>MU386621.1:0-2535366 GCA_022496965.1 Annulohypoxylon nitens | reverse complement strand
GCCGCCACTAAACCCAAAACAAAAAAAATTACCATACACACAAAATTTATTGTTTTTTTTTAACCCCGTGGTGGGTTTTAAAACAAAAAAACCCCCCCCCCCCCCCCCCCCCCCCAAGCCTATCTACATACCTTGACGCCACCCCGCCCCTTTTCTCCACGTTAGGATAATCATCATCGCTATCTCACGGAAGGGTTCGCGTTTCCCCCCACTATCTACCTAGCTATCTACCTCCTTATTTCTCCGGACGCCGGTTTGTTGTCTCAGCCACTACGTCTACTTTTGGGCTTGGATACGCAATGCGCGCATCCCGCGAAAGGGATCTGCGCTAGCTACAGCTACTGCATTACCGGTCGGCAGAAAGGGGGGAGCTAGCAGTGAGGGGGGATGGATGGACGGATAGGAGGACAGGAGGAGGAGCAGGAGGAGACACAAACTCCGCATACCCAGAGGCTTTTCCGAGCAGGGTAGCGGATAGCGGGTTCTACAACAATTTTTTTTTGTTTCACTCCCTGTATTTTTTTTTTACTCTTACCTAACAGGTACTATTATTTTATTCTTTTTTGTGTGATTTTTCGCATTTGGCATGTTCCGGCGGTGAGAGGGAAGGGAATAGGAATCTTTTACCCAGGATGGGAATGGGATACCCGCTAGAGCGGTGCATACTGTACAGGTTAAGACCGGTTTGGGAAAGAGGAGAGCGGCCAGTAGGGAAGAGGGAAATTGGGTGCGAGCTCGCATGTGTGGGCGGATGATCCGGGCTCTCGGGTGTCGCTGACGCGATTGGATGGCGATGGAAACTATTTCGGTCGCACGAGAATCCCCGGGTCGGAAGCTCATTGGCTCTTGTTTGTATTTTTTTGGTAGTGGAGGTGGGCTACAAGCTACGGAATGGTTATCGGTTGGGAGGACGAGGAACGGAGAGTACAGGACCTCGTAATGAGGATACCAAATCATGTAGCCTGAAAGACGAATTGAAACAAATCACTAAAATCACTTAATTGTCCATGCTTTTGAATTGTGAAATGTTACTGAATCCATAACAAATGTCACTTACTAAAAGCCCAACTGTTTAGTTGCCGAGTCTTGTAGGTACCTGACCCCCAACTGTGGCGACGGCATGGTTTACGATAATGTGGCTTGTGTACTATGTAAGCCACCGGATGTAAGGAGACAGATTCGTACCAGCTATCCGGATTGACTGTTTAGGAATAGCGTACTGATTTGCTTACAAGTTCTTAGATGTTTGTATTTCCAATCACTTTACGAGGATTTAGAGTATGTTTTTAGGGTTGTGATGATCGGTTGTGATTGTTGATCTCTGCAGACGGGACTGCCGTTGACGGACATGGGGTACACCAACCTGCCAACGTACGGAAGTGCTCGCCTATCCTTTTAAAGCGCTTTAAGTGCTTAAAGTGCCATGATGTGCGGTTGACAGGGGATGGGATACACGACTGTAGAAAAGCCCTTACCCTAACAAGGTTGCCATGCTTGCCGTGGGCAGTGGGAAATACAATATCACGTCGCCCTAGCTTGTGATTGCTTTCGAAGGTGGGGTTTGAGAGAGACACAACTTATCTAGTACATCATGGCACATTAGCACATCAACGGTTTGGTTTGGTTTGCATTTGCATGTGTCTATCGGTGAATGAATGCCTGATCAATACCTAGTTGCCCTAAAGTGGATTCGTTGGATTCGTTGGATTTGTGAGGCACGATAACCAGATTGGTGGCTGACATTGCGAATCATGGCGAATCGTTGCGAATCGGAAAGCGCATAACCCGCATAACCCGCCTGGTGGAATTCCCATTGTTGAGCATCTGAAAGTTCGGGAGAATATCATCAATCAGATGGCTAGCCAGTCTGCGAGTGAGGTCGATGTGGGGGAACGAACCGCGTGGGATAGCTCCAAGTTGTGGCCATGGTCATGGTCACTAATCGCCACCAGCGGTCACCAATCAAGGAGATATATCTCCTTGACCGACTGCTATTTGCCATTTGTCCTTCGCCGATTCGGCTTGGTTGGCTCCTGACCGCCAGCAACGCCAATGAAGCCAGCGAAGCCGTTGACTCACGGAGCTGTTGACGCTCACTAATTCCTTCGGCACACAGGATTCTGTGGATGTGGATATGAAAAATGAATATGGATATGGATATGAGTTAGGCAGAAGGAACATACGATGATGATGACGATGATGAGCCAAGGCGATGCTCGACAACCGATCGTAACGTCGTAAAAGCTTCGGAACATTGAGTCAAATGTCAAAGTAGTCGAAGTACCTTAGAATAGACAACAGAAGATGTACCCCACACGCAACTAGATGCTGGGTACGGTATCGTAGGTCTTGTACAGTACTTTCGCGACTTCATCTTAGTCTAGTCTTACTAGGATTGTCAGATTATCAACGGCGTGGCGCCCATTATCCCACGCTAATTAGGAACATTATCGGAATCACAACCTATTACACCATAAAGCTTGCCCTTCACCAGATCAGCGCAAGGTCATCCGACTCAGCCTCCATATATTATAGGAGATTTCTTAAGGAGGATATAGTCGGAGTAAACACGGAGTCTAGCCTCGAGTGTACGTAGTGTCATCCAGTCTATCCAGTCTGGAAATGTGATGAGATAAGATGCGCAATTCGATATTAGTGACGAGTTCTCGGAGCTCCCCCGCATGAAATACATGAAATATTCAAAGCAAGGTTGCAATAAATTGCACATCTTATCGAATTTCAGGGGATGGATAGGCTGACTTTGTGAGAACGGGAGTTGGCGGTCAATGCATGCCCTTCAACTTATTAATTTTGACAGTCTGTGCGCTGCAGGCGAAGAGGACTAAATCGTCAGCGAGGTTTGAGATAATTATTTGGGTGCTAGGTAGGGCTCCTGATCGCGACATACACCCTAGCCCCCTAGCCCCAATGGATATCTAATTTTCAATCTACATAATATCCATGGATTTTACATACTACATACTACATACCTAGTAGTCGACTACCTAGGTGGAGATCCCGTTCAGCCCGTCTGGACTATCTTCATTAGTCGATGGAGCGGAACGTAGCCGAAAGTAAGACTGCAAGATTCCCGTCCCTTTTCCCTTCCCGCCGTCTGCTTGGTTGCTAAGTTGAGATGGCTTTAATTTTTTATCGCTGCCATCCCGGACCCTCCAATGAGATATGCCGTGCTTAGTGTTTTACATCCCATGGCGTTGATCATAACTGGAATCCTGGGAACTAGCAACCAACGGTTGAGGTTGAATCGCATTTACTGTACTATGTAAAACATTATGGGGTTGTAGTTGTAGTTGGTTGACTAGTCGCTGCTAGTCGATTGTCAAGGTGACAATGTTGGATGGGAAGAGTTCACCTATATGTACAAATCACGTTAGGACTTCTCAGGCTGAGAAGAATTTGCAGCAGGCTCGCAGCCTCGCAATATCTTAGCGTTGTATCTGTCATTTCGCTTCTAATGCTCTTGGTTCTCTTGGTTACGCTATTGACAGGTCGATGTGGAGGGTTGATGGCATCTTAACCTCAACGGAGCAGGGGGAAAGAGGGGGTAGGGAACGGGGAGAACATTCGATAAGTATCCGGGCTGCCCCTGGCTGACATCGTATCGACTATATCTTGGGGTATGACAATATGCAAGGGACTGGTGGGTGAGGAGAATGCGTAATCGGCAAGCTCTGGCAAGCTCTGAAATGAGGCTGCTATTCGATACCTACAGACTGGGTAGTTTAATAGCTTCTTAAGCTAAACTGCTTCTTGTCTTCATGTAGGCCATTGTAGGCCGTTGTCGTTGCGACCTGCGGGGCCGACATGAGGAAAAAAAAGTTCCTAATGCGCGACAGCTGCAACCCCCGAACCGATCCTGGACAATTGGGTTGTACAGAGTGCTCTGGAATACGATCTCACTAATTGTGAGGCATTTCAAATATAGTATCGAGGGATTCGTGCGAGTTTGGGAGTTGTAACACAAGAACTCCGGCTTCGTCGGTGAGTGTCGGTTGAAGACCTGAGCATTGGTAGATTGGGATGAAGATCTGCCCAAACTTCTGAGAATTGGGTGTGATAAAAGAGGTTCGACGTTGTCACTCCTGTCCCTCGTCGGAACATGTACTGGTGACAACGCAATAGGCCAGAAGTATGGCGGTTTCCAATGTTTCCATTGTATTTTATATCATACTCCACAGGCACATGTGTATGTGAATATGTATGCCATCCGCATTGCTTTAGGCATGCCTAATGCTTAAGGCATGTCTGAGATCATGCTTGAACCTACCTATTCTAGTATGTAACTGTATGTTCGGTACGCGCGCTCAATCGCAACGAGGTAATACGCATACTTAGATCTGACTATTCTTTCCTAATCGAGCTCCGGTTCTAGATGCTACAGATGCTACAGATGCTACCAGCCTCAACTTTCCCCGTTTCTCCATCTTTCTGCCACTACTGCGACCAATCTTGACATGTTCTCGTACCAAGTTCTATTTTAACGACGTATACTGCTGTACATGCCTATCACCTATCGCGAGCCAACGACTAGCACCGGCGGCACGGCATTATACGCTGTGCTCCCTAGTTGATTAGCTCAAAATAACCAAGGTTGAGCGCACACAGGAAAGAAAGAAGAGCGCGTGCTACTGTTGAGGTAACATAGATAGCATGCTGGCACCCATCGGTGAGGAAGCGAGAGCCACGACGTCCATGTGCGCCGTGCGTGGGATGATCGTCTTTAGTGGGGTAGACAGTTGAACAATAAAGACAATGGCTTGGTTAGTTCAAGCCTTTAGAGGGTCTTAGAGCGCCTTAAAGCGCCCTATGGACAACCCTGAAAACCCTTGAAGGGAAAGGATTAATGTCCGATGGAGAACGGAAAGTGGAGAGAGAGATGGGGGATGAGAGACGAATTATAACAAGAAAAAGTCCGTAAATTATATATATATATTCATAGTTTATAGTACATATGATATATATTGTGTGGAATGATATCCATGTATGCGAAAATCTTGTTGCTATTGTTGTTCTTGTACAGTACTTTGAGTTGGTCGTCTTCGTCGTTGTCTTTTTTTCTTTCTTTCTCCAGGGTATCCCAGGGCACCAGGGGAAGAAACTGGGGAGAAACTGGGATAAGTAAAAAGAAGAAGGCTGTTATTCGAATCGCTGTCAGCGACCCTTGCATTCATCTACCAACGAACTTCCTCGTCACTCTCTTTTACCGCCGCGCCCAGCCTTAGTAAATGCATTATAGCCAATCATCCCGCTCGGCTTCAATACCCCTTGCCGGCAACGGTCCAATCCTAGCTTCTAACCGCCCTTTCACCACAGTCGGCGCTACTGCGAGGAACGACGTTCGTCAACATCCATTCTCACTTGTCCCAGCTAATCCACTTATGGATTACCTTGAAGTTCCTTTTTACCCAACCACATCTCACGTCTACCATTCTCCTCAGCACTCTAAAAAATAGCCAAATGAATCTTTCCATGCTCCAAGAATCCCCTATCTACATACATGGCCTCACTATTGCAACTCGAGCTAAAAGAGATGAGAGATGAGCCAATTCATGCTCCCAAGCAATGCTGTCCAACGAAAGGCTAGTGGCCATTCTTAAACAGGTCTCATGCTACGCAATCACGTCCACCCACCACAGTGTACTTGGGTGTGTTCTGCCAGTTATGTCGCCTCATTAAGTTGCTAGCTGCGCCTTAAACCTCAAACCCGCCCCCGAGCTTCCTTTGGAGAAACCTGGGTCCAAAAATCCGACGATGGGGATTCTTGGAATAACCATATCCATGGGTTCTACCAACACTCACGCCTATGACGACTGTCAAGGCCATGTATCACCTAGGTAGTCGAAATGCCGCAGAGCTCATGCGACTTGCATTTTGATGTTTTACACTGATAACTGAGGTCATGTCTATGTCTATTTCTAGCTATCCCGCCCAGTGGCGAAGCTCGACGAGCCTCAATGCACCAAGCAAAGGTGAAGAAATACATTAGAGGTGACGCTAAATATACCAACTTTACCAATTATACTACATAAATACCAGTACCAAAATCATGTACATCACTTGCGATGTACTATACCCTTCCGGTTCTCTCCCCTGTCTTGCATGATCCATCGCACTACTGTATTGAGGACGATTCGATCACCTTGCTACCTTGCTACCTTGTTACCCTGAACTGTGCCCCTGTCCACTCGGCATGCGATGGCTGATCAGACCCCTGCGAGATACTGCCAATGTATGTAGACCTGGGCTTAGCCGGACCCGTATCCGCTCTAGATATGGCCGCTCGGTTCTTTACTACGTAGTATATGCGATCTGGGCCATTGAGAGCTCAGAACAACTCCTCTTTAGGCGCTGGACTTCTTGACAGGCGATACACGTCTTATTTGCTCTCGCACACCCCCCAAGCTTCGACCGAGAGCGCCTTTCTTTTTACTCCCTCGCCTCTTATTCATCGACGCAGTCGTCCCCTTCCTGTATACACGGCCCCAGGTCCTTTATGCAGCAGACAGGCATCTCCCAAGCCATTCTGATTCAAATATAGTGACACTGCCGCTACCGTAGCACGCTCCCACGAGGAAATAATCGGATTAACACGCCTCTGTGCTACATACCCGATTCTCTCTCCACAGAAACCTGAACCTCCTCATATCCTAACCTCTACAACCCGCTCTCCCCAAAACAACCTAGGGTCTACAAAGAGAAAAAAGTCAGAAGCCATCAGTAACCTTCCGAGCCGGCGCAACCATAGCAGCGTGCTATCGTGGAACCCGACGCCGTCCCTCGAGCTAATTGCGCATCTAGTTCTCGTAGAAGTCGAAAACCCCCCATAAAGCTTTGGCACGAGGGAAAAAAACGAGAGGAAAGAAGGCGACTCATCCGGGAACGGGCAGGTTTTAGGTGTTGCGTGTGATGTTCGGGGGCCGAATTGTGTAGCGCTCCCCGCTTGCTTGGAAACTGGGAGTATTATCTCGCGGATATACACGCAAGTCGAGGTTAGTTGTCAATGTCATGTCATGTCTCGTTCTTGTTCCCGGTTTTCTGTCCGGTTGGCTTTCTCGCTTCATGTCTTTGCGCACCGACATGATCTACAAGAGCCCCCTTCCCCAATTCGCTTCCGCCTTAAGCGATACTACCATGACATGCCATGATATTAATGCTCTGCTAGGTGAAATAGTACCACGATGTCGTCCTCGAGCTACCAGACGATGCCCCGGCATCGCAATGCCTCCACCAGCTCGGCCGGGCGCTCTTCAAGAAAAGGAAAGGTTCCCGCCGAGCCGAGAGACTTCACATCGCCGACGACCTTGGTCAGATACTTTGAGCCAACGGCAGCAACAGCTTCAATGCTGTTGTATGGACGTGAGTAGATGATGTTATCTGCGAATTGACTTCGGTAGCTGACTTTTTGGGAACAGAGGGTAGCTCGGTAGTCGTAGCGCATCACGATAGCCTAACGATCGAGAGGCGATTCTCACGCCATTCCGCAGAAATTCATCTCTTAGCCGTGGACACGCAAAGCGAGATTGGAGCGGGACGATTGGTAGTGAGTTACGATGCGGACATGACCGCAATCGTTTGGGACTTAATGACAGGTGACGAAGTTGCTCGTTTTGCTTCGTATGAAACTCTTACGTGCGCAGCTTGGATGCGGAACGGAAACGTCGCATTCGGTATGTCTCACTCCTCAATGATGCTATCGTCAACCCCGTACTAATATTAAGGGTATAGGCAATACGCAAGGAAACGTCATTCTCTTTGAGCCAACTACGTCAGAGCATATCTCTGCACGAACTATAGATCAAATACCAATAACAGGTCTGGCTCCTGCGGCTGATTGTAGGACATTTGCTATTGGGTAAGTTCTCAACTGTCTTGACTCTCCTGAGTCTAGCTCCGTGTAACTCTTGGACTATATCTAACCAATACATCTTAAGATATCAAAATGGTTCCCTCCTTATTGCTACCCTCCAGCCTCGCTTCACGATTCTGCACAATTTGAGCACATCGAGGGCGCCGTCGCCCATAGTGAACCTAGCATGGCACGCCTCGTCCTCTCGGCAGAAGTCGGACATGTTGGCTGTGCAGACCAATGATGGCGACCTCAGGGTCTGGAGCGTGGCGAAGTCGTTCAACAGTGAAGATCCTGCAAAGGTGGTCAGGATCTTAAAACGCACGGAGAATTATCAGAACGGACCCAACTGGATGGGTTGGTCTAAGAATGGTCGCATTATCCAGTATTCTGAAGGGTAAGGCCCACACTATGCATGATCACAACTACGCGCGCGCCAAGTCTACCTAGTAGATGTTCAATGCTGATGATATCATTGGTTTATAGGGAGACCCTCTCGTGGGATGTTCGAACTAAACATGTCACTAAGGACAGCATCCCGACTCTGGAGCACGTCCGCGGCCTTGCCGTCTATGGCCCGGGTGCGACCCTGTTCACCCTTGGGGCTAACAACACCGTCCAACAATTTGACCTGAACACGCCATCTATGATGGTTGCTAACGTCCAGCATCCTGCTAATCTTTTGCCACCGTCTCCTCCAGTCTCGATCGAGGAGCAGCCTGAACAGGGTGTCGTTATCATCGGTACTTCTGAGTCGGATTCGTCGATCCCTATCAACCCCGAGGTATCTGAGAGTGATGATGATCACATGTCGCCTTTCGCGAGGCTCACTCGCGGGGCGGACTCGACCGCTGACACAATTGACCAGGACAGGTACATGGCGCAAAGCCCAGTTTCCTCGAGGAGCCACTCGACTATTTCTAAGTCGTCGACTGGTTCCGGCATACGGGGTCGATACCCAGCTTCGGTCATGTCACGTGGAATGACTGAGAATACTTACATTTCTGCTGGATCATCCCTTAGGTCTTCGGCAATGCCGCCGTACGGTGACAAGGACGCCTACTCGATTAGCAGCATTAGCTCCGCTTCGATAACTTCGTCTTCCCGATCTCATCGTCGGCCGTCTCGGCTAAGGAACGAAGTTCTACCTAGTCCCGAAGAATCCAAGGTCAATGACCTATTCAAGTTTACGAGGAGCCGTCTCCATGACATCCCATACAAGCACGTTTCTTTGGCTGACCAATCCCGCCTAACCAACGATGATCTTCGTCGACAGATGCTTAGCATTATCTTTGGGTGGAACGGGGAGATCGAAGACTTGATTCGCGATGAGATGTCCCGACACCCTCTAGGCTCACCAGGCCGCATCCTTCTCGCAAAATGGCTAGGCGACATCGACGCGGATGTGATGACAGCTACATCGGAGAACATGACCTCTTCGGACTGGATGTTGCTAGCTCTTAGTGGAATTGGTGGTACAGCTTCTCAGCACAAACTTGGACGTGCGTATGTACAGCGCCTGTTGGAGAACGGTGATGTGCATGCGGCGGCAACTATTATGATTGGAATGGGTGACCAGAATGATGCTATCGAGATTTACGTATCTCACAAGAAGTACATGGAAGCTCTCATCTTGCTTTGCCTCTTCTTCCCTGGCGTGTGGGAGCGACAATCTCAGATTATCAAGAAGTGGGGAGAATTTGCTGTTCAGCATGGCCAACAGCAACTGGCAATCCGATGGTAAGTCTTGTTGAAGATTTCAAGATTACTTGGGTGACATCGTACTAACAATTTTGAGCAGCTTCGCTTGTACGGGCGTTGAATCTACTGAGCCTTGGACATCGCCATCTGCTGCTCAGCTAACTTTCCAATCCATGAACTCAAGCATTCCGGAGATCTTGAGCCCGCCCCTGTCTCCTCCTGGCCTGAACCGTGGACCGCAGCGTAGTATTGCAAAGACCTCGGCACTGAAACTCATAACCTCCTTTGGTGACCAAGGAAAGAAGTCGAAGTTCTTCGCGTCTGGTGGTGATGGTGGTCAAACCCCTATTGCTGCTGGTGTTACGCCGATAGCTGAGTCCGCTGTCTCTCCTGGCGTGCATGGTGATCCTAGCACTGCGTTCCTTCGTCCTTCGCAGCGAAGCGCCTTCAACACCCCGGCCACTGCTAAGCCTACTACACCCGGTGGTTTCGGACGACAGCGTCTTCCCTCGATAGGAGAGATCCCACACGATGCTCTTCCACGCAATCTAGAGGTTGGAGATCTGCCAACTCCTCCAAGTGACCAGGTCCCCGAAATGGCCCAAGCTCAACGTGCTCACCATGCCCGCAATGTTTCTGCTGATGAACGATATGATATTGGACTATCCGTACCAAGAGCATCCACGGCAAGCCCGATGATGGTGAAGGAAAGCCTTCGACGCAAGGAAGCGCCCCCACCATCGCCATCCCCTCAATCACTTGCCGCACTAATGCAACAGGGCCGCTCGAGCCGTAACGGGGCTCGAGAGCGCAAGCCTGAGGGCATGGAATTGAAGATCCACTCAATTGAGGCCGCCATGAGTGACATCACTTCTCCCGAGCAGTCGGTGGCGTCATCTACTCGTTTCCATTGGCCAAGCCGCCGTCGTGGACCTGGCTCGATTGCGGGCTCCGTCACGTCTAACTCCAGCGCAGGACGAAGCTACCGAACTAACCAGACGGGTCATGGAGGCCGTGGCCTAAACGAGTACATCCACAGCTTGGACACCGCATCCCACTACTCCAGGAAGCAACGAAGCCGGGAAAGCAGCCGCCATCGTGAGGACAAACATGGTCGAAGCCGCGAGAGTAGCCGTAACGGCCGAGGTCAGGAACAAGACAGCTCGGAGGATAGAGGTAGGGGTATTTCCCGAAACTGGACGCCCAAGCCTGCTAAACGGTCTCCCACTTCCCCCGTGCCCATGTCTCCTGAAGATCTCATCAACTTGAGCACACCGGGACGAAATGACAATGGATCCAATGAAGAGTTTGAATCTGGCGAGCCAGTTACTGTTCGCAAGTCTAGCCAAATTAGACGAACTTCGCCTCAGAGCACCCGCGGGACCAGTCGTGCCACTAGCCGTACTGGTCGCCAGCGCAGCCTGGAAAGGAGGCCTCCAGCACTAACTTTGGAGCCCCGTGGTAGGAGCAAGAGCCGTGGTGATGGGTCCCTGATGAGGTCTCCCTCGTCCCCATTGCCGATGTCAGCACCTATGAAGTTCTATGGATCGGACGACGAGGAAGATTACAAAGCAGCCGTCGCTGCACAGGAACAGTTCCGAGCCAGGCATAACCGCAGCGGCAGTCAGAAGGACCCCTCCTCTCCCGCCGTGTCCCGAGCCAGAGACCGGTCTCAGAGCCGTAGGCGAAACAAGACACCGGCCGAGCAAGAACAACCCCCGGCTCCCCCAGTGCCTAGGCAGCAAATCCAGCTACAACTTCAAGTGCAAACGCCGCCGCCTCAGCAGACAAGCGCTCCCCGAGCCGGAGACCTCAAGTTGATCTCAGCTGAAAGACAGGCGAAGAAGGAGGCAGCAGCTCGCGAACTAGAGGAACGTCGCAAGTCCCTTGCGCGCCGCCCCTCAGCACCGCCAATCCCTCACCCGGACGAATTATCCCCAATTGTGTCTCGTCCGCCGAGCGCATTCGAGCTCCCTCAGACGACCTTTGTCCCTCCCAAGGACATGCCTGCCAGAAGCCACACCGCGGACCCGCACAGGAGCTCCCACACGCGTAGCGGAACCGTGCCTATGATCGGTCTCCCAGCCACACCCAAGGCCATGCGTCTTCAATTCCAGTCCCACAGTCACAAGCTTGATGTACCGGCGATCCCAGCTGCTTACAAGTCGTCGTCTGGCTCTTCAGGACAACCGTCGCCTGACCGACCCATCACTGGCAACAGCTCACCTACCAAGTCTCCTAAGAAGTCTCCAGAGAAGGAGTCCTCGCCACCCCTGACTCTTCTCCCTTCGACCGTCTACTCTCCTCCGGCGCGCCCGAACATCCCGCGATGCATGTCCGCTCCCATTCCCGAGGAGTACCCTCCTCATTCGGCTCACTCGGCTCACCAGGGGATGCAAGCCAACAACCAACCTCCTCGTCGGGGATCCATCTCAGCTAGGAAGATGAGCGGTGATGCCAGCGCAGGATTGCCCGGTATCCAGGAGACCTTAGGTGCCGGCAGACACTCAAGGAGGACTTCCCGAGACGACCAGATCCCACCTCCGCCTCCACCCCCACCAGTCCTGAAGGAGCTTCAACATTTGGCTACTCCTCCCCCGCCTCCTCCGGCTCCTCTACCTGGTGCGAGGTCCAATGTGTACACTCAGCCATCTGGCTCTGGAACCATTGAGATCGTGATGGACGAGGAAGAGCAGAACCCAGTTCCCGCCCCTCTCGTGATCCCTGAGCAGCCAATCGTGCCGGCCTCCAGTCCTCCAGTGGTATCGCCAGTTCGTGGCCACAGCCGTGGCGCAAGCTTCACTGACAACAGTCTTGCCGGACGAATTGGCCGTGTCACCGAGAAGATGCGATCCGCAAGCCGCGGCCGAACGAGCTCTATCCTCGGTAGCAGGACCAAGTCTCCCGACACCACCAACATCCCCTACGAGAGCGTCCCTCCCCCAGTAAGCATGCACAACAACACCGGGTTCACATCCCCCATTAGCCAGCAATCCGTCGAGCGTCACCCTCGCGAGGTCCGAGCCGCGTACCAAGAACGCTTGGAGTACGGCAGCGGCCTACATGCGAGCGAGATGATCTAAGGCGATCATCTTAATCTATAAATCCTCTCCTATCAATCAACCCCGAATTTGCATTATCTTCTTACCTACAACAAGTCTAAGTTGTTGCTCAACATTTTCGCTTTATATACGACCGCATATCTTGGTATTCTTCTGCATCTCAGCATCGCTTTTTTGCATGGCGCCGGCGTTTTATATCAATCTTCTACCGCTTCTCATCTTCATCGTATTTCCTCATTGATACCACTTCTTCCTCTATTTTCGGAGTCCTCTTTTACAACGCCCGCCATTTTTTATTCCGCGCATGCGATCGAGTATTCGAACTTTTATGTAGCTTTGTATGGACGAGATGGGAGGTTGTAAACTACTATAACCCATATGTAATGGCATTCGCGGGCAGAGAATTTGACGAACAGACGTAATACCAATACCCTCAATACCCAACCCCCAACGACTTTACAATACCCCTTGTTTCTCCATACTAAGCGAACACCCACTTCTGCTTCTCTTCTGCAACGAAACACACTTTGTACACTTCTTCTAAACCGGGGGAAACCCCATTGTTTCGCCTACCTCCGACCCTGCGCGAGCACCGTCGAGGAACAAAACCTCTTTTTGGAGATTTTTTGGCTACTGCCTTAACGACTTTATGACCTTATCTACATTCGGGGGAAAGAAACGGGAAACAGAAAAACGGAAACTCGTGAGAGAACAACAACAACAACAATAAATACCCTTAGCTTAGCTAGCTTACCAGGTAGCTAACAACACGTTTGGATTTTTGGATTGGGAAACCCCCATGAGAACCCTCCCCCCCTTTCCGTGGTGAGACGGAGCAAGGGGAGAGGGTTGTTTTATGTATACAGAAACGAGGCAGCAGTTATTGACGATGATGACCCTTTTTTGGAACGAAGCGGGAGTGGGAGGATGGGAAAATGGGTAACGAGACAAAGTTCCCAGAAGAGAAAAGTCGTAACGACAAGAATGGTGCTGCCTCACGGCATCTTTGTTCTTCGCTTCTTAAACTTTTTTTACCTGCTGCTTTGGCTTGGTATTATTGGAGATTTAGGCCGAGCCCAAGTTTTTTTGGTAGCTTGGTTTCTAGCTTTTTTGACGAGTCTGTTATTATAGTATACCTTAGTATTTGCGCATAGTCAATTGGGAGTTTATGGTGATCTTATTTTGATGTATTTGAATGCTGTGATCTATCCATGGATGCGAAAATGTAGATATCTTAGGAGATGCGATGTAGCCCCACTCTTGCGAAAACCTCAAAATAGTATCCTCGAGGTGATGGGTTCAAATGCGATTAGGAAACACGTTTTGCGACCTCAAAAAGATATAATAAATAGAGTATCATGATATCAAGGCATTATGGAGGATAGTAATAATTTTAAAAAAGGAAAAAAAAAACAATCGGAGTTGACATCTCCATCTTCTTCTGCTAGCCCAAGTCCCCAAGCCAACGTTATCCACCACACCACGCGATGGGGGAGAGACTCTGCAGAGTGAAACCTCCCTGAAGGTTACTCTCCATTTCCTAAGACTACCTAGTCAACACTGGTTACCCAAGTGGATAGGCGGTCACCACAGCGTTTGCGGTGGGCGCGGCTCAGGGGTTCTGATGGAATTGGGATTAGTGGAAGAAGAATTTCAAGCGCCTTCGCCAAATGACCATCACAGTCATAAAATTTTGTTTGAATTATAGATTATATGGCTACTCGCGGCAAAATTCCGGGTAACAACATATCGGCACTTGCAACTTCCGATGACGAGTACCCTAGCACCTACCTCGCGATATATGGTATTAAGCTTCAGTGCCAGGTGTGGCTTCAGAGTTTCCAGATTATCACATCGTCGAACTTTATAAGAACAGATGATAAATCTTGTCATTGCTATGGACCAATGTATTTAAGCTGCGAAGATTGTTAAACATGAACAATTGCAATATACATCCCATATGCCACTCTCAACCAATTGTAACCAGCAATAGCAACAGCAACAATGTTAACGACAGCACCATATTTGCGCGTACGACGACCCTCCCCTACTACGGCCGAGTTCGTCGTATCGACGCTCCCTCCATCGACTATACCGCTACGAATCACCCTTGCAGCTATCGACTTCCTACGTCTGGTGCTTAGTCTCGGTGTAGCATTGCTACTATATTCAGTCTGGGCTCAAAGTCCGTACTCGACTCCAACAGCGTCTCTCGAGCAGTTCTCGTCTCCGGCTTTATCTCACTCGCCGCTCGATATATCTACTTCTTCCGACGCCACTGCTCCTATAATAGCTAGCAGCGATAATAGCGATGGCTCCCCATTCCAAGCCATCATCCAGCAAACCCTCCAAGCCCTCCTGCAATCCCGCATCGGACAACTCTGCAGCACCCTCGCTTCCTCCCTCCCTCCGTGGGTTATAGTCCCCTACTGCCTCGTAATACTATACGTGCTATCCCTACGCATCGGGACCGAAGAGCGCCTCCTCGTTCTCCGCGGGTTGGGCATCCAGACGAGCTCAAGCGGCGAGACCATCTTCTCCCCGCTAAAAACGCGTTTCATCCCAACCGACAAGATCCAAGACGTCCTGATCAACGAAGCCTTTCGCGGCTTCGAGGTGCGAACCGTATTAGTCGTGATCGTGGAAGACGAAGAGCACGTCGTCGTCGTGTTCCCCAAGCTCCTGCCGCGCCCGCGCATACTAGAGAAGGTTTGGAGGGGTGTGAGAGAGTGCTTGTACGAGCAGGAAGGGCACAAGGTAGACGGCAAATTCTAGAAGTATGTGGCGTCGCTGCGTGACCCTGCGGAGGACTGCGGTCATTTAAAGCTGGTATAGAATGGCGTTCGGACTAGATTTTACGTATGGAATATGATACCCCAGCGGTGTTTTGTAGCTTAATTGTTCATGAGACATCAATGCATTATGTTATTTTTACTCTCTATCCGGCTGCTGCGTCTAGTGCTACCTCTTCTATCGGCGGCTCACTCGTCTCCGCCGCAGCTCGCGCCCTTCTCTCTTCGTATTTCCTTTTGTTTGCTTCTCGCATCTCCACCACATTCGCATAGCCTTTCCTCTTAGCCTCCTTGTCGATGATTTCCGCCGGTGACGGGAGCCTTGACCTCTTCAGTACCGGCTGGTATTTGCCTACTAGGCGTTCCTTATGGCCGCCTTCAAACGTCCTCGTGCTAGCTGGGAGCTGCACCACTGCCTTTGGGTCTTTACAGAGGCTGATATCTGCCTGAGAAGATACCATGTTGAACAACTGGCTCGCGAGTAACTCATCCATTTTCTTCTCGCGCCAGTACTCCCACACCAAGCTCATGAGACCGGTCACACCATGTTGGTTTGTCGGGCTGTCTTCGCCTAGGTAAACCCAGTTTACAGCGTTCTCGGGCTTATTGGGTCTAGGGAATATGCAATCCCATAATACTAAAGGTGTGTCCTCCGCGAGGACATAATTTGGCCTCCTCGGTTCGGCCTCGACATCGAATAGCTTGTCTATTACCGATGGATCTTCCAACCCTTGGCCCACCAAGAATATTACAGCTGCCATGCACCGTATCTGATGCCACAAGAACGCTGTGCCTCGTACGTGTAAATAATATACCTTAGGTAACTTTCCTTGTAAATTCAAACCTGAGCTTGCATCAGGCCGAAATTCGGCCTGGTCTAGAAACGGCAAAGCAGTTCCAGAGTCCTCGACTTCCACAATATCGCTTTCGAACACTTCTCTCTCAAAGTTCATTTGCGTTTTGCACGGGTCAACCTTGCAAAAATTGCGGAAGTCGTGAGTCCCCTCAAATTTCTTAGCAGCCGCCCGCATGGCCTCGATGTCCAGCCAGCCACCTTTTATCTTCGTAGTTTTCGCAACATCGGGGTTCTCCATACTTTGCGGCAATGGCACAAATGCAGGCTGTGTGAAGAAGTATCGGTACTGTCTCTCTCGACACTCATACCTCGCAGAAAACTCCGGTGGCGTCGTGGGACACCACGCCAGCATCCTGATATCCGGCGGTAGAAGCCTATTCAGCATCCGACAATACGGCAACTCGTCCGAAAAATCGTTGAATTCCCGCGGTTCCTCCGATACCTCCTCATCCCCCTCGCCCTCACCCTCCAGCAGAGGCTCGTCCGTTTTCGGTAGAGGCCTGCTACTCCTAACCCTCACGGCGATGACTTGTCCAAACGCACTCACACCCCTATCCGTGCGCCCGCACTTCGAGTACTCCTGACTATCCCAATTGACCTCCTCCGGCTTGTCAGGGAAGATAAGACACGCCTTCGTGAACGCCTTCCACAGCTCCTCCTCGATAGTCGGTAAATTGCCTTGCGCCGCATACTCAAAGCCGCCGTACCTCTTCCCCAAATACGCCAATTTGAATGCGACCAGTCTAGTCGAGTACTTCGACGGGTCGATCTTGTTGCCTGCTTTTTTCTTCTGTGGTGGGGAGGCCTTCTCAGGAGGCGCGATACCCGCGGCGAGACAACTATTGGTCTCCTCAAGAAGCTGTATGCGTTTTATGAGCGCCTCCTTCGTCCATTTGTTGTACATAGCCTTTCTTTTGTCCATATTGGCTGTGCTGCGCGCAACGAGACCCGTGGAAAATCCGCATCGGGGCGCGCGACGGGATGAGGTAAAGACGAGTTCTAGCGATGTCGGGAGACGAAGGCTATGACATCTACCTATAAGGGATCTCATTCAAGCCTATCTGCCGAATTAATATACTGGCAGCTTTTTAATGTCTGGAGCTAGAGTGAAATGTGTATAGGTGTGTATTCCTTAAGAAGCCCAAGTAAAATATGAGTAAAAGTTGAATGTCAGTAAAAATGCGCTTATCGATAGCGGCGGTCACTAAAAGGCTGCTGTAAGCAGCCCCTAACTTATAGCCCTGAAGCTCTCAGCTTCGTCGCTTCAGCTCAATCAATTAAGCCTACCTACCTACTTCAATCACAATATAATCTATTTCAAGAAATAGCGAAAATTTTCATTGATGGATGATGTGACAATTAAAATTCTCCTACTTGGGGATGAGAAAGTAGGGAAAACAACGTTTTTATCGTGTGTATTCTTCGCCGTTGCATCTACGGAAAATATCACATTTACTGACGAACGACTCAGGCGAATTAGCCGTGGCAGCGGTGGTCTTGAGGGTCATGCTGAGATCACACTCTTACGAGACATAGACCAGCCTTTTATTTTCGAGATACGGAACCGCAGGCGCACGTATCGTCTTGAATTCTATGATACGTCTAGCCCTGAAGATTGGCGACTTCTTGAACCAGACTTGGTCTTGATTTGCTATGACATCAGTCAGAGACTAGGTCTTATCAACATGCAAAGAGTCGTGAGCATAACCCGTCCCTCCATAATTTTCCTGTCTCTCATGTTTCCCCTAGTGGATCAAGCAAGTCCATGCCACTTTCCAAACAAGTGACAATCTCCCAATAATAGTTGTCGGTCTGAAGAGAGACCTGCGGTCCGAAACTGATCCCAATGGTATTATATACCCCCAAGAAGGGTACAAGGTGTCGCAAGCAATGAGGGTAGACAAGTATGTCGAATGTTCGGCAGTAACGGGCGAGCTTCTGAAGCTTGCTTTCGAAGAGATTTGCAACACGGCAGCGAAGACGGTGACTCCCGAGGGCGGGCAAAGTGAAGGCGGATGTGTAGTGCTGTAAAGTCCGAAAATGAGAGCACTCCCCAGTTGTTTTCGGCTCTTGGACAAGAATAATAAAGGTTGTCATCTCGCATACTATTGCTGCGATACCATAGACATTCGACGATATGAATAGCCGTTCCGGAACCTTCGAAGTCTTGCCGATATCCCCGAGTACGAGTGCCCTCGCATTTTCGTAGAGTTCAGCCTCCAAAAACCCCAATGACATACAGCCAGTATGCCTTGTGCTTCGCATCAGATTCAGCATATCTTTGTAGTTCTCATCCGCCGTATCAAGTAGTGGTTGGCGTCATTTCAAAGGTGACGATAGAAGACTCTTTTGGTGAGTTCATCGTCGTTAGTCTTCAGTGGTTTGCATAACAGCATCACCATCCTGCTCTTCGGGAAATTGTCCCAGGATTTCAACGACAATGTCGAGGATCTCTTGCTGCTGCTCGGCGCTGAAGCGGTCTTCCATGTTCTCAATGATCACATTAAGGACCGCGACGTTGGTGGGGCGAATGTTCAAGATCATGATGCATTCGCCCTTGGAGAGCTCGTATGGGCTTAATCTTTTGATGACCTTGGGAATTGCCGTTGTGTCATATGGCAGAGGCTTCTGACTCAGAGGAGCAGGCGAAGACTCAAAATACTGAAGAACCTATGATCGGTCATTAGAGCTGTATAAATATAGATTGCTGATATGTGGCGTTATATCCTACCTCCTTGCGAATCGTCTCCAGGTTTGCCGGTCCCTTGCGCTTCTGATCTTGATACTGTTTCGCTTGGTTGGTCAGAAAGGTGTAGACCTCGACATTCGTCAACACAGCTTCCTGGGTATTCAGGATCTTCATTGCGCAGTGCGAAAGACGAGAATTGTATAACTTTTACGGTAAGAGAATTGATAGTTCAATAACGAACAATAACGAATTAGATATCTTTCGGATGAGATTCAAAACTTGAGAAAGACTCGTCAACCAAATTTTTTAGACGTAATTCACATGGTCCCCCGCTGCAATTGGCGCAAAAGACGCACTATAAATTTAAGTTAGCAAGTGGGGTTCGGGATCTTGGGGCAGTACTACAGCGCCTACCCCACCCAGCAATTGCACTAAGTACGGGCTATCTATCAATGGATCTCTACTAAGATTTCAAGGCAACCCTCGTAAATCATGATTGCGATTCTGTCTCTATACTCTAAATTTGACTACCTGAATAAATTATTATCTTCATCGTCGATGATATTCATGAGCCGCTCCTCTAGATCTTGTACTTGATTGTCCCGCTCTATCAAAACCAGCACTCCAAGACTCAAGGTCGGCCTTGACTTTCTTTTCCCTATCCGTTGGTGTCATCGGCTTTTGGCTGCTAACCACTCTCTCAATCGCAGAGGCTGGTGGCTTCCGGAGATATTCTTCCAGGCTATATGAGGAGCAAGTGGTCTGAGGTTCTCTGTCGAGGCATGGTTAGTACCTATCTAAATTTTAGAGATATACATCTTGTATATCTTGTATGAGGCCGGCTTACCTGCCACCATTAGACACCATAGCCGAAAACTCGGATCTCTTTGACATCGGGTAGGACTGTGTGGGATATCAAGATCATAACTGTCGATATTCTCGGCCAAGCCGCTTCCCATAATCCTTCACCGCTCTTCAATTTATATATCATCCGCATTTTTGCCATATTTCTAGTGGAAGCACAATGATTGTTCGTTTCGCCATTTTGCTAGATGACTGGTTTGAAGCGGGAGTCAATCAGGATGGTTGAAATCATGGGCTTAACACAATTGTGGTTTTTACAAGCGATTCGGATGTATCCCTGGTATCAAATTCATGTTTGCAAATGTGTCAAAACACGAATGTGCTCTCGCTATACTGGAGTGAGAGTTGGGTAGAGTAGCAATTGGCTACTTCAGATCATAACCTGCCCACTTACCCAGGTAGCCAAGCTCGGCAAGAGCACCGTTGTGCTCTTACAACTTGAAATATACCAACTCCAAATAATACCAAAAGAGTCAGAGAAAAAAATTAAGTACTTCTAGACTTAAGGTATAAATTGGCATCAAAATTCGGCGAGCTGGTTTTGCGAATATTCTGAAAAGACGCATTCATCATTAATATCGGGAAGCGTATGAACAATCCATGCAAGGTTGACAGTCGCAACAACAAAATGCGGCATCTAACAGTTTGACAGATTTTTGATTGACTCATTATAGACCGGCCCGAAGTCTCTGTAGCTGGCTCATGATCCCGTAAAGTGGTTTGTTCTCCGTGCCGCCCGCGTCTGAACTAGTAGCAGCTTTTCTAGAACTACTATCTAAGTCAGCCTTTCCGTCACGGCGTGCGCTTTGTTCCACTTCCCGCAGCAATTCCTTATGTCTGTCTTCGACCATCTTAGCAAGACTGTCGATGAACTTCGTCCTTCCCTTCTCTTCCGCCGTCCCCTTCCATACTTTTGTCAACTCCTTCAGCTCCTCTATTCGATGCGCAGCTTTTTCAATTCCTTCGACCGGATCGTTCCCTTTTGTAAGCAGTGTAGATATTTCTTCCTTGAGCTGCTTGAGCACCTGCTGTCCTTTTTCTTCTGTGCTATGTGCTTCTTTCCCCGGCTCCGGTGCCGAAACGGACAAAAAAGACGAGCTAACAGAAAGCTCGGAGGGTGGAAACACAAACTCCATAGCTTCGCCAAATATCTTCACAACGGTGTCTAGTCGCGAACGTACTAACGTTAATGTTTGGAGTTGACTTATGTACGGCGGGTCTTGATTGTTGCTATCCAGTGGAACAGGCTCTAAGTTTGTGGGAGGTATAGCTTCGGATGCACGCCTAGAAGTAGCTTGATTGACTCCATTTGATTTGGAATCTGGCTGTTTTATGCCATTCGGAATGAATTTTGTAATATCCTCATGCAAACCCTCTGACAACGCCTCCGATAGACTAAGCGTCTCGCCTCGCAGGAGTTCTACCTCATATGCTAATCGGCTTCCACTTCGTAGGATGTCGTCGGTCAATTGCGTCAATGTATTCGTTAATCTCGTCGTATGAGCATTTAGTTGGGATAATTGTGTTTGAGCTTGGGTGGATAGTTCCGCTAAGGGCACTGCGCCGTCAGTAGGACGGGCTGACGTTTGGAGTGGTGGGAGCGAGGCATTGAGGTAATCGGCAGGGTTGAACGATGGAGAGAGGAAGCTTTCGAGAGCAGGATCCGTAACGTGATGGGACTTGGGTTGTGTTGGTTGCTTTGATAGTTGGCGTGTATGATGCGGCAGTGCTCTAGCAGAGCTTAGAGAACTATTCTGACGCCGCCTGGTGACGGATTTAGAATCCCAAGACATGACAATTTCGAACCAGTTCCAAATTTAAATATATGAGCGGCGTTTGTAAAATGGAATAGATTGGTAGTTGGTAAATATATCAGGCCGCATATATGTCTAAAAACGAGGCATGGTGAATATTATGAGTGTTTTGCAATTGGAACCTTGACTTTCAATGATCATAAAGGCTCATTATCGATAGATTCTACCTAGGTCCTAGTGCAGCTGGGCACAGATAGGTACCTATGTACTCAAAGATTACCTAATACAACTACATAGGTACTTAGTAGAGTGCACCCCGCCTTAGAAGCCCTGGTCCACTCCTCCCGGTCCTTAGCCAGGTCATTAGCCCTGGTCCCTTGCCAAGTTTCCCGCTAGACCCACAAATCCCATTCAGCTGGGACTGCTATTAATCTTGGAACCCCATCCGTTTTTCACGGTTCACGACAGACTACACCATCTCAACAACATCACCCTCTTCCATTTTTTTTCTATTTGAATTACCACGTAGCACTAAATATAAATTAACATTCATGGGCAATATATTTTAGATCCCCAAAAACAAACAGTCTCCCAGGCTACGTTTCCTCTCAGCATGTCATGTACTTAGGTGTATATATAATATACCTGTGCGGAATAATGGGGCAAACAGCTCAGACGGTCTGGTGAAGCTCTCAATTGGTCCATGTGTTTTGCGTTTGCACCTACCTCACTTACTTTTCACTTGTAGCTGCCTGCCATATCCATATGTACAACGTGCTAAAATCTCCCCAAGGCAGGTACGTCAGTTTTGTGAGACGAAGACGCTCGTAATCGGTACCTGGTAGGTGCTTGTTCGTGCACCTGTCAAGGCAACTTGTAGGGCTGAGGCACGAAATAAGGTTAGCTCCAGGGCCTACTACTAAGCCGCAGCCTCGCGGACCATCGTCGTGCCTTCCCATACTGGATATGGCAACCTAAAGATACATACCGTGACCATACTAGACAAACTATTCTCCATATTGTCAACGGATACCTAGGAAGGCACTACCTCCATAGGTAACACAGGTATGCATAGGTACCTACCTGGGCATCTGGGGCACTGACTCGTCTGTGGTGGTTTTGGTACCTAAAGACCTAAAGTTATCCATTCTATACTTATCTATACTTATTTCTACCTCGCACAGGGCCACAGGTATCTATCTCCATACATTAGCTACCTATACATCCCATTTTACACTTTACACTTTACCAACCTGCCGACTTCATACGTGATGCCTACTAGGTACCTAGTTACCTACATATACCTAATAGGCACTGGCAACTTTCAAAATCAGACGAGATTTATGAGGCATCGCAGTTCCTCAGTTTTATCAAACAACCAAGGCTAGCGTATTTCCTAACAACCGCAGGAACTCCAGCAACTCCAGCAACTTCAGCAACTTCAGCAACTTCACGTGTTCTAGTTGGTTTGATGTCAAGTCAAATGAATTTGCCTATCCATCTGGCACTGCCTTGATTCAAAGATATTTACCTAGGACTTAGGTATTCCTCCATTTCGCCTGTTTTCCCACAACCTCTTTCCCAACTCACGACACTGAACACAATTTCTTTCATAACACACCACAACGCCGAAAATAAACACAAGGCACCTTAGTGAATTGTGCTCTGCCTCACAATTTGACAGTTTCCTATGATACTTGAAATTGTCATCATTTTCATTATTTATTTTCCTCTCCCATTTATTCCTCCACTTCCTATCAACTCGCGCACACATTCTACAATACAACACTATCCCAGTTTCTACGCTTCTATACAACTGGCTCTGGTCAAGTTAAGGTAAGTCCATTTTTATTCTTACCTATGATGTATGATGCTGTCTATCGTCTCATTCACTTGGTAAAATCATCACTCCTACCAAATATTTATCATCTTTTGTGACGTTTACCTCTACCCAATACTTGTCATTCATTCCAAGCTGACGATTAACATAGGGCACCTACTGACAAGAGCATTTGCCCACAAACCTTACATTCTTTCTTTTTTTCAACCGACTTGACGTCTATTCCTCCCATCCCCTTATCTTCTGGAAAGATAGGTCATCATGGCTCCGTCACGGGCAAAGCTTCGCTTCGAGGCCGACTTGACGTCGGCAATTGATAAAGATTACCTCAATATCACCAACGTTCGCAGAAGAGATGAGAACGAAATCGAATTCGTCTTTAGTCATCCCGACTTGCCTCACCCTTCTCAAATTGAGATACATGCTCAACCACAAGGTTAGTTGTCCTGTTATTGATGCACATTAGTGCTAGCCAATATTCTATCTATATGACTTATATTATTTTCCCAAGGGGCTGACAATATAACTACCTAGATGTGCGAAGCTACCCAGTCGACAATAGCTTCCTTATCTATACCATGGACGACGTATCGCCCACAGTTGCACAAGTCTTAGAGGACTCTATTCATGAGACAGTGGGCATGAAGGTTGACAACATGCTGGTCGACCTCTCGCGAAGACTCCGAGGTGTCCTAGAGAGTGACAGGCCTGATGATACAGGCGACATTACAATGACTGATACCGAAGCAGATGCTGCTGCGGACGATTTCGATGACGATATGGAAGATGATGACGAAGAGTTTCCATTCGAATACGACGAAGATGAATATTTCGGCGATTCTAATACTTATTATCACCCTAAATCGATAAAATCAGCAGGGGGTGCTCCTGGAGCTGTGGCATCAAAATTACAGCTTCCGGTCCTGCGTCGACTTCAACGTGATCTCCAATCTATAATCAACGCAGGCTTCCACACTGGAATAGTATGCGGATTCAAAGATGATTTACCTGGCGGCATTATCTCAATTTCCATTCGGGTGAACAAACTCTGTCTCCCTCAAGAGACACGTCAAGCATGGGGTCTTACCCCTTTGGAATATATCATCCTACTTATCAGATACGATGGATATTACAGCGACTATGAGGGCGCTATGGAGAGACCAGTCGAGTACAGTAAGATTAGTTTTCGTTTGCGAAAGTGCCCGAAGCAAAAGCCATCGCTCAGACAAGCCAGCATGGCCTTCATGCCCTCTACAACCGACGAGACGACTGAGGACGAACCTGAAATACCCGAATTAACAAATCTCTGGATCAGCAAGTCAATGGATGATTTTATGAATCATGAATTCATATCCATACTGAAAATGAGGAACATGCACAATATCTCCTGGGAAAATGCGAAGGAGAAATTAATGTCTCGCATCATTCAACTGAATGAAGAACCTGAAAACAGCCAGGATGTTGGCGTGGACGGCGAAGGACAACCTAAGAGTGAGGTCCAGCTGCCACCCCCTCTTGCTGACGATCACTTCTTAAAAGACGGAGAGCGATCCCTACCGCTCATTGCTATGCAATTCGCCTTGTACTACCTCGTAAGATGCACCGATTACTGTACCGTCTGCCATCAAAAGATGAAGAACAGTTTCGCTGCTCTGATGCCATACGTCTGCAATTCACCTTTATGCCTTCACCAGTATATGAGTCTGGGCTTTGGTCCAAGTATGGATCACCAGATTATAGACCACCCAGAGGTTGTTGATCTTTTGATCAGTCTCTCATATGCCGCTTTGTGCAGATACCCTACACCACACCCGAGAGACAAAGAGAAACATATTGGCATGCGACAGCTTCCAGCAGGTCTTGGCCTACGAGTACCGAAGATTCGGAGTTTTACATTCAATATTCCCTCGCAAGCCTTTCGACTAGCGGCGGGCATAACCGATAACTATGAGATGGTCGATTCGGCGTACTTTGTGAATTCTACTGAAGTGTCGTTCGACTGGAGAGACTCTAAAGTTACGATAATTGGGGACGCCCAAAATACTTTTGAAGTAGGCCAATGGGTGGTGGTCTCGACACCGGCCAGAAGGCGAACTGTAACTTTTCAATCTGACATTGTGCTACATCAGGCTCGTATTGAGGCTATCGACGATCGAGACTTGCTGTTGAACGTTGTATCGCGACATTCGATGCCTAAACACGACAACGGCGTACGCTTATATCATGATGAGCAGAATGTCGTCGACGACAACGCGCCTAACACTCTCAATGGTCGTCTCGTACTATACAATCACGACCTCGACGATATTGAAAGTACAGTTGAAAAGGCATTCTCTCTAACTCTTCTTCTAGCCAGTATGCCACCGGTTGCAGAGATGAGAACATACTTGATGAGTACCCGACAACCTCTAGTCAAGTGGGGCAGAATGTCACCAGCAAGCGTAGATTTCCTGAGATGGATCATCGCTTCGAATAGGTCTCACATCGTGAAGGTGAAAGACGGTCCTATGGACGGCAAGTCTGCTAAGCAATACGAGAAGATTGGGGGTGTTAACGGTTGGATCCAATTTCGATTCACCCAAGGATCTCCGGAGAAGGAGAACCTCTTCTATCAGGCTCTAGAGAATATCAGTGGCCCACGAAAAACTCTTATCGCGTGGCATGGGAGTAGCCTAGAAAACTGGCATAGTATCATTCGCGAAGGCTTGGACTACACCCAAACCGTGAATGGACGTGCATATGGAAACGGACTTTACTTTGCCAAAGATTTTAATGTAAGTCAAGGCTACTCAAGTAGGGGTTTCATTGTGGTAAGTCACACAACTTTCAGCTTGGAGATGCGGGAATGTTTTACTAATGTGTTTTCCAGAGAGTGCAGTGGCCTGCATCCCAGTTGAATGTGGAAAATGTCGTGAGCTTGAACGAACTTGCGTTCCGGCCCGACGAATTCCTAAGCACCTCTCCGTATTATGTTGTAGACAAGTGTCACTGGTGTCAGTGCAGATATCTGTTTGTCCGACCCAAAATACAAGAGACAGCCGCGGGCACAATTGCCGGTCCCACATTTTCCGACGACAATACCGGCCGGCGCCGTAGCGGAAAGGTTGAAGCATTTGACCAAGATCCCGCCTGGGAGGCCAAGGGGCCCGGATCAAATAGTTTGTTCATACCTAAATATGCGCTCCCATCCATGCGCAAGGCTGGGAAAGGGTATTGTGTACAAGAGATGAATGATTGCGAGTTGGATAGTAACGAAGATGAAGACGACGTCAAGTTTATCTGGGGCGAAGACGAAGCTACTCCGAGTTTAAAATGCGAATCCGACTTTCGTCCCGGAACGCTCGACTTCTCTTCTTTACCACAATTGGCGCCCCCATCATACGCAACCAATACGGCACAAAGAGCTATTGGGCAAGAGATCAAAAAGCTGGAGAGTACCCAGTCTTCAACACCTCTTCACGTACTCGGATGGTATATTGATTTTGAAAAGATCAATAACATGTTCCAGTGGATAGTCGAGTTCCACTCTTTCGATCCTAACCTTCAACTCGCGAAAGATATGAAAGAGGCTGGCTTGACGAGCATCGTCCTAGAGATACGCTTCCTACGCGGATTTCCAATCTCACCACCGTTCGTGCGAGTCATCCGTCCTCGATTCCTGCCCTTCCTGGAAGGTGGAGGTGGTCACGTCACGGCAGGTGGAGCATTGTGCATGGAACTCCTTACAAACTCAGGCTGGTCCCCTGCCAACAGCTTGGAGAGCGTTCTTCTTCAGGTTCGAATGGCGATGTGCAATGAGGACCCTCGTCCTGCGCGCCTGAGGATGAATTTAGCCCATAGCCAATATGGTGTTATGGAGGCAATTGACGCATACAAACGAGCTGCCCTAACTCACGGTTGGGAGATTCCACCTGACCTGGCTGATGCGGCACTAATTGAGTAGGTAGCTTTTGTCTAAGTTGATATGCTGCTCAGGGGTTATTATGATGTTTCGAGAGGCTGGGTATAGGGGGGAAGGGAAATAGCAGTGCGCTTTGTACCTGTAGCTGCCCTGGTCCTGAGGTGTGGTTTCACTGCGAGTTAGATGGCCTTCCCCTGGGCTACATAGGTACGTACGTACATATACGATCACGAATACAACATGCCCAGTGATATTATAACATAGATCGCGTGATGTCATAGCACTATAAGGTCAAGACTTCAAGCGACAATGCGCTTTTAAGACATGCGCTTTGACGTTGGCTAGTCGCCGGTCAGTTCGCCGCAGGGATGCGCCCTCGACAAATATGCTATATCCCTTCCATTGCCCTGCTCCAACCTATCCGTCTAAAATCAGAAGCATCAAGAGAATATAAATAAATTATCTTGCCTCGTTGGTGATGTGAGCTTCAATTATTATTTATATAAACCTCGTGTTGTCGTTGTTGTTGTTGTTGTCAATCTCGGTGACAAGTCTAAACCGTTATCACAATGTCTCACTTATCCCAGACATTACTACCTAAGTTCGAAAACGACGACGAATACCCTCAGAAACCCCTATGGAACAACATATTACTACGACAAGCATTGATTTTGATTTCGATGGTGCTTTCACTAGCTAGTTTTCTCGCAATACATCGTGGGATAGTGAGTATTCATACCAACGACTCACTTTTTTGAACCCATATGTTTGGAGAGGTTAATAATAACTCGAGCAGCTCCTCGAATATAAGTTACAGTATACAATAATGCCATCGGATATTATCACGGGTTCGGAACGACATATCGAGGCCGTTTCTGTACTGCAATCGGCTTCGGAGAATTTGTCGGATATAGTACGGGGCGTCCTGTCGGGATGTTAGCTAGTGGTGGATTATCTTGAACTCCGAGGCTCGTATAGGGGTGATATATATATGGCGTACGGGTTATTATTAGTGACCGGTGTTCCGTGGGGATATCGGATCAAACACCTGTGGACCCGGGTTGTCTCGACTACATGTGGACGGAAATCACGATGATATGAACTAGGTAAATTAAATTAAATCAAATTTCAGTTAAAAACTTGTAAAGCTCTAATATAACAAAGAAAATTTGCCTTATACATGCCTAGGTAGGTAAGTCGCTTCGACATCGGCTCGCGCATGGGTGTCCCTTTCAAGACCATATACACGATTTCACCTTGATAAGTAGATCAGGTCTAGTATATCCTAGTCCTAGGTATTAATGGCTTATAAAGAGAAAGTAAAGCGATATTTCCAGTAAAGTCAATGTTCTTAACCGATCAGACTCAAACTTCCATTCCTCTTGGTTCCTCCTAATGAATGTCAAACCTCATCAACGACCGCGAGCTCCTCGATACTAGCTGCCCATATGGGATTTTCACGCTAAAGTTACGGCTCAGCTTTTGATGCCTGACTACCTAACCATCTTGGACAGTTTCTCATAATTGCGAAAGGACGGACTATCTTTGCTCTCATTGGCTGTTTAATACATGTAATGGGATACTTACCGTCTTACGTGCATAGGTATTCATGTTATACTATCTTAGGTACCTAGCTTCAGGGATGTTGTCAAAAATTGGTGTAACCTATTCCCTATTCCCTGCCATCCTGTTAGCCTTACGGGAGAGGATTAATAGATGTTTGTCTCACCCTGCCACCCCTAAGCCCCAATCACAGATGCCAAGAGCTGCTTAGGTACCGTTATGGCAGGATGGCAGCTCTCACCTATCTCGTCTGATAGCGCTCTGGTTCGACCACAACCCCCCGGATGGGGTAGAGGGGTAGTTCGGCACCATTACCTACCATAATAGCTGCAGGCATTACTCGTGGAAACAGCATATACGGGACGGGGGGTTCGGTAGTTGCGGGAATCGGACGGGACGCTACCTGCTTGTGCTACCTATAGGTAGCTGGATCGGATACTGTGGAACATGTATAGGGGCTACTAGCGGCTTATAAGTTCAAGGGTGTGTGGCTTTTTCTTTTTCTGGACTCATCATCCAGTCACTTCCCGATCCGTAACGCAGCTTGTGCGTCACAAGAGCGCCAATGAGGCATACGAGGTTTGAAAAGGCTGCTAGGTACAAGGTAGGTAGGAATATGCTCGGAATAAAGCACGAGTCTCGGTACCGATTTAACTTGCTACCGCAATATAGAGTCGACGTAACACAGCAGGATTTTAATTGACCCAATAACAGTAAAGTAAACTATGAGAAGCCACGACTTTTGGGAAAATGAAAGGTGCCTCCGAATAATTTGGGCTTCCAGGCGCCATGTACCAGCAACCATGATACTCCTCATATTATAATCGAAAAATACTCCGAGAATGATTCTTTTCATTTCCACTATTTTGCACAGTACCTTACACGACTTCTTCGCTTTCTCATACACCGAGCCTCCTCCTACGCAATTCACCACTCCTCAGCCCCTCGTCAAACCACTGACCCTCTACCCACAGGCTTTGTCGGATCATGGTAATTGTAAAGAGGGAGGCCATCAGTTCTTGGATGCGTGTCCAAGCTGTATTCGTCCGTCCTCCAGATGCCCTGCTGATCCTGACTTGAAGATCTTGTCATCGACATTTCTGGAGGGGGAGCCCTTCTGTTAATGGCGCCTATAGTAATGAGATTCCACTGAGCACTGGACTGTCCAGGCGAAGCCTTTGGCGACGAATCTGCACTTCCCGATGTTGACGATCCCGATAAGTAAGAGGATATGGTTTTCTTCGTGGTAGTGATGACCGGCCCGAAGGTCGGCAGACATGCACACATCAAGCCGAGGGAGTCTTCAATAACGGTCCATAAATACTGGTCGGCCAGAAAGAAATTGCCATCCACATCTGGTCTTGTAATGTACAATGTAAACCACAGCTTCGTACACTCGGCGCCGATTGCACTAGAAAGATGACTGTTATACATGGGATGTGATTTTGGAGGACTTTCAATGGACTTACATGACTCCTGTTCCAAATATGAACATTATACCAATCTTTTGTAGGAGCTTGAGTTGTAGTTGCGAAAGCATGATAATCGGTAGTACAAATAGAGTGATTTCTACCGCAATGGTTAGGCTGGTTGAAGCAATGGTAAGAGCGAAGTTGTTGATTCTACAAGAACCCTGAGCCGGGGGGTTCAAGCTATAGTTGGACTCTTCCCAATAATACGATACGGGTGAGCTACTCAGTGTTAATGAATGTGTTTACATGAAAGTGAGAAGCACTTACCATCGAAATATGCCGGCGAAGAAGTACGCTATGCAATATCCGATGTCATAGCAGACCAAGGCGTACCACATGTATCTAAACCATTTAACATTCATCGTAAAGACTCGCCGGTAAAGAAAAAGAAGCGCCATCTTGACGAAGCTGCGAGCAACCGGGACGATGTTTCCAGCAATGTATACGGCCTGTTCTGTTAGTATTAAAAATACCTGGACTTCCGGGTGTTAGGCTGGGAGGATTATCATACAAGATACATTCTCCACCACTCATCATCGGGAATAGCCCACCAGTGTCTCCCTATGCCACGGTGTATGCCTTTATTATGCTGGTTAGAAGGCCTTGCGTGAATTAAACAGAATGATCGGAAGCATACAAATAATAGAACCGGTAGCGTAACTATTAACGAGTATCTATAATTTTATGTGAGTTTCCACTATATTGGTTACTTGACGGCTTTTGAGTGACATACTAAGGCTACAAGGGAAAGCCAGTCATCAGCGCCAAGTCTCGCCCGGCGACTGAACCTTGAAGCGAAACGGAGCAAAACTGCGACGGTATTAAGGCCAATGAAAAGCGACGTGATCGCGATCACTCTTGGTCCTCTATCATCATAGAAAGTAGCCTCCTGCTCAGGTGACAATTCGTATTCTTCCGCTGACATGATGATGGGAGCTACTCAAAGACCACAGAGGGATAAGATTATCAGTTAGCTGGATGCTCGATTATGATATCTGGAATGGGCGAGATGAATCGTGTTTAAGTAGAGAATATATTATATCGCAACCAGCAATTATTCAAGGCTGAGCTTTCATGGCAACTACAACGTAAGGATGCATCTAGAATGTGGTGAGCATGGCAACACTTGCAGAAGAGGTTGCGTCTTTGGGTAGTTATATTATAAGCAAAGCAGCAGATGTCCAATGTGAGAATAGACACCGTCTCCCAATTGGGTACTTTGTGTACAAATGCGAACACAGCTTGCAGAATATGCGGAAGACAGCCTTGCGACTATTGAGTGTGACAAGTCAGAATGCTACCCAAGGCGGCGGGTTCAAGTTATCGGACGATACGCCTACCAGGAATTCAAAGTCGTGTAACTTTTCCATACTGCCCCCAAAACCATCCCACGGCCGATATTCCCTTTCCAGCGAATGCATCAAGCAATTGAGAGGATTCGATCGGCCTGTAAGACTTAGAGCACGAGGCTCTGTCTTTTGGGGTTTTATAGCAATGCTACCCCGCTAGAGAGTCCTAGGAGACCCTTCTTTATGACGCATGTGGAGGGCTCAGATAACTGAGAGAATATAGTGAACCAAATTTTCTTCGTTCTAAGAGTTGATGTCATAGACCGATATCGCTGGTTTTGCTGTCCTCCATCTAGCTTCAGCATCGGCGGCGAAAAATAGAGGCGGCTCGAGAAAGCGAACTTCGCGCCATTTACTTTGTATTACGATAATTCGCTCCAGGAGATTCAGATCATGGGTCAACTCCTTATCTAGTCCTTGACATGTGACAATGAGATCGATGAACCGACAGGAACCTACTCGGAATTTCTCAATGGGACGTAGGCTGACCGAGACTTAAGCCTGAAGCTTACGGTTCGTCGGGGACTGGCTCATATAGTAGCAATCTCGCATCAGAACAACCGTTCCCGCCCCCGAAATCGTATTATCCAAAAATCCAACGTGGTCGGATCTGTGTTACATCCTTGCCATGACGTGAGTCTGCAATTATGTTTTGCAGCGGAGTCGCGGGGCCAATGAAGACCTCCGAGGTCGAGAGCGAAGACTGCTGCGAGGGGTAAACCCCAAATGATCTAGAAGTATCAGACATTCCACTTGAATACAAGCGCCATCTAAAGTAACCCTTTAGCTGGAGGGTATTCAGAGGTGACAAGATAAGTACATTCTCGAACGAGGCTGATGTTATCATCTCTATAATTAACAATTTTTACCCCTGAGGAAGGAAGCTAAACTTGAGCACGTGAAAGACAGGTAAGCTTGACATTCGCGTCGACGAACGACCTTCGTGATGCTACATCGCTGTCGGTGGCAACTTTACGGACCTCGGTAGAGCGGAGCTCTCATGGACTTCGACGTAGAATAAGGAAACGCCGCCCCTATTTCACGAGATCCTAGCGGCAGATTCTTGGCTGGGCTCACCGAAGGGTGCTCGATGTTCATCTAAATGAACGCTGAAAAAAAATCTTGTCACGATAATGACACCCATCAGCGCAGAAACCGCTCAATATGATCCTCCTAGATCGTTTCCGAATGATCCTTCGCCAGTCCTCACCGAAATGCTATCGTGGGACGAGAGCAGGGAAGTGCTGAGTGTGTATTGACATGGAGATACCAATTAATTAGGTACAATTACACATCAAAGTACACCGCACTCGGTTTGATCTTGAGACATGGCGTATGAGAAGACAGGGTCTGCTGTCCATGATTTTGAAGGACACGATGAACTGCTACATCACGGTCAACCGGCGGCATGGATCAATTTGCCTCGGATCAAGAGTCGTAGTTTGTCGAATGGTGCGAATAGGGAGCAGTAGGCAGATTTTCAGTTAGGCGAATGAGCAATAATAATACTAGCACTGGCTTATGACGCCTCTTGCGTCTTTGGGACTGCATTTTTCATCAGGTAAATATAATATTAATATTTTCTGATATCAGGTACGTTGAAAAGCCACGCCTCTTAATTATCTTAATTATGCAGAATTATTTCATAAATTTCACAAAGGTATGGCTGGTAATAGAACCTAGGTATATACCTATATGTACGCTATGCTGGATTAGTCGCGTGCCCCACGTCGATGTAATAGGTACACAGGTACAGGTACCTAGTTTGAACTTTGGGAGTGGTACAGATCTGTAAGTGAAATCAGCTTGCGACTTGCACTTCCATCTTCAAACTTCATCGCACCGGTTGATAATTTTCAAGCTTGACAACTTCCAACAATCCGTACATTGATGGACTGTTCCTGAAAATTTCACAATCTCTTTTCGATGAAATCCAAATTTCCCTTTTAGCCTTTTTCTCTTTTCCTTTTACTATTACATACTACTGGGTACTGATCTCCGATTAAGCAAATCCAGGCCTGTAAAAGGAATCTTTACAACTTCTCTCCACTACTACTCTACTATTATTGATCATTGATCCAAAACTTACCTACTCACCTTTTCTCTTTTACTTTTCTACTTTACTTTTCTACTTTAACAATCTACCCATACTCACCCTCTCACATTAAAATCCCCCACTTCTAAAATCTTTCGCACTATCCAAATACATTTTCCACTACTTCCTATGTTGATTTTCCGTATCTGAAATCTGCATTCGAAGCATTAATTGTCCGGGATTCAAAATCTCGAACATCCCATACTCCTCCTAGTTACCAGAATATTAGGACCTCACCTTATTAACCTTCCTCTTAACCGCTTTACCATGGCGACCACCGAATCTACCCAGCCGTCAGCTTTGGCGACAACTAATAAGACCACTCGCCTCTCTCCCCCTCCCTCGAAGCGCGATAAAAAACGACAAAACCTGAATGATCGCCTAGCTGTCCTGCAAGACAAGTTCAGTCGCGACAAGGATAAACACTATAGAGACGAGCTGCACAAGATCCAAATCGACGTAAACCTCGTCGGCCGAGTCGATCCTTATGCCGATCGTCCCCTCGATGTTATCGATCGCGAGTACAGAGACATTCAGCAGTCCGCAAATGCGCAATCGAATGCGACCACCAGTAGTAATGGGAGCCCTAAGCGAAGCCTCCTGGAGATGGCGGGTCCTACATTCGGTGAATGGGTTCATCAGGTAGAAGACCTGGTCGAGCATCGCGACTACGACATGACTTGCCAGAAGGTATGTTTACTCTCTTACATCCGCCTTTAAAGATGTCCCCCATGTACTGACTCATCTCTTATAGGCCGAGTACGAGAGAAAGACGATTGAATACGAGAGTGTCCGCGCTTATAAACTCGAAGTAGCTAAGCGAGAATACGCAACCCTATCAAACACCCTTCGAGATCGTCTCATTAACGCCATTACGGCGAAGAAGTACCGACTAGGCAAGGAGAAGGAGGCTCTAGACATCTCCGACAGCTCAGCTCTTCTATTACACCCTAACCAATACAGTTATACCAACCCGGCGAGCCCTGGCGGAACGCACGGAAAACGAAACACCCGACTGCGAAGAGAGATGGAAGAGATGCCAGGTTTCGCTGAGGGCAAGAAAAGAAAGAGAAACGGAGCCGACGATGAGGGATCTCCTGCCCCCAAGCGAGGAGCTCTAGACAGCACTAATACCACGCCTTTCTGGCTGAATGAGAGAGGACTCCGAAGCGGCGCCTCGCATAAAGAGCCAGCCCCAACTTACAGCCTTAAACAGCTCTTCACCGACAAGGAGCAGGGAATGGCTTATAATAACGCTGCACTAGCAGCTTACAAAAATCTCATGGTCAGGCGTGATGCTAACGGCAACCCAATCACCCCCGACGATAATGATACGGGCAATGGAGATGCCAATGGCGACGAAGATACAGGCGCCGTCACTATGGAGCGACAACCATCGCATACTACGCGAAGCACTCGAGGCGGTCACATCCAACCTAACTTCCATGATGACCAGCTAACGGGGATCGAAGCATTAGCGAACTTCGAGATCCCCGGTAATCTCGACAAAATGGGTTCATTAGAACCCAAACTACCCCCTCTCAATCACGCTACGTATAGTAAGGCGTACAGGCGAGATGAGTCGAACACGCCTCTGGGCTTGGGTGACATTGATCGAGAACGAGACTTGGCGGCAGTAAAGCTGCTCAAAGCGTATCAGACAAAGCACGGTGTGGGATCTAACCTTGACGCTACCAACGGTGGGCGACGACTGCTCGAACTGATGACGACTCCCGTGCAAAAGGCAACCTACGCGACTTTCCTCCAAGGCAAACGAGCATCTACCGAGGCCTTGCAAGAATCCCTAGGCATACAAGACAGCGACTTGAGAGATAACAAGCAAGGCGCTAAGCCAGATGGCACAGAAGGCCACGCAGGAGCCAAAGATTCTATCCCGATGAGCAGACAGAGCAGCCTCGGCGGTGCCGCAATGAGTCGCTCTGGAAGCGCTCGTGGTAAACGAAAGGCATGATCGGGATCAGGTTCGGCGTACGGAGGTGGCTCGAGAGCAACGTTTCTGAAGCAAGCGATACATGGATGATGCAAGGGTCACAAAATACTGTGGTCAGACGCATTGATTTTACGAGGGGCATTTTGTTTTATTATGGATGTGCTCACAGCACTTAGCGGATTTCAACATGGCTTAGCACCATACTGGCAGGAGTTGGCGGATATCAGATTTGCATTTCATGGTCATCAAGATATCCAGGATAATGATATCAATAGTGGCATTAAATAGCGATTGAATTACTTTTACTCATTCTGTTCATAACAAAAAACATAACGCTTCATCGTGACTTGTCCGGTATCCATATTACTAAATCATCATCCGTCTTCACGGTCCAAAAACTAGGGCGCGAACTTCGATGCTCTCCCTCCCTTCAGCATCGGGTCTCGACCTGGGGTCCTCAAACGCGGTGTGAGGAACTCGTCCCCCAGCAACCCCAGACCCTTCCTTCTCGCCCTCACTATCATAGCACTCGAGAAGCAAGCGCTCATCTCCCGTCATCCCACTAAGGTAGTACCACCTCTGCCCCGGGTTATAAGCAATCGCCGCTGTCTGTCCCACATAGCCCTCAGGGTACCGATGCTCAACCGGCACCACATCCGCATCCTCCAGTGTCGCGCTCGACGCAAACGCCAACGGCATCGTTTCAACCGGGTTCTTGTTCAACGTGCGCCATACATTAACAATCCGGTACCTGCCCTGGAGTAGCGCGGCTGCGTCCGCGCCCATGTGCCGGTGCACGCGTTTCGACGCGGAGTACCCCGTCTGGTCGATATGCACATTCTGCACGGCTTTGCGGTGCGCGGACGGATCAGCCCGCCGGATCGTGTGGTCGAAGATGTGGATCCGTGTGCTCCCCGGGATCGCGGAGAGCAGGAGCTGTTCCACCTCTGGGTAGTAGTTCGCCTTGATCGACTCGTCGTCGCGGAAGTCGGAGCCGGTGGGGAGGGATTCTTCGGCGGAGGGGGGGACGGAGCGGATGATCTGGAAGGCGTCGTGGTCGAGGGTGTAGTCGGACTCGCGGCCGCGGATGTCGGAGATGGTGACGAGGCGTGGGTCTGGGGTCAGGTTCCGCTGCGATTCGCCGGCGGGAGGGGCGTCGACATAGTTGAAGGCTGTGACGCCGGGGGGTGGTGGGTGCGAGAAGTTGAGCTTGGCGGTTACGGGGCCCCGGGGGACGGTGGAGGGGGATTGGGTTATGGCCATTGTGAATAGGGGTGAGTTACAGCTGTGTAACTACGAAGGTAGCGTTGAAGATATTGGGGTATGGAACTGGTCTTGATGAGGTGCTGTTGATGGATTTGACTGTATTAGACTATGAGAAAGCTTGATGCTTGATGATATCAAGACTCTGACATCGACTTCGACGTCAAGACATCTCGACTTATATAGACATCATGGCTCTACATTTTCCCTACTGTATGCGCGCCCCTTTGTGAGCGTATTTCAAATCAAACCGAGCTTAGATATAAACTCCAAATCACGTCATGCAAGGTCGAACGAGGTTGGATTAGTAGGTTTGGTTTTAGTAGGACCGGAGGCTTCGACGATTGGATTTCAACGGCTCTCCCTGCATATGCTATGTAAGCAGCAGCTGATGTCTGGGGTTTTTCTACCGACATTTATGCGATGATATGCCGGTCCTAAGGCGTAGAATGTAACTCAACGCGACTGCAAAAGGGCATTCGCCGAAGATGAAGAATATCTAGTCATTGAGTCGGATTAACGGTCCGCACGTCTTAGATATCGGATATGTACCGGGGGTGATGACGTAGTACGAAGGTAATTCTCCAATAGCTTCTTGAAGTTTTGCCAGAGTTTTTCCTTAGAATAAGATTGATTAGAAATCCTCGCTTAGCTAATCCGGGATTTCTCCAACGTTGGGTGGGCGGAATTAAAGAAGTGCTAGGTGGTACAGTAAAACCTGTCTATAACGATACGCCAAGATCAAAGGGGTGATATCGTAATATAAGATAATCGTTATGAAATAGGCTCCACAATTCCCTAAATAAGTAAGGTCTACACCTTATTAACCAAGTAAATTAAAGCGGGACTCATGGTGCTTACTCGAAGTAGTAATTTATAGGTCAATTAATAACTTTTTATAACGATTTGGGTGGTGGGACCCCCCAAAACTAACGAAATTCGTTATAGACAGAATATCGTTATTTTACATATAAAATCGCAAAAAACCGTTGAGCGTATCGTTATATCAAAATATCGTTACAGACCAGGATCGTTATAGACGGGTTTTACTGTATTGGCTTCAATGTTGTTGATTGGTGGACGCGTGTAACTTTATTTTAGGATACCCCGCTGGTACTTATGTACATACACGTGTGAAGGGAGCGCCACTTGATCGTAGCCTTGTCAGCCTCAGACATCAACCTATCACATCTCTCTAGCTCGGACCAATTCAAAGTAAACAAACTGCTGCTTTTGGGATTTTGGTAGGGTTTGGGTAGCTTTTTCGCGGCGCGTCCCCCCTGCATGCAACTTTACACAACCCGGTGTGCAATGTACAATATTAATTAGCAATTATCGATGTGCTAATTGCATTGCATATCTGGGTACCTCTATTTGAAATCGTCATTTTTCCAAGCATTCCTCCATTAGCTTCAAGTTATCATTATTGTTGATTGCGTGTTAGCTATGGATGACTTACCGTCGTCTCCCGACCCGCTTGGGGACGAACCTCCCAGTTCGGCGCATTCCACGCGACGCATCCGGGAAAGTAGTTTCGCAAACCACGACCAATCCGCCATATCTATCCCTAGATCCCAGATACGAAGATCATCGCCAGCGAAGCAATCCCCTAGAAAACGGATTTTCGAGCTTGACGTCGGCGACAGACTCTCACCGCAAAAGATACTCGTCACCGTCGAAGCAGAAGAGGCCATGAAGCGGGGTCTCAATCGCAGATTGTTCCAGTCGCCATCTCCGACTCGAAGCGATTATCGTAAAGAAGCTATTACCACTACGACGGTACCGCTCAATGACGAGATTATGAACGAAGCTACACCGCGACGTCGTGGCCGGCCTCGGCGGACGAGTAATGGCACGCCAATGCCGAGGGGTAGGAAGAGAGCTGGAACCCCCATTGAGCCAAATATTAAGCGATCGCGACAAAAGGGCGACCCTGAATCAGAACTCAGCATGATGAATAGTGATATGCCGATGGGGACCGATGCAGGGTCTACACCGAAAGCAAAAACGAGAGTTCGGAAAACGCCGAAGCGTGCGCCTACAACGCAAACGGTGCCCTCATCACAGCTATCTAACGCGACAAAAAGGAGGCGAGGCCGACCGCGGAAAGCGCTTATGCCGGAAGATGTCGCTGAATTGGCAGAAATGGGCGATCAATCAAATGGCAATTTAGCGAAAAACGATACTACTCAACCACCTCAAGAAAACTCAGAAGCGGACATTAGTAGGAACGAACGAAGTCGACGAGATGTAACTATGGATGATACCCTTACCCTCATCGATGAAATAGCAAGGGGCAGCGATGGAACGCCGACGCCACCAGACAGATCAAACTCGCGAATGTCAGGGAGCATAAATCATGAGACTGGATCACCAAGGATATCACACCGAGAAGGACTAGATGATGATGAATTGCCCACGGCAAGCGATTATCCACCGTTGATAGAACATCATAGCGATGATGAATCGGACTTTGGGAGATTTGACAATAACGGAGAGGAGCCATATAGTGCACAAGATACGCTCGCGCATGCTTCCGATTTCAGCATGATAGCCGTGGAATCGCTCCCTTCGTTTCAAGCGAACAGAAGCGCGTTTCCGACTGATCCTCCAGATATGGGTTCCGAGACTAATATGATAATCAACGAAACTCTCGAGTCATTACGAAGGAGTATGCAGGAAGATGCAAATCAGCAATCACAAATGCATTCAAACGGTGATAACTCGACGGCAGGAGATGATCAAACAATCATGCCGAATGATTCATTGGCTGATGTTGGTGAAAACAGTCTGTTAGGACGACCAAGGAGTCCGAGGAGGCAGAGACAAACGCCACTGAGTCGTCAGATTCTAACTGGCAAGGCGCCTCGTGGAGATGACTCCTTTTCAAGCATTCCGGATAGTATCCTCAAAGCCGCGACACCGGGACGTCCGCCTATAAAGCCGAACTCGACCAGTAATCAGCAAGATAATGCTGATGAATATGATGACTCCTTTTCTGAAATACCGGATGCAGTCCTCGAAGCTGCTACCCCGGGACCAGCGGCTCGTACAGCACTACATGCCGAGGGAAGTCATAGGGAGAGTCGTCAGGCTGGCTCCGCAAATAGGAATTCGGGATCGAGCTTCGGATCAAATAGACTACCCACTCCAGATGATACGTCATCTTCAAATGCCGGTTCTAAGAGGGCTCAAGAGGATGAGCCTGGCGAATCCTCGAGAGCTCCAACCCTTGCCGTCCCTGATTCCAACTTGCCCATACATTCTTCACCTCCTAACCGACCGCGTTCAATGGACTTCGGACCTCAACTAGACCGGGAGATTACCAACACACCAGAACCACATCAATCCTCTCCTCAACTACCACCATCTGCGAAAGAAGTAACCGAGCCCCCTAAAACGCTGGAACCTCCTTCTCTTAGTAGGCCTTCGCTCTCACCGATTGTGCGAGTCGGACGAACTCTCCAAAATGTGATGTCAGATAGATCATCTCCCGAAGTTCGCGAAGGAAGTCTAGGAAGCCCCTTTAGAGGGTCCTCTAACAACGAGTCAACACGACCAATTCCTTTCGATCCTTCTAATCAATCACATATATCCAGATCACCAAATCAGACTAATCATGATATGTCAGCCTCGTTTGCCGCTCGAGCTTCATTAGCTTCTTTCAACCCTTCTGGTACATTTGTTCATACTATGAGGTCCAATTATCCTTCCGGCCACCAACTTGCTCAAGGTGAAGGCCTCGGTAATATGTCCGATCCCTTTGTATCAGATAAATTCGACCAATCCCACTTAAATACACTAGGGAATTCTGCATTCGATGTCGATAAGCAAGCATCGCGATTTAGTCGCTCTGCGTTGAATTCGTCGTTGGTTGCTTCTGCCAAGGCGATACCGCCGAACAATCACGAGACAAGCTGGGCTGCAGACGATGAAGATGAATCCAACCATTACCCAGACTCACAGACATTAAGCTCTCATCACTCAGGTAATTTCGCCACCCATGGCTCAAACGCGAGCCGAGCAATGGCGGGAAATACAGATGTTGACGAGCCTGAAGCAGAAAGAAGCCAAGAGCAAAGACAGGCAGAGGAAAACAATGGAGACACAACAGGCTACGATGCAGACAACACTGATCTGTGGGATTTTGAGGCATCAAGACCCACCCCTAAGAGGCCAGATTCAAAAAGACGTGCAGCGCAACTATTCGATCCGCCTCCTCGACGGAGCAAAATCTCAAGCCCTTGGAGAAGATCAACAAGACGTCTTATCTACAGGGAGGAGATTGCTAGTCCTTCTCAAATAGAAATTGAGGAGAACCCACCGAGCGATCCGGAAGAACCCCAAGTACCACGCATTAAGCCACCGCGACCTTCAAATGCTCATTCGATACTTCTAGAGATGGCACCTTCTCCAGAGGCCGAGGCTGCTGAAGCCAATGACAACTCATTACATTCACCTTCACCCGAGCAACAAGACCCAAGATCTGAACCCGAGTTCCAGGAACAGGAACACGAAGATGAATATGAATATGGACAAGACCAAGGCCTAAATCAAGACCAAGACGATTATCAGGATGAATATCAAGATCAATACCAAGATCGGAATTACGAGCAGGATCAATATGAGCAAGAACATGAGCAAGAACAAGAGCAGAAGCAAGAGGAAGAATACGAGCAAGATCGAGAGCAAGAACAGAGACTATCAGAGAAACGGCCAGCAGAACCCATGGACATGTCCGAGTATTCAATGCTAGATCAAACTGAGAATGCACCCTCTGCGCAAAAGAAACCCACGCCAGCCAAGTCTGGTATATTCGGAGGATTTAACATTATGTCTTTCTTTTCGTCGCCAGCTACCCTACCTACGAAGGTTTCTGAAGGAAGCAAAGAGAACACAACCCGAAATCCTGGGAATACCTCACAGCCCAGCTTTCAGAAGCCAGTGGCTAGAGAAATGGAACAGACGCCTCGAGAACGACAGAAATCCATTTGGTCTACGGGATTATTTCCGTCGATTCCTCAGAAAAATCTCGAGCCAAGCCCACAGCAACGTTCTGATATAATCTCACCTGCACCACCTTCGCAAGCGAAATCGAACAATACAATTCAGGATACCTATGATTCCCCTTCTCCCGCACCGTCTCTCTCTCCAGTAGCGTCACCTTCGCCAGCTCCATCGCTTTCTCCTGAACCCGCCTCTCCAGAGCCTGCTTCTCCAGAACCACCGCAACAATCACCCGAGCCGTCTCCTGAACCAACACCTGAACCGTCGCCTGAGTTATCGCCAGAACCATCACCGGAACCATCAGTTGAGAGGTCTCCTGAACCTTCTTCACCCGAGAGAACAAAGTCACCTGAAAAGTCGCCTGAAAGGTCTCCCGAAGTGTCGCCCCAACCCTCGACCCCCGATCAACAGCTATACCCACACATCGCGCAGAAGCAAAATTTCACTCCACGACCAGGATCCAGCACGTCTCTCTTCAAGACCGGTCCTTCTGTTAACCGAACCGCAAATCAATACGAAGACGAGTATGATGATCTACTTCTGCCGCCCAGCGATGAGGTTGAGGATGAGGACGAGCTACAGGAGACCTCTTTCATGACGAATGAGACGGAGTACGAGCGCGTGCCACCTAGGGAAAAGCCGTCGCGATGGGATAGAACCCTTTCTCCATCCAAATCCTGTTTCCGTTCTCCTATGAAACCAACTACACCTGGGCGTGTTGTGGCCTTTAAGGGTACTGTGATATCTCCTGTCGCTCAACCAGAAGCTCGTATGGAAAAACAAGCAAATGGTGATGACAGAAGCAATGGAGTCTTATCCAAAGGCCCAGCTCTCCTTCAGCCCGCTCCTGCGCTTGTCGCCGCACCCGTCTCTGCTCTAGCTCCTCCAGCCCCTGCTCCCGCAGCTACGGAGAGCTGGGCGAGTCAGTTCTTGCCTCGTATCTTTAGTCGAGGCAACAATAACTCCGTCGTTCCCACAAACAACGCAAACACAAACAAAACGAACCCCTCCTACCCATCCTTACCCGCCTTATCGACGTATAAGAACAACACCCTCAGCCCAGCCAAGAACCCCACGTTACAAGCAAACAAAAGCAATGCTGGCATCCCAGATCCTACACTAAAACCATCACAATCACAACCACGACAGCAGCCGAAACCGCAATCTCAACCACCACCCCGCTTCCTCATGTCCGCACCCGCCACAGCGAAACCAATTGGTTACAAAACCACCACCTTATCGCAGACAGACTGGACGCGCAACCACTGGCTCCGCCTCGACGAAATGCTACAGCTTCGTCATCGTGACCCCCTCGCCTTCCAACAACGCATTCCCCTACCACCCCGCGCTCATCGCAAGTCGTTCACCACGCTTCTAGGCAAGGAGATCAGGGCCCAGGGTGAGTGTCTGCCTCTTGAGGTATGGCACCTCGAGGTCGTTGAGGCGTTTAAGTTGGAAGTCGGGGGCTGGGATGAGAGGTCCTTGGCGAAGAGGGTGTTCGCGCTGATTATTGGGGAGCAGAGAAGACGGAGGGCTAGGGAGGCGAGGAGGGGGATGGTGAGTGCTGCGTGAGTTTGGAGAGTTAGGGAAGTTAGTGAAGGAATAGTAACAGGCTGATCCTACTATCATCAAGGGGATGAGTCCCTTCTGAAGTATCTCATATACCTACCAAAGGTACATATTCATGCATAATGACCGGCGTTACATGGTTGCGGGCAAATGGTTTGGGAACGGGAAAGGCAAAGCTTGCATTAAGATTGTATTGTTTGATTTATCGGTTGGCTAATCAACCGACCCCCTCTCGATTCCTCGCATCAGGCAGGTCACTGAGGGGTGCTGTATAGTGTATTGTCCAAAAGCCAAGTTAGGCCATCGGTTAGGGGTGAGGGCGTTACGGCGGGACAAAAGCATCTATGTAGCAAGCTAGTTCATCGGCTATCCAGCTAGCTTAGGTTACTTGCCACTTAAATCAAGTCAGTAATTGAATTCAAATTCATCTTCAGAGACGTGGTGACATGATGTGAGCATATACACTTTAAAATGGGATAACCCATACGATAGTAGCAAACCTATAGCACGTCCATGTATATGTCCGGTGTTATGTACCACAGAAGCCACAAAAGCCCTTTCTTTATCGTGAATTGTTGAACTAGCGCCTGTCGACGACGAGCTCCTAACTCATCTCTACCTATGCAGTAGTAATATTACACCAGAGGGCAGCATTTCCGTCTCTATCCCCATCCATCTTTGGTAAAGCTCGAGCTTAAACCGTATCAGCTCAAGCCGCTACCCCCCAAATTTGCCCCCTCCCCCATCCATTTTCGTGTCCTGAGTAGATCCTAGCTTAGAGTAGGTAAGTAGGTAATGGTAACACTCTACTCCAGCATAGAAGCCTGGTTCGTGTACAGCACATCGACAACATTGCTCAACTTCTCAATAGTCTGAAGCGCCGCATCATACGACTCATCACGCTGGGTCTCATCAAAGATGATAAGGCACCCGGCGCCCTGGTCAAGAACGCCGATAATCACCTTATCCAGGATCATCTGGGAGAGCTTGCGCTCGACCTGCTGGGTGTCAAGGCCGACCATCTTAGCGATATGCGCGATTTCGACGCGGCTGAAGGGCTCGATCACCTTGATCAGGTTCTGCTCGAGCATGGCGTCGTAGAGACGGGCGAGGTGGCCCCGCACGAACTTGTCGGAGCCGAGCTCGTACCGGTAGGCGCCGAGGGCGCGCTCGTACTCTTCGAGAGAGCGGTTTGAGTGCGCGCGCGCGATCGCTTTCATCGCTTCGAGGTTCTGGCCTGCGTACTTCTGGGCTTGCTTCGAGCTCATTAGGTTGTTGACGTCGTCGACTAGGTTCAGCATGATCTTGCAGAGTAACATGTACTGTAGCGCTGCCGTGGCCTTGACTGTCTCGTCTTGCGTGTGGTAGCCGTCGAGCGCTTCGATGAAGTAGGAGAAGGCCGTGTTGAAGTCCTGGTCCATCGTGTGTAGCATGCCCGACTGCATGTCCAGGTTCGCCTGTAGTAGCGGGGGCGTGTACACCGAGGCGGCGCTTGTTCGCGCGCTGGTCAGAGCCGCGCGGGCTTTAGAGTTGTTGCCGAGGGCGTGGTATACCCTAGACTCTAATAGCTGGACTTCGACAAGGACTAGCTTGTCGTCGAGACGTTTGAGCTCCCGAAGGAGTCCGTTGATAAGAGTTAAGGCGTCGTAGTAGGATTGCTTCTTCATGTACAAGCCGACGAGTCGGGTCTCGAGGTTCTGACGTAGGAAACTCCGCCTCTCGGATGTAGCCCATTCTATACATGACTTAGTGACGGCAATTTGGATGTCGTTTGTGTTCGGGATAGCGTCGAAGAGGTCGAGTAGTGAACGGACTGTTTGGATAGATGGTTAGATGTGTCCACGATCACAACAAAGCTAGGACGGAGTTAGAGTATACCCAATTTGGCCGTCTTTGCCTTCGCAAAGCTAGATAGGACGGTTCTACTGGTGGTCACGAGGTCTACGAGCTCCTGGGGCTTCCTATAGACACCAATATTAGATACAAAGCGCAGAAACGGAAATACCGAGGTCTTGCTCACTTCTCATCTCGGTACAACTCCCCCAAACTTATCAAGGCAGTCTCGTATTCCTTTACGGCGGCATCTGATGTGACCGAGGGAGGTTTAGATATGATTTCCTTGTAAATAGCTTCAGCTTTTCGCGGATCGGTGCTGGCGAGTGCTTGCGCCTCCTTCACAGACGGCTTCTTCGAAGCCATATTGACGAGTTTGTTCTCGGGAATAGATAAACGGTAGTGGGGACTATTCGTTGTGAAGGTATTGGGTTTTCAAATGGTATATCTTTTCAAAATCGAATCGCTGTAGAGTTGTTGATATAGAGACGATTTCAAAGTGCAAAGGGTAAGAATTACTGGATAGGTATTGACGATACACAATCGAGCTTAGTTGGTACCTTCCAGTACAGCTCCAGCCTTGCGATTACCTACGCCGGACGGTAAAGTAAAAAGTGGGTCTTTTGCTACTGACGCAGCTCACCCTGCCTAGACTAGCGCGGAGCAACCCATAATTCCGTTCCGTTCTATATTGATATATTGATAGGTACTTCGTGATGTACCGTCCGCTTATTCAGTTTATAATTCATATTCGCATCATTTAAATACTCGTGAATAGCTAAACTTATGCCATATCAACTATAAGATACTCATTCAATTCAATGAGATTTAGAACGGAATCTAGCAATGGTGAACGAGATCACGTATCTAGGCGGCTCGCGGAATCGCTATGGAGTTCGGCGTATCTTCTGTATCAACGCCCAACCCCATTATAGTATGTGGCGTTGGCCGTCAAAGAAGCCCAGGTAATACCTTATTTCGATTCATCTTAGATTCATCTTAGGTACATCCGCCTTTAAATATAACAAATCTATAACCCATCATCCACAGCTTGGTTATGTGATATATCCAATAGAGAGCGCCCTCCTTCCACCTTCCCCTCCCCTTAACAAGAGAGCATAACCGCAGGTAGCCACCGAGATATTTTCGCCAATATTGAATCGAAGAATTCCACGCAACTCCTATACCCTATATAGTAGTAGATCGCCTTCCCAACTTTTTTTATGTCCTCCAGTAATCAAGATTATCCGAAGCTTGTCGTTTCTGTCATCACACGCCACGACGTCAGTTCTCCCTCTACATCGAATTAGTCTGGGGAACCATCGTTATTACCTGCGTATATGTGAGCCTGCCAATTGCGCACCTTGCTTACTCGGGCGTTCTGCATAGCCTGTGAACCGCTCCCGCTTGCCATATCCCTCTCTTGTATTGAGCTGCTGCTCAGTGGTCGGTATGACCCAGATCCTATTCGCGAACTCGGTCTCGCTGAGCCACTTTGTCGTCGTGTCGGGATGTTAAAGCTATCGCTTTGTCTGCTAATGCTCAAATTACTAAACCCGAAATCCCAAGCGCCGTATTGGTGAACACAATGTGGCTCTGCAATCAAGCAGTTCTCAGTCAGGATCCTATACGTGCTTTGCTCAACCTCCTGAGCCGTAGGTCTGTCTTGTGGGACAACCGAGAGCATTCGGGCAACCACTTGCAACATAGGTCCAACACCACGGAACACCTGATCATCCTTCTTCGACGCGTCCTTTGCGAGACCAACCATCCAAGATTCAACCTGTCCGATGTTCTTATGGAACGAAGAGTCCAAGACTGCCCCTCCCCGCCCAGCCTGCTTATGCTTCGCCGCCCGATGTGACGCGAAGTTCCGAGTTTGGCGTTTCATCATAAAACTTAGTAGTTCGAGTATCACGCAGCCTAGTGAGAATATGTCGACCGCTTGGGGATTGAGAGAGGGGGTTGGCGAATGTAGCATCGATGCAGGGTTTACGCTCTCCGAACCTCCCCTGTTAATAGAGAACGTCGAGTTATCCGACGATGTCGACGTTGATGTTGAAGAGAGCGAGCCAACAAGAGTGCTCCTTCGTTGTCCCGAATGTGAAGCTGACGGGCGATACCACTGTTCAGGAGCCGCATAGTCGTAGGCCTCCTTGTCAAATGCTGACTTGTCCGAAGTGTTAGCTATTGCCTCTACGCTTAGACGGCTTATGTCTGCGTAGAAGATGTGGTTGTCGGAGTTGTAAAGCACAGTCGAAGGCTTGATATTGCCGTGTGATAGACCTCGTATGTGGAGATAGCAGAGAGCATCAACGAGGCAATGTATCCAGTTCATCAGAAGATGGCGTCGGTCTTGTTTAGTCAACGATTTGATCGAACTTGGTTGAGTCACCAGAAGGGACTTGAGGCTGAAGTCACTTGGGAGTGAGAAGAGAACGTAAGCGAAGCCTTGGTGGACATATGAGCCATAGTAAGACGCGAGATGGATGTTCTCGATGTTCTTCGCTTTGTTGATCTCGTAGAGAAATTCCTCTCCCGTTAGATACCCAGGTCCAGTCCCGACAGGAATGCGACGCCGCGAGAAAGCCTCGCCAGGCCTATTTGGCAATTCAACTCTGTCGACAGCAGTACTAAGATTTAATCCAGTGCGTTTATCCACATTAAGTGGTACTACCTCAGCATCTTCGTAGACTAAATAGTCCCCCTTTTCGATGAACTTGAGTAAGTAGTGAAACTGGCGGGAATAGAACCTCCTCTCGATTTTATCATCCCTAGTAGGCGTAAGAGCCAATCGTTCGATCTGGTCCAGTGGAATAGGGAGGTCATCGTCGTCCCAACTGTCGTCAATGAGTCCAAAGATCTGGTCTGGCACGCCTAGGTCTGAAAGGATGAGGAATATGCGTTTGGCCTTTTCGTCAATCCACTCCCAGTAAGTACCATCGGTCAACCCATCGCCGAAGCCCAATGGTAAGTCCAATCGTTTGATCTCGTCAGGTAGGAGGTGTGAGCAGACAAACTGACGAGTGACAGTCGCTTCAATCCGAGATGGATCCCACCACATTACCGTCGACATAGCAAGGGTTGCATTACACCATAGATCCACCCTAGAAGGTCTGGTTTGATCACGCGACTCGAGCGCCGCATGTAATTGTGATTTGAGAGAAAAATTGCGACAGATTTCAAGGAGACATAAGGCTGGGGATGTCAGCAATTCAGGAGCGCAGACCGTTTATAGGATCTGCGGATTGGATGTCACTCCCGACCGAGGCGGCGTGTCCGCCAGGTGCAACATATGTCAGATATGCCAGTCAGGTCAGTCAGCACAAAACAAACCAAATGCTGCCTGGGAGGCAAGAGAGGCAATCTTTCTTGGATAGGCATTCGAAGAGCGTGTTTCCCGACAGCTCTCCATGGCCCGCGTAGTAAAGGCAGTCGGTCCCAGCAGGAGCATGGTATATGATAGATAGGATTCCTTCGCAGCGATGCTGGATCCTGATTACCTGGTACACTTAGCAAATCATGTATGATGTTGGTGACCATTTAGAGTCAATCTTTATTCCAGCTCGAGCCTGTGATTGGTCAACTGAAGCAATAGATAAGGGATATCTTGGGGTGTCTGGATCGACCCTAGAGTCGATAAACACCCTTGTCAGTGCCACTAATGCAGAATGTGCTTTAGAGGCTCTCGTGGGTTCGATATCGACGCATGGCGAGCCGTCTAATAAGACCGAAAACCACTTAGCTCGCGCTTGTCAAAAAGGCCGTCCACGCCGCCAGCGAGCATTCAATTTCCTGGTTACGCCCCGCTGAAAAGTTTCTGACAGGTTCCGAGGTTTCCATTTTCTTGCTGATATATGATCAGAGACATTTTGGGATTCACACATGATCATTTTGGAGGCTTGATGAATACGCCGGCCACGTTGGTTCAGGGCACCCTTGTAGAACGAGGAGTGATCGCGGGCACCCCCGGTCCCCCACGCACCGAATTTCTTGTCCACCTGGGCACATCCATGGGGCATCGAGGACATCTCAGGGGTCTAGTACAGCCTGGTAACCGTTAGGCTCTGGGGGGACTTGGGTGAACCTGGAAGCACCCCAGTACGGTTCCAAGCAGACGGTACAGTATACAAGGCCATAAGGTGATTTTTCAATATTGAAATATGGCTTTCTTCCGCCTATCCGATACGCCAGTACTCCCCCAGAACCGTTAAGAGACGATCGAATCTGATAGTTGGCGACCTACGTAAGTGATGGTGACGATGAAGCCCATAGGGCCACAAGCTGCATGAGTAGTGCTTGGCAACCATCGAGAAGGGTTATAAGAGCAGTACAGTAATCACTATTTAGGATATTCTTATCATTCAACCGCGTTGTTTTTTCCAATTTAACAGGTTAGGAAGATAGTGGTACCGACTAGTGAATTGGAGTAGGGTTAGGTTATGGATGTTTAGGATCGGTTCATGTCTTCGTCATCCGAACCAGTTTGTGGTTAGGGTTATGATAAGCCTCAAGAGTTGACGGTTGAGCGTCGGATCAAGAGTCAAGTCAAGTCAAGGGTCAAAAAAGTTAAGACAGCGGGGGAAATGTACTGGGTTAGTTGTGGGTCTTGACGGATGCTCGACACGGCGACTGCCCTTTCAGCTCCTTTTTAGTAACTTCTGTTTCTATCCAGTACTCTTCACCGGGCGCAACTATCCATGTAAAGCATGTAAAGCATGCCTTCCACGTCTTCCACAAACATTCTGGAGTTCATTCCTTCCCATCTAGGCTACTACGTAATTTCAATTTACATGGAACGCTACCTGGTACTACTGTCCCTTTTCAGCTCTTCACCCTAAGGAACCCTAAGAAAGCCTAAGAGAGCCTAAGAGGAACGTTTGAGAGAAGTCTTGTTTTCTAGAGGACCCTCTCGGGAAAAAAACTCTCCTTAGTTTGCCAAGTGTCTTTGCCCTGCGAGGCAGATTGGAACTGGCAGGTTAAGTAGGTACCATGTGAAGTACCACATGTCCTGAAGTACCATCCACGATGATGCTTAAAATAGAGCCTCGAGTTTAGCATGTGGGAAATATTACTACGAGTTCACGAATGTGGAATATGCGCACCTGTCTTGGTCGTCTGGCCAGAAAGGCTATCCGCAAGCACACTCATATATATGCCTGCTTTTTAATGCCGTGTGAGGAACGCCCTCATGCTGTGTCACCGCCGGTTGCTGCAGGTAAAATTGATGAACAAATCGGGGTTGGGGGCTACAGCCGAGGCGTATTCCACAAGTGCGTGAGTATTGAATGTTGTTCGTTCAAAATCGCGCAGGGCTAGCTATTTCATGCTCAAAAATCAAGCTAATAGAGCTCGTTATCTGTGAGAACTACGAGCTAAGTATGTAAGGTACGTATAATATTATGCATAAAAGCCAAGGTCTAGGTGAGTACTCACGGAAGTTGTTCTGATACTCCGCGGCAGCCATCAGCTCAGCCATCAGTTTCGATCATGGACTTAACTTCCCGCGGCTACATATGTCCGGACGATATCCGACACAAGAGGCGCCGAATATATTGAAATATCACGCACATATGTCTGTGATGAATTTCTCGCTCATTTTTCCAGCTCACTCAACAGCTCGCGTATAATTGCCACTGCATACCATGTTCGATCGAGTATATTAATAAGCTGAGCCTTCGATATTTATCACATCTCAGATCTAGCCACAAAGTTCCATTGGGGAGATTTCTGAAAGTTGTGCCAAGGTATAAAACCACACCGTCCCTCCCCGGAATGACGTCGTGGGCTTGTGGTTGCCTCACCGCGGGAGGGGTCACGACCCGTGCTGCGAACATGATAGGTTGGTTATACGCAGTTCTGCAGCTTGCCGCGTGGGCGGTCCAAGACTTTCGGTGACATAAGCGACGGACTCGGCCCGACCTATCCACTCAGAGTATAATATTGAGACATCCAGTATATCGTACATATATATATGCAGTGCAACATTCCTCATGGGCAAAATCAGAACATGAGCACCTTGGGTGGTTGGCTGGGACGGTAGGTTTTGTGACTGGTAACTTTCGGCCATCTTCTCCTGATCTGGACAGGATACAGCTTCTGATAGACGGCATTGATCCGGGCAGGTGCTTATTAGGGACGCGGAGGGTTAAACTGCAGGCCGGATGGCAAGTTACACAGATGACCACCAAGACTCGTGCACAGCCTCGACGCCATGGGAGCCCTCATTGCATGTTTGGAAATCCCATTAAAGATCAACTTGATGCGGGAGCGTACAGCATGTACAAGCTTGTCATTTACACCGCATATACCTTACACATTACATTTCGACAGATCAGCAAACGCCGGCGTTTTGCTATCTGCAATATAGCATTATCGTGAATATATCTTCCATTAACTAACCCTCTAAGCCGATCTCAACCGAGCCGCCGTCGTAGATTCTAGATCAAGCTTCCGTTCTTTTCACTAAGCTCCGTGCCCCTACGGCCGACGAACGTTATCATGCCGTTATCTATGCCAGAAAGTTTGCGGGCGATCTTCTGAAGACCCACTGGTAACACATTGTACCAATCAATCCAGCGCGCGTAAAGAGGCATGCCGATGTGGTCGCTGAGACCGAGATCGATGGCCTTGATAACTTCCTTAGCCACCTCTATAGGTTCGACGACGGGTGCGATGAATGTGTTGGGGGTCTTAACGCCGTAGAAGAGTGGTGTGCTCAGTTGACCTGGCGTAACAAGAATTGTCTTGATCTCGGGGTATTCTTGCAGCTCGGCAGCGAGGGACTTGTGCAAGGCTGTTACTCCTGCCTTAGCAGCGGCGTAGTCGGCAAGTCGAGCAGCACCGAGGTGACCAATGACACTTGAGACGGTTACAATGGTACCACCAGTCTCGTTACGAATCATTCCCGGCAGAAACGTCTTAATCGTATAAAAGTGCGCCAAGAGATTTGTCGTGATACTCTTTTCGACCTCATCCAATTCCAAGTCTAGCAATTTCTTGCCGATGACCACACCTGCATTGTTAATCAAGACGGTAGGTGTCCCAAGCTAAGGCATTGTGGTTAGTTCACGTCGCACCGTAGACACAACAAGATAATACATACATCGCGCTCTATCTCCGCTGCGACTCTAGCAATCTGGGCCTTGTCCCGCACATCACACTTGTAGTAGGTGATGCCACGGGCGTCGGTACTCTCAAGGTCGGCAACATCCAAAACCGCAACGGTAGCACCTCTCATTCCATATACCTCAGCGATCAATAGGCCAAGACCGCTGGCCCCTCCGGTTATTACAATAACCTCTTCACTCAAATCAACCTCTCGGTGTATGCCATAGGCGATCTTGTGACTTAAGACGTTCCCCATCCATAAAAGAGTGACAAACACCGCCCACGTAATGCTGACTACCATCGGCTTCGTATCCATTGCCTGGTGCTCGGCACGGAAGCATAGAGGAATGATCCATGCGACGAATGGGTGTAATAACGTGACATTGAGAACTTTGAGGAAGAGGTCGACAGAGAGAGGCGCAAACCAGGAGTTGCGCATCGTTGGTTGAGGATGATTCATGATGTCGGATAATTTGATCGTACGATAGAGGACACGAATGCTGGCCAGCAAGCACTAAAAACGACGGAGGGAAAGGAACTTCGGGTGTCTTTAAAGTAGGACGCCTAGAAATGGAAGATTATTCGAACAAACTACTATGTAAGAAGAAGAATGAATGGATGATCGAAAGAAAGTTTGTCGGTCCAGCCTACGTGGTAGTAGTATCCGTGTTCGCAAGCTCAGGATCGCGACTTCAGTCCTCAGCTTCTAAAAGCTTTCGGACCCTTGAAACAATTGGCCCAAGCGCTGAAGGTTTCGACTAAGGCAGGTTCCTGCCAAACTGAACCAATCGGCAGCTCCCGATCTAACAGGGATTCCCGTTAAGACTTGCCCTAAGCGCTTTTGGGGGTGTTTGGGTATCCTTGTAACACTTCTCATCTGATTATCATCGTGAACATATCAAACTTCGATTAAGATAGAGCTTCATTTCTTTAATTACCGTCTGATCTCGCGGAAATATAGACATAACCTACCGAAGCCTTGTCTGGTATCTGTATTTTCCCATTCCCTTAACGCCTCATAAATGCAACTCGTGAATGCCTTAGACAGCCAACTCCTTCAGAATCTCATCAAAACATGATTACTTCTCTCTTGCCAATATAACCTTGTCTCGTTCGCTCTTTCTCTTCTGGAATTGCTTCTTAGTATGTTTCCTCTCATTCTCTTCTCGTCTCTTGATGGCCTTGAGCTCTTCCTTCTTGATCTCTCCCGCCTTCTTCACAACCTTCGGAAGATGTCTATGACGCTTGATACGCCTAATCTCAGGCTAGAATGATCTATGTTAGCAGATTTTCTATGATGAAGTATCACGAGAGAAAAAGGAGGTCAATCGTACCATATGGCTATATCTCTCAGAGAGTGCTTCATTATACTCGAGTGCTTGTCGCTGTTTCGCAGACTTGACACCTTCTCGCTGCGAAGCGTTGGCCCTCCAAAGACGAATGTTTCCGTCATCCGATCCGCTCAACAAGTACTTAGAGTCTGGAGTCCATCGCGCGCAGAAGACTCTCTGCATTCGCTTTGTATGGTAAACATCCCTAGAATGTCCTCCATCTCGACTAAACAGCCTAATTGTGCGATCGTAGGAGGCGGTCACAAGCTCCTGTCCGGTAGGTGAGAATTCCACATCCATGACCGCTGCCACATGGTCTTTGAGGATGTTGAGTGCTCGGTCAAACTTGCGCATATCGAATATGTACACGTTGTGATCTTCGCTTGCCGCAGCAAAGTTCATCGGCTCTATGGGGTTCCAGGACAACTTGTTGCAGCTAAAATTGAGATAAGTACGTGCGAGCGGCGAAGATGTTCGGAGATCATATAGGATAATCGATCGGTCTGTAGAACAGGATGCAAGCACCGAGGTTTCGCTTTGGTTGAAAGATACCGAAGTAATCGTTTCGCCAGACGACGGCCAGCGAAGAACTTCTGGCGCAGCTGTATAGCGATCGAGATCGTACACGGATATCACGTCGGAGGCTACAGCAAAGGCATTTTTAGACCGATGCACGCTCATGCTTGTATAGGCGCTTGTTCCGAGCCAAGAGTGTATGGGTGGTGAATCGTCGCGAGTATTATACGGGTCGTGGATTTTGATCGATCTGTCGGACGCACACGTGAGAAGCTTTTGGTCGTTTGTCCAGGCCATCCCCTTGACGATATTCTCATGGGCCGTCGTTTTCCACACTTGATCCCGGCTAGTTAAGCTCCAGCATTTCACGACACCGTCTCCTGAACCGGACGCAAATCTATCGAGAGAATTGGGGTCCTTCGCAAGCGAGTAAACACCGTCGACATGGCCATTTCCGAGTTGGGCAATGAAGGGCTGGGCGAACATGCGCTCCAGCTTCACGGCATTTAGTGCGCGCGTATATTCTCGTGCTCTCTCGAACGGGTGGATCGCCGGATCTAGATTACGAGGCGCCTTGACAACAGTAAGAATCATGATGGAGCAGTTTAGATGATTTCAATATGGGAAACTTACCTTGGGCACATCGGACCCAGGCGGCTGGTAAGCCGCGACCGAGCGACTTAAGGCTTTTATCTTCTGTAAATCTGTTAGTATGTTAGGAACAGGATATAAAATGACTTGCGACTCACCATAATTGCAGAGCACGATGGTGTCGCAATATTGAAGATATGATATTCTCACATGAATATTTTCTGGAAAAAAGTTCTAGCTTAGGTCCCCACATTGGCAGTTGGCAACACATGCACGGCCATTTACTAAATTTTTAATAATCTTATCACCTTATCAGCGTTATCTCTATTATCGATAATTACAATTCACTAAACCCTATGCGATCTAGTGCTCACACAATATTCTGGCTTCACAACTCCAATGTTTCCACTTTCCAATTCCAATTCCAATTCCACGGATTCCATAAGGATTGAAGGATTGTAGCACATCATCCCATTATCGCGCCTTGAGCTCAGTTGAAACGAAACAAGTAACAAGTGTAACGAATAACAGCATTGGCAAATTGTTTCCCAAGCTGTGTAAACGTTATGGCAAGAGTTATCTCGAAGACCGTCTACGTGCGTAGTCGACTTACAAGGCATGAAGCTATTTACGACTACTGCAGCTGCTGCAGGTATCGCAAAGCAGATCTGCAAACGGACTGCTATTATTGGAGTAAACAGCACAAGTAATTGGGGAAATGATATAGCTCAACCCTTACACTACGTCATGGATGTATCAAAAAGGCAACGAGCATCCGCTCGGTTGGACAAATGAGAATGTTGAGTCGATTGAAGCTGTCAACATCTGCAGCTGGACTTTAACACGAAGCTTCCTTTCTAAACAGCCGGTCAAGTTTTTGATGTTGCTAAAATCTATGGGGACTCCCGAATATTTGGCTGATGAGGGACCTAAGATTCGGATCTAACCGTTCACTGCTAAGAGCCTTGGAACTGCATACCAAGAGCTTTGTCGCAGTTGAATTAGGTATTGAGGCAAAGCTTGTTATCCCCTGAATCCATCCTTCACAACTCACCGAGCTTTAAATTCGTCACATCCATCCATTCCCCTGGTACTTAGTATACTTACCTAGGTGGTAGGTATATTTAGTATACAACCTGAGTACAAATTCGTACAATGTGTGGTATCTAAAGCCAAAGCCGCCGTTATGAGGATCATGTCTAAATGAAAAGTCTGAAACACGGATCTCCACGACAGAATTAACCAATAATGATGTAAGTTAACAAACCTGGTTGCTGCACTATGAGATCGTTTAAGCCAATGTCTCCATTGCCCGCGTTCTATATACGCGTCACAACTCTAATAGGCCTCAACTGGCCTCACTAGGTCGCTAAGAATTTTTTTTTCAGGTCGGGACGACTGGACGATTCACAGGGGGACCTTGTCGATCTTTGCTTTTTTCTTTCATCCCAACCGTAGAGAAGGTCCAATCTTATCTTAGTTGTGATGCCAAGATCTAGCTCTGTTTGAACCGTTGGTGGGATTCCCCGGAGCTTCCAGTCCAATCGCCCCCAATCGTCCAATCGGCCTATGAGGGATCGAAGCCTCTTTGTCGAGCTTCCCCAATTCAAGGTAAATAAATCTTTTTATATTACTAGGATCGTTTAGAGTGAGGTCCCGCTTCATTTAGTTACCGTTGTAGTGCGTTTGATATGTAGGTACAACCCGGGATTACGGTTGTGCTTTCGTGAGACTTACACCTAATACACCACAACTACTTCCATATTTCTTCTCTAGACTCTTCATTCTTTCCTCTCTCCACCTCTCATGCTGTTTGGCTCATTCGTGGAGGAGCAAGAGTTACTTGAGTCGACGAAGAAGATTGTGGTGTAAACATTCGTTTATTTGTTTGACAACAGACCAGCCACTGTACCACTTTGCGCGTTCGTTTGACAACTTCTGGGCGTTGATCATCTTTGCATTCGCTAATTGGAATTGATATTCATTCCAATCTCGGACTCCCGAGGTCTTTCGTTATTTGACCATCGTTTCGACTCAAGCTACCGAGTGATCATACCGCCGCAAGAGACTCTACCGAAACTTTTACAACTATTCCTGTAGTTGTCTTATCCGCATTGTTTTGATACAATCGCTCTCAAACTATCACAATGCGTTCTTCCACACTACTGGCGCTCAGTGGCGCCGCCCTATCATACGCGCTACCGACAATTGAGGCAGTTGGTGGCAAGTTCTTCACGAGCGACGGCGATCAGTTCTTCATCAAGGGAGTTGCTTATCAGCTCACCGAGAGTAAGTTTGTGACTAAAGGATCAGTCTCATGAGGATGCGAATTCTAATGTCTGTATATCCAGAGGATCCGTTGATTAATACCGAGCAATGTAGTCGGGATGCTTCGCTCATGAAGAAGTTGGGTGCCAACACAATCCGTGTCTACCATGTCGATCCGGATGAGGACCACTCTGGCTGCATGTCGGCATTTTCTGACGCCGGTATCTACACCTTGGTCGATATGGACACATTTGATACCTACATCTTGCCCGTAAGTTTCTAAATCCCGAAAATTCGGTACCTAATTCTCCAAAATTAGCTAAACTGAACCTTTATAGAACGACCCTTGGTGGAACCAGACTCAATTCGACCGCTACTCGAAGGTCATGGACACATTCCAGCAGTATGACAACCTGCTAGGCTTGTTCGTGGGCAACGAGATTATTGCAATTAACAATCAGTCACTTGCTGCCCCCTTCATTAAGTCAGCCTGCCGAGACTTGAAGGCATACAGAGATTCCAAGGGTTACCGCAAGGTCCCAGTTGGATATTCCGCTACGGACATCGCAGAGCTTCGACCTTGGCTTCAGGACTACCTCACGTGCGGAGGAAACGCATCGGAGAACATCGACTTCTATGGCCTTAATTCGTACCAGTGGTGTGATCCCACTGACTATCAGACTTCCGGTTATGCCAACCTTCAGTCACAGGCCAAAGATTTCCCTGTTCCCATCTTCTTTTCTGAGACTGGATGCAACAAGCCCGGTCCGCGACTATTCAATGACCAAGATTCTATCTTCGGAGACGAGATGGTAAACGATTGGAGTGGAGCTATTATATATGAGTGGATCGAGGAAGCCAATAACTATGGTTTAATTTCGTACGGTCCTAAGGTCGACGCAACTGCCACAGGCTCGAACATCGTCGGAGGCTACACGGTTGCGGGCACTCCGACGCCCGTCTCGCCCGACTTTGACAACCTCAGCAAGCACTGGGCGACTCTCACCCCAACGGGAGTGGCCAAGTCTAACTACGATACCAAGTCAGTCTCGACACGTGCTTGTCCAACGTCAACGGCTAGCGGATGGCTTGTTGACGGCAACGTCGCTCTACCTAGCTTGGGAGAGACCTTGACCGGCAGCTACTCGTCCGTGCCAAGTGCTACCGGTACCGCCGCTAGTCCTAGTGCATCAGAAACCCAGAACTCAGTTTCTGGAACCAAGGAGGTTGCTGGTATGGGTGCAGGTCTCGTGGGTGTGATGATGGTTTTCACCTTCTGGCTTTAATCCCGCCGTAAATCTTAAGGACCAAGACTTTTTTTTCCTACCCCAGGCGGTTTATTCCGTTATGCCCTTTCCCTTCGGTCGAGAAACATGAAATATTTATGCCGGGCTTTTTTCGTCGGCAAACTAATTATTTTTTTCGACTCTGCCGCCTGGGGGCTTCGTAAGAGCATCTAGAAGGCATCGTACACGGCGTTTGATTGCCTTTCGTCAGATGGCTCCAGTGCCACTACCTAATGCTTGACGTCCACCACAGACGTCCGTACATACTTGGATGAGACACTTCCAGAGATGACTGAAGAGGAAATGCTTCGATTTGCATATGAAGAGAACGCGTTCAGGATTCTCGGGCAGACGACGCTAATGATTGTCATGAAGCAACAATTCCATAGATAGGAACATTGAATTACCTCAGAAATAAAGAAAATGCCGTTGGCAGTGATACCCCAAACTTGAGTTTAACCGATAACGTGATTGGTATCAATAATTAACGTTCAATCTATGGAGGTTCCAATTTCCATCCGATGTTCTTGGAGGACACGTTCCTACCACGAAATTTGCTCACAAACCCAACAGGAAATTACATTCTTATTTAATTGCTCACTCTAAATTTAATTCCTCTTAATTAGAACTCTCAATTAAAAAGTCTCTTCTTGATCTAGATATCTTCAATCACCAACCTATACCAACACGACACTTCAACACTTTCTAGTGTTGTCCTAGGAACCTACCTCCGATACGAACAGAATCACCTATATTCATTCATATATACTATTCATAACCGTGACCCTATATCATAATCTCGGTCAGCAATTCTGCTGATTAAGGCACCAATATGCCTCAAGAAACTCATGAACTAACCTCCCCTAACCTATCTTCCAACCCCGATCCTACTACCACTACCACTGCCACCGACTCTCACTGCGCAACCCACAATCGCAGACCCTGGAAGACGGGCAACAAGAAAGGCATCAGAGCTTGGTTCGACTGGCACCGATAGTGTCCGTTCCAGGAACGACCGAAGCTGCGCTGGGCCTTTCTCATCGGACTCGTCGTCCTCGTCGTCGCCGTGCTGATCACCGGTGTCGTGTTCACCGTCTACTACGACGCCATGTACTACTCCAGCGGCGCCTTCTTGCTCCACGATGAAACTGGAAACGCGTTGGTTCCGCGGGACGACATCTTCATGGTTGGAATAGAAAGGGACGACCTCACATGTGGCAGCGATACCGGAGGAAGTTGTGAGGCGTATGGCCATTCGGTTCGTGACCATTTACTCTGACACCTATACACATTCTTCCCTTGTTTCGTAATAATCCCCCATTTTACACCGGAGCTCTGTAGCTACCTATAAAAATATAAAACTAACTACTAGCACTTCTAGAACATATGCTGCCCCATAGGCATGACCTGCAAAAAAAGCAGCTTCTCCCCCTCAGGCGTGTTCTGCTGCTGGCCGAGCTCTAGATGTGTCGCTAGCCCCGAGCTCCCGCCCCTCTGCAGCAGCCACACAACCCCTTGCAACCGCACCATCGGCGGCGGGTGTTGCCTTCACAACATGGAGTGCGCGAAGGAAGGGTGCGTCAAGACGTACCTCGCCGCGCCCGGCTTCAAAACTACGCAGACGCCCACGACTACGTTGATTACTACTACCGCTGCCCCGACCCCGTCCGGCACGAAGACGGAGGGGGGTGTTGTGGTGACGACGGTCAAGTGGGCGGAGCTGGCGGAGAGCGATGCCGCGGTCGTCGGCGTTAGGCCTGGGTTTGGGTACACAAGCTGCCCCGAGTTGGAGGTTTGCGCGTAGGGAAGCGCGGTCGTGGTCGCGTATGTTATGGTGTTGAGGGGCGCCTGAGGTGAGACTGTGTGGATGAGGGGATCAGGGGTGGGAGCTCGGTGTGCCTAAATGGTGTCCGGTGGGGGAGAGGTGGTAGGAGGTGGGTGGCACAGGGGACTCTACCCGTTGTGGTTCCTAGATTGTATCATGTTCTGCGTATGCATTCACAGTGGTTCTTCCTCTTTTATGGAGGGTGGGTTAGGAATGGGTTGGGTTCGGTTAGTATGAGTAAGGCAACTCCTGAAAAATGAATATCAACTACAACTCCGAATATCGCGATAGCTTTAATGTAAAAATTTAAAAACCCACATCTTGTGCCTTATGATCCCGCGACATGATAGTCAACTCAAGTGTGGTATGATCTGATAGCGATTCGGTGAGTCTACGGAGCATATGGATAGAGTTACCGACGTTTATGTTATGTCTCAGAAGGTAAGGCTGCTGGTCTGGCACAACAAGAAATTAAAGTATGATGAGATGTATTAACAACGGTATGTAGCTCTCACTTTGTAGTAATTAGATATAATTAGGCGATCATGGAGTAGACAGCTGTTTCAAATAGCCCAGGAGGTAGTATAATATGGTTACAACACATAAAGTGACGGTTGACCACGAACTAGTCAAAGGTGAATCGATCGCTGCAAAAGGTCTATTCGATCGCCACCCGACACATCGGACTTAACTTATTAACTCACCTCCACGCTGTCTGCAGTCTTTGTTTCGTTTCTCGTGGGGCAGGTCTGAAACGGGAAGGATTCGGAAATGATGTGATGGCATTCGCAACAACGATTGCCGATAATGTGGCCCCCAACTGAATCCTTCAAAGGTACGCTGTTGGTGCCAAAATACTTACCTATCGTCTCGTGTGGGGGACATGACACGATTATGAGTTGCTTCCCCAGATAACAAATATGAGTAGTCAGGATTTCTGAATGTGCCATCTCTGAATGATCGCCTTGCCTCTACCTTCCATAAAATGTTACTGTTCAGAAGACATGAACAACGGAGCCGGATGCTCGGGTTCTCGATAAAGGTTTTCAAAATCACGACAAATGTGTGTCATGCAAGTGAATCCTGCTCTCGCTAGGCTGTATGCAAGTTGAGATAAGGTTGGCAGAGCCTCGATGTAGCCAAGCAAGGATGCAGCTGTTTCCTGAGAGGGGTGCGGCATATTTGCAGTTGTTCCCATGCCTCACCCCAATCAAAGCCGAAAGGAACGAGATCTCATACACTTGCCCGGCTAACTTTTCGCCGGACCTTCACTGTTGCCTGCACGATGACATTCGCGATGTGATCGTATCGGGACGAAGGCATGACTGCTACCCACACTACATGCCGTTAGTTACCCCATATCCGAGATCTGTTGGTATAAGTCGTTACATCACCCTCCTGACTAAGTAGTTTTTCTGTAGTATTTACACTATTACTCTTTCATCTGATAATTTCGCTAAGTTCCTCATGACTTTCGAGAAGAAGTGATAATTACTCGAGCCATGTGGACAAACGGGTTGGGTAATATCGAAAGTAGGCGCAGCATCGAATATTGGATCTTCTCGACCTTCTTCTAACTTAACTCGCCACAAAATGCTGCTACCGTTTTATCGTAGGTTTGGCCCCAAGAGCCAGACTGGGGAACCTCGGGAAGAGTCTCGGTTGTTTTCCTACTTGAGAAAGTTAAGGCCCTTCCAAATGAAGATCCCGCCGAGGCTCTCTTTTGAGGAGATCGTCAGGAACAAGACCTACTCGGTAAGTCTATATCATATGATTTTGTAAGTCAGCACTAACGTATCTTAGCCATGTTCCCTAAATGACTTCATGGACTATTTGGTATACGTGGAGCACGATGCGGAAAATCTTCAGTTCTTTCTATGGTTTTGTGGCTATGTCGAGAAATGGAGTCAATTGCCCGAGTCAGAGAAGGAACGATCTCCGGCGTGGGGAGTAGGCAAAAGGACAAATGTCCGACCTCATTCGCGATCGGAAAGGTTGGGAGAGAGCGCAGATAAGCTGAATCGTATACTTGCGATCTTGGACCGAGGCGCGACGACGATTGAACAAGCAACATCGACGAAGGAGCTAGATTCCAAGAAAGAGAATGCGGATAAGACCTTCTCCACCCTGCAAACCCCAGCGACTAGATTAGAAACGAAAGAGGACGGCCGGAAGGATTGGCAATGGCAGCCTTGTAAGTCGGGCTAGATTGTGCCAAGATATCGTGACCTATCCCATTACTGACGTTGAAAGTCTCTTCTCAACCCTTTCGAGAAGAAGCCACGCAAGCAGCTCGGCACTACATCTCAACCTCTGGGCCACGAAAGTTGAACCTGACGTATCAGGATCGGACTTCTTGCATGCATTCCCTGCAGCATACAACACACCCATCTGCTTTCCTCCCAGCCTTCTTAGCTGCCGAGAAGACACTACGGGAGCGGAGTCACCCCAAGTTTATTCATTGGAGCATCCGTAATAGCAATAACCCGCGGGTTTTATTGGCTAGAGTGTTTAGTGCTCTCTTAATCTTCCTCGGGTTTATGTTGGATATTATTATGATCCTCTCTAGCTTCCATCGCCTAGCTCGGCTGTCTGCATTGCCGTTCTGGTACGTTGGACTTTACGTCCTACTGATAGAAGGGCGTGGGGTTAGTATCAGACTGTACATGAACCGCAAGCGCCACCTGCGCCCTTGGGAGCAGGTTGAAACCCCGGACTCCGAAGGCACACAGCCAGAGGTGAAGGCTAGCCAGACAGAAGCGCCGAATTCGACAGATAATTCTGCTAACAAAAAGCAAGACACGGCACGGATCGAACCGCCGGCAAAAGCAAGTATGCAACCTTTAGGCCCAGCCAATTACTTTCGAGAGGAGTCGTGGTTTATGGCATATCAGAGGAAGCCATTGTGGGAGAAAGTCTTCGACGTCTCTGTCGTAAACCGTAACAGACACCTGAGGTCTTTGCAAGATAGGGCAATTTTTACCTCATTATTGTGGGCGAGTTTCTTAGTGGTGGTTATAACGGTTGGCTCTGTGCTGATACCCTCCGGCAATTTATTTTGAGTAATTGGGATCGATGTGAGAGTTGGGAGAAGGAGTGTGAGAATAGTAGTTGATGGATGTAATACATAATTGAGAGATATGTGCATAATTCTAATTTATATTATGCACTTTATGCAATGATCAGCACCCAACCATGGGACTTGGACCCACTACCCCGAATTCTGACCGCGATTCAGGTACCTGATCTTTGTGTTACGTGACGTGGTTATCTTTGCTTTCATCATCTTTCTTATCCAACTTCGTCTTACATCTTACATAGTACTTCGCTCAAGCTGGACTACGAGTGACCTGGTGCTAGACTTTGATGCTATACCCGTAGCGAACATATTATTGACATCCATGGATAATCCGACCTAGTCCGGTTACAACTTAGCTGTAGTGGTTTCAAAATATGGCTACCTCAGCAGAGGCTCCTTTGATCTCGCATCGGGACGATGAACTAGACGATGACTCCCACTCCGAAATCGAAGACAATGAACACGTGAGCGCCGAGTGGCCGGCCGGTCGGCCAGGGCTTTTTATCTGGTTATTGACTCTGTCGGCCGGCATTAGTGGGCTCTTGTTCGGATGCAAGTAAATCCTCCTTTCACGTCCATGCCCAATCGCTTACATGTAGAAGACGACACGGGAGTCATCTCGGCTACCTTGGTATCTATAGGCACATCGCTTTCTGATCGAACGTTGGACTCCCTCGATAAATCTATCATCACCTCGTGTACCTCGCTGTTTGCCCTCATCGCTTCCCCGATTTCCTCCATCCTAGCCGATCACTTCGGTCGAAGACCCGTAATATTGCTATCGGATCTACTCTTTGTATTCGGCGCCTTAGTACAGGCCTTTAGCTATAAGGTATGGGGTATGGTACTAGGAAGATCGATAGTGGGGGCTGCTGTGGGCGCCGCGAGTTTTGTCACACCATTGTATATCGCCGAGCTTGCTCCTCCAGCGCATCGTGGTAGACTAGTGACGATGAATTCTATGTCGGTCACACTAGGCCAGGTCGTAGCTTATGTGATTGGTTGGATGTTCGCTGAGCATGGTGACCCTGCTACGGGATGGAGATGGATGGTCGGTTTGGGCGCTCTGCCGGCTGCTCTGCAGTGCGTCTTTCTGTTATTCATGCCCGAAACCCCACGTTGGCTTGTGAAAGCTGGGAAGTCCAAGGAGGCCCAGCGGATTATTGGAAAGACAGCTGGGTCTGACGTAAATAACCACTTAATCGTCAGTGTTGTCAAGGGCATTGAGAGGGAGCTTAGAGAAGAACAAGGCAATGCGGCATTGGCAAGCGATGGTGTGAAGAGTAGTGGTTGGCTTAGGAGATGGGACGAATTGCTCCAAGTGCCCAAGAACCGGAGGGCTCTAATCATCGCATGCTTTCTTCAGGGGTTGCAACAGTTTTGCGGCTTCGTAAGTCCTCGTCTCTCATCTACGGCTTTGTATTATTTAGCTGACAAGTTAGAATTCGTTGATGTACTTTTCTGCGACAATTTTCACGATGTTAGGCTTTTCGATACCAACACTCACGTCATTAACTGTTGCTGCGACTAACTGGGCCTTTACCGTGCTTGCATTGTTTTTGGTTGACAGAATCGGTCGTAGGCGGATTCTGCTATATTCGGTTCCTTTTATGGTTGCTGGCCTTTTCCTATCCGCTTTTGGCTTCACCAAAGTGACTCTACCGCCCGAAGGAACTAATAGTGTGCCCATACCTGCGACAACCGATGCCGGTGAGCCGGCGTCGTCTCAAAATGCAGCGGTTATTATCTTGATAAGTATCATGTTATATGTTTCTTCTTATGCCATAGGACTTGGAAACGTCCCGTGGATGCAAAGTGAGCTCTTCCCGCTTAGTGTGAGATCACTTGGTAGCGGATTAGCAACTGCTACGAATTGGATGGCGAATTTCATAATTGGTTTAACCTTCTTACCCTTGGTGAGTTTCTCTTGAATCTAATTATAGCGCTTACCTTTGCTTTCCTACGAATTTGCTAACTCCTATATAGTAAGTCATGTGCCTTTTCTCGCTATTTCATGAGAAAGCCGAAGCCGTGCCATTTATCTCGTTATAGAATACTGACTTATCGTAGGATGGATTTGCTTACCCCGTCGGTGACATTCGGGTTATACGGACTTATCTGCATTGTCGGGTGGGTTGGTATTTGGAGGATCTATCCCGAGACGGCGGGGTTAAGTCTCGAAGAAGTCACTTGTTTGCTAGAAAACGGTTGGGGCGTAGAATAAACGTGCTCGCAGCTCTTCTGTTCATAGACATATGATTCCTTAATAGCAATTGTGGCTGTGAAGCGAGTGATCGGGTTATTAAAAAACCATAAGCACCTAGCCGAGGCCGATACCGATACCGATGCGGGTTCGGCCGATGAGGAATTTAAGCCTACATCGGCCTACATCGGGATGTCCGGCGTCATGGCGTGCTAGGTGAATGTTTTAGTACGGCTGTTGTCAGCATTCGGCTTACTCTTCCGCACGTACCGGAATCGATATTTGGCATGTAAACCCCACAACCACGTATATGTACATCATGGTATTAGTAGATTTCGTTTCACAACAGAACTCGAGCCCGGTCCACTTGCATAACCTTGAAATACCTAGACGGTCTTAGAACTATCGTATTTTAATCTGGCTTCTTAGATTCAACTAGATCTGTCCCAGAATATGTAAGCGGTGGAAAATATCGGTGAATCGCTGGGCACCGATACAGATGCAGCAAGAGTTTGCGGTAACGGATTTCATGCGCGACTACCATGGTACTCGTGGTTTAACATCCCATCGACGAATAGTTTTAGGAGCGGTCTATGACCGCTAGACGTACATACATACCTACCTAGATAAGGCGTACATCATACATATGTTGTGACTATGAGTCTGTTTGCTGTGTTCCAACGGACGTCGTAGTAATTCTTTCGGGGCTATTTCTACGTACTAGGTAGGTGTTTAGAAATAGAATCTCACCAACGCTTTGTCTGATATTAAAAGTGGCCAGCCGCGGTTGATTACCAATTCTATTTTGACGGAATGGAGATAAGAACCGAAGCCCTTCAGCGCACCGACTTCAAGCGCTTTAAGCCGGTTTTCCGCGTGGGTACGTGGGTACGGGGTTCATAATTATAATGGGTCGTCGCTGAATCCCGTTCGAGCTCTGACAAATTGACGAATCAACATGAAGAATATGTCCTCGTTAGGTCCTGAGAATAGAGTTTTGAAGCCTTTTAGAGACTTTTTAGCGGGGCTATAATATCGGATACAAAATACAAAAGATCTTAGATACGAGAGGGCCCCGCAATTGTAGCATTGTCAAATTTCACCTCGGCCCATTTTCTGCCCTTTTCACCCTTTCAGCTTCAAAGCTTTGCCCCTCCGAAATTTTGAAAATTTGTCAAATTTTTTTCGTCGTCATGCTTACTTATCTATGTTTAGGAGGTTTAGGAGTTTACCGACTTCACTGTGCGCCTGCAAATTCTTACCTTCAAACTCTTTATACTACTGTACCTACCTAGTATAGCTAGAAGGTTAGCTATGAGATGACATATTGCCACACAAACATTCAAGGATGCTATTACCTGTGAAGCAGATCTGACCTACATCATAGGCTTATCTAAGAGAATCACGATAATACAACGAAAAAAAAAGACTGCTGTGTGACAGGCGATGGGGCGCAAGCAATTGAGTCAGTCGGAGAATACATACGTGCTTATTAAGTCAACATAACATGACATGACACACGCAACTGTAAGTATATTCCCCACCTGTTTGCATCCCATCTAGCATCGGTGGCATGGTAAACGCCGATAGACAAATTAGAAATGCGCAATGGGTAGACGTACAGTAACATTATTTCCCCCCTGAACCTCGGGCGCGGACGTTGGTGCTTTCGCGTACCTTCTGGAATTTGAGCCGGGTCGAGAATAGTCAAGCTTTCCGCATTCCAAGAGTCAAGCAGCCCAGTCGGTTTCATGCGACATCCCGAGAGTTGACACCAATTATAACAGGCGAGAAAGAGCCTAACGAACCCTTGACCATCCTTAGTACAGTACAATTCCTAGGCAAGGAAATAGACACGGCCATGGGTTAGCTTAGGCTGGTCGCACTAGTCAACACAACGCCCGGCATTGCATCTCGGTACGGACCATAGTGGCATGGTGGTATGTCCAGCACTTCCCAGGTGGTGGTTCACCCTGGTGGAAATCTCTGCGCGTTCCCTGGTCAATCCATGGTCAATCCTTCGTCATTGAAGCCCGGTGCTTGCCCAGTGCCTCGGGCTAGACCCGTATTTTACTCGAAAGAGCGAATGCCGAACCTTCGCTATGTCGCCTCAATAGCCTGCACATAGCCTGGGAGCACAGTGGAGGGTCTACGTATTAGTCTTGGTATGGTATGGTATGGTATGGTATGGTAGTATGGTGTTATGGGTAGTAGTATGGGTAGAGGCTCCCTAATCCCGGACGGAAAGTCCATTTCCTAATTCATGAGAAATGTCCATTTTCTTTATTATTAAAACAAAGCCTTGGTGCCTGACTGGCGATCCTGATGTTTTTTTTTCTTGTTTCCATCTTCTAATCTTGTAACCTAGAGATCCTCGGTCCTCTTCTTCGCTAGTGCAAGTGCACTGTCTAATATTATACCTATACAGTATCTATAAACATACCTATTGCTTCCCTATCAGCTGTTCGACCTATACATACACACCTAACTAGTATATTATAATATCATCGGGACTCTTCCCACCTTTCACTCTACCTATACACATTAGTTCCACTACCTAGATAGGTATCACGTTAATACGACTTTACGCGAATAGAGTAAACTCGTCATGAGTATGGAGGAGGTCGATCGCGAGCTTCTGCGAGCCGAGCAGGAGGCTTCACAACATATGTCACCAACTACTACACATGAGCCCACGGCTCCCCGTCGTGCTAGCAATGAGGTCGAACGAGTGGTCACAGCGTCATCTGTATCAACAACATCATCCAGTGACGGACCCAGGGAAAGAAACACTGGCGGCTTGAGCCGCATTCCTACTCAACGAGACCTCGAAAGACACCCTACCGAACTTAGCCGTATTAACACAGCACGAAGTCAACATGATGCTACAGTGGGACGAAGTTTAAGAAGTCGCGAATCTAGAAAGCCTTTACCTAATTTTGGTGCCGGCAAGCCATTCCCACCACAATTACCAAACCAGGAAGATTATGTCGTCGAGTTTGACGGACCGGATGACCCCTATCACGCCCAGAACTGGTCACTTAAAAGAAAGTAAGTTAATTGTTAACAAAATTAAGTTATGGGAGTTATATTCGTATAGTTAATTAACTCGGTTTCTTTAGAGTACTTACAGCTGCTATGCTGGGATATACCACTATGACCTCCGCTTTCGCATCTAGTCTTTTCTCTGCCGCGACACCATACGTGGCGAAAGAATTCGGCGTCAGTGCCGAAGTTGGTATTTTAGGTGTCTCCCTTTTCGTCCTCGGTTTCGCAACTGGCCCGACGTTCTGGGCGCCCCTATCTGAGTTAAAGGGTCGACGTATGCCTATAGTCGTGGCTATGTTTGGTTTTTCTGTTTTCTCTATCGCCTGCGCGACAGGAAAAGATTTACAAACAGTCCTTATCTGCCGATTCTTCGCCGGCTTTTGCGGTGCCTGTCCGTTAGCTGTCGTCGCTGCCGTCTTCTCTGATATGTTTAACAACGCGACGCGAGGTATTGCCATCACTATCTTTTCGATGGCCGTTTTCACTGGTCCACTACTGGCCCCTTTCGTTGGAGGATTCATAGTCGAGTCATACCTCGGATGGCGTTGGACTATGTATCTTGCGAGTATCATGGGTTGGCTAGCATTCGGTCTTGACCTCCTATTCCTACGCGAAACCTACCCCCCTGTCATCCTAATTGAGAAGGCAGCTGAGCTACGTCGCCGCACTCTAAACTGGGGTATCCACGCCAAGCAAGAGGAAATCGAGGTCGACTTCAAGGAGCTGCTCCAGAAGAACTTCACTCGTCCCATGCGACTTTTGTTCGGCGAGCCGATCGTCACTCTCCTATCGATCTACATGGTAAGTTCATAGATATTAGGATTTAGTCTTGAGGCAATTTAGCTAACAATTGCCAGGCCTTTATTTACGGACTGTTATATCTATTCCTTACAGCCTATCCGTTTGTTTTCCAGAAAGTCCACGGTTTCAATGCCGGACAATCGGGTTTGGCTTTCTTTGGAATGATTATCGGCCAGCTCCTTGCAGGTACCGTAGTGTTACTTGACCAGCCTTCATACCAGCGCAAACTTGCCGCCAACAATGGTATTCCAATTCCCGAATGGCGTCTACCAATTGTCATTGCTGGTGGCGTTTCATTCACTGGTGGTATCTTCTGGTTCGGGTGGTCCGGCTACAGAGCCGACGTTCACTGGATCGTACCCGCGGCTTCGGGTATCATGTCTGGTTTTGGGTTGATGGGTATCTTCCTTCAAGCCCTTAACTACCTCGTTGACGCCTACCTCATGTTCGCCGCCTCGGCCATCGCAGGAAACACGTTCCTCCGATCTCTCTGCGGTGCCGGTTTCCCCCTATTCGCAACCTACATGTTTAACGGCCTTGGTATTGAATGGGCAGCTACTCTATTGGGTTGCGTAGCCGCGATACTTGTGCCTATTCCCGTCGTTTTCTACCTATACGGCCACAAGATCCGGGCTAAGAGCCACTTCGCTCCTACTTTCCCTCCCATCGGTGCGCCCGCAGCACCCGCTACCGCGTCTAGCTCCGAGAACGATAAGGAAGAAAATAGCCCCGTAGACCACGCCGCCGCATCTAACGTACCAAAGACGACAAATGCCGAATCTGAAAAGGCATAATCGCGAAGTTAATTATTAAATATCCCCGAAATTCGGAAAACGGGGAAAATAAAATTGGTTGGATTATATGGCTTGGATTAGACTTAAAAGATGATACCATTGGAAAGGGAGCGTTTATATCTAGAGGAACGCACATACATAGAAAGGGAACCTAACCTAGAGATATATAATGTGTAGCTACCACTACATAAGCTCTTTAAGAAGAGTATAAAAGTATATATAATAAATTTTGATGATATATCATCAACCTCCCAGTGTTTCTCGCTTGCAAATGAACCCTGTTAGTTGATATTTAGTTCAGTCCTAAGTCCTTCCAGAACATTACAACACCAGCATTCCACGTCACAACATTCATGGGATCGACACCCCGCCAATGACGTCCGGACGCAATGCCCAATCCGTATAGATAGGGCTGGCTTACATATCTCTTCATCTGCCTAGCAGGGTTCAATTGTATAGAACCCAGTTCATATACTTTATATTATGTAGAAGTCATAGGGCTCGTCAATCGGTTCGATTACAAATCTAATCTAGATACATGATAGGGCTTATCTCCAACCACCCGTATTTTGTCATCCATACGATTCGCGCAGCGAAAGGATCAATAGAGACGGACAACATCTCGATATCCAGTTACACTGCATGACCATTAAGCAAGCCCCCTTCTCGAAATTTCGGTCCCGCTCTCGTATCTCGGACCCGAAGAGGGAGGTCGCTGCATATTGGCTGACGCGGGATATGTCATCCAAAAACCAGGCTATACTATAGGGCAATGCTAGGTAATCAACAACGATATAGGGCTTGTGGAGGCGAACTTTCGAGTATTCTATTGGCATAGGGCCTTGGTTTGTGCTTGGTACGACATCCTAGTAATAGGGTAGATCTACGTCCGGATCCTGTATAAAAAGACTATACAATCCCCTTCAATGTCGTCATAGGTATCACCAAACAACAAACACCAAGTCTCGATCTGTACCACCAACCTGCATACACAATTAACTATAAAAACTATATATTGACAAGAAAGGCAAGTCAGAGTTGATCAGACAAACCATGAGCCCGCCGCCATCGGAACAGCAGGGGAAGGGTGAGGAGACGCAGCCGAGCGGTACGTACGAGGCTGGTTGTCACTGCGGTTACATCAAGTTCGCACTCACGCTGTCGCCTCCGCTGCCCGAGTACGAGGTCCTCAACTGCAATTGTTCCTCATGCACGCACCTTGGGTATCTCCTCGTGTGTAAGTTCTACCCTCCCCATATACATCCGAAATAGCCAACTCTGACTCCATACAGACCCCCTAGTCAAAGACGTAGTATGGCACAACAACGGTCGTGAACGGTGCGCCAGCTACCGCTTCAACTCGAAGAAGATGGACCAGATGTTCTGTCCCAAGTGCGGCACCAGCCTCGGCATCGACTTCGAAGGTTTCTTCAAGGAAAAAGACATAATGGGCATCAGCGTAAGCACAGCGCGCCACACCCTACCATCGTCATGTCGTACAAGACGGGAGGTCGCATTCGGAGTATCCATTACTAATAGGGATACAGGTCCGCACGATTTACGACATCAACCTGGACGATCTCAAGTACAAGAAAGGCGACGGGAAGAACAAGCTGCAGCCCTCGAAGAGTCTAGCGGGACATATTTGGGACGAGGAGAAGCAGGAGCTGCAGTAGATGGGACTGCTTATATCCCTCACCGTCATATTGTATCTCAAGTACCTGCTAGGTAGCGATATTGGCTTGACCAGTCAGCAGAAGTAACTTCGGTCTCAGAAGCCACATACTATACACCATGCTCAGATCCTGGCGAATTATGCTTTTTTGAAGAAATCCCCTGTCTTTTTCTCAGCCCTGCCGCAGAGCGTTATGAGCAAGTGTGACATGCTATAGCCCCTTTCATATGAACTTACTGCGGGTTCTTTTATCAGGCGAAACTCCAGCCTTCGGTCCTTCCCCGATGGTGGGGGGAGGGGGAAACCCCTAGACGTCCAAAACAGCCATGGCCCCGTAAAGACAACGCCTGCCTTAATATATAGTAGGTAGCTAAATAGGATCATCCTGAGGGACGTTAAAGAAACCATCATCACCGCAGATATCATTTCATAATACTCACCTACCAAGGCATCTATCTCACCCAGAACTCACCGATCTCCACAATAACACTCACTTTGATCAAGTCAAACTCACACCATTCGCCAATATGCGTTTCAACATGCCAGTAATGTCATTTCTATTTTTATCCGTTCATATAACGCCAGACTTCCAGCAGAGCCCTCTCCTCTATCTCTGCCTCCTAGCGTATAGATGCTCGGCGGTGGTAATGCATTGCATATTGGCACCCAGCTTATTTATCGTCTCCATCCACTCCTCGTATGGATCCGAGTCGAAGACAATACCACCTCCTAGCACCACAATTAGCCAATTGAAGCCCCTAGCAAATTTCGACGAGGAGCAATGTGACAAGGGGAAAAAACTTACCAGCCTGGAGATACGCCGTCCCATCTTTAACCACCATCGTCCGTAGCGCAATACACGTATCCATCGCGCCCTGGATCTCCTTGCCGTCTGCCCCTACGCTCCCATATCCAAAATACCCTACCGCACCCGCATACACACCCCTCTTCTCCTTCTCAAGCTCGGCGATAAGCTCCATAGCCCTCACCTTCGGTGCGCCGGAGACTGTCCCAGCGGGGAAGATAGACCGAAAAGCGTCGAACCTCGTCTGGTCCGGGCGCAACACTCCTGAGACCTGGGATACAAGATGCTGGACATGGCTAAACCGTTCCACAACCATCAACCGATCCACGCGCGTCGTCAATGGGTCGCACACGCGGTTGATATCATTGCGTGCCAGATCCACCAACATGACATGTTCGGCGCGGTCTTTTAGCGAGTTCCTTAATTCGTTCGCGAGCAGCTCATCCTCCTCGGGCGTCTTTCCGCGCTTGACAGTACCGGCAATCGGGTGTGTGATAATGCGCCCTTCTTCTTCTTTCACTAGCAGTTCCGGGGACGCGCCGACAATCTGAAAATCTTGGCAGTTTATGAAAAATAGGTAGGGCGAGGGGTTGACAGTTCGAAGGTGACGGTATATGTTGAAGGGATGGAGTGAGGTCGGGCGCGCGAACCGTTGGGAGGGTACGGCTTGGATGATGTCGCCTGCCACGATGTGTTTCTTCAGCTCAGTTACATGTCCCTCATAACCACTTTGTCCAATGTTAGACGTGTATTGTTGGTTGAGCTCGATGGGTTGCTGTACGGGGACTGGTATCTCGGGGGAGTTGAGGACGTCGATGAGCTCCTGTATCGTTTCCGTAGCTTTCCTGTATTCTTCTGGGAGGGTATCTAAGTTTTCTGGGACGCGGAGGTAGGTAACGACCTTTATGACGCCGAAAAATCTATCGAAAGCCACTATAGTATCAAATAGCATAAATAGAGACTCTGGAGTTTTTAGAATGTCCTTCATCGGCCGGGCCGTCTTGGGCTCGAAGTACCGTACGCAGTCGTAGCCTACATAACCAACAGCACCACCAGTAAGCGGCGGTAGCCTGAGATCCGGTACATCGGCGACGACATGTTGTGACAACTCCTTCTCGAGCGCTGGCAGCGGGTCTACCGACTCTCCATGGCCCTCTCCAGTCTTTAGGATCTTACGTGGTCCAGCGCCGACAAAACTATATCTACCAACTCGCTCTGTAGCTGCGCTCTCGAAGAGGAATGAGAAGTCTGATTTTGAATGGGCAGAAACTTTTAAGTATGCGGCGGAGGGTGTGATAAGATCGGCGGATATTTGACCGTATAAGGGGACTAGATTTGGTTTCTTAGGTCCTGAGGTGGATTTCGAGAGAATATCCTTAACAGTTTCTAGCGAAGGCAGAACAACGTCCTATAACAAGACAGACCTATTAGTCAACCTACGAGTTCTCTAATTGAGGTGCTTAGATTGAGAGGTCTATGGTTTCTTACTGCTTGAGCCATTGTGGGCAAGTAAATATATTAGAGGTTTAAGTGTAAGATAATTAAGCTTTCACTCATTTCTCCTAGCTCTTTTACAATCTTTACAATACCAATTAAGGTTGAGTCAGCTTTCAATATTCCGATAACTTCAATTGGTGTAACCAACTGCTTTTTTTATCCGAAGACGGAGGCGGGGCAATTCTAATATTTAACCCCACATCGTGCCATGATTGAATGATATTTGGAGGTACATAGTAGAAACCGAATATCATCGCGGGGTATTATTCAAATACAATATGAATTCAATATCAAGTCTGGTTATGATCTCCCATATACGACACTATCTCTTACAGTTTTACCAGTTTTACTTTTTTTTCTCTTTTCTCAATTGCGTACTGTCTCAATACTTAACTCTCAACCGCCAGCGCCTTAGCGCCGACAAGCTTAGCGCTCGCTCCTTTGCCCTCTGTGGTGACAATCCAGTATTCGACCTTAACGCCCCCCTTCGAGACCCGGTATACTCTGACGTCGTTGCCCTTACCCGCCTTCTGCACTGCATCTAGAATCGCCTTGTATTGCCCCTGAGTGTCCCAATCCGCCGGGTCCAGGATCTCAATCTGCGCATTCGCCGGCTCGGGGTGATGTATCAATGTCGCAAACTCCTCTACAGAAACAATTAACTCTCTGCAATGACACATCGTAAAGAGACGAGTGTTGCAACCTACCTTCATCTGGTAAACCTTTACCTCCCTCATTCCAGGCCAAGTATACCGGAACAAACGGCTCATCCGCGTCGCTCACGTAGAAGCTATCCTTCGTCGCTTCCTGGATAGCAGCTGGTATTTGCGCGCCATCGTCGGTCGCTTTGAAGTCTTGCTTACTAGCACTCTGTGATTTTGTGTATCCTTTGCTCGGGTCCTCGTTTGCCTTGTCCAGAAAGGCCATGTAGTCCCCGTCAGACGCCATATTCAGTGTAGTAGTCGTGGTAAAATGTCGTAGACTATTAGAGACGCAAGGAGAGTATCGACTTCGTAGCCTTGCTGGATTCGGGGAGGTTATATGGTTTACAGGATCCGGTTGAGCTGAGGTGTTTGTGCGACACAATGTTGAAGGAGTCTGAGTTGGTAGAATCAAGAATCGACGGAATGATCCACAAGTCACGATGTGTTTGTAAGTGAGATTGGATGTCATTGATTCAGATAGATCGCATTGGGCTGAAAATTGTTGTTCTACTGTTTTATCAAGGCAAGCTTGTACTACTATAGGTAGGTAGCTAATGATATAATGATATTTTTTATCACCAATTACATCATAGCCGCTAACGAAGTACCCAGTAATATGTCTTACAGCGAACTTCCCTATTTATGCATATTGCCCCAACTCCGACTCCAACTCCTACTCCGATAGCAAATGTTGAAGGAACTATACTGTGAAGAGTTACTTGGGAAATTGTGGGCGAAACTTTTTAGCCATGCTAGAATCTATAGCCGGAGAAAAAGCCTGAACCCCTTCTGATTTCGCAGTACGCGTTATCCATCAACCTCTTATAATTTCTTCCATAACAGGTTGTCTCGTATGCTCATACGTGGATCCAATCTCCAAAAAGCTCCCCTCCTCTCTCACAGTCCTAGAGGTCGTCTCGGACCCAAGATCCCGTATGCATCGATGGTGGTTGCTATAGTGCGACATGCTCTCTACGACTCGTTAAACGTCAAAGGCGTCGAAGAACACATTATCACTCCTACTCTAATTAGTCAACACTTTAGTTCCTCAGCAGTGGTTTGTCCATACGTACCTTTCTTCGGGGCGAGATCGAAACCGACGTCTCAGAATATTTTGGATGACATCTTGTGACGCTTCCTGCGCTGCTCTTGTGAGTCGTTGAACATAGCTATATCGCCCACATAAATTTCGCAAATTTCCTCAAAGGGCTTGAGTCAGAAATCCATGAAGCGCTGTGTGTCAAGCCTTCGATGAGGTCCCGTAAGATATCCACAAAGCTAGGATCAGCCCATGAAGGAAGGAGGATTCCCGTATGTATACCGCGTCTCCTCGCACAAAGTAGTTTAGAGCTCCTAGCGCAATAATAGTCTTTTCTTCTGCCTCTAAGTCTTGGCGTCTACTGATGCGAAGTCTATAGATGCTTGTGCTTCCTTCTGATAACAGCGGCGTAATGTCTCCACGTCAGGCGAGGAAATAGGTACATCTAAACTGGATAATACTGATCGTGGTCTAAAGCCGAGAACCAACTCGTTGGGTGAACGTCCGAGTACCGCGTGCTTTGCGTTATTAATATTATGCTGCAAACTTGGGATCATCCCAGACCAAGGCACTTCCGATATATGTCTCCAACTCGCCGAGTGTCGTGGACATTTTCAGTTGCGCTATGGCCTTGGTTCTCTCGTCAGTTATCTTAGTGCCTTTCCCGTCTACTGTAAAACCAAGCAAAGTTATTTCAGGGAAGCCGAGAAAACTTTTCTTGGGGGATAGGGTCAGACATGAGGCCATATGACCCTTTACTGTCTGTTACTTTTTCGTCAACTGGGAATTCGATGGTAGGGGTAATCCTGTATGTCTTGTGAGCCTTAATGATTGCCGCTGTAGACCTAAACCGTTGTTCCACGCATGTTGGCGTATCTCTGAGCTGTTTTCTGTGCTTTATCTCCCACTCTCGTCGACAAGTGTTTGAGGTTCCTGCAGAAGTCTGGAATTATCTGCAATAAGTCTAGTAGAGAGACCCGCATGGCATTCTTCTCTCTTTTTTTCATTACTTCTTGGGCCTCGTTAATCAGAAGAAGAGAACGACATCCACAGTAGCACTTCTAGATATGGCAATGTACTAGGCGTCAGAGTCAGGCCGTAGATTGATTCGTCGTCATGGAGTTTAGTCGACGTCGGACGGGGAGACAGGCAGATTGACTGTAGCGAGCGGATTGATTTATAGGCCAGAATACGAGACCTCTTGAGAATAGAGACCGGGGACATCGCGGCCTTATCCACGGCCTTACAGTCGTTCTCCTTCGAGTTGGCGAGATATCTGGTCGTTGGTTAAAAGCTTGGCGACACCATATCGCGCTGTAGTGTTGGCGCTGCCACCCGAGGAAATCCCTGAGTGAAGCAACCAACAGCCAGTGTCGAAATCTAATGACCATTTTCCAACCTTTTCAGCCATGTCGACGTATTTATCATGGCAAGAACATAATGTTTTTTTGTACGTGTCTGATATTCCTTAGAAATTAGATGACTTAGGTGGAAAATAATAAAATCATACATTAGGATGATTGTGAGAGACAAATTTTTTGAGGTAATTAACTCATGGGAAAGCTGGTAGACAAGATTTTTCTTTAATCCTCGATTAGACTCAAACTTGCGCTTTGAGTTTATATTACGTACCTAAGGAATGGTTAGGAAATGATAGTATGAGGGAGTTAATTAAATAGAAAATTTGCTCACTCTGTGTTTTATACGTTATAGGCAGGATGACATGATTCGATAGGCAGGTAGTATAAACTACAACGTTCTTCCCCTGATACATAAATGCCTACCTAGTAGGCTTACATACTAAGATCTCAATATGGCACTACTTTTAGGAATTTATGTTGAAAGATATCCGTCTGGTATATAGGTTTTACAAGTCTATGCTGAAAGGGATGAATGGGTATAAAATCGATAGCTCACTTGTTTAGTAGGTAGATAGCTAAGAGTTCTTGATTGAACAACTCTTTGAATGAGTTTACTTATCGCGAATGATGTGGAAGCGAGGAGGCTGATTTGCCTTAGGAGTTGTTATGAGAGCACACATACCTGCCGAGTACGAGGTATTCAGACAGGCTTATCACGGTTACGGGTACGATAGACTACAATACATGTCACGGAGAGGGCAAGATCATGTAACTTTTTTTTTGTTCATGCATTTGTTCATTAACTTCCTTTTGTCTCAAATGCCAACCCTAGACCATGCCCATCGCGATAGCCGAAAAGGGAACCAGGAACACCGATGCAGCAAAGACAAGATACAAGGAGACGTATAGCTCTCTACGAGCTTTGGGCGAGGTCCTTCTTGAGTGTACCTTGGAATTGCTTCTTCTCCGCAGGAGTCTGGAAGGCACCGTGACCAAACTCGGAAGATGTGTCGATCCATTTCAGCTCCACCTTTTCCAACGCCTTTCGGGAAGTGTGAGTGAACATGGACTTGCGCAGCGTCATGACACGCTTCTTGACACCAGGGATGGAACCCTTGACCATGACGAAGTCGTTGTTGACCTCACCATATCGGACGAAACCACCCAGACTAGACTCATATTAGTATTATATATATACGTTAGAAATAGGGCATAACTTACGGAGTGATGGTCTTCTTGGTGACGTCCTGCTCAGTGGAGGCGTTGGCCTCGTTGTCACCCTTACCAATACGGTAAACCTTGTGGTTGACCGAGGTACGGTGGTGGTAACCTTGCTGACCGGCACGGGCAACAGTCCACTGGACGTGGGAAGGATGCCAGGCACCGATACAAGCGACCTTTCGGAGACCCTTGTGGGTCTTACGCGGGAGTTTCTTGGTACCCCAACGGGCGGTAACACCGTTGAAACCGTGGCCCTTGGTGACAGCGATGACGTCGATCATCTCATCCTGTTCGAAGATGGTGTCGATGCTGACGGGCTTCTCGAAGAGACCGTGGCCGAATTCAACCTTGTCGGGAACGGAGCCACCGTTGATCTGGATCTCCATAAGGTGGGCCTTCTTCTGCTTGAGGGGGGTCTTTCGGATTTGAGTGTGGGCGAGGACACGGACGACGGTGCAGTACTTCTTGATACGCTCGAGTTCGCGGGTGATGGAGGCACCGCTGCTCTCGGAGTGCTGCTTGGCGTACTTGGTGAAAGCCTTCTTCTTGCTCTTGTACCAGTTCTTGTAGAATCGTCGCTTAACTTCGTCGCTCAAATGTTCGGCCCAGACGGTGGTGAGAGATCGGAGACCACGGGGAGTCTCGATGTAGCCCACAAGACCAACAACGATCATCTATGAGATGTTAGCCATAGGCACATAGCCAAGCGGGCTGCGTTGTTCGTACAGGTGGAGTATCAATAATTGAGACTGCCTCAACAACTTCCTTCTTGTGTGCCTTTGCGCCAGGTCGGTCGAGGTCGCGGACAATGGTAGTCATGCCGGCCTTGTAGCCCATAGCGGCAGTGAGGTGGACGGGCTTCTTAGGGTCATCCTTGGGGAAGCTAAAGGTGACAATTGAGAATCAGTACTGGACTTTGGATCGCGAGTATCGCGTAGATGTGCGACTTTGGAAAAAGAACGAATTACTTACGACTTGACCTTTCCGCGATGACGGGCAGCACGCTTTCGCGGCAAGAAGGCTAGAGAGCCGTGGCGAGGAGCCTCGAACTTACGGTGCGACATTTCGATTGATTCCTTTGGATTGGAGGAATAAGTCAATCGGATGGTCGTGGGTGTGAGGAATGAAGATTAAGAAAATGTTCAAGTTTATTAGAGGAGCTTAATCTTTTTTTTTCTTCGTAGTGCAGGAACGAACCTGTGGGTTGCAAAAATTCCCGGCGAATAACCGAATGTGGGAGGTAACCCCACACAGAACCCTAAAATTTTCAACACGTGACCAAATCTGTTTTGGACTTGGGTGGATCTACATAAACTGGCGTTCAGGCACAATACATCACGTGCAAGGGAGAATATCAGAGGTATCGGTCTGAGGGAGATAATAAAAAAAAAATCTACGATGCAAATCATGAGATCATCAGTGTGTGGTGCAATTAGAAATTGGATACGTATTTCATTCATGGTAATAATTTAAGCAGAACGTTTGATGAAACGATGGGTAGACTTAATGTAGCCTTGCCAATATCTAACAGGGAGGGCAGCTCGCCAACTAAAGAATTGATATACATAGCATTGGAAGAATCCTGGATAACAATAATAATGAAAAGGGTATGTATTGACATTTAACATTCGTTGATAAAACCACATCTCACGCGTTTCCCTCCGCCTTTGGAGCAGGCCCCATTATTCCGTTGATGCTGGCACTCGTAGGCGTTGTGTTCTTCAAGTCTCCAGCAGTAGAACTAGGCCCTGATGTGGCACCATTAACAGTCACTTTCTTTTCCTCCTCCCCACTGTCGTCATAATCGTCATCAACGTCCATTTTCCTAGCTGCACGTTCGGGTTCGCTTATTTGTGGTGGGGCAGGAGCCGCGGGGTGCTCAAGTCTCTGTCGCTCATCTGGAGGAGGAGGATAGTCCTTTGGGGCCGGGCTTGGCTGTGGGCCCTCGTGGATTAGCCCTGGCATAGGAGGAGGGGCCTGCTGCATAGGAGGAAGGTGGTTCGGCATCGAGTGTGCTGGTGGGTGGTGAGCAGCATCCGACGGATGATAGCTCTCATGACGTTGTTCCTCAGCACGTCGCATGTCTTCTACTCGTCTCTGGTCATCAACGCGTCGCTGTTCCTCCATGCGCCGTTGCTCCTCAAAGCGATGAGCATCAGGAGAGCGGCGATAAGGATCGCGAGGGTCGCGAGGAGGTGTTGATGGTCGTCGATGACGTATGTCTTCCATCCTGGCCCGGTTCTCTTCGTTAGCGGGCTTCTTGATAGCAGGCTCATCTTCCCATTCCCGCATCCTCTTGGATGCAACCGACGACGGTCGATCATGATCTCTGTGTAGATCAGGACCAATAGGCCCTTTTGGGTGAGGGGGGCCTGGCTCCATGTTAGGCATTCCTGGTTCCGGGTGGTGAGGGAATGGCGGCTGGTGTTGGGGATACGCCGACTTGGGAGAAGGCATGCGGTTGTCATGAATCGGCCTTGGCTCTGAACGGGGGGAGCCGTTGCGGTAAGGCATTAAAGAATGAGGTGGCGGCGCACCGTTAGGCGGGCCATTTGCGGGTCCCATAGTCGAGGCAGGTGCCGGTGTGTAGTTTGGGTTATTCACTCTGGCGGGTCCTTGCCCGGCGGGTGGGGGAGGCTGCTGCGATGGTCCAGGAAGAGGAGGGGCGTATTGAGCAGGCGGGGGAGAAGGACCCCTGCGGATAGGTGCCGGCATTGGGCGATTAGATTCGCCGTATTGCCTCATCTCCTGCCGAGGACTGGGCTGGCGTGGGAGTGGAGGTGCTGGCCCGCGAAAGGGCTCTCGCTGGTCGTAGGGATTAGGCGGCTGAGGCGGGTTGATATCGGCTGTTCTTTGACCCCAACCGTTGGCCGCAGCGGGTCCGGGAGGTGGTCTATGAGGACCTCCGGGGCCGGATTGTGCCAAAGGTGCTGCAGAGCCGGTCCACGAGGGAGCTTGTGGTCCTTGAGCCCCGTAAGATTGGGGATGAACGTCAGTAGGCACAGCTTGCGGGAGATTTCCAGAGGCCTGGCCAGCCCTGAGTAGCTGCAGTCTGGCCTTTATGTGCGGGTTGGCAGGGTCCAACTCAGCTGCCCTTTGGTATGCATCCAGGGCATCAGCGACCTGATTGTTACAGGACTCGTACTAGAGCGATTCGTCAGTGATGTTGCACTTGTAGGAGGAGCAAACCCAAACTTACCAATGTGCCCAAGTCATACCAAACTTCAGATATGTACGGGTTCAAGCGTATCGCCCGGGAGTATGCATCTAAAGCGTCCCTATACTGATTAATCTGATAATAGAGCACACCAATGGAACACCAGAATGTTGGGTTCCGCCCGTCACGGTACACTGCTTGCTGGTAGGCTTCATAGGCTTTGGGATACTTCTGTTGTGACATGTAACATCGACCAAGGAGATACCAGCTTTGAGCGTCATTGTTGTCTGCCACGTGTGTTAGAAACGCACGGTTGTCACGAATTTGTTTTGGGAGTAACTTACCTGCAGCGACAGATTTTTCTAGATACTCAATGGCACGCTCTTGCGTCTGGAAGCTACTGCTTTGTTGATGATGAAGCCACCCGAGTTGTTGCAAGACCTTGGCATGGTTGGGGTCACGTTCAAGAACTCGCATGTATGCAGCTTTTGCGCTATCATACTACAAACTAGTTAGTCGCCTATCCAGACACGTACTATCAAATTCACTTACATCTTTTTGCTGCTCGTGTACATGTCCGATCTGGAACCAGATATCTTCTTCGGTTAATGGTGGCGGAGGAGAGTTTACAATATACTTGAAGCACTACGACGTGTCAGAATTGTGCAAGAGAATCGCATACTTTACCAAGGGATCGTACCTCTAAGCTTGGTCCATACTTTGACTGTTGCTTATATATAATTCCCAGTCTAAAGTAAATTTCGTTGGCCTTTTCAAAGTCGGGTTGCATCTGCATGACTTGCGAAAATGCTTCTTCGGCATGGTCAAGTGATCCGTATCGATCATATAAGATACCTATGCCATACCAAAGCTTAGGTTCCTACAACTCGTTAGCCGAATATATCTATGGTAAGGAGAATCTCGCATTTCTTACCTTCGGGTTTGGTAGGTTGACTAGTGCAGATTGGTAGGCGGCATATGCTTGTTGCAAGTCATCCATCATGAGATAACAATGACCTGAAAAGCTGTGTTAGTTCCGCTTATTAGATTAAAGTGCGTTCAATCCGGACATACCTAAGCTACCCCAAACCTCTCCGTTGTTGGCATCTATCTTTAAAATCGCCTGCAGATACTCAACCGCCTTGTGGAAATCCTCTCTAGTCCGAAGGATCAGACTGATGGCATTCATCGCAGGAATCGAGTTAGGGTTCGCAGACAACGCGTGCTCGTATGCGATCATGGCTTCGTCCAGGTTACCAAGAAGCTCAGAGAAACTTCCTGCGCAAAAGTTATCAATTGACTGCACTAAGCGATTGAGACATCGAAATTCGCTTACCAATTTGCATCCACAGCGCCTCATTAACGGCTACGATGTGGCGCGACGGAGCCCATTGAACACCTTGAGCCGGACCTGGAGGAGGGGGAGGAGGTACAGGAGGGCCATGATGCTGCATCTGCATCGCCATCTGAGGCGAAGGGTGATGGTTTGCCATAGCTAATATTTTTTAGGGGTATATTGGTCTAGATCAGCCTCGACCAGGCTCTTGTGACTTATACCAGCTTCAGTTCGACACGAGACAAAGGATGTGAAGGAATAAGACTCAGAGCCTTGTAGCGCGCGAAACTTGGTCGCGCAAGAAGATTATATGAATAAAAGTTGCATGAAACAAGGTAATAGCAAGAAATAGAAAAAAAGATGAGAGGGAAAGAATAGTGGTAAGACGTAAGAATAAAATAATAATTCTTTTGGCGCGATGGCGCGAAACTCTCGTGGTTGTGAGTTTTGTAAAGTGCGGCAGTAGAATGTAGGTTTAACGGCCGCAGCTTCGTAGATTATGGACGATGGCCTGCGTCGGGCGGGAAAGCGCCTATTACTCGCCGCAGCTAAGTACCAAAGCAATATCAAAAGTACCTCGGGTGAGACCGAACGAAGCCTGACGAAGGTAGGCGGGCGACAGGATTGAAGTTAATGTTAGAGTCGAAGTAGGAGAGACAAACTTGAGGCTCAATGTCCTCTTGACGACCTAATACTTGGTAGGGGAGGGGAGAATAAGCGGTGGAGAGGCTGGACGGGAAGGAGAAGAAGAGTTGGGAAACGGTCCAAGGAGGATTTCCCCTTCCAATGCTTTCGTGGGTAAGGGTAGCTGAGAGAAGAAGCATGGGAGTATAATGTGGGGCATGAGTTCCTGGACCCGGAAGGAGCCAAGACACAGGTACCCACGGCGTATTTGATTGTACCTAGGTACATCTATACATTTATATGTACACATGTACGTGAGACTTTTCAGACGTGCAGATATTGTGGGGCGGACTGTGTTTTTTTTTTCTTGGCTTAGCTACTACGCAGTATGATGAATGAAAAAAATAGGTTCCCCATACAGTCCACATTATTATATTATGTACTAGCGCAACTTGGTTAGATCCTTGCGTCCCCTTCTTCGGTTATTGTATTGGTCATATCACGACGACTTCATCAAAATCTCCACGACACATCGGACGATAACTATGGAACGTCTGTACGGTGATCAATATTGTATGTGTCGACGCGTCAAAGTTGTGGTATGTACGTAGGGTTAGGCTTATCACGCGCGTGGATAGGTAGGTCATATCGGAGCGTTACTCTAATCCCTAGTATCGTCTGTTACCGACTAACGGATGCTTCAAATCAAGAGAAAAAGATAAAATTTCAAAGTTCGATGGTAAGAGTATGAAGTCTTTTGAATTGGCGAGAATATGCTTAATAGGAACACCAGTCGTTATCGTCGAGGAGGACAGTGTGCTCAAGGTTGTCTCTAGGGCTGCGTCACCATTCTATCGTCTCCCGCAAACTTTAGCAGGACGGGTAATCAGTCAAGGTTTAGCTTCAGCTCTTAACGATTGAACTCTATTGTGGCATCTTCTAACCAGATATATGGATGCGAATGTAAATTTATAAAAACCGGGGGCTGAGGACAACAACCGCGCAGGTGATTAAAGAGCTTAAAGTGCTACTAATAGTTGTTGGTGTTGATAGTTCCTGCAAGGAATAAGGGAAGGTACAGGCTAGTGACTTCCTCAAGACTTTGACCGAGAGGCGGCCAAAGTTCCGAAACACGTACAAATTTGGGTCAATCACCGGTCGTGGCGGCTCGGACGGATTCGCTCTTACCTTGCCGCTTGGCCCCAAAAGAGGGTTGCTTAGGGTTGCTTGGAAGGGGCGTGTGGAACAGCCACGGGCCCCACCACCATCAATCCCTCATCGCGCTAGGCAAGCTTAGGTGCTAGGTCTGGTGCTAGGTGCTGGGTGCTGAGTGCTAGGGCAGTACGTACTACGTAGCATAGGGACGATACGGGAGTACATTTCATGGATGTATGGATGTCAGGATGTCATGGATGAAGGAACTCTAAGAGAACCTTGGAATAATTTGAACAATTTAGTCAATTTAGGTAAATTTCTAGGAACGCTTATCTCTCGTTATGTCGGAGTATTTACCCTCATCAGCCCTCATCAAACCAACCAGACGACGTGAGCCTACCAACCCAACTCCCATCGTGAGCCTTGACGCACAGGAACAAATTACCCAACCTAGCTAAAGCCGGTTCTTTTTCAGCAGGTTTTAAAGTCCCGACTGACACTTGTCAAACATACAGGGCAATGAACGACAACGCACTCACCCGTATCATGTCGGCGTTATAGTATTTTCATCGTCGTCGTTCAATTGTCGAAAAAAATGGATGTGAAAAAAATAAGAAAAAATATTTCTTAGGAATATATAAACTAATAAATAAAATTAACAAGCAATGGATGAAAAGTTATGAGACGCGGATTTGATGGATGGATGGGTGAATGGATGTTTGGCATCTTAAATATCGTCGTCGGGTAATATGTGGTTGATGACGATGCTGACATGTCGAGGTGGTGGGTCGTCGTATCAGGTAAGTTGCCGCAGCCGAGTTTTCGTGCCTGCAAATCATGCAGAAGCTTGTCCAGATCATCCCGTTGCTTGGAGGAACGGATATGTATTCTGTAGTCATCATCTAACAAACCGTACCGGAAATTTTCTGATGGGATCAACCAGTTGAAATATTACAATGCAATACCAAATGGTAACACGGATAGGATCAAGGGAAGAAGGAAGAGGAAAGACTTTAACGCAGAAAGTTATGAGGCTATTGTGGGTTTGGGTTCTTTGGGTTTGCTTGATTGTGTCAGCAAGGAAATTGTGGTGGAAATAGCCAAGCGACCAATCTCGTCATCTCCCGAAGATCGAGGGTGAAGAAACACCGACGATGTGGCACCAATTTTTTTCATTCTTTTTAGATTTGGGGGTGGGAGAAGGGGGGTATAGGGGGGAAGGGAACGGGGAAACGAATCAGGTAGAATAAAAATAAATAATAGATTGTAATAAAAAAAAAATAAGAGAAATAGGTAAATAATAATGATAATATCTTGCGTGATCATTCCCGTTACAGTAACTTGACATCTAACGCTAACACGATTAGAGGAAGTCCACGTGTCATAATAAGAAGGGGCTGGAATCTGATCATGACCTTAAACTGTTTGGGGCTTATTATTACGCACCTGGGAAATAGTATGTAATACCTAACCCGACCTGAAATGCCTAGCGCCCGCGAACTAGGGAGTATTGGGGATAATAATGGGATAATAATGGGAGTAATACTTCGTAGGGAGTAGGGAATCCTACGATGAGCCCTCTAGAGCTTAGTAAATTACTTTAATAGTTTCATCACCTCGGCGCTTTTCCTTGTCGACCTTTTCTGCTGATCCCGCTTCCAGGGCCAGCATAGCCAGCATAGCCAGCAGGGCTCGAATCTCTCTTACTAGGTACCAGAGAGTGAGAGCAAGGTATTTATGTATGTACTGTAACTCAAGTCAATCCCATCGAGATGATGTTTCAAGACCAACAATCGTACATACATCCATACATTACATCCACCACATCCACGCATCCATACATATACATGCCCCCCCTTGGCTACCATCACTACCGTGGCAGCCGGGCAGGCAAGTTCTTCTAGACTCCCAGACCCTCAGACTCTCAGACTCTCGGACTGTCGAGACTTGTCAATCTCGCGGAGGTGGGGTTGCTATGGATGCTAAGAAGACCCTTCGAAAGCCATAAGCATCGTTCATAGGGTTCGTCTGTTGTCGGGATGTCAGCGCGGTCGCTTTTTCGACAATCTACTTAGATTGATTCATCATTTGGAAGATGGCCGGTTGGCTGATCAGTGATGTGTGATCGTCATCGTCAGGCAGTTGATAGGGAAGCTTGCTTTCTCCCGCAACCCGCAATCCGCAACCTGCGCGCATCGCAGGACGCATGCCTATGTGATTGCCCGGCATAACTGACCATGAATGGATGCCGGGATCTATTAAAGGAGAGGGGGTGCGCGGAAAATAACTGCAAGAAGAATGCAGGAATACTGCGACTGCAACATGGTTGCGAGATGGGTAGGTTTAGTTCCAAGTAGCCCTGGAGGCGTCAAGTACTATGTATGTCGTATGTCATATGTATAGTTGTATGTGTGTATGAATATGCTGTATGTAGGTATGTATGTAGGCGTCGAAGGGGGCAGATTTCCTATGTATGTAGAACCAGATGGGTAAGAAGGGGGGAAAACGGGGGGAACACTCTCAACCTTGGAAGTTCGTACATAATACTACATACATAGTCGGTATAGTAGGGGGCACTTCATAGCCGGTGTGACTTTTATGACATTTTACAACTTTGTGACTTTTGTGGCTTCGTGACTTTGTAACTTTGTAACCATTTCCCCATTGCCCATTGCCCATTTGCCCATATATAATGCCCACATATGCATATTATGCGGCCTCAATCCAACCCTTTATTATTAGCTGAGCCAGATTTGGGCGATTTGGGTGACATGTACAAAGGTACGGAGCCTACGAGCAGCAGACAAGGAGGCACTATGTGTGCTGCATCTCGCGCATCTGCAGCCGTTGGTACGTGGCTATACCTAGTCCCACACCTCTAGAACAGCTAGAACAGATCACCCTACCAGCCTACCACCCGTGTGAGTGGAGGTCTGCGGTCGACCCTGGCTAGCCGTCCTGGCTTCCTGCATCGGGACCCCGGCGGTCTAGGAATGATGATGAGGGTGTGCTTTACATTAGCTGGTTAGGTTGTAGAACGTAACAGGTACGTACTGCTCACTGTTCCCGTATCGCCTCATACCGTGGTCCGCGCATATAGATGGGTACAGATGGATATACCTAACCAAGCTAACGCACACACACCTCCGGATGTAAGTTACGTACCAGGTAGGTAGACTCGGTAGGTTACCTAGCCCATGTGTCCATGCTCGCAAGCGCCGCCTCTTTTTTTTTCATCTTCTTCTTTCATCATCATCGTCTGCAAATCGACGGCACAGTCATTTATTTCGGGATAGTTCAGTATAGGTAGGCGAGTAACAGAGTCACACGAACGGTAGTGAATAACCACCACACCACCCCTTGCGGTAATTAGGCTTTTCTTAACCCTCCCAACATCTGGTCACGATAGCTTCATTATAACTAGGCAATCCCCTCATCTAGAGACAAAATCGAGGGGGCAAGTGAATACCAAGGCGTCAAAGCGTTCTACCGCATGAATGGATATCGAGTAGCCTTAGTGCCTTGGTGATATTCTGCCGCCTTTGGCGCTTGTATTCCCGCAGACTTGGTACGGTAACTAGTGTAATTGCTGGAGTTCTTAACCAACCAACATTAGACCGCAGCATTCACCGACCGACCGGTCAGTAAGCACAGGTGATATTGGCCTCTGTCTGTCAATAGTAAGGAGTATACGGATTGACGGATATGTCAAAATGTTCGTCTGTAGCATTCGCTTGTTCGGAAAGGAGGGATGAGGGTTGAAACAAACCCGTCTTATTTTAGCAAATCCATTGGTTGGCAGGGCAAGATGACCGATAGAGAAGGCTGTTGCCAAAAGTGCCCGGTGCCACGAGGAGAACAGCCAGCTGAGTTACTTTTTCAATAATGCTAACCTCAAGGCAGCCTAGCAGCCTGATTGCCTAGCACGTAAGGAAGATAAACGTGAGGAAGGATGAGATTTTTGGATTTTAGGCTTACAGGGGTTCGCACGGATCGAAACGTTCTGGAGGACAACCTTGGAACGTCCAGGCTAGGAACCTACTACGCGGTAGGAAACCTAGCGTCAAGCGGTAAGCCATCAGCATCAGCACTTTCAGAACGTTCGTTCATCGTTCCAAGGTTGCTCTTGGTACATAACTGCGTAGCCCTTGGTAAGCCCTTGGTTGCCAAGATGCTCCCCGAAAAGGCATCCCAATGAGATTTGCCGATTCGCGCACTCGTCAAAAGGTCACATGTATTGGACCTGAATGGCTGATGTCTCAGCGCATCGGGGATAGGAGCCGTGGAACTTAAGCTACTCGAGAGATACGTGTACACATGTGCTCAGCCGATCCGGTTGTACTCAGATGCGGTGGAACAAACTGATTACCTAGGTACCTAGGTATTCTGTACGATGAGAGACAATCTGTGCCTGTTTGAGGTTTTTCCCCAAACCGACTGACGTACAGCCTAAGCCACCTAGGTCCTACCCGACCACTGGGGCTCTTCCAATGTGACAGCTTGCTCAAGGTGGACCCATGGATCTCAAGCCGCAACTTTACGCCACATCTGAGTTGGTGCTGGCCAATGTCTCATGTCATCCCGTTGAGGAAGACTAAAAGGGGCTACGTACATAAGAGGTAAGACTTGTTGGTGTCACAAACAGGTAGTGACTATAAAGAAGTTTGGAAATAACAGTGCTATTTCAGGGTTTAATCTTTAAGTGGCGTGTACCTAATTATGTTGAAGGTGGTTATATAACCATATAAATGTTTAGTATGTGGCAGTTCTATTGGATAAAATCAAAATTTCACTGAAGCCATATCTAACTTCCTCTATATCATGAAGAGCAAGATGTATCGGAACTATCACATCTCGATGACATAATGACGTTACTCGCACAGTACCTTTGCAGAAAATTACATATTTTGAGTCGACGAGAGATATATGCAAACGATCATTTGGCATATAAACCGCCATCACAAAATAGAGGAATGTCATTGTAGTGTATGATCTCATGCCTGATTATCCAAACGCTAAACAGTACTAAAAATTATATGCAGTGTAAGAACTGACATGAAATGCCAGGCACCGAAGTCCGTTCGCCATCCCTCGACACAAATTAACCGTGCAATCTTGAACGGCATCTTTTATATTACGGCCTATCTAGGAGTAGTCGGTCGAGAACTGACGACTATCCAGCCGTTTCATGAAGATCTAACGCGGCCGATATCTCGGCATCACTCGATCAAGAATGCTCCGCCCGCTAACCCAAGATCCGGATGCCTGATGCTCTAATCCCAACTCCGAACTCGCAAGTGCTCCTGTTGTAGAAATACACACTTATTCTGACCTGAGCTAAGAGGCTTCAAAGCCTAGAATTAAAGGGGTATCCTCCACGTCTCCACCAAAGAAGGGCTAGCTAGTCACTTCAAGAGTCACCTTTGTCATGGTCCTGATCAGGGTTGTAGTTGGTCTCTCCCAAAACTGCGGCTGGTTGTGATGTCATAGCTGCCTGAGCATTTGCTTGTGGCTGAGTCTGTATTGTCGAGCCAGAAGGTTGGTTGGGGGTTTGCGACTGGCTTCGCGATGTACTACCACCAGTTCCTGTGGTGGCAGCATGTAGGCGCTGGTCAAGCACCTTCAAAGCTAGGGCTCTCCGTCTTTCAGCTTCAGCGCGAACGCCTCCATGAGCTGTGCGCTGCATGAAATTACCGCTTTGTGCAGCAGAGATATCGGCCTGTGAGAAAGGAGTGCATATTCTCATTGCCACTAGCACGTTGAATATCTGATCCGTGATCACCGCAACGAACGGCTTGAGGGGGCCGGGGAAGAATTCGGCAAAGGCGAACGTCTCGCTAGCATCTCCGCGCATAGAGGTCGGCTGAGAGGAATCGAGATCCGGGAAGACGGTTTTATAGAAGCGCAAGTAAGTCCAGCTTGCTAAGAGACCGAATGTAGCCAATAGTAGAGATGCGCTTGTGAGCAACGGTGTCAGGGATAGTACCGCAACGAGACCGACGTAGATGAGGGGAAATCGAGGCACGCGCATAGACAAGACGCCTCGGAAAAGTGTAACGGTATGCGCCGGAACAAGTTGGCTGAAAGCGACGAGAAAAGAGATCTGAAGTGGAATCGTGCCGGCAATAGTCATTAACCTATATTTACTATGTCAGCATATTCACTCCTATATAATCTTTCAGATGTTTTGAAGCTCATAAATATAACTTACGTCCAATCCTCATTCCGGGTAATCGTGAATAGTGTAACCAGAACCAAAAAGGTCAGTGTGTTCGGAATCAAGGAGGCCACGAGAAGAAATTTGGCGAATTCCCTAGAAGACCAAGCTCGTTCCAAGTACTTTCCTCCATGATACAGAGTAAGCCCCGCAATCCCTAATGTAAAGATGTTATTCTCTACAAGTGTAGCGGACAGGAAGGTCCAAGGATAGAAGAGCGATAGCTGTGGTATGAGGGTAAGCCACTCGACGACGATTTCGGAATGTGCGGACCACTGGCGATAGCGCACGGCAGCGCTTAGTACGGACTGCAAAAGCAGTACCACAAGCACCACGCGAGTGACGGGAGGAATGTTTATTCGGGGAGGCATTGTGGCTGTTGAATATTTGAGACTTGAGTTTGGAGCAGAGTTTGTCAGAAGTCGATTTTTTGGAATCGCGTCGAGGCGCACATATCTGTGATTGATGTCAGTGGTCAGTTGTCAGTTGGTGGGCACCTTACGATTGAGTAAGGCTAAAGGTAGCCGCCTAACGTGGTCCGTGCATACGCTCTTCCACTTCTTCCACTCAACTTCCAGTCTTCCACTCTGTTAGTTTGTGCAATGTATCAGAATTTAGAAACGGGGTTCACCTGCACTTAATTAGCCAAGTTTGACACTTGTTTATTATTATTTAACGTTCGCAGGTACGGCAACGGTATGTACAATTGAACCTTAATAAACCTTGCATATAATCTTATACAAAATTATACTTCATACCAATGAGATCTCGGGTTTTCTAGGGTTTCTGGTAGACTTTAATGATTCTAATAGGTACTTCTCTTCAATAACACTCTCTGCACGCACCACACGCACTCCACGCTTTCCGTCTCGTCTACCCAATACCTCCGAATTTACCGAACGGAGCGTAAGGGTTGCCCGCGCGCATGAGCCCTCCAGCTTGAACCAGCTCTGAACCACCTGCAGTTTAGCCCCGAACCTCCAGGGCTCTGAAGACTAGAGCCCATAAAATTCCTGCAGGGGTGCACAATACTATTTCTTAATGCACTAATCCCAAAATAGATTAGGCGATTCGTTAGTCGGATGGCAAAGACTAAAGATCGTCCAGACGATGTTTCCTTGCCTAAGCTCGGTACGGAACTCAGATTAAAATCCCAACTCCTTATTCCTTGTGTATTCGAGATCATACGCATGTACTACCCTTATTACGTGTGGACATTTCGTACAGCATATGCTCGTAGCTCACCTCGGATGTTAAATTTTTAGATCGATATCGGCTACCGGGACAGGTTATGTATCGAATCTGGCTAATAAAACTACTTGTCGCGTTGGTCATGACTATTTTTTCTTGTCCCTTTTGGTGACTAGAAGATCTAAGATTCCTGTCGATTCCGGGAGTACCCCAGCCAAGCTTAGTTTACCTAGCCTGTTAGCCAAGCCAGGATGACGGATTAATAAGAATGGCAGAACCCTGGTCGAATTTATTGTGGAGTCGTCTGGAGTTTCGCTGTCGTTTCCATTATTTAAAGTGATAGGCTCAGCCGTCTTGTCTCTCCCTAGTAAAAATCCATATGGAAACCCTGACGCCTAGCAAAATAAAGGCTAGCCTCTCCGTTCATCCTCCTACCCGCCAGAACACCTGCAGCGCCAGGAAACGCCCTGCCGCGTGGGTCATTTGGCGAAAAGGGACGGTAGATTAAAAAAAACAATACCGAGGCACTACCAGGAATATGTACAGTAGCGATGCGTAGGTACCTAGATGAGCGACTTAAAGAATAAAAAAAAAATTTGAAAAAGAAGGAAAAAGAAGGGGGAAAAGGCTGCGATGCCGAACCTGATTCGGACAAAGTTTCGATTCGAGTGCCTGCAGCAAAGCAATTCGTCAATGCAATTTGATAGGACTATGGATTTACCTGAATAAGAGATGCATTCTTAATACGGAACCAAGGTCGACTGATGCCCAGCCCAGTCAAAACCGAAAAACCGCAGCGGAGCAACAGCCCTACTTATGTACACTGTAATCAAAGGCGCCCCCGAACCACCTGCCAGGACCCTGCACACATTCAGAGATTTCCGCTCGACTTGCAAATCTGTACCTGGTCACGTCGACGATTGTGTTCTTACGAGCAGATAAGGCGGCTTGACAAGGTGAACCATGCAAGGTTTTCCTTTTCCATGCATATTGGCATCGTTTATTAAGACTTGAGAAGGATAAATATGTAGTTAACGATAGAAGCTGATATTATTTTCTAAAGACTTTTATTTTTATTCTTATTCCCTGGAAATTTTTACAAAATTTACCAATTTACAAATTTGTATACCCAGGTAGAATATTATGGTGAGAGTACATAACATACCTGATAGGTTAGTGGTAAATAAGGCAGTCGCAGTCTCCATCAAGAACTTTGTACCACTCATCATGCAGAGTTGAGTAACCTGAAGTATATTTGTATCCACGTACTACAAGGTACTTGTCGATGTGAGCAATCTGCAACATTTTAGACCGGAACATCGAACATTGAAGTATATACGTATCTAGGTACACTCCGTACTAGGATGAATTTGGGTGGATCTACCAGGGAAGTTCAGTTAGCTTGGCCCCGACCCGTGGACCATGCATCTTAATCGTTCCAAGGCCTCACTGTCAAAATCTCGTTGTCTTCTTTCCTTCACCATCCTCACAACAAATCCTCAAATGCCGCTTATCCTAATACTTGACGCCACTGTCCGACCAGTAAATCTATAGTAAGATCCTATAAATCCAGCCATCTTGCTGTTTGCTACAATGAAGGAGTATCTTGACTCTAACCGGGTCAATTTCTTGATTTGGAGGTATGTTGTTATTTTTTTCCCGCTTAGGTATCCCCGGTTTCTTCATCACCACCAAATCCAAAACCACCAAAACCGCAGCCGGTGCATTTTTTTGGTCCTCCTTCCCTTAATCCGTTACATCTGTTGCTGTCGCTTGCTACCGGGTTTATTAACAAAGACATTTTAGATATTTGATCGAAGGCAGTACGTAACATTTTAGCTAAACACGTCTAATCATCTCACGCATCTCGGCCTTTGTAGCTATTTCGATGAATTGGATGCGTGGTGGTGACATGGACGGCCGCAGTCAAACTAACCTGAGGTTGCAGATTATCGAGAGACAGCCGTCAAATTTCAAAAAGAGTGGCACGTCGAGGAACCTCACCGACAACTAGATTTCGCGCAACATGTCAAAAGCCATGCACTAGTCAATGTCATTAACAAGGGTCTACTGTATAACAAATTAGAGCGTGACCATGCGCAGTTACAACAAGTAAGTTATCCTTTAAAAAAATTTATCATCTAAGCGTTTTCGCTCGAGTTGCATCGAGCGAGACACGAATCCGACACGGGTTGCGATGAAGGCGAAATTCGATCTTCTCCAATCTAGCCCGGGATCCGGTCAAATGGGCACTGACAGATTTCTCTTCTGTTGCAGGTACCTCGTGACGCCGCAGTAGCGGCACTGGCCGAGGCGATGCAGCTAGGGATATTTGGTCCACTGCGCGCACATCCGCCACTTCACCAGCAGCTAGAGGATGAGCAGCAGCAGCAGCAGAAACAGCAGCAAACAGATGCGATGGATCAAGATGATAAGCAAGTCACAGAAGTATCAGCTGCGGCGACAACCACTACGTCCGGGGGTGAGGTGGAAAACAACCGAAAACGTCAAATTGACAAGCAACCGCAGGCGCCGCTTCTCAATGGTTCACCGGCTAAGCGACCAAGACTCAGCAATGGGTACGAAAATGGGGTGGATGCAGCCACAACACCAATGGAACTTGACGGACAGAACCACGACAACCATGCTTACCCATCTCCCCAAGAAGGTGAACAGGCACCAACGCCAACTCCCCGTACTGATGGACCCGAACAGGGCACGCAGGTCGAAAAAGTCGAAGAATTGGCTACCGAGACCACTTTCATCCCCCTGGGCGTCCAGAGGCTTGAAGATGCACCAAATGCACCAAATGCACCAACTTCTTCGCCAACCACGGCATTGGCTGGAATTAATGGCGAAAGCGCGCCTGTGCTCCTGCATTGCCAGTGGCATCCCCGAGATCCCACCATCTTGGCGGCTGCTGGAACCGATGCGCTAGCCCGCATTTGGAACGTTTCGCGTGTAGCCACAACCGAACATGCATCTGAAGGTCACGTGAATGGCGTCTCTCCAAATTTCAATGATTTCCACACTTTACTTGAAGAGGACACGCAGAGTAAGGCGACCGTCACGGCCATGGCTTGGAATTGGGACGGATCGGCCATAGCAGTGGCCACCGATTCCGACTCCAAAGCTAGGATTAGTCTTTGGACACCCGATGGTTCCCATTTACAGGGGTTTGAGGTCGCCGAGCCCCCCGTCATCAAGTTGCGTTGGAATCCTAACAACGCCGCTATTCTGGGAATTGCGCCGGAGAATGGAGGAGCTTTGATAACGGTGTATCATGCTGTGACGGAAAACTCGATTACCTACTTCCTATCTCAACATGACCTACATAGTGAACCCCTAGATGTAGCATGGACGAGCGAATCCGACTTCTTATTGTGCGGCGGGGACGTGCTTATGTCACTAAGGTGTGCTGAAGGCGAAATTAAGGAGTTGAAGAAGTTTTCTATACGAGAAGACGACAGCTTAACACAGGTCCAATTCGACTGGAGGAGTTCCTTAGCAGCTACTTGCGGAGAGAAGGGCTACGTCGACGTAAGTAATCATCCTTCGAGAGAAGGAAAGTTTGCGTATGGATTTCTAACGAGTACAATATTAGATCTGGGATAATAATGGTAGGCGACGTGAGATAAAAGCTCACTGCGACGCAGTCACGGCTCTAGCGTGGCAACCGTTACATCAACAACCTACAGGCGACGAACGACTTTTAGCTTCTGGCGGAGAGGACGGAGCAGTCTTTATATGGAATGCACTTGCTACTGATGGAAAAGCGAAATGTTCCATGACCATGGGACCGCCTATTGTCGCCCTTGCTTTCACACCCGACGGCGCGTTCATTGCTGGTGCTACGAGTGAGAGAATATTAATTTGGAAGGTAGGAGAATGTAGTATTCCGCGTGCAAGTTGGAGTCGAGCACCTCATCCTGGCTGGTTTAGCCCACGAATGAATCCTGAATCGGACGAAGAGGATGAGCACTGTTTGGGATGGGATGCAACAGGTCACAAATTAGCTTATGGTGTCAACAGTCGAGTAAGTTGTCTTATGCGCCTCATATGCCTGCCCAAATTGTTTTATCGAACCCTAGCTCATGAAACTAGCTTGCCGTCATCAACTTCAGATGATAGCCTAAGGTCGTTTGCATTTATAATGTTTTGTAGATGCAGTCGCGACGGAAACCAACCCACTTAGCTCCGGTTGGGACGACGATAAATGATGCCTCAGCACATCCGGATCACTACGTCGACGCAAATATAACCCAGACTATTTCCGGAAAGCGGGATAGGTCTACTTATACGAGCGCAGTAGAACCATTATACCGACAGATGAATTGCTAAAACGAAGTCGTAGGATGTCTTGGGTTTTTAATGGCGCAAACGCATCGAACTACAACCACAAGCCTCGAATCCGCGAATCTTGGAGATGGGTACGATGATAATATTACTAACAAGCCAACCAGATGAGCGTAATAGGTCACTACTCACCCAAAATGACCATTACGAAACTTCATTCACTGGAAGGCGAACGGGGCCGCTATGTGAGCATGCAAGGTTATCAGAATCGATAACCTACCTACTTTCTAAGAACTGTCGAGAAGTCGAGATGACCACCTACTACTAACGCATACTGGGAGGAAGCATTGCAAGGCGTACACCAACGGAGCAATTCTATTTACCTACTTATATATAAACGTCATACAACGGCAGAAGATACCTTGATCACATATCGTAATGGAACAAGCCATTACTGCCACTTCGAAACCGAGGTTACGTTCGACACAGGGACGAAGCCCAGTTTAGAACCCCTCATCATATATCCTCAAGCATCCACATTGTTGGGACTTTCTATAACCTTTTTTGCTTGGATCCCGACGATGGCATGTTCGAGTTCTCAAACACGTTTGTCAACCCCGTTGTACGACGAAAAGGAAAATTCCGACCCCTCCTCGCATACCTTAGCACTGCTGCTTTAGCTACTGTTTTTGGCCTATAAGACCCTTGTACGACTCCTGTCAGATAATTTTATTATGTTGTTCAAACACTATTGCCTCACTCCTGCTGTGCTCCACTCTTGTCCATCGTAGCTCATGTATTATGCCTTCCACCTCAATAACGTGAATGTGTGCTTTGCGAATGTATATTTCCCCTTCCCGTCCCATTTCCCTTCGGATAACCCAACCTCTTCCTTGCCCTCCTTATTCGTCGCACTGACTCCAGAGCCAGATACGGTATATACGGCTACGTCACTTCCCACGCCCTTTATTTCTACGGCAAAATCATCCGTCTCGCTGATATTAGCCACGGCCAAATTCGCGAACCCGTCGTCTCCCAACGCGGCGCTGACATCTAACCAGGGCGCGCCATCCTCGCCCAGTGTGCCTTGTAACCACGCGGGCTGGGTCTCGCCGGCATAGGATCCGGAGCGGACGTGCGTGGCAACGGTGTGTCCGCGCATGTACTTGCTAAACAGCAATAGCGGCCACCAGGTGGACTGGCGCACGACGCCCTTTTCGGTGGTCATAAGCGGGGAGATGACGTTGACGGTCTGCGCGATGTTGGCCATGCCGATGTATTTCGACTGTCGCACAAACACGTTTAGCCAGGAGGCCACGGCCAGCGCGTCGGATAATGTGTACTGCTCCTCGGCGCCCTTGTCGCCGGGAGCGCGCTCGGGGTCCCATACGTTCCACTCGTCGAAGCAGATCTTAGTAGCGGGTTTCGTAGGCGAGATATTGTTCTCGATGCGCGCAAGGTCAATCAGGGACGCCGTGATCTGGATCGCGCGCTCAGCAGCCAGGGGAGCCGTGGCGTTCTTCAGATGATTATTCGACGCCGTGTAGATATGAATACTATGCATATCCGCCCAGCCCACACACTGGTTCAACACATAGTGATCCCAACTACTCTGGCCATCCTGGCCACACAAAATCAACACAATCTCTGGATCCAAAAGCCGCAACGCCTTAGCCCACTGCGCGGCCTTCTTCGCGTAATCCTCCTTCGTCATCTGCTCCACCTGCCACGGTCCCCATATCTCGTTCCCGAGCGCCCAGTACTTAACGCGGTAAGGCTCCGGGTGTCCGTTTGCCCGCCGCAGGTTCGCGTAATACGTATCCCGCGTGCCGTTGCAGTACTCGACCCACGCGAGCGCCTCGTCGAGGGTCCCGGTGCCCATGTTAAAGCATAGGTACGGCTCCACCCTCTGCTCCTTGCCCTCCGAGAGTACATCCAGCCATTTCATGAACTCGTCTGTGCCGAATTGGTTCGACTCCACGCCGAGCCACGCTAGCTCAGGCCGTTTTGGGCGATTGGCAAGAGGGCCGATGCCGTCTTGCCAGTGGTACGTTGCGACGAAGTTCCCGCCGGGGTACCGCACGACGGGGATGTCGAGCTCGCGGAGGGCGGAGAGCACGTCTGTGCGGAAGCCGTTGGAGTCGGCGTGCGGGGAGGAGGGCTCGTAGATGCCGCCGTAGATGCAGCGGCCCATGTGCCTGGTGGATTGTGAGCAGGGTTGGTCATTTCTAGGACGTTGTGTATATATTTATATGGGGATATAGTCATTGGGATGTATATATGGATTTGGGTGATATTGGAAATATCAATTGGTCTTACTCGGTGAAGCCTCCATATGTCATGGGATCTATCTTGGACAGGCGCTTCGCGGCGTCCACCTCGATGAGCGGGGTCTCATCCCCGGTGATCTTTGTGAAAGTAGTCATTATACCTAATTACTGTGGAATCCCAATTCCTTTAGAAATACTGAAAACTCAAGAAATAGAAGAGAGACTCGAGAGAAGATATCGTCTTCAATTCAGGTCGCTCGTGTTTATTCATATGAATAGCTACGTGACCTTCCCCCCTCAAGCATATGACGACCCACCAGCGACCGGCGAGCGGGCTGCGGAAAGCTGTCCCATTCGGGCGAATCTCGTCCGCTGGGTGCCGATTGGCGCGCATAACGAGGCGGGAAAGCTAGAAACCCCGTGTCTACCTAGGTAAGGTGCTTAGTTTCGATAGTCAACGAGACGATCGTTAGAACTCTGACATCTAGACAGGCGCGCTTCAAAAGGGGTCCTTGGACAACATGGATACCCTTAGATAAGGTAAGCAAGCAAGCAAGCAACCTAAGCATGCTTTTTCAGGGGATGCAGTTGGTCTAGGTCTAAAGATAGGAAAAGGGGTGTATATTTAGTACATGAGAATATTCGGTTAGCTGCTTAATTAATTTACCAAACAATTTATGTAGGTACTTATTTTTCATTATTTTTCTAGCTCATGTGAATATTACTTTTTTTTTACCCCGCGGCTGGGTCTTAGTATAAGTCAGTTTCGTATACAGTATGTACGTAGGTAAAATAGGTAGGTAGGTGGTCATACGTAAAAGTTGGAGTCAAAGCGGGAAAAGGTGCAAAAAAAGTGAAAAAAATGTATATATCTCAGCTATATCTTAGTCTCATCGACTGATCATTTCTTACTCGTCCCTTCTCTCATATCACATCTCACATAGATCTGCTACCCAAGTATGACATAATGCCGCGTTGAAAAGAAGCGAAGGCACGATTACGATCCGTACGATAGGATATAACACTGTGCTACAACATCTATCTATATCCAGCTTTTTCCCCCACACCCGACGGGAAGGAACCTGCTACTTACATGCTACGCGGGGGCCAACTTCCCAGCGCTTGCATTACGCAGTAACGCAGTAATACTCCGTCCTCCCCCCACAAAAAGCCCTATTAGGCCAAGTGCGCATCCCCAAGTATACGCTCTAATACACTCACCCTTCCTACATACACGCATCCACCACCTAACACCAGCGGATAATATCTCCATAACCGTTCGAATTAGCTATTTTTCTAGAAACCCGCCTGTCGAAGAGTCCGTTTCAGGGTCTGCCGAGATATATCCACCAATTGTCTTGAAACGTTTGCTTTTCCGAGAGAGGACCCGGCGAGACGGGATCGAGGAAGGGAGAGAAAGGGAGAGAGTACGATGAGCGCGCACCAGACCGGCGCGGGAGCAGCCTTCGGCTCAGCCAGGCCCATCGGCATCCCTATACCGGGGGCCGCAGCGCCAGTCGAGACTTTCACGCCCGAGATGCGGGATCGACAGGCGAGGGGGAAGGACCCTTATGAATCGTCCGAAGGGAGCGGCGGCGACTATCCGAGCGAGGGCGGTAAGAAGTATCGGAAGGGCGGGTACGTGTATCGTCTCCATCACATCGTCTACTCCTCGTCCCCCTATTACATCCTTTCCATTGCGTATTATACGTGGTATCGGATATCGTCTCGACCAAGATGCCGTGCCACACACGAACCATCAACTAACACCCACCCCCTTCACAGCTCCCGCAAAGAGGCCTTCTCCACGGTAGAAAGACGCCGCATGGCCGCCCAGATCTTGGATAGTCCGGAGCTGCTGATGATGGCAGCGCAGCGAGACAACGAAGTATTATTACCCCTTCTCCTTGTTCCCCCGTCTTCCCCCTATTCCCCAATCCTCATATTCCTCATTGTCTCTGACAGGCAATATAGAGTATACCCGCGACCCGTTTACGATATATGCGCATGCTCTGCGGCTTCGAGTCGTCCTCCAAGAAGCCCCAGCGCGGCGGTCTTTCCACCTCGCGCGTGGCTAGCGGGTCTACGCCGAGCCGCTCCTCTAGGAAGGAGGCTCGGTGATCGATTCGCTGGACCGGACTGTCGGACGTGGCTCGGTGAAGATGGTTGCGGCGTTTTAGAAGAGGGGAGAGGTATCTCGTGCTAGTCGACTCGATAGGATATCGTTATCGGGAGTCGTCTATATTATACTACCAAGTAATCGAAGGAGACGACGAGGCCTCGGAGAACGGGATGAGGAGTTGGAACGGAGAGCATAATGTTGGCGGTGGTTGTGCTAGCAACCATTTTACATACATATAGAAGACTGGAAGGGGATTCTAGAAGCAGCGCGATCTGACGTGCGTCTTTTCGCTCGAGCACCTCGCTATCGACTGGGCATGGGAAGGACCTGAGCCCGAGTCCGCGGTATAGGCGCACGGTACGCTTTCTGCTCTGTTCCCCTACCACCCTAATGGATACCCCAAAGTGTGCGCGTCATTTCTTCCCAATCGAACAAGCATCAATATAAAAAACTCGGCACATTTATCCGATCTTAAATAATTAGAGTCACGGCAGAACGCATGCAATTGCGAAAATCCCTGATGGGGGACGGAGCTGGCGGCTCTAACGTGTGTTTGTTCTTGTTCTTCATTTCATGATCATTCGTCATTGAGAGAGAGCAGTAGTACTTAGAGGCTCCTCCCTTTCTACGGTAAATCCTATCTCCTTCTCTTATAGACACACGGTTTGCTTCCCGATTTCCTATCGTATCCAACAGGGATGGGGTATAGATGTGTGCTAGAATATGACACCTGTGCTATTATAATCAAGAAGTCCGAATAATTCAAAGTTTGTTGTTCCGGTATCCAAATATGCATGCTTGGCTTGCAACGCCTAAAACGCCATGATATGATTGAACCTCCATGATAATCCTCTATAAGGTCCTCGCAAGATAAGTCTTGATCTAATGACTCGGGTTTCCCAGATCCCCCAGTTACCAGCCCAGGTTATTCTTCCAACGGCGAGCTTTTATTACGCATATCTCATTGTAGGTGCTCTCTGCACCCATTGAGGTTCGTCCTGCCAGGGTTGTTGCCTTGTCCTTTGGCTGCCTTGAGATCGGGCTGCACGTGGAGGGCGTGAGACTGCATTCGCTGCAAATGGGGCACCGTTTCCACCGACCCAGCTACCGCTAGGTTGGACGGTCTTCGCTATCTTTCTCCTTCGCGCCCTACGCCGACAGGATGTGATGAGACAGCAGCTAATACCAAGTAGGAGAATGCCACCGACAGATGCTGCTACGGGAATGATGATATTCTTATTATCGGAGAAAAAGGATCCGACCTGGTCGACGAAACTTGATCCCACACAATTCCCATTGGAGCAATGTCCGCCGCCTTCACAAGGAGTACCATCGAGGAAGTTCTGAGCCATATCATAGCAAGCATTGGGTCCAAGCTCAGATGAAGAGCAACGAACTTGACAGGTTTGCGAATCACAGGCTTTCGTATCGGTATTGTTCGTTACTGATCCTACTAGCGTCGAGCATTGTAGATCACGGGAAGTGCACTGCCCAGAAGCACATGTTAAACCGGCGCCGCTAGAGCCACAAGACTGACCGTCTGGTGCTTTGACATCGGCAGGGCACGCTCCGGATGAGCCACTGCAAGTCTCTGAAGGATCACATGACCCGGTACTGTCTCGACAAACTGATCCCGATGATTTGAACTGGCATTGATCGGAACAGCAATCCTCATTAGACGGGTCGCACACGGCGTTGTCTTTGAATTTGCATGTCGTTGGATCGCAACAACTATTATTGCCACATCCGCTGGTACCGCCACAGTCGCACTGTTCACCAGCCTCTACGATGCCATTTCCACATTGACTTGGGGTGATCGTGACGACATTTTGGTTGTTACTCAAACATGTGGACCTAACACTGTTTCTTCCCATAGCCGAGCAGATGTTACCGATAGTACAGGGTGAGAATTGGGTAATGCCTGGCGACGTAGAAGGATTCATGATGAAGCCACCATTAGCGTTGCACGAAGAAGTGCTAAGAGGGCAACACTTCTGCATCGATGACGTGCCATCCGCGCAGGTATCGGATGTACAATCGTGGACGGCGCCGAAAGTATGACCCGATTCGTGGGCGAACACCTGCCATTCAGTTGAAGTTCGAACGACGACATTAGCCCCTGCAATCGTTTCATTGCTCCCGCTTGAGCTTGTCGATTGGGAGCAAAGTTGACCCAGCCATGCTAGTCCCACTGCAGAACCTGTATTACATGTGCTTAAAAGTGTCCAGTATGCATTAGTATCGTTATGCTGATTTCTCCACGCCGAGAATAGGTTGAGGCGGTCCGTGATTGTGACACTGCTGCTGCACGCTACGTTCCATGGTTCACTTTGTGTTGCCGTGCCCGGACAATCCTTCTCGGTTATAGTCAGGTTTTGGATGCCCAAGGAGATATTAAACGAACTCTCGTAGACTGCCGAAGCCGAATTAACTTGTTGGATGACGTTGGCACGTACGTCGCTATTGTTATTAAACTGAGCCGTATACGTACAATCCGTAGCGATACCAACCAGAGCTACCTTGCGAGTGGTAGGACAGCCCTGAGTAGACCCAATCGTCTGACCTAAGTTAACACCGGCACCGTTATTGCCGGTTGTTCCGTCGATCTGGCGCCCGAAGAGTTTAGTTGAGTCCACAGCCGACATATCACGGAGATCCAAGCCTCGGTAAACCGGATGTTGATTTTCGTTGTTGAAATCCAGCATATCGGACGAACAAGAGGTTCCGTCAAGCCCACGCTTCAACTCCGTCATATCGTATGAATTTGGTTTGATGTCCGAGTCTCTCCAAACCACCATGTACTCGTCCTCCTCAGAGTGTGCGCTAGGGTCGTCTTCGTGTTGCGTTTGCCTATAATTAGAACTGGTTTGAATGTGATGGTGGTTCCCGTTTACACGAAATGTGCCCTCGAACAGCGGTCTCGGTCCGTCTCGATAAACCGTTATCCTCGCCCAACCCGAATTAATCCATTCCAAGTGATCGGGGTGTTGTACGAATGTGTGGCCCTTGTATACCCTGTGATCCATTCTGTCCACCATTTCCTCGCGAACGGAACCGTCAGCGCCGATATATCGCACGCTCGCCGTGTTGGAAAGTACGTCATGATTAGGTTCTAAGGATATTCGGACCTTGTCTTGTTCGTTGTGAAGTAGGAAAGTGAGGTCAAATGAGGAATAGGCGTGAACTCGGTTAGAGGCGGTATGGATTACGGGATTATCGAGGCGACTAATATAATTCAACGCATTTCTTTTTACTGAATGCGCGTCCGAGGATTGCGATAAAAGTGATAAGACAACGGCCGCAGCCTTGAAAAAGCTGCGCATATTTAGGTGGGGTGAAGTCCTGCTTCGAGGACAATGTCTTGTTCTCAACACCCCATGCGACGACGCGGTTGGGATTGTGTCGCTACAGGCGTCTCGATTTTAGGAAATGGAAAATTAAAAAAATTAGGAACTACTATTGTCTTTTTCTGTCCGCCGGAAAGCAATTAACAGCTTCAGACAAGAGCCAAGATTTCCAAGAAGGAAGGGGAACGGAAGCAAAATGAAACAAGAAGTAGATGCTCGTAGGGGGGCACCGAGGAGGCCGGGTCAAGTATAATCTAGAAGCCAATTGTCGTTAGGTAACGTGGAAATAGGCTTGAGGCTTGGTTTTAGAAATTTCTAAACTTGTAATCCTGCAATCCTAAGGCCCTTAAGGGAATTGGAGAAAAAAAGGTACTGCCGGGCTGAACCTGAGCCTGTTTTTTCAAGGTAAAGTTCCGTTTGCTAATCCTCATGTAAATAAGGAATAGGGAGACACCCAAGTCTTAAACGCTAAAATGATCCCGTCCAATAATTCGGTGATAGGGTCAAAAAACTAAAGTGCCTGCTTGATGATGGGAAAATGACGAATGACGGATGACGGCAAAAGAAACGAGAAACCAGTGAACATTTGAAATGTTTCAATTACGGATTAGACGGAAACATGAATAGCGAAAAAGAACGGGAAAGAGGTTGGAAAGAGGGAAAAGATTGAAAGTGTGGCTGCGCAGGACGAGCCAAAGAACCCAAGAATCTTCCAAGACCCTCAAAAGACAAGACATATTAAAAAAAGAGGAGTGGAGAGAGAGGAATATGCGAGGATGGCGATGGGAGTTGCTCGCTGAGTCCTGCATGAGCAAATTATCCAATCACATCCCTGTTTTGATTTCAAGTATTGATAAATAGCAGGTGAGACTGGCCTCGAAGGCGGGCTGGGCGGGGGCAACTGCTACTCACAGCTGTTCCCTGCTGCTCCAATGCTGCTCCCTCAGTCCCTTCAACACCCTGCTACTGTAAGATCCGGGGTGTTAATTCGATACTTGATACTTAAAACCCGCGAGCCGGCTTGGCAGTCAGCGGATTTGCATCGCGGTTGCTGTAAAGTACCAACATATACGAGATCGTCGAATCTGTGGCTAAGCAAAGCCGTCGTCAGCTTTCATCTTTTACTCAATTCTGTGAATTACAAATTTTCGATTTTCGAGAAACTCGATAATTCAAATTCGTGATACAATCATCCATACATACCTTGTCAGCATGTGTTAATGAGACCTTGAGGCGAAACCACCCCTGTCCTTATTGTTCCTAATTATGGATCCCCTAAACACATGGATAGCCAAAATTCACCATGTCCGGCTCCAGGCTGTTCGTCCGTTCAGACTTCTAAGGTTCTTGTCTTGTTTCAGACGGCTGCCGTACTAGCCTAACAGGTGGCCTCGCGACTCGAAAAATATGTGGAAATCCGGCATATCAACAGCCGAGTTCGCTGTCTATATTAAATGACGATTATCATGCGGCATGCCGTCTGTGAATATGTTCGCTTGGAGAAAGAATGCGCTCCTCTCCAATGGTCGAGACCGTGTCTCCGTCGGTCCGTGCCGTGCCCTGCAGTCTGCAGTGTTGATAATATAAACCTCCCTCAACACCTGCAGTGACTGGCCTGATACCAGCAGCCTCTTTTCCCCTCTCATGCTGTAACACGCTCCTTGGGTTGCCTTAGTCGCCTTCGTTGCTGTGTTGTTGTTCTGTTACTCTCCTCTTTCTTCGCCGAGTGTCGAGGGAACCCCATGTTGGCTTATCTCCGAAACTATAGTTCTGCGTTTCTCTGACAACACACAACGCTGACGCCAGTCCTATACTCAAGACTTTGCCAAGGGGATCGGGTCGCCAGTGCTAACTCCAAGTGGCACGAGTGACGCGTCTCCAAGTCTTGGTCTTTCTGTCGGCTTGCATATTTACTGTTCAACTCGGCTCTCCGGAAAGGATTCTAGATCTTTACACGGATGGACTACAGATGGCTTGAGACGGCCTCGTGCTACGCCACATCCGTATAAAAAGATGCACTTAGATCTGTCAGGATGAGGCACATACGAAAAAGATCGTTCAGCTTGGCACTTTGTGTGACTAGGCGATAGGGCAGCGTCACGCCAAGATCAAACTTGCCTAATCATTCTTCTCACAAAGTTACGGTTCGTTGATTCAGATCAATGTGTACACCATTTATATGAATGTTACTCATCTTTATTTTACAATTATTTGTTGGCGGGCTGCTCTTCAACTATAGTATCTAAACTTCGTTTGCATTACTCGAAACGCGTGCGTGAAATCTTCGCACTTATACCTGACCATAAGAAAAAGCAAGAACTTAAACCCCCCACGTTCCACGCATGCCGCATATCTAAGTCAGGTTTGGTATCAAAGGTTGAAAAATCAGCACCGCCTCACGCCCTTTACTTCTTTCGGGTTTCCCTAACGACGCCAATAATCTTGTCAACTACGGTTGGGTCGGATAGCTAGCGTGCAATGATTAGCAGATTTCCAAGATAACTATGGGGAAGGGGAACTAACCGTCGTCGTGTCACCAAGCTGGTCTTCCTCGCCAGCCAAGATCTTTCTCAAGATGCGACGCATGATCTTGCCACTGCGAGTCTTTGGCAAGTCGGGTACGATGTATACCGCCTTAGGTGCGGCAAAGGGGCCGATGCTCTTGCGTACTTGCAGGATAAACTCCTTTCTTAACGCATCCGATGCCTCGCTACCGTTCTTGATCGCTACAAACGCGTTGACCGCTTGTCCGGTCAACTCGTCAGCAACGCCAACTACGGCAGCTTCGGCTACGGAGTGATGCTCGATCAAGGCAGCCTCGATTTCAGCGGTTGAGAGACGGTGTCCGCTGACGTTGACTACGTCGTCCACTCGTCCCCGGATCCAGTAAAAGCCCTCGTGATCACGGCCAGCTCCGTCACCGGTGAACTAGGATTGGTTAGTAATCTTGAAAATGTTATTCCGCGCCGTTTACTTACGTAGTAGCCCTTATACACATTGAGATATGTGTCCATATATCTCTTGTGCGCACCCCAGACAGTGCGGGCCATGCTGGGCCAAGGTTGCTTGAAGGCTAGGACACCCTCAACATCGTTCCCGTGTATCTCCTCACCGGAAACAGGGTCGATAATAGCAGGTTCTATGCCGAAAAAAGGTAATGAAGCGCTGCCGGGCTTCGTAGGTGTTACTCCTGCCAAGGGGGTAATCACGTTTGAGCCGGTCTCGGTTTGCCAGTAGGTCTATTTTGTTAGAGCCCATCCATTTCAAAACGAGAGTATCATAACTTACATCAACGATCTGTGCCTCCTCCTTGCCGACAACTTCGAAGTACCACTTCCATACTTCAGCTGCAATGGGCTCACCGACTGAACCTAGAACCCTCAGCTTCGGCATATGCGCCTTAACGAAGTCATCACCGGCACGCTTCAGTAATCGCAGGGCTGTTGGCGCGACATAAAACTGGGTAACCTCATGCTTCGCAATTATTTCCCAGTATCGCGAAAAGTTCGGGTAGGCCGGCGTTCCTTCGAAAACCACTGTAGACACACCAAGGAGTAGAGGGGCATAAACGACGTATGTGTGGCCGGTAATCCAGCCAACATCTCCACCGCAGAAGTATCGATCTCCATCGTGGATATCGAACACATACTTTCCGGTCAGCGCGGCACCAAGGAGATAACCAGCAGTGGTGTGCATAACACCCTTCGGCTTTCCGGTCGAGCCGGACGTATAGAGGAGGAAGAGAGGGTCTTCGGCGTTCACAACCTCAGGAGCAATGTACGAAGGCCACTTCTCGACTTCCTCGTGCCACCATAGATCACGACCAGCAGTCCAGGGGATATCGGCACCAGTGCGCTTGAAGACGAGCACACCCGTGACATCCGGACATTGCTTGAGCGCATCATCTACTATCTTCTTGGTACCGATCAATTTGCCACCTCGCTTTCCCTCATCCGTGGTGATGACCACCTTGGACTGGGCGTCGATGACACGATCGCGTAGAGAATCGGCAGAGAAACCAGCGAACACAACGGAATGTACTGCACCGATACGTGTGACTGCAAGGAAAGCAATAATCGCCTCCGGAATCATAGGTAGATAGATGGCGACTGTGTCGCCCTTTCGGACTCCCATCTTCTTCAGTACGTGCGCAACTCGGCTAACTTCACGAAGGAGCTCGCTGTAGGTTAAATTTCGCCCCTCGTTCGGCTCATCGGCCTCGTAGATAATTGCGACCTTGTTGGGGTCTTTGAAGGCATGACGATCTACCAGATTGTAAGAGGCGTTCAGCTGGCCTTCGACGAACCAGGCCACATCGCCATTGGCTAGGGAGCCGGTACGAACGGTGTCGAAATCCCGTTGCCACGTTAATAGTTCTCTCGCCTTGTTACCGAAGAACTTCTCGGGTTCGGTGATAGACTCCTTGTACAATTGCTGGTACTCCTCGATGCCTACCATACGTATTAGAAAGGTGACTTTCATAATTGCTATACGGCTGAAAACTAAGCTTAATCTTACCACTAAGATGAGGTTTGCTGGGATGCTCTATATTAATATTATGTCAGCTTATGATGTCCAGCTCGTTATTGCAGAACACTGCATTCTGCATTTTGGCGAATGAGGGGGATCTCACTGTCAAGCATCTTCTGAGGAGGGTCTGTGGCGTTTTGATTAGCATCGAGGAGCTTCATTTTTTTGCGCGCCGAGGCGCGGGTTGGAGAACTCACGGTAGGTGTCTACCAGATGGGCCTCAGCGACCACTGGGGCCTTGACTTGGTCACCCATTATGACGGAGGGGTAGACTTGATGGTATAGTAGTAGTTGTTGATTCTTGGTAGTTGGTGGTGGTGGTAATAGTTTAAATGGTGGTGGTGTTGCTTTGCTCGTTGAGACTGCGGGGTAGCAGTTAAGAAGAATGAAGTAGACGTAAGAAGGATTGGCGCTATATATTCGGGGTAGGGCAATCGATATGAGTTTATATAGGCTCAAGTGGGATGACTACAGCTTCGGACGAAGCTTGGAGAGTTATAAAGTGAAGGTAGAAAAGACAAAAGGCAATGACGAAGAATAAGTAAAAAGCGTAAGAGCCAAATTTTTGATGAGAAGATGAGGACGAGGCACTTTTTGTATTACGGCAAAAAGTATTGGGAAGAATGGACAGGGACGGAACGTAGCACAACACTTGCATTGTATAGTACGTTCGCATATGCAGTCCCCGGTACGGCAGGTACAGTGTCAAGTACAAGTAGGTACCTCCTGCCTTCAACATTGTTGCAAGTGCTCGATTGCCAGGTGCTGCACCACTGCACCCCGTAAAAGTCAGGCGAGCTTCTAGGCAAGCGTGGCCCTCCACGGGAAAGCGTGGGAAAATGGGAAAGCGCGAGCAAGCGTCATTCAATTTTAGCCCCTATTTAGTCCCTATAAGTCTCTAGATTCCCCAAATCCCCCAAAACGTGACCAGCCATTACCAACCTAGATTACCTACTAGTCAGGGCGGTCCAAATAATCAGATACCATCAACACTTTACTGGACTGCGTTGGGGAAAATGGATACGCCGACTCGGACCGGGGGTTCATCGAAAAGTCATGTGGGTCTATCTTTCTCTTCCGCTCGACCGTTCCTCTCTATCGAACCCCCGTCTTTCAACACTTCTCTCCAGGTCTCTTCCCCATTCTAGACTTACACGATGGAACCTTTCCACCACTAACGACTCCCAACGACCGCCAAACTACCGCCAACGTTCTATGGGTGATGCCTGGAGTGCGCCTCAAACTTTGTGCAAGCTGTGCAAGGTCGCAAAGTAGCAAAGTACAGCCAGTTTGTCCGTGAACGGCGCAACCATTCGCAGCCATTAATTGCAGATTCACCTGACTTTTGACGCACGCAGGTTAGTTATTGACCTCACACCCTCCTAATTCACCCTGATCGCCTTACTACGTAGCACCCTGTCCCGTACTCTGCCATGATGGGCGGGATGGGCTAGCTATAACTTTAGACCGTCCTATGCCAAAAAACCCTTTGGACCGGAGCGTGGGTGTTGATGAGTTGGGATTTGCTTCCTTGTCGTTCCAAGACTCCGAGTATATACCCCGTGCCATCATATGAACAAGCTTATAAACAGGCGCCGTTGAGAGCGAAACTCGTCGACCATCTAATTTAACTCTCGCCATCATTGGAAAGTTACACCATGTAACAATTAAAATAACTACATGGAAATTGACTAATAGTTTCCTATATCGACTATAGACAAGGAACATATCCAAAAAGAAATGTAGACAATTCTAACTCATATACCGATATGCTGGTCCACCGATGCAGGTTTGCAAGTTTGCAGGTTCTACACAAGAACAGAACTGCAGGTAAGCAAGCAGCCGAGAGCCAATTCGATCCAACCATTGGCGGGTTGACGAGAACCGTCCATCCGGAGTTCTGCATTTGGAACCGCCTGTTGGTTCCCGGCGCCTCAGGAACTAGAGAAGGCTACCTACATGAAGCAGGAAGCCAGGTAGCGAACTGTAGCGAACGTGTCACTAGATGTAACGGTCGAGCGCGAGGGAGTATAGTAGACATAGATCAAGCATAAGATGTACAATAGCCCGTCTCACTGTCGTGATTATTGGCTTTTAGTTTGTGATCATTCTGCAATCGGTATGCAAAAGGTCTGCAACCCCTATTAGTCGCGTCGCTCACTCTCACGCACTCACACAGCGTCCAAGGTCAAGGTCCCAGAAACACCCTGTTCACCATCCATGCCCGCCAAATTCCCAAGTACGGGGGACCGACGACTCCAAACCCCTTCTCCCCGCCTCTCGACCCCTCGCCCCATTCTCCTCCCCGCATTCGCTCTCAGACCTCCATGGGTAACAAGACGAGCTAGACAAGCCCTTGCAGCCGTTTTAGTACGCTAATCACCATACCAAATATCTCCGCAGCTCCGTTGCCCAGTGCCCAGTGCCCAGTGCCCGCGTGCGCATTCGGAAGCGCCCAGCGCCCAATCGCGAGACCTTGGGAACCCCCAAGGTTTCTCTCCGTCGCTTACATAAATACGTGACATCTACAAAGGTGGCATCTAGGGCTGCTAGGTACATACAGTACATGCAAACGACCCCATCTATTTCGAGTACGTGGCCACGATGACCGTCCACTCGCCGGCGAATGATAAGGTGGCCATCCAGAATCTCCGATCCCGAATTTTACCTATCGTTAGATCCCGATTTCCAAATTAAGACGGGTCGAACGATGGAGATGCTGTCATGTCGTCACTCCTTTGCCAAGCTTCCATCTGCCCATGTCTAGAACTCAGGATTGCGATGGTAAGATTGTGGGGGAAGCAGGGTCCTCCGGTTAGCCAGCTGAGAGCTATGTACATATCTGGCTTGGCAACATAAACACCTATTTATACCTAGGTGAATATCTCGACGAATAACCAGGTTTTTAAAAAAGTCGTTGCCTACCTCATGTTATCATCATCAATGTTTACATGGCGCATCCTTGTTTTAGCTACACCTAGACCACATCTAAACAGTATCTAGGCTATCGCGAAAGGGGGATCTATAGACGCTACATCGCACCGTCGAAGCTTTTCCAATTCGTATGGATACCCTAGGTATGTAGGTATGATATAGTAAGTCTCTCCTAGCCGAGGTAGATCTAAAAACCCCGTTTGGTCACGGCTATGTCTACGTATGCGAGCTTAGAGCCTCATGCCCCACCGTCGCTCCGGCTGGTAACCAAGCTGCCGGCATTCGGTTACTTCGACATGTTCATTGCCGGATGCGACCCTCAGGCGACGACGTCTCATGCGGGCCGGGACCAAATTCGGTCTTTCGGAAAAGGTGTAGTCAGCAACGTTTCCGAAACACCGGTCAACGGAGGGACAGACATACGATCGGGCTCGTACTTGTCTGGCGGTGATCAATTTTATGGTTGTTATTTTTTGGAGACGCCTCCGATAGTGGAACTGGTTTGTCAATTAAAGCCAAAGCGGATATCATTACTGCGAAATGCGCCACGGTTATCTTCGAATTCATTTTGCCGAACCACAGCCATAAAGTCAGCCGTTACTCCATGAGCTTACTCCACGAGACCCAAAGTAGTTGCATAAATCATTATTCTGCTAAACAGTGAGCCCACTCACATTTCCATACTCATTAGATACATCTCCATTATTCGCATATACTTTGCGACAAACGCCTCCAGGTGGAAGATGACTTTGCTCCCCATTCTTATCCGGTGTTCGTAAAAGGCGGACCACTTGATCACCTCGGATTTCAAATCATCGTCGATATTAACGATAAGCTTGAAAGTTAGCGTCTTTAGTATGGTAGTAGGCGGTATGCAGTGTGTGAGTAGGTCGTAAAGCTTAGATCGGACTTGTAAGATTCGAGCGGGTGAGTGTTCCTCCTTGATTTCCTTGGCAATCTGTGCGATCAATGCCTCCCAATCCGGAGGCGGAATCGGGGTGTCGTCGGTAACTTTCTCACTGCAAACAATTGGTGTCAGCGAAGTTATTGAGAAAATGGCCCCTGAGAGTATGATGAAAAACGTACTTCTGAGCATGTACAGCCTCATACATCAATAAGGCCCTCCGCAAATTTCGGCCACTCTCTTCGGCAATTCTCTTGTGTAGACCCTTGACAACAGGCCATCCTTCCTTCTTAGCCGAATCAGCTAGAACGCTTGCTATCTCATCAACCGTTGGCGCAGCAACCCGCACGAGGAGAGTTCGACTTCGAATTGGTGCAATGATGTTGGCCGTACTGTTAGCTAGTAGTATTAATCGCAAATTCGGGCTGTATTTTTCCATTGTTCTTCTCAAAGCTGCCTGGGCATCTCGGGTTAGATGATCGGCCTCATTGATGACAACGACCTTGAACTTTTGCTTGGCCGACTGGTCGACTTGTTGGGTCTGGGCGACCTCTTTGAGTAGGTCTTGGATGACAACTCGATCATAGTTCCCGACATCCGAAGGTGTTATCTCAAGATGGTACACGGAGGCTACGATGTTGAATTCCAGCTTGCGATTGCTAGTCGTTTGGAAAACTCGAGCATCGATCTTGATCTTCTCAACGCCGGGGCCGTACAGTTCTTTTAGGGTCGCAACGATACGAGTCTTCTTGCCTGCACCAGAGGGGCCGTAGACTAGTAAATGAGGGAAATCACCGCTCTGAGCCTATAATGGAGATTGTTAGCTGTTTTTTTTTTTTTTTTTAACAGTATGAAGCAAACACAGTGACCGAAGCTAGATGCACGTACTAAGGACCGAAGCCTCTCAGACAACTCTGCATGGTAGGTTAAAGAATCGAGGGAACGTGGTCGATGTTTGTCGACTATAAGAGCCATTTTGGCTGTTGTTAAATTTGCAATTTGTCTGATCACAAATGTTTGTAGAAATACGACAAAGATCTCAAAACTCAGAGTAGCAATTTCCTGAATACCGATTGAAGATTAAGGTTTGACAGAGCAAGCTAATGTGCCAAGAACATGGGAGACGCGTTAATTGACTTTAGAACGCGTCCGTTTATTTCTGCCCTTTGTTACCGCCTGCAGTTTTCAGTTTCGAAAAAAGCCTGTTCCAGTTTTGCGGGACACAAGAATGTCTTACGTAATATTAGCAGACCCAACTGCACGTCTGTCTAAAGACGGAAGTACAAAAGACGGCAATGCCGATGAGGGGTGTTTTTTTTCAGCCCCTCGTTAATTAATACGACAACCAGGTCGGGAAAAGTTCCATTACGAAAATGACGAAAATGTTTTAAGACAGCTGGACTGACAGATGTAATCTACCTAGGTAACCATAATCATTGGACGTTAGCTGATCCGGACGGTTAGGCATATTAGGTATCTACTCGAGCTACCTTACTTATTAGACAGGTACCTAATTGACAAATGAAAACTGGATATTACATATGCGCTGATATGTAACATAACATAACGTGCTAGACATCTCATGATCGAGATGTTAATGTCCGATGTGGCTTATTTGACTGCAAGCGAACGAGTCGGGAAGGCAAAACATTAAGAGTTGGAGTTCCAAGACTTGTGGCAGCACGGATAGGCACTGAATAGGGAATATCAACCTCGCGGGTAGTTGTCTCTTCCTGCGGTTCCTGCGGCCGGGTAGATAGGGGCAATATGAGAAAGGCCGCGTAAGGTACGTTGGTAGGGATAAGTTGCCGTTTTTTTCAATATGAATCCCGGTTTCTTCCTTGGTGAGGTTTCAAGATTGCACCTATAGGTCCTACGTACGAATATGTACGAATATGAATTGTACATTCTACTGTAGGTACGGAATTGTACCAACTGTGCCACTTACTGTATATGCGTACATATGTGTCTGCAAAGGAGGCAAAGCAATGTTACCGTCTATTATGTACATATCCATGGATGTATCCGTACTTGGAGTCTTGACGACTTGAATCATACCTTGTTTACCTTGTTCTCCTTATTATGCACATTGTCGGGTTGCATACCTTGCATATGTAGATCGATCAATGTCCCATTCCGCGATGCTAATTGGAGCCATTTCCAAATCTAGTTCTTCTGTTGTAATCTGTATTTCCAGGTTATTTTCGATTTGATGAATTTGTTTAAGGCACTGTGGCGTCAGCACCGTGTGTGCGCTGGATGCGCTTCGAGCGTTCACTGTCCAAGTAATGTCGAATACTGTATTTAAAGATAGACAGTACATCCATGGATACTTTAAAAGAGAGTTTTAAAACCCTCGGGGCTAGCAAGCTTTCTAAGATCAAGGTTCTTAGCCAGTTGCCGCTTGCTTTAATCCTCAATTAGCTAACGTGCGCCGTACCTGCTCATCTTGAGTACCATTTCAGGTACTCCAACTTTCACAGTACGTAGCCCTACATACCCCACTGTCAAGCACTGTCCTGAGTGCTGCTTGTACGTGAAGTTTTTTTTTCTTCCTTTTTTTTTTCTTTCGTACACTTGAACGAGGGTAGGTTCATAATTGGATGTAAGCTCAGATCTGATCACTAGCCTGCATCTCATGACATTCAATCCCCTTTACATTGGCTGTACAATTTGTACTTTTCCCTTGACGATCCACCTTACCCATCTTACCCAGGCAAAACACTAACCCACTGGGACCGAAGTTCCTCTTTCTGTCACATCCCCCACTTTATTTTAGCACCCAAAGGGCACACCGACAACTATCGCGATATCATCCTCCCCTCTCCCCGATCTTTCTAAAGCTGGATTTATCCTGCGTCTATCCTACGCCTTTCCCATCTTTCCTTTATAAAAAGGGACCGTCGTCCTTATTAACTAATTGGGAGATCTCACAGCTGATGTAAATTCTTAACCTATACCCCGACTCGTCTGTTGTTTTTATTCTTTCTTCCTTATTTCGTTCAATGCTAATCGTCTTACATTATTAGTTAGGCTCAGCAAGTCGCCAAGATGTTCAACAGCCGCAAGTTTTCCATGTAAGTCTTTCCCCAATAGATCAATACCCTATATCTTATCTGATTGGATTCTCCCTATTGATCGGATGCTTTTTTTTATTCCCCTTCTCTCCTCCGATGACGTCAAATTCAAAATTCTTCACTAGTCACGATTATTAGTTATGGAATTATGAACTCTTACTAAAATTCAATAATAGGAACCGGAACACTGGTGTTCCGCGCCGTCGCTTTAGCATTGGTGACCCCAGTGCCAATGGTATGGATAGATATTTAAATTCCCCTATATTGATTATGCTGTAATACGCCAAGGATAGCACATTTGTGTGATTGTGCCCGGCCACGATGGTATACATAGTATACATGATATGCTTACATATCATGTATATCAATTGATGTATCTCATGGCGGTCTTGGCACTTGGCAAACGTGGCGTCCACATTACTCCGGCAGCATGTCTCAGCTGAGATATAATATATCGCTGACAATCTTTCTTGGCAGAGACGAGCTCTAAGATTCATCGTCAATTCCGTGCCGCTAACCCCGGCCACCTTCCCCACGCTGGTCTTGATGCTACTCGTGCCTCAACTGGTGTCGTCTGGTGTACTGAGCGAGCCGCCGAATATGGCTTCTTAGAAGAACCTGAGAAGTGGGCAAACCTTGGCCAGGGTGCTCCCGAAGTTGAAGATGACATCGAAGGCTGCTTTGAGCGTCCCCATACCATAGACGTCTCTGTTGCTCTCCGAGAGTATGGCCCCACTGCCGGTATCAAGCCCCTGCGTGCCGCCGTTGCCAGAATGTACAACGAGATGCATCGTCAGGGCAAGGAGAGTCAGTATTCATGGGAGAACGTTGCCATTGTCCCTGGTGGACGAGCAGGCTTGATCCGTATCGCGGCTGTGTTAAACAACGCCTACGTCGGATTCTTCATCCCTGATTACACCGCCTACAACGAGATGTTGTCTCTATTCAAGAACGTAAGATAGGTCTAACTCGCCTCGATGATAAAGCTCGCTAATAGCAAATAGTTCGCTGCCATCCCGACTCCTCTTTCAGAGGAAGACGGTTACCATATTCATCCCGATGTTATTGCCCGGGAGATTGCCCGAGGTACTTCTGTGATCATTACCTCCAACCCTCGTAACCCCACCGGTCGAGTGGTTGCCAATCCCGAATTGGCTGAGATTCAGGACATTTGCCGTGGCCGCGCCACTTTGGTTAGTGATGAGTTCTACTCTGGTTACAACTACACCAGCAACTGCGACGGAACCACCATTTCCGCCGCCGAGAACATCGAGGATGTAGATGAAGATGATGTTCTCATCATCGACGGTCTTACCAAGCGATTCCGTCTTCCTGGATGGCGTATTGCTTGGATTCTGGGCCCCAAGGAGTTCATCAAAGCGTAAGTCTAATCAGAAATATCGCGATTATGAGATTCTCGCTAACTCGTTATAAGCATCGGCTCTTGCGGTTCATACCTCGATGGTGGAGCCAACGCTCCCTTCCAGGAGGCCGCAATCCCCATGCTTGAGCCTTCCCTTGTCCGCAAGGAGATGGAGGCTCTCCAGCACCACTTCCGAGTTAGTAATCCTTGATCACAACTACATCTAAGTGTGAACTAACATTTCACAATCCTAGGACAAGCGAGATTACGTGGTTAAGCGCCTCCGAGACATGGGTTTCGTAATCAAGTACGTCCCTGACAGCACCTTCTACCTCTGGTTGAACCTCGAGGGTCTGCCCGGTCCCATCTCCGACGGCTTGAACTTCTTCCAGGCTTGCTTGGAAGAGAAGGTTATTGTCGTCCCTGGTATCTTCTTTGACTTAAACCCCTCTCGTCGCCGAGATCTGTTTGACAGTCCTTGCCACCACTGTGAGTTTATCCTTTCCACCCTTTCACTCAGCTGGTTTCTAACAGTCCATAATAGTCGTCCGCTTCTCTTATGGTCCCAAGATGGAAGTCCTCCGACTTGGCTGTGATGGTATCGAACGTGTTGTCAACAAGTAAGTTCATCGACTCATGAAACTCTAAGACACGGCACCGCTAACTCACAAACCCAATAGATTCAAGAAGTTCACCGACTAAATCAGATATTGTGTGTTGACTGTTAGCCACGATGTGTGCCAGACACTAGCATGAACCCTCCATTTCCTTTGTAAATGAGACGCCTGCATCTCGTCTGAAGACCTTTTCTAGATAGAAGGTAGAAAAAGGATTTCGGGAACTGTGGTTTATGAACGTCCTTTAGATGCTTGATGAATAAAACGCTTTCTACATTATGCCTCCTTAAAACTCTTGTTTTATTTTGTCCACTTGATCCTTCGTGATTCGTAGCTTTCACAAAGTAATAAGATGACTAAGGTGATATATATCTTGCATCAGTGACATAGATGCTAACTTGGCACGCTCTGCGAGTGTTCAAAGTTTATTGCATTTTTGGGATCGATATATATGGGTATATATATCCTGATTTTAATGAGTTGTTATACATCCGATATACATATTTGCCCTTCTTTACTAAACATAAGGCAGAGCCTCAAGTTTCAAGTGTCCCATCCACCTGAGAAAATCAACCTGAACCAAAAATCATATCCTCTACGAGTGAGCAAGACCTTTAATGTTGGGGGTAGTGCCGTTTCATTCTGCAAAGACGGCTATCTGCATAAGCTATGGCGCATCTCATCTGATATACCTGCCTCCCAGACCCGCGTTCCCTTCATGCACCCATTGCCAAATTCAGTAGAAGGAAAATGAAAACCCGAGCCGTAACATGAGCAATGGAACATAAACCTAATGGAAAGCCGGACCACCAACCCAACCGCGAACTTCACATAGTCCACGTTCAATTGACTCGTTCACTGCATAATGGTTAGTAGAGAGCCCTAACTATAACACGGCGGTACATACTAGAATCTCATCCTCCATAGGGGCATCACCATTGGTAGCAGCAGGTGCACTGCCGTTAGCATTCTCATTCTGGTTGCCAGCCTCAAAGTAATCGGCCATCTCCGAATCCAACTCTTCAGCCGTCTTCTTGGCTGGGCGGCTGCTGCGAGCACCACCACGTCGCTTGCGGCCACGGGCACCAGAACCGGCTGCCTTTCCTGCCGCCTCCTTCTTTTTGTCGTTGGCTGCAGACTTGGGCTGAGCCTTGGGCTGGGTGATGCGTTCGGTAAGGGTCTTGGCAGGAGGAGCGATCTCAGCTGCTTTAGCGGCGCTAACGACAATCTCAATCTTGGTACTGTCAGCATATAGATTTATCCATAGGTAATAGTGCATATTTACCTTGATAGGGCGGTTATCAACAAGAAGGCCATTCAAGGCGTTAAACGCCTTGCTGGCACCGTCGAGCTTGGAGAAGGTGACCGTAGCAATCCCTCGGCTAACACTATTCGGACCGTAGGAAAGCTCGACACGCTTGATTGGGCCAACTGAGGTTGCGAAATACTCCTGTGGAGGGCACGTATGTTAGTCTCCTGAAATCCATTCGAATTGCGTAGAACGCGGTAAGCAGTATCGACCATCGAGTAATCCCGGCATTAGAGAATCGTCTACGGTATGTATCCGGAGGTAACTCAGCATCAACGAGCACGCAGTGAGCGTTAGTAGCCAGCATGGAATCCAATAGAGCATGTAAAATCCCCCAAAGCCGAACCTCCCCAGCACAACAAATCTCCACTCATCGCAGCAAGGTCAGATTGACTCAGGATGGTGAACCACCACACCGTTCCGTGAGATCATCTCCAAACCATAGCTGACATACAATGCCACCAAATTCAACCAACAAGGTTGGATGACTCGCTTCAGTCAGTCCACTTCAGCCCAAGGTCACCTTTACCCGGGTCGGTGCCGACAGAACAGATAAACCCCTAGAGTCACTGTTCACTGTAGCGCTGCTGCTCACTGCCATGCTCGCTGGGTTGCAATTGTCCTACACGGGATGATCCAGCAAGGATAGCGATCCCGTAGATTGTGATAAAAGGCTCGTGAAGATATGCTTTAGTCCATTTGAGTGCGCGAATTGTAGCCAAATAGTGGAGGGTTGCCAAGCCTGCCAAAGGACATACAATATTAGATCGCGACTCGGACAGCTTCAACTCCCGATATTGTAGTCGCAAGAAGTGCGTACGTCATCAAGGGAGGAGCGTAAGCAATCCGGTAGCCTCAGGCTAACCAGTATGAGCCATCTCTAAGTAAGAGTATAAGGATAATTATGTCGGTCGTTCTACAATAGGAGCGTACGATTCAAGGAAGATGTCGACGAAATTCCGCGGGCGAAAGCCTCAGGAAACATACCTTAATTTGGCCTTCGTTAACATCCTTGGGCTACAGTCTGGTCAGCAAAATTACACACAAGGCACACATGTTAAACTGGGCAACTTACCAGGTTGCTAACCACCACCTTGCTCTCTCCATTACCACCGGCTGCCTTAGCGGTGTTCTGCTTGGCCGCAGCGGTACGAGTTAGCTTAGGCGTCTTTTGAACGCCGCCAACAGGTGCTGCCTTGGCAGCTCGTCCGATCGATCGGCGCTGAGGTCGACCGCCACGGCCACCGCCGCCAACGCGACGCTGGGTGGAGACGATTTCGTCAAGAGACTGGTCAAGCTTTCCAGACATGGCGATTGTTGATTTTTGTTATGATTATTTGGGTAAAGGTTGTTGCGAGATGGGTCAAATAGCGCGCTGAATATGCGTGTTGATTGAGTGATCAGGCTATGTTCGGCCCAACGGGTGGTTTGTACTGAATAGGCGCAAAAGCGTGCGAGGGCAGTAATATCTTGCAAGAGCGAAGCTAGAGTTCGAGAAATTCGCGATGCTCGAGACAGTAATTAGATGCGCGCTCAGTGTAAAACAGAGAGAGTGGCGGGATGTTTTTGGGCGCAGTGGTATGTAGAAGCGCTGGAAAAAATGGTTCTAGTAATCCGGCTGATTGGCAGCAGGCAGATCGAATGATACTATGGCTGTCGAAGTTGGATGCAGCCGGTAATAAAAAAGACTAATATTAAAAAAGAACTTTATCGACGTTGTCTTCTTTGCGATGAAGTGCTAGTAAAGGAAGAAGACGATGTTGTGAATCGTTGGATGAAGTTGGAGAGAAGAAAGACGGAAGTTGAGGCGTGTTTGAAAGGAAATCAAATAGAATCAAATAGGGAAGCGCGCGAGGGAGGGAGTACCGTACCGTTTGAAAAACAATGAGTCGCCTGGTTAGCCACTAAAACTCTATCGAGTGGGTCCTAATTGTTGTCCCCACTGTACGTGGCGCGAAACTACCTAATTTGTATTAGATTCACGGTATCCAGACTCCGGCAGGCACAGTCATCTTGAGTTTGATCGATTTAAATCTCACTGTACCTGAAGGATATGCCACTAAAACCACTATAATACTACAGCATGTGCTGCGTACAGTTATACTATGGATACAATTCTCCGGTTGAACGACCACTGTACACATGTAGTAGATTCTCCACTTATTAATCATATACGTAGGTGTTTTACGTACAAGTTCTATTTGCTTACAGTAGATAATAGATAATCATTGATGATTCACATGCATAATGCTGAACAGCATTCACAGCAAAGCGACTTAGCTTGGTTTGATTTTCGTATAACCATGGGGCTATACACCTAAGTCATTGGATTGATATAGGTATGAGAAGTTCTCTGATGCAACCTGCATTAGTCCACCTGTTGAAATCCCCCGAAATCATGAACTCCAAGTCCAGACTGATCAGATATATTGTCTGCGATGTTAATCAGGAGCATTATCATGTAGTAAAGTCCCAAATAACCTAGGTGTTCGACATGTACTTGGTTGCCCTCCCAAACCATACTCAAGTATCAAGATAGTCTTTCTCGTTGTTCGTACGGTCAAGTCCAGGAAGTATCCATAACTCTTACTCCAGTTCGTCATTGCTCTCACTTGGATGTGCTAGGAGACTTTGCGCTCTTCTCACTCTTTTCGCTTTTCTCGCCTTTCTCGGTAACCAAGACTTCATCCTCGCGCGAATTGATCTCGAAGAAATGGTATAGAATGATGAGGACTATTGCCAAAGAGCCAAGGAAGCTGGCGAGGTTGTACAGTTCGTCATCGGAAATCATCGTGAACGATGCGCCTCGTAATTGTCTACGTGATGTTTCGAAGAGTGAACCTAGTATAGAATGTTAGTCATTTGCCATTGCTCGCTGAATTCAAAAGATACATGAGACATACTCTGTAAATTTGCGACGAAGCGCTTCGTCACTGATATTTCTTGAGAGTAGTAGTAGAAACGAACGCAGACGTTGGTAGTGTGTTTAAGGTAATGCGATGTGGAGTGGATGAATTATTTACACTTTTGTTCCCATGTCGGATAATAATTGAGGCCAGCTTGGAGCTTCTCAATTGCAGCTGCGCGATTGCGTACCTACGAAAGGACAGGGACAACGTAAGTCAGTACGACGGTACCTATGTAGCTTTAGCGTGCACGACAAATAGGTACATAGGTACATAGGAGACAGGGTCAATTTTGAAGGAAAGTGCTACAGGCACTCTAGGTCCTAAAGTTTCAGAGCCGAGTCGGCATGAAAGCATCGGCCGAACTAAACAACCAAATCTTATAAAGCTCTTTGACGTTCTAACCGAGAAAAAAACAACGTCCTTTTCCTCTTTGTTTTTCTACAGGAGACTGTATCTGTACATGTACAGTGGCTCAGTCCGTCCAGTTCTTGAAGTTCCTTCGACAGATTACTCGGAGGCTCCACATTTTGATCATGTGACGTAGTCCCAGAATCTACTCATCCTATTGGTTCCAAGGGTTTTCCCCGCTAGTCTTACAGCCCACCAACCCACTAACACATCCCGTATCATTCAGTGAGGTTCGATTAGGATTGCCTTCTTTTTTCTAATTTATTCCTAGAAACGCCTCGCTACAACATTAGCAGCGGCTTGACTTTCGTTTCCAACCGGCCAACTAACCCTATCTGCGTAGTTTCTAGTGAATTCTCTATTCCTATAATTCGACAAACACCACCCCTTACCGAATTGTCGGTCCCCTAGGTTGCTGCCAGTCAGTATGCCTCCAAAGAAGAAAGATGACGTTAAAGGCAAGAAGCCTTCCGCCGCGAAGGTCGCCGAAGACAAAACATTTGGTATGAAAAATAAGAAGGGTTCAGTTGCCCAAAAACAAATCAAACAAATCCAAGCGACAGCAAAAGCCGGAGGTAGCGCGGAAGAGAAGAAAAAGCAAGCAGAGAAGGACGCCCGTGCCCGAGAAAAGAAGGCCGCCGAGGATGCCAAGCGCGAGACCGAAGCACTGCTCAACAAGCCAGCCCAAATACAAAAAGTTCCTTTTGGAGTTGACCCCAAGACAGTCGTTTGTATATTCTTCAAGAAGGGCAATTGCGAAAAGGGCAAAAAATGCAAGTTCGCACACGACCTCTCGGTTGAAAGAAAGACAGAAAAGAAGAATCTCTACACCGACGCTCGGGCTGATGAAGAGGAAAAGAAGAAGCAAGAAACATCTGCAGACTGGGACGAGGAGAAGTTACGGAAGGTCGTCCTTTCTAAGAAGGGCAATCAAGTGACTACCACTGACAAGGTCTGTAAATACTTCATCGAAGCAATCGAGGATGGGAAATACGGTTGGTTCTGGACATGCCCCAATGACGGCAATAAGTGCAAGTACAAGCACGCACTTCCACCAGGGTAAGTTATCCCTTTAATATCACCCCTATTCAAACTATGTCATGTAGCTTTTCTAACATTCCCAATCTAGTTTTGTGCTCAAGACCAAAGAACAGCGCGCTGCCGAGAAAGCTCTGATGGATAAGTCTCCGCTCAAGACTTTGACTCTTGAAGATTTCTTGGAGTCAGAGAGGCACAAGTTGACCGGAACGCTCACCCCTGTCACCCCAGAGACTTTTGCCAAGTGGAAGAAAGAACGGTTGGATAAGAAGGCTGCCGAGGAGCAAGCTCGACAGGCCAAAGAATCAACCGGTCGCGCCCTGTTCGAGAGTGGTAACTGGAGATACGGCGAAGACTCCGAAGCCGAAGACGACGAGGACGAGGACGATGGCGCTTGGAATCTGGAGAAGTTGAGGCAAGAGACACAGGCTATCCGAGATAAGAAGGAAGCAGACCGAATTGCTGCGGCTGCAGGTTTTTCTAGTTCCCAACCTCCGGATACCGGTGATGGTACTCCCGGAGCTGCGGGCGCTTGAAACTATTACCTCCTACATGAGGTAATGAAGCAAAAACTCTGGGTAAACCAGGAGCGTTTTGTCGTGAAGATAAATGCTCAATATAAGCGACGCGTCAAGGATACCGACATGTCGACAGCTTGATAATGCTGTTACGTTTAGACCAGAGCAAATCCGTATAGAGGTTGAGCTACTGATAGTCTTTTGGACCATGCGAGACTATATAAATCCGCCGTGGAAACGACGGGTTTAGTCTACCGGCTTAGGTTTCTAAAGATTGTACTAATCGAAAACAAATTCGAGACATACTCCAGCACCCATTCTTTCAGATGATACACCTCCACACTCGCATCAAGGTTAATACGATGTACTAATATCGAACAATTCACAATATTAGGGCGATACAATATTGGGTCTTTAGGATAATTCTGCAAGAATGAACGAAACCTGAAAGAACCCTTGCAATCTGTTTTTGGCCGGCAGATGTGTCTCTTCAGCCATCAAGTTACATGAACGAGTCTGAGTCATCGCGATTTGTGAACGTGATCGAATATTTAGAGCCTGAAATCATCTCTATGGTCTTCTAGGACTTTCACCCCTAGAATAGAAGATATCTCACCACTTCTCAACGTATGGTCGCATATCGACTTCTTGGGTGAACGCAGAACGGTGCTGAGTGTGTAAATTCCAGTAGCTCTCAGCAATCTGATTCTCTAGTTAGTATCGCGAAAGACTTTGAAATTGAGGACACTTACCGCATCGGCTTTAAGCTTGCCGTCCTCAGCACCACCATTGACATTATACTGACTTGTCCTCGGGATATCGATGACACCGTCGATAATAGCATGTGCTACATGTACTCCTTTAGGTCCAAACTCCCTCGCTAGAGACTGGCCAAGGGCTCGCCGGGCAAACATGCTGGCGGCCATTGTGGAGAATAGATACGACCCCCTTACAGAAGCTGTAGCACCTGTAATGAGCAATGTAGGCGGGTGTTCAGAGTCAGGCACGGATTCTAGAAGCAGTGGCAATGTCTTCTGGGCGAAGTTGAAAAGACCTCGTCTACGAAAATATTCAGTCTAAGGGGAAAATTTCATTAGATATTAGAAAGCTTACGCATTGCCTCCAACTGCGACATCAAAATCTTCAACACTAAGCTCGAGGAATGGCTTCCTTTGGAAACCGGCGCCGACATTGTAGATCGCCGCAGCGAGTTTTGAGCCGGGCAGCTCCTTGGCAATCTGCTCGAATGCTGCATCTAACGACTTTACATCTGAGGTGTCGGCGCTGATGCCGATGGCTTTGCCGCCGGAGCTGTTGATCTCCGCGACGGTATCCTGGTACGATTCGGGCTTGCGAGTCAAAAGCACCACGGGGTACGATTTGGCGAACCGGATAGCGCAAGCTCTCCCAGTGCCGGGGCCAGCACCGGCGACGACGGCGAAGAACTTAGAGGGCATTGTACTGAATTGGTTTACGAAGGATGTAGATACTTTTGAAAACACTGAGTAAAAGTTTAGACTAGATGAGCTCCTCTCAGAGGAAGATGGCTTTGTGATATAGACGGGGCTGTCGGAGCTCACTTATAGTAGACTGATCCCACAATACTTCGGCAATTACAAAGCTTCTTAAGAGGGGATATGTTGTGATAGCGATTAATAATTCTATATTCAAATTGAAGAATTGGAGCTCTGATGACAAATTCTAGCAGATGTCGCAATCCTCCATCGATCAAATAGTATGCAAGTGTCTTGGTTCCTCAAGAGTGGTGACGCGCAGCATCAGTAACTGCACATGTGAGGGCGGGAATGTACATGCTAGTAACCAAGTAGTAAGTACATGTATGCAAGTAGAGAGGAGCTATGGCCACATAACCGTTACCCGATCCATTCACCTCCGTTACCCGTTACTGAGCACGATCTCCACTAAAATTCTACAACGAGGAAAACGTATAATACTGCTTTCTTTTCTGGTAAGCAAATGTCTCCGTTTTGCTTCACTTCATGCAATCTGGTTTGGTTAAGACGCGTCCAAATCTCACCGAGCCCTCAATTTTCATAGATGCATCTCATTTTAGGCCTAGGGATTTCCTAAAATTCTGTTAGTTTTGAATATCAGATCCTCTAATTACCACCAAAACTAATTATGAAAATAAAGATATTTTTACCCTTGATACGGTGATAGACGAAATTTGGGACCACGATGGCTGATAACAACTTGACAGACGGGGTTGAGGCAGGGGCTTCTCGCAAAGCCAATACCGTCAATACTATCAATGTTTCTCGTCGTCTCGAAGAAGCTAGAGCCAATAACATAATTACTCCCATCATTTCAGATGTCTTCCGACCAAATCTTAATAACAATCCCCAGACATCCTCATCACATCCCTCATATCCATCACAACAAAATCCGAGCTTAGAACCAAAGATACAAGGCTCCCCTGCAACCAAACCATTGACTCCATCACAACGTACAACATTAGCTGTACATATTAGATCTACTTCATCGCCTTCACCGTCTCAACCTCGACGAGGAAGACCACCTAAAGATAAAAGTCGGGAGGCGCGACCAGGATCAGGATCAGCAACTCCAGGAAAAATAACACCTAGCCCTCTGCTTTCTACGGAAAACGAGACTGGTGGAGCCAGTCCTCAGCCTAGAAAGAGAGGCAGGCCGAGAAAGCCCGATATGGCCTATGTCAATGGCAAAGAGGGCGGCGAAGAGCCCAAGAGAACCCAACCCAGAGAAGCGAAGCGGCGCGGAAGACCTCCGCGCACTCTCCTACCATCGGCCAGGGAACGGTACTTGCGGGCCAATGCTAAATACTTACCCTTCCTATGCGAATGGCGATGGTCGCCAGGCAGATCATGTCCAGCGGAACTCCAAAACATGAAGACACTACGCAAACATGTTGATATAGTTCATGGAGATGAGGAACCGTTGGTTTGCCGATGGGGAAGATGCGGAGCAAGGAAGAACCCCATACGGTTTGAGGACCAGAAGAAATTCGACGAACATATGGAAAAGACACACTTTAGGTCGTTCGTGTGGCACATGGGAGAAGGCTACCAGAATGAAGGCATCTCCACACTAAAGCGCAACTCTGATGGTCTCCCCAAATACCTTTTTGACAAGGATGGCAAGCAGGTTACACCGTCAGTTACTGAGCAACAATTCGAAGATGACCAGCAGTACAAGGAAAGGAAGCGGAAGTTGAAGCGGCTTCTCCTTCTGCAGGAAGAAAACGCCCCTTTCGAAGAGGAATATACAAAGCAAACACTAGGGATTGCCTGATTCACAACAATTCAAATGGCCAAACCTTTGTATGCCTCGAAGGACTCGACTCGGTCTTATTGTACTTACTCCGCACCGAGCCGCAGTCTCATTAAACTTGAGGGATCGACGTTGACTTTGTTGGTTGGGTCTCAGAGTATGACCATCGAAGGATAAGTCGCGTGGATAGCACATACCTATCTTCTGTTTTGTTGAAGATATCCATAGATATTCGGGAATGAAGATATTCCCAGGTGCAAACTCAATACCTGTATAGCAATTGAAGCTTTACTGAGACGCCCTTTATGTTTACGATTGTATGCTTCAAACCGCCTTTCGAACCCCGCTGAGACGTTCTTTCTCATGCTTTCTTTCAAAACGAGCCATAGGTAGGCAACTGTAAGTTGATTCTATACCACGTGCCTCGTTTTAATGAAAGCAAGGCAAAGAGGTGTGTGTGCCGCATTGATTCCTATTAGAAATGCAATGCGTTACAAAGCTACTTTATTTATGTATTCAAGACCCGGGAGGCGTGGAGTACCGGTGGCTGACCAATCAATCGAGATTCCGACCCCTCTCAACCTCTCCTCACTGGGTTCCTAATAACGGACATCCAGCCTTTAGGATTTGACAGTTTCACCTTATGACGTAATAAACATAGCCGGCATTGATTCGGCAAGGTAGCATTGATGGACCCCGTTTATTTCTAGTTTACCTAGCAGCCTAGGACCTACTAGATCATCCAGATAGTTGGATCACGCATAGAAACCCGTAGGAAGATGTGTGATCGATGACTTCTAATAGGATATTAGCAAACGCCAATGGCAAAGAAAACTAGCGATTCCATTGACTTAAATGTGCGTGTATCGGATGATAGAGCGAATTGTATCGATCAACGATAATTGATAAATATCGAAGTACCCAGGTAACTATAGCTAAATCCCTGCGGGAATAGGGAATAGGGAATAACGGTGGCTTTGCACCTGGAAAGAACCCCGGAGGCCCTCGAATGTCACTGATGCTTCTAGGGCGCCAGGGCTATGCACAATATGCATTTACAGCACAGAACGGTTCCTGGTAGGCTACCCAAATTGAGGCAAGTACACACCTGTAAGAACTAAGGTGATTCCTAAACCCGAACTCTAAGCAACTTGAATCTTTCTAATCACTCAAAACCCATCAACAGGGAAATCGCATCCACGCATCCCTTCAACTTCAAACGTTCGTCATTCCTAAATTCGATTTTTCTTCTGTTAATCTAAAGTTCCCCTTATTCCCTTAATTCCCATCCTGCCATTCCGCTTGTTCAAACCCCTTACTTAGGGACTTGACCTGGGCTGGGCATTCTGCTTGGACGGATTAATTCCTGAATCACCCATGAACCCCATGAACACAGTTCAACCAATGTTCATGCGGACCGATCGGTCTAGCTAGGAGCGTCTAGACTTGTCGCGTACGACTCCAGGCTCGTGCTTTATTAGCGCATCCGCAACAATCGGAAAACACACTTGTTAGACCCTGGCAGCCTGGGAATTTGCGGAAGACTTCATTGCCTTGCCTTACCTTGCCTTGTCTTTCTATCATACGCCCAATAAGCCCAATACATTTTATTCGGTTTTTTTTTTTAAAAAGAAAAAGAAAAAATTCTTTCGTTCATTCTTGATTTATTCGTATACACGTATACGTATACCCATACACATCCGAGAGGACTTTCGGAAAGCTTCTCTTCGTATCAGCGGGCAAGCAAGTGGAAGGATTAAAAGTTTGAAGGGACTGGGCTCGGAGTATTGGTACATTTACGCAGTACATACGATCTAGAGAGACCCCATGTTCCCGAGCTTGATGAGACACGCAGTAGTGTCTGCTGGACCTTGATTAGCAAGCAACCATAAACCCAGACTACCAGACCAAATCAGAGGGAACAGAGGGAACTGGACGCAACGTATCCCAAAGTGGGACTAAGCCCACTCAAATTCACCCAGACCCTACCCCTTTTGCCCCTCGCTTCCAGTGCCTCCCAGTGACCGAAGGCCATACCAAGTGAGCATAGTGCGATTAGTTTGCCCTGCCCTGCCCCCCAAGACCACCCCGGCACCAGCGCCAGTCCCAGTTGGGCAGATCCAGCCGCCATACGATAGGTAGAAGCTGGGCTGCTGCCGCCGCGCTACCGCCGACATGGGGTCCGACGAGTCAATTGAACACCATTCCAACCTCAATCATCCATCCCCAAATACTAACAACCCTCCCTCACCAACAACATCCGTTACAACATCCGTCACCCGACGAGGCCCTCATTTCAGAATCAGAAAGCGGTTTACATCATGGCATCATCCGAATGTTGACCTAAGGGATCCTAACCTAGGCGACGATACTATCAACACCGCTAATACCACCGACAACATGCCCATCAAATCACCCTCCTCTACCGGCACTAATAGCCATAATGGTCATAACAGCCATTTCAACCAAAAATTGAAGAATTTCTTCCGAATAAATACCTCCAACACCAATGGAGACAAGGAGAAGAGTCTCGACCATCCCTTAAAATCTGACAACAAAGTTAGCTTTCGTCAATCTAGGAAATTTTTCACCAACGTCGGTAGAATTAGGTCAACTACGACTGCGAGTGAGGGAAATCCTCTGGACGATGCTCTAAGCCCCACTGCCAATGCAAATCCATATTTCGCTCATCAGGGCCAACCCGGACTCCGACATCATAACGAAGGATCCGTACCGCCGAGCCCTCCCGACACTCCTAGTTTAAAGGTCCACGGTCCCGACGGCGCAAAAGAACAAGCCACGAATGCCACAAAAGAAGAGCTAGCGAGGAAATTAAGGAGAGTTGCAAGTGCTCCTAATGCCCAGGGTCTCTTTAAACAAGGGAAAGGCAGCGGAGAGAGGCCGGCCACTGCGGAACTAGGGAAAGAGCCATTAATTCAGGGAACAAATGCTGCCTCTTTAGGGTTCGTAGATGCCAAGGCGGCACTCGCTGAGGCCGGAACGCTTGCCGTGCCCGAGAACGATGGTCTTGGTGCGCTTCCGCCGCCACCAAATCCCAATTCCCTCGCGTTTCGTCGGACGTATAGCTCCAACTCGATCAAAGTTCGTACCGTAGAAGTTGGCCCCGCCAGCTTTGACAAGATTAAGCTCATCGGAAAGGGTGACGTTGGAAAAGTCTACCTCGTAAGGGAAAAGAAGAGCTCCAGGCTCTATGCTATGAAAGGTAGGTGCCTTTTCCGGACATTTTCAGGCCTTTACTTACAAAAGTAGTCTTGAGCAAGAAGGAGATGATCAAACGTAATAAGATCAAGAGAGCATTGGCCGAGCAGGAAATTTTGGCGACAAGCAACCACCCCTTTATTGTAACCTTATACCACTCGTTCCAGTCCGAAGATCATCTATACCTGTGTATGGAATATTGTAGTGGTGGGGAATTCTTCAGAGCATTGCAAACCCGTCCCGGCAAATGCATACCGGAAGATGACGCTCGCTTCTACGCCGCCGAGGTTACGGCAGCCCTCGAATACCTTCACTTGATGGGTTTTATATACAGGGACCTGAAGCCAGAGAGTACGTTTATCTCTTTTATTTCCGCGGGCCATGCTAATATGTTTTATAGATATTCTGCTTCACCAATCAGGACATATTATGCTTTCTGATTTTGATCTGTCCAAGCAGTCAGATCCCGGTGGTAAACCTACTATGATTATGGGCAAGAACGGCGCCAGCACCTCGTCGCTCCCCACGATAGATACGAAATCCTGCATCGCCAATTTCAGGACAAACTCGTTTGTGGGGACGGAGGAATATATCGCCCCAGAAGTTATCAAAGGTAGCGGACACACCAGCGCCGTGGACTGGTGGACCCTCGGCATCTTGATATACGAGATGTTATACGGTACAACCCCCTTTAAGGGAAAGAATCGTAACGCGACTTTCGCCAACATCCTCCGGGAGGAGATTCCGTTTCCGGAGCACTCCGGAGCACCTCAAATTTCAAAGTATGTTCAAGCCGAGAATGGGCAGTGCTCACATATAAATATATTTATACTAACTACTGTCTAGTCTGTGCAAGTCGTTAATACGGAAATTACTAATCAAGGATGAGACGAGAAGGCTGGGTGCGAGAGCCGGAGCTTCTGACATCAAAGGACATCCGTTCTTCCGGACAACGCAGTGGGCCCTCATTCGACACATGAAGCCACCAATAGTTCCACATGCGGGTCGCGGGGTCGACACGGTCAATTTCAGAAACGTAAAGGAGAGCGAGAGCGTCGATATCACCGGATCAAGGCAATTGGCCTTCTCCAAAGGTGTGCCATTGGATAGCGAACTAGCGACACCCGGTAACGAAGCTGTCGATCCATTTGAGGAATTCAACAGTGTAACATTACACCACGACGGCGATGATTATGACAGCGACAGGTGATTGCTATGAAGCACACCTTAATTCATAACGCGATTTCGTGTCTTTCGTCGAACTAGCACTCAGCAGTAGAGCTGTTCTTTCTACCAAGCTTACGACCATCCGGGTTATACAGTTTTGTTATCAGCATTGATTGATGGATTATCGATGAATTGTACTATGAACCTTGAAAGCAGAGACAAGCAATATCGGCATTTATTGACGAGATTCCTCCACTACCTTTGATGTTGAAGATTGCGACCAGGACCGAGCACAAGAGGGAAAGGGGGTGATGGCGGCATTAAGCATTCATATGTACGGCGTTATTCGGTACGCGGAGTTTTTGGGCGAGATCACAGAAAAGGGACCGCGGATTAGTAAAGTGACTTGTATGACAATTGCAAAATAAGGCTTGCCTACCGTCGATGTTGTTGTCTTAGAAGACTTGAACCGGCTCACGCTGCTTGCCTTACTGACATAGCATTCATTAACTAGCTAGCTGACTTATATGCCTTTTCGCCTTTCCATCCAGTTAGTCCCTACCGGTATTTTGTTTCTACATGTATCTTCTGATTATCCGGCCCCCAATTTTCTAAATCAATTCTCCCCTTCTGACCCTTTTCCGCGTTACACGACATCTCATATATTAAATAAAAAAAAAGCAAAGGCAACCAAGCCAGGATCTACTATGTACATATCTTCATAACATTCAGCACAAAAATCTACGAGCAGTTAAAAATTGAGTCCCGAGCGTAGGGATCGCGATGCGACTTGCGGCTGACACCATGCTGATCGGATGACCATTGCCGCGGAGGGTCGTATTGGGTCATTTAACCCTGTGACCTTTTTCAGCACGAGGCTGGCGCCTCATTTGCAATACACATTTGTCCTACTCTCTCATGTTTCCTAAACTGAGAAGCTGATCTAGGTCGCTTATATTCGGCTCATTCCGAGATAAATGTCATAAAACGAGACTTTCTGCAAGGTTTTTGAGACGTTCGCCTTTACCCTGGTTACTGCTCTTATTAGGACTCGCGTTAGTCTCGTAGCACGCTGGAGACGCCTTGCCGAATCTCACGTAGGATCGTCGGGTTAGGATAAGACATTATTTGGTTTTTTACTTGCGCGCGAGAACGTCATCGGAATCGCGAGTCTCTTGTTAATATTTGGTATCCCAGACTACCTATAACAACACGATTAGCGATGGCGGTTGGGGCTATCGCATCATGATACAAAACTGGGCGCAAGAACACTTTATCTGAGAATATTCTCACCGAGAATACGGCGTTTGATGAAACGCACACTGCATGACGGGACCTCATTGAGACCATCATGGCGCCTCTGATTACTCACGAGAAGGATGCGCTGAGAGCGCCGCCTGGACGCACCAGCGGCCTCACTCTTACTATGCCGGCGCCTCACGATACTACTGCTATCGCGAAACTAGCGCCACCGGATATCAGCCTTGAGCAGCAACAGCTCGACCTGCTCGGCCCGGTCTACGTCCTAGACAACACAAACTTGAAACTGGGCTACACCCGGAAACGCATCAATGACGTAGAGGAGCTGGGCAGGGTTTACCTTGACGGGGTGGATGAGTGGATTAGAGAGCGGAGGACGTTTGTTCTTCAGGGCTTGCCTGCAGAGTATGTACCTGTTCTAAGGGATGCGCTCGGTATCGATGTAAGATTCCTCGAGGCGCATGTTGGGAGACGGGCTTATAGGCCGTTGATGAGACGAGGTGTAAGGAGAGAGGAGGATGCAGATGACGGAACGGAGAAGAAAGCTAGTTTTGCTTGCTTTGAGTACCCGGAGCTATTGACGTCGAGAAAGAGAATCGTGACAACGGGAATGAGACATGGCTCTTTGGATCGGCCGAGGACGAGGACTGGTGATGGAGTCGCTGGTGAATTATCCACGCATTTGATATCGAACGATGAGGAATACGCTGTGTTCTGTCGTGCTATGCTCTGGTTGGGTTCTAAGGCCGATGGTAAGTTGTCGTTCAGTACCTATAATCATTGTAGCTTCAACTGCTTACCTTTACCCTAGTTCTGCTCTTGGACCGCCCAGCGTGGACCCAACACTCGTCTGAATTCCGGAAAGCACTCTATTCTTCACCAGAGCTGGTCCATACCTCTCTTATCCCCGTCACTGAAAAGACAAGTGGGAGCAGTGTCGGTGGCGATACACTACATAATGGATATAGTGAAGGGGATGAAATCCCAAGCTTCGAGACCCTACTCTATCAAAGCCTAGTTGATCAAATCCAACCTCCGAATAGCAATAAAAAAGCATCACTGATCGAAGACATCGCCATACATCAATGGACCGAATTCTTTGAAACGCTCTCCGCGGACCTAACCCCCATCTCGGTCGAAAAAACCGCCTTATACAAGCAAATACAAAAGAGCCTTGAGCGAAATCTGAGCCAATCTAAAACATATGAAGAACAACCCTCCGCGGCTTCAGAATGGGAATCCCTCCTCTCCCGTCTAAACCGGCACATCACCCTCCTCACTTCCCTCTCCCCTCCTCCCCCAACCATCCAACCCGCACCCCCCATCTCGCCCTCCTCCTCAGCATCCAACCCTCGCGCCCGTGCCCAATTAACAGAAACTGCCCTCCCCCCTCAAACATCCCACCGCCCCTCCGACGAGCAAAACCAGCAAAGCCTCGACCGCGTCTCCTACATGGGCGGCGTGCTCCTCCCGCTCTCCATCGTCTCCAGCATCCTGTCGATGAGCGACCCCTTTAACCCAGGCGGGTCTCAATTCTTCGTATTCTGGGCGGTATCCATCCCCCTCGTCTTCATCACCATACTTATAATCTACGCGGACTCGATTCGGAAGGCTGAGGTTTGGATCGAGGTCGCTAGTAATGCGGGATCTACTGATTCGGAGAAGAAGGATGAGGAGGAAGGGGGGAAGGAGGGAGTTGCGATGCCGGAGTTTGGTGGTGGGGGAGGGATAGGGTTGAGGAGGAGGATGGCGAGGACGGAGGCAAGTTTGCCGGTGAATGTGATGGCGGAGTGTGAGTCTGATGATGGGTATGGATATGAGGGGTGGGACGAGCCACCGGGTATGATGGTAGAGAGGATGTTTAAGAACGCCGGGAAGAAGAAGTGGCGCAAGGAACAGCTTGGTTGGATGGGTGCCTGTAAGGCTGTGTTCCGGATCTATAAGCTCAAGAAGGGCAGACCGCCTAACTGGCAAACAAACGTGAGACGTGGGAACACAGTTTAAGGACTTGGATACCTATAGCTTAGAACAATTGGGTATATGTACTATGTTAAATATAACTTAAATGTATATACAAGATTCAGGGGGAGATTGCCCTCCCCATTAACATTTAATTCTCAAGGCTCTTGATCTTCTTATCAAGAGCGTGATCATGGTTCGTAATACACAATCTAAAGTGGACTACAAGTTGCATTTCCGGCATACCCTTTATGGTTTCTTTACTCCAGCTGTGGGCATGATCAAATTTCTGAATTGTGTGGAGCACGGCGCCGGGTTCGATCAGAGATCTCATTTGTATGTTGGCCTGGTCTGCTGAAAGAACAAGAGCTGATGATGGGATATCTTCTTGCCCTTTTAGCCAGAGGTCTTTCAAATCTTTGAATGACTGTTTAACGTATTCTTCATCTGGGCTTATAATGCTTTCGAACCAGTCCGCAACTCTCCTCTATTACATTCACGTGTCAGTATCTGTTCTATTCAGTGATTCAGGAGAGAAGGCAAGTGTGCTGACAAGGTGGAAATCAGATAGGGAGAACCATTTCAAGGTCATATTTTGGGAGAACTACCCCCTACTCGGAAAAAAAATATAGGAAGCCCGGGGTACTGACCTGGTAGAAGACTGGGTCGGACTCCTCGACGTACAACTTTTTTAGTTGTCGTAATTTCCTACGATCTTGAGCATCCACTAGAAGGGTGTGACACATTTCTGTACCCTTCCCGAAAATCTCATACACCTTGGGAGATCTACCCAGATGCATCAGTATGCTATCGTGGTAGAACTGGTACTGTGGTACACCGGACCAGAAACCTCGCTTACGTTTCCACTGCTCTACGAAGAACTTGCCCGAAGCCCCTGCTAAGGCCGCGAGGCTTATGCAAATGGGGCTCGCAGGAGAACTGGCGAAGTAAAATCTCGTCACGGCGGGGTTATTGACTTGTTCCGTTGAGAGACCGTTCCGCTGTGTGGTCTCTATTGAGACATTCTGAAAGGCCGAGTCGTCGAAACAGAGCGTATCGGTTGTAGGGTCGAACCAGGTCAGCAACCTAACAACTTGGCCGCTACCGCGGGGCCGACTTCCAACACATTTCCAATCGCCGGTCCGTGAAGCGAATCTCTTCGCCTCGCGGCATACTAAACGCAGGGCTGGCGGGGCTAAAAGCACTGCTACTAGGTCTGAACTGCGGACCCGCCATGCATCGTGATCCAGTTCCTTGGTAACGTCCGCTTCGCCGTCTTGCCTGATAGAGACCGTCTCCCTCCGGATCTCGAAAACTCGATGTGGAAGGGCGAAATGCCAGATTAGAAATCTTAGCTCGGCTGGGAGTCTTGGGAATTGTGGAAATTCGGTAGCAACTGTAGACTTAGTTGCAAGTTCCACCATGGCTTTCCCCCGCGCCGGCTGTGCCTCTCGATGTAGAGCCAGGCTGAATCGTGTGATGAGACCTCAGTATGTTATGAATTAATGAAACGGAATACTACTAGCTGCTAGCTGAACTCTGGGTAAGGTAACTTCATGTGTAGCCGAGAAAATGAGTCGATATGGGGGCAGAGAGTGATAGGCGAGGAAGAGAGCACGCAATCTACTGAATTGGAATGAGATCCTAATACATCGTCTCGTATAAAGAAAATGCGGCGTTTGGCAGGTCATCTGAACACCCGGCCGAGACTCGGTAGGTCGGAAACCGAACCGACAGATTGGGTACTTAGACGTGGCCGAGCCAGGATTTCTTGAAGATCAATTTTAGTGAATGATTGTCTTATTAAACCCATCCAAGTCCCTTGTAATTTGGGGTCTCAGCTATAGAGTCCACTGGGCAGCAAACGTCTACGGATGCCGTCAGGTGATGAAGTGGTTGTCAGGGTAAGATTGGTTTTCTTAACATCTTCCCTAGGCATAACCCATTAGCCCCCCATGAGCCAATGGGTCTTCCCAAGATTCATCGGCCGACGCAAACGGACACACGAAAATAAGTCACAATCCATTGTTACTTGTGTCCTGGTATGTTGATGTGTTTCAGCCGTCGGAGTTCGGACAAACAAATGACGAGTCGGAGATGCTCACACAAAGAGAGACGGGAAAAGAAGTCTTGATGGGCTGCATGGTACTGTAAGTAGGTAGGAAGAGAGGAAGAGGCTCGGTGAGATATCCAATTCTGGGGTTGCTGGGGGTTGAGAAAGGTAAGCTTTGGTAGGTCAGGAAGCACAAACCTCGGATATACGAAGCGACATGTAAAATCCTAAAAAGCCATTTCGGTCCTGCCATTATAAAAATATGACATGCGATTGGTCAATTTTATCTTATCGCCGATTGTATCGATTCAATTGTGTGGCTTCCCAAGGTTTGTATGGATTTATGGGTTCCTGATCCATTGTCCGGGTACGGGCTTACCTTACCCGATTAGGTTAGACACGCACACCTACTTTATATGTACCGTACCGAATTATTTGTGCTACAAGCGTAACTCACGTCACTGGCGGGGAATCTCAAACTAACATCTCAATGCTACACCAAAGAAAACGACCCCTCGTGAACAATACGCGTTTCTAGAACACGTGCAACCTCTTTGCATGTTTCGATACCATTACAGCTGATTAATCATCACGATCATCTCGCGATGGATAGTCAAGCGCCAAACCCCCTACTATCTCCGCCCGAGCTGTCGCCGCTCGAGCAGGAGGTTCTTGAGGAATACGAGCGGCTCGCCGAGAACATGAAGAAGGTACGTCGTGCGTAATCTTTCTATCTGATATGGCCGCTCTCATGGTCACGCGTCAGCTTATATCACCCGCCTACCTACCTACTTACATATACACACATACGCACCAAGCCACCGCAATCTCCTTCCCGTCATATTTCCTTAGTTTCCTGCTTCCGTGTATCCCTTATCGGGACTAAAAAGACGAAAATCCCGAGCTGAGCTGACTAAACATGTTTACAGCTTGCCAGCGTCCTCGACAATATGGCCGGACAGCCGACGACCGAGATCCTCGACGGCCTGCGCGAGCTCGAGCGTAAGACGAGTTTGGTGTTCACGCTGCTCAAGGCCAGTGTCTACAGCATCGTGTTGCAACAAGAGATCGATTGGGGTGACCAGGCCAGGGGTTGAGCGAGGGGCGCCGAACAGCAGCAAAGACAGAACGAGATACAGGTTGCATACTTGAGGTCCTTTGATTGATCCGTTATATGGCAATTAGGGGATCGGACTGTCAAAATCTCTGGAGCCGTGTTGAACAGAGACTTGAGGTCTTCACAGTAAACGACGCGAGAAGAAATATTACCTCGCATGAGCTTGTGGCCATGAAATCTGACCGACTCGGAGCGGCCGGATATCTCGACCATGAACTATGTCGTCGGAGAACATGCGCCCTAACTGGATGAGCGCTCGGAGATGGACGAAGTTATGTAGCACATTCCACGAGATACCCAAACTAATGAACTAGATGCACGCGCTACACTCGAGTTGTCTTGTTTTAACTTCTTAAATTCATTTATATCAGTGCAGGTTCGTCGCCCGCATAATATTTGTACACGTAAATGGGTCGGCTTGTTGGTATCCTATCAGTATACATTTCCTCCATAGTACACCTTCCGCACGTCTACCAACTTCTTGCCTCTGCCGATGGCGAGTTCGTTGGGATCGTGCTGGCTCTGCAGAGCCGCTACGCAGGCCTTGACCGAGTTCATCGGGTTTCTCGACCGCGGCATCTTGGCCGCTACGTCTTTGATGCCCACGGCGCGGAAGATCTCGAAGAGACGGTGGGAGGCGCGCAGCCCAAAGCCTTACAAATATGTCAGCGCATGTGCATGTACAAGATAACAATATAAGAAAAATAATCATGCAAGTAGGTATATAACTCACCGGGTGGACGAGCGTCGATCTGGACGATGGTTGCGCCGACCTTCCCTTGCACCGAGCCGAAGATAGTCCTGTCCTCGTACCTTCGGATCGGCCGCAAGTTCATGAGGGCCTTGAGCCTCGCCTTCTGCCTCGCGACTTCGGGTTCGACGGACTTGGCCTCACCGATGCCGAGAATGCCGTGGCCGTTGCCGGCGATAGCCAACATCCAAATACTACGGATCTTTCCTAAACGCGACTGGTTGTGGACGTGGCGGATGACAAGCACCTTGACGGTGATGTCCATGATCTGGTTTATGGTAAGGCCCGTCCGTCGCTTCACCTGCTTGTATACACCTAGTTCGTCCAAACCGTTATCCTCCGGGTCGACCGGCGCCTTATACTTGCCCGCCACGCCGGAAAGCTTCTTGCCTAGGGCCGGCGCGAGGGCCGAGTTCGTGGGCCCGTTGGTGTTCACCATCGTCTCGGGCTCAAGGAAGTACTTCGCTTCCTCCATATTGAAATCTATGCGCTGAGATAGCACTTCTTGTATCTGATTTTCTGACATGCCCCTAAAGTCCACGTCTTTCGGAATCAAGGCCTCGAGGCGCTTCTCTAGGTCAAGTGCATGCTCTTCGTTCGTCATAAACCGAGCCTCCGGGTTGGGGGGAGGGAGGGTTTTAGGGCGCTTGTCGATAACGGGGTAGATCTTGCTGAAGTCGTCTAGGTACGGTAATCTGTAGGGATCTCTTCGCACTCGTCCTTGTATCGTCAGGTCCTTCGGGTCGATAGCCGCCTCACCGGCCTCTAAGGCTGCCATTTGCTCAGGCGTATACTTCTTCCTCAAGATCTCCATCTCCTCCGAGCTATATTGGGGAAATGTCTCTTTTCCATATTCTTCGATCTTCTCCGGTGAGATCAGGCCCATTTCCTCGGCTCGTATGCTCTTAAACCGGGGTCTTCTTCGGCCTGCAAGCTGCGCCGAGCTATGAAAGGAGGAGTGACATTGCGATGGTGCTGCTATCGGTTTGGCCGCGGCGGCGAACCGCCTGGAGAGCAGACATCGTGCTGGACGTGCCACGCTCATCGCATCCCTAGCCTCCAAGTGTTGGCCCAATTATGGCTGCAATGGCGTAGGGGGATTATAATATCGCGTGGAGGTATGAACCTTCAATTGGTACATATCAAGTATATTGAAATTATTTTTTAGAATCTCGATACTTGGTTCGGATTTACGATCCACCGGTGGACCCCACCATTTAGTACATGGTTACACAGATCTAGCGCCTTCTTCTAATTGGGTTATCTTTGAACTGCTGTTTAACAAGGGTACGGGTATGGCAAGGGGGAAGCTACTTTCGACGACCCATTGATCAAGCTTCAGAGATGGCACGATCGATTAAATTATCTAAAATCTCAGTTGGCAGTGGCATTCCTCTACAGAGCCAAGGTACACGTATGAGAGGTGATGCGGTGCAATTGCCAAAATGAAACTCCTTCACGAATCGCACTCGAGATCTCATCAGAGTGGGACCAGAGCGCAACCTTTTCCTCATCCCTGATTGGCTATTTTCAATCAGTCGACTCTTGCCGCAGGTCTGAAACACGAGAGTTTCACAGGGATCGTCGCCATCGTCAGTCAGTCGAGACCGCGAGCAATAGGTGGGCGCTTGTCTCATAACTGCCAAAACCAAAACGCTTTGTAGGATTGCTTACGTTTCTCTTACTCCTTCAACTTTTCCTAATTCTAGACTCCTTTACCCAACCCAGTTTTGTAGTTGGTTGTTCGTTTTCTCTTCTATCCTAATTTCGAAGAAAAGTGAAGCTATCATCACTTTCTACTCTCCTTTTCTTCATTTTAAGTGTGACTGGTGCACCATAATTCTCTTGCAAGCGCGTAATTCCTCTCGTTCGACCGTTCGCCTTCATTCGTCTAATCGAGAACTCCCCCGGCTTGAAGTCGATTAATTAAAACCCACTCCCTCCGCGAAGTCTTAAGTCGTCGCAACGCCAAAATACAATTCAAAATGTCGGGTCAATTCGGATTCATGTCCAAGATCGGTGCCACGGACGCAGCCGTAGCCACCCTAAACGATCAACCGTACATATTCACCATCCTCGTTGTCATCCTCGTCGCGTTGATCCTCCAGTCCGTTCTCATCTGGTACATACACTACGCGACCATGAAGCCCGAGCAAAAGAAGAAGAAGGAGCCTAAGGACAAGAAACCGGCAGCAAAGCCCCCAGCAGCAAGATAAATGTAGTCCGCGGATGATCAGTCATGACGAAGGACAGGTTACGGGCGCCGATGGGACCTGGCGAATACACTACCAACAACAATTTCCGCTCAACCAATTCTAAAACCATCCCGGCAAACGTGATATTTCGAGATGCGAAAGCACCAAAGAAAGGAATAGAGAGCTTCCGTAAAGCTAGGCGACTCCAATTTCATCGTCTAGGCGTCTAAATCTTCGGCGTATAAGGGAGAGAGAACAGTGAGGGATAGAATCAGAATGGTGGTATTTAGAAGTGCTTCGATGACAGCAGGCCGCGTCTAGCACATTAATTTTTGTGTATTTACTGGTTACATTTTTGTCAATATTCATACATTTGTGGAGCTTGATAATTCATTTCCATCCATTATATCCTCGTTTGTCCAGTCGGTATAATGAGCATCCTCCCTTGGTATGCTCTCCGATCTATATAAAGGCTCATTTAGAGTACCGTAAACAACTCCGTCGTTATACAAATCACTAGAGTATATATCATCGCCATTGATGATTGATTCCATCAGATCGTTGGAAGAATATTGGTGTATAATTGATTCGTCGAGTAATTCTCTAGAACTTGAGGAGAGCCGGCGTGGGAGGGAGTCTGAGTGGTTGAGTTTTTCAGGCTGGGTTGCTTGTGTTTCGTAAATAGATCCTGTATGAATACTTTCTCCCGAATCCCACCACTGCTGATATTCTATTGTCATATCAGATTCACTGTTCGCGTCGCCAATTTGGTATCCCAAGAATGTAGGCAACGGGCGATCGCTGTTAGAAAATTCGTCGAAACCAATATCATCGCTACTTGTGCCGTCGATCATATTGTCTGGGTCAATCCCTAGATCCTCGAATCCATCTGTCTCCGTTGACATAAACTCGAAAGAATTTTCGGACTTTCTACTCTCCCATAAACTAGCGCTTAAATCGGCGTTTTTTATTCCAACCATCGGTCTAAGTGTTGCCTGTAATAAACCCCAAAGTCTTTGATGCGCGGAGTTCCGATAAACGTTTAAGTCTTCTACCGGTTCTTGATGGTCTTGGTGTTGTCTATGACGGGCATCATCTGTTAGCAACTTTGCGCTCTTCTGTCTGAGAGATAATGACTGAGCCCGAGTAGAAGTTGCTAGAATGTTCGAGATGGTTGGGAAATTAGTTACGTGAGATGCCACTGCCTGTCATGATCATTAGTTATAACCCCTGTTCTTGAATAGGAGGGTTACGAAACCTCAAGGTAGCGAGCATTCCAGATAGCAGGAGCTAGTTCAAGCAGCGAAGGCCTGTTATCGAGCTGGAACAGTCGTAAACCGCGCAAACGCTTTTTTATCCCGACAGTTACATGTAGGGCCATTTGAGCTAGATAAGCTGCATCATCCCAGCGGTTGCTAAACATCTCATCATCATAGGAGGTGCTATTGGGGCTCAAATTGTCAAATTGTAAATAAGCCTGGGGAGAACGGCCGTCTATATCTGTATCAAACGTGTCATTTTCTCCGACGCTGGGAACATCGGGGCTATCCGATTGATAGTGGAACAGACACTCTATCCCATTAAAATGAGCAGTAGGACTGTGTGGGGGTGAGAGGAGTAGAGACGATTTCTGAGGATGTTCGACAATGAAATAGAGGTTTGGCGCGCCGTCGTATAGGGGCTCATATTGTATGTCTTCTTGTTTGATAGTGAGTCCAAGGGCTGGCCAGAGCTATATTATTGCACACATATGAGTAAAAATACTAGGAAACGTTGGGAATAACCTACAGCGCACTGGCAGATCGCATCGGCTAGATGTTCCAGGAATCGAACATCGTTTTCAATTGATACCATAGAAAATTGATCCTGGCGCACTGATATCTGTATTCGACAGAGACCTGGGGATACGAGCCACAGCTGTTTCGATTGGACCAACTGAAAGATGTCCTCAGGAGAATACGAGGTAAGGGGGATATTAGATATTAACGCTAGGGAAGTTACAGATAAAGACACATTGGAGTCTATGCTGGAAATTTCAAAAGTTTTGAGCTCAAGCTCCGCATGATCGGCCATCGCAAGGCGAAGAGACCACCATACCCCTAGCTCTCCGCTGTGCAAGAGTGAGATAAACCTGCGCATGTACAGGACTTCTCTAGAGCATTCTAGGCTGGCTATGTTCTCCGGGGCATAATAAAAGCAGGCAAATGAGATATAAATGTAGGGCTGTGTGTTTGATAGGACTGAGGTAGTTGGTGAAGATGAGACGGAGAAATGGATTTCTAGTAATCGCAATCAAATTTCCGATTCTATAGAACGCCTAGTCTCTCCAAAACGAGTTTAACGGAAGGAACAGCTATGAAGACTACTTGCCTTTGGAAATAGCGTTTGAATTCGATGTGCTTATTTTAGCGTTTCATCAGAGCCATTTTCAAGGTTGGCAGAAACTATGGGGTTGGACTGTAGCTTCCCTTAAGAATGCATAGCTACCTTCGTAGGTGTTCCAGGGTTTTGAAATCTCAGTACTCGCCGATATTCATCTCAAGGGGCGAGATTATGAGATGCACTGTACATAATATGATATCAAACATGACTGTAATTTTTTTATACCTTGTTGATACACGGAGTACATTACCTCGAGATCGAGTAAGATCTAAGGTGTCTGTTGGGCCTCTGAACTTGATGCCGGGGGAGGAACTGGGCTTAGGGATTCTGCAGGAATCTTCCGCCTTGGCCTCTTCAGCTCTTCCAATGTGATTCCATCGAGTTTGGTAATTCCAACCACAGGAGGCTCTCCTTTCTTGACAAACTCCCACTGTCCTAGATACGGTGTTAATACAACCGGTATATGTATATATATGATGGTGCATTTTGCTTACCAGGTAGTTTGTGACCTGCTAACCGGAACGCATCCCGGGCCACTTGTTCGTGAATCAACCCTCTCAGTTCTAGGACGATCTGATTCACTGCTACTCTTGCGGCCCAGTGATCAAACGTACCCTTTCCTTTACCCATTCGCATCTATCGGCACAGGTTAGTTTAAGGGGTAGCACGAGGAGTAGATGCGGGGAGGCAAACCTCATTACCACTGACGAATACGCCGATATTGCAGCATACTCTCTTGTAAAGTCGATATTTCTGACCACGCAATCTTTGCTTGATGGTATCCTCTGCCACCTTAAATTGCTTTGCGCTAATCCTTCTATGATGATCGACCATTCGTAGTCCATAGTCTCCCCATACCACCGTAGTTCCTTTGATAGAGCCACCAGTTGCTACCCGTGGCCGCCCCTTCATCATCTTTTTCTTTCGATCTAGATCGGGCTCTAGCCAGCTACCGGCCATAGATGCAGTGGCCGAGAAGAACCGGACATTTTGACGGCATTGAATCTTTTCGGATATAATTGAAGTATTAGGTCTTATTGATGGTCTCGCGGGCGGAGTGTGGGATATTCTGAGGGATCGAAATGCGCTGGCAAGGCCCGATGGGCCATTAGGACGCATGTTGACGGGATTGAAGGCTCAATTGGCGAAAGCTCTGCTCGGTCTGGGCATATCTTTACATCTTTAGAAATTTCAGAGGTTGAAGTCAAAAGCTCACAGGGGACCCACCGCAGCTAAAAGCGGGGCAGCGTAGCGCTAATGGGGTTCTATCGCATGTACTCAGGTACCTGCCTGGACAATGAAGATCTCCGCTCCTGGGCAGGCAGGCATCGGTGGTCCGTGCACAGTTCGCGATTTCCATTAAGACTGTTCTAGGACTAGTCTCAGTATAGTCTAAGTACAGTCCGGGATGTTCAGCGCGTCATAATTCGCGTCAAGCATTTTTGATAGACCGTTTGTCTTTCTTGAGAAATACTACCTCCTTTAGAAAAAGTCAATTTTCTTTTTGATACGCACGCACATCGTTGAACTGATTGGCATGGCGGATATCCGTTCTTTCTTCGGGCCTAAGGGCGGTGCTGCTCCAAAACCAGCACCAAAGAAACCAAAGGCAGAAGATGAATCGAATAAAAGACGTAGTAGTATGTGCCCCTAGGCTTCTAACTATGAAACTACGCTAACGATGGCTTTTAGAAGTACGAAAGGTCGTAGAAGATAGTGACGAAGACGAAGATGTAGTTGTGTGAGTAGAAATATGGTCTAGAGACTATATCGGTCGGAAGCTAAACTGGCCATAAAGAACGAAGACGCTAGCTACTAGATCTACTCCGCGAAAGAAGGCAGCGTAAGTGGTATCTTCGTCCCGAGTTAAATTTGAACATCTACTAAGCTACAAAATAGTGCTAGCAATGAAAAGGTCCAGGGGACTGCTACTACGGCGAGTGAATACTTTGCTTCAAGCAAGTCAAAGAACCAGCCAGCCGCGAAGCCCGATACCAAGCCACAGCCGAAACCCAAAGTCGAAGTACGATCAAGTCCTAGAAACAAGAAGACTGCCATGAATGAAGCTGCAACTACGAGCAAGACCAATGATACTCAATCAAAGAAGCGTTCTTCAACTAAGGTTAAGCGGGAGGACCCAGAAGATGACGATGCTTTCATTGACGACGATGAAGATGCTGGGGACGACATTTTTGCTGCAGATGCCAAGGGTCGTAATAAAAGGAAAAACGACGATTACGCCGAGGAGGATAGTGAAGAGGATTTTCTTCCAAAACCCAAGAGAATTGCTTCTCGGGCCAAACCAGCTGACCAAGATGAGAAGAAGCCCATTGCATCAAAATCTACAAAAGCTAGTACAGTCTCTACATCCGCTAAGAAGAGAAAGACACCGGATGCTGCGTCTAGCGAGGAAGAAGAAGAAGATGAACCCTCGTCTCGAAAGAAACCAGCCGCCAAGAAACCCAGAGCCCCAAGAGCGAAGAAGACAGAAGAGTCAGAATCCGCTGAGATCCAAGCAATCTTGAATGATATCCCCACTGTTAGACCACCGACGCCACCGGCCAAGGACCCGGATGCCAAGTTCGATTGGAGAAAGGCGGGCGCAGGAAACTCTGGTCCGGCACCAAACCCTATTGCTGAAATGCCTGAAGGAGAAGAGGATTGTCTTGCCGGCCTAACTTTCGTCTTTACCGGCCAATTGTCTACCATCGCTCGTGAAGATGCCCAGGCCTTGGTGAAGCGATACGGCGGGAAAATAACGGGCTCTCCAAGCAGCAAGACTAGCTATGTAGTTCTAGGTGAAGATGCCGGACCTAGCAAGCTTGCCAAGATTCGCCAATTCGGTATCAAGACTATCAACGAAGAGGGTCTATTTGAACTTATTCGTCGCTTACCAGCTGGCGGCGGGTCTGGGAAAGGTGCTGAGAAGGCTCGAGAGAAGCGAAAGCAGGAAGAGGAAAAAGCTAAACAGGTAGCTGCAGAGATGGAACAGGAGGAGAAAAAGAAGCAGGCGGAAGCAGAGAAAGCACGGAAAGCTGCTGTTGCGCGTGGCGTTAGTGGCGCTGCCCCGGCCCCTCCAGCCCCTCTTTCTCAGCTTTGGACAGTGAAGCATGCTCCAACCCAGCCGAGCCATATCTGTGGCAACAAGGCAGCCGTTGAGAAGATTCAGAATTGGCTGAGAAACTGGCCTAAACATCGCAAATACAACTTTCAAAAGCGAGGCGCGGATGGTATGGGTGGTGCCCGCGCCATCATCATCTCCGGGCCTCCGGGCATTGGCAAGACAACTGCAGCACACCTAGCTGCCAAGCTCGAAGGATACGACGTCCTGGAAAGCAATGCCAGCGACACCCGTAGCAAAAAGCTCGTGGAATCAGGTGTTAGTGAGGTTATGAACAATACGTCGTTGCTTGGTTTCTTCGCCGGGGATGGAAAAAAGGTTGACAGAGAGAAGAAGAATATTGTTCTCGTCATGGACGAGGTCGATGGAATGTCAGCCGGTGACCGTGGAGGCGTAGGTGCCCTTGCAAAGTTCTGCAAAAAGACCGAAGTTCCTCTTATCTTAATTTGTAACGAACGAAAATTACCGAAGATGAAACCCTTTGATTTCGTGGCATTCGACGTCAAGTTTCAGCGGCCAACAGTTGATCAGATCCGATCCAGAATGATGACCATTTGCCTCAGAGAAAAGCTGGACCTGTCTCCGCAAGCGCTGGCAGCCCTTATTGAAGGCAGCAATCGGGATATCAGACAGATCATCAACATGCTGTCCACAGTCAAAATAGATCAATCGTCAATGGACTTTGATCAGAGCAAGAATATGACAAAGGCCTGGGAGAAGTCGATCGTACTCAAACCGTGGGATATCTGCCAGAAGATGCTCGCCGGCGGTCTCTTTTCTCAGGCTAGCAAGGCCACCCTCAACGACAAGATTGAGCTCTACTTCAACGATCACGAATTTAGCTATTTGATGATCCAAGAGAATTACCTTCGAACAAAACCAGCTGTCTTAAATCAGAACTCATATAATAAACGCGAGCAAAACTTGAAGGCCCTGGAAATGGTTGATAAGGCGGCAGAGAGCATTAGCGACGGCGATCTGGTAGACCGGATGATTCACGGCCCACAACAGCACTGGAGTTTGATGCCTACTCATGCGGTATTCAGCACGGTTCGACCAGCTAGCTTTGTAGCTGGCCAGCTGATAGGATCCAACTTCACTTCGTGGCTTGGTAACCACAGCAAATTCGGCAAGCTGGGTAGATATATCTGCGAAATTCATTCTCACATGCGACTTAGGTCCTCTGGCGACCATCACGAGATTCGCCAGCAGTATCTTCCGGTGCTTTGGACACAGCTTATTCAGAAACTTGCCGACGAGGGCAAGGAGTCTGTTGAAGAAGTTATCCAACTCATGGATAGCTACTTCCTCACCAGAGAAGACTTTGATTCTATAAAAGAACTTGGCGTTGGCCCTCAAGACGAAGAGCGTGTCGACATCGACACTCAGACTAAAGCTACCTTTACTAGATTGTAAGTGGGCAACGTGTAATAGAAATGACTTCCCAGCTAACATTTATAGGTACAACCAAATGTCCCATCCAATCCCCTTCATGAAAGCTAGCAGTGTGGTTGCTCCGAAGAAAGCTGCGAAAGACAAACCAGATCTCGAGGAGGCAATGGAAGATGAAGACGACGACGCAGAGGTGGTGGAGGCTGCTGAGGCTGCGGATGACGATGATGTCGATATCGAGAAGGACAAATACATCAAAAAGCCTAAGGCCAAGAAGAGTGGAAAGAAAGCCGCCAAGGCTGCCGATGGCGAAGAGGAGAAGCCGGCTAAGGGGCGTAAGGGTAAGGCTACTGCAGGAAAAGGCAAGACAAAAAAGTGAGAGACCTACATCTTGATAATATTAGCAATGTCTTGTTTTACTATTGATATTTATTAGACCTCAGATGGGCATGCTTATAATGGATGATGAAGATCAAGATCAAGATGATAATACACTGATATTTCCAAGATTATGAATTAAGGGGTAAGGGGTCTCCAAACCCCCTTTTTATATATACATACTATCCTCCAATATGCCCATACCTATGTACCTAGGTACGTATCTTACGTGTAGTGGTGTCGGTTCTCTATGCGCCGTATCTATTTAAGAGTTGGTGTTTAAGAGTCTAGGCAATGGCATCGGCGATATAACGATTGTTCTCACCCAGCAAAAGCCCCGCGTGCATTGGGTGAATTTCGACAATGTATCGGCGTCAGTTGCTTTGCACCTTCCTCAAGATATGTAGGTACCTTGCGGGTCATTGGCTAGTGGGTAACGTGCACTTAGGGTTAACCGTTGTCTGCCTTAGGTCATCGAGTAGCAGGGTGGGTGACGAGACTTCTTGGTGGTGACCTACGAACATATCTTTCTGCTCTTTTCCGTTTCTTTTTCATTTCCTTTACAACTACCAACCACCGTGCGCACTTAACGCTTTCGCCAGTTTCTGACAAGCAACTTAAGCTACATCGCCCACAGTGGTTTTTTACTTTCCTATTGATACTTCATCTATTTCATCTACACCGAATCACATCATCGTTCTGAAAAGCTTTCCCATTTCCCTTAGACCTTGTCTGTAAGTTGGGATCCAACGATCTCGGGTAGAGTTCCTTAGTATCAATTGCGTTTCGATCGAGTGTCTCGGAGCTCTTCTTCAACACTCAGACTAACAGCCAATACGATGGCCCCTCCATCGGCGCGCGAGCCGACTGCTCCCCAAAATGGGGCGTCGTCAGGTAAGTTTCCATCAAAACTAATGTCGCCGATGAAAGTGTATTGACTCCCTCGTCTAGCTTATCACTACTTCTCCAGCCGAGCAATCATCGAAGATACTAATATCTTCGATGAAATGAGAGGAAATACACGTTTCTACACTAACTTAGATCCTAACGCACCCCTCATCGACATTGGCTCTCCATCGCATCAGAAACATCAGCCAACAGCAGCAGAGCCTGAGAAGAAGTCCAAGGACTCTGGTAAGGATACTAAGATGGATTCCAAAAAGAACATCAAGAAGGAGTCTCCTGAGAAGAAGACTAAGAAGGAAGATGATCCCGAGATCAATCCTAGCCTTCCTACTAGCTTTCTTCGCACTTACACTGCCGCACGCGGCCCCGTTGACGGCAAGGAGGGTTATCCATTGGCAGCTTGGATGCATCTGTAAGTTATTTCATCTATATACCTTGATCATAAAGATATTTTCATGTAGGAATTTCACTAACAGACATTCATTAGCGGAAATGCTCCTACTCGTCCCGCTAACACTAACGATCTTCGAGCCATCCCCAACTATGAGCGTGCAAAGATCCCCGCGCACCCCGGCTGGGGAAACGATCCTGACGATGTCGAGTGTGATGCACCCAGCGTCCGTATTAAGCCTGAGGATTTTCTAGCATTTTCCAAAGGTGCAGCCCGCTGGAATCGTGATGACGCCAAGGACCCCGGTGGTGTAAGTTACTTTCCATTTCTCTCACTCCCCTCTCTTCCTCTCTTCCCATTTATCTCTGCTCTATTTCATGATTGCGTGCTAACTTTAACAGATCCTGATTGGTCAACCTCGTCTCCGTCCTGCTTCATCTGAGCAGAAGCCCCCCCGCGGTGACAAGTACCCCGAATATATCACCCAAGCACAGTCTCAGGGCGACCAGATTACGCCCACGTATCCTGTCCCTAGCAGTCCATCGATTGTCTACACTCCTCCTGGAATCCCCAGTAACTCTCATCGAACGGATTCATTTGTTCTCCTCTACTCGCGTATGAACCCCACACCTCGCGGCCTTCCTAACCCTCCTGATGACAGCTCCTACGAGCGTTACACTGAAGTAAGTACAAACAATTCTCCTTCTTCCCCTCTCTCTTGACCATCAACTAACTCACATCTCTACAGTCTGACGTGAAGCGCGTCCTAGCCAACGTGGCAGTACACGGGCAAACGCCCACCGAAGCCGTAGGCTACCAAAAGGGCTACATCGACCAAAAGCTGGCCGAGATCGAGGCGATGAACGCGACCGAAAAGGAGAACAATGCCATCACCGCGGCCAACAAAGTGCGCTTAGAGCAACTCCGCTACCAGTACAAGACGCTGAAGGACACGTACATCCCACTGCTGCAGTACCGCGAGCAAGCCGCGGCGCAGGCGCGCAAGGAAGCCGAGGAGAAGGCCAAGAAGGCGAAGGAGATGGAGCAGCAGAAGAAAGAGTACCATGACGGACGCGTGCGAGAGCACTTGATCGGACGTGTGGATGACGTGCATATCCAGCACCACACGGCGGCTATGCGCGCGAACCAGAGTATCGCCCTACGCACGGAAGTCGAGGCCGAGATCAGTTATCTGGAGCAGGGTATTACGGAGGAGTGTATCATCGCGGGCAAGTCTTCCTTCGATGACGTGTACAAGGCTCTGAACGATTCCAAGTTGGTGCCTGATGCACCTCACGCTCCCTTCGAGGACAATGATAAGAGCGGTAGCAGCGTAGACGTACAGATGGGAGGCATGAGCCTTGACACCCCTGACTCTAGCACCGTCTCCGGTACCGTCTCTGTTTTTGAGCCTGGCTCTAAGACCTCCAAGAAGGTCGAGTACACTCCTGGTGTTTACGACCGCGCTGGCGGCGGCACCCCGGTTCCCGTCAATGAGAGCCCCAGCAAGAGTCCTAAGGGGAAGTACGTCCCCCGCGAGGGCCGCCAGTTCAACCTCGCGTTGACTGGTTCTGTTGAACGTTCAGAAAGCATGGAGTGTCTCAGCGGCGGTGTGGTTAAAGGCAAGGATGACTCGCACGATGACCGTGAGGCCGGCTCTCAGCCCCAGCAAGAAATTCAGAAGGACGTTCCCCAGGAGGACGCTCAGAAAGATACTCAGAAGGACACTCAGAAGGACACTCAGAAGGACACTCAGAAGGACACTCAGAAGGGTGTTCAGCAGGAGACCCAGCAGAACGTGCCTGGTTTCTCAACTCGCCATGCCAACGAGGAGGTCGGTGAGAGCTCCAAGCAAGGCGAGGAGAAGAGCAAGTCTTCCTAGACTTGTCACTATTACCTAATTCACATTGTTTTTGCGGCATGGATCACATTGATCAGTGATCCCATTTGTTGGGTTGCGCACTTGTAACGCGTTTCCCACGATCATACAAATACGTCGCCTCTTGTGTCAGTCAGTCAGCAAAAGTTTTCCGGTTTCTAGTGAAGGTTACTCTCTCTTGTTACATATATCACGACTAGTAGGCACACACAGGTCATAGTGTGTAGCCACCCGTGATCCGGATAAGTCCATGAACACTTGTTGGACTATACAACTTGTGTTGGCTTATCCAACCTCTCTTCTTGTCGTACCAACGCCTGTCAATCTTGTTCCGTTGGACTTGGGTTTTTGCCTAGCCCTGATCGTTCACCGAACATCTAAAACAGCAAATCAGGGTTGACTCACCCAGATTTTCCAATGGAATCTCAAAAGTAGTGTCACGGGGCGGTTCTGTACATTACTTCCTTCATGTACTTTAGTTAGATTTCCCCCCATTGCAAATGCAATTAATTTCCCCAAACTCCTTTTGATGTCTTCTAATTCCTTGTGATTAGCAGTTGTACAAAACTTGAGTGACAATTGTGATTTGAAGTGCTGGACTGAATTATTACAAAACTCGTACATAGTAGGGCAAGCCGCGGCACCAATCCTAACTATCCCTTTCTCCGAAACCCCTCTAGAATCCAGTAATCTCCTTAGTATCTAGTAGCCTCCCCCCTTGTAGCTACGCTCCTCATCGAACAACTCGTACGTGTAAGAATTCCACTTGGCCCTCATAGAAGCGGCGTCGATCTTGCTTCTCGTATTGTCGCCAGATGTGCGGCGGCCCGTAAATACAATACCGTAGTCGTCGATTTCGGCCTCGATCCTACCGTCACCCAAGAATTTCATGCGTCCTCGATGGTTGTTCCCGAACGAGATTTTGCCCAACCCGTCCTCTCTGCCGCGCCAGATGAATTCGAGCGGGTCGTAGGAGGGTCGGTAAGGTCGCTGCGGGATATTTAGAATACCGCGGACGCAGCCGAGTTCGAAGGAGCCCCAGAGTTGGCTTCCGTTCAGCGTTAGGACGAGGGAGAGTTCTATGCCGTCGATGGCCATGCCATCGGTGATGTTGATATCGTACCGGCCGTTGAGAAGGCCTATCAGTTTCGATTCGCCGCCGTCGTCGTCCTCATCCTTGACGGAGATGTGACTATTGTCGTCATCGTCTGGGTCGTTCTTGTATCCCGTATGCGACCCAGAAGTGTGGCTTGAGCCAGGACGCCAGCCTCGGCTGCGGCGGGCAGTTTGAATGCCCCGCGGTGGCGGTGGGCTTGATGCAGGCGCTGGAACGCCACTACGACCGGGGCCTTGGTGGGAAAGTCCGCCGCGGCCGCGGGATGAGCGGCCTCTAGCAGTGTGGGTGGAGGGGGCTGGGGCAGAAGACGAAGGTGCTGCTGAAGATGATTTCTTCCGAGATGCCGGGGTTTTTGCCTTAGCCTTGGTTGTGCTAGCGGTCTTTGGTGTAGTAGCCTTCAAAGTTGTGGACGTCGACGCAGCTTTAGTGGTCGTCGTCTTAGACTTCTTGGCTGCACTGTTAGCCGAGACCGATATGTTGATGTCGCCAACGCTGACAGTAAAATCTACAGAATCAGCGGCAGCCTTGCGCTTCGTAGACTTAGTTGTGGAAGACGATGCGTCCTTGATAGCCTTCTTAGCCTCGCGCTCACTTTTCGTCCACTCCTTTTTAAGCTCGGTCTCTAATTTCTTGATGTGAGACGGGATAGAGAGTTTGCCTGTATTGACAGCATCGAACAAACGCATACGAGCTACAGCCTTAGTCTTGGAGGGTTGCAGACCATAATGGATACATTGAGCTTCGAACCAATGAGCTGGATGGTCCTTGTCGGAGCCGGACTTGAAATGGTCCTTGAGCTCGGCTATGGTAGCACGCCGATGACGATTGTGGCCGCTAGACTCCACGAACATGTCTCCGGAATAGGAGAACCCGTCCTTGGAGGCGGGCGGTGCGAGCGACATTATTGCTTGATGTTGTTGAAGCCTCGTATTTACCCAATATTTGGTGAGCCTAAACAAACCACCAGGTAAACAACAATTAAAAGAAAACGAAATGAAACGAAGTTAAAACTGAGTTAGTCTTTGTCCCGTGGTTCCATAACTTGCCCAGCTATGCCTTCCTATCTATGAGACCCACTGGCCCGTGCTTTCCTGATCAATCATAATAACCTGTAACCTAAATATGTAGGTAGGTTGGTAACATTTAACCTTTTCATTGGAAGCTGCATGTGATGTGTACAATAATGTAACTGCATCATAGACCATTCAGACACTTTGGTTCTACTGGCAATCGACTTTAAATGGTTCGAGACGCATAGAACGTTACTATACATCAATTAGCATATTCGACCCAAGTCGCCGTGGGAATTAATACGATCATGCCCCTGGTACAATAAACACGTGGATGGCTGTGTCTCAAGGTTTCTTGCGTACCTCTAATATCGGATACGTGGAGGATATATTCATTAGATTCCTAGGTAGGTGTAGGTCGCCCTTATCCTTATTGTGCAAACCCGCGCTGCACATCATAAAACCCCCTAGAACCCTAAACCCTATATAGATCGAGAAGCTGTTCGATTTCAACAGCCATGCTATGTCATGCGCACTATGCAAGTAATCGTCTCCGCCGGCCGCCTTTTCGTGAGAGGAGCATTTTTATATACATTACCCAACGCCGACCTCATCGTGATGGTGGTGTACAAGGTGTTTTTAAAATATTATACAGTGATGATGGTGATGGTAGTAATGGTGAGTGATCAATCGTGATAATCATCATTTCAGGTCGTCAGGTCGTTCATTGGCTCTTTACTACGCCAACCTTGGCTGCTCGGAGCACTCTTCCGTTCAACTTGAATCCCTTCTGCTGGACGTGGAAGACGGTGTTATCTTCCTTGCCGGGCATCGGAGTCATGAAGGTCGCCTCATGCTCGTTAGGGTTGAACTTCTCTCCCTCGGGATCGAATCGCTCCAGGCCATGTTTCTGTAGGGTCTGTAGCATGTTGGTTTCGGTCATTTTCACACCTTCGTAGAAGTTGATTAGGTCCTCGTTTTTGTTGTCTTCTTCGGTCGACTTGATCTTCTCCTGACCCATTGTCAAAGCTCGGTCCAGATTGTCGACGCTATCTACCAGGTCCTTGGCGAACTTCTGGATAGCGAAGTCTCGTGCCGACTTCATGTCCCTCTGCGTGCGATCTTGGAGGTTGCGAAAGTCGGCAACTGACCGGAGGAATTTGTCCTATGCAACATATTAGCTTTCTCTCTCTTCTACTAGTATTAGACGATATGTAGCGCATTTAGCGCACTCACCTTCCAGTCAATGGCTTCCTTCTCTTTAGCTTCTAGCTTCTTCTTGAGCTCAGCTTCAACATCCGATGGCGCATTGGAAGTTTCATCTTGCTTGGCCTCCTTGGCCTCTGTTTGAGTGGCTGGCTCCTCGCCTTCCTTCTTAGCTGCCGTCTCCGTCTGATCGCTATACCATCTTAAGGATGGGAAGAATGCGGATTGTAGGGATGTTGTGGGTGCCGGAGCAAATTGTGACCGTAAAAGAGGCTGTCGCACAATCGTTCTTGAGCTGGAGGATAGAGCTCTGGATGACCTAGAAATAACTTGTTTTAACATGATGTCGATGTTGGACTGAGGTGTGTATGGCTTTTCGAGAGGAGGGCTTCAAAGGTCGCGTGATGAATTTGGCAAAAAAGATTTAAAGCCTCTCACAGTGGTATGTAGGTAAGTATGTAGTGGTAAGTATATTACAAGACGGAGGCAATGCAAATAATTTTTTGGTTAAGCGGAGCTGTGTCTATTGGTTCCCCGTCCCGCACTGATCGGACTGGTCAGACTGGTGTCACTTGCCTGTAGAAAATTGTCGGCTGACAGTGTTTCTTAGTGGGGGAACCGCTTTTCTGCCTAGCGTCACCGCTCTGTGCGACATGAGAAAACTATATAAGATCATTTCCCCTCCCGAATTTTGATTTCCTTTTCCTTTCTTCTTCAGCTCTCTTTGCCTTTTGGCTTAGATCAAGTGTAGTATCTGTTCTTTTCAGTTTAATCTCTGAAAGAGTCCTACTTGGACTCAATCGTGATTATTCTAATTTTTGTATCTCGGGAGCGCATCCTCTGTGCTTGCGCATGATCGCTCCCACTGTGTCCCTGGTATTACACTGCCTCCAGGCGACGCGAATTTTCATTGCTATCTCTGGCTCGTCCAGGGTCGCAAAGAAGGTTCATCAAGGTTCACCGATAGAATCCATCAAACTGGAATATAGATATTTAGACAAGATATATATGACTACATTTCGGGCTATTCCTAATACTACCTATACTACACTCAATTAAGTCTCAAGATAGCTTCGTAAAGCTACTAGAGAAACTCGGTGCCCTCGGGGATTAATCAAGCCTCTGGGAAGCTGTTCCTGAAGAGTATCGCACGCACCTATCGTAGACTTACATAGTACCACCAATGATACGGTATGATGCACGAGTGACAAGCCTCTAAATACAGATATATCTAGATCCCACTTGCTACACCACCAAATAATTGACACCAGTATAGCAGATGGATGCAGCTCCGTAGGTAGGTTCATGCCATTTCCATGAGCTCGGCACCTACCCACCAACGTCATTGGATGCCCCTTGCATGCTTTTCCCACAAGGCACTAGCACGAACAAGGATTAGCGCGTCCATGCTCTACAAGGCCCACCTACCATAGTCGCTATATTCTGGAATCTGTTCAGCCTTGGAAACTTTTGTAATCTTCCTTGTTCAACAATTCATCAACATTGCCATACAAAAGAACGAGCCGCTATTCCTGTTTCCCGCATCGCAACACCTTCACTAGTACATCGATCTTTTGTCTAATTCACTATTTACTTGCGCCCGCCCTCTTTTGCGTCTAGTTACGGTATCGCAGCGAGTCGCGCCGTACCTTCACCATGGAGTATGACCACATGATCGATGGCGATTTTAAGGATGATTTTGGACCCAAGGTCCAAGTTTCAGCCGTGGGTGATGCTGTTACTATTGTGTTTATTGGGTTTCGTAGGACCGTACACTAACGGTTCATCATAGGTCGATGAGATACATGTCGACTTCGAATTGAGCAATGTTGACCTATCACTCGCGAACAGTCTGCGCCGCGTCATGCACGCCGAAGTACCCACAGTCGCCATCGACCTTGTTGAAATCGAGGTCAACAGTTCCGTCCTTGCCGATGAGTTTATCTCACACCGACTCGGGCTTATCCCTCTTAACTCGAGTAACATCGATCAACTCAACTACTCCCGCGACTGCGACTGTGATCAAAACTGCGAGCGATGCAGTGTTATCCTTGACCTCCACGCCAAGTGTACTACGGATGATATCATGAAGGTGTATGCCAGAGATCTATTGGTTCGTCAAGAGCGACCGAACAATCTCATTGGAAACCCTGTGATCACTGATCCCGAGCACCTTGGCTCCTTGATCTGCAAGCTGCGCAAGGGTCAAGAGCTTAAGCTTACTTGTATAGCAAAGAAGGGAATCGCGAAGGAGCACGCCAAGTGGTCTCCCGCTGCTGCGATTGGCTTTGAGTATGACCCTCACAACAACCTACACCACATCGATCTCTGGCACGAGGACCCAGATCACATCCAGGACGAATGGTCAGTTTTCCAGCCTCTTCCCAATTGTTTGCGATATTGATTGTGTTTGTAGGCCCAAGTCCAAGTATGCAGACCTCGAAGAGCCGCTTGGTGACAATGATATATTCGACTACGACGCCGTTCCGTCTCGATTCTACTTCGAAGTTGAAGGTATCGGCAACATTTCCTCCGATACGATTGTCTTAGAGGGCGTCAAAGAGATTCAGCGAAAGCTAGCAGGACTCATTCACGGACTCGGTGAGAGCGATGGAATGAATGGAGATTACGAGGGTCCCCGAAGTCCCGACGCGATGGATGGCGGTGCAGGTTACCTTGACCAAGGCTATACTACACCTTACGGTAATGCCGGAGGTGCTAGCGCTTGGGGCGGTGGCGCAACCGCTTATGGAACGACGCCGTACGGCAACTCTGGTTCGAGTGGATGGAGCTGAACAGCGACTTATAGTTGGACGAATTCGGCACATCTGGAAGCAGTAGCATAATAGGCTACGGCTACCTGTACGATATGGATAGTCCACTCCAGATGAAGTCCGGATTTCGCTTTCTTTGAGGTTGATTTTCTGATTTCATTGCATGGTTTGGCGTTCTGGAGACATTAGGAAAAGGATCTATGCATGATGCTTTGAAATCAGCATATGGCAGTCACAGCTCCTCAAGGAATAGCACAGCCCAGAAAAGGGTTATTTAATGCGATTAATATGCAAAGGGCTATTCGGTTAATTGTTGTCATCTAGCTATACGTATCATGCCGCCCAAACGCCAGTGGTATGCAGAAAACCCACATTCTAAAACGCCATCATCCCAAGGTATAATCTCTATGTCCAGTCCTTTCTATCAAAACTGTATGGAGAGCTGGTCTGTAAGCAAGCAAGTTGATATCCAAGTGAAGCTCAGTCTTCGAGCCCCATGAACTTTCTATAACCCTTACGGTGCGCCTCTAGGAATAAGAATGTACATATCGTTTGTCTGTCCCGTTGTTAGCAGCTATATAATATCTGATGTACTTACTACAGGAACGAAAGTTGGTGTGTAGTGGGTAGAACTTACGGTCCTAGCCTCAAAAAGGCAGGAACCCATCCCTTGAACATCCACGTTATGCCTTCCTTAGCGTAGATCTCGCGCAACAGATGGGCGATCCCTTGTTCGTGGCTCGTGCTCATCACTCGGCTCTTGATGACGTCGACGGGGGAGCATATGGTGGTAGCTACGAAGCCGGCAAGCAGCGAACTGGCAAAGTGTGTGGTGGTGGTGTCGCCGAGGGGCGTATACGTGATCAGGAAGGACTTGAAGGTGTCGTAGCTAGCTAGTTGACCGGCGTTCATAAGAGCGGCGCGCGTGCTGTTCGGTAAGACACCGCGGAACCAGCTCTTCACGCCTTCCTCGCGCAGCATGCGGAACATGCCGTCTAGCCCGTGCTTATAACCCCTCCGCTGGGCGGGTGGAAGCGCCAAGTCTTGCTGCATCCGCACGTTTGTCACATCCGCCGCATTGCCCGATATACCGCCCAGGAAACCGGAGAAGGTGGAGAGCCCTATAAGGAGGGGTAGGGAGGGCTTCGTGCCTTCAGGTGTCGAGCGCCGCTTCAATTCCTCGTAAACGCCGAAACGCACCGTAGAGTACGTCATTTGTCGGAGTAGCGACGCCGTGAGCCCGTTATACAGGCCGAGCAGTCCTTGGTTTCGTACGATGTGCATGAAGGTTCCGCTCATGTTCTTAGGGGCGTCGCCGGATCGCAGTTGCAGCCGCACCTTGACTACACATTGGAAGCTGTTAGCCGTCGGCGAAGCGGTGAAGTTTCCTCGATCGGGCTAAGAGCCGGAGGCCGGAGATAAGAGTCAGAATTTTTCTTTTCGCAACGTACCGAGATCGAGGGGGTGCGTGACGCATGCCGCGAAGCTGCTCGCGCTGCCCCCGAACCAGAAGGGATAGGAGATCCTCTCATGTGCCAATGCCGCCTTCTTCTTCTCCAGATTCTTGGGCTTGGCGGCGGCGGCGGCAACGGAGGTAGCTGCGGCGGCTACCGGAGGCTCATTGGGGGTCCGGGGCGTGGTAACGGACTCCATCTTCTATGGTGGGAAGGGTTACACTAAGCGAAATTGGCGTAGGAAGAAGATCGAGTGGACAAAAAGCACCATCCCTATGCCTCTGCTTACTGTGTTTTTTCTGTTCTGCCTATATGGACGGTCGAAAAGAGTAATATAGTAAGGATAAGGAATATTGTATAGGAGGTAGAAAGTCCATGTATACTTCACCTACCCAATGCAGCGAGCCCAAGACATAAAGAATGGTGCAATTGCTAATCCAGCTCGGAGGAAAAGTTGGCGGCTAACCTGACGGCATGTATTTTTTTTCGAGTCATCCAAAGCCAAAGCATCGAAGGAGACAAAACGGCTTCGGCTTAACCGGTTATTATTTTTCGTGCGGCGCTTTTTCGCCCGAGAAAAATTGGGGATGTCAAAGCGCGGACCAGCTTTTCGGGCGAGTGCGATTGTTCAAGTACCACGGTACTCGCACTAAGTTTTGCTTTAGGGTTACTTCCGCCTGCATCGTAGTGAGGTTCTTGCCAAATGCGCGCGTCTCATTGGCCAATTTCTCAGATGCAATGTACACAGTACAACAGGTCCCTGTAGATCATCCCACTTTAGGTTTGCTAGGTTCGCAAAATTTGTGTGCAGATTCAATTAAGTCAATTAGGAGAAAGAGCCTCAACGTCCAGTCTCGAAGCATCCGTCTCTTTGGAACCTTGGAACTTACCAAGCTCTGGCTTCAGCGGGGCAGCTCCAACGACAGCCTGAAGCTATTCGCAACAATGTTGCTAGCAAAAGAGCTTTGTAGGTCATGTCTTCGAGCAAGAAATTTACCCAAGCCAAAGGTTCAATGGCGCCGTGACTACAAATACGCTCCCGTCTCGCGGTGGATAAAACAGAATAAGAATGTCTTGTCGCGAGATATGCCCAATGAGCAACATTTATCGAATCCCACTCATTACCAAAGCTATACCTCCCTAACTACCCCAAAAGAACAAGCTCTGACTGCAGATCGGTTTACCCACAATGGTATCGATTATACCATAGATTCGTGGTTCAACGTACCTGAAAATGTCATCGACAAACTCAACCGTCGATTACACCTCCAAAAAGATCATCCCATTAGCATAACCCGACAAATCATCGAATCTGTCTTCCCACCACCGACCTACAAATATTACCATGACTTCGACCCAGTTGTCAGCACGCACCAGAATTTCGATTCATTAGGCTTTCCCAAAGACCATCCCGGCCGGTCGAAGGGGGATACGTATTACATCAACAGTGACACACTGCTACGCACGCACACAAGTGCGCATCAAGCCGACGTCTTCCACGCGAACGCCAGCGAAGGCTACCTTATTAGCGCCGATGTATATCGTCGCGATGAAATTGATAAGAGCCATTACCCAATATTCCACCAAATGGAGGGTGCGCGGTCGTGGGACCGCGCCAAGGTAGCCAATGGGGATGTTGCGGCGGCTGTCTTGTCGGACCTAGAAAAACTGCCGAATCATTCCATTGAGGTACAGGACCCTAACCCCCCTTTTCACGAGGAACGAAACCCTCGGCAAGAAGCCCATCACTCTCCGGCAGAGGTCGAGGCCATCTCTGCGCATCTAAAAAGGTCGCTCGAGCTTATGGTCGTAGAGATATTCACTCGCGCCAAGGCCGCTGCCGTGAAGGCCAACCCTAATTATGTGGGCGAACCGCTCCAAGTACGGTGGGTCGAAACATACTTCCCCTTTACTAACCCCTCCTGGGAACTCGAGGTCTATTATGACGGAGACTGGCTCGAAGTGCTAGGCTGTGGGGTGGTCAAACAGGACATATATATCAATGCAGGCGTGCCGAACCAGTTAGGCTGGGCTTTTGGTATTGGGCTCGAGAGGATCGCCATGCTTCTCTTCAAGATCCCGGACATCCGTCTCTTCTGGTCTCAAGACAAACGCTGGATTAGCCAATTTACGGGTGTGTCGAGCAACCTAGACTCCTTAAAGCCCTTTGTGCCATTCTCCAAATATCCCGCCTGCTCCAGGGACATCTCATTCTGGCTACCGCAGCGGTCGTCCACGGACAGTGGGGACGCGGAAGCGAAGGAATCTGAATGGTGTGAAAATGACTTCATGGAGATTCTTCGAGGCATAGCCGGCGATCTGGTCGAGGATGTGAAGTTATTTGATAAGTTCACGAAATTTAAAACTGGTAGGACGAGCTTGGCGTATCACATCAACTATCGCAGCCTCGACCGAACCCTTGAGAACGAAGAAGTGAATCGCCTACATAAAACTTTTGAGAAGGCATTAAGAACGAAACTCGGTGTTTCTATACGGGGCTGACGAGGTTAGATGTGCCAGAAAAAGGAAAATATGGTATGAATACCACACGCGGACGTCAACTTTAATTCCTACGGGGAAACTTAGAGCAAGATTCGACGACATCAGGAATGACGATGTATGAGGAAAAAAATTACCAAGTCATCTACTCACACTTAAAACACTACAGTGTTTAGTAAGAATATGGCAAGCTGTATACTAATAAGACACAAAATGCACTTCTATATTAAGAAGCACCGGTACATCGAAACCATCGCTTCGGTATGGCCTCGACATGGCTTTATTCATTCACACAGCAGTGATAAGCTTACATATTATCACTGAATCTGCTTTCAACAACGATGACGATGGCATGTTCAGTGAGGCCTGTCAACTCATAGATCGGTCATACACTTCCCTCTAGGGCTAGTAATGGGTGCGCATTAGCCACGTGGTATTTGAATCCGATGAGATGACTTACATGAAATACATGCACTAAAGAGCCAAGATCACATCACACTGCAGAAATAGCTTCTAGGTGTGTGGTCAGAATTGAGGCTTTGGCTGACCTACATATTACTTATGTGTAGGTATAATAAGTTGATGAGCGTACAGCCAACAGGCAAACCCATCAGACTCGTCTTTTTTCCTGTTCCTATACTGTTCATAGCCCATAGATCACGAGGCTAGTGGCGTCAAATACAAAGCCCGCCGGATTAGTAGTGCCCAGACGTCTAAGGGTGAGGAGTCAAATAAGAAAGTTGAGACTAGTAAAACATCTTGTGCAATTTCTTCCATCTGATCCGGCGTTAGGCTGGGCAGTGCAAAGGCAGGCTTTTTTCGGTTGCGGGATGTCGTCTGACTCCGTTAACACGAGAGACAAGAAAACGGTCTCGTCTCGGAGGATCCGTATACCAGCTGTATAGTATCACGTGGCATATAACAGACGAAACAATGATTGACGACTGACGAAGTTGAATGATGGCTAAGTCAAACGAGTTAATTTGCTGTGAGGGAACCGTCTAGGGTCACACCAAGATATTCAAGATATTCTGGGATTGTGTGACGGAAGGCCGGTGTTACGCCACATTTAGCAAGATGCCGATCAGACGGTCTGGTCTCGGCCTTCTACGATATTGCCCGCCGGCGTTATGCTACACATAATTCGATGTGGGGAAGAGGCCAACAATGGGGCTATGCAAGACCCGTCTTTCGCTTCGGAATTCCAGATTGCGTTATACCCCAATCATCAATAGTTCTTTTCAATTCGTCTTGCGATTCATATTAGGTTTCGAGAGAATTGGCGCCGAGATACGCTTATCGTCTTAAAGTCTTGTCGCGTTTTGCTATAGTATTCTTTGATAAGTGATGGGCGTTTTTGAGAAGACGCCCATAGAGATGGATGCAATGTGCTGTCACACCTAATGATTCAGAAGACTTATTGGCTAGGTACCTAGGTACTTAGGTCAGTAGGTATATCCGTGAGAAAATGGAGGCAGGGTCAGCACGGCGTCTAAAACAAACAGCCATTAAAATGTGTTGTGACAACTAATTCCCGGCTGTACCTGCGCACGGCACTTGATTATCTCGCATTATGAGATTCGAATATAATAACCCGACAGCGTTTGCATGCCCTGTCCCCCTGCCATCGTGGCATGCGATGAGTAGGTACCATGGCACATATTGTTGTTGTCATGGATATGCCTATAATCCTATCATCAATAGTTCCGGGAAGCAAGGTTGCGTATGAGGCGAATTTCGTACAATAAGATTGGGTATACGTATTCTCATATTAACTCTTGGCTTAAGTAAGTCACTGGTCTCAATGGTCGTACAACAGACAATAGACTTTACGGTTACGAGTTAATACGGAAGGTTCAACAGCATCCATAGCACCTTATTAATCAGTGAACAACTTGAAATACAGTATCAACTCCAAAATTTAAACTATATGTACACCTTCTCATGCAACATCCAACAACCAATAGCGTAAAGATACCAAGCAAAATAGCATCCATGGATCGAATTTCCACACGACGCCGAGAACGGTAAATGTCCTTGCCGATAAGGTTGATTCTCGTGACAACACTTCGAAATATCTGGGTCGATGCTCTGAAGATGGCCTAGGCTTCAATATAGTAGCAACTGACCGGATATCGGATGGCTTAGCGACGTTGGGAAATTAAGATTGTTGAATGATCCATCGATTTCGTTAAGTATATTGCCATTGCTATCCCTTTACCCAGGAACGTTAACAGTCAAGGGATTCGTTAGTGCAGGATGAATACGTGTAGAGAAAAAAAAAATCAGTTAAATGATTGCTTGCTGCGGCCGATGGCATTGTCAATTACAATGGCAATAACATCCGCCAGCATTGAACTACAGGGCTTACAAGCAGCGTACGTACCCCCCATGCCACCATAGCCGCCCCCTGTTGTTAGGTGGTAACAGCAGCGGCGAACTACCTAGAACCCACAGGCCAAGTCGATCCGCGGGATAGCGCCAGCTACCAGATAAGTTAGTGGGACCGCTGGAAGTCACTGGGGTAGGCGCTGCGTGTTTACTAGGCTCCACTGAGTTTACTGGGTTTACTGGGTTTTACCGTGTGGCACTGTGAATCCACTGAGGCGGTTCAACGTCTCTTCTTTCCTCTTTTCGCGCTTTGCGAAACGGTCCGAGACCTTTGATAGTCACCGTCCAACGCTGCCGCTGCCGCTGCCCGCTATCTATTCAAAGGTACATAGGTACTTGCTCACGCTAACTCCAGAGGTACTCACCCATCCGCCAGGTATCCGCCATCATATCGACCTGATCGGCTTGCATGTGCAGGGTGTGTTTAGGAATTGTCTGTCTGTGATTCGATTCCACCGCTTCTGCGCAGCCACCGGCCAGTTCAATACATAATTCCACGACACCACCACCTCCTCTCCTCTCGTTTACATTCCTACAACTACAAAACAACTTATCAGAAAATAAATATTAAACGAACCTCCAACTTGGTCTTACGCTTCCGCAACAGACATCAGTTCGCCAACTTTGACATAAGCCAACTGAACGTTCAGTCAAGCACCTAAGACAATTATCCTACCCGAAAGAGCATCCGAGGCCTACCCACGACACACAAACATGTCCGGGTCCCAATCACCTACGTCTGGTCCCTCGTCTCCCGTGCGACCCCTCATGGAACGGCGGGGGTCATCTAGATCTTTATCTCTAGATTTCTCCAGCTTACCGCCTCTAACTCAACCAACGCCACCTACGAATACTCTACTTATCACCAACCTAAACGATACCGAGATCTTCCGCCCCGACAACCTCCAGACCCTCCGAGAACTCATCCAAGCTACAGCACCCGTGTACACATGGTCGCCCTTAAAGTCTTTCCGCCGAATAGTGGTATCATTCTTCGATGAGCAGTCTGCCATTAGGGTGCGGGGGGTATGGGATGGGGAGGCGATCATGGGTGAGCGGTGCAAAGTCTACTTTGGCCAGCCCACTCCCTTAGATCTACATGAGAATGAGCATTTAAAGCTCCCCGACGCCGGAAAGCTATTTTTCATCAGCCCGCCTCCCTCACCGCCTCACGGCTGGGAGATGAAGTTGGAGGACGCCCCAAATAAGCTGGTGCACGCCGAAGATCTCGCAGAGGCGCTGTCCAAACTACGTCACCAAGCTGCCCCCGCAGACGCTTCACCCATCTCACCCGTGGATGCCTCTTCAGCGTTTAAGACTAGGAGTAGGAGTAGCACTCTAATCTACCATCCCGATGAGCACGGCGGTAGCCCGAACTTACCCGCCATATCCGTCGATGATATGACAGACGATCCTATGGAGCTGAGCCCCAACCAGGAGGGTCCCATCAAAGCACATACCGCCCGTCCTCCCGTCGAGCTAATGGAATAGGGTTTCCATGTGTTCATGCTTGCGGGTTTTAAAGTCGTTTAGAGAAAAGTGCATATTACCGTTTATAATCGGGACCAGTTTGGCGTTACGGCAGGTTTACATCATTGATACGCGAGTCTGGGGTCTAGGTTAGCACTTTGAAAGGTTTCGTCACGGTATAGCATTGTCCACGAGAACAATAGCAGCACGCGGGCGGCAGAATGGAATGCGTTGGCGGGGTTTCGTTACATAGTCTCGGGATAGTGGAAATGAAGAGTAAGCCAAGACTATGAACTATTCGTATTGTACAAATTTTAGTAGTGAATACCAATATGAAGTGTACAAAGCAGTTCGCCCGCGTCGATAGCCTCAGGGCAGATTTGTGACGCTGATGTGTATATAGCTTACCTCACCTAAATCAGTAGGTGGATATTTCATTCAGCCTCCAAGCCACCGCACCAACCTGCAGGATTCACACACGTTTGTCGAGTTTCATCTTTCCAACTGTTTCGTTCAGCATCCTCCGCAGATCGATTAAACGCCTAGCAAAATTCAAACGACTAACGACTCGTCTGACGACGTATGTTTGTCTACGATAGCAGCGCCACGATTCATGATATCTTAGCTAAGGGGGCTCGGCTGTGAGATACAAGACCCACGAGACTAATAATTATTCTATTTACTAACCGCTAACCAACCATCCAACAGCTTTCATAAAATACCAAGCAAAAGCGCCGACAAGAGTCAGAGTTATGAAGAGCGTTATCATCGCCGTATGTTCCGCTTTACCCATTCCGTTCTGCGTCTCACGCCCCACCGATGTACCGCGATCCGTCGACGTCTTGGCGAACGAGGGGACGTACCTCATGTTGAATTTGGAAGTGTACCCCAGCGCACCCTTGGATTTATCTTCCAGCAGGATCTGGAAGAGGGCTTTGCGGACCAGCTGTGAGAGAATTAGTTTGTCATCATGATGATACCAGATACGTCGTGTTGTGAGAAGGCGCAGACCGCTTGATCACGCACACGTATTCAGTGGTTGTGTGGCAAAAACGACGTATAAAGTGTTCAAAGCCAACTTATCCACTTGATGATATGGCTAAGGGCGATCTCTAGTTCGCAAATAAGCCGCGATAGCAAACCGCAATACGTATACGTCCTACCCGGACTTTGGCGCCTCGGCGGTGGGAACCGGAGTGGGACCCCTCGACGGCATAGCCTCTTCGCAAGGCTAATGCGAATCTCGGGAAGCAAACTTCCTAAACGGGAAAGAGGAAAAATTTGAAGTGGCATACCTTTATGTTCCGCGAGTCGAAATACCCGACGCTGCGGTTCGTGTAGCTGAGGAAGGCGAGTAGGATGCATTGTCCGAAAACGAGCAGGAAGTACCATGAGCGAGGCCGGTCGATGCAGAGGGCTGAGGATAGCGCGGAACCGTTGAGCCAGTATGTTGGCGCGCACATGAACTCGCGCGAGGCGTAGGTCGGCGGGAGACCTTGCAGCCCGGTTATGATGTTGTTAGCGAGGTTTGCAGATGCGGTGCTAGGGTGGATTTCTGAGACGAGGAGGGACTCCATCATGCGTCTTGCTGTGGCGGGCGTAGCGAACCAAGAATGGGGAGTGCCCATCAGGTAGGCGACGTACCGCCACAGAGCGACATAATCTTCTATTTCTTGTTGCCTAGGGTAGATGCCTTGCCGGGGCAGACCCATCCACAGTACTGTGCTACAGAAGGCGTTGATGGTGCCAATACAGTCAAGGTCATTGATCGGAATGCCAAAGGCCTGGGTGTCATAATATCCCGGTTCGGAAGCGGACATTTGCATAAGACGCCGGCGCACGGTTGCGTGCAGAAGGCGGACTCGGATCGAGTCGACGAACCCGTTCCCGCCGGGTTGGATGGAAGTTAGTTCACGGGTTATGTTGAGCGTGTGCTGCGTCGTTTCGAGGAGGCGCCGGCGAACTACGTCGACGCCAAAACCGCCGGTTCGGTCGAGGACTTCGACGGTACGGCTGCTTCCCATGCCGCTTAATAGGGAGAGGAAAGTTAACTAGAACCTCGGTGTTAAGCTATCGAGTTTTACTATGAGATCTGGTTCGCTCACCGATGTAATGACCGGGCCACCGTACCGGTAAAATACCTTCTGCCCCCTCTCTATTTGTTCCCAGTCAACCCAATCCGGGGTAGTGTTGACCTCGCTCCAGAGCCTCCCGATCTTCTCATCGGTGGTCCCATGCTGCTTGAGAAGTTCATAAAGATCTCTTCGGACTCTCTTCCCTGCTACCGGCACATCGTCTTCGTCTCTGGGAATCTCTGCGTTAAGTGGTGGGAAGAGCTCGTCTAATCTCTCGACGGCCTCGGTAGCGACAGTGTCGTATGTATGTATTAGAGACTCTAAGTCTGTGGAGGTTAGGTGTTCAGGGGTCCACTTGAACTTCACGCCCCAAAATTCTCGCCATTCATCTTCATTTTTTGTTTTCATCGTAGGCCAATACCATTATAGGTAGGATGTTTGATCGTCAAGAATAAGTTTTTACAAGGTATAAGAGATGCTCTATATATAGTAATATCAGTAATAATTAATCACTGAATATGAGATGGGTATCACGAGAAGAAGAGCAAACATTAGGCCAACTCGTGACATTCACATAATATAAGCTACACAGGTCCCAAGACATATATGTGCCGTTAATTGGGTGATGGTCTGTTCATGACGATATAGAGCCTTGTCTGAAGCATCCCACTTAGAGTTTATCAAGAATAACGGAGTTCAAGGGGAAATCCGTCGCTATCATGAGACATTGTCAAGCCGTTGACGTAGTTGGCGAGTCAAGAGATACTATATCGTCCCCCCTTTTCTTAGATGCCTATAACCGTTATAAATTCCACGTAGCATTATGGATATACTGGGGCTATAGTTCTTATATATGTATATCGCCCATAGATATGCATTTCAACCCTTGAGACCCACTCACGATAACGCTGATAGTGGGATAAAATATTTTGATAGAAAAAAAAGTTATGAAGCTTTTCGACTTAATCCAAACAATTCGGCGCTCAGAGTCTATAATGAGTTGCTCGTGCCGCACGACTCCCTTAAAGGTCTTTATCCAAAGCCTCACAGACCTTCGGCTATCTGAATCGGCTGTCGCGGTCCAACCCCGATATACAAGAGCAGTTGGTCTTCGCTCACAATTCATATTCACTAGACCTTATACTGCTACCGCAGCCCTAGGCTTTCCACGACGGATATCGTCGAGACAAGCACTTAGGGGACTACCTCTGCAATCGCCAGTTACTCACCGAGTTCCAGACACTACGGAACAAGAACTACCCAGCAATGAAACGGTAGCGCAACCCGTGGTCGAGGCGCTTGACGCCAACCGTCACAAATATGCTGCTGCGAAAAGCAAAGGCGCAATTCTAGAATTGTCGCCCGAGTCGATCGATTCCCTTCTTGCGGATATGGAACAATCTCAGGAACCGCCATCCCCTGAACAATTACCGGAACACTTACTAGAATCCTCGCCGGAACCCTCGCCGGAGCCTCTACTAGTATCTTTACCAGAATCACTACCTAGCAACCTGAGGTTTGAACCCAAATCTGCCATCCATGACGAGGAAACCAAATCAGATCCTAAACCTACTAAGGAATCAGCTAGGTTAAAGAAGCTGAAAGTATTGAAGCAATTAAAGGACAAGAAACATAAAGAAATCATGAAAAAACCTAGAGCTCAACGGAAGGAAATGTGGCTGATACAGAAAGAAGCGCTCAAGGAAAAGTTCCCAGAAGGCTGGAAGCCACGCAAGCGGTTATCTCCGGATGCGCTAGACGGCATCCGCGCGTTGAACGCACAGTTCCCCGATCATTTCACGACGGAGGAGTTGGCGGCAAAGTTCGAGGTCTCTCCCGAAGCTATCCGAAGAATCCTCAGGAGCAACTGGACGCCATCGGCCGAGGAGGAGGAAGACCGCCTGCGGCGTTGGTTCAGCCGTGGTAAGAATATTTGGACCCAGATGGCGGCCATAGGCCGGAAGCCTCCGCGCAGGTGGCGACAGGAGGGCATTGTCAGAGATCCGGTTTGGAATATACGGAAGGGTCCTAGGACGCAGCCGCCGAAGCAGCGGAAACCGAGACGCTTTGATGCTGATGAGGATGCGGCGGCCGTTGCAGATGCCCTTGCGGGTCAAAGCTTGGAAGGAAAACCCGACGGAGCCCTCACCGAGGAACCTAACGAAGCGCCTATCATAGACGCTAACGCGGAATTCCACAGGAAAATGAAGATGCAGTCTAACAGGAAATTTCAAAAGGGCCACGGCAATAAATTCAACAAGAACAAGGGCTACAATAAGAATTTCAATAAGGGGTCTAACAGAGATTCTAGTAAGGGACCTAACCAAAAGCCCAAGAGAGCTCCTAAGGCAGATAATCGGGATCCCTTTGAGAAAGCTTTTGACGCGCGCTTTGACCCGGCTTCTACTCGAGGTCCTGCCCAAAAATCCCAGTGGTAGTCTGGCTTCATTTGAGGCTATGTAAATATTTGTACCATATATCATGAAAAATATACCATCTCAAACAATACGAGGAAACTTTATGAACCATTGTCATTGTCTAATTGATGCGTCTTCAAGTCCGATAGGGTGGATTGTTCGGGATCGAATAAGCATGAGCATTCAAGATGATACCGAGACACTGCCTACTATGTTATCACCCGCATCGTCTAGGCAAGACTCTTACGATCAATGGTTGTCGATCTTGAAGGCTTAATTGTGAATGGTAAACCATGATTACTTATCTTATATTAGGATAATGCCTGTCTATATAAAACCTCAAGGTTATGTAAATTGAGTTTATCGTGCATAGAGGATAGATCGATCTTCATGCGTTCATTACTTAATTTAAAGTGATCGGTCAAACCTACCTATAAACATGCTCTAAACCTTTATCGCAATCATAATCCCGTCTTGAAGTATGTATGCTATAATGCTAGTAGAAAGTGATGGAAAAACCGACCGATACACACCCTCCAGGGCGTCAAGAAAAAATGCAATGAAAATCATGGTTTCCATTTCACATTAACTTGATGATTTTATACAATAGTGCATGGCGGTGACACCGGGCGGCGCATACGAATCTGGAATGCGAATCAATGCACGTCTCTCCCAGGCTATGGAAGTAACGGTGAGGGTACAATTGCAACCCCTTTGAAGGGATATGATAAGACCTATATATGAAGCGCCAAATTCCAGGATCCTAGATATTGTCAGGCATGAAGATTTCCCAGTTGTCGACCAGTCAAGAAAAATCTCGAAGCCTCTGTTGCGTGACTTATGATACCCAATATTGAGCAGTACAATGACGAACTGAGGAATCGGCCAATCAATAGCTAGTGGCTTGGAGCCAGACTATCGGATTCCCAAGGACGAACATGTTCTACATGCCTCGTGGCAGTTCATCGTGCAAGACAAAACTCGATAAGTTGGTGTACGCGTGTCCGTTGCAGTGGAATGATTTGCGGATGTGCAGATGTGATGAAAAAGCTATCTGGCTGTGTGTGAGAATCGAGGAACGGTTGGGTTACGATATCGTTACGATATTCGGGAAGCTCCAGGGATATACCCCTGTCCATTCTTACCTCATCGGTTAGAGCGGACATACAGTCCGTGCGTCCCTGCATTACCGAACTGAGTCTAGTTGAGCTAGCTAGGCTAGCCGGGGTTAAGATATGGCGGTAGTTACCGGGATTTTACCAAGCTATGGGATAACGATCTCTTGCGCTAGAAGTAGCTGTGGTGCCATGTTGAAGTTTTATTTTCTCTTTTTTTCTCAACCTAGTCATTCAAATTAGGTTACCTATACCGTTGCCGAAAGTCTATTTGGATGGATCTTGTACCTATCAGATTATTGACTAGACTCTATCATGGAATAGGGGCAACTATGTTATCGACAGAGAATACCTAAACATCGGATGGTAGCAAAGGCAACTTTGGAAAAAAGACGGGGGAATGAATTGATGTGACGTCCCTGTCGACTTGCAGCCTCACAGAGCTGCATACGGACTAGGGAAGGTCTAGGCAAGACAGGGTTTTGATCAGGGTTGCGACTTTTCTGATAAACCGTCACACCAAAAGGGGTTTAGTGAGATTTAGACGATCCGTAAATGTTCAGGAACCGACCAATGAAAAGAGAGATTCGGTTTCTCCCCGTCAACAAACTCACCACCAACCCCAACCACCCCGGTCAATTTTAAACTCTTTTTCCTAAAGTCCTTAGCTTTTTGCTGGTCGCTGCTGAAGTGAAAAACAAACCAATAAAACCCACATCGAAGGAAGTCTCTGATCATAAACGGTGGTTGGGTTTTTGTGTTCCCAAGTTCCCACTCGTTATGCTTCGAGCCCGATAATCTGTGTCCAAATTGTTCAAATCGTCCAAATCTGTGTCCCTTTCGCCCACTTTGGCCGCCTTTTCTTTCTTATTGCATGAGTCTAACGGCACCGACTCGGTCTGACACTTCTTGAGTAATGGTCATTATGGGGATTATAATCATTCTTTGCTGCTAGACACCCTGACACCTAGACGCCTGCATCGCCTGCATATACCTAGGTGGCTCCGGTGGTTCTCTGGTGGCTCTAATTCTTTGACCTCTTGACCTTCTTTTTGACCTATCTTTAGACCTTTTTTAGACCCTTAGGACCCTCTCGAACGAGGTGTGCGAAGCTCAACAGATTCCTTCCGGGGCTACGACTGATAGCCTTTCACCGTCCTGCCCGTCCTGCCCGTTTATTCTATTAGGGCTTTGTCCTTTCTCCATGCTTCACCTCGGTTACGTGAGCTACATGAGCTTAGCTACATGAAATATTACCTTATTGCATGGGCTACATGTAATCTCTAATAAGACTTCCCTCCAATATTTTTCTTTCACGTCACTGTAAGTCGTGAACAACAATGACTCGCGGTGTAGCTTCCCAATTGACATTGTTATAGCATTTGGCCCTTTCATCTTTCCTCCTTTGGCGCCTCTTGTCTCTTAATATCCCCTTAGTAACCTCTTACATCCCCTTATACTCCTTCAAAGAGGGGACACAAACGCCTTCTTCTTATTGTTATACTGTCTTGATTTAGCTTCTTGGCCCGCGCCATCTTCGCCATCTTCGTACTTCTCTTATCCACAAGACTTATATCAAATCTCCATGATACTTCACCGCATAGAAATTTCTAGCACCAGCAATATTACTTGAGAAAACAAAATTTCTCTTTTAGTTTGATCCCCTTCCAAGTCCTATATAGCATTTTAGACAAACAATCAATGGCAAAAAGATGGCGTCCACTCCTTCGAATCGGCTAAAACTGACCCCATCGAACTCGCCTTACCTTCCACACCCTGCTCGAACTCCCCATCGTAGCAAGGCCCCGATAGAGCCTCGTCTATCTTTGAAACGAGTTGTCGGAACTACCTGTGTTTCCCCCACCGGTTTCGACACCGTAAACTCTTCATTCGCCTATATCGCTGGGGGAGCCGTGATTGTGGTTGACGTTGACGGAACTGAGTATTGTCAGCGCTTCTACCGAGCTCGCCCGACCGCTACCCCCATCTACAGTATCCCTCCGCATCCTTACTCACCTTCGGCCACCTCGCAGACTCCGAAAGCGAACGACAGCCGAAATAGAGTCTCGCTACGAGAATCAACTTATGGTTCCCTTGATTGGGCCGAATCTTCTACGTCATCGTCGAAGACGTGGACAAGTCGAGAACGTATCAAGGCCGCAACGTGTTTAGCCCTTAGCAAAGAGGGAAAGTTTTTAGCCGTTGGAGAAACCGGCTACGCTCCTCGGGTGCTCATCTTCAACCTAGAAGACAGCTCGTCAGATACCCCGCTTGTGTCTATTAGTGAGCACGGATTCGGAGTAAAGGCTGTTGCTTGGTCTCCCGACTCAAAATACCTCGCTTCCCTCGGATCCGCGAACGATGGCTTCCTCTACATATGGAAGATTGACCCAAAGACAGGTGCTGCTAGACTGTTTCAGCAAAACAGATGCACATCCTACATTCGTGGTATGATATGGGTGGGTAATAACTTAATTACCCTAGGCGTGCGTCACATAAAAGTGTGGAGGGTTGAGGAGGGCCAATCGCCGTCTCCTGTGAAACAGAAATTCATTGGCGAGCCAAGTGCGGCCCCTCAATCCCACCAAAAGACGTTATCCGGTCGAAATGTGTTACTCGGTAACCTAATAGACGCGACATTCTCGTGCGCCGCCGCCATCGACGACACCAAGGCTATCATCTGCTCTGAGACGGGCGATGTATGCCTATTCGACGATGCGGACAAGCAGATGAAGTTGACAAATGTCCTCGAAAGTGGATTTGGCACTACCTGCGCGGCGATACGCGAGAATGTCATCTATGTTGGTGGTCGATCGGGGGAATTAGCAACCTTCGATTTAACTACATTCCTGGAATGTAATCCCGACTGTCCACAAACGAACGTGGCCTCATTTGCTGGTCTCTTCGCGATGGGATTTCTCCAGGACAATCTAGTAACTGTGGATACTAAACGTACTATCCACGTTTGGGAACTTGAACAGGGACCGGAGAAACTGGACCTGAAGTCCCCTATCCCAATCTCGGGACACCAGGATTCCATTCTGGGTGTTGATGCCCTCAAACGCCCCAACGCACCGGATGCCGACTTTTATAGTTGGTCCGCATCTGGGCAGGTCATTTTGTGGAACGTTGATGGGCAGATAAAATCATCCTTTCAAGTACCACTTGATGAGGCTTATTCTGAAGATGAGCCTGACCTTGTCAACCAATTAACCTTAATTCGAGCTACCGAGGGCGGTAGGTTCTTCGTTGCGGGCGATAAATTTGGTGTCATCAAGATTATCGATTTCGAAACTCAAAAATGTGTAGCGTCTATGAAAGCACACGCTTCCGATTGTCAGTATATCGCTACTTATGAGGATAAATCGAAGTTCGTCATCGCAACCTGCGGTCGAGACCGTACAGCCCAACTATTCCACAAGACGGCGAGTGGTGTGTTCGAACATTTTCAGACACTCGAATTTGCCGCTAGGGTTGTTCAAGTACTCGTCCCATCGGCAGATAAAGTGATAACATGTTCTCTAGACAGGACATTACAGATCCACGATCTAGCAACAAAAGATGGCGAGCCAGATGCCATAGCAGCTATCCCTTCTAAAACTCTTCCACTGAAAGGATCGCCGTCGTCCATGGCGACAGGTTCTGATGGGAAGTCATTATATGTGTCCTCGATGGACCGCTCCGTTTCTATATTTGACTTGGAAAGTGGAAAGCTCACGAACACATTTAAATGCACGGATGAGACCGGAATCGAATCTGTTGTTTTAGATTCTCTCACGGCTCGGTCGGATACTGACCAAGAACCCGCAATTCTTTTGGGTGTCTCCAATACGGATAAATCGATCAGGATATACGATGCCCAATCAGGGGCTTTCCTGGACCGTGAATGGGGTCACACGGAAGCTATCAATGGCTTGGCACTGATTGAGGGCAGTGGTAGTAAGCGGAATATAGTGAGCGTTGGGTCTGACGGTACGATAATGATTTGGGAGATGGATTTACAAGATCCCTCATGGGGCGCTGCTAGTCGTGAATCGTCTCCAACTAAGGATAGTTCGACCATCTCTCGACCTACACTTCGGCGCGTCCTATCCAAGGCTGAGCTCGCTGAATTCCAACGCCCCTCTCCACCCGGCGGGCGACGGTCGCCCCCAAGAACGATTTCCAAGAGGAGATCTATATTCAATTTGTCAGGTGCATCATCATCTTCTTCAAAGACTCCTGTCCCCCCACTCCAAACTGGCCCGGCACTCTCAGTTGTCGAGGATACCCCAACCAGGCGTCCGTCTCAAGATAACCGGTGTGTTAGTCCCCCGGCTAGTCCCAAGACGAAAATAAAGAGGCGCCCATCTTTGCCAGCTCTTAATTCTTCAAAGACCAAGAGCAATAGCAATTTGAGAGCTTTTGGGTCCCTCAACATGGCTACTGAGCAGGCTTGTCGCACGCTCCGAACCTACCGGAAGAAATTAGCATCTTCCGATCCCATCAACCAAGATGTACTAGCAGAATTAGACCAAGAACTTCGTCTTACCGCAGTTGCATTAGGAGACCGAGCTACACGAAGCAAGGCCCTGACGGACACTGTGTTGACTGGATTACTCGACCAGTACTCGGAGCGTTTAGTTGCTATGCTCGATGAAAAGCTTCGACTTAATTACCGATCGATTTCAGACCGAGAGCCAAACTCACCTGGAAAGCGTCCTAGTTCATCAGGATCTACGGGATCTGCGGACTCTGCGACCGCTTCTAGTAGCGATTCGAACTCGACGTAGCTTGAGCGTTTATTTCATATCATGTACTAGTCATTTTGTATATCACAAAACGCGCGATATCAACATCGGTAACGGGGAGGCATGACGAAGGATGGAGGGATGTAGTCTTCAGTGACTATAGGCGTTCAGGGCATTCTCTTTTCTTTTTTCTAGGTTTAAAATGTCTAGCAGGAGGTAGTAGACAATAACGGCGTTAGGATACGTGGTTTTTTTTATCCGTTTATCGAGTCTAGTAACTCGTTGGCTTCCACTCAATATGATACCACTTGGCAGGAGACAAAAAATTAAGGAGTTATAAGGATAAACAGCGCCGTGGGAGGGCTGTGCGCTGAGGTAGGGAATGGTGGTAGGGAGACTTATTGCTATCAGCTTGAGATGGGAGCTTCCTTGCTTTGTTAAAATCGCATCAATTGACTTGTGCCCACTAGATGGGGCATCATCATCTACTTGTCTGACTTCGCTTCGTATTTTGCTTGTACATATGCTTCGTGAACATTGGCTTGAGTGATCCTACACTGACCGCGTAGGGTAAGTTCATCTTCAAAAAAGAAAAGGAAATAAAAAGGGGGTAAATGGAATACATAAAAGAAAGCTAGAGATCAGGTTCGTAGGTAGGTAGGTATTCTTGAAATGCAGGCAAAGCTTAGTATGACAGCTAGCTAGCCAGTATAATTACATGAATTCTCGATGAGTAAGCCCTAATGGCATTTGATACTTCTTGCCGTCTCATCATCATCATCTCTAAAAGCTAGGTTACAGGTATATATATCCATCCATCCGTGGATATTCTAAAGGTATTCCAACTGGGTAAACATTGTCTCGTTTCCAGGTTTAAGGGAGAGGAAGCCGCCTCGCCAATCCCACGCTTTTTTTTAATCATCTCACCCCCATTCGCTTTGATCGTTAAGTTTGGTTGCTCGTTTTGCCGTTTTTTTTCTAGCCCGTAGACCCGAGATAATCTTATACCCGTTTCGCTCCTGTGTGACTCCCTTTCCTCTTTCATACCCTAGGTGAATAAGGGGATAAATTATACTACAAGCCCCTCTTGTTGTGCCTCGTCTCTTTCGAGACGTTCGAGTCCATTACACACCGCGCCGTACACTCGTAGCGGAACAGCGACTTCGAAACTCTCACAATCCAGGTTCTCGGCCGCAACGAGTACGAGACCTCCCCTTTCATCACGTGAGATCTCCTCCAACAATGGATGGGGTTGGTTGTCTGGGTCGGCGAGATCGGGGCCTTCGGTGGCGGATGACGGAACGACGAACTCAATCCTAATCTTCCATTCGAGGCTTAAACCGCTCGTGACGAACTCGGGGGTCGCGCTGATAGGGATAGTAGGGCTGAAGACGATGCGGCGGGCGAATAGTGTGGCCTCGCTGGAACTGGCGTATACCTTGCGCGTGACTCTGTGAACGCTGGCTTCACTCCTTAATGCTAGTGTCGGCTCGACGCGTTCGGCGGTCTCTAGGGCTGTATGGATGGCGTAGCACGGGATCTCAGCACCGGTAAAGTCGATGGCCATACTCACCGACTCTCCTAACTTGTACGCTGGGCGCGCGAGCATGACGACACCAACACGTCGGCCGTTTCGAGCTATTTCGAATCGGTTACTACTCTGCCCTGAGTCGGACGACAGGTTTGATCGGAGGATGGCAAGGTCTATGGCGTCTTTCGCCGAGGCCGATTCCTCGAAAGCAGATGTACGACGGGATTGCGGGGCCGTAGCTGTCGGGGATAGAAGTCCGAGACCTCGATGGGGTCGATCGAGAAGCTCCTCGACATAGTTGAGGAAGCCATTGTACGTGGAACCAGGGTGGTCGGATTTATGTTTCTTCAAAGGGATATGAATATAGGATTTATCGAGAGCCTTTACCTTCGCAAGATCGCGGAGAATGATGTAGGGAGAAAGTAGGTCATGGCCGAGAATCTCGCCATGGCTATTCACGCTTCCTAGAACGCGAAATGGGATTTCAACTGATCGTACTTGCTGCTCTTTAGTTCCACCCGGCCTTTGGGTGCCGATGACTAAGCTATACGAGATTTTAATGGCCTTGCCTCGGTGTGTTGGAGGCAGACCTTTAGGTAGTTTGAATGAATATTCGTAAGTCCTACTCTCGCCGGGAGCAAGTTGTAGATCCACAAATAATATCGACTGTGGCGTTGATAACAGAGGAATGGACTTGGAGCTGGCAACGCCTCGCATCTGCTTGATGCTGCTGAGTTCGCCGCCACCAAGGAGTTCCCCAATGGAATTACCGAGACTTCCCCAGCCAAAACCAGTCAACAGCCCACTGGCTCTTTTTGAGCTTTCGACGCCAATAACGCCGCCTCCTTGTCCACCTAAAACGGCTTTCCGCTTGACAGCCTCAAAAGGACCTAAATTGATAAGCGATCCGTCAAGTGTGAATGAGCCTTGTACCTGCGCATATCCCATCATTAATGACTCCGGCAATCGTGCCTGGCTTATACTGGATAAGGCAGAGCCTCGTCGTAAGTGGGCTGGTCTGCGCCCGCCATGTAATGGCTGTGTCACATACTCAGATGCCAATGTTTCGGATGAATTATTGCTCAGTGAATAGAACTCGCCACTACTTCTAGGAGTTCCACCAGCAATACTCGCTGCAGACAATATCCGTGCTGCGGCGGGGACTGATTGTTCGGTAATGGTAGGTATTGGGTCCTTCGAGCGCACTGGGAGACTAACAACCCCACTCGCCGCGGACCCGGGCGCTGACAAATAGTCGATTGGCTGGGTGGTCGGTGAGACACCTTCTGCTGATTGTGGCGGCGGCGTCATGGGAAATTTAAAGTCCGGCATCACTCCGGGGCTTCTTCTTGGTGGATGTGAACCATTGAAACCGGGCGTGTTCGGCACTGTCGAGGCTCCCGATGCGCGACCAAACCCATGCTTAGTTGGAGGAAAGGAATTATACAAGGGCGAGGATTCCGAACCAAATGGTCGTCTACTTGGCAAAGCCGCTGATTGTGGGCCATTCATGAGCCCACCTCTTGGTGATATCTGTAAACTTGCAGACCTTCCATGGCCACGAGAAGGACGCGGAGGTCGTGCGGGAGATGTTTTCCCTTGCGACTGTTCTTCGATAGTCGCCGCCGATCCTATCGACACTATAGAGAGTGATCTTTTATGGGAGTGGCCAGATCGTTGAGGCGATGCCTGTGTCGGGGTCCATTGTTGAGGTGGCCCCCTTAATCGTGAACTGCTCGAGGGAACTGTCAGAGATAAGGTCGAGCGATGCCCTCGCGTGGGTGCTGGAGGTGTCAACCCATTGTTCGGTTTCGTCCTCGGACTAAGTAGGGGCGACGGCTGTCTCGATCGTTCGGGGATAGTAGGTGGCTGTTGGCTCGATGATCTCGTCTGGTTTAGGCCGGGAGCAATATTCTTAAAAGTGATATGACACTTGATATCCTCGCCAGCAAAGACAGTCTGGTCATCCCATGTTATGAAGACTCGAATATTGCTCAACACTCCTCCAGGCGGCATGGTGAGACTCCTTCCAATTGAAGGAGATAGCTCATGTATAGGACCTCATCGTCGTCATCATATCACTTGAAACAGAAATGCGCAGCCCTAGAGAGCAGGATGATGGGCCTGTCGCAATTCGGGATACCCAATGCACAGGACGACGATATTAAAGATGGCAAGTTTGGAGCTCGAAAATAGATAGTGGTTCGGTGTAAAGGAGTTAGTTTAGATTCGAATTGGTGAGGCTGTATCAAGAGATAATGAACAGAATTTGTGGTGTTTTCTATTTGAACTATGTAGGTGGATTAAATTGGTAAAGTTGGGAAGCAAACCGTGATTTGGCGACGATTGGAGAAAGGTTGTTATCACTTCCAAGGTTGAGAGCGCCAGGGATGAGTTGGATGATGCATCAATAGATCAATAGCCTCTAGCCTCTTGGTACTAAGTAGATCAGCAACACCTAGGACCTAGGTACCGCGCTACTTCCTTACAAGTTAGTCCCCTGCCGTAGTCCGCAATTGGGACCGCCCCTGCAGCTCGGGTCCTGGTAAAACTTATTCCCCGATGATACTTAGCGATACTTAGCCACTTCGGACCTTCCACTGAAAACTGTGCCTCAGAAAAATAGGTACATGTCTATGTACCCAAGTACTGCTATACTCACTAACAATTACCCAGTAATGACATACCACACTGTGTTTGGCCAATCACATACTAGCATCTCACTTCATCTCTATGTTCCTCATCATCACCAATTATACAGTGCTCAAAGCGTATAGGAGGCAGGCGAGCCAACGTCGTCATGATACATCGAAAAATAAAACTACATAGAAACAAAACTTGGAGTCATGTATAAAAAGGAAAGGGCCGTGGGCATGGGCGACTGCCCCGTGTCGGCTTCAGGTGCTAGCACTTGCCTAGGTTGCACATCGTAAGTCGCTCCGACGACCTTGATCGTTCCTACTTATTCGAAGTGTCATGAATGTACTATGGAACTGAACAATGAAACCGATGGGAAAGGTAGGCCCGGCGGAAGGTGCCCTACCATATCAACCCGCGCACCGATAATTTTGGTCGTTGTTTCCTCCTACGACTAATCGTCAACATGACCGTCTACTATATAATCGCCGAAGAATATTACTGATGCCACTTCCATTCTTCTTTCATACTTTCAATTCATCACACTTGACCCGCCAATAGTAGAAACTTTTTTTTTTCAGAAAATTATTTGCACCAGTCAACACGGCGACACCAAACTTGAGGACAGCCTCAGCATTTACCTTCACCTTATATCCTCTCTCTTAGGTCGCCGACTTGCCATCACGGCAAATGTTAATCTCATCATGGCAATCATCCCCCAGGTACCCGGCGTGGAAGTGACCATTCTCATCAACAAACGACCCGCCGTAGAGTATGACGACCCTAACGCTCCGGAGACGGGACCTGAGAAGAACAGTGTAGTCAAGAAATACATACGATGCGAGGAGGGCGCGCTATTTGAAATCCATTGCAAGGTCACCAAAGAATATGATTGGAGCTCCCACAAGTCCCATTACCTGAGATTTAATGCATTCATTGATGGTTATCGAGTCGGCGGACTGATTTTTCCCCACATTATCACGGAGAAATCTGATGGCATTATCAGTTATTATCAGTCTCAAGACAACAGCGGCCAACGTGTAGGCTCACGCTTCAAATTCGCTAGTATTGACAAGGGTATGTCTTACTCCTACTGGTTGCCATTGTGCTATTGTGATAATTAGCTGATGATAATATGGCTTTCTTATGCAGTTGACTACGAGGACGAAAACCAACACATCCACGACATGCACAGAGTGGCAAAAATGGGAACCATTCGGGTCGAGGTCCGTCAAGTTCAATTTACCGGAGCCGGTCCAGTGACACCCCCAAACGGCGCCCCTTTGAACAATCTCACGATCGGCTCCAAGGCCCTAAAGGGAAAAGCAATATCTCACGGTACTCAGTAAGTGAACTCTTTGTAGCTAACTATCACGTACAAACTTGGATGCACTAACCCTCCCAAAACAGATATTCGGCCCCAGAGAAGGTTAACCCAGTTCCTATGAAAGAGTATAGCGATGTACCAGGGGATGAGAGTCCCAACAAACTCTATATTTTCTTGTATCGCTCAGAGGGTGAGCCAAGCTTCTTCACTCTACTACTCTCTTTTCTGCCTGAACTAACAGTCAAATAGAAGCCTTGATTCAGGAAGGAGTTCTCCCTCGACCTCAATCACTTCCCAGTCCACAGTCAGGAGAAGAGATCGAGCATATATCTCTTGACGGACTTACGCGAGAACAGATCGAGAGTCTCGCACGCGAACGACTACGAGAGGTTAGTCTACTTACGCTGCCCTACCTAGTCAATTATTACCACCATACTAACTAGGATATAACAGTTCCGCAAGACAGCATCCATTCTGAAGCGCAAGCGTGAGCGCGAGGCAGAAGATTCCGAGCAAGAACGCAAGGTGGTGAAACGCGAAGATGCCCAGACGGCCCATCCAGCAGGACTATCCACCCAGCCCAAGACTTCTACCGCGGCTGATGGAAAAGTAATCAAGCTAGAAGACGATTGATAGCTCATTCAAGGGCACATGGGAATTGCCTCTGGCTAGATTCAATGGGTGAGGGAAAGGGGCCATCAATGCACGCACATATTCACGGATGTTGAATATGATTTCACTGAAGGACTAAGGCGGTCTGAATCATGAGAAGGTGAATGAAAATAAGGCTTGAGGACGAAACGATTTGGCGACTTAGGGATAGCTTAAGGATATTCATTTGATTGTATCCAGATTCTTGATCGTCAATTCATCAAAACCTATCGGGAAAGGTGTTTTTAGTGCTACCAAACATCTGCATCTTTTTCACCCAAAGCTCAAAGGTGACCTAGAACTTGTTCGTAATCCATCCATCCATTCAATCGTCTAAGCATACGTTCATGTCATCATAACATCATTGTCCCCAATACTCTTAGTCAGTTCCCCGTTGTCTTCGCGGGTCTTGAGGATCTTGTAGGCCAGGTCCGCAGCCTTGGTCTGGATCTCCTCGTTGTTGACACCGCCACCAACATCAACAATATCTTCCCCCTGAATTACTATCCGACAGAACAGCTCTCTAGACCCATCTTCCATTTCTCGAATCTCGTTTCTGTACTCCACCGTCTTGTGGTATTTGCCAGCTAGTATACCAAGATGGTTCTTAGGGTGCAGCACATCAACTCCGTCCCTAAGCATTCGACGCAAGTACGCCAGAATACCGGCTCTCTCAACGAAGCTCGTACACGCGTCGATTGATCCCGAGTCCACCCAGATGGCACCGAGCATGCTCTCGAAGAAATCGCAGAAGAACTTGGGAATATTGAGGTGAGCAAGTTCAACCCAAGGATATCCTTTGCTATTCTTGATCGCATCAAGGATAGATTCTTTCTCTAATTCATAGCTCCTCTCCGCAGCTTGCTGTCGGACCCCCATATCTCTCAACGAGTAGCGCATAAACTTCCAAAACGGAATCTCGATCTGTTTCTTGATGGTCGTCGTGTCTTTAGCAATTTCGGTGACCTCTTGCGGAATAGTCCACTCCATGCATAAAAAGCCGAGGATATCCGCGTTGACCGAGGCGGTGCGGAAGAGATGCATCTCTCGTTGGTCTAGTTCGCGTTCGAAATCCCATATGACAGAAGTAACAATCCTATCTAGGACTGCGTCGCCAAGAAATTCCAGACGTTCCATGCATGATCCTGTCGAGTTCACGAAGCTATAGGAAGAATGCGTCGCTGCTTCGACAAGGAGGTTCTTGTTGTTGAAAGGATAACCGATCAGCTCTTCTAGAGGACAAAGTGGAGCGACGAGCTCTGTGCTGTGTGAGGTGTGATTGAACAGGGCATTTCGAGCAGATTCAAGACTATGCCATTCAATTTCAGGGAGGAATATGCGGATACATGTGAGAGCCTTAGGTAGCCCGCCGTCTATAAAAGCGGCACCGATCAAAGCCTCCACAACATCTGCAAGCGTCTTGGTTGACATTTGACTCTTATCGTCCATATTAATGTCTGCTTTGACAAGGTCTTCCACGTAAAGGGGTTGCCATCTCTTGCCTTTAAATCCCTTTTTGAGAATAAATTTATCCAACCCAGTCTCCACTGCGGAACGACAAAGCCTAGCATTAGATACTATACTTGTCTTCACAGCGTCAAGAAACCCTTCTGGGTAGTTTGGGTCTTTATCAAGTCAGCTTTCGTCTTTTCACATGTTATATTTGAAGGGGGCATACTATTAGCAGTGACAGTGGCCGTCGCGAACATTTTGAGAATCATATCCCCAAGGAACTCAATTCTTTCATAGTTAGTCCCTTCTCCAGTACCTGGAGAGTTGATAGCAGTGCTAACAAGTGAGAGATCCAAGTATCCAACATCTTTCAATAAGGTATTGCGTAATTCATTTGCAACTAGATAGACCTCTACCTTGTGAATAATTGAAGGTATCAGAGCTCCAAAGTACACGTTCGATGCATGGATACCATCCATTCGACAACAATGTGCAGGTATACGGATCGGACCTCGTTTTGATTCTTTGCTAGATGCTAATTCTTCGGCACGAACAGGATGAAGGAAATTTCTTCGCCGTGATAATTTCTTTAACATCAGCCAAGGGAAATCTAGTGGTTGGTCGTGTAGTTTTTCGTTGCGCAGCATTTCCATCGCTAGACTTTCTGGATCAAGAAAAGGTACCCAAGTTTTCAGTACGTAAGGAACTCCGTTGTTGTCTCGTATGAGGGCTGTATCGTCGAGGTAAGTTCCTTCAACGCATTTCTGACCAAGAAGCTCTTGAAATGGGATGTCCTGTGTTGGTGATCGGAAGTGCAAGATTTGTGTGCTATCCCGTATATCCAACTTACGATGCCTATACGCTAGATCCATCAAAGCTGGTCCCTGATCATTATGAAGATCGTGCATGGGTAGAACCTTCATTTCCCCTAGTTCGACTCTCCAAGATTTGTACGGGTCCCAAAAAACATCAAAGTCAGGTGCTTCCGAGAAAGGCACAGGCAGCGAGGCGTCAAATTCGCACATTATATTGCCGTACTGGTCTATTAATCGTAATCGTCGTTGGTAAATCTCCTGTTGTTGACCCCAAGCGCATGCGATTTGTGTCCAAGGGCTCCATCGCTCACGAACCTCGGCCAAACCAGCCCTCGTGTCGTAGCTGCTCATCAACTCATGGTTTATGGGAAGTAGATTGTCATTGAGGAGGCCGGCCTTGTAGATAGCCACATATGCTTGGAATGCAGCATCTTTGCTAGCATTCTTTTCAGAAAACCACCAACCACAACTTTCTATCCGACGGATTTCAGCAGGAAGTGCCATGGGTAGGATAACGGTCGCAGTGATTTTTGGAGATTGTTTTAAAAGAGAACGTGTTCGTTTGAAGATATAATATGGACTTGAATCAGCATATTGTCGAATTGAAATTCGTCTGCAGAAATGTTCCAGATGTGATTTTGCTTGGTCAAAGTCAATACGTGCGCCGGTCTCTGGTATATAAAGAGGTTCAACTGCCGGCTGCTCCGACTCCTCAAGCTCTACAAGTTCTTGAATGTACCGCAAGTCCTCTTCATAGCGCTTCTTCATTTCCTCTTCGAGCGCTATCCATTCATCTACTTTTCGTGTAGGATTATCCAATAGTAGAACGAGCTTTGATTCTCTCATCCGAGCTCTACCGCGCCTCTGGATAAAGCCTTTCAGGTTAGCGGGTTTGTCGAAACATATAACCATATTACATGCTGGAACATCGATACCCTCTTCCAATACACTTGTAGCTACGAGGAGATTAAGCTTTCCATTTTGGAATTTCTCCAGGTCTTGACAATCACCAGCCTTGTTAAGGGTACCAATGTCTCGCTTTTTGGCGGCATGATTGCTCGTGCCTACCATGACACCAACCTGAAAACGGTCTTTTGTTAATGGATGAATAGAGAGCATGTGCGCTAAGACGGCCACTATAGCAATCTCTTGTGCGAAGATGATACCGATCGTTCCGTCTACCGAAGACGAAAGTTCACGAATTAGAACCTCAACTTTGTTTGAGATGTCTCCTGAGGGTGTAGTATCATCGAGTGGTGGCGGTCGCGAAGCATCGATTCTTCCTAAGGCCTCGGAAAGGTACTGTTTCTCTTCGATTTCCCATTCGCGAAACCAAGAGTCGTTCGTCTTTACCGACGCGAGGAAGCCGGAGATGCTAGTAAAGATAAAGTAATCCGCAGCCCACTAGTTTAAATGAATCGTTAGTTATAAGTAAGATAATAGGTGCAATTTACCCCCAAAAGTTAATAACGAAGCTCATTGACCATAGCTGAGCATAGAAAAGCTGCACAATCTGGTTTCTCGCGAACGAGAAAAGGGGCACGGAACTACTTACCGACCCAAGCTCTTTCTGGATCTCGCCACTCCTTCGCCACAAGGATTTTATTTGATTGGAAGTGTAGGTATTTCTCTCCTTCAGGGCCTTTCTCAGAGCTACCTGGCTGCGCTCACTCGTGTCTGTTCGTAGTCGAACGATATATGGGTCTTTGTATATATCCAGATTGAGATATACATTAGCCAAATTGTTCATCGCCTGGGTGTAAGGGGCAGCCTCGGATTGAGAGTAAAAAATGCGGTGCATTGCTGGTTGTTTAACAATAGACATAAGCTCTTCTCGGTGTATAGTTGGGCTCTTGCAAATAGAATCTAACGTCTTTTCGATAGTCTCGAGGGCATCAAGCTTTGAATTCATAATGGGACTCGCCGTCAACCCAAGTATCGATGGAACCGGACGACCAGCAGCTTTGTGAGCATGATACGATGCCATGAACTTACTACCAGGATGTTTCCCGACACAGTTGTGCGCTGCTAATGTTAGTTCAACGTTACCTCTTGTGGTGTGTCATAATATGGTGATTCACTAACCTTCGTCAAAAATGACTAAGGAGAGCCGTTCGATTCGCACGAAGGCATGACTAATTGCGTCGAGAAGAACCTGGTGAGTAGAAACTACAATATGAGCACCCCTCAGATAGTCATCCCAGGTGCGAGTATCAGTCCAAGTGTCAATGCCGTCTGCGCCACTGAGAAACTTGATCTGGACAGACGGAATCTGTGACCTGAGGACTTTTGCTTGCTGCTCGCAAAGAGCGACAGTCGGAGCCAAGAACCAAATGATCTATTGGAAGTCAATATAAATATAATCGAAAAGGGGATTATTTGCAAATGTGGCTCACTTTGTCAGGTGACGACTTTTCGAGTTCAGCTTGTATTCGAAGGACGGCACTAGGAAGCGATGAGCGTACGCACAAAAGAGGAACAACAAATAGTTACAAGGCTACGGGTTCGAGGAACCTGCACGCCAAGAGATCGCAAGACTTACACCTGTGTTTTCCCAGTACCCGTTTCCATCTATAAAAGCCAATAAGCCTAAAGACTCGACCAATACGATAGTGCCGACGAACCGTAACAATTATGTTTCGTTTGAGACTTTCTTCCAACATTTCAAGTTGGTACTCGCGAGCATGGATGACTGCTGATACTGCAGCTCGGTCCTGTCCAATAACTCCATCGTCAACAACAGCCCCCGCCTGCTCGACCAATGGTAGGGCGGTTGCTGCCTGGTTTTGACCAGAAAGAGAATCATTGTCGTCGTCGCTTGAGTCTTCCGAGCTCGAACTTTCCGACCATGATGGCGACATGTTTTCATGAATATCCATTAAATCAATATGATTTTCAACACAAAAAGTAAAACCAATCTTATTAGGGAGTAAAATTATATGATGCTTTGGTGTAGGTTGATTGAGGGGGCTTGATGAGACGATGTCGGCCTAGCATGTTTCCGGGTGTTCGAAAACGAGAAACGGAAACGCGAAAAAAATGAAACAAAAATAACATAAAACTGAATTACTCGACCGTCCACATCATTCCGATGTGTTGGCGGAAACGACAGGTCATTTTACCTGACACTGAAATGGTAAGGCTCTAAGGCTGCCGTTCGAAGGAGCGACGCACACTCTGAGCCTGGGTTGTATTATGTAGTGTAGCACAAAAAGGGAACTCGCATATTCATCTATCCAGTGCTTCTGATTGGCTAAAAGGGGGCCCTATAGTGTGTAAAAAGAGACTTTCAAACTGTGGTAGTATACAGTTCCCACTTATCCAGTACAATGGTATTCTAGCATCGCAAGTATCGCGGCCAGATGGAATTACTTGCTACTGGTTTCAATGCCTGGGGACAACTTGATTTCCTGAATAGAAATGACGATACATCTGCTGGACCGGATGATTTTCATTCGTTTCAATCTATTCTGAGAGGCGAGTCTATCGGGCATCCACATTCTCTTTTAGAATGTACTTTCGGTTAGTGTTACTCCTATATGCTAATTAACTAGACATTGCTGACGAAAATTCAATGTTAGTTAAAACTACCTCCGGAATACTGCAGGCAGGTTTCATCGATACTAGTAAGGAAAAATTCAAGGAGAAGCTCCTCTCGTCCACCGCAGCCTTGGCGGGGAATGGCGTAATAGCTGGTAAGCGCCATCCTGATAGTGAATCTTGCATGCCGCTTACACGTCTTGAGAGTATGACGGGCACGAAACAGTCTATCAATACCAAGACCAATTTGCCAAGGATGAGCGAGGACAGCAAATGTTTCCTGGAATGGAACAACTCGTCCAACTGATAGCATACGAAACCGGGTTTGTAGCTCTGTCACAAGATGGTCGCGTCTGGACTTGGGGTGATGAGCGCTATGGTGATTGTCTCGGAAGATTGGTAACGGATTCAAGGTAAGCATTGATACTTCACTTAGCTGCGGAATACAACTTACGATGGGATAGCCCGGCGGAAAGACCTGGCCTCGTAGAGGAACTTGAGGACTTACCAACTGGCAAGATAATCAATATTTTTGCTGCCGGATATTTGATTCTTGCTTTGACAGAAGGGCATGATCTTTATGTCTGGGGTGGACACCCGGGGCGGAAAGCTTTCCTCGAAGGATTATCGAATAGTCCGATGCCCGTGGTAGTAGAAGAAAGCGACATAATTGACTGCGGGGTTGGAGAATCGCATATAATTGTGCTCACTTCTGAACATGAAGTATATGTCATTGGCGATAATACGAACGGTCAGCTAGGATTGTCAGTTAACGAAGCAACATCATGGACAAGGGTATCTCTGCAGTTTAAAAAAGGCCAAGTCGTTTGTGGTGTGGCTGCGGGACAGCGCACTTCATTCATATTGATCAAAGACAAAGACCCTTGATGATTCTACCTCAATTAGGCCCTCTATGATGCTCTATGATACACGTGAACTCCTGCGAAACCCAGAAACGATTACGCTTATAGATTTGTCAGGTAGTCCTCAATCTCTTGTGGAGTTAGCTTTCTGAATCGTGGGCCGGTTGCACCGTGAACCCCTTCAACTCCGAGTAAGTGATCAGCAGGCGGGCCAACGATGCCTTTGAATTGTTAGTAAACTCTTTTCAATAGGTAATCATCTTGTCGTGACTCACCGATTTCAATCGTCTCTCCGTTCATCTCACCCTCAATGGTCTCCTTCAAGGTAAGAAGTGCAATGTGGACAGCATCTTCCAACTCTAGACCTTCGGTATATCTCTTCTCCAAGAATGTCTTGGCCGTTGTTGCACTCTTGCCGATGGCGGTGGCTTTCCAAGGAAAGTAACTTCCAGATGGGTCAACTTGGTAAAGCATAGGCCCGCCCTTTAGGATTCCACCGGTCTTGCCCGAGGGCTTCTTCTCACCCTCGAACTCGCCTTCGACGGCCGCCTCCTCATCCGGTAGGATACCCTCATCCCATCCGGCAATCAGCAGACTCACACCGTACGGCCGAACACCACCAGACTGCGTGGCCTCCTGCATTACTCGCGCAACATCCTGGACCAATATTCTGGTGGGCGGGTACTCGTTGTAGATTCGTTTGTAGCCGGTATGAGAGACCTTTCGTGCCTTGTCCACTAGCACTCTGTAGTCGGGGCCCATTCCCGAATAGACCATGCCGATGTTGGGTGTGATCAAGCTGACCTTGGACAGGGAGGAGGGGTCGGCAAGAGGGGAGGATGACTTCTTCTCGGTCGCCAGGACGATGCCATTTGTTGCTGCATATCGTTAGCTAAGCTCTTCTATGTTATTCAAATATTATACGTATTGTACGTACCCTTGATGCCTAGGGCAGTTACACCTTGGTTAACTGCGTTGAGGGCATATTCTAATGAAATAATTTGTTAGCAACGTATAAAAAATATAGAAACCGTATCTCTTCGTTGTCTGCCGATATCTATAGCTATGCGACTGGTGGGAATATTGGCATACCGATCTGGACTAGTTTTCCGCTGCCATCAAGTTAGCTTAGAGTCGCAGTGCAAGATGTGGTCGTTTAACGGGAATTTACCTAGGGGAGAAGGTAGTCAATGAGAACGAGTAACGGTCCGCCATTGCTGCAAGGTAGTGTTATGAGGTTGAAGTTTGGGTGATGTCTGTGGGAAACTGAAAGGTTCCAAGGTTGTGGTTTGGTGGATTAGATGGCGAGGCTACCGAAACCTCAAGCTGTGTGTGGAGAGCTACAGTTGCAAGGTTCCAAGGTTACTTGCTAGGCATCGCGAGTTTGCGCGTCAGAGCTTAGGTACAAGTACAATGGAGACCACTCAGTACGGGTTCATAGCGCCTTCTCCGGGGGAGCTCCAGCGTAATAGTGTGTCGCCCTTACCCAGGTACCTGGGTACATAGGTTGATGTGCGAGACTAACATTGGATGACTAATCCGGATTATTAGTGCTCCGACTGACACGTGCCGTGTGAGGACTAAAATTACATAATCCATGGATGTGTCCAGAGATGTGGGACCACTTTAATTTCCAATCAACCGAGAAAAAAAAACTGACAGCTCCAAATCTTAGAGGAACCTTCAGTACACGTTAACATAAATTTGCCAATTCACACCATTATTGGAACCAAGGACTTCGAGTATGCCGGAATATACTGCATATTCGAGTACTAGCCTACGAATCAGTATTTGATGGCGCTTATTGTGCCGAATCCAATCCAAGAAAGAAACAAGCTCCCAGGTTGACAGCTCAATATCCCGTATACTAGCGACACAGTGTAATTCTTTCCGCGTCAGCCTGCATCTTCGTTCGGAAACTTTCGACACTTATTGACAAGACAAGGCCTTTCTTTCCTATTGTTTGCCCGTGTCAAGTTCATTCTTTCACCAATATCAGCTTGCATTTTCAGTTCTATTGAGTACTCTTTGTATTGAAACTCAAACAATATTTAGGCGGTCTAATTATAGATTTCCAGGTCTTATACAATGGTGATGTTCTGAATGGGATACTCAGTTTTTATTATCGATGTTTCGCGTATTCTTTCCGCATTGTTTAATTGTATATTTATAAGGCGTTCTTAAGAAACTTTGAGACATCGCAGCTCGATTACTGATTGCGATTATTCTTTTTTAAAACACACCAACAAAAGCTAGAGTCTGTCTGAGAAAGAATCTCTTACCAATGGCGGAGCAAGCCAAACCACCAAATGCTGAGCCGAATGCAAACCGACCAAGGCTCGTGCGGAAGTGCTGGATCTGCCATGAAGATGTTGAAGCGACATATGAAGAACCGAGTTTGTTAGACACCATTCGAGGTCGTCGACCAAGGCCATCTTATATCTCCGAGGATGGAGACCGACTCATCAACCCATGCCTTTGCAGGGGCAGCGTCAAATATGTCCACGAAGGTTGCCTAAAAACCTGGCAGAATTATAATCCCGATGCTTGGAGGTGTAGCCGATGCCATTACGAATACCAAATAGCTCGAATGACCTGGGCTCAGCGCCTTCGAAGCCCAATACTGACCTTTGTGATTACAATTCTTATCCTCTGGATCACTGTGTTTTTACTCGGGTTTATAGCTGATCCCATTCTCAACCTATGGATCGATCCCGTAGGGACTATAGCCGATACGGTCACCAGAGGCCATATTCATATAGACGACGACGACGACGATCTCATTGAGATGACTCATCTCAGATGGCTTCTTCACTTCTTGAAGGGATTCTTCTCTCTTGGGTTGCTCGGATTTATCAAACTTTTTTTTGTCATGAGTCCCTGGCAATGGTGGAACCTACGAACTACCGGTATCATTGGCGGCGGCGGACGTCGTCGTGCAGGTACCAGGCGTGACCAGATAGACAATGTCAATCTAATTCTTGTTCTGATAGGCGTCGCCACGTTTCTAAGTGTAAGCTTGATCTTCCGTTTTATCATTTGTATCATTGCCATGCTAACAGAATTCAGGCAATTTGGACAGCCACGCGAGAGTGGACCAGGAAGACCCTCGACAGAGCGAGTCGAAGAATTTTAAATGTCCAGAACGACAATGATGAGGAAAGTGGTGATGAAGCCAATTAGTTTCGAAGCTAAGTTGACAGCACTCTGAATTTGAAGCACAATGTTTTTTTTTTTTTTTTTCGATTTGCGAAATTACCGAATTGCGCCAATTGCTATACTGCCTGGGGATGATAAATTTGCATGAACTTGCACACTCTTAAGTTGCCTCGAAGTTGCTCTTCCGTTTCTTGTCAACTAGTCTGTGTGCAAAGATTGATACCTTGATACTGTCTGATGAGTTTGAGCGTCTTGCTCTTATTCGTATGCGGACTTGGTCAAGGATGTCGGATCGTGCCATATGTCGTTGGCTCTTCCTGAGTTCACTCGACCTAGCTACCCTTTCCCCATATTCCAATGGATCTTGTATAGAGGTGTGGTTCGGCTATTTTCGATACAGATGATGATCTCTAGATGCTTCTTGGTGATCTGTAGATGATCTTCTAAGCCTCATGTCGTTATTTTCCCCCTAACCCAGTGACTGTGAAGTTTGATTGGCTGAGATCTTTTTAAGGACCTTCTCGTTTAGGTGCTTGATACCATTTTGAAAGGTACGTAGGTACGTATATAGATAGATCAGGTTAGAATGATTAGCTAAGCGACCCGGGATCAAATAGTCGGGTCCATTTTACCACGCCTAGCACGACGTTCTGCACGTTCCAGGCCAACCGGGGTTGCCCAGGCTGCCCAGGTCGCTTTAACTTTAGGTCAAATTTAATCAATGTTAGTCAATTTTAGGACAATTAAAAAGCAGCAGCCAAAAAATGAGAATCCCGTAATTTGGCGACGGGTTGCGGTGCACATGGTTTTTTTGCGACATGTCCAACACGACGGCTATTCGAGCCTAAAATACAATACTGACCATACTGAACATCTATCTCCTATCTCACCTTAGTCATTGATTGTCAGCTTCTCAGGTGACTCTGATGCGACTCGAAACCATCAGTCATCCTATGTCCTGATCATTCAAATCAAAACCCAAAACCAAAACCAAAACCGACTTTCGCTTATCGCCCTCTTTGTCGTGGTTTACCGTTTATCGTTTTATCGTTTTACCGTTTACCACGTCCTGCACTTCGTCGTGCCAAATTTGCGCCAAGGTGGCCACGTCCCTCACGTCAAGACATTGGACAAACCGTCCGCCTTTTGTTTCAACCACTCGCTGAGCAGATAGCTCGGAGGTCGTTTGTTCGAATTACGCCTTCTAATTGTCGCACTTCTATCATTTGTTGAGTAGGACATCAATTGTAATTAGGAAAGAGGACGCGATCTCTACATACTGCTACGCGCCGTAATTTAATAGCAGCCTACGGGTCTGCGAATAAACCGACACTCCCTACATTTACTCCCTTTCTAACGACCCGAAGAGAGCGATCTCTCTCAATCGACGTTCACTATGCATTACGCTTATCCTCCTCGGAAGAGTTCGAATCCTCCGCCCTACTTGCCTCGTTCCTCGCGGATACCGAGAATACGAAGAGGCCACCTACGACCAATTGCCTTGTTTGGAATAATAATTGTTGGGTTGATATGGCTATTTTCGGGCAGCTCAAAACACGCCAAGCACACGATATCAGGAAAACCGGCGGTCGTATTAGTTACTGTGTTCGATGATAAGAGTGATAACTCCGCATATCACAAGAATATCAGGGAAAATAGAATCCAATATGCGGAAAAACATGGTAGGATAAGCTGTGAGCTGAATATCTAAGGCTGTCCTGCTAATCATCAAGTAGGATACGGTACATTGCTTGTCAAAGTAGGCGACTACGACCTCAATGGCTCGCCCTCGTCCTGGTCGAAAGTCGTAGCAATGCGCCACGCGATCACGAAATACCCCGACTGTAAATATATGTGGTACCTTGATCAGAATGCGTTTATCATGAACCCTAGCCTGAAGGTGGAAGATTATGTCATGAGCGCCAGCAAACTCGAAGCCAGCATGCTGAAAGATCTTCCGGTGGTTCCACCGGATAGCATCATTAAGACATTCTCACACATCAAGGGAAGTGATATCGAATTTGTCATGACACAAGACAAAGAAGGTCTTGCTTCGGGAAGTTTCGTGATCAAAAACGGCGAATGGGCCAAGTTCTTCCTCGACACATGGTTTGATCCGTTATATCGAAGTTACAATTTCCAGAAAGCGGAGACTCATGCTCTGGTACGTTATACATTGTTGCTAACGTCCATCTTACATAAGAAGAGCGTTTCAAGTTCTAACAGATACCAGGAGCATATTGTCCAATGGCACCCGACAATTTTGTCAAAACTGGCGATCATCCCTCAACACATCATCAATGCTTACAGCAGTAATGACTTCGGCGCGCAGTACAAAGACGGCGATATCGCTGTTGTATTTTCCCGCTGTTCGGATACGGGAGATAAAAGCTGTGCTAAGGAGGCCGAACGGTTTTCGCAACAGTGGCGAACTTCCTTTTCTAGATCATGAGAAGATATATACACGCGATAATGTGTAATGACAAGGGCCGTCACGACGCAAACACCGAACTCGCAACGTCGCGGCGGCGATGAGAAGGAAAGTGGCCATACTAATGGTTTATAGGCGTTCAAGGAGCACGAGGATAACTCTAGATTCGGTTGTTCTATTGTCCTCTACCAACACTGAAGGGGGCTCGGCATTTACATAGGTGTTTTGACGGCTTGGAGACCACCACGTTATTTATCCGCTTCGGCGATACTGGATGTATTATTTCTCAAAACTACGACCGACGGAAGGCGTCCGCGACGATGTTAGGACGATGTTAGGACCATCAACTCAGTGTTTTATTCGTCGTATACTACTGATACACGAACACATTCTGCAATTTTAGCAGATTATTTGTCAACGATTATGTACGGGAATTGTCGGATATTTGGTGATAGGGGTCGATAGCACCGTGGCAGATAGCCAAATGAGACTTACCATCTCAATACAAACACAAATACCTAGTACCGTTGAATAGGAGCTCCGATGTAACCGGTAGATACACGATATTTCGCAGTGGGTATACATGTCGCTCTGTTCAAACACATCGTCAGCCTACTGCGAGGCACTTGCTCAGGTAATGGCACGTGCCTAAAACTTTGAAGTTGCAAGGCTGCCAATTGTCTGCGATATTACTCCCCCCTTGATAATGCGGCGACGTCTTGGCCAAATGATTACAGGTACTATGCAGTATCAAATAATACACTCTAAGGGAACTTTTCCGGTTGGCTGCATACTACGTATCACAGCACGTACAGGTAGGTGCTTTTAACTTACTTTTCTTTTTTCTTAGGCGAGAGACAATATCCATCCGGCTCTAAGCCATCCGATGATAAAAGGGATGGCCGAGGACGACCGTACGTTTCAGCTATTACCAGCGTACCCTGCGCACTCTGCTTTTTTACTACGTAGTACCGTTGCGTGGTGCCACATTGTATGCGGCTACATAGCACGGAAGGGGATAAGTGCCATCTCAAATGAATTCGTCTGAAATTTCATAAGACGGGAGGACGGGCATTGGATGAATTTAGGTATGTCAAGTATCATCTTGGAATGTTAGTGCTAAAATCTTGATGCCAGATGAATGGTAGCATTTAACCTTAAACATTACCCAGCTATCGGTATCCTCGCTTACCGAGAGGGGGGCATGTATGTACTCCCGCGACATATGGATATCAATGTATCCGTGTTGTAATTGATATCATATATCACATTTCTTGTACAACAGGAAAGAAAGTTTATAATATTTGGAAAACTTAATAGGTATTGGTTTTTAGAAACTAAACACTTTGGGTTTATCCTTAAACAACTTCAATATGTAGCAATTCAAACTTCTCTCACGCAGATCAGATCAGGGCAGCCCAGAAACAAAATGACAAATAATAGACCCTCAATTGTAATTCTTCGCCCGAGCATAAGCTGCATGAGTTGGTTACCTGGTTACCACCGCGAATTACATCGTACAACGCACCTTCGAATGGTGTCACAAGTCACAGGCACGCAAAGATGCCGGTTTGCCAAATGTGGACGCCAAATCAATGCGGCTCACCTAGATCTCGAGAGAAGACGTAGTCTAGCTAGTCAGCGACCTTTTTAACTCGTTTCTAATTGTAGATCACACAGTTGACCCCGACCGATTTGGGGAGTAACTGGGCCAGCTAAGCAGATCACACATACCCCGGTCAGCCCGGTTGACGATTTGGAGCCCTTGCAGGGGCTTCGACGTCCAGTTACCCGATCCGGGCTCAACGCCAATCAACCAATGGTTCGTCAGCTATCCGTCGCATGAATGAATACGTTCTTTCGACATGGTAAGCTTGGCCCTGCCAGGCAAGCAGATAACCCGGATGAGTAAAGATGGGGGTTGATAGAGCTGTCGTTCGTGCCCATCAGCCGCCATGTGTGTGTCTGTGTGTTGCTTGGACATCAATACTCCATTGATTCTCCGTTTCAACCGAGTCTATCACTCTTCTCTCTTCCTTCTTCCACCTTCTTTTCTGTCTTGATGACATCGTCCTGGCGACAATTCTGCTTCTAGTCACTCGTTATGGGCTCGTGAACGATGCAGCAGAGCGGGCTCTTGCAGTGCTCTTTATTAATCGCGCTGGGCACGATAGGGATATGGGCCACGGAGAATGTTGGAGAGGTCCGGGGGGATACTGGGTCGTCACCACAGAAAGTGGCGCAAGTGCCACGCGGGGAAGAGCCATTTTTATGGAATAATTTTGAACATGTCGTCGTTGAGAAGGACAACACGGTCGGGAGCGGGAAGGTTATAGTAGAAAGGATACCGGACTCGACGAGAAGAAGTCCCAGAGAACAGGCAGCTCCAGCCTTAACGACGCCCCAACCCACAATACAACCACAAAAGCGTCAGGACGATGGCCAAGTCCAGGCGCTCTCGCAACAGCTCCAGTCGCTTTCGCAATCCGCGACTCAAGCACTGTCGTCCGTCTCGTCGAGCGCATCATCGGCCATGAGCCTTGTATCTCAATCCGCACAGTCCGTCCGACAGTCCGCCGACCAAGCGGTCCGGTCTGCTAATCAGAATGCCGACGATGCTAACCGGCAATTGTCGCAGACTATATCATCAGCATCTAGTGCCCTCTCCGCGGCTAGTGCTCGCGCGACCGATGACCTAAACCGATCATTATCAAGCATGAGTAGCCGTATCTCATCCAACCAAGCCAGTGCTCAAAGCAGCGCAAATAGTGCTATAAGTGCCGCTCGGGCAGAGGCCAGCTCAAGTGCATCAAATGCAGTGAATATAGCTGCCAGTCAAATTCAAGAGGCAAGGGCCGACGCAAGCGGCATAAGGGTATGTTTCGATCTTCAAGATTATCATAGATCTTCATGGTCAACTAACATGCTATAATAGGGCGATGCAAATTCTATTGTAGCACAGGTGCAATCAAACTCCGTTTCAGGCGCAAACGTTGCTATAATAGTTACGGTGTCAGTCGTTGGCACTGCTATACTTACTGCCATCGCCTCGTACTTCGTTGTCCGATATCGACGCAAGAAGAGACGTAACCGCGAACCTCTTGCTAGGGCAATAAATGCTAGTGATGAAAAACAACAATATGGCTCACCATATGAAAAGCCAGTTGCCGTTCGCGGTACACTAGGAAGTCCGAGCCCTCGGTTTACGCCATTTGGTGGTGGAACGGGCTATCCGATGGACAAATTCAAGCTTCCGGATCTAGGTCTTAGCCCATTTCTTAAAAAGAAAACCAACGAAGGAAGCCCAAGCTTTAGCGATATTGGTTTTGCGAAGAGCACCTATAGTCCTAGAGACAACAGTAGAGATGGGCCTGTAGGACCTTCTAATAACTCTAATAACGACGTTTACGGCGTCTCACCCACGAGCTTCCGGTTGCAGAAGGAAAATAGTGTTAAGAGTGCCACAAGCGTCCGGCTTATCAGAGTAGGAAGCACTAAAGGCAAGGGTAAAGAGGAGGACGAGAGGGCCTTGTTAAGTCCAGAAGACTCTCCACCACCGCCACTTCCTGTACAGGTACCAACGGCACCAGTGGCACCACCAGCGCCAATAGCATCAGTGCCAGCACGAGTACCGCTCCCGGTACCTGTAGCAGTAACGGTTCCAGTTCCAGTACAAGTTCCAGTACAAGCTCAACCTCAACCAGTCGAGCCTCCATCGCCAGTAGAACCTCAAATCGCAGAACCAGCAGCAGCAACTATTCGGGTCGTCCGCAACTCGGAGCCGCCAGAAGACCCGGAACCAGAACCGGCTCCAGTCAGACGTAGCTCGACGTTCACCACAATGAACACGATGACTAGCCAGCAACGACTCCGATTCCGCGACAGCAGCGACATAGAATCTGCCGAACCATCACCAGCTACCGGAGCCTGGCGACGCTCCCGCTCCCAAATGATGTCCTCGATGCGGAATACTAATACGGCTTTCCTACGCACGAACTCCGCGAGCCCCGATAGCGCGGGTACTCAATCTCCGCCTAGACGACCCAAGAACGCCGGACCGATGAGTTTCGCCACGTTCCCGCGTATCCGCGACGGTCCGTCGAGAGGTTCGGCTGCGGAGGCTATCATGAACAGGGGCCGCTCGGGACTAAGCGGAGTCACGGCGCGACTAAGAGAGGAGGCGGAACGGAGGAAGAGGGAGCTGGACGAAGTCGGGGGTGACAGGAGTAGCGTCAGGATGAGCAAGGACGTTTCCGAGTCCTCTGAGAAGAGGGAGACGAGAGGTCCGAATTGGCCATTCGGGAGCAGCTAGCTCGTCAGGCTGGACTGGGTGGATGGTCGGATCGAGGAGGTCGAGATCAGGACGTAATGGGAGACTGGATAGTATAGAAACATAATTTTTCGGGGGATACCGCGCATGACTCGAGGATTATTGGGATGAGTAGCGTGGGGGATGTGACGGGAGAAGGGGAGAGAGAGATACTTAACGTAATCGTGGCTGGGACCGGAATACCATATCAAATAAGTGTCTAAATATTTATAACTTAGTTTATTCATATATATCTTTCTTACATTTTCCGTCTCGGGTTCGTCTGTGTTTAGCGCTTGTTTATTGTAGTATTGGCGATTAAGGAGGTACTTACTAACAGCACTTCAGATGAGTCTTACCTAACGCACATCTCCTCACATGTCCCCAAGTGCCAGACAACTTCAGATAACTACTTACAAAACCAAACAGAACCAGACTTAAGCAGATTGCTCCGGTTCTCATTGGCGAGCCTCCTTATCCGGACCTTCGTAATCCTTGTTTCCAAGGCTGTCTAGCACTTCCTTCCACAGTCCAATGAGAACATCACCCAGACCCAGGAGTCCAGGAAACAAGACACGAATAAGACGAACGAGAGCTCTCGGTCAGATAACCGCAAGATATCCATGGATGTATAGTAAGTTCCATTAATAGCTAGGCCAAGCTAGGCTCTACCTACCCAACATACCCAAACCAGCCAGTCAGCCACATCCAACTTCCATCAGGTACTGTACTTCCCCCATCCGTGTCGTGTGACCCAGCTCGAACTACATACCTACTTACCTACACGCCATGGATCTGGCACTCCATACGCATGTGCCACTACCGCCCACGCGTCCTCGGCTCGATCCTCCCGGCTCAAATATCAGATTAGCGGGAAAGCCACGGGACCCCCGACGCTGCTGCTTCGACGTGAACTATAGTCTTACGTACATCTACGTACGTCTACGCCGGTCGAAAAATAACTCTCTTACTCCGAGTGGTTGGTTCGTGGGAATAGAGATGTTTACATATGAGTCATTACCTACTTACTTCGGCCAGTCGCCCACGACGAGAGGCAGGTTTACTCGCAAGACCCCCCAAATCGAGCGAGCGCCGACTGACCGGCCCGTCCTCCCAGAAAAGGGACTCGGTAGAAGAATACGGAAATTGGGTGCGTGATCCATCATCTATTTGCGTGGGGTTGTGGGATACACGATCCTCATCTGACCCCCTATTGCATGTCACCTGTTAGTGCCTAGCACGTACTGACATGCAGGAAAAAGCATCCAGCTGCATGTTTCTTTTACGTAGGTATTCACCACGCATATCAGCTTGGGAAACAGGGAAGCGTGGCGGTAATTCGCCCCGGTCTTTGTGAAATATTTCGAGAAGTGTAAGAAAACTTCTCCTTTGGTACTACCTTGTACTGTAGATGTACCGATTTTGACGCCCGATCAACTAAGGTGTATATGTGATGCCCGCTGCCGACCAATCTTGATTTCAACAACTTCTATCCCATGTTGCCAACAACGCCTAGTTTTATGCAAGCTCGATATGCCCTCCTTTCATTAGAGAATAGCAACGAAGAGCAGGGTAGGAGGTGATATTGGCAGTACCAATGTTCGTCATCTCGACCTGGATTCTTCATCGTAAGTAGTTAGAAATAATGGGGCACTAGATGTAATGCTGTAATGCCACATGAGAAAATGAATTTCTCAGGAGATACCAACAACTCCAGAACCCTAGTCTATGCAGTTTTCCCAGAACGGACTGGGATCGAACGAATCGTTTGGAGAGAAGAGAAAGATAAGAGCTGACCCATATCGCGAGACGAAGAACGTCGAAGGCAAATGCGAAACCTTTGCGAATATGGTTCTTTTATGCGCTGAGACGGTTAGGTTCTATGCATGGTAGATAGCTCAAGAGCCTGTAGAAGCTCCGGCCGATCGGAGAGGGCCTCCTTCGCCTGGGAATACGTGAACCACTGACGTTCCCTCTTATGCTTCTCGGGCCAGTTGCTTTCCTCCGTGAGGACAGTAGCTTCATAGAAGCGGTATAATGATTTAGGCGCATCCTTGGATAGCTTTTTAGGTGGCCGGGAGTCAACGACTTCGCCGAGATCATAGTCGATACGGATAACTATCCCGGCCTCTTCCCAAGCTTCGCGTTCTGCAGCCTCTGTGCATTCTTCGTCTGATTCCCAACCTCCCTTCGGGATAACCCAACCTTTTCTCCTAGTCGATTGGATGAGCAGGACGTATAACCTGTCCTCCGTGAGAGGCACCACACCGGCCACCAGTCGTTCGCCCTTTGCGTTGTAGCCTGGAAATTTAAGGGTTAGTTGGTCTACGGGGCAGGCGGTTCAGAGCTGTCGCGCCACAAGAACAAATCAAGACAAAATATCAAGACAAATCAGCCAAGAAGCGTGTGACAAAACTTACGTTGTTTGCTTCTACCCGTGCGAGACTCCATTGTGCGATTATTTGACGAGCCGGACGCCATTTTGGAAAACATAGAGGAACAGGAATGGCGTGCGTGTTCCAATTCTACCTAGGAAGTAGATTAAGACGGAGATAGAGACGGAGAGCCGAGATGTTTGGTTGTAGGGGATATCCTGGGTAGAGGGTGCCGGCCAGTTGGAGCTGGAACTAAAGGCGGTTTACCGACGGATGTTGAGCTGCATGGTCGTGAATAGTCTAATAATTAGTCGATGGATGATGTTGTAAATTAGCGGCGGTGTGATGATCGCGTTTCTCGTGATGTTGGCGTTATATGTAAGTGTAAAATAGTCTAGCTTTTTTCCCGTCTTACTAGGCTCTTTCTACAAGGATTTATTTCTCCTTAGACTAGAGTTTCGAATGTAGACAAATACTGTATCTGTATGACCTGTATGAATTGTACGGTACTGGTAGTATCCAGGGGATTCCGGCCCTAATAACCAACTAGAAAATAGAATGAGCGGAATTGGCAGAATTGTACGTCCACGTAGAACACACAGGCACTTTCGGACCCACGTGTGACTTCGGGGTTATCCTCGCAGGGTCGAAGACGTTACGGAAGCGTGGAAAGGAGGCGCGGCAGATCCGGGGTTGCTTTTTTTTCCTTGCAGACAGTCAAAGGAACGGAAGGGTAGGACGAACTCGTCGCATACGCCGACTTCTTTCTGATTCTGCAGCGGAATTTTTTTTGTGGGGAGCAGACAAACAGACAAGGAAAGCAAGCGGTCAGGTAGGTAGGGAACAATTCCTTGTCTGACGAAGAGAAGGCCGAGTTATAAGTGAGGTAGGGTTAGGGTGCTCAAGACGATGTTGACGTTGGGAGTAAGCCACTAACGAGTGAGGATAAAGGCTGTAATAAAGGTTTCCGTTCTGGCTGTTCTGGCTGGACCAGCACGTCCGTTGCAAGTCTCGTGCCATATCTGTAATAAAATGGAGGGGCACGACAAGGAAAAGCAGGCAGAGTTGGTTTTTATAGTGCTTCCTCTTTTTTAGAAGGGAGAAAAAAAGGAGCCCCCAGTCTAGAAAACGAGCGAGGAGCCGCGGACCAGGGCGAAGGCATGAGCTAGGTACGGTAGCTGCGTAGGTCTGGGAACTCTGGTAGGTACGATTACTTTTAGTAAGGTTGTAAGATGCAGGACCCAGAGTCCCAGACTACCTAAAAGGTACCTGGATACATCCCGTACTTGCCCGGTACCAGCCCTGGAGACCCTCTTGTGCCTACCTAAAACCCCTAAAAGTCCCTAATGTCCCTAAAATCTGTACCGTGCTTAGCAGCCCTGAAGGATGCGCAACGCCGCACGCCGCACACACACACCCACATAGATGTCCAACGCTGAAGGTGTACACATGTATATATGTAGGTACATATCTCACTTTGATATGTAACCTACATATAGTACATGTAGCTTCGTGGCTTCAAATCTAATGCCAGGTGAGGTAAGGCAAGACAAGACAAAGACGAAAGACAAGGTAGGGCAAGCCATACACAGCTTTTGCTCGGATCTGCTAGCTGCTAGGACGGCTTAAGGTAACCTACCCTACTTAGTTTAACCATGTCAACCATGTAAACTGCCCAGGCGCCCAGTGCCTAGAGTACTTTGTGTTTCGCGTTTTGGGTTGATAGTTGATGTACATGTATGGTTCGGTATAGATCATACGCGTGATGTTTTGAAGCCAGCCTGCCAGTCTACCAGCATGATCCATAATTGAGCCTTGAGGTGTACGTATTGTACCGCCTATATTTCTGGGCAATAGGTACCGCAACAGCGACCAAATGCCAGTGCTAAAGCTAGGACCAAAGCTCAAGTAACTTTTGGCTACGGGTCCCAGGGCCGAAGCTAACGAAATGCCCGCGTTAGGTGGGCGAATTCTTTAAGAGAAAAGGAGACAATAAAATAATAATAAAACGAAGCACGAGAGTGGAGGAGAAAAATAAAGAATAGAAAAATTTTTCTTCTCGAAATGGAATGGAAGAACCCAGATAGGCTTGCCGCGACCCCGCTACCTGCATGCAGCAACTGCAACTCCTGCAACTTCTGCAACTCTTACTTCACTCGATGGAGTTATACTCAACGCTGCTTCCAAAAACCCCACTTGTATACCCTCAATTAAATGTAGCTAGGGACGGGCTGTTATTCACATATTTACGTTAGATGAAAAGAGCGATGGGAAATTAGAATGAGTAAGTTTAACCTTGTGAGTTGTAAGCTATATGCATACACCTATTGATACCCTTCTAAGTTAGATATTTCTAGGTGCATTGGATACCTCTGTCCTAGGTAACCAGTCCCTGAAACCTCGACTGGATACTCACATATTTACGAGGCTTCAATTCTATACCAATCATATATATCCAAATCGAAGACCATGTACCATTACACCATTACACACATATGTTGGTTGCCATTAAGCTTACCCACGGCAGTGTTACATCCATTTCTTCGAAAGCGCTTCATTCCTGTTACTTTCATACCCATACTTAGTCCCTAGCACCGGTCGGCATATAGAAGTAATTATGGCCCTGAATCGGATCTGCCCCTCGTCTGCATCCTACCGTCGATCCCCGAACGTCCCAATTGAATATAACTGAAGCCGCATCGTGGAGGAAAATCTTCCTCTATATTGATGTACCTACTACCTAAGCGTAGAATGGGGACACCGACATGCATAACAAGTAGGCACATAGGCACACACTTATTCTATGTATCGTGTGTTAAGTGGCTAAGACAAGGCCGCCGTCAACTCAATAAAAGCCACTATTGTTGGAAATGAAAAAAGTGTTGAGGAGAAACTCCATCAACGTGACTGAACCAAACCGGGTCGGTGACGTAGCATCTGGACTTAACGGAGATCCATCATCCCATCTGTCCCATCTGTCCCGTAAGTCCCATTTGTCTAGGTAAGAATACGTGATAGTACCTACATGCGTATACGTACGTACATAAATCCTCCGGCTTTGGTAATTGCAACTGTAAACTTGACGGCACCGTTGGCATTGGCTCTGTAACTGATCTTCGGCTGACTTGGTCTTTATATTTCGTATACTTGCAGCTTGCCTTATTTCCTGCGTATCACTCGACCAATCTCACCGCGACATATCTGATGATTCTGATAGGGTTTATTCAAACATTAAAGGAGCTAGAAGAGTGAACGGAAAGCCCAATTGGGTTGTATAATTCGTCATAGCTTAACCTGCATAACACCATGCAGCCTTTAAACCAGAATTTACCTAGGCAGGTAGTACTGTAGTAGAAGTGGTAGTGACTTCGTTGCTTTTACTTCAATCTGCTCCTAATCTGCTCCAGGGCTAGGCAATTGGAAGGTGACGCCTGGTATATGTATGTAGGTATGAAGGTACTTGCAGCTAACGCCTATTTGACGTAGTGACGTTAGGTACCTATCTTTTGCCCACTGGTGGTCTTGGTAGACCTGGAGACTTTCACCCCTCTCTCCTTCCACCTAAAGAGATAAATACCCACACTTGGGTAGTACCTGACAGAACTTCGAATATCAAGTCCCAATATCTTCTCTTTTCGCCTCCTTTATTCCGATGCCTTAACCTAAACTTGGACAACCACATAACCAATATGCAGGTCACCCATGCTACGGCAACCTTCATCAACCCATAAATCCAACATCGAGGGTTCTCAAAGCAGATCCCCCAACTTACGAGTTCCTAGAATATACTAGGACCTAAGTACTACATACTAAGTAATATACCGAATACACCAGATTATACCTTACCTTACCTTATACCTTACTACCTACTACCTACTACATAATCCCACGCGAATCAACGGTAGCGGACACTGTACTGTCGCTCCTATGTCGTCTGACTCGACACCGACTCTTCCAATCCCGGTCCAACCCAAGCACCACCTACGCTATACGCAGTGTACAGTACCGTTCTGTCTGACCATCCGGTCATTTCAGCCATCTAAAAATCTAGCCTAGCCTAGCCACCGCGGGGGCGTCACTGAAGGATGCAGGCCACCCCTGAATATGCATTTTTGTATATATCGCCAATTGGTGAGTTGAAATTTCGCATCGAGTCTATCTACACAAAGTACCCCAAGCCGCTTGAGCTCTCTCACGCCTTCTCAACCAACCATTCCGACCCGTGCTCCATTGCGGTCTTATCGTTGGTCCGTTAGTTTGCATATGGTTTTATGGGGAATACTACACTCCGTCATGTTCGTTGGCGCGCCACTACCAGCCCACTGGCGTCTTCCAAAAACCGCCGCACGGCTCCGGTAAGGCACCTAGGTGAAAGCGACAACATCTCCGATTGAAGGCGACTGGAGGTACCTATGCCAAGCAGCCATTAAATACCAAGCATTCAGCCACAGCCTGCCAAATATTTCGCTACTAGCTGCGAACTTTGCCGGCCGTGCAATCACCGTCTCTTACCCAGCCGATGTACCATCGCGTGTCACCTCAGATTCGCTCTCACTCTCTCTCGGGAGCAACGGTTTAACATCGCATGCCTCCCGCTCCCGTCGTGCTCCGAAATGCTCCTTTCTTGCCCCCTTTCCAGATCAGGCGTTGGCTGCAGACATGATCAAGTGATCGACAATGATTCCTTCATTCGTTTGTTCTCGGTCAACTATTATCTCTTACTCAGCTCAGCTGAAAGACCTGACTTTGCAACTCACGATGCAGAAGAGTAGAGGTTCGGCAACTAACCCTTTCTAGGCTATAGGAAATCATCTAACTGCGGCTACTGCCGCCGCAAGGGTCTCGGTCAGTCTCTCAAAGGATGTGTCACATCGACCATGCTAGCATTTTTTCACGATCTTATGCCTTCGTATGCGAACCTACCTGAACACTGATGTTCGGGTGGTTCAGGTAAATTATCCAGTTATTGTTGTATCATCAGTTGATCAATTTTGCATCGTGTAGCGTCTTACAAGGATTTTCAGTTTAAGCACATGGTGGACTTTGCAAATGTGATTTGAGCAATGTTTAACTTACTTGTGCCTTCCAGGCCACTCCTATTTTGCACGTGCGACATCTATGAGTGCGGCGAGCTACCAGGCTCTTGTGGATCGATGTTGGAGGCGGTCCGGATCGCTCCTCTATCGACCAAATCAACGGGACGCTTGCTGTCCGCATTATACGATTCGTCTTGACTCTGGCCGCTTTCGGCCGACGAAAGATCAGCGGCAGGCTGTCAACCGTCTCAACAAGTACATCATAGGCGATGCCTATGCCAAAGAAGCTGCTCGTTTATATCCGAAGTCACGCGAGCAGGCTCGGAAGCGGGACACCGAGTTCGATTTAGTGGAAAGAATCCACGAAGCTGAGAGGACACTGCTGAAAGAACCGCCCGAACCATCCCACACCTTTACCGTGACCTTAGAGCCTGACGAATTTACCGAGGAGAAATTCCGTGTCTTCGAGAATTACCAGAGAATCATCCATCGGGAGTCTCCGTCGTCCATCTCCCGAGAAGGGTTTAAGAGATTTCTCTGCACCTCCCCTATAAGGCAGGAAAAACACATAACACCAGACGGAAAAGAACGCCAGCTCGGCTCATTTCATCAATGCTACCGACTCGATGGCCAGTTGGTGGCAGTAGGCGTTTTGGACCTTCTTCCAGACTGTGTCAGCGCAGTCTACTTCTATTATCATGAATCCATTCATAGATTTAGTCCCGGGAAACTTGGGGCTCTACGAGAAATCGCGCTGGCAATAGAGGGAGGCTACCGGTATGTGTTCAAAGAGCCCTAAACTCGAGGCTAACCGCCTTCCCCTTAAAACCCCTATTGCATTTTCCAGCCTTATCCTTTAATAACTAAGCACACCTAAAATTCCTACATTATAGAGGCTTAGAAACTGTGCAATGAAATATTGACGGTTTATAGATGGTGGTATCCCGGCTTTTATATCCATACCTGCCCCAAGATGAGATACAAAATCGACTTCTCTCCGCAACAGATTCTTGATCCAGACACCCTGGAATGGGTAGAGCTTACCAACAACGTTTTAAAAAACTTCGACGATCACGGGATCCTCCATTTCCAGAAAACCGAAGAGGGCGTTGTAGAGACCGACACACCTACGGATAAAGACGTCACGCCGATGGAAGTTGAGGAACAAAAAGAGGAAGTATTTACCGAGAATGATTCCGATAGCGACGAGGAAACGCCGCTGTTCACCAGCAACATGCCAGGTATTCCCTCGGTTGATAAGATGAGCCGAGTGGACTTGGACCACATCGCAGTGCGTGTCAGTCGGGGTTACTGTTATGCGGGCGATCTGTTCGACTGGCATAACGAAACCGTCAGCACTGAGGGATCGGCCAAGTCCATGGTTGCAGAGTTGGTGGCAGCGATTGGTCCAGAGCTGGTGAATGATATCTGCTTGGACTTCAAGTAGTTATGAACATAGTGCGACGAGACGTACATCGTCTGGCACCGGGGAGAATATTTCTCGGGGTATCTGGCGAGTGCCCAAGGGGGCTATAGATACTGAGATTAGGTAGCATATGTCATTTAGCTTGCCTAGGATATAGTTGCAGGTTGAGGCAACTATGATGATGAATGAAACGAAGCTATGAGCACTTATCAAGAACGCATTGAACAAGGCGATAGTACCCAATGGCCAATTTACCCTACATAGTATGGGAAGTAGTAGAACAATTAGTAATGACAAATGCACATATATTGATACACAAATCGTATATATACCCGATGAAGGTTCCTATCTTCCTAGAACGGAAAAAAAACACCATAAATAGTCTTCTAGTTGGATGGTTATCCTATATTTCCACATATGTAAGAGATGTAAGTCCGACTGCAAGCTGGGATAGCTAGAAAGCCGTCCTTATGACTTCAAGATTCCCTTGACCTCGGGAACCTTCGCAGCAAATTCAGCCGTCATCTCTGACCAGACCACAGCTTGCATCTTCTTTCCATCTTCGCTTGTTATAATGATATCTGCCTGTCTGATGTAACGGTTAGTTGTGATAATACGATGAGTTTTCCTCTAAAGTGAAGTGGCTTACTTTTGATAGTCGCTATCCGAGCCATAGAACTTGATAAACTTCCCCTGTAGACAGGACATTCTGTTAGTTGACTAGACGGGTATCATTGCATATGAAGTTTCTTGATGAAAGAAAGGGAGGTTTGGAACTGGTCTTTCTTACATGCTCGCTCTCCTTCGTTAGACAGGCCGCCATATACGTTCTTGCGCCGTTCAACGGCGTCTTAGCGAAGAGGCCCAAGAAAATTGAGGCGAAAATTACTACAATAACTCCGAGCTCACGAAGGTTTCTGGATAAATCCGATGCTACGATTCCCGGACACATTGTGTTTATTATAACTTCGGGACTAGAAGGGTGATTGTAAGTTAGTTAGCACTCACTATGGGGAAAAGGGATAATAAGCTCACCGTCCATCTGGCCCCAGTGCCATTTTCACTAGCTCATTGACCGCATACTGAGCCATCAGTTTGGTCGTCGCGTACATGTTGCTCGCACCGGGCCAGTTCTCAGGCTTGCTGAAGTGCTCCAAGAGGCCGGTTTCTGATGCCCATTTCTGCCATTCCTGTATATTTGGGTCTAGATGTCGTCCTGAACCAGTTACAGCTAGATGTGCGGGTGCCGAGCGGTTGGCGCGCTCTGCCTTCATCCAGGGGAGTAAGAGGAGAGCTAAGAGTATCGTGCTCAAGGTATTAACTTGAATATTCTGGTCCCTATAGGTTGAATCATCGATTAGCCGAAAATTCTAGCCGATTGCGCAGCTATTTGTCTTATCCCTGGGTATCAGGACTTAAAAGGGGGTAGGAAGTTGTTGAGTCTTACCAACCCTCCTCACCACGGGTAAACTCAATAGTCGATAGACCAGCGTTTAGCACAACGGTATCTATACCGCCTTTCCCCTGTCGAATTTTCTTCACTCCCTCAGAGAAAGCGACAACTGAGGCATATCGGCTCATATCGAGATCCATAACCCTCAGGCGACCTTTACTCCGACCACCCGTCTCCCGCTCAATAATCTCGAGGGCGGTCTTCGAACGGGCCGAATCACGACTCGTGATTATGACCTCAGCGGCGCCCAAATTAATGAAATGTACCGCGGCGGCTAGACCAAGTCCGGCCGTTCCACCAGTCACGAGGACGATCTGGTCCTTGAAGGCGTCCGGTGGCGGAAGGGGTATGGGGAACCATTTCATGTAAGCCTGACCTAGGAGTTTCTTTACTGAGAAGGACATGTTGTGCGACAGATGTTTATATACATATATCGAGGAAAGATATTTGGATATCGAGATTGAGATTCAGAATTGGGGGGTGGCTGAAATGATCTCGGATGACGTAGCATCCGGATGTTACACGACGTATATTAATTGGTGCTGGAGCGTTGGAGTAGATATAAACGAGATGAGGCTATTTTGCCATAACTTCATCGCGACAGCAGACATCTTTTATACTGATAGCCTCACGATTGACTTTACTTAGAGCCCCCTAGACACATACACGCCTCGAGATATCAGTACTGCTTACATATCTAACCCGGAGACTTTCCATATATCTTGCTTATTTCATTCTTAGAATAAGATTATGTATACTCAGATGAAGCACCATAAATTCTGACGCCTTATGAAGTATGACAGTCGAACTCGGCAACTTTTCGACGTTATCCACAGCTTTACTTCCTTCGTGGGCTGAAATCGGCGCCGTGTTGCTCCGTAATGATTTGTCTCCGAGAGCCCCTGGTAATTCCCTTGTCGCCTCCGCCACAAGCTGAAAATAATTAGGCCATTTCACGTAGATTTATAACACTAGAAAGCTGAAATGGACAAGAGAAGAATGGAGAAACTGTGTCATTATGTGCTAGGGGTCGAATAGAGAATCTAGTATAGGGAGGACTGAAACCCCTTGGCCATTATGATTCGTCGTCCCGCGGCGATGTTAGAAAATGATGGACCTGTCTAGATAACTCTGACAGTCTGTATGCCAATGAATTGATGTTTTCCCATGAATCGAAGCCTCGCTCCTCAAGTTGAAATTTCTAAAGAGTTAATGTACGGAGTTGAATCTCGTGAACTCCTGGTCGGCGTTTACATCGTATGACGATATGTGCTTAAGCAAATACTCAATAGTAGCATATCTACCTTGCATACTATCGATAAGCTTGTCGATTAGCCTCGTCGATCTCTCAAAAATAAAAAACTGCCCCACCACAAGCTTAAGCCAATCATTTACCAAACCGGTCCCCAGCTCAAAAATCTCCCACCTCAGCCTCGCAACAGAAGTCTACTATATCGGCGCTGGCACATAGCGCGAGAAATACCTAATAAAATCCGGAATTGACTCTAGAGAACTTTGTCTATCCGTCCAATTGATCTACTTCCCGGGTTCCCTATACGGGACCACCATCACTACCCATCCTCTCCCCCCTCCCTCACAACCATGTCCTCAACAACGCAACACCTCCTCCTCTCCCCCGCCGAACTCGCCTACCTCCACAGCACCCTCCGCCTAACCCCGCCAGTCCGTCCAGACGGGCGCACAGCAACGCAATTCCGGCCCCTAACAGCCGAAACCGGCGTTCTCCCCGGCGCAAACGGCAGCGCGCGCGTATGTTTCGCGGACGGCACAGAAGCGATCGTCGGCGTGAAAGCCGAAGTAGAAAAACGGGCGCGCGTATCTTACTTAGACTATTTCTACGAGAACAAGGAATTGCGGCGGAAGCAGAAAGGGGGGGATGCTGAAGGCGAAGAGGAGGAGGCACAAGGGAAGAATGTAGGAAGTGTAGGGGGCTCTAACGACTGGGTCGAGATCACGGTTGAGATTCCCGGATACCGAGACGATGACAGCAGTACCGTGTTCTTAGCTACGATGTTAAGCGAGGCGTTACTTGCCGATGGCGAATTCACGAAAAAGCTACGCATTAACCGACGGTTTCACTGGAAATTGTACATTGATGTAAGCTCCTCATATTTTCTATACTCCCCCATTCTGTTTTGTTTTACAGTTCTTTGATATTCGAACAGAAGCTGACATATACGTCCGGCTCTCTAGATAATCCTCATCTCCCCACCGCTATCCTACCCCCTACCCCTCCTAAGCCTAACCACACACCTCGCCCTCCTCGCGACCCGTCTCCCCCGCTTAAAATCCGAAGCGGACGAGGAGCCGATGTTCGACGACGACTGGGCGGCCTCGCAGTTCATCTACCCGCGAAAAGCCGGCGCCCTTAGCTCGCGCCCGCCTATCACATTGCTTGTCATGGCCGTAGGCGACAACATTATATTCGACCCTTCGAAGGAAGAGCTGGCTGTCGCGGACTCCGCGCTCGCGGTTTCGGTGGGAGAGAGATCGTCGCTTGAGGATGAGTCGATGGAGGTGGATGGGGAAGTAGGGGGGAGCAATCAGCTACGCCTGCTCTCTGTACGAACAATAGATCCGCCCTCGCGGCTAACGGCCCCGGGTGTGCCTAATGCGGTGAACGCAGCGGCGTGGGGTAAGGACGCAGGTACGACGAAGGATCCCGGTGCTAGGGCGGCGGAGACAGATAATGTGGAGGGTGTGTGGAAGTTGCCGAGAGGAGGGGCTAAGGTCGCCGTCTTAGGGGCTATGGTACAAAAGGTGTTGGAGAAAGGGGGTGTCGCGGATGAAGTCCTGGAGGGTCTAGATACCGTCGAGTTGGGGTAGATTCGCGCAATTACGATACCATGAACTTTTAATGCCAATGCCAAACTAAGGATGTGCCTTGTCTTTCTCGGAGCAGAGCTGATATTCATCCACCTATGGGGAGACCGTGAGCCCTCTTCACTGCCACTGCATTTTTTCTATTCGTTCTCTCCTTTTTCGTATTATTTTGTATTATTTTGTACACTGTCCACCACTTAGAATACTCCAAACCACTTCTTGCGCTTCCCATCCGGCGTAAGCTCGGCAGTCGGAGTGGCTTCCGGCTCGATGACCGGGACTGTCTCCGGCTCAGATGCGGGGGTGTCAACGCCGCCGCCGCTGCTGCTATTCCCGAAGAACCCCTGCGTGACCTCCAAGCCGTGCGCCTTGCGGTACTCGGCCCGCTTCGCCACGTCGTCGACCCGCATCCTGCGCTTCTCGGCCGTCACGGCCGACTGGTGCTCCTCGTGCATCCGCATCACGTCGATCAGTACCCCGATGTACTGTAACGGGTGCTTCGGAAACTCGCTTATTGGGGGAATTAGGTCGGCGAAGGGCGACTTGGCGTTGAAGTTCGCGATAAAGGTGTACAGGGCTAGGGAGGTGAGGGTGCCCTATATGACGTTAGAATGAGGGCAAGGAGTTGGTGGGTGGGAGATGGGACGTACTAGGGTGATGAATAGGTGGATGCCCCGATGATTCAGGAACCAATGTGCCCATGTATCTGGAGGCGGCGGCAGACCCGGATATTGTCGCGCGGTCTGGGCCTTGAACTCTGTCTCGGATAGCTCCCCTCCATAATGCTTCGGGATCGAGCGCGGGAGACGTGCTCCGTGGGATGGTGGGTTGAATCTCTCAGGCTTCTCGAGTACGAGGGGTTTCGAAGGGTCTACTGGTTTGGACGCAGAAGCTGGTTTAGCTACCGGGGTTGGCGGAGCAGGTGCTGGTCTGGATGTAGGGGTTTTAGGAGTCACTGGTTGAGCTGCCGTTAGTTTGGGAGGCGGGTTTTTTGGAGGTGGTCTCGTCGGCGCGGAACGCTTTGCGGCTTTGGCAGCGGCTGAGTTGGAGGAAACACCTTTGGGAGGTACACCTCTCGGTGCGGTTGTATTAGATGCGTAGCGCACTAATACTTGTCCAAGCTCTGCGTTTAGGGGTCTTGTAAGAGCATTGGAACGTACTGCGGTCCGCCATAATGCGCCATATTGGGGTAATAGGTATCGCGGGATGTATGACGTTTGTGATGCCATCGTGAGCTCTATTTTTCCCCTTTAACGCGGGGTAAAAAAATTATTGAAGCTCAAGGAAAGAAGCTCACTCCTAGGTAATTAGTAGAGAGACAAATGTGTGCCAATTGGGCCCTGCAAGTGTGTCTCAATATCTCAATGCAAGCAGGAAGCATACATTACAGATTTGACCGCGTTTTGCATGAACTTAGAAATTCAAAATCGCATCGCTCATCTCTTACGATCCAATCCGATGAAGTCTCTTTCCTTCCCTAACCAAGTCGTCGGGAGTCGGTGTCTGCCGCTTGAGTTACCTAAAACGGTTTAAGGCCATGAGATTAGCGTGGATTCTCATGGAAGATAAGGTTCATTGGCTAATTGGCAGCTGCTAGAAAACACGCGTTAATTATTCTGGAGTCAGTTTCCTCGAAAATTTTCCTAAGTCTTCTAGGTCTGTGCTTGTGACTCCGAGATTCCTCCCGTCCGCATCGCCGTCCCACTAAATGGTTTAGTGAGCTGTTTAGTGGGCTTAGTGGGTACATGGAGCCTAGAAGAAAGGAAAGAATAGTGGGATATTCGTGGATATTCGTCTATGCGTCAGTAAAACCGGCTTTCCCCGGGAATGTATTACTTCTGCCTCGACCCTATTGGTTGGAAAGTGCTCGTCACGAGCCACATTGTGGCTAGAATTTCCGTAGTACCTTACCGAATTGCCCTGAACGCTGAGCTCATCGCCTTAAAATTTCCCAAAACACTTGCGCCGATTTTTTTTCTTTTCCCTTCTCCTGTCCTTCATACAAACCTCAGTGATTTTTCCTTAGACGAACAACTCTCGTTCTACTTGCGACAGCATACCTGCGTTCACTCGCCGCGTCTAATCATTAATACATCTTTCTCCGTCTTCTTAGTCTCAATTCCTCTAACGACAAAATGCCTTTCTCTGCTGGTAGGTTTCGCCTCTTGCATATTCCTTGATTTCGCCCTTGAGAGTCAACACGTCACCGTTCCCGAGCCATTGAACCGCCACCACTGTCTTCACGACTCCGAAATATCTTTGAGGGGTACAATAATTCCAATTATTTCGTACCAAGCCCTAATTCCGGGTTTATCTGTGACTTGCGATCTGTTGCCCAGGAAAGCCACAACAGCGTGCGCTATTTACGGAGCTGTGTCGGGTTCCCTGCGAGGCAGTCGCACAAAGATTTGCAGGAGCGCAAAGCATCTAGTGTTGACGAGGAGCGGTTTATCTGGCTTTGAAGACTACATCATGATTTTTGGGCACTTAATATTACGCTAGAATATCTTAGCTGACACGGCCATCAATCAGGTGACTCCAAGAAGGGTGCCAACCTCTTCAAGACCCGATGCGCTCAATGCCACACCCTAAAGGACGGCGAGGGCAACAAGGTCGGCCCTGCGCTTCACGGTCTCTTCGGTCGTAAGACCGGTCAGGTCCCCGGTTTCGCCTACACAGACGCCAACAAGCAGAAGGGAATTACCTGGGATGAGAGCACTCTGGTACGTGGTTTCCTAAGACGCCTAAGTCCTAATAAACAACCTCACTAACACTCCTGGTCAGTTCGACTACCTAGAGAACCCCAAGAAGTACATTCCCGGTACCAAGATGGCCTTCGGTGGTCTCAAGAAGGAGAAGGACCGAAATGACCTTATTACGTGAGTTACAGCTATTTCCGACAAGGCTCGGAGCCTATTTAACTAACCCTCTTCGCAGTTTCTTGAAGGAGTCTACGGCATAGACGAAGTTACGAGACAGACGTGTACCACTACAATCATGATTGCATAGACAGGACCGGCCAGTTGTACTTATAGACAGACTACTAGACCGATTTTCTTCACCCCTCGCGGTGCAAAACACATACCCATCTCCTCTTCTTTCAGAGCAGCATAGACCTGGTCGGAGTACTAGGAGTTCAGGCTTTCGTGTGGAGGCTTGGATTGAATATAATGTGTTGCAAGTAATTCGACATCATGATGCACTTGTTATTCAAGTCTTGTTGTGTTGTTTCTCAGTGTTACCTCGCGAGGTGACTACTTGTGTTCAGTGACTTATGATGACGTAGTTGTTACCGGTGATAACGTACCATACCGGCAGTGGGTATTTTTAAACAACCGTTATTTCCCACGAAAAAACGGTTTTTTGAGGACTTAAACGATTGTTGAAAACCTACAACGATTGTTGATTTATACATATATTATAATTCCAATGGAAATAGACCAATTCAACGGAAACAGACTCAATTCTTACATAATATTGCCAAGATCTGGCTGTGATACCTGAAATTCGTTGAAAAACTTAGAGAATTTTTTTCTTCAAAGAAAACACTTCTTCCTCCTACAACACACACACACCTACCTGCCTACAATACAACCAAACCAGGTCAGTACAGTTGAACCTCATCAAGATATAATCTAATAACGTATATACCTAGGTCTACCGAACCCATTCTATTCAATCGTGTCAAGTAAGTACTATATCCTGTATCCTGTATCCTGATTCTGATGCTGTATCTCTAGATCGTCGTATTCAAAAGGTAGGTCTGCAGGTCTCTAAGTAAGTACCTACATAGTCCTCGTTTGTAGACGCGTCAGGTAAGTACCTTGTTTATTTACAGTAGCTAGTCCATAGCAACCAAAATATACATAAATAATTATGCATCCTTGAATTTGAAGTTTTAGTTTATTAAATACAAAGCGTTCTCGTGTCGAAAAGCGTTTTTATGTCAATAATCGTTTTATATCAACATACGTCATTTCTGAACTGAAGCCTTTAACCTCCACTAATCTACAGCAACGGTTGTTGACTGAAATAACGGTTGTTGAAAACCCCCCACTACCGGTATGGTAAGGATCTCTAAAGAGTTAGGATGGAAATGAGCTCTTATTGCCTCTCGGGGACCCACCCTACCACTCCAGCGGATATTTCCCTTCCACTGATTTCCCCGTGGCAAATAAAGGGGAAATAGATGATGTAGGGATATGCTAGAAGCAACGTGTGTCCAAAGAGAAAATAGCAAGGCACAATAAAGCACAATATGTGGTAGTCAATTACATAAACTATTCCATAGCGTCAGGGTTTAAGATGGAAAGCAACAATATACTACGTATATTATCCACTTGAGTAGAACCAATTAGAACTCGCATAAGGCCAAAACCATGCCGCTTGTGGAATAGAATCGGGCATTTCAACCAATCAGACTCGACGCGTTCTGTGTAGGTAATGTGCGGTGTAAGCATTTCGCATTTCACATACTGGACCTCGAATGAGCGGTGATAATAACCTTGTTGATGATTTTACAATATCATGCTAGAAAAGCTCGGTGTTTGAATTATTACCTAGATATTGTGCTGTCTCGTATGGACCAAGTATCCATCCATCCATTGGCCAATGAAGTTTAGCTTATACAACGCACACTATATATCTAGCGTTGGAGTCAAAATATCTCTATAATTATTTATAGAAGTTTGTTGATTAGGTGCTTACAGAATTGATTGGCACGCATAAGATTAAGGTCACAATTGGCATCGACTCATGTTGCTTACTCAACAGGTTAGATATGGTATTATCCATGTTCAGCTGTTCAGGTTCACGGCGAAGCCCGACGATGATTCAGTATCCTCGAGTCAGATAGTCATCCAATCTTTTCAATTGTATTGTATTGTTTCGCTTTAATGGTAAGGGTATTCAAAGTCACTTCCAAATCACTCCCAACCCAACTCTTTCAACTCCCTAAACTTGATGGAATGACTGGGAGATACACTAGGCTTGATCTTTCTAAGCGCAGTCTCCCAGTCTTCGGGGGTGAGCTCGTCCGGACCCCTAATGTCGGCACGCTCCACCGCTGCCTGACCGGCTGCCACGTGTAAGTTGTCTATGTCGGCGCCGCTGAACCCAGTGCATCGTGGGTCGCGAGCCACGGCTTCTAAGACGTTGTAGTCCGTGTAAGAAGGCAGCAGACGTCTCATACGAGTTTTGAGGATATCAACTCGTCCATCTTCGTCGGGGAGATCAATAAATATGTTCGTTCCTAAACGGCCAGGGCGGAGAATAGCTGGATCGATCATATCAGGTCGATTCGTAGCCCCCACAACGTAGACACCTAATCGACTATTGATGCCATCTAGTTCTGTCAAGAGTTGGTTAACGACTCTTGCGCTGGCGTCGGAACCATTTCCATCACGTCGCGGCACCAGAGCATCTAGTTCGTCGAAAAATAGGATGCATGGAGCAGAGGAACGCGCTCGGCTAAAAACTTGACGAACCGAACGTTCTGATTCACCCACATATTTGTTAAGAAGTTCCGGACCCTTAACAGAGATGAAGTTCGCCTTCGATTCGTTCGCTACTGCTTTCGCTAGTAGAGTCTTACCACATCCAGGGGGGCCCCATAAAAGCACACCTGAGGGAGCTTCAAGACCCTTGTTGGCGAATCGCTCAGGACTCTGGATAGGCTTCACTATGGAGAGCATGAGTTGCTTCCGAACATCGTGAAGGGAGCCAATGTGTGCCCAAGTTGTGTCCGGTATTGTCGTAAAGCCTTCCCTCTTACTAGATGGTTGGACTTTTCCGATCGCGCTTACCATGTGCTCCATTGTGAGGAAAAGCTTGTCTTTAGATACGGCATCTGCAGGAGCCGACATAATTGATAGATGTAGTTGAAGGCCTGGCGAGATATTCTTGTCCGGCTCGGAGTCGGCGTCGAGCTGTGGATCGAGATCCATCTCTTCGGATCCCGCATGCGCTAGTTGGGACATGGTACCTCTGACCATCTCATTCTTCGCGACAGATACGACATCCTTCAGATCGGCGCCGACAAATCCAGGGGTTTTCTTCGCTATCGCTTTGAAATCGAAGTCCGGGGAAAGATTGCTGTTACACAGCATCTTGCGTAAAATGGCTTCACGGGAAGCCTCATTCGGTATTCCGAGGCTTATTTCTCGGTTAAACCTCCCTGCTCTTCGAAGAGCGGGATCAATACTATCCGGTCGATTCGTCGCAGCTAACGTCACGACAAATTTGCCGCCCAACTTTTGGGGTGATAAGTCATCCATGCAGGTCAACATTTGCGCCACTATTCTCTTCTCCATCTCCCTCTGGGCGTTTTCTCTCTTCCCCATGATAGCGTCGATCTCGTCAATAAAAATGAGACATGGCGCAAGCGATTTCGCTTCATCATAAAGTTCCCGAATCTTCTTCTCAGATTCACCGGACATACCAGCGACTAGAGAAGGAGCTGAGACTGGTATGTATGCCACACCGAGTGAGGCGGCGTAAGCGTTTGCCAGCATGGTCTTTCCGCAACCAGGCGGTCCATGCAGCAAAACGCCTCGAGTAGCCTCTAAATCGTTTTCCAAACATATCTCGGGGAATTTCATGGGAAATGTGACCGATTCTGCGAGAACCCTGATCGCATCGTCCATACCACCAAGATCGAGTAAAGAAACATCGCTAGGTGGAGTGCGGTCCTCCTTAGGCTTTTCGTACTTCCGCCTCTTCGATTTGGCCTCTCCATTGGATTGTCTTTCCACAGTAGTTTCCGAAGTTGCAGTGATTGATGAAGTGGTCGCATTAATACCCGAGACATTATCACTGGTGGTGTTAGCATCTGATGTTGGTGTCGGTGTTGGCGTTGTTGCTCGTTGAGCCTTTGGTATATTCCAAGATTTAGTGATGTGCTTGTTCATCACAAAATAATCGCGTTCCTGCAATATATTAGCTAGGCTACCTAGCGAGTGTTGAAAAAATGGTAATGCACTCACCTTAGGCTTTGGTGAGTCTGTGGGGGCGTCTTCTAAAGCCTCTTCATCTTCTTCCTTTCGTTCCTCTTTTCGCAGGCGGAGAATACGCTCAATGGACTCTTCCAACGGTCGCTTTTTTAAGCGAGCGACACTAGAATTGGAGCGTTTGATAGAGTCATAGACGCCAGAGATGGTGAATTTAAGTGGCTTGGTTCCATTCTTATCGGCGTTGTTGCGCTCATGTTCATCTTCTAATTTTCTGATAATTTGGTAGATATCGCGATCTAGCCCGTGAAGTGTCTTTGCGGGCATCCTCGCGAAAATCTACCTGCCGAGTAGCAGGGATTTTATTTAGTGACTGCTCTGTATCATGAAAATGTGTAAGTTGTTGAGGTTTGTGATGTTCATGATAATGAAAAAGTTCTTGAGGTGGATGAAAAGTTCCAGTCTTGAAAAATAAAGTGGGCCACATTATTACCATTTTCAGAATAATGCACTTAAGAAGTACTGGACTCTTGACTTGTCAGGAACGAAGCATCACCAAAGAAAAGGGTAGGTACAGTATATAATTCACTTGCTATTGACTATGCTGTATGTGTCAATCTATATAGAGATCCAGTGCCCTATCAAGATAAATGAGACCCAGATCATGCCTTATATATCGTACCAAGATCATATCCAGCTCGCTTTCCCAATTAAAATTGACATACTATGTAGATGCGACAAACATCTATCTTCACCATTATTTGGTCGAACCTTCCCTCGTACACACTATGAAAATCTATATATAACAATTTTGATCTTAACTAAGGTTCCCATATGGACATAAGGTTTAGAGCGAGTGAACCTTGAATTCCATTGTCTAAGAGCGACAGAAAAATACCTACCACATAACATGATGTGCGTCATTGCACCATATACAAGGTACAGTGCGCCTAGTTCCCTGCAATCGATAAGCACACCCATGTCCCATGTCCCATGCCCACCTGCCAGACTCGCAATGCTATCGACGTCCTTCCCTCCTGCCGTACACGTACACGTACCTTTCTCTAATTAACACATGCTTTTAAAAGGCTCATCGTATCGGATATTATCACGGAGCAGGCGGCCTTGAACCAGGGGCACATCGCCTGCGAATTACTTATCTAAGCACACAAGTTACCTCTGGACAATGCGCGCTTCGGATTCCACGATAGATACCAGGGTACGGCGATCATGGGCAACCAGCAGAGCAGAGTAACCGCCCAGGACAAGTGCGTCCCTTTTAATCCCACAATGACGTTTTACCATACGACTTGCTGTTGCTATTACTAACGCCGCATCCCAACCACTAGAGCGATCCTCGACCTCAAACTCCAGCGCGACAAGCTGCACCAGTACCAACGTCGCATCACAGTGCTAACAGACAAAGAAACCGCCGTCGCGCGGCAGATGCTCGCGGCCGGCGACAAAAAGCGCGCCCTACTCGCCCTGCGCCGGAAGAAGTACCAAGAATCTCTTCTCGAGAAGACCGACGCGCAGCTAGCGCAGCTGGAGCAGCTAACACGCAGCGTCGAGTTCGCGCTTATCCAGAAGGATGTCGTCTTTGGTTTACAGCAGGGCACCAAGGTTCTCAAGGAGATCCACGCCGAGATGGGCGGCGTCGAGCACGTCGAGAAGCTGATGGGCGAGACGGCTGATGCCATTGCCTACCAGAAGGCACGTGCCTCTATTTACCTACCTTGTCTATTGATTTACTACCTACTATCTAATCTTCTATCTTCTATCCCTCGCTTCTTCCGCTCGTGACACTAACCGTGCTAACCAATATATCCGCGAACAGGAAGTAAGCGAAATGCTAGGCGGCAGGATAACAAACCAAGACGAGGACGAAGTCGAAGACGAGCTCGCGGCCCTCGAACTAGAAGTGAACGGCCCAGCACCTTTACCAAACGTCCCGGATACCAAGCTCCCCAAGATCGACATCGCGCAGCAGCAAGCCGCAACCCCTCAAGAACCGGAGCCCGAACAAGAGCGGAGAGCGATGCTTGCCGCGTAAGCCAAACACGGCTAACGAGAACACAAACAAACTTACAAATATACAAGTAACGGAGTCGACGTGCATAATCGAGGATGGAGCACGACCAACTGTTGGAAATATCGAGTGTATAGTACGAGGTGATCCCCTTCTGGGGTTGTTTTGGTTTGGAAGTTGGGCGTTACCTGAAGGGTGATATAGAATAGCATTGTGAAGACGGCTGACTGCTTTGGCTATCATGGTCCATAAATAGATAATGGAAACTCCCGGTTTCTTGCGCTCTTCCCCTTGCTACTTCATATTGGTGTTATCAAACTTCAAGGCTAGTAATCTACATGCTCATGTATGAACTTCCCTTGCATCTAAATGATGATCTAAAGGCTGAGAAGATTGCACGCAACTCAAATGGATGAAGTAGCTTTATATGACGAGCGTGACTATATTAACATTATGCTAAAAGTAGGCAAAAGCTCACGATCGATATTGGCCCCTTACATGCATCGTACGAATTATCAATATCTATGAATCATATATAATCACTGTTTCAAGAATTCAGACATATTTGCAAATATTTATTGTTCAGTACGTAGTTGGACTCCGTTCCAATGCTCTTCCATTCCTGTTGACTTGCCGATGATTCCAGGGGATTGATCGGCTGGAGTGAGAATTGAGTAAGTCAGTCCTTCTCCAAGGCTACAAATGCATTCCTTGGACGCCTTAGCCTTCTAAGCTGATTGCCGATTATATTGCCATGAGTCGAAATGTGAACACCCAAAACGCCTGGCTACTACTATGCAGTGATGCTTAGGAAAAAAAAAACCAAAGCCAAAGGGTATCTCAAATGCGATTCGGTCCGAACCATGCCAATGCCGTTTTTCCCTTTTTGTTTTCTGCCGTCCCATGTCCATTCATAAAATGACCTCCTAAACAGGATCCAGGGTATTCATTGGTATCTACGCGGGTAGATTCAAGGTTCGTAGTAGACCTTGTAGGGATTGGGAGCATGTTGTAAAAGCGGAGACTCGTGATGTTCCGCAACGTATGGTGGGGGTGGGGAGAGGTAAGAAGATTCGGGTTTGGGTCGATACTCCGTCTGATGGTGCGGAGCCTCACGATGTTCCCTCATTATATAGTATTGAACATCTCGTCTGTCGGGACCCGAAAACTCTGAGTGGCGATGTGAAGCGCCAGCGTAGTGCCTAGATTTAGGTTAGCTTATGTGAAGGGAATGGAGGCCTAGGCGCTACAAAAAGGACCATAACGCTGGTAGAATGTGCTTTTCTTTTTAAATTTATTCCACTCACATTTCAGGGCGATTCTGCCCTGGCAGGCTTGCCCTCACTTCTCGGGATACATTAATAGGCGATCTTACACGCTCAAGGAACTGGCGCTGGCTACGCATCGGCTCTTTTTCATAACCAGATTCATAATCCACAGGAGCATCAATAGTGTGTCGTGGCGCCGTTGTAGGTGCCCTGTGGTTGTCTGGCTTCTGATACGGATTAAACCTCTGACTTGGGAGGTGAGCTGATCCACGATAATCAAATACGCTTCTTGGTCGAGCGTGAGGCGTGTCAAGATATACGACCTCGGGATCATTGTTGATGCGAATATCTCTGCCCATAGGAGGATGAGGGTCTACCTCCGCCAGCCTTGAGGGGGTAACATGGTAGTCTCTGGCAGGGTATCGTCGCATCTCAACTACATGACGAGGTTCGTAATGCAAATCATCATCCATAATGATCGGGTTTGCACTAGTTCCAGTGGGGACACCACCGTAGCGTGCCACTCCCTCGCCAGAAACTTGCGAATTGCGAGGCAAATCCTCAGGACCAAGTCTGGTAGGAGCCCGCTTATCTGGAAGATAGTCAGTAGGCACGCGACGGTGTTCCTCACTACGATCCTCGTGATCGATTCTGATAAGAGATCGACCGCTACATGAAATAATATAGCCTGGATGATAGTCAACACGACGATAGCGATCTGCCATTATCTCATTACTATCGCTCATGGCCGCGGAAGACCCAGGCAGCGGAGCAGGCTCCGCAGCTTCGTGAATAACGCGAGAGACCGTACGATGGGTATCTATCGTGAATTGAAGCCTATCATATGAGGTATGAGGAACCTCATATGGACGTAGAGGAGCAACTGGAGATGCAGGCTCAATGGACTGCAATAACATGTCCTGTAATCCATGCCTTACCGTCGAGTGTGTAGACTGCGGGTGATCGTGATTTGCTGGCATACACCCAACTTTGGGTCTATAGTGTTCCGGGTTGTAAACTCGTTCAGGTGAAGCCTGAGCATTAACTTCAGGACGATCATGAGGGATTACGGATACCCTCTCTCTTCGAGGACCGTCATCTAAACGCTGTAGATCCGGTCGCATTTCAAGATGGCGAGGTATGGGCTCTATAGTCTGAGTACTGCGCATCGCCACTGCTGGCTCGCGGCTGCAATTAAGTACTTGAATAGAACCGGGACTCCGAGTCAACTCTATTGGAACATTAGAAAGGGGAGCCGGAGCTGGAGCCAGGATCGGAGTCGAACGAGCGACATTTGAACTAATATCACGATCTCTCTCGTCAGTTGAGTCTGCAATGGCCTGAGCAACAAGAGCGTATCTTCTAAAGCGCCTCGCTGGTGCATTCGACTTCTCAGCTTTTGAAAGATCCTTCTTCTTCGATGAGATGGGGCCAACTGAGACAGAGGTATCACGACCTCGAGTCTGGGGAGGTGATCGCTGGTCAGCTGGTACCATCTGTTTGATGGGCATCGCGCTGGCACGAGACGCTGACGCTGGCGTAGGCTCTGCAGCAAAACTTTCGTCTTCGGATCCCGATGAATCTGAGAGCTCAATTACTTCACAAAGAATCTCACTCAGCTGGTCGCGGCCGGTCTCTTCATCCCCGCGCCACTTGAAGATGATGTCACGACACAGATCCAGTACAGCTTTTCGAGCATTTGCCCATCTACTCTCTTTTAGTAATTTGTCGTAACGAGTGTGTCTGTGTCTAATGTGAGCAAGTGTAGCCAGCTGGACACGACGCGCTAATGTGATATCGTCAGCCTGGCCAACTGTTTTTTCTCCACGATAATGACCACCCTGTGTTGTGGATAGATTGATATTAGCACATTCAGATAGCAATATGGGTCGATGAGGATACAAACGTACGATTCGAAAGGAGCGGTCGACGATTTCTCGTCGGTCGGTATTAGGGATTCTGTTAAAAAGGTCTCTTAGGACTGCGTCAGCTTGGGCGTCGACTTCTTTCTGGGTTCGAGGAATCGGTTCAGGCTCGCCAGGCTTCTTTGGTCTGTGTATGTCGAAGTGTGTGCCGTTAGCTGCGAATCGATCGCGTGCTTCTTCAAAAATCGTCTGTCGAAAATGGTACCCGATTCGATTTAATTCGCATAGTTGGGCTTCCTTATTCTGCAGTGACTAGGGTGATGATGTAAGTAAATCGCGAGGTCTAATGTGATAATCATACGTACAGAAACAATAAACATCATGGCGCCTTGCTCTCTAGATATCTCTTTACATAGTTTAGATAACGCTGGGTAGCCTAATGGAAGAAATTCAAACCCCGGGGGAGGGTTATGGTCGGTAGAATACTATTGACAATTAGTATTGTTTGTCGTTGCCATCCTTTCTACGGCGTGTAAATACCTCGATCTCGAGTTTCTTCTTCTTCTCGGGATTCTCGACCAATTCAAAAGTGGTCTTGTGCTTCATCATGGCCGGTTCTTTATGAGGATTCAAGGTGGTCCATCTATCATCATACATTTTTTGCGATGATTGAATCTTTTTCGCTTTCGCGCGGCCTGCTGCTTTCGCGTGGCCTTCTGCCTTAGTGCGGCTGTCTGCTTTAGTGCGGCTTTCTGCCTTTGTGTGACCTTCTGCCTTCATGCGACGAGCTTGAGCCCGCGTGACGCGAGTCGTCGCCGGGACTTTCTTTCGCTCTATCGTCATCACGACAGTAATCCTAACCTTACCGTGAGAAAAGCAGGGGTCCTTGAGTAATACTGGCAAAATACTGAAAGAAAAAACAATTGAACGGTGACTACGATGGCAGTCTATCGCATCATATGCATCCAAGCGCAATGTAATACGTCCTGGGCTAATAGAACCTGATCTGCGGTCAACCCGATCAGGGCAAATGATTTTGCCGTTGCAGAAGAGCGAGATATGGGAAACAGACGGAAATAGACCTATGTGGATGGAAGGCGTCACGGTAACGAAAATACCTATAGAAAAGTCAATCAAGTCAAAGGCCCTTTAAGTAGGACGATAGCGAAAAAGAAGAACACCTGGGTTGGGCGGATAGAAAAACGCGCTCAAGAAAAAAGCTCTTCTCGTTGTAGAAATTTAGAAGATGTTGACGGTGAAAGATCAAGGTTTAAATCAGAATGAGATTCGGGCTGGTAAGGAAAAGGTACTAGGTAAGTTGCTGGGCGCTTGGACCCATAAAATCGAGGGCGGAAGGCAAAGTCACGCGGAAATTGTGTACTTAGGTATATATGTAGCTTGTACACGAAGGCACGCTAAGCAAAACCTTGAATGATTGGTCGTCTTAATGCAAACCTTGAAACCTTACCTACGTAGTAAGTGCCTAAGGTTGCATGGACCATGAATGGCTTGCACAGTACTTTCACAGTATCCATCACATAAGCTTCACTGTGAAGGTCGGACCGAGTCAAGTACGAAGTACTTGGGTACATATTCAGGTACCTTATACTTGCTGTGCCACACTGTCGTGCCACACAACCTCGAATTCGCACACAACTTTGTGGCTTAGCTCGCAATTAACAATTTTCACCTGGCAAAGGAAAGGACGACTTTGAGACCCACTCCGGGTAAGGTTGGCCCGCTAAAGTTGCCGGTTGGATTTCTTTACAGATTGAGAAGAACCTCGTTGAAGCCGAGCTTGAGAAACGACCACATCTAATCCCTTTGAACCCCATCCACCCCCATTCACGCCGTCATGCTGTCCCGACAGGCAATCCGCTCAATTCGAGCTGCAGCTCCTCAGCGGACCCTTGCTCGGGCTCCCGTGCGCTCTTACGCCGCCGCCGCTGCCCCCTCCACCCAAGCAGTCAAGCCCCCAGTCGCTGTCTTCGGTCTCGACGGCACCTATGCCACCGCCCTAGTACGTTAAATCTCCTTCGGAGTTTGGTGTTTGTTGTTAGAAGATACAGAAGATTCCAATTGCAGAGACACGGGTTGGGGAGGAGCTACGAATATAAAATGAAGCGTATTATCTAACCAATGAGCTATTTAGTACACGGCGGCCGTGAAGTCCTCCTCCCTTGACCCGACAGCAAAGGCCCTGAGCACTCTAGGTTCTCTCGTCGCCAAAGATGCCAAGCTTGCCTCGATCCTAAGCACTCCCACTCTTTCCGAGAAGGACAAGAGCGCCATCGTCGCGGAACTACAGAAGAACGTGGGTGCCGCGAGTGCGAACGAAACCGTCAAGAACTTCCTCGCGACCCTTGCTGAGAACAACCGTCTTGGAATACTCGAGGGAATCTGCGAGAAGTTCGGCCAGATCATGAGCGCATCCCGAGGAGAGGTTGAGTTAATTGTTACCAGTGCCCAGGTACGTCATTCTCGGCCCGGGTTATATATATATGTGCCTAAGGATCAGAATACGCTAACACATATTATAGCAATTGGACAACAAGACCCTCGGTCGCCTGGAGAGCGCCGTCTCCAAGTCTCAGTACGTCGGACAGGGCAAGAAGCTTAAGGTTACCAACACAGTCAACCCGGACATTATCGGCGGTCTCGTTGTGGAAATTGGCGACAGGACGATCGATCTCTCCGTCTCATCCAAGATTGCCAAGATGAACAAGCTCCTCACTGACACTCTGTAAATTATTCCCTTTTGTGCGAGCGAGGGAGCTGTTGCGGAAAGGCGATTTGCGATGGGAAGGTTGGTTCTCCGTTGAGATACCATTTGTGTATAGGCTCGTAAAATAGAGGAAACATTCGTCCCCCATTTCTAGCCATCCGTTCATAGAACACCTACCTAAGTAATCGAAAACAATTCATAACTGCTTAATTTGTCCATTTGATATCAGTAAATATCTTTAATGGCTTAGGCACGACTGCTCCTACTAAAGTGTGCACTCAGTAAGACATCATTATATCACTACTTCCTCAGGAGAGAGTGCTAGTCCCTGTCGCCTAATAAAGGTGATTCATTTCCCCATTTCTTATATTCAGTAGGTACGTAGTTGTAATACTACAAGAGACTAGAGAGTATAAACGTCTTACAATGCTCTCCAATAGAAGGTACTACATTTCAACTAGATCGGGCATCAATCACTCCAACAGCGAGGCACTAGGATGTCATTCGTCCTTGTGTAGTATCATTAACATCGTAATTTCGTATTCCTTCTACCATGTATCTGTATTTGTATCTGAATGCAGCCTACCAATATTATGTATCCGCCTGTGTATCCTTTAGGCCTCCAAGAAAGTAAGCTAGGTCTCTTCCCCGTTCCCTATTCCCCCATCCTCTGCCCCATACCCAAGACCAGACCTCCTAGACCCCTGAAGCAACACCCATCAGACATGCGTCTCGTACTCCTCCACGTCAGCGTATCTGCCGAACTCATCATCGTGGTCCTTCACCCTCTGGAGTTGTTCCGTGACATAATTCTTCAGGTGCTCATCGGCCTCGCGCCTCAGGGCCTGCCGCTCTGGGTCGTCAGGAGCCTCGCTTCTCACGTCGAACTCCTCGCCGTTGACCGAAGCGTCGAAGTCGCTTCTGGCACTGATGGACCTCGCTGTCGACGATCGACGCATGTGGCCCTTACGCGGCCTAGATGGGCCGTTCGCCGCCACTCCCACATGTCTGTGGAAGACGTCGTCGAAGTAGTGCGCCATGCCCACCGTCGGCGTGCGCGGTGTCTGCGGAAGGCGACAACTGATTCTATTCTGGGGATCAGCAAATATAAGTTATATGGTACTCTTAAGTAGTGAGACTTACCCCGTGTCGTGAATCATGCGGGCGATCAACCCTGTCCAACCGCACTGGTGTGTTGCTCCTAACCCGCGACCTGTGTCGCCGTCAAAGAACTCGTAGAACCACATGTGATCTTTCCAGTTCGGATCAAAGTCCAGCAAGTCGCTCCCGCCATTGATACTCCGACGCCCGTCATCACCGCGGGCGAACAAGTGTTGCAGACGGTGCTGGATTTCCTCGGAGACGTGTCCGAGGTGCATATATTCTCCTGATCCAGTAGGGCATTCTACTTGGAAATTAGGTCCGTAGAACAAGTAGAATCGCTGTAACGATTCTACGAGAAGGAAGTTGACACAGAGCCAGATAGGACCTCTCCAATTGCTGTTGCCACCAAAAAGTCCGCTGTCTGAGTCTCCTGGTACGTATCCTACTGTGAACTTTTGACCATTCACGTCCATAGAGTATGGGTTTTCTTTATGGAATTTCGAGAGAGATCGAATGCCATGCTCGCTGAAAAATTCATCCTCGTCGAGCATGCGTTTTAGGATCTTCTCCAGTCTATCTTTGCTTACCATCGAAAGCAGGATACGGTTACCCTTACCCCTCTTCCGGATACTTGCCATATTTCTCTCGGCCAAGTCGCATCGGTTCTCCATAAACCAATCAACGCGCTTTTTGAAGGATGGTAACTTGTTGATCAGTTCTGGCTCTAAAGTCAGTGTTGCGTACAAGGGGATCAGTCCGACCAAGGACCGAACGGGTAGTTGTTGAATCCACGGTCCGCCCCAGGAAATTGCATCATAGTAGAAACCGTCTTCGTCGTTCCATAGAGACTTCTCATCCTTGTCGCCGTGCTTGAAGGTCATAGCATCGCTGATGAATATGAAATGCTCAAAGAATTTCGAGGCAATATCCTCGTAAATCCGTCGATGCTTAGCTAGCTCGAGAGCAATATTTAACATGCATAGCGAATAGAACGCCATCCATCCTGTGCTATCAGCCTGTTCAAGAACACCACCTGTTGGCAAGGGCTCAGAACGATTGAAGAGTCCGATGTTGTCTAGTCCGAGGAAACCTCCCTCGAAGACATTCTTGCCGTCCTTGTCCTTGCGGTTAACCCACCAGGTGAAGTTTAACAGCAACTTTTGAAATACCCTCTCTAGGAAGTCAAGATCTTGCCTTCCATATAGCTTTCGTTCGATCTTAAATACCCGGAAGGTGGCCCAAGCATGAACTGGAGGGTTTACATCACCAAAGTTCCATTCATATCTATAAATAGGTTAGATCTCCTTTAGATTGTAAAACTGGCGAAGAAAAGAGAGAGAGAGAGAGAGAGAGAGAAGTACATACGCAGGGAGCTGGCCATTTGGATGGCAATACCATTCCCTAGTGAACAGATCAATCTGCTTCTTCGCGAATTCCGGATCAATCATAGCAAGCGGTATGCAGTGAAATGCGGAATCCCATGCTGCGAAGAAAGGATACTCCCATGAATCCGGCATGGATAAGATGTCATCGATATATAAGTGTCTCCATTCTGCGTTTCTTATCTCCTTTCTTTCGGGGGGTGGTGGCGGCTGAGCAGGGTCACCGTTGGCCCATTGATCCCATATGAACTGATAGTATTGCTTACACCACATCATACCCGAAAAGGCCTGACGTTGGATATTGCGAAGATCCTCAGACATCGGCAAGGGACTTATCCTGTAGTAGAATTCATCTGCTTCCTCTCGTCTTTTCTCAACGATATCATCAAAGATCTCTTCATCTAGGTAGGTCTCATTTTTTCTTGAGAAGCGGAAACGAACAACTGGTGAATGAGGTGAGTAAAGTGCATCATATCGATAGTCATTGCCAACATACCAGCGCATTCGCCGGGTGCAACGCCCCCTGATTCATTAAACTGGAACCATGCTGCACATTTTGTGCCTGTTCTAGCTGGGTTCACAGCCTCCTTCTTACCATCAACGATGTAATTATGGAAGGCGTCCTTTACATACGGAACCTTGTTCTCTCCACCATATAGAAGTTCATAGTTGGTATCATTGTCGGTATAGATGAGTTCCGGCTGCACATCTTCCCCGCTGACCCCAACACCTGGCGAGGGTGATAATAGTAAGTATCGGTAGCCTAGCTTCCAGTGCTTCGATCTGGCCATGTTCTCAGAATAATCCGAGATAGAGGGTTTCTTGTCTTCAGTCTCCCTGCCCCAGGCCCAAGTGTTCCGGAACCAGACATGAGGGATGATGTGAAGAGGAGCCGGCTCCGGTCCTCGATTCCATGCTGTTACCCGGAAAAGAATCTCGTCAGGGTCGTCTGCCTCCTTCGCAGTCTCGATGATGATATCCCAATATCTATCTTCGTCAAATATACCAGTGTCGATGATCTGGTACTCTTTCTCCTCTTTGGTTCTCTTGGCATTCGTGTCTATAAGATCTTTATATGGGAATGCTCTTTGTGGGTATTTATAGAGGTATTTCATATAGGAGTGCTAGATGGTCGTGAGTCAAGATGTGGGTTGGGTAAATGGGTGAGGGCGGGCCATGCTGTTTCTTACTGTCTGTTTTTGAATTGTCAGCAATAGTACGGTCCACAGTTGGTGTCCAAAGCTTACAGGTGTGTTGTCAAGGTGGAAATGAGCTTCTTTGATGCTTTCACCATGGTTGCCCTGAGGATTTGCTAGACCAAAGAGTCGCTCTTTGAGGAATGGACTAATTCCAGTCAGTCAAACTACATTCTTACTATAGGGCTTCTTGATACAGACTCTTGTTCATTCCAGAAAGCAAAAGCAATATTCTGCAACCCGTGGGTGTCTGACACTCCAGCGATACCATCTTCACCCCAGCGGAAAGCTCGAGATCGTGCGTCGTCATGAGTGAAGTCTGAATATTGCTTTAAGTTAGCAAGTGAACACTCGGAGTGCAAAATATAGGATTATTAACTTACGGCTCCATGCATCACCATCTGCACTGTAGTCCTCTCGCACTGCACGCCGCTAGTTAGCTGATAAGGTCGAAAAGAGGGGATTCCCTTAGCTATGCTTGCCTGTAGCCCACTGTCGTTCAGCAACATATGGACCCCATTTCTTCCAATATCTGAGGCGATTGTTGTCCTCCTTGAGACGCTTCTCTTCCTCGGTGAGGTATTCGTAGTTGTCGACTACAACCATGATTGATGCTTACTTGGGTATCTAATACAAGCTCATTGGTCGAAGGGAACTTTGTTGGAACTTTTGAGAGAATGAGAACTTTGGGAACACTTGCGTAAGCTACCCAGTAGGCGATAGACAAGATGGGAGACGAGGTAACGGAACTGAGTTCGGACAGCACAAGACAAGAAGATGCACCTGTATACCTAATAGATATTAATAGAGAAGAGAGGAAAGACGGGACAAGGCAAGACACGACAAGTGCGAGGTAGAACTGGAAATGCAGATCAGATTAAATCAAATCAGGTACGCGAGTAGAGCTTGACCACGACTATCTCATTCAGGTAAGCCGTTGGCTTAGTGGCTGGTACACACTTAGCAGCCCGTGCTGCCCGTGGAGGATGTAGCGGATGTATGGATATAGGTAGCGAGCTAGCCGGGTTCAATGGGATTCAATGGGATTGAATGATTGAATGGGGTTCAATCATCCCCAGTTGTTCTAGGTTGTTTGTTTGTTTGGGTTTGGGTTTTAGGTGTTCTAGCCGCGGCGAATGTATGAAGACCTTAGGTATTAGCTGATTAGTCCCCAGTCTTTTCAGTCTTTCCAGTCTTCCTAATTCCTTATCTCTCCCGACGCTTAAATTCTGTTAAAGAAATACATGCACAATACATATCCCCATGTAACACAAAGCTTGTGATGAGCACTGTGATCCGTGATGAGGGGAAATAAAAAGCATGTGCGGGGTGTATTTGGGCGTATTGGGTGTGATGACATCATTAGGCAGGTATACATCCCCGACCGAGCACATAAGCAAATGCTTAGCATGCTTAGGTATATGTACTGCTACCTTACACCCTCTCTATACCTCGTATGTATATCAATAGTGTATCGAACGCCAACGACGCGAGATCCGTACATTACCTGCCATGGTTGGATCCAAAGCAGAATGGACGCCGAAATAAATCGCGGCAACGGAGCTAGTTCTACGAAAATAAAAGAATAGCCCAGAAGCCCTAGGTCTTAGGTCCCTTAGTAAGTTCTTGCTAACTAACCCATCATCCGGGGAGAAAAAAAAGATAGCAAGTTGGCTGCATGGCTAGGAAGCTAGAAGGCTGAAAATTTGGAAATTTGGAAATGGTCAAACTGAGAAAAAAAAGTCATCCGTCATATGCCATCTGGTCGAATCTACCTGTATCCTCGAAACAATCATATTCAGAAACAGGGGTTCGGGTTGAATGTCGCCCGTCTAACACCAACTCCCGCGTTGATCCAATAAGCATGCCTCCAATAGCATTGGCCGTCGAATCAATCCCAAATCGACCACAAGCGAAAAATTAACGTAGGTAGTCATTATGATTTTGCAAACCATGGGAATTTCTTCTTCCCGGGGTCTATAGGGCCACCGCTAGGAGATTCTACCTGGATACTGCGCTGATAGATGTCCTGGAATGCCAAGTTAGCGAACATTTTGCTTAAACGGATACATAATAAAACGATTTCTATCTTACCTCTTCGTCCGTAGGCATTAGACAGTCTAGAATGAGTTCTCTTGCCGTGTCATGTTTGGATAGGTTTGGATAAGGAGTGCCCTGACTCTTCATGATAGGCAGGAGGATTTCTCCTAGAATCTCGAATTTCTTCCAATTTATTCGATCCCCTTGTGGTCCCACCAGCGTCATGCTACCCTCTTCGGCCGAGACAAGGTCCCTACGATGTAACGGAACGAAAGGGATGCGTGGTAGTGGCGAGTTTTCCCAGGCGAGTCGATAGGCGAAATGACTCTTTTGAGTCCCCATTAGGAGCACCAATCTCGCAAACCGCTTTTGAACATCTGCTGGTACAAGCGCTCTAGTCTGGGAGAGACGATGGATAGCTGTTCCGTTGATGCCGGCAAGCACAGCTGCAAGACCGTTGTAATTATTCAGCTGCCTTAGCTTCAGGGCGATGTTCATGAACTTCTCCAGCATCTGGGCGCGATGCTTGGCCTTGTCTCGCATAAGGATAAGATTAGACACCCAGACCGCAACGTGGTTGAAATGGGCAATCATTCGGTTTACGTTCTTCATAGCTCTGCACTTCTCCTTCTGCTCAGTAGATAGGCTGACATGCCGAACTAAATCACGGATTTTAATCGAAGAAAACATGACCCAGTCGATGCGCGTCATCTCATCTGCGATATCGTCATTTTGCGTGTCCATAAATATGTGGTATCGGAATTTGGTCAGGGGCAAGGTGTACGTGGGCACCATCGTCGTTGCCTCTCGTTCGTAATCTTCGTACGAATGGAACTGGAACGAATGGATTTTTCCAGCTGTCCCAGAATCGGTTTGGAGAGAGGAGCTAGCCGAAGGTCGACGCTCAATAAAATCATCAACACCAAGAGAGCTCATACTTTCTGATAAGTCTCCAAAGCGCTTCGAAGCATCCTTTGCGGCCAATTCACTTTCATCTGCTATGATATCCTCGGCACTATCAGATTTCTCCCAGCCTGTGTCGTCAGCCTCGATCACACTATACTCTAATGTTCGACGCATTTGTTGCGCGGCTGCGGAAAATATTGGTTCTGTAGACAAGTGTCTCACGAAATCTTCCAGCTTTCTTTTTGTTCCAGGACGTGCAAAGTCTCCAGGATAAGTAGCAACCCACTTGGCGATCACCTCAATGATCCGGAGTTGCGTGCCTGTCTTAGTCAGATAATGAACCGACTTATCGTCCTTAATACGGTCCAGCCGAGATAGGAGCGACGAAAAAAGAACACCAGGCGTTGAAAATTTGCGATACAAGCATAGGAAAATATCCAAAAAGTTGTTGTCTGTTCTAGACATCTTAGGAGCAACAAGACGTTCTACTAATTCGTCAAAAGTAACGCCAAGTTTCTTTGCCGGCCTCTCGAATGGCGATTCATCGCTTCGCTGCAGCAAAGGTATATCGTCGGAGTATCTCATAGAGTCTGCATCCGAATCCTCGATTTCAAGAAACGAGGCAGGATTCTGGGAACGATCTAACCTGATGCCTGTGGTGCGGAGCATGCTAGAAACCGTCTGGTTCGGATCATCTTCTGAGTTGTCTAGAAATTGGCCGGTGACATGGCTCCCCGTATAATCAACGCGAGGCGATCTCGCAGAACGGTAATCCGTTCCTGGCTGGGTTGGAAAGCCCCGAAGTAGTGACATATCTGAACTAGCGCGGCTATGTTTGCTATGTTGGCTTAACGGCCGGGCGTTCACTGATTCTAGTTGAGTATCAAGATGAGCAGCCGAAGCTGCTCTGCGCCTCGAACCTATCCCGTCCGTACCCTCCGCCTCTATAATCATGGTTAGTAAGAGTTAGGAAACGTGAATACTAGATAATCATAGCTTTTGAAATGAATTTGTGTGGGGGGAAAGGGGGCGAGTTGGTACTTACCCAAGCTTCGCAATACTAATGCCTTAAGAAGCGTAGATAAAGCTATCCTTGCGCTCTCTGGTTTGTTTGCGGATGTTTTAAAGGTTGCAAGGCATGACTGACATGCTGTAGCAACTGCCTCCGTGTCAATATGCCTTGAACTCTCTGGGTTATCGCACTTGGTCGCGACCAAGACTGCTGGCAATGACGAATTCACGAGAGCATCTATTCGATTTAGTATTTGCTCATATCAAGATACCCTGCCTATGTTTAAGGCGTGCTGCAGCGTCTACGATGACTTACTTAGGGTCTGGGGTAATTCTATGATACTTTCTCTGTTCATCACATCGTATAAGAGCAAAACACCATTGACTCGAGGTACAATGGCACCGCCCATCTGTTTTGGCCACTTAATCTGCCGATCGGGATCTACGTCGAAGTACTCGAGATCTAATTCGAACAGAGTGACGGCGTAAGGAACATTATCGATATTAATGCGAGCAGTTGTGGGATTGGGTCCGGGGACGCGTGGTAGGGACATCGCTCTTTGTATGAAGTGGGACTTGCCGACTCCATTGGCCCCTATAACACAAATGTTGATGCTCTCCATTGTGTCGATCGCATGTGGCCAACCCAAGAGTTGGACCTTGGCTGTATAAATCGTACGGTCTGAGTTTCAACGAATGGAACTCGGGAAGTGCACCCAAGCATCAAGGTCACATACGATTAGCAACCTAGGGTGTGGATCCAGCATGGAGAGCTTCACTTAAGAGCTCTCATGACTACACTCGTATGTATATTGCCGTCATAAGAGGTGGTTTGTTTCGTTTGTGGTATCTGTGCAGAAAAGATCGAGCTGCAAATTGACGACAATAAATTTAAAATAATCTTTAAGAAGGGGCGGGGGATCAAGGGATGTCTCCGATCGTGTAATCGACAATGATCGAGGCAAAGATCCGTGATTGATGAAGCCGCGCTCGGGAAGTATAGGGTTATTGATAAGGATAGAAGAAGTTATAGATATGCCTGCCGTGAGCCGTCCACGTAGTTTGGGATGTTCTGACCGATTGCGCCGTCCTCGAGTTACCTAGGTCCAGTAAGGTCTTATAGGGTTTAACGTCCGTCTTCCGCCTTGTCGAAAGCCGTTGCGAATTATCGTGCAATGTTCCACACTCGCTGTGGTTTAGGCGACCTAATAGACTGGTGTGACAATACACCGGAAGTGCTTAGGGAAAGTCGGATAGGCGACGAAACGAATGCGCGAAATGGCTTCACCGATGTGAGTGCGGTGGGAGTATATTGACCAGACGATAGGCTTTGTGATCGTTGCGCCGTCTGACCTAGACTGCGGATATTAATTCACGAAACACGACACAAGCATGAGGGGTAAGCTCATACCAGCACGACAGTCCCTGGTCCTTCGTACTTGTATGTAGGATCTAGCGGAGGTCAATCGTAGAGGTAATTACAGCTTTAGGTCTAATGCGGGAAGCTTGAGGTGAAATATCCACTCGCTAGATTCGCTAGATTCGCTAGGCTCGCTAGATTCCTGATGTAGATCTCGGCCAGCCACCGTTTTGACGGGTAGTTATATGGAGGAGTTTGAATAAGGTCCACGGGTATTATGTAGAAGTATGGAGATGATGTTTGGGGGTGGGTGATGCTAAGTGGAGGTCGTCATGACACGAAAGACCTACTAAGCTCGGTCGTCTTTGGATTGCGACGTCGAGGGGGTCGACGGGGTCAAGGTGAGGTGAGTTCAATTATCCGGTTGCGGGTTGCGGGTTGCGGGATGAACAACATTGAATTGATCCCCCTCAGCTGAAGCACTTAGAGGAGCAACCCTGTAATAAATATATGGACCCACGAATACGGCCACTGCAATGATCCCACATCCTCGAGTCAAAAATGACTTAATCTGTACATTTGATTGTAGCCATTTTTACTAGGCTAATGGTGTACCTTAATGTACCTATTTAGCAAAATATTGAACGTTAAACTCCTTCCCCAGCTTAACGATAGGAGCTTCCCTACGATACCTATACCCCTGCATCCAAGCTGAGCAAGTTGCAGACTTAGGTTAAGATTTCACGTGGGCAGCGCCTGCACTTATTCAAATCCATTCTCCGTACTTTGTACACAGGATGGATTCAATGTTCCATCTTGACATCTTGGTGATAATTTAGGTCGAAGCCTAACTAGACTAACACAAATTCTAGATTTCTCTAATCTTAACAGGCAGGCTCTAGGCTTCTTGCTTAGATTCAAATTACGTGCCTCGCTGCATTGAATAGGAGGAAATGGGAGAAACGCGTCAAATGCAAACGAACGGCGGTTACTCACCACCAACCCAAAGCCGACCAACTCCGATGTTCTTGGTTGTCTTGGTTGGCAACCGAGACCAATCATATATCTTCGAGCTATGTTGGTATCCCTATATATGTACTCAGGTACCTATCTCCCAATCCTTTTAAGAGAGCTCCTCATACGCACGTGGGTTGGTTGACCAATAGGCGACGCGCCTTGGTATATTCCAATTCCCACGCCACTTACGCCAAATATCAACGCCAACGAACATAGGTAGGTACCCATATGGATTCCTCCTATCGAACCCGAACTATAGAATCCCGGGCGGGATTTTCTAAGGGGAAGTTATGGCGTATCACGCCATTGAGATGCCTAGATCAACCCATTAGGCGAGCGTTATGAATGCTCAGTTTGCCCTGAGTTCTGAATCATCGGCTTGTGGTCCGGTTCGGGGGAAGTCCGTACCTATATAAATACCTAAGCTGCTTTAGCCATACGAGTGGAGATGGCGTCTGATATCGGTCGTCTTCCGAATGGACCCTGGCAAGGTCGTCTTTCATCGTGACTATCTACCTAGGAACCTACCTCACCTATGCCGATTAGATCCTTTCAAAACGTAAGGACTATCCGATGCAGGTTCATGGCATGTTGATGTAGGCACGTGAGTTTTTTGTAAACACCCCTTTTCCATGATGAGGTCGCTCACTAACCATGACAGACAAAATGATCATTATCAATGTCAGAGAATATACCTAAGTAGCCTGCGAAGCCACTTCCGAGTTATTCTGTTTTAAGCTACCTATCTACCTAGGTACGGATATAGATACTGACATCTCGGCTAGTGTGGAAGAACTGACGGATTTGTGACACGGTGGTAACGAATACATTGCAGCGTGCCATTGGTCAAGCAACACAACGTACTGCCACAAAGAGTGTTACCGCAATGCAGACTACCGTTAAGTTTCATACCCTCAATTTCTCCTATCATATGAAAGTAGTGTGCGTATCACGAGTAAAGCAGGAACTGGGAAAACATGTTAGAAGGATAGCGAGTCAATCTTCCTACCCTGTGTGTAGGTTTCGATAAAAATAGAGAATTTACCAGCGTACGACCTAAAAGTCTCGATATATGAGCTACTGTTCAATGTTGAGGAGCACATCTATGATATATTTACCTGGGATCATTAAGCTGGCATAATGAATGCACTCTACGTGTTCAAATACCTTTTTGGACCCGTCTACTATGATACCACAGTCTTAACTTAGAACATTGATCGTCGATTACTATAATTGAAATATGTCAAGCATCGTCTACTTGAATATATCTACGTAGGCACCGCCCTTCTGAAAGATTTTTAAGGACTGTAATAAACTGGCCGAATTAAGATTGGCTCATGCTACAAGACCCGTTACATCGTCTTGTTCATATTGTGATTTTCTTATAATTCTCAAAACATCTTGTTGGTATTCGTATATCACAAAACTGATGGAGTTCCAGAGATCTGCCTCTAGGCGTTGGAGGTCGGCAGATAAAACAAGGAACATATCTAGGTACCTAATAATAAGTAGGCTGTCCCCGAGCTTATGGATCACAGTGGCAGCAGCATAGGTGTGCCTTAGTTAGTCGTAGTGATCTAATGATGTAGGTAAAGGCAACTAGGGTCAAAACGTGATGGTTTTATCATTACTCTAAATTACACATGCTTCAAAATTCCTACTTTGTAGTATTTTGGTAAATATAGGTTCAAACCGTTTGACAGGTGAGTAGGGTTGCTTAGTAATAAATCGCGATGACCCAACGGACGGGATACCAGGCATTAGGCAATCTAGTCTATCGGGAATTACTGGGTAGTCGAGGTCTTGAGGGTTGTCTCAAGTTATCCATATCAGTATATAGCATCCTCGAAAGCTACCGGGCACCAACCTGTCTGCCTGGTTTAATAGGAATCAAGTTGAGTTCGGAGGCTGAAGGTAAGTTTGCTACAAGATGAATAATACTTAAGTAGCGTTCCAAATGCGAGAGCTAAGACAAGTATATCGAGTAAAACCACGCAGTAAGGTTCAATCTGATGTACTATGTAGGTATGTAGTCATTTAAACGAGTTGGCTTATTTCAAACTGTTCTAAGGTTAGCTTAGGCACAGACAGTCTTGCCCCTTTTCCCATAGTCATTGTGCGGAAAAGCACTAGGTAGTGAATGATTGCTCTATATATACTTCGCACCCGCGAAGCAGTAAAATCGTAACAAACCCGAATAATCAAAATATCGAATATTTTATTGAGGAGCCATTCGTACTGCAATATTCGGTTGTCAAACCATGTTCCTCGGGTAGCTGCAGTGGCTTGTAGACGACAAAGGCTAGCATTTGATATCTGCGCGTTCATGCATCTGATATGCCATGTGCGCACAGTCGAGGCTGTTTGTTATTGTATTTCAAATCTGTAGCACAGATCTCCCTGGAGATGTAATGCACCTAGCCATAATTTAACCCCGCGATTTCCTATTTTATAGTGAACCTGCCCTTGTATCGCGACTGCCATTTGGTGGTAGTTCAATAATAGCACGGTGGGCAACGACCGATTCCTGTAGATTCCCAAAGCTCCCACGACCGTTCCTTCCCTTTCTCATTTACGTCTATCTCGCACCTTCACTTTCTGTCTTTGCCATTCTTCCAAGGTCCCTCTTTTCTGCTCATACCATTTTCCATTAAAGTGCATACCCTCTTCCCTCTCTTTAACCTTTCCTCAACCTTCCATCTCACCTTCGTTAACGGTTCTTCCAAGGTTAACACCACCACCACCACCACCACCAACCTTACTTACACACACTCACGCTTTCCCTACGTATCACCTTGCAACAACGTACTGCGCACTTGAATCGCTCAGAGGATTCAGTAGCAACGACTCTATCCGAACTTGCTTGGTGATTTCATTTTATTTAGCAGGGGGCATCGACAGCACATTGCAGCTTCCCGCTGACCATTCCAACCCAAACACTTCGCATAGACACATCCCATTGAATTCTTCTTTCATTCTTTCATGATGGATAATCCACGTCCATCTATCACATCATCAGATGACGACGGCGAGATGGGGCGCAATAACGTACCCCGAGGAGGCCGCCCGGCCAAACGATTTGAACTTAACCTGACTGACGCATTTGATGCCAATCAGATAGGCCAACTCACTCAGCTTATCAGTGAAATCGCCGACGACATAGAGAAGCAAGTTGCTTCCAACTTCGATGACCTAAAACTTGGTGTAATCCCCGATGACCAAGGAATCAATCCTCCCAAATCGGAATGTCATGTAATGCTTAATTTCGAGAAGCCGGAGGATCGAATCACTCTTGGATACGTCCATGAATCATCTGCCCTCATTCCGGCAGACCAGTTGGATTTACCCACAGACCCTATTGACCTCCAGAACATGCTGGGGAAGACGGACCAACAGTTGCTTCTCGACGGTGTTCGTGAGCAACGAAAAGATGCAATGGCTCACTGCAGCAAGTGGCGCGCGGTCATCCGAAAGCGGCTCAACGATATTGTTGTCAATAATGGGGCAACATCCGGAAAAATGGGTGGTCGAGGCGGCCGAGGCGGTCGTGGTGGTCGTGGTGGTCGCGGCGGTCATGGAGGTCGCGGCGGCCGGGGCGGCCAAACCAATAATCAAGGTAATGCCAGACAGCCGGTGATCCAGCAACGCACACAATCAACCGCACAGCCTACCCTCCAGCCTACGGCCCAGTCAGGTCATACTATCCCAGCGAAGTTTAACCAGCCAGGTGGTAAGTCTCTCTTCCGGGGCTGACCCGTGGGTGAAGAGCAAATCTAGTTGTTTGCTTACCTCACCATTCTTTTTAACCTAGTTGCACCCCCGAGATATATGGCCAAAGCTAACTTCATGTCTTAGGTTCTAAACTTCCACCCATTAACTATGCCGAAATCGAGGCCATGCATCAGGCGGCTTACCCAACGAGGCCAACGCTTCTCAGGGACTTGCCAAAAGAGAAGCGTATGCTTATCATGCATTGCACTTTATTGATATTCCTTGGGATGGACCAGTATGGTCTATACTCAAGAATTCTTCTCGTCCGTCTAGCATTCTCTTTAGACATACCGTTACACATTGTCCTAGATGATGAGAAAAGAGTGGCTTGCGCACTCTCGAAGATCATCATGGGTATCCCCGTTGATGAGATAGTACGGCGACGAGCAGAAGAGGCCAGGACTTCTCGACGCTGGAGACCCGGCATGGCCACGGCAGATATAAGTGGAACGCCTGGCATGCTCTCCGCTCCTTTACTTGCTGCCGGAATTGGCATAGTTTTTAATAACTTCCGAATTAGTCAGTCTGCCGCGGCAGGCCTTCTTGGCCCAATGAATGAGAGCACGGTGGTGGTCGGGACCTTGTTTGGGCTGTATGGAGCCCGACAAGGCGGCAAATCGATCGAAGCTCATAGAAAGGACGTCACCGATTTCGGCATCGTTTCGATACATGGAGAAAATTCACCGGAACTGATAGATCCCAAAGATGTTCCCACCAGAGACCGCAGAATGCGAGTCGCTATCGGAATCGGAGGTATGCTGACCGGTGAGGACACCTTCATTGACCCCTGGAAGGTTGTGGGTAGTAAGAACGAGGCATACGTTCTAAAATACGATTTGGAGGTTGTGATGAAAGCGGGCGATTCCTTCATCGCAGCTTTGCGAACGAAACCCGGTTACGAATCTCGCAAGGAGATTGCGTCAATGAATGGTAAGAAAAACATCCCTATCCGACCAGAGCATAAGCTAACATGTATCTTAGTATTTGACAGACTGCGCAACTCACTATGGCCTACTAGCCTCGTACATATCAGTAAAGCTATCGACAACCCATGGTGCACCGCGACCGTCAAGGCAGAAAAGGCGGGTTCCATCCTCGCCGATATTCTAATGAGTCGAATGTTTGGAGAGAGGTCCATCAGCCTCATGGGATTCAGTTTTGGAGCTCGATCGATATACTCCTGTCTCATGTGTCTCGCCGAGAAGCGAGGGTTCGGACTTATAGAAAACGTCATTATGATGGGTGCGCCATGCCCAACTGAAGTTCGAACCGTTTCTGCTATGAGGAGCGTTGTGAGCGGACGTTTCATCAACGTTTATTCCAATCAAGACCATATGCTTGGATTCTTGTACCGCATATCACACTGGCCCATGGGTGTTGCGGGTTTGCAACCTATCGTCGGTGTACCGAACATCCAGAACGTGGATGTAAGTGATATAGTTACCAACCACTTTCAGTGGGCCTACCATCTTGGCTATATCCTTGCACGAGTTGGTTGGGAAGACGTGAATACAAGTCTTATCCCTCAACGACAGGGACAGCTGCGCACCTTTACGGAGGGCCTCAAGAAGTCCGACGAAGAACGTGAACGACAGCTCAGGAACAAGCCAGGCGCAACTGGTGACCAGCAACAGAAAGCCACCAAGGTGGAGCAAGCTCGAGTAATTGCAGATGCTCCTGCGAATACCGGAACGGTAACGGCACCGGGTACTGGTGCAGGTCCCAATGCCAATACAAGCAAGAGTGCAGGCAAACGACGTGGTGGAAGAAAGGGAAAGAAGTAGTACTGACGTCTGGCAAGGCGGCAATTTTTCTTCTAGGATCACAAAGGCGGAAAAGATACCCGGTATTTCTTGTTCTAGGCGCCGGTGATGGGGAGTTGGCTTTCTCCGTTCTCAGTATCATAGAGTCCTTTTTTTCTATGGTATAGGAACATGGAGTTTGCAGGTTATGAAATTCCCTTCTGGAAGATATCCGTCCTGGAAGATAGTGATAGCATTCCTGGTTAAGTGGCATACAGATAGATGAAGTTAGTATAGCTTGGACGTTTGTTGTACTTACTTACTTGCCTCACATACCCTATTCACATACCAGAATGCATTCCAATCACGTATATTGCATTTCGAGTCTCTTCTTTTGTTTCCAATCGTGACCTTACTATCCTGATTGCGTCGGATCCGTCGATCCAGTCCTTACAACAAAGTAACGTCCTGCAGTCTCACTGGCACCACCGAGAACATCCCAGTCTTCTACTGAGGAGCCAGTCTTATCCTCCACCTTTTGTCTTCCTTTTCCCGTATTTTTTTCTACCCGCCGCCGCCGCGGACGCCGTGCATGCCCGACAACGTCCTCCTTCGCAAGGGCTTCTTTAAGTTGGTCTAGGCTAATGGTCTGCTCGCGCATACCTTGTGCTGTCTCGTCGCGGATAGCGCGTAGCGGCTCTACACCTGTCGTATCGACTTCTCGGATCGCACGCACGAACTGGAGCTGTGACTCGAGGGTCGAGAGCATCTTCGATTCCTCCTCCTCGGACTTGGGGGGAGGTAGGGCGGAGAGCCGGAGTAGGTGGTGGAGTGTTTGTGGGGTGATTGTTGGAGAGCTAGTTGTTGTAGAATCCGTGGACGAGGAGGGTAGGAGGGAGCGGACGGACCATGTCGGCTTTGAGAGGATGCTCGCGAGGTCTGGGGTCGTTTGGGGAGCTGAGCTTGAGCCCTGTCGGATGCTGGTGGTGGATATTGGACGGGGCTGGCGGGCTCGGAGGGATCGAGATGATTGGCGGAGAGCCGCGCGGCAATGGCTGCATATTGTTGAATTCATGACTGTTCAGTAATTCTACAACATATGTGACTTTGTCGTTATAGGAATTATCAAGGAATAATCAAGAGATCGAAATCTGGCTGATTTGTTCCTCGAGGCTTGAATGATTTACTATGGAGGGAAGATCCTTGTTAGAGATGAAGTTCTTGAGGCTGAACGGACTGAACGGAGCCATTCGCGTGCATTGTACTGGATATGAACTCTGCAAGTATATGCTATATTCCATTAATACTCTAAGTCTATCGTAGCATGAATAGTAAAAGCCCCTTGTGGAAAGGATCAATTAGTCTTTCTTTTTACAAAAAAATATTGATCGATTAAATTGTTGTGCTCTTGTGTTAAAATGATAGATAGACTTTAGAGGTACCTCCTAGGTACATCAGGACCCGCTACAGGGGTGTGCTTCGACGTGAGACATGCGATGTCATAGCTCCGAGACTTACCTAACGTTTAGCAGCGTTAGGTAGCCGTGTCGCAACTCCAAACTGCGCCTTCCCTATCGCTATCCTTACTCCTTTGTCATCAACGTTAGAGCAAACGATAAAATCGAAATATCGACAATTCCTTATCTCCCATTTCTCTTTTAAGTCATAGAACGGATAAACTAAACCACCATGGCTGGAGATCCTCGTGCTTTATTACAGAAGGTCAGTCTGACTGCCTTGCTATTTACTCCCCCACATCTACTTAGATGGTTACTGACACATGGTTAATATAGGCGGACAAGACGCTCGCCAGTGCCTCGGGCGGCTTCAGTTTCTTCGGTGGCCGAGAAGACAAATACCAAAATGCAGCGGATCTATATATCGAAGCGGCGAATTCTTTCAGAATTCAGAAGATGAACCGAGAAGCTGGTCAAGCTTTCGAAAAGGCGGCTGCGGTGCAAACTAAACAGCTAAACGAACCCGACGATGCCGCGAACACCCTAGTCGACGCCTTCAAAGTCTACCGGAAAGAGAACCCCGAAGATGCTGTGCGATGTCTCGACGTCGCTGTCAACCAATACTGCAAGAAGGGCAACTTCAGACGGGCGGCGCAGCACAAAGAGAATATGGGCGAAGTTTTCGAGAATGAAGTAGGCGATATGAAGCGTGCGCTCGAATGCTACGAATCTGCTGCTGGGTGGTATGAAGGAGATAATGCTGCAGCGTAAGGATCTTCCCATCATAACAGAAAAAGTGACTTGGATACTAAAATGAACATTTAGTCTCGCGAACAAGCTCTGGCTTAAGGTAGCAGACATTGCGGCCCTCGACGGTGACTACTACAAGTCAATCGAACAATACGAGAAGGTCGCAGGAGCTTCTATAAACAACAACCTGATGCGGTACTCTGTCAAAGACTACTTCCTCAAGGCGGGTATCTGCCACCTAGCGACGGGCGATATGGTCGCCACGAATCGCGCGCTTGAGAAGTACCGAGACCTAGACCCAACATTCCCTAGTACCCGAGAGCACCAGCTGCTTACGGACCTAGCTGCCGCCATCGAAGCAGGCGACCAGGATCAGTTTACGGACAAGTTGTTCCAGTTCGACCAGATGAGCAAGCTTGATAAATGGAAGACTACGATTCTTGTACGAGTCAAGAACAACATCGAAGAGGCTGGCGAGGACTTCTCTTGAGCGAATTAGAGACATTGATGATAAGCGGGAGGCTTCATGAGAACAACTAGCCGAACATGATGTTTGGGTGCACATTCGGTTGGGTGAGAAGCAGCATGACCTTGCAAATCGCAAGTAGAGTCATGGCAACGAAGTTTGGCCTAGAATATGGACTGTAGCAAAAACAGCTACTATTGTCTGAAGACTGAAGACTACTTACCTACCTCGTCACTTACATGAGATAGCATTAACACTGTTTTCCACATCTCTACAGTATACCTAGTTCCACCAGGGGGAACCAATTTGTTTTTTGTAGGAGTTGTATGATATTGGGATTAATGCTATACACGTCTTACTATCTAAAGAACACATATCTGAGAGTAACATCTCAATTTGAATAGCCTGCGAATTCTAACGGTATCATTATTCATAAGGAGCTTCTAGTTAACGGTACGTATCTCGGACGGTAGGGCTGTTCTAGGTTGTGCCAAGCCAATGGTGGGGTTTAAGTTCGACGCTTAACGATAACACCGATAAGCATTCGATAAGCAGAAAAATTCCAAAATTCCTAGGCGATACAGGTCGGATTCTCTTCACCTACTTCAACAATCACGGATTGTACTTTCAAAATGGCGACCCTTGAGGAGAAGCTGGAAAAGATCCGGTCGCCAAATCTTGAGAGCCAACAGCAAGTAAGTGTATATTGCCATTGAAATACAACTAATTTTGAATTGCTAACTCTAGATTTGTGTGCTAGACCGGAGTGATTCTCAAGGCGGTTGAAGAAACACTAAAAGACCAGAATACCCAACCGACACCGACAGGATATTTCGCTGCCCTACTAGCCCTACTGAACCAATCTCTAGAGAATGGAAATATAAACAAAGAGTTAACTCCCTCCGTCGTCTATCTCCTCGATGTAGTCACACCGTTTGCGCCACAACCCCTCCTTCGATCTAAATTCACACAAATCCTTTCGCTCCTAGCGCCTGTTCTGCTACTCAAAGATGCGGAAGCGCCGCTTTTGAGGCCTTCGATCGGATGCCTAGAATCGTTGCTACTTGCGCAAGATTCCGCAGCATGGAAACTCCCGACTAACGAGATAAGTCCGCGACGGGCTGTCGCAGGTCTTCTAAACCTTGCACTAGACCATAGACCGAAAGTACGAAGGCGCGCGCAAGATGCCTTAGGAAAAGTTCTCAAAAATCCCCCTCCGAGTCCGTCGCTAGACCACCCGGCGGCGGATCTATGCGCTGAGACGGCGATGAGAAGCTTGACGGACATAGCGAATAAGGCAGCATTGTCGAAAAAACAGAAGAAATCTTCGGCAGACCATGATCCTGCGCTCATACATGCCTTACAGCTTGTCAAGACGGTCGCAGTGGCGAGCGGGGGTTGGCCTAGCAAGAATATCGAAGCTTTGTGTGAACTTCTACTTAACATCGCGAAGAGTGGAAATGAGCACATGACCATGGCCGTCTTCGAGATTTTTGAGATGATCTTCGAGGGCATGGCTGATGAGGTTGCATCTACTAAACTTCCTCGTCTTCTCGAGATTATCTCCGAGATGCGCCCCTCTGCCAACGACACCCAATTGCTCCCTCCCTGGATCGCCATATTATCGCGAGGATACGACGTCTCCGCCCAGGTTGAGCCCGAAGAGACGTTTTCTAAGCTTCCGGCCTTATTTGGAATGATATCTAGCTTCTTGGAATCTTCGTCGCATAATATAAGAATATCCGCATCAGAATGTTTGGTATCATTTATGGCAAATTGCATTCCTGATCAAGTTATTATAGAACCCTCTATCTACGACGAGAAAATGATCGAACAGATTGCCCAAATTGCCGAGGGTCTTCTAAGCGTACAATACCAGGCAGCCTGGATGGAGACTTTCAACGTTCTCAGCGCTATTTTCGATGCGCTGAAATGGCGCGCTAACCCGACGATGCTGAACGCTGTTCGAACAATTGGCGAGCTTCGTGGAAATGACTCTTTCATGGGCAAAAAGGAGGCTGACGAAGTTCTCGGCAAAGCGATCCGAGCAATGGGTCCTGAAGCCGTCCTCAGTGTTCTCCCTCTGAACCTTGTCAAGCCAACCAAGGGCCAGCTCGGTAGAGCTTGGATGTTGCCAATCCTCAGAGACTATACCAGCAACACTAATCTTCAGTATTTTAAGACAGAATTCATTCCATTAAGCGAGGCCATGTTTCAACGGGTTCTGGACAACGGAGAAGCTGCTAAGACAATGGAGGTCAAGATATACGAGACACTTGTGCACCAAACTTGGTCTATATTGCCCGGCTTTTGCGACTCACCCTTAGATCTGACCGTGGCCTTTGACCAAGCCTTTGCTGAGATGCTCGCCAACCTTTTGTATAAGCAAGTCGAACTCAGGCTTGATGTCTGCCGGGCTCTCAAGACCCTGGTCGAATCGAACCAAGACGTTGTTTCGCTTGAAGATTCCAGTCCAATTTTTTCAAGCCGATTATCAAAAGCAGATGCTGAGAAGAATCTAGCGTATCTCGGGAGCTTTGCAGGTAACCTCCTGGCAGTTCTTTTCAACGTCTATAGCCAGACGCTTCCTGGGTCCAGGGGTCCTATACTTCAGACTATTAATGCTTACCTGAGTATTACACCTGAGAAGGAACTCGTCGAGACATTCGACCGCGTCAGCACGATGTTAGCATCTTCGCTAAATGAACTTGATAATGAGAAAAAGGAAAAGAGCCAAAAGTCGAAAGAGAAAATGCCGTCTACAAGTCAGACACTTATGGATTTAGTCATTACCATATCTATCTATCTTCCCCGCCAGAGCTTTGGTCCTCTCTTCAATATTGCCGCACTCGTCATTGTGAGAGACGACGCCCCGCAACTGCAGAAGAAAGCCTACAAGTTAATTCCGCGGCTTGCAGAGTCGGAGATTGGCAAAGTGGCGCTGGAGGAACGAAACACCGAACTCCAAAGCCTCATACTATCCAGCGCAGAAAAAGTCTCGGTCCCCGCGCGAAGAGAACGATTGGCGGCAATCACTGCACTGATACCGTTCATCCCTGTCACATCGCTACACTTCATTCCCTCGGTGCTATCCGAGGTAGTCATATGTTGCAAAGAGCAAAATGAGAAGGCGAGAACCTTAGCCTTTGAGCTACTCGTTCTTATGGGACAGAAGCTAGCGGACGCGAAGGGCAAGCCAATTGACAATAGCAAGATTCCTCACATGCCGAAGGATGCACCAGCCGTATCTGCAAGCATAGAAGAGTACATCACTATGGTTAGCGCTGGACTTGCGGGTAGTACGCCACACATGATATCTGCCTCCATCACTGCACTTACCCGCATCCTTTACGAGTTCCGCGAGACACTTAACCAAGAAGTACTAAGTGATCTCGTACAGACCATGGATCTATTTTTGACATCTAATAACCGGGAAATTGTAAGGAGTGTCCTAGGCTTCGTGAAGGTGTGCACCATCAGTTTACCAACAGAGCTGATGTTACCACGCCTACCTACTATGATTCCAAACTTGATGGTTTGGGCTCATGAGCACAAAGGTCATTTCTGCAGGGCGAAGGTCAAGCATATCTTAGAACGAATGGTCCGCCGCTTCGGCTTTGACGTTGTTAACAGGAACTGTCCCGAAGCAGACCGAAAGTTGATAACCAACATCCGAAAGACCAAGGAGCGTAGCAAGCGACGAAAGGAGGCTGCTAAGGAAGCAGGCAACGATGACGATGCCCAGCAAGGCAAACGACGAAGTCGATTCGAGAGCGAGTACGATGAGGCGCTATATAGCAGCGAGGAATCAGACGCCTCCGACGACTCTGATGCTGAGGTCCTTGGCAAGTCACGAAAGGCACAGAAGGGTGGCTCTACATATATTATGGAAGATGATGACGAACCTTTGGATCTGCTGGATCGCAAGGCCCTCGCTAGCATCTCCTCGACAAAGCCTGGCAAATTACGCAAGGCGGGCAAGACCAAAGCCAAGACTGATTTGGACGGTAAGTTGATATTAGGCGAAGAAGATGGAGACGATGATGCTATGGTCATCGATACACCTGCTCAAGGCGGAGAAGAGAGTGGTGTGGGAGCTTACGTCGCGGCTCTCAAGAGCAAGGATGTTGGGCGTAGAGGACGGGGCGGACGTCTTAAGTTCTCTAATAAGCGGGAGAAGGATGACGATGATGATGTTGAGATGGACGTTGATGAGAAAGAGGTCTCCAATATCAAGTCGCAGATAAATAGGGGTGGCAGAGGTGGTTTCAATCCTCGAGGAGGTCGTCCTCAGCGCGGCGGTGGTGGCATGCGCGGAGGAAGGAGTGGTAGGGGAGGCATCGCGGCCGGAAGACGAGGACTCGGGCAGGACAAGAGACATGGCCCGGCGTTCTCAGGAAAGGTCGGCAAACCGAAATCTCCTGGTCGGAGATGAGACCCGAAAATGTTTGATACCCGTTTGCAGCATATTTGCTGCTCTACGTAGATGGCTACGATTCTCTCATGTCAACCTGTCCGGTGAGTGACTTTAGGCGTACATAGGCACGGATAATGAACATGAATTCTTTCATTTTGAACGGCAAAAAATAAGATGATGCGTCAACCGTCAAAAAGTCTTTAGTCTTAATTAATGCGAAGTCAAAAACCAATCCGTATGTAGCCTCTGAGGGCCACGGGAGGGAATATGTACGAGAAAAAACGACTGTGGTAATGAGAATCTTCCCAATAGGCCCCTTGTTTAACGCTCCTGAAACGCCGTTCTTGTAACTGAAAATTCTCTCTCTCGACATTACACTTGACACGATGGAAAATTTACACTGCTACGCCGCATACCCGTCTTCTTAGCTCCCATGTATCAAGGCCGGCCGACTGGCTCAGGCTAGCCTTTCGATTTCCTGATGGGACAGCTGGGTAAGGTGTAACAATCCCTTCTTGTTTCGTCTCGTTTGCTCGTTCACTTGAATTTGCTGTAGATGACAGCGAGGATCAGGATGACCAGCACCGTGATAATGGCGATAGTAATCACCCGATTCGTAGCCATCCTACCGATTCCATTAGCATCCTACATCCTCACCACATACACACGTACACAGACATATCCATGCACGCATTTTTCTTAGGGGAAGGGGGGAGTCATTACCTACGAGCCATACCCCTCAGCGTCTTCACACTCCTATCAACGTATCCCTCGCTCTCATACAGTATCTGCCCCGTATGCGCGATCCTCTCCCTCTGCGCATGCAAGTCCGCCAGCGTGCCCGCGCCAATCGCCTCCGTCTCGTTCGCCAGCGCTTGGCTAGACCGCAGGCGTTGACTGCTTCGGTCCAGGCGATCGGTTCCGGAAAGCAGTTGCTGGCGTTGCTCGAGCTGCACGTCGGAGGGGGACGGATCATCCGTGTAACGGTTCCCGAAGAGGGCCGCGCGGTCGGAGGCGAGGGAGGTGAGCTTGCGCTTATAGGTGTCGACGTCGGTTTCGAAGTTCCGGAAGCGTTGGTTTATTTTTGGGCGGGAGGAGGAGGGGATGTTTTGCTTCTCGAGACGCATTTGGCCGAGCTATGTTTTTGTCTGTTAGAGAGACTGTACAGAAAGGGGCGATGAATGGATGGGTGAGTGGGTGGGAGAGGCATTACCAGTTCGTCGGCTTCCTCGAGGGCTCGCTCGGCGGCGCTGATGGCGGCTTTGCGCGGCTCGCCGCTGAGCTCGGGGATCTGGTCGAGCTTTTGGGTCAGGTCGGCTTGGACGAGCTTGAATTCGGCTTCGTAGCTGCCGAAGAGCTCGGAGCCGGCGTCGGTGTCGAGGGGGTTGGCCATGATGGTTATTTGATTCTCGTTATCTGTGGCTGGGTTTGTTCGAAATTCTCGTAGAGAGGATCTAAGTTGAAAAGGAGAGCCGGTCGTAGATGTCGTAGATGTCGTCGAATTAAGATAGTCGAGCGCCTGCTTACTAGATTTTGGAGGGTCTTTGGATGGGTAATCGGCAACGTGGTTGGCTGAGTTAGTGATGACTACAGGGACGGCAGGTACGGTATATCGAAGTTGCAGGAGAGATCATGCGTGTTGCGTAACCAATAAAGCAGGCACCGCCGACTCCTAGATCCGTCAATGAGGTCCAGACCCAGATTAAGAGTGGGGACGGACTGCCCGTGTCCACTATCAGATCAGTGTTACCAGCCACATGTATCAGCCACGTCCAGTGGGGAAACGCATTCGGCAAAGAAAAATTATTTATTGATTTTGAGCGTGTGAATTTCTCGTCTCTTCTCTTCCTTTTTCTTCTCCATAGAAAGTTGAACCCCCGGAAGCAGATAATTAAGGCTCTACGTTCTCATTTCTCTACGGACGTGAAGTTGTATTAGCCGGGCAGACTGAAATATGGAGCTTCTAAGAATTGGATATTAGACGGAGGTCTTTGCAGACTGACGCCTCTGAATATTCGATCCCGTTGAGCCTCGACATTCTTTGACTAGACGAAAAGCTTTTATAGATACCTCTCTGTCCCTCCCTCGGAGTTTGGGTCGATAGCAGATGAGACAACGTGAACGACGAAACCAAATAATGAATTCTCGTCAGATTTGGCAATGCATCTTTTATGTGAAGACAGCATCCATGCCTACCTAGGTATTCTTGACTCCTCATTGAGTTATAAACACCAGGTAGCTATGTGAGGATCTAATATCCAATCATTAGTGCTTAGCAACTACAGCAGAGCCTCAATGGATTCATACTTGTAACACAAGTAGAGGAAAAGTCGTTGGCGATGCTATGTCTCAGATGATCTGCAAAAGTATGGATGTCATAGACTTTTTGCAGCCAAATCCAGTCAAAGCGTCGATAGTCAGGATATTTACAGTGACGGTGGATCCCTGCTTCGGCCCACGGATATGTAACCTAACAGCCGTCTGAGTGTTTTGAATCTTGATAAAAGGGATCGAAACACCAACTTATTCCTGAGTCGTCTCTTCTCATAACTAACAGTCTATTCCAATTGCTCTTGACTGAACTTTCGGAAACCTTAATATAGCTCTCGTTCTAAGGCAATTGCCCAGGTTGATGCATCAAACGAAGAACATGTAAGTTTACCTAGACCGTCCTAACATCCTAACCGGAGCAGCGACTACCTGAGTCCGTTTCGAACCGTTGCGCGTGACGGTGTTATGCAGTGCGGCAAACGCAGCATCCATCTTTTCATGTCTCGGAGTTAAACTCGCCATATTAAAACTTCCATTCCAATCACCTACATTTCCAAGCATTACCTGCCTCTTTTCAGCCACGGATTGGTCGGCATGCCTGAACTATTGAAGATGGGCAATGTCGTGTGACGTACTAGCTTCACTGCCACTTCTTCGGCTATCACCTTTTGCTTCCCTACCGACTTAGCCTTATGATCAGAAACCTACATACGATTAATCGTATTTCTTTTAATTTTCATTCATATTCACATTCCTGCCCACAGTATTGTATTTTCATATGAAATTTTGGCTCGTCGATTATCATAACGATCTCAGTCTTTAAACCCTCTCGCCGCATAGAAATTCATGACATCCACTAACTGGGTACCCAGGAAGAAGGTAGCTATTGTTGGAAGTGGCTCTGCTGGAATTGGTGCTCTTTGGGCTCTGAATCGCACCCATCACGATGTCTATCTCTACGAGGCGGGTGACCGCCTGGGTGGCCATACCAATACGGTGGAGTGGAAGAAAGGCAAATTCACCACTCTGGTAGATACAGGCTTCATTGTCCTCAACACGGCAACATATCGTTCGTAAACGGCGAATCCATAAGCATGGGGAAATTTGCTAACCAGCTTTAGCAAATTTCATAAACTTCCTCAAGGCCATTAAGGTGAAGACAGTCCCTACTCAGATGACCTTCGGTGTTTCGCGGGACCATGGAAAATTCGAATGGGCAGGGACCAACCTAGACTCCATATTCTGTCAAAGGCGGAATATTTTCTCCCTGAGGATGTGGAGATTGATCTTCGACATCATCCGCTTCAACCAATTCGCACTAGATCTACTCAAGGACGACGATGACGAGTTTTACTCTGATTCGAAGGGAGCTGCGCCCATGGAGACCATTGGCCAGTATTTGGATAGGGAAGGATACTCTGAAACGTTCCGTAACGACTACCTAATCCCTATGACGGCCGCGGTATGGAGTACGAGCCCTGACAAGTGTTCGTTGGAATTTCCTGCTGTCACGCTTGTCCGATTTATGTAAGCTTGGCGAATTCATTTAATCAATGTACGATTGCTAATTGTACCGCTAAGGTGGAATCATCATCTGCTTAGTACAGTTGCCATTCGGCCAGACTGGCTTACTCTTGAAGGCGGCGCAAAATCATACATTGATGCGGTGATGAACGGATTTCCGCCAAATCACTTATTCCTAAACACAGCTGTGAAGCATATTACTAATAAGCACGGGCGTGTTCGGTTACATTTCGAGGATGGGAAAACGGAGGTGTTTGATCACGTCATATTGGCTACTCATGGAGATCAGGCATATCAGATCATCAAGCCCTCAGCTACCCCTGAAGAGGAGGCAATATTGTCTTCATTCAAGACCTCTGAGAATACCTGCATCCTCCACTCAGATCTCTCACACCTGCCAAGGCGCCAGAACTCATGGTCCGCTTGGAATTATCTCACGGTGTCATCGCCTTGGACAGGTAGAGATATTGACCAAGTCTCGCTGACGTATAACATGAATATCCTCCAACATATTCCAAGGGAAGGTTTCGGTGACGTTTTGGTTACGCTGAATCCCATTCAAGAACCGAAAGCGGATACTATCCAAGGTCGATATTCGTACTCGCATCCATTGTACAATGTCGCTGCGATCCAAGCGCAGAAAGCTCTGCCCAGGATACAGAACACAAGAGGGATCAGTTACGCAGGTGCTTGGACAAAGTATGGGTTTCACGAAGACGGTTTCAGCAGCGGAATATACGCTGCAAGCGCTCACCTTGGAGCCAAGTTGCCATTCGAATTCGTAGACTCAACATACAGCCGAGGAAAGAAACCCAAGTTAGGAATCGCAGATCTGTTCGTCAAGCTCATCATCATGGTTATCCAGGTCTTCGTCATAAACGTTCTAGAAAGGATATTCGGCGGGGCCAGCAGGAGACTACCAGTGCAGGTTAATGGCTTAAGCAAGACAAAGTTGAACAGGAGACAATCAAAGTCTGCTTAGACTGTAGTATTATAGAATACCTAGTATGGAAATGAATAATAGTATAATACTTGGAATCTATCATAAGCTTCTTCATAAAGTGACCATGGCCTTCTTTTCTCCCTATTTTCCTCCTTGCTTCGTTACAGTTCTGCTATAGTTATCGTAGCGACACAATCATCGCCTATCTGACTTAATTATGCATATTTACAGCGGGGCAGATCGCTAGCTAAACCCCGTAAGCTTCGCGAACCCCACTAAAATGACAGGGACCTTGAGCTTTTCAATATTTCGATATGACCCCACAAATCGCATGATGACCTCTACAGAGCTTCGAATATTACATTCATATAAGGCACAATGAATAGCCTCTACCAGACCTCATGGAGGTTTCTACGAGCTAGTAATACACCACAATGGGCATGCGCATCATGTCGTCGAGCCCTAGCCCGAGCGAAACCATCGCCCCAACGCAGAATGGTGACGAATAGCGCAACGAAGAAGAAGCCGCAAGCTACTGGGGCAGCCGGTGCTCCGTCGATGGAACGGATGGCGGAATACTACAGATTTAAGAACCGGACGACGATGTACGATCTCCCTTCCAATATTCTCAATTGTTTCCGCGGGCTTGTCGCTCAATGGCTGTCATAGGTACTACACGCTGAGCGTCATCCTCGGCACCGTCGCTTTCTCGTACGGATCGGTTCCTATGTATAAGATGGTACGGCTTACCCTCTCCTCTACATCTACATATATTCCTCCGGTATACGAAACCCCTACAATATAAACGAAGCTAACCACCGACCTCCAACAGATCTGCCAAACAACAGGCTGGGGCGGCCAACCCATCCGCGCCCCCGGGCACGGCGGCTCCAGCGACGGCACCTTCGACCCCTCCTCCCGCGTGATCCCCGTAACCGACGCACGGCGCATCCGCGTGACCTTCAGCGCCTCCGTCTCCGACATCCTACCGTGGAAATTCGTGCCGCAGCAGCGCGAAGTGCGTGTTCTCCCCGGGGAAACCGCTCTCGCCTTCTACACCGCGACGAACCGGAGCGACTCCGACATCATCGGAGTCGCGACCTACAGCGTGACACCCGCGCAGGTGGCTCCTTACTTCAGCAAGATACAGTGTTTCTGCTTCGAGGAGCAGAGGCTGAATGCCGGGGAGACGGTCGATATGCCGGTTTTCTTCTACTTGGACCCGGATCTGCTGAATGATTTGAATATGAGGGGGATTAATGAGGTTACGTTGAGTTATACGTTTTTCAGTAAGTATACATTCTTGCCCCTTTTCATTGTACCGTATGCTGGGTTGGGTTGTGAGGTGCTAGAGTATGAGAGGCTAATGGGGTTTACAGAGGCGAAATACGATAATAATGGGAACTTTAAGGCGTTCCCGACGACGTAGATATTGTGTATCAGTATCGCTGTATAAACACTTGGAATTGTATATATTGCCGCTCAAATATTACAAGCCGCCAATCTCATGCGGTAGACTTGTGGGAACATAGATCGGTTCTATTCGGGCCTCTTAGAAGAGTTGACTATTATGAGTAAACTAAACTTTGCCTTGATCATGAGCCTTGCTCTCGCCTACACCAGCCACGATGGATCAGGATCTCATCATTCAACTTGAATTTAACGGGCCATGTGTAAATACCTTTCCGTATAACTTACTGCGGGCTTTCTTTCGCAAATGACCAATGAAACCGAGAACATTTTGTACATTCGCATAATTGGGTTTTTTCTATTTCGCAAGAAACTTCCTTAACTTTGATGCTGAGCCGTAATTTTAGGGGCACTGCTTGCTACTGAAAGCCAATAAAACCAAGCTCACAAAGTACTTGCTACTTAGGTACATGTGAGAAAAACATCAAGGAGGATAGGACGATGTTCTTAGAAGAAGAGATCTAAAGTCATATTGGTGATGGAGATCTAAAATATCTATATAGGTAGTATGCCTCATACATTCTTTCCTTGGATGTGAAAAGATCATTTGCGAATTGGGTGAAGGGATACATTAACTCTTATAAAAATGACCACTAAATGATTGTCAATTCCCTATGAGACCAATCACTCATATGGGCATCAAGATTTATGATCGAGAGGCTGATAAAACCAATTCTTTCAAACAACTCATCTTCTCTGGTAGTGACTTTGCGTAATAATATGCACCCCATCTTCGTCAACATTACCCCCTGTGATATTCCTTTTACCCCAAGAGCAAGTAGAATGTGTTCTTGTAGCGGAGAAACGACGTTGTCCCCTTCCTTGCTTTCGTCTCCCAAGACTTTCTGGACTGCAAAGGAGGCAACCTTTCTATCTTCATTTTCGGTACGATAAAGTCTTGCTTGTGCGATGCAGGATTTTCCATGTTTGTCTGTCCCGGGGTCGTCAAAGTCAATGCTGCCGCAGTACATCATCAACGGGACTTGCGTCTTCTCAACTACTGGTATTGTGTATCCCCGAACTGAAAGGTGGCCTGCCTTGACTTGACCGTACGGATTACTCTGGTCTTGATACTCCATATGGTAACTCAACAGTTCAAGTTGGAAGGAATTGGGTGTATGAGGTGATACATCGAACTTGATGGGTCGACTGGCCGATGCCCAAGACCAAGATGGGGCACACAGCTTGCGTCGCTCTTCGGAGGTTCGTAGGCCACGTTGCTCACCTGCATCAAGCCCACCAGCAGCCTCCATATCATTTCGATAATGGTACCAATGCAAGCCACGGTCGGGGTCACAACTCCATATTCCAGCGAGATACTCACCCTCTAAGCATTTATGTATCTGCTGTGCCAAGCCGGAAAATGCGGGCAACCTGTCTGACTCTTTAGTGAACTGTCTCATAGAGTACATGTGAAGCAGATCATAATATTCTCGAAGCAAGCCTTCGGTATTTACTGAATGCTGTCGGGCTTCAGAGAGAGGACCGTCTTTCAGAACTGACGACACAACCTTGTAGTCAAACGGTAGACCGCGCGGGGAATTGACTTGGTCTAAGAGCTCAAAATCCCTGGATGGAACACCTTCTGCGGAGGTCGTCGCCTCATAACATTTCCAATGTACCTGTTGCTTCCCGTAATATAACTTCCGCGGCGACAATAGATCTTCTTGGAGTGTCCATCCTCGTGAGGCTAAGGGACTATCGTTCTCTTTGAGGAAGAGAATATCTTCTCTTTCGTATGGTAACCACTCTACAGTCACTTGACCATTATCGCTACCGCCTGAGGCTACATCGAGCTTAACGGGGTTTGTTTTCTTGATATCAACCCAAGATTTTAGGAATCCTTGAGTGCTCCTCTCAGAGCATTGTGCAAGCACTGTAAGAGTAGACTGGCCATAGTAAAGCCCCATCTTCTTAGACTCCGCCTCCCAGTCTGATTTTGAATCCTGTAGAATGCAAAGGGAATCTATCCATAGATAACGAATTCCCAATTGACGGGTGACGATTATTGCATCGCGAAAGTTAGCCGGGAGGTCACCGAAAGGAAGACTTTGTTGAAAGTCCTTGATGGTATGCTCAGTTAGAAGGGGGGTTATTTCACCTCCCCAACAGTGGCTCAGAGTCACGTATTGGCCGGATTCCCCACGCGGACAAATTATGCGTAGGATGCCGGATTCTTCATTTGGTCCAACATCGATCACTCGTGTAGGAAGTTTGGCCATCCTTTGATAGATGCCATGCTTCTCCCAACAAGTATTATGCTTCTCCTGGCAAGTTTTCAACCATGTTCTGGCGATATCGAAGTTACCTGGAGACCCAAGATCAGGGTCTATAGGAAATCGTCCGATCCTGTGCTTCCCCACGTAAACTTCTTCATCTATCATAATGTTAGACCAGACTTGAAACACTAAATAAGTAGAGGTTTTAGTAAACATCCAGAGCCCATACTTCGACAGGAAGCCGTCAGTGTAAGTACTAGTGTTGTAGGTGATATAGTCCAATGTTGCGCTCTAGCATCTACAAGCCGTATGTAAATTTGGTCAAAGACTAGTTCCTCACTTATTGACTCCCCCGTGGATAGATGGTGAGTATTAATGCAAATTTTGATGCCTTCCAATGGTAAATCTTTAGCTTTGTAGAATAATGAATTCTCCAACTTGTTGGTAAGCTCGATTTTTCCCTTCACCTTGCTCGCTCGAAAGAAGTCTTTCTCGGAGTAACGTATATTCTTGTAACATTCTAGTAACAATGTACAAAGGTCGCAGCCGCTGTTCGCCGATGATTCCAGGTCAAATAATGATTTGTGGTGATGATAGACTGCTTTCTTTGGCACCTTACGGCCAGAAAATTCTTGCCTGGCTAGGTTAACTAGAACCTCAATTGACATGCCGGCGCAATATTCACATCGCGACGCCATTATATGTGTTATATGAGCGAACGATCAATTGGAATAAAAGCCAAGTTGGGATTGTGGTTACATAGCCCCTATCACGGCAGCTCCAGGGCTACCTTAGGCACCTAGCTGCCTGGAAATTGATGCCTAACAGGGTTTAGCGCTAAATTGTAACCTACGTCACTCGTAATGATAGCTTTTACACAAGGCCAACAACCTGAGAGTAGTCGCGAACAAACACCACACAGCTCACCTAGCTATCTTCAGAACTACTATCCTGCCTTCGCCATGCCTCGCCAACTATAATAACCAACATCGCAACAAATCAACCAAACCACAAAATGGAAACAGCCACATCCCGCCTCCGCCGCACCTTCGCCTACCCCACCGACGACAGCGACCCCAACTCTCCCACCACCCTCCCCGAAACCCTCGACGAGCAAGAACAAGAAGCTCTAATCGCCTCCCTATCCCACCAAAACGAATCCCGAAACGCGCAATTCCGCCTCCTGCTCCTCGTCCTACCTATCGCGTCCACGGTGCCGTACTTGATTGCGCTGGTTACCCCGGCACGATCGCAGACTAGTGCATCGACGGCGCTGCTAAGCCTGACGAGCCTCGCGTGCACGGCTTGGACGCTGTGGGCGCAGGCGCCGGGGAAGACGGGGATACGGGGTTTGGATGTGTGGGTTGGGAGCGAGATATCTGCGACCGCGGGTCGGGGGAGCTATAGGCGTAAGAAGCGGGACGACGACGATGGTGATGGTAGGGGCGATATAGCGAGTGTGCCGTTCTGGGCAGAAGAGCATCGCGATTCGCCGCTGGCACGGTACCTGCCGTACTTGAACCTCGGGCTGTGCGGGATCCTAGTTCTGACTGGGTTACTTACGAAGTCGGGTGCGTCGCAGGGACACTGGGGACATGTCGGATTGAACAATCTGCCTGCGATTGTGTACGGGGTCGTGCTAGTCGCTAAGATGGTGATGGGAAGCGTGGATCCGGAGAGGGAGCTCAGCGCGCTGCGATACGAATATAAGGGAGCATAATTAGATCAATATGTGTTGACTCCTACGCATCGCAATAGCACCAGAGTTCTCTAGCAAAATAACGACTAATTTTTTTATTCATATCATTCCATTAATGCTATGTCTGAATCTCACCATGAGCCGCGCCGTATCGTATAACACACTCCATACTCACACCATGAACAGAGCTTAGGAACTGATCCCGTAACCGATGCTATAACTGATATTCTAGGTCCCGTTTTGTCTATACGTCTATAGACTCGTTAAATCTCAAGACGCCGTTACCCTTCAACAACCCATCAACACCCTTAGGAATTGGGAATATATCCGCGTTCATGTACGAATCCGTAGCCTGCTCCGCTGATTTGTCGACGACCAACGCCAGCCCGTGGGACTTTATCGCATCTACGAGAGCTGGAACCATATTCTAATGATGTCATGTTAGTGATACTCTTGAAGCAAATTCGACTATTTTCCCTTCACAGAATGAACTTACCAGCAGTCGAGAGCAGCAAACAAGCCCCATAAAGTTGTTGCTCTGCGCTATCCTTACTGTCTCCTTGACCGAAAATGTCCTCCGTCCGCTGCTCTGAATCACGCTAGGCGAAGGCATGGCATCTTCTCGACCGAGATCGTTGCAGAGGAACACCGGGAAGTTAGGCTGCTTCCAGTTCAAAGTCGTACATAGCGTAGGGTTATACGAGCTGAAAACAACCGATCTGACGGTATCAGGTGCCGACATCGTCTGTGCCCGCTGTTCCCTTGCGTGATCGAATACTATGGTGAGTATAGAGTCCACGAAACTATTAACATTCACAGTCGGCCCTAGCCCTAGCCTTCGTTCTTCGTCTTCCGATGGATATATAATCTGTAGATCGACATGCATCGAGTTAGGAAGCAACGAAAGTGCTTGTTCCAGAGACACGCCCGCCGTGTTCAGTACTCGATGAACATCGGCAATATTTCCAAGACCCTGAGATGGTATCAGGGGAAGTTGGGCTCGTCCAGGATTTGACGCGGTCACGGTAGAGAATTGTTCGTATGACAATCGCGATATCGAAACGTCAATACCACCACATTGGATCATCCACTGTGGCCATATAACAGGAACACCATCACTCGTATGCTGAACATATAGTTGAACAAAGTCTCCTGATAAACTCGAACCAGTAACGAACATAGTTGGGTTTTGGTCAAGTTGGCTCGTGGCCTTCCAGTATGTCTCAAAGTCTGTAATCTCTAAAGGAGTTCCCTGAAAAGGCTTAATTACTTGAGTATTAAAGGTTATCTGGCCAATCGCTCGAAGTCGGGGGTCGAACAACGGAAGGCAGCATTTCCCGGAACTACTCCAAGAAGCTCGGAATGTATTTGGGAGAGCAACCGTCTTCGCGATAATCTTGGCGCCGTAGGTAGGGAATACGTCAAAATCGAGCGTAAATGTATCAAGATTGTCGACCTGGAAAGATACAAGTCGGGTGTCTTCTTGGAAAGGTAACATGATGTTTTTAGGAATAAGATCTGATAACTTGGAAGATATAGTTAATCGTGCTGCAGGATACTTGCTATCGTGGAAAAATACTAGTGGATGGTCGCCATCCTCCTGGAAGCTGATTTGGATGACAGCCTTCGTATCTAGGAAGTTATGGCCGTAACGTCGAAGAGGTATTATCGGCGGCGGAAGTTCGAGGATCGGAATCGCGTCGGCGTCGAGTGACATTGGCACAGGTGTGCTTCCACTCCCCAAAGGGGCTAGGAGAGGGCCAGTGTGCATCATAAGGGGACTCTCCGCGTTCCCCTTCTGATACGGCGTAAGCTTCTGGATGCATTCTAGATGTCCTTCCCATGCCGCATAATACATAGCAGGCAAGTCTTTTTCGTCAACGATATTAGGATCCACGCCCACATTCAAGAGCTCCTCCAAGCAAGGCACGTTGCCTTCGCTCGCCGCATGTACCAATGGGGTCCAGCCATATAATTTGTCGATTTGATCTAAATCTGCACCATATTCCTGTAGCAAGCGGAGTAGTTGAGGCGTCTGGCCTGATCGTGCCACAAGGTGCTGCGGATACAGTCCCTCGGCGTCTGGCAATATTTGTGCACCATGAGCCAGAAGTAACTTGACTATGTCAAGTGATCCATGCTCACAGGCGAGGTTGAGTGGTATGTGATCCGTCTCCGAAACAGGATCTAAACGCGACGAGGTTGCAAGAAGTCGTTGAACGCATGCAAGGTGGCCGTGAATGATCGCATGTATCAGGGGGGTGAAGTTGTCGTGGTCGATCAGGTCGATTGTCGTCGGGTCAGCTATACATCGACATTAGTACTAGGTACGTCGTCTAGAGGGAGATGAAAATTGATTTTACCTCGAAGTAGGAGTTCGAGCATATCCAATCTTCCATGCATACTCGCATAGTGAAGCGGTACCCGCCCGTAGACATCGGTCCTATTAACCTCGACTCCTTCCGATAAGCCAACATTCAACACAAATGAGTTCCCGTAGATGGTAGCCTGGTGGAGGCAGTTTCGCTCGTTAATATCATCTTCGGATCGAATATCGACGAGTCCGGTCTCCAATAAAACCTCAAGAGAAGCCTGCGGTGCCTCGTGGATAGCAGCGAGAAAAGTGCGAGTCACCCTCTCCATCAAAGAAACATCCATCCCAGACGGCGAGCTAGACCCAGCTCTCATCCTTGAGAGGAGATCGCGTAGTGATTCCAAATTACCAGAAATTGCCGTGTCGAGTAGCAGACTATCCGCGTCGCCTTCGTCCGTTCCGAGCAGATGTTGGCTGCTCACCATATGTTCCGAACGAGCTTCAAACGGGACATGATCGCCATCTGCCCAAGCCCCAAGCTCTTGCAGACTAGTTGTCGCCTGGTCCGAAAGTTCGCTGATGACCGTGGCATTGAAGAACGGCTGTACCTCCACGGCACGCGATAGGTACAGCTCCTTGGTCTTGGATTTAGATGTCTTGTCCCATTTCTTGAGGATCTTAGAGAAAGCGGTCCCATTGATCTCGACAAATTGTTGGAGCTTGTTTAGATCATTCGCGAATTGTTGGAATCCTTCTTCTAAAGTCGTGAACTTGGCCGAGCGTCTAGATACGCCGTGGCGGGATTGTAGAACTCTCTTCTTATCTAACAATGTTTTGAGTCGAATTTTAAGCTTGGCTGGCGTCAATATCAGTGTCTCAAATGCCACAATTCAGATATATCTACGTACCTCAGCTTCTTTCTGTAGGTAGAATGCGTTGACTTTCTCTAGCTCTCGTTCCTACGGTACTGTGAGCACTATTTACGAACACATAATTGTCTACGAGAAAATGTTAAACCCTACCAGCTGGAAGAAGAACTTTGCTTTGTTTGCCTGTAGAGCGACCTGAGTGTCTACCGGCGTGGGAGTAAAGCGAGGGTCATTTTGAGCGCTCAAGGTCGGGGTAGCAGACAGCTTCTTGATGAGCTATTGGCTAATGTTAGTGATACAATCCCACTTTGCAAGCAACACAAGTTTCATTTATAATAGCACGAATAACAATTCAGCCTTTTCCCTGGTTGACACGGACCTCAACACCCCAAAGCCCCGCGGAAAGCATACGCTACTCATTACTCCAGGTAGGCAAGATAAGACAAACGGCCAACATACTTTTTTGAGCGCCTTGTAGTTTACGAAGCTGGCGGCATATTCAGGTACTTCGAGCTGACGCTTCTGGATTTGCTTGCCGAACTTCCTGAAGAGGTATTAGTGGACCCTGCCGGTGTTGAAGAGATGCTCCGGTACAGTATTTAGGTAGGAGTGAAAGAAAGTCCGCGGCTAGCGGGTTGTGACTTACATGGTGCGGCAGAGGCACCCGCAACCAGCCCGCGGAGGCTGTTTACTTTAACGGAGGCCTCAAGACCGAGCCGAAAGGCGTGTCTCAGTAGATAATTTCCACGGTTGCCTTCCGTGTGTAACTAGATGTAGGAATGCGGGTTGCAACAGGGGACGTTAGGGAGGTGTGTACTGGCGGCACGGGAGGGTCAACGTAAGAGACGAAGGTCTAAGCATTCAAGATGTGTCTCTCAGGTAATATAATCCGCTGCTGAGAGGACTTAAAGTTGCCAGGAGTGACAAGAAAGGAACGAAGTTGAAGGCTAGAAGTAAGTAACACTAAGTAAATTAACACTCAAGCATGTGGCAATTCTAGGAGGGGGGCGTTACGGTAAGGAACGAGCTCTTGAATTATATTCCTGTCCGATTCGCAAGTTCGGAATATTAGGTATTAGCCACCACCACGGGATGCTGCATAAAGGGGTTCAGGTTAGACCGGTTCGATAAGAAAACGAGGGCGTTGGCTCCAATAAATGTAGCAAACAATTATGTTCTATCTGAAAGGCGGAAGCCGGATTCTCACGATAGAGAGCCAACTAGTAATAAGATGGCGGGAATAGGATAGGGTGACGCTCACGAGGATCTGACCGGTCGTATAACGGCGCGTCGGTACTAAAGCTAGAGCTTCAGGCAACTAGAGTGGTTTGGTGGTTTGGTACGGTTTGGTAGGAGGATGCGCCAAAAGCCAGAAGCCCAAAGCACTGGAACTACTATCCAATGACTGCCGCCGTATAAGGGAGTGGGGGTCAGATGGGGTTGGAATGATATACTGGTTCTCTGCACGAAGCGGCTAGTGATCCCGATAAAATGGCTTAGAAAGTGCTTTACCTAGCAGGTAGCAGCAGGAAGCAGAAAAGGGAGAGGCTTCTGATAGGTTCAAGTGAAGTCGGATGTGACGCAGGAAAAAAGTGACGAGGAAGTGCCCCAGACTCTTTTAATATGACGATGCTTAATCCCGTGGAGGGGTTGATAGGGTGGATATATGAGAGGGTGAGGATGTAAGAGGGTACCTTACATGGGAAAAAATGGAGACCTTGGGATATTCTCATGAGTCGAGCGACTCCAGCGCTCCGGTGTTTCGCGCAACGTCAAAGTCTTGGGCACCTTGGACGAAGACCAATTGATACTAGCGATACTGGCGATACTAGGCACATGTACCTAAGGTCCTAAGGTCCTAAGCTGCTAAGGTATGAGATATGAGGTAGGTATGCAGATATATGCAGATACCTTGTCCACCTTGTCATAGGTCTCGAACGCCGAGGAGCTAGTGTCCTGGTAGAGACAATTCACTAGCTCTTAGTAACCTTGCAGACTGCTTAGTACCTGGGTCCTAACCTTGGGAGTCTCAGGTGAGGTTGGAGATGTAGGCATATGATTGATATTTCGTATATTGTCGTATTACCCGATATCAGTTATAGGAATGTGGAGTGAATAAAAAGGCCGAGTTCATGAGTGAGCTTATATTTCATACGTAATGAGCCGAACTCGTTGAGCCCCGTCGATACTTTTTTTTATGGGAGCGTGTAGAATCTAGATTGATAGAGGCAAGTTTCTAGGGTTAGAAGCATTGATGGTTTTTTCCAGTTCAAAGACAACCGACGTACGCAGTACATAGTGTATTTCGTAGTGGGGCACTAAAAAAGAGCCGACTGGAGGCACTTCACCCGTTACGTACATCGATTGATATTTGCATACAGCAGTAGTACTATCAAATGTAAAGTCGCTACTTCCAGGTTCTCTTACTGGAACCTTAAGCTATTATATCTGCCGTGAGATTGGGAAACTTAAAAAGGCATCCCGATAAATCACATTCATTCATACATACAACACACATAACATCCATGGATGGATGCAAGTCTTGCACGATCTTACAGCACACATATCATGACGGATTCATATCCATGAATATACCGATCGGATTCCGGTACCTAGACATGTACAGCCCCACCAGGTGGGTGATAGATCCACTTTGCATCGCAGCTATTTTTTTTCATCTCCTCTTTCTCATAGACAAATCTAACCAATGAGGAGCCGTATCTACACCCCGTGCCCTTGCACCTCGACGTCGCCTCCGAGACCCGGCACCGGTCGGCGAGCGCCGGATTTTCCGCTGTTTTCTCCGTCATTACAAACGACATCGGCCTCCGATGTTAGATATCATTGTATAATATCGCCGAAGTCGTACTCCTGCCTACGGGTACCCTTCTACTATTTGACTGTGATGTTCTCACATGAACATTCAATCACACTCCAACTACTAAGCCACCTATCAATTCACCATCGACGATCATGCCACTCTCATGAAGGCTGTATCGTACCAATTTTTCCACATATAATATCCGAGTAACTACAGCATGTAGGTTTTATGTATACCCCCTTGATCAATTCCGCGATTAGGCTCCGGCGACGGATCCCCAGACCGACCTCTCGATCAACCATTCCATCTTCCCAGTGGCCTTATCAACCTTTCCAAACATGAAACTCTCGAACTTGGTATCCGTGCCGCTGACCTTGATCGATCCGGTCATCCGCGCTGCCAACTGGTCGCCGTCTCGAAGGAACTCGTGTCTATCATATCAAGAACCATACATGTTAGCTTCGAATCTCTACTCTACAGGTAGGCATGATGGAAGAAAGGGCCAACTCACATGACTGGCTTATAATCGGTCACCTTGCCACGCCACTCAACAATACCCTTGACATAGACATCGAAGTCTAGGCGATGGCCGTTCATAACATGGTAGAACGTTGGTAGCGTCGTTGATTCCGCGTAGGCTTTGGCTTCCTCAGGGCTGCCTTTGAGGGATAGTTCCATAGCACGTTGGAAACCCTCCCGTGTGGACGTGTATTCAGCCATAGTAGTGGGACTCGTGAGGTGTAGAATCTGAGTTGCGGTAAGAAAGAAGTGTAGGTTCAATAATTGAAATATAGATGGAAACATTGTCTTCCGGCTTTTATACGCACGTAAAGACACTGAACTGGCTGAGTTGTCTCATTCCCTTGCTTTTTGCCCCTCGCCGCTTCGTACCGCGCCCCTACTTCTCACCTACACCGTCATTCACTATGTAGCACTTGAAAAAGCAAGATATGATTTCAATCTTCTCTACTCAATAAACTAATGCAGCCGCAATATAAATCTCATCTTTGATAGGCTCATTTCCACCTCGAATCTTTACCGCCTAGAATTGTCCCCAGCTAAGATTTATTACGGTACCTAGTCTTCGGTGAAGGGTCAAGATTTGGGCATTGTAGAATACCTAGGTAACCAAAGCCTCATCAATGAATTCAACTTTTAGCATTCATGATCCACCAAAAAGCATGATTTTGAACAATGCAAGCTTGGATTAAATATTTAGTACACTCTCATGAGTGAAGGCTTCAACAGTCATCAATGCTTCTACCCTCATTAAGAGCAATAGTCACTAGTGGTTACAAGGTATCCCTCTCAGAATAATACACTCTCCTTACCGTGGAAAGACTTCGACTTTGACATAAAGGAGGAAAGTTACGAGAAGCTTCACATCAAAGTCTATCAAAGGAATTCCAAAAGCGACACATAATTGGAAAGCTTTGGCAAATGCACGGTAGAGATGGCCTGAATACTTAGGACTTTACCTTACTAAGAAGCCTAATCCCGGATGCCATTGTATTTATACCATTTACTCTGCACCTCTGCAACAACCATCTACCCATCTGATCGAAAACCATAAAATACAAAAAGGCTACGTATACCTATCACCATGGATAAGTTACCCCCGGAGATTTATGATCGCATCGTCATGTTCGTCGATAGGTTCGTGATTAAAGAAATAAGCATGTCACCCTCGGAACCTCGACGTCGCGATATTGCTTTGAACTATCCGTCGATCGCGACTGTATCACGCAAGTTCCAGGCTTCCGTAGAGTCCGAAACTTTTCGTAGCTTGTTCATTCAAGCCACCGAGTCAGGACTTGATCAATTTGAGCGCATCCTAACTCCACGGCGACGAACCTTACTTCACTTTCTTCACGTCGACCCTGAAATTATGTCATATTATTCGCGACTCCATATCAATTACGCGATAGATGCTCATAGCAGAGATGAAGCAGTTACCAGGAGTTTAAGGTGCTTATTTAGTATTCTTGCCGCCACCAACAACGGAGATAGCCATAGGATGCCAAAATTAGATTTACAAATTTACAGTCTAGATAGGTCTTCTTCGATTCCGTATCAACGATTGATGCAGGGTCAATTCTTCCTAATTAATCTTGCATCTGACGCCACAGACTTCCCTTCACTCCCATGTGTCCGTCGTTTCTCCTTCCGTTCAACTCCTAACCTCTGGAACCCTCGTGTCGCATCACTCCTCACTACAAAAATGGTAAATGCCGCATCTGTCAACTGGGAGCTTATACGTTTCGAAGGTGACTCCTGTCTACTCGGCCAGCTATACCGAAACGAACTGGTAGACAGTGTCAAGTCCACGCCGCTTCCAGCGTCGGTCACAGTTCTCGTGCAAGTTTACAGGAACTGAGTCCCCGGACTTTCGAGGTCACCCGAGACTGATCGGCAGGCAGCTCTTTGCAAGAAATGACACCAATATGTCTATCGGAAATACGCCATTCGCCCCGCTTGCGGATATATTCGATAGAGGCAATTCAGGTCGGAAAAACATAACGAAATTAATGGCATATATAGATATACGAAGGTCCGACGGACTCTGGATCTTTCAACTCGATGGAGGAATCGGTATTCACGAGCTAACACATTCCTCTTGTGGCCACTATCGGTTTATACCAGGGTGTGGGAAAACATTGGTCGAACTGAGTGAATTCGATTATTTCAACTCTCTGTTTGAGCATAGTGAAGTGGTGAATGCTTCACTCAGAGCGTTCGCTCAGGAATGTTCCCACATACCTTCGCTAGAAGAGGCTTGGCTGAAGGTGCGTCACAACGATGGCGAATGGCATAAAGAGCTAAGTATCGAGATAAAGAATCGCTTGTCCATGGTTCAAGGTATGGAGCGTTGGGAATCCATAGTCAATCTGTATAATGTGAAGTATTGGAGACCGACGGAAGATACACTGAAGGAATTGAAGAACATAGGAAGGTTGAGAGGTGGTCAAGATTCTGCAGTGTCCTATTTTTCTTGAGGGAGGGCTTCCCATTGACTAGGTAGGTACCTACCAAGCATCCAGGGCAAGTGAACTTGGTACATAGACCCATCATTTAGTGTATAGACAGCACTTGCTATGCGAATGACTACCAACAGTGAGGTTACCTATATATATCAAAATAATCACAATTTCCAATATCCAATAGCTTGGTTAGGGTATATACAACAAGTCAGGTCATGAGTTACCTTCTAGCTATAATTTTTTTCCAGTTTTACGACCATTATACCGCCTTGTTTATCACCACTTTCATTTAATCTCATTCCCCTTTTATTATTTACACTGACAACATCATATAATTTTTAGAGTACTTATCATCGTTGGGGATTTCCGTAAAGGAAATTGGTGGCTTTTATGGCGTTAATGTGGTCACCGGTCGCCTGCTCTCTTTAAGGGGCTTGGCGGGAACGAAACTTGCTATTCGCCTGGCGGCTATCTGTAGCGTGGGCAGTCTGCGAGTCCCCGATACATACCAAGGTACTAGGTACCGAATTTGTAGGTTCTACCCGAGCGTCTACTTTCTGGCAGATATCAAGGCCCTCTCTCTTAAATACCATCCTATTAATATTGATGTTCCTGGTCCTAGACAGAGGGTAGTAACCCCGAGTGACATAGCATAGAAGAGCCACTCTACCCCCAGCAAGCCAGCAACATAGAGATCGACGAACGAATAGATCAGCCATAGCAAGCTATTGGTAACCACACCCAATCCATCTACCTGAAGGGCTTTTCGTGTATGCGTAATAAATTCGAATTGCTCTTCAACCTTGGGTATGAAGAGAGTTGTCAAGGGGTGTGGGGAGAATACTAGAGTATATAACCAGACGCCACCAGAAATTGAGCCCAGTATCATGAGTAATGGGGCAAGCGAGATAGAAGCCAGCCTCCTCAGTCTCAGTAGGCGTAGGACTTGGTCGAACAGTACATTAGCTACACCAATCCACAGAGGAGTCAGCTGCCAAGCCCAAGTCCAGTAATGGCGTGTGGCGTAATCAGGAGCCAGGAACATAGCGAAAATTTCGGATGTATGAAATAAAAGTATTATGAGAACGAGGTGCATGCTGCCTTTATTCCAAACCGATTGGCTATGGGCTGAGCGAGCCAAGTCGGAGGGCGTGGGGCCAAAAGTGATGTACAAGAAGTAGAAGACGCCAGATACCGGACCTATGCCAAAGAGCTGCCCTGCTACAGTGAAGATGGTCGGGCTGAACCACGTTATAATTAGTAATCTGTCCTTTATCAAATCTCGCGAGTTCCTATGTATATGTAGGACTTACAGATATATCGGCGTCCAAGCGTTCCCCCTACGGTACGACTCCAAGATCCATATGGCATATATGACGCCGACATCAATGAGAAATGAGAACATCTGCCACGAGCCAATACTATCGTACCCAAGAGTAGAAGTAGAGAATGTCGCCATACCACCACGCCATAGTGTATCAAGAATATCAACGTTATGGAAGTGGTCGATAATCTTGACCTTACCACCGTCCCATTCGATCACGCCCGAGTCTGCAAATGGCTGAGCGTACAAGGCCAATTTATCCAAGTCCATCACACTCAAGGACCAGGCTCCCAAAAGGAGGAACGGCACTGCGCTGATAGCACGTAACACTCTGGTTTTCACGGGCGCCATGATGCCGAGATAACTGACAGATTAGATGTGTTGAAGAATAATAGCTCATAAGATGAGGCCCCGGTATAGAAAGGCATTGCTACTGCTTTTAAACGTTCGTGATCTCCATTTAATCAGCAGTATGAGCGGCACAGACGGAGCAGACGGATCGTACCAACTGCCTATCACCAGCCCCTGTTTAGATGCGACAAGGGTCTAGATATGTCCATTCGTCAACTCGACCAATTCTTGACGAGTAAGTACCCAATAAATCGGATTCAACTGTGGGCTGATACATACGACATCTTGTCAGCTTGCGACATCGACCTGTTAGTAGCTGATTTGGTTATAAACATCCCTCTATAGTAGTTAAGTCGTATCCTTGACCAATAATACTAATTGCGTTTCCACTTGACCCCCTCATACGCACTGTCATTTCCAATCAAAACACCAAAATAAGGGGTGGTCAAGGAAAATCGGGGGTGGGAATAACCTCACTTAGACCTTCGCATCAAACATGGTATTTAAAAGTCACGTGGTGAAATATTCCAGCTCTTGTTAACTCTCGACAGGATAATAAGATGAAATCCTATCTATAATCCTCTTATTCATTCTCATACATGTCCAAGCCGTCCTAAATATAGACGCCTGAGCACCTAACTTACACAAAGTATACATGTGAAATATTCCCTTTCAAAAATTTGCGTAAATATCATGACATGTAATAGCCTATCGCTTGGCCGGGGTTAGGTGTATGTAGAGAGGAATTCTGCATTTCAAACCAGTGGTCAGTAACGATCTCTCATCAGTTGGAAGGGAGAGGGATATAACATATAACATATACGAACCTGTCCCAAAGCGCAAACGACTTTTGCCTCTCGATCCACCGTTGGCTTTCCTTAGATAGCTCCAGATCAAAGTCGTAGATGATGCGGGCTAAGATCAAGCGCATTTCAGTATACGCAAGGCTTCATAACACAAAAGTCATTAGTCGATCCAAGCCATCTCGAGAATCAGGGGTATCTTACTTTCGGCCGATACAATTCCTGGGTCCCACGCTGAAGGCCTGCAGCGCATCGAGATTATTCCCCGCTTTCGCAGCCTCTTCAGGGGTAACCAGGAAGCGCTCGGGGTCGAAGGTCCACGGATCCTTCCAATTTTCCTTGCTGTGGTTCATTGCCCAGTGCTGGACTTCGACGAATGTCTGGATATGCGGCCGTGTGTCAGTTTCATTTTCTGCTTGCTCGGGTATGTGCGCAGATGCGATCACTCACGCCACCAGCTACGAATTGACCCGCAATGCTTTCTCCGCCGGGCGGGACTGTCCGAACCAAGGAAGACGTGACGGGAGGGTATAGCCGCAGCGCCTCGTTGAGGATTGCAAGCATGTATGATAGCTTGTTAACCGAGTTGAGGTTGATCTCGTCGACGTTCTTGAACGACGAGCGAACCTCCCGTTTCAGCTTTTCGAGGATCTCTGGGTGCGCCAAGAGGAGATACTACAAATATGATCAATTAGTTGAAACACAACTATCATGAATATTGCAAGATTCATGTTCACTCACCGTAGCGCCCGACAATGTAGTTGCCGTAGTTTCGGAGCCCGCCAGCGCAAGAATGAATGCGGATGCAGACAATTTCTCAAATGACAGGTTCTATATAGGTTCATGATAAGATTAGAATTCAACGTCATCAGATCAACCTGGTAGAAGGGAAAATATTCACATACCCATTCCTCAGTTCTCTTGACAAGCCCTTCGAACAAGTCGTCGCGTCCCTGGTCCATAGCAAGCCTCGCCCTCACCATCTCCTCGGTATAACTCTGCACTCTGCTAACAGCATTCGCGCTGAGCTTAACAATGATCTGCACCAGCTCACCCAGGCCGACATAAGTCATCGCCACAATAACAGCGCCGAATTTGATACTGCTGAAAATGAACTCGATCCATGGGTGGTAATGAATATTCTCTAGGCATCGGAACGACTGGCCGAAGACAAGCTCGCCCACGATATCGAAGGTAGTCCAATTATACCAAGCTTCAACATTCAACTTATTCTTTCCATCACCGCACTCCTCGTGCAATTGCTAAGCGACAGGTTCATCAGTCTCCAGTCTCCATATAAAAAATCGCAAGAGTCTATTCGCCAAGTTACGAGAACCGAAAATACCCCGGTTTGTGTTTCAGGGGCACCATGTCAAGTCTCAAGCGCAATCAACATGAGGCGGAGATGAGGCGAATCGATTTTTCTTGGATACTTTGGGTGAATACTAACCGCGATTAGAAGATCGACGTATTTTGCGATCATGGGCTCTTGGTCGCGCATCGCGCTGTCAGAGAACCCGTGAGAGAGAGCTCGGCGGAATCGCGAGTGCTCTTCACGGTCTGCATTGATGATAGAGGTCGGAATGTGGCGAATCGTCTTATTGAACGTATGCGCCTTGGGCATCTCGTTCATGGTGCTCTCCGACCCGATACGGTGGCCGTAGATGTCCTTCCATGCCCGGACATCAGTGAAGGAGAGGTGGTCGGGGCCAATGCGGACGACAGACCCATATCGATCGTGAAGCTTCTGAGTATGAAAGGCCTGTGTGCCGAGAGCATGCCGTATAGCCCAAGGTAGTCTCGATGCCCTCTGAAGCAGAGGTCCGGGAAAGTTACACAGGGGGTGAAAGTAGAGGTTGTAGATAATTTGATATGTATTATATGCAACTAACTACGCCACACGATATAATATTAGCTATTTTTCTTCTAAAAAGCCTTGTGTCTCAGTAGCGTACCAAGGTAACTGTGAGTATCCCATACTTTGCCACGCTAGACGTCCCGACGTCTAACGGTTCTGAAATTTCGGACATTTATACGTACGGGAAAAAAACGATTATTAATTAAGATAGGTGTAACTATTACACGAAAGAAAGAAGCAGGATATCGTACAAGTCACACATATACCTAGTAGATATTTATATTTACAGGAGTGTGATACATGTTACATCGACTGCATGTCTTAGCCACGCAAACTTCTTAAACAATAACAATGTGATATATTATTTCAACCAAGCTCTCTATTCCATGGGTGCGGGGCTACATAGTAATGGACGTCTATCCTTGAAAGGTAGCTGGGGAGATTTAAAGGAGTAGACGGCTGCGACGCTGCGGATCTATGCGAGCGATCTGCTGTAGAGTTTGGGGGAAAGCCACTACGGCAGCACGCGTCACAGGCCAGGTATAATACGGATACGAATGCTGGTCAGGCAGACAACCAATCAGACCATTGCTATTTACTCCTTGCATGCGTAAATATAGGCGAGGAGCGGCTCTCCACGATTGTCCTCTTTTAAGTAGGACGATCGTATGGAAACTTTTCCCGCGGCTTTAAACAAATCCCGGCGACATAAATGTGAAACCCGGACACATCGACTCGGACTCGGCTTAAACATCGAGCCGGGCAATATTCATTAAGCAAGGGAATAAGAACACCAAATATCTCGGCGTTGAGACCGATGGGGCATCTGAACTATCTGTGCACCGCGCAAACCAACTTGCGTCATCCCAGCCTCATCACATTTCCCCCACCATCCACACAAATGCATCCACGGACTTTACTGGATATCATATACATCATTTACTGGAGCCACCGGCTTTCTTGTCGGAGCTGACTAAGCTATCAGCCATAGCATCTGCCGTGGCTTGCTTGAGTCTTTCAGTATCCTCCATCTTGATAGCTCCACTACTTTTGTCCTTGGTGTCCTTCTCGTCTTCGCTGTCTCCAAGACTGAAGGGATCATTATCTGTGATTGGACTGGGATCAATTGATGATAGAGGCTGCCACTTGCTCTGCTTTCCAGGAGGTGGGGTTGTTCCGTCCTTGGGTGGAATTTTTGGGGACGCATTGTATTGGTCGATATCTTCTACGGTATCCTTGAAGGCAACCTTGCGACCCTCAGGCTTCGGTGAGGTAGAAGGGGGAGGTCTGTAGATTGGGTTGCTTGATGGCCGATCTTGAGATGATCCTGTGTCTCTGTTAGCTATATATATCTTCACGCCGCGATTGGACATCTACTAACTACCATCCGGCTGGAGCCTGATTCCTGCGAAGTCGTCGCTGAGGACTTGCGGATCAGCGTCGTAACGGTGATAGTCCGCACTTCTTCGAGAGCCTTCTGCACTGCGCCTACTCAACGGGTGTTGTCGTTGGTTCTTCGTGGGCTGCGTCTCATCCTCGTTTTCATCGTACTCCCCGTCGATCTTCTTCTTTAGGTTGGTAAACCAAGAGTTGACCTTAGTCTGAGTCTCCACGAACCCCTTGCGCAGATTCTCTTTGATCACGGGTAGATCGTCATCGATGAAACTGTGCTCTCGGTCGTACATCTCGTTAGGCTTCAAACCCGTTGCTTGTCGCTGGTACGGGCCGCCAGGACCTCTGTTCTGTGTTCTCGCTTCGTAGGCGCCGACATTATCGTAATGCTGGGCAAGCTGGCGGGCGTAGAGCTCGTCCGCCTCTAGTTGCGACATGGGACTTCTAGGCCCTGTGGGTCGCGGGGGTTGAGGCGGAGGGGCGGCCTCGTGTTCGGGCTCATTCTGGACGGCGTCGGGATCACTCATACCTTTTCTATCATCAATAAAGATTCTCATCGTGAATAAGTATAATATCATGCATACCTAAAAGAGCGTTGAAAGCCGGGTCGATTTGACCGCCACTCGCAATCAACACAGCCTTGATAACAGGAAGCTCAATATTAGGGAACGCTTCTTTGAGAATTAACTCATTCTTCTGCTGTTCTGTAACGGGACGAGGCGGCTTCGGAGGTGCTTGTTCTTCGGTGGCTGTGGTTGGGTTGGTGGTGGTGGTGGTGGTCGCAGTCGTGGGATGGGTGGAATGGGCATTGTCTTCGCCGAGGACGCCGGTCTCTTGAATATCATCGTCGTCCATCTCGAATGGGCGCACGGTAGTAGGAGACTCGGGTGCGGTCGCCGATGGATTGGGCTTGTTCTATAATTATTAGGTTTGATGTTAACGATAGAGAACGCAGTTAAATATAAGCAGAAAGCGGGATGCAAGTTGCGACTGATCGTCGTCGCATGAAGGCGTCTTCGATAACTAGAGAGAATTCATGTGAAACTTACAGCATCAGTCGGAGCTGACATCTTGATTAAATACCAAAGAGGTAGCTCAAAAAGTTATGCAACACAATAAGAAAATGAACAATCGATGTTATGGAGAATAGCAAGATTATTGCTACGGTTACGATTGGTGATGAAATGTCGGTTTGCTTGCTGAGTCCCAGCTTAAATTGTAAAACAGGAGATTTATTGCAAGTGACAGCGATATAACTCTAGATTATGCAACATGTACAGCGCTGTAATGCACCTGGCACTTTTGATAATGGATCTTGGTCTTGGCTCTGAGGGGCAGAAGGGGCAACTGCGACTGCCTAAGGTCTACTACTAATTCTAAGGTTGCGACGCGCATGACGTTCCCCGCCACAGGACAGGGCTGAGTACCCAATGACGACCCGACTTTAGCTTGGTCTGCGCCACAAATTCATATCCAGAACAGCTCGAATGTTCCACAGCCCAAAGCTCTTTTTAGATAGGTACCTACGTATACTGTGGCTCAAGAGCTTGGCTTCATCATTCTACAACTTTAAAGTCACAGTTGAGGACAAACGATGACAAAAACCAATAAATTTTAAGGAATTTAGAACGCTCTGGTATCTCGTCATCTCAACGGGAAACCAAGGACCCCCGTGCACATGCTGCTATTATCTACTAAACGCTGGTTTAGCTTCTCATAGACAGCATACCGCCTGAGTTTAGGTATGGAATGGATCTACGATCCCTACTTTCAACAACCTAGGTACTTTTACTGTCCGGTCTGGTAGGTATCTACATAAGACACCAATTTGGAGCGTTGGTGAAGCAACACAGCTCACCAAACCTTTGAAGAGATCGGTGGTGAACATGGGTGATTTTGATATTAACTCAAATTTCATTCCTGCCCTCCACAAGCCGTCGGCTCTATTGCCTATTGCCAAGCACCACGATAGCTTGCTTTATCTTATCGAGAAAAACCCCGTCACCATCGTCGTTGGTCAAACAGGCTCTGGCAAGACCACGCAAATACCACAATTTCTCGAGAATGCGGGATGGTGCTCAGACGGAAAGATCATAGGTGTCACTCAGGTAAGATCTCATCTTTTCATTTACTTTATACATGGTTTTATAGACGGTACTAATTATAGTAATAGCCAAGGCGAGTGGCAGCTACAACAGTTGCGGTCAGGGTAGCCGAGGAATATGGCTGCGAGGTGGGAAAAGAAGTCGGCTACTCGATTAGGTTTGAAGATGTGACATCAGCCGTTACTCGAATCAAATTCTTGACTGATGGGCTACTCATTCGAGAAGCTCTGGTTGACCCGCTTCTATCACGATACTCCGTAATCATGGTCGATGAAGCTCATGAGAGGTCAATAAGTACGGACATTCTCCTCGGTCTCCTAAAGAAAATACGAAAGCGAAGACCAGAGTTGCGAATAATCATCAGCAGTGCCACCCTCCAGGCGGAAGATTTCTTGAATTTCTTTTCGGACCAATCCGAAAAACAGGAATCCCCTGATGGCGACAAGAATGAAATCGGTTCCATCATCAGCCTTGAAGGTAGGATGTACCCAGTAGATACTCTTTACTTGGAGACACCCGCAGAAGATTACGTTGAAAAGGCGATATCTGCTGTTTTTGATATCCACACGCAAGAGCCAGAGGGCGACATCCTCGTTTTCTTAACAGGTCGCGAGGAGATCGACACAGCTGTGCAGGCTGTTGCGGAACGATCAGCCCAGCTTCCTGTGGGGTCTCAATCCATTTTGGCCCTACCACTTTATGCTGGGTTATCGACTGAACAGCAAATGTCCGTATTCGACAGCCCACCTGAAAATACACGAAAAGTCATCTTTTCGACTAATATCGCAGAAGCTTCTGTGACAATTGATGGCATCGTCTATGTCATTGATTCCGGGTTTGTGAAGTTAAGGGCCTTCGACCCTACAACTGGCATTGAGTCATTAACTGCGACGCCCGTCTCAAAAGCTGCAGCACTGCAGCGTGCGGGAAGAGCTGGTCGCACAAAACCCGGCAAGTGTTTTCGGCTCTACACCGAAGATGCATTTATTGAGTTACCTGATGCAAACACTCCGGAAATTCAACGATCTAATCTTGCGCCCTTTATCTTACAGTTGAAGGCGCTTGGCATTGATAATGTTGTACGCTTCGACTATCTAACACCGCCACCTGCGGAACTTATGGCCAAGGCAACCGAACTGCTGTTTTCGTTGGGCGCTTTAGATGACTATGCTAAACTGACGAAGCCTCTGGGGATGCGGATGGCGGAGCTCGCAGTTGAGCCCATGATGGCAAAAACACTGCTCTCGGCGCCCTCATTCAATTGTGTTAATGAGATACTAACAATAGCAGCAATGACAAGCCTTGGCGGTTCCATATGGGTCCAGAGGGAGGGAGAGAAAAAGTCGATGGAATCCAAGAGGCGGAGATTTTCCGTTGAGGAAGGTGACCACTTGACACTTCTGAATACATATCAATCATTTTTAAAGAATGGCCGCAAGGACCCTTCGCTATTTTGTCATGGCAATTATATCAATTTCAAGGCTATGACTCGAGCCGTCAGCATTAGAGCACAGCTGAAAAGATATTTAGAAAGGTTTGGTATCACGGTAGACGAGACTGTTGGTGGATCAACGATTGGCAAAGGCGAGCAAATTCGAAGATGCCTCACGACGGGCTACTTTGCCCATGCAGCGAGAATGCAGGCCGATGGAAGCTTTCTTAGTATTGACGGTGGAACGACACTCTACGCGCATCCTAGCTCTCTAATGTTTAACCGAAGAGCTGATTGGGTAATTTTCCATGAGGTAATTGAAACCGGAAACAAGATATTTATCCGCGACATCAGCAAAATCGAGAAGAGTTGGCTGTTGGAGTATGGGGCAGGATACTATGAGGTCAAGACTTGATGATGCGATCCTGAGCCGTGCCGTACTCCGACGACGAGGTTCACCTAAGAAAGGCAGTTGACAGTTGAAACTTGAGGCTTCTCGTTTAAGAGAAGCAATTCATGAAACAATATTGATGCTAAATTGTTGAGGCTGAGACTTGGGTGTCCAATGGCAAGGGCTGGTTTTAAAAAGAAACAAGAGGGCTTACCGTTAGTTTGGTGCGCTAGCTAAGCTTTGTATGGGAATTCCCGGATTTAAAGATCTTTCCAAGGTTTCTGGATTACTGTACTTCTCCCTAATGAGCAGCCCACAGTGGTAGGATCTCGTCGTCCGACTTTGAGAACTATTCATGTACACACTTGTACCTATTTATAACGGAAGCGAGAGGATTGCGTAAGGCGGGCTTCAAGGACGAATTCCAAGTCTAGGACTCTTTAGGACCGAATTCTTTGCAGCGCTAATAGTGTACTGCGTACGCATCTCTAGGACTCTAGCTACGGTAGAGTGATCAATGATCAACGATCAACGATCAATACGAATAGGGCGTAACTCGAGGGATTAATTATGTGACGAATATCTAGCACAGTTCAAGATCGCCTTTCATGCATGACGGGAATTCGTACATATTTCCTTCTCATCTCAGCAATATGTAAAGTTGTCCAGGGGCCAATGAAAAGGGGAAGATTGCAGAGATGGCGTCGTGCTGGTCTGCTGGATTGTGCCAACAAAAGTTGGTGGCTTCGCCAGCAGCTGGACCAGTTCCAGCTAGAAGTTCAAGCATCTTTCAAGCATCTTAGCCAAGGAACCAGAAAAGGGGGCCAGATCGACTAGCCTTATTTAGGATTAACCCGTTATCAGCGTTTCTATTGTTGTGATTGATTGGACGAACAATCGGTTCCTGCGCTAGCCCCTCAGGGGTTCCCCTAGGCGATGCCAGGGACGGCACAGGGAAGGTACAGCGTATCTGTTGCCGATCTTGGCCAATGACATTTGTCTTCGGTCTAATGAATATTGGAGCTTTTCAGTGGGTGTCTAGTGGATGTCTGGTGGGTGTCTAGTGGATGTCTGGTGGGTGTCGGTGGGCGTCGGTGGGCGAGCAGTGGTAAAGGTGGGAAGGCAGCGGGCGAGGGACAGTGCCCTTTACTCGTTTGGAATTTCCTCCCCCATCCAGCTCATGTTAGCTCATGTAAACCTTGATGTATTGAAGGCTCCACTCCCCCTTCGTTCATTTCCCCATTATTAATTTTGATTCGTCCGTTCTTTTGATCCCCGTCATCTAAGGATACCTTGTGGCTTGTACTTGGTAAATCACCTTCTTTTTGTCCCTCGCTTCTGTTCTTTCTCTTCCTTCATCCTCCTCATCCACCGCCTAATCCAGGAGTCCGTCGACAACCGGTCAAATCCAGACCTAACTGCCTGCCAGCGGGCGTGCCGTTCTTTCAAACCTAACCTACAGTCATTCTTTTGTGCCCCGACCATAAGTCATTCATTACAGCCTCGTGCGTTGCTCAGGCGTTAGTGTCAAGACGACGATTTCGTACAATACATTTTGGTCCCGCTATATTTGATATTTTCGAAATCGAGGAACTAATCTTCCTAGCTCGTCCTTCGACCTCGACAATCCAGTATCAGACGGCGTGGCATAATATCAAATCAGATGTTTTAGAAACCGACCAATTTTTCGACTTTTAAATCTAGTTGCAGGAAGGGGTTGGATTAAGAGAAGGGATTAAGTTGGAGTAGTTGACGCGATGACGGGGCGTCATCTTCACAAAGCTCGTGGCCACGGTCACGGCCATGGCCACAACCACTTTCATTCAAGGGCATTGCATATCGAGACGGAGCAGCCAGTTCAGTTGGAGACCAGGGAAGCAATGGCGGAGAATGGAAATCTTTGGGCGGATACCATTTCGCGGATCGTGCCTAGGGAAAACAACCTGGACGAGAAGCCCGTCGGCGGTACCACAACTCTTCCAATTATTCTTGGTGTCTGGTAAGGATCATGACGTAGCTAGAGCTTGTTCGTAATGTGGCTAACATTCATATAGCATTCCGTTGGGACTTGCTATCATTGTCCTAGTTTATTTACATCATCGGACAACGGTGAGACAGAGGAGAGAAGATGAGACAGACAAGTACAAGTCGATGGACTTTGGTTTCGACGGCAACGTGGTTGGCAAGAAAAATAAGGGACAAAATTACTTTGCAAAGGAGAAAGATGGAAACCACAAGATGCAGCTCTCCATGGACATGAACCTCTCCAGCCCTTATTTACTTCCGCCTGCTTTGCACCAATCACGAGAATCCATGAACTCCCTCGCCAAGAGCCTTCACCAAGATGATCCGTACCGACCCGTTACCAGCTACGGTGGTAGCGACGTCGCATCCCTCCGTTCGTTCAACAAGGGTCTCGATAGGGATTCTACTGTATCATCTGGCAAGACACGTCCGAGCAGCGACCGTGATCCGTTCAGAAACCCCCCGCCTCCTCGCCGTGGACCCTCTCCTCTTCAGCAATTGCCTCCCGTTGCACAACCCCCTTCGCGCCGTGCTTCTGGTGAAGAGGTACCTGTTGCCCCAGCAAAGAATGAGTTCCGTTTCACAGATGATAATGTTACCCTCCCTGGAGTACCTGAGATCCAAGAACCCCCGGTTGCAGCTTCTCAGGGCCCGCATAATGCTCGACCCCTTTCGAATGAATCTGCGAACAACTCGAACGTCGCTGGACCTGCCCCTCTTGTAATCGATGCCCGTGCCTCGCAAAATTCCGCAAACTCGAGACCCGCTCGTAAGGAATCTCTGCCTGTTGGATCCGATATCGCTCAGGACTACCAAAATTTCTCGGGTCATTTCCAAGTTGATGGACCGGACAATGAGGTAGCTCGTGAGGAGCTTCACATGCCGCATATGCCGGAAGAACACGAATACCCACACTCTGCCGGCTTGGGCGTACCGGGACAAGACAACCGAAGGTTATCTGTTGGTTTCCGCCCTCTACCTCCTGACGATTTCCTCGAGTCGGAAGACCCTGAGTTCAGAGCCAACAGAATTCGATCTTTCTACAAGGAGTACTTCGAGGAGGGTGTCAAGACTGATAACGGAAAGCCCCCGCCACTACCACAGCAACCCGCTTATCATGAAGACTACGACGCGAACTACCTCGGTGATACCGCATTCTTCGACCCTGATACCAATGCTTTCGTTATGCCATATGCTCAGCCTGTCACTCGTCGTGCTATGACTCCGCCGCCAAGCAACAGACGACCAATGCCTGGACCCGGACCACGAGGCCCTCCTGGACCGCGTGGTCCTCATGGCCACGGCCCTCATGGAAGCATGAACATGCCTGGCCCTCGTAGACCCAGAGCCGGTTCAACTATGTCTGCCGGCAGGTGGGCAGCGATGAGCCCTCGTCCTGATTCATCAGCTTCCAACCCGCGCAACTTCAACGGAAAGCCCCGAAAGCCAATGCCTCCCCCCGCCGCACTCAACACGTTACCTACGCCCTCCAAGTTAAGGGACGACTCTATGGCTCTATTAGGCTCTATCGATTTCGCGCCTCCCCCTACCTTTAAGGATGTAGTGGCTGGCCGATCTCAGAGCCCCGTTGGTGAACGCAAGCCCTACATGCTGAACACACCAATCCACTCACCGCTAGTGAGTGCTTTCGACGAGACTCCTGCGCTACCCAGCCCGTAAGTAAAACCTCAAATGCATACTCAGGACCACATATCTAACATTATCTAGACATTTACTCCGTAAATCAGGAACGTTTACTGCTCTTGATTTCGCTCCCCCGCGTCGGTTTAAGGATCCCGAGTCGATGAGCGAGACAGGCAGTGTAGTCAGCAACCGCAGCGGCATATCGTCTTCTAACCTTAGCGCTATCCGCGCCGGTGCTGGCAGAGTCAGCCGTCTTCCTGGAGATACGGTCTTCACCCAGGCCTCCATGGGCGATAACCTGAAGCCATCGTGGAACATGAGGACTTAAGACGAGTTGCTCGGTCCGATGCAGGCTTGACATTACCAAATACGACGAGGCTTCAGCCGTCTTGTATATCTCTGAAGAAACAAATATGTACTGTTAATGCCCTTTTTATATTCTTCCATCCGGGAGGAGGTAATTTGGAAACCAAATCATGACCGGCGAAGCATTTAACCTTGCATGGGGACACATTATAGAAGGATCGGTGCAGTTTATTTTTACCGTGAGTCAGGTAAAAAACTAGGGAATCTTTTGCTTATTTAGGTATTTTTTGAACAGAATATAGCCAGGTTGGTTTGAAATGGAGTGTTGAGCGTCGTGTAGTGTGATTATTATATGGTTCCCCCCTTGCTGTAAAGTTCGTCCTCTTGCGTTGTACTATAGCGTGTTTTAATAAGGTTCCTTTCTTGGTTGAGCTGAGTTTGTAGAAGGGGGTTTTTGCGTGGCAGTGATGATGCTCTTGATGCTTTTGACGTTCTTGAGATATCCATGGGTACTATGTTTTGAATCTTGACCTATGTTGTTGATGTATTTAGGAGTAGTTAGGCGTGTGAGGCTTGTCTTGAATTTTAGAATATATTTGTCGACCAATTTCCGTGAGCACTTTCGTAAGCGTATCTAATCCTCATCTACCTAGTACTTACCTACACATGTTTGGAGTTGTTTCAGTTTTGTTTAACTTTACGAGCCTTCACATTAGACTCCTGTCATCGTGGCTTGACATTGGTTTAAGTTCATATATGCTTAATGTCTACTCATGGAAGAATCATTTGGTATATTCACTAACGAAATAAATAAAAAATCGTTAACATTTTAGTCTTTCTTGACCTCGGAAACTTCTCCGAATCCAGCAGCAGATCAGATTTGCGGAGGACTTCCCGAAAAAGAAGGCTTGCATACGCAACTCGAGCTCTGTTTCGTCGGTCGCTCGGTCAGATCGAAGATCTCTAACGGTCCTCACCACATATGGGGGGAACTCGGGGTAATTACGTATTTCTCTTGGAGAATTGAATTTCCGCGACGTAATAGACGTGGAGCTGGTGCATCGGTGAGAACTATAAGCTTGGTATTATGTTTGTTTGCGTGCTTTATATGTGAATTGAACGTAAGGAATTACTTCTGGTGGATTCGAGCACCGAGGCACCTGCTGATCCTGGTATGCTGTCAATACTTCTACTATTATCTTTTCTAATGAATAATAATATTTGATGATTCGTCTGATCCGATCGTACCACCGGATAGGTTCTGTTGAATTTATGGATATTGCGAATCCGTTATCGTGCTGTGATTAAATAATATGTACAGAATCGATGTGTTACATGCTGAGGGGGGAGGGGCTATGCCCTACATTCGACCTGCACTGGAACTGCACTGGATTCTGGGGCTTCTCCGGCGGCTAGATGAGACCCCGTTTACGGGAGATCTGCCCTTACGTGAGTTTTGGTAGGCCAGATAGAGGGCTGATGGTCTATATAAAGATCTCGGGTTGTTGGTACGGCGTGAATTGTGGCTGTTCACCTCAATTGATGATGCAAGTGTTGTCAATTTTCTGATTTATCGAAGCCGATGGTAGGTACCTAAGTTAGCAGGACCCGTATTCTTCCCCAGTACTAACCTTGGAACTCACATACACGTGGAATAAACTTCAAGGTTCAACGTTTAATCAGTTAGAGTTACCAGGCACAATCGACAAGACGAACCATAAGGCTAGTGCTAATACTGTCAAGCCGGTTTAAGCGTGGCAACCTAAAGAAACTTCTTGGAAGGATGGGATACTTCTCGGGCAATTGACGTCTTTAAATCGACGTCAGATAGCCCTTTCAGCTCGTTTTGAAGCGTACTAAGCTGTAGCGTCTTGGTATGTCAGGAGTCAGGACATCGGGGCAAAATATCACAACTCATTCTCGTAATAGAGGAGTGATAATAGTTGATATACCCACAATCTGACAGTCGTTGAATCTCCTCTTTTACAAAATATAACTTCATATACTGCACTTCATGACTTGCAGCCAAGCAACTGAAATACAAAGTTGATAACTGAATCATGTCAGTTGCGAATGCGAGATATTGGTGATGGGCAAGCCACAAGCCTTAAGGGGAAGTACGGAAGAACGGCACTAGGTCATTTGGGGTATCTACCAACCTGCTATCGTCCATGCTGTGCCTCGTAACTACCAGGTAGATATTAAACGAAACCACTAACAAACATCATAGCGCCGGGATGTTCCTGCGAGCTGCTGCGAGATAAAACTCAATTGAGAGCCTTTACCGGATTCTCCGTCCCCGTAGCAGGTACGGCACAAGTACAATACTGGATCTAGTTGCGATTGTCAGCAAGGAAATTTCCAACTTTTTTTTTCTGTCAATCATCACCACATAGGTATGTATGTACCTGCCTCTGTATCTTTTTCAATTTTCTCAACTTGAGAGGAATCGCCCCTTAGCTACATCCTAATCTTCTTTCAACCTTTTCCGACATTCATTATTCATTTTCTTCTCTTTTTCGATCCCCTCCTCTCGTGTTTGTTCTGACGACATACTCTAATTTATGATCTAATAACCTCCTAGTTCGACCTAATTCACCTTACTTATCCTTACTACATTTATCATCGCCAGCTTCGTCACTGTCCTTACTCACCTAAGACTTGTTACAACTAGCCCGAGTACTCTCAGATCCGTGCGGGTTTAGCTGCTCTGCTGCATTCCTATCCTATCAATTTCGATCCTTCTGCACATACGACAGCGCCAGAGGCACAAGCGGGAAAAAATAAGAGGAACTCAGCCACGCCTTAACCCGCAAGAAGGAAACCCCCTGCACCGATCATCGCCTCGTATGCATTAGCCTATTCGTTCGCTCATTTGCTACAATTCTCTCTCCCCATACACTAATCAAGACTGGGCTGCCCACCGTCGGCCAAGGCCACTGCACCTCAGCACCTGTGCCTACACTATTTGTCTTTTGTCCTTCGTCCATCCTCCTGGCGCCCTTCCCCGTTCGCGTCTCAAGCCCAACTCGAAACATTAGCCAAGGTCAATTGTCGATTCCACACAGAGTTGAGGCTCGCTCTCATCCAGTCCTCTTTGACTGTGAGTCAGCTGTCTACATTTAGTAGTTCACTGTAAAGGTATGTAATTAATTTCTATGATGTTATGTTATTCATTGAGCAAACACGCGATGGCATTTAATGCACATTCACAACTTGTGCTGTGGCGATTTGCGACACATTCCATGATAACCTCATTGGACCGATCTTCTCCAAACGCCCCATTCAGCCGACTGGCGTTCCGCTTTGTTTAGCCTAACCTCTCTATCATCTATACCGTCTTCTTTTCAACCATCTTCGACGCCTTTCACCGCTATCTTCCAGCGTCATTTTGTCCTAAGCAATGCTAACATGACGCCTCCCAGTTATTTGTTTGGATTGAAAGCTGCTAGGCAGTTCACCATGTCTACGAACGCCACAAGTACAGACAATTCCACACAGGAAACGGCGTCAAGTCCGGCCGCCGCCGACAGCTCATCTGCAACTACGCCTAGCAGCACTACAGCTGATCCATCTACTTCGACGCCTGATCCCACTTCTACTAGTGCTACAGAGGTGACAACGCCTTCATCAACCTCTACTTCAGAAACTCCTTCTTCGACTAGTACAACACCCACCACTAGCGATACTCCAACTTCTACTTCTACTCCGTCTTCTACCACCCCTACTTCAACTTCAACACCAACGAGTACCTCAACTTCATTACCATCTTCGACGACAACGACGACTCCAACGTCCACAACTCCGAGTGTGACTGTCATCACTACGCAGCAGAGTACAAATGAAAATGGAAGCACTGCGTTCATTACAGTTACTTCAACCCAGTTAAATACCAACACAGCACAATCTACCACGGGAGCTACTTCGACAGATGCTTCTGGGTCCGTTATAACATCAAGTGCTGCGCAGTCGGGAGCCATAGCCGAGCCGGCCAAAATTGCGGTTGCCGTTGTGGTACCAATTGCTGCCGTAGCCTTGTTAGTCATCGGAGGGATTTTCTTCTGGAGAAAGCGCAAACAACGAAGGGACGCCGCAGAAGAGCGGAGGAAGGAAGTGGAAGATTACAGCTACAATCCGAACAATGATCCAACCTTGCCCGATATGGGGGCAGGTGGTGCTGGGGCTTACGAGATGAAGGAAGACGGTGGATCCTCGGGTTATCGTGGATGGGGTTCTACTACTCTAGCTGGTTCAACTGGGAGGAAAGCCTCGACTACAATGTCAGGCGGCGCAGCAGGTGTGGCTTACTCGGACGCAACTTCGCCGACCAGAGGAAACTTTTCTGACACTAGATCAGGAGACGGCTTAATGGGCGAGGGCTCTCAATCCCCGCAAGAAGGCGAAATTCTCGGTGCTATGGGCCCGGGTGCCACAGACAACCGCGGAAATGGCAACGGTAACGTACACCGTGGACCATCGAATGCCTCGTCGTCTTACAGTGCTGCTGGAAGGTCTGATGGGTCTGGCGAAAATGCAGGCTCTTACAGTGGACCTGCATATCTCGATCAATACGGCGGTAACAATCCATATGCTGACGGCGCTTACGGTCAACAGCAATTAGGAGGACAACCGGTAATACGAGACAACCCGGCTCGACGCAACACGCGCATCGAGAACCCATCGCACTATCCTCAGCAAAGCGCCGGTATCTCACAAAACTTCTAAATTCACTTCCGTTTTTCCTTTATATTCATGTTCAGATGATACCCCAACTGGACGCAACATATTCTCTGTACTCAACGCTATCATGCGTCGTGTCTTGCGCCCTATCCTTGGATTCTAAAACGGCGTTCAACGGACCTTGCATTACAGCTCTACTATCTTTTGTGCATAATTATCTTAACTGCCGAACTCGGTCGGAATCTGTCTTAGAATTTTATTTTTCGGAAATCTCGATTACAGGGTCAGCATACAAAAGGGATGACGACTGCTGTATATATTCGGCAAGGAGAATATTTACCATTTACACTTTGGAATCCTCTCTTTGGTGTTCGGATCGTTTTTTTGTGTTTTTCGCTGCTACGATCTAATATCAACAGCCTTATCACATGCGTAAAGTGATGCACGACCTAGTCGTCCCATCGGCTGTCGAAGCCAATGTTGTTTACCGAACGGAACAGCATTGGATATCTAGGCTATGAGGGACTCGGGAGGCTGAGGGGGGATGTGCTATATGGAACGGAAGTGAGAGGCGATTCTGCAAAGGGATTTTGGAACAGCGAGGCTACCAGCGTGGTCCCGGACGCGGCGATAGGTCGGGTCCGGATCACCTAGGGGAAAGAGGAGGAGCTACTATATTGAGATATCTACTGAGGTAGTGTTCCTGTTTGATAATAACGAAAACAACGACCGAAACCCCGGTTCGATAAATGAAAAAGTTGAATTTTTATATTGCCTGCGCCTGTTAGTCTTCTCTCCGTTGGTATGCGTGTACGATTCTTTAATAGTTCTCTTAATTTGTTGGAATAGGGAATCATTTTAGAGACCCAGGCCACTGCACATAGTCGTATGAAATGACGGGCTTATATGGTGTCCAAAATTCACTACCCCTCACTCCAAGACGGCACATCGTGGCTACATGTTCTTGCGCCTGACCATAGGACTATTGATGTGTTACACGGCTGGTGGCGTCCAATCATCAATTTTGATAAATGGTCGTTTCTCGATAGCACTGCCTCCAAGTAGCCTTCTCCTCGTTTCTATTCACTTCAACCATCCCATACCGTACAATCTTGAGCCACACTTACGAAATGGAACAGCAACCGCCCTCTATCCCCGAAATTGTTCTGCCCGCGGGCTGGAATGACCCAGATCATCGAGAGCCGGCGTGTGAAGTTTGTTTTTGGAATGGTGACCCAGATAACCTATACAATTTCCCCATTGCCAACGATTTCATGGTCACGTCCGGGAGGCTCTCTCGCCTTGAATCAAGCAGTACACATGATTGCGTCCGCTGTCGTATCATAGCTCTTAATATGATCCAAGCCTTATATCTTTTTAGCAGAGAAATCTCAATCCAAGATAATCTCATCAATATCGGCGCATCATATGACCTGTATACTATCTTCCGGTTCAAAAATAGGAAGAACGATATTGCATCTGAATATGCAGATGACTGGACAATCTGTTCCACTTTGTTTATCCCACAACAAAGTTGTGAAATTGGAGCTCCTCGCGGAATACCTCGTCTGCGATGCGTGAACGTTGATGCGCCACCAGATACATCATCTGATCGCTCTTTCCTTTGGGCGAAAGACCAAATTGAATCTCATCAAGATTGTTGTCAGCCGAAAATTATCGACGGAGCATTTTCCCCTACACGACTCATCAATGTTGGGTCAATTGACACCGACAGAGATGTTGTTCTCGATGAAAACATACCCAGCGCATCCCGATATGTCGCACTGAGTTATTGTTGGGGATCCGACACAGAGATTAAAAAAATTTATCAAATTGATAAAACAACCAGTGCTACGTTACCCGACTATAAGAAACGTATACCATGGGATAGGATACCTCGAACTATCCAACATGCAGTGACATTCACCCGCCGACTGGGTATAAAATACCTATGGGTTGATCGCTTCTGTATAATACAAGGAGATAAAGATGACTGGATGAAAGAATCCGGACGAATGTTCGACGTTTTTAGGCATTCATACGTAACCCTGGCAGCTGTTTGGGGACGGAAGAGTGATTCTGGACTTTTCTCGATTTCGGAACACGTCAAGCCATACTTACTAGCGAATTTATCTCTCAATGGACAGTATTGGCCTCTTTACATGCAACAATGCCACGGTCCTTATTTTTTGTGGGTGGGTATTAGCGAGCATGAGGTTTTGTTTACCCGGGCTTGGACCTATCAAGAACGGTTGATAGCACCTAGAGTGCTATACTTTCATAAAAACGAACTGGCATTTGAGTGTTTCTGTCATAGTGCTTGCGAGTGTGGTCTAACGGAATATGACCTTTCGACATATGCGTCTCAATTCTATAAACACAAGTTCTATGAAGACGTCATCAAACCTCAAGAAAACTCGACCGCCCGAGACCTAGAATCCCAGCCTGACCGCTCTGATATCGGGAATTTTCCCGATCAGAGATGGAGAGAAATAGTTCACGAATACAGCAAACTGAAACTGACGGAATCGAAGGATAGACTTGCTGCCATTCAAGCTGTAGCTGATCAGTTCCAAGTACTTGATCCAGAACAACAGTATCTTTCGGGATTGTGGTCGGGTTCGCTGCATAAGGATCTCCTATGGAATCATTTATATTTGTCGAAGAGAAACAACGAAATGCCGACATGGTCCTGGGCTTCTATTGATCAGGGACCTCTGTGGTTCCCTGATTTCCGAGGCAAGAGCTTCACCCCTACTGCAGAGGTTGTGAAATATACTTGCGAAAAACTGGAACTACGCGGTCGACTAATTCCTTCTTGGCTCGTCAAGGAGATTGATATTGGGAATTGGGGTACGGGATACATATCAATCACTGGAGGCTCGGGACCCAAACTCCCCTTGACGGGCTCAAATCGCATAGAAATACCTATAGACGATATCACCGTATTATCGGCTGAACCCCCCCGGCAAAAAGTCTACCTGTTTGAAGTCGCGAGACAAAACGAGGGCCTTGAATGTATTCACTTCTTGATCCTGAGGCGTACGGACAACCCCAATGACCCAAATGAGTTTGTTAGAGTGGGTTGTTTCTATATGTATTGTAGGAATCATAACTGGTCACGGGGTTGGAGTTTGCATGGTTTGAAAAGGATTGGGCATCGCATGGAGATGATTCGGGATAAGGCGAGGTGGGAGCATACAAAAGCTATGATGAAAATTCTTGGCAGAACTGAGGAAATCAAGTTGAAGTGAGGATTTATGAATCCATGATGTTATCTATGTATGGCCTCAATTTAGCTAAATACAACATTGAATAGGTACCTACTACCTATTAGTGACGTCGTTCTAGAAAATTGATAACTGGCCCGATGCGCGCCGCAGCCACACGTGGCAGCACCTGGCAAATGTTTTTAGCCCCAGTAAAGCGATAATACCTAGGTAGGTACTACCTTATACCTACTTAATAATCTCCAGCTGTTAATTATTCTTTTTCTGCCATCTTTTCATCCCGACACGTTATAGCAGCATGGCATCAAGGTTTGTTATTTTCTTTCAAGATCAATCTATCAGTCAACAATATGTGAATATTTGGCCTGGATGCTTGACAAGGAACAAGACCCATTGGTCTGCTTTCCTTGGGACGCTCCGGAAATCTCATGTAGATCACGCCGCGCCGCATGTGTTTACAAAGGGGAAAGCTTCTCATAACTAGGACTATTGACTTATAGACCAACAGCGGCACGTGCACACGATTGATACATAGATGGGTAGCTAACACGATGTATGTATATAGATTCGGGCACTCGACACTCCATCAGCGGGATTCCCGCAGCGCCCTGTTCGAGGGATACAGCGGCAGCGGCCGCAACAGCGCCGACCCTGCGCGACGACCCAGCCCGTCCGTCGGCTACGGCTACGGATACCCCGGAGGCAATAGCAACGGTTCGGCGAATAACCATCTCGGCGTCGATAACAGAGGAGCGTACAGGCCCGCGACGCCGAATTCAAAGTACATCCTACATCCCTCTCACGTCATCATAAGCTTGCTCGGGAGTTAGGAGCTAGGGCTAATATCGAGGTGTCGAATAGGGGCCAGTACAGCGACGCGGTGCTCAACGAGCTAGAAAGCCAGAACGACCAGCAGGTCGAGGGCATCTTAGGGAAGGTCAAAGTCCTGAAAGATGTGAGTTTTATACTGCTGCTGATGCTGCGCGTAAGTTGGAGGGGAACGGTTTCTCTTGCTTTATTATGATAGTTCATATTCACATATACTACATATAAACAGAGAAAGAGAGGGGAGCAGCGAAGTTGTCTGCGTCGGTGATAGCGGAAGCGGAAGAGAGCGTGTGCGCGCGTATGCGAGAAGGGTGTCTGCGATAAAGAATATGCTAACGTAGTGTTTTTTTCCTCCGCCCAAGATGACGGTGGCTATCGGCGACGAAATCAGAGAGTCCTCGGCGCTCGCGGAGAAGATGAACGACACGTTCGACTCGACGCGGTTAAGGCTACGAGGCACTATGAATAGGATGATGATCATGGCGGAGCGGACGGGCGTCGGCTGGAAGGTCTGGCTCGGGTTTTTCGCCGCCGTGATCTTCATCTTTATGTACGTCTGGCTCTTCTGAGCAGGTACTCACATCCATGGATCCTTTCGTTCTGGGTCATCCACCAACGACACCAACCTACCTCCAACTCCTGAACGAACAACACAATCCTACACGAAAGACTTAGACACGAGCAGCATTATATCACATTACGAAAGGCGTTGTGGAGTGTTTTATATCTCATTTTTGGCATGAAGACGGGTACAACGGTACGATCGAGCAAGAGAAAAAGAGGGAATAGTTATTTTGGATAGCACAGGGTAATGCCGCGAAAAGTATGGGTCCGAGACGAAGTTTCACGAAGTACATATGGGAACGATTAATTGGCCAGTCAAAAAACATACGGCGTTTGTTATTAAATGTATCATAACCTATCGTCTACTTCGTTGCTTGCTCGGTTTTTGGCAATAGTAAATATTATTAAGAATTGGCTGGCTGATTACATGGATCTCCATAGGCGTAAGGTAGGGTAGACGGATGAATTGAGAAAGGGGTATCTTAATATCTTCGTATCTTGAGGTAATGCAAGTAGTCTACGTGATCATGATGAGTGATGAATAGTCCTGGTGAAGACATACAGTCCGATGTCTCCGCGTCTCCTTCAGCCTCGACCTCGCCGCGCAGGACCGCTGTTTCGCCGCCGTTGGATTTCTGGGCTACTGTGTAGCATGCTGCTCTCATCGTGCGATAGTATGTCACTAATAGCAAGACTATGTCGCGTCGCGTCGCTGCGTGCTAGACTGTGCCTGAACCTGGGTTGTTGGGACGCTGGTGCTGCAAAGCTCATCTCGGCCTGGTCGCCGTCCTCTTCACTACTGAGATCCGCCTCCGAGTCCGTGTGCTCATAGCCTGCGTCCTCTGCTTCGGGGATGTCATCGTCCAGGTCACCATCCATGTCCATATCTCCACCGTCGCCATGCCCAATTAGATCGTCCTCCTCGATCATCTGGGCTTGGTCTTCGTCGTCTACTTCGTCGTCGACGCCGTAGTAGTTCCCGCCATCTCGCCCGCGGGCCATGGACTCCCGGAACGCATCATCCGCCTGCCTCATGCGCTGCGCCATGAGCTGCTGCTGTTGCTGCGCCGCCCTCTGCTCCGGATCATCATCACCATCATCGTCGTCATCGTCATCTTCATCACTATCACTCTCCTCTTCCTCGTCCTCGTCTTCTTCAGACCCAGAACCTACCCCAAAGTCATCCGCTTCAGGTATATCCTCATCCAGATCCCGGGCTCCGTCTAATTGCACATCATCCATAACCCCATCCCCATCCTCTCCCTCCGCCATCCCCGCCGCAGCATCAAGCAACGCATCCACGCCCCCTGCTCCAGCCCCCGCGGCCTCGGCCTCGGCTAGCTCTTGCGCTAGCTGCTCCCGCCGTAACGCTTCCGCGTGCTCTTCCGCCTCTCGCCGCTCCTCGCGGATCTGGTGCAGGGTCTTGGGGATGCCAGGGGGTTTCAGCCACGCCGCACCGAAATTGGTGACGTTGGCGCGCCGCCGCTCGAGGGTTTGCTCGTCGGCGCGGAGACGCGCTAGGGGGGAGCGGTCGAGGAGGTGCGCGTTACGCCGGTGAGAGTGCCCCGAGGTGGGATCGTGTGGTTGCGGGAGGAGCGGGGAGGACCCGTTCGGGGGGTAGGGGGACGCGTCGAGGGAGGCGGAGGTTAGGGGGTTGCGGGTTGAGGTGTACCATAGTGCGTGAGACTGGACGCGTTTGTGTTAGCTAGCTTAGACGGAAGTGGGATGGGAGTGGACGGTTTGGGCGGGCGGGTTGGGAGGTTGAGACGGACTACCGGGGTAGCAGATGCCGAGATGAGTAACTTACGTCGCGCGGTGCTAGGTCGGGGAGTAGAGACAACATGGTAGTCGAAATCCTGAGATTAGTCGAGGTTGGATTGGTCAGGTTAGTTGAGGAGGTCGAGTCGGACTAGAGGGGACATGGAATCCCGACTAGATGCAATTGGTCGTATTGGAAAATGGCGGCATAGAGAACATCCCGCCTAATTTCTCTCTACCGCAGTAAGAGGAATAATGACTGTGCTCGGAAGAGGTGTTGCGGACTGTGCGGTAACGGTATGCAGATCTGAAAGGATCTAAGGTGGGATGTTTGAGGCTCCAAAAAATATTACATTTGCTTATGACTAAGCTTGACTTAGACGTAGCTGCCCAGTTTTTCTCTCCAGCTGTCCGGGGTAGTAGCCCTGGAGTATGAATCGTACCTTCAACATCCTTGAAAACTATCAGACTATATACATAGTGCATCGATGACTATTCTAGCATAAATCCATGGATCTTTTATGAAAAAGCAACTCCAAGAATTATCTAGATTTGTGTATACACAACATTGAACACACCATCACGCAACCAACATCAGAACCACCCCCGATCTTCGCAAATACCAAAAGAAGGAACCCGACAAGGCTCAAAAGGGCTCCCTTCGCATAAACATGTGATCAGGTACCCCAAACGGACGTATCCATGTTCAACGTTGGGTTCAAATGTTCCAAAGTCAAGTGCTTCTTGCAGCCTGCGATACAACGATGCTACTTCGACTATCAATACTCTTCCGGAATAGCAATATATGTGCTGTCACTCCGTACATTATTTCGGATGCGAGTCGACTACAGGGTCGTCCTCATGAATATCCATACTCCTCTCAACACGTCCGGCACATTATGAGACTCTTAGCCTATGTCCATGACAAGTCATGTCTCTCGGAAATAGGCTTACCAACAATAATGCTATAAAGAACATTTTCATCAAGTAATGAGAATACCCTTAAATTGCTAGTCAAGGGCATCGTATGCAACGTATGGTACGAGGCCGTCAGCGGTGAGTAGAGCCGCGGCTTATGAAACGAACAACTCGCATATTTCAATTAGGCTGGTCCATGGGGCATTGGCTTCGACTTACATCGACTACGGGTGTTTTCGGAACGAGAAGTGGGAAGTGGAAATCTTTTGCGCTTGCGAAGGACGAACGAACGCCGAAACGTACGAATGCGCCCGACCTCCTCATAATTACTATACTAGGAGCTGCGTATTTCGCACATACATCACATAGTGCGTTATGTGGTGCACGTGCTAGGGACCTGACCCATGTTCCCTGTCCCCGCCGTCGCCCGTCAGCCTTTCCAGGGCTTCTCTCTGGGCAGGTAGTCTAATTAAGTCCGCCCCGCTCCCCTCCGCGACTGGCAAGGATCAGGAGGGGAGAATCTCTGTTCCAGCTTATTTCGTCGCCAGGCCGATCTCGCTATGAAATCCTTCCGTTACTCGGGTCGGCTTGGGAGAGGAAGTGACTGATCGAAAAATGTCGGGTATGACCGCCGTTCAGGTAACGAGCAAACCAAGTCCGAAGTTCTCGCAATACGTTGTCATCCGTGACGCGTAGTTCTTTGCGCTCGGAACGAGGTTACGATTCTGTCATATATTCGCCGAGATCTAGATTGACTACGGGTCTACGGGTCTACATCTGTACATACATGCTACGCTATGTACGGCCTCGCTAGCGGCTCGCAAGGAACTGTCCCAAGGCTAGCGCCAGAGATAACACTCATCACCAGTTACAAGACTTCTGATTGGCGGCCTAGCGATATTTGCTGTTGTCGATTTTTTTACTTACAATTTTTTCGAAGCGAGCGAGAGGACGAACTAAACAGCACAATGGTACGGAAGGTCACGCGGCCAACCAACCTACATCGACCTAGCACCAGGTCGTAGCCCCGGTCACATATTCAACGACTAGGTTCTGTATGTATGGTTCAGCATGTATGTAACACTGCCGCCCTGTCCTACTTAAAATGAAATGCAGGTTCACCTTGCAGAATAACACCGAGTAATACAGCTGGGAGTTCAGAGGGCTGTTCCTAATTCTCAAACTAACGTACCCAAAACAACACCTCATTGGCCAACTGCTCATTGCCTCTAACTTACTACAGTAGTTGAGGTACTATGGAGATTGGGGTATGCTGAATATAACCTCGATAGAACCATTTTATAGTCAATTTTCTCTTAGGCTATCCGAAGATCAGCCTTGCTCATAATACTACACGCTTCGAAGCACATTCTGAAATAAGCTCTCATCGCCGGTAATGTCAGCTATTACCTCCTATGACTGTTCGATACACAACCCCGTGGGCAAATAACGAGCAGCTGCGTCAGCTCGGCACATACGGAATACATACATGTCCATACATGCTCATTCATCATTGCGGGATATAACGACAATTTCCGCTTTGAACGAGCGGCGTACATACATACGACGTGAGACACTTCCAAGAAATGAAGCATCTTGGTTGATTCCCCCGTGCCTCGCCAAATCAGGTCTTCAAGATGTGAGTATCTTTCTGCTCGTGATGGAGAAACCCCACGCTGCCACGCAGCACGCCCCAAATGGAGGCTCTCGTAAGCGCATTCATCTCTCTTCGGACCCTGCCACCTGCTACCCAACCTAGCAGTCTAGTATGTATTCCTAGCATTCCTAGCACATCGCGAGCTGCATACTACCCCCAATACATACAGTGCACAGCAATAGTGTTCCGCAGTAGCGGGTAACGCGACATCGGACCACGGCGCTCTTACGATTCGGGGGCTATAGAGTGGTGGAACTGATTGGTCCGTGTCGCAGTCTGAACGGACTTTCTTTTAGGTATAATTCCTCGTTCGACGTTTTAGGCCAGCTCTGCTTCAAATCCGCCAATCCATCTTCACGGAAGAGGTCTTCGTCCTGAACACCCTGTCAACTCCCTGGATAGACCCCTGCTTCGGGATATGCATGTCTGTGTGGGGTGCGCAGGGTGCGTTCTGGAATGGACTTTAGCTGTATCCAAATGGCGACGAGGGGCATTTCTGTTACTCAAATCTTAACGTGCGGCTACGTAGTTTAAAGACAGGACGTCTCCGATGAACGGCAACCACATAACAAAAATTATTATTATTTACAATAATTTATTGATTTACTTTATTTCCTATTCGCGAAGATCAATCAGCCGTGACCAAAGTAGCGCCTAGGCGAATAGACTCCTGCTTGCGAGGGGCGATTGTCGGGAAACCTATTACCAATGAACCAGTGCCTTGGGTTGCAAGTCAAACGCCTAAGCTTTTGCGAACTGCACCATTACGACATCGACGCATTCCAAGTTAGCGAACGTTAGATTTCGAATACCGAAAATAGTGCTGACAGATCTGACTCTTCCCTTAAGGAAATAGTGTGATATTATAGAATGAGTTGCTACCTGCTAGGTAGAGTAAAGTTGTTATTTAGAAACAAGCAGAGGAAAATAGGGGGGGTTTGTTCAGAGAAAAGCTACCTTCTCAAAATTTGATGGCATGTTGCATCTCCTAGGAATTGTAGCAACCCATGTACACCCAATCCAATATCCATACTAACAACAATAGCAACTAGCAACATTGAACTAGCAAACAGTCTCGTATCATCCACAACCCCTCCAATTCTCAAGTTGAAAATCATACCTATGAAGAGTCTATTACGCCCTTGCACCATCTCTTACACTTACGTGGTCATCCTCCTAATTTTACCTCTCACGGCGTGTGTTTTGATCACACAGAAGTAAGAGTAACGCCCATTGGGTGCATTAGGTGAGGTTTATATAATTATATGTCATATGGGTGCATATGTTACCAAATTTCAAATTCCGAGATTGCGCGAAATATTTTTTTCTTCTTTCTCTCCCTCGCCTCTACGCTACGCTCCTACTCTAAAAAGTTATACTATATGCGTAAGTGCTAAGCAGGAGGCAAAGTTTAGGTTGCGTCCGAGTTCTGTCTAGAACACGGATTTGTATATATTTTGTACAGCAGCACTAAAAATTCCCACTTCCCACTATGTAATGGGTTTAACCAAGCAACTTGAACTGCCATAGTCCTTGTTAGCCTGAGCCAATTAGCATAGCGCATTTGTTAATCTTCAATGACTCTATGTAAGAAGGTAATACCAATTGGCCTCCGGTAACGTCACCGAATCGTACTAGCCGCTAAGTATAAGCCCTTAAGCCAATAGACGCAAACAGAATGACCGGGGTTTGAAAGGTATGAAAGACCTGGTCGTTCCGTCCTTCGGCCACCTCCCCTCCCCCACTTAAGAATAGTCTTAGTATTTCTTAGTATTACTGAAGGTGCAGTGGTGGAGGAGGCCGATCTAAGTCCCCATGTCCAGTCCCATGTCAGGTTCTACATACACCAATTTTGTTAACTGTTCACTAAACGTGTATGAATAAATATTTTTTTCTCTCTCTATTCTTACTTGAGGAAATTGTGTAGACGCACCTGGACAGCCTTGAAAATCTAAGAACCCGGCCTTGGCTCCTCCCTACTACTTGTTGTAACAACCATAAAACCCACGCCACTGCCGCACCTCCTCTACGTCTGCTTCTTCTCTCTTCCTTTTCTTTCTCTTGCCAGACCATTTAGCGAAATACCCAACTTCTTGTCGAGACCTTGAAATTTTGATTACTATTTCTCTCGAGGACATTTGAGTCAAAAAGAGAGGGAGAAAGAAAAAAAAGAAAGCGAATTGCGCAAGAACTTCAACCTGTGAGTATAGTGTTATATTTCTATAATCCCCTGCCGGAAAAGGAAATGGGAAACGCTTCGACCTCGAGACGCCAATGGTCACGATGAGAATACGGCAGATGTCGACGACCCTGGAAGCGGAATAACCGGATAGTAGCCCCTGGTATGTCCATGAACCGGGAATGGGATCGGAAAGCGAAAAATGATCAACATTTCCATCACCTACGGATTTTATACACCGGTTGTCAATTTGGCGTTGAAAAAGGTTGTATGGCGTTTGGGTGAAGTATTCCGCCCCTCCAGATGCAACAACCCTTGTCCTTCAGTGTACTTTATGTACAGATGATAACTGAAGCATCGGACCAAAAAAGACCATCATATGCACGATCGTCAACCTATCAGACGCAAGATCGATAGCCGCATAGTTACTTTTGGAAGCCATTCCATTGGCTGTTGTCATATCGCTCCCCACGCTTTCACTGTGCGAACGTGCGAAGACCTATGATTCGACAATCCAATTTCCTGATTCAGGTCGCATTTACATGGGTATGTCGTGGTGGGCTGTCTATCCAAGTCCAATGACGCCAGTGGTGCATTTTTTGGAGCATTTTTGGGGCTAAGCGCATTACTGAGAATAGAGAATATTGAAGAAGCTATCCTTCGCTTTTTTTTGTTCTCTTTTCATTCAGCGCCGAGAATAACAATGACAATGACGTTTCCCGAATTTGGTCCGATCCCTCTCTTCTTATTCCTCAGCCGAGTGAATAAGAATGACATGGACAACTTGCCAAACACTTGAATCGGAAAGGAGTCACGAATCCTTTTTGCCACGAGATAATCGCGATCCGCTTCAGTGACCTCCTGATTGGATCCCCGCAAGGCTCGTTGGACTTTCCCGCAACCCGTCCTAGAGTGCGGATAGAGTTTTGTCTATTGCGCTTCGGCCGCCAGCATCACATGGCAAACTCCACTCTCTAAAATACAAAAGAGATAAAGATAAAGAAGGCGGAGCACCGGTGAAAAGGGTACGGGAGAGAAGAGAGAGAAAAAGAAATCGCTCTTGGGTGCTAGTCTATCTAATTTGGGCGTACCATCACAATCACCCCGCATTTACATCCCACTGGATATCCATCGCCGCCACTCTGGACCCTCCAATATCGAATGTTGTCTGGATCGTTATTCGCCATTGGATCAATCCGTCCTTCTGCGTTATCTCTCGCGTCCTTTCCGTTGTTTGCATCTGCCGATCCAAGACTTAAGACTTAGGCCTTAATTACTAGTAGCTAACATAACTTTGTGGACTAGCTTTGACCTGACGTTTAAGCAGCGTCAGCTGCTTTCATTCGCCGTACACCGTATACACAAGGGCCGCTTCCCAAGAGGCATCTAGATACCTCCGACCCTCGTAATACTTCATACCCCATCTGGCCATAACCATCTGTTTGCCTGACATGGGCCTTCCTGCCGACTTCGACGATAGACAAACACAGATAGAGTCCGAGGCCGACGCCTACCATCCCTATGAATATCAGACAGAGAATAACGATTCTTGGGCTGGCGCCCTCCCGGTAAAGCAGTATGTGTTGAATAAATGTAATAGCTGTCATGTGATCTTGAAAACTAATGAATTCGTACAGAGGATTGTACGATCCGAGCTTGGAAAAAGATGCGTGCGGTGTCGGTTTTGCTTGGTATGATAATCGTAAAATAAAGCTCCTTATAAGAACCCCCTTATTAACTGTCCATGTAGCCATATCAAGGGCAAGGCCAGCCACAAAATCGTCAGCGATGGTTAGTCACTAAAACCCCTAACTTATCCCTGAGCTCATAAGTTAACAATATGTAGCTCGCAACCTTCTTTGCAACATGACCCATCGTGGTGCTGTTGGTTCTGATGCTCGAGATGGCGACGGTGCTGGTGTTATGACTTCAATCCCCCACAAGTTCTTCATCAAGAATTTTGAGAGGGAGGAAAATATCAAACTGCCCCCGCTAGGACAGTATGCTGTGGGAAATCTTTTCTTTAAGCCGGATGAGGAGACGTTGCAGGAGTCGAAGAGGCAGTTGGAAGACATTGCCGAATCGCTAGGATTAAGAGTTTTGGGTTGGCGATCACCTCCTGTAGACTCTTCTCTCCTTGGTCCCGCCGCATCCTCACGCGAGCCATTCATTCTACAGCCTTTTGTCGTGCTTGCATCTGCGTATGGCTCTGGAAATGTTCCTGAAATGACGGACCCAGAGAAATTCGACGAAAGGTTATTCGAGCGACAGTTGTATGTCCTTCGAAAGCGTGCCACTCACTCCATCGGTCTGCATAACTGGTTCTACCTGTGTTCCCTTTCAAACAAGAATATTGTGTACAAGGGACAACTTGCTCCAGTCCAAGTTTACCAGTACTACCATGATTTGGTAAATGCTGATTACGAAGCTCATTTTGCTCTCGTCCACTCTCGTTTCTCCACGAACACCTTCCCCTCGTGGGATCGTGCTCAACCACTTCGATGGGCGGCCCATAACGGTATGTGTAGATCTAAATCCCCAATAATTCTGTATATCGTATGTCTAACACCACCTCAGGTGAGATCAACACTCTGCGTGGTAACAAGAACTGGATGCGCGCCCGAGAGGGTGTCATGCAATCCGACATCTTTGGCGATGAGCTTGAGCATCTGTACCCGATTGTCGAAGCCGGTGGCTCTGACTCAGCCGCTTTCGACAACGTCTTGGAATTGCTTACCATCAATGGTGTTCTTTCTCTACCGGAAGCTGTTATGCTGATGGTTCCTGAGGCATGGCAAGGTAATACTGCTATGGACCCCAAGAAGGCTGCGTTCTATGAATGGGCTGCATGCCAGATGGAACCGTGGGATGGACCTGCTCTCTTTACATTCGCTGACGGCCGATACTGCGGTGCGAATTTGGACCGAAATGGTCTCCGTCCTTGCCGATACTACATCTTGGATGACGACCGCATAATCTGTGCTTCTGAAGTCGGTACGATCCACGTCGATCCCGAACGCGTCGTTCAAAAAGGACGTCTGCAACCCGGTCGCATGCTTCTTGTTGATACACAAGTTGGTCGCTTGATTGACGATTCAGAACTCAAGTCGACCGTTTCCAACCGCCATGACTTCCGTTCTTGGATTGATAATGAGCTCGTTAGCTTACCGAAGGTGCTTAGCCAAGTGTCTGAGGCAAAAGGTATCGATGTAGCTGCCAAACCAGATTCTACGCGCCTTCAGGAAGATCCCCTGTTGCTTGCATTCGGATATACCCACGAACAGGTCAGCCTGCTTCTTGCGCCGATGGCCTCCGATGAGAAGGAAGCACTGGGATCCATGGGTAACGACGCCCCGCTGGCTTGTCTGTCTCAGGCTCCTCGTCTGCTGTATGAGTACTTCCGACAGTTATTCGCCCAGGTTACCAATCCTCCTATCGATCCGATCCGAGAGTCTATTGTCATGTCCTTGGAGTGCTATGTCGGACCTCAGGGTAACTTGCTCGAGATGGACCCCTCTCAGTGTGGCCGATTGCTACTTCCTAGCCCGATCCTCTCTATCCCTGAATTCAACGCCTTGACCAATATGTCGAAAGTGGTACACCCTGAGTGGACTGTGAAGACTATTGATCTCACTTTCCCTAAGTCGGAGGGTGTTGCTGGATACATGAAGCACCTCGATTTTATTTGCAATGAGACCACAGCAGCCATCGAGGCTAGGGATAGAATTATCGTTCTCTCCGACCGAAAGACTTCCGCCGACCGCGTCGCCGTTTCGTCGCTCTTGGCTTCAGGTATGGTTCACCATCATCTCGTAAGCAACAAGTGGCGATCCATGGCAGCCATTGTAGTTGAGACTGCCGAGGCTCGTGAGGTTCACCACATGTGTGTCCTACTTGGTTATGGTGCTGATGCTATTAACCCTTACCTTGCGATGGAGTGCATTCTGAAGCTTAACCGCGAGGGTTTGATCAGAAAGAAGCTTTCTGACGACACCCTCATCGCCAACTACAAGCATTCTTGCGACGGTGGTATCCTCAAGGTCATGAGCAAGATGGGTATTTCTACCCTAGCTAGTTACAAGGGCGCTCAGATCTTCGAGGCTCTCGGTGTCGATGACGAAGTTGTTGAGCGTTGCTTCAGAGGAACAGCTTCCCGTATCAAGGGTCTTACCTTCGAGCTTATTGCCGAGGATGCCTTCCGTTTCCATGAACGTGGTTTCCCCTCCCGCGAAACCGTTACTATCCCTGGTCTACCAGAATCTGGCGAATACCACTGGCGCGATGGTGGCGAGGCTCATATCAACGACCCAACGTCCATTGCCAATATCCAAGATGCCGTCCGCACCAAGAACGACAAGTCGTATGAGGCTTACTCGCGCGCTGAGTATGAGCAGATCAAGTCTTGCACTCTCCGTGGCATGCTTGACTTCAAGTTTGAGGAAAGCACTCCGATCCCGATTGAGCAGGTCGAGCCATGGACCGCTATTGTCACAAGATTCTGTACGGGCGCCATGTCATACGGTTCGATTTCTATGGAGTCCCACTCTACCCTCGCTGTTGCTATGAACCGACTTGGTGGTAAATCAAACACTGGTGAAGGTGGTGAAGACCCTGAGCGATCTCAAGTCATGCCTAACGGTGACACCATGAGATCCGCTATCAAGCAGGTTGCCTCGGGACGATTCGGTGTCACGTCAGCATACCTTGCGGACTCTGATGAGCTCCAAATCAAGATGGCCCAGGGTGCCAAGCCCGGTGAGGGTGGTGAGCTCCCTGGCCACAAGGTCTCCAAGTCAATCGCTCGAACCCGTCACTCTACCCCCGGTGTTGGTCTTATCTCGCCTCCTCCCCACCACGATATTTACTCCATCGAAGATCTGAAGCAACTCATCTACGATCTTAAGTGCTCAAGCCCCCGATCACGTGTCTCCGTCAAGCTCGTTTCCGAGACAGGTGTTGGTATCGTCGCTTCCGGTGTTGCCAAGGCCAAGGCTGACCACATCCTTATTTCTGGCCACGATGGTGGCACTGGCGCTAGCAGATGGACCGGTATCAAGTACGCCGGACTTCCGTGGGAACTTGGTCTTGCCGAAACTCACCAGACCTTGGTTCTCAACGACCTTCGAGGACGTGTCACGGTTCAAACCGACGGACAATTGCGTACCGGCCGTGATGTCGCGATGGCCTGTCTTCTCGGTGCTGAAGAATGGGGATTCGCAACAACGCCTCTCATCGCGATGGGATGTATTATGATGAGGAAGTGCCACCTTAACACTTGTAAGTACCTACGCTCCCCACCACACCCCACATCAGCCACATTCGCTACACCTTCCTAATTAGGAAATATGCTTATTATATTGGTTTCCTTTAACACTCAACTTGGAAAAATCTCTTAGACCTCCTCTCTCTAAGATAACTGCTAATTTTTAAAGGCCCCGTAGGAATAGCAACCCAAGACCCAGAACTGCGGAAGAAGTTCACCGGAACTCCCGAACATGTCATTAACTTCTTCTACTATGTCGCCAACGAGCTCAGGGCGGTCATGGCCCAACTTGGTTTCCGGACCATCAACGAAATGGTGGGACATGTCGAGTGTCTAAAGGTCCGAGACGACCTTCGCACCAACAAGACTGCTAATATCGATCTTTCTCTCATCCTTACCCCTGCCCACAAACTTCGACCCGGTGTAAGCACCTTTAACACCCGCAAGCAAGACCACCGTCTCCATGTGCGACTTGATAACAAGCTTATCTCCGAAGCTGAGATGACCCTCGACAAGGGTCTTCCATCTCGTATCGAATGTGACATTGTCAACACAGATCGTGCCATGGGTACATCACTTTCGTACCAGGTTTCCAAACGCTACGGAGAAGCTGGTCTCCCCATGGACACTGTGCATGTCAACATCAAGGGTTCAGCCGGTCAGTCGTTCGGTGCTTTCCTCGCTCCTGGTATTACGTTAGAGTTGGAAGGTGATGCCAACGACTACGTTGGTAAGGGTCTATCCGGCGGTCGACTTATCATATATCCCCCTCGATCTGCTGTGTTCAAGGCAGAAGAGAACATTCTGATCGGTAACGTCTGCTTATACGGAGCAACCAGCGGTACCTGCTTCTTCCGGGGTGTCGCAGCTGAGCGATTTGCCGTCAGAAACTCAGGAGCTACGGCTGTTGTTGAGGGTATTGGTGACCACGGTTGCGAGTACATGACTGGTGGCCGTGTTGTTATTCTAGGAAGCACCGGCCGCAACTTTGCCGCCGGTATGTCGGGAGGTATTGCTTACGTCCTTGATATTCATGGCGACTTCATGAACAAGCTCAACATGGAAATGGTTGAAGCTTCCGAGGTTGACGACCCCACTGAGATTGCCTTCCTTCGTGGCCTTATTGAGGACCATCATCACTACACTGGATCAGAGTTGGCTGCTCGCATCCTTGTCGACTTTAACAGGGCACTCCCACGCTTCGTCAAGGTCCTTCCCGTTGACTACAAGCGAGTTCTTTTAGAGGAAGCTGCCAAGGCCGCCGAGGCTAAGCGTGCTGAGTACAACCTCCCGATCGTGTCTGGCGTCCAGGCAAAGAAGGAAGAGAAGGCTGCTAAGCTCCAAGACATCGAGGAAACAATTGGTGACAACGCATCCGAGAAGAAGCGTGCTCTTGTTCTCGATAAGACCAAGGGTTTCATGAAGTACCAGCGACGATCGGAGAAGTATCGCAGTGCTAAGACTAGAACCAAGGATTGGGCCGAGCTTTCCCAACGTCTAAATGAAGACGAGCTCAAGTATCAGTCAGCCCGATGCATGGACTGTGGTGTTCCCTTCTGCCAGTCTGAGACAGGATGCCCGATCTCCAACATTATTCCGAAGTGGAATGAATTGGTCTTCCAGAACCAGTGGCAAGACGCCCTTAACCGTTTACTCATGACCAACAACTTCCCTGAGTTCACTGGACGTGTCTGCCCTGCTCCTTGTGAGGGTGCCTGTGTTCTTGGCATCAATGAGGACCCTGTTGGTATCAAGTCGATTGAGTGCGCTATCATCGACCGTGGCTTCGAGATGGGATGGATGGTACCACGACCGCCCAAGGTCCGAAGCGGCAAGAAGGTTGCTATCATCGGTTCCGGACCCGCTGGCCTTGCCTGCGCCGATCAATTGAACAGAGCCGGACACACAGTTACTGTCTATGAGCGTGCTGACCGAGCTGGTGGTTTGCTCATGTACGGTATCCCTAACATGAAGCTTGACAAGCGTGTTGTCAAGCGTAGGACAGACTTTATGGCTGCTGAGGGCGTGCAGTTCAAGACCGGTGTCACTATTGGCGAGGATATTACCTTGATGGACCTCAAGACTAGCAATGACGCTGTGGTCATTGCTACCGGTGCCACTGTTGCCCGAGACCTTCCGATCAAGGGCCGCAACCTCGAAGGCATTCACTTTGCCATGGAGTTCTTGCACAAGAATACCAAGTCGCTGCTCGACTCCGAGCTCGCCGATGGTGCCTACCTCTCTGCCAAGGGCAAGAATGTCGTGGTTATTGGTGGTGGTGACACTGGTAACGATTGTATTGGTACTTCCGTTCGTCACGGTGCCAAGTCTGTCATTAACTTTGAACTTCTACCGCAACCCCCACCGCAGCGCGGCCGTGACAACCCCTGGCCTCAGTGGCCCCGTATCTACCGTGTCGACTATGGTCACACAGAAGTGGCCCAGCACATGGGCAAGGACCCTCGTGAATACTGCATTATGTCCGAGGAATTCGTCGACGACGGTAGTGGACGCGTCAAGGGCATTAACACCGTTCGTGTTGAGTGGACCAAGTCTGCTACTGGCGGTTGGGACATGAAGAAGCTCGAAGATACGAAGCAATTCTTCCCTGCCGACCTTGTCCTACTCTCCATGGGTTTCCTTGGCCCCGAGGCCCGTGTGCTCGGCGAGGAGATCGAGAAGGATGCCCGAAAGAACGTCAAGACACCTGCTGGTTCTTACGCCACCAACGTCCCCGGCATCTTCGCTGCTGGTGACTGCCGTCGTGGCCAGTCTTTGATTGTTTGGTAAGTTACCTCACTCCAGTCGTGAAATAATATGAACTAATGAGTTTTTAGGGGTATCAACGAAGGACGACAAGCTGCTCGCGAAGTCGATCTATTCCTCTCGAAATACACTCGTCTACCCGTCACCGGTGGCATCGTCAAGCAGACCGCACAGGAAATTCTCGGTGTTGTCGCTGCATAAAAAGCATATTTTGTTTCCCTTTTACAACGAAATTGATATGATGTTCATGTACAAGCTATGTCAAAAGCTAGATTTTTTGGACAGGCTCGCTGCTGTTACGATTTGATTTTTACGATACCACGAAAAATGGGCGAGAATGTTCGTTGGCGGTTCGGAAAAAAACTGAATACCATACCTCCTTGTTTCAGTCATTTTTGCGAGCATGGAGTTATCATCATTACGAATGTGTATGGGTTGTATATATGATATGATAGTTTAGTGAATATATATTGTATTTTAACTGTGTTTGATATTGAATGAGTTGTGATGAGTTTTATAATGTATTTATCTTAACATGAGAATGATCTCATATCTATAAATGAGTCTTCTTTGAGAAGAATCTGTCGGATTTCATATAGGCGCCATCAATAAGAGTTGGTAGAGCTGTAATATGCTGTAATTGTTTTCGTGTTACGTAAATTTCAGCGATATTTCCTATCGGCGTTCACCGTGAAGATGTCTTCTCATCTCGCTCACATGTGGGCATCTAGTGTTCATGACGGTCGGATTTTTTTTCTTCTAGTGTCTTTTAAGCCGCGATGCTCTAGAAGCACGTTTTGTAAATGCGAAAGTTCATTGGCAAGAATAGCTCTTCCCTTCTAATGAACTATGCCGTTGGTAGTATAGAGCTAGTTCGCGTTTGCAGCTGGATCTAGGGAAGAAGAACAGGGGTTAGGTAATAGCTGGGTTAAGTTTGGTTGCCCCGCTGGTAACATCCAGGATAGGTAGTCGTGACGAAAGAGCTGCGACAAGCCCAGGCTCGTAATTGGTACTGTGCAAAATATAACCTCTTCCTCCAAGCAAAAATTCTCTGAACTTACTCGTGTATTAAGATAAATCCGTTGGTTTGATACTTTGCATTTCTGTATGGTACATATTCGTGTTTTGTTGTCTGTATCTTATCCAATTGGGTTGCATTAATTCTATATCGCTCCGTTGTTTTGAATATCAACACTGTCTGTCAATACGTAGTTACACTCCAAATACCAACCTCCCGACCTCGCGATCAATTGAGGGAAAGAAGTACGAGAAAGTCACACGAGCCACGAAACTTCCAAGATGAGGTTCGGAAAGACTCTACGGGAGTCTATCTATCCGCCATGGAAGGACCAATATATCGATTACTCGAAACTGAAGACGATGTTGCGGGAAGACCGACGAGACGACGAGGACGTGCCCTGGACCGAAGACGACGAGAACAAATTCTGCGATGAAATCTTCAACGTGCAACTCGAAAAAGTCGCGAGTTTCCAAGAGAAGATCGTTAGCTCTCTAAAGGAGCGCGCGGAGGTAGCCTTCGAGAAGCTCAAGGATATGGCACCTTCGACCGACGATAAGGAAAAGCCCAAGAGCGATATCACAACCGCGCGGTTGAAGGAGCTCAAGAGCGAGCTTGACTCGATTACGAACGAGGTTAAAGAGTTGAAGAAATATAGTAGTGCCAATTACACCGGCTTCCTTAAGATTGCGAAGAAGCATGACCGCAAGCGTGGTGACCGATACAAAGTGCGACCCATGATGCGGGTCAGCTTGTCTGAGCGAGGTTTCAATTCAGAGCAAGCATACTCGCCTCTTCTCACGAAACTTTCCCTTATGTACTACGCCATAAACCAGAACCTTGACGAGGGCGAGCAACGGCAACCTCTGGATCTAGATTTGGAGAATCCACAGGAGGTACACAACGGAGAGCGTTACACCGCTCATAAATGTAGGGACCCGAGACATTTGTAACTCTAGATTTCAAGCTAATATGGTGGTTTTAGTTTGGATACACCCCGATAACCTTCTTGAGGTCAAGACCGCTATCTTGCGACACCTGCCTTCCCTCGTATACACCCAACAAGCCGGAAAAGAACCGGACGGAAACAACGATCCTAAGATTACGTCCCTCTACTTCGATAACTCTAAGTTTGAAATATATGGTATTAAGGTCGATCGCCAGGTTGATGCCTCGTCTTTGAGGTTGCGCTGGTATGGTTCCCTAGATTCTAAGCCGGATATTGTCCTCGAGCAGAAGATAGTACATGAAAATGGCATCAGCGAGGAGAAAAAGTTCACCATCAAGGATAAATATATCAAACAATTCATCGATGGTGATTACAAGATGGAGAAGACGGTCCAGAAAATGGAAAGACAAGGTCAGACAGCCGAAGCCATCGAAGCTTTCAAAGCTACCGCAGAAGAGATCCAAGACGTCATTATCAAGGGCAAACTCGAGCCGATCCTAAGGGCCAACTACACCCGTACAGCGTTCCAGAAACCTTCCGACGATCGTGTCCGAATCTCGATTGATACCGACATTGCCTTCATTCGTGAGGATACCTTAGATCGCGACCGGCCGTGCCGCGATCCTCAGGAATGGCACCGACGAGATATCGATAATGGTAACATGACGTATCCATTCAAGAACATAAATCAGAGCGAGGTGTCGAGGTTCCCATATGCACTCCTCGAAATTAAGCTGAAGGAAGAAGGTGGTCGCAAGCGGCCAAGGTGGGTAGAAGACTTGATGGTCTCCCATCTTGTCCACGCAGCTCCGAGGTTCTCGAAGTTCGTGCACGGTGTTGCATCTCTGTTCGAGGACTACGTCAATCACCTACCACTCTGGCTCAGCGATCTGGAAACGGACATCCGAAAGGATCCGCAGACGGCACACGATGAAGAGGAACAGCGTAAAGCGCAGCAAGCTGAGGACGCAATGGTTGTAGGCAGTTTCTTAGGCGGCGGCGCTGCTGCTGCTGCCAAGATTGGCTCCTATAAGCCAGCCACGAGTTCGCCGGTCGGGAAGTCATATCTCTCGGAGAGAGCTGCTAGAGATGCCCGAGATGCAAGAGCTTCCCTGCCTCCGACCGCAGTCAACCAAGATGGTGAGCCGGGCGAGGAGGAAGGTGCAACCCAGCAAAGAAGCTACGGAACGCTCTCATCTGTCTTCCCCGGATTTTCTCTATCGCGATACTCCCGGGCCAAGCGACAACGGGCGCAGCTCCCCGAAGGCGTTACAAAACCGGAAGTTTGGCTCAAGAACGCCGGTCCGCTACAGGTCGAGCCCAAGGTCTGGCTTGCTAACGAGCGAACATTCCTCAAATGGCAGCATATCTGTATTCTGCTAGGCAGTTTGGCAATCAGTTTATACACAGCAGCGGGAGAGAACTTCCTCGCTGAGTGTATGGGCATTGCTTATATTATAATTGCCATCATGGCCGGAGCCTGGGGGTACCTCATGTTACACAGGCGTCGGGACATGATTATGGAGCGCAGTGGCAAAGATTTCGATAACATGATTGGACCGCTAGCCGTCAGTGCCGCTCTTATGCTCGCTCTGATCTTGAATTTTGTGTTTTCGGTAAGATCTGTCACTTCTTATATATGATAATATTTAACAATGGTTTGCTAACTACTTGCGTATAGTACCGGGCCGCGTTTGCGAGATTGGATAACCAGCTGTTGAATGAAACTGAAGCCGCGTTTCCGATTGGCGAGCTGATGTAGAACGGAGAGGCAAAGAATCAAACGGTGATGAGTACCTAGTACTCGTGTAACTAGGAGGAAGTATGTGTAAGAAATTTGTTCGTTATATATTGCATAGTGGTGTGGTTGATGCCCAGGTATTGGATGTATGTATCGGAGGTATTGGATTCGCAAAAATTGTTGCGTGCATAGTATGTGTAGCCATGAAAGTACGAAAGCATTATATATTAAAAGCATAAATACCAGAGAAGAATTTGATGTAGCGTAAAAAGTCCTTGGGCTTCAATGCTCTTGGTGAGGTTGTTGGTATCCGAAACAAGAAGTTGCACAAATGGAAACTTGCCAGCGCTTGCCAGCGCTGAAGACGAAGGAAGGGAGTTGCTGTTCGGTGTTGTTAAGCGTTGTAAGTGGATAGTGCAGTTGTGGCAGTTATGTAAGCTGGCCATTGGTTTGTTCAAAACTGTGGCAGCAACGTCCGTTCCTGAATGGATGCTTTCCACCTGTTTAGATTCGATCAGCCCAATCAGTCCAATCAGTCCACTGAATACGATGACTCGTTTCAGGCGTGCAGCAGGCGCATTGAGGCTGGCGTCGATGGACCCTTCCTAACTGGATTGTGCATATGACGCACCTGCAGCTTCTAGTTTTGTGCGTTCATGTACATGACGGACCTAAAACAAAATAAATCTTTCCTCCTGCCACGGCAACAAATAGAACCTATTAATCTGTTTAGCTCCATACCTTTTTACGTCGCAAATCCATGAAACATCGAATCTATCATTTCTGCGTTTTTATGATATCAATCCGCCTTGTTTTTCCCCAGAAAGGTGGTTGTCTACATGAGACATCAATCAAATCGCTAAGTGAGTTTATCGACTCCGAGTACCGAAGTCTACCTCGAGGCCAATTTCCTTGTTTGTTATTTGCCGACTGCCAGGTTGGTTCCTGAGGTGTGCCCAAGCCACAAGGCCTGACGCGTAAGTAAATCGAAATCGCACTGTAATTCAGGACCCTTTTCTCGAGGCATATTGAGATTTAATCTCAAACAATTTCCGCGCTTTATTTTGTCCTTTATGCCGGTCCGAAGCTTGATGCGACACAACTATGGCCGAACCAAAGAAGAAAGGGCTATGGAGCGGTCTGATCCGCAGGATTAGCAACGCGCAGGGAAGCACCAATAGACTTGTATGTATTTTCCTATCAACTAATTAAATTTAATATCTGCTTACAATTTTATATAGGAAAAGCCTGCACCTTCAAGACGAGCCAGCGATGGTGATGTGGCTTCTAGGAGACGGCGGTCTGAGCGACCTGAACCCGCTAGCGTTGGGTCCCGCAGACGACCTCGTCGTCCGGATCCCCGAGATTCTAAGGGCAAGGGTAGGGAGCAGTCAAACGGCCATAGTCACGAGCCTTCGCCTTTATCAGAATGGCCACCATCGGGCATGGCCAGCGAGGAAGAACTCTCACTCGGCCACGCTATGGAACTAATCTCGAGAGGTGTCCCTGCACATAAGGGACATAAAAAACCCATCCCTCATGCCTCAGAGCATTACTACGGTTTATTTACGACAACGGCAGGAAATCATGGCGATGAAGGGGATTCTGTAAATCAGCATGATGCGATGACCCAACTTACAACCTTGAAAATACAAGGTTCCGGACCGCCCAACTATCCCTGGGAGACTCTCGAACAACCCAGTCTTGCATTCGGATACGGCACTCGTCCTGGCACCATAACTCTGAATCACTGGGTAGGCCTTTTCAGTGCCGTGCCGCCTCTTATCGGACTTCGTGATCCTGGGTTTCTTCCGAGAGATGTTACCTTGACTCAGATTTTCGACCGATTGAAGGATTTGGAAGGTGGTTTGGAAGATGACGATGATGAGTTGCTATATCGTATATACAAGCGATTCCTCCGAGACCCCGACAAGGTCTTCAACCCGCATAAGACGATGGAACGGCAGATTACAGATCTGGTTATGTGTCTGTCGGGTTCGGATTGGATCGATTTCTCAAATCCGAAGAATCAGGTTGTGACAAAGTACATATACGATACCAGCCCGGAAAATCAGCAACAGTATCACAAATTCTTCTACCAGTTACTCCTCAGTCTCGAGCTAGAGCTGAGGATCAACTCGAGACTACATACTGATTGGGCCAAGGAAAGACTTATTGGCCAGATACCACCTAGGATCCAATGGAATCTAGCACTTGCCAGACGTTGGAGAGATTTCGTCCGTATTGAGAGTTACGGCGAGACCGCTGAATCGGTCAAATTGCGCTTCAAGCTCAGAAAGAGACAGGTCAAGATGTTGAAGAGATTCGCCCAGATGATGAAGTGGCCGAACCTCCTCGACACAATAGATGAGCTGAAGCTGAGAGATGCAGAGGGTTCCCTGATACCCGTTAGTTCGCATGCGATGGCTTTCTTCAGCGGCCTAGTACTACCAGGAGTAAGTGCCTCATATTTGACCTATCTTATAACGTTGCTGGATTTGCTAATCATTTCGTAGCCAACATTCCCTTATCTTATTATGAATTCTCTCATCGATATCGATCCCGATGAGGCAACGGACGACCTTGCCTTACTCACGCATCTCCATCCTCATTGCGGTTTCCAGTATCGCAAGAGTTATACCTACTGGAGTGCGACTTCTATTGTTGGAAAAGTGCTTGCGCCAACCTGTCTTGAAGTTGCTGGTTGGGTTGGCCCAGCTCGACCTACGAGTGACTTAAGTCGTACACAAATCGCGCGCATTCGCGCAAAAAAGCCACGGAACCACATCCTAAGCCCAGAGGATGTACTATCTATGAGTGACAGATCGGATCCCTTAGGACCGACCTCTAGAAGTTTTCCTGTCGGAGATTATGATTTACTTACACCAGATCTGGACAATATTGTCGATACGGTACGGATTGAGCAGATCAATCTTAAGACGGTTCCCGATAAACCAGATGCGAACCCCAAATGGTTTGATGCATCGATACAATTTGCGATCGACGGCATGTCGTGGCCGCTTCATTTGACATTCGATGTCTCCTTCATCAGCGCTTGGCCTTGTTCTAACGGACCGCATCCTCTCTTCTTCGATTATGTTTATACTCTCCGTGACGCCGATGAAGTAGTGGATATCCTCGATTGGGGCAAGCCCGCTGACAAGAAAAGGAGCACCGGATCTATACCTGTTGGTGGTAGCAGGCAAACACAAGCGATCGATGATAGCGACGAGGAGAGAGTACTAGTAATCCAAGCATTTGGTAATCACGACAACGAAGTCTTGGCGCGGGCATGGTGTTCCCACTGGGGACTCAGTGCGATCGTGGCGGACATCAGTAGGACTTGGTGAGTTGTTTCCGTCACACGACGATAGTGTACTTGATTGATTAATGGCTAATGCAACACAGCATGGCGTGCGCTATCCGCGAAGCTTACGCGGCAACCTTAACGGTTGTAATACTTGTTGAGGATCAACCGGGAGATGCAGAATAGGGGAGGAGGCACCAGGAGTTTCACAGGGGGGCTTCTGTAGGTCTAGGTCTTGCTATGAGGGACAAGGGTACGGGACGAGAAATATGCACAAACTAATTCCTACGATCGCAAATGGAGAGGTCGACGACTTTCACGATGGTTACACGGTTATCTAGGTGTTCCGGGTATCGGGCGAATGGCTTAGGTTAGCTGAAAATTTGTTTCCTACCTCGGAATTGGGAGTTGCTCGCGTAGATATACCCAGTCAGTCCGTTTTCTGCAAAAAGTTTCCGAATCTCAGATTTATTAATTACTATTCCCTCACACGAGGAAAGCGACCTTTGCCTGCTTGGCCCTGCTTTTGGCGTGCGGCTTTTAACTCGATATGTTGGCTGATCGGCAGTCGTGCGGAGGGGGGTTTGACGAACCAGATTAGACCGGACTGTCGTCTCGCCTACATGTAAGTATGTACATACAAACGGGGGCCAGACAGCAACCCAGATAGAAAGCCCGATGGCCCAGACGGCCTTAGGGAGTGGCGGAATTGCCACACCAAAAGATCATCGTGACAATCCTCCTAAGACCGGACTTCCTGCAAATTCCCGGAGCCAAGTTGGCGGTGGGCGTTAGCATGTACATCACACATATCTCCAAGGATTGGATTCCAAGCAACCCTGTTGTACAGCTGTAATGTGGATTCCGCTTAGTGCGATCTCTGACAGACAGGAGCAGATGACAGATGGACAAGACCTGCCAGACGGTAAAGGACGGGGAGTGCTCCAATATTTCGTATTAAAATTTTTTTCTTCGTCGCCTTTTTTCCACGTTATGGTCGGCTCACCCGATAATGAGATTTTTTTTTTGTGGAGTTATGTTGGAGCGGGTTTGTCGCCCAACAAAAGACAAAAATAAAAAGTCACGATGCCTATCAGGTGAGATGGTTTGGTGGTTTTCTGGATGGTTGGAAGATTGGTGAGTAGTCGGTACGGATAGGTACCTGGTGGTGCTGATGCCAGGAAGTGCTAAGTCAACCTTATCCCGCGCGGAGGGACAGGAGCTGGACGGATTGGGGCAAGGATTGGCGGGGTATCGCTGTGTATTGACTGGCTTTAGCGCCTCTCTTCCCCACCATCCCCACCTTGTGACGACACTAGAGTATCGCGGTGTACCCTGCAAATGGCCTGCAAATGCTCTGCAAATGGGTAGGATTGGCACTTGCTTCGTCCAAGGTCCAGGCTTGCCCAGGCCATTGCCAGACTTTAGATGCTTGCTAGCGCAGCCAGTGCAGCGTATTGCATAGAAGGTACAGTAGTATACAGCAGTAGAAAATGGTTGAAGGAGGGTAGCAAGGGGTAGCTTCAATAGGTCTTTTCTTAGTATTCTTAGGGTAGCTCTCACCTCCAGGGCTACCTGAGCACCTAAGTCGGCGAAAGAATTGGTAAGAATAGGTAAAGAGTACCTGCCTATAAGCAAGCTACGGGTGACCGCTGAACGGTTTTTTTTTTATCTTTTTTTATCTAAAAAGCCAAAAAGCCAAAAAGCCAAAATCTCTAGTTTCTAGATTTTTACTACTCCTGCCCTCCCACAGAAGTGCTTTTTCCGTCTCGTCCGTCCTTGTCCTGCGTGAATTGATTGTTCTCCGAACTTCCTCCTTTAAGCTGACACACACCACGATTCCTCCAAACGCAATTGGTACGCCGGGAGAAAAGCCTCAAGGAAGCAGAGGTTAGGGTATCGTGTACTCGTGTATCGTCGTGTTGACGGCGTATCGTGTACAACCCTAGTATTGCATACAATTGGACGGATCAAAGTTTCTTGTGCGATTAATAACTCTATTCACTCGTTTACGCTGCCTTTCCCTGAGGTGGCTAAAGCTGAGGGTGTTATTTCCCCCACGATGGAGTTAGTAATGTCCTGAATCGTCCTGTATTACTGAGTTAAAAGCCAAGGTTCTGACACAAAGGCTCTTCTCCTTTCCCTATTTAGTACCCGGAATATAATTCACTTTGAAGACATTGTGCGTTCTATGTTTCCCTGGACGAACAATCGTTCAGTTCACCTTTCCTATGAGGCAATCCGAACATCCTTAATTAACAGCATATACCATGCAGGATCACTATATTGGTATCGATGTAGGCACAGGTTCCGCCCGTGCTTGTCTAATAGACTCCACTGGAGACATTAAGGCTCTAGCATCCGAAGCTATCAAGCTATGGCAGCCTCAACAAGGCTACTATGTACGTCGCCTACTAAGCTACCACACCCTGCCTCGTCCTAAACCAGCCGAACAAGTCGACTTACAAGATATATAGGAGCAATCGACGACCGATATCTGGCACTGCATTTGCCACTGTGTCCAGCGAGTTGTACACCAGTCCGGTGTTGACGTCTCCCATATCAAGGGTATTGGATTCGATGCTACTTGCTCCCTAGCAGTCTTCTCCGAAGATGAAGACCTACCTGTCACAATTACCGGTCCGGACTTCGAGAATGATGGCCACGACCGAAACGTCATCCTATGGCTAGACCACCGTCCCGTCCAAGAGACCGAGAAGATCAACGCCACCGGCCACAACCTACTACGCTATGTTGGAGGCAAGATGAGCATTGAGATGGAGATTCCTAAGGTGCTATGGCTGAAGAACAACATGCCCCCAGAGCTGTTCAACCGTTGCAAGTTCTACGACTTGGCCGATGCGTTGACCCACTTAGCCACGGGCAACGAGAACCGAAGCTTCTGCAGTACTGTATGCAAGCAGGGTTACGTCCCAATAGGTGTAGATGGTAGCGAGAAGGGTTGGCAAGAGGACTTTTTCGAGGAAATCGGCCTAGGAGATGTAGCTAAGGATAACTTCAGGCGCATGGGTGGAGTTAATGGAGTGGTAAGCTCTCTCCCCCACCCCCAGTAACTCGTTGTGGGCTGAATTGTTCCGCTAATTCGTTTATAGAATGGTAAATACTTTAGTGCTGGCGAGCTTGTCGGCCACCTATCCGAAAACGCTAGCAAGCAGCTAGGCCTGCATGCTGGCATCGCTGTAGGTAGCGGCGTCATTGATGCTTATGCTGGTTGGGTTGGTACCGTAGGAGCAAAGGTCGACACCGAGTATGGTCACTCGGATGAGAGCGCTCCCGCGAACGACCTTGCTCAAGCCTCTACCCGGCTTGCTGCCGTAGCTGGTACATCTACTTGCCATCTTGCCATGTCCGAGAAGCCTGTATTCGTAAATGGAGTATGGGGACCCTACCGTGACGTACTCTTGCCTAATTATTGGTTAGCAGAGGGCGGTCAGTCGGCGACGGGTGAGCTTCTAAGGCACGTCATTGAGACGCACCCAGCACACAAAGAAGTGATTCCACTTGCTGAAGCTATGCATATGAACATCTATGATTATATGAACGGCCACCTTAGGGAATTGGCTGAGAAGACTAGTGCTCCCACGGTCTCCTACCTTGGCCGACACTTCTTCTTCTACGGCGACCTGTGGGGTAACCGGTCGCCCATCGCAGACCCAAACATGAAGGGCGCGGTGATCGGACTCAGCCCAGACTCTAGTGTGGATGGCCTTGCCCTATACTACTATGCCACAATGGAATTCATTGCTTTGCAAACACGCCAAATCATCGAGGCCATGAACACCGCTGGCCACAACATCCAGACCATCTTCATGTCCGGCAGTCAATGCCAGAACGATATGCTCATGGATCTTATTGCAACTGTCTGTAGCAAGCCCGTGCTGATCCCCCGTTACGTGCACGCTGCCGTGGTGCATGGAGCAGCCATGCTCGGTGCGAAGGCAGCCAGCGGAGACGGCGAGGGCAAAACTGAGAACCTCTGGACCATCATGGATCGCATGAGCAAACCTGGCCGACTCGTTAAGCCCGGGTCCGACGCCAACGAGAAAAAGCTCTTCGATGCCAAGTATGAAGTCTTCCTAGAGCAGTGCCGCACCCAGCGGGATTACCGCCAGAAGATCGATGCTGCTACCAGCTCCTGGGACCACGAATTCGGGAAATAAGGAGCTGGGTCACTTAACTCACACTCGGGTATTGGAAAAAGAAAAGGGGTTGGGGGTTTAGGCGTGTGAGTTAGAAGGGTGGCCTTTAATGGACTGGACTTGTTGAATGGCGCGGTTTCTTTTGGCGGGATAGAGAAGAAATATATCATTGTACGGTATACCTATGAGTATAATAATGATAGACTGGTCCTTTTGTGATGAAATTTGGTGACCTTGAATTTGTTCGCTTTTAGTGATGAGTTGATAATACGGTTGGTACGAAAACTCGCCGTATGCTCTGGTGCCCCCTACCTATATTGTATCTGTCATGGATGATACATGTCTAAACATTAAACCCCTTACACGTAGTCGCGGGATTGTTCAAAGAGCTTGAGTCACCACTATGAAATGTTAATCAGGTGATTTTGGAAAACTAAAGACTGAGGTTGATTTATATATGAAAGATGATAAAGATAAGATCACCTGGGCACTTTGGAATGTTGGAACCTGGCAGTCGCAACCCCGGTCCCCAGAAGTGGTTGCGCTGGTTACAGTGGAGAGAGCTACCATCTACACCTAAAGGAAGGTACTAGCTGACTCGGACGCGTGCCTGGTCTGTGCACTAGCTACCCGCAACGTTTTTTGCCTTGTTGATTGTTTTTCAGCCTTGCTATGAAATTTCTAGCTTCTTCAAAATCCATCAGTGATTCCATTCACAATACCCGATTACTTTGGCGTCGGGTTTTTATTTTCTTCTGCCAATTGCCAATTGCTGTCAATACAGACCCCTCACCATCTGCAGACAGTATCCGACCTATAGTTTTACTGTTTTTTTGCTTTCCAACATGTCGATGTTCGGAGCAAAACCAGCGGGGCAGTCGCCTGCAGGCGGTATGTTTGGTGGAAGTTTGACAGCCAATACAGCTACCAGTCAACCAGCCCAGCCAACCCAGCCAGCCCAAGGTGCTGCATCGTCTTTCTTTGGACGCCCTGCGCAGCAATCTACGCCACTCGGCGGCAATCCTTTTAGTTCCCTCAATCAACCGCAACAGCAGCAACAACAACAACAACCACAACAAGCCCAACCCTCTGGCCCATTCTCTAACCTTGGTGGCGCAACAACGAACACCCAACAAGCTCGGCCGGGAGGCATATTCGGCTCGCTCAATACGGCACAACCTCAAACGCCTCAACAACAGCAGCAGCCGCAACAACCTCAGCGAAGCATGTTTGCCTCGACTTTAGGAACCCAGCAACCTGCTGGCGGCCTTGCACAGTCTACAATCGTCCCCCCTCAAGGAACCTCAGTTTTCGGTGTTAGTCAGCCCAATGCTAGCGCTTTGCCGCAAGGAAATACGACGGGTTATTTTGACAGCCTACTCTCGAAGAGCAAGAAGCAAGGAAGCGAGCAATCTCCCCTCGGAGATCTCCCTAGCCTCCAGTTCGGTTTAGGAGATATTCGTCAACACCTTCGAAAACTTGGCCCGCGAGTTGATTCCGTAGCCCATGATAAAGCCCGATATATCCTCGCAGCCTCTGGCGTCGAGCCAGCGTCGGCTGTAAGAGACTTGAATGACTTCGATGTCCGAATTGGAGGTCGCGTTGAACGACCTGCACCCGCCTCCGTTGCTACAGATATCGATGTCGACGCTTACCTATCGAACATCCAGAAGAAGACGACCTTGAGTATGATAGCCGATGGCTTGGAAAGGTCGGCTAAAGAGTTTGATAATTTCCTCGAAGATAACATTAATATGGAATGGGAAGCACAAAGAAGGAAGATCTACGAACATTTTGGTATTAAGACTAAAGATGACGGTCCTGTGGAAGGACAACCTGCAGCACCCGGAAGGGAATCCCAAGCTGGCTTTGGTCGATCGCGACGAACAGCTAAGGCCGCTCGATCTACAGCACCTGGTATCAAGGCTAGCACATTTGGACGCTCAACCCTCCACAAATCAGTCATTGGTACACCTAGCAAAATCGGTTCTCACCAGCCCGAGTTCACGGATGTTCAGGAGGCGACAGGAAGTCCAGGTGCTTTGAACGGCGCTGCTTCGTTTGACGATCGATTTCTCCGGGAGAAGCAAAGCAGACTTGCAGAACGTGTCCGCCAACTCAACCAAGCCCGTATCGAAAAGCAACCGTACCCAATCCTACATGAGCTTGCACAAGTGGCACGCAGTTCTGGTGATAGACACGCTCAGCATCTGGTCGATGCCTACCACGCTGCTATGACCATCGTTGGAGAGAACCCAGAAGCGGAGACCTTTGCGGGTGATGCCACAGCTAAAGAACGCCAATTTAGGGATAATTACTTGGATCCTAATGACAAGTCTCCTGGCTCTATAGAAATGCGAAAGAGGATTCTTAATGGAGCCAATTCTTTCTTAGAGAAGAAGTTCTTTGACGAGGTCGAGAGCCTCATCGCCAAACACCCCCGAGAAGCTAACTTGGGTGGTCGTCCGGATGTGATCAGCAAGATCAAGGCCTACGTTCGGTTACGGAATACTAGGAAGAATCTCGTACCCGACAACGTCGAACTACAATCTGCTGAGGGAGAGTATGTTTGGGCTATCATGTTCTACCTTCTTCGATCCGGAAAGATCGCCGAGGCCGCCGACTACGTTAAGACACAATCTACCACATTTAGGAGCATAGACCGTACTTTCGCATCGTACCTCCTCGAATACGTTAGTAGCCCCGATAGGCGTTTAAGACGTGCTCTGCAAGACCGTTGCAACAACGAATACAACCAACGAGCTCGCAATGCACCAGAAAATTCGATCGACCCGTTCCGCATGGCATGCTACAAGATTGTAGGCCGTTGTGATGTTAACAACCGCAGTCTTGATGGTCTCAACACAGAGATCGAAGATTGGATATGGCTCCAGTTTAACCTTGCTCGTGAAAACGACAAGGCAACTGAAGTAGCTGCCGAGTCGTACGGATTACAGGATTTGCGAACAAGTATACGGGAAATCGGTCTCAAGCATTTCCCCAAATCGCCCAGCGAAGACGATAACGGCTCGTTCGGCATGTATTTCTTCCTACAGATACTTTCCGGAATGTTTGAGCAGGCTATTTCATACCTTTATGCCTTCTCTTACGTTGATGCTATCCACTTCGCTATTGCCCTCGAATACTACGGTCTTATACGCCCCGCAGACCCATGGACTACCGCCGACTCCCTTCTATCTCACGACACCCGCTCAAGACCGCAGCTCAGCTTTGGCCGCATGCTAGGATACTACACGCGCGATTTCCGTGCTGCCGATGTCGCCTCTGCTGTGGATTACCTCACCTTGATCTGTCTCAATGCTGACCTAGGTGGCGAGGCGGGACGACAGCAGGCAGAGCTTTGCCATGTAGCCCTAAGAGAGCTCATCTTAGAGAGCAGAGAGTTTAGTAAACTGATCGGTGATATTCGGCCAGATGGACATCGAATCACCGGTCTCGTCGAAGAGCGTGCCTCGCTCATCGGGCTCCGCGAAGAAGATGACTTCGTCAAGGCGGTTACGTTGCAAGCAGCTCGGTTTGCCGACGACAACGGCCGAACTACGGATGCGGTGTTGTTATACCATCTCGCTGCTGACTACGATAGCGTGATCACCATAGTGAGCCGCGCGCTAAGCGAGGCTATTTCCCTCGAGATTGGCGAGGACCCTATGCGCCTGATGCCGGTTAAGCCTAGATCGGACGGTAAGGACCCGGAGGCACAACCCAACAGCAGCTTGAGTCTGGCGTCCATCGATGATCCTATTCAACTCGCCACTACGATGATGAATATCTACAGTAGGGAGGCTATGTTCTATACGAAGATCGAGAACAAGAACCAGGTAGCCTGCAAGATCCTTCTTAAAATGAGCGAGATCAAGAATATGGTCGAGGGTAGTCTGTGGCCCGAAGCTTTAGACGTGAGTATTCCCTATCGTTTCTCTTCAATAATTATAGACATGTTTACTAACATACCACGTAGAAAATCCGAGCGCTCGAGATCCTGCCCCTCGATGCCAACGGCGATCCAGCGAAGATCAGGCATTACGCAGCTACTTTCCCCGGTCTGGCGCAAACTGTTTCTGCCAATGTGCCTAACTTACTGATGTGGACAATCACTTGCTGCATTCGACAGAGAGAGCGGCTCATGAGCGGACAATTCAGTGGCAACGAGGGTACGCGACGAATGATGTGCGATGACCTCAAGCAGATCAGCATTGACTTGACGACATACACAAGCCAACTGAGATACCGATTCCCCCCACACTTACATGAGGCCCTCGCAAGGGCTTCTGCGGATTAGTTAGGATAAACATTAGATGTATACTAGTAATCGAGGGAGTTAGGGGAGATAATGAATACGTGCATCCCGAGAAGATAGCGATTGGAAGGGCCAAGGGCGTGTCTTGAAGTAGATGACCCGCCTTAGGAGTTACGTGACAGCTCAGGCCTGCATTGTCACCTTAGATTAATACAAACATGGCGAGCATGCCGAAGAATTCCCTAAGCTCCGGGTATGATATCATTGCCTAGGATTGTAGATGTTTGCTTGTGAAAATTAATATAATCTGCAACAAGGACCTATATCCGACATGATGGGAATATGTATCAGAATAATGAAGCATTGGCCAATCAGGACGGGAGCCAGGGGGCTTATGTCGGTCGGATGTTTTGCTGACTCGAGTAAGAATGAAATTGTTAGCGATCCACATGGCTCTCCCGACTCATGTTCTGGTTTTAAACCAGGCTGGCAGCCCGGACGATCTTATTCCTTCTCGGTGGAGTTTACCGTGCGGGTCAGAAGTGGGAAATTGAAACCGCAAACTGACCAGTCAACCACGACAAACGGCACACACCCCCATACATTACATTGCACACTATCGTTTCTTACCGGACGTACGGATTTACGCGATTACGCAGGCCGCGCCGTACACCCAAGCTAAGCTAACCAATGTCACGATACACGACGTTGTACATGTCGTGTCGCTAAGTAATATCGGAGACTATCTTACCACCGTGACATGCGCCCGTCCGCCGCCGGATCGGGTTTCTCCTTGTTCTCCACTTCTTCGTCGCCTTCGCCTCCTACTCTTGGTACCTCCGCTGCTACTGCTGGTATTACTGGTGGTGGTATCGCTCCTTCCTCCGCGAACGCCGGACCCGTTAGCCCTTCCGAGAACGAGGAGTCGGGCCTTCCCCACAAACGCTCCGGTTCCTCTCAAGATGGCTCCGGCCTGTCCCCGGATAACGGGGGAGGCGGTGCGGGTATCGTCGAAGACCAGAGGACGAAGAAGCGGAAGCTTGGTGGTCCTGGGTCGAGAGGCGTGGCCAGCTTGACGCCGGAGCAGCTTGCTAAGAAGAGAGCCAATGGTATAGATCCTAGTTCTGTTATGTTTGACGTCTTAATCCAATCCATCACCCAACGTCCTGTCCTGCCCGTAAGCCGTGTTGTCTTGGTTACACTTAATGTCTCTCTTCTCTTGACTGCCTCATAAAACACTCTATGCACTAGTGTCAGATCATACTTCTCCATCATATGCAATATACGTAACTTGCTAATCATGTCGCCTTCTCTTCGTGATAGACCGCGAGGCGCAGCGAGCCATCCGCGAACGTACCAAAAACCAGATCGAAGCACTCGAAAAGCGAATACACGAGTTAACATCTCAAAAGCCCTATCAGGAGCTTCAGGCTGTGATACGAGCAAAGGAGGCTGTCGAGGCTGAGAATGCTGAGATCAAGAGCCGTCTAGCTGTTATTATGTCTATGATACAACCTATATTGTCTGGTCAGCAAGGTCAGTTCGTGATTCAGGCGGAGCGAAGTCTCCTGGATCTGTAGTAAAATGGCCCAGTGTATTGACAAGAACCATCTTAGTCGAAGGAGCCTTCAACACACCACCTTTATCAAACTTCACGAACATCACACCCACGCCCATACAACCTACCACACAGCGATCGCCCTCTCTCTCAAATACTGCTGCCTATAATGTCGCGACACCTCCTAGCACCGCTTCCCCCGCGTCTACTATGGCCGACCCGTCATGGCAGACTCAAACATCGCAGCCGAGCCCACACTTTACACAGGTCAAGATGCTGAACCAACAACGGCAGAACTCGCTGCATAGCCTAGACCTCGGCGTCGGCGAGCAGCTGAAACTAGACTTCCTGCTCGACCCCTCGACACATGTGAGCCGGCTACAAACCGGCGTCGACGGCCCCCAGGACACTCCCGAGTACCACCACCTACCCATGAAGCACGACTGGAACGCCAATGCCAACGCCGGCACCGACACAAGCCCCAACCCCTCGCGAAACGGTACCATGATGGAGAACGGGATGCCACAACAGCAGCAACACCATCAACAACAACACCGCATCGAATACGCCTCTCACCAACCTCTCGTAGACCCAACCACCTCCTCATCCTGGATCGGCCGCACCGCGCCCCTAAAAAACAGCGCCCCAACCTGTCCCCTCGACAACCTCCTCCTAGACTTCCTCTCCGAGCGGCGCCAACGCGCCTACGAAGGCGTTCCCCCGCGCGAAATAATCGGCCCCCGCTACCCCTCCGTCTCCTCCCTCCTGAACCCCTCGCAAAGCGCCTTCTCGCACCCCCTGTCCAAAGTATTCACCGACATCCTGGCCGCCTTCCCGGGTATCTCCTCGCTCCCCGAGCGCGTCGCCGTGCTATACTACATGTTCCTCGTAATGCGCTGGCAAGTCTCGCCCACGCACTCCAACTACTCCCTCCTGCCCCCCTTCGCGCGCCCCACGCCCGCACAACTGAGCACCGCGCACCCGGCGTGGATAGACCACCTGCCGTTTCCCTTGATGCGGGAGCATTTATCGTTGAACTATGCGGGATCTTCGCCAGAAACGCAAACGCAAACGCTGGCTTTTGACGACTTCTTCATCCCGTTTACGACGACGATTGGTCTGAACTGGCCGTACGAGGACACGGATACGTTGCTGCGGTCCCCGGATGGCGGAGAGTTGCTTATAAACCCCGTGTTTGAGAGGCATTTGAGGAGGTTTGAGAATTGGACGCTGGGGGAGGCGTTTGATGCTGCGTTTCCAAGGTTGAGGGGCACGTATAACTTGAAGGTTGGGACGAGGACGAGGGAGTTTAGCGGCCAAGGGTTTGGTGGGGGATGAATTAGAGGCCCAGGAGAGGGACGGATGTATCGGTAGGGTATATGTATATTTATAATGGGAGGGTTTAGATGGTAAGGATACAATGATAGCTACAAGCTCAAATGTAAGGAAACAAGGCAATAGGAGGTCAGTACGATATGTATGGTCCAAGAAGGACAGCGTTAGACAGACGAACTAATGAGCTTGATAGACCAGTCAATGTACATCATATGAAGCATGGAAACGAGGCACGGAAGTATAAAGTTAATGCCAATCATGATGTGAAATTCGATGTGATTTCATGAGCCCCTAGAAAGACAACGATCAATGGGATGTGTCACAGAAAAAGTCATTATCACAAGCACGTAAAAAGGCCATAGGCAGTAAAATCAGAAAATCATCGTTGTGAGTTTATCTGGCAGAAGAAAGAAGAAAGCAGAAAATCAAGTAGAACGAGCACTTCTTTTCATCGTATGAGAAGGCCACGGGTATCTCTCATGCATCAACAAACGCCTGGTGTCATGCAACCAACCCATTCCTTTTCGTGTGCCCAACCATACTAACGCCAAGTTCAGGCCCCCTTTGGTGAAATGCGTATGAAAACTTCGGCCATCGGCGCGAACATGCCCACTGCCATGTGATAAACTCAAGAGAAATCAAATACCGAAAAAGAAATCAATGGGGAAAGACGTCTTGCCTTAGACGTCGGCGGTGCCGGCATTAATAGAATATGTCAGCATGTCGTATATGTCCGGGATGAACAAGGTCGGCGAGCTGTCGCCCTCCAAGGTCTCGAACTGAAGACTCTGGACTCGTTCCATGGATCGAAATCTGTCCACATCGCGAGAAGGCAAGCGACGACCGCTACGGACAGAGAATAGTGCAACCTTGTTGTCGTCATGAGCAGCTGCCACTATGCCCATACTGCGATCGAGGTCAAAGCCAGTATTGTATCGAGAGTAGCTTTCGTATCCTGGCATGGTCACGACTGGGTTGCCGGCTATGTGGCGCTTTGGTCCCCAGGAGATGTCGTATTTCTCGTTGACGTTTGCGAGATCGCAGTAGCGGACGTCGTAGACGGACATCATGCTTCGTAGGCCTGCCACCAAGACTTGGTTGTCGTCGACTGCCTTGACATGCGAGATGGACTGAGGCAATTGGATGCAGTTCCAATCGTAGGGTTGTTGGCGAAGATCACCAATGAAAAGTTTGCCGGGACGGCCGCCGCAGAACACGATGTTGGGATTGGTGCGATGGCTGTCGACACCAAACATGGTCCCAAAGAGTTTCGCATTGGGGTAGATGTTTGTGTTTTGTTCGGGCGGAGGCGTAATCAACGTGAAAAGGCCTGTCTTGGTGAGTTTCATCAGGCCCGAGTCCGTTCCGACCAAGCATTGATTCCCAGTGCTTCTTGGGGTCAGACATATCTGGAGTACCTCGACATATCTGTCCGCATGATACACCATGGGATTAGGCGCTGGCGGTGGGATTGCTGCGGGATCCGTGATGGGCATCAGGCGAAGTGTGAGCAATGAAGCCGTGGGATGCCAGGATTCGAAGTTGTCAAGGCCGATATACGCAACAGTTGAGGTTCTGTTGAACTTGATGTCCGACACATTGGCATTCGTGGGGATAGTCATGTGGGTTGGGGTTCTAATGAATCTATCATCATTCCGGTTAGCAAAATGCTTGAAGGCATATATCACGATCGTGGTTGAATGTCTTACCCCCCAGTCGTCCTATCGGGTATTAAACCCGCCAGGCAGAGCGAGTTTGCATATTGTCTACCTGTGAACAGTCGTAAATTATTAGCCTCTGACTTCTACAGAGATGCCCACGAAAAAAACTTACACGACAAGACGTGATAACCACCCATCGCTCTCATCATACTACCGATACGTATAACTTTCAGCGGGGTCATCGTCAACGGGCCTCTTCTCTCGCGAGTAATGGTGACCTTGCCATTCGCGGCTAAGCCTCGTGCAAGACACGTAGCACGAAGATCACGCACGTCTTCACCACACTCGCGGGCAAAGAAGCCACCCATCAACGGTTGCATTAGCTCTCTCGAGCGGGTGATGCGAGAGACATTTCGGGCATCGTAACGAGCCTTCTCGGCTGCGACTGCGGTCTCAAGTCTACGCTTCTTAACGTTGTCTGAAGACCACGGTGCATCGCTACGAGTGGCAAGATGGTTCTTGGTTTCCTTAAAGTAGCGGTTCTTTTCAGGGTCTAGAAGAAAATAAATGTCAGTATATTGATGACACTAAAATATGCGAGGTAATTATTGTCAGCAATAATGAAAGAACATACCCCAGTAATATCCAGGAATCTCTTTAGGCGGGGCAGAACCCATCGTGAATGTCTCGTTGAAGTTGTGTTGAGAAAATTCGTCGATGTGGTGTGGTGGGAAGAGTGAAAGTGATGGCGGGGATGGTGAAGTAAGAAAAGGAAAAGGTGAATTATGTCGGAAAGGTGTTGGAAGGAAATGTGACGGTATGGGGTGAAAAATCCATCGACGGTAAATTTACAAGGGCGGTCAAGGAAAACAGGAAAGAGCTTGGGATGGTTTTCTTCATGGCAGAAAAAAAATGGTCGAGACGACAATGTTCGATATTACATTGTCCACCAACGAACTCATCGGCCCCTCCAAAAATAACATTGATGACGTAATGTACGCAATTGGTGAATAAATATACATTTAAAAGAACACCAGTCACACGAAACCACAAAACCACGAAAACTGACAAAAACCTATCTGGATATCTTCAGTCATTAGGATTAACGCATATACATTGAAAGCTATCATAACTAGACTTTAAATACATGCAATTACATAACTCAGTGTCACATAAGACATGCCGGGTATTTGGTATTTTTTTCATTCTTATTAAGCCTAAGAGACGTGGGTATGACATAACCGAAGGCCTATACGCCGTGGTATTTCAGTTTACAAGAAGGAAATGAAAGTGAACAACCAAGCCTGTCCGGAAAATATATCTATAAACCGAAGGGCAATAGTATGTACCACCGATTAGGGCTAACCCATGACGACAATAGTCGACTTAGGAGCGGCCGTTCGGTTTCATCCAAGGATGATCTATTGAGATTTCTCGTGTTGGGTGGAGACACGTTGGAGAGAGACAACTATGAAACACGTTAGCTAATGATTCTATCAAAACTTTGCGTCTTGTCAGTTGGAACTTACCGAAATCTTCGAGAGATCTCTGCTTCTGGCTGCCCTTGGGGGACTTGCCGTGCATGAGGTTGTCGAATCCGACGCTGTCCTGGAGGATGTAGTACACACCACCCAGAATGCAGAACACGCCGAAGGAGAAAATCCAGATACGGACAACGGCGACAATGTGGGTGAGGGCACCGTGCTCGAAGAAACCCCAGATAGTGAAACAGGTGGCTAGGATATCGACGAGAAGGATGGCACCAGTAAGTTGCCACGAGGGGATCGACGACCAGAAAGGTCCATTGGCACGGGTAATGAAGATAAGCCAGTTCTCAGTAAGAGAGATCTCGAGGAAGAGAACTTCGTCCATGTTACCGTTGTTCTGAACAATACCACCGTTCTCGCCCTGAGCGTACATAGTGGTGACAGTAATCCAGGTACCGACGGCAAGGACGACACCGAGAAGGACGGACATACCCCAAAGCTTGGGAAGGTTCCACTTGACGGGGCTCATAGAGTACGGGGCGTTATCATAGGCAATAGCAAGGGTAGCAACGTCGGCGAAGATGGCAATGAAGACGACCAACTCAATATTGAGGGAGCGGTTCAAAATTGCGATCCACAGGCCGAGGTAGATCTCCAAGTGAAGGGAAAGAGCAATACGGTAGACGACGTAGGCGTACATACGGTGGAAGATCTGTCGAGAAGTCTTAAGGGCATCAATAATAGCACCAAGACCGGGGGCAAGGAAGACGATATCGGCAGCAGATCGGGCAGCGTCGGAGGCACCCTCGACAGCAATACCAGTATCAGCCTTCTTTAGAGAGGGAGCATCGTTGACACCGTCACCAGTCATGGCAACAAGGTAACCACGTTGTTGAAGAATCTCGACGACATTGTACTTGTGTTGGGGGAAAACCTCAGCGAAACCATCAGCAGCCTCAACGAAATCGTAGACTTCAGAACCGGGCATGTCACCGCCGCCACCGAGACCAAGGCGCTCAGCGTTGTAGACATTAGTACCAAGACCAAGTTGACGAGAAGTCTCACGAGCAATACCGACAGCGTCACCAGTAAGCATCTTGATGGAGAGACCGAGACGCTTGGCTTCGTTGATAGTGCGGGCAGTGTCGTGACGAGGAGGGTCAGAGCAAGGCATAATTCCGAGAATTTCCCAAGCACCCTCACCACGCTTGCGGGCAACACCGAGAGAACGGAAACCACGAGTAGCGAATTCAGCAACCTTGTTCTTGTAGGCCTGGTCAATCTCTTCGGGGATGGGGTGGTCTTCCTCGACGGTCTTGAGAACAAAAAGAGGGGCACCCTTGACACAGGTAATGCGTTCACCTTGGGGAGACTCGACAACAGCAGTGACCTTCTTCGAGACAGGGTCGAAGGGGAAGAAATCCTTGACAATGTACTTGGAGAGAACGCCCTTGGCACGAGGATAGTACTTGAGAGACTTGAGGAAAGCCTTGTCAATGGCATCCATACCCTTCTTCTTGCGGCTGGCAGCGAGACAGGCAGTAAGCATGAGGTCCTCAGGGTCAACACCGGCGACAGTGAAGGGCTCAGCGAGGGACAGCTTGTTCTTGGTCAAAGTACCAGTCTTGTCAGAGCAAAGAATTTCGACACCAGCAAGAGACTCGATGGCAGAGAGCTTCTGGACGATGGCCTTCTTCTTGGCCAGGTAGGCAGCACCGACAGCCATGGTAGTAGTGACGACAGCGGGAAGACCGACGGGTACACCGACAATGGTGATTGCCAACGTGAACCTAAGAATGTCGACAATCGGGTTGGATCGGTAGAATGACGAGACCCAGACGACCAAAAGAGTGAAGACGACAAGAATCAACAAAACAGTACCAATACCGTTAAGAACCTCAGTGAAGTGACCAGTACCGGCGGAAGCCTGGTTGACAAGAGCAGCAGCGCGACCGACAAAGGTGTTGTCACCAGTGGCGGTAACAACCATGAAGGCCTCACCACGCTTGACAGCAGAGGAAGCGAAACATTGATCACTCTTGTGCTTGTCGACGGCAAGAGATTCACCAGTGATGGCAGACTGATCGACTTGGAGGAAAGCATCGTCAGTGACGATTCGGCCGTCAGCGGGAATAATGGTACCCTGTTGATCGACAATTAGCTATTTGCGAGATTATTAACAAAGGGTAGGGAAAATCGCTCACCTCCTCAACTTGGAGGATATCACCAGGAACAACTTGAGGAGCCTCAACCTCCTTGAGAGTGCCGTCACGGAGAACGACAGCTTTAAGGGCAAGAGTCTTCTTCAATTCGTCGACGATAGAACCAGCTTGGAATTCTTGGATGAAACCGACACAGGCGTTAAGAAGCAACAGAGCGCAAATGACACCGAAGTCGACCCAATCTTCTAAACCAGCGGCAAGGACGGCGGCAGCCTCCATAACGAATTGAATAGGACCAATAAAGAAACCCTATGCTGTGTTAGCGAGAATTGAACTGCCGGTTAGGATCGCGCGCCAATTGACTTACGAAGAACTTGAGGATGAGGTTTTCCTTCTCCTCCTTCATCTGGTTGAGACCATACTTGCGGCGACGGTTGGTAACCTCAGCTGTAGAATAATTAGTTTCCTCCATTCCAATCCAGCGCGTCTAGGCCATGGCGAATATGGCGATTGAAGCTTACCTTCCGTAAGACCGACACGAGTATCAGTCTGGAGCATCTCTTCGGGAACAACGCGACCAGTGCCACCGGGCTGTCCGTCACCTTCCTCCTCATCGTCGAAGGCGTTTCCGTCCTGAGACTCAAGGTCCTCGATCAAGGCATCAATGTCCTCATCTTCTTCCTCTTCGCCCTTAGTAGTCTTGGCCGGAGCGGGATCCTCAATACGGTGAGCTGCCTTCTCGTCGAAATTACCCGACTCTATGTTGGTATGAAGCGCCGGCGCGGCGGCATTGTTGGACTCAGCCATGGCGGCGAGCTTCTAAGAGTGACAAACCGAGAGATAAAAACCCAGATGCCAAATTGAATAAGTTGTGCAGATAAAGGACTGAGTCCAGTGAATATTATTAATTACTCCAGGTTAGGCGGGCAGAGAAATCGACAATAGGATCGACTGGAATTGCTGATTAGGTTTGGTTGTATAGGTAACTGACGATGTTTTTGGTTGGTGAAGAAGATGTCGTGGGGGAGATAAGATGGACGACGTTCAGACTATCACACAAGAGAGGGGGAGAAAGAGGGGAGATTTGGGCGGAAGGCACCACGGACGACCTTGGGAGGAATTGACGAGCCAGACGAGCCGTAACCAAGTCTTCAACGTGATGAGAAGAGGAAAGGAAAGCGCGTTCAATGTGGGCGAGCTTTTTCTTTAATAAGTCGTGGAAAACAGAGCGAGAAGAGCAAGAGCTAATTCCGAGAAGTGGGGCCTTCGTCAACCAAGCTTCCTCCCCCAATGGCTCCAATGGCTCACCCCAAGCATGGAAGTATCGGTACAGCGCAATACAGTGTGGGTAGTTCCTTCCGTTTGTTTCCACCGGTGCCACTTTTTTACATCCAATAGATCCCTATTGGCCAAGCCAGGAGGACCTTCGCAATAGTACAAGGGTACTTGTATCTTTATTTGACTTATTTGAGAGGTTAAGGTATGTACGTATAACGCGCGAATTTTGCAATTGCAGATGCTATCGTATTACAGATTCGTCGATATAGGTCAAGCTAGGTACTTTGCCATAACAATTGAACGTTCTAAGAATACAAAAATACAATAGTCCTTAAATCCTAATCTAACCAAGGTATGCAGTACCTTCTTTGCGTACACTGGTTTTAGAAAGTACTGTATATGCATACATACAAACACGCCTGACATCACCTCAGCAATGATTAATGGAGATCGGTAAGTTTTCACAGTTGCTAGGTAAGCAGGTGGTAGAAGCTTAAAAAACAAAGAACCGAACCAAAGTAGCCTCGGGCTGATGGCTGATGGCTGATCGATCAAAATGTCGCTGATGTCAGGTACTTCAGTCACAAACTCAACTCTAAATTGTTAAGCTCAAGGTTTGTTTACTTACATGGAACAAATAGGTAAAAAAGGTAAAGCCCAGTTTACCAGTTTACTTAAGCTACCTAGGTAATTCTTTCGGGAAATTGCTTTCTATGCACATCAGTACCCAAGGATTAAAGGTACGAGGCATGCCGCGCAAAGTTTAGTGAGAAGTGTCGTAGCTATACTTGAGCTAAGATGTGTGCTAAGATGTCTAACCTACCGAATCGGGTTAAGTTTTGTTATTTTACTGGACGCAGGAAGTCGCCACAGTGTGACTCGGTCCCTGCAGGCTCCACCATCCGGTACCTGGACAGCAGCGACTCCAGCGACTCCACAATTACATCCCATCTCCAGAGCAAGAGCCCATTGAACCCATGGACTCTCTGATCTTGCGGGAATTACTCGATTGCTCCCAAGATGCTGACTGACAGAACAAGCGCACCGACTTTTTCCATTCGTCATTTTTGTCGTTTTGCAGTCCAAGCTTAGAGAAAAATATCGCGGAAGTTTTTTCTGAAGCTGTAGACCCATCTTTACTATTCAATTGACCTACTTTAAACTATTTTTCGCCTTTCCCGATGCGACGGTTGGCACGAGAATAGCTTTGGCCTAATTGTTTTTGGTGAGAGTTATTTTTTTTTTTCTGCTGGTTTCCAGGCTCAAACCAAATCAAGATTCCACGAGCTCTGCATTCGGGAAGCACGGTCAACTTCTCTAGACCCTGGACTTATGCGAGGGCTGTTAACCATCGACTGGGACTACCCATGCACTGGGTCATGTTAGCCATGTTAACCATGTTAGCCCTGCACAGTGTCAGCTCGCGCAATGTCGTCAATTAATAGCGAGTCAGTGCGCTCTGTTACTGTGTCCATGGTGTTCACGGTGCCTATGCAACCCTTATCCACTCATCCATACAGCATCCATTCACCATCCATACAATCCATCTGCACTTGAGTCTGCATACTGCAAAGCAGCAGAGATGTGAGCCAGGGCTAGTCAAGCGGTACGTACAGAATGGGTAACCCAGGTACTTTCACCCCTTCACCCTTTCGCCCTTCACCATATCTGCTACCTAGTCTGCTGGTCTGCTAGTACATACGTGTATGTACGTAGACAGGTAGCAGCAGCGAGCTAACAGCTTTCTCAACTACCAGCATTATGAGCCATTTTCCATTCTACGAGGCTGCTATCGAAAGCGGAAAGGCGCTGGAACCCACAAGACCTTGCCGATCCTGCTAACCTGCTAAGACCAAGATGTACCTCGAGCTGCTGTGTGTTTCATTAGAGCATGCCATGCGATATGGATAGGTGCAGTATTATGGATGAATTAGGATTATTATGATATTATGATAGGTATTAGGAATTGAACACTTTCCCAACACCGCAAGACCGCCTTTGCGAGATCCAGGAAACGCCCAGGCTTGCCAGTCCATCGTTATTAACCGACAATCGACAATCGTCATTGTCCAACGTGAAGAACCCGTGCGTACCGCCAGCCGGCAGACCTGCCAAATGCGGGCTTTTTTTTTTTAATCGCTCCCTACTATGGGCATACTACTAAGCAATTCTACGGATGGAGAACGGTGCTTCATAGCATCAGAGCGCGACTAGGGAGCGCCAGGGAACGCTGAAGAGTGACGCGAACCGTCGAAAGCAGACCTGGCAGCGTGGGAAGTCTAATTCAACCCACCGCTGGATCGCTTGAACACGACGGGTAACGAAGGTAGCAATACTGCGACTCTGGCGTGTGTGGCTTACTTTTCATACGTCATGGGGACCACAGGATCAATCCCGCATTTTACCAATCCTGCGCTCCCATATTAACTAGCAGCCTAAGTACCCCAGCTAAAGAGGTCACAGACCACTTGGATGGTAGCACAGGCTGATACGTAGATGATGTTAGATTTTTATTAAAAAAAAAAAAAAAACTTTTTTTTCTCCTGTCCTCGCGGCACCCTCTACACCGACACGCTCCGGCAAAGGAGACCTCGGTGAAAGGCAAAAGAGCCATTTGGTATGCCGCAATTTCTCGGATGGAGATTCGCTCGGTATGGCCGCTGCTCCACCAAGCTTGTCCGTTTGGAGTCTCGTGGCCACCGTCAAATCTAGTCAACTCTACTTCCGATATCCGCCTGTTAACCCTATTAACCCCCTTCCTCGCCAGCTACGCCAGCTAGGTACGGGGCGTCTTAGTCTCAAAGGGAACGGCGGACGGGCCAACCTTAATGACTTGGGATGGCAAATAGCTTCACGCTACAGACATTATGCCTATCTATTTCCAAACCTGCGAGTGAGGCGGAACAGCCAGATCTCGACAGATCGGCCAAAGGCTTTTTTTCGGTCATCGGCATCTCTTCGCCATGCCCATATCGAAACCGATTAATTACTATTTTCCTATTATTTGCCTCGTCGTCGCGAGAGTATGGAGACTGATTAGATGGAGCCCCATTCCCCTATGTAATAATTGCCCCATTCGGCTGTCTCGTCTTGTCTCGTCTCGTATGCGTACCTAATCGCTCGTTCTTTCGTTTACCTCGTGCCTCATGCCTCATACCCGCCGCAAGTTCGGCAAAGGACTTGGGTAGAACATGACACAAGCTACATATGCTTGCTGCATACATTCTTACATAGGGGACCATATATCACTCACCGTAAGGCAAGTAGTCGCGTGGGCAATCATAAACTTATCATTACTATTACATAGTTATGCATCCGGTCCTGGATCTGGAACCCTTACTTTAAAGATTTTTCGCCAATCACGTTCGCGGCAAAAAGTAATCTCGAAAATCGGGATTCGTGCGACTAGGATTGTTCGCCCGACTAGGTGTCTGGGTGTGCTGGGTATGTGTGGTGTGTGTGCGTGATTGCGCTAAAATACCAGAATTGCCTCGCCGTTTGCGGGCGCCTTGATTCAGGATAGCCGGAAAACGTGGGAGTTGGGGGACACTCTCAGTTTTTCCTCAGTCAGTTTGGGGTGTGGTAAGGGAACAAGAGACAGTGCGAGGGAGGAATGGAATTATACAGTGAGGATCCGAGGATCGAGCCGCTCGTGTCGCTAAAAGATTTTCCATTTCGCGGCCCCCGTTCGAGCTGCTATCAGTGGTCAATGGCTCTAATTCGGACATTATGTGGTTCCTTTTCAGGACGTAATTTATGATTTGTTTACCTAGGTCCTAGGAGCAGAGTAGCCAGGTAGCTTGGGGGTCAGACAGGTCAGACAAGCTAGTCCTAACAGACCTAAAAGACTCCACGCTCCACGGGGAGAGAGCATTTGCTAAGAGGCTTTTCCTAACAGGTAGTCTACTCCCGATATTCGATACACTCGTGTCTCCGAGCAGCCGAACTGCGCTCTCGCCTCTTGCTGTCGCGCCGCCAACGACTCGCTTCGCAAAGGGGTCAAATCTTAGCCTTAGCCTCGTAAATTTCGTCTTATCTACCATTTCATGCGAGACAGCCGGCCACGTCTCCCGCTCCTTAGCCGTTCCTCGGTCCGCGCTCGCCATCCATATGGCCCATATGGATTGGTAGCTTATCATTTCCGTAGAGTTCGCGAATCAGATCCTACGATGTAGCGTAAGCTTTATCCCCCTTTGTGATACCTACATATTATTTGGACATGGTAACAAGACGCCAGAAGCGCCTGTGCGCGTTTAAGCAAGGATGCTATGCAGGCAAGTTGACGATGAAACCCAGCTATAAAAAGCTTGGTTCTTTGGTCCTCTAGTTCTCTGTTGAAACAATCTAGCCGGGGAACATACAGTAAACATTTTATTACATATCATTGTTTACTATCCTGAAATGCCTCATGTCGAAACCGCCGCTGGTTGCGCCCATGGTATTATCGTACAGCATATATGAGTCTTTTTTGTCCTTGCCATGTGGTCTGTTACGCTTACTCATACCGACTTTGTGTTGTAGGACCTGGGTACATCCTTGAATCCCAGGAACAAAAAGGAAAGAAGGTTTCCCGTCTCGATGGATCAGGGTCTATCGGGCAAGCCTTATTCTTTCTTACCTGTTCTAGAAGCTTGACGACGACTAAGGTTAACTAGAGCAGCTTTCTAGGTTTAATCGTCGGATGCAGGAAGGGTTCTACGTAGTATCCTTTTAGTTCTTTAGTTCTCTAGTTTTTAGATTGACTTCAGATAGATTCCGAGACAATGGCTTTGGTACTAGTAAAAGAATTTAGAGGCTCTAAATCTTTTTACGACGCCGTCGCCGTTGGCATCTACTCTAGTCTGAACTCGACCTCGCTTGGTCGCGACATTCCGCGCGGCTGTCTTTTAACTCCGCGTAGAGCGAATGCCGCGGATACGGTGGCTTGTGTCTATTACCCAGCACTATTTAGAGCCGAACCAAAGTCAGAAAACCTGGGCAAGCCCAAAGGTTGAAAGCTTATCGAATCTGTGTCGAACCTAGCAGCCTAGCGAGTGTCTATTTCTTGGCTCACCCAAAAGGTTATGGCAGATCTGGTTGCACGATTTCTCCGCCGCCAAGATGATGCTTCCCTCCTAGCGCGCACATCGTGGCCGGGACACCACCTGGCACGTCAAGTAGTCTAGTAGTGTAGCACAGTACATAACACCATCGTATGGATGTATACGTAGAACCAAACTTGAGGCAATCGTGGCGGGCATCTGACATGTGTGATCGTGTATGTATGATGTATGTACATACCTACATAAATAGGCATACATATATATGGATTGGTGTGTATGATAATCATGGTACAATACAATACCAATGGTATGTACTGACGGTGCTACTCCTTACCTAGCGTCTTGGGTGAGAGCAGCTATCCGAATTTGTGTTCTCGAAAAAAATGACAATAGTTGACAAGAGTTGACAGACCTCATCAGACAAGGTCGTCTTGGCAGTCATATTTGCGCGTCATGCCAAGCGACCACAAAGATGCCACAACTTTTACTAGTTTGACGGTTCCCTTTCTCGGCCATCGGGATCGTATAGTACGAGGAAATGTTCTAGTGTTCTAGTGTTCCTATAATATCTCAGAAACAAATAAAGCAAATAAATGGCTCTGGGCTTTCTTGGTCTTCTTGGTCGTCTTAGTCGCGCTCATCCCTCTTCCATCCTCCGTTATCAATAGGAAACAAATAGGGAACGATTGGGAAACATGCGAAACTATTTGCCATTCCACCCTCTTCATAGCCTCCTAGGATACGTATGTAGCAACGTAAATTCGTTCAGCCAAGAACCCCATTGCGAACGAGGCGACGATCTGCCCTGTTCGCAGAAGCGACGGACCCTTTTTTTATCTTCGAGATTTCCTTGGCGCGGGTTTCGCTACAATGGTAATCAGAAAAGGAGCAATTGGAAGCAAGCAGCAGCAGCAGTCGTAAACCGAATGCGTCAGTAGGTAGATTATGCCCAGACGGCGCAGGGCCAAGATATAAGCAATAATACGACGCAGAATGTACCGAACACCTCCTAACGCACGTCTTCTTGCGAGATTGAGACACCGAGAGCGAAAGGTACAGTAGGTCAGAACCTAAAACGTACATACATAGCATACCATACACACCTGGCATTCACATGGTGTAGTAGATCCCAAGGCTATTTTCTAGTAATCGGACGTAAATAGAAAACTAGTGTAGTAGAAATGCCGACAGCCTCGATCCAGGCGAGCTGATCCATCCACTCATTCACCCATCCTTCATTAACCCTCCTGACAAAGCTCATGCAAGCTGCACAATCCCTCAGCCTGTCGGTAGAACTCAGGGGAAAGGAAGCAAAGAGCCAAGACTTTATCCCCCTTCCAACCCCCAAACTCCCAAGTTCCAAGTTGTCACGAGCCGGACTGACGTAACCTGAGAAGCGGTCCATCCGATTCGCGAAAGGGGTTGCTACCTGTTCGCAAGGAATAACGTACGGACCGTCCTCGGGCTCGGCAGGGCGAAACGATCGGCTGGTTCCCCGGAAAGCCCCGTACCGTTCACCCATACACATTTGCCTATCCCCATCCCCTCCACACTGGGGTACGTATCAGCCGTACAGAGGAAAACTGGGAAAAGAGACAAGACAGGGCGGCGTGGCCCTGCATTCCCTGACCTTGTTTTTTTTTCTCTCTTCGTCAGCGGGTTTAGAAACTTCGTTCTCGGCAAGGCAATATTAAGAGCCCTGAAGTAGATAATGTCATAGGTGGTGGACCCCGTCGCGACGGCGGTAATGGCGATGCGCGGCAAGCCGTTGGGTCACGCGTGGCGCTTGACCGCCAGAAAAAGTCCCCCATAACGCACCCATACTTCTCCTTATTACGACCGCGGATGACGACCGCCCTCCGCCTCCCTAGCAGACAATATACGCAAGGTTGGGTTTCTAGAATATTTCCCGAGACGTCGTGTAAGAAAAATTGCCAATGCCAATGCCAATGTCACCGACGTCACTTTTATGCCTTACGGGTGCGTGTGCCATGGAAAATGCGACCGCGCAAATAATCGGCTTTTCGCCAGCCTCAGACGCCTAAGGCGACGTACGCATAGGTAGGTGTGTAGTAGCCAATGCATCGGACCGTTCCCCCCATCGCAGACCGGCTCGGTGCCCAATGATATCGCGTAGATGTCCCGGTGCAATGATCAACCGACATGTGATTCAGAACGCCGTCGACTCGGGATGTGTTTTCATATCAGATATCAGGCACTCGATGCTAACCTAGCATTCGATGAAACTCGCGCATATGAGTACCGAGCTGAGGGTGGTAGTCAACGTCAATTTGTGAGTATATAACGCGATTACCGGTGCATTGGTGACATAGTGAGCGATTTTCCCGAATGCAGGTCTCTAAAAAGGTTGCGTGGGCGTCGTGGCGGACGTGTGCGTGTGATTGTTCTCGAACTTCTACAGATTGGGGGTCACAACCAATGCTTCCCTATTCGTCTAGGTGATAGAATTCTCCCTGGTTATCATATACCGAAACATGCGTTTGATAATTGGGAGTAGTGACTTGTGTTGACTTTGAGATATTTTCCAATGTATTCTGATAATTGTACGAAACATGCAGATTTTCTGTTCCAGTTACAATTGAAGAAAGACATATTTGCTTCAGTTGAACAACCAACTTAACCAACGTCCAGATTCTTTGAAGTATCAATACGTAAACGTACAATGAGATATCATTAACACCGAGTTGAATCAATGATATCGATGTCGCCTCGATGACATTGGATCTGTTGGTAACTTATGGATCAACTATATATCGTGTCCTAGACAACATCTTCATTGATTGTATCCCAGTAGTCCTATGTGACTTAAGACCACACAAATATTTGAATATACTAAAGACATGGATATACTCGATATTCCATGTAGCACTTAACAATGACACACTATCATATGTTACTATATAGACCGAGCAGGAATGTGAATTAAGTATTGAAATCATACGATATAGTAATTATAATGAAGATATATGGATCGTATCACGAGAGGCACAGCTCAGAACATCCTGTAATACCAACAGGTTTAAGCTTCCTTTGGCTAACAAAACAACCATTTTCATTAGCTATTCGAGGAGGCTGCCAATAAATATGAAGTTATCTAAGTATGCAGTGAAGCTATGGTACTCGTTGCTGCTCTGTGAGGTGATAGCATCACGGGGACGGGGCGCTCTGAACTGACCGTATCAGGAACATGAGCAATCATAGGTACTCGTGGAACATTGTTCTCTCTTCCCGTCTTCCCGATTACGAAGCAGACTCATCCACGCAGCGTATAAGACAAACATAGTATGAGTCGAATTCTCCGTGGGGCTCATATTCCAGTATACGTATTCCTTCATCTAGGACAGTGTAGTTGTTGTTTGGGAGTCGCACTTAGGGATATAGTCATTGGAAGAGGGTCTAAAGCTCCACCACGGTGGCGAAGATCTCCAGAATTACCGTTTGTACCTTGACTTGAGTGATCCTTCAAGCAGGAACTTGCACTGTATCCAAAGTTCCTGTACAAGCTCATCTGCCAAGCGCCTCATGATGGAACCAACACGCATATCCATATAGCCTCACTGAATACCAGACAGAGCCAAAGCCAGCGATAGGCAACCAAAAACCAATTGGACCATAATCCTCCAACCCAAGCTTTTGAAACTCCTTTCCGGCAGTCATAACCCATGCTTAGAGCCATCTCTCGTAGATCGTATTACTACACCTCGCCAAGGCTGACATACATCGTCGACCATCTCCGTCCCCATCCACAACCTATTTTAAGCCCGTCCATCCTCCCCCCAAACTCCTCAAGCCCTCCAACTCCCACGAGCGATCTCCAACCCGCATACCCCAAAAGCCGAAGCGGGACCTCGCCCCTTCTCGAAACGGCAATCATCTCGAACGTGCCAAGTCACGATCGACGAGCTTGGCCTTCTAGGATTAGGTGCTCAACGCCGGGACCGTCGAGGTTGTGTATAGCCTCAAAGGATTCCCCAATCTCGCGATTTGGCAGGTGCCAAGCCGGTATGTCAGTTAACCAATCTGTAAGCCCCAGATCCAATCTAACATCGCGAATAAATACCCGTGATAGATCGGAGATGAATAAGATGAATACGATTCTCACTTTATAACTTAATAAATCCAATCGTGTAAGCAGTCCGTCGCATAGAAAACCAATCTCCATTCTAATTCGACGGGTTCTGTCTGTCTGGCGGTCGTATTTGGTCAAGTTGATAGGTAAGCAAGTTGTTACTGGTCAACCACCATACTCCAACGACTCCAACGATCAATCACATGTGATGTCCCTACCGGACAACCAAAAAATCACGCATTGAGTTCCAGAGATGTAGATAAGGTGACCACAAAGATCACAAAAGCCTGTATTGCGATCAGGTCTCTATGTAGTTTATAATATCGACAACGAGGGTAAAAACGTCGTCGCGTTTTGAAAACGGTCCACTCAAGAAAGACTACCTGCATCCATACCATGCAAACGATATGATCTATAGGTAGCGCATAAGAAATTCAAAATGCACACATTCCATTCATTCCATGATCTGTCATATCACGAACCATCATCCCATTGTAACGCCGCCTAATGCTTAGCAGTGACCTTCTCTCCGGTCAGCTTTTCCACGTAAGTTTTGGCCCTATTTCGTAACTTGTCAGCGATCTAGTTCTCTATTATCCAAGTGGTAAGAGCAGGAGGGAAAGCACTTACATATCACCCATGGCCACCATGCATACCGTCTGCCAAACGCCTAACCCAATACGCGGCATCACGCCACGGTACAAACCCTTGAGGCCGTTGTTGTCATAAATATACTTGAAAGTGTTGCCCACCGTCATCTTCTTAGGACGGTTGGGATCCTCCTTCTTACTCTGCATCTCGACACGGATGACCTCGATCGGCTGGTTCCAGGCGGACAGACCGCCACCGAGAGCCGAGGCCGTGATCTTCTCCACGACGCTAAGCTTCTCGCCGTGCTCCTTGTTGGTGATACGGCGGATACCCTGCTCAGCAAGACGCGACAAGCCGAAGCGAGAGCCCCAGTTGGTCATCTGTCGGATAGCGACAGCATTGACACCCTTGTTAATGCCCTTGATACCTTCCTTGCGGTAGATGTCCATGAAGGTCGCGAAGGTGCTAGGAGGCTTGACGCCCGACGCCGCCATCTTGTGCTGGGTGATCTCGACCGTCTTCATGCAGGTACAGAAACCCATGGTGGCGTAGGCCTGCGCGACACCGCCGGTCACGCCACCGATGATTCCGCCACCGAACTCCGAAGCGCCGGCGACTCGGGCATAGTATTCGGCTTCGGAGGCGACGAAGAGCAAGACGGCGCCCTTGGTCGAGGCTTCGATCCAGGCCCAGGGAATAAGACCCTGGTAAACTACGATGCGCGAAGATTTCGTGTTAATATACTTGCAATGCTAAATTGGTGCGAAACGGGAACGAGACGAAATTGACGAGTTCTTACATCCAAGGACACCACCACGGTTCCAGATGGAGCGCAGCGCAGAGGCGAAGGAGTCGCCTCGATTGGCGGCGAGGTGAGTCTTGCAAACCTCCAAAGGCTGGCCGAGGGTGGTGACTTCAAACAAGTTGAGGCCAGCGCCGAGAAGCAAGTTGGAGAACTTGATGGGCTTCTTCTCGAGTTTCTTTTCCGTCAAGGGGGGAGTAACCCCGGAGGCGGTAGCGGCGGCGGTGGACATCTCAAGCGAGGATCGTTTGACGGAAGGGGGCCTGACCAAGGCAATCGGGTGCTTCTTCGCAGAAAAAGGGTGGTGACGGACCTTAGAGGGAAATGTTGATGCTCGAACGGCGTGAGGGATAAAGTTTCTGAAGAAAGTTGTAAGACGGATTCAAGACGGAAATCAAGTCGAAGCAGCAAAGTAGTTCGGAGTCGGAGACGACTGGGGCTTTCCCACAAAACGGGGCTTGTGATTGGTGTCGGTGTAGGATTATTCGGATTACCCGTAAGGATAATGATGAATATCTTAGTGGATGGTATGGATTAGTAGGCAGGTACTCGGATTATCCGTAAGCTTGCAGCTGATACCGGGAGAGTGGTCAGCGAAATCAGGTTCAACGGTTCAACAGCCTCGGACACATGTGGAAATTATTTGATTTTTTAGTTCTAACCTAGGCCTACGTCGGCCAATCTCAGCCAGCTCAAGGTATTCTTTTGAGGGGGTGGTAAAGATAATGGGGGTTGATACCTCTAGGGTTCTTAGCGGGATTGTAGAGTGAAGGGAATTACCTTATTAGGTGCCTATAAAGCCCAGCTGTTTGCAAGACCAAGAACAGAAATTTCCTGATTTGGTAGAAATCTGACAGTTGACGTATCGCGACTTTTACTTGGTGAAAAAAAGTCTAGGCACGTTTTTACGGAGGTTCAATGTTTAAGATTAGACCTAAACAAACGGAAAATTTCTCTTCACCTTTTCTTTTCTAAAGCCACGTAAGGAGGGCCTCTGCGCAATTGCCAAGTTAACAAGGACAAGTTACGTACACTACAGATCGCTTCGAAGTTGTTGGATCTTACCTTCTCAACAATTGCCAAGCTTGAAAGTAAGGAACCCCCTAGATACTCCGCCCGATATTTTTGCGGCTCCCCCCATCAATCGAATTTGCTAGGGCAAAATTTACGGGGTTTTACGGGGTTTTACGGGGTCTTACGCTCAACAAGCGGACCGGACTTTCCCCAATCTTCCCTAATTACATATGTATCATTATGTACTCCAGATTGTTCAATATTCACCTCCAGCTCAACTGTCGCACTTCCAATACCTGTGTCACTGGTACATGTCTACTAACCAATATAATCAATACTCGGTGATATCAGCCATTGGAGCGCCACTCGCTCGATAGTCGTCGATTCTAATCTCGAACCATGAAATTTCATATATTTTCATATCATTAAGATAATTAAGCGGAGAGTGTTGCATGTACGTAGTTAACTTTGAATAGCAGCTACCTATACAAAAAGTAATCATGACGCATTATTGTACAAGCACAGCTTTTGGTATCGTGTTAGGAGCATCTCTAATTCAACTCCCCTTCATGTGATACACCACTGAGCCCTCAGTAGACCGTTCTATTTCCGTTTGTGAAACATGCTCTTGGAGAAAAAAAAAGGGAAAATGCAATCCTTCTCATTTCTTCATAGCTTCTTGACAATCTCAGCCCACTTGGCGGTAGAGAAACTCTTGGGTCGCTCAATCGGCGCGCCGACCGCACGGTCGATGATCAGTTGTGGTAGGACACCAATGGCACGCGAGACACCGAAGAGGACAGTGTAGTAGTTAGCTTCCGTAAGACCGTAGTACTGGAGGAGGACACCAGAGTGAGCATCGACGTTAGGGAAGGGGTTCTTGGTCTTGCCGTGCTCGGTAAGAACCTTGGGGGCGATCTTGTAAACCTGGCTAACAAGCTGGAACATGGGGTCGTTGGGCATCTTCTCCAGAGCGAACGTGCGCTGGGCCGTGTATCGGGGGTCCGTCTTGCGGAGAACGGCGTGGCCGTAACCGGGGACAACTCGGCCGGAGTTTAGGGTGGACCACAGGTACTCGGTGATCTTCGCGTCACTGAGATCGTCACCAATGACCTTCTTCATCTCAGTGAGCCAGTTCAGGACCTCCTGGTTGGCGAGACCGTGGAGAGGACCGGCAAGACCGTTCAAACCGGCAGAAAGGGACAGGAAGGGAGAGCTGAGAGCGCTACCGACAAGGTGCGTGGTGTGCGCGCTGACGTTACCACCCTCGTGGTCGGTGTGGATAGTCAAGTAGAGTCGTAGGAGCTCAATGAAGTCCTTATTCTCACCAAAGCCGAGCTGGTTGGCGAAGTTGAAACTGTAGTCCTTGTCCTTCTGGACCGCCGCAACCTTGCCACCCTTGAAAACGTTCTGGTAGATGCGAGCAGCGATAGTGGGCAGCTTAGCAATCAAGTCCATAGAGTCTTCGAAAGTGTATCCCCAGTATTCCTTCTTGTTGATACCCTTGGCATATGCCTTGGCAAATGACGAAGTGTGCTCGAGAGCAGTAACAGCGAGCGAGAATTGGGCCATCGGGTGTAGGTCGGTAGGGCAGCGGTCGATCAGCTCCTCGACGAATTTGGGAATATCGGATCGGGCAGCCCACTCAGCAGAGAGGTCACGGACCTGTTGCTCGGTAGGGACCTCGCCGGTAAGAAGAAGCCAGAAAAGACCTATCCGAGAAATCAATACGTGCTATTTTGATTATGTGTTGAGCGCATACCTTCTGGCAGAGGCTCCTTGCCACCAGGGGCCTTGGGGAGAATCTCCTGGCACTCGGGGATGGTCTTGCCGCGGAAGCGGATACCCTCCTCGGAGTCGAGAACGGAACCTTCCCATACTAGAGCCTTAATTCCTCGTGCACCACCGTACACCTGGTCGAGAGTGACCTTGTCTACGACTTTGGAGCCATGCTCTCTATGCGCCGCACCGTGAGCTGCGAATATCAAGTGAGGGGCACGCACAAAAATTAACTTACTTTCGTAGGGCCTTGATCTCCTCAATCTTCTCGGGGAGCAACTCGGCGAAGCGTTCCTTCAGAGTCTAGGCCAATTGGTAAGCTTGGGATATCGCGGGGAAGACATAGAAGCTGTTAGAAAGTTGCTGACCTGGCTCTTAGAAGAAGAGTAGCATCGCACGGCGTTGAAAGCTGTGGTACGGACTGCGAAACTAGGAGTCCTTAGGGTAGTTCGGAGAGCAGCGGTGCTCAAACGAAGAGAGGTAGCCATTGCGCGAGGTACGGTGGAGAAGAATTGAGTGGTGGTGGTGGTTATAGGAAGAAGTTAGAAGATGCAGCAAATCTTCTAAGAAAAGGTTAAAAAAGAGTGATGAAATGCCTCAAGGCGAAAAGTGTCTAGGGTCGTCCCTTGCCAAGGTAAATTGACGAGCGACGGACTAGGGGCAGCTTTCGGTTGGATGGGGGAAGCCGATAAAAAATTTAGTGGTCCCGGCAACTAAAAAGACAGTATACGGAGATACTTCACGTTTCGTACCTGCCTCCGCTGGCCTAACGTTGGCCTATATCGCACTTGCATCCTTTCAACTGTTTTTCTTATTTCTACTTTTGTCATTGCCAATTGGGTCCGAAGCCTCACCAAAAAATTACCACATCAGCCAGAGAGCTCGACCAATGAGGCGCCTCTTAACGGATATTTAGTCTCCGCATATCCGTGCATAAAACCGTAGGAATTGCCTCTTTTCCGACCAGTCGCAGCAAGACCTCGAGCACCTCAGAGAGAGCTCCTCTCATTACGCATGCAGCTTGATCGTTGTAGGATATTGACGTCAATTTAGTTTCGCGGTGGCACGATATCATACCTCTTACATAGTAGTTGCGGAGTATTTATCATATATAGTACTGATACTAGTAGGTAGTAAGTGATATATGATATCTGTGACTCCGTCTTTGTACAACTTGATCTATCAAATGTCTCTGATTTGATTCTTGCGTTGATTTTAGACTCGAATGATACAAGTAGACAAAACATAACAATTGTCAAGGACGTCTATGCACTAGTGCTGTCATGTTTTCCCAGTAGTAGCTATAGCGACTGGGATAGTTAGATGCGTGCCCGTCTCGTCGAAGGCTTAGAAGGGTTTGCTTGCAAATACGTAACAACTTATCAGCCTTGAATCTTAGAGCTTTATCGAGTTAAATGCCAATATGGGTGGTTCATATGCCACCTATTGAAATAGATGAACATTATGAGCGCTAAACATCTCGACTGCGCTCGTGATTGTAGGCTGCTAAGGCACCTAAATTTGGCAGGTGGGAGGATGTACAGTAAATTGTCTTATAGGTCGCCGTGGCTGGCAACGACGAGTACTTAGCGCAGTTACTCACTACCCCCCACCTCTGCAACACGCGACTGAAAAAAAAATCTTGCCCAGGTAAGGGTGCCAATGAGCCACGCCGCTTTAATCCGAAGTCTGCATAAAAATCATAAAAATACCTAGAAAATAGCATAGTCTTTTTGTGCACGTTTGGTTTACTGTATGTCGTTTTCCAAGGACATGTGACTTTATAACGAAATGCCAGAGAACATCATCAATTGACAGAACGGCATGTTTGAGTCACTCTGTCTGTCTGTTTGTTATCGAGGTCCGTCTTTCGTAGGTACGTATATCACTTTCATATAAGTATTCGCATGTGGGGTTGCGCGGTCATGTGACTGGTACTTGAGCAGACGGAGCTGAGTAAAAGCAGCGCAGGCGCTAAGCCAGATTAGCTTAACGCCCCACGTCGATGTAAACTTTAGAAACCCATAAGCTCGAGTAAAATGGTAAAATGCGCTTCGACCTCCTCCTCTTTCCAACCTTCCAATTCATCCAACCCAACCCGTCTCATCCGCAAAGTGATTTCGTTACGACTTAACCACTTACCATCAACTACAGCATTTGTAAATATCATCGACATCGCCAGGTTGTCGCGAAAAAGTTGCACCTGCACATTTGCACGATTTGCACCGACATTGACCAACTTACAGATAACATCTCACTCTAGCCACAGGATTTCTAATTTTCCAAGTTCAAGGTCCGACTCCGTACAACCCTGTATCGGGACCTCGTTCCCACGCGCCATAGTAGAGGTGCAAGAAGTCTTTTTTTGATGAAACCAAGCATTTGTCGCATCAAACTCTTCCCTTTCGCGAGCAGATTTTCATCGTCCAACCCATCTGCCCATCTAAAATCTGGTCTACATTGAACAAGGCATTTGGAAAAACGGGGAATCACTATTCGACTCTTAACTGCCTATACCTAGATTTGCCCTCACTTTGACACAAGCTGTAACTCGCTCGTTAGGTTGCGGCACAAATACCAGAGATACCACAAATACCACAAATACATACACATACAAGTAATCACCCGAGAGCCAAAGAGAACTACAACAAAAAGACTCCCTGGTATTTGGGTGACAATCGCGCGACTCTCGTATATCATTTCACAGGTGACGGCGAGCCTGATCTCGCTGTACATTGTGCTTGTCATCGCTCCCAGCCTATTGAAGAGAGCACTATCCTAGAGCAATCATGTCGTCGCCTGTAGCAGAGCTCGAGGCGGGCTTGAATGCCATGCAGAACCTAAAGCCTCCCGGAGTTACTGCATCTCGTATCCAAACACTCACCAGCTTATGCGTTGACAACATTGAAGTAAGTCTCTAGATCGTATATCGCGTCCGTTTTTTTTTCTTTGCTTTTCTTTTTTTTTACGCGATGTGGTTTCATTTTTTGTTCCACTCCACTTAGGGCGAGTCCACGAACGCTAACTCGAGTAATCAAACGTCGCAGTCCGAATCCGTACTCATACAAAAGATATATACTCATTTCAAGAAAGCGCCAGCTACACACAAGTTAGGCGTGCTCTACGTCGTAGATTCCGTAACTCGCAGATGGGTTGAGCAGGCCAAGCAACAAGGTCAATCTGTCAATAGCTCCGCAAAGGATGGAACCTATGCTGCAGGCGTTCATAGAGTAACGGAATTACTGCCTGTCCTGATGAATGACATTATTCAGACTGCCCCCGGAGAACAGAAGGTACGCTATATCATACTCGTCGCCCGCTCAATCGTAGTAGTCTTGGTCTTGGTCTTGGTGATAGCATCAACATTGTCAAACACCAATCGTGATGCTGTTGGAATAAGCCAAAGATATCTAGTCGTGCTATTTCCTAGTATTAGGCCGATTTTCGTCATGGTTCCCTCGCGTCTACTGGCCTAACTAAGACATTTTTTGCAACATTGATCGAAAAAACAAAAGAAAGTACTTACCTAATCATTTTTTGTAGGAAAAAATTAAGAAGTTGACTGATATCTGGGAGAAGGGTCAGACGTTCCCTCAGGATATGATTGAATCATTCAAGCAGAAGCTTAACTCGACAGGTAGGTCCTGACTCTTTCTCAGCTTTTCCAGGTCCCCTCAAGCCTAAAATGGATTTGATGGGAAGATACCCCCCTTTTATACTACCTTATACCCCTTATTGCCCCCACTTGTTCGTCATTCCTGTTGTGTCTCTGAAGAGGTGTATCTGACCCTTGTTTGCTTCTGTAGCCAAGTCGACAACACCGCAGGGTAGTCCCCCGCCGGGTCCGGGACTCCCAGGTTTGCCCGAAACTAGACCAGCTGCTACCGAAGCACCGAATGCCATCATGGAGGCTCTAGCCAATATCGCCCGACAGAACGTGACCACAGCGCCGGCCAACAATAGTGTGCCAGCTGCCACTAGCGCCTATAACATAGCGCCTGCGCAGACAGCCACAGCTCAGTCACCTGCGCTCCCCCTAGGACAACCTCCTACTCCTTACTCTGCAACACCTCAGCAGCCTGTAAATGTGCCGGGTATGCCGTACTCATACCCTCAACCAGGTCAAGTTCAGGCATCAACCCCCGCGCCCCCGGTGACTGCCAGTAATCTAGTTACTGGCTATCCTAGTGTAGCTCCGGGTGCCTCTCCGGCGCCAGTCCCTGGCATGGACCCCGGTCTTCAGCAACAAGTGATGCTTATTAAGCTTCTTGCTGACCAAGGTGTGCCTTTTGATAAGATTCCCGCCATTGTAGCTACCATGCAGAGCAGTAGTGTCGCTCTGCCTGCGTCAACCCCTATTGCTACATCAGCTGCAGCACCCCCTGTAGGGCAGCCCCAGTATGCTGGCTCGTGGGGTCAAGGCGGCTATCCACCTGTTGATTCACGTGATCATGATTACCAGTCGGTTAGATCACCTAGATACCGCAACCGTTCGAGGTCACGTTCGCCGCCTCGTCACTGGGACACACGTGATTCACCTCGAGGCCGTGCTGATCGTGAATATGGTGGCTATGGTCGTAATTCTCCCGGTTTGGGACGTATGGACGAGCGTGATCGTCGCGCTCGAGGCACCGATTATCGGCAGCGTAGTCCTGGACGTCGTGGCCGTAGTCCCAGCCCGCCCCTCCAAGGATACCCTCAGCCCCCGGCTACCAAATGGGTTGAGTATGACAGAACAATTCCGCAGGGTCACATCAAGGGTAAGCCGGCCAAATATCTACTAAAATTATGCCCGCTAACTTCAATTACAGTTTTGAGCCGAACTTTATTCGTTGGAGGTGTCACGTAAGCAATATCCTTTCATCAGTTCCTCTGTTAACAAATACTAACTAATATACATAGTTGCCCCGAGGGTGAATTACGTAGTGCTTTCAACCGTCACGGCCAAGTACAGACTTGTATAGTTAACAAGGACAAACGTCATGCGTTTGTCAAGATGATCACTCGACGCGACGCCGTCAACGCCAAAGAGGCCATGGAAAACAGCACCTTCAGAGTAAGTCGTTCTCAAACTCTTGTTGTTTTTCTTTCGCTAACGTATGAATAGACTCGTTGGGGTGTAGGCTTTGGTCCCAGAGACTGCAGCGATTACCAGACGGGTATCAGTGTGATCCCTATCAACAAGCTCACAGAAGCGGATAGGAAGTGGATGTTGACCGCTGAGTTCGGCGGTAGTGGTGGTCGCCCCATTGAGACAGGGCTAGTTGTCGAGGAGCCTGATATCGAGATAGGCGCTGGTGTCTCGTCAAAAGCCATTAGTCGACGTATGCAGACCGACAAGGGCGGAAGACATGGACCCAAGTCTAGCCGTGGCCCAGGTGGTGATGATGAGGGCGACCTCACTCGATGGCGCCGAAACCGAGATGGTCGACAAGATGACCATCAAGACGACAGAAACGGAGTCAATGGTCCAGCCGTCCCGTCGTTCCCCTTTGGAATTGGAACTGGTCCTAACGGCATGCCGGTCTTCCCTCCCGGCTTCGCCTTCCCCCCTCCCACCTCTGACCAGTAGCGACGGCGCGAGCGTGGACGGCGATATAGATACTAAGGCTGCTATCAAGCTTCAACTAACAAGCCTCAGTGTCCCTTGCGTTTCTCATCGGAACTCCAGAGAAACTCGCATTTCTGGTTGAATAGGCGTAGTAGTTGCGGTGTTTGCAGCGCGAAGAAATGCATAGCACCTTACGAATTACGTAGCATGGATCGGCGTTGGAGGTATTCTTCGTTAAGATTGGCAAAGCCACATGGTCGTCTTTCTTGACATGTCACTATATCGATCTTCTTTTCTTGACGAACTTTCACATCAGGGTAACGCAGTCTATCCATTTTGCAGTTTGTCTTTCTTTCGGGGTCTAGCATCGGCATTACCTCCTTACAATTACGGAGTGTATAGCCAAACCCTATCCGCGGGCTCGCGTCTGCGGTAGGGCACATAATGTATAGTACTCGGAGCACGAAAGGCGTTGGGGACAAAAAAAAAAAGGAAGGAGGCCGGCTGTTTGGTCAGCTTTGTGTCGGACACTACTAGGTACTGCAGGAATCAAGAACAGTTTGGTTCTATATGAATATTGACTGGTGAATTTGTGATTGGTAAACTATCTGGCTTTTGGTGTTGGTTTTTGAAGCTGTAGCTTGAGGATTGAGGACCTGTAGCCTGATACTACGACTCCTAGCTAAATTTTCACTCGTACCTATTTTTGCTCAGTCTCTTCATATGACATGTTGCGGTACATAAAATAGACAGTGCGGTTGGCGAAGAAAGGGATAACTGTAGCCGGTAATATATTTTCTCGCGCCCGGTCACTACATCGTACATCATGCGTGTTTAAGAATTCTTCATGCAAGCACCCGATCCCGACCCAATCGCTACTACGTCGCGAATCGCCACTTGATAATCCTACACCCGTTTCTTGGCGATGTCCCGTCTCTTCATGTAAGTGAGGCATTTCGCCAGGCCAACCGACGCCTTACGTGGGGGTACGTAGATAGAAGGGTTGGTGGGGGCAAGGGAGGCGTATTGGATGGGATCGTTTTCTCCGGACTATCCGGACGGTTTCTCCGCGCATGTGAACAAATGGATTTTTTAGGTGTGTACGACATACACACAACAATACCTTGGTCGGGGGCGGACGAAAGCACCGAGACTATACCTCGGGGAACTCGGTCCAAGGCGGGCTTACTGTGTGAGACAGGAGTCTGGACTATTTGACTCGGGGGTATCTATACGATGTGGCTGTCGATATATTAACTTGGCGCCTCTTTGTAATGGACGGGTGTTTTGATACTGTATAGATGTATTGTACTTTAGTCTGGGCTATAGTTACCTAAGGAATTCCCCATCGAATACACGTATTGACTTAGTTAGGTGAATCTCTAGGTTAGCTAGGCGATTTACTAGGAGCTATACGCGTATTAAATGTTAGCGGTAATGCGGCTCTTGGGAGTGGAGGACTTCCTCTACGTTCTATACTTAGATATCTTATAGAAATTTTAAATAGAAAATAATTTTAATAACAATTGTATTCCCGGATCATGTACCTCTAGAGCATCTAAAGCAACAAGGGTGAAGACATAGTATAGTCTATTAGTCTTATTATTCATAGAATTTAAGTATCTTATCAAGCCATACATAATCCAAATATAAAGCAACAAAACACCAAGGATTAATAATAAACGTTTTGTTTCTTCTCAAAAATGAAGCTACTAAGTAACAGGCAGCAATAGCCACGATAAACTAACAGACTAATAGTACCATTTCCTTTTTTTTCCTTCAATACTCCCTCATTACTCTTACTTCTTCATCACTCACTCAATCACTCTCGTAATCAAGGTCTCTCCCATCAAACTCGATCTCCGCCCTCTCATTCTCAAGAGCTGTTCTCGTATCCTCATCCAGCGCGGCCTCGAAGTCGCGGGACAAGTTTTCCCAGTGCGCAGCCATCACGGCCCCGCTCAGCTCCAATTTCCCTTCTTTGAGCTTCTTGAATCTGTTTCTTCTACTGAATACTTGATTCTCGCGCTGTTGTGCTTCGAAGGTGGCTAGGAGCGGTGCTTCCGGGTTGCCGTCGAGATGAGCTTCGGTGCGGAATAGGTTTGTCTCGGCGTAGAAAGGGCCTTGAACGGCGCCGATGGTGGGATCGGGGTGTATGATCATCTGGCCTTTATCGAGATAGGCTTTGGCTCTCTCCTGGCCGATCTGGGCTTCTAGCTCGTAGTCCATCTGTCCTTCGGCGATGGGGGGCGCGGGTGTAGGGTGGGGGATAAATGGGCGAGGACGACGGATGGTGCGTTTCTGGCCGTTAAGTTGTAAATTCAAAAAGTTCGAGGGGCCAGTCGGGCTGCTCTGGTTCGGCTCGTCCTCGTCGTCTTCCTCTTCACCGTTGACGTCTAAAAGGTAGACCCGCCCGCTACCGTCTCCGATTAAGAGCTTGTCGAAATCCGGCGAGAAAGCGCCGGCTGTGATAGGCGCAGGTACTTCGATGAGATTTCTCACGAGGTCCCCTTTTCCGTGTCGTATGTTCCATACTTTAACGACGCCGTCGGACGAGCCGGTGTACAGGCGGTCGGTTGTTGTGGCCCAAGATACGAACTTTACTCCAACATCTTCTTCCTCTCTGTCACCGAGGATCTCTTCAACTGGGTCTAGAATACGTTTAGATACATATTACACATTTAGATACAAGTAGAATGGGTTCTTACCTCCATGTTTGAGGACGCATATGGGGTCATCGTCCTCGCTTCTTGCCGAGTCCCAAATGTAGACTTTGCCGTCCGTGCATCCGGCGGCGAGGTATGAGTATAAAACGCTATTAGGTCTATCTCTCCAAGTTAGGTCTTGAACTGTTTATAAAAGGTCAAAGGTAGAATGTGTTTGTACCTGATTGCGATCTCATTGATATCAATCGCGGGACAATCAAGCGTCTTGACGACGCCGTACTGCCCAGTCTCGTTCGGCTCGAAGAGACGAATCTGAGTTCGGATATGTTCCTCGATCTTCTCCGAACTCAGCGAGGCCGAAGTGGCCACGGCAAAGCTGGGTCGATAGGGATGCCAGACGACCTCGAATACATTGGAGGTGGCTGCGCTATTTACTTTAACCTCGGTATTTGTGTTTGTATCCCAGAGGCAGAGCTCTCCGGTTTTCTGCTTCTCTTCCGGGATGTCGTTATCGTCGCCCTTGAAGCTTCGCGGAGAATAACCGACGAGGAGAAGGTGGTTCACGCTTTGCTCAATTCCCCAGCGGATGGCCGACGGGAAGTATGCCCACTTGTCTGAAGGCACGTAGTCTTCACCGTGGATTCTCTTGCACGTAAATTCGGCGTAATCATAGCCGGGAATGTCTTGATGTGAATGTGGATGGTAGACTCGTACGGCATTCTCAGGAACGTCGGCAGCCGTGGCTACCTTGCTAATGCCGTCGCATTTGTTAGTCACTACAAAATTGACGCGTCCCTCATGCTGCCACTCGTGGACGAGGGTTATGCCGCTTATATGGGTTTTCGTAGGAGACCAGACCTTGACGGTATGATCAAAGCTTGAAGTGAAAAGCCAACCCGTCCTAGGATCATAATCCGAAGAGACTACCGAAGTATAAAGCCAAGGATCTTGTGACTCTCTCATCGATTGCAAGGAATTTTCACCATGTTCAACAATAGGGCGGGGGATTCGATGATCGTCAAAGGCTCGTAGAGTCTGGTCCGCGACTGAGCCGAATAGGAGATTTCCAGGTTTGTTGTACTGTTGGTTATGGGAATCCGAGTGTGTGGTGGTGCCACAAACGAATGTGTTGGAATCTGGAGCCCAGGCAATAGTCATGATATCACCGGCACAATTGGTCCACTCGATTCTTGGCTCGAAGTCATCCTCTCTCATGCATCTAAATGCTACGTTGAAATTGAGGTATCGTCTAGTAGCTCCAAGGTGGTTTCCAACGATCTCTCTCGCCAATAGCAACGACGATAATGTGTATGTACTCGAGGGTTTGTATGGAGCGTTATCGTCGGCTCTTTCAAGAAATAACATCCGGCGCCCATCTTCAGCCTGCCTGTGGAATAAATCCTGTAAGAAATTATGGGTATCATCTGCGGAACGTTGTAAAAGAGATTGGGGGGGTTGTGAAAAATCGTTATATCCCTGGCGATGGGCATCTACGATACGAGCTATCAACGCGTTGAAGCCGAACTTTTTCATCACGCGACGTAGATCCTCCAAGTCTGACCTTTCGCCTCGGGATGGTCTGCCATACAAGTTTCTTGCGACAAGACTAATATATTTAACTTCTTCATCGCTGAAGCCAACGTGGTACACTGTTGGCTGGCGTAATTGATCATTTTCAAGATGGATTCCCCGGCGCCTGCCTACACCTGCCATAATTAGACGCCGTTCCTTCGCGGGTAGATATGGCCTTGAAGAGAGTCCAAACCACGGGTTTTTCATCTGCACTGGCGGCTTATCTCCTTTGAACTCACAGCTTCTACCCGACTGCCACTGTATTGTGTTGATTTTGGTCTGTTGCTGTTGCTGTTGCGGTAAAAGTGGTGGCTTTTTCTTTAGTGGGACTCGGGAGGGTGTCTGAATTTGCTGTGAGTTATGACGCTCTTTGAGTCTTGAGACATCTCGAAGGCTTTCCCTTCTACCACTTTCCCCAGGACTGTCGCCTCTATCAAGTGGGGGTTCATTCCGCGGATTCTCAATTGAAGGCAGAACTGGGGCCACGATAGGTGTTTGAAGCTCACGGAGTCTTGGTACAGGTACTGGGGTTGCAAGTACTGGAACAGCAGGTTCACGTCGAAATTCCTAAAAGATGTGTGTAAGAAAATCACCCATATGATATATGATATGTAGATTATGAAGGGACTTACGTTTCCAGCTGTGAACTCTGTCACTAGTTGATGGATCTTGACGATCAGATAAGCCTCAATGTCTGAAGCTAGTTTCCCATTACCATCTCGAAAGTGACGCTCGAATTCCTTGTTGGCGATCCTGCCAATGATCCTCCCACCGAGCTTCTCAACATCATAAACATTCTGATCAAGTCTCTTCGTAGCAACTTCGAGGTGTGGAAACACCTGGAGTTGTAAGCATCTTGTCAAGGCTTTTTTGTCTGTTGAGGACGAAGTCGAGGACAAGGATGGAGACGATGCTACTGCTGGCTTGTGACTAGTACTGTGATGTGTCTTACGTCGCTTTGTCGGATGTTCTTGAGCTTGGCTAGAGAAGGGCGACGGCAAGGAAGGCGAATGTTGGTTTTGTTGGCTGGATGGTCTTATGGAGAGGCCTGGCTCGGTACGGTTCGAGGTGGAAGCACGCATAGAAGCACCTTGTGGTGTGCTCGTGATGCTTGTGATGGAGGGGCCGTTCTCCTTGGCTTTCGAATAATGGCCATTAGTTGAGCTTGGGTGTTGGCCATGATATCTTTCGGTTGATTGTACGCTGGGCTGATTTCGAGAGGGAACATCACCGTCATCGTCATCATCGTCACCAGTTAAGTCGATAATAACTTCATTACGTCGTAGCGATGCATTCGACGCGTTCACGTTAACGGACATGGTGGATGTTGTCCCCACCAATGACGGTTTAAGCTTATCTTTTAAAAAATAATACTTTAAATTCGATAAACCGATAAATTTAATTATTTAAAATATTAAATTAAAAATATAATAATTTTTTAAAAAAAAATTAAATTAAATTAATTATTATTTTAAAATTTATATAATTATTATATATTATTAATATTTTATATAAATTAAAATAAATATTTTTTATTTTTATTTTTTATTTTTTTATATTCGTGTTTTAATACCGAAAAAATATAATGTTTAAAATAAAATATATATAAACTAGTTAAAATTACAGTGGTTATTTCGCAAAGCTTCGCAGTTAACGAGACAAATCGTGTCGTTAACATCCATCCATTACGAAATGGAAATGTCCACAAAGCTTTATTTTTTACGGCGAAACAACCGTAATCGCAACCGGAAAAACAGTGGCCTTGTTCAACAAAACAATGCTTTATATATTTCGAGTTGGCCCAAGGCCATGGTAATACACACAAAACGGACTAGAATATACAGCTTGTATTACGTACAAACATCAAACTAAATTACCAAATTATAGTCTTGCCTTGACATTTGCAGTCTCCGAGTTGATCTCATCGTACATCCGATCGATATCAGCTCTGAATTTTCTCACTGTCTGAGGTCTCTTGAGTTTTAGACTATAAAAGGTTACGTTAGCAAAAACACCAATGTGTTGGTAATCAACATGAAACTTACGTCGGTGTTAGGAGCTCGTTCTCCACCGTAAACGGCTCAACCGCTAGGAGACAGTTTCGTACGCGCTCATATCCGTTGAACTTGTACTTCTTGGCAATATCCTCGAGTTGTTTAACAAAAGCCTTCACTACCCGAGGATCCTGGGTGGCTGCCTTGACGCCCTCGATATCCCCAGCCTCTATAGTCTTCTTCAGTATCTTGCCAGCAAACGGACCGAACGTGGCCGGATCGACGCCGAAGATACCAACCAGCGTTGACTGGCTAGGTTCGCCGTGGACGAAGGCGGAAGCGATTAGATTCGAATTGCCCATGAACACATTCTCGATTCGCTCAGGGGAGATGTACTCTCCTTGTGACAGTTTAAGAACGTTCTTCTTACGGTCGATAATCCTGATTCGACCTAACTCGTCGATCTCGGCAATATCGCCCGTGTGAAACCATCCATCAGGCTCCAAGGCTTTCTTGGTCTCCTCCTCGTTCTTCAGATATCCGCCAAAAATGAATGGTCCTCGTAATAGCAACTCACCCCGCGGCCTGGGTTTGTCTGTTACCAGATATTCGAGATCTGGTTGCGATTCCAAGCATATTTCTGTGCCGGGCATTGGGCCACCCACGTTGCCAACTGAAAAGTCGTCTTCGAGCTGGAACGACCCCGTGGCGTATGATTCCGTGAGACCATAGCCTTGGCAGAAGTAATTCCCGAAGGCGGCCCGAAGGAACTCGTGGACATTGGGGTCGAGTTGCGCGCTTCCGCTCACCATGGAACGACACCGATCCAACCCGACGGCGGCTCGTACTTTCGGCGTCCATATCCTGTCATAGAGGAAGTGCTTGTTGTGCGCCTGGCCACGTGGCAATTTCATGCTGGCCTTCTTCGCCTCTATCGCTCTCCGCGAGAGAGCACCCTTCACACCATCCGCGTCAACGCTCTGCGATTTGATAGCCATGGCGATTCGGTTGAAAAGACGAGGCACCGAAATGAACCCAGTAGGTCTCAAAAGCTTCATGTCGTCGACAACTCCTAGCATGTCTCCGTGGAAATATCCAATGGCGCAACCTGTGGTTACGGCACATTGGTCAATCATTCGCCCATAGATATGAGCAAGCGGAAGATACGAGAAAGTAACATCTTTCTCCGTGTAAGCCCCACTGGAGCGAGCGCTTGCGACGGCGGCAACGCAGTTGGCATGAGTCAGTATCACACCTTTAGGATCGCCAGTGGTGCCGGACGTGTAATTGACCGTGAGAATATCTTCTGGACGAGGAGGCCGCGCAGGGTGGGCAACCTTCTCTCCGAGTTCCTCGACATCCTGGAGAGACCATATCTGAACTCCGTGCTCAGCAGCGATAGCCCTCAGTACTGCTAGTTTGGAGTATCCCTCTGGCTCACCAGATTCCAACGAGTCCATCGAGATGATCAATTTTAGATGAGGTATTCGAGGCGCAAGAGCCAGAAGGGTGGGAATATGAGGCAGCGAAGAAATTACGCATGCAAGCTCGGAATGTTTGATGATGTATTCGGAAGCGTCGGGTCCCAGAGTTTCGTAGAGTGAGACGGAGAAGAGCGATTGGTAAGTCAACCCAAGATCTTAGATTGTGCAAGTTAGCAAGCTGCGTCTCTCTTAATAATTTAGGGACTGTTTCGACCACAAAATGTCCTTACCTGCGATTTGCCATTCAGCTCTGTTCTGGCTCCAAACACCCACGCCATGGTTGCCGCTGGGAACGCCGATGCGGCGATGAAGTTCGTGTATACCAGATCCAAAGTTCTTGCTTCGGGCTGCAACTTCGGTGTACGTTTGCCAGGCATAGTGATTTTCCCAGGTCTTGGTTGTTGGGTTCCAGGGTCGCGTACCGAGGCACTTGTTGTCGGGGAATCGCTTCACGGCATCTTGGAACAGATCGTAGAATGTGCGAAGTTCGGGATTGTAAGTTTCAAGAAGAGGCTTGTCGACGTATTTAAAATGCCTATAAACAGGCGTTCTCCCCTCGCGTTCAGTACCGGGGACAGGTACAGCGTAAGCGGAACCAGGAGGTGGTGGTTTTGATAATTCTTTAATATACGCGAGAACTTGCGGATCAACACCGATTCCTCCCATCGTTATGTAATGCGATGTGCCGGTTAATTGAGGTTGTAGGGATGTAGCGTCGAAAACGGAGCTACAGTTGGATCGGTTGGATATAACGGGTTTCCAACGGCAGTTGATATGTGAGATATGAGAGGACGACGTAAGGGAAGAGGTTTAAGTTATTATCCTCGGTCGCGATCTTTAATGTAGAGCTTGTTGTATTTGGACCGTTGCGACCCACTTAGTATTGGATGATAGATACCGAGGTGTGGAGTGCTCTACTGGGTAATAAGCTCTCGTAAACTTTGGTGATATCTTTAAAAGAAGGAAACACCTTTGACCTATCAACACCAGACTTTCGACCTTGGAGGCTGGAATTAGCTACCCTTTATTAAAAGTGTATGTTTCTACAGGAAAGTAAGACCCTCAACTCTGGAAACCGAAAACATTGCGCCCCTATCCACTCTTTAAGGATTTCCAAGGTTGGATAAGCAGTAGTTGAAATGAAGCTAGTCAAGTGAGCAGCACATGTTCTTGCTTCTTTTTTCAGCGATGCACGAAATTGCCCAGGGACTGGTTTGGTTAAGCCGAGGTTTGGGTTTAACCTGGAAAGAACGACGAACCTGATTTGGCGCTGCGTGAACCTCGGAGCAATAGCGTACTATGGGGTTTCAAAATCTTCAATCTGATTGGCCCTCAAGAAGCAGCATAACTAAAAGATGCTTTGAGGTACGTCACTATTTTCAACCTGTCAGGAAACCGCATACGGTCTGGAGGGATCTATCCACATAAGCATACAGGAGCTTACATAAATGTCAGCTTGTTGCTTCTCATTTGGCGTTTTTCGCCTTATTAATTTCTCCTTGTTTGGCCGAAAAAGCAAGACAAGAAGAAAAAAACACACACAGAGAAACAGAGTGGTGGCTGAGTACGATGCTGCCTCGGAGTATTAACCCTTAACCGGTTCGGTAACTCCAACATACGATAGGGAATCTCAACAATTCAATCCTTCCGAACTGGCCATCTAGCCCAAGAATTATGTGTTATACGCGGCCGACACGCGCCGCTCACATCCGAAGAAGCCTTCCGTTGCTGTGACTCTTTTCCGAAGGATCGCCTAGGATCTAGGCACCTTATTAAACTTATCGTCAATCGATTTAGCGAGTGCTTCCGGTCTCAATGGTCAATGTTCAATATTCAATGAGAACAGGTGTCATCCGAAACTGACTCAATGTTCCTGGCTTCAACATTAAAATATCTCTAAACACGCAACATCATTCGATGTATTTATGACTATATCGTCAACGTAATCGGAAGCTAAAAGTAGGAATGGCTTAAGAGACCACTTGGCAAGAGTCTAAAGGCCACGATAACTCTCGAGACAGCGCAATCAGGAACATGAACATTAATTATCGTCAGGCCAATTTTTGTTCTTTTCGCGGGATACCTCTTGGTAGATATGGTATACCTACATTTGTCCATGGATATATCGGATCCGGTCTCTTTATGTGACGCTCGAATTTTCCGTTCGGGGCGGTCTCTCGGAGTGGCCATATTTAATCCGGACCAAGATGATCTGGGGAATTGGTCCAGGCTGATCATTACAGAGCACTTATTATAACTTATCAGTGCCCCGGAATAGCGACATATGTCGTACATCATTCGCTAACCCGCTTACGCTCTAGTATTCTCTTCTTACGTAGCGCATCTTCCCCGGGTCTGATCGCGTCCAAATTCTTTCTTGGCCGTGTATGATGAGAGCCTCAAAGCCATCTTGGCTACGAAAGCCAAGTCGTCTTAAGATTTCAGAACCCTCTCTGATACAAGATTCCGGGCTTGTTTTTAAAACATTCAATTATTTTTGGCTCAATCCCCGCAATCTGTGTTTCAATCTCTGGATCTGTTCTTGACTTTCTTCACTGTTGCCAGTCTCTAGCTAATCTGACTATCATCTACAGAGTCATACATGGAAACAATATTCAGACCTAGGCGGGTGGATACATACTTATTGGCGGTTGGGCGCTTCCAATCCTGGATGTATCACGCAAGCTTCTGTGAGCGTAAGCGTACGCAATGTAGGCGCCCGGCGGCATGTTCCATACCCCTAAATGCCAATTTGCGGCTTGCCGCCAACATGAGCAAGACACAAGGCCTAGATCTCTTCAAAAACCAAGAGTAATTTCAATTCGAAAATACGCAGAAAGCCTCATTGTCAACACAAAAATCCAGCAATCTACACTATATCTCTCATCATGAAATATCAACTCAAAATAGAAGTGATCCGCCCTCAAAGACCCAAACCCCAAGGAAACAGTGGCTTTCGGATCTCACATCTTTCAGAATCCCAAAACGTCCAAAAAGGCTTGTCCACGCACCAAAGTATCAAAGTCGTTCTGTGCATTGCTTGCCCCCCTGTGGAACCCTGTTCGGCAGATGACTGCGAGATCATTGGCCCGTGTTAAACGTTCCGCTTCCCTTTCGGGAATTCTCAAGTGCGCTGGCGCATAGCAATTGCACCGCACCCCTGATCGTTGCTTGTTTCAGATGGTCTCAAGCACCGCATCGCTGCGGGCGATCAGAGCTCGGTGCGACTGCGTACACGCGATCGCCTTCAACAAGGACCCGATTTCACCCTGATGAATCGTTGATAATTAGCCAGTGATACCCCCCGTGAGTTTTGCATGAACAACCGTAATACTAGGTGATTTTTCCTGTTTTTTTTCTTATTATTTTCCTTTCGATCTTCCCCTTCTTTAAACTAACATATCCGTTCTGTCTAATCTGTCTGCGACGTGCCTGGTGCTCTTCTTCCGTTCTTTGGGATATTGATTTTCTCTCCATTCTGCATTTTTGCCGCCGTTGTCGCTCCCTATCTACAAGTCGTACAATAATCAAATACCTACTGTTTATATGACGACGCATCGTGACGCTCGCTTTCCCAACCGTACACCCCAATTCTCTACCGCCAATATGGTTTCCTCAAGCTTCATCATCCTTGGCCTTCGAGCCGCTCAGATGGTCTTCGCCATCATCGTAATGGGACTTACAGCCTACGGTATGTCTAAGAAAGGTATTCAAAGACTTAACGGAATATGGAGCTAACATGAGTAACAAGTCGCCCACTGGTACAACGTGGACACCTTGACCTCGTCTCCCTCCCAGATCAACTGGCTCTTGGCTGTATCCATCTTCACAATCGTGTCGGTCCTGTATCTCGAACTGACGCCACGATTTGTTCCTAAGCGTAAGTCTCGCCCGTTAAATAACCCTCTATTCACTTACTTATGTCATCTCCAGTATCACACCAACTCGTAGCTATGGGTCTCGAAGCCTGCAACGCGCTCTTCTACTTCGCCGGCTTCATCGCGCTCTCCGTCTTCATGTCCCGCCTTCTCTTCTGCCGGGGCTCCGTTTGCGGCGCCGCGCAAGCCAGCATCGCCTTCGGGGCCATGGAATTCCTCCTGTGGACGGCCTCCGCTATCGTTATGGGAAAGGAAGTAGCGAAGTCGGGTTTAGGGCTTTCCCTCCCGCTCCCAAAATTGCGCCGCAACAAGAGCCCTTCAAACGCTCCCCCGATGAAGGAGGTCCCCCAAGCCGCTTAAGCGTGAGCCGCATGAGCTTGGCCGCTGGGGTCGGGTGGCTGTCCCCGGGTAACACGAGGTACACTGATATCCCTTTATCACCGTATCGGCCGTCACTTGATTACCAAACGGTGCCGGCGCCGGCGAAGGGCGGTTGGGATAGGGTGTACTTGAGCCTGGGAAAGAGCTAGACTCCCATCATTACCTCCAACATCTTCTTCGTCTTCATTTTCATCAACGAACTCTTCCTCGATCTTCGGGACCACAAAAAACTTCGGGGGGCAAGGGGAACGGTAGTAACGAGCGTGAGAAACCGGATATTACAGGCTTTCGTCTAGATGACCAGCCGTCCGGGAATCCAAACATCCACGAAGTTTCACGGGAAATCGGAGAAGGGGGGGCGGCAGTTAAGGAGTTTTATCGGGATTGGATGCGTGATACTTTTCGAAAACACACAAGTAATCGTTATACCTTAAACTAGAGGAGAAGATACCGATTCGGTAAAGTGGTGGTTGGTGCTCTCTTATTTCACGAGGAACGGGACGAATTAAATCCAATCAATATACCACCATTTTTTGTTTTTGACGTCAGCGCAATTCTTGTGCCTTATTGATCGTGAATTACATAAGAGCTAGATGTTTGAGATGTCTAAGCGATTTCGGCGTGCCTTGCACTAATGAACTAATGAATCCTAAATAGATAATGGCATTGGGCTTTCGGTAACCTTCGCTGCAGGTTCCGACGGTTTGGTATGGGTGTGATAGCATTTACCGGTGTGGTGGGTGTAAAATATGGTGGCCATGTCGCCATACGACCGTGGGATGATGCATTATATTACCCCGCCATCGCCATCTCAGCTCCGATCTCTAAGAGCGCCCAATGGGATGCCCCGCGATTATTTCATACGCATTCTCTCATATTATGTAGGTAACAATTTAGAATAGTAGCTATGGATACATCTATGAGACTTTGAGTTATCTATATTTCCAAATTCCACGTATGGAGTATGGTATGTCTTGAATATTGAGACTTCGGACTGAGTTTAAGTCTTAGGTCACTTACCGATCAATTAGCTAATTGAGCGAGATCCGTCCAAGTTCCCCCAATATGAGCGACTTCCCAGACAATGGCTTGCTAGGAGAACTAGAACAGCTACCAAAGCAGGTAGCTACTCGTAGCTCTTTTTCCTTGTCTCTTTTCCCATTGGACGTAGAAATCCCTATGCGGCAAGTCTATCGAAGATGGTCGATGGCGTGCTCGATGTCCCTACTCCACAATACCCCAAGCAGGGACTCAAGAGTATGGAATAATTCGAAAGCCATATCCCATTATCGGAAGGCCTTTTGCGATGGGAAATACTTATAAGTGAATTCAAGTAGCCGATATCCGTAGCATTGGGTAAGACCATCGCCTGGGTAACTTGTGAACCCAAATACCTGATTAAATCCGGTCATACGACTTATTCATCACCTACCTAGTATTTATTCCCTTGGGAGCTCACTTATTTCCCGTACACACGACATCCTCAATAAAATAGACGAGAGTCCAAGTCAGTCGCAATGGCAGAGGGATTGAGCAAGAACTTCGAGACTCTGCAGCTCCATGCGGGGTACGGACTATGCGATGATGCAATATGAGATCCGAGACAATGGATGCTAACCATCTTGTAGCCAGCAGATAGACCCAGCTACCAATGCGCGCGCCGTTCCTATATACGCATCCACTGTTCGTTCACCAACAAATTCGCATATGAGAGATATTTCGTAGACTAATGTTGATTGCCAGAGCTTCGCTTTCAATGACTCGGCACACGGTGCTAGACTGTTCTCTCTCAAGGAGGAGGGCAACATCTACAGTCGTATCATGAACGTGAGTAGAAATCATTCGCTCATAGTATATGAGTCAATGCTAATCCGACTCAATAGCCGACGACCGATGTCTTCGAGAAGCGAATTGCGGCCCTAGAGGGTGGTGCTGCAGCTCTGGCAACCGCGTCCGGTCAAGCTGCTCAGTTTATTGCGATCTCTGCGCTCGCGGAAGTTGGCGACAACATCATTTCGACGAGCAACCTTTATGGTGGCACTTACAACCAGCTCAAGGTTCTCCTACCGCGATTTGGAATCCGCACCAAATTCATCAAGGGTGATAAGCCTGAGGACTTTGCAGCGGCCATTGACGACAGAACCAAGGCCATATACCTCGAAAGTATCGGCAACCCCCGATATAACGTACCGGATTTTGAGGCTATCGCTAAGATTGCACATGCGAAGGGCGTTCCCGTCGTGGTAGGTGGCTGAAACTAAAAGTAAAGAAATCCATTACTGATAATGCGAATAGGTTGACAACACATTTGGAGCGGGCGGGTACTTCGTCAGACCCATCGAACACGGAGCGGACATCGTTGTGCACTCCGCCACCAAATGGATCGGTGGCCACGGAACGACAATTGCCGGTGTCATCGTTGACAGTGGAAAATTCAACTGGGGCGAAAACGCCGCTCGATTCCCCCAATTCCATAACCCGTCGGCGGGCTACCACGGTCTAAAATTCTGGGATACCTTTGGTGCTCTCTCGTTTATTGTTCGTGCTAGAGTTGAGATCTTGCGTGATCTTGGTGCTTCCTTGAACCCATTTGGATCGCAACAACTCCTCCTCGGTCTCGAGACACTAAGTTTGAGAGCGGAGAGACATGCGCAAAATGCCCTTGCACTTGCGAAGTGGCTGCAGGCTAGCCCTTATGTGAGCTGGGTGTCGTATCTCGGATTAGAGGACCACCCTAGTCACGAATTGGCTAAAAAATACTTGAAGAGGGGATTTGGTGGCGTTCTGAGCTTTGGCGTCAAGGGCGGTGGCGCTGCTGGAAGCCAAATCGTTGACGGGTTCAAACTGATCTCTAACTTGGCCAACGTCGGTGATTCCAAGACATTGGCTATTCACCCGTGGACGACGACACATGAGCAACTGTCGGATGAAGAGAAGATCGACTCCGGCACAACCGAGGATCTTATCCGTATCTCTGTTGGTACGGAACACATTGACGACATCATTGCTGACTTTGAGCAATCTTTCAAGAAGGCTGCCGCCGCAACCACTGAGGGACAAGGAAGCTCAGGAGCAGAGACGAAAAAGGGAGAAGCAGCACCAACAGTGGTTTAAGATAAAAGACACATTCATATACGAATGATTATACCCATCTAAATTTAGTTAGCAATTTAGTCTTCTCATGAAACTCACCACAAGTCGATTTTGTAAAAGGGAATTCATGAAATTCTACAATAAATAGTAAGACGTAGAAATAAAAGTAAAGAAAAAACTAAATCAATCACATACTCTACAAATTCAAGGTTATTTGAAGCCAAATGACACTTCCTAGAGCGTGCCTTCCAGCTGCATATGGCGTAGCTAATGCCAAGACCAATCGCTGGCTGGTCCCACATAATTATTGCGTACGTCTAACTTCAACTCAACACATTTCATCATACCTACAATAGTGGATAGCATAGCTTGAGCTTCAAATCTTATTACAAGCTGTATACATACTTACAGTCACCGGTCGCCGAATACTTGATCAAAATTAGCAAGAAGAAAAAATGCGCATCTCCCTCACAACCGCGCTCCTCAGCGCTCTCTCCCTAACCTCCGCCTCTTCCCAGCAACAACAGCAAACATCCTTCACCCTCTGGATCCCCTCCTCCGCCATCCTCCCGAACCCCAACGCCCTACCACCGAACACCCACGCGACGCTTTCCTCCCTACAACAGACGTACACGGCGCCTTTATCCACATCCAACGTCTTCGCCTTCCACAACGTCACGCCGGGGTCCTATCTCGCGGACGTGCACAGCGGAACGCACGCTTTCGTGCCTATGCGCGTGGACGTTTTCGCACCCACTCAACAGGCAGGCGAAGGGGAAGGGGCAAAAGCAACGGCGTGGAAAGGGTTGCTGGTGAAGGCGTGGGAGACGTACCGCGGCAACGACTGGGACAACAAGGGTGCTGAGCTGCCTCGTAGCGGCGGCGAGCTCGCGCGGTTCCCCGTCCGGGTGTTGGGACCTAAGGAGTATTATATTGAGAGAGGGTCATGTGAGTTTCCGAACTAACGCATTGATGAGTGAACAAGTGAATCGATAGCTAATACCGCGTGTCATGATAGTCTCCGTCTTCGGCATCCTGAAGAACCCTATGATCCTCATGGGTCTAGTCAGCATGGTTCTTTTCCTTGGACTGCCGAAGTTGATTGATAACAGTAAGTTAATCTCATGTCTCTATTTCCCATGAGGAGTGTGAGTAGTTGTCTAACGAGAATTCTAGTGGACCCCGAGATGCGCGCCGAATTCGAAGAGCAGCAGAAGAAGAGCCCTATGGGCAGCCTGATGGGAGGCGGCCAGCAAGCCAATGCCAACCCCATGGGTAACTTCGACATGGCCGCGTACTTAGCGGGGCAGAGCAGCAAGAAGGATGAGCCTGAGCCGTCTAGCAACAACGGAAAGAAAGGTGGGAAGAGGTAGATTATAGAGGAACCGTGCAAGGGCTTAGAATATACAGCTACCTGGTTATAGAAGATCGTGGGATAGAGAAGCAGGAGCTTCTGGTCTATATCCTGAATATAAACATTTTCGACATTTTGCATGAGATATGATAATGCTATGACAAGGTTGCAAGAATTATTATCTAAACGTTCACGAACTGACGGAGACATTAGATCCATTGGATATCATTACCAAATTCAACTCGACAAATCACTTCATGGGCATGATTATGTCCTGCCTTATAATATCTCATTCCCATTTATGTTTCTTATTCAGGTTCATATCATTCATAATTCGATGTATGCTTCTTCCATCCTGTCTTTCTTTCCGGTCTCTCCAGTCTAACCTATTCATTTCACCTCAATGTTCCCATTCCCATTCCCATTCCCATTCCCATTCCCATTTCTTATCGAGACGGTGTTAATGTAGAGGTTAAAAACACATATCGCAATATAAACACAGCCATAAAATCCCATCCCCTACCCCAGTCCTGATCCCAGACTCTCATTTCTTAGGTAAAGCCCCTTAGAAATCACCACCAAAGTCATCACCACCACCGAAATCGTTATCCTGGCCGTCCTGGTACCCGTCCTGATACGCCTCCTGCTCATGATCATCAATCGCATCAGCAATCAACGCGCCACCGATCAACCCAGCGCCCAACCCCAACGCCGCACCTCCCGCAGCCCCCATACCACCGCTCTTCTTCGGAGCGGCTTGCTGACCGCCATAATATCCTCCCTGTTGACCACCGTAGTACCCTCCTTGCGGAGCGCCATACCCGCCATACTGCTGCGGCGCGCCGTAGCCCCCGTATTGCCCGGGCTGGGGGTATCCCTGCTGCGGGGGCGGCGGGGTGCCGTATCCGCCGTACTGCTGCTGCGGGGGGTACTGCTGTCCGGGGTATCCGCCGCCGCCGCCGTAGCCACCATGCTGCTTATTCTTATTCCCGAAGAACTTGCCCAGGAGACCCTTAGCCTTGTCCGTGGTACCACTCCCGGAGCCGCGCGCGGGCAGCTGGTCCGGGTACGACGAGTAGCCCTGGCCCTGGCCCGGCACGGGCGTGCTCGCGTACGAAGCCGCGGCGCCGGGGGCCCCGCGGGCGTTCTCCTCTTCTTGCAGCTGCCGCGCTAGCCGCGCGTCCGCGTCCTCGTCGACGTGGGAGCTGGAGCCGCCGGGTTTCGTGGACTCGTTGATGAAGGGGTTGTTGTGGCCTGTCGCGGACTTGGAATCGCTAGGCGCGGGGCTCCTGCCGGGGGAGTAGCCGGGAGGAGGACCTGGGGGCATGCTGTCTTGGGCGTTGGGGTCGACGGCCGGTTCGGTCGGTTTCTCCCATTGCGACTTCTTGGTAAATGTGTTGACGTAGAACCTAGATACGATTTATGTTAGAACATGAGGGTGTGGTGTAGGATGGATAAAAGAAGCAATTCGGAACTCACCATTCGCTGTACTGGTCGTTCCAGCGGGCGACCCAGCCCGCCGGTACCTTAGGAGGCGGCGGACCCGCAGGTGCTTGGAAATCCGCCATAGGTACGGACTTTTGACTTGGCGATGTAATGTGATGTGATGAGATCGGGTGTTGTGATATCTAATTTATCGAAAGTGAGGTAGGGATGGAGTAATCGACTGATGGATCGACTTGTATGTAGGTCTTGTCTTGTTAACTGGAATTAACTGGAACGAAAAAGGGCGGGGTCTTTCTTGACAATGAGGGGTTCTGTTCCAGTCTAAAAAAAGATTAAGGATTTAGAGTATCTGATAGGTTAAGAGATGTGTAGAGAGATATTTAGGTTCAATTTATGGGAGAGAGAAATAGATGATGAGATGCAGGGACCTTCTTTTGCGATTCTAAGCGCACCTAGATATATGTAGCTCCTAGCTACTAGGTACCTAGGTAAGTAGCCTACTGCATGATGGGTGGCTACTGCTTGCTTCGTTCCTGTTTAGAGGCGGTTTTCTAGATTCTACTACGGCTACGGATAGATGATTCGAGGAAGGGACACATGTGCAAATACGTAAGGTACATACAAACAAGGTTTAGCTATTATTGTATAACCTGACTTGGATGGGAAAGCACCGCCTCCTTATTCACAGTCATCAGTTACATATCGAAGTTTCGGCATCTCCAACCCCCGATACTCCAGCTAGCGGGCGGATGTATGCATTGATTTAGATTCCACTACAAACCTGGAAGTAGCAGTTTGCCTTCGTGTTACAGCTGCAACTGGAAGTGACATTTGACCCACTCCTGGAGTCCTCAAATCGCAACCAATCACGAGTTGCATACATCGTGGCGGAGCTATCCACATACATCTTCTGTCTTAGACTCTTGGAGATCTGGACGCCGGAGCTGACGAGTGCCACTGATAATAATTTGGCATTCTGTTCGAATCGTGCCTAGAGGCTTACGAATTAGTATGGCTTGGATCTTCCTCACGTGGCGTCCAACCAAGAGACTATTGAGGAATACGGAGAATACCTAAAGATTGGCGCTATTGTTCTATACTTGGACAAAATACCGGCGCACGACATATTATTATGTACCTGTCATAAATGGCTCAGTCGGGCACGATTTGTCACCTCACAGATCATCTGAATCCAGGTTATTATAAAATAATGCCCGTTTCTGAGCGAAGCTGATGTTTGATACTATTCAAATTGGTTATACATACTAGTTGATAGCTGAAGAGCGATCTCACATCGATAAAGCTGAGTAGAAAGATGGATACCTAAGACCTAGGCATACAGCTTGAAATAGAAGGTAAATGTGTTGATCAGTTTAAGCTGATAAATAACAGACCGAAGCGTTTAGGCTCTCAAATAGTTCGAATCATATATGAAGTTATTTATTAAACGCTCTTATCACGGTATTTTTTCACATTATCACGATGACTACTTGAAGATTTGTAAGAGACGTGATGTCTTGGATCAAGAGATACATACGTGTTGGAACACGTATTTGCGATTAAGAATGACATCCACCCTATATAATTCCTCGATAGGAAGCCCGGGTTTCCTCCATCATCCATCACCTAATGTCCCGTCGTCTAGAAGAAAGGCGGATAGAAGAATGCGTGATTGACCCATTCGTCGAGAGTTTTGGCGTAAGTCTTACCAGGAGCAGGTGCGCGCCTGTTGGCGATACCACCGGGATCAGCATCATTTCTGAACCTCGAAGTCCTAGCACCAGTCGCCGCAGCATCGTCCTTAGGCGAGTCCTGTGCCGCTGTCTGCTGCGACTCCGTTCTCACATTTCTCTCTCTAGCGAGCCGTCTCTTGATCCTCTCGCCAGGATGATACGTAGAACGAATCTTCTCCCTCTTCTGCTCTCTTTGGAGTTCCTCAGTGATATGAGTTACGCTCGTCCAGTCGTCCTCGATTGGCATCTCGACGAGACCCTCGTCCTTGTAGTAGTCTATGGAATCTAAATGCCATTGAGTCAGCCGTCTGAGTTGAGTAGACGGACTACAAATAGTGTATCCATAACATATGAGGGAATGAATCATTAGAAGAGGTAAAAGAAAGGGAAATGTCTTACGAGGATTGGCATGACTGGTGTAAATCTTTTCCCAATCGGCATCTGGATCTGATACTGGTTAGTATCCTGGCGGAGAATTGACGTGTAGAAAGAAATTTACCTGGAAGCTCGATATCGTCCCATTGCTCATCTTCCCCGACGCCGTCAACGGCTTCCGGGTGCGAGGGTTTAGTGCCCTTGGCGGGCTCTTCTTTCTTGATAGCCATGTGGATGACAAGAAATTAGACATGATGTCTGGGGGCTTTACGGGGGAGATATAATCGTGTCCTTTCTATAAGATTCGATCAGCGAACAGACATCGCGTGCTTAGGGCACCTGTGTTATCTCTGCTGACATTTAGCCCTCTATAAAGTTTTGCGGGATCTGTGCGAAATCAATATATCGCCACTGTAGATACTACTGCTTATGCTGAGCAAAAGTTTCAATTGACCTAATCTAAGTTGTCCTGTCCAATCTCGAGACTCCTATCCACCCGTCTTTGGCGGCGTAGACGCAAACGCCGAGGCTAAAAAGTGCAATGCGTAAAAATGTAGTCGAATGAAAAAAAATAAAGTTATCAGACCATGTCTCTCTCGTCATATCGCCTTTCCTCGAAGAGCCTCGCCGCCTCGATGCAGTAGGTGGCTCGCTCACTACCCAGTCGCCTCTCGCTGGCATAACATATAAGCACACCATCGAGAATGCCGGATAAAATACCTTCCATAGCCCCCAACACACCCCAACCGATCATACTGGCTACCATGCCAACAACATACGCGTATGCGCTTCCTCTGATACCAAGACCATCCGGAAGTTGAATCTGCAGCTGCCGTGCAGTCATAACCCATGCCGCAAACCCTAGTGCCGTCGACATAACAAAACGTGCGGCGTGGAGGAGCATCTTCGCCATGCGGTAGGGCATCAACGACGCTGATGACTGACCGCGACGGGAAAATGCGCTCGGTGTCAAAGTTGTCGTGGGTCCCGTAGCTAGAAACTGTATCCTACTCAGCTGCGATGCCGACTCCATAAGGGGCAACGAGTGAATAGATGCATATGTCAGCGCTAGGGGGTTAGTCAAAACAGACACCGGACGGGGCGCTAATCGCCATCCTATGAACTCGAATATACTCGAGATACGACGAGGTAAGATCAATATCGGAACTCGGACGGCTAGTGATAGGAGAGTAGAGGCACAAATGGTACCAAAAACTGTGGTTGTCGAGTGACCTAATGCGCCCTTGACAATCGCATTGGACGAGGCAGGCGATTGATTGTTGCGGAAGAAGTACCAGTTGGATACAGTACCGCCAGTTGTAGCGCGGACAACTCCACTCATGACGGAGAGAGTCCAGACGTACATGAGGAAAAAGAACACCGCAAGCCACCAAGTTGCGGTACCAATGACGAAGGCCGAGATAGACTTGGAGAAGTACCCGCCGAGAAAGATGCGGGTGAACATCCACAGCCATATCCACGTCCACCCAACAACGAAGCCCAACGAACCAAGCCCGAGAAGCACGAGGGCTGGGTTGGCGGCAAGAATGCGGCTCGAAAAGTCCAAAATATCTACCGCTCTCTGTATCTCATGACGGCCCTTGTACAAGAGCCAACACCAAACTACTGAGCAAATACCTGGAATAATGGATGCCCATCTCATAACAACATCCTGCACTCGCGACCCGTGACCTTCTCCTTGGAAACTGGAGATTAACGGGTATAAGGAGAAGGCGACGAGGACTATCGGAACGCCTAATAGAATGAGTAGTGCTAAAGGCTGAACAAAGGACCTCAGTGCTGCCATCCAGACCAATGCGACGATAATCGAAACTAAGGTATCCACGGCAAGGAGGTAGAAGGAAGAATGGAGGGTCGTGTAAATGGTGTCGCCAATGTTCCTGTTAGGTACAGACGTGTGCAGCCATACTAGCACGAAGGTGGCGAGGAGGGATGCGATAGCTATCAGGTAGATCCAGGCGAAGAACTGATCATGTACAAATATCTCACCATACATTCGAGTGGGCGCTGGCGCGGGAATTTCTCCTGGTTCTTCCGCCTCTTCATCCTCATCCTCTTCTGCTATAGCTTGACGCATTAAGCGTTGATCATGCTCTAAATTCGAACCTCTCCTGCCGGCTAGGCCCTTGGGGCCACCCGAAGCCGACTTGAACTGCTGGAAAGCGGGCGGCGACGAATCAGTAGGGGTCTCTTGTAAGAGGTCATCGGGTACCTCATTGTCTAGCACTGTCGATTCTAAGCCAATATCCACCATCTTTCCGCTCTCATCGCTCCCAGAATCCTGTCGTTGGTTGCCTAAACCATCTGGCTCTTTAGCTATACCTCCGTCGCGCTTGAAATGCCTATCCTTGAAACTCGACTCGCCGTTCCAACTGCTCTTGATTCCTCCTATGGGGCGAGCACTGGAGTACATATTGCCATGTGACTCGCTCCCATTATGCGCGGATGACGCACCAAGCCCGTCGCCCTCCGAAGCCGAACTTTCCTCCAGCCGACTTGAGACGAATACTCGGCGAGATCGTTGCAAGGCTCGGAGATCTGCGGCTTCCCTCGCATCGTCATCATCTTCGTCTTCCCGATACTCGTTCAAGGCACTATGGAAGAGCGGGGCATCCGAAGTAGTGTTATATCGCGAGAAACCTCCGAACCGAGAACCAGCAGGCTGATAAGGATTTCCGAGTCGGGTCTGATATGAGGATCGGGAAGGATGTCTGCCAAAACGACCTGGTGTTGCTTGTGATGGTCGGTTCGAGGTGTCATTATTGTCGGGTGAGCCAAAGTTAGATAATCGGGACTGCGACTGGGCTAAAAACCTTGAGGCATCTAAGAAGGTCAGGCGTCAGACCAATATCTCCCAGTTTGATGAGTGCAGAACCTGAACTTACATTCGGAAAACATATTCGTTCGGCGCAGGAGGAGGTAGACTCCAGCAGGATCAGGAGGAGTTAGGTAGAGTTAGGCAAATTGTGAGAAAGGCAAAGCAATCACTAGCGGTGACGACGGCACGGTGATGCAAACCATACACAGTTGATTGCTAACCATAAACCGTAAACCGGACGTAAATTTGGGGGTGGACGGATTGCCCGCCAATAAGAGAAAGATAAAAATGACGAACAACCGATTTTGGACAGCCAAACTGTGAAACGGGCAAGAATAGACTTCAAAGAAGAATATGTTAAAAAGATAAGTTAGCAAACAAACATGAATGGGAGGTTGTTGCATCAACAACAACGACGACCGTTGAAATGATTTGAATGGTGAAGAGTGGATGTACGAATGTAGGTTAAGGTGGTTAAGGTCCTGTAAGTTCTAGGATAAGAGATGGGACATGGAGCATGGAGCATGGAGCATGGAGCATGGAGGATTGATGGATGACTCCCGAATTGCTCACATGCAGCTAAGGTTAGGTACAAGTACCTGCTTATCCGGACTTGAGAACCTGCCTGTAGAGGGCGTAAATGCATTACGGAAGCGGTCAAAAGTGGATGTATCTAGTGGATTTTAGTGTTTTTAGTGGTGTTGGTGGATATAATGGATGTACTGCCTGCTCTTGCCTGCACCTGCACTGATGCTTTCACGACGCACCATAGACGCTTAAAGAGGTTTATCTACGATAAGATATACGGGCATCCAATGTACATCTGCTAACGTAATAGTCATAGCTGCCTAAGAACGAGTACTCTAGGCTACCTACCTATTAATGCATAGTAGTATGTAGTCCTAGAGTTAAGTACGTTAGTACGTCACTTTGTCTCTTCATCACTTCACGAGTACTGGACAATATCAGATATAATGGAGATAATGGATCTTGTGCCAAGATTATAGATAAGAAAAGCAATAGGAGAAATGTCGTTATTTCATTAATTTATCCCTCTGTTTTATTATAACCCTGTAACAGACGTTGATATATGCTGTTGCATTGTCACGAGCCTTTCATAGAATACCAGGTGTCTGACTCGGTGAGGTCATCCACCCTTAATCAGGCGCTATCGGCGCTGCCAGCTGCTCAGAGCACCGACGCTCGCCTCACTTGGCTGGTTAGCCTGTGATAGGACCTCGGAGAGACAAGAGTTTAACCCCTGTAACCTTGAATACTTGGGTACATTAATGATATCCTTGGACGGTGGAAACTGCCCGTGACAGGCATTCAGCACTGTACCTGACTTAACGCACTTTTTATCGATAGACTAGGGGCTTGAGGCTAGGGGAGCTTTAACTCCAGGCGGTTTTAAAGGTACCTAGGCTGATCCCAGGTCAGAACCGTCAGAACCCGGCAGACATCATCGAATGTGTTAAGTGGCACTTGACTTGAACTGAGACCTTGATAACTGTCATAGCATTTTTCGTTCTTCATCACTTGCCTCTACGACCTGCTTCTTTGTCCAGAAGCTTATACCTCTAAGGTAATTTATCCTAATTATTTTTTGCCGTCTCTCGTCTCCTCTGCCTATCACACGAGCATAATCTTGCAGTCGTACAACCTAAAAGCTAACTCTTAATTCCGAACGATACAGCTCTTAGGCTTACTTATCATCGTCGCATTCGAGACTCTAGTCTACGAGCGAAGACACCACCCTCTACCTCGGTGCCCTTCACCTCAAGGGCCCTCGTGATCGCTTTCTACCGCCCTCCTCGATACCTTTGACACCTTTCACTCTTATCTAGTCCCAATGTCTTCTCCGCCCTGGGACTATATCGCCAAACTCGTATGTATCGGCGACTCGGGATGCGGTAAATCGTCTCTCACAATCCGGCTCTGTGAGGGGCGCTTTAGCCCCCAGCACGATGTCACTATCGGCGTTGAATTCGGGTCCAGGATCGTACCTGTTGGACCGCCTCACTCCAAACCACCAGCCGCGCCCAAGACTAACGGAGGACTTCCCGAGCCGCCCCGAGCCAACACCCAACCGCAGAAGCATATGAAGCTATCGCTGTGGGATACGGCAGGGCAAGAGACAGTATGTACTACTATAAAGGCCTAGACCTAACATCCTATGAGCCTCAGGGCGTAGATATGGACTTTGAATCTAAAGTCATGCGCTCCGCCCGGGCACCCTCTCTCCCTCCCTCACCCTCCTCCAACCCCAAACCTAGCGCAAGCCACCCAACTCCCAACTAATCCTTCCCCTCTTAGTACAAATCCGTAACCCGCTCCTACTTCCGCGGCGCCTCCGGCGCCCTCCTCGTCTTCGACATAACACGCAAGTCGACCTTCCTGCACGTAACCGACTGGCTCTCCGACCTGCGCGCGATCGCAGACCCAGACATCGTGGTAATCCTCGTCGGCAACAAGCTGGACCAAGCACAGGACGCAGCCGACAACAAGCGCGAGGTAACCTCCGCCGAAGCCGAGGAGTGGGCGCGCCGCAACGGCGTGCTGCAGTACGTCGAGACTTCTGCTAAATCTGGTGAGAACGTGGAAGAGGCGTTTATGCGCGTCGCGGAGCGGATCTTCGAGAATATAAATGCGGGGAAGTATGACTTGAATGACCGCCGCTCGGGGGTGAAAGGACCCGGCCCGGGGGCGGGCGGGAAGGGGGTTAAGCTTTCTGCGGATGCGGGGAGGGGCGCTGCGTTGGGTGGGTGTTGTTAATAGCAGGTGGCTAACAACTAACTATTACTGGAAAACTATTTTGACCTGCGCCGTCAAAGCCGAGATTGAAGATTTGAGATTATGGGATGGTTTTTACGGGACTGGACTGAGTTGAACAGGAACAGGAACAGGATTGGATGAGTCTCGACGCCATGATGATGAAACAGAAACAGAAGATCGGACGAAAGCTCACGAGATATCAGGGTCCCGTGTATCTTGAACTTACTATTGCTACTGGTTATGGAGGGTTTGGGTGTTCCGGTCTAGGAACTTTGACTTTGTACATATTGGCAGGAGAAGGAGCATCGTCACACTCGCATTCGATGATACCCTACACTACTAATGTCTAGTTGCTTGAGTACATAATGATTATATACCAAGCAAACAAACATCGAAACAACCATGAGAAAAACTCATCTTCCATGCTTTCACATTGTGACCATTACGAACCTATCTACCTAGTACATAGGCATTGCAGCACTTATCTCTCGTCCAGGAAACCCCCTCGATTTTCTTTAGAAAGAAAAGGAAAAAGTCGCGTGTTGTATTAGAAAGCGGTATACTTGATGAGTATCTTCTCGTTTTGATTTTTTAGTGATTCCCAAATAATGCCTCATCCACGTTACCGCCGTGAACTCCACCTCTCTTGATTTCCCTTTTTTCATGCAAAGTTTGCCCTTCGTATCGTTACATCAAACAACGGAGAAGATGATAGTAGTAGAGGAGATGGAGATTTCTGAATCCATGTGTGGCCGTGAATAACCAGATCGGACCGTGTTACCTAGTCTAGTCCCGCTTCTATATATGAGAACCACCACCCCGAAGCCGAACACAACCTATACCCTCAACCTTCGGGGCCCGTCCCCTTTTTTTGCTCGCCGGCGCCTGATATTTGGCCACTTAGTCAGAGATGCGCCAGGTGTCCAACCACTTCATGTATTTGTAGTTCTGGTTGCTACCCGTCATGCCCCAGCAGATGGGGATGAAGTAGATGTAGAGTCCGATGATAATAGTGTAAAGGACTCCGTAGATAGGGTATTGGATTGCCTTCTTCTGGTTCCTTAGGAACCAGTCGACAAGGAAACCAAGGCTCAATATGGCGAAGTATAAGGCTGGGTAGTAGTGGTGGACGTAGGTGACTCGAGCCATGATGACGAAAGGAAGGTAATGAAGGAACCATCCCAGAATGGGGTAAAGGCCAGAGTAGTGGATTTGGTCAATATCGTCCTGGGTCAAATCATAGAATCCTCGTCGCCATCGAAGAATGTACCAAACAGTAACCAGGCCGACGGCGCCTAAAGAAGCCGTCGAAGCCCAGTAGACAAAAGGATTGCCGAGAAGGAAATACTTGACAATCTTGTCGTCCCATCCGCACATACGTAGACCGACGTTCAGAATAGGCCATTGCCACCAGTGAGAAGCAAGATCATCCTGCTTATCAGGGTCGGGTACCAAAGCATTGTTAGACGTCATCATAGCAACGTTCAAGTGGATAAAGTCGTGAAAGAATGGCGACTTGTACTTGCCCGGGTCTCCAGGAGGAACTAAAAATGGGTCAGCAACTAGATATAGATATATTTGCTTCGCGGAACTTACGCTTCTCGTTGGTGTGGGCTTCGACGTTCCAGTGAGTGAAAGCATCACGGGGATTGTTAGTCTTGTCGCAAGTGACTTCGATCTGTTTGAAACCCCATTGAGGGAGGTTGACATTGGCAGCTCGTAAATAGCATCCCATAACAGGGTGGTAAAGCCTGAAAGCGGTAGTCAAAGTTCGGACTCTGCTCTTATCGCGGGAAGCGACGTCCTTGACAACCTCGATCTGCCAGTGGTCCTTATCATCACCTATGGTAAGGTTGCCATAGCAAGAAACTTCCTTTTGACTCTTCGAAACAGGGGCGGCGATGTCGTGGCTGTGGAGGTTTCGGCCGGTCTGAGAGTGAATTAAGCGGATGACATCACCGTTTCCGATAAATCGAGGCTCTTCTTCTGCGTCATAGTCCTTCTCGTGGCGGTTGGGGTAGAACCACCATTCGTTGTTGGCATCTTTGTGGTGGTAGCAGGTAACTTGTTGCTGAGACGAACCCTCGGGATAGGCTGGTGACCAGTTAGCTTTCTTCCTAAACAACAGTAAGGTGTACCATATACGTACTTTGGACGTGACTGTGGAGTAGACCACCACCATAGCCCATGTTCTTGAGGGTTACCTTGGAACCAATGGCGACTTCCAGGGGAGAGTTTCGTCCAATTTCGCTACCTTCTAAATTGGCTTGGAAGAGAGAGCTCATCTGTGCATCTCCTGGTCCACTCTTGGTCAAAATTGCGAAGTGGAGCGCAAAGGAGAACAGATAAACCAGGAACGGGATGATAATAAGACCAACAATTCGGGCAGCCAAGTGACCAGCAAGCACTGGAACTGGCATCTTGACGTTGCCGAACTTGTTCCATAGATCCTCGATCGTGTAGATGCCAACGAGAGCGGTGACGAAGAGTCCAACAAGCTTAATACTGCACACGAATCCCAAGCTCAGACCAGTCATGAACAACCAGAAGAACCATTCGGGCTCGAAGCTCTCCTTTTGTTGGCGGTGAAACTTAGACCAACAGAAGACGGTCGCGACAGTACCGAAAAGCAGCATGGAGTCTAGCAAGATAAATCGGCTGATCGTCGTGTACGAATTCTCACACAGAACCATAAGCGTGACTAGCCAGACAGCAGGTCGCCTCAGGTTCAATTCTCTCGCGGTGAAGTACGCCAATGGTACGCATAGTATTCCCCAGAAGGCATTGAAGGCTCGCATGAAGGTGTAGTCGAGCTCTTCGGGATACGTTTCACCAGACTTGAATTCGAAGGATCCATTATAACCAGCTAGAACTCCGGAAAGGCCAACGAGTATTTTACCGAGAGGGGGATGTCTGTGGCACGTATTAAAACACTATCCATATTATAATCGAGTAATTTGTCTCGGGTTGTACTGACACATCGAAGAATAGTTCACGTTTGATGTAATGCGATCCGAATTTTCCGAAGCTATCGTGGCATAAGCGTTAGCGTGGCGGTCAAGGAGCGATAGGGACGATAGGAGGGTTAGACTAACTGAGCTTCCTATAAAGTTGTTAGCGAACGTTGCGAAGCTTGGTGAAATAGCTAAACTTACATCCCAAGTAACAATTGGGCTGAGGCCGATCTTCCATAGACGTGTGAAGACTGCGAAGGCCGTGAAAATCAGGGGCGCAATGATAAACTCCCACTGATCGAGTACTTCTAATATGGAGGTCTCCTATTCACATTAAAATAAGCCACCTGTCCTTATCCAAGCTTGAAGCTCGAGAAATGTGTTGTGCATTTGATATACCTTCTTCTTTCCGTGGATCTTCTTCTCGTCGAGCTCGGGCTGTTGCGCCAAAGCTCCAGGGGTAGCACCGGGTACATTTCGTCGCCTTGCAGCGTCGCCGGCGGGATCAGCGCCAGACGCGACTGCGGCCTTCTTGTCGGCCATGGTTGTAAACTACCTTTCGGCCCTGTTCTCCAAGGTCGAAAGGAGTAATTGGAGAAGAAAAGGTCGAGGTAGAACGAGTGTCAGAAATGAGTCGGACGAGGCTTACGGAGGACACAATGTCAATGTCAAGAAAAAAAAAAGGAGGGACCTGAAGCGAATAGATTAGGTTGGTCAAAGATGGCAAAAGTAGAGCATCTCTTCCACAAAGAAAAAAGAAAAAGGAATAATTAGACAAATGTTGTCTGAGAGGAAGGTATAATAGAGAACCTCAATCCTCGAAGAAAGGTTGGTTAGAGAGAAATGGAAAAGGGAGGTAAAGGTTGTGAAGGGTCGAGTTGTAAGGTTGCGTGGCGTGTACGATTAAACGACGATAGGAACACAAAATACGGGTTACCCTGGGCCGTGGTCCGGCTTCAATTCACTTTTTTTTCTTAATTCCTGCTTCAGCTGAATCAATTCTAACAAGTGAGGGACAGCCTACGCTAAAACACCCCCTAAACCCCTGCACAGCTTAGCTTTATTTAGCACTTTCCTAGCACCTTTTGCACCTTAGCACCTAAATCCTGCCTCGCTGTACCTTCTTAGGGACACCTTGCTCATTTATCTGACACGCGCGTACAGGTCAGTCACCAGTGGTGCTATCAATCGGTTGCATGTACATACGTACTTCGTACCTTCTAATTGCTACCTCGACAACTATTAATTGCCCAGGAGGTCCAGGAGCCTATCCACTTAGTCGGTACCGACCAATCCCTATCCGTACCGATGCATCTTGAATGCTAAGCCACGATCATATGAAAATGAGGTCAGTTCCAACCGTATATATGTTCAGACCTCCCGCCGCTACAACAAGACATTACGATTACGAGCCAAGAAACCATGCATCGTTACCATCGTTGTAAATCGACGTATATTTTAACATATTTACTCTCAACAAGTATATTAACCATCTTCTTCCGCCCGCGTACTATTAGTTTTCCAATTCCCGTACATCCTCCCGCCTTCAGGAACCGTAGCTTATTATAGAGACATGCAGCCGAGCTTGAATTTTAAAAATCAGTGGTAGCAGTGTGAGAATAGGGACTTCGCAAACTGCTTATTGCGCAGATCCCGCATGTTGGTATTAACTTGAACAGACTTCCTCGAGTGTCTAATGCTCCCAATCTCTGCTCCCCGTACCGATAGAGGATTTCGTATACCTGCCGATGACCGTGAGCTCATCTAGGGTTACGTCGAATGTACGAAAGTAAAAATGAAAAGCTCGTCCATTACGATGCATTATGAGATTCATTTCTCCGTTTCTCTTCCGAACTTTGTCGCTCGCCGTACCGTAGAGGTCCTTGCCTGAGTCGCCAAAAACGACTATGCAAATCATTGTACAATAATTTCAGAATGCGGGCCGCCGTGGCCGTTAGAAGTCCCGCCGCGCCGTAGCGCCGTCTATATGAATCAGAGTCTAGTTGTCTCCCTTAACCAATTTAATGCCACATCTTTCGTGAATTTAGTCATCTCGCTGGTCCAATGGCGCATATCTGGCTCCGGCAGCCGGGCTGCTACTCGTCCCCCGATTTTGCCCGACCATCCTCGTTAGCCACTCGCCTACTCGTCCTCGCGAGCTTTGGCTTTCAGACCGTAGCTGCGGCTTCCCGTCAACAATATTGACCACGGGAGGATCAATATCCATTGGGGGGATGTTGGCGTCCGAGCCCAGCGGCCGTCCGCGTAGGTCAAGAGACGGAACGGGCGATCCTGCTCTAATTAGAGAGCCCGTCTCAGACCTTACTCCTGGGGTTCCAACTGCAGTGCTTGCATCTCCGAATAGCGAGTCCATGTCTTCTAATCGTACACCACAAGTCTCGGGGTATATGAAATACACTATCTGTAATTAGCAGTGTTTCATGATATAATGAAAAAAAAAATTTAGGATACTCACCAACAACAAAACTGACTACACAGAAGAATGCATGTACCAAGTACAGCCGCCACTTGATCCACTCCTGAAGAATAGGAGTCATCTCGCCGACAAGCCAATTGAAGGCCCAGTTAGAAGCAGTTGACAAACTTGCTCCCTTGGATCTTATGCTCAGCGGCAAGATCTCGGGCGGGTAGAGCCAAGGAATAGGTCCCCACGAATAGCCGAACGCCGCGTTATAGATCATGACGAATATAACAACCAATGTCGGCGTAGACTTGATATCTAGGTAGATGAAATATGATACCATAGACAAGGAAATTGCCATAGCGACAGCGCCCGTCAAGAGGATGACTCGTCGACCCCATTTATCCACCACGTACCATGGCGGAATGGTAGAAAGCAAGTATGTTATGCCATTGATACCAGTCATCTTGACAGCTTCGTGGCCAACCCAGCCGGCGGACTCGAAGACGTACGGTGCATAGTAAGAAATGACGTTGATTCCGTTCAATTGAGCTAGGGCTTGCGCAGACATGGCAATGAAGACTCGAGTCTTGTAGCGCCGGAACATCTCGGTATATGTTCGCTCACCCTCCATGCGCTGGAGTAGGACGTTCATCTTAATTTCGCGGTATTCTTCTCTCGCCTTTGCATTGTGAATATCACCGCCACCGTACAGGTTAGCAATGACTACGATGCCTTCTTCGTCGTGGTCGTTGTCTAGTAACCATCTATACGGGTTGTTAGTTTGAATAGCATTAAACTTCTCGCTAAGTAATGGAATTTTACCTCGGAGATTCGACAATAATTAGACTGCCTAGACCTAGGAGGGCTCCCATCACACATTGCATTAGTAGAGGAACACGCCACGATAGATCGCTGTCGATATAGCCGCAGAAGTAATCAACCCAGACAGATGTGGTGTAACCGATAATGTTACCCGAGAACTCGATACATGCTAGTTTCCCTCTGTTGTGGGGAGGGGAAATCTCGGATTGGTAAACGGGAACAATGGTGGATAAGGAACCAACACCAAGACCGGCGATAACTCTACCTAACATCATCATAGGCATGTTGGCGGCGAAGGTTTGCAGGGCACCACCAACGAAGAAGATGATCGACCCGTAGAGAATTGTCCGTCGTCGACCGATAATATCGCCAACTCTTCCGACAATTAGAGATGATACAAAGGCGCCAATCTCGAGAATGGCGACCATAGTACCGACCTCCGCCTTCGAGGGATTCTTGAAGTAATCTCTGAAGTACGGGCCACTAAGATAGTGTTAGAGGACAAGAGAAACAGTCTAGCTAAAACTAAATCATTATCGAGCCCTTACGTGATGATACCCGACATGACGCCTTGGTCATATCCGAAGAGGAAAACACCTAACGATACGAATATACTCGTAAAGTAGCTGTAGCATGGTTAGCAAACTCAAAAGCCTATTCTCTTCACCTGGGAGGAGGGTGTAACGAACAGCAGGGCCTTGCCCGTGAAACCGTGAATCCCGGCACCCGGCATGATGGCGGCTATGAGACGCTCTGCCCTTCCGATACGGCGTGGAGCAACGTTGGGAACCTGGATAGCTTCCTTATCGATGTTTATAGAGAAAGATCTGGATGAACGATTGTTGCTATGTTCGGAGACGGATCTTCTGAATTGAACGCGTTTATGTTTGGGATGACGCTTTAGGACGCCGGATAAGAGGTCGTCATGAATGGAGGTGTCGGCGATGGTCTTTCGCAAGGGATCCTCCTCGTCGGCCAACTGCTCAGCGAGATCACCGGTATCCGTCCAAGAGTCGGAATCGGCTGAGTCGTCAGAGCGTCTCTCATGGGATGGCTGGTCCCGGTGGTGGCCGGCCAGCAATGACGTCGATTGAGCGCCGTGGTCGTGATCGGATCGATTGGTTAGGGTCCGCAAGGGGATGTTTGAGGGAAGACGGTTTGATTTTGGTGAAGGAATTTTGGAGGTTTTGGGGCTGTGAGGCAGCAGCACCCTCCCGCGATGATGATGTTGATTGGAATTGAGTTGGGGAATGTGGAAATGGGTGGAGTGTGTATATAGGACAGGGCCCCGAGATTCAGTGTCATCCGGGCCTGACGAGTGACGAAAGGCGTCGACAAGTTTTCGACCACAACGCACCAAGGTGGATCACCAAGCACAAGACACATGCACAACTGAACTGGCCTAACGAGCCTAGGAAGCCTAGAGGCAACCTTGGAAAATCCTCGTCCAAAAAGGTACCACACACTGTAGGTACAAACAGCAAAAAAAGTAACAGGAGTAACAGAAGTAGCCGAAGCAAGACTCAGAATCCAGATACAGCCGCAGACGCAGATGCAGGTGCAGACGTAGCCGAGCCGAGAAACGGAGAAAGGATAAAGAGGCCAATAGTTCCCTGAGTCAATAGTTACAATAATGTATCGATAAATTCCCGTGACGAATAACGAAAGAATTGATTATTATTTGCTAGCGGCAAAGGGTGTTGCGATAGATGGTTTTTTTTTGCACAGGTATGTAGGAGTCGGTAATTCGAGGAATAAAAGTATATTCAATGTCGATGACGAGAAAAAGATAAATGAATGTACGATATGTACGAATTGTGAGTTGAATGAAGCAAGCAGGTTTTACGAAAAGAAAATAAAAAATCTGGGTTCAATGCCCTCTAGGACGGACAGATCTCTCAGAATCCTCCTATCTGCAATCCCCTATTTTCAGAAGTTCAGGGAGTAAGAATTGGGTGCTGATCTTTTCCCGGGTACTGGTCTTGAGCCAGCCAAGGACAACTCGACTTGTACTCCGTCAACTTACGTACTGTGCTACACATAATCCAGCACAACTGCACAAGTCAACACCAAGTCAACGCCGACCAATTGATACCTTTTCAGCGGTAACCGCGACCTTAGCCTTGGGAGTTTCAGGGTAGTTGCAATTCTGGGTGTGGGGTAACAAACCCCCCAAGAACCCCCACAAGGTCTCACAGAAAACAGATGGATCCATGTCTCGATTACCTAGATTTTTATGTACTGTGCCGTCTTTCATTATTTATACGATCTGATGTACTATGTAAAGTACTATACTGTATCCGCCTCTTCCAAAATAACTGTGTTCAACGTTGTATGAATTACGATTCGTGTCGATTCGGAGTTGACGAATCCAGAACACCCAAAATCTTTGAATAATTATTTACCAACGGTCTGGAATCATAATGGATGTTCAATTTATAAAGCCAAGTAAGCTGCCTATTGTCAAACACCACGTGCGATCATACACTACATAATGCCTACTGTTTCGTTCTCTCGATCCAATATACTCACCTCCGGGTCTTTTTTTCACAAACCTTGGAACACGACGCTGCGGGCGGATAGTCACATGACGCATCTAAAGTATGTGGGGTGAGGTACTGAGCTAGAATACGGTCGGTAGTGCAGTGGGTGCATTATCAAGCTTCCACTTTCTCAGAAGGGGGGGAACCCTTTCTATTTGGAAAACGAGCCTGCGCAAATCAACCCCCATTTTAGGAATTCGCATACGATAGACTACGACACATGTCGAATCCTATCCTTAATTAAGCAAATCGTTTAAGGCAAATCCAAGAGCACCAGTCGGGTCAGGTGTTGATATGATGCATGTTCAGCCCGGACGAAGCAGTTCTGACAATCTGGGTATGGCGGCTCCGGCATGCAGAGGGTGCAGAATATGCAGACGAGACCCACGATGGCATCATAGCATCAACGTTCGGACCAAGGCGGTCAGCACGGATGTCACTCGGGGATGCAACACCCCAGGATTTACTCCTCGTCATAACGAACCCTTTCCCAGTTCTATCAGTGTCTTAGTCTTGTTGCTGGAAAGTTTGGGGAAAGCCTGATCACGAGCACAGTCAAGATCGTTCGGCTGATTTCCTAACCCCCTCATTGCAGCCTTGAGATCCCTTGCACCCACACGCACGTGAAAAAAAGATAAATATACTAACCTAGGATGCTGCTCAACTCGTCGAGATCCGAAGTGTAGTTCACAGATCCTATCTCGGTCCAATCTATTCAATCGGTTCGAACATGATCATCCTACTTAGGCCGCCATATTCGGATAGATGTGTGATAAACTAACAAATAAGTATAACGCTAAAGATTGATGATATCGAGTGTATTGAGTACCGTATCGTTCAAGTCTGAGCATTAAGCAAGATAATGCACCTGGACATAAAACGATACAGATTCGATCAAATAACCTACGTCACTCAGATCCCACAGACCGGGCTTGAGGCAATCTACGGAATATCTAGAATGTCCGATATAGTCTATCATCAGTGCGCTTCCGCGCTGCCGGGCTACCCCGCGACCACTACATCCTTCAGGGTTGGTACGGAAATAGTCACATGTGTCTTCATGACTATGTCCCAAGGAGGAAGCTTGTGAGAGCCTCTTGGTGCTAATTCCGTGAAGAGCCTTTCTCGAACGTTGACTGGCTAGAGACGACGCGAGCGCCGAATTACAAAAAGGCTGACCAACCCAACTGACAATTGACAATTGGATGCTGTTGGTACGAAGGATGGTGTGGCTGAAACGCTCTACTCCCTGCCAAACTTCATGGTCACGCAACACAGTTGCTTCTATTACACATGGAATTTCAATTGTTCACTTGAAATGCCACCGCGGAAGTGAAGTCAGGTTTGGCTCCTTCGGTGGCTTAAGAAAACGACTGGCGTAAGCCTCGAGAACATGTGACGGATGCTGCGCCCCGGAGTGCTTCTCAGTTTATGAGCTTCTGAAGTCCGCGGGGACGACGCCAGGGCTGAAGGGAAAATGCAATATTCCGGCCAACTATGAACACTTACTACCATTAGATAAGTCACATCTGACTTATATTGTCCGATGCATTCTTTATTATTTAACATGTCTCAGAGGGCATGGTTTCTCCATATCCCCGTACCTAGTAGTTACCGTCAGGTATATTGTCATCGAATCACTTCTTGAGCGGTTCATCCTCTTGATGCGCTTAATCTCTCATACATACGTAAGATCTCTCAGCTATTCAATGCTAGGTGGTGGACCGTTGTGGTAAACGGACCGTAAGCGGATATTCATCCAAGATTGCAAAATGAAGGGGCAAGGGTCGGCGGGTAGAAGTAACATCGACCGGGATGAGATTTGGCGCCAAAGAAGGTGTCTTAAGCATCTTTATTAAAGTACCTAGGAATTCGAGACAATCGGCCTTTTCGATTCTAGGGACGGTCCCGGCCAAGTTACGTTATGCTATGCAACATTCGTAGTAGCCAAACAGCTAAGTGTCGATGGCGTCGATGGTGCCGAAATGGATGTTACCATATTATCACCGTCGCTACACCTTCTTTCTTACAACGCATACATACATAAAAAAACGTTCAGTTACCGTTGTTAGAAACAGACTGATATCAAGAAGATGATATCCATGGATGTATGTAGCCTGCATTGGAAAAGGGAAAAAAAAGGAAGAATGGTATCAGTTGTAAGTGGCTGAGTGCCAGCCCGCTTATCTCATTCGAGGCTACAGCTCATCACGCATGAAGATAACCCAATCCAAAATTGCGTACAGATCGGGGATGGGGTCCCCTCGATTCCTTAGCTGCTTCTACACGTAACTTCAGGTTCTAAGCCCATTCCCAAGAAGGGCGCACAACCACTTTTTATGCAAGACATCGTGGATCTCTCGCTGCTGGCTGTTGCTAGTGTTGCTAGTTGCTGTAGCTGGCCAGTTCGCGAACGATTGCAACGATTTTGCCAATTCCCAGTGGTTTGATGTTCTTGTTCCTATCCACCGCATTGATTTAACAGGCCATCCTATTGACCAAATAGTAAGTTTTTTTCGAGCAGGTCAGCCTCAGGCAGAAATAAAACCTAGGACCTTTAGGCTTATCAGCGCTGAGCTCACCCATAATTGCATTGTTGCATTAACTCAAGTGATTACCAAGGTTTACATCTGATCCAACCAATATTCCAAGTTCTGTTGCTCGTACCGTAATGGCATCGGAATTTAAGTTCGAATGTTCCTCTCAATAAATATTTGGCGCGGTCCTAATCGTAAGAGAGTGTGAAAGTGAAATTCAAATTTGGGACCAACACCCCTGCGAGACCCAGACAACCACATTTTCGACCCCTGCTCGTTAGCCGAATCGCGCTGTTCCTGCCTTTTCGTTCAGGAACAGTAGAAATCGACACACCAGAATAGGCTTGGACCAATTTAAAAATGACCCACTGTTCCTGGACCTGCGCCAACCAGAGCTTTTGACTTACCTTCTCTCGCCTTCCTACTTTAATAGATTACCTGGGATTTGCCTACTTCCAGGGCTAAAGGTAGCTTCGTCTCTCGTCTCTTACGTTCTTATTCTTATTCTTGTTGTAGAAGGCGCAAGGGGACCCCAAGATTGGCTTAGCAGCGTCAGTCACCCTAACAACCTTGGAACCTTTCTTCCCTGGTCTTGTTGCGCCCTCATTTCCTTCTCATCTTAGCACCTTACCATCTTAAGTCTAATCCATCTAATTCCTCTCTTCTTCGAAGTTTCAAAACACAAAATCCCCATTTCATTTTGGAAACGAAAAAAAATACAATACGATTAGGTTCGGGATACGATAATTGGAGTGGAAAGGGAGTTTGAGGGGGATAAATCGAATTACATCATAATAATCCAGCCTTCGACTTTTTTAAGGAATCCGAATCAAGTGCCTCGAATCCGGCGAACACGAGTCAGAGTCAGGCTGTCTTCAATTCGCCTCGACAAAATCTCGTCAATTTCTATCACGACGCTCCAATTGCAGACTAGGTGGCGACGTCCAGTTGACCTTGTTGTGGCACGCTTTCGAATATCACGACTCAGTAATTGAACTAGCGGGAGGAAGCGCTGCCAGCGCAAGCCATCTCGAATTAGCCTTCTAATCAACTCCAAACCGATCGTCGCGCGATCCCATCGCGCCGCAAGCTAAATGGGGTCGACGAATTTCGGCAATTTCGACGTATGTCTCTCCTAGTTCAGATGACTATGTTTTGCCATATCATCGTATTCGTGCGCAACACTAACCACGACGTATACAGGCGTTCTGTCGCGATTCGACCTTACCAGTTTGCAATGTACGCCCGTCGAGTGATACAGCTACACGGTATCAAACTGGAGACCCGAGATTACTAACGAATTTGCGATTAGGTTCTCTCCACAAATCATGACCAACGAGGTTTCAACGGTTGCGAGCTGCAAGGCATTCCGTTGTCTGGCGACCGGTATCTAGGAAATCTGGGTTTGTTCAACCATGGTGGCTGCTATATATGAGTTCTTTCTAATGAAATGTAGGGTCCATATTGCTTTGTGGCATTGCTATTGCTGTTTCAACGTGGCTGTTGTTACGCTCAGAAAGAAAGAAGGCTGCGGTCGGTAGGAGGTTCGTATACAATCCTTTTAATTTCGAAGCTCTTTTACTCATTCAACTACAGAGAAATGCAATTATTCCTTATCGGTTACATAATCATCGAAATATGCGAAATATTCACAGTTGGGGAGTTCCCTCTTAGTGGGAAGGTTCGGGTGGTATGTGATACATTTGAAGATGTAGCAGTGAGAAGGACAAAACTAACTTCGCTGGCCAGGCCTTTACCGGAATTCACATTGGAATGATAATTGCAACGACATGGATCTTATTACTTAATGCTGTCGTGGGATACCAAGTTCTCGATGATGGAACGCCTCTTTCGATAGGGCTAATGCTCATCTCCGGCGCCATCTTATTCATCGGAACTGGTTACATCACGCTTGATACGGGGTATCACTGGACAAACGAGTTTGTTCCGGATCCTACCGACCACTATCGAAATATCGCTCTATACGTTCTGTACCAGCTCGCACCGCTCGTCTTCCTCGTAGCTTTCTACGTTTTAGAATCTGTGCTCGTGCTCCGAATCCTTGGCGAAGTTCGACCGATGATCTACCTCACAGGTGCTGCTCTTCTCTTTGCACTAGGGCAGATATTCACCTACGTCATTAGCCCTTACATATGCAACGGAACTGCTGGCAAGATCGACGGTGCCTTGTTCGAGACGCTCTTCACTCTGCTTGCAGTGGTGATGATCTGGGTATTCTGGTCGAGTATCACAGAAGATGACTGGCCGATTGCGAGCCAGCCCGCGGGATACCCTTAAGTCTCGTCCTTCATTTTGAGTACGGAGTCGGCGTTCAGGTTTACCAATATACCCGTTCATGTTCGTTTCTTTTCATTCCTTGGATGCGTCCTATAAATCCACCGTCTCGAGAGGAACGGGGATAAAAATACATCGAAGATTTAATCCACGTAGAAAAAAAAATAGTTACCGTTTGGGAAAGGGGTGAGCGTCGAAAGAGCACGATGGCATGCGCTACACGATGCGACGTTAGTACGCTTGGGGAGGGGATGAGTTATATTCATATCCAATACATGTGGTGGCAGATGTGCCCTTCGCTGGTTAGCGGAGAATTTGGAGTGTGGTTGGTGGCTGGCGGTTGATAGTATACCCCGGAGATGGTGATATGCGGCTAATGTATATGATGTCGTATGATGAGAGTTGAATAGTCTCGAACCAGACGAGTCGAGTCAGTAATGTATTTGTTCGAATTCCAATGCGTTGAGATGAGTTGCATTATGAGCTTGCATGTGAACTTGAGCATTGCCTAGCTTGATATTCTCATGTATGTGACATATGATCGGGAGCGTACCTAGGTACCTTATCCGTAAAAGTATTATCTATCGGATCTCCCATTGGCCAAAGCTTATGATGCTAAATACAAGGCTGCGCAATTGCGGCAGTCGCATTCAACAAAGACAAGCTACTAGTAGCCTCGCCTTATAATAAAATCTTAATCATTACACATTTCTCGTTCATTGAGATACCTCATTACGGTCGCGATCTTTTGGGCGTTTCTAGGTAGCCTACTGGGGTTATGCTGCCCTTTGACTTGCCGGTTAACAATGTCTTGAGGTGTTGTAAGAAAAAATCGGTCGCGCGTCAAGTCCTAGCTACAAGCTAAGACTTCTTCTCTTCTTCTTTGCTCTCCCTTCCTTTATTCTCCTCCCCTCTATATCTAATACCCGCATTGGCGACCCCACAACAATAGGAAGGACTTTTTGCCAAGTCAAAAGGCCAGCAGTTGTAAAAACTTTTCATATTGGACCTCGACGAAAGCATATCCCGACCGCGACTCAACCATGGCCGACTCCGACGGCGAATACCACGATGGTAACGAGAGCGACGACTTCGCGGACCACCAAGTGACCTCCGGCTCTAAGCATGGTACTCGATCGCGCTCCCAACCTGATAAGAACAAGAAGGGGAACCGAAAGGGCGCTAAGGCTGCCTGGGAAGACATTCAACGTTCATGGGACACCGTTGTCGAAGACGCGGATGGCACGCTCACAGGTGTCATCGAGGGCCGTGCCGAGGCCGAGAAGAGGGCGAGGCTGCTTAGAGACACCACACCCCTTCAGCGCGGTATCATAAGACACTTGGTTCTGGTCATAGACATGTCGTTCGCCATGCTGGAAAAGGATATGCTGCCTAGCCGATACGAATTGACGATAGCATACTCCTCGCAATTCGTCAGAGAATACTTCGAGCAGAACCCGATCTCGCAACTTGCCGTCATAGGAATGCGGGACGGTGTCGCGGTCAGGATCAGTGATATGAGTGGCAATCCGGCGGATCATCTTGAGAAGCTTCAAGGCTGGATCAAGCAAGATCCGCAAGGAAACCCTAGTTTACAGAATGCGCTGGAGATGTGTCGAGGTTCTCTATAGTATGTTTTTCAACTTCTTTAATAAGAACGGAGGAATTTGTATTTGAATATGGGCATAAGCATGGACAAAGACGAATTTAGTAGCTAACACCTGTCCAACAGTCACACCCCCTCCCACGGCACGCGCGAAGTCGTAATCGTATACGGCGCCCTCATGTCCAGCGACCCAGGCGACATCCACGAGACGATCGCTAGTCTAGTCCGCGACCGCATCCGCGTCTCGATCGTCGGCCTCGCAGCCCAAGTCGCCATCTGCGACGAATTATGCTCCAAGACCAACGGAGGCGACAACTCCAACTACTCCATCGCCCTCCACGAAGACCACTTCCGCAGTCTACTCCTCGAAGTCACAACTCCTCCCGTAACCCGCACCGCGGAACAGAGCAATGCAAGTCTCCTCATGATGGGCTTTCCCTCGCGTACGCTTGCTGCTGGAGGCGGCATACACTACTGCGCGTGCCATAACCGGCCCACAAAAGAAGGATACAAGTGCACGCGATGCTGCAGCAGGGTCTGCCGCCTCCCCGCCGAGTGTCCCGGCTGCGGCCTCACACTCATCCTCTCGACGCATCTCGCGCGCTCGTACCATCACCTATTCCCCCTCAAAAACTGGGTCGAGGTGCCGTGGACAGAAGTGAAAAGAAGCAAAGCATGCTACTCTTGCTTGACGCCGTTCCCGGAGGCCCCGAGGCCGGAGTCGGGTAAGGGCAAGACGCCGGATAAGGGGAAAGGGCGGAGCAACAGCAACGCCGTGGCTGGGGGCGGTGGCGGTGGCGTGGTCATCCCGACGCCTCTGAAAGGACTTAGCGAGTCCGGACGGTACGCGTGCGAGGTGTGCCGGAATCACTTCTGCATCGATTGCGATTTGTTCGCTCATGAGGTGTTACACAACTGCCCTGGATGCCAGAGTGACACGAGAGGCTTGGGCGGGGTTAAGCAGAATGGGAAAAGCAATGGCAATGGCAATGGGACGAGTAACGGGAACGCGAATGGGGCTATGGAGATAGACTCCTGAGTTTGGATTGAGACAGGTGGTCGTTTTTTGAACGAACTCTAGGCATAACAGTCACGTCACTTTCACATATCATCACATTACAGCATGGACAACAAAAAGGGAGAGGCGGCGTTGGCGGTACTTCACATACAGGATAAGGCAATTGACTATCACACGTCCTCAGTTGAGGTACGGAGTTCTTTTTTTCTCTTAACTTTTCTTCGCATAGAAATTTTGGAAGGGACGGAGTTCCTTTTTTTCTCTCTACAGACATACATAGGTATACATGATAAAACGATGTAGGCATCGAGACAATGATGTATAGAGAAAGGCATTCAATGAATGACGAAAAAACTATCTAGCTATGTGCCTGCTTTACTGCTATGTGAGTAACAGATGATGGCTTCTAATAGCTTATGCTTCAAACTATGATATGATGATGTCCGCACTCAGGACTATATGATGGGTTTACCAAGACCCTCCAGCATGCTTCCGTACAATGCAATGGGACCGGAACCCGCCGACGCTAAGTCGTGATCTCGTTAAGATAGATATTATACATCTTCTAATTTCTCCGACTTGCCCCTTTCTTTCCTTAGGGGCAAGTCGCATACAATTTTCATCTCCCATTTACAAGTTTCCTCTCTCAGCTTGTTCGCGCTCGATAGCCTCGAACAAGCTCTTGAAGTTCCCAGCGCCGAAGCCGTCGAAGTCGTGGCGCTGGATGATCTCGATAAACACCGTTGGTCGATCCATCAACGGCTTAGTAAATAGTTGAAGCAGGTATCCGCCTTCATCATAATCAATCAATATATTCAACCTTTGCAAAGTCTCAAAGCTCTCCTCGAGCTCCCAGTTCCTCTTCTCGGTCTTCAGGCGCTCCTTCATAGTCTGGTAATACGTCTCCGGTACACTAATGAACTCGACGCCTCTGGCGCGCATTCCGGAGACGGTAGCGATGATGTCGTGGGTTAGGAGCGCGACGTGCTGAACGCCGGCGCCGGAGTTGAAGATGACGAATTCCTCGATTTGTGATTTTTTCTTGCCGAGAGCGGGCTCGTTGATCGGCATCTTGACTACGCCGTTTTCGCTGCTCATGACGATGGAGGATAGGGCGCTGAACTCGGTGCAGATCTGGCTGTCGTCGACGGACCAGAAGCGGTGGAAGCCTAGACACCGCTCATAGAACTCGCACGCGGATACCATTTCGTTCCAGGACTGGTTGCCGACACAGTGGTCGATTCGCGCCAGGTCGATTGGCGGTAGGCTCACGCTCGAGGGCGCGGGGGACCGCGCTACGAAGCCTGGGAGGAAGGGACCCTTGTAATCGCGCCGCGAGATTAGAGTGTGCGTTGTATCGCCGTATGTGCGAATCACAGCTGTCATCACCTCGCCATGTAGCTTATCCCTCGTTACCCTAGGCGCTTGGACGGCATCAGCACCTTGCTCTACAGCCCTCTCATACACGCCTTCTACGCTGTCGACCTCGAAGGCTACGTCCTTGACCGCATCGCCGTGCCTCTCGAGATGATCATGCATCTCTTTGAGTAGTTTGCGCTCATCCCCCGTTATGGGTTCGTTGGCGGGCAAGTGCGCGAGCGATCGGATCGGCGAGGTGAAGACGAAGCGGATGGCGCCGTTTGCTACGACATAGGATGTGAAATACCGGCTACCCGTCTCGAGGCCGCGGTACGCGACCGTTGTGAAGCCGAAGAGTGTATTGTAGTATGAGACGGCCTGCTTGGCGTTACCTACCCACCAGGTAATGTGGTCATAGCCCTGAAACTCGGGCACGCCGGCCTGGACGGCGTAGGAGTCTGACGATGTGTGAGGGGGGTGGAAGGTAACATCTCTTGGGGGAGACTCTGAGATCGCTGAGGGCGCCATGGTTGTTTGTGGTATGTCTGGTTAGTTACTCAACGATATCTAGATATCTTGATAACCTGATATCACTGAGACCAAGGGTAGATGAGATTGGATGGAATGGATAGGGGAAATAGAGACCAGCTAAGTGCTTAGATACTTGATGTTTAAGTGATTCCAGGTATGATATAAGACTTGTATAGATGAACTTAAACTAAGGAGATATAAGCACGAAGATATAGACGGTTAGCCTACCTTTAGACGTCCCTTACCTACATTATACTTACACCTACCTCTAACTTTATGGCGGGTAACTATGGAAAGGTCGGGGCCGGATTTGATTCCGCGTTCTTGGATGGCTTGGACGGCTTTCCTTGTTGGCAGGTCGCAAAGACTAAAGCCCACAGTCATACGTAAGATCTCCAAAAGTTAGGTCCCGGTAATAACTTCCTATGCGTGGGCTGAGATTACCGAACTCTGATTTGCAATTGGCAACATTGAACCAAGGTGGCAGGTGGCAGGGTGTCTTGACCGCGAGAAAAAGGGTGAGGGAGTATGGAGCCTCGATAATGACAAAATGGGTCCCGAGCAGCTGCGGAAAACAAAGACGTCAGATGGCTTGCCGAAGCTAGCCGTAGCCGAAATCCACGCTTCCGCCCTGCAGCTATCCGACGCCACCCACTCAGATCCAAGGAATATCCAATAAAGGCAAATGGTTTCACGCGGTTAGAGGAGGACGAAAGCTTGTTTTCCTCAGGTTATTCCCTTATCGTTGGCCATCACTGACATATCACTGACCTTAGGTAGCTGCAGGTGAACCATTCAAACTTGTCGGCATTGGAAATAGGACCCGAGGTGGAGAAGAGGCCGTTTTCTTTAGTGACATTTGCATGGCAAATATAACCAGTAGTTGACCATCAATCTGTCGCTGTGAAGCTTAAATGTCAGCCCTTATTCATGTGCATCTCTGCTGTGTAATTATTTTACCTCTAGTCTACTTATCAGATATCTAGCTCGTCTCACCAAGATTACCGATATCGTTGCTTGTCTCATCCTACCTCGCTACCGTTTGTCGTCCTCAAGATTCCGAAAAGTTCCAGCAGGCCATCTACATCGACGAGTTCAACTACTATTCATAGATTGTCGACATGGCGGCGGCAAGCTCTCTTAGTCGGCGCGACTTTAACGTGCTCGAGAAAATCAAAGACCCAGAATCAAATCCGTTAACGGCTGTTATCGTAGACACGGCATTGCCTAAAGATCCGAGCATAACGGACACATCCGTATATGACCGTGTCTCTGGGAAAGAACGAGAGATCGTGTTAGCTATGCAACAACTGGAGATGCAACTAGCCGGCCTGAGACCTGCGACGACGACAGAGCCGATAGAAGAATATCGCCAGTGCGTATCGAGATTAGGCGAACTCATATCGGAGTACCCCGATTATGCTAGCGCTCGCAATAATAGAGCACAAGCCTTTAGAAGGCTGTATGGAGATACAATGCTCTTGACTGGCGTCCATGACTCGAACCGGATACTGAGGGATGTCGACGATTCTGAAAAATCGCAAGCGGCAGTATCGGCCCTCTCAGATCTTGACAAAGCTATCGCGTTGCTGACACCGAGGAGTCTCTTTTCTTCGATTTCGCCCCAAGCTGGAAAGACCTTATCCCTAGCACACACCCAACGAGCAGCGATATATCATATGACTGCAAAGTCCTTCCAAGCTAGCAATGTGGCTGGTATTTCCGAGAGGAAGGAATCCACATGGACAAGAATTGAATTCGAAGAGGCGGCCTCAAGAGACTTTGCTCTGGGAGGGAGATACGGTAATGAGATCGCAAAGGGGTTGGCTGTGAGTACCAACCCAACTGCCAAGCTGTGCGGCCAGATGGTTAGGGAAGCCATGAAGAAGGAATATGGCCCGGCGTATGCGGAATAATGGCTCGGCTTTAGAATGTTATCATTACTCATAGTGGAGAACTTCAAATATAAAGACCGCTGCATTGTCCAGCATTGTCTCTAGTATCGTCCATTACCCCTCGGCCCATGGAACTCGGTAGAATATCATTATGTTGACTTGAAGAGATTGCCCAATCGTCTAGAGAAAAGACCATGTTAGACAATTTCAAACAGTGCCGTGGATAGTTCGTAGTATATACCGTTTTCCAGCTTCGAAGGTCTGCTGCGTTGTTTTACCTTTGTCTTTCCCTTCGCGGTTGATTCTCGTAGCAGCGGCTCCGAGCCCGATGAGCAATGCGAAGATTGGGTCCGCTACACGGGAGATGATATATGTCGGAGGAGCCATTGTTATTCGATCTAGATGCTGTTGTTCGCAGCGCGTCTTTGGGTCCTATGCTTTTAATATGTAGAATACATATACGAAGGTAGATGTTTTGTGTATTGTAGAAAGTTAATCTTGATCCTTAGAAGTATCATTCCAAGTTGTTACCCGCACTTGATGTTCTAGCAGTTCTAGCATTATTCCGCAACTGCCCCACCGTTAATTGTACAATGCATTGACCACCTGCAATAACGATAGAATGCGACCCCACCAGCTGAATTTTGTCCAATCAAAAATAAAACCCTTAGCTCGCTTAATTTTCTCAGGCACAACTTGGATTTTCTTAGCTATCGCGAACTTGCGAACTTACCTCAATTCCGAACTGTAATCTTCAAACGACCAAGTACGCCAACCCACTTCCCAACTTCCCCGACTTACTTCGCCCTTTCGACAAACACGACAGCGAAGAAATCATCATGAAGTTCCTCAAGGTCGGCCGAGTTGCCATCATCACCCGCGGCAGATATGCCGGCAAGAAGGTACGTTATCGAGAAGGGGGAAAAAATCGATGACTGAGAAAATACGCCGACATGTGCGATGGATTGGAAATTGAACATTCGAGAACAACACTACACTATCTACATCCCTCGATATTCTCGAGTCCGAGTTGCTTTTCATACAATATCCATCCTACAAGCCCCAGCGGGATTGCAATTTATACTTCGATCGATCACTTTGAAGAAACAGAACGAGGAATGGATGTTAACTAATGGCTCTCTTCCACAGGTCGTCATCATCCAGCCCGTCGACAGCGGCAACAAGGCACACCCCTACGGCCACGCTCTAGTCGCCGGTATCGAGCGCTACCCCTCCAAGATCACCCGACGCATGTCCAAGACGCGCCAAGAGAAGCGCTCCAAGATCAAGCCTTTCATCAAGGCCATCAACTACAACCACTTGATGCCCACACGATACACTCTCGAGCTTGAGGGTCTTAAGGGTGCTATTTCTGGCGAGACCTTCAAGGAGGTCAGCCAACGGGAGGATGCTAAGAAGAACGTCAAGAAGGTCTTGGAGGAGCGCTACACAAGTGGAAAGAACCGATGGTTCTTCACCCCTCTGAGTACGTCTATTGTCTTCTTGTCGCCATATATGTGGTCTCTACTACGAAAACATGTGCTAATGATATCCTAACAGAATTCTAATCCTCTCGTCTGCATACTTCTGTCGTTCCGGTTCTAGGGGGTTCGGTCTGGGATGTAAATCGCATCATCAATGGCATTAGGAGCCACAAGGGTCTCGCTCTGAATTCAGAATCATGAAAATGAAACACACACTTGACGAATGAACCAACATGCTTCGGGTATATACATGTGACTTGCGTGCTAGTCTCCTGTATTCTCTCAACTACAACACGCCTCTTAACAAGGTGCCTGGAACCTGGGCTGGAAGTCTACTTGACATTGGAATGATTAACACCGGAACCTAGAGGATGGCGTATTCGGCTTGAGAAAGGGCAGGACCCGGAATCCGGAGATAAGGTGGAGGGAAACTATGCCTTCAAGAGGCCTAAGTCTTCCAACATCTACCCTTTGTAACCCTAGGCCTGTAGATATTTGAATTACATGGAGAATAGATCAAGGCCATTTCCTCCGTTACATCAAGTGATTACCAATTCGTATGTGACAATGTTACCTCAGATATACAACGCCTATACCTATAATGAACTCATACCACAGCTATGCCGTCCCTGTAGTTAGTCATTGATATGATGTTTTCTCAATCTTCCGGACATACAGGAAGGTAATGATGATCTGCCCCTCGTTGAACATTATTCGTATTCTGTCTTAAATGCATAGTACTTTGTATCTACGTCTGACTGACCGAGGGGACGGCTCCGAACCATCAACGATTGGAAAGAAATATACCAGATCTACCCTTGACATCCCACGAACTGCTATCTCATCCGATCTGCTTCGGGGATATACGGCCGATCAACTCATGTTCCAGGCAATTCTGCTACTACTCCGTCACGAAGGATCATATTACCCTGACGGCCCAGAATTGGATCCTATAGGCTAAATGAACGTCTTCCCCGACCTAGAACTTCACATGTTTAGTATTTCCACCATTTAAGTAAGTCATTCAACTACACAATGAACTGAGCAGGCACAGATCGATGACGGGACAAGCAAATGTTTAAACTTAAAGTCTCATTTTCATTCAGGCCCGGTTTCCCTTGTGACCTTTCTAAGCTACATGAATTAGCCCTATCGTGATACGAGCAGATGCAACCCGGCCCTGTGCAATTGACGCCTTGTCTGCTCTCTATAGCCGTACAAAAGTAAAAAAAAGAACCATGTGGCTACCTATCTCATTCAGTGCCCACGGCCACAAAGAAAAATGTCTCTCCAATTACTACCACCCCCGGCGAAGATGAATTGGAAAATGTGCAAGTATGTACTCGAAAATTCAGGGAGAACGCATACTAGGTCATCACGTAGCGTTCACCCGTCATCATGCTTAGCTCTATAAAGCTTTAGTTTAACCCCCGTCCACCCAGAATATTACAAATGTGTACGGTGAAAAGGGAGGTCTAGTCTTGTCACATATTTGCTTAAGAGGAGACGCCGAATTTGCCAGCCGCGCTGGAAAGGTATTGCGACGGGTCGTAGTCGGGGGCGTATGTAGGGGCCAAGCCACCGAAGAGGATGAAGACGAACAGTACGACTGCGGCAACGACGATGATCTTGCGAAGAGCAGGACGAGCGGCACCGAACTCAGCCCACTGTCGGTTAGCCTCACCGGCGTAACCCTTGAGAGCTTCGAATCCAAGCTTGTAGTAGACCATACCGCCAAGGGCAATGGTGTAACCAAAGGCCTGTAGACCCGAAACGGGAGTACCCCAGATAAGCATGGAGGCAACGACCAACATGACATCCTTGAGGACACCGCAGAGGGTCATGATGACAGCAGAAGTCTTGCCAATCTGTATGATTATTAGCAGCTGAAATAGAGATGCAGCGCGTGGATTAATGACTTACCAAGAAGACGACAGACACGTTTAGCAGGAAGGCGCAGAGACCGTTCAGGAAGAAGGTGAAGAGACCAACGTGGTACACTTCAGCCATGGACACCTTAGGAACTTCCCAGGCAAGCGCAACAACACCGTTCATGGCAGCGCAGATAGGGGCAAAGTAGTACAGGGACACGAGGGGGTCCATCTTGTACTCGGCGGAGCTGAGGAGAGCTTGGACCAAGTTGAGACGGATAGCCTCGAACATAAGACCACCTAGCTGGTAGAGGAAACCAATCCAGACGAACTTGATCTCACCGAAAGAAGCAATCATGACACCGACGACGATGGCAGATACGTTCGCAAGCTGCTTCAAGTTGGGAGGGGCAAGACCCATAGCCCAGCTGGAAAGAAGGACAGCAACGGGGGTGGTAGCCTATAACATTCCAACGTCAGCATCATGTTACTTCCAAATTTGCGACCGTGGTGGATTATTCGTACCTTGATCATCTGGATGAAAGCAACACTGAGGTAGAGGTAGGTCAAGTTACCGCAGATCAAGCTCAAGCTGAAGAAGACACCAATAGGGACGATAGCACGGAGGTAGACGCGACCGGTCATCTTGACAGACTTGCGGCCGTCAAGGAGGGTAGTGTAGCGCGCCATCAATTGTGTCGCGACGGTTGCGAAGGACAGATGGTAGGTGGTGAGGATAACAGGGTAACCTAGGATATCGTTAGATCTTGCCCACGGTCGCAACTTCGACTTCAATAATTTAAAGGGGCTTCCTTACGGAACTCGAGAGTGTCTAGAATCCATTTGTTGAAGAGAATGACAGATGACGACAAACTGATCCATACTCTGTAACGATTCGGTGTCAGCTAGCTATCCTTCCGTGTCTCGACAGTGATCGTGTTCTTAGGATTCGACGTACGCAACGTAGAGAGCCGGGTGAATGGCCGGCTTAGGAGGTTGGGGCTTGTCAGCCTCAGGGTTCGTAGTGGGCAGAATAGGTCCCTTGGGCTCAGGTCGAGGGACCTCGCCAGATGTACGACTCTTTTCGTCCGCCATTGTTGACTTGATTAATCTTGGGATTTAAAAACGTGAATATAATCGCGAGGTGCGATATAATTGTAAAGGGGGTGGTAGTGGTAGTGAAAGTGAATGAATTGAAGATGACACGATAGAATGAGTGACTAGGCCAAGCCTGCTGAGACCAATTAAAGGTTTAGATAATTTTTGGGGGTGGCGTTTACGATTCAAGAATTCACAATGCGAGGTGAACTGCGAATATGAACTCTTGTTCTCTCTTCCGTGAAGCTTCTAAAAAGAGGCTGTTCGGTATGTGCGGAGGAGAGAAGGGTCGTCGACTCGTGGAGGGACAGAAGTTGACGAGAAGAAAAAAGGACAAAAAGAGAAGGGTGAGAAAGAGATGTACGGCTAATAAATTTTCAAATTGGAAAGGTACCATGAAAGGTACCGAGTCGCCTTCGCGTTACGACAAGGCACACCTAGCAATTTTGGGATACAGGGTATACAAGGGGTGCAGGGGGGTTTAACGGGGGGAGATACGCAGACGCAGTGTACATACATACAAAGAGATAGCGGAGGTAGTGGCATGGGCAGGTATAGGTACAGGGAGTTGAGCTTATCCCGCACAATTTTAGCCCCAAAACCCGCCCCAATTAAATCAATGCTTTCAGACACGGTCGCATCAATTATCAGTGCGTGCCGTGTACTGTAATCACTGTAATCAGTCGAACTTGCTGGATTCTACAAACAATTACTGCAAGCACAGCCCGCATAGTTCCCAGGGCTGGCTATCAGTCACCCTTAAAGTGCTTTGGATTTTTAACAGCGCTGGGCAAGACCCCACAATGTATACAATAACCCACTAGCTCATTCCCTGGAATTCCTGCGCTCAGGGGAAAGGGGGCAGCAATTGCGTAGTGTTACCCTGATAGGAATAGCATGCGACTGGTAAAATAGCTAAAACCTGAAATCTAGCGGGAATCTAGTAATGACTAGCCCTGGCGGTAGCAAGTAACACAAGCATAACACAGGCAATAGCCACTGATGTCGTTTTAAGAGGCTCTCATTTCATCACGGGCGCTCAGCATTCATAGCATCCATAGCAGGTACCCACTGAATATCCCTTTTTCAGGTCCTCTAACAACCTTGGAAGTCCCTTCCCTTCCCTACGGCCAGCCACAGGATACCAAGGCTTGGATCGTCAGCACGTTTTCTTCTCTCTCATCCAATCCGATCAATCCAATTTTAGATCTGTTACCGGCACTGCTTTCTACTGTGTATTAGCATCTGTTGATGTGCGGTTTTATTTTAAAGAGTTTGTTTCATCATAACACTGAACACTTAAAAGGGGCTCTTTCAGCCCTTTTCATTCTTCCGCAACCTTGGTCCTTGGTCCCTGGTGGAAGAACGCGAGAAGACGCGGGAAGACGTGGAAGACTACGCATACCAGCAGCTTGGGCCGAATAACAAATAGCATTCCTCTTCCCAATATCGAAATTCGTAAGTCAACTCTATCTGTCTAACATGAAGGCATGCAAGATTCGGTTTAGGCTTTCTACATGCTTCAAATTCCTGTTTTGTAATTGGCCACTCGCCTAAGACTCGTATACATACGTATACGCACCAAGCACACCTACGTCGCATAACACAAGAAAACATTGACGAGGACAGATGCGGGATGTTTGCCGTTCACTAAAACCACAATAACCGCAATGTCAGGATGTTTCATCTCCTGCCCGTCATATTTAGAAGCCGCTTGAATCCGCTTGAATCTAAGACTAAGTAAAGCCGAGAGATTTCAAGCCAGGGCTTATTGGGCTAATCGACGATTATCGATGATTATGATTGTGCTCCGTGCCATTATATCTCCTCTGTGGCGTGGACGATGGAGAAAAAAAAGTACATATCCTATGTAAAAAAGAAAAACCTCCGAGTTCCAACATTTCATCTCGGATGGGACTAGCCTTGACTAGGCTATTAAAAGAAACCATCGTGAACTTGAGGCTCCGCGGGGTGGTAAGTGGCTAGTCTTCCCGGATACCCCCCTTACCTGTTGAAGGTTTGCTCGTATGAAACGTCGTCATCATGTGGTTTCTCAGCCAAAATACGAGATGCAAAAGCAGGATATATACTTCGGAGCCACGTATCACGTCCTTTTTACCACTTTAGCAACTTTTTACAGCTTGCGGTTCGCCATTGTCATCCACTCTTCGAGTTCCTTGGAAACACACTGGTCGAAGGTTTCTTCATTGCCGGTTACATCTGTTATGTACTCTGGTTACATGAATCGTTGGTAACCTGTTGTTTGTAATATCTTCCTATCCATTACTTAGCCCATTACTTAGCTGAGGCAGCATCCTACGTCCCAAGCGAATGGTTGCTCATCTTGCAGATGGGTAGATAAACCTACGGCGCGGCATATTCACCCCGCTAGTTGACAGCTTTCACTCAACCCAAATAGGGCTTCTATGGCGCGTCAGCTGCATGTCAGCTAACCGCGAACGCTGATTAGGGTCCGTGTCATACGTTAGTAGCCGAAGGTTGGTAGCCACGTGCGGTAAGAGGCTTGTCTGACCTAGGCGACCAGACGGCTCGTGTCGTTTATATGCAGTTATCAATAGTGCATAGGAATGGCAAGCCATTTTTACAATAGTAGGTGAAGTGTTCAACTCTTACGGCAGGATCATGCAAGATGATGAAATGCTTCCAAGAGGATTGTCTTCGGATCGTCATAATGTGCTTAGTTAGATTAGCAAAAATATGTATAATATTTTATACCTATTTCTGATTTGATTTTGCGATTTTCAGCAGTTGATTTCAATGATCGTGTCCTAGTTATCGTTTTGGCTGACTCTCGTCTCATTGAATGCACTACGAAAATGGTTAACCCCTATTATGGCGTAATACCTATGCCCACTTCATTTTGATGACAAGTATTTATAGTAGCCACCCAAATAGTGCTAAGCCATCGGCAAGATGATAAGATCTATTTATCTATGCAAGAAATCATTTCTCGCTTTGTACCTACGTTGTATCCAATCCTCTCTTTTTTTCTTGGCTCATGTACCGATTCGGACTTTCTACAAATACAGGAACCGGCCGAGTGTCAGCCTTTTCATTTTAGGTACGTATACGACAGATATGATAAATAGGTAGGTAGGCTCGCTCAAGAGGGAACTATTCTCAACTTAGCCTCGACGGAACTGATCAACTCGGCATTTCCACTTGGGGGATTTGGTTTTGAGCCGCCCGGTGGTCCCGTGGGCCTAAACATCAACTTGAGACGACGGCTTTGGCGACTCTGCAAATCTTCACTGTCGATCTCGCGGAGCTAACCGGTCCTGAGGCTCCAACTAGAAGTCGAGTTCGAGAAGGGATAGAGTCTTACCGACCCAAACTCGGTAGTATTGAGAGCGGAAAACAAGATCGTCGGAGGTGGATGTACAGGTACATATACATGTGGGTAGAAATAGCCATCGACCTGGTCGCGGACGGGAAACGACCTTATCGAAATTAAACGATCTTCGAGACCCAATTTGATTGACGAATGCAACACATCAATCGCGAGTGATAAAGTGGGAGTAGCATAGTAGCATGCCTACTATGTAGAAACTAAGGTAAGAGAAGTTCCCTACTCCGATATTAGTTATTTTAATAGGTAGGTAGATTCAGCACTATGCTACTATGTACACTACACTCGAACTACACCAAGTTGAGGTGCCGGGATTCTAGAGCTGGCTAGCATTTGGTAGATAATACTCTCATCAGCGTTCCCACAACTTGACTCGCGCAGCCGTTGCCACACTCTTTCGACAAAATCGCCGTCACACAGTTTTAGTATAACACATAACACACAGCACACACAAATATTGCAAAAGAAGGGATGCGTTTAAGGGGGAGCATTGAAACGGACAGACTCGGCGAAGCTTACGAGTAAAATCCTTGAATCATATGAATAATAGTCGTCTTGCCTTACGTACATACTGCCTTAGTCAAATGCTACTAAGGCTCGGCACCTCAGAAGAGACGACTTGTCTACAACATGATGTGTGTAATGCCTCTTGCGTAGGCAAAGACAGTATACGCATACCCACCTGGGCAGTCAGCCAATATGTCGTGCTCGATATCTAAGATAGCTTGAGGACGACGTTGTGCAAGGGACGGGTATGAGCTTCATCTTAATTATGAAATTGCGAGCAGGGGGGGTTTCCTGGGTGGTGCTGGTGGCCGCCAGTTGGTGGTAAATCAACTCTCTTTATGCTCTTAATTGCGCTTGCGCCAATTACAATGGCACACCGAATTTGCTCCTATCAGAAGTTGACGACCTTTCACATGCGGAACGTTCTAACGTCTGTCTAATGTCGGTTATGCATTTTACGCTGTTCTACGCACAGTATGTCGATGAAATAAAACCTAGTAATACCCAGTAGAAGGGAGTGATCGTCATAATCGTCCATATCTCACCTATTAGGGAAGTTAGAGGAGAGGTCTTCTCAAGTCAACCCAACTTTACCCCTGACTTGATGGTGTTCAGTGGCTTTCTAAAGGAGGGGTGGGAAACTAGCGGTAACTAAGCGTTGTTTACTATTCGTGCTACTTGGTCGAATCATGACGACGAGGCTACTTTGCTGCTTTCAGGGACATGCCCAGGAGCATGCTTCTAGAGACTAACATAAAGTTGTTAACTTTGGTCCCTGCAGCCGCCTCGAATCCGTTTTTTAATAGCGAGGGGAAAAAAGGTAGATTGAGTAGATTGATCAAACTGATCTGGAATAACAGCCAACTTAATCTTTACTTCAAATCCTAATTTAGAAACAGAGCATCGTTTGACTAAGAAGTCTCGATTGTTCGAACATCTTAATTGTCATGTTTCATGCATATCTCTCTCGGGACATAAGACATGGAATACGCTGGAATTCATATGATTTGTTGGTTCGATGTGCTTCAAGTTTTGGGACGAACGTTCTCATTCGAGGCTCCAGATTCTCCCTCAATCAATACCTCTAGCTACCTACCTTACTTGGGTAGTATGGAGGTATGGGGAGGTAGGTAACGGTGGTGATAATAATAAACAAGCAAATATTACCTTGGAACAGCACTAGGTAAGCTGGTAGAATATAACAAAGGATGCTGCAGAGTCAAGTCAAGACTGTCAAGTTGAGGACTTTTCATATGCAGGTATAATGTAGCGTCTTGACCGTATCTGGTATAAGACCCCCTCTAATTGGACGGATGAAGATTGGAAATGTTGCCAAGTTGCATGATGGAGAGACAGGGGTGGCGGATAAGTGGGTCGACGCACACACACTACCTGGCCACTACATGGCTACTACTATGCGGTACAGCATCTCTACATGGTCTACACGGTCTACCAGGAGTCTACGCAGGTTTTAGCGTGGTAGCTCCTAGTACTCCTGGTACATGCCTAGTACACTCCCTAGCTTGATACCCCCAGCTAACACAATTCCAGATGTCCACAATTTTTTTAGTCTAGTACCCCTCCAAAATCTCCAAAATAACCACCTGGGCACTCTGCAGTGGGCAAAATATTATACATAGAAAAACACTACGCTTCTCTCCTGACCACCGGTCTCTTTTCTCGAGACTTTTCGTCTGCCACACGAACTTCCTTCGCGTAAACCATAGACATAGACAGACTTTATCCTTCAGCCTTCGTTGACTTGGATAGTCTATCCATTCATTTTCGTCTTTCAGACAACCTTTTGCCTATAGAGCTTCACTTGACCCGGCCACATTTCCCCGCCTTGTGTTGAAACAACTAAGACAAGATGTGTGCAGACATGTAAGTTTCTTTGATCCTTTGAACATCGGATAACATATTTCCATGTCAAGCTAGCAAGTACACATTCATAAAAGTTCAATTGACTAATATATCCACTTACAGCAACGTCGACGTCCTCGTTATCGGTGCTGGCCCTACCGGTTTGGGTGCTGCGAAGCGCCTGCACCAAGTTGTATGCCACACCGCCATTCACCTACTAAATTATCGTGGGCTAACATTATGGTGTAGAATGGACCTTCGTGGTTAATCATTGACTCTAACGAGAAGGCTGGTGGTCTTGCCTCCACTGACGTCACTCCTGAGGGCTTCGTAAGTCTATATTCACCTCAAGGTCGTTTCTGCACAGCAATGAGCTAACCGTCGACTCTGCTTAACAGCTCTACGATGTCGGTGGTCACGTCATCTTCTCCCACTACAAGTACTTCGACGACTGCATCGACGAGGCTCTCCCTAAGGAAGATGACTGGTACACTCACCAGCGTATCTCCTACGTCCGCTACAAGGGCCTTTGGGTCCCTTACCCCTTCCAGAACAACATCTCTATGCTGCCTAAGGAGGACCAGGTTGAGGCCCTTGATGGTCTAATCGATGCTTCCTTGGAGGTTCGTGTCGCGAACACCAAGCCCAAGGACTTCGATGAGTGGATCTTGCGTATGACCGGTAAGGGTATTGCCGACATGTTCATGCGGCCATACAACTACAAGGTCTGGGCTGTTCCTACCAGCAAGGTAAGTCGTAAAATATTCACAAAATACGGAGGAAGAAGTTAGCTAATTTGCGGTCTCTAGATGCAATGCCAATGGCTCGGTGAGCGTGTGGCTGCCCCTGACGTCAAGAATGTTGTGAAGAACGTCGTTCTGAACAAGGTTGCTGGTAACTGGGGTCCTAACGCCACTTTCCGCTTCCCTGCCCGTGACGGTACTGGTGGTATCTGGATTGCCGTTGCCGACACTCTCCCCAAAGAGAAGAAGCGCTTCGGCAAGAAGGGTGAGGTTACCAAGGTCGATGCCAACAAGAAGGTCGTCACTCTCCAGGACGGCACCACAATTGGCTACGACAAGCTCATCTCCACCATGAACGTTGACCAATTGGTCGAGTCCATGGGCAACCAGGAGCTAGTCACCCTTAGCAAGGGTCTCTTCTACTCTTCCACTCACGTCATCGGTGTTGGTCTACGTGGCGCACGACCCGAGCGTATCGGTGACAAGTGCTGGGTAAGTTATCAAAGAATTGAGTCGCATTGAACTGTCGCTAATTATCCTCAGCTATACTTCCCCGAAGACAACTGCCCGTTCTACCGTGCAACCATCTTCTCTAACTACTCCCCCTACAACCAGCCCCAGGCTGATGTTAAGCTCCCGACGATCCAGATCGCCGATGGTAGCAAGCCTGCCAGCTCAGAGCCCAAGGAGGGCCCTTACTGGTCTATCATGTTGGAGGTTTCCCAATCTTCCATGAAGCCGGTTGACGAGGCCAACCTCCTGAAGGACTGCATTCAGGGCTTAGTCAACACCGACATGATCAAGTCTACTGACGAGATTGTCTCCACTTACCACCGCAAGTTCGACCACGGTTACCCCACACCTACCCTAGAGCGTGAAGGTGTTCTCAAGCAACTTCTTCCCAAGCTCCAGGACCTCGACATCTACTCTCGTGGCCGTTTCGGCAGCTGGAGATACGAGGTTGGTAACCAGGACCACTCGTTTATGTTGGGTGTTGAGGCCGCCGACCACATCGTCAACGGTGCCGTCGAACTTACGCTTAACTACCCCGACTTCGTCAACACCCGCCAGAACACCGAGCGTCGTCTCGACCAAGGCCCGTTGGCGGCTAAGAAGAGCATTCCTTCGCACCCCAAATAAATGCCGGTCTCAATGGCAATTGGCCCTTGAATGGCGCATAGGCTCGCTTAATCTTGCGTAGCCTGGAGGCCCCTATAAAATAGTAGGGAGCTTTTAAGAGTTATGTTGGGCATATGGCAGTTCACGTTTGATGAGTGCGACGGTAATGGAATGTTAGGATGATTCTAATGCGGTCGTGTGATGATATGGCATTATAAACCCATGTTTCTCTGCGTTAGAGAGCCTGATGAATAGAAAGAAAGAAATAGAATTATGAACCCATTGCTTTTTGATTGTACAAATAGTGAGTGTGCATAATGTACGGTGATGTAACTCGGTTCGCTCGACCAATAAGTTTGGGCGAGGTTGAAAATCCACCTATCTCTAAGTGAAGAGTCGCATGAAATATTGATAGCCTTGCAGCTGTTAAAATCTTACATGCCTCCGGCTACTACATAGTTTACGTAGGTGGCTCATAGAGATCTCTTGGTTCTCGATAGCAAATGACAAATCTGTTCATGTAGGCACTGTACCTGATAAAACATTTGCCCCTTAATACAACTCGGCGGCATATGTTTAGTGGTATCGCTGACGTATCTGGCGTCCTGTAATACCATTTTGCGTGCGGTTGAAAAAATGTTGTCAAAAGAAGAGTCGTGGGATTGCTTTTTAGTAAGTGTCTAGATAAACTAATTATGCCACTTGTATCGACTAAATAAATGTAGCCGAAGTGACCCCATTCGCTGCCAAGGATATCCTGCTAAAGGTTATCCATAATGAGATAGAGTTGGAGATTTTAGAGCCCTGGAGATTTTATTAAACTACCAGGCTACGTAACTGCGCCCAGGTTTACCGTTTGTAGGAGCGATGATGTTCGTCACATCCCACGCAGCTTGCCACGGCTCGGAGCTCCCGCACTTTCCAACTATGTCAAGTGTGTTCTGCAAATCTAGTGGAAGTTTGGTAAGAGGCGGCAGATGTTCTCCCATAACTCGATGACCGGGTTAGATGCAGGTTTTACTAGGGAATAAAAGAGGGGAAGACTAGGTTTCAGATGTAACTCCTGTTAGCGGGATACCAACATTGATGAGGGGCGGTCGCGACATCCATGGACACTGGACAGAAAATATGTGTGGATGTATGAATTTGTGTGTACCTTCTGTACATTCTGTCTGTACATTCTAATGTATGAGGGATGAGCATTATATCTATGTATAAACGTATAAACGCCTCTCATCTACAATTATGTATGCGGGCAAGAAGAGGTGGATTGTCTCTCCTCTCTTTGTATTAGTTTATTAAACGAATTTTCTTGTACCACGAAAAGTCTGACCATTCACAATATTTACCAAGGTCCTACACTATGGAACTGGATCACTGGATCCTGGATCTTTAATGTACAATAGAGAGCAAACCGGTCCTAGACTTCTATGAGACTAAGCGACAAGCACCAGCACCAAAGACAAATCACCAAAAGCACCAAAAGCACCAAATTCCAACTTGCAGGATTCCACAAACCCGTCACCAGCCAGACCAGTGCCAGACCCATTACCAGTACCAGTCCAGTAGATGACGACCCTAAAAATTAGTGCACCTTGTTCCCTGGACAAGTTATACAAAAGCCGACGCACAGAAGCACCGGGCGGAGATCGTCAGCCCAGCAGACCCAGACTCAGACCCAGACACTCCAGACACTCCAGACACTGGACCTGAACACACTGAATTTTTTCAGTTTCGGTTTTGAGGGTGGCCAGACAAGCCATGTGTGTCGCGACAGTGGCATCTTGCTTACTCTTTTCCCACTGAACGACGCCGTGGCAGGCCTACCTTGTTCTACATTGCCTACCTCTTAGGTACTAATGTATGCCGAGATATCATCATGGACGGGTCCGTGGCCACATCGGACGACCAGCTCGATCCCCCAGCCCGTATTTTCGATCGGCTCCGGCAGCTAGGCGGCTTTACTTGGGATGAATCGAGGAGGCCATTCCATTCAAGCTATGACAACTGGTATCCTATATTCCTGAATGCGATGAGTTTCGCATAATTACAATAGTAGATGTCTAACATGGAGCGTCTTTGTCTAGGCACATCTATGGCACCAGATTTGTATCGCCGTATTCAACCACTACAACGACCACACCCTTGCAAGCCCTAGGCAGCCCGCCGGGGATCGTCAAATTAGTCCCGAGCCGCCCATCGCCTAACGACGTGCACGTCGTTGGTTTTACCTCGCAGAGCGAAGGGAGCAGCGAACGTTCGTCGACCTCTCCTCCCGCCTTCTCTAGCCTAGCTACCGACCTTTCCAACGTTGAAGAGCAGCAGATCGTCGCGCGCGTTTCCTACCATGTTCTTCGCGAGGAGAGGACCTTTCATATAGCAAAGAGTTTGATGGCAACGGCCGATCCAGAAGGAGTACACAATGTGAAGCCGATTGACCTCATTCGCTTAAGCCCGCAACCGGGCGACCGTGCCCCCATAATCGTGGCGATCTATGAGCATCCAGGAGAGAACTACCTTTTTGATACCCTGGATCTCGGGCCAGCTTTTTACTATGCTAGAAAAATCGAGGACCGGTTCGAGGCCTATCGAAGGAATGACTTTGTCCTGAAACCTCCCATTAGTCTGGTAAATTTCCTCGACTTCGCAATTGGTGCTACGCAATGCTTGGAGATATTGCATCATGGTCACGGTATGGTCCATGGAGAAATAAGAGCTGATGCATTTCACTTCAATATCGAAACGAACAAAGTAAAGCTAATATCGTTTGGCTCGGGGGTAAGGTCGTTCGAACACGGGCTCACTAGCACTGGATGGTCGACGCTCTCCAAGGAGCTTGGGGCAAAGAACAAACTAGTTTACATTAGTCCAGAACAAACTGGTCGCATGCCAGTAGAGCCAGATACGAGGACTGACATTTATTCTCTAGGTGTCCTGTTTTGGATGCTTCTAACTCAGCAGCCTGTCTTCACGGGGGCTACGCCACTAGATATTGTTCAGAGTGTACTAAACCGTCGTATTCCTTTAGTGTCTAGTATCCGGACAGATGTACCTGAAGTTCTTGGTCGCATCATACAGAAATGTACATCCAAGAATATCTCCGATCGATATCATTCAGCCAGTGGTCTGCGCCATGACTTACAAACGGTACAAAAGTTACTGGGGAATGGCGATTGGACGGCTCTAAAAGAGTGGCACATTGCCTCTAAGGATATTTCGTCATTCTTTATGTTACCTACAGCCATGGTTGGGCGCCGGAAGGAACTCGCCGAGATCGTGAAAGTCATTGAGAGAGTCGCAAGGGGTCATGCAATTGCAAGTATAGGAGCAGCTAATCGGTTTTCGGACAATTCTGCCCTATCAAGCGAGCTTATAGATACTGCTGATATTTCTAGCGAAGGTGCGAGTTCTGTGGAGGGGGGACTGCGACGAAGCGGCTCTTTTACACAATCCTTCTCAGATTCAAGACCAGCGAGAAGCACTTTTCAGCCTTCGATCAATGGCACCGACACTCAAACCATCTCTGGCGATACTATATCTTCGAATCAGTCAGGCACCAAATTAGCCAAATCTTGGGATAGGCACCAATCTGTCTCTCTTGAGCCTAAAACCGTCCTCGACACTCTTGGTGAGCAAAGACAGGCCTCTTCGCGCCATAGCGGCACGGAAACCTCTAGTCTTTCAAGACAATTGGGATCAGCAAAGTTTCGAAGGCGAGGTTATTGTGAAGTCGTTACTATCGAAGGTGCAGGAGGCCTGGGCAAGAGTTTCCTTGTTCAACAAGTATTGGCTGATGCAAGGCGGAGAGGATATTGCGCAACAGCAAAATTCGACACTGCCAGGAGAACAGCATTTGGACCACTGCTAAAGCTCGTATCCTCTCTATTCAAGCAGGTATGGGGTGAGAGCAATACGGATACTCCTCTCCACCGGGCTTTGAAGGACTACGTTCGTCCAATATGGCCGATGCTTCACAATTTACTCGGATTGCCCGAGTTTCTCTTAGGCTCCCAAGCACCAACGCCTGCTCCATCTCCGTCGCCGCAGTTATCACTCAATGGGCGTTTTAATAAAATTCCCGCAAGTAGGCGTAGCTCATCCCCCGTGAACTCACCCGTGAAGCCAGGAAAACCTCGTCCCCATAGTCCACGTATAACGTCGCAGAGTTCCCAAGATTTCTTACGAACTGGCGGTTCTACGAAAACGATTCGCTTAATGAACACGTTCCTAGATCTACTAAGAATATTTACGAGCCATCACTTCGTCTGTCTATGCCTAGACGATCTTCAATTCGCCGATGACGAATCTTTAGAGTTAATCACTCAAGTGATTTCGGCTCGGTTGAAAATGGTTCTCATTATAACCTACCGACCTGAGGAATTATCTCCTGATAAGGTCCAAAAGATCCTCCAGCCAGCCGAGACTGATGGTAACTCATGTCTTCCTCACCTACTCCACTGATAAAAGCTAAGTTTTAAGTCAAAACAGAACACCCTAGATCTGGTAGTCCACGGATTACCAGAATCGTCCTTTCTCCATTAACCGAAGAAGAGATCTTCGAATATGTTGCATCAACGTTGTGTAGGCCCCTCTCAGACGTGACAGCTTTGGGCCACGTAATCCAGTCCAAGACCGCCGGTAATCCTTTCTACATGAGGGAGATGTTGAATGCTTGCTACCGCAAAAGATGTATATGGTATGACTATAAGGAGAATAGGTGGCTTTTCGACCTAGATTGGCTGTTTGAACAGTTCAAAGGAGAGGGTAATTACGACATCTTGAATAATGACTTCATCACACGCCGATTAAGCGAGCTTCCAGCGGCATCGCGAGCTATCTTGGCATGGGCAGCTCTTTTAGGAATCTCGTTCTCATTTGATCTGGTATGCCAACTTCTGGCCGGCGAATACGATGTTGTCGGCGAGGAAGAAGGCGATGAGATGAGTGGCATCCTTTACCGCACAAAGTACTCCAAACAACAGGCGGTAGATGGCTTACAAGCAGCAGTCAGGGCTCACATCATCGTTCAAGGTGAAACTGACGACAGATTTCGGTTTGCTCACGACAGATATGTTCAAGCAGCGGCGTCCTTAAAGGAATGCAATACTCCTCAGATGCATTTCGCCATTGCACAGACATTAATGAAGCATGATCGACCCGAACTCAAATCAAGAGATAATACGGCTTCGCACATTACAGAGGCAGTTCACATAATTAAGAGCCGGGTTCATATTCGCCAGCCGTTTCGAAAATATCTGATGGAATGTGCTCTGTTTTCTGTGGAGAATGGTGCTAGACCGACCGCCGCCAAATATTATCACAGCGCCATATTGCTCCTACAACCAGATCCGTGGACGGATGGGCTCGAAGATGTCGACTACGAAGAAACCCTCAAACTTCATTTGCGTGCAGCGGAGTGCTATATTTACATGGGAAATAATGGGACAGCTCACGATCTCGCGGATACTATTCTCAGCAGTGCCAAAAATGCTGAGGACAAGGCCCCTGCCTGGCTTCTCCTAGCCCGAGTTCAATCACAAAACGGGAACGCAGAGGCAGCGCTTGTTATCCTAAAAGAGAGTCTGTCTCAGTTGAAAGTTGACGTTGATGCGCAGCCAACCCTGGAGAAGTGCGACGCGCTCTTCATGGAGCTAGCCGCCAAGATTAAAAGCATGGACAGAGCAGAGATCCTGAACCCCCTTGGTGTTATAGATACTCACCAAGTTACTATCGGTGCTATTCTCATCGATGCTATCAGTGCTGCCTGGTGGAGTAATAATCTCGACTTTTATAACCTCTCACTCACACACGTCGTCCTCGCTCTAAAACAAAAACATTTCCCCCATTCTAGTACAGCTTTTCTCTACGTTGCTATGATCGCTCTATCCCGATTCAACATGGTCGAATTTGCCTCTGAGCTTGGCAGTCAGTGCCTGGAGCTCCTTGAGCGAACTCGGGATTCATTCGCTTCGGCTCGTGGGTATATGGTGTATGCCAGCTTTGTCAGCCATATCCAGGTTCCCATCAGCGTCTCCCTAAACCACGCAGAACAATCCGTCGAATTCGCGTCTAATGCTGGCGATCGCATATCTATCATTCTCAGCTTTGGACTTTCGACCCAAATGAGGTTTTTCGCAAGCGAAAACCTTACTTACCTAGAGTCAATCTGCCAATACTGCTGCGAAGAAGTACCTGCGTGGCACCAAGATACCAGGGGTGGGACTTTCTTGATAGCGGTAAGACAGATATGCCGTGCACTCCAAGGCAAGACGGAGACTGGAAAAGCAGAAACAGTGATGACAGATGATCAACATAACTCGAATAGCTACAAGTCTTGGCTTAACATAAAAACGAGGAACGGCGGCAGGTCGATCTTGATCTACGAAACCATGGAAATCATAGCGTTATACTTATACGGCTACCACAAAGAAGCTTGCGAGATGGGGCGAAGATGTCTCGATAAGTTAGATTTGATTTGGTCCGCCCGAAATTCTCGAGCCGTCATAGTATTCTATGGCCTTTCTCTGGCAGGTCTCATGCAGCGCAAATTAAGTGACCCCAGGACAGCTACCGAAGAGTTAGCAAATGAAGTACAGGATACAATCATAAGGCTCGAGGGCTTGAATAAGAAGATCAAAGATTGGCAGGTCATCACAGACGCCAACTATCTTGCTTGGTCAAAATTATTAGATGGAAATATCGCGGAGCTTCGCGAAGATCATGGCTCTGCTATACGACACTATGAAGCGGCTTTGGACCATGCTTCGGAATACAGTCTTCTCTTCGAAGAGGCCTTGGGAAATTTCTTAATGGCAGGCTTCTTCGTCAGGCAATCAGCAAGGCGATCAGCAACAGCGGCGTTGAGAGAATCGGTTGCTCTCTGGCGACAATTAGGGGCGGCCGGTGTTGCTCAACGTATTGAGGAGGACCACGGATTCCTTCTCCATAGTCCTGCTCGCCATGCTAGGACGGCCGAAGTTGCTGTGCAGACTGATTTTGCTGGTGATTCCGCATCTGTGACGTACGCTGCTGCGGATGGCGAAGACGTTCCACAATCAGTACAGCCTGTCAATGAAGAAACGAAGGAAACTAGGATGGCTGCTTGGCGCGGCTCGATGCAACCCGAAGCCGGTGCTGGCTTGCCCGCTCTCGATATGATCGACCTTCATGCCATTCTAGTTTCATCTCAAGTCATCTCTTCCGTCTTACGAGTTGACGATCTACTCAAGACAATGTGTGATGTTATCCTCCAAACCTGTGGCGGGTCCGCGACGCAGGCAGCGATTATTGTTCAAGATGAAGATGATGAGGACGACAATTGGTGTATTGCGGCTAGCGGTGATTCGGAAAAGGGCGCCACAGCCAACCTTCCCGGGCAACCACTTATCGGATCATCACTCGTTGCCGAGAACGTTGTTTTGTACTGCGCTCGATTCCGCGAAGTCGTCTTCATACCTGATCTTATTAGTGATGAGCGATTTGGAAAGGTCAGCGATTCTTGGCTGCAAAGAAATTCGTTAAGCAAAGCCGTCATTGCGATACCCATTTGCCACGGATCGAAGCCGCTACTTGGAGTACTTTATTTGGAGGGTGAGCCAGGTAGCTTTACCGATAGGAATGTTACCGTCCTACAATTACTGGTGAACCAGATTGGTATCAGTTATTCAAACGCCCTTGCCATGAAGGCAGTCGAGAAGGTATCGTCAGAGAATGAAGCCATGGTCAGGATACAGAGGCAGGCTGTTTCGAAAGCCCGATACGCTGAAGCTAAGGCCAAAGACGCCGAAGCCGAAGCCAAACGCAATGTCAAGATCGCCGAAGAAGCAGCCAAAGCCAAGAGCATCTTTCTCGCCAACGTCTCCCACGAACTGCGGACACCATTGAATGGTGTTATCGGCAATTCAGAGCTTTTACGAGACAGCAACCTCAATAAAGAACAAGCCGAAATGGCAGAATCTATTCGAGTCTCGGCGGACCTCTTACTCACAGTTATCAATGATATCCTCGATTTCTCCAAGATGGAAGCCGACAAGATGAAGCTTTACATTACTGCATTCAATCCAGAGGAAATGGTGCGCGAGGTCGTCAGAGCCGTTTCGTACAGCAATCGCGAAAAGACGTCCAAGAAAAGTGTACAAATCATTCAACATATCGACATACCGCCAATGCTCATATATGGGGATCCAATCCGCTTACATCAAGTTCTTGGAAATCTTATTAGTAATAGTCTCAAGTTCACCGAACACGGCTCTATTACTATTGGCACCAAAGTGGATTTGGATACACCTGAACAAGCAAAACTTACCTTCTGGGTTGAGGACACTGGTATCGGAATCCCGCCTAAGCAATTAGCTAAGCTCTTCACGCCTTTCAGTCAGGCGGACGCAAGTACTGCTCGCAAATATGGCGGTAGCGGACTCGGTCTTAGCATCTGCAAATCGCTTATTGAGAACATGATGAAAGGCGAGATTAAGCTAGAGAGCATAGAAAACAAAGGTACAAAGGCCTGGTTCACAGTCACATTTAAAAAGACGACGCCCGATGTGTCGGTAGGAGAAGCCCAACCCGTCACCACACCTTCGGGTATTGGAGGAAGACGTGACATCCCTCAGCCGATGCCCAATCACCATGTTTTTCATCCATTTGTAGACCTTTCCAAGATTCCAAAAGACCAAATACGCATCTGCATCGCGGAGGACAACCTTATCAACCAGAAGATTGCCATAAAGTTTGTGAATAAGCTCGGATATCACAAGGTCGATCCTTACGAGAATGGGCTCAAAGCCGTTGAAGGTCTACGGCAGAAGGCTAAGGAGGGTACTCCGTATCATGTCGTCTTGATGGATGTTCAAATGCCAATTCTCGACGGTTACCAAGCAACACAGTTGCTTCGCAAAGATGAAATCGAGGAGGTGAGGAAGGTTTTGGTAATTGCCATGACAGCTTCAGCAATACAGGGCGACCGAGAAAAATGTCTAGCATCTGGTATGAACGACTACCTCGCAAAACCAGTCAAGGCAGATTTGCTTAAGAGAAAGTTGGACACCTATACTACAGGGATCATTCAACCTCCAACGCCTCCTATTAGACATCAACCAGATCCTATCTCTACGCAAATCATGCCATCGGAATCATCGGATAGCAATGCCACACCCGTCCCCAGTCCTCCTACGGTGAATCCGCTCAACTTCTCAAGCCGCTCTCCACCTCTGATCCTACCAATGAAGAGCATAGATTCTACATACACTCCTAATAGCTCATCTAGCGACAAAACAGGGGATGAGGCCGTTTCCCCAACGAATCGACGGCGGAAATTAACGAAAAGTCGAAATAACAGCAGTGAGACGAAGAGTGCACTTACCAGTACTGATAAGCCGAGGGGTGTCTTAACCAAAAAGAATCCGAAACCATATTCAAGCACATCATCTCTACTAGAAAGCGATACGAGTCACGATGAATGACGATTGGGTTGACTTTATTTGATACATACGCAGGCGGGCCGGTAGTTGATCGGGACGGGGCATAAGTCTCGTATAGACGCATTTTGGAGTTGCAGGCGTCTTGATGGAAACGTGAATTATCTCGAGATGGTTGACAGGAATCCCATCACCTTTTTTTCATAGAAACATCATGTCTACCTAGGTAGTCAACATGAATGCTTCTTCTTTCTTGTTATGAACAAGTTCATATCTACGGACTCAATCGCATACAGGTTTACTCATAAGAGTAGCCTGTCTAGAATACCTTCTATTTTCTTCACTTCACTTCTTTCCCGTACGGGTCCAAAGATGACTTGTGCGAGGACCCCTTTTTGCCATACACAATTGGTATTTTAATCGTCACGGTCAAGGCATACGGGGGCGGCCGGGGCGAATTCAGGTGTTAGGATCAAACGGAGCATACTCGGGCATTTTTCCTACTCACTTTTGTTACCCCTTTTTCTATTATCTTTGGTCTTCATTGATTTTTTTTATTTGTTGTCTTTTTACGGATTAGGTTTTTTCTCGCACGAGTGGAAAAATAATCACGGGAAAGTTGGGAAATTCATGATTATCTGTTGCTGCTGCTGTTCCGGAGAAAATGAAAGCAAGCGAGGAGTTTGCGTCGAGATCGAGATTCATTCACGAGATATAGAAATACGTATGTTATGCATGAGGATTAGGGGGCACACGACACGGGCATTACATCACACGCACACGCATATATGATGGCATACATACATACCTAGGTACACATACGCAGAGTTTACGCTATCACGGAGTGGTTCAAGGGCGAGATGTGATGGCGGCTCGTTGGACAAAGTGAGGTTGGTTCATGATAACAACTACCAGCACAACACACAATTTAGGCGAAGCGGTGGTTAGCTGGATGGATACCTGGGTATACATACCTACCTACCTATTAAGCGACCGATCGTAGCAATCATCTTACCTCAAGGGAAGGGAATGAAGACGAAAGGACATACGGCTCCCTTCCTCTGTCCTTCCACGGGTCAGATGGTTTATCTCGGTCAGCTATTAGCCCTATTTCAAGAGTCCCCAAACACGCGAATACGTATTTAGGAATAAACAACAAATCTCCGGACATTTCTATTCTGATCTACGTGAATACTTTTTTAAAAGTGCAATACTTACTACATGTCTATATAAAAAGCCCACGATGAGTGATACCTGCTTATGAGAAAACTTACGATAGATCGTGTGGCTTTTTTGTCCTTTTGTCCTGTTGCTGACGTCGTCTCGCTAACGAGAATCGCGCAAATTCTGTACATAATAGCTACCTGTGTAAGACAATGTCTAAAATCCCACGTGGAAGACCCATTTCCCCACCAGCAATTGCAGTCCTCGCCGGTCGAAAGTGCAGATCCGTCAACTTAGAGGCGCTGCTAGCGGCAGCAGTAGTCGAGACATACGCACCCGCTTAGAAAGGCCCGAGATTTCGGAGCCAAAAAAAAAAGAGGAAAAAAAATTGTGAAGCGGCGGTTCGTGTAGGGATTTCTCTAAGTCGGTCCGAGGCGGCCCACCGGAAATAGGGAATTACTCCAACGAGAAAAGAAGGTGATAGAAAATTCAGAGGGAAGAAAAATGAAGGGGGAGTCTAGAATTTCTGACTCGTCGATCCACCACTAGAGGCTTTAGCCTGTTACCATTCAATTAGGTTAGTGAATTAGCACGTATCAGCATTTCAAAGTCGCGTATGGATCTCTATAGCTCCGGCAGTCTGGGACGGGTTAATAAGCCATGCTAGTCGGTCCGCCGCAAAATACAGCTGTGATCGCCTATGTGATCTGTGATACCTGATATAGATCGGGATAGATACAGAGGGGGGCGTACTATAGGGTCGGTGTAACAGAAATTACGCGGCGGCCTTATCTCCGGCTGCTTCTTGGTTAAACTGGAAGCTCCCGCGGTTGGGTCCTTCATCGACCGGGCAGAGGGTATCGAGGGACGAAAAGAGCAGGTGGCACAAACGGCCGGGGTACTAAGTTTCTAGGGATACCTTATTCGGAGGTCTTGAGGCTCGTCGTTATTTATTAGTCAAGCAAACGAAATTGACTAGTAAGGTGGCTTGCGCCCCCCGAGACTAAGGCGCTTGGTAGAACGTTTACTGTATCGAGGCATGTAATGGAAAGTAATTGCGAATATTTTGAAAATACATATCGTGTTTAGACACCGAAGGTAAATGGCCAAGCATGTATAATCAAGGACAGGCCCCCTACGTCTCTCGGGATTAGCAATCTCTATAATCGGGTTCCGCCGATTTCAACACAATGGGGCTATTTAGACTTCTCTCGAAGGGCTTCTTGAATTCGGGACTAAGCGACTGGCGATACAAGGAAGATTGCGGCTCGAGCAAGGTATAACACGTGCCTTCGTTCTGTTTCGCATTTTCCTTCCCTTTCTTTATGTGAGGCTCGGAGTCAAGTCCATGTGGAGGATGTGGAAGTGAAGTGAAGAATATCGCAGGGAGTGTCCCGTCCTTGAAGAGCGGGAGGCGTTCTGATAGCGTGTTTCAGCCACGCATCTAAGATCCAATCTAATGGCCGAAAAAGCAAAATATTACATAGTATGATATCTGCTTTTCCGGTTGATACGGGGCCGTGGAAACGGGAGAATGTGGCGTCCACGCGCATATGGTGAGCGACCTTAGCTTGTGGGGGGTAGAAAGAGACTTGAAATGAGCGGTAGTTCCAACAATTCCAAATTATCGGTGCAGGATCTGGTCAGACCGCTGCTTGGGTAGATTAAAAGTTTGACCGTTGTGATGAAAGGGATGATCGTAGTAGAGGTGGCTGTTTGGTCTGTCAGAGACGGACCATAAGGTATTGGTTAATAGGAAGTTGTCAATGCCATGGTCAAGGTTCATATGTAAAGGATCGGCGCGAGCCAAGAATATGGGAAGGTTGCCAGTATATGCTTGCATGTCGTGTAGCACACGCTCTCATGTGGGATATTTTGACATCCCGACTGGGAATCTCGTGGTCTCACATTGCGGTCAATGATCGGCCGCTGTAGCCGCTAGCCTGCTTTGTTAGATGCATACTGCTTCCCGGGACTCTTGCCTTTCTCAGAGGCACTACCTAGGCCGGAATGAACCTGGTACGCAGGACTGGTGACAATGTTCGTCCAACTCATACCCGGAATGGATATTTGACTCCGTATCTTGCATGAGGTCGGACCTCGGTTGCTGAGTTAAACAAACTTGCTCATGATGATGAGGGCTGGTAGTTATCTATGGAAATCGTTCGAGAATTGCATTGCTAGTAGGAATCGTAGATATCACGATGGTGGTGACGACACCATTTCCAGGTGCCTGGGGTTATTAAAAGCCACCTCGAGGGAATAAAGAGGTCATGGGAAGTTCGAGAAACCAACCCTTGCATCTCATTCGTGGGAATCTCGGGATTGTCGTAAAGAAAATAGAAGATACGTCCACCTATGGTGATTCAGTATTCCAGTGGTTTTAGATCTCAGAAATCAGCAGAATAAGGATTGTGAAAAGTTGACTGAATGTTGACTGAAGAGTTCCTCGAGACTTCGGTTAGCTGGAAATATCAAAAAACCAACATCGCGATTTTAGTAATACCTTCTATTTCAGTCCTTGCTTACACGTTGATTACAATCTTCACACCGGACGCATCATAAATGCAGCATGCGCTCCTCGGCAGCTAGCCTACTGCAAAGTAGATATGTACTGCTCTCCGGAAGTCCGTTCAGATTCCACCCATGCTATAGGCCCAGTCTGCTGAGGGAGTGTTCGATGCCGTAAGTGGACCTTTGCTAATCTAGGCTCGAGTACGTTGCCAAGTGAGTATTGCACAGTCATACTACCTGTCTGGATTAGCGATATCGACGTTTCTCGTGACAGGGAACTACATACATGCTTAGGTAGTTTGTAAATGTAGGAAACGGGGGCACGCTATGGTCGAATAGTTAAAGCTTGCCCGAGAAGGTTCAAGGTGTCGGCGGCTACGAATAAACTAGAGTTAGTCTATCCGCTGTTGTGCGTCTTCTTGGCTCTCCACTATCTCCAGTATGGAGGCCCATTCGGTTGTAACAGCGAGTCCTGGGGACCCGAATTATAATTGGTAAGGCGACAATTACCGGGTCAAAGTGTACGACCCATCAGCCTAGGGCAATGACCTAACTGGGTCGGTATAGCCACGAAAGTTACCGAGCAATAGGAACAGCTGCCGCTTAGAACCAGATGCTAGAAAAGAGGAAATAAACCCAATGAGGAAACCCCATCCGTAAGCCGACGCTTCATGTGTCAAGCTGCTCTCGAATATCACGATGAACTTGCATGGTCTGCCTGAGACATTCTGCTGTTGTTTCTTCTAGAGCCGCGCTGTACGTATAATGCAGGCTCGGAACTGGACAGTGCTTTCGATCTGGAACATTCATGGTGGGTTCCACTCGTTCGCTGTCGCTACCATAAGTCAGTGTTCTCTATCTGCATATTCAAATTGCACAGATTGCGAGCCTCCAAGGATAAGTTACGAGATTAAAGATGACACGATATTAACAACTCACAACCATTCCAATACCCTAAAACAAAAATAAACCGTTCGGGAGTGACAGGTTGAGATGTGCTAATCTTCGTACTCATCATCATCATCTAGGTATGATTGCTAGCATGTTTGGCTCCAGCTGAGAGTCTCGGATTTATGGCTGAAAGCCTGGCATCGGCTGGCATCCATGGTTTTAATGGTTGCTAAGTTGGTGTTTGATTTGCATGGCGTGCATCCAGGTTACCAGTCTGCCAATCTGCCAATCTGCCAATCTGCCAACCTGCCAACATACATACCAACTCGTCAGGACAACCGACGTAAAATGAGGAAGATGATGCAAAAGGGCTGATGAGGGTAACGGAGCGCGGGGCCGGAAACAAGTTGCTCAAGGGATGATACAGTTGATACAATTGTTGACTCTTTGGAGTTGAGAAAGTGAAAGTCTAGAATTGATGGCGTCGTTTCAAAGCCCGTCTCCTAGTTTCCACCCGACGTCTCCATCAGGCAACCTGAACCCTAATCTCCAAACCGCTCCTGACTTCTTCCAAACTGGGCGAAAACGTAAGAGCCAACATTCAACATTGGAGAAGGCACTGTGCTGATGTCTTAGGGGTCGTACAAGGTTTAAGCATTGCGTTTCCGTCTTAACTTGAGCCTGCCTGATTCTATTCCGGACCGGATGACAACCGCCTGTTGGTTGTAGCTTCTCTTGGAAAATGGGTCCAGCTTTTTACCTAGTAGCTTCTAGCTTACCAGCTATCCTGGCCAAGACTTATACTATGTGGCCTGTTGCTGATTGGTCCGCTGACGTTTCGTCTTCCCTTTTTAGGAATTACGAGGCGTAAGTACCATCGTACCTCCAGCTCTCATAGTTGTAGGATCCTGGAATCAATCCTTTCAAGGGTTAACACTCTTAACATTTGAAAGTTGTCCTTTTTCATTTTTTTACTATGCAAATGAAGATATTTCATATGTTGTCTAATGATGCATACATATTCCTATGAGGTGGATGAGATATACTATGTATGAGGTAAGTACTTACCTTGCCACATAAACAAATATTGATTAATATTTTGAAATATACGTACACGCATGTATACAGCCACATATTTCTTCTGAACGCCATCGCCATCCTATCTAAGCCTTTGCGTGATGGGATTCGTCAAATCTTTTATCGCTGGCTATGTATATTCGGTCACACGAGGATGGGTAGTCAACGCCATACATGTTGATAGGCATCCAAGATCATATAAATATCGAGCCCGTGCTTCGTATCCAATGCTGTTGTATGACAGAATCTGCATTTGCCTATCGAAAAAAGTTCCGGTCTCACAGAAGGGAAGCGATTGGCAGTGCTTGCGCCTTTCGTCATAAATCATCAAATGTTAAGGCAACGGCCCATACGAGCGACAATGTTTACGAGGTGCGCCGCAGAAGAACTAGGCATGTTTGAGAGACGATCTGTTTACCCAGTAATTATTGGTTACACGCTGTGCTGCACCACATTACACGTGCTCGTGCAGACGGTAGCCAGGTTGTCAACCACTGCGCCGTAAATCGAGAACTAGTTGGCTCGTGTACGAACGGGCTCTAGAACTCTGGAACTTTGAATCTCAGATATTTATTGAATCTTATTGAACCCTTAACATTGGATTTCATGTGCCGCACCTGTGTCACCTCATCGACAACATTGTTCGACGTCCAGTGAGGCTCTCAGGTTGCTGGTCTCTGTCATCAGCCACAAACTGACGTATCGACTGAAAGTGATCGATGCTATTCTATAAACGGTTGCGGCTGGCTATAGGGGCCTAGACAGGTAACAAATTTTGCCGTACCAAATTTTCGCCTAACGCCAAGCGGAAGCATTCGGTTATGGCGTCGATAGACTACTGTACCAGCCCTGGGGACTATTGTACACACTACAAGTACCATGTCTGGTAACCGCCCAGCAGTCACCAAGCTGAAATTCGTACCTAGTAAGAAAGCTAGTATATGGATACCAAACGAGAATCGCAACGACGGACGTGACCAAAAGTAGCAGCGTTAATGCAAAATCCACGAGGTATTCCTTGCACATGCGGTAAACTCTTCGTCCTTGACAGGGCTCTAAGCACAGGCATGAGGTAAGGTTAAAAGCAACCTTAAATGCCGGCATTTACGTTCATCACCTGATGAATCGACATGTTCACTGTTTTCAGCACTCAGCACACACGGGAAGGCCTTGACAAGGAGTTAAATCCGGGTAAGGAAGTGGTCCAGGGCTAGGTCGAACATGGCACTACATCATGTATGTATGCTAGCTTACACGGAGGGGTGCCACATGTAGTACGGAAGAAGCTACGGGGTTTGAATTGGATGAGCTGGATACTAGGTAGTCAGGTAAAAAGGTAAGCTGGATGTGATAAAAAGATGTATCCGGCTGGGAATAGTCGCATCTTAGTCTATCTGTTACGACAAATCTTACCAACATGATTGCTGGTTAATTATAAGGACTCCATTCTAAAACTATCAAGGTCGTGACAAGAGAATGGAAACTCTCGAGAATACGACATGGACATCGGGCGATAGCTTCGTGTAGTAGTAAATAAGCAGAGTTACCAGATTTCTGCATGTAACCCATGTTATCCCATGTAAGGTGTGAAGCACTTGGGCTGCATGTTCAGGGTCGTTGGGATTGTATTTGTACCAAGCTCAAGCTGTAAGTACTCTTCTTACAGAGCTTCCAAGCTGGATGTTGGATCCCTCATCCTATGAGAAGGAGGGAGAAGGAAAGAGACTTTAGTTGAAAATAATTCTTGTATTGTTGTGGCTTAGCGCATTTCCGAACTTCTGCCCCTCCTTTAGTCTCTTTGGTCTCTTTACACTAGTCCTGACTGTCCCTCTAGGTAGGCTCTAGTCCCTCAGTCCCTTTAGCTTTAGTCTCAACCTTGAACTGATCTAAGCTTGAACTGGATTGACTAGGGCTAGCAGGGCTAGTAGGTTGGACTGCCCAGGCTGGTTTGACGGGTTTTCACTGGCCTAATCCACAACCCCTCCCGTCAATCGCCCTACGCTCCGCCACTGAAATGTCTGCAACAACGATGGCCTTTCCCTATTTCGACATAATTGTCAACCCCCGGCATCGAAAATCCGAAACCCTTGTCGTGAAAAAAACCAGTGAAAGTACATGATCGATGTTTCAGAGCGGGTTCTTTTCTCCTTCTTCCACAAAACAGCATTGGTCAAATGTCGAGTGTCGGATCTAGATGAGGTAATTCTCATTCCGCGGGCTGGGATGTTTGACCCGGCAGAGCGACTCTGGAAAATGACCGCAATCTATACGCCATGTACCACATATTATGGCACTATATTACCACTATGTATATCTCTTATGTATATTATGTATACATATACCGCATATACCTACGATGTATACTACGATACTATGTGGTATGTATGTGACGAGCTACTACCACGTTATTGCAGCCCTCCTTCAATTCCCCGAACCCCCTAGTCTTCCGCCTTAGTTGAAACGTCTAAATATGAAAGATCGACTTGCCTAATCAGGCTGACTTTGAAACATTGCCGACAAGGGCTGCGAGAAGGCGAAACCATGCAAATATGCAAATGCCTGGCTAATCGATTTTTGATTGCTCAATGCCTGAATGGCCTACACACCTGTACAGTAGACCGAATTGTTTCTTTACCCATACATAATCGAAACAACATAACACGGTCAAGACTTTCGGTCCCGAGACACGGCGTTCTTACTAAGTATGTAAATAAATCGCCATCTTTTTTTCTCTCTCGTCGGGACAAGCTTTTAGCACCTCTAGTCAGGTCAGATCTCTTAGGCTCAAGTCCCCTAGGCAAGGGACAGGCATCGTAGCCACGCGGCCGCAGCAGCCGTAGAATCGAGCTTTACCTGTCTAATGCAATATGGTAATTGTATTACTGTTGTTCGTATATTTTATTTACCTACCTAAGATATTATTTTTTGTATTTTGTTGTATCTTTTTTTTCCGACCTACCTAACGTAGACTGAATCCTAGGTATACGGGCGATGCTGATCTTTCTAAAGAGGCAGTCAGCTGCCAAGATGCTAGGATTGTTTGTTCCCGTTGCGCGTTGCGCGTTATCAACTTGTTGCGAGATCGGGAATATTCACAACCCTTCTTACAGCTTACACCGTTGGCGTTGGAATCTTACAGGTTGGTTACAGGATTAGCAGCCCCTGGTTTTGAGGAATAATAACAGGACCCCGCCATCGTGCATACTTTGCTTTTGCTCGAACCGCGTAGGGACGCATGTCAGCTATGTAGGTATGATGCTTTGATATTTTATGAAAAGCTTCATTACATACTACTATGTACGTATGCTACTATGTATGTAGTATACAAGTGGGAAACTAGGAAACTAGACTATACCAGACCCAAGTTATGGGAGGTTACATTGCACAAGAGTCTCAAACCCCATACTTAGGTATCTACCGTATATCTTACTCTGATACAACGAGATGGATTGAAACTTGTTGCATACCTGCTCATCCACAGCAAGCTTGGTTTTTTTTTTTGTCGAGTACATTCTTCCATGCAGACTACACAGACATGCCTACATGCCTGCTGCATACGCTAGACTGGAAGAACCGGCGTCGATTCCGTACAGTCGCGCACGGTATGGAGTACTTAGGTCCCGACCTGGCAAGTTTCTAGTTTCTCTCGGTCTTGTACATACGACATACATACGGCACATATGTAGGTAACTGGGGTACACGAGCTGGGGGGGGTTGAGAGTGGGAGTGGGAGAGCTTCGAAGCACGTAGTAGATAGAAGATGTCTGCTTCGTACAGCCACACATATACACACTCATACATGATGCCTACATGCCTACATATCTACCTGCCTACATACATACCTACATATGTACACGCACCCACCCACACAAACAACGAGTTTACCTGGGTTACGGGCTCTGTCGACTAGGGGGGATACGGGACACTAGAGGAGATCAGTTATTTGTACACTCCTTCTCATCCCTTCTCGCGGCATGACTCGAGTTGGGTCTTGTCTAAGGCGGCCTCCTACTTACTAGGTATAGAAAGTACATAATATGGTATGGTACATATGTATGTAGGTATGTATGTAGGTGGGCGTAGTGCTGCTCAGCCCTTCAAGGAGCCAATGATTCTAGGCTATTTTCTATCAGAGGTAAGTAGATATTCTTGTAACCATGTACTTATCCAGTATCCACATACCTCGAGCGCGAAGAGACCCCACTTTTCAGCTGCTGACGCTCTTTTTTCCAAGCCCGGTATAGAACGCTGAGCAAGTACACCCTGCACTGTACTTACCCCTTTTGACCTATCCATATTAGTTTCGCACTTACCACTCACCAACGGTCTCTGCCGAATTCCCTAACCACATATACGCATATACATAACATCTATACATAACTCTTACCTGTGTACATAGCTTCGCATACACACTTACACTATATTCTATGTATCCTTCAACATAAAAAATACATACATAACACAGATATACTTAGATCTGGAACTAACTTCGTGCGCTGCGTACTTGCCAGTATTGCCTATATCCATCTAGGTATTAGGGTATTAGAGCGTTGTGTCAAGTGTTGTGTATTGTGTATTGTGTGTATTGGATTATACTATGTAGCTTTGCCAAACTCTACCGTTAACCTGGTAAAACATAAACTCTTCCCACTTAATACCAACTTACCACTTACACTTGCACTTACACTTACACCTATACTTACAAACATACTCGCATACAAAAAATACAACCAGCAGAGCGCCACGAAGAGAGACACAGAAAGATACTGAGCTCTAGACAGAAAGATAGAGAAGAACAGAGGAAGAAGAGATCGGCCGAATTCTAGATCTCTTCGCGAGAATTCTCCCTGCGCCGTCCTATCCCATAATCCCATTGTCCCATAGTGTCGAACTCTTGACACGTCTTACAACAGAAAAGCGTCTATTCATTAGTTTTCGTCCCATCTGCCCACATATGCGCCGTGCAGTCTTCACTCTTCTACGAGACTCCACTTCTTCAATCCATCCACTTCCCATTCACCACTCACCACTCTCTATTCACCTCTACCTACATTACCTACTTACTTAGTCAAGCAAGCAAGCTAAGCGGTGCTAAGGTACTAGGTAGCCGCTTTGCTAATACTTCCCACACCCCCCCACACTTGCTGATTCGTTCGTCACTCTTGGATCCTCCTTGACATTCTTTTTCCGACGTCGAGGGATCGACCCTGCATTGCAAGTCTTCCACCCCCCGGTCCTGTGCTTCCTTCGAGACTCGAGTTCGAAACGGGGTAGGTCAGTCGTTTACTATGTCACTACTGTAGGAGGTATTTATGTATCTACCACGAAACCACGAAAAAAATGTACTAGAAAAGGGGTCCTGCGGCGAAAAGATACCGCACTAGCCCTATAAACACGCCATCCCAAGGTCCAAGGTCGGGCTGGCAACCCTGCCCTATTGTGTGAGGGACAGGGCCTCTCAACCCTGGAAAAAAATTAACGGAGAGCAAGGACAGGCCAAGTTGATCTGATCTGTACTTACCAGCTTGATCAGCCTCGTCATTGTAGTGGCGTGAAAAGGCTTCCCCTCCTCTTTCCCTCCTCTCCCCGGGCACGCCTCATCAACCTGTCAACTCTTCAGCCACTCTTCTAACTTCTACCTCGAGCTAACAACTTCGTAGCTAAACTTCTATAGCTCTCGAGCTTGCTATTCGGCAGCTTCTTCTTCTCTCTCTTTCACTCTTACAGAACCTTAGCTCCCTATACTATTCTTTGAAACTGGCGACTTGGACCACTTAGTCTCTTCCTAGCAACCGATTCCACCTAACATGCCTAGGCAGCGGCTCACCTTGACAGCGAGTGGTTGCCTCTGATCCAGACGATTCTTCATCGCTGCTTGCGTAAACAGACCCGGTCACTAAAGACTCTTCCAGCTATCCGGTCCAGCTATCTAAGTGCTCTTCTCAATTTTCATTTCCTTCCTATCCGGTTAGACAAGTCTACGGTTCTTGTATGAAATCTCCCAGGTCCCTACGTTCGCATATTACCTCTAGATAAGCCAGGCCCTCGTTTTCTCCACACTCAGGACGACGTCTACTTTCCGCTTCGGGCATTGCCTAAAACGGCGTCAAGTGGTAGAATCTGTCTATCGGCTCTCATTATCGTCCCGTTCCAAGATCTTTCCCACTTGGTGTTTCCCGAGACTTGGAGCTACTTTGGGCACCGATCCTCCCAGGACGTCCAGTGTTCCTCGACCGCTGCTGTGTCGGCGCATGTCCAGTTGCAACGCCCAAAATACCACGCAACAAACTACCACAACTCCCTCCCACCCTAGTTAATCCTTTAGAAAGTACTACCCATGTGTCTGGCACCGATCTTCAAATGAGGCTGGGCTTAAGGATCCAAAAGTTCCATAAGCCCCGATCGTATCCTATCCCTTCTCTTAGCTGGCCGCCCTCACCAGCTTTCTTATGCAAAGGTTATTCACCACCTCTTCGTTTCTGTATACATCCTCAAACTCTCCTCGCCCGCTTCTTTTCTAACCCCTAGCAATGCATCCCCACATCACCCTCTAGTTTCTATTCACCTCTACTGCCGAGATGATGCTCACATCCAAGCAGCCAGTTCATCACGGGTATCGGCCTGTCCATGACCTACCGACGCCGCCTCGATCCTCGCCCCCCTTGAGTATCCAGGACCCTTTGCAGAAGCAATTTCTAGCTCTCCCACAGAAGCAGAGCCCATCTACCAAGCCCATGTCAGCGCCTCACCGTGGTCTGCCTCTCCCGGCAGCCATGACACTAGCTCAACCACCGCCCCCGGCTCCTGGTCCTCCTCACCCACCAGCTCCGGGGCCGCCTTTACATTCGCAAGGAGCGCCAGTCCCTTCACCGCACAGTCAGTCGCTTGGCGCATTGCCGCCACCACCACACCAGAGTTCCGAGGAGTCGATGAGGAGCTGGTTAGTGGCTAAGGCCGAAGAAGAGAGAAGAAGACAGGAAGAAGAGAAGACGCGGCAAGAGGGGTTGCGCCTAGAACAGAGGAGATTAGAGTATGACATGCTCCGAACATCTTTGGATCGCGGCATACCGCCGCCGATGGTACCAGTTGTATTCGCCGGAATGAGCGGCGGAGTACTTCCACAAGCGGCTCTCGAGTGGGCGCAACAGTATCTAATGCCGCAACAGGCGCATGCAGCACAGATTATGCCATCCCAAGGGGGTTTGTCCCCGGAGACCCGAAGAGAGTCTCAGCAGTATGGAGGGCAGCAGTACGGAGTTCCATCAACACCGGGATCTGGAACGGGCGCCCAGGCGAGCTTTGTTCCTTATCCAGGTCCCGGTTCTCCACGGCCGAGGGCACACACATTGAGTATGAGTGGAGGTGTAGGAAGACCATTAGGAGGTTCTGCTCTGCCTCGATTAAGTACGAGCGAAGGGCCCGGCGGGCCGTCTGGCATTCCTCACCCGGCACACGTATTAGCGCAGCAACAGGGAGTTCCTCAACAACAAGAGACTCAGTCACCATCGATATATTTTCATCATTGGCAACCACCGACTACCCACGGAGGCTCTAATCAGCCAGGAACGCCTTCTGGTTTGTCAAAATCCAAAACGAGCAAGTAAGAAAAACTTGTCATGGCTAATGTTGCCTTTCGATAATTAGTGGAATCACCTAAGAAACGAAAAGCGACCGGTCCTCAGCAGCCAGCGCCTCCACCGAGCCAAACGCGGTTCAGATCACCACCTTTTGGGCATGGGGGTTCAACATTATCCAACCCTCCTCCAGGTCGACGACGAGGCCATTCCCGGCAGAGAAGTGATATTTCATCCTATCGATCTGCGGGACGTGGTCGAATTGAACCTTTTGGTCCTCAACGAGGCCTTTCACCAGGCCTCGGGCCGTCGAGAGAAGCTGGCGGCGGCGAATCATCGCAACACCAGCAGCAGCAGCAGCAGCATCAACAACAACAACAACAACAACAGCCTAGGAGCGGTGCCCACTCGGTTTCGTCGTTACTATCGGATCAGCCGTCCCCACGATATCCGTCGGAAATGAGGGCGCAACAGGGCGAGAGCGAGCGACGAAATTCGCCGGCGACGTCGGAAGAAAGGTCGCGTGGTGGTGGTGGTGGTGGTGCAGCTGGGGTAGGATCAGCCACGGGTCATCCTGGTCCTGGACGGGAAAATGATTAAGATCACACTTTTTGGGTGCTGGGCAACGGTGTCCGACCACGTTTCAGCCTCTGAGGCGAGCTTTTTTTGGGAGGGAGGGGGATTTCATGCTAAATTCTGGACGCGAGCCCAGCACTCACGACAGACAAAATTGGAAATCTAATCTTAGATTATCCCGGCGTTTTTAGCACGCGATAATTTAACACTATCGAAGAGGGTGTCTTTCCCCTCAAATACCTAACCATCGAGACCTCGGCTGGACACAGCAAGCAATCAATCAAGCAAGCAAGCGACTGCAAAATGCGTCACGCCACATTTCAAGATATTGTCAAGAACGCAGTCTAGGGTGAGATGGTTCGGCTACGACGATCATCTGGAATTCACTGTAACTACTAGCTCGCATCACAACTGTATTAAATCATCCATCTGCATACTCGGGGACACAACGACGGTTTAAAAGCATTCTACGGTGTGGAGAATTCAAGGGTCAAGGAAAAGAGGACCTGGAGTTTCTGGGCACCGGACTTTTTTTCAGTTTATTTATTCATTTGGGACATTCGCATTTTGAGCCTGTACATTATCATAGATACCATGTGAAAAAGGGGGTAGGCGTCTTTTAAGTCGGGGGCAAGACTAGGAGTTTAGTCGCGGTGTGTATAGTATATAACCGACTTAGGTACCTAGTAGCTATAGTCATAGCCGCAGGCGAGTTCAGAGAGATGATAATGATCATTCCGATCACGAAACGAAACTGTTTTCCACCGTTTTCCGACTTCTCGAAAACAGACTTTGGTCTTTCGCATGAAAAGGAAAATTCAATCAAATCAAATCAAGCTTTTCTCGCACATGGAGAGACATGGCTTGCTGAGAGCCTCATACAATAGACGCAAAGAGGCCAGAAACGGATAGTTTCTCGCGTATCCCAATACATTACCTGGCCTCTTGTTCCGACGCCGAGGAGGTTCGTATTGTTATTTGTACATCTACGATATATTACGCCGGCGTCGCCATTGGTCAACCAAGGTTGACAATTATCGGAGAATTAATGATTTGTCGACTGATCTGGTTTGGGTAACACGGGGAAGGGCTGGAGAAACCTAGACTTATTAAGCACGACAGCGCGCAGTCCGTCGGGAAGATTGGTCGGTTCCAAGGTTGCTTAATATAGGTTGTAGGTTCTTTGGTAATGTCGCACAGCAGAGAGTTGAGAGAGGGCTGTACAGGATAAGGTGTTTTGCTCGCTAAGAGTTGCACATTCGACGATTATCGCATAGAGGAGGAACGCGATCGAGTGATTGATGAGGGCCAAGAAAATGGCTTTCTCATCCGAGTCGTGGCGGCGACACGACTGCCAGCCACATGTGTCACCTTACGCCCAGATACGTAGCAATGTCCGGACTCCCATGCACGATGGGTACTTGGGTCGTGTGTAGGTACGGTCTACAAAAACCTGCATACGTATTGCTTACTTACTTACCTCCGGCTACCGTCCGCGGACATGAGGATACAACACGCGATAAAAAAGGGGGGGACGGAAACTAAAGTAAAGCCAAGGGGAGCATCGTACTTCGGAAAGAAAAAAAAAGATGCAAAAATACCCGCGCGCCAGACGGCTAATGAAGTCTGACGGCATTTGGTGATTCGCGCCCACAGGCGCTCCAACCGCTTATCCCATGAAGCGATGCAACGGCATCCGACCGATATTGCGCCATGTAACCACCGCTCATCTGCCTTCCCCCGTGGGGGAGATGAGGAGTTCGTGCTCTTTTTTTAAGGGGGGTGTGTAGGAAAAAAAGGGGGTAGCAGATCCGAGGTTGCGTCTGTTTCTCCCCCTTCTTTCTCATTTGTGTTTCTTTCTTGATCTCACCTCATCCATCGTCATCTCTCATATCATAAATCCCAAAACGGACATGCAACGGCGGACGACGCACGTAAGTGTCATAGACTGGTTTCCGAGAATAGAATAAACGTGCTGACCTGAGGATTTTAGATGCTTACCTAGTACCTACTATGGAGAGATGTTTTGCTCGTTTCGCAGTATGCTACTGAACTAGCGTTTGCTGCGTCGCGTATCTAAATCTTCTAAATCTTGCTATTATTAGCAGGATCATAGATACTTAGCGTATGGGATGTATGGATGTATGACCTGATAGCAAGCACTAAGGAGTAGAAGATGTCGCGTGGACAAAATAGCCCCTATGTTGCAATTGCTGCCGTCAAACTCCGCATTCGTCTGGACTTATGAGATGAGAATTAAGAGACCAAAAAGTCTACAGGGCTTTAGATTGGGATAAAGCCAAGACGGCAATTGTATTATGGGCAATATGTCGTTTACCATTTTACTATCCGTGGATTCGTAAGCTAAGTGTTCTCGAAGGCTTCAGCTTATATCAGCACCATTTCGACACGACGCCATTCAATTCCGCGACCTGATATCGACGGCACTTTGGTACAAGCATCGCCATCAACCCTGCAAATTCTGCTTCTGGTTTTGCTTTGTTTTCGCTTCCTTCACGGGCTACCTCCAGGGCTGTCAGCCCTTTAACCAGTCCGGGGTTATGGATGGATCGGCTTCAGTCGAGAGAACAGAAAGGCACAGCGAATTCTCAATGCCGAGGTAATCCTCCATGCACGTCCGCATCGAGATATGATGGGATGTAAGACGGATCCCTTCCCCTCGAAAAGGGAAGGGATTCCTTAGCCTGCCAGCCCTACCTTGTTCGCCCGGAACTCCTTCTACCCCGTCGGATGCTATTTAGCTCAATCTAGGTACATGACGGAGATGGGTAAGGTTGGGATGATTTTCCAGGAGGAACGCGGACGCGACTCTGTTCTCGCTATTCCAAATCATGCGACAAGGCTCATCTATCCGAACCGATCTGCGCAACCTGCGCAGCGTTGCATATTTGTTTGTTTACTTACCTAGACCTACATGCATACAAACATAGATCATGGGCGCGGGCGCGCCCGCCTCCTTTTCCCAGGTATTTATTATTCTGTATAGCCGCTGCGAGTTGCATGCCAATCGCACGAAACGATGCATGATGACTCGCAGTAGCGGCTCGCACCTTGCTATGTATGCTACTAGGCACGCGGAGGAGAGGCGCTTGTTTTTTTTCGCAGATCAAGACCTCTTTTGGTTGCTAGGTGTGATTCCTTCGAACCCGAATCGGTCTTTTTTTCCTTACGAACACATATCACCTTCTTTCGAATTGGCTACCTGCTAGGTTAGGTACGCTTTTTTTTCTTTTTCTTTATTTAGATTCCCTTTTCGATACTAGGGATGCGACAGGCGTCATCTACCGTTCTCGTTGGCGAGAAAGGCGGCGGAAATCTCACCCTCGAAATCTTGGGAGAATGAGAGGGAAACGAGGCTTACGGTATGTAACGTAAGTAGATGACGGGTGTGTGTGTCTGTGTGTGTCCCGGCACTGGGTCGAGGTAGTATTCTTAGTATTCTTTCGCATCTTCTTCCGCCTTCTCTCGATGACGACGACGAAGCGCAAGCACGTTGCCAACCGGTATCCCAACCGGTAGGTAACGTAGTGGGGAGGGCCCAAACCACGACGACTCCAGGAACCGCGACTCTCACCGAAGAAGTAACCCAATAAATAGGTACATATAGCCCAGGTACTCGATGCAGACTTAAGCCACATGGACGCCGCTTTAAGCTCAAGCCTTACCTAAGCAACACCCTCCCCCCTAATTGTGCACAGCATAAAAACGCCACACCTCCAGCCCGCTGTAAATATAGCGAAAATGCACTGCAGATTTACATAGCATTGCTCTTTATAATAACTATTGTTAAAAATCCTCACATTGAAACTGATTTTCTTTCACATTAGTTGAGATTGATAGGAGATGAGTTAATATGGGGCACTGGAATAACTGATCATCATGTAAGGAGTATACTGGTCTATCTGGATTCTAGGTTGTTTGTTGGTTTGCCGCGGTAATCCAGTAACCAACAACATCTTGTGCCGCTCACTCGCTTTGTCTTTAACACTTAAGAAAATGGAGACATTGCGTATGAAACTATTGTTTTCGAGCACTACCAAGATTCTTTCGTAACAGGACTCGCAATAAGCCATGGCTGCCACGAATAGAATCGCCGAACTCTCATTATTGATTGCAAAGGAGACGGCATTGGTCAATGAGTTCCTCGCTAACAATAAGTTACCAACGCCGTCACTCAACGAGAATGCGAGTCCCTCTATACCTATACCCGATAGTGCCGAGCGGATCAAAGCAGCGAGGCTCACTATAATAGAATCATGTTCGGAGTTACAGGCTTTGATGACTGGCCCCAAAGAGCTATTGAAGTTCAAGGTTCATATATCACGTAAATAGATATTGATGTGATGGTCAATGACTAATAAAATTCCCAGTGGACCGACTACGCCAGCGTGAAGGCAGTCCTTCGCTTTAAGCTAGACAAGTCATTCCCCGTGGGAAGTTCTACTACCTTTGAGGCTATGCCAGAGTTCTCTGGTCTTAGTGTAATGAACATCAGGCGCATCGTTCGACATGCCATTTTAAACCACAGATTGTTTCAGGAGAATAATCCAGGGGTAATCACTCATTCAGGGCTTACCTCAGTTCTTGCCCAAGATGAAGTCGCTCGCAATTCTCTCATCGTAGAGATGGACGAGTTTTGGCCTGCGGGAATGAAGGTATTTGTTACTGTTAACTGCAGCTGTATGCTTGACCTTCATGAATGCTGATCTCAGGATGTAGATGGCTGATGCTTTAGAGCGGTGGCCCAATTCGGAAGAGAGCAATCAAACAGTAGGTTATTGGGTTACTACCTACTCATGAATCTATAATTAACATCTCAGGGCTACTCACTCGCCAACAACAGTGACAAAAGCATGTATGAGATCTTGGCTGCGAACCCTGAACGGGCAGAAAGATTTGGGCGTTATTTTTCAGATCCCGATAAGACAGCCGATGGAATCTTTGACCACTATCCTTGGGAAGAAAAGGCGACTATGGTCGATATCGGGGGCTCACATGGCAGTGTTGCTATCGGCATTGCAGAGCGATTCCCGCATATCAAGTGTTTCGTGCAGGATCTTCCGGACACAGCAGCAAAAGGCGCTGCGCGACTGCCGAATGAGCTGAAAGACAGAGTTACTTTTATGGCACAGTAGGTGAACCTGTATCTGTTGCCTATGAGAAATGATCGGGGTGATACTCACAGGTAACTGGTAGTGACTTCTTCACTCCCCAACCCGTCGCTGCAGACGTATATTTCTTCAGATCCATCTTCCACAACTGGGCGGACAAGTATTGCATTAAGATCCTTCAAAACTTGATACCTGTGCTCCGTCCAGGGGCCCGGATCATTATACACGAGCGCATCCTGCCCGATTTCGAGAACCTAGCAACGGCTGAAGCTAGGAAGACCATGTGAGTCAAGTCCTGAACCATCTTAATTCCCTAGACTAAGAATATTTTGCTAGCAACAATGATATTGGGATGCTGCAGCTGCTGAACGCGCAGCAACGTGGATTGTCTGAATGGCTGGACTTGTTCCGCAGAGCTGATGCTCGTTTTAAGTTCCTTGAGGCACGAAAGCCTGATGGTGCTATTCGATATATAATCGAAGCCGAGTGGCAGGAAACGTCCTCTTAAGCATACTTCAAGGGTCTAGTGTATCATACGTAGTTTTTAGGTGTAATGATCCGTGAGTCAGATGCTCCCGGGCAGGCGGTGGAAGTTGATATTGCTAGACCAAGTGGTGGAATAGAGTCCCTTTAGACCAGCCATCCAGCCACATCAGGTTTATCTGTATAAATGTTGCATAAATTCAGCTGCTCCGTGCACGTGGCTAAGGACAGACTGAGCCGAGCTTGAGAAAAAGCGGCGAATGCGCTATTCCTGATTCCTCAAAAAGCATGGTCGATGTAAAACCTCCTGTAACCAAGATTTCGAGAATATGTCCGTATCGTCCGCCTGGGCAGTTATTTCCCGGATGCATCTGGCCCTGCATGTAGGTTGTAAGCAGGTATGGATGTATGGAAGGCAAGTAACAATAGCGCCGGGCGTCTCTTCCGCTGTTACTGTTACCCCAAGACCGCCCTCGCTGGAACACCCGTGATATCCTCTCGACAATGGCGACATTGGAACGTAGAAGCATGGTTGGCCAAACACCCTCGTGGCGCCGGACTAGACTCGACGCGACGCGGCCGCAACAGGCGACCCGGGACCACCACCATTGCTATCTCCATCACCATCAGCAACCGTCATCTCCTTGTTTTTTCAAACAAAAACCACGCAGCAGGGAAAGACAAACAAGCCCAAACGGGTCCGCGATGCGACGCTGTGGCGGCATGAGACGCTGACTGCATGCGCGACGCCCCGGTACCTACATACATTAGGTCCCTTGAGTACAAAATCTACTCATTACCGCACAGTAGTAGGCAGCAGAACATCCATGACTCCACGACCAGTACATCCAACGTACCTCGTCGTTGATTCGACGAAACCCTCCCCATCTTGCGGCAGAAAACGGGAGCAGCCAATGCCGGGCGAAGCAGCGCCTCGCAGGCGCAGGAAAAGCTTAGCTCTCTGATCTCTCTCACCCTCACACTCTCTATTGCGTCTCTTTCTTAAAAAGAGTAATCTGTTTGAAACACAACCTACATACACCGTACATAAAATACAAGGCCACAGAATGCAACGCTACCTGACTTCCAACCTACATCATTACCATCCAATGATCTCCCAAGGTAGCAGATGTTAGGACGTTGAGACCTACATGCGCGGAACGTCTAATCGGCCGTTTTCCGATCCGAATCTTGGGCTTGGGATGTATTGTGGGTTTCGTTGACGAAAGCAAGCCCCGTGGCTGATCTGATCTTTGATCGTCGGCAGTGTGATCAATGCGCTAGTGACATGCCGTGCCGATGTTCTTTTTTTCATCTGAAGAACATACGGACATACGTAGTACTTACGATGTCATGAGATGATGAACCTCGGAAACGGCTCATCAACCAAATGCGCCTTACGAGCGCCCTGCGCAATAGCTTCCTAGATAGGCAGGGAGAAAAGGCTCAGAAAAACGTTTTTATTTCTTTTTTTTCTCTTGCTTTTTTTCTGATTCCCTCTCCCTGCCGATCTGCCGCGGAACACGTGGTCGCAATGAAAGAAGAAACGGTAGCAGAAGCAAGAGACGGGAGAAAAAAAAGCATGGCCATGCCCGCGGTCGATAAAACGCACGCGAAATTAGCTAGGTACAGGTGCATTCTTTTTGCCCTGGCTCTCTTCCGAATGCGACGAAAGCCTTACCGTCTCTGCGTCCACAATTACTACAGCTAGCTCCCGAGAATGGGAGGAGATAGGTAGCTGACGATCCTCGCTCCTCCTCCGCCTACGGGTTTCCGTTCTTTCACATGCTTACGGTAGGTAGGTACTTTTTAGATGCCTACTAACCGATACAGTATAAATCGAGGAACGATGAAGGATTTTCTTTAGCCTTCCCTACCCGATTCGGGAAGATCTTATTTCCAGATCGGGCTCCCGCTGAGGGAGGACGAAGAGAGAGGAACGCTAAAGACGCCAGGCAGGGCGGCCACATGTCGTTCCCGGCGCATGATGAGCTAACGATGCGGTACCGGACACTCTTGGGAATATTGCGTGTACACAATACGCCACGGTTACCTAGTAGGTACGTATGTCTTATATGTACCTACAATCTAGATAGGCATGGATGTAGGTCTGAAGGCTTGCAGTTGGGCGGTGGGTACGGACGAGAATCCTGCTCGATACATAGTATCCATAGGGCGCAGTACATGAGCCCTCGGGAGCCGTTAGCCGGATCCTTCTCGAGGCCAGAGTGGCGTCACGAAGATCAAGTTTTGCGAACAACAACAAAAGAATAAAAAATCTTATTGGTCTCGATGTTTGTTTTGGATAGCGCGTGGGATCATGATTAACACTCCTCCGAATATATTGGTCAACACGTTTCGTCTCATCTCTCTGCTCTGCCTGTTTCCGTCTAGTCCTGAGTCTTCGATATAGGCAGCCTTCCCCCTCTCTACCTGCTTAATCGGACCGCTCGTGTTTTCTTTCCAGCAATAGTGAGGGTTTGGTGCGGCTGTGACGATCGGTTGGCAGTGAAGCCGTATGTAAGCCGTAAACAATATCGACTTGAGCCTTGTGATCTCCTACGATGCTTGTTGGCCTATCAAACAAATATTGAAGGCTTCGTATACCCACCTGTATTATCTAGATGGAGCACACGTGTTGGTTACAAGAGGAATAGGATGAGGAAGATGTATGCTATAGATTCCTGCTACTAACATAGGACTGAACTTTTGTTTCGTCACTTATCTAGCAACGGATAAGTGAGAAGTTACAAATACATGAATTTTTGTGCTTTGAGGCTTTTCTAATATGGCGTCATTCCAAACTGACACATTTCCACCTTCCTATGTACCTACAAGTCATCAACGCTGTAAGTGTTCCAGGGACACTTCATTCCGGAATGACGTGCTCTCCTGGAGGCACGCCCGCCTTCCACCTATACGAGGAGACAATATGCTCGTCCAGTGGGCCGGTCTGTCCTGGTATCCGGTAGAAGTTCTCCCTGTAAGTGCCGCCAGGGACGGCATAGTCGTCCCAGAATAGTCCTCGACGGCGGAGCTCAGGAAGCAGGAGCTCAATGATGTCTTTGAAGGACTGAGGGAACAATGCATATGCCTAGATTTCATGTAAGAAGGCGGAGTTGGTTAGGGGGTTGTTTTGGTGCACTACTTACGAAGTTGAACCCGTCAACATCCGCCTCGTTGACCCAGACTTCAAGGCCATCAGCCACCTGCGAGGGAGTACCAACGAATATTGGCCCGTTGCCGCCGATGGCGACGTGCTCTGCGACAGTCTGTCTCGTCCACTTCGAGGTTCCGGGCGCAAACTTGGCATAGCCCTCAACCGTCGATCTGAAGTTCCTAAGTCAACACCCAACAGGTAGGAATAGGGGCTCGCATGAAACTACTTACCGCACAGCATTGCTCTCAACCTGTCTCAACTCCTCATCCTCCCCATACTTGCTGAGATCGATCCCCGTCCATCCACCAAACAGAGCCAGGGCTCCCTCATGCGAGGCATATTTGCGGTATTCCACCAATTTAGCCTGAGCTTCTTCCTCGGTACGACCTAAGATCGGCGTGACCAAAGCCAAGACCTTGATATTCGTCGGATCCCGTCCGAACGTCTTCGCCAGCTCACGCACCTCCTTGATGCTCTTCGCACATACTTCGGGAGCGTGCGCGGAGACGAATATAGCCTCTGCATTCTGCGCCGCGAACTGCTTGCCCGCACGCGACGTGCCCGCCTGCAGAATCAACGGGGTCCGCTGCGGGCTCGGCTGGCAGATATGCGGTCCGGGTACCGTGAAGTACTTGCCGTTATGGTTGATCGGCCGGACGAGATCCGGCTGCGTGTAGATACCCTTCTCGCGGTCGAGTTTCACCGCGTCGTCGCGCCAGGACGACTCTAGCAGCTTGTATATCACTTTGACGTACTCCTCTGCTTGAGCGTAGCGGTCATCATGCTTTATTGGTTGCTTTAGCGCTGTGCTTATGTTATTTGGAGCGTGTGACCTTACCTTGGGTTGCTCGGTGAAGCCCAAGTTCTTGGCGGCGGAGTCGAGGTAGCTCGTGACAATCTATATGGCCATTCAGTTAACGTCTAGACAGATAGTTTCATGGATGTAAACTAACATTCCAACCCAGCCTGCATGAAATTAGTGAAGGTTCACCGGTGATGAGAAATAACAACATACCGGCCTTTAGTCAAGTGGTCAACCGTAGATAATCTCCTCGCAAAGTGATACGGCTGCTCGTATGTAGTTGACGCCGTAACACCAAAACCAATACTCTTTGTCGCCGCAGCCATGGCCGCAACAACAGCAAAAGGTTCGTTAACTGGCCATTGAGCCCCTGAGATCTTAGCCGGATCCAATGAATTTCTATACACATCGTATCCTCCTACATTAACAGTTAGTCAATTTATGTATTTGATATTTACGAGTGGTCATTCCAAACCTAGCACATCGGCGATGAAGATGCCGTGGAACTTGGCCTCTTCTAATAACTTCGCCAACTCAACCCAATGTGACACATCGTTGAAGCGCCACGACTCATCGTCGGGGTGTCTCCAGAGACCAGGGCTTTGGTGCCCACTGCCTGGTATACAGTGTAAGTTCACGCACTTCACTCTCGGGACAACCAGACTTACACATCTCCACGAAGGCATTGAGCACAAGGCTCTTCTTGGGCTTCGCATCGCTACTCATCTTGTCTGCTCCTACCTTATTATTGCAATATACAAAGTATAGCTCAATCGATTTGCTGACAAAGTTTTCGGTCGGGAGAACGGATGATATACCCCCATGAACTATACCGAAGCTAAGCAACTACCTTGGCAGTCGAGGCATCATGGCCTCCGAATGCCGGCGAGCTTGCACCGCTAGCCGGTACTTCGCAATATCGTGTCGGTAGCATGTGCGCGTCGCTATCCGTATTGGCTAACCCCCGACTGCTTGGCTGTGATCACGCAACGCGACGGCCTCGATCACGCAATGCAGCTAGGGCGGGGTTGATGGCGTATTGGTCGCACAGCGATCTTCGTCGAACTCCGGTGGAAGGAGACGGTATGAGGCCGATGAGTGCGGGGAATTGGTGAATGATGCATTTTAATAATTGATCGTCGTTGTTTGGCTGGGAGCTATGTGAGTCTAGAGCAACCTGAAGGCCGACCCCTTTTATGTGACCTTGTACATCACCTAGATTATATCTACAAAATCAATTACGTACGTGAGAGTAAATTCGATACCTAATCATATAAAAATAATTTCCATAACCTTTGGCACAGCTAAGGTGATGGAACTGTCTCAAGCTTAGTTGATTGACTATGAAAAGGAACCCTTTCAAAAGAGACCTTATTTCTCTCCTTCCTTGGCCGTTTCTTCTTCAATATATGGCGGATCCTCTTGGTATCGATCATACTTATAAGTAGACCCAATATGGTCATCCCGTAATCCACTTTGCCCCTTTCCATATATCCTCTCTCGCGCGGTCAATTTCTCTCCTTCCTGCGGCGGATCGGGGTAAAGCCCACGACGCCTCAGTTCCGGGATCAAGAGCTCAACTACCTCTTCAAATGTCCCGGGGGTTGTCACGTACCCAATATTGAACCCGTCCAAGTCACCCTCCCGTATCCAGCGCTCCATATCATCAGCAACGGTCTGTGGGCTCCCGATCGCGATATGTCCTAAGCCGCCAATCGACGCCTTTTGGGCGATCACGCGGGGCGTCCACTTCGGTATATCCTCGCTAGTCGTGGTGAACGCGTCTAAGATGCTGCGCACTTTGTTCGCCTCCAGCGAGTCCGCTGCTGTGACCTCTTGATCTAGCGGGATCTTGGATAGGTCGATTCCGGTCCATCCACTGACAAGAACAAGACCGCCGATGACCGAGGTGTATTTTTGCAACTCCTCGTACTTTGCGCGCGCTTCTTCGTCGGTGCGTCCGATTATGGGTGTGTATGTCGCAAAGAACTTGAGAGAACGCGGGTCTCTGCCTTTCGCCGCGGCTAGCTCCCGAATTTTGGCTATCTTAGGCCGGAGAATGGCTGGTGAGTGGGAAGACACGAATATAGCTTCTGCGTGTGTCGCGGCGAATTCAGAGCCTGCTGCTGAGGTACCGGCCTGGAATAGAAACGGTGTTCGCTGAGGAGAGGGATCGACGATATGGCGCGAATCCAACGAGAAGTATTTCCCCTTGTGGTGGATGGTGCGAATCTTGTCCGGATCCGCGTAACTGTCGTTTTCCGGGTCAGGGAATACGGCATCATCCGCCCACGATCCCTCCCAGAGCCTACAGGTGTTTTTGAGTCTCGCTAAAATCACAGGTGATGAGTTGTAGAAACTTACTTATATAAAACTTTTAGGTACTCATCGGCTTGGCGGTATCTCTCATCATGCTCAATGGGGTTGTCGAGGCCGATAGCTTTGAACGCTGCCTTTTTCCAAGAGGTAACAATGTTCCATCCAAATCGACCTCCAGTAAAGTGATCGAGAGTTGAAAATCGCTTAGCTAGCAGAAACGGAGGCTCAAATGAAGTTGATGCGGTAATGGCGAAAGATAGATTTTTCGTCACTGCTGCCATTGCTGTGATCGGCTATGACTTATAATTAGACCTTCTGAGTGCTTGACTGAGAATTATCTCTAATAACCTACGATTGTGGGATCAGTCACAGGCCATTGAGCGGCTCGTCTGATGCAATTGTCCAGACTTCCCTCGTAGGTATCATATCCTCCATAGGTATCTGCGAGGAACAATGCATTGAATCCTCCCCTATCTAGCAATTTTGCTAGCTCTATCCAATATTCAAGATTGCGCTTTGTAGCTGATTTATCAACGGGATTCTATAGAGCTGTTAGTGACATATCTTCATAAGACGCTAGAAGCTTACCTTCCATTGACCAGGGGAGAGGTGTCCAATAGTGGACATATCAAATGCATTCAGAAAAATCTGCTTCTTCTCCGAGGATGCCATTTTGAGCGTATTCTGATATGTATCCTTCTATGAAATTTGGTATCGTAGAATTTTCCTAGAAAGTTGACGATGTCGCTATTAATATACACTCATCATCCGGATCGGATGGGTTCAGCCGATGATGATACAGAGACGTCTCTTCCATATCGGCAAGTGTATCACGACATCAAACTAATCTCAATGCAACAAAGTAACTAGAGGATGGTGTCAATCATGAGTTTGATTGCTACGCGGACGTCCTATAGCGGAGGTGCAAAGAGGCGGGGGCTATTGCGTGCTTTATCTATAAATGCCGTAGTAGGTGGGCGACTTGGCTCTAGTCGAATGATAACGCGCCTCAAGATAACTTCAGTCTGGCGGCTATAAGTCTCGGATTCCGGCCTCTAATATTTAAGATGATTAGACATGAAACTCATTTAGTTGGATTTCTGTTTCTGTTATACGAAGGTGGTTAACTTGCTTGGCAATATGACTGTCGAGACTTTAGAACAAACTCCTAATACAAATGGAGCAACACCATCTTCATTGCCACAAGCTTCGGATAAGCCAACTAATGGCGTCAAAGTACCGGTGGTGAAGGTAGAGGAAGCGGCCCAAGAACTACTTAAAGAGCCGAAATACTCTAGCTATCCTGTCCCAACTCTCAAATTAGAAGATCGTTATATCGATGAGCCAAGAGAGTTAAGAGTCGCCGTCATTGGCGCAGGACTTTCCGGAACCCTAGCAGGCATACTTCTCCCTGCAAAGGTTCCCAACATAAACCTAACAATATTTGAGAAAAACGCCGACGTGGTAAGTATCATCATCGAGAACTCGCGCTTCCAAATTTACTGACTAGAAATAGGGGGGTACATGGTTTGAGAACATATACCCAGGAGTGAGGTGCGATGTACCAGCCCACGTATATCAAACAAGCTTCGCTCCAAATACACAATGGTCAGAGCAATTTGCTCAAGGCCGTGAGATCCGTGAATATTGGCAAGGCCTTGCGCGGAAGTATGAGGTGTACAAGTACCTAAAGCTGTCCCAGAAGGTAGAAGAGATAAGCTGGGACGAAAAGAAGTCGGTCTGGAATGTGAAGGTGCACAACCTCAGCACCGGGGAGACTACTAGTCAGGAGTTTGACTTCGTTCTGACGGCCATCGGCCGCTTCAATGCCTGGAAATTACCCAATTACCCGGGGATAAACGATTTCAAGGGACTCCTTCGACATGCGTCAAACTGGGATCCTACGTTCGACCCCAACGGGAAAAGTGTAGCAATCATCGGCAACGGCGCCAGCGGTATACAACTCACCGCCAACTTACAGAAGCGCGTCAAGCACCTAGACCACTACGCGCGGAACAAGACATGGGTGACAGCTTCGTTCGCCGGCGATGAGACTTCCATCGTGCCAATCCCGATATCCGACTCACTACGAGAATCCTTCAAGGACCCGAACGAGTACGTCAAGTTCCGGAAGGACCTGGAGTCCAAGTACTGGCGGGGCTTCTCCAGCTGGCTTAAGGGCTCCGAGCTGAACCAGAAGTCACGCGAGGAGTACACAGAGCTGATCCGCAAGCGGCTTGCCAAGAAGCCCGAGCTCTTCGCCAACATCATCCCGGACTTCTCCCCACACTGCCGACGCCTGACCCCCGGCCCGAACTACTTCGAGGCTATTACGGAGGACAACGTGGAGTACATCCAGACACACATCGCGCGCTTCACCGAGACCGGCATCGAGACCATCGACGGCAAGCACCGCCCCGTCGACGCCGTCTTCTGCGCCACCGGCGCGAACGTGGACCTCGTCCCACCCTTCAGCATCTGGGCTCACGGAAAGGACCTCTCGCAGCTCTGGCGCCAGGACGGCGAGTACGGGTTCCCGTACTCGTACCTCGGGACCGCGACCCCAGGTTTCCCGAACCTAGGCTTCATCCACGGGCCACACGGATCGGGGAGGTCAGGCACGGTTCCGCATAGCGTGGAAGTGCAAGTGACGTTCTTCGCGAAGCTGCTGCGCAAGGTGGCGCGCGAGGGCATCAAGACGATCCAGCCGTCGCGCGCGGCTGCGGATGACTTCATCGCGTACTCGGACGCGTTCTTCGAGACTACGGTGTTGTCTGAGAACTGCAGCTCTTGGTACAATAGCGGACGCCCCGGGAGCAGGATACACGGGTTGTGGCCTGGTAGCGCGGCGCAAGTGACGATTGTCTTGCGAGACCCGCGGTGGGAAGATTGGGAGTACGAATACTTGTCTGAGAGCGGGAATAGGTTGGCTTGGTATTTTGGCAAGGGGAGCACGAGGAAGGAGGAGGATCTAAGCACTGATATTACACCGTATATCAAGGACCCAGCTACTGTTGATATTAGAGATGTCCATGAGAGCTGGTGGGATTTACCTTAGATTGGATGGCCCAACTTTGAGGAGTTTGTTTTGCATTTAGGAAATGAGGGATATTCGAAGGACACCGCTTGGTGTAGCAAGACAGTCACTAGACTAACAGCACACGAGTATTCTCGCAATAGACTTGTTGTTTTACGATGATGTGTATTCGTATCCATCTGGAATTAGCGGCTTGTCCAAAAAATTGTTAGAAACTGAATATGTGTCATGCCAAGCAAAATAAGCTTCTTAGTTGATATACCGCGATATGCAGCTTCCCGTCTCGCTAGATTAGTATACCTGGTTGTCATACCCGAGAATTAGGCTTTCGATCCTTCATGATCTTAGATCAGGCAAACAAGGTTTTGTCTTTCCCCTTTTTTGAGAGCTCCAGCCATTAAGCCATCGTGTTAAACATTTATTTGGGCATCACAATCGTTTATTTCTACTTCATGTTTAGATGAATAAGATATCATCATCCTGGTTCAATCCCAAAATAACCGCCGAGGATACCTGCTTCGGACTTCGACGGTGAGAGTTGGGGAAGTCCGTTCCGTGTAACTGAAGGACCCGTTATATTTAACACTTGCGTCGGAATCCTAGCCGAAATATAGTATCGCACCCATTCGTTCCCAATATATTAAACGCCATGTGTATCATTACACGTAAGATATGATGGGCTTTAAATAATGCACCAATCACCCAGGCAGTTCGTATGCAATATCATGCGGTTTGGTCGACGCCGGCAGAATCTGATCAGCACTTTTTGGCGTATTCGCTGAATTTGGGCTAACCTGAGACCCAGATGTAGACGGAGACCCATCCAGCTCTCCTACATGCGATGTGCTGGGAAGCTCTGCTATGGGCTGCGAGTCGAGCTCCATCTTCGGCACCACAGCACCGACTATAGTGCCTTCGAGTTCCGGCTTAACAGCCAGACCTTCTTCCCCGGTCGCACTGGTGGAGCTGCGTGCTTTTCCTTTCTCGAGATCTGCCTCTGCCTTTTCCTTTTCCTGTCTTTCTTTCTCTTCCTTCTCCTTCTTCTCTTTCTTTTCCTTTCGTAGTTGGAAGTATATCTGTAATGTGAGCGAGGTGATGAGTCCCATGACGGCGACCGAATATAATACCGACTATTAAGCCGGTAGAGATGACCTAATTAGGACATAGCATTCCCGTCACCGCGAGCGGTTCCGTGGCGGTTCCGGGGCTCTCTATTTAAATATTAGAGAAATTCGTCGGAGACGGTAGTGCCGTGTTTCCGAATATTCGAGGTGGTTGTGTTGGGGGCCGATGACATGTAGTCGGTATAGTTCGAGGCGGTAAAGTCACTCTGTAATGACGATGACTTATCAAATTACCGGGTCGATTTTACTCCACGCCGAAGTGGGCAGGATATCGCGAGGTAGTTCAAAGTGTGTCGATACCTTGTTAGGCGAAGAAATTTTATCGTGCGTAATCCCCTAGTTCGATTTTATTTTCACATGCGGCGTAGCAGATGACCAACTTCAGCTGTCCATCCACACCCTTGACTATGCAGCGCACCCTTGTGTTTTGGTATATGTATTTCACGAGACTTGTCGATCGACATGATTGGCGATTTTCATGGGTAATCAGTCGATCTACGCATTGATACTTTGAAGAACCAGTCGATCCCATTAAGCGGAGTCTCTCATTCTATTTCATATTATCAAAGAGTTGCTACTGCAAAACCAGAGGATCTTAGCGTAGCGATCAATTGCCAAAGACCCATTATACGAGCATAGATACGGCTGATACGGTGAATGGCTTTATATGGTGGTTGGGTCGACCGGTCTTTCTTGACGAGATTTGGTCATTGATCCGAAAGCAAGAAGTTGTTGGTTCTGCTAACTTGCATAGAATACCATATCATCCACAATGCTGCTGTGTCCGCATAGTAAATTGTGGACTCAGATGTTGATCGACGTTGAGCTAAGCCTCGCCGTGAACAAGGAGTCGTCCCAGGACTCCATTTTGGCTTATGCTGGTACGGTAAAGATATACATCGTGGATCTTGATTTATTTAGCGAATCAAGGCCCACAGCATGTATGTACCTCGTAAAGCTTCAACGCCGATTACATTGTATTGGGATCAAGACATCGTAAAGGTGCAAGAAAACCAAACTTCATTACTTCATAGGGTATAAGTACATAATGAATATTGAAATTCCAAGAACAGCCATCCAATTGGCCAAGAGCCCCCTCCATAAGCTTCTGATAAGAACGAAGCATCACCAATAACCCGTGTGCGTTAGGAACCGAACCAAAGACCGTAGCGACGCATGAATAGGTATGCATGGTGTTCGGTCTGGTTAACCATGAATATACCAGCAGCTAGACTAATCTAAGCTCCTCCACCTGCAGCGTTAGCGGCGGCCTGTCTAGCCCTCCTTTCTATGTCCCACATTTTCAGCGCCGTCATGACGGCCATAACGGCCCAGCGCTCGCCTAACACGCCGTTCGCGCCGGAGCCGAGGAACGAGAACTTGAAGAGCTTAGTCAGGCTTCCGGAAGCCCAAGCCCACTATCATAGCCGCGTTAGCAATGACTCCATAAGCAAGACTCAACAGCAGAAGAAAAAGGTGAAGATAAATAAATCAGGTGTAACATACCACAGCAACAATCTCCCTCCCATCACTCCCCCTCTCGCCCCCCTCCACAAACCCCCTCCCCTCCGCCCCGGCCGGGGGCCCCGTAGCCAGCCGACATAACTTCCACCCGCCACTCCGTCCATCCAGCCCCTTAACAGCCCTCCCGCTCGAGTGTCTCCACTCAAACATCTCCCTCCTGGCTCCCGCCCCAACGCCCGTCTCAATCGAGAACGTATAAATCTTATGCCCGAACCCACCCCCAGCTTCAAACCTTTCCTCCGCCGCCCCTTCCTTACCCCCTCTACTCCCCCTCACCCCGGCGTTGGCGCCCGCCCCCATTACGGGGGGAGGGGGCAGGTAAACGGTGCCCTTGGAGCTCCAACCGCTTTTCTCGACGGCGGCTAGGGGCGGCCGGTTATCGCTGGGCCCGTTGTGCAGGACGACGGAGGGCTTGCCGGAGAACCCGGAGTGCAGGGCGACGGCGTACAGCGGCGCGTTCTGGTGCTCGCCCAGCGTGAAGTGGCGGTTGCCGATGCCGCTGCCGCGGTACATGTTGAATGAGTTCGGGAACTGGCGCGGGATACGGGGGGTTTGTTGCAGCATCATCTGCGGTTGTGGTTGCGGTGGCGGTGGCGGGAAGTATTGGTACTGCGATGAGGAGGCTGGTGGTGGTGGTGGTGGTTGTTGGAACTGGATGTCTGACCCGGCGAAGGAGTATGGGGGTGGTACGTCCTTCTCATATGCATTGAAGTCGTAGGCGTTGTCTGATTTCCCCATTTTGTAGGTTTGGATTGGATGAATCGTTAGAGGTATGTACTGGATATGGATATGGATATATGATGTAGATATACGATCGCAAAGACAAAGCAAGGAGAGATTTACAGAATTAATATATTCAATTGACAAAAAGAAGCATTCATGCCCCCATCAGCTACATCTACAAGCGCACTTCTAAGTCATTATATAGAAAGTTCTACCCTCAGAAACACCTATCAGACCGGGATGATACAGCCTCGTTCCAGGGATGTAATGCGGCATGTGGTGTGAAGCTCGATCCTTCAGCGGCGCGGTCTCGACGAAAATTCGCTTAGGACCGCTCTGTGTAACGCCCTACCTTCCAGGGCTCTCCCTCGTCCAACGAGAACTCAACACCACGTGGGCTAGACCCAGCTCAGGCGCAGCATCTTTCCAAATCGGGTTATTCTCTGGGGCTATCGCGGAGAGAGACGGACGCTATCTCATCTAATGCGATTCTAATCTTGTAACATCTAGGCACCGAAATATTCGGCGGTGTTTCGACTTAGAATAAAATTTGCATTTTTCTTCTGGAATGATGGTTGGAAAATGAGCTGAATAGACTAAGGGGGCCGTCGTAAATTCAGCCCTATCCGCTTGAAACTTCTCCAAAAGCCCGATTTCCTAATTTGGCATCTTTAATATCGGCAATCATGAGACTATACGTCATGGCTAAGTCAACAGTAGTTAAGATCCATGGCGGCAAGTTAGCCCCCAATAATGCCTTGGCGGGTCCACGGATGAGAACCTTGAAGCTAACCCAATTTTCAAGCCTTCCCATCGGTATAGAAGATAGGTAGGTAAACACGTGCTTCATACAAAAAAGTCGGTGCCTAATAGAATACCATTACTTAGTCGAGATCACATATAGAGACCAGTAGATCGAAATTGGAAGACAAGGCAGATCAAATTATATTATCATAGTAGTTTTAGGTCAAAGTACTAGACGATAGTTTAGGAAGCATAGCCAACATGCCCTTCATATGGCTATGCAGTAGGTATTAGTAAGTAGTAATGTGAAAAGGGGGAATAATCAACGTGAGCAACCAGTTTTCCCATTCGTTAACCGTCCGTTGAATGCATAGGGGGTATAGTGCGAGAATCATCCATCAACCTCTTCCGTGCCCTACACCACGTAGGTTCACCGTCAACAAACATCATCGCTTCTCCAAAATACAAAGGAAATTCGGTATTAGGTCAGGCCCTTGTCGCGACCTGGGCGATGTCTGGGGGACGAGAGGATCCCATTGTGGCTGGCCTCTTAGCCAGTATTATACAGTTCCACCCAGCTTGTGGAGAAATTATTCGTTCGAGTATTAATCGGAAGAAGGCAGTTCGTGTATCTCTGCTTTCTAGAGTTGTAAAAGTTGCCAAGTAACAACTAGAATGCAAGCAGTGCGTCATAATCGCAGGAGCGTCCCCTAGATCTTCTGCTTGCTCTGATGCCGCTTATATTCTAATTGTACGAGTTCCATGAATCCCTGGCCATCTTTGATAGGAATCCAGGAAGTGAGAGACTTCATCGCGTTCTCAAAATCGGAGTCGAGAAGCGTAGGCCGGAGCGTGTCGATGATTGCAAGACTGGTCGCATGAAGAACTTCCAGTCCCTGAGATGAGGGCTGCTCTGCTGCAGATTTGTTCGGATTGGAAGGCACATCTGGCGAGGAACCGAGTAAGAGAAAGGCGTCCCACACCCGCAGTTGGACAGCAAAGGGTATCGATAGGTTAAAGAGGGTAAGATACCATTTGGTAGCATACGCGGTTGGGTCGATGCAGAGCTCAGACTAATGAATGTTAGCAGATAGTCAAATTAGACATCAAAAGTGAACAACTTACAAGCTTCGAAGCCACATCCCTACTGGCCAACCAATCGTGCTCGAAGTCTTTCAGAGCAGCCATCAGCTCCTCAAATCCCGACTGGTATATCCGATTGAGACCGCGATATTTCCAGAGCCGCACCAGCATGATAAAACATCTCTCTTCATCGAAGTAACTAAGGAACGTTGCTGCCAGTGGAGCCATTCCTTGGACGTAGCCTGTCTCGGGGAAGTAAAGAGACAGAGAATGCAGTACTCGAAAAAGTAACCGCTGGCCACCCCTATATCTCCTCCGAAACATAATGTGTTGGTTGATGGTCCTGGGTACGTCTAAGTCTATCTGGCCATCATCCGGCGACGGTTCTTCGATGAGCCTATGAAAATCGGCCTTAAGCTCATCATCTGTGGCAAACGGTTCGTTGCTGGCCTTTGCGCTAGAAGCAAGGAACGAGTACCAAGCTGATGATCGCCAGCAGTCGGGGATGCCTTTCCACGTCCGTTCGACTAGTTTCGGGTTATTCATGTCGAATTCGAACATCATACCTAGTCCATCCGTGCCGACTTTTTTGGCCATCTTTCGCCACTTCTCCGAGCGTTCCATCTCCTTCATCTTAGACTCAGCCATCTTTTTCTCGAATGACGCATCTTCTTCGGCATTCACCAGGGCTGGATGTGGCGCAAGAATATCCCCTGCTTCATCTAGCAGTTTCCTGTCCCGGTTGTGCGGTAACAGGTTTGTGGCTTGACGGATTGCCGATAGCGCGGATCTGTGCGACGCTGTGGATAATCCCGAGGCCTGCGTGTTTAATGAGCGGGCTGACAGCTTTCTTCGTGGTCCGCGCTTGAGTCGCAACGAAAGTGATGCCGCGTCTTTGCGCACCAGGACATTACGCTGCTTGCGCTCGGAAAAATGGACAGCTGTGGTTTCGTATGCCGTAGCCGGTCGGTTATTTTCGAGTGGTTGTTTAACAGAAATGAAACCGTAACGATCGACGTCCGCACCGTGGACCCCTTCCCAGTCTTCGATCCCTCCTGCTAACTCATGTTGATGTCGCATTTCCTTATCTTGTGGCGACGAAATAGAAGCCGAGAGTGGTATAGGGTTTCCAGCCAGTTCGCTTAACCTATAAGAAAAGGCGACTTGTTAGCACGATAAAAGGTATCGAATATGGATGAATAAGGAAACCATACGCGTCGTTCTCATCCTCTCTTGTTGGGTGTTCTACTAAGGGTTTGGGACGCCCATCGATCGATGCGCGACCCGCTCCCTCTTCCCAATTGAGACCTTCCCCGGATTCATAGAGCGATCTCACCTTTTGAGATTCCTTCTCGGCCTCTGCAGATATTACTCGGACGCTGGGAGGGGGTTGACGAGGAGTGGGAGGAAGAGAGTTGGTTTTGGCATTGTCGGGTGCCCCTGAGCCTAAGGCAGAGGATTTGCTGGCGGGCTCCTTTGTGTTTGCGCTGGCAGAAGTCTTGGTTGGAACGAGTGGAAAAGAGCGCGGTTCTCTAGACTGCTCGAGCTCTGCATTTTCATTCGTGTTGGCGGATGCGCTCTCTTGGTCGGCCATGGTGCCCGCGTGTGCGGTTCTGAAAGATTTACGCGGATGTTTGGCACCGAAAATGATGCTACCACGCTTAGAGAAGGACAGCTGGGTCATAAAGTCATCTTCTAATAAGCTATCGGTGGGGATAGTTGTAGAAATAATTGGAGAACCATGGGGGTCAGATGCTGGCGATAAAATGCCGCTAATGGATTTAGGCGCCGAGCGGTCCTGCCTGTTTAGTGGATAACCGGGGTTTTCAACGCCCGGGCCTCTCTCTTTCCCATCATTTGCAAGATTTGAAAGATTTGCGAGATTGGCATTTTCAGGATTTGTAGCCTTCTTTCGTAGTCTGTTCATTTTCGAAAACGAGGATTTAGACGAGTTTGATCGGCTTGATCGCAAACTAAAACTTCGAGCAAACCTGGAGAAATTGGAAGACGGAGTGGTCGGTGATGTTGGTGAAACAGTCTCGCCATCTGACAGCGCAGGCGAGATAGAAGGAGCGCTAGCCCTACTATTGGATTCGCTCACCCGCGCATAAATAGATGGAGATGCAGAACGAGTTATTAATGTGAGAGGCTTAATTTCAGGAAATTTCTGAATGTTTTCGTAAGCGAAAGGGTCTTCGTCATCTGTCTCGCTATCTTCGCGAATTGTCCAGGAACTCGATGGTGTCGCGGGAGAGTGTCCAGAATCTCGCTTCTCAATCGCCTCTATTCGCGGGCTGCTGATGGTCCTCAAAGCGGGGTGCTGCTCGGTAGGAGGAGCGGGTCGAGGAGGTGGAACCACGATAGGAGACCGAACCGTATCGCAAGAAATTGGACGCGGCGGTGGACGACGAGATGATCTAGGTGGTGGTATTGGAATTGGCGGTTGAGCTTGTACGGTCTGGTCGTATCGCAAGGCGACTAACTTTGACTCATCTCTGAAAGGAACAAGACTTGAGGACATAGACCTGTAGCGAGGGGAAGAATTCTTTGGGGGTGCTGGAGGAGGCACATATTGAGGTACTGTGCCTGGTGTAACTCCGAACATTGTGGCTGATCGGGGTGATTGTACCGAGTACATCTGTGTCATTTCTGTTTATGACTACCTATAGGTATATGTACCTATAATGTATCATAGATGTGACTTGCGCTCCAAAATCAATTTCCGGAAATTGGTCTTCGTCTATGGCCTATATATCGTGTCTGGTACGACACTGAGCATAGGTATATGCCGCCAACAACCTATGCAGACCTGCAGACCCTGACAAGCAGCGATGAGCTTTTCTTAAGTAGGCAAGATACTTCTGGGTAATGGCGATAAAGGGCGACAGCTCGCTCTTATTTACTTCATGAAGGAACGGTGATACCGTTTCTTGTTGCGAGTCACGGCATATGCTCCCTTAAGCCTAATCCACCGCTGCCACCGTTCCAGACAACTGGTTATATGTTAGCTTAGTTCTGTTCTAGGTAATAGAGGGTGTTCAAGAGGATGAAGGGCCAATGATCGAGAAGAGAAAAAGGTACGGCGAGAAGGGAGATTTTAATATGTAGGTACTTATCATCCCAAGTATGCACAAAGCACGATTCAGTACCCAGGGGAATGGAAGCCTAGACCAAAAATGAACCTTGTGATCTATACCTTCTTGATATTCTAGTATGTATCCTAGAATGCACGTTAAAAATGTTTGTGAACTTAAAATATTGGAACTTTAGAACCAAACGACGGATTGGGAAAGGGTAGGCGTTTCGAATGTTCGAACGTTAATGTTGAGTGCTGTTGAGTGTTAGTCACATATGGATGCATATGTAGGTATGAATAGTGGCTTGTGACATAGAAGTTGTCTTAGATGTCTTGGATGTTTTAGGTGACTTACACAACCGACGTCGTGAACATTGAATGTGCAAACAAGCACATATATTTTCTTGGGCTATCACAAGCCCGCGGCTATGGCTTGCTTTAATATGTTTGCCTTAAAGAACCAGGAAAAATTGGACTTGGGCCACGGTTCATCTGATCTGGCCAGCATGCAGTTCGCAAAGGTTGCAAGGTGGATGTCGTGGCGGCAGTAATTCCATTAAGACGTTGTGCGGTGCGCAGGGTGTGGTGGTGCGGTATTGCGGTGATTACTCCCAGGTATACATAGTACTATACCTAATACTAGGTAGTAGTACTAAGGTAGGTCACTCTGGTCATTTAGGTCATTTAGTAGGTCATCTACTAGGTTGCGGAAGGCGTCAATAGAAGTAATGCACATCATCGACCTTGCCTACCCTCGCAACCACTTACAACCACCATTACCCTTTCTCCCAATTGGTTGGAGATGAGAAACTGCAGACTACAGTTTCCACTCTTTACAGGTGGCCCGCTTGCGAGTTTGGGCATTGGCCGAGTTGCGGCACTTACGACTTTCGAAGCTAGACCGATAATCCCAAGCATACCAAGCGGTCACATACCGTTCTTTCCCGTTTGCTCTAATGTATACTCGATGGGGAAATCTAGCGGTCTACTTGGTACCGGTTCACGGGTCACGGTTCACACTTTCTCATTAATCACCCAATCTGCTACTAAATTTAATGCTGCCAAGACTTTTTATCTTTACTGATTGCAGGAACTAATAAACCCTTTAAACCCTTCAGACCCTTCAACCCAAAAAAGAAAAATTAGTTGTGCGAGTTAGCCGTTGCTCGTCCCTGTCACATCACTCTATTTCCTATAGTCACTTGTGACACTGAACTTTATCGACGCTGTCAAAACAAATATTGAACATCAAATATCCGAGTTCCAGAGCTAGAAGAACCTTAGATCTTGCCTCCCCCGCAATCCTATTTCTTTACAACATCATTACATATAGTAGTATATCAAGTAGGGGTGGCAACCGAGTTTTCAGTGTGATCGAGAACGGTATACTCCTCCGTCTGTCCGCAATGTCAAGCTCTCTCTAGTCAACATGCCCGTTCATGCTATATAGAGAACCCCACACAAATTGGAGGTCAAGTAAAAAAGAAACGTTGTTGAGCCGGTAAGTATGGGGTTAGGCTCCCCTCATTCCCCTCTGCCATTGGTTTGCCTCGGGGATGCGAGTCTGCGAGATCCCAGGATCAACCTCAGGTTAGCCAAGTCGGGAACGCGGAGGATAAAACGAATGGGAAAATTCCACCATACTACCGCTCGCTACACCATCCTCTGTCTGGACTATCTAAACCACCACTTTGACTAATAACGACATCCGCCGTATAACCATAGAACGCCGAACAACCATATCACGGTATATAGTGAATGCCCACCGATCCTGGCGGGGTAAGCGATCGGTAATACGTCACAATCCTGTATGCCTACCTGCCTATCCAATGTACACGGGGTGAGAAAATGGGCTTGAGTCTAGAAGTTGCCTCCTAAAAACGGAGGAATTTTCGCTTGAATAATCCCGCGGGTCCCTCAACTCCGGCCTCGACTAGATTATTGACGTGGCCATTTTAGCCAGCGCCCATCCGAGTCAGTTTCCCATCACACGCCACCAATTAGACGAGCACCGAAAGAGATAAAGAAAAATTAAAATAGCGCGGGGGTGAAACGACGGTTTTTCCAGATCTCGTCCGCGCGGTCGTTTTACGAAAACCGAAGCGTGGGCTCTAAATTTAGACGATAGATATTGAATTGATTCTGTGATTTCGGATATAGTAGCATCGAAACATGGCGTCGGTTGTACTATGTAACTTTTGTATGGTGGCTCTCAGTTCAACGTTGAACCCAATTCCAAAACGCTAGAATCGGTCGCCAAGACTCAGAGGCTGGTTGCGTGCCAAGCACGAACGGTAACCCCCTGAAGCGAGGAACGGAGTGAATTGGTAACACTGGATTGGACGTGGCTCGATGATGCCGACCGTGACAGTTGGCAAATGGCGTGCCTGCATATATTCTGACCGCATCACAGACCACAGCGTAACTCTACAAGCGGTAGGTAACATAACACTCCATTGGTTGGTTACCTGACCTTGAACGGGGCCGCTAGACAGAAGCCACGACATTTCTCACATTCCCGTCCAAGATGAACCCAGTCAGCCCAGTCTGTTGGTAGAAGAAAAAAAGTTTTTTTTCTGCCTTGTCTTCCTTGTTCGTGCATACAAGTTATCTGCCTAAGGGTTCCCAATTGATACCTTGTCCTCCAATAGCCATCCCTATCGTGTCCAGCACACTACGGTAAGATGCACTAGTACTAGCATTGAGAGATGTCTTACTGGCTTCATCTGACTCATCCCTCTGCCTCTCCCGAAAGATGCTACTGTATGCAATCGAAACCCCCAGTTCCCCCTGCGCCACGCGTCCGTCCCTTGCAGCTTGCATAATAGGGTTCATTACCGCGTCGATAACTATAACCTTCCCGTTGGCGCCAACGCGACGGCTTTTTTCGGTGATGTCAACGTATTAGGTAGGTATGTAGGTTTGTAGTGATGAGTAGAGCTTCATGCAGGTTGAGCTGGCCCTAGCTGCCCGTCGTTACTCATTCGCCGACCGCTAAGCGAACATCCGTCAGCTCATTAAACTTCTTCATTCTCCCAATCTTTCTCTCCAAAGATTGGCCGGTTTGAATTGCCGCTCACTTCTAGCTTATCAAGAAACTCCGGTGGGATCGTTGGTATGTATTTCCTCTCCCGCTCCCGGTTAACTCCTCCAAATCCGGCGCCGTAGGACACAAGCATATCTGTGACAGTTGGAAGAGTGAACGGTAACATCAACGAGGGATCTAGGTTGATTCCTTCAGGCACGTCATCGTCGTCCTGGTCTGGATTCGGCGTGCCTTGGAAACTACCTGGAGTTTCCGCAGTAATGCCGTTGAAGGTAGTCTTGATAGGTGTCGATGGCAGGCTAGATGGCATGGGTGATGCCGTTCTTCTTCGGTCTCTCCTGAGGGCGGCTTCTTTCTGAATTGCATCAAGGTATTTCAGTGCACTCTTAGGTAATCCTTTCTCACCAACCTCTAGTCGATAATTCTTTGCAGCATATATTAGTTGCTGCGGACTTAGCCGCTTGAGCTGCTGTAGTGTTCCAACTAACGCCTCTAAGTCATCCGAATCTAGGGATGAGAAACATTGTAACCACTGGAGAAGTTGAACAACAGGAGCTAAATGTCTGCGCGCCGCTTCCATTGTCGTCTCGCCCGATGAGTTCGTTTCACCGTGTTCGTAATGCTCTGGCTGGCGATTGTTAGTACGAGCCCAATCCTCCAATACCGAAACATTCATTCTGATTTGCATGGCTTTGGTTCTAGCGAGGTATTTTCTATTATTCATAATTCGGTTGAAAAGTTCTGCACCTAGCCAGTAGAGCAGTTGTGATATGATTTGCGCCGTAATGACCGAGTGAATATCGTAGAGGTCAAGGACGAATAAAGTAGATGAGAGAAGAGAGGTCACATTTCGGGGAGCAGGCTTGGCGCGTTGCTTTGGTGAAGGGGGTCGGAATCGCTTCTCGAGAGGCTCTTCTTTCACCTCCTTTTTTCTCTTAAATAATTTCCATTCGTGTTGGAAAGTGACATCATCTAATCCAGGAATGGTCTCGTGGTCAAGCATAGCAGCGTCTAGAACCTTGTCTAGTCGTCTCTCTGCATCCCGGACGACGAGGATGAAGATCTCATTGATGAGCTCTGCAAGTTGCGCTTGAAACTCAGTTGTCACCTCAACTAAACCGGCATCTTTCTTCAGATAATGCAGCAGGAGGGTTGCATTAGACATCCAAAAGGCCAAGATAGTCATATCCCACTGGTGGGCTTCGACAACTTCGTTAATTTTGTCTTGAGCGGTGACGAGTAATTTCGTCAACAAATCGTGACTAGAATGGTAGTGAGCATATCTAGCGCTAAGGAATATCATATTTGCCGGGACAGGCTTTTGAGACGGCGAGCGCTGAGGTTGCATGTTGGTAATAACAATACCGAGTATCCTATCCAGGTCGCTCTCTTGAAAAACGAACATCTGATCATGTAAACACCGACCCCAGTCAAATTCCTGTAGCTCCTCTTCGAATTCGTCCATGGGCTATGAGTGTTAGTACTCCGTTCATCGGGTTTGTTTAGGTCGGCGCAACCTACCTCGGGTTGATCGTCTATTCCCATGTTACCTATGTCGACCTCGAGGTCTCGTGCGCTGTCCATCATCATGCGCCGCCTTATTTCATTCTCGGCCATTTCCTCTTCAAACCTGTCTTGAGAAAAGCCTGGGTTGTAGAAATCATCTGTTACCCCAGCGTTCCCTATGCTGTAGCCGTTATCGTGGAGATAAAACGACATCTCACTGTCGGGAGGAACGAAGTCGAAAGCTGTTCTCCCAGACGAGGTCTTTGCCTCCGGGGATGCTCCATTGTCTAAGAGGATCTTCGCGATACTCTTGTGTCTATTCGTCATCGCCCACATTAGGGGACTCCAATGGTTGCGATCTTGCTTGTCTACATCAACACCAGCATCTATCAAAGCTTGAACGACAGTTTCGTGTCCCTGTGTATGAATCATTAGCGATGCATGTGAATTCGGTATGGGTTCGTTGACGAACAAAGCAGCTTGCATAGACTAAGGCTGGCGTCCCCTCGTCATCCGGCGCGTTTATGTCGACGAACTCTCTTGCTTTGCCGTTGAGTATCTTGTTCACATTATCCAGATCGCCATTGCTCGCGGACATTATCAAGACTTTCTGTAGCATAGACTTCTTTTCGTCATCGGATAATTTGTCGTCTGTAGCTATAGCATTTACGTCACCGAAAGCTTCCCCGCCAAGATGCTGTGCCTGCGCCGCGAGCATTTGCATCAGTCGCGTGTCGCTATCGGGTATCCCTTTCGTCAAATCTTCATCGTAGTTTGGGTCGTCTAGTGTTAGGTTGCTAAATTGAAGGGGTTTCGCTAGCATCGGGCTCGTCAGGAACTGCGATTGACCTAAGGGGGAGTAGTTCCGATTAGCATCTAGGGAGGCATATTCACAGGTGTATTAATTGTGAACAGTTATTCGCTAACCTTGCCAGCCATCGTACATCTCAGTCTCCGGAACCAACTCGGTAGACACTGCTCTACGGTCGTCGAGGGACTTCGGCAGGTCGGCGGGGAGGGGGCGAGGCTTCGTCCGCATCTCGTTGCCGAATCCCCCGCCATCAGCGTCGAGGTCCCCGAAATCCATGGCTTAGATAGGAGGCGGCATAGGAATATTACGCTCAAGGACTTGTCGGAACAGATAAATGTTCGACCATCCTTTTCAGGAGTTGATTTCAAGTTAAGCTGTGGGTCTTTCTTTAATATAGCGTCCCAGACTTTTTAGGCGTTCGTCATTTAATAGTTATCAGGTTTATATGCTGTATGCAATCAAACAAGACATTCGGACAGGTTCTAAGGATGATGATATGAGGTAGCCACAATGGCCACAATGGGAACTGCCACAATCATGGCAGTGTATGTGGTCCGTGCGCCGAATCCTTCTATCAGGTCCTACCTTCCATCTAAATTAGGTAATCTCATAGTCAATATCCTTGGAAGCAGTGAACGTGAATCTCATTGCTTTGCTTTTTTCTTCACTCAAATTTCCTCATAATTGAGAGTTCGTTTCAATCCAGGTATATTTTTCTAAATTTGATGAAATATGTCCGTTGTAAATTCAAACGTAAATTCTTCCCTTTCTATCCAAAAAGCGAGATTTATACGGCTCTCTTAGCCAGAACACGCAATCGCTTCACACCTCCATCGGGAATGATGGTTAATTTGACGTGGGTGAAAGGCCTGTCCTTTACCGCGCTGGTGAACTTGTGTTCTTGGTCCGGTCCGCACTTGCTAGGCTCCAGCACCTCTGTCCACCCTTCAGCATCCGCTCCAGGTTCTCCGGCCTCTTTCCATTCTATGGCATCAATTTTGGTCTTCTGGGGGAAATTTCCTCTAAAAAAGGCCGTGTCGACTACAAAGTCTTGAATAAGAGCTGGAGCCCCTAAACGGATGATAGCCCAGTCGACATGGCCCTTGGATCTGGAACGCGCTGTCTCCCAACCGTCTCCCATATCCTTTCCTCGCCCGGGCAGGATGAGATTGTCCTTGGTGCCAAAGTGCTGGTCGCTGCACGAGACTGCTACGCCACCGTTTTGTGCAGCAGCCAGGTCGAAGATCGCATCTATGTCGTCGGGGAAAACTGGGACCGCATGTCCAAAAAGTCGGAACCTCGCAATTCCTCCATCGGGATACATGTTAAGCCTAACATGCGTATATTGCTTCGAAGTAGGGTTGTCGAGTTTCCAACCGAACCTCTGGGAAGGGCCACACTCTTGGATGCTTAAGATAGGCTCCCACTCCCCTCTTCCTCCTTTCCAGGATAGGACCTTATCGTCATCAGAGGAGAAGCAGCCCTCAACCGAAATTGCAGGGGCATGGTTGCCGTTGAAGAAAGCAGTGTCTATTTCAACTCCTTTCACAGTACCTGACGCAACACCAAGTCGTATGACAACCCAGTCAAAGGGTTCCGGGTTGTGTCTCCTCGTTTCCCAACCGTCATACCAAGCGCCTGTGTAGACCATCTTGCCTGGTTGCCTTATAGGAGGCGTAGGCGTCAATAGGTTATCGGCATCAGCAAACCATTGGTCTGAGAAGCCTAGGACTTTGCCGCCCAATGTTCCAGAAATCAGGTCTGATCAGATGAGTTAGCCCACGACACTCTATTCTCCAAACCGCTGCAATTCCTTTTGCCTTTCTATTTCTTGGTATTAGTATATTCACATACCGATGGAGCTAGACCTGAAAGTCTTGTCGATTTCATCTGAACCAACTGGGGTGGCCTTAACGGTCTCTAACTTGTATTCGATCTCTTCAGCCATGTTGAATGATATCCTTGCTTTTCTCTACACAAAGTAACGTTTCTATGTGGAAAGATTGCACGACCGTATTACAGCAAATGTCAAAATGTTTCAAACTATTTACCTTATTCAGACGGCTCCGACCTCGAAACAGCAGCATTCCGACTTCGAAATCTCCCAGCGCTAATCTAGTGGGGCAAGCTCCGGAATGCGGCCACACCCGATATGGAGTCTAATTGCTAATGTGAAATTTACCTACTAGTATTATTGCCTATGGGAACTGAGCGCGAACTCATCGATCTACCGGCCAATCGTGTACGTCGACAAATCGTTTTGTGCTAGCGATTAGAGGCACCTATGACATATGCAATATCACCTAATGTCATCTCCAGCCCTCCAGTCTAATGTTATCTCAGCCCCATCTTCCCCTCCTTTTTCAGCGCGGGTGTCCCCTAATTTGTGACAAACGGTTCCCGGGTTCTCAGGGCTTGATTTACCTGGGTATATGCGACTTGGGGTTGGTATCTCATCTTCATTTTCGGAATCGTATTCTTCTTTATATATACCTGGTACATTGCCAAAGATGACGCATGCGCTTATCTTTGCAATACCACAATAATGAAACGAATTATTGTACTAGACCAGCCATTCTGTACCTTGTGCGTACGCGATGCACACAACCTTCCCAAATTAGGGGTTGCTTTGTGCAGCTCCCTGTAGCTCCCCCGCGCAGCCCGCACTAAGTATGGGGCTTTGCGCTACATTACGGCGTGCTGCTTAAGAATCGCAGCGCTCTGATAGGCGGGAGCTTGTCGCAGTAGGAGTCGTCATGCCCGTCATCGATGGTGAGCTCGATCCTTTTCCGAACTCACAATCCAGGTCAGCCTCCTCGCCCTTTAGAGAATTCCGACTCCGATGGCTTAGAAAGATGTGAAACGAAACTTCCAAGAACTCCAAGAGAGTTTCTTTCACTTTCTTAGTCTTTAGTGCCTCACGGACGTCTACCAATCTTCTTGGAAGACACTCCATATCTCCCTCTTCTAAGCCTGTCAAAAGTTAAACTCGCGAATCGCGAACCGAGCTCTTCCCTAGTAAACGTCATTATTAATACACAGCTTTTTGGAGTGCGGTAGAGCCCCTCTAACGGCGCCACCCTAATATAATAAAAAATAATACCTTTTTGCCAAACAGCCAGAATGGCTTCCGCGACTGGAATTCCCCAACACCCCCCGATTAATAATCCGGACGACGGCGGTGAACAAGGCGATCTAGAGCCGCTTTTGGGTCGGCCGGGAGATGCTTCTCAAAGAGACAATGCCCCCATAATCAAAAACCTCGTCCTTGGTATGCTTTCTCCCTCTTCTATCGTCGCTAGACTTGCTCTTCCCTTGGGACGTACCTCCGCTTTAGTACTACCCTATCTATATATCATCATAGCCTTAATATATACTACTTGATATTATATAATACTATTTGAACAAGATACGCTGTACTTTATCATGCCAAAGCTCATACAATCCTCAGGCACGGGCATAATCGCCGAAGCCGCCGGCGCCCTCCTCGTCGCCTCCGTCTGGGCCGCCGTCTTCCTCAACCCGCCCCTAATCCTCTTCTCCGTGCACCCCCTCGCCCAGTCTGCCGGTCTCCTAATCCTCATCCAATCCATCCTCGTCATCCAGCCGACCCACACCGGGAAGCAGAAAGAAGTCGGCGCCAAGATCCACGCCGGGCTAAACGTCCTCGGGTTCCTCGTCTTCGCGGTGGGCGTCATCAGCATCGAGTACAACAAGATCGCCAACAACGGCGCGCACTTCCACTCCGCGCACGGGTACCTCGGCGTCGTCGCCTCGTTCTGGCTGCTGGCGCAGTACGCGATCGGGTTCACTATGTTCGCGACGCCCAAGCTGTACGGCGGCGAGGCAAACGCGAAGAAAGTCTGGAAGTACCACCGCTCGAGCGGGTACGCGCTTTTGCTGTTCCTCTCGGCTACGGTCATCAGCGCTACGCAGACGGACTATAATCTGAATGTGCTGAATATTAAGCTCTGGGCTACGATTGTTATCTTCGTGCTGCTTATTATTGGTGTCTTTCCAAGGATCAAGAAGCATAAGCTCGGTTTGTGAAAAGGGTGGTGATAAGTGCCTAGGTCCTTCGTAGGGTATCCTAGGAGGGCAGGAAAGGTGTTTGGATATATGGAATACGGACAACGGAACGCATGACGAGGAGGTCCCGTCTTCCCGTCTCTACCGTCTTAGGGCAAAATCGTGTGCATCTTTTTTTTTATTATTGTTCGGCGGTTCTTAGCTACGGCGTTAGCTCGTTAGGCATCACAGCCGGTTTCCACGGTATTAGGGCATTCGTTATGACGGAGTTTTGCAAAATCGGAAGTATGGGTAGTCACGTTCTAGCTCGGCATTCAAAATCTAAAATGGCTTGAATGGACAATGCACAACACTGCGTTGTGGCGTGGTTGGAAAAGAGAAAATTCGGTAACAACGAGCACAAGAAGCGATTGAAGCATCTAAAATTAGATAATCGTAGTTCGACCTAGCAATTCACATGAGAGCATCGTTAAAAATCTAACCGAAGACTTGAATTCCTGCCCCCCAAGTTTCCAGTCTATCATGTCTACAGTCATACTGGAGTTGAAGCCAATAAGCAAGCTGCTAATGATTTCAAGTAATGTGAAGACATTTAAAAATGCAATAGCAAATTCGTTCAATTTAGATAACTCCATGATTCCCTAAAAGGTACAATATTTGAAACATCAATCAATTTCCCTTCATGCTTTTGCAGCCACCAGATCAGCGCCACCGCCATTACCACAATTCGCAATTAGGCTCCTTGACCGGGCAGTTAAAGCTCTCCCTGAACGCCCTCGAATTCGCCGTAGTCCCTAGAACACGAGCGAATGTTGGCGAATGCGGGTCTGTATAAATTGCCTGGACAGCCTGTTCCTTTCTAACTTTACCGCACCACCAGTTAGCGTAGAAGACGAAGAAGAGTTGCTCGTGGGTGAAGAAGTCTAGTCCGGGGAGGCTTTGATCGGGTGCAGATGCCGTGCGGTCCTTCCATGCTGCAAATGCCGCAGAGACGCCACCAGCGTCAGCGATGTTCTCGCCGAGGGTAAGCTTTCCGTTAACATGCAGGGGTTCACCGTTGCTTCCCTGTACTGTGAAATTGCTGTACTGGTCTACGAAGCAGTTGGCACGTTTGTCAAACTCCTGGACCGTGTTGTTTGTCCACCAATCAGTGAAGTTTCCGTGCTCATCGTAGTGTCTGCCGGAGTTATCGAATGCATGGGATAACTCGTGGCCAGCCACCGAGGCAAAGGCTCCGTAGGATACATAACCGGGCAAGCCTAATTCGAAGACGGGAAACTGCATAATGCCAGCAGGGAAGACGATCTCGTTACCAACGGGGTTATAATAAGCGTTAACGATATCAGCTTGCATACCCCATTCGCCGTGATCAACCGGTTTTCCTAGGGCTTCCCAACCCCTCTTGGTTTCTCGCTCATTGCTCAATAGAGTGTTGTTGAAAAATGAGTCCGAAATAGTTAAGCCACTGTAATACGCCTGCAGCGCCTCCGGGTTCGTAATGTTCGGAGAAGTCGTGGGGAATCCGATTTTCTGGTCAATATTGTTCACCTTGTTTGCAGCCAATTTCTTGACCGAGTCATCCATCCAAGTTAGATCATTCAACTTCGAGGTAAATTGGTGCTTAATGTCCATAATGATCTGGTCGCCGTACATTTTAGCTTCGTCGGAGAATGCCGCCTCGATATAAAATCGACTGAGTATCCAACCCAGGGTGCTATCGACATAGCTAACACATGTCTTCCAGCGCTCAGACTTTGTGTTTGGGTCCTGTGAATGGTTAGTTATTGTATCATCTCAACCCACATAGAACGAATCAATACCTTTCCAGATAGAGCATTGTCAAACTGAACAATGGGCTGAACCTCCGGTCCCTCAACATAAGAAGAGTATGCGTTAACCAATTTCCAGACTAGATAGCTCTGTATGGTAGACTTTGAGGTATCTGAGATGATTTGAGATACATTGCTTAAAAATTCCGGGAAGGCTAGCAATAGAGTATCTGCCGTGTAATTCTCGGGGACCAGAGCCTTCACGACTGCATCTAGCCCGATCGCGGGGCCAAGCTTCGCGGTATCAGCAAGCTTGACGATGTTATAGTATTTCTGGGCTCGTTAGCATTTATTTGTGTTTACGATGTGAATTGAAAGTCTCACAGTAACATCTGATTGATCCTCCGGGGGCGGTGTAATAGCCGCAATCTTCTTTTCGAAATCTATGACAGATTGAGCAAGATCTTGAGCTGATGCTTTTGAAGAATTGGTCGGAAGTAGCGCAGCGAAAACTTCCCCGAGCATAGCCTGATATAGTGCTACAGTGTCATTATCCTGATAATACTCTGGTGAAGGTAGTGAAAGTCCCGAAGGGTACGCTTGAATAATAACAACGTCAGGGTTCTTATCGTCAGCCCCTACACCAAGGCCTACAAATGAGCCAACACCTATCTTCTCCAGTAGGAGGATAGTATCGCTGAGAGCGGCATAATCTGCTTGTTGGACTGGCTCAGAATTACCCTCGGCTACAGGAAAAGATGCAACGATCTGGTCTATCAAATTCACAAGAGGCGCAACACCTATTTTCTGGAGGGAGGTCTCGTTCATGCAAGAATTGTAAGCTTCCTGTATCATGTTGAAGTTCTCTTCATCAGAAGAGGCGGAAACTTTCATGAGATTCAGAGGCGAAAACGAAGAATGCTAAGACATCGTTAGTATGGTCAGCCATTACCTGCCCAGGTTCATATACTTCGATATGCATAATTGCGATTTAACAACATACCTCAGACTTGCTTGGGTACGGTGACTCTAAGATATGTCTTAGAGTGGTCTGACCATTTTCGGACATTATAGTTCCCGTGGAGTAGGAAGATCTATCTTGTGGTATATCATGGCGGTCACCGAAGCCATCGCACACGAGATTGTCGAAGTGAGTACAGGCATCAATCGTTTGATAATCCGGAGATAAGTTATCTAACAGTCTTATGAGTTCTATATTCAATCCGAATCATCGAATTTTACTGACAGAGAATCTCGGACGCTGCATGAATGCAGGCCGGCGTCAGGCACAACGACGAATTCATGCCTGGCGATGGTTTCCGTCGACCACGTGACAGCACTGTATAAACACTAAGTATTAGAGAGATATTTCTAGGTGGTTTAGGAGAGTTGTGTAAATGTTAAGGAATTTGAGATTCGGTAAAAGGCATGGATCGATATTCTCGTAGGTGCAGACGCGAGCTTGAAGAAGCGAGTGGAGAGAGCCCAGGCTTGGTGAAGAGGGATGAATTGGCGGATGAATAGCCCTTGTGCTCTTCTCATTTCCCACTCCGCCCTTCACTTCAAGTATAGGCATGTATCACCCAGGCTAACCTAGCTGTACAAGCCGAGCATATTACATGTATATCCAAAGCAACATTGAAACAGTGTAATGCAACAAGGTTTGACGCTGGTACGAATACGCAACTAGGGAGATTTTGATATTTCCAAGTTGTGTCTAGGGCACACAAAATCTGTGGCAAGTCCAACCTCGAATGTGCTTTGGAGAATGGCAGTGGCATTGGGATCAAGGATTTATGAGTGACACTTACCTCCAGATACAATTAATATTACGATAAAGGCGACGATGATGAAAGCGCTCACGAAGAGCGATATCCAACGGCGGCGCGTCCAGGTTTTAACCTGATCGTCCAGATCATCTTCTCGCACTGCACCATTTCCATTCTCGTCAACATGGTCATCTCCCGTGCCACGAAGCAGGGGTGTCCGCTCGCTATTCTGGGCTTGACTTCGGTCAGCCATGTTCGAATGTTGTGTTTGCAGCTTAGTTGATGACGATGGATTCGAGCCAAGAGACACCGGCAGAGTCGACTCCAGAGTCTCCAGTTTCTGCGCTACGGTCAACGTAGCTATGTTACCGTGTAACCCGATCGTGCAGACAAATGTCCACAAACGGGATAGTACAAATAGCTACGTCTATCCAAGAAATAGCGAGTTGTACATATCCACGTTGATGGAATCGGTTTGTGTGTAGCAATAAATATATGAGGTGACGTTTAGATGAGCATGGGAATCATTTAAATGGTAAACGGGAAAGGCAACAAGAATTCCACGACGGCTGTTGGCGGAGCAAAGAATGTCCCCACAGGCTACGCTTGATTGGCTGATGAGTGACACATCCGGTACCTAAAAGCACTACTGTCTGGGGTAGCTACTCTATTTATAATGAATGTCGAGCTCTCGTTGGCTCTAAGACATGTCATATGCTAGCTAGCGGAAGCTTATCCTAGCTCGCCCGGAAAGGGGCATTTTGGATGTGGAGCTTGAACAGCTGACACGCATACGACGAAGGATAAACTGTTCGGTGTTGCGATGACTTCAACTACTCCTTATTTACTAGTATTTTCCATAGATTTTGAAATTTCATAATTACATGGCTGCCTGACGTTTTCCGCTCGTGAAAATTGACTACTTTATGGTATGAGGGAACGTAGCTCATGGAGTAAACTCAAGTGTGAGTCTGACCTTGTATCACTTTCGAACATATACGCAAGTTGCGAAAATTCAATATATTTCAAATTCTCATATATTAAAACTACATCTTATGAAAATCGATGAGTCTAAGGTGATTATTTAATCAGGTAGCTTAGTAGAGATAATATTAACATCCTTTAGTTGTCTAAACATATCATGTAAACCAGGTGTCTATTCATCTTATAACTATGATTCCAAGTTTAAGTTACACGCTATTTCTAGGTGAACTAACTCCGAGACTCATTTCTACGCCACAAGCTTTACTCGCAAAATACCTAGGCAGACAACCTTACTCTCTTTGAAACCGACTAAAACCTAGTCAAGAGGGTCATTACCACAGAGAAACTCCTTCAGACCTTCAATAATTTCATAGAAGCTCAAATAAGTATTCAGACGCACTCGACGAGCGTGTATCGAAGTGTTCATGAAGCGTCCATAAATACTCTTCTACCTGACTAGGCCGAGAACTCACCAGCTTAGGTAAGGACGCCGTATTGAAAGGGTTCATTCGTGAATTAAGTGAGCATGTTTCTCAATCTAGTAACTATGAACGAACATACTATCACGTATAGTTCTAAGACATGAGATGAACCAGGAATTGTAATATGAATGCTGAAGTAACGCGATAGAGGATATCCGAACATTATATTCTCCTAAGCTCAACGTCGACCCCATACCTACGACTTCACCTAAGGACTCTTCTACATTTCTTAGTCTTGTAACATATTGCCCATGATACGAGGAGTTACAGCTTGCTATAACTCAGTCTGATAAACATCATATTTGCACTCTTAATTTCGGTTGCTGTGAAATACCTACTCATTTCTTAGTAAGTTGGGCGTCCTTTCTCACCTGAACCTACAGATGTTTATGATAGTTAAGCAGTTAGGTCTCCATTCAGGGTCGTGACATCATGAACCGGAACCTGCAATATCTCACGAGTCTCTATTAATGAACCTTCTGAGATATAACATCGTAGTCTCATACAACGTTCGGCGTTCCCCTAACGTCGATGATGATGTCTACCAGTATCAAGAAATTTTGTACGTTGGCGTTCAACTTGCCATGTACTTAATATCTTGGCATGTTATCTCATAGATAATAAGCTGAGGTCATCATCTAGGTAATTATTTCACTTTATAGATGTAAGGGGATCACTGTTTGGAATAACGGATATGAAATCACTCGTTGGGTATGTGAATATTTGTAGCACTGTCGATCATCACGCGTGACCCTAAGATCTGGGTTAAGGGAGGCAATTTTATATAACCTTGTTTAGGCACATTCATATATCCTGATGCTCGAAGTGTAGTAGATTTAATTGATTGTAGTTGTACGTAGTTGGTTGAGGGAGAACCTAACCCCTATTCAACATACTCCCTTACCTAATTAACGGCTGTGTACCTGCTTTCGCTGGAAATCATGAGCACCATGCATAGTGACGCACATAAACCCGGAACACTTCCCTTCTGGGAACCTACCTGCCTACTTACGTAGATAGATTCAGCCTTCTTTTGAGGCTGGAAAGCCATAAGCTGTAGACCCACAGCTCTAGGCGCCGGCTGAAGTTTGCGTGGCGAATTACGACCAACCAACCCGAATATCATCAGACCTGAACTTCTAGACATGTTTGTCTCGAGCTGAAATCAATTGCGCGCCTAGAAGAAGGGAGAGAGTTGGACAAACACTAGGGGTTCCAGATTCACAGGTAAAGAGAATATGAGAATGAGATCTTCATCCGTGAGCTTGAACCAAGGTGGAGCGTTCTTACTAGGCAGAGACAACAAAGAATTAACTTATGCTTAGCTTAGCTTAGCTAGACCGTGACCACGAGAAAGCGGATCACAAGACCAACGTTTTCGCCTCACTATGAAGTCACAATCTTTGGGGAATGTATAATTCACCCTAGCGGCCGGTGCCTAGCGTGGTTGCCGGCCGCTCCGCTCTCACAGAAATCTCATATCATCGAGCGCCCCGAAACTTGAACGATTGTGGCGATTATGAATTGGTTATGGTGGTTGTTATGATACTATACGAATCTCAGTTCATGACTTTTGGTGTACTATGAGTGGTGTAAGTACGGATGAAAAAGGAGGCTATCTTCAGCTTGGCTGTACTTAGTCTTATAAGGGACAAGCCACTCGAGTGCGATAGTGTCATGCCGTGTCACATGGGGGGATGGCTTTCCGCCTCCGCGCACGCTGTAGTGTAACTATTTCGGAAGGTCATCTACGGACCGGCATTGGCGGGGACAGCCCCCAGAGTTCGCGTATCCTCATCTCGATCTTGTTGTTTGTATGACTGGAAATGTCACTAGATTCTCCAGCCATACCACTCAAACAACGTGGCGATAATGCTTAACCCCAGGGCTTGGTATGAGACAACGTAGATCGCGCGTAATGATCTTAGTTTAATGTCCTAACCCCAACATCCATCGTATGATTTTTCCCGTCCTTCGGCGGGGGAAATATCGAATATTGAAGCCAAAGGGCGTGGGAAGTTCGATAGTCGCGTAGATGACCCGTGGTGGTGCCGTGGCCGGCCCTAAGCGCATTCCTCAATCTCATTAACCTCATCAAGCATTGTCCGTGTCGAAGAAAAGAAGAAAGGTCCCATTGCAGTGCTCGGTACTTAATTGGGAGGTGGATAATAACCTGATTGATGCGCCGCTGTGGGTCTGGAGCTGTGACCATCAAAGTGTTCCTAGCCGCTGGGCTGCATGTTGAAGGGGATTAGATTGACGGGGCACAAGCAAGAAGGGGGACGACTCGGCCGGCGAGGTTGAAAATCTTGCATCGTTATAGGGCATACCGGGACTACCTTGTTCCTGTTAGACTCCTTTAGGACTGTTCTTGAATAAGGCTGCGTGTACGTTGTAAGTGATTGTCGTTTGCTTGCGCAAGGAACCGAACGTGTCCCTGGTATTTATCCTAATATTAGGAGCAAAAGCAGGGATTGGGGCACATGATAGAGCATCTTAATATCGTCACTTATGCCCGACCAGCCGACGCGGTCGTTTTCTTGCCTTTTCTCGGCTAGCTCAATCTCTTTTCTCTCGTACCTGGTACTGCGTATGAACGAATACCTAGTGAAGAACCTAGAACCTAGTACCTGTGTAGAATCCTAGATATTATCGATCGAAATCAGGAATTGAGATTTCGATTTCTACGGATTGAGACTTAATTCCGAGGGCCTGGGTTATACGAGAGCTAAGATGACGACTCGTTATGCTAAGTGCCAAAGAAGTGGTAAAAAAACGTTTTTATTGCCCCGGTCCCTTGGTTGGAATGTCGTAATAGGTTAGAAAAAGAGAAAAGACCCTTAATTCCTGTCAAGGTTTTTTATACCACCTAAGTGCCTACCTATCTGGGTAGTAATAGCCCAGCAACAGCCCTGGAGACCTCGAGGTAGTAGCTGCCAGCCCGGGAGGCATGTCCATGGATGTAAGTAAGGCCAGGTAGACCTAGTAGGTATGGATGTAGGTACTTGGGTTCCTGAACCTTAGCACGTCCCGTACGAGTGGTTTAGGTAACTGAACCCCTAAAAAGAATGCCGTTGTGCTTCTATTGGCTGCAAACATTAAAATCAGTAAAAACATTAAAAAAATGCTTCGGTTCACAGCGTCATTGATAGGTCGAGGAGCCATCTGCGGTGTCACGCGAACTGATACACATTTCGTCATTGTGAAACGTTGGAATGGTAGATGGGCCTATGCTCTCTCTTATACTGTATACAAGGTGTGAAACGGCTGAGAGTTTGGAAGTGGTGAATGTTGCGAAGTCGCGAGTTGCAGCCCAGCCGAGCCCTGGAGGCCCTGGAGGTTGTGAGTCGCGATGTGTTCAAGGTTTGGAGCACACCGGTTACAGTAAGCCGCGTACCAAGACATGTATAAGTCTCGGGGTATTCATCAAGTTTCTGTGTCTTTTTGTGATAGTGTAATCCAATGAACACCGTGTTCGACAAAGTGCGTATGATGATATGCTAATCTTCATCAAGCTTGGATATAAATGACATGATTTTCCGGTCGCGCTTGTTATTGATTCGTACCTAGGTATTGTCCATCGGTTGCTAACGTTGCTAATCACTTCGATAATCCGCCCAGCGCGCCCTGCAGCGTCGCAGAAGACCGAGATCCGGAAGAATTAGGTATCAGCGGTCTTCCTCTAGGTCTCTCTAGTGGTCTCTTTAGTGGTCTCTCTTCCTTCGGGGTCGGATTCGGGATCGGCGACGCCATAATTCCATCGCTTTGACATTTTTACCTAGTACCTAGCGTAGTACATAGCTCGACGTTGCTTAGAAAATGTTGAAATAGTGTACTTGCTTACTTGTTTAGTTCCCGCGACATACCTGCTAGGTAGTTTAAATTTGCAGTTTATCCTTAAACGCGAATTCCCATCCCCATCGGACATTCTTATCCGTTAATAGCTAGCAACATCTATTTGTATGTATTTGAGCCGTGCAACAAATTCTAGGTAAAATTCCATCCCTCATCCATGCAGGTAAGATGACGTACACAATGCAATGACGCACTTGGCTCGTGCTACCAGAGTTGCAGAGATGCCTCTTCACCTCCCATGCATTGCATCGAACTTTTTAGGTACAGTACCTTTTTATCTTATATCCCATCCGGTCTGATGTTGGATTGGATGTTTTAAGATATAAGAAAGTTAGAAAGAAGTTTCAGCAACGAAAGATCATTGGATTCGACTCCTTCCGTCGACCTGATCTGCTCGAAAAAAGCACCAGTAGAACTAGCTGATTCTTAGTTGCATATGTTGCATCTACCACCATTGGTTAGGTTCGACGAGGGCTGGGGTCGGGAAGATCGTGTAGGTATTCGTCCGGTCAAGAACCGCGAACTTCTCTCCAACCCCCACCCCCTATTTACGTATGTGACTTTTATATACCTACTGGTGCTTGACCGCTCTTATTATCGACATGGTCTTATATTTGAGCTTTTTTTTCTTAATTTTTTTTCTGATCCCCCTCCTATGACATAATACTACGTCGATACGCGGTGTGTTGCTCACTCCCCAGCACCTGTACCCGTACCTAAGTATCTCGACGATGAAAATCGAATATAGTACCTAGGTAAATATTAATAATGTTAAAAACAACGTGTAATGAATATATTGCGACGGGACTTTCGGACCCTATTCGAGGTATGTATGATGTATTCGTGCTCTCCCCGTGCGCGTAGATTATAAATAAAAGTGTCGATACTACGATACCACCAACACAACCGCCCAACACAAGACCGCCGATACCACCACCTCTCGGACTTTTTTTCGGTAACGCAACTTGGCAGCTAGCAAGTTCGTGACAAGGCGAAAGTCATGAGAACGCGGAGGGCTAATTTAGTGTGTAGCTGAGAAGAAGGTGGGAGAGATCGCAGGAGGGAAAAAGGTAGGAGTGGGTGTGGTTGTCAAGTGGTTAAATGGAAATCGTGTTTCTTTCTTCCAGGGTTCGGGAGCTTGTGGGCTTTCAAGGTTCGTGGGCTGTGGGCTGTAAATGAAGAATTGAAGATCAAGGTACGCTGGGATCACTGATGCTGGGATGCTGGGTAGGTGCTAGGTGCTAGGTGCTATTATGGAGGTGGTATGGAAGTCTGAGAGTACAGTATTGTACAATACAGTACTGATGTTACTGGGTGTGCTGGATGGATATGCAGAAGTTGGAACATTGAAGGAACTGGCTCACACACTTTTTCGGCTGGGCGGGGGAAACAGATTACCATTGTACCCTACCTGCTACATCCTTAGCACTAAGTACTTCTCAGGGCCTTCCTTGATTGGCTTCGATTAGGTTAGAGAGGATCCAGAAAAAGTCTAAGCAGTCTAAGCAGATGCAATTATCAACGTGGACAGAAAACCCACCTGCCATGTCCCCTACTGCCCTATTCCCTACCACCACCGGCCAATGTTGCTCTTTCCTGCCCTTTTTAATTTTTTAGCGTACCCGCTGTATTGATGTACCGATGCAACTTTTATGCTCTTCCTTTCCCTTTTCCCTTTTCCGCCTGACGTTTTTCTTGTTCTGTTTAGCCAGTGGTAATGGTAGATCATGATTATTACTTGCTGCTAATAATTTACTTGTCGACCTGTCAGACACCTTCGTACCCTCTGTACCCTCTGTGCCCTCTGTCTGTCTGGTCTGTCCGTACCCTTCCTACCCTACCCTCTCTTTTTTTTTGCTACCTGAAATATATAAAAATAAAAAAATAGGGTGAAAAAAAAGTGTGATAGACGGAGGGAACCTACCTTAATAGAATAATCATCGTCACCTCCATTGCTTACGTACATCAATTGTGTACCTAAAATATCTAACCTATACGAAAAGCTAAGGGACCAAAGGACTAAAGGGACCGTCAGCTCCAAGCCTTTTTTTTTTTTTACTACAGCCCACGCCCATGCCCACGGTCTACAAGCCTACGAGCCTACAAGTCTACACTACGGTACAGCCTACGCCTACGGATGTACCCGAGTCGCGGCTAGTCCGTATCAAACAGCCACTAGGGGCACTGTCTGACGTAGGTAAGTGACCCAACCGACCGCTAGCGATGAGCCTTGCAATCGACACAAGACGATGCCACTTACCGGTTTTGAACTGTTCCTAGCCGAAAAAGAATCACCATCCTTATTCCTCACTGTCACCCAACCAACATACGGCAATTCAACACACACCTCTCCACGGTCGTATGCTCGCCTTGTATAGTCCGTATACTCTAATATCCCTCGAAGGCGACGATAAAATCCCATAATCAAATACCATAGGAATTAAACGAATGCGAATGCCGAGATCACGAGCACGCAGTGAGATTCGTCCCCGACTTTGCCGCATGGGGGCGCCGTGAATGAGGAATGCCATCTCATCACCACTACTCAGGACCGGACGAACCACGTAACCCCCAAACAGTAACTCCTACCTATTCTCCTGGCCATGACCTAACTACATTTCAACCATTGAATACCGAGAAACAGAGTAGTCCTCCCCGGACTAGTTTCTCTGAAGACATTTTCGATTCCATGCGAAACTTGCCAGGCAACGCGGTAGGGCCGACGAATCCTGATGCACCCTGGCTGACCCTCGCATCTTCGAGTGTAAATCACGTAAATTTGAAGGGTGGTGGGTTGGACGCGATCGATGCTGGGATATCCCCATCCGTCGCTAGAGATGTGCAGTCGGAAAAGCATGAATCACGGAGAGGAACGACAGGAGCTGGTCCGGGTGCAAGGAGAAAAACTAAAGAAGTTAGCATTGCAGGAGATTCGCCGGAAATTATAGATAACAAACCTCTTTCTGTTAGCGAGTACCGGGCACAGCTTGTTAAGGAAATGGAACGTCGAGAACAGGCTGTCCGAAGCCCTCCGTCGCCCACGCGAGATGCGTCAGAGACGCGCGTATCGCCTATCAAGGAAGAATCTAGCACCACACCCTCCCCGTCGACTGACTCGGATGCCCCGACCGCCTCGACCGAATCTAACAGGACAATCCGCGGCGGCATCACTCCGGGAATTTCGGCTCGGACGCCGTCCTACCCCTTTCCACGCATGACCACCCCCAATTTTTCCGCGACATACTTGCAGCATGTCCTTAACCAGCAACCCCCGACCGGAGTCGTCAGCTCGGCGGGTGCACAGTTTGGTGGGTTCGTGCTGCAAGATCAACTTAGATCCGATCCGTCGACCCCCGCATCGGCCATGACGTTTTTACCCGCCGGCGTGACCACGAAGCCCTCGAACCTCGACTTTCCTACGCCTAATCTTTATGATTTAACATTAATGCTGTCGGCCGAGCCTGGCTTGGAGGCGTGGTGGAATAGCGTTGTGCAGATCATGACTGACTATTACAAGGCCGAGAGGGTAACTCTTTCTGTGCCAGCTGACCCGACAGACGTCGAAAATGTGCCTTGGGGACAGAAAGCTACCTACAACGCCTTGGAGCAAGATGATTTAAGCATGGGGTATCTCGCAAAGGGGACGGCTGCTCCTAGTGAAGGTGACCAACCTGAGCTCAGATCAAGTCCCGAAGACCCTAATAAGGGCGACAAGGATAATAAACCCACACGACCAGTGATACAAAACCGGCATTCTTTCACATCGTATGAAGATCAGAAGGGAAATCGGGAAGTAGACACAGAGGGGGCGGACTCGAATCCTCAGCGACCTAGCTTGATTCCAAGGAGCAAAAGCTATTATCCAGGGACAGACAGATTAGACCCGGCTTCACCCCACCCAGCTTTAAACAGGCAAACACTCGAAGAGCATGACGCTATCGAAGACCAACAGCCCGTTCCGACATGGGAAGCTAAGTTGGAGCCGAAGAAGGAGGGCAAAGGTCGTCTCCTTCAGGTATTGCAAGGACTTGATTTTGAAGCTGACCCGCTTATTGACCATGACGGCATCTCTCGCGTTGTCGAGCGAGGGAAAGTGATCGCTTTAACTCGCACATACCCTTATCTCGACCCAACTTCCGATGAGAAGCAGCAGCCACCCAAGATCACAAAGCCTGTTCCGACGGAAGACCCAAGAAAACAATTGTCAAGCAAATTCATTAGATCCGAGTCCCAGACGAAGCTATCCTCGTTATTAGCCAGCGCGGGGGCACCACGTTCTTTGAGTCGAAATAGAAAATCACTGTCGGTAGACAAGAAAATCCCTAGTTTATTCTCGACGTTCGACGGCGTCCTACCGCGGGCGCCTAGCCCGAAGTACGAAGAATATGAACAAGCACCACCGTCCCCGTGGTCCCAATCGCCAGCACCTTCGCCTGCTGTTCGAGCCGATCCCTCGGAAAACCCCTTTTTTACAGATGCTGTGGTCGATGAAGAGTCGTTCAATCCCGGACCGAGCCCTCACGATTATTCATCGACTCAACCACCTGAAGCCATCGGCGTTGATAATTCATGGACCGTCCTCCATATACCTCTCAATCATGTCCTCCTATCGAAGCCGCCTCAAAAGTTTAAGTTGGATCCTTCTGCATTGGAACAAAAAGTTTCTCAACGAAGTCACCCGGAGTCGAATGCAACTTCTGCGATGTTACATGAGCGTCCATCTACCGAAGAATTAGCCAAGAAGAACAAAAATTTGCCTATTGCGATCTTGTCGATCTTAACCCCCATCATACCATATCCCGCTAATCTGCGCCACTCGCTTGAACACCTCGCACCTCATTTAGCAGCTACTTTTTCCCTTTGTCGACACTATTCAAATCTCGAGACAGAAGTCATGGGTATTCATCGGAAAAGACCGTCTACAAGTGGCTTTGGTGCTATTGGTCCTGATGGACGACCAGTAGCGGACCCCGTCATGTTTGCTCATCTCAATGCCGCCTCGCCTGAAGACGTGTCCCAACGTTCGGCTACCGGAAGCCTTACTAGCCCTAGCGAATACTCAGGTCCGTCTCGAAGCATCAATGCCTCACCTAGCGGGACACCCCTTTGGGATTCCAATTCATTCGGGCTCGTCGTTGAGAGGCGAGCTACTGGGGCTAGCCCCAATCAACTAGGGGGTGACAGCTATTTCAGCTCGACTCCTAGAGGCGGAAACGCCTCCGTAGATATTACTACCCAACGAGCTTCTAGGGCGGTTACTAAAGAAAGTGGGCTGACAATGGCTAAACAACTGAGGCGGTCTGGGAGTCTTCTGCATCATCAACAAGATCTTAGCTCGCTCATAAAGGACGCAGAAGGCTCAGATATTATTCGCAATAGCGGCATCTTTGATGAAGCAACTATTAACCAGATATCAAAACAGAGACCCGCGTCAAAAGACTCTTCAGATGTGAACACCGGGGTCGAAATCCAGCAGTCCCGGCAAGACATCGACGATAGTCGGAGGCGTTTGTCAAACCAGAGCATGCAGTCCGGTGGCCACAAACATACCATGTTACATTCGTACGGGGGTGACTTCTCATCTTCCTTCCAGTCATTGCCTCCCAGCACTTCGCTTCTCACGAAACCTACGTCGCAACCCCCAACACCGATTCGGCCCGGATCTGCGTCTGCACCACAAGTTACTATGCTCCCACCTTCAGACCGCCTAAAAGGACTCATGCTCGACTTATTGCCGGTACACGTGTTTGTCGCGTTACCAGTACATGGAGAAATTGTTTGGGTTAACAGTAGGTATTTAACTTATAGAGGCCAAACGCTTGCAGACTTGGTTGCAGACCCCTGGGGCAGTCTACACCCCGAAGATCGTGAAGAATATATGCGTGCTTGGGGTCATTCTCTACGGTCTGGTGATCAATTTGCCCAATCCGTTCGCCTCCGTCGTTTCGACGGCACATATCGGTGGCATCAGGCTCGTGCGGTAGCGTCGAGAGATAAGCGAGGTGTTATCGTCCAGTTCATCGGCTCGTACATGGATATTCATGATCAAAAGGTCGCCGAGTTAATGGCTCTCCGACAGGAAGAGATTGAAATATCAGAAGCAAAGCACCGTCTGCTTGCAAACTTGATTCCTCAAATAATATTCACTGCGACTGAAAATGATGGGATAACATTTGCGAACGAGCAGTGGCTATCTTACACTGGCCAAAGCGATGAAGATGCATTAGGTCTAGGGTTCATAGACTTCGTACATCCGGATGACCTAGCGAAATGCCGACTGCCTGCAGATCACTCCGCGGTAGCACACTCCAACGATGAGAAAGTCGATGTACCCTTTCAGGATCCTACATCAACAGGGTTTAAATCGCTACTTACGGGCACACCTGAAAGCCAGCCAGCGGTCTTATCTCGAAATAAAGGTGCAACTTCAGCACGAGAGTTTGTTACGGCAGACATAGGCGAATTATTCAGACAGGGCATTCTCAAAGTTGCAACAGACAGCAATGGTCGACTTTCTTATACAACCGAAGTACGACTTAGATCGAAATCCGGCGAGTACCGGTGGCACTTAATAAGATGTGTAGAGATCGACGACGTTGTTTTTGGTAGCGGTGCAAGCTCCTACTTTGGCTCAGCGACCGATATCAACGACCACAAGCTACTAGAGGGGAAGCTAAAAGAGGCAATGGAATCTAAGGGCAGATTCCTGAGCAATATGTCTCACGAGATCCGTACACCACTAATTGGCATATCTGGAATGGTGAGCTTTCTACAGGATACAATACTGAACGAAGAACAGAGAGACTACACAAACACGATCCAAACTAGCGCCAATAGTCTTCTCATGATTATAAACGACATTTTAGACTTATCTAAGGTTGATGCCGGTATGATGAAGCTGAATTTCGAATGGTTTCATACCCGATCTCTCATCGAGGATGTTAACGAGTTGGTGTCGACAATGGCGATCGCTAAGCGGCTCGAGCTTAATTACATTGTGGAAGAAAACGTACCATCTTGGGTCAAAGGTGACAAAGTGCGAATTCGACAAGTACTCCTCAACGTCATCGGAAATGCCATCAAGTTCACCACCGTGGGAGAGGTCTTTAGCCGGTGTAGGGTCTATGCGTGTGACGCTCTTGAGCTCGGCGAACATCAAATTATGTTAGAGTTTTCGGTCATCGATACAGGGCGTGGATTTAGTAAACAAGAGGCTGAACTCATATTTAAACCCTTCAGTCAGATCGACGGGAGCAGTACTCGCCAGCATGGAGGTAGCGGATTAGGTCTCGTGATCTCAAGACAGCTTGTGGAACTACATGGAGGGAGAATGGACGGAACTGCTGTGCCTGGGAAGGGATCAACTTTCACATTCACTGCTAAATTCGGTCTACCATGCCCTGAAGACCACCCGAGCCTCATCAGTACCCCGCCAATGACTGCGTCCATGCGATCTCCGACAGAAGGCAGGCCAACTCATGCTATCAAACCGCTTCTCTTACATAGAACGATGGATTCCATCTCGACTGCTAGTCCCAGCTCGGATGTGGATGTTGCGTCACCAGCGCTAGAGTCGTCCGGTAGTTCGGACCCTTCGCTCCGCTCTATCCGCACCCAGGATACCATTCGCTCTTCAGTCTCATCTATCAATGTTGGACTATCACACTTCAGCGAAGCTGCAAAGGCTAGTGGGCAAGATATTTCCCAGATGAAACTCGAGATGCCTTCTGGAAAGATGTCACCCCAGATGATGCCTACCCCGGATGGGATCAAATTCCCCACAGAATTAATACAATTTAGACCGCCAATGTACTCGATCCTCGTTATTTGCCCTCAAAATTACAGCAGAGAGGCCACCACGAAGCATATCGAAATGACGTTACCAAAAGATGTCCCGCACCAAATTACAGCGATGGCAAGTGTAGCGGAAGCTGAAGCGCTGATCGGAGGACACGAATCTGTCACATTCACTCATATCGTTCTTAACCTGCCTTCAGCCGAAGAGATCGTGGGAGTCGTCGATATGATAATCGCAGGCTCTGGCGGTAAGACGTCAGTGCTCGTCTTGACAGATTCCGTTCAGCGGCAAGCGGTTCTCAGACTCGCGTCGGATGCCGAACACCAACAGCTTTTGGCAGAAAAGCGAATAATGTTTGTCTATAAGCCCGTAAAACCGTCTCGATTTGCCGTGATTTTCGATCCGGGCAGGGAACGTGACCTTAGCGTTGACTTGAATCGTTCGAGCGCCGCACAGATGGTTGAAAATCAGAAACAGAGCTATCTAGACGTAGAGAAGCGAATCGGAAATAAGGGATACAAAGTTCTCCTCGTCGAAGACAACCCGGTCAATCAGAAGGTATTGGTTAGGTATCTGAGGAAGGTAGGCATCGAGGCAGAGATCGCTGCAGACGGCGTAGAGTGCACCGAAAAGGTGTTTTCACACCCCCCACACTATTACTCTTTAATACTGGTGAGCTACGAACCTATGAATACCGTTTTTGGGATACCAAGCTAACGTCTGACGTGACAGTGCGATCTTCACATGCCTCGTAAAGATGGCTATCAAGCTTGCCGAGAAATTCGACAATGGGAGGAGCAGGCCAACCTACGCAAGTTGCCTATTATCGCCCTATCGGCAAATGTTATGTCGGACGTCCAAGAGAAGTGCGCCGCGGCAGGCTTCAACGACTACGTTACGAAGCCAGTCGACTTCGTTGACCTCAGTACGGCGATGTCCAAGTTCTTCTGATCAGCCCAATGAATGCGGCGACCAGTTAAGTAACAAACGGGCGTTTTTTAAAGACATGATAAGTGCATCTGTACGGCGTTCCCAGGAGATAGAGCTTTTTAAAAAAGGACAGCGTTGTATACCACGAATGCATCGTCGGGCGGTCGAGGATGGATATTATTTTAAAAAATCCATGGATCATTTGTATTTTCTGTTGAATTGGCGCATGTACCACTATGATAGGTAGGGCAAAGGCCACAGACGCCAGGGTTGACAATTGGTTTGTTTACGGGATCAGGCGATGCTTTACCGCTTTAACCAGGAGGAATTTGTACAAAAAAAAGCAGGCCGGCAAACCAATCGACGGCGGCTCATATATCCCTCCGCTAGCATTCATGATGACTTCACGGCTTACAATGGGATGTTCGATAGAGAAATTCGTTGGAGGAAAAGCGAAACCAGGGTAGTTTTTTTTTATTACTATTTAGAAATGACTTCGAGGGATGGCTGGTTAAAGGGTTCTGTCTCCTTCCCAGCCGTGAAAGTCAGTACCTTGATGAGATGTTCATATTCCCCCATAAAGGAGTCGAGGACTTGAATATTGCTCCTTTGTTGTTTTTTGTTTTTGCTTCTTGCTGGTAGGTAGGTAAGGGTTTTGACGAGAGCGATATCATTTTTTTTGGTTTCACTGCGGGCTTAGGTAATTATTTATGATACCTTTTGCAAATTTATGTCCTTTTGTAATTACAAGTGGTGCTACAATATCAGAATACAGTAGTGTTGGCAAACTATTAACTTTGCGTGTCTAATTAGTCGATCCGTAACTCCGTCAATGTATGCCTCTCGAGCCTGATATCTGCTCGATTCTGTTATTCTCTCCATAAGCAAGTAGGCTATGGATTAGTGGGTATCACAAGCTATAATTCCAATCCCTCAGTCCTCCTCGATGACAATGCCCTTCTCTTCCACCGGAGCATCTCCTGTCACAGGAGCTTCGGCATCGTCCGTCTTCTCCTCATCTGTCTTATCTGTCTTCAGGTCAACCCTAGCCTTTACGCCCTTCGTAGGCGCAGTAGCACCAGATGCTTTTTCCGCATCCGCGCCGCCATTTTTCCCTCCTCCTCCCCCGTTCTTCCCCTTCGCCTTCCTAGCCTTAGCCTTCTCCCTCTTCTCCCTATTCTTCCGCGTCTTCTCATCATCCTTCCTCTCCCGCTCCTCCCTCATCTTCTCAAACCCCTCCTTCTCCCGCTCCTCGGCAACCTCCTCGTCCATCCGCCGCAGGCGCTCGTACTCTCGCCGCCGGCTCGCCTTGTACACGTGGAACTCGCCCGATCCGGCTCCCGCGCTCGATCCCTGGACATTCGTCACGATCTCCGGGGGAGGCGGGAGGGAGCGCTTTCTGGAGGGTGTCGAGGAGAGAGGGATCCGGATCTCTTGGTCGGGTTTCGCGAAGAGGACTTCGACTTCGCGCGCTTGCGATGAGAGGGGCGTTAGGGCGCGCTTTTTGGTTGGACGCTTCGAGCGCGGGTCCGCGGATGTGGGGATGCTTTCGGGGCCTTCGCCGGACATGGTGACGTGAGTTGGGATGGGATGAGCGGGTGGGTGAGGCGATTTGCGGGAGGGTTGGTGAGGCTGCGACCGAGGCTGCGGCGGATCGCGGCGCTAGCTTGCGGTTGGCTGGGAGGCGGATCTATTGCCCGACCTTGCTGCCCAGACACCTAGGTGCAGGATGTATGTAGGTATGATGTATGATGTATGCACGTAGGGTACCGTATTAGCGGCTTATCCTCGATCGGACGACAGCTGAGCTGTGGAGTTTGGAGCTGGCGCCAACCCCCTTTTCTTCCCGTCGACCTTCCCGCGCGGACGGTAGCGAGGGAAAAAGTGAGCCGTCTTCTGCGTCGATAGTCGGGACGTTGGGGCGAGAGGCTCTCGCGATTCGAGGTACGTGGTCGTATGTTAATCGCGTGACACGATGGCCTTTTTCGTGATGGCCAGAGGATAGTGGTGCGAAAGGGTCGATCTTAGATGCTTCTAGAAGCAGACTATGGGAGTAATATTGCGCGAAGGAATAGATGCGTCAATCGCTTATTGACTATATGTCTTTGCGAAAATTTGCGCGACGGGAGATCTGTGATGCAAGGCTGCAAATGAAAAGAGTTGAGATGATTACAATGACGATGATGATGAGGCTGTCAGGAAAAATAAAAGTGGGTGTGGTACTGGAAGAACACGATTGGACGCCACATCTGATCGGGTGTACATGCTTCTATTGTCACGGGTACAGAGGGTACAGAGATACACTACAATTTACAGCAGCAACTTTAGGGCAGTCTGGGCAGTTAAGGAATAAGAACCTTAGTGAACCCCGGGTCGTCCCTGCAGCGTTGCGCTAAAAGGTAGATCCAAGTGTAGCCTAACGCTGGAGCCGAAATCGGTTGGAGGGGGTCGGCCAGATGGGTATGGCGTTTGGGGCCAATCAGAATGGAGTATTTACAGACAACTGAGCGTTTTAGGCTTTCTTGACGCATGGCTAGCAGGGAAACCCCGACAATTCGGCACAGGTAAATGAGCACATGGAATTTGGTTGGCAAGAATGAAACAAAAAGCCCAACATAGTTGCAGCGATAAAACATCCTAGTCCAGCAGTTACCCCCCCTTAAGCGTGCTGCGTACTTCCTTAGACATTTCTTGTATCTTTTGTCATCCGGCAAAATCGTCACATCCAATACTTTTTCAATATATATCTCCAATACTGTCCAATACATCCAACACAGCCAATACATATATCATATATCAGTTGGAAGTCGTTTGTACAACACACCGTCTGCAACGTGTGTTGCCTTGCAGTCTTTGCAGTCTGGTACTCTTCTGGTACTCTTATCGCTTTCAATTTATACCTCACACCGTCGACCTTTACACCTCATCTACGCCACTGCCACTGCTTTAATCAGCCTGATAGTCCGTTAGAGATATATAATTTAAATACTTTATACACGAGCGTGCCCGTCTGTTCATGATTTGGAATTACTCTCCTTCCTAGTCATCACTCGTCAGGAGCAGTCAAAGCGTCAAAGCTCAAGCCAAGACTGTATATATATATTGTCTAACCATCCCCCCGCAGTCTTCTGACGTTTTCGACCGAGTGACTCGCTCAGCTTGCCACACAACCTCGACAGCTTCTAGAATACTTCTGGTGCCTTTGAGACAAATCGGCAAGCTCTTGAAGATATAAACTTCAACCCCCTCGAACTTCGTTAGCATCAAATCTAACGAAACCCGCCTTGCCTCGATCGAACGAAATATAGCGCCATCATAGGCGCACCACAGGGAAAGATCTCCAAGATCTAGCTTAGGATATAACCATGGGTCGCCCGAGACTTATTATATTGATCAGACATGCTCAGTCTGAGGGCAATAGTACGTCATTACTCCTCTCTACCAAAAATACACGTTCAGAAGCTTACAAATGCAAATAACAGAGAATCGCGAGATTCATCAGACCATTCCTGATCACAGAGTTAAACTAACTCAAGAAGGATGGCAGCAAGCTCGTGACGCAGGCCGTCGGCTACGAGAAATGCTCCGTCCAGACGACACCCTCCAATTTTATACCTCGCCGTACCGTAGAACGAGAGAGACGACCGAAGGCATCCTAGAGACCCTAACATCTGACGACCCCGACCCTTCACCTTTTAAGCGTAGGAACATGAAGGTATACGAGGAGCCGCGATTGCGGGAACAGGACTTTGGAAACTTCCAACCATGCAGTGCCGAGATGGAACGCATGTGGCAAGAGCGTGCCGACTACGGTCACTTCTTCTATCGTATCCCTAACGGTGAGAGCGCCGCCGATGCCTATGACCGTGTTTCTGGATTCAACGAAAGTCTATGGCGCCAGTTTGGAGAAGACGACTTCCCCAGCGTCTGCGTTCTAGGTACGTAATAACATCATAAGTCCCACCGAGAATCCCATATTCTAACCCTAGGTCAGTGACACACGGTCTCATGTCTCGCGTCTTCCTCATGAAATGGTACCACTTCTCTGTTGAGTACTTCGAGGACCTTCGCAACGTCAACCACTGCGAGTTTCTCATCATGAAAAAGCAGCAGGACAGCGGCAAATACGACCTTGAGAATAAGCTTAGGACGTGGTCCGAACTACGCCGTGAGCGAGAAGCCCAAAAGGCAAAAGAAGACAAGGAACTAACTGAATCCGGAAAGAAGAAAGACATAAGCAAGATAGAGAGGCAGAACAGCACGCCGAGTCTACCACGCCGGTGGGGAGGCTGCCCTCACGGCTGTAATCACGGGAAAGATTTTAAGATACGACGTGATCTAGCAGAACTACGGCAGCACGATGAAGATAGTGCCAAGAATGGCTTCACCCATGCCACTCCCGAGACCAACGGTACTATAGCAAGTCGTCGTATCCCGACTAAGAGGGTCCAAGGACCCAACAACTCTGATGACGATTCGGATGATCCTCGTGGTAGGGCCACACCTCATATCGACGTGACCAAGGCCCAGGAAGAAGTTGTTTCCTCGCCAGATGGAACACCTTCATACATCACGATTGAGGACCGTCTCCGAAACGCGCTCAAGACTCCGCAGAAGTCGGCGTTTTTACATACTGGGCGCGACTTCGGCGGCACGTTATCGGGGCACGCTAGCGAGGAAGAATTCTCGGAGAACGATGCCCGCCAACGTCTTGCTGCTAAAGTCGCGCGAGTTAGAAACGGTGAGAGATCGCTGCTCAACGGTAGAGATCCGTCGGCTACACGACACGCACACGCCAATAAGCTTGGTGATGTGCCGAACTCAGACCAAGGATCTTCCGATCAGGGGTCAGATGGAGGTGATGAAGCTGAAGATATTGACAAGGCCGAGCGTGAGGATAAGAGCATTAGGGGTAGCGTCTACTAAGGATAGCGTCTACTTGAACGGAAAGGAAACCGGGATGGAATATGGCTGGTTTTCATTGGATGTTGCCTCTTTCTCACATATTGGAGATACCCTTTATGATTAGCGCATATGAATAGACTGGAAAACATGAGGTCTTCAAATAGCCGTTTTATGATAGATGGCAATGAGAACATGTTTTGCTACGAGTTATTGAGTGCAATTCCCTGACAACATAATAGTCCTTTAGTGATCGTGGTATGACCTTTGTTACAAAATTTCTAGAGATCAAGTAGAATTCATCAATTCTTAATGTAGTTAGGTAGAGGTCATTCTGTAGACGCTTATCCCCTATCACCACTACTACCTAGGTATCTTTATCTCCTGATATTATATTATCTGTATTTTCTCTTATTTTTGCTAACTTGAATTTGCCGTGTCCGTCCAACAGTGGAAACTCCTTCCATTAAGTCCGATGCGGTGCTACCCCCAGACATATCTGCCTTGAGTTGGCGGAGGAACATGCGCGGTTAATTGGAGGAGGAATTAATATGCGAAGCCACAGTAAAAGCCACGGCGTCACCACTCGGGTGAGTTTCGTAAGAAAGGAAATTACAAGTCCTCGGAGTCCGCATGAAGATGGATACGCCATCGTCGCTCTAGTGGACGGTGAATACAGCCGTGTATATTGAAGGCTCGAAGTAGGTAATAGACAAGAAATTCTTTGCTAATCTCTTTAAGTCATCTTTTTCTAGTTCTTCTAACTCGGGAGTAATGTAGATTGCATCCGGTTGTGAGACAGCAGGACCTAGTTATCACACGTAGCTTCGACGTCTACTATGTGCCAGCAGTCGCGATCCTTCCGACATGATGCTGTGTCGTCAGTTTAGACAAAACGTACATATCTAAGCATTTGATATTGACCTGGTATAATGCCAAACTTCACAGCCGATCGCACATTAGCTTGTCGACCGATATCAACGCCGCCTTCGAACTTTCGGCGGTTCCATGGTTGTCGTGATTGAATCGACTGCTCCATATAGCCTTTTTTACTTCTGGAAGCGGCATGGGCCGGCGAGGCTGCCATCGATACGTGCTCCGCCATTTTCAGTATTGGTCGGAGCTTAGAGTTCTGGTCCATCAAATTCGTCCGTCAAGTCAAGTCTAGAAGACAGCTTCAGTCGCTGCCGAGTGACTTCGGTCCATCTTGCGAAGGGGTAGGGTCCGTTATGGTACAGCCAGGCTGCATCCTCAGCGACCCTAGTTTTGAACCAGGAGATGCACTATAATAGTTTTGCCAACCGGTCTGTGGTTGAAAGCAGGTCTCCGTGCCCGGCGCCATCCCCCAGCCCCTCCCCTTCATCCATGGAGTGGCCTTGTTGTATTTCACGAGATTCATTTTGCCTTTCTTCAATGGGCTCGTTTATGTAGCGCAATTATAAGTAGAGCGCTTCTCGTTTATTATTAGACTAGGCTTTTGTTCTCGGCTAGGATTAATCGGCCCTCCGTTTAAACTTGGGTACGGCCTACGTTGGATTGAATTCTGCCCGGTAGGACAGACACCGATATCAATATCTGCGGACCCAGATCACCTTATCTTCTGGGAGTGTTTCCGGTTCTCTCAAAACGGTTGTGCAGCTGTCTTTGCTACATCTTGATCGGTGCTAGTGCACCGAGGCAAAGAGAAGAACGCCGTTCACCTGAGGCGTAGGGATGTTCTTGATCTGGCACATTTAGGTGAACACTTCCTACAATATAAACATGTTATTGGCCTCAGTCTTTCCATAGGCCTATTCTCGCAGTAGTCCACCGGAGCAGACAGCTATTAAAATTATCCACGAGGACAAGTTTACATCTTTGTGCAGTAAGCATGACGTTTAGCTAGGGCGGTTCGACGAGCAACTCAGACCGGTTAATAGAATTGCTCATCGTTACTGGGATGAGATTTTCTCTGTTCCTTGTTGAGCGTACGTCTCAACGCGTCGAGGTCTTGGGGATAGCAAATGCGTTGAAGGCCTTTGGTAGCTGGTAGGTATCTCCTGCGCAAGTAGGCGTATTCGCCACCAACCCTCCCAGTCATACTGATCAGTGTCGGTTCAGCTACGTCTTATAGATTACGTAGCAGTTTAAGTTGTGGTAGGATTTTAAGTGTCCGGCCTATCTTAGCAGTATGGATAATTGTAGGAATAAGTTTTCCTCCCACCTGATGACGGTCCTGAGTCCAGGCGAATCTTTCAACTAATAGCAGACTCCCTTGTCTGGAGTGTTGTTGTATGTTTATGCACAAACGTCAGGGCCGTGTTGGCAATATGCCGCCAGCTTAACGTAGGACATTGAGTAGGTGAAGTGTTTGATATATATAGGTATGTATATGTATATATATATATAATGTCCTCGCTCTCATCTTATGGGCAACCAAGTGAACTCTCTTCTTCTATCATCTATTATATAAGACCAGTCATGAAACTAGAAGCACGGCAGGCCCGCCTCCTTAAATGTTTTAGTAGTCAGGGAGCTATTAGTTGCCGCATAGGGCAAGATGTCTAGCCGTGGCTAGCTTCGAGCGGAGCAGGATAATACGTTCTGAGAAGGCGAATAAGTCAACCGAATCTGGTCTGGCTAAACCTTCCAAGCCGACTTCGTCCCCGGATTCCTAGACCACAGTCTGTACTGCGGATCACGCCGCTGTATCAGAGACGTTATCCGGGAGACTTTATGTTGCGAGAGAGTGGGAAGGGCCCGATGTGCTCCCCCGCGATGACCCATGATGCGGTTCAGGTTCGGGTTTTGGTTCTGGCGATGGCGCAGCGGACTTCTCTATCACACGGCCATCAGGTTGATGTCCCTCCGGCGTGATGTGGAACTCGTCCAAATCCAGATCCGCGATACGCTCATCTCGCCATCCCTCGACCCCCGGCCAATGGTCCAAATGATAGTCTATCTCTATCTTCCCGGTTCTGAAGTGACCCCGGTGGACCGCTTGGTACAGTGCATCGTAGTCGAATGTATCGTCTGCAACATACGTTCCAGGCCCTCGGATGTCCCCTCGACCGGGCACATTCATAATATTATTAGTCAGGGCCCATCTCACCCACTGTCGCGGGAGGGGGATTTCGGCGGTGAGATACTTGTATACAGAGTGTAACTGTCCGTTTGGGTGGAAGAAGCGCGGGTCTAGGGTGGGTGCTATTGGCTTCACTCGGGTGGGTTCCGCAACTGGCCTGTTCAGGTGGTCGATATTGGTCGTGTGTCCCGGCTGCTCGTGCTGTTCAAGATTCCCCTGGGATACATGCAATATCAAAGGTAGTTCTTGAGGTGCAACCTCCTCAGGGGTGGGATCAGGTCGATTTCCGAAGCCATAGATCGTGCGGCTAGCGTAGCGAGCTAGCCTTCGGAATATCCCAACATTGGCTATAGGCGACGCAGGTCTGTTTGGGGGAGGTCTTGCATCTGGATTATGAGCAGCTGGAGCGTTGGGCTCGGCTGCGGTGCGGTCAACAACTTGAGGAGCTTCCTGAATGTGACGAGCCGGAGAGGGCTCTCTACGAGTCTGCTGTGTTCTGGCTTGAATGAACTCGTCCTTATGCTCTTCAAGCCACTTTTCGAGGTCTTGATGACTCGGCATTGCTTCGGCGCCATATTTCCTGACCACAATGTAAGTATATATATCGATGCGTTTTTATTCATCCCAGGGTTCTTCTCATTATTCAAATTTTGAAACTGCGAATTCAAGAGGATGGAGATGGAAATGAGGGTGAAGAGTAATAATGAGCGATCAGAACCTGAGGTGACTTACTCTTTATACTGGAATAAAGATTGAGTGGCCATTATAATGTCCAGATCATTGCTGCTTCGGCTTCTGGCCGAGACTTGTCTCGCCGGTGTGGTTTCCGGCACGGTGAAGAATACTATAGGCAATGGGTGCCGAGACCGAGCAGTCCTCTTCTTCAGCGTAGAGTACCTGACCCGATTGCCCTGGCGCATCACTGTCCTGGGAGGAGGAGACTACAACGATATTTATAAGCACGGTGAATTGAAAATGGGAGAGATATGAAATGAGCAAAATAGGGACACATACAAGGGGACGGAATGGATCCGTTCTTTTGGGCGGCTTGTCACGCTTCTGACGTTTAGGGGAACGTTGTTTCGTGGCATTCTCAGCTTCTAGTGTTAGCTGTTCTTGCATTTCAGGATCCCCGGCCTCGAGTTCGGCTTTACGCTTTCTAGTAAGGACAGGCATGATGGCAGTAGATAGATATAGGATACAAGTTAATGGAAGAATGAGAATAGAGAAAAATGAGGGTATGGTGTATGTAAAAGCTGAGGCGAAAGAGAAAACCTCGAAGTGTGATGGAAATGTTACGATACGCAAAGCATTCGTTGTCCTTACTGCTGTTAAGTAGCACAGAAGTTTTGTGTGTATTTAGAAAGAGGAAGAAGGAAGAGAAAGGAGTATGAGTATAAATATAAGCATTTTGGGTTTTCATCCAAGGGCAAATGTGTTTGAATTAGTACGATGTGTAGAGTGCCTAGAATTGGTGAGTGTACCGTGATGCATACGCTCTACTACCTTTTCTGAATCACTCCTCTAAAGCTTCCGTGAATACGACTACATGGGACGAAGATGATGAGTGAAGTCATTCTGGATACTACGTAATCTACAGGGTATATTATTAACTTCCAAAATATCGTACTCGTCGGGACTTATAGAGTCCATACTGTGGTTGGGTAGAGGATTAGAAAATTTGAACATTTCGGTACGATGTTGTTGAGTTTAATATACCTACCTAATACATATGAACGATGTAAGCTTCATAAGTTTGCAAATGAGTAATGTTTATTACTCATATCATGCTTTCTAGAGTTGAAGTTCAGACGATAAATCTGCTTTATTCTTATTCCGTCCCATGTGAGGTTTGTACTTACATCATTGCAATACCCCTAGGCTTCTAATCAATGGGCGTCCCAAAGTCTTAGCAAGCTAAAGCTTGTCAAGAGCCTAGTAGTAGAAATGAAAAGGAGCCATGTTTGAAGATTTGCCAAAAAGTCATAAACGCACATGGGGTTAACCTCATGAACCTCTTAAAAACGCCAGTTAGCTATAAGACGATGCTTCCATCAACAATTCATTCGTGAATCATATTACTCTGGGAAAACAACACATCAGAAAGAAATGCCACATCACCTAGCACAAGATGATCTTGTCCCATCAAACAAGAGTATTCCTAATAATCAGTGAATAAGGTGTCACAAAAGCCATGACTAAGTGACCGTGGTAGCAAAGCCATCTATTTCATCTATCTCATGAATTTTAGACCAGTCGATCGTACAGGGGTATGTCCTCTTGGTATTCCGTGCATAATGAGCTTGCTTGACTACTTCATCGATTAATTTCCTTTTTATTTTTTAGTCATCCCCGCCACCTAGTCCAGGGGCTCCGGCTTGCTGCGCCTTCTTCGCGCTGCAGATATCGTCAACTCTCAACAGGAGGCAGGCAGCCTATAATATTGTTAGAACTTGTATATATGTAGATGAGCATAATAGTCATGAATTCTTACCTCGACCGCGGTTTTAATGCTCTGGAGTTTAATCGCCTCGGGCTCCCAGATGCCGTACTCCTGCATGTCCACGATCGTTCCGGTGTCTCCGTTAATACCCCACGAACTCTTACCCTCTGCTTGCTTGGCACGGAGCTCGGTAAGGACTCTTACTGGACTAGCACCAGCATTCTGTACTAAGGTTCGGGGAATAACCTCAAGGGCGTCGGCAACAGCCTTGTATGGCCATTGTTGCACACCCTCGATGTTTCTTGCTAGTTGGTTTAATCGTACTGAGACTGCCATCTCGGTAGCTCCACCGCCTGGCGCTAATCTAGGGTGGAACATAACGTTGCGAGCTACACCCATAGCATCTTGAAGATTTCGCTCGATCTCATTCAGGATATCCTTGGAGGGGCCACGAAGTAAGATTGTGCAAGCCTTGGGTGTCGTACACTTGGTAAGGAAAGTGAAGTACTCGTCTCCAATCTTCTCGATCTCGAATAGGCCGCACTTGGTTCCAATATCGGATTCCTGTATATCGTCCACCCTGTTTACAATGGTTGCACCAGTTGCACGGGCTATTCTGTTGTTGTCCGTCTTTCGGACTCTTCGCAGGGCAGTAACATTTGCCTTTACAAAGTAGTGTTGCGCGAGGTCGGAAACACCCTTCTCGGTAATGACTAGGTCAGGCTTGAAGGCTAGAATTGCATCGCACATGGCCTTCACCTGCTCTTCTTCTATTTGCAGGATACGGTTCCAGTCCTCTTCTTTCGTGATCTCGATGTTCGTTTGCGACTCTCCCTTCTTGTACTCCAACGGGCAATCCAGGAGGATGATTCTGGGGTTCTCGATCTTCCGTCGCATCTTGGGGTGTGTGATATCCTTGTTGAGCATTACACCATCCAAAACTTTGCTGTCCTCGATCTCGCCACCAGGAACCTTCTCAACACGGGCATATCGCTTGATATCGACTTCCTTCTTGCCATTCCCAGCCTCCCAGGTAACCGTTCGGACAGCGTTGAGAGCTAAGCTGCACATCAAGTCTGTCCATCGCGAAACGAACTTGGTGCCGATAGAAGATGATATGAGGCCAAACATTGCCTTGTCGTCGTTGATATCTATAGGCAGGGATATTTCGTCGATGATTTCTAGGGCATCCTTGAGGGCACGCTTGAAGGCGGAGATGATAACGACGGGGTGTATGTTTCGCTCTAGTTGCGGGAGGGCGTGTGCTAGAATCTCACCAGCTGTCTTGTAGTCAGCACCAGATACTTTTTAAATAATCCCAACGTGTATATAATAGGCTACTAACCCATGATGATGACTGTTGTTGTGCCATCGCCTACTTCCTCGTCTTGTGTTCTGCTAAGCTCGATCATGCTCTTTGCGGCTGGATGTGACACCTCGATTTCTCGTAGGATAGCGTGGCCGTCGTTCGTTAAGACAATACCGCCCATAGGATCTAGCAACATCTTTAACATAGCTTTGGGACCGAGACATGATCGAATGATATCGGAGACTCTAGAGATTGGGTTTAGCGGGGCAAGCAAGAGCGGTAAAGGAGGTGATCATACGTCTTCGCGGCGGCGATGTTAGATAGCTGAGCTTTTCGTCCAGTCTGCCTTTCACCGCTTTGGGTGTCTGTTATTCATGGTCAGTTATGTCGTTATATCTTGATTTATGGGAGCTAGGTGAGCTCATGGGGTATGGAGGGGCTCACTCATAACCAAAACGGGAGCCTGCATCTTGGAAAGAGGCTTGTGGCGTAATCTCTGGGTGCTTTGAGGGGGTTTGGGGGTATTTGAAATGTATTAGAGTTAAAGGCACCAAATGTGACCTTTTACGAGCAACTAAACACCAAGATCTGGTCGAGATGTCACGTCGCGAAGCTTGTATCCCGATCTCGAAATTGTGCCTGTCCGCCTAGAATTTTTGGAGCTCCCCCGCGGGAAGTGGAAAAGCTATTTCGCCGTTTCAATAACCCCACATCCAACGCACCTGGTCTGTGCATGAACTTTGCACCCCAAGTATGCACTCTAAATCAACGTCATCAATGTACCAATGTACTGTTACACTCATTTACGCCCATCTAGATACCTCAGCAGATAATTGACGGTGTTGTTTCTATTGAAGCCAAATACAAAGGCTAACAAGGCATTGTATGTGATTTTTATCGTTTTACAGATAGGAACGGTTTCATGAGCTTATCGGAGAGAACGAGCTGAACTTCCGAGGAATGCCCGCTGACCAATCATGCTTATCAATCGGAGACGACGAAGGTCGCGATAGCTTCAACAATGATGTCTAGTATCCATCTGAAAAGAGACATTTGAAACTTTATAAATATCTCAAACAGCATCCATACATTGACGCCCTGTATTCTATATATGTGGATTATATTCTTGCCAGGTATTTGGAGCTCGGCTTGACTTTCTGATAAGGTCGAATATAAAGCGATTAGTATCAGCAGCAACGGGACGGGATAGAACGAAGTTCTACCTCAATCCTTTACTAAAAGTCTTTCTGTCACTTATAGCGCCATTTCTCTCCACGTACTCATTTGGCCAAGCTTCTACGTTGGATAGAGCTCACGAAAGCTTTCCACAAACCAAGCCCACAAGGACTCTTCGCGATGCACGCAGGGAAACACATTCGATATAGATCTAGCAATGGGTTTCGATTGCTCAAGGATGTGAGAAATGTAAACTTTTTGAGAGGAAATACTATCTACCAAGCCTCTTCTCATGATCCGTCAGATGCCTAGAATGACACCGAATAATCGTGCAAATTACGGAGCATAAGACATACGAGGATATAACATCATATTGATACCATTACAGCATATCATTATAAATGAGCCTCGAAACAACCTTGGAACACAGCATTCGTGTCTTATTTCCTACTCTAGCAAGCCAATGCATAGCAAATGATCCTAGATATATATCCTACCCCGAGTAAACTGAACGTGCTCGGGAATAAATATTAAAAGGCGGTGTCTCTTACGATGAAATCGTTTTCATACATGCACGCATGGGTTTACCAGGCTACGATGATAGCCTGTTGTTGCCATTGAGGTTGTATATCAGCCTCGGGATAGCGTGTGAAGTGATCTTATTCCACGGCTTATTCCACCTCATTTATATTAGTCAAATGCTGCGAACTTCACTTATACTCATCATATTCCTCGGGCAGACACTAAGCCTTGTCGATTGCCGGGTTCATGAACCCGACTTTATTCCAACATAACACGATCCTAATGTCCGCCCTACGTCCGTTCAGGCTAAAGAGCCAAGGTTCCTACACAATTCTTACGAGAAAGCGGTAAGACCTTCGAGGTCTTCATCAGCAATCGCCCGCTATACTTACGTACCCCTCGTCGCAGTCGATGTCCACAGCGGGTCATCGGTCAAGCAAGGTGATTGTCCACGATGAATAAAGTGATATAATTACCACGTTGGGCAGTTATTACTGGTGTGAGAAATTAGTAGAGGTGTCATCATATACGATCAATCGCGCTCACCGGAACTCAAGCAACCTCCAGTAATGATGTTTCCATTACGATATTTGACCAACATGCAACTGTCGCATCAAGTCAAGAACGAGATGTCGATATTCGACACCGATTTCCCTCTATGGGAAACCGAGAATAGGATCCCGGCGAACAGCGCAAAGGAAGAAGTCATTGCGCGTCCGCGAGCCAACCCCAAAGCTCGTATCTGCCGATTCGAAGGCGATGAACATTCGACGTTTCAGGACTGCGACTAGAACGTCCATCTAGATTAAGAAAAAAAAGGTCAAGACTTCGCGACGTGTTCGAGAAGGTAGGTACGCAAAGCTAGCAGGCAAAAGAAAAAAACACGATTGGAGGCGAGCATCGGCTGCCGTGATAGTAGGGTGATGACCTCCAAGTAAGACCAGCGTGGTATTGCAGGGCTCTGCGATCTCGGACGCGGGCAATATGAGATAGACAAGCAGGACGGCAAGGTGCATGCGCGGAAAGTCTCATGACTGCTGACGCCTAATAAGGCTACCGCGCAGAGGAGCGTTGGGCGAGAATGCGATGCTAACACCACATTAATTTGTATAGCATGTAATGGTATGTAATGATATGTATGCGATTTCTTACCGTCCACTCAAAACGTCTCCGGTCAAGGGAGGCTTAGATGAAATCGGGGATCTATTTGGCGAGTGAGACGGACCCTAATCGCGATCCGGGTTGCTGCTTGCCCACCTCTCGATGAGAGAAGGCCAATTTACCGGCGTCGCACAAATGTTCATTTACCCGTGCAGGGCCGTCTAGGGGAGTATCGAAGTGAGGCAATGTGCTGCCACACAACCTTATGCAAAGGGGTTGCCTCTTTCTATCCCTGAAAGTCCCTGAAGTCTCGAATAAGCTCAGGGTGCGCAAGTCAGGTGCCGTCATTAAGTAAAAAGATCCGGAGCTAGATACGTTGGGGGTTTGTCACGATCCCGTCCGTTCCTCCGGGCAGGATTATTCGGGGTCGAATAGTGTTAAGGCAGGACGGATTGCATTGGAATCGCGCAAACCTGGTTCGCAGACTGTTGCTCCAATCCATCCCGCTCTATTGGGTTCTGTTCCTTAAGGAATTTCTAGGGGTCCTTCAATTGGAACGCCCAAGATCTTGACGTGGTCTGATTTATTGTGATCCTTCGGCATAATGAGCGCTAATTGGAGAGATACTCAAACAACCCTCGGGACGAGCATTGCTGCCCTTAGGCGTTAATGGGATGGATATCTTGCTCAATTGCGCATTGCCATTGTACGCAGAGCCGTCCCAAAGGGGACAATCATCGTCCTACAGAAACAGGACTGGCATAGAGTGGCAGTGGCAAAGCCACCTCGTAGTCCTCAACCGGTTCACCACTGGGAGTGAACTATTCCCGAACCATAGGTGAACATAATGTGTTCGTCTTACTTTTTGTTTTCGGCAGCGCGGTTCCGTGCCTGCGTTGATTAGAACAGGGTCTGAGTTACGGACATTTTTACACGGCTTCCTACATCTTTGCTGTCGGTCCCCTTTCTCGTGGTAAGCACAATCGCCTGCTAGTGGCGATCCTTCGGTCGGAACCAAGTCCTATCCGATGGATTGGGAATAATAACGCGAGTAAATTTCCCGTGTGCCAGCCAGGTGGGACGACGATGTAATGGGCGTTCCCTCCCTGGGTCGATCATAGGGCTTCGATCCTAGATGTGCTTGACAGTGGCTTCAAAAGTCTTGGAAGAAAACATCAGCACTAATATCAATATGTTAGAGTTGGCATGTCTCCGCCAGGGATCTCAAGCCATCGCCCGCCCTTTCGGACCTCTAGTACCTCTAGCAGCTAGCCACAGAGGCAAGGGAAGGTGCCCAGTCAACGGCAATGTGTGACGCTAACGTCTCAGGATCGGCTTATGCAATCCTAAAGACGATAAGCAAAAGTCAGTAAACATCATGGGCTTTGGCTTCCCCCAAGCTTCACGATGCAGCCACGAATGTGATGGGAAAATGGGAACCGCTGCGTCGGTGCGGAGAGACCAATGAGAGGGCAGGGTGGGATCCTTCTATGCTACGGTAAGCCACATTAGCTTATGCTTTAAACGAGGAATGGTGTGTCGTTATCAAGAAACATGCGTGACCTTACGACACGGCGTCGCAGCCACGCTGGAAATAACGCGAAGTTGACGTAAAGTTGAGTGAGCATCGTTGCCACTAGTGGCGGATATGTCGTGATAGATCCTCAAGGAGCGGCCATAGTTCTCCATGTTGGAGAGAACGTGGGCATCGCGTGCCTGACTTGAGGGAAAAGTAAATTCCTGCTAGCAGAGACATGCATGATATTTTGGTCCTGCGTCTAGCCGACCATCTTCATAGCTGCTATAGAGCTCTGTGCCCTTACTCCCTGTGGCTGGAGAGAGCCTGGCCGGGTCTCGAACGGTAGGGGAACGGGCTCGCGGCATCATGATGCTGCACCAGAACGAAAGAGGTATATATCCAATGTTAGAGACAATTTAGACGACTTACGTAAACACCTTGGAGCCCAGAGTTGCAGAGCATGATGCAAGCGAAATTCCACGTTGCCATTCCAACATAATAACTGTAAAACAAGGCGCTAGATCATCACAGACGGCATGTTTTGCCTCGTCATACTTACACCGGTTTTGAAAATCTAGGCTCTCAAGATGTCCTTTAATCCGATGCATACCTGGTAGCGCACGACGTCAGGTCTGGCATATCGGTGGCGAGAAATTTGAAAATTTTTGCAAGAGGCAGGCAGGTATGAGACGATTGTTACAAGAAAAGTCGATGACCGGTGTTCCGGCAGAAATTGCATGCAGAAAGCCAGTAAATTGCAATCTACGCGGCAGGTTACGTGAATTCTGTGCTGTGTACAATACAGCGCGTTGAGCTCAGCCCGTTCTGTGTATTGGGTAACACTGCTGTGTGCCGTGTGACCCAAGGCAAAGGCAAGATTCAGCGCCTGTGGTTAGGAGTGTTTGGTCCTGGTCGGGCACAGCCATTGTATAACCTGACAGGTCGTCTTAAGGCAGGCTATTGTTCAGTTTGACCTGTTTGACCACTAAGTCTAGCCTTAGATAGAACCAACAGCTTAAAACTGCCTTACCTCAACGAACTTTTGTACATATTACTACGCAACCTAAAGAAGGCTGCTGCCGGTGACTTGGGATCGATTAAACGAGGTCACCAATACGAATGGAGATAGAGACCGCTAGGGATGCAGTAGGTTGCTTTTGTTGACTTCGTGCCATGGCGAGCTCACTCATCAATCCAATTCGAAGCTCCGGCATGGTTGAAACGACCTCAGAGCTCTGATGGTTGTATGATCGCCATGACATGTAATAGTGGACAGCCCTGAAGCCTGAAGCCTGAAGCCTGAAGCTCTGGCAAACCAAGTTTCGCCTATCGGCCAGGGTTCGATCCATCATTCGGCAAGGTGTGGGCGTATCTCGTAAGTCGTGATTCACCCATGGATGAGATTGAAGAGGTACGTACATTTTAGGCCTATCAATACTTTGATGCGGCTGACGACGACTTTCTTTCCATGGTTAGTGCAGGGTTGGGGATCCTCACTCTCGCAAGTTGAGGATTTGTGTGGAAAAATCAGAAAAGTAAAAATGAGATTTGACAGCGGATTGCCCAAAACTGACATAGAAATCTTACTTACAGGTACGTGCATATTGCCAAGATTGAAGAATGCGGGGTTTTAGCTAATACAATGATTTCATACGCGTATTCATTAACTTTCACTTTGCATTAGATCATTCATAAGTCGAACTCATCCGAGATGTGAATATTTCAATATCACACCTAGGTACATATGTGTATTTACATATGAAGGTGAGTAAGGGGCAGCTTTAGCGACGATGGAACATACGATGAGGCTCGGAGTTGACTTCGTAAAATCTCGCTTAACTCTATCACGAGTCGCCGTATTATTCCCATAACTCCATTTCGGCATGATTCCCGCATCATATGAAAGACAACTCATAAACGAGGCTGCCGAGGTGCGGGCGAAGTCGTGTCGGACATCCGATAACTTGTTTCTTAAGAAGTTCCAACCTCGCATGATATGGCTGGTAGTATGCATGTAAAGCATTGATAAAGGCACATGCAGAATAATACACAATACTATGTAGTTTCCCTATGCATGTATGATGCTTAGAGGCTTAAATTGTATTGTACATGCATATAGATTTATATGTACATTTGATGTTATAATATTTCCACATATTATTATGGACATGCTATAATACGGAACTTGCCATCTTACCATCTTACCCATCTCACAAATATCGTTGCTGTGTAACTCAGGAGGTCAAGGAGGCTCTTCTCAGGCTCGCATTGTGCCCCACGTGTGAATATCCAAGGCAGTCAAGGGCGATGATCTTATCAAAGATATCAATCAATATAGTATGGTATGAATGGTATGTATGTTGGTCGTCATCGAGGGAACTATTTTAACCCTTGTCTCGAGAGTGTCAAATTTGGACCCCGTTGTTGTGGCTTAACGACTTTAGGGATGGTATACGGACGTAAGATTAAGTGCGTCATGAAAAGGCGTTTATTCCCGCTTGGCGTTGAGATGTGTATCTCTACTAGTTTAGTGCAATGGACCAATGAGCCATGGGTATTTCGGTATCGTTTAATTAGCGCCAGCGAAGATGAAGAAGGTGGATGTATCTGTGGATGTATCTTATCATTTAGAAAAGAAACCTTGAGGCTTTACATACCGTAGATCTCGGCTCTTTCACTAAAACAAATCGCAACAATATACACCTGGACACCTACCCCTTAATCGTTCAAGATCTCTAACTTGATCTGTCATTGATAACCCGGTTCAATAACTGGCATATCTCGAAATATGATACCGCAAAGGAATGTTCATAATCCATAAACCGGGATCTACATGGGCAAAAGTGTGGTTCGGCCGGTACATTGGCCGGGCATATCATTCTGTTTTAGGTAAAGCCCCGATGCGAAGCACAAGGATATCATCCTGGCTATCGTGTAATATGGGAAAGGGGAGAGAAAGAAAAAGTCCGGGGTTGATACTATTATGTGATTCCGCCTTTTCGCGCCGCTCGAGCTCATACTAATACGGACTTAAACGATCTTTTGCGGACTATAGAGAATAATCTACTACCTAGACGCGTGTTAGGCGAAGACAATTCGAGTTTGGCTCCTCTATAATGAGATCGATAATGTCGTAGCCGGTCGTAGCAAGCAACGCACTACACAGTACTCCCGCAATGCCTGACCTTGTCCTTGTCCTGAATTCGGAACAGCCAGCGTACGGAGATAAATGGTAAGCAGCCCACATAGTACAGATTTCACGATTATTAATAATACATGATTACTTATCATGCTCCGTAGAAATCTATAACTATCCATGCCCTAATATTAAGGATACGCTTATCCTTGAGGGTATTAGGACGATCGATATCCGAGATAAGCAAAGCAAGATCAAGGTGACAATCTTGGTGGGTTTCAAACTTCGCATGACAGTAGATCTGAGGGTGGAAGGGGTTGAAGGCATCGTCAATGGCCCTGTCTCACTAATCTATGAGTCGCTCCATTCTTTCTAAGTCCCGTGATGGTGTCAATCCATGGTCGCGATGGCGTAGTAAGGTACGCCGTTTAAGCCATCTAGTCCTTCTCTTCAGTAATAACCCACTAGCGACTTGGTATCTCTAGGGTTTCTTATGAGAAGCAAGGGCTTCCACTATAACCATGCAAACCATGCCGCAAAGCCGAGACATCTAACGGCTCCTGTGAGTGCTCTCGCGTGGTGGTGGTGGTAATGGTGATAATACGAAATATACGCGCAGCAGAAGTCCCGATGGCATGGGCAGGGGGAGTCAAGAGCAACGATGGATTCATAATACACGCTACTCCTCTGTGAATCATATCATTTCTCGCTGTGCCACATGGTATAGAACACTGTTCATGTGACTAGACTCTCCTGCCGGTAAGCAGCTAGAATCATACCTCATTTCCAAACGTCATTAGAAATCCTCGGTTTCTAGGCTTGTCTTAAGTGATATTAGGCCTACCTGCAAGGCACCCAAACGAGCCTGCATAGCGCTACGTACTCCAACTCTAAGGAACCTAAGGAACACCAAAATCTCACCTCGCCAAGCCATAACGTAGGTCACGACTAAAATCTGGGAATGGCCTAATATGATCTAACAAGAACTCAACGCTTTTCGTAAATCCGAATCCAGGGATTAAGTGAAGGCCTGTTCCTGCATACGAAACCCTGCGGTAGTCAAAGTGGCGGAGGCCCTAAAAAAGATCCTCGTCGTTTATCTTCATCGATATTGACCAAGAAAAAAAATCGAATATTGATGTCTGCTCAGCTCATTGAATCGATATGTTTGTTACCTACAAAGGTAGGTAATTGAGGTAGCCCGTAGCCTAATAAATTCCAAATAGTAAGCAGCTGGAAGTTCCAGCTTGCGTCTAACTATCCTACTAATTAATTTTTGCGTCCAATGGTATCCGCTATCTGGTCGCCGACCCGAAGCATTGGAATACACTATTGTTAGGGTGAGCGATGTACAATGTACATCGTACATCTTGCCACTGAAGGTCTCGTCGACCTTGTCGACCACGTTCAGGAGAAAGCTAAGGCCTACTATTTTACCAAAAGTACAGCCCCATAACGTTTCTAGTGTTTCTAGGACTAGAAAAAAAAATCCCATGGCGCTACTTATGGCCTAGCCAAACCGGTGATAGTATGTGCGGTATTCGTTCCGTCTTAACCAATCGACCTGTCAACCATCAACACACTTAATCTGACGTCGAACTCAGCCCTGGCAGGCTAGGCCTCGATCGGAATTCGGTTCGGCTCCAGGCCTTAAGGCGTGTCGCGAGGAATGGTAGAACCTGCAAGGCGTGCATGGAATATTGCTGATGCCCACGAGAAAATAAGTCCCAGCAATCTGGGAAAAGAGATTCCCGAACCTGATACGGACTTTTTTCTCGGTGCTCACGCTTCCCTTCCGTTCCAAATCGAGAAACCTCTTACGTGAGAATGGCGGCTTTCGTGCCCTCCATAGCTAGGCGAGATTTGATAACTTGGTTCTTGCGGTCAAGCCATCGGACTTTGGGCGACTCAGATTCCAAGGGATAAAGCCATGTGAACCAGAGACAAGTCTTTTAGTGCGCCGGTGTTTCTAGAATACTTTGGTTTACCTAGCTTTCTGAGCCACGATCTGTTTGGTCTGCTCGCGAAGATATTTGCATATTATCTAGCGCCAATTTTTCGTCAGTAGACGCCGAAGAGGCTGAAAAGAACAGACGAACCGATGACGATCAATAAGATTGACGAAAGTCCCTTTTTACTAGCCTTAACCGCGCTCGGGTCGCAAGCTGTCCTTGAACGGCTCTAGTGTGGGCGTGGGCTAGCCCCTAGTCGAGTTGTCTAGGACGACAGGTAGGGGTATACCTTGAAAAATATCCTCAAAAGGATAACGTCCTTTGCCGTATCACAGACCATTAGGTTCCACTGAAGCCGTGCGCTGGTTAGTTCGTCGCGTCCCGTCCCTTTCGACATTCCTCTCTCTGTCTACCTTGGTCTCGGAATCGCAGCGTCCCGAGAGAAGACCACTTCGTCGGGACATCGTGCAAACATGCTCACTCAGCGTCGACCCGTCGGCCTGGAAAGTTTCATCGCACGACATTTGCGGCCAGGAATCTCGGAGGCAAGTTGGCATTTTCTGGACCCAAAAGAGGTTAGGGTTCCATCATCACATAATTTCCCAGCACTGGGGATCCGAATGACCATAGCTTCTTGGCTATGATGCCTTCGTCGTCGCTCATTGGGTACCCTATGGATTTACACGATACCCACTTGTTCATGCACACGTTTCTGCCGACCTCGCCGAACTTGGCATCTGAGTTACAAAAATGGAAAAGTGATAGGTAATATTTTGGGGTGAAGGGCGGAGACCAATCAATGGTCCATGTAGCCCAATGTTGCCCGTGCTGCTCTCTCTATCCCCTTTGAAGGGAAAGGGTAGACTCGGTACGAGAGAAAGCTAACACACTGATACAAAGCTGAAATAGCCGGATTGGGTCGGGATATTGATTGCATTTTAAGAGTCACATAACGTCAACATGACCCATGGAAACATGACGAAAGTTGCGCGTGGGGGTCAGATAAAAATGGGAGAGAATGGAAGAAACCGGCTCCTTTTGTTTAGCTTATTCCTTTTGCATTGAGCTACGGGCCGAGTTAGGGCTTCGTAGCTCAGCTATCTCTTCCGCGCCCGTTTCGGTTCGCCCGTGTCGAAGCCAATGCCATGCCATGCCATGCCATGCCAGTTCATGTCAGTTACCTGTCAAGCCGTTGGTGAGCTAGTTAGTCTCGAGGCGTTCGCATACATAACGCCATGTATGAGAGATGTGATAGATATCTTCCGAGACCCCTTCATTCTTTCCCCACCTTCATATGCCCCTGGCTGCATCTGCACATCTACAGAAGACGCAATAAGATGCAAAGATTGGGGGAGAGGATAACGGCGAATATTCGGAATAGATTAAGGTAGCCAAGACACGGCGAAGAGAGTCGAGAGAATTCTGCCTTTCCCCCATTTGTACTAAGTCGCAACCAGCCGCGTGCTACGCTGTTTCGTCAGCATCCAAGACAATAACCCCTTTCTTTCGCAAATGACCTAGCTTCACGGGGTTGCCTACCAAATATAATGGGTCCTGCTTCTTGCACATGTGCATTAAATGTGACCTAGCGAATCGCCGAGCCTGCTGCAAGTAGCTTGGAAGAATAATGAGCTCCTAGCAGATCAACAAAATACACCAATGTCATCCAACTGCATACACTTGCCTGCCTACCTGCCTACCTGTGCATACCTAGTACATTACATCGCACGGCATCTCATCTATATTGCGCTATGAGATGATGCCTTGATAGTGGCCGCCTTGGAGTTCGACTTTAAACGGATAGCCGGCACTTTGGTCGCTAATTTCGAATCTTGTTAGATCTAGCAGCTACAAAAGGCCTGGTGATCATGAGCCACAGACCAAGATGTCGTAATCGCTTGGACACTATATTTCTTAGCTATTCAGAGTCCGAGCTTGGCATACCTGGAAGGAATAGACTGAACGACTACTAATAATTATGGCGTGGCTATGTATGGGGACTTCATCTTGTCCGTTCTAGCGTACGCTCCCTACCGATTAAACCCAGATCTAGGTGGGTAAGTCTAATGTGACTATATCGCGGGAGGGCGCTCCACCCACACTGAAGGCTCGAGGTCTCCATCTATCCTATCTATCATGTACCCACCTATTCTCCAGTAGTTTCAGATGGATATTCCACATGCTCTGCACGCATGGTCTATTCATATCAGAGAGAGATAGGCATCCAAGGCAAGACAGATACATCCCACGCGGACCCTCCTTTCGAGTTTCGAGGTTAAATTCTTGCCGTCGAACTAGCTGGGATAAAGTGGACACGCCGACACGGAAGATATACACATCCTGATTCAAGTAACCCGTGTTGTTGCGTCGGCGGTGCAGCCACTTACAGCCAGGGTAACAGTAGGCGTAGGCGTCTCCGTTGGTGCTGAGCATGCGGTGGTAGGTAGCAAGGTAGCAAGGGACGTGGTCGAAGCCTTGCAGCACTACAGGCCTCCAGCAATGAGCATTATTCGCAGGTGCCTGCCGCGCAGCGTCGCGCATGTCAGCTTAGCAGCTTCTGCAACTCCAATATTCGATGAGTACGTTATCTCTAGATATATTGGCGTGGTCAATTGTGTGCAGTGTGCAGTGCTTCGTCAGTAAAGTATCATTCCTTCGGGGGGCCACGTTAGATGCAATTTCATCGAAGATCTTAATTCTGTTTAATGTCTTAACCGCGACAGCCTCATCGTGGGACTCGATCCTAGCATTTCTTCAAATTTGACAAGATCAACCTTGTATAACGTAAGCTGGGTATATGGTCGACGATTACCCAGTATGGTATCGATGCACCAAGCCGGCTCCTAATGTTTGAAGTGCGGAATGTGTATGGAGTAGCACGAAACAGTCGTCGAGCATTGCTTAATTGAAAGGATATGCTAAAGCACCTTTCCTACACTGGTATCGTAGTCCGCAACACCAGATCGACAAAACCAGAGGCGCTAGACGAGGTTGTAGTGTTATAGCTTTCGCTAGCCTAGTACCATATCTCAACAACCTTGCGGTCCCTGGAAAGCCTCGAGATTTGTCGGCCGAGTGGAAAGTGGATGTGAATGTGCTTTATAAGAGACGATAAACATATCAGTGCTGCAGATTCAGGGTCCCGACGATATGAAAGGTCCAGAATTGCCCTATTGAATTATGAATATGCGCGGTCCCCTTTCCTGCTGGTGCGCCGAAGCATGTAGACTCCTGTTTCCCACGAGGACGATTTGTATTGGGGCAGACAAGTTTGGTACGAGCCATCAGGTGGCAATCTTGAGTCGACGAGAGAAAGGTGTGGCTCATCCACACATCCACTCGCACACTCCCAGCTCCCAACCCGACATCCATTTGGTTCAATTTGTGTGTGGTGCTGCGAGAACCTGCAGGAGATTCCCCCGCCTTTCGACGCAGGTCGAATCGGTTTCGGCCTAGCGTCATGCCCTCGAATGCCCTTGAATGCCACGCAATTAAGAGCTTCTTGCGTGCTGGGTGTGAATCGACCATCCTAGACCACTGTTGTGTCGCCAGTCAAGCTCGCCTCTAAAAGGCTTGCCCTCAATGGCACCACTTGGCCTCGGATTGACATAGTGATAGTGGTAGAGATGAAAAGCTGGGGTTTCGACTAGCGTACCAGGGCGCACCGGAGAACCTTACGTACACAATTCCAAACTAGAGGAAATAACGCGGGAAAGATTTCGTCAACGACCTCCTTTCTTCTTGATTTCGGGTTAGTCTCTGTTTAATCAACGATCAAACTCGGACGAGGCGCCAGATCTTCCCCATAGTCTATGCCCTTTTCTTTGTAGATCTACCGTGGCTCCGAAATGTGCGTAGGTAACATTTCGACACCAATACTCCAATAGATCAAACCTCGAGGTCTTGGGCGAATGATACGGATGAGCTGACGACATGAGTATCGTGCAGCTCATGCTAGCAGCATGCTACTTGATACACTTGATACTATTAGTCTAGAGAGTATGGGGTTGTCAGCTGCTTTCCCAATTGGACCGCAGGCAGGAATTTGAAGCTAATGGACCATCAATGTCTCTTTCTGGCAACCCGTGATGATGTTGATACTGAAGGGTCCCCCCATCCCAGCCTTTCCCCGTGATTCATCGGATGGGTCGGAAAATGACTGGTAGATTGGTCGGCCGATGTAAGGTACCGACCGTAGTGGATGTGGTTGAGAACATCCATGAAATGAAATGACCTTATCCTGGGATTTTCCCGCTCAGCATAGCTAGTGTCGTTGTAGCAGTCAGGTTTTGGAATAGGTACGATGATGTCACAAGCCGTGGCGCCTTTAAATAACAACGGGCTTCATTATCTAGGTCCGTTATTGTCTACTGTCCGAGGTTGGTTTCCATATCCGCGTAATCCGTGCTAGCAGATAACAAATGTCCCTGGACTATCGCATCCACGCAGGAGAAGATATATACCTAGGTCCTAAGTATGTATGTAGTCGTGTTTCCGACGTACGTATCATCTTCGAGCGGCATTTCCCACGAACGACAACGATGCTGGTAGGGAACCGATAGAGAAAAGAGGGGGTATAGCCACACAGGTTTGGAACCTGGATAGAAGTTTCGTGGGGAGAGGGCTAATATGATTGGGATATGGCGAGAGAGTTGATAATTTCGATGCCACCTTAGGCGGTTTTCATAAATTGCCATGCTCATGTATAGAAGCATGTTCTGGCCAATGAGGTTCTCCAAACCGAGAAGTGCGTCCGGAGAAGCGCATGCAAGACCTGCATCGACATTGGCGAATATAGTGTGGAATATGTGCCCTGGTGGATTTGTATGGACTTGTGTGGACTTGTGTGGACTTGTATGGGCATCGTGGGCAGTTCAGGTGGTCTTCGGTGGTGGTATGCTGCCACTACCATACCATCCAGCCCATCTCATCCCATGCCATCTTATCCTATCGTGTCCTCCTATCCCAATGGAACCCGTCTTAGTGTCTTTAATCCCCTTACCATTCCCTTTTTATACCTAGGTATGCACTATCCATGGACCATGGACCGTGGATATTATAGAATATACCCAGGTATAGTGGTGGATGTAGTAGTGGTCGGCCGAGAGTTGTATCTTCCACACTTTACGTTGGATAGTGTTCCAAGTTCCGTGGCCTGTGGCTTTTACTTGCGCACTACAAAGTGCTCTGTGCGACCAAAGACTGCCATTATGGTTTGATTATCGTGTGAAGGTTGGCTGTTTCCCCGCAGAATACGGGATCGGCTGGGATACGCAGTAATAGAGAGCACTAGAGCACTGAGAGAGAGGTTGAGAGATACCTTGTAGAGAGCACTTTCTTCACAACTTGAGTTTAGTCCCTTATGTTTCGAGTGCTACTGCAACGGCAACGGCAACACAATACGCAATACATCGTCGCCTCCTCATCAATCGATTGAATCGATTGATCTCATCTACAGATTGCAGTTGCATGTATGATGTATCTCATCTATCCATTTCTATTGCTCGTAATTTCTACGTAATCCACTTTTTTTTATTTTCCTTCTCTCTCTATCCACCATCTGCCATTCTACAATCTACCATTCCATCCGCCATCCTTTAATTCTCGACAACCCTTTCGTCCTTTAGTCCGTCTTGCGCAAACGCGTACACCCTGATGAAATGATAATCATCGTGCAACCATACTCGCATATACACATTTTGTAGACCTACATACCCTTACGTATGCCTTGTCTGGTCATGTCTTGTCATTGTCTTGTCCTGCCTTGCGTCTTTGCGCGTTCTCAACTTGCAACTTGCCAAGTTGCTAGCCTACATCTACGAACCAATGCTGTCCTTTCTGCCTAGATCACCCAACCAGAATGACACATGTAGGAAGCGCAAGTTTTTTTTTTCTCGCTCACTTTCGGGTATTAGCTAATTCCGGGTCGACATTACGCAGTAAACTCATTAATTGATGATCGCATGCTTTACACCTACGATGTGGCAACCGTGGTTGAAGGTGTCTACACTTTGAGAATTTCACCCCCACGGGTTCCACTCCATCACCATCTTCGTCTCTCGGCTTCTCTTCTACTACATAGTACTACTAACTTGTTGCTACCTACGTCGTGCGTATGTAAGTATTAGGTATATCCTACCCGGTCTAGTGTTTTACTATATAATTGTTCCAAAGGCGACATTGCTATGCAAGTCGAAGAAAATAGGCATTGATAGCCCGTAATATACCAAAATAAGATGAAGAGAGTATTCACCCAACCAATTCACCGAACGATGCAACGAGCATAGAAGTACGTGCATAGCTCGACTACAGTAAACACTATCATTACGCCAGGGAACCAATGAGAAGACATAACCATAACCTCTTATGTTGCATATTATCTGCAAATCATGCCAGCAGCGAGTGTAGGTGGCACCGTACATAGAGAGCTACGCATATATCTTCGATTTCGAGACCGTTCTGATTCGAGATGATGAAGGGGATCGTACAGCCTCTCGGCGTATCAAAGGACCCCTTATGAAAAAGTTTTTTCTACTTCTCTTTTTTTTGACTCTTCGCGAGGCAGCAAGGGAAATCAGGGAGAGAATACGTAGGCATCGTGATTCGAATACCGAACGAATCCAATAGTCCAACAATACAAGCAATTGGATGAAATACATAAAATTGAATGCATATTCATGTTTTTCATTACCCAAATGTTATTCATCCACAATTCGGAACTCGCCAAATTTCCATGGATGTATATGTAGGATATGCACATAAACATCTGTTAATGATCAGTTGCAGACCATCAGGGTCACAGTATACCTGGCCAGGAGCACTGAACGATTAGAGGGTCCCTTGAAGGAAAGCACTTTGAGAGAGAGAATAGAAAAAAGGGGTGTGTCTCGTAGAATAAAATGGAGAAGGTACGCAGTAAAGATCACACGCCCCTCCCCACCATCATCTCTCACCCCTCCCCTTCCTCTCTCAAGTCTACTTCTCGCCCCCTTCTAATTTTTCCTCACACACCTGCAGCAGAAATTTTTTCCAAGTTGTCAAAAATCGTCAGAGACGGCCCTTGCACGGTACCTTGGTACGTGCCTGCCCCAGTCCTGCCCAGGTGCTAAACCCTCCAGTTATGATCGGCAACAGCTTTGGCGCTAAATCTAACACGGCCTAGCCCCATATGCGAAATTCATCTGCAAGGACAAGGGAAGCCTGGAAGGCAGGCCCTCCTCCTACCCTCCCTGCAAGTATCTTCGTACCTGTCGTAGTCTCGTAGAGTTGCAAAATGGCCCCACCGAGCCAATTGCCCTTGTCTTTTCTATGTGGGCTATGTGGGTCTACATGTCTTTTGCTGATCAAAACGCTCTCTGATGTGACTACCTTCATCGATGCACCCTTCCCAACCAAGAAGTCGTGTGTACATAGGTACACCCGCTGGCTGTGTAAGCTGGATTCATACAAATGAACATCGTCTCCTCCAACTATTTCCAACAGCGCTTCTAGCTATCCGTAAACTTCGACAACAACTCTCACTTTTCAACATTCGTCCTCTGCTGCTCCACTATTGCGTGCTTCATTGCAACACCAGAGTAGAACATGATACAATACATCGACCGCCTACTTGTAAGAGTATAAAACTTCCAACCAGGACGTCTAGGTCTTGTCGTCTCTCGTCTCGTCGACCACATACAACACATACAACGCACACAGCTCCGATCTTCTAAGGCTTCCTTTCGATTGCTCCAGCTTGGATATGATAAATAGCCTTGAATAAATACAAACAGTTCAGCAGGCTTCTCTTACCGCCTTCGTCTCCTGCTACTACCAAGTCGACTTCGACACCGGCTTAGCAACCAAACCTCATACACCACACAACGCCCACAAACACCAAACACCATACACCATGTCTTCAGATCTGTCTTGGGAACCCGAGTACTGCCTTGCCTGCGACAGGCAAACAGACGGCGCTACCTACTGCTCTGAATCATGCAGGCTCTCCGATTTCGAAAAGACGTCGTCCGCAGCCAGCACTCCAGTCACCACCCCAGGACTTAACAGCCCATCCTCCTACAACTGGACAGCACCCAGGCCTCAAGGCAAATTCTTCCTACCTCCTGCCTACGACTTTAGCAACGCTCAACCGTACGGTTCAACACCACTACCTCATTCTTACCTGTCCCAGCGCTCAGAATCGTCGTCCTCGTCTTCCGCCCGAATCCTCACCCCGTCTAGCTCCCACAGCAGCCTCTGCTCCTTGCGAAGCACCTCTTCAGCAGGAAGTGAAGGATCACAACTATCAGACAAGGCAAAGAAGCAATTGAGGGACTATGCTAGCTCCTTCGAACACACCCGTCTCCAACAATCACGACGACGATCCTACTAAGCGTGGACGAACCGAATTAACGACATTCTATACTTCTAACACTTAAATTCGACATTCAACATTCAACTCAACACTCCACTTGTTATACCTATCTATACCCAAATAAGCATTGTTACAACTTTCGGTTCTATGTAACCTCTACGACTCATTCACTTCTCAATTTTCCTTATTCTCTCTATTTTTACCAGAACGACTAGGCATGACGGATCACATTTCCATTTTATTTGTTACTTTGTTGTACAAGAGCATCTTTTGGAGCACAGCATCATAAAAAGTTTGGGTCATTTCGGGATTCTGTCTTCGACTTCCTTCTAGCCGCGGGCGTACGATTGGGGGCTACCGGTATAGGCACGGACATTGTTGTACCACGATACAATATTGAGATATCAATTGCTTTTCTATTTGCATGGCACTTCGTTTCCGGGATCGGGGGGTTTTGGCACAGGAACCGACTAGATCAGGTCGGTTAGAGCAGACAATTATTTTGGAAGCCGTCTTATTAAGAGGAGGGCGTTAGAATTAGGACAAAGCAGCCGTGACTGGATCATCTGATTCGCCGGCTCATCCGCGCACACCGTGGATTGATGGGACTTGATACTAGTTTCAGGCACATAGGATTAGCTTGTGTTGCCTGACCGAGCTGGCTCTGCTTCATGCGGGATCATCGGATCTTTCAGATAAAAAAATCAAAGAGAACAGTTCAAGCCCCTCATAAAAGTGTTTCTCTACTCAATTGCATATTTGCTATGACCATGCCTATTGCCAAGTCCATGCTTAATGTTCTCATGTTGTCATGTTCTAAACAATAACTTGCGCTGTTGCCACTATTCGGAGACTTTAAGCAAGCAACCTTCCTAAAGAGGGAAACTTGGGTAACATCTACAGACGGGAATTTCCATTTACTCTGTGGAGAGAGGAGTCGAAAGTGGTAGGTATCACTACGAAGTCAATTATTTCTAGTAGATCACGTATTTTAGTGCTCCAGTTGGATGCAGAGTCGCAAAATTGAATATTGAATGGATAGTGGGGTTTTTCTTTTGCGATTGCGTGTAAAAATGTTAAAAAAGTGTAAAACGTGCCCAATTTCATCATTTTTTCCCCAGATATGCTCAGAAGTGATCGTCGAAAATCGTCAGACTCATCGTGCCCAAGGCGCAGCACCTTAATCGCCAAGCTGAGCTTTGATTCCCTTAGGTAGTACCTATAGTTTTAGCACTTTTGGGGTAGCGGGAATTGGCTGAACCGCTGAACCGCTGTACCGCTAAATGCTGTCTTTCGCCCACGAGCTATCGACGGCCCTGAAGCTAAACAGTTCACACAATATTTTAGTTCTACAACGGCGTGCTAAGGCAGCAGGAGAAAGGAAAACTCCAACGATCTTGTGTTTTACCTACGGCTGCTATGTTCACAAGTGCGTGTGCTATTTTGGCTCTAATAGCTTTCAGCCAGGGATATTCCTTTTAGAGCAACACCATGATCGCCACTGGCCCCTAAGCCCCGTGGGGACGTCAAGTCTTAAAAAAAGGGGTGTTTGTAGTGTTAGGGAACTTGGGAGATTTTTTTTTTCAGACCTCTCGCTTCGCTGCGGCCGAGAAGTCTAGAGTATGTACGTCCTATCTATTCTACTATACGACCATGCCGTGTCCCTTTGAAAGGGAGTATCGCCTAGAGGAAAATGGCGCGATAATTTTATAAGGGTCATTAGAAACATTAGGAACTTTTTTTTAGGGGACCTAGATGGTCTAGGGGACTTAAAGGACATTACCACATTATCTCACATTATCTAGATACATTTCCTTAGTACCTACATTTGTAGATATTTATCAACCACAGCCGAGGGATGGATCTGCTGAGAATAAGGCCATGATATGAAGTACCTACTCTATGGAGAGGCCGAAAACGGATTCGCCTGCAGCAGCATTTGCTACGTGCATATCTGGGCACCTGGGCATGCGTAGCAACATTGCACACTGTAAGGAACCTATTTACCTATTTGACGGTAGGCATCATGTCGTACGGAAAATTACCAGGCAAGAGAGAATTCCGGCACGGCGCCGGGGTCTCGGACAGAGGTGTGAGCCGTGGTCAATGGTCTAGACAATCTGAATCTGGACAGTCTAGAGCGAGTTGTTTTTCTTCATCCCACATAGATCCATAGATATCGACATTTTTGCAACGTACGCAGCTCTTATGCGCACAGCGCCCAGTCTCACTAAGACTGCCGTGCTAGCGAGTCGAGAGAATGCCGTAGGTGCCGATGGACCCTAAGCTTCCTGAGCTTGCGTGAGTAGCCCGAGCAGCCCGAGTAGCCTGAGTAATGGTAGCATAGCAGAAGCGAGAAAGGCCTGCTGGCTTGCTGGCGGATGGATGCCAGTCCAGTGGCTTCAGTGGCTTCAAGGTTAGCAAGATTAGCAAGATTAGGGCCAATTGCACCATTCCGAGTTGCGTCAACGAAACCAATTTTCCCGCGCGAGACGCCGGACGGACAATCGATCCAATGAGCATCTGCCGGTTGGCGTCAACCCAATCCTGCCATATAACTTCCTAGCTTCCTAGCTCTAATAGGCGTTTTACAAGTTATTGAAGTTCATGCTGGCTTTCAATGGTCCGAACTGCTAATGCATATGTACATACCTAGGTCAGCTATTTTGCTGCGTAGGTGCCTTATTGTGGTCATAGTGTTCAGGTATGCTACTGTGGATGTGTTAGAGGAGATGACCCGCTGCTCTGCTGCGAAATCCTATCAAAGCCCTATCAGAGTTATGCTTCAGACGGAGTAGAGCCAGCTCAGGTACGAACGTGTGTTTATGCAAGGGGTTTCCTGGGGGAAGAGCACTGGCCGTGCAGACCGTGCAAGGCCGTGCAGCTGCATAACCAAATATCCACATAATGCTACCTACCTAATTACATAAAAATGGATTGGGATAATTTTAGATATGTACAGTCCGACATCTCAATCATCCATGATAAGCATAAGCCTTTATTCACCAAAACATCATAAACCTGTTTTTACATATTACGAATAACTCAGCCGAGACGCATTACCTGTGGTGAACATAGCACCGATTCACTGTACGCAAGCACGCATATCACCATAGACATTGGATACACAGACATATACACATAGACGACAGGTCGACTATTGGATGTATACAGTGGACGGCGGGACGACAGAAAAACTTGGAAGAGTTTTCCCGTGTCTTGTAAGAGGCCTCAGAAACACGGCAGCCCCCAACGCATCCAAACTCGGGTATGTTTGGTTTGCGGTGTTCTATCGATGTTTATTGTTATGCTCTGTTCTCCCTAAACATCCATGGATCCTTAAGCGAAGTTGAACAGTTTCAATTCAAATTTCTCATAAGCAGGCTGAGAATTGCAAAATTTTTGTTGGGAATTTTCCGGTAGGTCAATGACAAAAATATCGAAAGATTGGAAATGCCACAGACGTTCCAGACCGAGAGGTAGCTATCTACATCACAGGCAAGAGAAGAAGACAGAAGACAATAGAGAGAGAAAAAAAAGCCTAGCTGGCTGCCTTGGACAGTATGCAGAATCGAATTGTCTTGTAAATTGTCTCTTAATGCTCCGGGCAACTTGAGGGCGTGTCCCTAATTCGGTTTCGCTTGTTTTTGCGGATGCGGTACGAAAGTATGATGGCATGTTTCAGGCCTCGAGAGTGATGAAAATTTTTTCTTGCACTTCAGCCTCGATCAGAATAGCTTGCCAGCCAAAGAGAACAAGGCCCTTGACACACACAACATAGACCCATTATGCTATTACGCTTACATTGTCCGGTAAGCTTGTACGATGTAATCAATTCCCATATTAAGAGCAATAACATCCAGTCATAGCTATTAATATGCTGAGGGTTTTTGCGGTTCAGGCGGGGATCGAAGGGCGTCCGTTGGAAAAGCACCTCGTGAGGATGAACCAGATATGGAATATGACGTCGGTGTTAAGAACTAAAGCCCTTCGTATGTCACTGTTCCCACTCGTTCGACACGATACGATACGGACACGACGCTTTGGGCTCTAACAATTACATTTTCAACTTGATGCGTTTTTATGCATCGTAAGTTCGCTCCAGAGAGCATGTTTCACCTCGGCTTACAGGATTAGCAAAAGCCCTACGCAGCACATACCTATACCCGGTACCTAGTACCAAGCTGGAGGTACGTGTTAATCAATCGAGGTAGACAGCCGGACGTTGAGGGTCTACTCTTAGCCTCTTCCAGCTGTTTCGATGCTTCGATTCATTTTTTTTTTTTTCATTAACCCGTCTCGTTACCAAGTTTGACGACGGAGCATATGCCGAGATGAGAAGGGTGACCCCCACAAGATTCGTCAATATCGACCCAGGAAAAAGATAATATAAACAACTTGCGTGGGAGGAAACGAGGCGAAAAAAGCAACGATAGTCCCCACGTACTGTAAGTGTAGTAACCGTAGTAAGGTAGTAAGTTCTAGATGTGTAAATGTGCAGATTGGATGCGATGCCTGGTGCCTTATTGCCTTATCGTCGTTGAATCTTTTTCCAAGCTTTACTTTCCAACTGGAAGGTTCGGTTCTGGATCTAGGATGTACATCTTAAAAATTAATGAATTGATGCTCCACTATCAGCCTACGTGTACCTACCTACCTAATTCGACAGACGTGGTACCTCTCCGACTCTATCAATTGGATACGGCACTATATTCCGCCTACCATCCCAGAAATACCAGAATGTACCGTGCAGCCCGTGTGCACGCATGTGTGTTGTTCGAGTCAGAAAGTGCGAACCTCTAGAGTTTCACCATTGACATAAGCTATTTCGTTAATTCTCGCTTCAAGAATTCAAATCTTATTCAATGATAATATGACTCGTACTATGTAAGTAGGCCGTAAGGCTTCCTCTGTTAATGACATTAAATGAAAATAGCAAGGGCTATCCATAGCTCTCGGGATATTTTCTCAAAATCTACCAACCACATCCCTGGTATGCTGGCACGTCACTACCCCCAAGTGCCGTTAGCGCGGATGGTGTTACACCACCCGAGTACTAGAGTACCTAGTAGCACTCTAAAAAAGCATTCCGTCCAATTCTTTTTCGACCTGCAATCCAAGACAATGGTGCTTCTATTAAAAATTTATGGAGCTGGGCTTTTTTTTCAATGCCACGGCATCGAGATTCGGGAACAAGGACAACGGTCTTAATGTTGCATAATGTCTTCCCCGGGTTAATCCAAGTTCTTCAATTGGGTGAGCATTCAGCAAGCATCCAGCAAGCATCTGCCATCCAGCACCCAGCACCCAGCAATCTAGCAAGGCGACCAAGGCATCTCGGTACTCACTCAATTACCGGTTTGAGATGTGTGTGCCCGCGAGATCTTATGTCTCTCCCCTTCCCGTCCCGGATTCTCTTCCGCGCCCCGGTCACACCCCGTTCGACCTTAGATGTGCATATCCATGGGGTCCTGTGCTAGGGTTTATGGGTTGCCGGGGAATTCCCACCACGACACTATATGGAACTATGGCCATGAGTGCAGACCAGTAGTTCTTCGTGAGCTACCGAGTCCACGTCTCTAAGATAGCAGGAAGTCGTCAATGCTTCCTTCGAACGAATCCACGTCGTCGACGTGTCAGCTAGGGAACATTTCCGGACTTCCAGAAACTCACCGACACCGGTCAGGCTTGTCTGGATCCATCTTACTCCATCCATCATCTTAGGGTTCTTATGGGTCTCGTTGGCTGAAAGGGCTGAACCACTGAACCACTCGGGTCCGCTATCCACTTAAAGCCACTTTCCAACTTGGCACTATCACTACTATCATTATTCAGGCACGTTTCTTAGGGCCGCTGTTATGCCACGTTTCAGAGGCTTTTTTCTGACTGGCCTTCCTTCGAAGCGATGCGGGTTCGCCCTAGCAGACATTGAAATAAGCCGTGGCTAGTTTCTCGTCCGCTTCTCTCATTCGTCTACCTCCCTTCCATCCCTTCCACGGATTCTTCTAGCGCGGGTATTTTGTTTCATTGCCTGCATCGGAACAACGTTAGAACAGCTAGATTGAGTACTCCACGATCTAGCTGCGTGCGTTCCTGAGCTGTGCCAATGGCGGAAGCTCCCGATGGCATCAGCAAATGTCTTGCTTGGACTCCCACAACATCCGACTCGGCCGATGAGTCGTCACCTAGTAATGATCCAGGCACCAGGGGATGCCTTCAGTAACAGCCGTTGCCGTGTGAGAGTATTACACATACCATGTAGTTCTGAGAGGCTCTTAGGTAAGGGGAGATGAGGGGAAGATTCAATCGGATGGTTCCCACTCGTTTCACACAAACAGTCTCAAATCGTGATTAATTCTCCGCCTGGGTTACGTCTGTGTCCCGCCGTGCCTGTGTGCCGGTGATAGAGGCCGGCATGATACTGACAGCACATTCCTAGATGGTATCGCGGACCACGAGATTTCACACCGGTCTGCTGGGAGCTGGGAAGAAAGATGGAATGAGGGGACCCTCTTTCAGATCCGCCCGATCCACCGCGGATGACTCATCCATGCCTACCAGTGAGTCTAGTAGTCTAGTGAGACTATATTAGTAAAAGTCGTTTCACGCAAATGGGATATTTCCAGAAGCCCATCCGCCCGCCTTATGACAGATTCCCCATTCCACGGCTACGTTTCCGCGCTTGACCCAACTCCCTCCGAGAATGTTGATAGTGTCACTGACGCAATTCCAAACAAATCAGTCGCTACTTGGCTACCTCGAGTTTGTCACGGCGAGAAACGGAGATTGCAGTCATACAACAGGTGACTCATCTGCCTAAGTTTCTATGGAATGTTTCCTGCCTCGTTTCAACAGAGGTGTGTCTGGTTGATGTCGTTACAAGGGCATTCGTTGCTTGTTTTTACACATGTGGAGATGTCTAGTGACCTTGATTTCTACCCTGGCATTCGGAAACCGGATGTTGATCCAGTAAGAGCATCAGTCGAGCATGAAATCGCTTCGGATTAATTCATATGTGGAGGTGTCATCCACACTCTGTCTCTGTCACGATTCACCATTACCGCGGTGGCTTTGCACCGTGCATTAATTTGCAACAAGATGGGGCTTGAATGTGGTCAATTGCAATAAGACTGACTCGACGCACTTACGAATCCTCTATCGGTGTACCGGCATTCTAGGATTCAATGGAGTCGTTGCATTCCAGGTTTTCTCTCTTTGAAAACACCGAGTACCGAAACCCATATAGATTCTTACGCTCTTACTTTATCGCGGCACTACAAGTTCTGCCTAGTTTGTAGTCATCTTTAGATCTACACCTACACTCAGGGGTCCTAATCAGCATTCGCATGATACGTACTCTTTAGGGGTTCCCATCTAGAGCCGCACCCTCTACCCCAGCTTAACCTGCACAGAACAGGGAATAGGACCAAGTTTGCTGCAAGCCACCACACCTTCCCGCTCGGCATACATAAACTGTTATGGCCAGGCCAACAGCTTCTTGTGCAAATGGTGCGTTCGGTGCATTCGAATGTGGCATTGATTGATATCAAAAGTCTCGCCTATGCTGCGTAGAGCCGAGCGTTTCGCTGCAGGATCGCCCGAGGTTGTCTATCACTCACTGCCGTACAACCCATCTCTCCAAAAAGAGTCACAGTCTAAGGGAGTCGACCGGTCAACCGCATAGCGCATAGTATCTTTGTATCGTGGATGGCCGAAGACCGGCGCTTGGGCGATTGTACCGTATGTTGGCGGGAAGAGGTTGTCGATCTGCCAAGTACGATAATACCCCTGGCCGCGCTAGAAAATCCTGCACGCCATTCAGATTTACTCGCAGATAGTGTGCGTATCTTCTAAAAAGGGGAATCGACCGCACGAGCCGAGCCTCAACACGAGATGACAGAAAATTTTTACAACTGAGGTTTAGCGCCTAAGTTGTGCTCTGTTATTGCGCGGGCGTGGTGGCTTCGCGAACGGCTCTGACCGGGTACGTTTGAGGTTGAATGGTTGTATTGATCTGGTCGCGGATCTCGCCCGAAGGTTCATTGCATAGACTCATCTTTGATTGCCATTCCGGGCTCGCAGCGCAGCATAGAAGGATCGCAGATTGGGGGCGCGGTCGAAAGCGAAGAGATTGCGTTCCGTTCCCGTCCCCCATGAAGCAACGTCTATCTAACGAAGTCGCATTGGCGATGTGCGATGCCATGCGTCGCGCGAAGGGAATGAGGGAATGTTTGGGTCGAAGACCCCTATCGTAAAACTTTTTCTACTTTTTTTTTTTCTCGGTGAGTCCCTGTCGGTTCTCGTTGTGAAACATCGGCGTTAGAATAACAGCCCCCAAGTAAAGTGAAGTTGATCTGCAACCGGGTATATTCATCATTTTCGGCGAGAGAGGAAGGAGGTTATTAGGTTAGGTAGGATCGTTGGTCACGTCTTGGACGATTTGTGACTTAATCTTTCGATCATCATCGGGCGATCCGATGCTTGCATCACCAGAGCACCCTTGTTTTTTAAAAACCCTTCAGGGCTTCAGGGCTACTTGCTAGGTTTTTAGGTACGCAAAATGCGGGCCGTCCCCTGACATCCATCTGCGGGATCATCCCGTCATCTCCCCGTTCCAACGCTATGCTGTTTGTGGCTCGAACACCTTTCGGCAACGAAGAAAAGGTGCAGAAAAAAATAAAATCAAGGAGAACAGATTGTTTTCTTCGGTCTGTTCCGTCGTCAACCTTGCATCATCACCTGCCATCCATCGTCCACTTCAATCTTCATGAATGCTACCTCCGCGCTGCAACTAATGTCAATAGTCTCAAGATGGTTACTTTCGTTCACCGCGAACCCCCATCCCCTAAACTCGGGGTAGATGGGTAGATGGTAGATGACAGATGGTAGATTATGCACATTTGCACACTGCACATGAACACGGTTCGAGGTAGCGCTTGGTAAACGCCAGGATTCGGTATGGTTCGGTATGATTGTCTTATTCGAATCAAGGAAAACAATATGTCTTAGCCGAGCTCTGGTCCAATCTTGCAACCTCTGCAATCTATTCCAATTACACCCTTCCCTTGCCCGCTTGATTAGCGAACGCCTACCGCGCCTATCGGAACGCTTAGTGGCCACATTGGGAGGGCGAGCAAGTTGAGAGATAGTGCCGTCGGCAGCGCTTCAGTTATATACAAATCATGCCATAATTGTTTTTTTTATCATCTTGCCCCCCCTGCTAAGCTTTATTCTGCCTTGCCTTTTTCCGATCTGAGATCTCCTGTCCCGTGCTCTTCCCGTGCTCATGTGTGCCATCTTTAGGTACCTACCTACCTAATCTCTAGGCATCTACGACCTCACCACCCGCTTGAAAACCTCGAGATTTAACGCCTCGAAACCCCTGGCGACCGCATCCTCGCCCCCGGCGGCCTCGATCTCGTACTCCAGATCGGGCTGGGCCTCGCGGTACAGGACGTTTGGCTCGCTAGCCATCTTGAAGTTGAAAGCGGCCTCCTCGTCGCTAATGATATTCTTCGGGATACCGTTCGCGGCGGCAGCCTCGACTTGTAACTGCATCGCGCAAGCGCGGTCCATCAAGCCGAACATGAAGCCCGCCTCGTCAACCGTGTAGCCTACGGTTAGCAGACCGTGGTTCATGAGTATGACGCCCTTATTCTGCTTCCCGAGGGCTTCGGCGATGTGCTCGCCCTCCTCCTCGGCAAACACGATGCCCCCGTAGCGCGCGTAGACCGCGTGGGCGTTGTGGAAGTTGCAGACGTCTGAAAATTGAAGTCGTGTTTCGTTAGCGTATGCCGAGTATATCCACCACAGCCCACCGAAACTCCTGTGCTGTAAGTAATAACGAGATATGTATGCAGGTTCGTCCTAATTAGGACGGCCGCAACGTCTCGTTTCCCTCTCCTGCGTTCAGGACAGGCGACGAATGCGGGAGGCAGATGGGTGGGGAGACCGGGGGGCGACTCCTCCGGAGCTGCTCCGAAGGAGACGTCGAGCATCCATACTATTTACGGTAGCAGTGCTAGTTCTTCCGCCCCGGCGCAGGTACGGTACAGGAAAAACGATGGGCGCGGGGGGGGTTCGAAACAGGGACAGCGAAGGGTCGTTGTCGAATTTGAAATTGGGAATTGTGATGGATAGGATTGGTGGGGCTTTTCAGGGTCTTGCTTTTGCTTCCTGCGGCGTACGTACCTTGGTTCAGCATCTCCAGGGGTCGGGCAAATACGCTCCAGGCTCGCCCTGCGTTGGAGTGTGCGTGGCATCTTTTTTTCGAGCGCAAAAAAGTTCGGTTAGCGATCTTCTCTTCTTTCTTTGGTTCAGAACCTTTTTTTTCAATTCCTTTTCCCTGCGTTGGTCTTTTTTTCTGCCTCCTTCTCCTGATCTATAGTAACGGTTGCAATGACTTGCGAATCCCTCATGCGAGGCTCGGTCGGCCTGGTTTGGAAAAATTTTGGTCGACCGAACGGGATATTCCTTCGTCATGCGGTTGCGACCCAGGGCACAACATGCGAGATTCGCTGAACAGGGCTAGAGGACTACGTGTCCTGATAAGGAGAGGGAGGGCGGTTTAGGACTTACATGGCATGGATGTCGTTCGGTCGCCGCTTGTGAACAGCGGAGTGGATCAAGTAGCCCGCGGCGTTGGCGGGGCGTGACGTGTTGCCCCCGACGATGGCGCCGGTGGCGATGTCCAGGCAGATCATGTCGCCGGCCGTTAGCATCCCGAAGTGGCGGCCTAACGGGTTCATCCACATAAGCCCGTTGAACTCCGGGTCCCGCACCGAGATGTGCCTAGATGGTGTGAGGTTAGCATTCCGAGCTCTCCTCACTTAGTAGACTCCTAGAAAGCCTGACGACAGGGGCTTATGACTAGTTTCTGCAGAAAGGAACAGGTATTTCGGTCTCGTCTAGTAAGTACTTCCAAGTATTTTTTACTTACCCCGACTGCCCCTCGGTAAAGCCACTACGCGCGAAGAATCGGAAGGTAGCGGCCATATGCACGAGGATATGCCTCCGGTGAGAAGTGTAGTCCGGGAAGATAGAGATCCCCGGCATCACTCTCCCGTGTGAAATAGCCTCCAAGGGTGTCTTCTCCCTGCCCTCCACGACGGTCCCCTTGTCGTTCTCAGCCGGTTCATCATGGATTCTGAGCGTCTCGACGCTCGAGATGGTCTCTGTAGAGATCGCTGAGGGGGCCATGATTTCGCGCGATAAGAGAAAAACAAAAACTATAACCGTAGATATTTCTTCAAGCACTCGACTAGTCACTCTGATCAGGTAGATTACTCGAAAACAACGTTATCCAACAAAACTTGTTGTATTATACTAGACAAGAGATAGTAGCTGTATTTAGAGGGCGCGCCAGTCGACGTGATAAGTTCCCGCTCCCGAGGTGGAGTCGAAGCTACGTGATGGAGCTTCCCCGCTGGAAAGGCGTCAAATAAAATCCCATATAATTACCTATCGCCCGCGGCACACATCTGACACGTTTTTTTCTTGTATGTGCGTTGTATGGCTCATTCACTACGAGGTCTAGCCTCCAAAGGTATAGTGAGATAGAACTGAGAACCCATATATCCTTTTCTATACGCTGAAGTTATCATGCCATTATAACGCAAAACAGAACCTTCCGAGCCCCGCCTTTACTCATCCGGAATCGGCCGGGTCTTGAACGGCGGACGTAGATAAGGAACAAAGTCGGATGGGTCCTTCCGCCGGTGCGGTGCCGATGGCTTAATTGATTTAAGAAGAGGTGTGCCAAGTACAATAGGTATATCAGAGGCATGGGATGTCTTTTTATAAGAGAAAAGCTAAGGTGGCGAGTTGCTGTTAGATAAACAGTAAGTTCTAGTCGCTCCAAAGCAACCTTAGAACTTAACTTGGTTTCTTAGAAGTCAATTCATAATCAATCATAGAATCATTCTACAAATTACTTCAACTTCGTGAACTTGAGTTCCTTTGCGGTATGTGTTCTCTAACTCCATTCTATACACCTCACTCCTCCGAAACGACACACTGCTCAGCAGGTACGTGTCAGACTTTGCATACGCACAATATCCATGAATGAGTTTGATGTCAACTTCCAGTGAGTATCGGAAATCTAGCTTATTTCAAAAGGGTATAGGAACAGATCACCTGGGTATATCACGTCCTGGGTCTTAAAATGTTCTTGGCTGTTCACAGTTGGATCAAGGCTCACTCTTATAATGACGCTACAAGTCCATTTGTTAACACCCAATCAATACAATAATGAACACCGGAAACATCTAAACATCTACGAAAAGTTCACGAGAAGATTCAACGCATCAACGAGTCCTCACGAAGTTTAAAGCTATAAAACTCCATTATTCTGGTTAAGCAACTCCCGAGGCAAATCCTGATCATTTCGCCATTAACTACCTAAGCTAGAAACGAGAAAAAGAGATCACGTTCGGGATATGAACGGAACAGTGTCTACCTACCCTCCAACTTTTTTCAATGTTGTTTTTTGCTTCGTTTAGGTGCACTGCTATCCATCCCATTCCCTAGCGATTGCCGTCTCTGCTAGTACCACCGTCACTGCCACACCCTCCATAAAGCCGCATATATGCATTCATTCATACCTCCGTGCCATCGCCCCTTTTTTGGTCCATGTTCGTCAAGCCGATGGCACGTTCTCCTCTACCCGACTCTGAAGATCCTTGGCAGGTCTACTAGACTCTAAGTCGAGAGAGAACACAACTAGCTACGAAATTCCCTGAGGCCGCGTACTTGCTGACCATTGAAAGAGGTTGTAGGAGTTAGCCATGGCAGTTCTATTCTGGTATCACGTACAAAAGTATAATCGAAAAGCCACTCAGAAACGTGACAAAAATGTATAAAACCTCAGCGATCTCGTCCGATTGCCTCTGGGAGGATTTTAAAGACCATAGATGTCCCATCCATCAAATTGGTCAGCCTCTGTTCGTTGACGCGATTCCAATGTGCTCGAAGAGTGCTGAGGGGCAAATTCGTTCCTAAATTCCTGTCGTAGTCACAACTCGTCATCTTCGATTTCGGAAGGCTTTAGCAAACCTCCGACCTTTGCACGTCGTTCATGCTCGGCGGTGAGCTTGTCTGCTGCTTCTTGTTCCTTCTCGACGATGAACAAATCGGCATTGTCGCCAGCGAACTCCTTGAGCGAGATCAAGAAGTCTCGAACCTGAAGTCGGAATTTCTCATACGACGTGTTCATCGTGAACAGGCATTCAATAAATGCACCGATCTGAGCACTAAGTAACGGGTTAGCTTTATTAATAGCCAAGCAATGTAAATTTACTCACATCTGGAGATTGGGGAACGCGTTGCGTAAAAGTCCTCCGACGAATTCGGCAAGGAATTCTTTGTTACCTGTGCCCGCTGGAGCTTGATCAGTGTAAACCGGTCCTTGGATCTTAGGCGTGGAACCGTCTGCAGGGAGTACGAAGTAGAACATCCGCATCAATAACAAGGACTGTGTCTTGAAACCAGCCTTGTGGTCCGGATCTGTCAAGACAAAGAACACATCCTGCAGAATACCAATGAAGAATTGCTGGAAGAATGCATTGGAGGTCTGCACGTCGGTCTTCTCAGCAATGTTGATAACGAGCTCGAGACACATGTTGAGACCTGCACTTTCAACATCGCGATTATCGTGCTTGCTAGCCCACATACAGGCGTCAATGACAAACTTGAACTGACGGTTGTCGAGCTTAAGGAGCGCCGGGAAGCAGTGAAGATTAATAGCTCTCAGAAGGTTGAAGAATTCTACTCGATGTTCCGGGAACTCAGAGAAGTCCTTGTTGATCATCTCAAGAGTACACTCGAAGACGTTCTGCATAATAATCGGCACTTGATCTTCCATCAGACCCTGTATATGATTAGCGACATTTAAGTACCATCATGACTCCCTCGGGTTCACTTACTGTAAGTCTTGTAATGATGGTAGACATTGCCTTCAACACCTCAGCGTCTCGCGCACCCGGAACGTTGCGGTTGTAGTCTACCAAAACGGAGTCAAGAAGCTGGGGGACCATTTGCTGGCGAATTGCTTGTAGATCTTCCGCCTTGTCGACGTAACCCTCAATTAACTTTAAGATTTCCTTCTTGATAGTTCTCAAACCTCGAACCTTGGGCATGCGAGGAGCCAGCTCGCCTGTATCAATTTGTTAGCTTAATTTAGAAAGGGGGGGACAGTATAATTACCCTCTGTGACGACAGCTTCGGAAATCAGCTGGCTAGTAGCACGGTACATCTGTAGCATGTCCAGATATATCCTACCGATCTGCGGACCAAAGTATGGTCCAATCGATACACAGGCTGACACATTGGTCTTCATAATATTTCCGATAATCTTGATTGTATCGGCGTCCTGTAGAATCTGGGGATCTTGAGTAGCTGCCCTGATAATTTCATCCCAGGCCGCATTAGGTGCGTTCATGAGTTCAGCGAGCAGTCTCTCTTGCTGGTGTTTGTTACCCTGCGCAGCAACCATGTACCCACAAGCCTCGTAGAAGGTGTGGACTTGTTGGGGCGTGAGATCGCATGTTATGCGTTGCAAATTTCGAATGATCTCTTCAATAAAGGGCTCATTCTCACTAGGTTGCAGCGCTACAAAGTGTCGTCGACACTGCCTCGCGATCTTGATGAACGTGTCACACGCCATATCCTGTACTCCTGCGACAAGGTCAGCTGTTGCCTGCTAAGTCTTGAAATAAGCGGACTTACCTTCATGAGATTCGTGCATGAATTCAAAAAGCTTATTGACGACCGTCTTAAGAAACTTCCAATGGGCTTTTAGGAAACGCGGATATTGTCCAACAATGTACATGATATTACTGGCCACAACTGCCTTGTTGTCCTTGCCACGCTTCATCTCGGTGAGTCCAAGTAGGTCCTTAATTACGGTAACAAGGAATCGCTTCTCGGTTTCTTCGTTCATCGCGAGTGATATCGAGCCAATGGCCCAGCATAGAACGTTGCAGTTGTGCCACGACCATTCAGAGCCGTCGACCTGTTTCTGGAGCTTTTCGGTCATGATCGTCTCGGTGTCTATAACGTCAAGATGTGTTAAGTATACGAGACATTCTCTTATGGTCTTGTATAGTTGCACGGTGTCGCTCTCCTTGACGAACTCGCGCACAATTTCACCCTCGTCGTTTTCAACAATAAGAACCTCTTCGGGTCGCACCATCTTCTCAATCATAACCACACGAAGGTTTGATAGAACCTCCTTGTACTTGTGCATTCGCAGAGGGAAGTTTTGCAACAAGTTAGGATTAACTGCTCCGTTGGTCGAGCTACTGCCCAGCATTAGGGGGTTCATCTCTGCTAAGGGCGCCGTTTGCATTTCCTCGTATAGCTCTTGAACCAACTTGAGCCAATAGTCTAGGCAGATCTTGAAGATTTCGCGGTCTTCGATTTGAGAGATTCGGATAAGGTAAAAATGGCCATGAGTGAGAAAATCTCGATTAGGCAAATTCTCGACAAGCTAAACACGAGGTTAGCACATATTTATGACGATGATTCTAGAAGTTATGTTAACTCACATCAACATGCTGACCGAAGAAGTTGCACAAGAATAATGCCAACTCTTGAAGAAATTCCTGGTCCTTAGAATTGCTTTGCGGATAGGTGCTCTTGAGGTCGAGATCCAATGGAATAATGCCAGAGATGGTCGTAAGTACATCAACGAACATCTTCACTAACTGTTCGGCATAGGCATTTGGCTGTCCCGGTGTACTAGTTACTAGGCCACCGATCTCAGTTAACACCTGCAAGGTAACGTTACGGAACTCGGGAGCTTCGAGAAACCGTGTGCGCAAAGTCTCGATGAGGGGCGTCTCGAAGATGTATCCCAAGGGGATCCAGTTGCAAAAGCGAAGCAACGTCTCTAGAGTGGCCTTGACCAAGCTCGGTTGATTCGCAGAAGTAAGAATTTCTTGGCACAGCTGAAAGATCTGGGAAAATTCATTGCACATGGTGGTCTTGAGACTTCGAGTCTTTGCCGAGGTCATCTGTTCGGCCGAGTAATCGAACACTTCCTCGGAAAGTAGGCGGAGGATGATCATGTTGTTCTCGCAAATGGACAGGTTCGAGCGACAGGCTGAAATGATCTCGTTAATGAAGGTAGGCCAGTTGTGAGGCCACTCTTGCTTGAGGATCGAGACTAGAACTAGGTTCAATTTGTTCACGAGAGTTCGTTGAGATCGAAGCGACTCTTCCGTGCTAGACGCTTGAATGATGAAGTTGACAACAAAATTGCGAATGCCTACTCTTCGATTAGCTACCTTGACCCACTGCGATATTGGTCGTGAGGCTGGATGGCGAACCTAGGCACTGTTCTCTGGGCAAAACCTTCCATCTCGTCATGATTACACTGTCCAGTATTTGAAGCCCGATATCTACAACCCGTTAGTCCTCTGTCATATTTATACGGGTGTTGTGGGAATTGGCGCGGTATACATTTTGTCTGCGGGTGTCTTGACTCGGCAAGAATCTTGTCGACAAGAAGCCAGGCGTCGGGATCTTCCTTGAACTACGCATCGTTCATATTAGTCTCGCTGTTGGTGCAAAAGAAGATGGAATGGCGCATCAACTTACCTGGTTTAATGCGGTTTGGGCAGCTTTTTGCTGAAGGCGGGGAAAAGTCAAGCGTTAGTAGCTTAGTTATTCGCATACTCGCAGATCCACGCATGTGCGGGATGAATGAATCTGATTCTGGATGAAGATACACTTACCTGTTCACCGCGACCTTCATAGAAGGACTGGACCATGAGGTCCAATTCTGGGATTGTGGGCGCCATCTTGAAGAGGTGGCGGGGGAATGATGAGGTAGGCTACGCGCCTAGAAATCCGAAGAAAGGCTCGCTCTAATTGTGTGAGTAGAGAAATGAAGTTGATAGTTGTATGGCTGCTTTGCTTTGACGAGGCGCAGGTTGTTGAGGAGAAAACTGGCCGTCGAGACGATTAGTAGAAAGTCTTGATATGTAGAGTGGTGAAGGTTGGTGGTGGAATAGATTGCACAGTTGAGTTGTGAAAAAAAAGGTATCACCAGAATTCAAAGAAGAGGCAGTCTGTGAGATGATAGCGGCTACTTCGTACAGTTGGTAGTGGGGTTGGGGGGGCTTTTGGAGCTGGGTCTAAAGCTATCATAGGTACGTATGAGTAGGTACCTCAGCGCTGTAGCACAGACCGATACCTAATTGTTTGTACCTAGGTATCCACCTATGTACTTACTAGGTACCGAGCCACGGTATAGTAGGATTTATGCTGAAAGGTCAACCTACCGCCCGTCGCCCGTCTTCCAGTTGTCTGCTGTAGCGCAGTAGCGGCTGAAACTTGTCGTTAGAAGCGTTAAATCGTCTTGGAGGGCAGCCAATCAGCCGTCTCAGATCCAATCATAGAAATTATGTCATTGGTCTTCCACGCAAGGCTCCGAAGTCACCACTTTTTCACTTACCTAGTACCAACGAAGATTGATTTACCCCTCCGATTTTCACGTCAAAGCTTTTAGGTATCGAAACGAAAACGCCGAGGTTTGCCTAAGTGCCCGCCTTGTTATCCTTGTTATAAACGAAGACAAAGGTAAGAGCTGGGTCGTGACCTTAGATGCACAAAGGCTGTGACGAACGTATCTTGTCTAGCTTTTAGAAAAGACAAATGCGTTAAATCCTAGAGAACAATTGAGATTGAAAAAATGTGTGCGTGAAATTCCTCGAAATAGGCCGATCTCGTGGTTTGGAGGGGTTGCAAGGTGGATGTTATTTTTTTTTATCAAAGCTCACCGCTGATTCGGATCTGAAAATCATTAAAATTTAAAGTTGACGTTGTGTACCAAATACTTAGGACTAGGCAGCTTCCCGGTGTTAGTGATGATTTCTGCCTATTACGGCGTACACAGTGCCGTAGACGTCCGCCGTGGACAGCTCTTTTTATGTGGTTTAAGGTTTCTACGGGATCCTGTACAACTGGAAGTTGCCAGATGCTCTCTCCACCAGTTGCTCAGGTGCTCCTTCTTCGTTGGCTATCGATTTATTTTCGGGTCCTTCCAAAAGGTATTTTATGCTTTATGCACACACTGCGCATTAGGACCCATCGTCCCAATTTAATGGTACCGATGTATTACATAAATACTCTTCCTGATCTCTCAGATTTCAAACTTTGCTCTCAAAATTTCCTCAGCTTTTATAATCACGACGACATATGTCTAGCTATTTCCAGTGAAATAAAGACTACTTTAGAGTAGAGGAAGAAATCGTGGCATGTAAGATCACCTGTCTCTCGCCACCTTGAGTCGTTGGGCACGGGAGAAAGGCTAGAATCCTACACAACAAATATCGATAGTAGTTGGGCCGCCGAAATCCACGGCTGCGGGAACTTACCTAAGAAGTAGGTTCCCGATGATATATGATAAGTTCTAGCCCCCCTTTCCATGATTAGACGGGAAGTTGAGGGAACAATGTAGTCAAATGACGTGGCCAAAGAAACATCGCGTTTTGTCATCGAATGGAGTAGATCTCCGCCCAATAGATTTTCCAGAATAATAGAATTTTCCATTTTCCGCTCTTTAAATCCTCTAGTCTATTTCCTTCTGACAGGATGGTTACACTATGAGTCCTTTGTTGTCATTTGCCTTAAATCTGACAGACGACACCACATTCTTCCCTCAGCTAAACAAGATCTGTTCCATATACAGCTTGCAAGAAGTTGCTGCCACCTCTGAGTGGCTATCTGGAGCTTCTCGGTCAAGCCTGAACTAGATATGCCGGATTTAGGCTTTTTGATATCCGCACTCAGACAATCCATTAGTCAGCGCGGTGATCGCCTTTTGGATATCAGTTCTCGCAGGGTCGGTCTGTCACTATTAGCTTCTACGGTTTCCAATCACGACTAGATAAAGACATCTTGACATACCACACTGACACCCATGTGTCCGAAACGTATGTATTTAGGCGCAATTTCCTTGTGGATGCCACCAGCGAAGACGACGCCACTCTTGGCAAGTTTTGGGAGTATATCGGTGGCCTTGACGGTCTCAGGCAGGTAGATGGCTGTCATACCGTGAGCCTGATCGTCTGGGTTAGTAGCAACTTGTTTCAATCCTAGATCTGTCACGGCTTTCTTGATCTGGTCTGATACCTCCTTATGTCTAGCAAACCTCTCGGAAAGAGGCTTTGTAAGGATCTGACTCAGCGCCGTATGGAGGGCATGTATAAGTTGTGGGGATGGGGTCGCAAAGTATGAGGGCTTCTTCGCTTCGTAATTTTGCATGACTGTATAATAGGTCAGCGGTTATCTCCATCGTATCTTGAACTTCAGGAGTTATGGCGTACTAGGAGTCCAGTTCTTCATCGAGGCGAAGTAGGATGCCGGCGGACTCTTTCTCGCCTTGAAAGCATCCATTGCCTTGCCGCTAAACATCGATATCGACAAGCCGGCAGGACAACCGATAGCTTTTTGGCTTGCCGTTATGACACCGTCAAGTTTCCACGTATCAAAGTCAATCTCTTCGCTAGCCACGCTGCAAACACCGTCCACGATAAGCAACGTATCCGGAGAAACGCTTTGAACCGTCTCGGAAAGTTTCTGGAGCTCGCTAAGCACACCTGTCGACGTATCTACGTGTGTAACCGTGACTGCCTTGTACTTCTTGCTCTTCAATGCCTTCTCTATCTCAGGTAATTGTGGTCGGCTACCGACGGGGGCTTTGAGAATATCGACGTTGGCTCCGTAGATCTTAAGACAGTCGGCGAAGCCGTCGCTGAAATAACCGGAGCTCAGAACCAAAACATCTTCACCGGCTTCGACCAGGTTTGCCGCTACTAGATCCCAGCCGAGCGTTCCCGATCCCGAGATGACGAATGGTTGCGAAGAGGGCGAGGTGGTTTGGAAGAGTTTGCGAAGCATGGACAAGGCCTCGCCAAAGGTAGCAACGAAGCCTGGTCCGACATGAGACTCGCTATTCGCGGTATGTTAATATTGGCCTTTCTCATACGCGCAATAAACGAGTGTATGCTCAGGCATATCATTTTGGTACGAACCTGTAGTGGCTCATAGACTGTAGGACAGCATCGTCGAACTCAATGGGGCCCGGGATGAGCAACGTCGGGTGTTCTGGTTGAGAAGACATCCTAATAGGCGACGAGGAAAAGTTGCGACTCTGAGTAGAAGAGATAGAGATATTATTGGAAATAGTAGAATGGGCGGGAGATTGGGTGCCGCCTATAAGGTGTCGTGATATAATAGAAACTCGGGCTGCGGGGTTAGAGCTGGAAGTTGTTTTGAGAAGACGGTGGGGCATATCGCCGACTACCGCTCCGGCAGCCTTCCGTATAAAAGTTGAGTAAGCCAGCTTTTTTAAGTATTACGGAAATTGTAATGGAGGTAATGGGGGATTACTGGGTAGTTCTGGTTGGGGAGAGTTTGAGTCGTGCAACCTATAACCTTTGACCAAGGGAATTGAAGGGACTCTTACCCCTGAAAATACTAAGTATAATCTAATTCAAGTAATATCCACCACTTAAGATCTATATCTCATAAAAGAGGAATAAATTATTCACTTCTCAATGGACAGGAAACTGGAAAAGGCATGAAGAAAACTGCATCGGAGATCCCCCGGATTTATGTCCAGATGCTCTTAATAATCTCTTAATTTCTAGAGGTGAAATAGCCAGACTAAAGCGTCCCCGCAATAATATGTAGTCACCCGTACTGTCGGTCTTATCGCAGGACATATAGTAAGCTCAGTTACGTATACTCTCGTTGCAAATAGATCGGATATTGTGTGTGTTAATTGACTAGGCGTCTCCGTCTTCGGCCTTCTCTTATTAACCCGAAACTGAAAAATAACATAATAAGCGACGGGAGCTACTACTGGATTAATTGTCTAGAGGTATCGAGGTTCCCTGTGGCGTACCTGCCTCGATTCCTGCAAGTGTTCCCACATCGACGGAAGGTAGGGTACGTACCTACTACCAGTAGCTTGAATTGTGGGGCCTTTGATGTTCCCCAGTCCCTGGAAGTTAAACGTCAGCCTCGCAGCTTTGGCGATAGCTTCAATGTCCATATACCGGTCCATAACTTCGTTGTTATGAGACACGCTTCTTGTACAACTCTCTTACGAAGTGTGAACTCATTAGGAATACTGGCTTAATCCTAGTTGATATCCGAACTTGCTATCCCCGCACCACACCGCCTCGCGCACCCAGAAATAGTGCTGCCTACGGGGACGTAAGTCTTCCTCTCATACGACAGCAACTTTTGTTTGGGCCGGTTCGGGATATACGGTATAGATAAATCATACACCTGGAGATCGCGGATCTCCATCAATTCATAACCAATGGCTTTCCTCATCCTTGTGATTGGGGACCTCCACATCCCCGACCGCGCCCTCGATATACCACAAAAGGTGAACCTGCGCTCTTCATCATTCTGTTATGCTACTGCTCACATCGGCTTTCATTCTCGTAGTTCAAAAAGCTACTTTCCCCCGGAAAGATCGGACAGACGCTCTGTCTCGGAAACCTGACAGATAAACATACATACGAGTACCTGCGATCGATCGCTCCCGACCTAAAAATTGTCAAAGGCCGCTTCGACGTCGAGGCCACATCGCTTCCCCTATCTCAAGTCGTGACGCATGGATCTCTACGCATTGGATTTGTGGAAGGGTTCACGCTTGTATCGACAGAACCGGACCTACTATTAGCCGAGGCGAACAAGTTGGATGTAGATGTGCTATGCTGGGGAGGCACCCACCGGTTCGACGCCTTCGAATATATGGACAAATTCTTCGTGAATCCTGGAAGCGCCACGGGAGCTTATACGACCGGATGGACTAAAGAAGGCGAGGATATGGTGCCCAGCTTCTGTTTGATGGATGTGAGTTATTTATAGCTCCTTTCCATGACGACATTCTCTAGAGAGAAGCGAGGAATATTTTCCCGATTGAAGTATTTTAGCCGATCTTGCAGACATTTACTAACGTTTGAATGCAGGTTCAAGGTATATCACTCACACTCTACGTTTACCAGCTTAGAAAGGATGCCAATGGGGTGGAGAATGTCGCCGTAGAAAAGGTGACTTACACAAAACCTGTAGAGCCCACAGGGGGATCGTCATGATCTTAGGAAGAGGCTATCTAGATTAACAAGTTCTCCGAGAGGCAACTGATGAACTAGAACCAGGTGTACTCTACTATACACGGAAGCAAGTTTATACCCTTGATTAATGAAAAAGCCGTTGTTGGCAGAGAACCGAAAAAGAAGACTTGATTTGGTATCCTGTGCACTCTTAAGGAGTAACGTGCGTACGACCGAACGCCATGAAAATGAACTATGATGAGCCAACAACACCTTTCTCAGCCTCTGGTGATTATCTAACCCGTACAATTACTCCGAATGAAAACAGGAAAATAAAAACTTGCTCAAACGACAGTGTGAATCATTATCATAGTTGAATGCAATCCTTTTCCTCTTTTCCCTCATAACATCATGCTTCTCCGTCGAGTTGCGACTCTGTCTCGTGCGGAAACGTCTGTATCGGCGGAAGATGTACTAGTAAGGCTATCTCCCTCCAGAGAACTTTCGAGTCCCGAATTTTCTAATTCGGTCTTTGATTCTTTCGACGCAGCCATAGTTGCTCGTCTAGTAGAACCTGCCTGTCGCGGTACTTTCTGGTTGATCTGGGCTTCCTGCTCATTATCTAAGTCCTCTCGAATCACCGATGATAATCGCCTCGCTCTCGAACGTCGGGCTCCCTTGTTGGTGCTATTCTTCTTAGCAATAGCATCCTCCGATTCCACTGCGCGCTTCGAGTCGTCGATCGGTGTCGTGAGAGGGATTTCGTAGATATCCGAGCTTGTGTCGAACATCTTCGCGACTTCGGCTTCACGTGCGGCGATATCATGCAAACGGCGGTTGGTTGATCGAGGGCCTGATTTAGTTCCATTGTTTCCACCTAATAATGTCGAGGACTCAACGTCACTTGCACCTCCTTGCGGGTTTCTAGTCTTTCGATTTACCACTACGCTGGTGGTTAGATCATCTGTACTGGAGTTTCTTGATCCCTTCTGGGCTAGGGGACTAGCCATAACATCCGGGGTTGATCTTGCGCTGTGGGCTGAGGGAAGATCCTTCCATGATCCTGGCCTCTCTTCTGACTTGATGACGGATGAAGGACCAGAAGACGACTGGCTAGTTCGTCTAATGTTCTTACCCTCCCCCGACACGGCATCTAGTAGCTGCTTGGAAGGCCGTCGCATCTTATCCCGAAGGTTAGGCTCAGCATAACTGACAGCGGCTCTAGCTCTGCGACTTCCTCGCGACGTCTCTCCCCTAGATGAGATATCGCTTGGAGGTGGCGTATATCTCACATCATCCTTTGGTGTAGGCTCCGGTGTGTCAGGAATGGCCAAATCAGGCTCTGCTGAAAGGGTCTCGGTCTCGGTAGTCTCAACCTCCACGTTCATTACCGTCAAGGGCTCGGGTGATTGAGGGAGCGGTACCTCAACTAGCGAAGAAGTCTTTTTCGCCTTCAAATTGTCTTTTGCAATCTCTTCTACTCCTGAAGGCTTTGAAGTCTTCTTTGGCGACTTGATATACTCATTCGAACTCTTCGTAGATAGCGGCTTTCTCGGCGCAGTAGAACCTGACGTCTTGTCTCGGGCTTCTTTTCGGCTCGTGGGAGGCTTGATCGGTCTGCCTAGGGATCGAGGCTTTGCGTTCATGGCCTTCTCCGGCTCACCCTTTGGAAGCGCAGAAGATACGGGGGGTGGTTTCGAACTAACGACATTCTCTTTCTCATCCTCTTCTTCTCTCTGCTTCCTCTTTAGACTGGCCTTCACAGTATTATTGGTGGGAGACTCAGGTAAAGATGGCCTCGAATTTTGCGACTCGACGTTGGTGGTAGTTGCATCGTTGGTTGCTTCATCTTTACGCTCGTCTACTTTAGGAGAAGGGGGTAATTCTGACCTAGCTTCAGGTTCGGGCGATGACTTGTCCTGGGGTAAGTAGTCCGACTTAGTCAAGAAGCGTCTAGCTGGTAAATCGATCTTGACGGGATCCTCGTCAACAAATCGTGATACAGGCGGAGGTCCAAGATCTGGAGAATCGTCGTTGTCGTCGACAACAGAGCGCAAAGCTAAAATCTCGTCTCGGCTAGAAATTTTGTTAGCATGTGCTATTTGCTTTCTTTGATATTTACGACTTACGTCAATGTCTCACGAGGGCATGGTTTGTTTTCCCAGATGGGCGCTAATCTGCCTTCTTGGGCAGCAGCTTCTTCTAAGTCCTTCATAGAACTCAAATTCATTGTGTCTCGTCTCTTCCACTCAGACATAGTCATGCGACCAATGCTGGACCTATGCTTTGCCTTCTTAGGTGATCGAGGCGATCGACTCCTAGGTATCGGCTCGTGTCCCAGACTAGCAAGCATGGTTCCCCATTCTGCTAATTGCGCTTCCATCTTCTCTTTAATCTCGAGGGCATGATCGGCAATTTTCTGAGCTTTGCTGTCTTCTAATTCGGTCTGAAGTCGCAAAACCTGACCTCGGAGGTCGAGGTTTTCTGATAATAAACGGACACATTCATTTTCTAGGGATCTGATTTTTAGTGACTGGGTCGAATTTACTCGTGCGATGTCACGATTCTGGCGTAGAAACTTTCGACGTACTACAAATAAATGTTAACGGTCTAGTCAAACTATATTTTAGAGGATTATCAGAGATTTAGGGGAACATACGCGTCTCGACGCTATCTGTTGACACCATTGGTTCGTTCAGTCGTGCCATCGTGAAGATTCATGAGGCGGCGGGAGTTTTGAGACTATTTAAGGATTCCAGCAATAATCTTGAATGTTGGATATCATGCAAAAGGTCCCGTGAACAGCGAATGAATATCCAGAGTCTCCTTCGGAGAGCAGTAGTATGCAAGACGATGGGTGTAAGTTGGTGTAGTTTATTGAGGTGCGGTGAAGAATTTCAAAGTTTTGGTGGGCGAAATGAGTTGGCAAGGGATCCGTCTCCACAGTGAATATCAACAAACTTCCGAATGGGTTATAGCTCCAAAGCTATGACCAGCTATTTATACAGGGGTTGTACAAGGACTTATCCACCAAACAGAGACGTTCACATGTTCACGTTACACTAAGCCATTTAGTCAACGCACACAAACCCAAATTGGGCATGGATAAATCCTCCAAGGTGAATAGCCTTGTAATTATGTACCAACCAGCTGCCAACCTACCACATCTTGTGAATGCCGCAACCAATATCTAATCGCATAACGACTCCAGACCGTAGTTGTGCATTCATCATCCATCTACAGCTGTCGCCTTATGCGCACGACATATCCAAGCACTCGGAATATATGTACCAACGATTCAGTTTATTGTATTTTCAATTTTGAGAAATTCATTAAGTCGCGATCATTTCCCCACATATCCCGTTGCTAAGGCTACTCAATTCAGACTCGAATCCACTTGCGCATATTGGATTTCAGCCACCGAGTCAATTTATATCCGGATATTTCAACCTCTTAAAGAACGTTGAACAGGCCCAACATGGCGTTCTCGTCGCGGGGTATTCCTAGCCATCTACGTCAAGCCTCTACTTCGGGCAATCCCGGTGTCCAGTCTACAGGTCAATCGCCGGCGCTCGTTGCCCGAGTCAATGAGAAGAAAGCGGAGCTCGAAAATCTGAAGGAACTACGAGAGCTAAGCGCAGCCGTAGCAAACCAGATGGAAGCTCTAGAACAGAAGCTTGCTACTCTATCAGACGGAACAGAAGGTGCGAGTGCATATGGATAGTAGTCCTAGAGGTTTGGCTTTTTGACTGACTCATTTCATAGTGATTGCGACGGTCGTGAGCAACTGGCATAATGTGCTTCGGGCTATCAACATGGCATCAAGTATGCTTACATCCATTTATTTCCCATGCAATAGGAAAGTATTCGTAGTTCTAACTTGGCTCGCAGCAAAAATACCAACTCCTCGAAATATAGATGATGAGGGTGAAGCCAAAACTCAAGAGGATACTCTTCCTTTACCTCAGACTCTAGTCCGAATACCGACAGAACATGCACCAGCATTGCAAGCCCAGGCCGACGCCATTGCAGAGAACGAAAACAACTCATCTTCTGTCGCTTAAGACAAGGGATCAAGAAGATCAAGAGATCTTTTTTTGCGCACTGGGTCACACAAAGATCTAATCCTAAGAGGGTTGGATCTCTATGCCCGTGCTCCCTCACTATTTAGTGATTAGCCTACCCAGGTACCAGGTGCAACTACTCTCTTGTAAGATTATAACAAATATTGACCGTTCTACCTAGTCAACTTATTATACTGCATAATGATGGAGACTTATAAGGCCATAACTCGTTACTGTGAGATCGGGACTGACCGATCGCGATATGCGGCATCATAAAGTCATGATTCACAATTGAAGCAGGGGCGTGGCTCTCACGGACTGAAGTGGGGAAGGTTCGCGTCTAGATTCGCGTCAGATCGCGTTACCGCGGGAAAGGAAAGAAAGATCTGACCTGACCTGACGTACCACATAGGGAAAGCTACACTCGAGAAAGTCGATAGCGCTAGCTCGTGATAAGCGATCAATCTATACGCGCATTACACAACGGACTTTCCAACAAATTCTACCACTGAATACCAAAAGTGCAAGTACTGCCAAGTCTCATTGTGAATCCTACTTATTACCATTGACTAATAGAAACATTGGTGACCCAATTGCTCCAAACGAAATCTGTCTCTTCTTCAATATTTCTTCTTCCACCAGGCATCATAAGAGTTCAATCCGCACATAATCCACAGTTGGATAGAATTCAATAATACAAGTTTCTTTGCTATCTTGCAGGGGATATCAAACCCCACTACAATTTTGATACATACTTGCTATTCGCGATCGTCGCATACCCGTGCTCGCCGTCACTGGTCCGGGGCTGCTAGGTAATAACCCTCATCAAACCCTTGCTTCCATTGTATTGGACCCCTGAGCCGTGCAATCCCGGCTGCCTCACCATTATTGGTCAATTGCATCCAATCGAAGCAATCGAAGACCAAAAAGATGACCGTTGTTCCCTCTCGAGTGGTGCTCGATATACCCAGTGATACGAGCTCCAATGAAGACGATCACTTTTCTTATGACAGCCTCGAATTAGACAACCCTTCTGTCCTGGGTGAACTTTCTGTTTCTCAGCTACAGAATCGACCTTCGAGTACCGATTCCATCTCATCGATCGATTCTCTCACGACCGAGCTGAATAAGCTTCGAATTGATACTGAAAGGGTCCAAACCGGATTCAAGTGGAGAGATACCACCAAGAACCAGGGTCGACGTCGCTTAGCAAGACCAGCAATTACAGCTAACACATTCGAGGTTCTCGCGACTGTCCCAGAAAACGAGCCGCAGCGCGCATCAGCTTCTGCCACGAAGAGTGTTTCAGGCAAAACACAGCATCTCGAACTTCCAGCTTCGGGTATGTCTTTCAACAATATATATCAACGCAACAGAACTGTATTCAGTCAAGTTGTACTAATCCAATCATACTCTTGATAGCTGAGAAATTCTCGAGTCATCCGTTGGTTATACTTGCGCGCAAAGGTATCCCCTCAGCTGAGGAACAGATCGCGAAACATCGCGACGGCTGGTTTGAGGGAATCCTTTCCTCAAAATTTCCAATTACGACTCCTACTTCAAATCCTGCAAGCCCCACCACTCTTGAATTTAAAAAGGTTCATTTCGGCTTCAACCTCCTGCCAATTCAGGATAAAACTAAACGCGATAATTCAAACGAAGACGCTGCGCCTCCAAAATTTACAATTCTGTTGACACCGTTGGCTCCAGGAGAAGAGTTATTGGCGGACGTCGGGCCTACGGGTGAAGGAAATATGGCTCTCGCGGAACCTAACGCGAACCATCACCTCGCACCGGTGAAAGAGTTGGAGACATCCTCAACATATGAAAATCGACAGCCTAGGTCAACATCTACTAGCCCTGCCACAAATAGGGAAAGGCGCGTAGAGGGAATCGCTTCAAGATCACCTGTCGCTAGAATCGAGGACTCTGTGGAAGCGCTCGACAAACTTGAAGAGCAGCTAGAAGCATTCGATGTGGCTTCTCATTTCCGACGAATTGTCTCCCCGGATAGCGAGGGGCAAGAAAACAAGTCTTCAAGGCATTCCTTGTCCGTGAAGACTAACGAAGCGAAAAGGGCCGTGACGCCGCAGCCGAAGAAAACTACACCATCAAAGGCCGGCTCTTCATCCGTCAGAATCAAGGCGACTAGCGAACCTCGTCGATCTGTCCGTAAGTCGGCATCGATGATTTTCCTAGATCCCCCAAAGATAAAGAGTGAGGATAGGCCAGAGGTCCAGGCCCCACCGAGGAAATCGACAAGCAAGGGCATATCAAGTCTCCTCCCACCAAAACAGCCTCCCAAGTCAACAAAGAAACCTACCATCCCTACCTTTGAATTGCCTGGTGATGAGGTCGCTCGGAAATTGAAAGAAAAGCGCGAGGCCCGAGTCTCGACGCAATTTTCCGTAGAACAGTTGACAAAGCCAACTGTGTCAAGTCTCCGACGTGCCAAGTCAGCTAGGACCCTTGCCCGGCCTACTTTTGAGTTGCCGGGAGAGGCTATCTCCCGCCGCAAGCGCGAAGAGCGCGAGGCACAATTAAAGGCTCAGGAGGAAGAGGAACGAAAGAGACGGGAATTCAAGGCGAGACCCATTCGTTCGAACGCTGCGCCTAGTACTTTCCCTCGCGAAACGGTTGCGAGCCGAGCTCGACAGAATAAGGGACACTTGGTAGAAAATTCAGCTCAAGCTACGTCTATCTTTAGAAAGGACGTGTCTCCGATTGCGAATTTTTCCCCGCGCCCTCCACTCTCAAAGACCAACAACCAAACCCAACAGCGAGGTCGAGGACTTCATCCTGACCCAATCGGAGTGCAGCAAACTCGTGGTACGTCAAGCTCTACGTCTGGAAGTACCAGCGCACAGCGTAGTTCGGTGTCGACGGAAGATGTACAACAGCAGAGACTCCGCGGTCAAGAGATATTCAAACGAGATAACTCATGGACCGGGGAGCGAGAGCGAGAAAAGAGAGAACGGGAGGCGCTGGCAAAGCTTGCGCGAGAAGAGGCCGCGGAACGCTCCCGACAACAGAGCCGCGAGTGGGCGGCTAAGCAAGCAAGAAAAAGAATGACGATCGCTTCATTGCGAGACGTCATGACTTAAATAAGTCATAATTATAGACGGTGTACTATTACAGGCGTGTATAGATATTGGGTGAGGAGACTGGGTTGTATTATTCAGTGTATCTGCATACTGTATCGGGGAGTTTTAAAAGGACAGAGCCCGGCGTTCACTGGTACGTCATGGCCTGATCATCGTGGTGTTTTTTTGTGTTTTTCTAGGGAATCGTTAGGGTAAAGGTATAAGGGAAAGGTACGGTCATTGCCGACTTCGCGTTGGCCTCTCTTGGTTGGTTGTATTATTGTTTTTAATGCATTAGTTGGAGATCAATCCAAAATGTTATTATTAACATGGTAAGGTCGAATTGTCGTTTCATTGATTGAATTCGCATGACCCGTAGCTGAGAGAGAGCCTGGTCTTTGATATTAGTGATAATTATTAGGGTAGTTGTGGGTGGTGAGGCAGGGATACGGAATCGTGAGATACCCAATGGTCGATCGGCGCTTTGGACTAGCAACTTGACATCCAATTTGTGTATTATATTCCAGGGTTACACTCCTTCTAAATTTCCGTATGTACACACAGCTTTTATGAGAACAAATGAGAGTGAAGTATAAAAATACTATCCTGGAATGTGTGTATGAAATCCGAGGTTGACCGGTGCCATCGGCGTCTCCAAACCCGGTCGTTACGTCAACTCGACTGCTTAATCCCGTGCTACGGGGCCTAAGAAGGCAAAGTTATGAACTGCACACTCCAGTTATCCATGGTTCAATTCTTATGACAGCCCTACGATGTAATAGAACCCCATATCCCTCATTAGACCATCAACTAAGATCGGAGCTAGATACACGGCCGACATCCGTTAGTCGTTGAAGTTCCAAGGTTGTCAGCTAATTAGGGGGATTCGCCGATTACGTCGTCAGTTAAATTAGGAATTCTCAGCCTCCTTAATATACATCCAGGCACCAAGGCTTATAACAAAGACTTCAAACATTTCTCGTTTTCAACTAAGGACGTATATTACTTAAGACTGACATCTATATATCTTATTATATTTTAATTCATTGGTTCAATATGGGCAAGTTAATCATCATCAAACACGTCCGCGTATTTGACGGCGAGTTTCTCTATGGCCCTAAGACGGCAGTCATCGACGGGTCGCGCATCGGCGACGATGCGCTAGCAGATGACCCGGACCCGTCCGCGGTAGAAGTCGTTGACGGAACGGGGTGCACGTTATTACCTGGTTTGATCGATTGCCACGTGCACATCCTAGACGAAGCTCAGTTAGATTCTTGTGCGTCGTATGGTGTCACGACGGTCTGTGATATGGCGTAAGTTTACCTAGTGTCATCCTAGTAGGCATTACAACGAAGGGTAACTAATGGTCCTCTTTGTTAGATGTGTACCATTAGAGAAATATGTCAAGTTGCGAGCCGTAAAGGGACCTACGACTTGGTTGAGCTCAAGTCTTCCTGCTTATGAGGTTAGTAGTGAATTACGTCATTAGGGATAGACTACATCAGGGGCCTTTAGTCCTTGAAACTTCAAGATGCTTCTAAGCAACAGTAGTTGGTTACTGACTTAATATGCGGTTGATAATAGGAAAACTCCAGGCACGGTAAAATATTCAAATTTGCCAAAATTTCTCCAGATCACGCGGTCCACAACACTGAAGAGGCCGTCAAGTTTGTGCAAGATCGAGTCGACGAAAATGTCGATTATATCAAGATCATCGCAGATTTCCCCGGCCACGAACAAGCCGTCCTGGATAAAATTCAGGTTGAGGCGAAGAAGCAGGGGAAGATGACTGTGGCTCATACGGCACAATACGTATCATTCGAACGCGGTGTACATGCAGATTTCGATATCCTGACTCACGTGCCCTCAGACAAAACCCTCGACGGTGATATCCTTGGGAAAATGGCAGCTCAGAAGACAATCGCAGTACCAACCCTTACAATGATGGAGATAATGGCGAACAGCTGGGCCTTATGGCTAGCTAGTTGGATATTTCCAACGCTTGGCAAGAATTTCCAAGTTTCTTTAGACAGCGTGACTGCGATGCGGGATGCAGGTGTGCCTATCGTCGCGGGTACGGACGCGAACAATAGCGGTATCTTCTCAATATTGCCTGGGAAGTCCCTGCATCACGAATTAGAATTATTAGTCCGAGCCGGACTAACACCGCTCGAGGCTTTGAGAGCAGCCACGTCTTTGGCGGCGCAGCACTTCAATCTCCCGGACCGAGGGCGAATCTCTCCTGGTTTGAGGGCTGATTTAGTCCTAGTGGAGGGGAATCCAGTCGAAGACATTACGGCGACAGCGAGGATTGTAAAGGTCTGGAGCAATGGAGAGGAGGCCACGATTTCTGCGCAGGACCGGCGAGCCGGTTTAGGCAGTTGCGCAGTAATGTAATATAGAATAGTGTATGTACTACATGTGCTACCCGTCGATGCACGTGTAATACGAGCGAGCAATTAATTTGCTGGACAAAGTTGAACCAATGATCAGAGAAGGTTGCCTGGGCTATGTAACATCGGGCTAGAGCAAGACTTTGGGCGTTGGTGTCGTGGAGTATTTCCCGTTGGTCAGATTCGAGAAGCTTGATCTCGCTTGGCAACCAACCACCCCTCTTCGTTGGTTGTGATCTAGAACAGCCCAGGGTCACCTCTTTGCCAAGTCGTCTCGCTGTTAGATAGTGGGGGCCAAAGCACGTTTGAGTCGAGAGTTTCCCAGGCAGCCCAGGTTAAACTGGCTGAAGCTGGTAACAAATCGCGAGTTGGAAACGCTGGAAAGGCTAGAAAGTAAGCAAATGCATCAAATATTTTGTATTTGATACCTGTCAAACTGTCACCAACGTGATCTTCGCGTCTGATCGGCAATTATATCGGCTCTGAGTCCTCTCGAGAGTTGGGATTACCAGTCACTCAGGTAACTCAAACCGAGAATCACACAGCGTCCAGGCAGTTTGCTTACTGCATACCCAATAATCGCTGCTGCTTATCATTGCTTGTCTTCAGCCCCTCGGTCCGCGGTGATCTTGTCATACACACCCAGATCAGACTAGCTCAGGACTTCGCGGTAAGGAAATCTAGGTATGTAAAGATCTTAATCAAAAAAGATACGAAGCATAATGCATTGTGTGACAGTGACAAGACCATAGTAGGTGGGTTGTAGGCGGGTTGAAGTGAAAGAAGTTGAGGGGAATAAAAGAATTAGCTCAATTGATTGATGATTTTCTAAGTTTCTAAGCAGATGATGCCATACTAGAACATCGGAAAGTGTTCCCGAGTAGGAACAATCACCACTTACGTGATGAGGAGAAAGGGCGTTAGTCTTATTGATTTCAAGTTTCCAGCTTTGTTATACCTTGGCTATTTATAGAGTACAAAGAGAAAATACGGGCAACACATAGAGATTGTAAGTATCTAAGTTAGTGAAGTTTGTACTCTCGCGCTAAAAGACGAGACTGCTGCAGCTTTGTTTCCTCCCCTGGTCCAGGACCATGTCAAAGTCCAGGAAGGTCCAGACTCACAATGGATAAGAAACTGGGACCCTTAGCCAAAAAGGCCGAGTGTACCAGGTAAAAATCAAAGACATCTTAAAACATACTTATCTCGAAGGATGTGCCTCTTGGCTCTATTCATAAAAATGGTAACTTTTGTCTTTTTTACCTGATATGATTCATAGGTTGATCCTAACGTCAAATATTCTTGTCATTACCCGCATTTCAGATCTCAACTTCAGCGCGGCCAAGGACTCATAGGGCTACCAGATTACTATTATTGTGCACTTCTAGGCTCCTCGACCCCTGAACAACAATCAATCCCCTGCGTGTTATGCTCCGCCCCCTCCCGATTAGGTAGTGCTCACAGTGCTCACACAGCCAGATACGGCACAGCACCTAGCGCTACTGCTTGCTGCAAAGTCCTACTGCAAAGAAGGATTTGAGCTCTAGGAACGAACCCGAGTCCCCCCGGTTATTCCCATTAACTCGCCGGCAAATGACAGACCCTAAGGGAGATGCCTTTATTATTAACATAAAACCACCCCAGTCCCATTTCCATTCTGCAAAGTTCACTGAAGTCGGAATCGCAAAAAACGACGTCCTTTATGGACGGGACGCGGCCATGGACCATCATTCACTTGGGGACACTGAGAGCACCGCTAGCTCAAAGACAAAAGCGATAATTACGGAGGAAGAGCAAAGGAAGCCCTCAAAATTACCGCTGTGGCTGCATATCCAAGTTACCAAGTTCCGTACCAGCCGGACGCGCCAAGCTATTCTAGTATTTTTCTTCATCGTTGCCGCCGTACTTCTCGGGGTTTTAATATGGCTGGAAACAAGAGGCCATTTGCATGAAATATTCAAGGTAAGTGCGAAAAGAGAGTTCAAGTTATAAATCTTGAATTATTTGATTTATATAAGCAAATCGGCTTGGCGTGTGGAATTGCCAAATGACATTCCTGCCGAAAAGATCGTTGTGCCAATCTTGGTCTTGGCCTCGCTTCCCCGTGCTTGGCATCCCCAATCTCCAACTAGGAACCCAAACTTATGTCATTTTTCATTTCATTAATTGCATCTGGTCCCCATTTTCATCATTAATGTTTGCTTCGATGCTAATATAGCGCTGCAGAAAACCGTTCCTTTGGAATTATCTCAAGGAAACTATCTCGGCGAAATTGTACCCGCGAGCGCAAAATATCCCCGTAGCGTCCAGGCATTTCGCGGGATACCGTATGCGCAATCGACCGCTGGCGATAACCGCTTCAGACTTCCGCAGCCATTAAACGGCACAGTTGATCGCAACAATGCGCAACGCGCTACTAGCTTCGGTCATCTTTGTCCCCAAAATGGCGGTGGAAAGAATCAAGGCGAAGATTGTCTAGTTTTCAATCTTTACAGACCCCATCATGAGAATGATTCGAACACAACTGCTGCTGAAGTATCTAGATTTGGCAAGTTGCCAATTCTTATCTACGTCCACGGTGGTGGGTTTAATGGTGGAAGCGGAGCCGAAAGAAACATGATGAGTTTTGTGTCGTGGTCGGAGACGCCCATCATTGGAATGAGCTTCAACTACCGGCTTGGCGCCCTGGGTTTCTTGCCAAGTGCAGCTGCTCAGAAAGCTGGCCTGCTAAATTTGGGATTGAAGGATCAACAGGCATTCTTCAAATGGGTACAGGATAACGCTGCTGACTTTGGGGGCGATCCTAACAACGTTACGATAATGGGTCTAAGTGCTGGTGCTCACTCGGTTGGGCATCACCTAATATCTTATTCTCCCGCAAATAAGTTAACATCGTCGCCTCCGCCCTTTCAAAGAGCCATAATTGAATCCGGTGGTTCACTAGCTCGGGCTACCTTCGTACCTACTCATCCACTTCATGAGCAACAATTTCAGGAATTTTTATCAGCAGTCGGACTTAACGACACCGCCGAAGAAAAGCTTTTCGATGAACTCCGGGCTCTTCCTTTAGACAAAATTGCTAACGCCTCTAATGCTGTATGGAGACGCTGGTATGCCGGCTTGCGTTGGTCTTTCCAACCTGTCATCGATGGACCCGGAGGAATAATCCCGGATTTACCTTCCCAATCTTGGAAAAAAGGAAATGTCCTACGCATTCCAATTTTAACGGGATTCAACTCGAATGAAGGTGCCATATTCGTCCCAACACATGCAAGCAATGCGTCGGCAATGAACACCCTCATGTCTGGTCTCGTTCCGGCTCTGAACAACACGGACCTCAGTACTCTAGATACGATGTACCCGGACCCTACTACCAAAGTAGGAGAGAAGCTATACATCTATCAGCCGCCCTCTGGTTTTGGCACACAATTTTGGAGATTGGATGATTCGTATGCACATTATGCTTATATTTGCCCTGTTCTTCAGGCAGCAGATATGGCTTCGAGAGCCAACGAATCGCATCCCGTTTATACTTATCACTACGCTGCTCGATCGAACGCACACGGCAGTGCTGACCATGGCGATGAAGCGCCCGTTGTAACTCACGAGATGGACGTCATCGGCAACTACCCTGGCGTCATCTCGATGGCGGATGCTATGAACGGGTACTGGGCGCGATTCGCAGCCACTGGTGACCCAAACTCAAAAGCAAGCACTACCAGCAGTGGCACAAACGTCACATGGGCTAAGTACATCAGTCCGTTCGAAAATATCACAACCACTGCCGAGATCGCGAAGACGGTCGCCTTATTTGGTGAGGGTAATGACGAGCGGATGGGCGCACGTGGACGTCAGAACAAGGGCATTGCCGTGCAGGCGAGCAATATAACCGACCGAGTCAGGATGGAGTGCCGTTTCTGGTTTGATCGGGTTGTGTTGAGCGAGGGGTGGGGTAATGGAAGTACCACGATCGTATAAGTCCATCTTATCTATTCGGAGAAGACCAGAGGAGGAAATCGTTGAATTTGTACAAAAAAAGCACGCGGGTACGCGTGCGGATTTGAGATACCCTGTTATTTTGAGCGAGGTTTGCATTTGAACGGATCGGGAACGACAAGCATGAGCAAGGCGTTTTTTGGGCAGCGAGCATATATTTGTCTATTCAATTAGAGAATAGAATAGATCCCCTCGCATCTTGGCGAGGGGCTGATGTATTATCTAGTCTCTATATATGAGCGAATGTTGATATATATACTAAACTGATACATTCTATCAATGTGTCTTCGCGGCCTTGTTATTACTGGTGTCTTCTGGTTTAATGGATCGAGGTAAGTACTGGAACTATTGCTTCGAGCTAGTTGCTATGGCGACTGGATTCGCTGGTGTCTAGGTAAACAGGTAGGTACTCGTCTATGAGGATCCAATACGTTTCTTGGATTTATAGTTGGCAATCTGTATACTCATATAAATATATACCTATATAATCTACAACAATGTCTTTAAATCGCTAAATCTTCTTTTCCTTTTCATATGAATGTCAAAATATTGGGGATGATGGACGCTGTATGTATCAAATCGCATCCTACACTACCTGTTTAGGGCTTGAACTGCACACATTACCGGGTCTGATTGGATGGAGTATGAAGGATCTTGCCGTATCGGCGAATATTTGCACGTTTAGCTGGGTTACATTTCCGCAGTTGCTCGCCGTTGTTGCCACGAGGCGAGAAGAGTTGGGTAACGAATGATGAGATGGAGATTCAATTGATCAGGGTATATAGAAGGAAATATGGGCTATGGTATACGTGGATGTCTTGCAATTGTGTTGAGTTGAGTCGTTAGAGAAAAGCAATGTCTAATAGACGGTGAGCTATGCTATCTGTAGTAGGGATGGAGGTCTTTCTTTGTTTTATAAACAGGAGCGAAGCAATCGAGATAGCTTCAACCAGCTGATAGAAAAATGAATAAATATTGTATATGTAAAGTGTACCTATTTCTCCATTCAAATCTCAAGTTGTCTCGGTTGTATTCAATTTCTCGTAGATAAATGTGTTATATTCGGACTGCTATACCCAGGTGGATTCTGAGCAATTGAGCGGTGAAAATGCTATAGTGGGCATATTGGCGGGGGAGGGGAGAGTAGAGCGAAGAGCTTTCTAACATAGCTCAAAACAAATCGAAATAGATATTACTATACTATCATATTCAAGTCACAGTTCAAGTGTCGTATATCAAGTCAAAAAATGTGCAAATGGATTTTTATTTCATGTGCATGTTCATGTTCATAACCATGGGATTGACCCAGTTCATAGAGCTTAGCTATCGTGCTTGCTACAATCAATCATGATATTCCGCCCGCAATCATCCGTCCCATGCCCGAAACACATTAATCTGTGAGACCGAGAGCCGAAAGTTATAGTAAAAGCCATGTGAGCTATATGGTGGTGAGGCTCCTAAACGCCGCGGGAAATGTGTGACGATGCAGATGCGAGAGGTAGCCAAGTGGGAATTTTCATTTAGAGCGAGCTGGCGTAAGAGGGGAAAGACAACTGGCGAACCAGCTTAGTCCTCATCCATCTTGTCGCCTTGGTCCTGCTCCTCGCCAGCGGGCTCGTAGTCATCCTCGTCGTCCTCATCATCTTCCTCTTCGGCTGGGTGGTCCTGAGCAGCTTTGGCCCAGTCAATAACACGGCCGCGGGTTCGGCGACCACCGTCGACGATGTTGTTTAGGTCAATCTCGTCCATGTTGTCATCGGCATCTTCTTCGCCTGCGTAATCTTAAGTCAGTAGCTAGCTCATGAAGGTATACCGTTTTGTGAATCATGGAAAAAGCTTACCACCCTCACCCTATAAAATAGTTAGCTTGTTAAATTATGTGATATGGCTGTATATCAAATAACATACCTCTTCCTCCTCCTCATCGTCGTCGTCGTCATCCTCATCCATAGTGGTGTCGACGGGTTCCTCAGCGGTGGACTTGCCCTTTCCCTTGAGAGGCTGCTCAGCTGCCGCGGTGGCGGAACCGTCCTGGGGGAGAGTAGCGCTGTTGTCGGTGGCCATCTTGACGATATTTGTGCGTATAGAATTAAGTAGGTGTGTGAACTAGTAGACAGGTGTTCAGAGGTTTAGTAAAGTTCGTGAGTATGAAGAAACGTTGCGATTGATCAATGGACGAAGATGGAAAATCAGTCGCAAAAGTACGGCGCAAATGTTTGGATTGGACGAAAAGTTGGAGAAGATCAAATGGAAAAAAAATAGAGGTAGAGCGCTGAAAAAAGGTACGGTACTAACCTGGAAGCTCGAGAGGTACCCGCGAGCTTCTGTTTATTGGTTGGTGCGGGCCAGTGCTACCTCAGTGCTGTAGCTACGGGTCTCCAGAGTTACTCCAGGATTAGAAGGCACGCTAGCACGTTATAGGGGTGGGGCGTTGCAGTAATTGGTTGACCGCCTCCAGCGGGTGGGAAGTTGGGACCGGGCGGACCTGGTGCGTGGATGCCGACTGTGATGCTACGGTGCTTATCCACCGTTTTTTTAAGAAACTGATAGCTGGCTAAATTGACAGCAAGTGCTCCAGGGCTCTCATTGAGTCATCCAGTAGTGGGTGCATGAATATCAAGCCACGGCTACGTACCTGCCTGATAAGCATCTTGGTAGTAATGAATATATGAATGAAAAGGTTACTTCCTACCTTAAGATATCGGATCTAGGTAGTACTTTAAAATCTAAGATATGGTTTATGTTAGTAGGTAATTTGGTAGGCCAAAATATCGAGCGAGCATTCACGTGGATACCACAAGGTCATATCATGATATAGGAACAAGACATCTTCGGCAGAAATCGAATCGAGTGTTCTTGAATTAAGTAGTTTCGTAGTCGTAAATCTATCATTTGCCTTGATCGCCTCCTCCAGCCATCGTCATCAAAACCATGATACCTATCAACCACCAATACCTGTGACAGCCCGTTAGCAAACACATCCTCGTAACCCTCACTTGCCCTCCCATAAGTCAGGGGCGGGTGGTATACATACTTTTGTAAGAACGTCTTCTCCTCCTGCTCGACATTCTTTCCCTCGGGCGACAGCACAACCGGCTTGTTCAGCTCAGGCTGTTTTCCCAGCTCCATATTCAGCACCAAGGCCTTCGGGCCAAAATCCCTCGTCTGGCCAGCATCGATGCGCACTCCCTGCAGCGCAGCGCTAAATACATCTCCTTTCCCGTCCACGGATAGTATGAGCGTAGGCGAGTACCCCTTCCCGAAGTTCTCCACAGACGCGATCGACGTCGAGGACTCCCACGTCTTCGTCGAGGGGTTATACACGCCGACGCGCACTAGCCTTGCCTCGTCCGGTATCTCGGGCGCTTCGTATGCAGTGACCTCTGCCGCGTCGGAGGTGACGGCCGCAGTGTCGTAGCGGATCTCGGCGAGCGGTGCTGGCGCGCTGGGGGATTGCGTGACGGGCTGGATGTAGATGGCTGCGGTGCGGTCGGCGGCGCTGGCCAAGTTGGCTAGAGCCAGGGCCGCGAGGCCTGAGAAAAGCGACGGGAATTTCATGAGCTGCGCTTCGAAACAATGCTTTGTGAGTTGTCAAGGTTTATTGTTGGTGAACTAGAGAAATAATTGTGGAGGGGCTATTAATATGTGCGTAGCTTTAGCAGATTCAATGTTGTTTCTTTGTTTCGTAATCGTTGGCTGCTGATTCCCCAATTTTTTATTTTTAAAGAGCCCTGTAAAATGATCGAAGCTACCATCCAATCCTTTATTGCCTTATAAGTAATATTGGCCGATTGAGCCTCAACAGTTTACGATATTCAATGTCTGATGCTTCATACATACCTAATACATCAATCACACAATATTTCAATAAGAGCAATGTTTGAACTGGTTTCGATTTAAAATGAAGAAAAGCATTTAGGTTCATTATCTGGTTGCTGTATCGCGGCTGTATGATCATGAAGAACATACGCCACTCGGTATCTCGTCGAACTTCGTACTCTCACTATCAACACCACAACCATTGGGTATGTCCTAGGCTCTTCTTGTCGTCGTAAAATGGAATCGCCATGTCTCTAACCAACCAATCGTACGAACCCAATCCCAGTGCATTTAACGCCAAATGCAACCTATGCCCCTCCGGAAAACTCCTGGATCAAAATATTCTCGGTATGCGTAGTGTCCCAACTAAGGCCAGCCATTACTTGCTTTCGCTGCGGGGATCCTCTCCATAGCCATCCCTTCGTGTCTTTGATCGTATTCTATATATCCTCTGTGTCTTCGACCTCCAGTTCATCCCCATTGCTAGACGAAGAGGATTGCTCCCCTTCCAAAATGTATCCTGCACAACGTGCAACAAGACCTTTATAATAGGCCACTAATACTTCGGGATTTGGTACTATCCTCCAGTCTACTCGGGTTAAAAACTCGAGTTCTAGCAGTTTTAATTCTGCTACCTTCACACCGCCTACGCGCGCATAGAAGGAATTATTCCAAAACGAATCCGACAAGCCCTTCCCCGCTACCGTCGCAGCGGTGATCAGGAAACGATGTACGGTTAAGGTATTAATCGTAAAATCGGGGTAGTATTCGCATAAACGGTCGATATAAGACACCATAGAGAGGAGTAGTGGGGGAGTTAATGTGGCATGTTTCGCAAGCCGCTGTAAGTAGTCCAGGACCGAGATGGCTGGTGCCGTCCTGTTCGTGAATTAGCGTCGTCGCTCAATCGTAAGATTGAGCTAAACATACCTGGAATGAAATCGTGTAAGATGGCCACTTTTCATGGCTATCGAATCGTTTGTCTCGATCAGCTCCCCGAGCATATTCGAGATAAGAGTTACCATATCCTCCACCTCGCATAACTCGTATCTCAGAGGTAATACTTTAGGAGGACACTCATTAGGTTTCGACCTTTTAGGCGTGCTCGGTTGGCTTGATGCCACTACCGACGACGATGGATTGGGTCTGATAGGATCTTGTGACTTGCGTCTCTTATTAGGAGACAGCGTTTGAGATTCGCTTCTCGAGGGTCTATTAGGTGAGGGCGTCGGCCCGGAAGAGTTTTCTTGGACGGCGGATTGTGGCCTGGGCTGAGGTGGTGCCGTCGTCGGTGTCGCTGTTTTCGCGGCGGTGGAGCTCGATATCCTTGGACCCGATACCTGGGCAGACCGTAGGGGGACCATTGGATCGAAAGGTTCCATAGGAGAGTACTGGGTAGCGGCATCAACTCCAACATATTGCTTTGGCTTGGAGAGGGACGGGGATCGTAGAGAGTTGGATGGCGAGGAGCGCGATAGTGAATGTCTAGATTGGCGGCGTGGCAGGGGCACCGTTATCTTAGGCGAGTGTTGTGGGGAGTGAGGGGTTGCATAGTGGAATGTCCTCGGTGATGCGCTGGTTGCTCCTAGTATAGTTGGCGACGACGAAGTTAACATGATTCCCAAAGCGTTCACGGCGTCATAATGTCTCAGCCGCGTTGATAATGGGGTCGCAGAGATCGCAGAAGTCGCAGACAGTCGCAGGAATTTTGGAGATTAGGCCGCAGCAGATTGGACTCTCCTACAGCTCACACATACGTAGGTTACGTAGGGAACGGACCGTTTTTTTGCTGTCGAATGATTTTGTTCGCATGTACGTTTGCGGTTTACCTAAATGGGTGAGAATCGGTTTAGGTGACAGACCGTCAAAATCTGACGAGGAGTCCGCTATTTGTGAGTAGCGATAGTGGGACATGGATATATTTGAACTCCATGATTGAAGGATTTTTGAGGGTTGTAGAGGACGGCCAAGAAACGCACCATAGACCGGAGAAGGCAAATTTCTAAGACGCTGCTTGATTCGTTCGGCCAGTACGTCCTTTCCTACCTTATAGTGGAGGGTCCACACCCCATCCAGGTTCTTAGGTACCTTTTCTTACCTAAAATCCTAAGCCTCCTAGCCCTCCTAGCCCACCGATTTAGGGGTAGTTACGACCTATACACATCGATATTCGTAGCACCGGGGGCGCTAGAGCTACTATACCTGCATACGTGGAAAGTTACCCAAGACTTCGCTAAATCGTTCGAGTGAATTCTAGACTGATGACCTACCGAAGTAGCTTGAGACAAATTCCCATCAGCCCAGACATGCTTTTTTTTATCACAATTACTTCCACAATTCTAGAATATTAAGAATGGAGAATTACGCCTAGCTTCCATGACATGTATCTATTATACTGTTACCGACATAGATGTACGTTGAACTTTGAAGGAAAAGGGAGTAACGGGATAGCCGTTCCGTTCAACGCTCGGTATCTATTAGCCCTGAGCTAAACTCCTTAGCCTCTATCATGGGAACAAATTTATCTTACTAGAATGTGTCAGTCGAGACTAAGATATTACTTAATCATAACCTTTTTCAAATTAAGTAAGCCTTTCAACTACGGGAAGTTATGAGGCCTTGAATAGACGGACACCTATACGTTGAATCACGTTACCATTGGTTGTAACTTTGATAACTTGAGTTAAAGCAACTTTTCTCATGTCTGATTTTGCAAGAGTGGTGGTGTTTCTGGGGCTTCCTTATGTTTAAGTAATTTCTAACTTTGACTCTAACAGTGTTGAAGACATCAAGTTCATATGGGTAACAAATACCTGCCTCTCCGTTATCTTTGGTCTAAGGTCAACTCTTATTTAGGTAGGGCAGATGATGTCCTCCTTGAAAACTTGTTGTCTCTTCATTTATAGTCTAGTTAGCGTCGGTAGAGAATAGCGGTACGTATAAGATGATCGAATTTCGTTTTTTCATAATCTGATCTTTCCCATGACGTTTGCCGTGTATGATGCCATTCAGAAACCAGGATATACCTTGCAGTATAGCAAATGATTTGGTAAAAATTTCGAGTCTTAGTCTTCCGAATTGTCGGGCTGCTCTTACTGACCTTAGTAATAATAACTTAGTGACGGAAGGAGGACCGGAGCGGGCTAGGCGAATTGGTGACAGGGTCGTTCAACCTTATGCGCACAAGCCACTTCAACTTCATATGGAGAACAATGAATCGGCGGCGCCTTGCAGTTTTGGACCTATCAGGTACCGCTGTACTTTCTCGCCCCACATACCAATGATCCAATGCACGTAGTAGTTGTATGTACAACTTGACGTTCGCGATAACAGTGAAGGTTGCTATCAACACTTCGACATTTCAACATATCAACATAAGCCTTGTAAATCCTTCGATGCTACGATAATAATCATCGCCAATTGCGCTATTCTTTATATTCATTTGCTTTAATCCACACTATTTCGACAAGCGACTCCGTTCTGTTTTCTAGGTCACCATCGATGATGGTTGCTGACCCTCAGTCTATCCTTGCCCAGCTCGGCGCAGCCACGCCAGAGCGACTCGTCGCTCTAAGATGCTTGAAGAACGAATTAGTGGGCCATAGCCAGAAGAAAGAGGATTGGGTTCTATATGGCGTTCTTCGTCCAATCGTTCGAATCATCGCTCCCGAACCATACGAAGCCGCCGATGAAGATGCGCGACCATCCTTTTTGACCTTGAATACGTTTACGGACGAAGATGCCGCGAAGCTACAAGCTCTACAGCTTCTTGCTACTTTCGCCAATGGTATGTGGAATGTCGGGTCTAATATCACTCAAGCAGAGCTACTTCAGTACCTGTATCATGATGTAGACTAACTAGGCTAACACTTCTTCCTATAGCCGGTCCTGCTTTTCTTCATCCACTTCATGCAGTTGGTGCATTACCGGCAGTCTTGAATAGTTCATGTCTTCAAAATGAACACAATTCGATCGTCTTGGCTGCTCTGCGTGTAGTGCGGGATATCGCTGCAGCTGCCGAATATGCCTCTCCATCTTCTCCGATCACTCTAGCTTCCCTCGCCGACTCATTATTTACCGATAATCATATAGAGTCTTTCTACCGTATCCTTTCCCAGAAAACCCCGACTATCGACAATGATGCCCAAACACAAATGGTTGCTTGTTTAATCAAAAATCTGTGCCGTGAGGAACGACACCAGTCTTTATTGGTTAGCAGTGGGATTCTTGACGCATTGGCTACGAAGCTAGCAAGTTTTATTGCCTTAAATGGGCAGGTTTTGCCGCGGGCTGAGATACTTGCCCGGGAAGAACATCTAGAGGACTACATACCAGCGACTGCTTTATCGCGTAGTAGCTTAAATGGAGTATTGGGTGCAATCGCTTCGATTATCGGCGAGTCACCATATCGAGCATGCAAGCTAATTTACTCCCCATCGATATTAGCTACCCTTCCCCTGGCCGAGGTTAATCTGACTAACAATTCAACGCCTACTTGGGGGCCGATGGAATTGCCTGGAATTCGACCAACAAAGCATATGAATTTCCAGCCCATGGACTTACTTCTCCCTTACAATCCACCTCAAGGTATCAACCATACCGTAATCTCTAAGTTCCCGAGCAATACTACCCCACGGTCCCTTTCAGAGGAGCATTTGGCTTCCAATGGCGATGCTGATGGTGAGGAAGCTGAAACTCCTCTCATACCCATGTTGATCTATGCGATTCGGTCATGGCGTACTCGTGGTGGTGATGTTGTCGGTGCTACCGCCATTTTAACGTCCCTATTTAAAGCTGGATTGGCCTATAAGACGAGAGAGTCCGATTTAGGACTGCTTATTATACCAGTCATTCTAAATATCCTCACCGAAGCTAATATGTCCAAACTCTCTGATTTCAACGATTGGGGGTATAATGTATTCTCACGACTTCTCCCCGTCGAGGAGATGCCGGCGATATTAGCTCGTCTTATTACCGACAGCGAGTTGCTGCAAAAAGCAGCGTTCGACTGCAACGCAGTTAAGGTGCTGTGCAGGCTACTGAAGGAAAGCTGTGGACCACCACCTCCGCTTCCTAAATCATGGTCATGGTCCCCGCACAGTCGAAGTCAGAATTCAACAGATGACCTTCCCCCTGAGTGTCGTCTAGGGGAGGAGGGTCAGCATAGACACCTGGCTCATAGAATCAAAGTTAGACAAAACACTCTGAAGGCACTCGGCGCACTCGCGACCTACAAAGACGATTACCGGAAAGTCATCGTCGAACAAGACGTTATTCCTTGTATTGTTGAATCCCTAACCCCAACTCCTGATAATCCGGTTTCGGTGGTCCTAGCGGCTTGCTACACTGTTCGTATGCTGTCTCGCTCCGTCAGTATCCTCCGGACAACTTTGGTAGACCACGGGGTGTCTGGGCCTCTATGTCAACTACTTCGGCACCGCGATGTAGAGGTGCAAGTGGCAGCCTCCGCGTCGGTCTGTAACTTAGTCATGGACTTTAGCCCGATGAGAGAAGTAAGTATCGTGAATCCCCAAAGACATACTCAACGGATCCTAATCATCTACAGCCCCTTATTGAGGCAGGAGTTCTTAAGGCGTTATGTGAACATGCGCACTCACATCATGCGTCCTTGCGGTTGAATTCTCTATGGGCACTCAAACATTTGGTTCATTCGGCAAGTGTTGATCTCAAGAAAAGGACCGTAGAAGAGCTCGAATCTGGATGGCTAGTTCGCCTGATATGCGATGATACCGAAGACGATGCTCTTTTTTCGGCAAAGACAAGAAGTGAAAGAGAAGCAGCTCAAGAAACTCTAGACGATATGGACGAGGACATAGACATGGGGCTTCCCGAGGACCCATCACGTCGCAACTGGCTCTCGACCTCCTTCTATAAGACGCCCACAGCGAGAGCACCTTCTAACGCCCAAATTCTGCGACGTGCAGAGGCGCGACTAGAGAATCTTCGCGAGGCTGAAATTAATCCGATTCGTAAGGCGAGACATGACGACCTTGCTATTCAAGAGCAGGGGTTGGGTTTGATAAGGAATCTCATTGGTGGAGCTCAGTCGAGTAACAACGCTGATTCGCCAAATGACACGACGGAGATGATCGACTTTTTATTCAGCACATTAGGGCAAGATCGATTATTCGAAATTCTCGCCTCAAAGCTACGGTTCAAGGTTCTCCATCCCTTCAGCCAACAGCGGAATAACATGGGACCTGAAACGCGTATCCTTCCACCACAAACTAAGATCATCGAATCGGTTATTTATATATTAGTTCATATAGCGGCTAGTATACCACGTCACCGGCAGCTGGTTGTATCACAAACAGAACTGCTCAAAGTTTTGGCTAAGCTGTTTAACAACCAGGACAGAGAGGTGCGAGTTGCCTTGTGCCATCTTATCAACAACCTGACATGGCAAGACAATGCCAGTGACGGACCTAGTTGCTCACAGAGAGCTTCTGAGCTTAAGAAATTAGGGTTCTTAACAAAATTAGAGGCTTTAAAGGAGGGGGATGACGAGCTAGACGTGCGCGAGCGAGCGAAATCAGCCTTGTGGCAAATGAAACCAGGTCATTAAGCCCTTTTGCCATGGTACAGTGTGTCCTTGGGAGAACACACAACGATTGCACGTATGGGTTTTGCGATGATAGAGGGGAAAGCAAGGCGAGGCAAGGCAACTTGGTATTAAAATGCTTCAGGATGATTGTATCGATAGGTCGCGGAAAGCATTCTTGGCGCAATGGCGTTACAAGGAGCATGTCTATGTGAAATACATACCCCTTAAGACAATGGAATTATGATTAAGAAGGCACCTTAGTACCATCAAGATTTGTGATTATGAATTGTCATTTTTACAGAAGTCAGGCATCTCACCGTCGTCCAGCAGCGGCTACCAACATCGATTCTGTGTGATCTGTACTACATCGACATGCAGCCTATCGCCTAAAATCCTTCGGGTTAAATCCATTGCCGTCTAGTATATGGTAGTAGATTCGTTCCTAGCCTTGATGTTCATTCAAGTGGCCAAGCAACCACTCCTTTTCCACCTCGGCACACCGCTGATCTGTGAATTATTGAGATATGTAGAGCGTACAGCAGGCTCCGATGCGACGCTGGACCATTCGCTCAGGGAACAGACTTGTGTGCCGGGCGGAGAAGCAGCAGGTCTCTTACATAAAGGCTGTGACGGGGTGAGCCAATAGAGCGAGACGCGTGGGTGACACGAGTGACATGGTTTGCTGGGCACTTTTTTGTAAAAACCATGCCTTAGCAAAGCGGGCATGATTCAGCGACCGCATTTCCCCATGTTCGCGAGCGAGCGAGTGAGAGGTCACCTCGACGCCACATGTAGGGGATGTAAGGAACTCTTTGCCAATAATGAATGGAAATGAGACGTGAGAAGTGAGGAGAACAATGCATCTGAAGATCGGACTAGGGAACCTAGGGAAGATCAGTGTCTACTACTACCTATGGATTGGAGGTTCGTAGTTGATTTTATTGTTGCTTCCAGTCTTATAACCCATCTAGGTTGCTTGCATAAGAGCGGTTCGCTTCGGCGCTCGAGATTTGATAGATCGATTTGAGATTACATAATTATTTCCTCATTCATTTATTCAGCAATATATCCAACGTGCCTACCCACTTAAGACCGATTGCAATTGACTGACCCATCATGAATCTCTGTAGGCGTCCGAGAAGGACGGAAGGTGCATTAGGTTAGGCATGATCTAAGGAAAGAAAAACTCCGGATTGTTCGGCAGGCGCCGACTAATGAGAATTGTTTTAAGCCTTTTTTAGGACAAAATGGTCCGTGTGTCCGACCACACTAACGTGGCATGGAAATCGAAGGACGGACGTTTAAACAAGCTTGTCCTTCTTTCTACCAACTTCCAGCTACTCCGGACCTACCTTTCATTGGTCAATCTCGATTCAATTCGAGTATTGTCTATGTAACGGCAAACAAAAGGAGAAAGCCAGAAAAAAAAGCCTCGTCTGGTGGTATGACTACCGTGTCGTCGATCACTATCTAAGACAGGTCTAGCGTTGCATCTCGATGAATGGTCCATCCGTAAAAGCCGGGGGGAAGCTGCATGCAATTATGAGGCTCTCAATGGTCCAAACGTTTCATTCTCCAACCCCCTCTCGAGAGAGCTCCATCTTAACTATCGGAGTAAAGATGAGCTTAATAAATCGAACCAGAGCCAAAGTCCTAGAGCGATCGATCAAAACAACATCTTGGCCTTGTATGGACTGGAGTCGTTAAAGAGAAACACCCCTCGTCTCAAGAGCTTCAAGGGAACACAAGATCGCGTTGGATGTGATGGGTAATGTAATATAAATCGATTTTTTCTCATCTCCCACAATATCTTCATCGTAATCACGTCACGTCACGCCAAGTCGACGCCACTATGCATCCTGCCCAGTCGCTTACCTACCCTACCGGCCTTGATCGGATGTCGATTGTCGAAGCTCCCCCTGCAAGCTCCGGCATTGATTCACGATGTTAGCTCTATTTGGTGTTTCCACTACCTTTTCTAGGTCGAATGTGGTCGAGTCTTCGGTGGAGACCCATCACTATTTCGAAATCGTGCATCTTGTGCTAGCTCATCCGATGCTGCCGTGAAGCCAATACACCAATGTCGCCATTCCCGCGACGAAGGCTCACAGCTAAAACCTCTAGCCCGTCAGAATCTTGACGCCATTGCCGAGAATTACTCGCCCTTGCTGACCCAACCCGGGCGAAAGTCGCGCCCTTCTTTGCTTAACAATACTCTTCTCTCAAGCTCTTAATATAATTTGTAAGAATTGCTTGCCACCCTTTGTCTGCCTCGCTAAGGCATATGATTATGGAATTTCCTGCAGGAACCAGACTATTCAAAAGCATTTTCTAGCCCAAATACTGACATCGGTTTAAGCCGGTTGCAAGTCGCCACGTTATTATTGTAATGGCTGCTGAATCCAGCAGCTCCTCCACATTAGGGCTGAAGGATCGTCGACCACATTGGCTCTCGAGCCATGTGCAACGAAAACTCCTTGATCCATGCCTTGTTTCCTTTGTTTTGGGGTCAGAAGACGCCGAGTCGCTCCGTCGGCTTCCGTGCTATTGTTCCTAATAGAGCTCCGAGTGGGTACCTATGTAGTCTATCCCATGCCATAAACGCATCACCATGTTCCCGTCGTGATCCGCCGCTCGCACACTACCGGACCTTGTGGAAGATTCTATACAAAGGTAAGTGATGGTGAATCATATGATCATGTTAGCGGAAAACCTCGTGCGGTTCTCGGCTTTAGTTACCACCGCATCAATTCCTTGGCCATTGAGTCATCGCCAATGACGGTTCCGAGCATTGCGATGTTGCAACTCTACCGCATTGGATCTTCGATGCTCGTGCAAGGGTAGATTTCTTCTATTATAATACGAGCATCGCCCACCTTCGTTTTCCTACTCGTTCATCCAGCAACACAGCGAATCACAGCAAGTCCCGTGATCCAAAGGCTATATCAAACTTCCCCCTATTCACTTTGACAGTGACCGACCCCTAATAAGAACCACTCAGGCTTGCCTAGTAGGTATCAGCAAAACAAACCATCAACGCCATGGCGATTCTATTACATCGTACGAACGACGCCCTCAACATCAACCCCCCGAGTGGGAACGAGGCGCTAAGCGTGAATGGGAGCGACTGGCTATGGGCAGTAACAGCCATCTACATCGTCTCGTTTATTGCCTTCTTTGCTACGAGCTTCGTGGCACGATCTGGTGAAAAGATCTTCCACTACCTCTTCACAATCGCCCTCCTTGTCGGCTCTATCTCTTACTACGCCATTGCTGCCGACCTAGCCTACGTGGTAATCCCCGTCGTCAACTCCAAGCCTGTCGAGTCATGGGATCGTCAAATCTTCTGGGCGGAATATGTCAACTGGGTTGTCAGCTACCCTGTCATCGCAATTGCTCTGGGTTTGTTGAGCGGTGTTTCGTGGGCGACTATCACCTATAACGTTGCTCTATCATGGACCTGGTGAGTTTCTAAATGCTCGATAACCCTGTTTATTATAGATGTAGCTAACCGATACCAGGGTCATTTCATACCTCGTTGCTGCCTTCACGACATCCAACTACAAATGGGGCTTCTACGCTTTCGGCACCACGGCCTGGGCTCTTCTCGCATTCAGCACTCTTGCAGGTGGCTCGACTGCTGCCAAGCGTGTCGGTGTAGCCAGAGACCGTACGTTATTCCCCTTACATCCCCTTTCGAGAACGGGGAAACTTTAAAGAATAATAAAAACAGGCTTTACTAACTGTGATATTGCAGACACTATTCTATCCGGATGGGTTAACCTCCTGTGGCTCTTGTACCCTATTGCCTGGGGTCTTTCTGACGGTGGAAACAAGATCGGTGTGACGCCGGCTTACATCTTCTTCGGTATTCTGGACGTTCTGCTAGTTCCCTTCTTGTCGTTCACATTCCTGTTCCTTGCCCGCAACTGGGACTACGGCAAGCTGAACCTCGCATTCACCCGATACGGCCGTGTTCACCAGGGAGGTGAATTCCCCGAGAAGACGGCTACGGCCCCGACGCAACCCGTCGTCGGTGAGCAAGCCGCATAGACGAACCGAGTATTAGTATAGGCCGTGCGACTTTGCCCCGCGTTGAACGTCGATTGCAGATCTCCCGCAAGTCGCCGGATCCTTCCGCATACTCGCCTTACTTCTCCCAACCTCGTTCCCCGTCAATTATTGGTAGGCTGGGCCTGTCGCTCTTTTACGATGTGATGACTATGACCTCGTCACGAAAACTGTACGATCTTATATGCGATCTTAATTAATCCAATTGGGATCTTGGACGGTCGCAATATGAATTTATATATACCCCCTCGCTCGTTATGGAACGTTGGATGAACTGGATGAGAAAGAGCCCCGGAATTATACCCTTGGTAATAATCAGGAGTTGGAGAGGAGAGGACTGCATGTCCGGTAATAGTTAATGGTAGCTGTAGTGTCAGTACTAGTGTTGAGATAAAATAAAATACCCCTCGCTGTTCATACATATACCTGCTTACTTATGAGGTTCTCAACAACGTCTGTGGTTCTCGTGTTTCCCGTTCCTTGAATATTTACATAATGCAATGACTCAGTGACCCCCAAGCTAGTAGACGCAGACTCCACATTATACTAGCGAGGCAGTCTAACGATTTGCTCGGCCACGTCGGATAGTATATAGAGCATCTTTGACTGGATATTCATATAAGCGGGGTTAGCTCAGCTGGGAGAGCGTCAGACTGAAGTTCAACTTTAGGATCATATAATCTGAAGGCCGTGCGTTCGATCCGCACACACCGCACATGTTTTTTGTATTTTCTTCGTCTAGACTCAATTTTTTGTTTCAAATCATTTTCTATATTTTGGTGTCTGAAATACGTGCGCTGTGTTGTAAGTATAGTGAGTGATCAGCCAGACTTCATCGGTCGCTTCTACGCCTCCAATTGTTTTGGTGAGATGAGGTTGACGTCAAAATGTGGGCGAATTCTAGTCATAGAAGGGGCTGTAGATACAATTTTGGCTTATAACAAGAGATACACTACTACTATTGGGCTTGGTGAATAACTTAGAAAAGTTTTACGATGTATGGGTATAAGTATCTCGTATCAGCCATGAGAGAGCAATTAGTAAGATAGGGGTAATCGAACGAGGTCAAGCTAGTGGTCTTTATCTGTGCGAAAGAGTGTCAATGCAACAAGGTCTGCTGAATAGAAGAAGCTCCTCGAATAGACTCAACAAGGGAATGATTAACTTATGACAATCTAGAATTCTCTAGACATTACACTACTACTATCATTGGTTTACCCTGTGAATGGCGAATGAAGCGTCATATTTATTTCACTTTGATGCTAACTATACATAAGAAGCACACAATCCTAGCGACAAGTCTTCAGGGAGTCGAGATGACTTCGTTTTCATCGTTCATGGATGTTCTGGAACTTTAATATATCAAAATAATGAATTCGGATTGCGGGTGATCCCTTGGCCCACTGCGGCTCTGCTTTCGGTTACTTAGGGCTGTACCTTGGCCTAGTGTTGCGGGTCTCCTACTCTTGGAACAAGGAGAAAATGTGCAAACGAAGCTAAGATTGGAAAATTTCTTCGTCTTTCCTTCTTCTACCTAGATTGATGGAGTTGTAGTTCATGTTGACTTGCTTGACAAGCACTACATAGGACGAATAAGGCAAGATGGCCGAGCGGTCTATGGCGGTAGATTCAAGAGAAGGTCCTCTTGTTCTCTTTCAAAGAGAATCCTACTCCCGAAGGGGGCCGGGGTTCGAATCCCCGTCTTGTCAGTCTTTACTTTTTGCACCTCCTTTTTGCTCGTCCTCTATGAGGATATTCACCTTATGCTGAACGGGGGTCGGCTTGTTGGTTTCTGCTATGGGGAGTAGCTTTGAGTTTGAAATGACTCGATATTGTTTTGGAGGCAGAGGATTCTAGGGCAAGATGGCTTCACTGCTGCTGCGAATTCTGGGATACGAGAAGCCAGGACGTGGTTGACTGTTTGGAGGTTGATCCTAGGTGTTATGCGTGAGGAGGCCAATCAGATAAGTCTTTAAATCTTAAAAGTCGTAAATGAATAGACCTACATTGATTTAAACTTATTCTGACCTTGATTTACATATCGAAATAACCATTTGAGTTTGGTATTGACCTGTTTGTAGGCTCGTATCCGGATGGCCGGCAGGCATCAAATGATTGTGTGGAGAGGAAAACGAAATTCGAGATAATTCAAAAGAATAGGGTTCTCCTTTTATTCCGTATTGTGTTGGCGATTTCCCTCATGATATCTTCTACGGTCGAAACAATCACCTTATTAGGCATACATCATCTAAGACGCCCTCGAACGACTTCTCCCCTAATTTTGTGAGGTTGGGGTATTATAGCACTCTTCTTACCTAGTATCATTGCGAGCTATTTTCAACTTTGCTACGCCCTAAAGATGGCTTCACTTCCTGTCGCTATCCTCTCTGTTCTCGTCTTCGTAAGGCAGTGTCGCGCAAAGCAAGAGGATGCGGAGGGACCCGTACCGGCTGATTTCCCCAAGGCATTCATCACGGCGATGGCCGTGGCCATCATCTGCGTGATCGTTGTCCTCACGCTGGTCTGTGTTCTCGCCCACTGCTGGCAATACATACTGCGGTATCGATGGGGTGGCATGGAGTCCTCCGTCCGAACCCCTGAAAGATGGGTCGACCCGGTTTTCGAGTGGCCACAGCAGCTGATGCCGAGGTCGAGGAACAACAGAAAGAGGGAAAGGAACTGGCAGCACCGGCCGAGACCGATGGAGAAGAGGATTACTCTAGGGGCGAGAGGTACGAGATGCGAAAGTCGAGAAGGGATGCTGAGGGACTGGACACAGGACGAGGGAGTTGATTTGACTCCGCTTCGAAACGTCGATGCGAAAGGATGGGTTACTTGTTACCTGCCTGAGTCGGCAGGTATCTAGGCTGTTTGTATGGATATCACTTGAAGTGAGCCTATGCGTGTAAGAAATTACTTGTATTGCTATAATAAGCAATGCACTACTGTGTACTATTCTCGTTGCTATGGACGAGCGCTTGTTGGGTCTATTAGCATAGGGAGAGTGAAAGGAGAGTGAAAGGAGCCTAGTCGAGTACTCGGTAACCTAGAGTCTTATGAAATGACTTTCCTGAGCTGATGATTGGAGTCTGGCACATGAAATGAGAGTGAGTGATGTTTTGACCGCCAAAATAACGTGCTACAAACTAGTTTCGGCTACCGAGATAGCCGTGCGACCTGAGAGCTGCAGATAGCCAGGAGGACAGGATGACTTCGACCTCTACATTGTAGACGAGTAGTATAATGGTAGTGACGGATCATTCCACTTCTGGGCTGAGCAGCATGGGGTAAAGGGGCGATGTATTCAGACAAGCATCTTGAACTATGTCGGCCCCGAGACTTTCTCTCTAGAATTAAGTAAGGGTTTGAAATCTGTATTTTCACATGGATATTTCGAAGGCGATCTAGTGTAACGACCTTGGTAGTCGTGCCGCATCTCGGACATCAAGCAGGGTGGTCTGGGCACGGGCACAGAGAATTGGTATGGGAAATGCCACAACCGATGCCGGCACCGTCGAGTATCGAGAACTCGTAGAATTTTACTTTACTGCGTACAGAGTAGGATAGAATAGCCAACTGTAAGTCAGCATGTTCAATGCTGTGATAGTCATCGGACGGAATCTTACTGACGTAAGACGACGAATGACGGTCGGCTACCCTGTCATCTGTCGTGGACGAGACTGTGCCAGGTAACCCGGGGCGGTCGATGTATCCTATTAGTAACTCGCTGCCTCAGAAAAGAAGCGAACGATGGTACACCGCAGGCAAAAAAGGGTTACCAGCTATGCTGGTCATTTCATTAGTCCCGCTTGTTTCTAGGTAGGTGAATATCTCATGTAGGTAGCCGGTGCAAGTCGCAGGCGGCCCGGAGTTCTATTGCTAGAATGAAATTGCTACTGTCGCTCGTAAGATGTATGGATCAGTGCTTGGTTGGCATCTAGTTCCTGTTAGAGATCGGCACGCTTGACTCTCCTAGCATCTTGCTAGGTAAAGTATGTTATTGTAAGGGCAGAACGCCATAGAGCGCTAGGTGTTTCTGAATGATAACGAGCTCATAACACAGCACGGGCTGGTTTGTCTTTTTAGCTAGAATGAGATTAGTTCAACCTAGATGGCGTGGCACGATGATGGATATCGAAAGCAGGTAAGGTACTAATATTCTATAGCACGTAGGTCGTCCAGTGATTCGAGGCGAAGCTGTAGTCTTTCATTATTCCATGTGTCAATATTGACTTTTCTAGTGACATTCTATCGCCAATGGCGGAGCTTCGTGCCGATCATCTAGGTTAATAGGACATACGCGCACATGGTAGACATTTCGCGGCTGGGTTCGGAGCGGAAAGGATGCTTCAAGACAGCTAACACGTGGTCCCAGATACCGGCCTAGTTCTGCATAACCTTGTCTCTTGGGAATGATGATTCGAGACATACGGGAACTCAACTTGGCTTTCAAGTGATTTCAATATGAGCCGCTCAGACCTGTAGAGGCTGTGGAGGTACTTAATCACCTCCAGTTTGTCAACGGGTACCATACCCAGACCCAACTGATCTGAGAATGCCTATCCAGGTAGGTACCTAGTAGATAGCAGGCACAGCATCAGGTCCTGGGAGAACCGGTGCCGCTAGCCTGGGCTCTATGGCGTTTTTGGGCGCTGCGTTTTGCATGATAGTAGGACGGTGAGCAATTTTACTGGTCTAATAATTAGATGTATGGTGCTTTCGAGTCAGTACGTATACCCAGTGGAAAGGACCGACAGGGTTTCGGCCGTACATGTGTGAGGCGATGATCTGGACATAACCTATCACGATGTTAGATGCAGCCCTGATCGAAACTAAAATCGTACATAGTATCTGAGGGTACATACCAAGTAGTAGGACGAACTAACGGACCAAGGGATCGACGAACTAAATTCTAACGAACGATCCCAACAGCGATGTTGATGTCTCTGGCTTGCCCCGGACTCTTGGGGCGGCTCTCCCAAGATCAAGGTTAACGTTAGTAAAGTACCGGCAACGGGATAGATGTCGTCTCATCTTGACATCAGATGGTGATGAGTGCATTCTAAGTGCCGCTTGTCAACGTGTCATTGGAACTTAGCAGGACACCGCCTCGGTAACTTCCAACGAATTCAAAGTTCAGATGTTGGTTTCGATGCCCGTCCAAAGCTTATGTTTTTTTCGCCCCCTACCCCCTAGCTTCTAACGCCCCTACTACGCCTACTACGCGATAGCTTTGGTTCCTGATCGTCGGGCGCGTATTCTACGCTACATATAACGACTACTAATACGTATACATTGCGACGATTAGATTGTAAGAAGCTTGAATTGAGCCAATTTTTGCTTTTGATCGGGACGCCGCGCATGATACTCGATGATTTGTGACTAAGTAAAAAAGGAGATCGTCTCGGTAGCAACTCCGAGAGTGCAACGGTACATGATTTGAAGCACAGATAATCCTAGATACTCGATACTCGACCCTCGAAGGCTTTGAGTGGCGCGTACATATGAGATTATTTTGCATACTAGTCGATAAGCCACTCAAATAGCCCTGTTTTGGCAAACTGGTAGGCTGGCAGGCTGGCAGGCTGGATACTCGACATCGCCCGGAACGTTTGTGAGCCGTGACAAACACAGAAGTCTTAGTACTAGGTACTGTATCAAGGATTGTAAGATATTAGACGAGCAGGACAACCTTGAAGTTTGGCGCGATATCTCCTCGGAGTTCCAACTAGGTACGTAGGTACGTACGAAGCAGATGGTACATGCCTTCTTCTAAACGAGATCTATATTTGGAAGTTTACGTGACTGGCTTATTGTAGATGTAAGCTTAATGACTTCCTACAATATATAAATCACTTTAAGAAAGTAGGTATGAATATTAGAACCTTATATTTTGTGCAAGTATTGCTTAGAGACGATTGTCTTTTAGAGAATATCAAATTCGAAGCTGTAAATTGTATCCATGTTTCATGATTCTCATGTAGGGACCAGGCAACATGGATACCGCGTGGTCTATTCTGTACTGAAGAATTATCACGAGCGAGAGATACTTCCATACCTCTAGACTTCCACACACAGTATGTACATCCCTTCTGTATTTTGTGTTCTTACCAGGTATTTTGTTGTAAAAAACGACTCATCATAAATGATTTTTTACCAACATGATCTACATACAAACATGGCTGGTACGTGCGAGGCACGCTAATCGTAGGAATTGGTCGGTCAAGCCGGGAAGAAGAAAAAAAAAGAAAGATAAAAAGAAGCAAACTGCGTCCCATTAGCTGCCACGATGTTTGATAATCATCCACAAATATTATTACCACGTACAAAAAGGTAAGGATAGCCACACATTTGTCTTCATTTCCACCGGTTCGTCAAATGAATGAATATAGTACTTAGGTTATCTCTCGTACGTTAGGTATGCAAACTGTTCCGCGGATAAAATATCTATATAATTTTAATACCTACATGTAGGATCGTTTCCCGTACATAAACCTGTATGGGGATGTATGGGATGTAAGTAAGTTACTAGGCTGTCAGGTTGCTAGGTGTTTGAATGGTTTGAATGGATCCATCATAGAATTTACGCGAGTCATGAGTACTTTCTCTACTAGTACTTCAAAGGGTACTAGTCCGTGCTTTCGCGTACTGTAATGTCGGTTCCTCCCGCCGTTTCGGTAATAGGTTAATGGGAAATGGGGGGAGGGGGGAAAGAGAGGACGGCAAGACGGGTCTACTATTTTGGCGCCGCCGCTAATCAAGACTAGGTAAGCAAGATCGAGCTCACTAAGAAGGTCACTAAGAAGCAACTAAACAGCCAAACAACATGAGCCACCAAGCCTCAAAGCTTCAGGGCTGTTGGTGCCTTATATTTTTCTGAGACAAAAGTTCTCTAAGACGCGAACTGTTCAGAAGCTTCAGATGAATGAAAAACCCTGGCTCCTGGGAGTCTAGCTGGTTGGTCTGCCGCCTGGTTGGGTTCCACTGGTTTACACACTGCAGCGCTACGGTCCAGCGGTCCTGCACGTTCCATGAGCCATCAGCTTCCAGGGCTGTGAGAAAAAGAGAGCCGACATCCATTGTCAACGTCCGATGGATGACGGATCAGAAGTATACATATACAGTATGCCCAACATGTCCTAATACCGTCTCCGGTCCAAGGAGGCGGGACTGGGTTAAAGATGACTGTCGACGAATGAGATTCCTTCGGGGATTTGTGCCCGGTGTGAAATTGAGTGGAGGACCTTCCATTCTTATACAAGCCGCTTGGACAAAAAGTTCCTTTTATCCCTGTCCATGGAATTGGGTGTTGGTCCTATTGGTCCCAGCTTCCATCCAGGATGCACTGTGAGTACATAGAAGACATCGTACTGTGGGCATGACTTTCCCAGACATGGATCAAGCGAGGGAAGGATTTGGGGTTTTCTATCCATTCGAATCCACTCGAGCCCACACCAACCTATTAGAACATTAATCTCATTGGCGAGACTCGGCCCACAGGTAGGGAACCAGACGCAATCGATCTCCACTTTGCCATCCCGGTTACCACTTTAAACCTTCCCGTACCACCCCGGTTGATTTGCTCGGGCCAATCCCATCATGCCTTCCATTGCATACCCTACCAACCCAAGCCCATCTCCCTTGCTCTTTCTCTGCCTCTCAGTCCCTCCCCCAGTTGCTTGTGCTATCGCCCAATCTGCCAAAAATCTCACTAGCAACTTTTGGGGCAGCTGCTGGGCCACCCTCTTGCTTCTCAGTGGCTCCCACGCTTTTCTGATTTCTCAAACTAAGCCCACTTTAGTCCACTGGAGAATCCACATTTCCACAATTCCACGCTACCACGCTACCACACTACGCTGGTCTCTCCCTTCTTTGCTTGCCCGGTCCGGCTCTTTTCTTCCTCTTCCCTCTTACACACATTAAACTTTCGACCGATCATCCTGACGACAAAACTCAACCAAGGCCCGCCAGATTCGCAGCACTGCGAGCCTACTTCCTCGTCGTCGGTAAGGTCCAAGTATACGATAGTTCTGAACCGTCGAAACTTGAGTTGATTTCCGACCAATCTGCGAATCCACGAATCAAGGACCCAAGGACCTAGGACCAAAGAGACAAATCCCCGGGAAAAGGTGTCGCTGAATTTACTAATATTTCGTTGTTTCGTTGTCAGTCAACCACCGTCGAACCCGTCATCTGCTGCCGATCGTCCTGCATCGTTCTCGAGTTGCCTCGCGCTAGAAGCCAGCGCTTCGGGTTCCTTTCAAAACAAACTTTATCCTCGACCCAATTTGACGGAATTTTCTTTCCACTTTCGCCAAGCCAAATTTCATTCATTTATGTCCGCCAGCAGCTTAGACCTAATTCCATTTTCCTGGTTCTGGCTCTGATCCTGCTTCAACTGACGGTCCGAACGTTTGGTTCCCGTTGGATTGCCGGTAGGATTAGGCTTGACAACGCCTTAAATTCAACCGATCAATATTAAACCTATTTTTATTTTAAACAAAGGGCAAAATAATTACTGCATATCATCAAGATGCTCCCCATTCAGGTACGTCGCAATCATAACCGAACCCGATAAGATTCTTAAACGGTCCAACTTTGTTTTCGCGTTTGCGAAGTCTATATCAATGATTTTCGTTTGATTTTCGTCTGAAAATTTTTATTCTAAACGGTTAAGCTTGCCGCGGCACGTTCAACTGTAATGGTTCAAAAAAACTGATATTTGGTTATGATTTAGCCCGAGTCAAACATGGCCAACGCCATGGCTCCCCAAGCTGACAGCAGAATGTATGCTCGAGAGCACCGCATCACTAAAGGCGGTAGACATCTATGGTACCAATTGGAAGTTTTGCAGCAACCCGAGCGTGCGAGAGCATGTGGTTCTGGTCCCAAATGTATGGTTAAGCCACTCGCCACGTTTTTCTAACCAATACCAAATTTCTATTTGTGACTGACCGAGGAAATAGCTTCTGCCGATCGTCGGCCTGTTGACCCGCCACCTGTCGTCACTTTGAGAGTCTTTGAGGGAGAGCACTTTGAAGGAGCTAGAGATATCACATTCGACTACAATGTCGACTTTTTCTGTTACGCGTCGCTTGAGCACGCACGCCCTATGGCCCATGGCAGAGTACAAACTCCTGCAGCCACGTCACCTCCCGTCCTCACTGGATTTCCCGTGTCGGGGTGCTGCTATCTAGATAGGCCTGATCCGGCCGGATACTTCCTATTCCCGGATCTTTCAGTCCGTCACGAAGGACGTTATCGACTAGTGTTTAGTTTGTATGAGTTGATTAAGGAGGACCAGGACCAGGACCGGGATGCTCCGCCTCAGGATCATGATGACGGCATGTCAGACTTGAATGCCGGAAATGCGAACCACCGTATGGATCTCAGATCGACTGAATTCACTGTCTATAGCGCGAAGAAGTTCCCAGGACTGACTGAGAGTACGTCGCTAAGTCGTACCGTTGCTGAGCAAGGCTGCCGTGTCCGTATTCGACGTGATGTGCGCATGAGGCGACGTGACACGAAGGCGAATGCCGCTAGTGAATACGACAACAACGCAGAAGACGAATATGCTAGGCGCCGGAACCGAACACAGACTCCGGAAGCCTACCGCGCCCGCTCCATGAGCAACTCTAGCATGGACCGGGCTAGCTACGTCCCGGATCATCAGCGACGTCCTTCGAATGCCGAGTACGGTCCTCCTCCACCTCCGTTGTACCAGAATGGTGGCCCACAGCCTTCAACTATGCTCAACTTTGGCCACGCCGGGAATACTGGGTTTGCTCCGCCTTACGGACCTGCGCCAACTTCCGGTCAATCTACACCGGTGTCTCCTGCCGCTCCTATGTTCCCTCAGAGTAATAATTTCCCGCCCCCACCTCCATCGCCTAGTTATGCACCCCCTGGCTACCCACATTACGACTCAGCTAGTGACCAGGAGATGAGGAGACGGTCGTCGGCAGGTTACTCTACTATGTCTAGCAACCCACCTGCTCCATACCCCCTCTCAAGGGCGGCTCCGAGGCCCCCTACTGCATCATCCATCGGACCTATACCTTCTCTTTCGTCCATGATCCAAAGCCCGAAGATGTCACCAAGCCATTATTCCGATCGATCTTGCTCGATATCATCACTTTCTAGGTCCACTTATCCTCAACCCGAGCCGCGTTCGATGAAACGCTCTATTGACGAGCTTACGACGAGTACTCAGCAAGGCCGTAATGTTAACGGAGATCGCCCATCGATCGACTATCCCGGAGTTCCCTTCTACAGGCGTGCGGATGGCTCAGAAAAGGCTGCCAATTTCCCCGATCTAGCGTAGTGGTTCTAGCATGTTCATTGATGTTACGAATGACCATGCCCAGGGTATGCTTGCATTGGCGTTGAGCGATTTTACGGCGCCAATGGTTTTTGAGGCCCTCGATTTTGTATATATTACAGGGCCATCGTCGTTGCTGGCGCTTTCCCTTTCTTTTGTCTTCGACACTTTATCCCATCACTCATTCACATTGTATACACCATTTTAGCATGCTTGGCTCTAGCTAGGGGGGTTGCCTCGCGATATCTATGCCATTTTCCTTCGGATGTACAGGGGACTTATAACTTGAGGTCACTAGAGTTTTTACCATGGTCGCGAGGTTCTGCACGCAACAAGCAGGCGGTTATTAGGACGGAGCCAAATCGGCTGGGCGTGGTTTGCTTAAGACGCAACTGTTAATGTTGCAAGCATATCTACGGGTGTTTGCGATACCAAGGTCGCTACTTGGCTGGCCTTTAAGGCCTAGCTTTCGATTTTATTGTGTTATTCTCAGGTTAAGGAACAGCGATGGTTTTGTATATATATGGAAATAGGAAAAATCTACACCTTTTAGATAACTTATTGAAACTGGCCAAATGTGTATGATATCTTACAGTGACTCACACCTTCTACCACTACCAAGACCATGTAATGATGAAACTGAGGTAGTTCTCAGGCGAGCTAGCAGTACCTACCTTAGGCCTGGCCTTGTCTCAAAACAGTCGTATTGAAGTTACGGGGGCATCTCAATATAGAGTAACAGGCGTTACATCCCCCATGCTTATAGTGGATTGAGCGAACTATATGATGTTTCACAGATATCATTGTTGCTGAAGCGTAGGCCAAGTTGAACTTGGATATGATGATAGGTATCATAAAAACGTGTACGAGGTGAGCCTGTGGCAAGCTAGCCCGGTCTGCATAGCATTACTAATGATTATTCCGAATTCATATGTTTCTATTGCCACTATCTATATAACCTTACGCGGCTTGACCAGCCTGGCAACATATTATATCATACCAACATTCTGAGCGTATGGAATTGATTCTGCACCCTTTATCTTTTTTATGCCACGGACTTGAAGAAGCGCGCCGATGACCGAGCATAACCGAAACTAGTCGGCGCTCTTATGAATTATGATGCCAGATCAAAGAAGTATTTCTATATCTTGTGTCGGGAGCATTGACTTAAAGCCATGTGTAGGGTTACCGAGTAATAGACTTGGTCCGGTTCGGGTCGCTTAATGATCTGAATCTGGATCAATGAAACGTCTTCCCGGTCTGGTCGATTTGGGACCCAAGGATTTGATGGTTCTATGGCGGAATAGATCAAGATGTGGTCGGAGCGTACATGAATCTATCATGGGGACCATGGAGGTAATAAGATAACTATGGTTTGAGAGTCAGTTCGCGATGATTTGCACTAGTAGAATGGAGCCAACATTCACAGTGGATCTCAAATATCTGGGCAACCACATGTATTTAATCCACTAATGCCACTAAGACCACTAGGGTAACAAGGAAGGTACAGTGCATTCACGCACCTAGCCAATAGCCAATATCACCAATACTACCTAATAATTAGCCAGTAATTAGACTTGGTTCAGCGGGTACCTACGTTAATTGACACTAATTGACCCCAAATCATCCAATTCACCCCCCAATCCCAAGCTGCAGATTCCGTTGCCCCCCGACCCACATGCAATTACCGACCAGGGTAGATATTAAACAAGTCATTGGTCAATCTTTTGTCAAAGTAAACAAATCATACACAAATCTCAGTTCCAACATCCAACATAGTACTCCAGCTTCATCCTCCACCGCTTTTTTACTGATGAATTCCTTCGCCACTCAACTTCTACCTTGAAGCTACCAATACAGCCGCTGCAATATGGCCTCAGATACCTCTAGGTCACCGACCGAATATGGCGGCTCTCGTCCACCGACGTCACGCTTCGTAGAGGGGTCAATGAACGACCGAGTCAGCGCTACACCGCCGCCACAGTATCTCGGCCCTGAGGAATTGAAGGAATATGAGAAGCAATTCTACACTGACAGACCTGTCACACGAGGCGAAACTCGCAAGCCACGCCGTCGGCCCTTCTCTGAGAGCAGTATGCCGGAGGTCAACGCTCAAGATCACGTTATATCTCATAGGAAGAGTACAAGTTTCTTCGAGCGAGTCCGCGGTGTATTGAGATGGAACTCGTCTTCCCGTAGCAGTGCTAGCTCTCAGAAGCAGGACTCTTCAAAGAAGCACACCAGCCTTCAAGAACCGCCGCTGTCTCCTCGGTCGCCATGCTCACCACAGATGGACCATCTCCGAGCGGCCAAGTCACACTCTGAGATATCTTACCACAATCTCCCCGAGCTAGCCAACTTTGGCAGCGGCGCTAACCGCCCGACTCGCGAGGATGTGATGCAATCCTACAATCAATTGATGGCGAGCGGCTTCTTCCAACAACATGCCATACAGTCCACACGCCACGCAGGTCCCGGTGCTCGTAATGTTAAGCGTTGTTCGGCACCGCCTATGCCTACAATCCCTGGTTCAGCACCATGCACCCCGCATATGCCACGTTTCCTGTCTCCAGAGCCAATTGAGTCACCGAGCCCGTCTCAGAGTCCAATCAAAACAGGTCGACAAGGACGAACAAACGAGATACCAGAGCTAGAGGATGAGGATGAGTGTCCTCCCGTTGTCAAGAACAAGCCTTCTCGCCGCAGTTCTCTTCGTGGTCGTAAGCGTAACCGGGTAGATACGGAAGAATCATCCAGCAATGAGAACTTAGCAGTTTCGGCACCGTCAGCCTTTTCCCAACCGCTTAGGAGAGTTGCGAAAAAGCTACGCAAGATGCCGTCATCAGCCAAGGATGTGGAAATGTCAGATGCTATGGTTAGCCTTCCACCCTCTACATCTATCGGTGGCACGATGTATCTCAAGGAGAAGGCGGTACGCATGCGTGAACCCTCCCCTGCACTACCGGAGCTCAGCAACAGACGCACCGATTACCAGAATCATGGACACTTCCAGCCCAAACCACGCAGGACGTTCTCAGGTAGTAGCAAAGGCGAAGGCCACAGGCTTAGAAAGCGTGGCAAGTCGTCCTCTTTGCGATCTCGAGAAGCAGAATTTGAGACTTGGGGCATGGAAGGCGAGCGCCTATCTAATGATAGCATTCGCCAGGACTCGACAGCGATGAGCGAGGCTGAGGCAGCGGAAGAGCTGGCTCGATCAAAAGAGGCTACACCGCTCCGGGTCGTACCCAATGCCAACCGTGGTATCCCCTCAGTCCCACGCATCCCTGATCAGTACCACTTCTACCACAAACCGAACGCCCACCATGATTTCGAGAACGAGAATGAGAACTCGGAGTGGCAATTTGGCGAAGCCCTCTAAACAGAATTTTCCCCCAAAATACCAGACAGATTGTAGGGGTGGTAACAGCCGGAAAAACAGACGACGGCTGTTACTTCTCATGACCTTTTTTACTTTTTTTTGGTTTCGTTGTTTTTTATGAATGATGACGACCTCTCACGAACAAGCAAGTACGAAAGGAAAGCACGGCGTTTGCTTCTATTCCGGACGGATATATCCCTTGCTTTTTATTATTCATGGCCCCAATGGCCTCATTCGTTTTGAGATATCTTTTTTCTTTTCCCCCAGAACATGATGATGAAAAGAAACCTTATGAGCATGACCTTACGACCATCTACCTTTCTCGCTACCGCATTTTCCGGAACATTGGCTCCTCTCTCTTGCTTGGACAGAGAAGACGATTTGGAAAAAAAGAAATTGACCTACCCTTCGTGTACGACACTTTACCACAACAACTACCGCTACCATCGCCACCACCACCACCAACCAGTGGGGCATGGATACCATTTTTCTCGACGACGGGCGTATGCGAGTAAGCCACACAACAACAACAACCCACCAACTCAGACCCGCCCCGCCGGCACATTTTTTCTTATTGTTTCCTAGCTCGACTTTTCGGGGTTGTCATATCTGGGTTTCGGGTAACGGGAATCGGAAACGGGGAAATCAATCAATCAACATCGGGGGTTTTTTGACTTGTAATTATAATAGTACGAAAAAGGGGCCTTACGCGGCCGTTATGATTCGATGGGCAAAGAAAAAAGAAAAGGGTTACATTGTTGCTGCAATCCGTGGACATGACAATACCTTGAGTACCTAACCTTACTTATTCGCGGGTGGGAAACTACCTAAATAAGAGTTTGTCTATAGGGATCCTAACGTGACGTTGCCTGTTTGTGCTTTTTTCGTTGTGACTTGGCTTGGTAGTGTTTTCCGATGACGCCGCCTCCTGATACGTAGATGACGAGATCCTCTTCGTGACACGTTTGTAATGGTAAGTATTGGCTAGGTATACGAAAATTCGCTGATGGGATATCCTGCGTTTTTGATTAGTTCGATGAGCGAGAAAAGCGTTAGGTCTTTGGGTAAGAAAGTATAACCTGGGTAACATATCATATCTACTAAAGTACATATATGGATGTACACCGTGTTTCTACGAGATCATGGACTAACGTATACGCATCCAATAAATGCCTATTTTATCAACTTAGCTTAGGTTCGATGTGAGGCTGAGTATGATGACGAGTAGTACTAGAGTCATCCTTCAAATTCTCGCTCAAACCGAATGTTATAGCCACGTGGTATGGGTATACAATAGAGGAAGCAGCAGATTTTAGAAATCATCCGTATGATAACGAGCCTTCAGACCAATCTTCGAGGTCTATCTAGCACTATGCTCACTACACTAACGAGCCGAGCCGTGCCGTCGCGCCATGCCGTGAAATATGCGATTGGCCTTGCCTGGCTCGCCACAGCCCCTTACTCAAATCAATGGGGGCCGCGTGTAAGTACGTAAAGAAAAAGCCGCGCGTGAGCTCCGCGAGGAAGAGAGCCCTTCTTCGTTTTTTTTTTAAATCGCGGCCGGATAGTTTCCCTATGAGTCCTCCGTGAACCCGTTGAAACCCCCCTTTCCATTCCTTGATCAAGCCCCGAAAACCCAACTCCATAAGCATGCAACCCTGTTCCGTTTCTCGCGAGAAGTCTGTCTCGGTAAGGAAATAGAAAGGAGAGAAAGAAAACACATAGGGAATGAAAAAAAAAGTCGATTCGCCTAGAAATGAAATGCCCGCCGTTTCTCATGGTATCATTGCCGTCTTCGCCTGAATGATGAATGAGAAAATGTCTATTGTACAGTGTAAAGTTCGTATTAGTGAATGAGTGGAAGTTGTGTTGGTCCGTCCATAGGGGTTTGCGTAGCCATAGCGAGGGTCCTTTAGGCGCTACGGTCGACCGTCCTCGTAGGCTTGTAACCGGGAACCTCGTTGAACCATCCTCTCTGCTCGTCGTACTTGTACGCGTGGAACTCGATGCCGTACGGCTTGGGCTCGATGGCATACAGCATGCCAAGAGGCATATCCAAGTCCGCAATGTCATCTCGGGTAAGGTCCATGAAGTAAGCCATCAGGACACGGCATATCGAACGATGCCCAATGATCATCACGTGATCTTTGATTCGTTCGATCTCTCGTACCATGTCTCGGAGGCGACTGATAACTTGGAGGTAACCCTCGCCACCGACGCCAGGGTAGACGTAATGAAGTTTGTCCATCTTACGCTTCATGTACTCATCATTGTGAGTACGAGCAATGTCCTCGTACGTCAAACCCTCAAATTTGCCTGCGTTGAGCTCGTTGAGCATTTCCCAATTCTTGACGTCGTAATCTTCGTCTGCTTCGAAGTGCTGAGCCGTTTGTATGCTGCGCATCAGCATCGAAGTCCACACGCAGAAGTTCTTCTCATCAAGCTCCCGGCTTAGATCGGGATAAGGAGGCGACTGGTCTCCGGGTACAGGAGGGAACGAAGCTTGCGCAATCTTGTCCTTCTGTTCTACTAACCATTCCTGGCGCTTCTGTGTGATGAATTTGTATAGGACCAAACTATACAGATGGCCACGATCGGTTAGTTCCGAGTTGCCTCCAATCTTGCCAAGCTGGTTATCCGCGGATTGGCCGTGGCGGGTGAGCCAGATCTGCCTCGGAGACAGGTTGAAGGAGGATAAGTAATGAGCGATGCCGCTGCTTAAGAAGCCCCCTAATCCAAAGTGGGTAAGCTTCTTTCCAACGTCCGTCATCTGCCATCGTTATTAGTACGCATAACTATAAAGTCGGGTGATTGCCTTTTCTCACCTTGATATATTGCATCTCATGCTCCTCCTCATAGTCACCTAGGGGCACATAGGCACTTTCGTACGCCTTGACACGCTCCTTGAAATCTGCCAACGATTTGACAGGATCTTTGTCTTTGTAGTCGGGACCGGAAAGCTTCAGGCGCATGTTCGCTTCCAGAAGATTGGGGTTCTTGCAAACGCTCTCGATGAACAGAATGCCTAACTTGGGCTCTCTAGCCTTGATGTGGTTGAAAAGATTTTGTCGACGGTGAAGTGTGCTGTTGGTGGCATCGAGAATGCCGACTGAACCTCCACCACTGATCAGGTAGTCCAGCAACTCATTCAAGGTATCGATGGCGATCTCCTCTCTCAGTTTGGATGCCTGCTCGTTATTAGGGTCGAAGAACTTGGCAGATTGGTCCATCGGCTTTGGGGCGGAGTCGTCCTGATCGTTCTTCCGAGCCGGAGACTCGGGTGGCTGGGCACCATTCACCAAGATGGTAGCCGTCTGAGGGGGCATATCCATAGAACTCTCTTTACGATGCAGAGTCGGCGAGGCCACGGTCGCAACACGTCGTCGGTTACCAACGTTGAATATTCGCGTATTATGTTGCTGCCAAGAAAGATATCTCCGAAGCTTCTTGGTGATGTACGACTTGCCCCTAGCCGGAAGACCAACCATGATAATAACTAACTTTGCCGCGACATCTCTATCTGCTATCTTTCCGTCGGGAGAGATGAGCGATCGGGTCATCCCGGGAATACTGAGTGTTGTAGCATGAGGTCGAACCCGAGGGGTCTGCGAACCGGAGTTTTGTCTCACAGGCGGACTATCCCGGAAGGTCAGTACAAGCGGTTTCGGAGAAGCAGAGGGAGCGCGAAATGGAGAACTCACATTCTGGGCGAGGCGGGAGCAGTGGAGGAGATGCTCTTCGTGTATGGAGAATCGTTAGATGGAAGCGTGGGAAAATCGTGGAAGGTAGCTCCCCCGGGCACTTCATTCAGGGCCCTGAGCGCGGTAGCCAAGGAGGAGGGATGCGCATGGGGATGCGCCACTGGACCAAGACTAACATGTGGGAGATTGTTGAGCGTAGGCGGCGCAAGGCCCTTATGGCTCGGAGTGCTATGATGAGATATAGCTAAATTGTCGCCATTCAAGGAAGCAGGCGTAGGTGGTGTTCCCGATGCGCCATCACGAGAGACAGTAGCAGTAGCCAGATTGGCGTCGAAACTCGTCGTCGGGGGTTCCGAGTCGTTTGCAATGGCTTGCTCTGGCGGCGTCGGAATTGATCGGGGAATTGCTGAACCGGACACTATTCGCTGATTGCTCATCGCCGCTCTGGCAAGCGATGATTGTTGTGATTGAGATTGTCTACGAACGGGTTTGCGATCTATGAAAAAGTGAAAAATGAAAAAAATGATTAGTTGCGTTTGTCTAAATAAAATCTAACCGATAATCGGGGCACGGAGATGTGAGGTAATGAGGTGTGAGGCGCTAAGTGCAGATGTGCAAGTTTTATGCAAACTTACAGAAACAGGAGATTCAAGGTGGGATGTCAAGTCTTATGACGGGTAGGGTACTTCAGGTATCGACGAATGTTGTTTGATGAAATTAAGGGGAAAAAACGAGGCAAAGGTAATTAATTCTCGTGAATAGGGAATGAGGAATGAAGAATGTGATATGATGGTGATGACGATGACGATGTATCGGGTAAAAAAAAAATAAAAGAAGTTTTCAATTAGATACTTTTAAAAACTTTCTTTCCATTGATGATTGGATTGTATGGATTGTATTGAATTGAATTGACTTGACTTACCTTGAGGATTAGTATTAGAATATTGGTGCGTAGTTGATATGCTGCATTCGATCGGCGCAACAACTTCGAGAGGACCAGGTCCCTTTACGTGCAATCGGGGAGTCATAGTAACAAAAAAGTAACCTAATGACCTAGGTACCGTGTGGATAGAGTGGATAGAGTGGGCAAAGTAGGTGTCTTGCTTTCGGACTTTTCAGGGTCTTAACCTTAGCTAGTTTAAGGTTTTTTTAGTGCAGACCGCTAGTACAGACAGAGTCAATACCAAGAGGTACGGTAGATTGGTTACCGTCCAATATAAAGGCAGGAGCGTGAAGGAGGGTGAGGAAGCTGCAGTAAGGTAGCACCTAGAAGGACTATGCGCACTATGTAGTACCAGCAGAAGCGAAACCGGCGAATCGGATGAGGCTAGAAGGTAAGGTAAATGTAATTGTGCAGTAGCCCTGGAGAGCTTTTTTCGATAGGCTTGCCAATCTGTGCCAATTGACAGGACCTTCCGACCGTCGTATCCGTCTCGTCGGTTCCTCACACACTGCCACTAAAGCACTAAACAGTCTAAACTGTTAAAACTTTCGTCGAGCGTTGCCACTAACGCAAAAGTCGAATGTCGTCTACCGGTTCTTGGTCGAGGCGCAAATCTCATTACTCGATTCAATTGCTTCAGCTTTTTCTCACTACGCAAGAACGCACGATGCACAACGGACCGATATGCGGTGCAAGCTGTACACAAAGCCGCGTGCGGATGCGAAGTGAGAACCACAAGCGAAAAAAAAAAAATTCGAGAAGGCGACGAAGTGTTGGATGTTAAAATGTAACGTTAATGATGACGTTTTTAAGGTGACGTTCTAAGGCGACACAAAAAGTAAATCGAGGTGAACTGAGGTGAATTGAGGTGAATTGGGGTGAATGAAAGTCGTTGGTATTATTGATTTAGTCTTCGAAAAATTCGGATCTTGGAAACTTCTCGAGACTCGTCGTCGGTTGTGATATCACCTCTCCTTCCGGAGGCAGAGGCAAATATGTTGATATGATATAAAAAAGAGTGGCGCCCCTCTCCTCTATGTGTGGGTCGACAACGTTGATAGATGTGGGCTGTGGGCGCAAGTGGGCAAAGTATGAAGTATGAGTAGGTAGGTATGATGTCGATTTTCCAAGCTGCCGTCAGCGGTTGCGGCGTTCCTGACGTTAATCACATACGTCCTCACAAGTTCCTGGTCGTCGTAATATGGGAACGTGGTAAGGCTCTGGCCTCTGAGGTTCAGGGCTTCAGGGCTCTGTTTGACGACTATGGGGCTGCACTCAACAGTTGGCCCTGTTTCAACCTTGGCAGGCCTCTTCGATATGAAAAGCCAAGCCAATCCGATGCTGATGAAGCCGAAAAGATATTATGTTCTCTCACTTCGAGACAGATAAGCACAGAGGCTGAGCGTCTTGGCCGAGATCGACAATATTGTTTGCAGGCAATGCTGGTTCGGTGTTTCTGTTTCGTAGTTGGCGGCTGATGCGGATTTAAGACCAGCTGCGTGTTTTATAGAATGCCACAGCAATAACTTATAGTTTCACCGAAGGGCTGTCTTCAAACACTAAGATATAATTAAGCGTTCGAGCCAAGAGAAGAGACTAAACTAAATAGGTAGGCACCTGGAGTTTGCACCTGTGAGTTTGGAAGTTTAGGAGGAGTCTTGATCAGCTAGCAAGTTAGTCGCGGAGAGCCAAGTAACAAAGTCAGCGTGGACAGCTTGGAGGGATGGATGACAGGATTGTACGTATGTATAAGAAAAGCCTACTGCTCCAAAGTGACCAAAGTAATCAAAGCGACCGAAGTGACTCGTATAAGCTACCAAGATCGGTTTTCCAGGCAGGCAATCGTCAACAAACCACGCATCTACGCATTCACCCATTCTTAGCCATCCATCTCGAAGCTCCGAGCTGGTGAATATACTACACCGATTACTATGTACAGCAATTACACCCGCTTATACCTAGTATTACCCGCCTGTCATTGGACCTTAGGGCTAGATGTCTATGGATGTCTATTCCGACCGGAGGAGGTCTCAGTATGTACGCCATGTAAGTGCTATCGCGATTGATTCGCTGACTCGAGATCCCAGGTGGTGCCTGGGGGAGTCTGCGACGTAATCGTATTTATCGCGCAATGGGAATTACCACTTATTAAGCCGCTGAGAGGATGTGAATGAAGAGCGTGGGACTGCGACGCTCGGCCAGCCTGCTAGCTTAGCAGCTTACATAGTAGCAGCTTAGAAGGAGTATGTATGTGGCATTGTGGCATGCAATTTCCTTATTGGGCTTTCCAAATTCGGTTGACCTGCCCCCTTTTCATATCTCACAGTACTCTCTAGCACTCAACATAACTCCGAACTTGGCGACATCTCTATTCTGCTTATCCCATGGGCAATTCCCATGTTAGTTTTAGATTGTGTTCTCGGCGCCGAGACGGGCGCGAGTTGCGTGGCTTACGCAGTGCAACGGCATGGCTTAATTCCTCTTCAGTGCTATGAGAGATTTACCGGATCTCCGTCTTGGCGATAGCTTCTTTTTTTGGACTTTATGCATGGATATAATATAAGGGAGGCGTCGGACAATGTTTTGCGCCCAACCATTTGCTCCAGGGCTGAATGTGAGTATCCCAGTATTTCCCCAAGGGGACCAACTAAACCATCTGAACCATTCGAGCCAACTAGCAAATCCCTCGTGATCTGAGATCAGCGCAGCTGTGAGATCCAATGGTCGCGAGAGTTGAAGCTCCAACAAGCTCTTTTTGTTGAACAGTAGCACAGGGCTATCAATTCGGTATAGACTCACGTGAAAGTAATAACGTAAAAAACCAAGATCTGCTTCTTCGCTTCGATCTCAGCTTCGTCACATGGCCATACATCGCAGTAGTTTTATGTACCATCTTGCATTTGTCGCGTTCCAAGGCTCATACCCAAGACTCGGTTGTAAGTTGTGCAACCCAAAGCTGGGGAAGGGATGCTGACTGGGCAGCTCTGCGGACTGCGCTTTGGTTCGGTATTGTCAATATAAATTTGAGCTATAAAGTACATACCCAGCTCCAGCCAAAGAGTAGGCGTAGATAGACGTACACAAGCCGTTGCAATAAATACCGCAGAAACGTTCATTCTACGGTTGCGAACCCACGTGTTGGATCAAGAGCGCAGCATTCGTGGGGAAATAAGAGGAAGGAGATAAGACCTCCGGTCTCATTGAGGGAATACTGTTTCCGTACACACGTCGTCCCAACCCATCTCCCCAATCAATATCGCGTAGCCTCATGGTGGGGGAGCGAATCAAGAACAATAAACCCCACGATTAATCCTTGCCTCGGTGATAGGAATTATGCAAATAAGCAGGGACTACCTTGAAAAGCAAGCTAAATGCTGCACACTACACATGTATATATCTGGTATGGCTCAACAAACGTAAGGGGGAAGGGCGAAGAGGGGAAGAAGGAGATTGAAGAAGAAGAAGATTGATGACGATGAAGAAGGGAAGGAAAATGAATGGTGAGATGATGAGGAACATGTGATAGTAGGTAGGTACATGTAGATAGCATAGCCTAGGTACCTAGGTATCTAGTAGTACGAAGAGCGTTATGACGTATGAGTATAGATATTTGCATAAGTTACACCATATGTACACGTTGAATAATAATTATACACACACCGATGACGTTTTATACTTACATCACAATACATGTTTCCTTAAGCAAGGACGAGTCATAAATTATTTAGAGTCTGATATTCACGGCAAGAACGCCCATCCCAATGGACCTGACGTAGATACCCATATTGTACATTGTACATACATACAAATTACATATAATCGATGACCCCGCACCAACGATGTGGGGGAGAGTTATTCATACCAGGCAGGTGCAGTTGCGATTTGACATTCAAAGGAAGCTCAATACATATAAGGATAGCTACTAGGTACCTATGTATAACGTGTAGAATGCTTAGTGTCATTTGTAGGTACCTAGGTAAGATCAAGGTACTCTGTAGGAAGGTACGGCGGTTTGCTTCAAGACGACTTCCCTAAAATCGACGCTAAAATCACAGCTTCGAACTCTAATAATTCAGGTACGTGCCTCGTAGCTCCAAGGCGACAAATCAAAACCTAAGAATTTGCAGGGGTCCAGTGGGTGATCTTCCAGTCCGTCCCACTTCTAAGTTAGCCTACTTACCTTTTTATTTTATTTTTATCTATCTTCATCTTCATTTTCTCTTTACATGATCAGAGTCACTTCCTATCAAGTCATCCGGAAGCTATTCGAAATTGCAATACCTACAACTTCCGACATCAGCTTTGGAGGTTCGTTCCTTTTCATCTCCCGTTCTACCCATTACGTGACCTGATAATCGTTACCTCTTTACCTTCCATCTTTTCTCAACACGGCCAGTCTTGCTAACTATTCACAAAGGCTTCCACTCTTCACTTCTTAACCTGATCTCCAGCATATCCTTCATTTACCCATGATTCTTCCAGCCATTGAGCATTATGCTTGGGGAACTTTTTCTCATGGTTAACGCTTGATCCAATACTCGGAATCGATCTGAATTGCATCAACCCAAACATTGGATCCTGACTTAGGATAATTTCATCTGGACGATACCTGTCTACCCCAACCAGTAGTTGCACATTTTACCCACTGAAATCATTCGTCCTGTGGCCTCACGCCTCTCCTCTCTCGCATCGCGAAACCAAACAACACTAGACGCTTTGTTATATTAAGAGTTTCAGCTATGAGCAGTAAAGCTGTTAAGACCGTGGTTGAGACGCTCGACCCAATCGCGAAGCGTTTACTCCCGTCCAATATTTCCAATGGAACTTTGGTGTCGTTGAAATCAGTACAGGAACTCCGGGACATACTGTGTCTCTTTCCAGTCTACATTACGCGAGCTCCTCAACAACACACCTCAGCGATCTTCGGGTAAGTTATCACGACTGTTCCAGAATCTCTATACTGGCTAACGTTGTCGATTACAGTTTGGCTAAGCGTCTCACTGGAAGTGATGGAGTCCGAAACCTTCCGCACCTTCGACGATGTCTCAAACCAGCCGATCTTCCACTCCATCTCAAAAATGCTTTCGTGAACGAAGGCAATGGCCGAAATATCCACATGAACAAGTCGCAATGGCTCTATACAATTATCGGTCCGAAGTCAGAACTACAGTTCGAGCAGTTACAGCGCGAGCTTCGTTCCCTTCTAGGCACGGAGGACGAAGTCTGGTTGGCCGAAGTTATGGTGCCTCTGGTTGCCCCCAATTCTCAAGCTCAGGCCATAATGTGGTCTCAAGAGTTTTGGCAAAGCATTTATCGAAAGAATAACCCCCTTGGCCCGCATCCTCATAACCTTGTTAGGGCTGAAACAACTATTTCTTACGATGCCTCAATTTGGCTTTCTATGGCTGACTCGATCGCGAAGAAAGCTAAGAAAAGTGGAATGGGCGAGTCTATTGGTGCTGTTATCGTAAAACGCACGATTCCTGGAAGGCCTGACCAGGGAAAAGGCAACAAGAAACAATCTTGTAACCAGAAAGAGGAAGATTGCGACCAAGACGCTGGCGAGAATGGTCAGGAGGGTTGTGACGAGAAGATCAGCGATGGTCACAACTCAGATGCCGCCAATAGTGATGGTCTAGGCATGGACGATCTTCTCGCTGACGTTACAAACAGCATCAAGCATCTACACATCTCGCAGCCTGGTACCCCACCACCAACTACCCAACAAACGACTACACAGTCAACGGTAGAGACGAAGGAGAAGGTAGAGATCGTCGCTATCGCAGGCGACGCCCGTTGGCATCAACATGGATGTTTCGGCGATACTGGCAACCCCATGGCTCACGCACCTCTTCGAGCTATTAGCATGGTAGCCCAGAAATTGGTGAGATCTGAGGACAGAGACAAGTCGGAGGAGCAAATAATGGAGTTTGAATGTTTTCAAGACAAGCCTTTGTTAAACGACGAACAAATGGTATTTGACATCGACCACCCTAGTCCTGATGGCTATCTTTGCCATGACCTTGAGCTCTACCTCAGTCATGAACCCTGCACAATGTGCTCAATGGGCATCCTACATTCCCGAATGGGAAAGGTCATATTCCGTCGTCGAATGCCCCTGACAGGCGGGATGACCTCGGAAGACCGACCAACTGGCATATGCGGCGAATCCGGAATGTGTGGAGGGAACGGATCCTGCGGTGGCGGGCAGGGACTCGGTCTGCACTTTCGTAAGGAATTGAATTGGACACTGTTTGGCTGGGAGTTTGAGGCGGATGATGAAGACGCCCTACCCCTCGACCCGCACATACACGCATGAGCATTTTTAGGCCTCATGATGAATACAAAGAGGCGTCTGATTTGCGGGAGTTTGGCCCTTGATATTATCCCGGGTTGGTGTTGGGGATGCATACGGCGTTAAAGGAATCATACGGTTAAGCAAAAGTCGCATGAGGGCATCATTGAGGCATCGGCATCGGCATAGGCATGGATGGATTCGTTTCTTTTTTTCTCTTGCTCGGTTATTCTTTTCTTTTCCTTTTTTTTCTTATTCTTACTGAGACCTTGATCGTTAAGGCTCGTCCGGGCAATCTCTTGACTCTAATCCATCTGAGCCAAAAAAGGATATCGCGGTACTAGTTGTATATCTTTGGACCAAAAGGTTTCAGTAATTGCACTATACTACGTCTTTTTCAACGAAAACACCATCGTAAAACATTCTACGTGCATGATAGAATTCATAATTGTGAATAGCCTCACCGTGAGTACATAGGTACTTATTACCTCGTAAGCCCCAACTAGGTATGTTTGGATCCACAAATACCTAGGTACATAGGTAACGTGCACCCGTTATCTTATCTCTAGCACGACCGGTGCAGGTGGTCCGGTTCAAGGTTGTTCAATGTTCAAGGTTGCAGCAGGAACTTTCTTAAACCAATGGATACTTGCATACTATCTGGATATAGCGACTTTTGATAGGACGCGAATTCTCCCCCTCTTCCCTAGGACCTTCTTGGAATTGTTCGCATCGCCAAAAAGAAGGGACAGGTGCTGACGAGAACGGAAGATATCTTTGACTTCTCTAGGGGGTCTTGATTGTTTGTCTTGAATGAAAATGACACTCCTTTGACTTCTCCGACACCGCTTTTCATGCACCTTTGCGGCCTCAGTAATTCGTCTCACCTATATTGCCAGCAACAAAGCAGCCCATTTCCAACAAGTATCATATTTCTCTCACAATACGAGATCTCGCACGCTGCTACTATGGATATGTGAACTCTGTTCAGTCTCGACAAGGATCACATTTCCAATATTCAGGATGCCGCCGAACGGATCGAAGAAGGGCCAAACGGCGAAAGCCCCGTCGCAACCTGCCAATCCTCCTGCCAAGACTAGCAAGAAACGTAAGATGGATGCCGATGCACAAAAATATTATGCTGTACGAGCTGGAGTAAGGCCAGGAGTATACTTGACCTGGGCGGAATGTCAGGAACAGACTGCCGGGTTCAGAGGTGCATCGTGTAGGTGATCCGAGCATTCGTTGGGCTTCAATTGACCGCTAACGGCTACCACACAGACAAGTCCTTCCTAAGCCGAGAAGATGCCGAAGCATACGTCGCCGGAAAGAAGACATCGGCTACGGCCCCGGGCGAAGAGAGATTCTATGCGGTAGCCATCGGTAGAGAGCCTGGAGTCTACACCGATTGGGACACAGCATCGCTAGCCATTAAGGGATGGAAGGGGCCAAAATACAAGAGATTTGGTACACGAGAGGACGCAGTAGAATACATACGAACCCACGGAAATGAGGCTGCCCAGGAAGCTCTATCGAAGGAAGGGATCGAACCACCTTCCAAGAGAAAGAAACAGTCAGGCAAGGAGTTACCTGTTGTTGAAGATGAGACAGACGTTGTACGAGTCTATACCGATGGCAGCAGTATTGGCAACGGCCGATCTGGCGCCGTCGCGGGAGTTGGGGTTTACTTTGGACCAGACGATGAAAGGTAATCAACATAGGATTGGTTTAAAAGACGATTTATTAACAAAAAATGCAGGAATATTTCAGAATGTCTAAAGGGCGACGTACAAACAAACCAACGGGCCGAGCTAACAGCTATACTCCGAGCCCTGGAAAGTGTACCGGTCAAAGAGAAGATGCGGATATTCTCGGACAGCAAGTATTCGATAAGTTGTGTGACCGAATGGTACGTTAATTGGCAGAAGAACGGTTGGAAGACGAAGGACGGGCTCGTAAAAAACAAGGATCTTGTGGAGGCCGTCCGGGCCAAGATCGATGAGCGCACCGAAGCCGGAACAAAGACATACTTTCAGTGGGTGAAGGGTCACGCAACCGAGGCCGGAAATGTAGCGGCGGACGAACTCGCTGTTAAAGGCGCAAGACGGTTGGCTTAAAAAGACGAATCGACACGACTATATGTTGCACGCTAGAGTTCAACTACACCGACTGTGAAGTGTAGGGTGATAGGATAACGACGATTATGCTAGTGATGAATGATACCATATAAGGGACAGCCAGTCTCTCTTCTCTGAGCAGGTCATCATATTGGTTGTCTTCTGTGAGGAATATTGGGAAATGAAAATAGGAGGTTGCGATCCTCAGGTTTGGCAGCGTCGTTCGGGTTGGCGGCTTGACATCTATATAAAAAAGATTCATGGACACCTGCATAGTAGGTACATACTTCACCACCGCCTTGCTTCCTATCATATTATATGTACTACCAGTTACATATTCACCTAGCTACACACCTATGTCTCTGCGTATTAGTAACCTTGGAAATGACTGGCTTGGTGCCCAATCTCTTCCCGCCGTGTGACCCGAGATCATAATTCTCGAAACTGAAATTCTTGACAAATTTTTATTAGTCTTCATGTGGCATATGGAGATGTGGACGATTAAAGAGGAGTATTAGAGGGTGTTATTAAGGTCTTCTAGAAGCCATTCTAACAGCTCTAGCTTGATTGTAATTGACAATGGTCGCAACTGCGTACAACAGTGCCAAGCAATATTTGGAGTCATTGATCAATTGATCCAGTGCCCATTTTCATTACTGGTGCATACGTATTGAGAATCACATGCGCTCAGCCAAACGTATGTCAAAATCTTGCATATTTTTAGTGTAACAAAGATAGGTATCCATTCATATTCCATATTACATATTACATGTATCCTCCGTTTTGAGTTGGCAGGCTGGGTACATACCTGTCATCGTAGTGTAACAGCCCGAAAGCGCTTACTTATCGAGACTAGCTTCCGATCTAGAGAAGTGGGGGTTCCGATATCTATATTTCCATTCGTTATAACTTTTTTTTCCCTTAGAGTCACCTACCAATCCATCGACCATCCTACTCACCTACATATTGTATAACCTACCTAGCCTATCGTAACTTGAGAATTTTCTCCTACGTCAGGCAGTCACATATTCTATTGCTTTGTGATCAAATCATACCTTTATTTTTCTAACTGTTGTAACATATGAGAGAAGGTGGGAGCTCCTAAGCGAAACAGACAGCAGCAATACCGCCTTTTTGGAAAGAAAGAGAAAGTCGGAAATCGGAAGTCGAAAACTCTTCACTGCCAACTCGCCATTCGTGAGACAGGCAGCCGTCTCTTTGTAATAAACAGCGATCAAAGTGGCTGATCTGTTGACAACCACTGGAGCTTCATCCCGACCAAATGATTCAATAACATTCATTCCACCAGCATACCACTGCTTTATTTCCTTGCGTAATTGCAAGGACGACTCTGGAGTCACTTGAGTTTTTGTTGAGGTTTGGTAGAGGTCTGGTCTAAGCCTAAGCCTTGACCAATTTAGCCAACAATGCCGACTCTTGCTGTCAACAACTTCAATATTGTCCTTAGTGTTCTTGGTGGATGGATTTCGCTCTTTGGTCTTGTATCATATCTGCTGAAGGAGAACTTTTACCTCTCTGAGGCTCGTAAGTCCTCTCCTCTAGTAAACCCTACGACCTTTGATAGTATTATTTCATTATTTAATATCACCCGCCTCTTGTATTGTTCTGTGTGCAGGGCTGACAGGCCTACCTAGTCATATCTCTTTTGGCCGGTCTTACCTTCTCACCCCACGCTGCCAACTTTGTCCGACCTCTAGAGTACGCCGGCTCGGAAGAAAATTTAAATGCGATCGTAAGCAGCACTTGGAAATCCCCGCCTGTTGAGAGCCCTCTCTACGACTGCCTAAAAATGTCAATTCGATGAGCGGCGCATATAAGTCTCGACGTCTGCAGTAGACCATATTCCAAGCCGTTAGCACTAATGATTACCGTTGCAGACGTTATACTTCACTCGACTAGTACTCGGAGTCCAACTTGTTCTCGCAGGAGTCCAACTACCAAGTCGTTACTTAAGACTAAAATGGAAGCCTCTAGCTTTACTTCTAGGGCCGATAATGACGGCGATGTGGTTGACCACGAGTCTCCTTGTCTGGGCCCTACTGCCGCACTTACCCTTCCTCCATGCTCTTGCGATTGGAGCCTGCGTTACGCCAACTGACCCGGTCCTGTCAAACGTCATCGTGAAGGGAAGGTTCGCTGATCACAACGTCCCCAAAGATCTCCAAACGATTATCATCGCGGAATCGGGTGCCAACGATGGCCTTGGCTACCCTTTCCTATTCCTCGCCTTATATCTGATCAAATATATCGGTGATGGCGGTGCCAATGAGTCAGGGGGTGCCGGGCTCGCTATAGGCTTGTGGTTTGGTGAGACCTGGGGCTATACCATCATACTTAGTATCGTATACGGTGCCGTCATAGGCTGGATCGCCAAGGAGTTATTACATTACTGCGAAGAACACAAGTTTGTTGACCGCGAAAGTTTTCTCGTTTTCGCCTTCTCGCTTGCCTTATTGACGACGGGTACATGTGGGATGATTGGGAGTGATGATATACTCGCATGCTTTATTGCCGGCAACGTTTTTACTTGGGATGATTGGTTTCGCCTGGCAACAGTTGATGAGGTTTGAACGCCTAATATCCTTTCGATGATCATGGTCTTTGTAATTTGCTAACTCCTTTAGTATGCACACCCGATCGAAACCTGCAAGATTCATGTTTAGTTTCTATTTGTTTCGTTTGCTAATCGAATCTCTCTAGTTCACTTCAGCCAACCATTGATATGCTCCTCAACGTAGCCATATTCATGTGGTATGGTGCTGTTTGCCCAGTACGTATATCTTGGTGTCTTCTACCGGTTTTCAAGATGATCATTACCTCTTCCTCGAAAATCAAATGGAGCAGTATCCCATTGCTTTTTTTAATACACCCGAAACCACATTATACTGATTTTATACGAATGATAAAAAACTAACCCATGCCTGTTATAGTGGCATAGTTTTATCGCGAATGATGTAATTCCAATCTACCGGTTGATCCCTTTGGGAATATTGATACTGCTGCTTAGGCGTCTTCCATTCATCTTGTTAACCTACAAGAAAATCCCACAGATAGATGGTCTACGACAAGCTATTTTCATGGGATTCTTCGGGCCAATTGGTTGCTCGGCTATCTTCTACTTATATGTCACGCTGGAATTCATTACCTCGTTGAATCCTGATCAGGGAGGTACACCAAGGTGGGATGTTGCACGTCTTCAGGAAGACGTATCGGTTGTAGTCTGGTTCATGGTAATCTGTAGCGTCGTAAGCTATCCCCACCTGTTACGAATGCGTTACGAGTACCATTATCTATCACTATACTAATCTTTAAAAAGGTTGTCCATGGGCTTAGTATTCCCTTGGGAAAATTCGGTATCTACCTTCCTCGAACAATTTCGAGGACCCTGTCAACGCCTGAGGATCTGATCGCCTTTCAGGTGGGCGGGCGGGTAAATCCCCGAAGTCGCTCCAGAGACGACACGGCTGCCAATACCCCCACCGAGTCTCGATCTGTATCAGTACGGCCCGTTTATCGTATTGGTGGCTCGATAATTCCGGAGCATCCTGCTGGCAATCGGCCTTCTCCCGCACGGCTGTCAACAGCTAGTGAGATAGCAGTGCCTCGGGACAGAGTCGATAATGGATCTAAATCCACAGGGGTAGATCCAGATTCGATCACGAATATGTCGTCGCCAACTTTACCCAACCGAATGATTCGCTTTCCCGATGAAGCACCTTCACAGGTTGATAAAGAATCCGAAGAGCTTAAGGGAGATGCCGCCTGTTGATTGCGTATAATTTGTCACTGCGTGCCATATGATATGGCGACCATTCTTTGGTAGGTAACCTATTGACGTGGATCGCAAAGTCGATAGGTTGTCAATACTTGGAAGGCCAAAATGGTCATGGCAGTAGCTGTGTGCTACCGTGACATTCAAGCGGGCCAATTATGGGGAAAGGCTCAATGTATTATCTTCTTCTGTTCCAAATATCACCATAATCGAAGCTCTAGGGTTTCTTTTTTGGTAGCTATTGGGTTTATCACTATTTGTGCACTCTCGACTCAAAAACTGGTCTACTTTATATGGACCTATCTGGTAGTTTACTATTAGCATTTTACAATTCAACTCATGGTCCATCTCAAAATACCGGGTCTGACTTTTCATTCGTCGATTTCGGACTCCGGTGATGTCAACTACAACATCAAACGGACGTCCGATCTTGACGGTTACAGTAATCCTGTCACCGGCTTACTCAAGCCAAACTGCCCGAATCGGTGCGAGGGTATGCTATCAGCTGACAAGCTTCGAACCCTAGAGGTAACCGTCTCTACGATGCGATTGGGTGCCTTGGCGGGAGCTTGGCCTAGCCTTGTCAGCAAAAGACCCTGAATCGACACGGGTTATAAAATTATCAGTCACATCTCGGTCCTGGGAGTTGACATCCGGGCCGGCGCCTTGGGGATGGAGGCCTATCGCAACTCCGCATGACCCCCGCGCCCGTACGTCTGGACGTTTCGAAAGGATTGCCTCTGCATGCACCCACACTTGCAATCTTGCTCGATATGTCCTAGGGTTCCTAGGGTTCCAGGGGTGTTGCATTGCCTAAATAAAAATTCCGGGCAGAACGAGTCCCGCATTATCTAATAACCGATGTGTGTACACGCTATCTACGTTTTTTGTACGTACCTCGTTGTTTGTCCGGTGGCTCGTGGTAGCAAGTGCGGACGGGGAAAATTGTGCTTGTGAACGGAGTAAAAGCTCGAGGGAATATCTAGGGCATCCATGTGCTTGTGTGACTTTTCTTGCTTAGGTAGGTAGGCTTCCTAGGATGACGATTTCGCAATACACGACCCGTAATCCACAATCTGTCACATAAAGTTGTTCTAGCGATGACAGAGAAGGTGCTTATTCTCGGTGCAACCCACCACGACGACCGTAGGGCAGGAGATAAACGGGGTTTTGCTATCGGTCTTGTCCCTAGTTGGTTGGCTGGGGGGGTTTCCTGATGGTAGCTTATGGTTCGTTGTGGATGCAATTGGGCGCTTGCGGTTGGTCGAAAGGAGAGACACGTATTTGTGGAAGCGAGCCACGGGCCACGGCTTACTTCGACGAAAGACGTTCCTGGCATGTCGTCGGCGGAACAGAACAGCCAGCGACGCACAACCTTCCAGAGACAGGTAGGTAGCTTAGCTACCACTAGGGAACTGGGCGCGTGGGACGTGGGGACTCGTAGATAATCACCGTCAGCCCCTCCACTGCATCAGCCATAGAGAGATAGAAGATGGGAAGTAGGATGATATGCAAGGCGTGGTGCAGGCTAGAGAGGACCCTGAGCGAGGTGCAAGTTTAGTTCGACCCAGTTCGACCCAAGAACCAGTCAAAGTTCGGACTGGTTGTACGAGGAAACAGGAATGACCCTGAACCGTGCAGCCCTAATGACAATTGATACAGTAAAGATGATGTGTGTTGATGTGTATTGATATGTTTATTGATGTGTGTTTTGACTAAATATGGAATTTGGTATATGGCTAGCAGCGTTAGGCGTTAGAGGACGGTAGCATAACGTGCCAGCATGTGCTGAAAGTGCTTGAACGTGCTGAACGTGCCGAATATCGATCTGTGTGTTATATGTAGTTGCTTTTTGATATACATCTATATACCACGAGGTATGTACATACCTACTAGGTAGAGTCTAGAGTCTAGACAGTAGACTCGGTACCTACTACCTAGTAAAATAGCTACGTAGATCTACGTAGCCACGAGTAATTGGCATATCACCTGCAAGGTAAGCGGTGTGTCGGGCTTACAAGAGCCACGAAGACGCTGGCGTTAGATAGAGTCCTTGTATTATGTAGTCGCCAACAGATCTGATCTAGGTGGTCAGCACTTGATGACTTGCCCCGATGACCGGCGTTGATAGCTGGAGATGAGAATTATTCAGGCTGAGGAATCAAGATTACTCGAATTTTCTTCTCATGGGTTTCTATAAGGGGGAAATGAATGATACAAATTTGAAGTGATCTAGGATTCTAGGACCTAGGTACCTTAGGTTAGTCAAGCTAGTGTAAAAGGTTATGTGGGTTAGACTCAGTGTTGAAGTGTTCGTAGAGTTTTCCAAGGTTCTAGTTGTTTGCTTGATTTGTGGACGTTGTGGATACTGATGTTCTGTTAACATTTATTTTTATTGTTCAATGAGCATTCTAGTAGCATTTTAGACAAGATTATAACGTACTGCCATTGGTTCGGATGTTAGACCACTAACAATTTTCCAAGGGGAAGTAGCGGCCTTTGTGCTCTAAACCCTCCCTAAGCTCCTAAGCCCTCTGTAAGTCTGTAAGAGAACATTGAAAAAAAAAGATGGGAGAAACCCCGGGTTTTGCCAAGGCCTAACAGGGGGGTTAGGATGCTGTAGTGTTGCGTTTTTAGTATTAGCGTGCTCGAACTTACTCTTGCGTTTAACCACTTTGACCACTTTGTGACCATCCTCGACGGTCGACACCCTCTTTGCTCTGCAACTTCTGCACCGACTGCAACCAACTGCACCATCTCGAGACTGGTCCAGCAAAGTCCAGGTGCTAACTCCTCCACTTTCCACCTTGCTTCGTCAGGTCTTAGTGGTGGACGCTCAGGGTTCTTCCATCTTGGACCAATTTGATCCGTCAAAATCCATCCAAACTTCCTCTTCCCATCTCAAATATCCCAATTCTAGTTCCGTCTAACCTTTTAGACGAGGACCTCACCCGAGCACGAGGGATACGAAGAACACGAAGAGTCTTGAGTCAGCAACGATTGAAATAGTATTCGTTTTCATTTTCATTTTGCTTTTGTTTCTCTTTTGATCGCTTTTGCCACGAAATTTCGTCAATTATCTTTGCTCAAATCCGAATTCCGATAACGGGATAATATTACATTGGACCTAAGCCCTGGAGCCTACCAGGTCTACAGCACACAGCACAGCACTACAGCACTACAAGCACCATTGGAGGTAGCTTAGCAGGCTGAACTTTTAGCAAACACCTGGACCTGGGCAACGCAACGCCACTGCTCTGCTTTATACATACCGCAACTTTTCACCGATACTTGTTAGAACATAACCCGCTGCCACGGCACGCTATTCCGAAGTCACGATCACCAAACAATCCGAATCGTCAATTATACATCGGGTTTTTATCCCAATTTTATCATAATCTATCTAGCAATCGAGAATTGAATTTGGATCCTTGGTTTTACCGTCATCCACTCGCAGATTCGTCTTCAATTAAGCTTGTATTTAGAAGAGTCACCATGTTGCTATAACGCCCAGAAACGCCCATAAACCACACTGCATCACTACCATATTGTTGGGCTCGCTGGATACTGCACTTCATCGGACAGACACTTGACGCTGTCCAATTGTTGAGATATCTGATATCAAAACATCCAATAGAAAACCTGAAGCCTGAATCACGACTGTAACATTTCGTCAGTTGGCGTTATATCGAATAACGCCTCGAAAACTATTACCTGTTATATCACGCCCTCTACGTAACGAAAATCATACATCGATATGTCGTCCAAACCGCCACCGTTTATTCCAACGAACCCGTTGGGTTCCGATCCGGATATGCCCTCTTTCGCCGCTAACCATGAATTCGAATTATACGACGCGGACGAGGCCGGTCACGCCACCGGAACTATATTCGACTTTACAGGCAGCGATTTACTCGATTCCGCTATTTTTGGAGAATCTAGTAAGGTGTTCCCTTCTGGACCTGGACATGTTTTGCAGTCCGGCTCGAACAGAGGAGCATCTGGTTATTCCTCTATTCCATCCCATCGCGGTTCTTCTTCGTCCTCTTCTTCTAGAGCAAGCGGAAACACCAACTCGCCGAAGACTAGCAATTCCTCGACCGATGCGATGGTGACTGATGAGCCCTATTCGGGATGGAACCTCGAAAATGACGCTAAACACAATGATGCAAACTTTATGTTCGATACTTTGGACCCATCAACCATGGATATGTCCGCAGTGTTTGATTTTGATAGTGCCTCGAGCAGCCCTAGTCCTCCAACGAGCAATGCCGTCCAGAACCTATCCGCGTCAGGAAACATGGCCCCCGCCGCTAAGAGAATCAAGGGCCATCACAAGGGACAATCGGTTCGTGTTTACTCTATAACTAGTCTATCCCGGCTAATCCGTATATAGCAACATTCACTGACAAAGTCGATGAACGGACTAAAGACAAGTGCTTCCAGAGAAGGCTCGCCTATGTCGAGTATTGCAGTTAGCCAGGAACCTTCGCCGTCAACCATGTTTAAGCATTCGCCCTCCCCTGACAATGCCGCTAACCAGTTTCATGGTTTACCGAACATGAATATGACGTCGGTTTGGTCACCAATGGCAGGCTTGCAGACCAATGGCTCAGCTCCCCAGGTTAGGCAGGATACGATGAACCTGCCGGCTCCGACCCATAGTCTACCGTCTTATTCGCCCCAGGTAAACCTCCCTCGACCGAGATTAGTCGTCCAACCCACGCCCCTCAAATCGAGGGTTGAGACCCAGATACCGATCAAGTTAACTCTCCATCACTTGCCCCCGGGCATCAAACGGCTTCACCTTCCGACTCATACAATATCGAAGCCCAAATTGCTCGCGAAACCTGTTGCTGTGCGTTCTCCTGATATGCTCGAACTGTATACGATGTTGGTTTGCACTAGCGCTATGCACGACCCGGTAAAGCTTCAACGCGCATTCAAACGAGCTGCACTACTCCAGCATGACTTCCAAGGCCCAAAACGAACTAATGACGGCGACGACGAAGACCAGAAACCTCAAAATGGAGGCGAAGTGCGGATATGCGCTGGCTGTATAACTCGGGAACGTAAGCGTGCTGGTCGTAAGAAACACAAGAAGCCAGAGGAAGAGGAGCTATGGAACCGATACGAGCACCAGCGCGTCATCGTTTTCAATACTCAGGAAGTCAAAGAGTGGCAGGCCGTTACTCCCCACATGGCTGATCCTACTGGAGCCGGACTGCCTGACCTTTCTGTACCCGAAGGTACCGTCCAGGTAGACGCGCCAATGCGTATTGCTTGCTATTGCCGCCATCATGGCGAGAAGATGGGATTTCAGGTCATCTTTACCATCAAGGACTACAAGGACAATGTTATCGCTCAGCAGATCTCGTCCTCGATCATGATCACTGATGATCACAAAACTCATCTCCCTACAGCGGCACCAGCACCTGGTACCACTGCCCCACCTTTAGGAGTTTCGCCAATGCATGCAACAGGCGACATCAAACCAAGCGAATCCCAATTGATGTTCCACTCATCACAATCTGCATCCGATCTCCAAGGTTTAGCGCAAAACGGAAATTTCGCATTCCCTCCCGTCCCTGTCGTTAACAACAATTCACAACCTGCACCAGTTTCCGCACCGTCCCGTAATCTTTCCAGACAAGGATCTCCAGCAAGCCCTTCAGGTCCTGTCTCTAAAAAGAGAAAGGCAAGCGGGTCTATGAAACTTCCCAGCGGCCTAGCAATGACCAGACTCGAGACAAGTCAATCGCCACCAGCGATGCCTCTAGGACCACATAACGAGTCGGCTGTTACATCTGCGGCTACATCGCCGTTCTCCCCGAACATGGCAAACTTTCCAATGACTACCGATCCCTTGTTTACTCATGGACAACAGGCAACTCTCAATAACATTGGACAGCATTTTCCCACGGGTCCCCCTACGCCCAATAGCAATAGCCCTGAACTCATGTTTCCGTCGGGAAATAGGAACCTTAGTCTTGACGTCAGTGCCCAGCTGTTCTCTGCGCCCACATCGGCCCATCCCAGTCGTGCCCCAAGCCCGAACCGACTAAGAAATGAGCTCCAGAATATCGCCCACGCTCCCCTTAGTCAGAATATGTTCAATGCATCTACAATCATGAATTCGAACAGGGCTCCGCCACCAATGATTTATAAAATTATTCCTAGCGAAGGTCCGAAATCTGGTGGCGTGGAGGTTACTATTCTTGGTAGTGGTTTCACCAATGGTGGTCTCGAGGTTATGTTTGGAGAGCAAAGAGCAGCCACAACTACTTACTGGGGCGAGACATCTTTGGTGTGTCTTCTACCACCGTCCCCTACCGCAGGAATAGTTCCGGTATCGATCAGACAGCCTGGTGTGGCTCCTCAGCATCAATTTACCGGCAACCAGCAGCCATTGTTCCGATATGTGGACGACGACGAGCATCGCTTAATACGTACAGCACTTACTGTTTTAGGCAACAAGCTTGGTGGAAAAATGACAGACGTTGCGGATATTGCGAGAAATATCATCTACGGGGCTGGCGGGTCTGGAAATGGTGGCTCTTGGGGTCCTTCTCCTGGGTCATCCCAGACCCCTAACACCAACTTCAACAGCCTCGAGCAGGATCTTTCGGAATCTCCAGAATTGGGACTTCTTCGTGTTCTTGAACTGATTGACCTGGACGACAGCGCCAATAAGGCGAAAATCAACCTGAAGAGGTCGAGTGGGCAGACAATGCTTCATTTAGCTTGCTCTCTAGGACTTGCTCGCTTTGTTGCTGGGCTTCTATCTCGCGGAGCTAACGTTGGTGTTCGAGACAAGGGGGGCTTCACTCCGCTACACATGGCAGCGATGAACAACCACCCGGAAATTGTCCGTCGACTCATTATGAAGGGGGCTGACCCAAATATGCGAAGTCTCTCGGGTCTTACTCCCGCCGATGTTGCTCGGTCTAGCGATGTACTAAGGGTCCTACGACAAATTGAGAATCACTCCAGATCCCGAAGCAACGGTTCTCTTCATAGCAGGGCTAATAGTGCTACCTCGCTCAAATCATTGTGGGATCCTCCCTCATTAACCCCGGCAGCACACCGCGAGGAATTCATGTCTGAGGACTCTAGCTCGGTTGATGACAGTAGTGATAGCGATGAAGATCTGTCGGAAGAAGGGGATAGCGAAGAGGAGACTCCCGATTGGCTGGAAATAAGAAGACGATCAAGCTTTCCGCCCACCCATAGTCCAGGCGTTGAAGATGCTGCTCCTGCGTCACCGGGCGCAGCAGTGACGGCACTGAGGGAGCAATTTGGAGCGCAACTCCAGCAGTGGCAGCACTCTATGACAATGCATTTCCAGAATTTGGCACAACTTCAGATGCCGCATATGCAGATGCCACAGATGCCAACTCTGCCACCTATACCTGTCTTCCCGGATTACCAAGCCTATCTGAACTCAGCCCCTGTTGTACAGCGCATCAGTTCTCTTGTCCCTACCATCCGTGGTTCGCGTCCCGGATCTGCTGACGAACAGCCTCCGCAAGATGCACATGCTAGACGATGGGAACTACCTTTCTTCGGTGCCAAGGAGTCGCCACCACCGGCCTACGATACTATTTTCCCGGAGAGCGTCCCGAGTAGCTTTGACACTAAGCAAGCCTCAGCTGCAGCCGCAGCTGCCGAATTTGAGGCTGACAGTAAATGCGCAGCTCTTTATGACCAAGACGTTGCAGAGACATCAACGGAAATGTCCGAGTCACAGGAAGTGCCCGCGCTTCTCGAGATCGGACGCAAACGGAACATCACGAAGGAACAACAAGAACACCTAAAACGAGCTCATGCTCAAAGACTTAAGACCGGCAGCAGTGATAAGATGCTGTGGTTTGTCTGGGTAAGTAACACAGTCCCCCTTATTCTACGATGATATTAATAACCTTTACAGATTCCAATTTTGGTGTTCACTCTTGGTGCTATGTTCGCCAGCGTTGCTCCTTCGCTAGCGTCTTGCGGCTCCACATTGGTCAAGGCCTATTCTGACTTCATCGCCAATCCACGAGAAGTTACGCGAGCAATCACAGATGCTCTAGGAACCAACTAATTTTAACTTCTTATTCATTCGCTACACAAATTTTTTCTTATAATAGTACAAAACCCGCAGTTTATATTCAGAACCATGTAAATTCTTGTATAGCATTATACCTTGAGCCGGGTTGGTTTACGCACCACATCAATCTGGCACGCGAGAGAGACAGCGAAATACTGAAAATGTAGATCTCCCTAGGGGATCTACAGTGTTGGGGCAAGGCGTTCTAGACTTGTTTTCCAACGTAGGGGCTAGCTGGAAAGCCCCTTACGAGGACTATTCGTCATGATCCTGGGACTGGATGGGATAACTCTGTCGAGATGGTATCCCTCGACGGTTTGGGGAATTAGAATGATTGGCTGAGAACGGTCTAGTTCCAGCAGATGCGTTGCGTTGTGTACCTACCTACCCTGTCGTTATTATGTTGTGGCACGTGGCGTCGCGTGGATTATATATATAATGTCACTATACAAAGAGAAAGAGCCTAATTTGATAGGCCATATTGATCTTACGATACCAGACTTGCGCTTGCGGGTTCTTCATTGACTATCTGTGTAACTGTACGTTAAATTAGAGGCATTTTCGACGCTCCTATCCTAAGCCTGTATTGAGACAACCAGTACCCTGTAGTCGGGCCGGTACTTATCTCCGTTTACGCACCTCCCTTTTCCGAGATTTTCACCTGAGCATGATTACGTGTGCTGCGGTAGGCACTGAGGAAGGACCTATATGTAAGTAAGATGATAAGGACTTTGATTCGCATGAGTTACTGGATGAGTTCATGTGAGCGAGGCGTCAATGCCGGCGTGCATTACGCGGCCCGGGTTAAACGGCACATATACCGGCATCAATATTGCGCACGTGAATACCTAGTAGAGAAGTATAAAGACCAATGATGAGTGAGGTCTACATACTTCCCCAACAAGGTTATAATCAGGTGTTCGGGAGGTGCGTTGAAATTTTTTCGTGTTGGAAGACGTGCAGTTAGCCTCCTTTAATTCCCCGACGCATCTTAGGAGGGGAAATCAAGGAAAAATTAAAAAGAAATCAACCAGATGAACATATGATGTCGGTGGATGGCATGGTTAGATTCGTTTGGACGGAAATTGGATTTTCAAGTGCCAGATGCTATAGTCCACGATCACGTATCCGGTACTAGGGATAAGGATGATGAGCGTGTTAAGGTCTAGAGGATGTCTATCCATCTGACAACTGTATACATGTGGGCGCAGATGTGGCGCATAGGACGCTCAGAGTGCCCTTTCGGGCCGAGTTGGGGACGTTGGTAGTGAAGATGGGTGATTTTTCAATTCTCTCCTCTATACCCATAGGAAATATCCATGGGTATATACAGCTCTGCTGGGAGGCGGCGACGATGGTATCGATAGTAAATTCCAAAATAATGCCTTTAGAGATATGCTATTTTCCCAATTCCGTGACACTCGTAAGAACGCGCTACCCTTCCCAAACTAGCCAATATGCAGTCTTGATAATTCCTCCCAATTTTCCTACCCCTATTCATTAAACATTAGCCCCTGACTAGGTCAGTAACGAAGCCATCGTCTTGCCAAAGAAAGTCATATCTCGTTCCAACTGCTGCTCCACCCATACGGGCCACTCGTTATACCTCCTGTGCTGGGCGTCAACCTGGCGGTTCAAGTACTTCAGCCAGCGCGAGGTTCCTAGGTCGACGTCGCGGCCCCCCGAACGCGGTTCCTGGGATCGCATCCGTGTCTCGGCCTGCGTTATCGGTGCCATGATCTGCTTCAGCGCGATCCAGTGCGCAGCCAACAACGCGAAGATTTGCGAATTCGGATCGATGAGGTACCGGAAGCGGTCGTGAGATAGCTGGATCCACCAGCCGTAGTGCTTGCATAAGATCTCGTAGGCAAGGAACGAAGACGTCGGCAGCGCGTCCACAATCCCGACCAAAAACTGCTGGTACTGGATCTCGAGATCGCTCCTGCAGAGCTCCGCCAACCCGCGGATCGAGTGCGAGGCAGACATGATAAAGGTCGAGGAGATCGGCGGGATCGACTCGATGATCGGCTTCAGCAGCTTTTGGGGGTCGGATTGCTGGAGGTTGCTGAAGAGGGGACGCGTGCCTTTCGTTACCATTTGCATGGACACGAGCACGATGCCTCGGATGAAGGTCATGAACTCGGTCATCCCGTCGTCGAGGATTACGGATTGGAATGTTAGGGCGAAACAGGTCGCCACTGGTGTTGAGTTAGTCAGGTATCATCGTATTTGCTTATAAGATGAAGCTCTCGTGGTAGATTTAGAGTAGGAGTAGCTCAAATATCACCACATACCAAGGGCGTTTCCTTCCTCGAAGCTATTCGATTTCGGTGCCTCATTCAAGGTCTTCTTGATAGCCTTGATCGCCTTAAGCCGATGCATCATGGCAAATGTTACTAAGCTAGGATCTTGTTGCATGAGGTCAGATGCTGCGAGACCTAATATCGCATGCATGAGGTACTCATACTGTAGTCGGGAAGCTATCAGCCTTCATGGTCCCGTATAAAAGTTGACGTTGCCAGAACACCTACAGTCTGAGACAAGGATGGGATCTCGTGGGTCCATATGGACTCATTTCCGAGGGGGTGGTTAGGAAAGCAGGTAAACAGGAAGTGCTGGAAGAACCGCATATCCTGCAAGCTGAAAAGAGGGATCTGGTGTTGCGGCTATTTCCATGTTAGCGAGTCCAAAATAGCACTCAATGACGATGTCAAATTCGTACCTGATGTACGACTTGGGGAGCTGCCGGATATTCACACTTCAGTCCTGTCTTGACGCAATGCCCACATGCCGGCCGAGTTTCTTGACACTATTTCCTTCAATATTAGCGCTGATTTCCAGGAATAAATGGAGTTCGAATACCTTAATACGGCGTCTCTTGCAATTGAAACAACCTCGCCGGCTTTTAGTATGGCCCCGTCGTTCCAATCTCTGTTTCTGGAGAGAATTGCGTGCAGATAGTGCTACCGGAGATGCAGCGCTCGTTATCCCAAGATCACCAGCATCGCTCAATGCGGAGGTCGATCCCGCAGCCTCACCGATAACAGGGTATAGACTGTCATCGCCGCTGAGGAAGTTTGAGTAAGTAAAATCTTCTCCACTATCCATCAGCGGGAGGATCATAGGCTGGTTCAGATCCGAATGTTCCATATCCAAATTCTACCCTGATTTTCTCGATTGTTGAGTGTCGACTAAACATCCCATCGACGAGGTCGGAGGTCGCAAGAAACACAGACGAGATAACGACATTCCTCTGGAAAACTTCCACCCCTTCAAGACTAGGCGCCTAGAGTTTCCACGCCGCAGATAAGCTTCTAGAAGTCGAATCTGGTAGCGCCAAGGAAGGTCGAAATGTTGATCTGCCAGCGGACGAGGTTCAGCCTCAGCTCAACCGAGCCGGCCAATCACGTGGGGTCCGGTTCGTGGCGATGCCCTGTCAAATGCTCAACAAAGAACGACGATGGCGGTCTGTGATTGGCCGTGTTTCACCCCAATCGCAGCTCGGGCTGGGAGACCCTCTATATAAGCCCTGACGTATTTTTCCCCGGTCTCCCGCGAACTCATGTTCTTTTGTCCCTGTTTCGCTAATGCTCCCTCAATCGGATAGCTCCCGCTGCAGAGCGTTGCATTAAGGCATGCCGATGAGGCTCTTCCTTTCATCTACGAAGGTTTCAATAGTATCCGGACTATGGTTCCGGGATCTTGAAGGAATGGGTAATTCCGCGAGTTAGGTAAGAGGCGGAATTTGCCGCCCGGGTCGCTGACCACATGGTCAGTATAGCATGCTGGTGGCTAAAGTGGCTTATACCAAGCGCTGAAAGAGGAATGGTTCTAGTCAATGGTCAAAATTGCTCGCATGATAGATCGGAATCGAAACCGGAGAAGAACATGAAGATTCGGAGTATTTTGGCAATAGGAGTCTTCTCATTGGCTTCATCACCTGGCCATGCAATATATATGAGCCAGCCCCCCTATTTACGGCTGTTAATCGGCGCGCCTGAACTTACGGTATAATCGGAAAAGCTCGGAAGCTCCGAGATAGTTCAGCAGCCAGGTAGTATATTGCGAACTTTCACGGCTGGACCTTTGACGTCATTGCTAAATTCTCTTTCCATTTGTCTCTTGAATTATTCGATATACCTATTATTCCCCGGTATTAGAGCATGTAATCAAGACACGATTGACTTCAAACTCATTTTGTAAGATACTTACCTTCTGATATAAAACTGGTCAAGTAGAGGTTGTAAACCTTGAGCTTCTATAAAATTCAGGGGCTTTAGCTTCCTGTAACTCCGAAGACAGTCGGCATTTATGTAGGTAACTAAGTAAATACCTAGGTACTATGGAGTTTATTTTGCGTTCAATTTTACCTCTTTGCTTTTTTCTATCACATACTGAATCCTCATATTGACTTGGGTAAGGAGTGAGAACATGGAAATAGACTTTTCTTTTAGGAATTCAACTAGGGTCGGAGAAACATAACGGGATAGGCAATCTTGTCATGATGCGGACCTGAGGCATGGGAAATGGCTATGTCGTTGCGTCAGGAACTCTAACCCTCCATACGCTAGAGAAGACGGTATAGATACAAGAACCTCCCTTTGTCTATTCATCTAGGGCTATCTGCTAAGAAATCCCTTCATAGGTCGATCCCAGCTCCGTGGCTAGAGCTCCAGCGGCTAACTCACGGGAGGCTTGACACTCTTGTAGTCTCTCGACGAAATAAATCAATTAGATATTAACTTTTAGTTACGATAGTAGATAGTAAGTTCCCTCGTCAATCTTGCCATATCTCAATACCATTTCTTCTTCAATTTCTGGGTCCTCTACCGATTTCCTCCTAAATAGCGCTCCTAGGTATTTTGGCCCGATAAATATCCTTTCATATATCCAAGAAAAAAGTCCTGTCTATTACACCCCCAAAGATTCAGCATAATCCCACACATTTTCATCCGTGACTGGGGTGTGTACCTTTGAGTTGTCCCGCATCTCTTTCCACTCTTCTATCATCTGTTCGGCTTCCTGATAGTCCTCATTAGACTGTATGTCCTCGATGACGAAGCGGACGAGTCGTCTTGCAAGTCGATAGGCCGGCGCATAAGCGAATCGGACGTAGTCCGGACCGGCGGCCTCTTCGAAGACCTCCTTTATCTGCTGTGCTTCTGGTGTAGATGGTGCCTCGTTCGCTAGGCGCTCATCTTGTTCGCCGCCGTCGTTCCAATTCCAGAGCCACATAGGCGGCTGACAACACATGAATTGGGGAGCAAAAACGGCACTGTCCCAGTCGAGAATGGCAGAGATGATAGGTGAGTCTGTATCCATTGGATTAACCATTACGTTGCGTGGTACGAGGTTGATATGTGCTAGAGAGATGTAACAGTCCTTGAACCACCCCTCAGCGGCCATTTCTGAGGCCATACGGCATAGCTGATCTCTGAGAGTTGGCCAGGCATTGTTACTTAATAACGGCTCATCCAGAACAACCCAACGTCCCAGGAAGACGTTGATTAAGAACCTGTGGACATCCGAAGGTGCAGGCGAATCGTGGTAATGGTATTTTCTTCGAAGTCCTGGTTCCAATGGTATGATCCGGAGCCCCGCCATATCACCTCTGGATAGTGTCAAGAAGCCGGGGATATCGCTGCGTGTGGCCAATAGTTCACGGTAGACATGACCGAGGTCTCGTGCGACCCTACACCGTTGACCTTGGTTGAGACTCGACCATGATGACAGCAAGGTAGATCCAGGGATGAAAGTCTGGAGAAGATATTTTGTTCCAAGCACATTGTTGTCTGTATTATCGAAAGTAAGATTTATCGGGGCAGGAATTTTGCCATTTATGCGCAGAAATCGCAGAATCGCAACCTGGCTATTCAGCTGCCCAACATCATATCTGGGGGTGCGTATGACGAGTTTTTCATGGAGTTCAGGCTTTCCTAATGGCTCTCGAGTTACATAAACAATTCGATTATCACTACCGAATACATCATCCACACCAATTTCTTCAGCGGTAGCAAAAGGCCAGATTTGTTGGAGAGCAAAGTCAAGCACGCGGAAGTGAAATGTAGCAGATGGCTCTTGGTCGATAAAAGTGATAGACGAAACATCCGAACCGGAATCGGAATCTATCCATGATTTAGGGGATGCCATCGTATTAACCGGAGTCCGGGTAGACGGGTACGGTTAGCGGCACCGAGCCGATCGGCGTTGGTGGTGTGCTGTGGGGCCGATTTGAGGGAGACACGAGGAAGGAACAAATGCAACCGGAGATTTTCGCTGGAAGGTAAGAGGCCAAGCCCGTGTTGATGGGTTGAAGGGAAGAACATATTGACCCCATCGTTATTGCAATTGTTAAATATTCAAAGGTTACTACTGAATTCCGGTGCTCGTTGTAAGGACTGAGTAAGGTCCTATGTGAAGTTGCGTTGCGTTGCTCGCTGGAGAACACACATTATACCTACCAAATGCTACTACCGACCAAAACCCGTGCTTCATGACCCATCGCCTACGTGGACTTGAAAACATGTTGGCTTTATATCCTCAACCTCGGATATGACTGTGATAGGGGTATTGTCTCGACGATTCACCTACAGCTTAAAGTCACATATCCAAGCTATCGAAGTTCGATGGTGACAGAATCAAAATAGAAGAATGGAAAGATAATCCACCTAGCTGAGATGAAAAATAGCGGGTTTGACAATGAGCTTGTGTTTCCCCAAACCGTCACTGATGGTTGGTCAGACGAAGTTCGGAAGCTGCAAAGAGCCAAGACTTTACCATGCGGTCGAGTGCTTCCGCAGACCCTCCGTCGAGGCAAGACATCTTTATATTATCCATTCGGAACGACCAAGACAAGAATCGTTGGCAAACGGCGTTCATGCGCAGTTCCGACGGCTCATAGCAGAAGAACTGGAAATCACCACGCAGCCTACGGTACGGTCCTCACCTTAAATTCCGTATCACTTCTTAACGGAACGTTAGGATATAAAAAGACCTTGTAATCTTGATATTCTTATTGCGTGACGCGTCCAAACGGCTCTACAGATGGATTTGTCTTAGATGACCAGGGCTGACCTAGGTAAACGAAGCTATTTCCGTAACTCACCTGTGTCAAGAAATTTGCGATGAAATTGCGAAGATAGTCTAACCAAAATTAGTCACGGTCTGGAACAGCTGATAGGTTGGATAGGGTATCGGATCAAGCCTCATGTCTCTCCACAAATCAATTAATACAGTATTAAATTAGCTTCCTTTTTCTAACTGACGGACTTATTTTGAGGCAGGTCAAAATCTGGTGGCTTGCACAACTTGCACAACTTACATCCTCAAAAAGGAAGTTTTCGTTAGTCAGGAATCAAACAACAAGAAGTCGATTCGTCGATTCACTCAATTCACAAGGGGAAATCGATCCTCCAGGATCGGCCGATTAGCGTCGAAAGAAGGCCAAAGAAAGAAAAGTTAAGCTTTGATATGCTGTTGCAATCTGACAGGGGCGTGGAACCTTGAAACCTTGGAACCTTGGAGAAAAAGAATGTCGACATGGGAGCCACGCCGCCACGAGCTTGTCAACATTGTGCTGACCTCGATTGCCCGGCCGCGGTCTATCTATCTGCGTATGGCAACGCATGTGGTGTCGCAACTTCATGAGTAGCGAAATTATCTCGAAAGTAATTTCGTTTTATCTGTTTCACTGAAGGACGAACGTGTCCCACAAACCACGTCATTCGTAGGGCAATGCTTCTTAGTTCTTTCAGTGTTCTCTCTCAATTTTCGCAAGGGACCTCTGTAGATCCCCGGTCTGCCGGTAACACTACGTGTGTCCACGTAAGACGCTAGGCCCGAATAGAAGCAAGGCGTAAGCACAATGGAGGAGAAAAAGAGCGCGGACCATCTGGTCCTGACTAGGTCTGCCAGTCTATCTTGGTCTGGCTGGTCTGGATGGCTGTCACCTCAACCACCGCCCAACCCCTAAAGACCCACACGTGGATCGAATAGAATAATGGCCGAGTGGAAGCGCTGTGTTAGTTGAGACCGCCACTGCATTTGGCAGGAAAAAAGAGCGCGCGGCAGGTTGATGAGCAAGATATGTTGGTTTGCTTTTGCTCTTGCTTTTTACTTCCTTGACATTTCAAAGGGTCCTTTGTGAATAAAACCAAGACTCGGAGCGTCCGCGGCATACACTGGGATAGGGATATCTTCCTGATAAAGTTAAGTGTCTACATGCAACATTATGCTCGATTCGTATTTTGCAACTTTCCCCTCTCGCATTCTAGAAAAGTTGGAAGAGAGAACCCTAGTGTTTGCTTCCCGGACTTATTCGTTGTACAGCCGTGTATCGCACCGCTGAATTGGTACGTTGAGATACATAGCCTGTACAGATTCGCAAACCTGTAACAACCCCTGAATCCTCCCACCCATCAGCTCATCGCTGTTCGTGTTTAGCGGTCTATGTTGCCTTGTTCCTGCAGCTTTAGAGCGGTACCTGCATGCGCTACGTAAGAAGATGGCCAGTCTGACCTGGCTCAGGACCACATAGAAGGTCGATGGTTGGGTGGCTTAATGATGTGATTGGTCACTATTAGGCTACTGTTCGGCAGCCATCTTGTAAAGATGACACAGATTGACACAAATTGTAAATATTTTTCAAAAACATGTGGATGGTTCACATGATAGACTGAGCAGCTGCCGATGCAGCCATACGCTTGAAAGGGATATATTTTGATGTAGTTGGATTATTTTGAGAGTTTTTGTAAATTCATGTAGATTTTGTGCAGCATCTAATCTTGGAAGTGCTAGTAGGGATGTATCCAAGTATTCAAAGAAAAGCTAGATCCTGCGCCTCCAAAGGTACGCATACAAAACTGTGAGGTACATCTACAATATCTGAATAAAAAAGAACTTATTAATTCCTGTGCACAATGCATGAGTGTATCTTTGTAACGGCGGCCATTGTCTGATTATGGCCAATAGGAATCGATGGCTGATGTCAGGTTTTCATCCGAACAGTTGAACTGGAGGCGGGTAGATGCTGTAGATACAACTGGGTAATACTTCAGATGATACCGTAACAATAGCGAATCGATTTACGCTAATCGTCTTGATTCTAGTGTGGGCAATTGCGAGATCTTCCGTGCGCTGGAAGGTGTGCCCCAACACCCGTGGCCCGTGGCCATAGTTCAGGTACGGCTACTACATGGCCACTACCAGGCTACTACCAGTCTTGGCATTTGAACCCGACCCTAGATAGCGCCAGTCGCAGCTGTCGTTGCTGATAGCCCTAGAAAAAGCCGCTAGGAGAAAGTGTTAGCGGTTGGCTAAGGAAGGTCTAGCCATTGACAGCCAGTGACAGGGCAGAAGGGGCTCCTTGTCTTCCTTGTCTCTAACCCCTGGGACAGACAGGATAGACAGGGACCCGTAATGCCCCACTACACGTACATGCCCCACTCTATCCCGATTTGCTGCTGAGCTTTGTCAGTTCGTTGGGTCGTCCCTAACCGTTCTGTCAACCTCCAGGTCGCCAGGTCCTCCTCTCTTACGACTTCTTCAGTAAGCGACATAAAACGCTGGCGTGAATAAGTTCTTCCCACCTTTTTTCCTTTCGTTCACTCCTTTTCAACCCACAGTACCGTATTTCTGTATTTCTCTCCTTTTCCAACCGAGAATTACTACCCTCATTCTCAACCCCACACATTCATTTCTTGTTGTACATTTCCACATAAGGTCGCCAGCTTCGACCCATTCATTAACCTCACCTTGTCCTGTTTCTTTGTGGTTGAGTTGACCTTGAGTTATAAAGACGACAAGACGACATCCTTAGTCAACATCTTCTTGTGTCGTCCGTTGTCCTTCCGTCAAACGTCACACGCACTTGACCTAGCCACAACTAACACGCATTGTCCAAGGGTGCAATATCAATCCTCATCAAACTCGCATCATTCCTTCTGCGTCTTTGATAGACTGCACGACCTGGTTCCCGTCCGTCTCATCACCAGTATCACCACTGCGCAGAGCGTACTACACCCGTCGACAAATTCATTCATTTCTCTGACACGATATTCTCGTCGTCTCACTCTCCTTTGACTGGACTGCTGGCACCTTAAACACTCCTTAACCGGAAATTATAACATCAATTCTAGAAAGAATAAGAGAATATACGAACTATCTACTGTACCAAATCTATCTCACCAAGAACATAGAATTTTAGATCATCGAATACCCCCAAGGAAATATCCATAAATTTCAAGATGCTTTCCAAAGCCACCATTCTTGCGCTTTGCGCTGCCGCCTCAGTGAAGGAAGTCGCTGCTGGACCCTTCCACCGCCACGTTCATCCTAAGAGAGCAATTGTCTGGGCCGAGACCGACACCGTCATTGTTACCGACTATGTTACAATGACCGTAACTAAGGGCGAGGAAGGATCCACCGCCGCCGCCGCCGTCCCGACTTCCTCATCGGTTGAGATTGAGGCTGAGTCCGTGCCTACTCCTTCCGCCGTTAGCTCAACCTCATCTCTGTCAACGCCAAGCATTGCGGCTGCCGTGCCCACTCTCCCTATCTCGATCCCGACCACCGTCGTCACCTTAGTCAAGTCTTCCTCATCCTCTTCGCCGGTTGTCGAGACTCCTACCACCAGCTCTACTGCTGCGGCCTCCCCCATTGTGCATGATGCTGCCTCAACTACTTCCGTTCAGCCTACTATTGCGGCTGTTGCCAGCACGACCTCGTCTGCCGCCGCAGCTGAGTCATCAGTCACTACCTCAACTTCGTCCAGCTCTTCCACCGGCAAGCGAGGTGCTGCGTACAATGATGCTAGCCTCGTAAGCACTGTCTTGGGCTTGGGCGGTAAGCTTTCGTGGGCATACAACTGGACCCCCGATCCCAATGGTCTGGAAGAGAGCGTCATGTACTACCCTATGCTTTGGTCTACCGCCTCTGACCACTCGACTGGTTGGGATGAGAAGGCTGAGGCTGCTATTTCCCGTGGATCCACCGCTTTCCTCAGCTTCAACGAGCCTGACATTAGCAGCCAAGCCAACATGTCGCCTTCTGATGCCGCTGCTGGACATAAGCAATACTTCGCCAAGTATGCTGGCAAGGTTAAAATCAGCTCACCTGCTATTTCTAGCAGCGAGAGCGAAGGTCAGGGCATCAGCTGGCTCACGCAGTTCTTCACTGCTTGTGACGGCGGATGCCAAGTTGACTTCTGTGCCGCTCATTGGTATGGCCCCGGTGGTGCCGACGGTGCTACCCAGTTCTTGGACCACATTACGAAGGTGCACGAGGCTTGCGAGAATAAGAACGTCTGGGTTACCGAGTTCGCGGCACAGAGTGGTGATGTCAACACCTTCGTGAAGACCGTCGTTGATAAGCTGGAGAGCGACGAATACAGCTTTGTCGAGAAGTACTCGTACTTCTGGCTCAGCGAAGGCAGTCTCATGAACTCAACCACAACACTGAGCGACTTCGGCGAGATCTTTGCCGGCACCGCATAAATGAACTACTCACTTTGAGTAGTACTGTTTCTATTCTAACACAACTTCTTGTTCTATGATTTTTAGGGAGGATGGCTCTTGCATCGCGATGGAATACCAAAAATCGGAACTTTACTTCTTTGTACATACTTTGGCTCATATTGAGTCACCGGTAGATATCTGGCCATTAGGGGTCACCCCCGCCAGGATCTAGTCTGGTTTATATGGAGGAAGGGCATCTCAGGAATCAGGGTAGGATTCATGAAGATACGGGGACACAACGAAATCAATGAAAATTCAAGCTTTTTGCCAATCCAATCACCTTTTGATCTTATCTGTGCCGTCTTCTTGCCTTACAATACAACTATAGCAGAATGAGACGTAGCAATTGAACAGGGAGCATTCAGCAGTACGACGTGCTTTAATTTAGGTTTAGCACGAGTATCATCAAGTGGCCTTTTCAGAATTTATCATTAAACATTACTACAAACACGTACATGTAAGTCTTCTCTACTACATTCTATACCCCAAATCCCCTTCCATGTTATTATGTAGGTACTCAATGAAAATAATCAACTTTATTGACATCAGATCCAACCCCCAATATCAACTCGATCCCCATCTCCTTCCTCCAAAACAACTAAATCGTGCCACGGCAACTCCTCCTCGTCCCCTTCAAAAGCCAACTCGCTGATCCGGTACTGCGACACGGATCCCGGCCTCCGCATACTCCGCGCCTGCGATATCGCCCGTGATACCCTCGATCCTGGCGCCGTAGGCGTGCGGGTTAGAGTCGATGGGGATCTAGGTAAAGGTGTAGATGCAGCGCTTGACGTGGATGCGGGGATTGACGGGGACGTAAATGTTAGAGCGGGAAGCGGCGGCGGCGGAGATGAGGTTGGGGCTCGCCGGTCGCGGTACCGTCGGATCCGCTCTAGGTCCGCGGCTACGGCGGCCGATACGGAAGGTGCGGTTGGGGAAGTAGTGGAGGTAGGTTCCGGGGGTTTAATGGGGGAAAGAGGTGCCGGGATTAGGTCCCGGTCTGCGGTTATTAGGGCTTGTGAGTGTGCGCGCGTTAAGGCGGACAGCCAGGAGGTGTCGGGTTCGGGCTCTGTGTCTTGGGCTCGTGAGGCGGTGGTTTTGCGGCTGCGGCTTCGGCTAGGGGCGCGCGGAGGGGCACGGCCGAGGGTGCGACTGCGATTTGGAGTTGCAGGGGGCTCGGCGTGATTTCCCAGGTTTATCTCGACCGGGATAGGCTTCGGGATCGGGGTTAGGATCGTGGCGTCGTCGGGCTCGTCGAGGGAGGTCGACTCAAGCTTTTGGCTTGTCGTGCCGATACCGCTATCGCTACGTGCGAGGGGAGCCGAGGGCGGGTCTTGGGGGTCCGGGTTGCCGAATATGTGTTCATATTGAGAGGTACTCGTCGTCTTGAGTGGTAGCGATATAGCGAGTTTCTTAGTATTGCGGCGTGATAGTGGACGCGGAGGAGCGGGAGGCGCTGGAGGAGGTCGGTAAGAGGTATGCTTGGAAGTGAACAACGGCGAGGTTCTCGAGTCAGTGTTGTAAGGGTCGTGGCGCGTGACCCATTGGATTATGAGGGCCGAGAAAAGGACTGTCGGGGGTTATTGAATGATTCTTAGAATAGTAGGGAGAGGATAGGGGGGAAGGGGCACTCACTATCTGCGTTGCAACAAGTAAGGAACACCCATCCAGGCTCGCTGTCGAGCACCATAAGGACTACGAGGTTTCTTGAATTGAGAGTTAGATCAATTATCACTGGTTGCCTTTTTCGCGATAGGAAAAACACATACATGACGGTCGAAGTAGTCGTACATAGAGCCCCAAGGAAAGTCCGTATAGCCACATTACGTAGCCTAGGGCTGGCCGGCACGTTGGATATGCTTTGGAAGGCAGGTATACCTAAATATAAAATGGTCAGGTAATCCGCTAGGATAGCTTTTTAGATAGGGTTATCTAACCTCTGAAGGGGTTCAGGAATACGATCGTGAGATAGGCCTATGTATGATACTAAGTTAGCGATCTGTATGCGGAACAGAACTTGGAATATACCATACCAGTACCACAACATTAAGAGCTATGAAAGGAATCAGACCCTGCCTCCCTATTCCTATGATACACCGTCCTTTCTCTAGACGTGCGTCACGACTGAGGCGAGCAAATTAGCAAGTTACCCCTTAGTTGAGTTATATCGTTCCGCTTACTAGACGAAATTCAAGATGGACATTATCCCATATACGGCTGTATCGAGTCAGTAAGCTAAGTACAATACTATTGGCAACATATATGAGTCTTACTGAGCATCCCAAACGAGTTAAAGAGATACAGCTTGGATTCAAGCCTTCTTTTTGGGCCGTCTCGGATCATGAACTAATATTGATGTCAATCTCTATTTTATTATGGGACGAAATTGATATACTGACTGCTTTCTCGACAAGAAACATATATATCAACTATTCAACATGAGTTTGGTGGACATCACCTATAAGAAAGGGGCTAAGTCCTCACAACCTAAGACTTATGTGAGTATGGCAATGTGGAAGATAGGAGATAACAGGGTCAATACAGACTTTGGTTGTTATGTAGCAGAACAGATACGAGAGAATAGCAGCGGAGCAGACGCCCTCATTAGAATCAATGCCAACGCCATAGTTGATGATACCCGTTGCGAACACGAAACTCCACGAATCAATATAGAGAGTAAAAATCACTAAATATCGAACCAGCCTCTGTTAGTATTACATCAATGTCGCTCAGACATGTCATCTTTCGAGGGAGTAAGCTTACACCACGCGACGGACGGGAGATGCCACCAAGTCTTTACAGCAAGCGCCCTTTGTGCTATTCTGGTCATTAGTGGTCGTTTCCTCAAGACACGGAGCGGAATACAAACTTATGAACCATGATAGGATAGAGATAGCGGTGACAAACAATATCAACCCGATGACGGTGCTGGCCAAAGGCGGAGGCGGAACCGACGATGGAACCCCATTCCGATTCAACAGGAGTGAGGCCATATCGTACATGCTACCCGTTCACTTCTCACTTGGAATGTCGCATAGACAATTTCAAAACTAGGAACGACAACCCGGGAAGAGAAACAGAAAGGAGAAAGAAAAGCGTAAGGACCATTCGCCAGTTGCGCTGGCTGAATGGATATGACGCGTGCCATTCCGATACCATCAATTAAGGTTCTTCTATCCTACTAAGATGTTGGAGACAAGGTTACCGACCGAGATATTTGAGTCCGAATCGCCTATTTCATCGTATGCGGCGAACGTTATTTCGGATAGCGGTTTAAAGTTGGGATAGAGTCCGAGGACCAGCCAGTCCGGGTTAGAAATAGCCCATGACGGCTCGCTTTTGAAGAGCGATTGGTAAAATCATGGCTCATATCTTGATATCACTAGAATTAGAAGCCAATTCGTGTCTACATGAGCATATTGTATGAAGAATTTAAGCCGCTTGCCTACCAAGTATGATATTTGGAATAGACGCAATACAGCCTCATTTGTATACTACAACGACAAGTTGAGAGAAATGATCTGTTGTTAATTTGATTCGTCCATCGCCTTCAACCTAATAGGGGCTTGGTATTCTCCTAAAAGCTTGGATGATGAACAAATATCTCTTGGCTCATCGTATGAATCGGACACATTTAGGTTTTCCGACCTGAATCTAACGGATATGCACGCCCTTCACCCCCCTCTTCATCGCAGCCACTTTCGCATTTGGGCTTAAGCCCCTCTTTAAAAGGGGAAATATAAAGTCGATCGCTTCCATCCCACTGGAGGAATCGGGTTCTTCAGGTGCGTAGTGATGAGGTGAGAGCTGCCTCCCTCGGTGAGACATACATACACCGTTCAAGGATGTGTATAGAATAGATGAAGAGATTCTGTTTTATGCAGTGCCCTCTACCTATGTGTCTTGGTAAACAAATTGTTTAAAAACTCCTGGAAATCGGACAAATAAAATCTAACAAACCGTCTCATAAACGCCCTAATAATATCCCGTACTACACGCGGGGAAATGAAGGGCTATTCCTTAGACCAAGGCCACTATTCAGGTACCACAAGCTGCAGGCCGATTTTCGAGAAGCTGCTAACATCTCGACTATTCTGTCGTCAGAAATTAAGTGTATATGGAAAGCACAAGTAAAGAGTGACAGGTTTATGTAGTTTTTATTTTCATAGCATTATCTCATGAGTCCAGTCCATGCCAATTTGGGCAGAGCTCATCCATCGTCCTCCCTGTCTAACGCCAGCTGAACGCCAAGCATTTCTGGCTGTAAAAGTTAGATGATCTCACACCATAGAACGCCGACCAATGCAATTCTTTCCCTCGACACCCTAATCTTCCCGATAAGATTTAACGCCGCTCTATCCGAGGTATAGGTAACACTCCTGTCCGACCATTTCCCAGTATCGTCACTCGATAGCCACGGCTCCATTAGTCATCACGTAAACTCGTAGCTGATGCTTTACACCCATTCGGCACCTCAAGTGCATTAAGAACCTCTAGTAAGGTATGAATAGAAATTAAGTAGACGCTCAATGATTCAAAGGGGCTCAGCCACTTGGCGGATGAGCTCTAGTTCGGATGTGAAATTTCTCCCGTAGCCGATCCGATAAACGGGTATGTTGGTTTTGGTCCTCGGCTGAACTGGGGCCTGGCGTTGCGTCCTGTTGAGACTCTCGATATTGTCGAAGAGCTTGGATGCGCTCATCAACAGATGCGTGACGCAGCCTGTTCCAATCGAGAAATCGAGATATACGCCGTCTCTGAGGGCCATCTCCATCATCCTCAGGAACTTGGGCTGAGTGACCATCAGCAGGGCTAGCCTCATCTAGTTGAGGAACTTCATCTCTGGCCTCGCTGGCTTCCTCTGCTTCTTCTACTTCACGAGGACGTAGATCAAGTCGGCTAATCATCTCATTAGTTTCGGATAATTTAGTGGATAAACGGAGTTCAATAACTTACCACAACGGACACGTGCCGGAAACGTTGACCAACCATGGATCTACACACTGTGGGTGGAATTTGTGGTCGCAAGGAAGCACTCGCACATCTTGCCCGACGCTGAAATCTTCCGTGCAGATGGAGCAACCAAGATGATCCTCCTCTGCTTGTGCACTATTCTCCTTAGTGTGATCCGAGGTAGTAGCCACGGCAGTTTCGGAAACAGTTTTGGGGGCATCACTTGCAGCTACCTCAGAAGTAGCCGCCCGTTCCACATCGGTTGATGTAATATCGCGGTGTGCCGGCGATGCTGAACGCTGTGGCCGGTCTCCCGCAATACTTTCGAGTTCGTTCTCCGGATCCGGCTTTGCAGGCTGGGGGTCGCCAAATTTAACGATAGGTAGAGTCTCTAGAACGGCTCGTGCAAGACCTTTAGCTCGGCTCTGTCTCGGTCTTCCGCCATAGCTGGCTCTCGGGCCGTATCTTTCGGGGTGGCGATGTGCTCGGATGGCTCCGGTCGCAATGATAATGAGAAAAAGCAAAGTTATTAGACCCGTAATACTATATAAAATGCTCATCGCAACCGCCGAATTGTTACCGCCTTGGGATTGCCCATTGTCGGTATCTACGTCGGTGTCGTTTCCCCCAGATATCGTTGCACGAACGACGCCACCCGTGGTATCCGATGTCCAGTTTTTCGTCATCCAAGCTGACTGCGAATCAGTCATAGTCCAGATTGACGTAAAATCTAAATCGGATGCGATGAGACCGCAACAAGTTCCAGCCGTGCTATACAATAGGATAGCCTTTGGTTGTCTATTCATTACCGAATTCAAAACGTCGTTCGAAGAGATGTAGGAATCGTTAGAATTGGAGTCGCAGGTTAAATAGGCAATCGAGTCTTTGATGTCGAGATTGTTATTGTTGTAATTATTCTGATCTATGACGAGCATGTCGCCTTCCACATTAAAAGCCTACCATAAGTTAGTGATTGCGCATCAATACGGCTTAGTTTGTATATTATTCACCCTCAAGGCATTCTCGTTGGTCTGGTTCAGCCCGGCTTCGACCGTTAGTGGCGCAATCTTATACTCGACTCCAACAGGACCGGAGTCAGAGCTCAAAGCTAGCGCCATCGAGGACTGGTCTAGATAATCGGGTAAGTCGGCCATCGTATTCGTGGTAGCTTGATCGGCGGATGCGACGGAAAGGATAGAGGCCAGCCCGATTATGAAGGAAGCCATTTTGGCGACATTGGCGACGGTCGACGTCGCCATGTCGGACACTTGTTGGCTTTCACACGATGGGCCAGCCGTTGTGGAATAGCTTCCTTGGAGGGTAGAATCGGAGGAAAAAAAGAAGGGTCGGAACCAGGACAGGTCGGTTAAGAGGAGCGGGCAATCGGAATGAGCGGACTGGTCCTTGTATGAGGACAGCCCTACCTAGCGCCACACAAACAGGGCTGTTGTCGTTGATGTCGCATCTCAGCACTCTCTATCCTCTTCAGGTCTAGGCATGAGGTCGAGATTAATTCTATTGGGATAGCTGGGATATCTGGATCTTGGCGACGTTTCTTTCTTCTCTTGATCGACAATAAGCGATTGGTATGACGGGAGTTGTAGTAGATCCGGAGATATTTGAAGACCAGGAAGAAAATGTTAGATCGGTTTTATCGGGTTGTCTATCGGTAGCGGCTGCGTACTGTGTATGTGCGCTGCGTGCGTTGCGTGTGTGGTGTCCACTGTGTAGTGTGTAGTGTGCAGCGTGTGCGGGAAAGAGTGTCAGAATGTCAAAGTCAGATGTATGCATGAGTTTGAATGGTTTGACTTTGAGTGACAACTAGAACAAGCGCACGGGTGGGATGTGGGGAAAAGGCGGCAGGGTGGTTTCTCAATTGTATGATAGTATGACTGTACGTACCCGTCCACCCTCGTGGACTTCTTTCCTAACTGTTTTGTAGTACGCGCAGGTGGCAGTCACGGGCAGTTACGGGGCACGGAATAGGCGGCATTGGAATGCCAAGATCGCTTCCATGGCAACTTTCTCACTTCGCAAAAGCCTCCAGGATCCTTAGTCTGACGTATTGTATGTATCAATAAATCTCTGATAAACTCTACATATTTTTTTCTCACTTTAAAATCTTCAAAATACACAAGTCCATGATGCGATCATACCGTAATTCATTCATGCGATGATTTATCTCGACAACTCAATTCGGTATCAGTAACCTCCAACTTCTTATCAATAGCGAACAGACCAATGCTTGATGCTCGCATTTAGGGAACATTCCGAGACGGGCATCGTTTTAGCGTCATCGTTCCTTTAAAGCAGAGTCAGCTTGGCATTTTGCAACGGCAGATCCTACCGTGCATAGCCATTCACATATTATGCCTAACATATTTACCTATTTCCCTAGAAACGGATGTAGGTTAGGTGTGTGCAAACCTTGGGTAGATTACTGTAATTACTACACTTTACGCGCAATCCCTATGCGAGTGCGAATTGTGTGCGATGTCAAAGCAACCTTACCTAGCAGCGGCAGCAGTGCTTAAGTCTCATTGGAATCTGCGTATCCGGATATGGCAACTCGGCTATCTGTACAGCAGTTGCACCCCGCTGTATAAACTCCTTGAAGGTTCCAAGTTCCAAGTTGTATTACCTAATTAAGCGTAGGCTCAAGACCGGGCTTCCAAGTTAGAGACCGATGGTTCGCTTCTAGATGGTAGCTATTCATGGATCCTTGTACTCGACTAGATCAATTCTCATATGACGCCTTTCCAATCCTTGAATCGAGCGTTCAGGAACATCGAACATCCAATTATATTTTGTTCTTAAGCTTGGATATAAACCAGAACCTCGGCTCACGGTGCGTACTCAATAGAGATTCATAGGTACTATGTAATTATCCAATAAAAATTCCAAACGTATATGAACCTCATACGTTTATGCCCCTGAACTAGTACATACTATACGCTATTGTAGAATCAGGTTTGCTTCATAATGACATTTACAGATGCACGGGCCCTAAGATCAAACCTTGATACTACAATATAGGCCTACGCAACGAGCTCTGATTGGCCAATTCGATCTATACCTCCTACTATGTAGAACCCACATCGGTCTCGACCATTAACATCTAAAATTTATCTGTCTACAAATCTTGTCTGATATAAACATGTCGTAATCGCTTTCGGTTTCTCACCGCTCTTCGCGATAAGTGAAACGGTAACATATGTGTGTAGGCGCCTATGAGTCCTCACTGGTTATCAACGGCATTGAGGCCATTCTCTATATTGGAAAGTACTCGCTGTCTCAACTGTACAGATACAAATTTGTGATTAGGATACCTACATATGTCGGTAGGTAGGTAAGTGCATATAAAATGGTGGGATGAATTCAACAAACCATATGATTTGTTCATCTTAAGAACACATCTTCAACAAATTTACGTGGCCAGGTACCTATCCAAAATGGATGACTTGAAAAACCTGGCCACTTACAGCATCTGTTTAAAAATCTTATAATGAGTTCTCTCTCCCCTATGTGCCACGACTTGGAGAGCCACTTTTCCACAAACATCATCTTACTAGGAACTCCCGTTCAATTCTTGACGAGTATAACACCAGCAAGCAGTTATATGGCTTCTCGGTATTCTCGGAACTGCTGTGACACATAATCACGATCTTAGTTGCCGAGTATGCATGCATACGATTCACCCATGTCCCTTGTCTAACTAGAGATCTACTGCGTATCAGATGCCAAACTCGCTCCAGAATGTCCTACACAGGCTATCTTCGGATCTAGCCTTGATCTTAAAACTCCTAGAGTAAGCACGAGATCAAATTTTGCGACGTGGGTATTATTTCTGTGTTACGAGATGTAGTACATTGCTAATGCTGTAGTAGTACAGCTAAAGAGTGTACATTTGACAGGTGAAATTTTGTTCATACCTAGGTAGGTAGATAGATTCGAAATAAACGAGGGCTTTCTTCAAATTACCCTATCTTCACCAGGGGTAATTATACGCTATTAGTTATTTAGGATAAGTATGAAAGTAAAAATGAAACAAGTTTGTGAGGTATTTGATATACCTCGAAGTACAATAGCTTCGGGCAATGCTTGTCAAGTACTAGAGGGAGTTTTACCAATCGGAGTTGATGATGACGCTTGACTTGGGTTATCTACCTAGTATTGTTGGCACGAGCTCTTGCAGAACCTTGTGATAGGTACAAGTCAAATTATAGGGCTCCCAAGGCTATCTCTTGAAGATAATAGCGGGCGTTCTTCCGAGAACACAACTCTTAATATCTCCACAAAACAAAACAACCTTAGAATGAAGATGACTATCTGAAAGAAAGATTATTGAGGGGATCTCAAGCTTCTATTTCCAACTAAGCTCTTGGATGTGAGATAAATATAGAATTATATAAGATTATCATGTCTATTTCTGCCATACAAATTCCACTACCTAAAGTCGAACTTGACGAAGTAGAATGCAAAAGGAAGTTAATTATCGACATGCCACACAAATTACGTGCTCAATTTTCTTCTTCTAAACTAAACCACGCGAAATGCTATCGCTTCTATGTAACCGTACACTAGTAGTGCAAAATCAGTCTCGGGGTTGGTGGTTGTCCGAGGTTTAATTCAGAAGGACGATGAAAACATCCGATCATATTTCCTCCATGTCTTCCAGGTCGTCGAGAACAGGGTATTCGCCTATCTCGACTCTCTCTGGTCTGACAAAAACGCCATGCTTGAGTGCCGATTCGGTACCCCAATATCTCGTACCTCCTATGCTTCCGTCATTCTTTCCGACTGGTTCGTCGAGTTGAACTCCCACCCAAGCACCTATCGCGCCGGGAATCTCTTTCACGTCGCCGACATACTTGACCTCTCCTCTTCGGGAGTCGTCACCGCCGAGTCTGCACCTTTTACCAACCTCTATGCCCCTACTTACAATTTCGGCAGCAAAACCGTCAATCTTAGCCTTTTCCAGGTTGGGGGCGTCAGGATTGAAGCGGCCAAGTTTTTCGGCCTTCTTCCAGGCCAAGACCGAATCGGATTTCTTCTCGTACTCCTCCTCCGGCATAACATATTTCTCAAAGTTAGATGTATCATTGAAATTCAGCTTGGCGCTAGCTGGCCGGATATCAACGATCTTCGTAATATGATTAGTAGATATCCAAAGCTGCGTCTTATTAAGAAAATAATATAGGTGTGTAAGCATGTCTGGGCTTTTTGTCAAGATGACACGTATTTATGATATCCATATAATGCTTCCATGGCAACGACTGGCTCGATGACTAGTCCATAGGCAATGTTTATGATAACCAATGTTTACTTACATGCAGTTCTGCATAAGCAGATAGCGGGAAGCTTGATAGAAGCGTAGTGTCTTCATCTACAGCCTCGACGGCTATGGTTTCCTGGGAGGCAGTCTTCAAGCTAATGCGCTGGGACGACGGAGGGACACCCGTGACAGGCTCAAGTTTCCTTTTCAGTTGGCTGATCGACCACGATGGCGTGATCCTCCTCTCAGAGGCCGAATTCTCGGAGATGACTTGTAATGGGATATCCGCCATCGTTCGTCTTTCCCTGTCTGGCCTGTGGCAAATATCTAGACGAGATGAGAACGTGCTGAAAGGCGTATCAATGCCGACGATCGGCTAATTTCGATAGGATTAGCTGGATCACGCACGTCCTAGGTATTTAAGCTACATGTATTTCATGTATATCATGTATATGCGCCCTGGTAGGTATGGAATGCGGCGTACCAGGATACAAGGGATGTGGTATGTACCGCGGGAGTGAGGCTCTCGATCTTGGAGTTCACGCCTCGAGTTCCCCACAGCGGGCTCGGTAAGGACCCTTGCTTCTTAGAGACGCAGGATGTACTCGGGCCGCACAATAGCTATGCAGCGACGGTGAGAATCCTGGCAGGCTAGGAATCTGTTGAGAGAGAACACGAGATTGTTGGGCAATAGGTGCATATATGATGGCGAAACTACGATGTATGGGCTATATGTGATGTGCAGTAGTAGCAGTATAATTGCAAAAAGGGAGATGTGTTGTTGGAGAAGAAGGCTATGGAAAGATGAAGTTCAGATGGATGTATTTTCAACCCTTGCCCACGCAGCCACGGTATGTCACGGTATGTGCCTAGTGGAGGCTGCCAGGCAGCTGCTAGGCTGGTAGGTTGCAACGGCCTAGGGTAAGTTTGGCAGGGTTGGCGGGGTTAGGTAGTACGATTTTCCTGTAGCAAGGGTGGAAAACCGCCACACTTTCCGCACCTGCAAGCCACAAAAGGTTTATGAACTATCGCTTGCATTAAAGGTACTATATAGAATGCATACACAAAATATACAGAATGCATCGTCATAAAATGCAATTTATGTATTGCACCGTTGACCCCCACAATGGCAGGTACGTAGACGTTTACCTACATCCATGGATAGTACCTACCTACCTACATACATACATACATATATAATACGGAATAATTATTGAACACCTGCACATCTGCATGGGGACTCATGGGGATTTGGGGGGAACAAGGGGGAAGGGGTAACGGGCAGAACGGGGGGAAATTTTATTATCAACATGTACGGCGTTTTTTTAGTCACTTACCCAGATCAAGTTTATTTTTGGCTTTCCTTACTTTTTCCAATCGCTGATCGTATGACGGGTTCCCAAAATGGTATCGACATGCATATCGACCTTGCTCATCGACGAGCATGGAGCATGGATTCCGCGTAATATGCAGGTAACGCATTGTTAGCACATTATGTGAAAACATCGTGAAATAAAATTCGATCTCACACGGTCGCTTACGTCTGTGACCCGTTCAGCCAGGTTCCAGCCAGGCATTCCGAGATCCAATGCTTGTCACGTAGGACAAGCGAATCTCAAATAGGGGACCAACGATTCGAGATCACGCCGTTTGCATCATTGCCTGCCAGGCATCTCACCGTCCCCTGAAGATCCAACTCATCGGGTACCACGACAGATCTCGTCAGCAGAATCGAAGATACCCGTCTGGCCTCATCGACTTCCTCATGCAATCAAACAGAAGGCACAAGAAGATGTAAGATCTTGTACATACCTAGGTATCTACCTAGTAGTAGGTATTGTATATACCTCATGGATATTACACATATTGCGCACACACATGCCGGCATATTTACCTACTTAGCTAGGGAGACGCGGAATACGACACGCCATTTCGGCATCATTGTCGCGTTTCCGCCCCCCACGTATGATTCAATTGCTTACGATACTTCGATAGTTCCGGCAACGAACCGGCGATCCTAAAACAGATCTATTAATCTCGTTAGGGCGAGGCGCCCGCGTTCAGCCGCTTGACGGGCTGTCGACTTCGCGGGGAAAACCCGGAGCCGGGATCCAAGCGGTCCAGGAACACAGAGCCGAGCAAACAGACACCATTTTAGGTGTCCCCGAAATCTTGGTTATCAGAATGGTAGCTGACAAGTCACATCTCGTTTCCCGCGGCGCCACCCACGCCCAGGCTGACACCTTCATGTACGTACCTACCTAGTAGGTATGTAGTCTCCCCCATGTTCGCCCATGCTTGTCTATGCTTGTCCATGCTTCTTTTCCCTTTTCGCTCACACCACAGCCCTAAATGGAATCATTGTTCGTCTTATACTAGTAGCTCCTGTAGCTCGGAATGCTGTCTTAGGCTACGGGCGTTAGATGAACACACCAAGACTTCGAGGTAATATATCTAACACGAACGGCGTGGCCTCATCACGGGGGCGAATATGCGCTGTTCCTGCCGGATGGTCCCGGCATCTATGACATTGTTCACCGCTTCCCCGTTGGCGGTCAGTTCTGACTGCTGTCAAAGTCCGACCCAAGAATTGAGAGCTACAGCCGTCTTGACGTCTCATTTTTGGCTTGCTGTATCATGCCATATGCTTCGGCATGATTCTAACAGGACAAAATGACCAGCACTCACTCGCTCTCGGGGTTCACCTCAGGTGTCGGGCAGCATTGAGGCTTTTATTTGTCCCGCGTCTCGTTGCGCCCTAACCGTTGATTGACGTTTGCCTAAGAGCCTCTTAAGCCACGACATAACAATAACCGAACATATGGGACGCAGCCACGGCGCTGCGGCTGGACGGGCATCAACAGGTCCTGTGTACGGCAGGAAACAATTAGAGTGCGCCATCGATGCAAAGCCAACGCAGCTACCCAGGAGCAAACGGGCAAAAACGGGCTGGAGGTACCGAAACCTGGACCATTCAGGTAGCTTACGTAGACAGCTAGGTAGGCACGATGAAGTCGGGGATTTCCAATGGGCATCAAGGAACTGTCAGACGGAATTGGTGGCTGATAGTTGGGGGCTGGCGAGCCCAACTAGACGGTCCCGGGGTTAACTGGCCTGTCGGAATTCCTGACAGACTGGTTCGACTCAGGCCTACCTAGGGTAGGTAGGTTCAGAGGTAGAGAATACTTACCTACGTGCATACATACATACGCCTTGCCTCACTTGACCTCGAACGTTGCACGTCAATCAGTCCACCGGGCTATCAGCACGGCCACATTATGTACGCCTTGCATCGGCGGGCGACTAGTAGTTCGCGATATTACCAACGGTTATGACATACTTACGTTGAGTATTACGGACATGATCTTTCTTTCTCAATTCCAGCTCGATCCTTCGGGATTTGATTCTGTCTCGCCAGTCTCTCGTATATATCCCTCTCTAGGGCTTGCTCAGGGCTGCTACATTCATTAGCAAGACGCCAACGGAAATCACGATATATACCCCAAACCCTAGTAAGATCATAGTGCGCTTCTTGTTAATTGATTGACAAACGGGAGAAGCAAAGAGAAGAGTACATACCTGATATGTGCTCCGCTTCTGCTTCATTCGGGCAGCAACAGTGAGTCGGTAAACGATCAGTTTTTTTTTCTCCTCATCCACACACCATCCACACCCCCCCACGCCTGACGCTTCACACTTCACATATCCAGCCAATCTGGCGCAAGCAAAAAAAGTTACGATCAAAAAGTGCAAAACACTTGACGGCATGCTGCTTCGATCCCGTCATGGGAAAGACGATTATATCTACGTAGTACAAATGTCATGCTGGTTACAGAAAGCTGCAGCGAAGGTACTGAAGTAGATAGATTGCGCTAGCTACGATGCTGCTCGCAGCACTCGCATACATATGTAGGTGTAGGTAGGTAGTATGTAATGCATTTACAGAATGCGGTACAATGCGATTGTATCCTGCAGAGATACCTGTATACATAGATAGACGTGGTTTATTCTTCGCTTCTTCTACTGGCACTCCTCCCCCCTGTCTGTATGCCCGACCTTTTTATTGACTTTTAGGTATGGTCCCTGAATTCGCGCGTAGCGCACGCGATCCATCATCTGGGAGACCAGCATGGCCAGCAAACCCCTCAACGTAAGAGGTTCGCCCTCCGACATCCATTTTCAAAAGTGAGGAACCGGACAGGGGTTATAGTCCTATCAGAGATTGGTAAGGCAAACAAACAGCGCAGTTCTTGACGAGGTGTACGTGTAAGAAATTTTTCTCTTTTGACAAGCATACGCATCATGTGTACGGATGGACCCAAACCAGCTTTTTCTAATTATTGTGATGCGTGTAGGCAAAGTAGATCATGGTTCATGGCAGTTGTTTTTATGCACGCCATTAAAACAGACATGGAAGGCTGAAGTTCGGTACCGCCTTACCTCTGCTTGGCAGTGACGTGTGTAGGAGAAAGAGGAGGGATGTGAGGTACCTACTACTACCGCTTACCACCACAGCTATACTAGGGCTATACTATACTCATCCTATACCGACTATACGTTCGTTGTCCTTCCTCGAGAAGGGAACGGATATCCATCCCTCTTTGAATAGGTAACCACCATCAGCTCCCTAGTATACCTACCTAGTATACCTATACCCATTATGCATACTAAAGTGTCTGCTGACCGCCAGTTCATCGGATCCAGAGATCGCTATTCCCGGTGACCCGGAAACGCTTGTTGGGTGAATCTCTTTTCGTGCTTCTCGCGACTTGGTGGTTCCTCAAAAACTTGAAAAATGCAAAATGCGAAATGCGAAGAGTTTAAGAAACACACCGGGACCCCATCTTATTACAGGCAACGTGTGATGTGCCTGGGATAATGAGTATGAGACGAACTGAAATCGATTGCAGATGATATGTTCATCAAAGCGTCGAAATCGCACAGACGTTGGGCTTTGTTTTGCAACGTGCGACTTGTAGAGAGAGCCCCATACCCATCCATATTCATATCCATATCCCGTGTCGAGGAACAAGGGGGGAGGAGGAAAAGAAGTGGAGGGGAAAGGGTTTCGTTCCTTTTTGTCTTTTAGTTCCAAAGTTTTATTTTATTTTTATTTTTTTATATTTTGATTTGTATTTTATTCTTTCCTCAAGTCTGGTGCTTCTTGCCATGTCTACGGTCCTGCTAGCACGGACTAGTGCCGTCCATTAGTGGGGATCGCGCACTTGGGAAAGTACACGATACACAAGATTTTAATAGTACAATACCAATTCATACTAGACGGAAAAAGTATTATTGTATTATTCGTAAAAGTTACCTATTGTTCCTTTGTTCCCGGGAACCATTGAAACCTTGAACTTCGAACAGACACATACCGCATACACATATGCATATCTAGACCACAACCTCACACTACTTACCTACATACACCCATGGATAACACATACAATACAATACAAACTACATACACATACACTTACACACACAACACATCCAAACCAATGCTATACTACCATACATCAGAACCATACAGAACCCTACGCAACCACACATAAACTATTCACACCGTTCCGTTCGCTTCTGCGTCCGATCTGAACTGACAACACTAACACGGCGACCACCACTACCAAGACCACCAACTACAACCCCAGACATGTCAAACCATACCCTAACCCCCATGTCCCCATGTCCCATTGTCCCCATGTTCGCGGATGGCGCAGTGAACTACTACTTGTATACTACACCGGCATACCCTGCTCTCCCGGATGGATGAAAAAAAAACACAACCTTGGAACATATACCTTGTTTTTTTCGTCCTCCCGCCTAGCCGGTGCTAGCGTATCTCGAAAGGGCTTCATCGTCAATGGCCCTTGCCAGCCCTCCCAGCCCTCCCAGGTAAGTCAAGGTGGTAATCCGCACATGCACATCAGAAATTAGCTATATCCTAGCAATATACTGCTGTACATGCCCGAACTGCCCACTGCCCTAAGGTAGGCGAGGGTAGTAGTGACATAGAAGCGTAGGTCTGGCTATCGGTTTCAAGAAATCCCCACTTGGCTCTGCAGTTTCACTGTCTTTTACATGGTTTACATGCTGTCTCCATGGCCTACATGGTTTGTACGGCCGCGGCCGCCGCCGCCACCGATCTGTTCTGTTCATTGGGGCTCCAGCTTCTGGAATTTCGGACTCTGGGTAGCATCGCTTGCCAGGGACGGCTACTTTCTCCGAATCGATCTCTACCAAGCCTTGTGAGAGAGCTGCCCTTGCAATGGATCTTCAAGGGGTCCCCCCTCAGGTCCTTAAGCCTCGGAGCGGCATTGGGACGGCAACTGGGACGGCCCTGGATGGGGTGCCTTGTCACGCCTAGGTTCTACGTGCCTTGTGGTGCTTTTTTGGTGCTCGTGCTTTGGCACCTGCGCGCAGAGGCCCAAAGCGCATGCCGTAAGTCTTGTCCTAGCGAACCCATCATGTTCGAGCCGTAGGGCGGCAACTCCTTGAAGTTTCCTGCCGAACAGCAACTTGCTTTCCAGGGGGGTAGGGATGGGACGAGAGAGGGAACCCCCCAACCCTGGACGTCCCAAGAGCCTCTCGAACACCTCGTTCGTTTGCAGGCTTCTTCAGTTCGTCGCTCATTTGCGTATTTGCGTCATTAATCCGCCGATTCAGCACCTACCCCCCTAGTGTACTAGCCAAAAAATACTTGGGAAGTGGTGAATTGTTCTCTGCGAGTATATGCATGATTTCGTGGCAATGTCAGCCCCCGGTCAAGTAGCTTGCATGCCAACAACTCGTTTGTTCGACGACTTCTACACAATCTCAAAGTCTCTTTGGGGATCAGTAGGTGAATATCCACAACACTTGCGTCTCTAAGGGCTTTTTGGACCTTGACGGCGTATCACCTGAAAACCTGTCACTTGCTAGCCTGACTCCTCCCCCCTCCTTTTCCGAAGAAGGCTCTTGGGGGAAGAGGCGGCAGAGACTAGATGTATTCTGTGCTGGCATACATAGTCGGTGAGGTGTTACCCAACTCCCACGAACTGCTGGTCTCTATTATACCTCGCACGACTTGCCTATTACTTATAAACGTAGAAACCTGGTATCCACACATTCTATTTCGACACACCATAAACCCATAAACTCCCACCCCCCACACACCCTGGCTATTTGAGCTTGGGACCCTATTGCTTTGTGACCTGGACCTGGGACCCTGCCTATCCGTTCCTCTCACTGACCACCTTACGCTCACATCAACCTGAAGCCTCCAGTCTCGTAGTCACTTTTTTCTTTCTGGACCTAGTATTTCTTTTCCTGATTTTATTTTCTCCGATATCAATTCGCACTGCGCAACCTAGACGTGGACCTATGATGCTTTCATCGCCACTATAACGACACTCCATAGGAGGGGAATATTATGAACATCGAGAGGAAGTACCTTGGGCTGGCAAAACCTTAGACATATACACCTGGCTTGAGCGAGGTACTGTACTTACCCGCCTGGTGTCGCTTCACTCATAGCCCTTTTGGCCGCTACTTCTTTCGTTTATTGGCTACGAATGAGAGTCCCGGACTATCCAATCATGTATGACAGCTCATAACCTTAAACGCCATCACCCTTCACTAATCTAGAGCTCTGGCTTCCCTGAACGTTTTCTCCCTTTTGTTTCTGAAGTGTTCCTAAAGTACTCCTTCACCTCGAACTTCATACGGTTCTCTATTCTACACTGAAGAATTCACAAACTCGACCCTTTCAGCCTTAAAATTTTGGTATCGAACCATTATAGTTTTCTCCTCTTTTTTACGCACACAAAATCTAAACGAGTCAGAGACTGTTGTTGCCTTAACCCCCATAACTAAACAAACAAGAACGAACCGCTTTTAGGCAATCTTGGCGGACTGTCGAAGCAGCACGAACTGTGTTGAAGAAAAGACGACTATCACCGCCTCTTTGACGCCTGTAAAGACCCTCGGCGCCTAATAGCGCTTCCATGAACCCCTGCCTGTTCAAGGCTCTGTAGGCCCCTAACCGTCATCGTGGATATCAACTCTCTCCTCAAGGATTCCGACTCAAATGAGTCATCTAAATCCCCCCCTCACCATACCCGAGCTTCATCAGTTCCTATTTCAGCACCCGCAGCCCCCTTGACGACAGCACCTGCACTCGGACCCCCATTGTACGCTCCTGCACGTCTAAGAACAGTAGGACCAGGGCCAGCTTTAACCGGTGTAGTGAACGGAAAACGCAGTATGTCACCACACGCAGCGGAATCACCTGCTAAGAAGCAGAGCAAGTGGACAAAAGAAGAAAACGCGATGATCACCGAGCTCCGGGGGAACGGTATGAAGTGGGACGACATCTCCAGGAGGTTACCAGGAAGGAGCGCCATCAGCTGTCGCCTACACTACCAGAACTATCTCGAGAAGAGGAGTTCATGGGATGAAGAAAAAAAGAACAAGCTTGCTAGACTATACGAAAGGTAAGCAGTATGATCGAGAAAGGACCTCGAAGTCGAGTAGAATTCTTGTTAAAATCGTATAGAAACCAGACTCGACAGATCGAAGTAGCTAACGAGCTGCCCAACAGGTTGAAGCAGGATATGTGGAACAAAGTATCCCAGGAGATGGGGATACCGTGGCGTACGGCAGAAGCCATGCACTGGCAGCTCGGAGAGCAGGATATACAACGCCGTGCAGGAGTAGCACAACCCTTCGTAATGTCTCCAGTAACTGCAGATGAACCCCATGGCAGTACTAGGGCCTCGACCCGGCACGCGCATTCGCACTCCCATTCACAGTCTGTTCTTTCTCGAACTGTAACTCCCGGCTCAGGCTACGAGCGAGGGGAGTCCTCAACGTCCAGCAGGCCTCTCGCATCAAGGAGGGAAAGCATACCACGTCACGTCTCCGTCTATCCAGAACATGTGCCCGAAAGCTACACTTACCACCAACACCACTCGATGCCCCTGGCCCCGATTAAAACGGAATCCCAGTCTCCCCTGCCGGGGATATTGCCTGGAGTCGCGGAACTTACTACGGGCGTAAGTCCCTATAACACCATGGCATATTCCATCCCAAGCCAAAGCCCTGGTCCTAACAACACGGTAAGCCCTTGGGCTACTCACATGAACTACCCGCCTCCACCAGAGCCCACTGGGTCGAAACGACGAAGGAGTCCGGATACCAACCACCACCTGTCTCCAGATTTGAGACGAAGACACCTAGATCCGCGGCCGTGACTACAAGGCGGATATCCACAAAACGATCTTGGCCTTGCCATCAGGCCCAAGGAAACGAATTATGACATCTAACTAGGCGAGATCTACCCAGGATCTTGACCCAACGCCACTTTACCTTCTAACAGACTATCGTTACTTATTATTTTTTTTTGTCGACAAACCTTCTTTCAAGACACGAAGAACGTACGGGAAGCACGAATCTTACGTCGTCAGAAGAAAGAAGCAACAACAGGAACACGTATACATGCGTTTCATCGGGACCGGAGCGAGCATTTTTTCGAAGAAATAAGGGGATCATCGGGGCATACAAACACCTTGGGAAATATTCTATTTTATTTTTCACGTATTAACGAACAACCACAACAACGATAACGAGGAAGAATTCTATACAACAAGAGAAAATGAAAACAAAGACGAGAAGAGACGAGCCAAGGAAGAGAAAACGACAACAACAATAACAACGATATGGGCGGATGGATGGGCGGTGCGGTTTTGGGAAAAGGAGACGAAGACCCGGGTTGAGAATAAGGGGGGCGCAGGCAGCCGAACCGACTTCCCTCTTCTTCTTCTTCAACCCCCCTTCCTCGGGCTGGTTTTGACGGGGCTTGTTCTATTCTTGATCGTGTCCTTTCCATCCCTCTTCCTCTCGAAATCATGGGGCGGCGCAAGGATCCAGTCAGAAAAAGTGCTTTTTTCTATTTTTTTTCTCATGATTTTTTTTTTCCTTTTGTGTTTTTGTGTTTTTGATTTTGGACTTTTTGAGTGTTATTTTTTTTTTGGCAAATCACTTTGGTGCATCCTACGCTCCTCGCTGCTGCCTCTCTTCTCCTTTCCTGCTCACATAGTAGGGGAGCGTGTTGTACGGTTGGGATGTATGCGGCCTTGATACCTGGGGCGATAGGGGTAGGTGTTGGGTACGGATCGGTGACGGTTGGTTGTGTGCGGAACGGTTGGGGGCGCTGGGGGGGACGGGGCATACAGTAGCAGGAGTCTTCGCGGTGCGAGGTTTAATGTATGGTATCGATCAACGGGAAGCGCGTGTTTGGTTTTGATTTTGATTTTTATTGCTTTGATTTTTTTTACTACGTGTCATGTATCGGAAATTCTTGTAGCTAAGGCATTTACCACGGACTGGCTGGATGGGGAGAGCGAGGCAGAGCTACTCATGTCATGATAGATGAAGAGCTAGACGATGACAGTCTGGTGGCTTGCTGGGGGCTCAATTTTAGGAATTATTGGAATTTAATGTACAGCATTTTTTGTTCGTTTGAGCCTTTGGAGTTATCATATTTGCTTAAGCGTGATCGCCATTGTAAAAATATTGTTTTAATTTTGCTATCCAGATAGTATAGATGTTGAAATTGTGTCTTTTCCTTCTTTGGGACTTGCTATAACCCACCAATTATCCTTTTCGTACCCACTACCCAGGATCTCACCGCCAGCGGCCTCAACGTCTTCCTCCAACTCTCCTTTTCTATACAGGTGGTAATACCGTTGATACGTGGCCTCTGCCGGCTCCGGTTCCCCGTCTTCGGCACTTCCACCACCTGCCCCCTTTTTGCTAGTCCCGTTCTTCTTCGCTTTCTTGGGCTTGTTGGATTTCAGCACCCACGGCACCAGCTGGTCCTGATCTGCGGTCCCTTCATCCCACCCCCGTCGGCTGCTCCCTTGTTCTAGCGCCCAGACGTATACCAAGACTTTGCCGGTCCGCGGGGTAACGCAATCGAGCAAAGCACGAACTCCTTCGACACGTCGGTCCCGTGTAGATAGGTGGTGGATGACGGCGATACAGATTGCGAAATCAACACGTCTGCTGCCACCGAAGGGGAGATCTAAGCCGTCGGCAACACCTACTACATCAGCACCCGTAGCCAGACTTACCTTCTCCTTCCCCTTTCCATCTTCGCTCTTTCCTAAGACTTTCAGATCGCGCGCAAGCCGGGCTAGGTTTGCGCTGCGGTCCGAACCGAAAATAACCAGGTCCCGGTTCACGTCGAGGTATTTGCCGTTACCGCAGCCGACATCTAAGCCAACGGATCCGGGGGCTAAGGAGCTGAGAAAGGAGGCGACGAAAGGCCATGGTTTGTACCGCGTAGACGAGAAGTGCGAGGCGATAGTCTCGTAGACGCTGTGCACGTGCTGCTGCTCGTAGGATTCTGCAGCAGTAGCGGCAGTGGCAGTAGTAGCAGCAATAGGGGTAGGAGTGCTAGGGCAGGCACTACTATCGCTAGCCTGAGTCCGAGCGGTAGGTGCTGAAGAAACCACTGCAGCTAGAGCCGCGGGATGCGAAGTGACGGAGGCGTCAGAACCATCAGTGCCAGAGCCAGAGCCAGAGCCAGAGGGTTGATGGTGGTGGCAGCAGGATTCGCTTGCCCCTGTAAGCGTCACCGCCTCTCTGGATGCGGTGCCGGCGGTAGTAGGATGACCGCTGGCGCTAGCTCGTGCGGGACCCTCGTGGTCTAGCCGCCGTTCCATCCCACTGTTCGCTGCATAGCCCGGATCTGGCTTGTCCTGCTGCATGACTGGGCGCGCGGGTGGTTGGTTGGCCGAGGCGGTATTGTACTTTGTACAATAGTACAATAGGTAATTACCTACCTGCGAGGCAGGTCACGTAGTTTGGTAGGTTATGCGGGTTGCCCTGCTAGATCTGGAGGGGCACAAGACAGGGCAGGGATACGTTTTAGATTACGCAGGCTTTGCTTGTTGTTTGGCGCATAGGACCACAGGTGATATCTAGCAGTGACGGGGGTTGATAGGGCAGAGCCAATATGGAACTGATACAAGCGAAGATTCAGATATTGTGACCAGTAGGTGACATAACAACCTTAGAAGACAACAAAATAACAAAATAACAAAAATAAAACAGGACCAGGGTTCGATGTCAAAAGTGAGATGGGCAGATTAGCGGATTGGTAGAATTTGCTGCGTGCGGAGTACGAGGATACGTTTTTGTTAGATTTGTTTGACCAAGGCAAGATTGGTAAGTTGTACGGCAGGCCCTGGTCGTTGGGATAAGGTAGGGAAGAAAGGTTCCAGTAACCCGGTAAGCAGTAAGCTTCATCCTGTTCGGCGGGAAGAGAAGTGGGGGTGATTTAAACGATGACCCGTTCGGCCAAAATAAAATTTTGTATGGGATGGGGATGGGATCCAGATGGATGTATTGTACATGGGGATGTACTGTTACTTACATTTGCACTATTGCGACTATTGCTCATTCATGTACAGCTGAGTAACTTAAATGATCTAATGCGGCTAATTTGACGATCTGTACCATGTACACAATCGCAGCTTGACATGTTAGTCGGGGAAATTATAAAAAAGAAAAGAAGAAAAAAGAAAGTACGATGACCAAATAAACGATGACAATCCTGGTTAAACCTTGGAAGCTTGGAACTTTTCTCGTTACACGCGTTGACATGTGGACATGTGGCTTTTCACGTTACCTGCCTAGCGCATAGCGTATGAGATCCGTTGCTTCACGTTCAAGGTTCAATTCAGCCCAAGTAGAAAGTGGGGAAGTTCCAAGTCCCTAGTTCCCTGACTGTCAATGACAGAGTAGTTCTTCCCGTGGCTTGGTGGCTTAACTTAGGCTTTATTGGTTCGGTTCAAAGTGGGGTTGACAACCCGAGGGGTCGGCTCGAACCGGTTTCCTCCTTCGCTTGACTCTGCATGTCTTAGATCTTGCAGCTCAGCTCGTGTGATGCTTCTACTTTTTGCCTTTCCTTAGATCCGAAATCCTGGAAAACATGGCAGCGGACCGTGATGGAAGGGAAGAAGTACATACGATGCACAAGATGCACACGATGCCAATGTAGTGAAACCCTATCCCGTCGTGCCGCGAGAGCTAAAATCTTGAAGTGGTAAGTTCCCGAGACTTGCAGGTAGACAGGTTCATTGTTGGAGGTTTGGAACTTTTTCTAACGATGCAATTATAATTCGCATGATTTACTGGGTAGACATGCATCTTTTTTTACTGCAGTGTGACGATGTGGCTAACCCCTTGGCAGTTTTACTCGCTGATTCGCGGTTGGGCATGAGGGGTTCGTCTTAGGTTGAGTATATGACCAGCGCCACACGCCATACTAACCTATGCGCTATCTATGAGTTGCAGATTTTTTTATCTCTTAGTTATGGGTAATATGTTTCAAAGAATACTTAGTTCACCAACATTTTTCAACTACGTACGATCATTTTGAATAGTCAACGCGAATTAAGACATAACATGTTACGATATCCATACCTAGTACCGTGTTACCTGGTGTCAATTACTCCTAGGTAGTGTGGTTTATGTACGGTCTCCACCATAGTAGAAACAAAGGGAGAAGAAAAAAAGTGTCTACTTGTAGAGAAGAGAATGAGCGATTGTGTGTTACCCCGAGTCTGCGAGAAAATTCACTCTATTATATGGCCTATACCTATTTACGTGGGGGTGACAGAGTTCTAGAAAGTTGTCATTGGTGATAGGTAATAGATAGAGGCGCAATTTTAAATACGTGATCTTCACTTTTGTAATTGGTCAAAAGGAGCATATGACAAAACATTCAGATGTATAATAGTCTATATTATACATGAAAAATCAAGTATTACTTGCTTATTCCTAACGTCTAAGCCGTGGTAGAAGTAATCAAGACGGCAACACGGATCATATATATTAACCCCTGAGGTGTGTAAAACGGGACAATAGCGCGAGATGAACAATTTCTGCTTGAAGCTCGCAGACAAGTATGAATGACACGGACGTCAAATAAAAGCAAGTATGAGCTGATCTTCGTATTCGGAGTTATTGATTAAACCTAGGTACATAGGTAGACAATTGTAGTATCATCAGGCCATACACTTTGTGATTTTCGAGGTTTCGATACTTAGCTCTATGTAATCTGAACATCACATTATTAGGTATTGAACTCATGAACCGAGAAGAAGTCCAGAGTGCTCTCTATCGTTCCCTCTGCATGACGTCGGGTTTCAGTTTCTCGAAGCCCCAACGGGCTGCTTTCCCCGTCAACGAAGCATAGCAATTAGTCATTACGACGCCTCGTCCCCGATAAGCCACTTGAATTCTTTTAAACAATCTGACCAGATTGGTTTGCCTTCCTCGCTCTGTGCCCATTCCTCTATTCTCCGAATACACTCTATATCTTCTTTCATGTGCACTTCCTGTGTAGTGCCATTTAGAACCGTCGTGCCCCCAAGGCCGAGCACGAGCGAATACAACGCGGCCGGCTTTTCCACGCCAGTGTGACTAGATATTGTATCCACACACGGGAGACCTTGGAACTCTTTGTTCGCAGACAGAATCCAAAATGCCTGGAAAGCAATCCCCTTCCCACGTAAGTACGCCCGCAAGTCCTTCTCCCATAAAGTCTGCGGGTAAAACCGATTCTGCACGCAAGACGGGCGGATAGTAATTTCGGGTAGGGTACATAGCGTTTCGACGTCTCGGAGAGATGCGTTGGATATTCCCAAGTGTTTGATTTGATGCGGTACATACGTCTCAAGTGTTTTCCAGGCTGTGATTGTGTCTTCAACCGTGGGGTATGGCGTGTGTAGAACTAAGCTATCGATATATGGCTCTTCAGAATTTGTATGCTCGAAATTTTGAAGCGATTGAGCTATGGAGGTGTGGATCTGCTCAACTATCGGTGCCTCTGGATTGTAGGGGAGAGGTTGGCTCAGGTCCTGGCTCCATGGAGGAGTAAACTTTGTTTGTATCTATAGGTTTGCCATCAGTTGATTCACCAAACCACGGCCGTAAATATAATCAACACACAAATAGTTCATCCCGCTTTACGATACCTTCTCGTATCGCTCGTCTTATGGCCTGTCCGACCAAGAACTCCTTATAGTGACGGGGTTGAGCTGCGGTATCAAACCCTCGGAAGCCAGCTTTCAAAGCCAAATATACACAATTGCTAGTTTCAACACCCTTCCAGGCCGTTCCGTACATCATTTTTGGCATCGGCGTTGTTTTGGCGTGCTTGGTATCCATGGCGAAAGACCTCATACCAGAAATTTGATAATTCAATGAATAGATAAATTGTCTATAATACTTGGAACTTAGGAATCGGTTACCGCGCATTGTAAATAATGTTCTGATAGACAGTAGGAATCGTATGACAAAGTCGGTCGCAAGTTACATAGGCAGGTATCGTCGCACACATGGGACCGGTCGTGGAGCGGTTTCTGACCGGTCACTCTTGCTATTACTTCCTCGCCCTTTAGGTGGTTCGCTGTAACCAGACGTTGAGGAGACAGTAGAAAGAGCAATGGGAGCATAGGTGTTCTACCATACTACTTCATACCATTTATTGTGATAATACTACACCACCTACATATAGTCGAGTGAAGGCCGAAGACGTAGAAGTAGACAGTTATCGGATGCTGGGAGATAATTGTGTTTCTGAGCTGTGATCATGACTATAAATCAGAAAATAAGATTTCCGATTGCGTCATTTACATTCAGCACCTGGAGTTACACACATTAGAGCTTACCTAATATAAAAATAGAAGCGCTGTTATATCGGACAAATTCGAAGTCGGAGATCGGATATAATATCATGGTCCACTTTTGGCCAGTGGCTTTTCATATTACCGGCTGAAACGCGGGGTACACCTTCACACCACCTATGACGCTGAGCTTTACATAACAGCTCTAAATGTTTTGGCCTAGAAAAGCAGCTTCTCAACCGGATTATATTTCCCGGTTTTTCAAGTCCCAGGTACCATGTATACACAAATGTAGGTACGTTAAAAACCATCGGAGATTGACAGATGTGTATGAGAAATTGGGTGGGAAAGTCCGTCCCATCGACGAGATTGTTTATATCTAGTAGTATGCATGTATTGGTAGCACTTGGCGGTTGCAAACTGTTATACTTTCCCAAATTAAAGGAGATATGTCGGACATCTGCCTGTAGCACCAGAGGTAACCTTTAGCTACCCCGCTATCCCACCTTTGACTTGATCCTCAACGTAGAAAGAACTCCCGGGTCATCTTAAAAGATAACGTCGGAACATTATTCATCAATGTCCCTAGTCTTATAGCTATCGCATATTTAAAGGTTTCAAGTTCCCTAGAGTTCACGACCTGCTATTACACTTCATGCGCCATTGCTTCAGCCCCCTTTCGAAGTTCCCATACGCTAGCATCTAACATCTCAATATGGCTTCACAACCTTTCACCATAAAATGGGGTATTCTAGCCACTGGTGGCATTGCTCAAAGTAAGCCACACCATGCACTCAGTAACAGTTGATAAGAGTCATAACTAAAAACATATCTTAATAGCCTTCACCAAGGACCTCCTTACTAACCCCGCATGCCGCGATGTCCACGATGTCGCCCACAAGGTAGTAGCCGCCGCCTCTTCTTCATCCAAAGCGAGTGCCGAATCTTTCCTTGAAAAGGTGAAGGCTCCAGCTGGTGCAAAGGCGTATGGTTCTTATGCCGAGTTAGTGAATGACCCGAACGTCGAGATCGTTTACGTCGCAACGCCCCACAGTCATCATTTCCAGAACGCCATGCTGGCCCTAGAAGCTGGCAAGAACGTTCTATGTGAGAAGGCTCTCACAGTGAATGCTGCCCAGGCGCGGAAGCTTGTCGAGACTGCTAAAGCCAAGAACTTGTTCTTCATGGAAGCTGTCTGGACGAGATACTTCCCTCTAAGTATTAAACTACGAGAGATGGTATCATCCGGACTCATCGGACCTGTATACCGAGTTGTTGGTAGGTTTCCATGAATCACCTAAGCCATTTATATGAGTCTACATAGCTTTGTCAGAATCACAAACTTACATATCTTATCAAGCCGACAACTCTTTCGGAAATGACGGGCCCAACGGCACCCTTACCTTCCCAGATGAACACCGGATGGTGAACCCAGATCTAGCAGGTGGCGCATTATTAGATTTAGGCATTTACTCCCTAACGTGGCTGTTCCAGTTCCTCTATCATCTTCAACCGGAGGCAGAAAAGGAGGCGCCGAGAACCATAGCCGCAATGAATAAGTATAGCACAGGAGCTGACGAGATGACCAACATCATTCTGCAATTTTCGAAACACAAGAGCATGGGACTTGCCATGACAAATTTGCGAGTTCCTACTGATATCGACGGACACAACAGCGGTGGTCCCGCTATCAAGATCCAAGGTCCCAAGGGTGAGATCCAGGTTATGGGTCCGGCCTACCGCCCCCAACAGTACAGGATTGTTAAGTCAGATTCAAATGGCAATGTCGAGGTTGTCGACTGCCCAATTCCCAAGGATCCCGCGACAAACTGGGGCCATGGTATGTTCTGGGAGGCAGATGAATGTGCTAGGTGCATCCGGGACGGCAAGAAGGAAAGCGCCACTCTACCCTGGTCCGAAAGCATAGTCATCATGGAAGTCATGGAGGAAGCTCTCAAGCAAGGAGACATCAAGTACCCCGACGTGATCACAACTGATGTATTCGACCCGAAGAGCCCTCTAAACACTGGGGGAAAATAGGAAAAGTCAGCCGTGGACAGATCTTGGGATAGAAACAAGTTAGAACTAGGAACAATAGAAAAAATAGCTAGCAACAATACCCAACAACATTATAGTATTGGTTGAGATCTAATAAAACTATTGAATCCATTTCATACTCTACGACGGTACGGAATTTCAAATAGTTGGAATAACGTATATAAAAATTGGTATTTGTAGAGAATCGCGTTGTAAATTCCCAAGGCTCCATCATCTTCTGATTTTAAGCAGTCATGTCTAATAATATCCTGACAGGAAAGCGTTGGTATCTCTATGGCAATCAATACTTTTAAATCCTTTAATTCTGAGGAGCTTGTCCGAAGACCATTAAATTCGGCATAACTTCTTTTATTATTATCTTCCCCATTCATCGAATCCATTTATCTAATCTCATAATGCTCACTAGCCTTTGGCCGGCAAGAATTATCTAGTCCACGATCAAAAAGAAAAAAGGGGTATGTAAGTCCTGCCTCAGCTAGGACAAGTGGGTCATTGTAAAGCACTTCAAAGGACGTATCTAAAGTTCGGGCCGTAGTTCTCTTGAGCCGCGATCTTCGATTTGTCGTCTATTCTGTTTGTGACGTGGCCGTACTTGCGGTCAAGTCTAGAGTTCTCCCACATCAAAAGTAGGCGCTGGAAGAGCGCAAGGAGAGCCGAGAAGAACATGAGGGCGGCACAGACGGCCATGCCCTCAACGTATCGGGGAGCCTGTTTCGTGGGGAAAATGTTGTTTCCCAGGAACGAACCGCACTGACCAATTAGGTTGATAAGGACGATAGAACCACCTCGTCGAGTGTCACTGCCTTGGTTGTCTAGAAAATATTGTTAGTATCTCGATACGCTATCCTTCGAAACCAATGAGATAGTGAGGGGCACTTACTAAGAGTGATACCAAGGATATTGGGGATGGTGGAAAATACACCAGCTGAAGCCAAAAAGGTGGCAAAATAGCGGACACCGACTGTGTCAACTGTGGCGAGGATGATGTATCCAACTCCGCCCACGATGGAAGTGACCATAATGACGAGACATCGTTGTTGGGTCTTGTCTGCGATCCAGGTTGTGATCAAGGCAAACAAGAAGGCCGTGAAGGACGGAGGTGCGGACAATCCTTGGGCGTTAATAGCAGTGTAACCCATATCCTCGAGAATGGTTGGGAGGAAAACAGGCAAGCTGGAATATGTGACATTGCCACAGAAATACATCAGTCCACATAGCCATGCCTTCGCATCGATAAAGACGGGGAGGAGCTCCTTGATGCTGAAACCTCCAATTCTGGCGTTGGCATCGGTGCCAACCTGGCGCATGGCCCTGGACCTCGCGATATCTTTTTCCTCCGAGGTGAGGAACCTGGCCTTCGCAGGAGAATCTGGGACGAAAAAGAAGGCAAAGATGGACATGAGCATGGTTGGTATTCCTTCCACGAGGAAGAGCAGACGCCAGTTGGCTAGATGAGAGTGTCCGCTGGTGATTCCATAGGCTAGAGCGCCCGAAAAGGTCGAGGCTAACGGGGCTGCCGAAGCAAAGATACCGCATCGGAAACCGACCTCATGTCGAAGGTAGAAGAACGATAGGAGATAGATGATTCCAGGTCTGTCTGATGTTAGCATCGGAAGTTTAGAATTATGTAAGTATAGTTCGTCACATACGCATACCAAGCTTCAAAGGCACCCAGAAAGAACCTCAAAGCCATTTCCCCGTTCCAACTGTGAACGCCAGCTTGCACGGTGGCGATAAAGCCCCTTTGAGAGGTTAGTCGACGATGTTGGAAGTTAGCAGGCAGATAGACTTACCATAGAAACACGACGCCTGCACAGACGATGTGAGGAGGGAAAACCTTCCATAGTAGCACGCCGAATTCGAAAAGGACGTAGGTGATGTAGAAGATGTTGAGTAGCCACTGATATCGGTCGCCATCAAGTTTGAGGTCCTTGGCCATGCCCGCAATCCTGGCATTTCCTATGTTTCCTCGATCTAGGAACGCAAGCATGTCTTGGCGATGCAAGGATCTTGTCAGCACGTTGCTTGGCGATCCGGTATTTCAATCCACTAGTAAGGAAATATAAGAACCGCATCACTTACATAAAACGAAGAAAAGCGTCATTAGGTTCCAATCCAACTTCTTGACCACGCGAGCCTCCTGCGCGTGGGTGTAACCCTCATTGAGACCGACATCTTGGGATTGCGAGTCGCCGCTTCGTGCAGCAGCAGCCTCGTCCGCCTCCAAAGTGGAGGTCGTCTTCTCGTTAGACATTGTCCCTCAGATGGAAGAAAAAAATCGCAGTGAAAGAATAACCCGGCGCAAATATGCAACCACCTGAGACAATGTGTACCACGAGTTGAGGTACGTACGATAGAGGGTGTGAAGAGGAAGGCGGTAATTTAAGAAGGCGACATAGAAAAGGCAAAATGAAAGGAAACCAGAATCTGAACGTTGAGCGTTCGCCGACGTCGCAGAAAAAAGAAAAGTTGGCGGTTTGAATTCTTTGTGCCAATTATTAATGTTGGTTGTACAAACGCGGACGCCCTCGTCCGCAATATCCGTCAATCGCTTTCTTAAGGTTAAGCTCTAAGATGACCACGATCGCATCCTGGTATTCGGTAGCCAATCAATTGTTGAAATACATTTTGGGGAATGATAAATATTCGGTCGACCTAGGTAATGTGGGAAAGAACATTGGACTTTGGGTTGCACCTACCTTGACTCATGAGGCGATCCAATCATATTAGCCATGCCTCCTTCCCCGATCGCCTCCGTAAGCTCGGCCTTTACATGATTGGATGAAACTGACTCCTATCCGCCGCCAAACTCCTTTTCACATTCATACATCTCATATATTAACATGGCTTATGCAGGCTTCCGTCTTCTCGGTGGCGAGCAAAGTGTGTCCTCTTTGTTTGCACAATCGACGAAAATTGATAAAATCGAAAGCAACTCCTACTATTCTCCGGATATATTATATCCGAGCATTTATATTAAAGGTATCGCCGAATGGAGCTAATGTGACACATGTCTCACTTTACTGCATTTGTCGGTGCTGTATTGTTGTATTAATAGCATAGGACGAAGGCTCGAAGTTTGTGCTAAATGTCCCTTGCGGCATTTGTCAATCTGATCACTATGGTGATTAGGATGAGTCCCGACTTAATGAGCCATCCTCGCTGTGACCGGTCTCTCAAGGACTAAATGGGCCAATCACTCTTTCCAACCAACTTCCCTAGCTTCAACGCATATTAACTTGTGAAACCACCGTCGACGATCACGGCCGTACTTGTGCTAACACGTCTGTAGTTGGACAATTATTAATAGATGGCTAATCGACTCCGCCCTTTCCGCCAGCTGACCTTAGAACGACTCTGTTAAACCATATTACTTGCCTATTTACACCTGCGAGTATGGCCTCTTCTTGTCAATTTACGCTTGATATGAGCTTGGTTTCAAGGTAGTTTGTCTACTGCTGGTTTTCGGGGAAGGTGTGGCTTGAGCAAATATCAATGTCGAGGATTACCCGATTGTTTGTCTATGGCGTTCAATCGTGCTCTCTGTTTAACCTCATGAAGGCTATAGGCGAATAGTGGCGTCTTGTGTTGCGCCGTGGATCTTTCTGCATCAAGAAGATCGGCTGACATCTTTGGATTGTGCTTACCTACCTACCTAGGTAACTAGGCCGTACTCCGAAAAGTGCGACATCTAGTGCGGATTATCCGTGGCGTGCCTGAACCGGTGTGAGAGAGACAGCAGCGACGAGCCAAAGGCGAATATTCTATCAGCTTGTTACGCCACCATCCACCAATGCTATCCGATGTGTGACACCTACTCTTATGAGCCATGCGCATTGCTACTTCAAGAAAAAATGAATGTGTGAAGAATCCTAGTTTATAGTGTTGTCTACTATGTCTCTCAAGATTCGTGGATATTGTAAGCCTTGTTTATTAATATAGAGTAAAAGGGGCTACCTATGATTCACGTTCCCGGCCCTTAATTACTAAAGATATCATCACACGTCTGAAAATGAGATACGAAGGACTAAGAGACAAGCGAGGACTACGCATTGTGTGATGCCTCAATCAGAACTCTCCCCAGAGCAGGATGCTCATTTGCACGACACCAGGCAGCCAGCATTATGGAGTTGCTTAGCCATATTCCTTGTTATCAATGACGTGGCCATCGCCGGCAGACTCTGGGGAACGTGGAGCTCTGTAGCAACTCGCTCACGGGTTGTGGCTGAGGATGTATCAATTATTCTAAGTGGAGTAAGTTCTGTTTCTTGGAAGATTTCTCTTCTGTAGATGTGTTCTGCAACTAACTGATGCCTAGATCTTGGTCAATGTCATTATAGCAAACCTGATGGTAGCAACTCACTACGGACTTGGCCTTCATACATATACAATCAATGACCGGGATCCCGATTATCCATCGAACCTGTCCAAGACATTTAGGGTACGTTAGGGGATTCTTGCTCGGATTTAATACAACTAGCTGACTGTATCGCATGGGAAAGCATATCTGGATTACTATGGTCTTGATGTGCAGTTTTTTTGTCTGTATCAAGATGACACTGCTATTCTTCTACAGGAGAGTGTTCCTAGTATCGAATCGGAGCCTACGCATCTTCTGGTGGATCAACTTTGTCTACATAATCCTCTGGTTCTTCGCCGGCACCGCCTTTTACCTGTTCCAATGCAAACCATCGGAATGGTACTTTCTCCAGTATTACGCGAGGTATCACAAACCTGTCCCTGGAGGAAAGGAAGGTCAGTGCAATGCGACGAGTGTCCTTCATGTCGCCTTGCCGGTGATATTTAGCCTTATCTCGGATGCCGGCCTACTAGCGCTGCCCATCTGGGCTATCTCGAAGCTAAGACTTGACAAGACCAAAAAGCGAGGACTTATGGCAGTGTTTGGTATTGGTCTTGTTGCTGCTCTGTTAGAACTAGCCCGGATTCTGGCGCTCATCATCGATACTGATGATAAGTCCGACCCAAGTTGTGAGTTATACCAAGTTATTCCCTCTTGAGTATATAAGTCGTAATTTAAGTACTGACAACGAACATGTAGATGGTGTCGCTATATTTCTGATCCTGACTGCCGCTGAAGAGACAACAGCGGTGGCCTGTGCCTGCGTACCAGTCATAGTTCCTCAGTTAGCTAAAAAGCTTCGAAGTAATGCTAGAAATAACAGCTACATATACGATAGGAACAGGGGTCAAGACTCGTCCGGAAAACAAAGTTCCCGGGGATTTAAGCGCGTTGTTAGTTTGAATCATATATGGACAACTCTCGATGCTTCCCAAATGGGCACCACTACGCACGACGATGGCATACCCTTGAATAGTGTTGAAATTATAGGGAACTCGAGCTCAAGGACAAGCGAACGCGAAGGCGCCTCCGACCATACGGGAGACAACGGCAAACCTGAGCGAGAATATCCATCCAACCCATACAATACAACTCGTGCCAATCAAATATCAGAACAGCGTGGACCATCGCCTGGCAATATTCACGTACAAACTGATATCCAAGTTCAGGTGGGAAATGAAGCTCAAGTGAGAGAAAGGTAAGCTAGGTTATTTTAGTCTTATCATGGGCTGTAATTGCTTCAACGTCTCCCTATTTAGTACAGTCGCTATAATAAAATTTAATTTCCATCATCAATATCGATCCTGACGAACATCCGTAAAATTAATGGTTTGAACGAAATTAGATAGGTAACTGAGACTTCCTCTGGGATTGTTCGAAGTCTAGTCATAATAGTGATGATCACTTAGCGTTATATGTTCCAATCCAATGAGGATTCATCGAATACAAAATCGTCAATCTCCGATGGAAACATGGTAGAAAGCTGTGACATAAAGAAGTATCGGGCATCTAATGCCTTCTGCTTCAACGCTTGTAATGGTTCCCAGATAGTCTTATTTCTTCTCTCCGATTCCAACGAGGTAGATGGGAATACACGCTCAATGACGTCCCAGGCCATATATTCGATTTCCCCTTCAACACGAACACATAGTTCAGAGAGGGCTAAGGACATCGCATGCCATTGAATATGCGCATTAGCAAAGAACCAATGCCAGCCTACTAGCTCGCAATCAGCTCTGAGAATTTGCTCAAACTCAAGGAGGTCAATAGTAGACTTGAAGAGTTTGTCTTTATCCCCAGACGTCAAAGATATATCCGCGTTAATTTTGTCGCAATAAGCTGGATATGACGCGAGGAGTTGTAGTTTCGCAATGAGCAATGGCGTTATCATTAGTAGAAATCGGGCAAAGGGGGTAGGAATTTGACAACAACGGCTCAGATATGTATCTTCCAGGTGACTTGACAGTTGTTCTATTGCCTTTTTCTTTTCTTCGATTCCTATCGTTTTTTGCAGGGGAAGCAGCAAACTCGCATTGCCCCACGAAGCTATGAGAGACCACGATTCGAATCTAATCAAAGAAAACATCAATTCGGTGTAATCGTGGCGCCCTTGAATATTAGAAGAACCCGGATCCATATCATTATCATTGATGTTGAGAGGCATCTTCGTATCGAAACTCGATGGCATAATCGTAATTTCTAGATCTGCATCTTCGGCAGCTCGCCAATCCAAAATACACAGGTACCACCAGATTCGGCGTCGCATTTCCGTTTCGAATGGAGGTAATTCGAAGATTGAGCCATCGCGGTGTAGTCCCATTGCCCTCGAAATTCGGACTGCTAAAGAAGCCTGGAGAGATATGCTGCGAGCTTCCTTTCTAGGAAGACATGTCTGGATAAGAAGCTTGTAAGCATTCGAAAATTCAGCCATCAGTTAGAAACTACTTACCAAATAGATTATGAAAGCTTGGAGGACTCGCAAGTCATTCGTCTGAGATAATTGTGCATCTGTCAAAGCTTTTTCGAGGGCACTTCTGAAAGAGGCAACGTAACTTTCGGAGCCAAAGGCAAATTCAGCCCTGACTTGGGATGATGGGAGAGATGATACTGCAGCGTAACATATAGCTAATATCAATGCTCGTAGTTCAGGACGAGGCCCGTTCTCACTCGATGATAAACCATCCAGGACTTGTTCAACACTTGGCTTGTGAAGAATCTTGACAAGCGGATCAACATTGTGAACATAAATGTCCCATAATTGGCGTATCTGGTAGAAGGGAGGGTTCACGATTTCCGTCTGGACTTGAGGTGCTGTTGTTCGAAATAGAAAGCTTTCATAAAACAAAATCCCCGTTGATGATGGACCGAGGTAATACGCAGGATCATCTTGAATACCACGGGAATCGACTAACTGCCTCAATAATATTTATTTGATGAACATTATGATGAATTTTCAGGAGAATACAAACCTCTATGCAGGGCCGTGCCCAGCACGTGTCCCTCAGCAGACGGCTTTTCCCGTGTTTTCCCGCTAACAACCGACCTGGGTGTGGCTGCAGGACGAGCGTTGTATCTTGGACCGACTCCTGAGCACGACGTTTGGATTTCCGGTCTCGGCGGATAGGCTCATTCGTATATACACACGTAATACACCCCCGAAGACAGTTTGAACAAGTATGAGCTCTATCACATTTGAGCTTTCGCCGATAACACTGTGATGATATCAGTTAGCGATGATTTATTTAGACTCAAAATATCGTGGTTTAAACTAGGTGGAATAGAACTGATAGATTGGCGCTACATACTTCCTTGCAAGATCTTGAAGGCGGCTTGTGCCTTGATAATGCAAGATTAGGGGCGCTTCCGCTGTTCATTTTCAGAAATAGGTACCTATCCGGTTGTCAAGATATGGAAGAAGAAGCTAAACAAACACTGCCAGGTCGTTCTAAAAGCTGATAGGGTTTTCGAAAAGTTCATGTGGCGTTCAAAAGCTACACCGAGAACTCGAAAGAACCGAAAAGCCCGAGCCCGAGCCCGAGAGAGCCGAGAGGACCGGATATCCCCACCGGTGTCCACCAATTACCGTATATAGGTCACCAATACACCACCAACTTCATCGTGAACAGAGATATTCCACAAAATTTTGTTGTAAGAAACCAAATAATGGTGCACCGGTTTGGATCATGGGATATCACGGGCTTCTCGGCGCTCTCACGGGTGCCCAGTTTCGTGGAAGAGGTTATGTTCGATGAGATCGGGTGTTTGTAAATGGGATATAAATCTGAGAAATGTAGAAAGAGTAATTCAGTTTGTGTACGAATACCAAGTCCCATATCAATATCCTCAATTTGAATTACCAACAAATATTCTCTGTTCGCCGCAATGTCTGATATTATCATAGTTGGAGCCGGTCCGACAGGCCTTTGGCTCGCCCTAGAGCTTCGTTCCGCAGGTCTCGAAGTTACAGTTATCGAAAAGAACGCGACGCGTGATGTCCGTTCTCGAGCAGCTGCAATGGCTGCCGGCAGTCTCGAAACGTTTGCGACTCGTGGTTTAGAACAGCGATTCATCGACGCCGGAAAACCTATTCATTCTGTCCATTTTGGCTCCCATCCAACACGGCTTCAGATGTCTCGAGAAACTCTAGGTGTTAAGAATCCACACTCATTGATGATTGCGCAAGCCATAACTGAACAGCTGCTGGTAGATATTGCCGAGGAGCGAGGGGTGAATTTTTTGTTTGGTCATCGTGCTATCGGTCTCGTTCAAGATGTCGACGGTGTTACCCTCGAGGTCGAAGCTGAAGACGGGAAGAATTCCAAGCTGACAGCCCCTTGGCTTATTGGATGTGATGGCACAAAGAGTGTTGTTCGAAATTTGTCAAATTTTGAGTATCCTGGTACCAACGGCTTCATTACAGGCTGGCTGGTAGATGTGCTCGTCACAGATCCTCCTCCACACCCAATGTCGGTTACCAACGAATCCGGAGCGTTTCTTGTGCAGCCTCTTGGGTACAAGGATTACTACAGAGTCACCGGGGTAGATACAAAGACGATGGGACTGCCACCCAGCGCGGTACCGACGCTGGAAGATGCCAAGGAATTCGCAATTCAAGGAGTAGGCACAGACTTTGGGATGCATTCTCCGCTCTGGGCCTCTCGATTCTCGAACACTACTCGCCTGGCGACAAACTTTCGGGACGGGCGCGTTTTTATCGCCGGAGATGCCGCTCACCAGTTCTTCCCTGCAGGTGGCCAGGGTATTACGACCGGGCTGCAAGATGCATCTAACCTGGCCTGGAAACTCGCAGCCGTTGCTACGGGAAGAATTACCGGTACGAATGCCGAGAACCTCCTAAATAGTTATAGTACGGAGCGTAGGTGCGCATTAGAGCTTATCATCAAGAGTACACTTGCCCAGACCGCCTTGCTCACCGCGGATACTCGACCGCTCGCCTCTCTATCTGAAATCTTTTACGAACTTCTCGGCCACCCCGAGCTGAACAAAATGTGGGTGAGACGCATCACCGGGTTCGGCGACCGATTCCCCGTCAAAGAAGAAGGCCAGGATCCTCTGATCGGAGCAAGGGTAACCCATCTTGAAATTCAAGGAGGATTCGAGGCTCTCCATTCTGCCATGGCTGTCGATAAGTTTCTCCTCGTCGTGATAGATGCGAGCCTGGAGGGAGCTCTTCGCGAACATACTGGTCCTTGGGTCGCCCATATCAAATATTTTGGTCCAAGTGATAACATCAACGCTTTCGGGTCGCAGTGGGATGATGTTGACGCGGCTTTGATCCGACCAGACGCTCGCGTCGCATGGATTTGGAGATCTTCATTTCCCAACGAACAGCTCGGTGCTTCTATCTCCAAAGTCTTAGGGGACCTATGCGAAGAGGTTTAAGGGTCAGCATTTGCGATAGCCATATGGTGACCTTCCCGGACGGCTGATTAAATTTTTTATTACAATTCACACCATGCAGAATTTAAGACCAGAATGTAACGTACGATAGGGATAGGGTATAGCAAATTCAAAGAGTATAATCTTGTGTAACCTTCTAAGTCCGAAAAAACCGACTTCTGATTGGCCGCTTGCTATGCTATAGTCGACTATAATTTTGTGTACGAAGCCCCTTAACCCTGATACTCCATATTTTTAAGTTTGCGTTGAAGGATTCAGGGGCTCAGGGGTATTCGACAATTGCGCTCCTTACAAAATGACTACGGTATTCATTTCTCGTGTATCTAACTAGTAGATACAGAATCCGACCTGCCCCTCGGAGTTCGTCAATTTCAAAATGTTGAATTTGCCTACCCTTCTCACATGCCAATCTTACCCATATTCCTTCAACACACCACAAGCCCCTTATAATCCCCCATAACCGAGCTCCAGCTCCTATTCCGACTCTTAACCCACAACTCAGGCAAGACCTCAAATCCCCTCGAGATATTCGCGTACCCGCACCTCTCCCAGATCCTCCTCAGTGCTAGGGAAAAGTAGTTTCTATCCCCGACATCGCAGCTTTCCATAGCAGCGACGAAGATCGGCCAGGTTATCACGTGCGTTCCTTGCGACGCGGGATCGACTTGTTCGCAGAGAGCGCGGATACGCGATACGTGCGCTAGCATACACTGCTCTGGGTGAACTGGGAGGTCGTGGGACTCCATGCGCGTGGTGTAGATCTCGCCGGCGAGCCGGAAGGCCTCTTCGTAGAGTGGGAAGTGCGAGTATCTGTCGCACTTGTGGAGAGGCGGGCACTCATGCTTTTGGCAGTTATGAAGCCCTTGCTTGTATGACTCGAAGGTGGCGACAGGGTGGTTGATCAAGTGCCGTGGGGGGTGCGGACGTAGGCCCGGCGGGGAGAAGGGGCGGGTGAAGAAGCCTAGGCTGTTGTGTGTGAGCTTGTTGTTTAGATCCAGATTATTGACATTGAAATCTAGGTACTAGGTAGTATAGGGGCAAAGTGAGGACTAGACTAACACGGAACTCTGGAAATACAAGAACTTCTCCAACGGGCCGGTGGATTCTTTCGGAGGCCCGCGGGCGTCCATGAACGTGTTTAATATCGCTATCAGCGACGGCACATCCTCATGGCCCGTGATGAGATCAGCCACAGTAAGTAGTAGAAGGGTCGCCCATGCGGGCTCGCTAAGATCGGGTTTTATCGCCGCGGCTTGGGAGAGCCCTCGGATCAACTCGGCCCTAACGACTTCCGCAGGTGAACGGAGCCGCGGGTGTTTGCCCGACAGGTGAAAGGCAGATACGACGCACACGGCCTTTTGAACGATAGTGTTGCTGTGCGCCATAGGTAGCACGTGGTGTCGGTATCCGTTCGCCTCGTCATCAAAGACTACCATAAAGTGCGAAACGTGTACAGCGACTGAAATTCGTAATCAGTACATGTTCTATAACAGGCATAGGAACCTAGGGAATTACAGTGTAGGAAGTATAACCGAGTTGCAGCATCTAGCTCTAATAATGTCCTCGGTATCGGTATTGTGGTAGCCGAAGAGTATGGGGGAGAGGTTGTCAGCGCATTTTCTTCGTTTCCCGCCAGTAATGGTGTTCTTGACGGCCGTGATCCCGTTGCCGCCGACTCTGCCGAATATTCGATCCACTGCCGGATATTTCTCTGACGCTTGAGTCCGACCTGCCCCCCTTTGGAAGATGACGGCGGCGATAGGCTCGAGCTAGTCGTCTCTTTAGCGAACCGGTACCTTATCCCGTAGCCCGGACATGTCAAATTCTTCTTAGCACATTTGCGGCAAGAATCTCCGGTCTTATCACAGACGATTCGCCTCTTTATGCAGTTGTGGCATGCTACCTCAGACTCAAGTTAGAGTAACAAGGGTCATCGGAATCGGAACATGGGGTTAAATAACAGCGATTCTCACCTTTTTTGTTATTACTATCCCGGTTTGGCATTTTCCTGGTCGTGCGACTCTCGAACGTGTTGCTGTGTCTTAATCAGAGAACTAGTTGAACTCGCAGCCTAAGAGGTTACAATTTGAGCGAGTATGCAGGCCTGGTCCCATAACCCGGGTCTCGACCGCTCGGACGACCGCCTGTTATAGAAATACGGGTCATATTAACCCCCTTGGTTGACCAGTAATGCAACCTCCACCACAAATACGTCAGTGCAAAAATATTTTTTTTCTTTAAGCAAAGCTTCTCCAGCACGCCCTTCATCGTGAGGAACCTCACGGTGAACCGAACGGACCCAAAATCGGCTTTGGATACCTGTGACCTTCACGATGACATATCTCAGGGATTATTGATCTGCTGAGGGAGCTCGAAGGATCTCGGAATACTCCGTGACTGAGTTCCAAGCAGATTTTATGAAGAAAGTCGTACATAAGCATCGTATCAACAGGTAATTCCGTTCCATTACAGTACGCTCCACCAGCTCGATAGATTCGGTTCGTGGAAGATGATTCACTCCATATGAGTGCGGCGTTGAAATGTCGGTCATATGTGGTATGGGAAGAGAATTGTATATAAATGTACAAAAATTCCCATGGCGTAGAAATAGTCCCCCCTCCGATCCGTGCGAGCCATCATTATCTGGATGAGGTGTTATAACGAGACTCATAGCAAGGTTTGCGGCAGGTAGCCATCAATCCAGCCCAGCAAGTTCTCTCCTATGGTTGCTGTGCCGTAAAGGGTCTTCATAGACCTTTGAAATTAATAGGGAAAAACACTATGTATTAACTGACAAGTCGGTTCGAAGGCTATCACCCTTTCCGGCGGTGGAAAAGGAGTCTGGGTTGTATATCAGTAGTTGATTTTATATGTTCTACTTTTATATACCAATTCAAAGGCCGACCCATAGCCGATTCTAATTCAATGTCGTTAGATCCCTGAACCAACAAATATCGTGCATTTACCTCTTCCGTCGCTGGAACGCGTCAATTTCTCACGTCACTTTCCGATTTAAGCAAATTGTTGGGATGTTGGTTGGCAACAGACCAAAGAGTCACATTGAGAGCATATTACTTACATGCAGGTCACAAAGTTGTGGTCCTAAGAACCCTTAGCTATTTTCTCACTTTCCTTGCCGCTTTAGGAAAACATGATGAACAACGCTTCTTCTCACCAGCCATTAGCCGCTTAATTGGTGGGCAGTAGTTAGTACACTCTAGTCATATTGGATAATAAGTCAATTAGTACCTAAGTGGTAGGCTAGTAGACTTCCATGAGGCGTAAAGCTCTCTCATGACCGTATCGAGGACGGCTTACCGATAGCCTGTCCCAGAAGAACGCATATCAAATCACCTGTAAAAACCCATGAACACCAAATTAGGTCAATACTTTGCATTAAGTGGTTCTACCTAGCGCCTCTTCGTCTCCTCATCCCTCCTATCCTCTCATAAACCGCTAAACCACCGAGCACAAGTATGACCCTTATCCAGCCATTCAAAGGCGCGACCCAAAACTTAGGTATCCTAAGCCGTAGATCAGACGGGATCGCAAAGCGTAAGAGCTGTTCGAAATCCCCTAGTTGCCCCCCATTACGACTCCGTAGAGTGCTTTAGGGGACTAGGCACCATTGGCTTATAACCGTTTTCAGCCACCTTGTTCATGATCCATGCATGTGTGCGTAACGGATCGGTGCGTCTCTTCTTGGGAATTGGGCCTTTTCTCAAAGGGGTTCCTTCCTTGTCGATGTGAGAAGAAGTTGGGGATCCATTCTACGTACCCTCCAACTTAACCTTACTTCGAGTTGCTGAAGTCAGTTCGTCCTGCTTGTGTCGTATTAGCAACAATTCCTTATAACTTCGAAATGTGGTATCAAAAGCTCACCTCAGCTTTGCGCTTGCCAGTCACGGGCTCAGGCGTGCCTCTGGCATACGACGGTGTGTTTCCGCCATTGTTTCCACCATCCTTGAACGCTTCCTGATAGCAGCTCGCATGATATATCTTCTCGCCAACCTTAGTAGCGTCCGGCCACACGAACTCCTGGGCATCGTCCAACCATCTCGTCTCGAATTTCTCTTGACAAATACTGCAAACGCTGTTTGCGAGGCTGGGGTCATCAGGAACTGGTATATACTGTAGTTTGGGAACCTTGGGTGCAGAGCCGCCACCTGCGGCATCAGAATCTGTAGACGGGGCAACGTGATCCTTATCAATGGTCTCTCGAGTTTTGATCCAGTCCTAGTCACGTTAGCATGCTCCTTTTGGACATATACTCCATAGGAAAACTCACCACTTCGTCAACTAGCCAGCTTCGGTGCTGACCCCGCTTCTCGACCTCTGCAATGCGCTGGTTCACTCGGAAATGCCAATCCATATGGGCAGTCTTCTTTTTCTTACCCTCTTCATCCTTGGGAAACCGACGACCACACTGTGTGCATTGAGGTCCTAGTGTTCCGAAGAGGAAAGGTAATAGATGGGGGCGAAATCTACAAACTTGTCAGTCTCAATAAATCATAGGGTCATAGTGAGAACATACTGTTTAAGAGATGAGGGTCTCAAGATGATGTCATTCGCAAGAGATTCGAGTGTCACAGGACCAACAGACGGGTTGACCGGGGGCATTCTCGGAATGTTGAGCGGGATAGGAAAGGGGGCTGGCGGCGTAGGGTGGCTAACTGAGGTCGAATTACCGGCCGGAAGGATGCCAGCTTGTCTCAACATGTTCATAAGGGCCATCGGATCAGTAGGGATCGGGAGGGGCGCTTGTGTAACAGCTGGCTTCTGGGGTTCGGTCCGTTGGGGCGGAGTAGGAACGGGAATGACCGGGGGAGGGGGTGGAGGGTAAGGTGTAGACGCCTGTGGCGTGGTAGATTTTCGAGCCATTAGGGCAGCTAAAGCACCTGAACCAAACAAAGAGTCTATAGAAATCTTTGGTGCCGCTGTGGGCGGAGGGGCTACTGCTACGGGTTGCGGTACGGGGGTAGGTGTGGTAGTTTGGGCAGGTGGTGCTCTCATAGTCACGGCAAGATCAGTAATTTGATTCTTAACAAGCACTAACTGATCCTGTGGCAGGTTCTGGGTCTGAAGTATAGTTTGCAAATCCACCAACGCCTTCAGCCTTCCTTGTATACTAGGATCATGTGGAGCTTGTGCGATCTGAGCCTTGGTGGCCGAGATCAGTTTGTGGACGTCATCATTTAAAGCATCTATGCTGATTACAGCCTTTGGTACGTCATAGCCTCCTAACTGGGGTGGTTGAAAGGCCATTGTTGCTGGTATAGGTTGTGGGGTAGATCGTGACGGGGGCAGCTGAGCCTGAAAAGTGAATTAGCACCAAACCGTTGCTGTTATATGTAGAGTGGTATACTTACCAGATGAGGCGGGTAGCCTGCTGACGACTGGGCTGGATGAGGATATGGCGAACCGTTAGTAGGAACCGGCGTATGAGTCGAGTAGCCGTTGACTTGAGGAGGCATATGAACACCCGGCGGAGTAGGGGTATCACGATACGGCATCGCCGGATTCATCGGTCTTCCACGGCCAAACAACTGTTGCTGGCCTCGGGCATGTTCTCGCTGTGCCTGTAGTGCTGTTGTTCTTGCCTTGATGAGGGCATTCTCAATGGGACGCGTTACATCAGGAGGAAACACGGGTCTGGTGTCGAGAGAGCCCGGAACAGGTTCCTTCCATGTTCGGAGCATCTCGTCCATCTTCCGTCGAGTTGCCATGTCGACTGAGGCATATGCGTCCATGAAGGTCTGGTAGAGCTTTCTGCCGAAGTAGAGGGTATACGGCGTGCCTACATTCTTCACAATAGAATCAAGGAGATACAGGGCGGGCAGCTTCTTAGGAGGTTGAACCTGACAGAGCGTGTTAGTATGGTATTTCAGAGGCGCACTATCTCAACTATGTAGTGATAGGACAATAAGACATTGGCAATCAATGTCGGCCATCACATAGCTAATATAGAAATTGAACCTACTCTCTTAATATGCTCTTGAAGAGCCCCGGAGATAGCGTGCGCATGTTCGGTATTCTCTCGAGCAATCATTGTTAATGTATTGATTTCATTTCTGGCGAAACCTTGAAGATCCTCAACAGCCTCTCGGAAAGCCTGGGCTACCGCCTCGGACTCGGATTCGCCCGACATGATTGCTTAACAGATATAAACACGAGGCGATTGAGTTGACGAAGGGAAACTATTGAGAAAACCTCGCAATATGTAGAGGAATAGTAGTCAGAGAAAATAGTGTTGCCACACTTTTTTTTTCTGGCGGCTTGTACTAGAGAGAACAATGGCCCAATGGTGAAATAGACGTGTAGAAATGTCACAAAGCCAGATGGGCAGATGCCCCTCATGCAATTAGTCTCTCACCAAAGGAAAAAAACACGGCACGAGAATTGTATTTGATCACTCTCCTAGCCCCACCAACTTGGCCAAAGCAGCCAGAGAAAACCTGACTGTCTGGTAAGAGGACCGAAGAGCTAATGACCGCTCAAAGCATTGTTTTCATCACCAAGTCCCTGCGCTACGCGGATGGGCCAGAGGCCTAATCTGCGTGTTATCTCTTTCCTACTAGACTCTATTCACCTTGCGGATAAATTCGGAAGAGGCGTCTTCGAATTCGAACTCGAATGAGATCGTGAGGAGATAAACGCGTCGCGATGTGGTCGAAGTTGGCGTATAGTGTGCGTATCCAAAGCGAAAGGCGAAGGCGAAATGATTCCAAATCGAAGTTGACTGGTGGATTCGGAATTCAAAACTGTCGAGGATAGAAAATTGTCGCAAACAACGAATGTTCGAAATTCGGTCGAATATCTAGATAAAACTCGCGTAAGTTTGTAGAGTAGAATCTCGATTTCAATCCCGTGGTTGATCGAAGAGATAAATCAAAAGTTGGATGAAAGGGAGAGTTGAGTGGTACATGAAAGCTTAGCTATTGACGGAATGTAGAAATCGGATAATGGGCAAAAGTTACACGGCAGTAAACCTAGCAATGTTTGATCGTTGATTGAATGAGGCTAATGAGCTAATAGAGTCACGTGCCCTAATACTACTGATTTCACACAGTTATTTCATCAATGTTAAAGTTACTAACCTTATTCGGTAGCAGAAGTTTAATAGTTGCTCACTTTACACTTACATCTCACTAGTACTAAGTGGGTAAGGTGCGAACGCCCTTTTTAATCAAGGATACGCATCTACCCGAAACATGTATTTAAACTGATATGGATCACCCGTCCGGACCTAGGCAATCCAAACATACATCTACCACACTCAAGACGATGAATTCAAGAACTTGTTTCATTATTATCGCTTTCCAATCGCTTTCCTTATTGTGATTAATGTCAGAAGAACGCTGGAGACTATTAAAAAGCAAACCCAAGCCCATTACCCCGTAGACCATTAATAATCAGGGTATATCCGAATTCCCCGTACCAGAACGCCTTTCCTCGCTTAACACCATGTCGTAATGATCATCTTAGAATAGGTACGTAGGACGGATCATCTTGTGCCGACTGACCTATATCCTATTGTCGGTGAAGCGGTCAAGATGACTGGCCTCGCTGTAGCGGCTCGATCGCGACCCGGCGTTGAAGGCGGGGTGTAGCGCGGTGGGAGGGCGCTTGACGTCCGGGATGATGGGGCTGCTGCGGTCGTTGGCCATGGGCAGCTCGTCGGTGGGGCCGTACTCGACGTCATGAACGATGGGGTGGCTGATCTTGGGTTTGGAGTCGCCCTTGCCGAAGAATCGCATCACGCTCTTGGACTTCTCCTTGCGGATGGAGTTGCTTCGGTAGCTCTCGTACTCCTCGGTGAAGTTGACGTCGCGGACGGTCGCGCCGTTGTTGCGGATCTCGCGGGCGCGGACGCCGCTTGCTCGGTTGCTGAAGATGAGCGACGCGATGACGTTGGTAGCGCCGAATGCGATGGCGATGATGCCGGCGCCCATGATAGCTTGCCAGACTGCGAAGGGGACGTTCTTGTTGTTGTAAGTGTCGTTGCTGAGTGCGCCTAGGAGATGGCAGCCCATGAGGATCATGGCGATGCCGAGCCAAGTGAAGCCGCGGTCTTCGCCGAGGACGGGCCAGTTGCGTCCGATGACTCCCTTGCCGTAGTTGATGGGGAGCTCCGTCCAGAAGAGGAGACCGGCGACGCCGATGACGAAGGCCAGGGAGACATCGTTGAAGAATTGGAATCCGTTGGGCATCTTGGCGAAATACATCATGATTCCGGAGGTGAAGATAACGGCCAGGAGGACGGCGAGGTTGCAGGCACGGATGACCTGAAGAACTACGAAGGCGGAGCCTTGAAAACCGGACTTGGATCCAATCATCTTGAAGACCTTGGAAATACCTAGATTTGTGTCTCTAGGAGTGTAAGCGTCAGCGTTTCGGTGCTTTGGCAGCATTGTTGGTATTATAGAAAATTTGAGACCAACCGTTGAAACTGCCTGCAGTTAATATCGTGAATCTAGTTATTCTTGTTTTTGATACGTGGACCTGACTAGCAGATCTGATGGAAATCGATCGATCGAACGAACGTGAAAGGAAATCGATGTGGTCGAGAAGAGAAATTGAACGAAAAGGAAAAAAGGCGGGAGTGAGTGTGAGGTAATGATTTTGTATGATGAAGCTTTATAAAAATATAAAACAATGGATGGAAATGAAGATATTGTTATTATGTACGTCCGTCTAGGACAATAGAACCGTTGTTGTACAGAACCGATGGATGATAATGAAGTTGGCGGACCGGCGGCTCAAGTTCTTTTAATAAGTTTTTGGAAAAAAAGAAGTTTTGATAAAGAAGGATTGTGAATAAGACAAGACAATAGATTTGGGAACAATTGGAAATTCGAGATACCTAGTGACTAGCAGTTCATCTGGGCGGCTCTAATCGTTTCGCATTGGGCAGATGTTTTCGACCAATAATTATACTTAGGCGCGGACGGTCTCACGCTCAATTGAGGCCTGAGTTGCCCCTCGTCAGGGACCATTGCTACTGTACATATTGGACTTATTGGTAGACGCGTGCGGGTGAGCTAGGTATGGGCTAGGTACGAGCCGGCTAAGTTCTATTCTTTTTACATCTTCCCTGACTTTTTCAAGGGTTCATCTACATCTATCTACAGGTGGAGAGAGACAAGGACCGATCTAGAGATTATTGCTTGCATCCTCCGTGATGCATGTTCATGATGCATGTGGTGAATCCCTACCCTTTGGTAGTTTAGGTCTGCAACTTTTGGAGAGCCAACGCGAATCACGATTCTTAACGGCCCACGTACTAATGTGCTAGGAAACCCGCAGGTAGGGAGCGTGGGATAAAACTGCAGGGACACATCATCTCATCCAATGATTTAGAGATGGCCTGTATCCCGTTGAGCAAATGTATCTCGAGAATTGGTTTGCCACGGAGGTTCCATTGGCTGTCGATTAACTAAATTTGTTTCAGGTCGACTTCGCGCCTATTGGTTTAACTCCACCCAAGAATCGTTTAAATGGTAACTAGATATCGTGAGAAAGACACCTGCTTTATCGGACAATACAAAGACATTTGATTTACATTGACTTGTTGAAACATAAGGGCCTAGGGATTCTTCAATGCTTTGAAGGATTCATGGCCGTTGTCAAGACCAATATTAATTGTCATCAGTTATGGCTTCAAAGCCCATGGTGTAGTAGCTTGATACAGGGAAAGCATACAGGTGTATGTATGATATGCGTCATAATTGGTCTTGTAACAACAATGATGACTGAGCAACAGGTTTGAAGTATGTTCCAATTTTGGCGATATTTGATTGATCGTGATAGATCAGAGCTACAAGATTTATCGTGAGTGTGAGTCCAGTGAGGTCCGTTCGTCTACAGCGTAATTCTTTAACAGACGAAGAATGATCCAGAATAGTGACCAAGAAGGGATGTGATTGGCTGAGGAGTCACGCGATCCCAAAATGGGTGTTACCTTCTGAGCTGGCCTAAATCTTACCCGTCCGAAATAGCGTGAAATGGAACATGTATGAGTAACACTGTTAAGCACTACATCCAGGGAAAGTATAAGTGCGGAATTTCATCCCTTCAACTTCCTAATCAGGTAGCATGTACATATTTTTGCAGTAGGAAGTTTCAATCCAATAAGCAGGGGATAATTGTGAATACAGTGCAGTACAAAATCTTTTCATACTGTCTTACCCGTCTTAGGCGACTTTAAGGAAGGTCCCGCCGCAAACAGTGAAAAGTCACAGGCACTTGCGCGGCTCTCAGCAGGAACCCACCGCCTAAACCCGGACGCTGTGCTTATTTCTTTAGGCCTAGGACTACCTAACAAGTATTTATTTTAAGCAACTGGCGGCTAGACACACGAACCTCAATCTTCCCATCCCATTCTCAAGAAAATCTACACGGCCAAGACACCGAGACGCACAAAACAACCGATCTGCGTTTGATTAAGCGCTGCTTCTGCTACCCTTACCTTGTCTAACACCTCTCTTCCACACATCCGATTAAGATGGCTCGCGGTAACCAGCGTGACAAGGCGCGCGAGAAGAACCTCAAGGCCCAGGCTGCTCAGGTGAGTCTTTTCGCCAGCTTACGTCTTACCTATCTCCGTCCGCCCACCTCCGACTCCGAACCCTCGCTATCGATCGGTCAATAAAGTCTCGCCATAATACACCGCCGTATATAAGAGGAGGACAGGTGTACATGGTTTCAATCGGCCGACATGACTGATAGATTATGCGTATAAGCGACATGGCGTACGAATAGCGGTGGAAGGCTTTCAAGTCAAATAGTGATAGTATATACTAATCCGCCCTGACGTAGAAATCCAAGAACAACAAGAGCGGCACCGAGATGCAGCGTGACAAGGAGGCCGTTGCTGAGATGATGCGCAAGAAGCAAGCTGCTGGTAAGAAACGATCTTGCGTCAAACATGCTCCGGATTGTTTAGAAACTGATCGAATACGTGCCTTAGCCGATGCGAAGAAGCAAGCCGCCGCTACCACGAAGTAATTGTTAGGATGTAAGCCTAACGGGAGGCATACATGCGTAGACGGGGAGACAGGCAATTCTTTCTCATGATATCACGACGTAGGACGAATTTTTCTACATCAGGACGGGGCTCTAGGCGTGCAATGGCGTCTGGACTTTCTCAATTTCGTTCCTCGACGAATACAAATATTTTCAATCAAGTAGATTTGACTTTCGATCTGGTGTTTGCTCGTAGACTGAACTAGTATTCCGACGACTTCGGATGCTATATTAAATAAAATAGATCTGCCAACACAACACGAAGAATACCTCACAATGTCTCGTTGAACGGGGGAAATGGTATTTTACTTCATTGATGACCTATTAAGTGCACCTATAATATATAATAATATACGATCCAGTCATATTGTTAAAAACCTCCTCATGCCAGGTAATAAAAAAAAAAAAAGTCTAGTCATTCAGGTAAAAACCCCCCAAAACGGAATATTCGAATCGCAGTCGCCGCTGCCGTGGTATCACACTCATGATCCTCAACCGGACGTCGCAAATTATTACTTAGACGGTTTCCATCATGCTAGCAGGAAGAGCTCCTATCTCGGTATTAGTAGATGTTTCGGTGAATCGTGGTAAGATAAATTACTAACCTGCAAGACCACCGAAGGCGCCAATGCCCTGGGCCGCCACGGCGGGGAAGCTGCCAGTGCTGCAAGTAACGGCACATACGCAAGCACCACCCTCGATCGTACCACTTCCTTGGTTGATGCTGCCAGAGGCGGCGGCAGCGGAAGAGGCAGCAGGGGCAGCAGCCACTGCAGAAGAAGCAGCCGCGGTTCCGTTACCAGTGATGGCACTGCCAGCTCCAGTACCATTCTGTGCGATAGCCATTTGCTGGAACATGGCTTGGGTCTTGGCGGCAGAAGGGTTAATGGAGAAGGTCATACCCTTTCCACAGTGACCAGACTGTCGGCAGTAGAACCATAGAGGGTCGGTGGTCATGACTTGCATGGCGACCTTGGGAGGAGGGTCGACGGTGTTGTTGGCGTTAGGCTGGAAGCCAGAGTCCATACCACCTTCCATGAGCTTGCAAGGCGTAGCAAAGGTAGACTGAGTCGCAGTGTGGTTTGCGCTCATGAATTCGAAGATAACCATATCACCGACGTTGGCTTGTATGGAGTCGGGAGTGTAGACTAGACCAGCGGCACCACCAACAGTGACGGTGTGAGTAGCGGCAGCACCAGCGGCAGCCGAAGTGGCAGCCGCAGAAGTCTCCGCGGCAGCGGTGACGGTCTGAGTGACTGTGACCTGTTCGTGCAGAGTTGTCGTGGCAGCATTGTTTCCGGGGTTAGCCCAGATGACGATAACCTGAGTCGAGCTTCCGAGCTCAAGACCTTGCACGATGTTGATAGCCTCAGCGTTACCGGAGACAGAGCCAGCGGCAGCTCCGGCAGAAGCTCCTAGCTCCGCCTTGTGGCTGGATCTCTTATGTTGAGGGTAGACGTTGTGAACGGCTTTGGCGATGGCGAGCGGCGCAATAGCGACCGAGAGAACTGCTGAGTACTTCATGATGGCGGTTTAGAAGATTTGATATTAATCGTAAATATTCCTTTACGGGTCGTTATGAATGAATTCCACCTGAATAACAGTACCGGACCTGGCAATAAGAAGCTTGAAAGGCGAGGGCCTGCTCGTAATTAGAGAATGAACAAGGACGTAAAGCACAAACACTCGAGAGAGCGAAGGAAAAGAGCGTATACACAGGACGAGTCGTCTGAAGAAGAGAGTGAAAAAGAAACAACCCACGTCTGGACCCAGAAGGGAGACCTCAACACTTAAATCCAGCATGATGATCTCTTAGTTTGCCGTCAAGCCCGAGGCGAACCCTGAGATATTGGTCCCTGACCAGGAGTTGCTCTCGAAACAGCATTAGAAAATCTTCCGTGCAGGACTCAGCTGGGGTTGGCAGCCGGGGTCGAGGGTGGTCAATTACTGCATAGTATGGCTGGATACGGACGGTAACCGGATGTATGCCACTTAATTGTTCATTACAGCGGATAAAGACGTCGTGTATGGCATAGGGCGGTCCATAGCTGGTATGGGTAGACGGGTTAGGCGGCTCCAAGATTTGTGAGAGCTTGGAGTAGGAGGTGGATGTGACAGAGTTGTCTCGGATGGCGTTTTGACCCCTCGCTTAAGCCGCTATAGAACAGGGGTTTGTCTGCGGTCATAGCTCAAACCCTTGAGATGGTGAGGACCTAAGGCAGGGGAGCAAGTCATCCGGAGCTGACTGTTCAAACTTCACCGAGCTTTGGTATATGTGCGTTTAATCCTTCTCGACATTGTCGTAGTAAATCATTTGAAGGGCCGACGTAGATCATTCTGTTTTGTTCCATGCCGTAATCCGAAGTTGTGAAGAGAGTTGAGATGTCATTCCTAGAAGAGAAAGCTTTCTGGATGTGGTTTAAGGGGAATCTAGACCAGCGGTCTCATCTCAAAAAGTTTTAGTTCAATGTTACTTCCAATGTCACTTCCAATTGAGTTTTGGCCCCAGATATCACCTATAATATGTCAAGTATTAGTCTAAGCTTAAACTAAAGTTAATGTAGCCAAGCTGCCCAGGTAACCGCTAGTAGGGTAAGCTACATGTACCCAGTCCCTAATATCTTCTTCGGAAGTTGGCACCTTGGAACGTCGAGTTGAGTCTCTTTACGGCGCGTATTGCGAGCAGTGCTTCTATAGATGCTTGGCACGTATACCCGACTTTACCGACTTGCCATCGGAACCACGTTTTATCGACGGATGCCGAGTCGGAATCGAGATTTTCTGGCATCCTTTAATAATTACCAATTACGACCTACTAGGCATGTACGCAGAAATACGAAAGCCGGGAAGCTCTCAGGAATGGAACTGAAAATCATCCTTGGCAAGAAACGTGCATGTTTCCGTAGAAGGAACCAGAGTTGGAGGATCCCTGCAATTACCATCTGAACTCCCCTGGCGGTTGAGATTCTGTACCTGCTTAAGGATTAACCTTATCTAACAACCCCTTCCCAGTCCGCCAGCCTTGAACGTCTGTAGCCTCTACCTTTTACTAAGCCGCTCAAGTGCTATGGCAACGGAAATTTTGAAATATGACCCAATTCGAGTTAGACTTGCGCGTGCATGGAACAAAGTACTCGATTGAAAGGGGGACCCCTGCATCGTAGTCTCCCGCACCATGTGGTTATTGTTTCTTCACCAGTCTCATCCTCCACCAAGTTCATTCCTTATTTCTACATTACGCACAATAGTCTTATATGAGTTTTAAAGGGTTCAAAGGTTTTATGGCCCTCTAGTAGTTGATGCTGGCGGCCTCTCGAGAAAAGTAAGTTCGGGTTTCGGCGTCGTTGAGGATTGAGATCTTATCATGAAGTCAAACTCGAATAGTGGGACTTGGTCGTTGGACTATTCACACCAATAATACTGCTTACTTTGACAAAGCTACGATACTCTTCAGAATTGAATTTAAGTAGACTGAGAAGGATTTCATGGTTCTTGGTATGGTAGAAAGTTGGAAGTATTATAGATTTTGTTTCTTTTCCAACTGGCTAGAAACAAGCCAAGTTGATAATCATAGCCAAAACGTGGGGAATCAGTTCATGATCTTCACCAAGAACATAATGGTAGACTTGGTTTGTTTCTTCGCCATGGTCCTCCAATTACCATTCTGCAGTTTGGCGTATTCTGCAGGTCTCTTCCTAATGGCTGGAAACTGATGCACATCTCGTCGCATACTAGCAGAATCTGAGCTGCATGACGTTATCACCGTCACAACCGCTTGTAACACCAGGTGTTACAGATCCTGCCCTGTCAGGTAGATCCCATGACGAATCCCACGACGAATCTGATTACTATGTAGATTTGAGATAGAGATGGTAAATCTCTCAAATCCTCCGTTCAGCTCTGTTCAGACTCTCGTTGTTGAGATTGATTTTGCTGGCCTTCGTAGAGTCCTGTATAATAGCCCGCATAGTACCAAGACATCAGCAATTTCTTTAAGCCCTCATCGCGCACTACGATATAGTTGTTAGCTAAACCGATTTTCTACAACTCGTCATCATCTAGGGGATCTTTCTTCTCCGTGACCCATAAGTCCGGGGTAGGGCTAGTATGAAGCTCACCTAAACCTAGCAGCCCTTGAGGACCGGGAGTTCCACCATGCGGATGGCTATGCTGGAAGGTCGACGTTCCGTCCTCTTGTCTCCCATTCTGCGTTTCGTTAGAATCTTGGGAGATCTAGGCCAAGCTTTCTTGATCGTCCGGGATCCCCTTCAAGGGTGGACTTTCAGCAGAGCCGGGTCGATGACTTACGGAAGCTTCCCCTCTAATTTCGGGATCTGTTTTGATAGAAGGTGGAATTGACGGGTGACGGGCTTCCTGAGTCTCATTCTTGGCATTCGAAGTCCTTAAATAATATCAGATAAGTGTGTCCCCCACGAAGCTGCAGCCACGTAAGTGGCTGATGATAACAAGGAAGGGTATTGGTGGGCTTACTTCAGAAGATCTTCCACATTGCCTCCATTTCTGTGAATGCTGTGATATTTCTAGATATTATGGTTTAGGCATACGGTGAGTAGCGTTGATAGGAGGATTTGGTCATACCCTGTATTCTTCTAGGGCATCGTTCCATGAATTCACTAGGGCTGAATCGTCCCAAATCTCGTTGTGGGATAACCCTTCTTTGGAAGAGCTCATCTTGGCGACCAACGGACGTCCGAATCGGTAGAGAGCTTGAGGTGTTGTGAGGATCTATGGAATCAATCTAAGCGCGTGGTGTTGTGTTGTGCTCCAAGGTTGTTACTGGAGTGCTAATTTCATAGGCAACAATGTTGCAGCTGACTTGCATTCATAGATATCAGAATATCAAGTTTAAGTTGATTTCCTCACTGAACCCTGGTCTAGAGAAAAAGGAAGAGGTCTATTCACAAAATCATATTTCAAATGAAACGATTGATATTGAATGTTCGGATTATGAGGTGAATGAATGCGCCGTGATACTGCAGCTTTCAGTTGCTGGAATAATACTCTAATTAGCGGTAGATACACCTAATAACCTTATTTTTTAGGCGTGTAATACCTGCAAACCTTACAGTGAAAGGGGAAGCTAGAGCTTGGGGAAGTGGTATCCATAAGTGGGGTTAGCCCTCTCACCGCCAAATTTTAAGTGGCAGAATCCCCAGCATATGCGCAAAAGAAAAAAAAAGTTTCGCGACCTGGCCAGGATCATCAACCAAACCATTTCATGGTAAAGATATCTTCACAATGGCGCCAGAACTGAGGAAAAGAAAGACCAAAGGTAGTTATATACTATGATAATTCTTTATTTCTCATTTTCTAGATTCTAATACTCAATTTAGAGGTTGCTGTATCGGCTGCGACACCTGTAGCTAAGGGCAAAGCGAGTGCCCCAACTACCAAGCGGAAAGGTAAGTACAATAATAGCACACTTGGACGTCTTCAAACTCTCCGACTAACAGCAAATCAAGCTGCCGATGATGCGAGCCCAGTCGCGACGAAGAAAACCAAGCCTACCAAAGACGAGTCTCGTCCCAAGAAAGTTATAGCTAGTCAACCAACGGAAAAGAAGTCGTCTAAGAGCTCTCGAGCTACCAAAGTGAGTAAGAAGGATGAAGATAAGGTCGATAGTGAAGAGGAGAATGCGCAATCTTCGGATGACGAAAAGGATAACGCCAAGGCCCTCGCGAAGATCGTTGATAGCGACGACGAAGATGCTGTAGTCGATGCCGACGCTGCATTCCAGGAAGGTCAAGATGTAGGCGAGATTCCCAAAGAGTCCAAGGAATTGCTGAAGTCTTCCAAGTCTGGAAATGGCGAGCACGGTATTGTATACATCGGCCGCCTACCACGTAAGTGCCTTAGTCTGCGCCTTGAGATGATTGCTAACTCTAGAAACTATAGACGGTTTCTACGAACATGAGATGCGCTCATACTTCTCCCAATTCGGCACGATTGAGAGACTTAGAATGTCTAGAAACAAGAAGACTGGAGCCAGTAGACATTTCGCCTTCATTGAATTCACCGAAGCGCCCGTTGCAGAGGTTGTTGCGAAGACGATGGACAACTACCTATTATTCGGCCGAATATTGAAAGTCAAGGTCATTCCTAAGTCGCAGGTCCACGATGACCTCTGGAAGGGCTCAAACAGACGTTTCAAGAAAGTGCCTTGGAACAAGATGGCAGGCAACAACCTGAAGAAGCCATTGTCGGAGTCATCGTGGACACAGAAGATCACAGCAGAAGAAAAGAGGCGCGCTCAACGGGCAAAGAAATTACAGGAGATTGGCTACGAATTTGAAGCGCCTAAGATTAAGTCCATCGATGAGGTAGGAAAGGATACTCCTGCTCTTGAAGGTGCTCAGGATGATACACCGAAAGCTATTGAGCCTGCCCCCAAAGATATCGCAGTTGAGGAGGAAGTAAAGGACGATAGCAATGATACGCCTGCTGTCAAGGAGCCTGCTACAATAAGCAAGCAAGGCTCTAAGGCAAGCAAAAAGGGGAGGAAGTCAAAGGCGAAGAAGGCTACTGCGTGAGTTGAAGACATTCACCACGAGTCTACGATAGATTAATCACGAATTGCTCTTCAAGAATTCATGGAAATTGAGCAATTCCACATATACACCTACGAATATGCTTTCTCTTTTAGATACTTCTTAAGTGACTTAATACATGCATGGTGTGATATCTGCACATAGCGAACCCATTGTACCCATGGACTTAAAAGTCGGGCAGACAGCAGGATTATAAAAGGCATTATCGTTCTACTTCGACCGGGCATATGAATCTGCCATTAAGATTCACAACTAGGTGAGGGCGGCTTCGATTTTAAAAAGTGCCGGCGAAGGGTAGAAAATATGTGAAGAGGAGAGAAGCGTCGCAAATTTCGAAATTTCGGATTTCTTATAGGGAATGATTGATTGGCCAATCAAATCTATCGATACACGGGCATCCATTCAAGCCACGTTTTTAGTACCGAGAAGCCACTGGCGGGGTTAGCTTGAGACGAAGCTCCGATAAACTTGCACATATTGGTGGATTTCACAGTGAAATCATAGGTAAATACCATGTCAATCTATATTTTGTGTATAATGGAATAATTGATGAGATATTTACTAATTTGCAAGTTCGTATTCCTCGAATACCGATCGATCTATAATACGAGGGTAAGCAGGTTAGTTGGCCTGTCTACAACCTGGGCTCGTCTAGTTCATTAACCGTCCCATCTCGATGGTCTAGACTCTGCTAAGTGTGAGTTCGGACAGCTACCGCTAGGGCAGGATAGAGCCCTGGAGATCAGACCGTATCCTAGATCTGCATACACAGTCATTGAAAATACTGTGTAATCCTTAGTTGTTGCGCTCTTCCTTCAAAGTCTTGTCATGATATGATAATTTAGCAGATGCATGTTTATATCTGAGATCTTACATGCGAGTATTTGACTTCTCCAAAGGGGCTATAGGAATTGTTCGTCAGGTGCTATAAAAGGTTGGAAGGCTCAGCTGGTAGTTGTTATTGCCCTGTAATATGGGGCTCAGGTACCCTATTCAATCGTTCAACAGCGACCTGATTCGCTAAGCTAGGTACCTATATACTTCTAGGTTAGTTACTTAAAATAACCTAACCTAGAACCTTGCGCAAGTACAGGTACCAAACTTCGTTAAACCGCAACGGCTTACGTGTGGGTTGCGGATTTGTAGAACGGCGCAACGTCTACTCTAACATCTTTCAAGATTTGAAAGACCACATGTGGTCCAAACTACTTGGCCAAACCACGAAGCTAAAGCCTCACGAATGATTTCACAATGGCTCCGACAGAGCCGTCCCAACAGTTAAATACTGGTTAGTTGTCGACCAATTTCATTATCCTCGAGCCGGTTAATTGTGATCCATTACCTGGTCTTACTAACAAACGTCATTTAGGTGCTAAGAAAAAGAATAACAAGAAAAAGAAGAATAAGTCAAAACCGATCGAGGACGGAAGCAAAGGCCCACACACAAACCAAGATGGAGAACAACCCGAAGATGACGGTAATGGGTCCGACGATCCAGATACGGCCATACCAGAGGTAAATCCGATCAATATCAAAAGCAGACCCTCCAATATGGAGCTAATTAAACTACCAGAATACGGCGAGCGAGTCTACTAATGGTCATGCCACATCGCCAACTACAAACGGACATTCTACCCGAGAACCTAGCACGACAGAAGCGACCGAATCTACAGATACAAGCGCTCGACTCGATGTCATAACACAGGAACGAGAAGCTTTAAGAGCAGAGGTGGAACAGCTTCGAAAGCAATTAGAGAGCATACAAGAAACACATACACAAGAGACAAGCCAGCTAAAGTCGGAATTGGAAGAATCCGAAGCAGCGAAAGAGCAAGTCGAGGAAGAATACCAAACACTGGTAGAGAGAGTGGAGAAGATAAAAGAAAACGTTGGTAGCCGATTAGCAAGAGGGAAGGAGGAATTGGAAGAAGCGAACCAACGTATCGAGGAGCTCGAAGCTCAAAATGAAGAACTTCAAAAGGGCGCACAAACCTCAGAAGACGAGGTCGAAAGGCTAAAAACCGAACTACAAGATGCCACGAGAGAACTGTCCAGCCTACGAAGCCGCAATAATCTATCACAACATAATTCATTAAAAGAAAAGGAGGATATGACGAAGCAAATCCAACATTTGAGAGAAGAGGCAGAGGCGGCAAAGGATGCAATGGGTGACTGGGAAGTCTTAGCAATGGAGGAGCGATCGATCAGAGAGAGCTTAGCCGAGAAAGCAGCCGCTCTTGAGGAACAACTCTCCACGTTAAGAGAGAGTTACGAGAGAACTGCTTCTGAACGAGACAGTCAAGCGCAAGCTGTCGACAGTCTTCAAAGGGCATTACAAGAGATTCAAGAGGCTCGTAAGAAGGAATTACGAGAGATGGTCGAGACATCCGAGGAGCAACTTCAAGCACTCAAGAAGTTAGTTCTTGAAGCTGATACAAGAGCTACCGAAGCCGAAAAGGTTAAGGAATCTCTCCAAAAGGAGCTCGAGCGAACTGCGCCATTCGAGAAGGAGGTGAAGGAAAAGAACCTCCTTATCGGCAAATTAAGGCATGAAGCTATCGTCCTCAACGACCATTTAACGAAAGCTCTTCGATATCTCAAGAAGACCAAACCGGAGGACAGCATCGACAGGTTTGTTCTATCCCATTTATAAAATCACTAAAAATACTAAAGCTAACTTACAATAGGCAAATTGTGACGAATCACTTCCTCCAATTCCTCGCCCTCGATCGTTCTGATCCTAAGAAATTCCAAATCCTCCAGATTATCGCTGGTCTTCTTAATTGGACAGACGAGCAAAGGGAGCAAGCCGGCTTAGCCCGACCAGGGACCTCCACCAACAGCCTTCGGCTCCCGAACTCCCCGTTCCACAGGACGCCTAGCACGCCATCCTTAAGCGCGGATTTCTTCTCGGACCCGACGCCGACTTCAACCACAAAGGAGTCCCTCGCAGATCTATGGGCCGGGTTCTTAGAAAGGAGCGTAGAAGAGGCCTCGCAAACAGGCGGGTCTAGGAAGGGGAGCATGTCGAGCACAGCCGGCACAGCGAGGCCGGATACGAGGGGTGGTAATTAAGATCGGGTAGTAGAGCAAGAGAGAGACCTCGCCTCTGTAGATCTAATCTACCTGTGTACACAAGTGCATCATTCGTTCCGTCGATGTTTTTCAAGCACGATTACTTGTGATAAAAAGATAAGCAAAAGGCATACAATCATCATACGGCGTTTTTGTCGGATACCGATGGGATTTAGGCTGGGGAGGTGGCTTGAGATAGCTGATAGGATCACGACTTAGGTTATGAAAGTGATTGCATTCAAAACTCATCAAATATTGGCTTCTCATATGCTTGACTGACGCTTAGCCGTAAAATGCACCTCATTTCACTTCGCAAAGTCTTAGATAGTACGTAGATCAAAGGGGTCTACTAGTCTTCCCCCGAATTCAAATTGTTCGAACAACAATAGCTCATATCGCGTATAATCGAAAGATGGATTCCATTCCCTCTAGTAGGCATTCAATGCTCCTCTAAGGTAATATCTGTACATACATATTTGTACACCCTTCCTATCCCACAACACTCTCCTTAACAACCTCCTCCATCCGCGGCAGCACATTCAACGCATACGCATCCGCATCTCTCGAAATATCCTGTATATTGATCCGATTCTCCAACGCATCATTAACCCCCTCCACAACCTCCCTCTCCTCCATAACCTCACGCATCAACCTGCCCTCATGCTGCCAGTACGCCTGCGTCCTCGCCCTCAAGTCCTCATCGCGGATCGCCGTGTTCTTCACAATACCCACGGCGTTCAACCGGCTCTTCGTCGCAGCCAATCTACGTGTCACTGCTTCCACGCGCTCTGCTGCGCCCGGGGGTGCGGCAAAGGCGCGGTTTGTCGAGGAGAGGTAGAGGAGAGATGCGATTGCGACGTCGAACACGGAGAGCAGGAAGAGGCGCGTGGAGCGCGCGGTCCAGAAGAAGAACTCGAGGTCGGTGAGCCGGGTCGCGCGCGCGTTCGCTTGGTAGTTGTACGAGCTGGCTAGGTAGGCGTCGAGCGCTGCGCCCAAGCCCGCTGTGATGGCGGCGGTTGTGCGCCACTTGGGACCGTGGGGGCCAGCTATTAAGTCGGAGGTTGAGAGGGAGACGATGATCAGGTTTATGAGGTGGGGGATCAGGAGCGCCGGGAGCGCGTAGTAGAAGTATGAGCGGGGGTCGTCGGAGGTGCAGAAGGGGCAGTTGGCTAGCACGTCCGGGCCGTGCTGGATGTATAGCAGCCGCGACTCGAGGTTCACGAATTTGGCGCGGAGGGCGTTGTCGATAGGTGTGAGGACGTTGTTTGGACGGAGAGTAGCGAGGCGGTTGAATAGCACGTCGGTGGGGATTTGGAGGCGGGACTGCGTCCGTAGAAATACGTTCTCCGGGGAGAAGAGGGGGAGAGCGCGGATTAGGAAGACGAGGGCGGCGGTAGCGAGGATGGTGATGGCGCGGAAGGCGGATAGAGGGAGTGGTTGAATGGGTATGCCTGCCGCCGCGGGGGAGGCGCGCGCGGAGCGGTAATAGTTTATGGCTTTTGGCAGAAGCATAGGCCCAAAGAATATGAGGAGGGACTTGATTCTAGAAAGTGTCAGTCTTGGTATTCGCGGCGTATAGTTGAGGTTAAGAAGAAAAAAGGAAGGGTATAGGTGGGATACTCACGTCCCCCAGGGAATCGCCATTGTGTCGTTATATTGGTGATTGTGTCTTTAACATGCCGGCTAATTTGATATATTTATTAGCTGCCGTATAAGTTTTTTCTTATAGTTCAGTTGAATCGAGGCCAAGTTGGCCAGTTTTAAGATTCGACGTTCTAATCAAAGTCAGCTTTGTTTGTATTAAGTTTGTCTGATTTGCGATCGTCACTGCTATAAATGCTGTAAGTACTTGTACATCTACACATGACGCAAGTTGTTCACAAAGAGCTGAACGACAGGGGTCTGTGATTAGTGGGCGCTTCTATGCCCCACTTATATCTATTTATTTTCTCTTTAAAAACTTCACACTAAAGATTTGCTTTCCTCCTTCCCACGAAGTTCTTGATATTCTGATATATCAAATCTCTTTAAGTCAGGGAAATTCTACACCTCGTGAGAAAGATGAATATGAGGTCACTCTAGTGTAATATGTATTACACGTCACGTTAAACGAGTTTGTTTACGATACGTCCAAGACACATGATAAAAGTTGTCCTAGAGCCGAGACGTGAGGGATCCATAGATGGGATTCCAGGACAAGGTAAGGCTACGACGTGATATTGGCAACTTCGAAGCTTTGTCGATCTCTCTTCTCGATGATCGTCAAAGTCAATAGTATGCCTAGAGCGACCCAAAGTACTCTGCCAAGAGTCATCTCAATCGTGTTACAGAGTTCCTAGCTTCTGCGATGAAAAACTCTGCGTCAAATTAGATGAGAGACATCCATGCCTCCTCCTACCTAGCTATTTATCATAGGCAAACTCGGTAGTCCATATCTATCTATGTATTTCGTGTACTCATGAATCCTTTTTGTTCTTTGCCTCCTGTGACTTTGGTATCGGTCCTTTCTCCTTACCAGCCGCGACTGGTTGCTTTTGAGCTATCTTTGCGCCCAGCAACAATCCTAGAATCGAAGCGATAGTGTCGCTTATCAACAAGACCACCCCAGTACAGGCCGTTTGCCACGAGGCAATGCTAACACTACCGATGGGAGCTCGGGGGAAGGATAATATCCATTCGACGTAGTAGGGGAACCAGCCTTGCGGAAGCCAGAACATCGGCTGCTTTGCGTACCAGAAAGGGAGGACAAACTTTAACCCAGTCGTTGCCAACCAACGAAGGATGTTGACAGTTCGATCGAAAGTCGCTTTCGAGGCTTCGTGAGAGTTTTCTTAAAGCGCATATCTGTTAACATCTATCCCCACTTTCAAAATTTATGCGTGTGCGGAAGAACATACTCATCTTCTCTAACTGCTCGTAGGCTTTGTCATGTTGTCTTCGGAGCTTCGCCCATTTCGCAAACTGATCCTGACTGCTAGTAGCATTTAGGTCGCGGCGGATAGATAGATACTCTTTCTGCAGCTTCTTCTGCTCTGCGGCTTGTTTCGAGGTCTGTGTCGGAAGGGCTAGATATAGGTTCCATAGCTACACCGTGGTCAGTTCACCCACTAGTATGTTAATGCGCTGCCTCCGGGAAAAGATCTCACTAGATTATTTATTGTCGCGGCGCCCGCGGTGTTTACCAGATGAGCGCCTAGCTCGACGATGAATACGAGGAGAAGAAGAGATATAGCCAACATTTTCGTCTGATTCGTCCACGAATACAGCTTCACTAGAGTTGCGAAAGATACGTCACAGCGTTATAAGATGAGTTTAAGAACTAAAGAAGCTCTAAACCTTGAAATCGTGGCCTTATCCGATATGCACCATCAGACCTTACAACCCTGATGAGGCTTAGGTTTGTGTGTTGTCAGGCATAATATGCATTTATAGAGGCAATTCTTTTACTTAGCATAACCCCACCACGAGAATAATACAATTATTAACAAAGCGAGGTTCAAAGCTGTCTCTTCTATATCATTCTAGACTGCCATTGTTCTATACTCACCGTCTTCCTCAACATTGGGGAATCTCCAGGGTTGTGACCAGGTGTCCATGTTACCCAGGTTATGGAGAATTGAATAAGATGGCCATTGTTTTAACACCTTCTTATCAAAACGAATCCATGACCGACACGTGCAATGTCCCGCTCACTAGACAAAGATCTTCTAGCTCAGTTAAAGGCCGACGATCCAAATAGAGTATACAAGGATATCTCGACAATACTCACAGATCTGCCTGACGACGAATTGCTGGAGATCGAGTTCCTCGGAAAGAGTCATCCCCTAGAGCCAGGAGTCAACTACCTAAGAGATGGTGCGGCCGTAGCAATCCCTAAGCTGAGACTAGCTCAGGCATTCTTCGTTGCTCGTCAAGTACTGCACAACTATCGAGAGGGCAGTCCTGCAAATGAAAATGAGATTCTAGCTGCAACTGCCATAGTGCTTCTGATGGACCCTGAGCACCTGACAGCTGCTAATACTAGGAAGCGGTTGCTCATATCAGCATTGAAAAAGAGCGAGCAAGGTGAATTGTTGTTAAGACGAGAGAAGCAATTTGTCGATAGCTTCATCACGTCAAGATTGCACCGGCATACCAAATCCCCTACACTCTGGTCGCATCGCCGTTGGTTACTTCGTTTATTCATAGCCCACGGCGCCTCCATAGATCTCAAGCACGAAATCAAGAACGTCATTGTAATAGCAGGAATTCGACATCCTCGCAATTATACTGCTTGGAGCCATGCTCGGCTATTACTAGATCTCTGCCCGGTACATGTTGATGCCATCATCGTTGATATAAAGGAGTTTTGCTTGAAGAATCATACCGATATTTCTGGCTGGAGTTTTCTTATCCATGCCATAAGCAGGCTTGAAAACGGAGAAATCCGTCGTAAGATCTGCTCTTCAATTTTCGCCGAAGTCCTTAGCATTGCAGATTCATTACGTTGGACGAACACTTCCGTCTGGGTATTTCTGCGCAGCGTAGCGGCGTCAGATCTTATTAACGATCAACAATTTGCGTCATTTTTGACCGTGAATAAGAAACTTGTTTCCATAACGCCTAAAGATAGCGATCAGTGGGGAATTCTGGACAGTGCACGACAGTGGTGCGAAAATCGTCGGTTTTCCGCGGTCTCTGGCGTGGCGGGGTGAGATGAATTCAGCTTGACCGGAGTTGCCAACAGCAAAACATTAACGCCTCGTTGGCGCTGTTGGCCACTGACAATTAGGCGATCAACAGCCTAATAATAGATGATCAAGAGGCTGAGACAGAACACGCACGCGTTGTATCTCGTCCGATTCCTTTTTGCCCCCTTTTTGGCGCCACCTTCTCGTAGTAGACAGTGTTGGATCGCAGTCCTATGCAAGTTGAGGCTCAGCGGTTGCACGTACTGTAGCTATTCGGGTACCGGCTGAGAAAGGGATTGTATGGGCTCGGCAATATAGACGCTCAAGTGACACTGACAGGCTCAAATGCCGTGTTAAGCTCGTTAAGTTAGCGCAGGGGTCGGGTCTACCGTATGGTGGACAGTGCAATATGTTACTCCTATTATTATCCCATTACATAGTGCATACCGACCTTACATTTTGGGTGCTAAACCAACCAACTTCAGAATTCTGATACACCTTGGCGATTATCCAAATCCTCCTCCCGACTATACGAAGATCCCAAGACCCCACGAATGGCCGGAAAACCGAGAACCACTTATAAGTCCACGGACATTTTGCAGGCGGCTGGAGTAGGACGGGATGACGTTCTGACAGTACGGCGCTGGTAACGCCAAGCTTTCGGTTCGTCGAGTTTACCCTCACTTTTTACGTTGCTAGATATGAATATGGATACGGGCGAGTTCGGTTGCCTCGCGTCGACCCAAACTAGTCTCATCTTGATGTTAAACATCTCGGATCTAATTTCTATTTCGACGTAAGCACTACACTATCGACTTACCTACCTTATCGAAGAATTCGTGCATTTGTGCTCTAGCCTGGCTTGAGGACCACGAATTTTACCTGGACTATCTCTTGTGAATCTTGTAAATAGCAATTGTTGGCCAATGTGAGATGTGCATACCGGGTTGGCAAGGACGTGATCCACTGATATGATTCCTTGAGCCAAGGATCTCCAGAGAATGCGTTCTTGGCTGCTCATCCATTCCCGATCAAGGGCCTCTTCTGGGGCCACTTCCTGGCCATTGAGCCTAGGTCCCTGCAAGCAATCTAAAGACAATTCAGATACTGTATGGAGAATCCCCTACATGCGCAGCGCAGTATCGCCGAAGCTGGTAGGCTCGCTGGCTCGGTTACCGGTCACGTTCCTCTAGGCCGTAAAAAGCTGTAAAGGGCTTGATGGTGCTAATTGAAGTTCCAACACCTCGAACTCCCAACAATGTTGTTCATAGACTAAGTCCGGAGTGGCAGAGTAAAATGTGTATATACGAAGTATTGAATATTAAAAATACCTTAATAGATGCGCGAGCCGCAGACAATCAATTTGAATTTTGAACAAGTGCAAAGTGTATTCCGCCGCAAACACAGGGGATTCATCACAACCCGACCAATCACCTATCTATTACGACGAGGTCCCAATTTCCCGAGCTGATCGGTATAATGAGGGGATACTCTGTAGGTACATGGAAAATGGCTGGCGGAAGATCGAATTCCATAGTCTCATATAAGTAGCGTCTAAGTAGATTAAAAGCCGTGAATCCACAAATGGCGCTATCTTCACTTACCCCTACATGACTAACAGGGGACGCCCTTGAGAGTCCTTCCTCTAGCGTGAATGCGATTTATCATTTTTCTGGTAGACACGGAGAGAAATAGAACGTTAACAGCTTCTGGTGGTCTCTGGTTGTCAAATTGATCAGATAGCTTTGCAAGTAACGTACCTACATAGTCCCTACTAAGCCGGGCTTACATTACATCTCGTAGTTAACGCTATCCTCATCAGGAAATAGCCAAGCAATAGGAGGTCCCACGATGATGCTGGTCCTCGCTACCGGCAGGGGCTGAGGAGAACGATCGACTCTTACGCAGTACTTTCCCTTCCTCCTCCATTTTTTACCGGCCTCCACACCTAACAGACCTGGGAAAGTGCCTGGACATCACCTGGGCTTTAACTTGCTGGGGGGTACATATCTGCATATCTTTAACCACCAACCTTACTTCTCCACAACCATCCCGATCTCATACCTAACCTAACCTACAACCTTTCCTAATTATTGGCCCTGTGTATATTGTGTCGTTCTTCTTCCTAGCGCCACATTGTTCCGTCCTCTTTTTACTTTTTTTGCTCTCTTGTCATTAATTAATAGACGGGGCGGCAACCTGTGTTTGGAATTTCCTGTCTGTCTTATTTCTAAAACGTGTTTCTCCCAGTGGCGTCTGTCTTGGAATTCCAGATCGACGTATCGAATACTCACTTCCGCGCGAGACCCTGCGTGCCTTGTATTATACTCCAGATACTCTGGATCGTCGCTGACAACCTCCTATTTTTCGACTTCGCCTTGGGTCGATTCGTCATCTTTCCTTAACTATCCGGATTTCCAATGACGCTCCTTAATCTTTAATTCTAATATCTAAACCAGAGAGTCTGGTACTCTTGGCCCGAATCGCCAGGAACAAATTACCTCGCCTCAACCCGATTGTCCCTCTAACTCCTTGCTTCCTTCTTTAGCAAGCTTCTTTGTCCAAACCGGCTTTACGGTGCTAGATCCAGATGTGTGTGCGGGCTTAGTTTGCTATCAATTGCCTATATAGCGACCAACCTGGCGAGGAACCCGAGACGTCAGGCAATTCCAACTGGGGGAGTAGGTTGTGTTGGAGTCACGCTGCGGAACTTTTCAATATGCATCAAGGCTTCATATTGATCCAGCTCTTGCTATGGGTTACCGGGATTCACGCTTTTCAGATTCCCAGAAATGAGCACTCAACCGGCAATGCCGGCTTAAAGGAACGGGGTCTCGGAAACGAAGCGACACTAAATAAGCCAAACCCTCAGCTTGGATTTGTTACCTTCAAATTGGTCCCGAAGCAAGCTAGCGTACGTTGAACTCCTAGAAGCTGCTACTTAAAATCTCACTAACACGTCATACCACGCGTAGGCTAAGGAGGTTCTCACGGACAAGATCACCAGAGTTATTCACAATTTAGCTTCCAAATATGGATCCAAGGTACCGACGCGGTCTACTTCCAACGAAGATGCAGCCCTGCTCAACCGAGACAACGATTACAACGTAGTTAGTGCTGTCAAGCCCACAACTAGCAACGCCGTGGGTATCGACCAAGATGGAACCGACTATTCATACTTCATCGAAGCCAACTTTGGTTCGGAGGGAAAATCGATGTACATGCTTGTGGATACCGGAGCTAGTACTACCTGGGTCATGGGCTCGGGTTGTACATCTACCGCTTGTACGAAGCACAACACATTCGGTCCCAACGATTCGAAGACGTACAACGATACCGGAAGCAACTACTCGGTCGAATACGGCTCGGGCGAAGTGAGCGGCCATGTCGTCTCGGACTCCATATCCATCGCCGGATTGAAAGTGACGATACCATTCGGAGTGGCCAATGTCACCTCGGATCAGTTTTCTCAGTTCCCCTTCGAAGGCATTCTAGGATTGTCCATGGTTCCAAACACGTGGCTTGCTTATGTCAGGGACGCCAAGTTGATTCAATCCAATGTATTCGGTATTGCGTTGGCTAGAAACAGTGACGGCACAAACGATGGGGAAATTGCTTTTGGTGGCCCTAACAAGGCCAAGTTCAAGGGCGATATCTCGTACACCGACATCCAATCCGGGAACAGTTGGGCCATTCCGATGGACGATGTGCTTTATGATGGCAACTCGGCCAATGTGAAGGGCCGACAAGCGTATATCGACACCGGTACTACGTTTGTTTTCGGACCACCTGACGATGTCAAGGCGCTGTACGCTCTGGTACCCGGCTCCAAGACCACCGACAAAGGTCAAACATATACTGTTCCGTGCAACAGCAATGCATCCGTCTCCTTCAGCTTTTCCGGTCAGACTTGGATGGCTTCAGCTAAAGATTTTACCTCCGCTCCGAATAGTGACGGAACCTGCTTTGGCAATGTGTACGGCATGGAGTTTGTGCCTGGGGCCTGGTTACTTGGAGACATGTTTCTGAAAAACGTCTACACCGTATTTGATGTAGACCAGAAACGAATTGGTAAGTCGGATACAATTGAGACGACCACCAGTGCGTACCATGCTAACAAGAAGATAGGATTCGCCAACAGAGCTGTTTCTAGCAGCAGCAGTACTACTAGCCCCACTGTAACAACAATCGTGTCTTCGGACGGTTCAACAATAGTTAGCACCACAACCCCTACGGCTACGTCAACCGATTCTGGCGTTGGCCTTGTCCCCCACGAGACAACGACAACTGGAACGGCAGCGAGCAGCACACCTAGTACGGAATCTTCGGGCGAGAGATTGCATGGAATGGGCGCATACGCCCTGATCTCCGTTATCTCGGCGATCGCTCTGCTTATTTGATCGGACATAGGATTTTCAGACAAATCTCGGATTTATATATTATATATACGCTACAAACTGCTTCGCCAGAGCAGATTGCACTGCCATTTGGCAGTGCATACCCCACGAGGGCCACCTCTCTTTTAGATAGGGAGGTATCACTGGTTTTTTGAATAGACAGCAAGACGTTGCGTGGTGGGCTGGACGAGGAGGAAAGGAAACTCGTAATAGCGCAGAATTGTACACGAATGATACCCACCACGCAGGATAAATAGGTCAGCAGAAGCCTAACATCAGCATATACATACGTTGTTAGGCATTGTATGTAATTGAAATGTAATGAACACCGAATAATTCTATTCTCATCGCTGCCATCATGTTTGTTCGCCAAACCTCATCGTTTGCCATGAGATTCTGTGTAATGCCAACAGCATCCATCCACTTGTAGATCCACCTGTAAAAGTGCCTGTAGCCCCTATTCTTAGAAGCTCAAGAAGAACCAAGCTATAGCGTAGTAGGTTTAGTGTCTTCTTTAGCACAAAAACTGCGGATAGCTTATGTTAATATCGGACCGACCCCCAGACATAAAGGAATTCGGGAAGGTAAGACTCGAGGCCAAGAAGCAGGGACCAGAGCCATTTATGAGCCAATGATCGTCGAGTTGTAAATCCCCCGTGTTACAAGAAAAAGTACGTATCACAAAATCACATGTTGATAAGGAGAAAACAATAAGCATCTCGTACCGTTATCGTAATTGTGTCGTTTCGAGAGTTGACACGGTCTACACAGCGAACACAGCCCGTATCCAGAAACCGACCTATTATTTCGAGGCGCTGCTCGAGGCTTGACTTACGTACACCAACAGCAATTGCATTCGTTACCAATCTCACGGGCCGTTTGTCGAGGACGGAAAGCTTGACTTTGAACTTATTGTCCATCCCTTGTAAGGATGCCTCCGTAATAACACAATGGCCAAGGCCACGACTTATAGCTCCTCTAGCAGAGAGCAACCGCGGAACGATACTACAACTACATCTCCATCAACAGAAGAGCAGCATGGCTTGCTCGCCGGAAGCGCTTCTGACGATGATGGGGAGGAAGAAGATGGGGATGGTGTCATAGTGCGCCCTGGCGACGCCGTAGATGGCGAACCCTTCCACTCTATCCGCCCATCGCAGAAACCTAGGACCCCTATCCGAGTCCGCTTCGACCTACGACCTACTAACATACCGCCGGCGGCAAACGGCGACAGCAATAACAATGAAAACGATCACGAACTACAGCATCAACAGCGCTTATCCGAGCCCTCCGACTACTTCGACTTCACCGAACCAGACAGTCCCACCGGCGACCACAACCACCACCTTGACTACGACGATGACGACGTCCACGACTCCACGCCACGACACCCCCTACTAACAGATATCGAAGCGCCCTCCGTAGCCCTCGCCAACAGCCTCGAAGACGACGACGTGCACACCTGGGCGGAGCGCGAGCGCACGCGTCCCAAATCCGGCATGCGCTCGGCCTTCATGAACATGGCGAACAGCATAATCGGGGCCGGGATAATCGGGCAACCCTACGCCTTCCGGGACGCCGGTCTCCTCGCCGGCATCGTCCTGCTCATAGTCCTAACCATAATCGTGGACTGGACCATCCGCCTGATCGTCATAAACAGCAAGCTCAGCGGCGCCAGCAGCTTCCAAGGAACCGTCGAGCACTGCTTCGGGAAGACGGGGCTGGTCGCGATTAGCATCGCGCAGTGGGCTTTCGCGTTCGGCGGGATGGTCGCTTTTGGCATTATTGTCGGGGACTCGATACCGCAGGTGCTGAGGACGGTGTGGCCCGGGTTGCCGGAGATGAGCGTGCTTTGGATTTTGGCGGATAGACGGGCGGTTATTGTGATTTTTATACTCGGGATTAGTTATCCGCTGGCGTTGTATAGAGATATTGCGAAAGTAAGTTCTGTTTTTAATTTCATTTTTTTCCCTTTTCTATTGATCATTTGGTCTTTGTGGTGATGGGTGGAATCTACTTGGGCTATAGGCTAAAGTGAAAGTATACAGCTCGCAAAAGCAAGCACGCTTGCTCTTATCAGCATGGTGATCATATTGATTACCGTCGTCGTCCAAAGCGTTCTTACACCGGCCGAACGTCGCGGGTCCTTTTCGACGCCGCTGCTTACAATCAACGATGGCATATTTCAGGCCGTCGGCGTTATTTCCTTTGGTAGGTCTATCCCGTGCTCTCTTGATAATGACTCAATACGTAGGCCGGCGACATAGCGCTAACGCACGCCCAGCTTTCGTTTGCCAACATAATTCTCTATTAATTTACGGATCCCTAAAAACACCGACTATAGACCGGTTTTCGAAAGTCACACACTACTCTACGGGCATCTCGATGCTGGCATGTTTGATCATGGCGCTCGCGGGTTTTCTTACCTTCGGCGATAAGACGCTCGGAAACGTGCTCAACAATTTCCCGGCCGACAACACGATGGTTACCTTCGCGCGCCTCTGTTTCGGTTTGAATATGCTTACGACGTTGCCGCTGGAGGCGTTCGTCTGTCGGGAAGTCATGCTCAACTATTGGTTCCCGAACGAGCCGTTCAACATGAACCTCCACCTCATATTTAGCTCGGCCCTGGTCGTCTCGGCGATGACTCTAAGCTTGTTGACGTGCGATCTAGGGGTCGTTTTCGAGCTCGTGGGGGCGACGAGCGCCTGTGCGCTTGCTTACATACTGCCGCCGCTGTGCTATATCAAGCTAAGCTCAAGATCTTGGAAGACGTACGTCGCGATGGGCGTTGTGGCGTTTGGGTGTGCTGTAATGGCTATCAGCATGTTCCAGGCTGTTGGCAAGGTGATTAAAGGTTCGTCCGAGCGTCCCGATGCGGTTACCCGTCTCCGTCTCCATCTCCTTTCCCCTCCCGGTAAAGAACTATTGCTGACTATATATCTGCTTCGTTGCAGGAGGAGGCGAACCATCCCAGTGCGTATAGAACTAATAGACACCCAACCGCGCGTCGTCGCGTATTTGTATATTACTCTGCATCGTTTTTCATGTAATGCGACGTGATGCTTCTAGGAATACAAGGGAAGGCAAACTGCAGCATATATCCGCGGATGCGTTTGTCCATATCCCCGTAATCGAAATCGGCCGTGACGGGCAGTGAGGCATTGAGACATATCTATGGATGGAACGTATGAACGTTCTTGAAACCTTTTATCGGGAGACGCCACTTCGGTCGATGGCAGCTTGGCCTAGCTGCAGGAAAGAGTGTTCCGAGTTGGCAAGGTCCTGGGAGCTAAGCTGTTCGTTGTGATTTGAGGAGGCGACCAGACAGTCGGGATCCGCCTATCTGCAGCTTATATCCACCCGCGTCCTTTTTATCCTACGTCCCCTCATGCACGGCAACGACAGCAAGCAAGGGTTGTTAGGTACGCACATAATCTGTACGTCGTATGCGCTGAGGTTGTATCGCTTATCGCGGGATGATGTTGTTTGGCCGCCCTGAACCGCTGGATGCTCGCGGCACTTTGCAGTCTTGACCTTTCCTGGCCGCCTACAGCTTCCAGGGCTTACACATGCCTACACACACTTACGACAGATGGGACAGGCACATGTGCGATTGATTAGATAGTGAGACTGCGTCTGGATGGGCCGATGCAAAGCACCACATTTAGTATACCCTATTATGTATACACGCCAGCTCTTCTTTTAGCTACACTCGTACACTCGAGATTGTCCAAAGAGTGTTACCGGTATAGCTATTGCATAACGATTGTACGCCACAAGCGCCCTCTACCGCACGCCAGCAGATATCGTCACAACCTCGTTCTCCACATCTACATTCGAAGGCTTATTTCCAAGGGTCCTATTAGTTCGTAGTCCTAGACTTAAAGCCGTGGTCCTACATTTATAATCCATACATGCAGATCCCCACCATTCCCCTCCATCGTGACACGATACACATTCGGTAAATTGTAAGCATACATGCATATCCATTACATATCGTGTTATGTATATGTAGGTGTAATGCGCGTAGGAGACCGAAGGGCCAATTCATCTACAGCTAAAGTACAGGATCGATCTTGACGTTTTTCTCTCTCTTTGACTTACAGTATGTATCTGTAGGTAGGCATGTAACGATGTCGGTCTCCTTTACGCGCGCTCGCACTACCCCAAGTTCAGTAACCCGCTCCATCGTCATCCCGTTGGAGAAAAACGCAGATGACCTATGGACGCAGCTCCCCATTAGGCAGGCTCCCACGCACACCTTATGACTTGGCCTTAGCGGGCTGGTCTGAGACAGGTTCGGCGATGGTGTATGGTGTACGGGGGAGTGCGATCGCCGCGTGCGCGCGTGTGCCTAGATATGTAATGTAGGTAAGTGTTGTTGTGCGCATGGACGTAGGGCGTAGGGTGGTGGCATCCCAAGCTATCGTATCCATATTCATTACTATGTGTGTAAGCTGTTAGGCGGACGATAACAGGGGGAGGCAAGTAGGAATGGATGCGTCGTGTTTAGCTACATAGCACTAGGCAGGTAAGGGATAAGGGGGATAATGGGGTGTGAAGCCAAAAAAATGGAATCAAGACGGGATTGTACAGGAAGTAGAAACCAAGAGCACGTTTTAATAAAACAGGAATCATGTTGAAGATCGAGAGATTTACATCGATACCCTAGGTATATTGTGAGGTATTGCTGGGTATTATCTAGTACATCATCTTACATATTACACATAACATTCATAGTGTGTTTTACGGTATCGGCATCGACGTACCTAGTATCCAACATATCGTGACTGACCCATTTTCTGCATTCTGACCCCCCCGATTGCACCGAACCCCGCTTGCCACTTTGAGATCCATCTATCAAGCGTCGAACGACGTATAGACCATTAGACCCAGGTTGCCATTAAGACCCTTAGACGAAGAGAGCTCTAGCTTAAATACCTTGCCTATTCCCACATCCCATCCATCATCAAACATTTGATCATACCACAAAAACACAACACATACACAAGATCTTTCTTGCCCTACACATCCAACTTATATTATCGACTTATTGCTCGATCTCGCTATCTGTAAGTGATATATTTCCCTCTCGTGCTATGTGACAACTCTCATTTCTTTCCCGGGTTGTTTATGAGACCCTAGCATTTATCACCTAGCACCAACTTGTGGAACTCGTCTTCCTGACATATGTACCACTTCTCATTTGTTCGTCTTCCTCTTGTCTCGTCGAAACTTACATATATATAAACCTCTTCTCATGAGGGGGAAAGAAGAAAGAAGAAAGAGGGGGCTGAGTAGCAAGCGCGAACTTTTGTTCTGCCTTCCAACTATCCATTTCACTTAGTGCTTATAAGCTTAGCCATCTCGTCGAACTCAGCTGACTGAACTAATATGGCGGGTAGACGCGGTTACCAGTACAAACCTAAACCACCAAGTCAAAATGCATAACTCATCTTGCCCCAAGTGCGGAACCGCCTTCGACGGCGACTCCAAGAAGTGCGGCTCTTGCGGCGCTGTAAGTTGATCTCATATCGGACCCTTATATGGATATCTAGTATATAGTCACCCTTGACTGCTACTTATATGTTACGGATATCTCACCTATGTCCCTTCATCACTATATATATCTGAGCGACCCCCACCACCTTCGCTCACGACTACTCACTTGTCTACTCATACTAACCAACTCCCAGACCTGCCCCGTCTAAGCCCCCATCCCTCACCAAAGCCAAATTCACACACCAGCAAAGGGAGAGCCAGGACTTAATACACATCACGCCGACCTGTTTATCTCACCACCAACCAACCTACTAGACCATTCGTTTTTCCCATTCCCAGGGGGCGTACATTTAAATCCGGGTCGACATGTCCGACAACACCATCAACGGCGGCGGGGCGGGAGGTCAGGAGTACAGGGGAAGTGAATTGCCAGATCGATCGCGAGGAAGTGTGTTTTTAACGTTGTAATTTCTTAACACCCATTCGATTTCCACCTACGTTCGATTCTACACACGGAGAGAGAGGACGCAACGAGGGGAGTGAGAGGAGAGAGAGAAGCACACACATTGGCGAAATTATTTTTAAATTGCCTTGCCTTGCCCCTACGGCACTAGATAAACTAGGTATTGTAACCAGTTGAACCCCAAGTCTCCCCTTTCTTCGATCGATGTGAAATTCGTGTCTCGTTTAGGCGGATGAGTCCTATGAATTAGGAATTAGGAGAAGTGAGTTCCCTTCCGTTACACCTAGAGTACGTGAGATACGAATCGTAGGTGTACACAGCAGCATTAGTAGTACCTCATAGTAAGCAAGCCTCCGGCGTGGCGTCTAGCCTCATATTAGCTTAATATGACTGGCGAGATACGTGAGATACGTAACTGGGGGTGGCTTAATGTAGGATTGTCTTTGCTTCTAGAACCTTACAGACATCATATCATGGAATCGCCTACTTAGGCAGTACACACGTCTCCATTATAACACCCTGGGCTAAACTCACATGACCATCTCTAATGCGGCTACAAATCCACGTCAGACTACGACGGAGCCTTGGCTTCGTCTGAGTCACTTCGGTGAACCCTTCAGGGAGCATTCCTATAACCGGCGTTATAATAGAGCTATAGGTTACATGGAAGCTTTTCATCATGTACGGACACGCAGCAGTAAGTAGGAGAATCTTATCAGACGCACAAGGTAGAGACCGGCAGGACATCAGGATATTAGTAAGGAGTATGATTGGGAAAAAAGACAGGTAGAAAGAGTAGCCCCTGCACAACAAATGTCCACTCCCTGGCTTGGCCTGACGCGGGAATTATCAAGAGCAGTAAAAAGGAGAAGATTTATGATATAGCCGTATTCTCTGGGGTTGTCTCGCCAATCTTGACACACATACCACTCACACACACCGCACCTACACTCTTCTCTCTAACACGGCAGCAAGTGTTGCCTATCCCCTCCTCATCTTCCTCTCAAGTCGTCTGGGAATTCAAGTACAATGATACCCACTACCCCCCTCACCAATATACTCCCCTTGTAAATGTGGGAGACACGTGAAAGTTGTCCTGAGTTGCACGCCGGCCGAAGTAGCAATTGCGAGTAGACGGATCAAACTCCAGCCGAAACTATGACGCGTAAGGCGGTCCAACCCTTCCAGTCCGTCCAAAACCCCTTGTCATCTGCGTATCTCGTCCGTGGAATGAACCTTACAAGGACGACGATGGATTACGACGGTTTGTCGAAAGGTATCATAAAAGCCGTGTATATTATTTAAAGGACTAAGCACTTAGAGTGCTTCTTCTGTCCTTTGCGAGACAGGAGAGCAGCGCGGGTGGCATGCTCGAAGACTTCTCGGACACCCTCGTTCGTCTTGGCTGAGCATTCGAGGTACTTGTAGGCGCCAATCTTCTTACGAATATCCTCACCCTATCAGGTCTTAGCAACTACGTATATATAAAACAGGGGGAGGGAACGAGGCTCTCGTAGGGCTGGCCGTTACGTGTATCGAAACGCCACCCCGAAATACGACGAGGCTACGGTGAGAACTTACCTCCTCAGGAGAGACAGGCTTTTGGCTGGTCTTACGTAGCTCCTCGATTGTCTTAGCGTCGTAGCGCAGATCCTTCTTGCAGCCGACGAGAATGATAGGTAGGCCTTGGCAGAAATGAAGAACCTCGGAAATCCACTATTGATAGAGCACGTGTCAGCAAATTGCTTATCCGGGAAGCTTGATGCAGGCTGTAGGGAACATGGAAGTTTGCTGACCTTCTCCTGAACGTTGTCCAAAGAATCGGGGGAGTCGACGGCGAAGCAAATTAGAATAACGTGCGAGTCGGGGTAAGACAAAGGTCGGAGACGATCGTAGTCTTCCTGACCAGCCGTATCCCATAAGGCTAATTCGACGTGCTTGCCATCAACCTCGACATCTGCGACATAGTTCTCAAAGACGGTAGGGACGTAAACCTATCAAGAAAAATATTTTGTCAGCCTAATGCACCGTGCACTCGTGTTTGCATGTAAAGACGTTATAGATAATCATGATGATATCAATGGGCGACAAGGCAACAGTTCGAATGTTTGGATGGATTTGGACCAATATCGATGTTCCTTTGTTTCGATGACGCGGGCGGATGTTGGAGAAAAGAGAACACGAAAAAGGATGATGGCAATGGATGATGACGACGAGGCGATGGTTCTCTTACCTCGGGGAATGTGCCCTTGGAGAAGACGCTATCATCGATGTTAGCATTGAGGCAGAACGTTTTGTATTTTGGTGATTGGCGACTTACATCAACAAGCAAGTTTTACCACAAGCACCGTCACCGACGATGACCAGCTTTCGGCGGATCTCAGCCATGGTTGTGGAAGGATTGATGGAATTAGGGGCAGAGAAAAAAAAAAGGCGAGCTTAGGTTGGGGTATTCAGAGAATATGCAAGAAAAGAAAAGCGTTCAAAAGGCTTGATGAATGAATTATCACAAGCGTTCGTCAAGTTTCTCCCTTTGGCGGTTTGATGATTGAAGAAGATGGAGGGAGATTAGAGATGGAGAATGTAAGAAGGAGGAAAGAGGTTAGGTAGTAGAAGTTGCTGCTGCAATTGACAGCGGTAGGCGGTAGCACCAGTGCAGACCAGTACAGACCAGTACCAGCACCAGCAAGGTATGTATCCTGGTAGGTCCTTGTAGATGGATAGGCCTAGGATAGGTCACTTGGTGTAGGATAAGGCAGGCACTACGGCACTATCGAGGTACATAAACACAGTTTTACCACTTTTACCCCCTCTACCTAAAGCACTAAAATCGTCCTAAGGTTCTACTGTGTATGTTATGTACGGTTATGTATTGCATTGATGTGTATGTAGGTACTAAGGTAGCCAGGTACACCACCGGCCAATCCACCAAAGAAATCACAGAAGCGGCGGTGCCGGGTCACCCAAATAAGCCAAATAAGGGACGCTGGCAACCACTCTGGGGCAATCTGGGCAGTCACAAGTGCCTAACGCAGGCAGGGTTTAGTGGGGCGTGTTAAGGAATTGTAGGCACTTTTGGTGAATTGTCCTAGCACTTTCCAGCACTTCCCAGCACTACTAAACCAATCCAAACAACCAAAAACAACCAAAGTCCTTGAAAATCTACAAGCTAGGACGGAGGTACCTGTACATCTGCCTGTACATCTGAGGAGGACTAAAGAGGACACACGTACCTACCACATGTTCAATTGCATTCAATTTGGTTATGACGAGCTGGACGAGACCCGCTGCACGTCCTGCCTTTACTGGATTCGCACTGGTTCGGCTTTTGGCTTGGAGTACAAGTACATTATGGACACATTTTGGACACATTTTGGACCGTCCCATTCCCATCTGTTCCATTTTCACACAAATTCACAGGCCTTGATTAGGTCCTTGCGCTCGGAAATCGAGGAGGCAACCCACCGAACGCTGCGCTGCGAAGCCAGTCCCACAACATTTGACGATAGGTACCCTACCACCTCTACCCTCCAGCCCTCTCCAGAGCCTACCTAGTATGAACATTGAATTATGCACCTCGACTATCGTAACGTGGGTCTGTGCGCAGCCCTCTGCCTTGTTTAACCTTTCTCGAAGCTCATGCCATGATGGTATAGACGTATTCTACACGGATTATAATTTTACTAATACGATGCAATGCTAAGAATATATGAATCTATGATTCTATATTTTACACATTGCATAATGACTAATGCTTGGAAGATACCAACTGACGTTGACAGAATGAAGAAGTGTGGCAATTCGAGAGGACCGGGAGCTATATCACACACTGTGAAAATACGGCCAAGATCACATCTCAATAAACTTACAAAAATCATATCACCCGAGCTTATGAGTTGGACAGCATCAGCTGCTGACTCAGAGAAAGGGGTGCTGGTGTTTAAGACCGAAGAGTCCATTACCTACCAACACCAATACTAATATCGAATTGCACGTTAAGTATCACTGCATAGACATGGAAATTTCCTGTTACGCTACGGAAGACTTGCCGGAAAGATCATCTTCCAGCAGAGACAGGCAGGCTAAGCACGTTTGAGTCGATTCGAACCTACACTACTGCCTACTGCCTAGCTGTGCCCAGGTACGATACAGTCGATCTTCCAGGAGCTTGCGTCTTCACACTATCCTATTACACTATTTGACAGCTCTCACCGACTGAACGCCGCAATAGCCATTCGATGATCCGGGCTTCAGCTGAGCAAGTGTGGCTCAGTACTATCATGTCATTCCCGTTCCGCGCTTCCAAATTTCTCCCCTATCGCGCAATCGCAATCTGCTTTTCTTTGTTCTGCCAGTCGGTTGATACGAGTTGTGGGGGTGTTCGGCATACGCGTACGAGCCGCCGCGACTTATGTTTCATACGAGCAAACCCCGTGGCTTGGTACCGCCTAGCCTTCTTTTTTTTCTTTTCCCCCTTTACTTATTTTTTCCCCTTATATTTCTTTGGCTCGCCTAGCTTATTATCTCTACGGCGCTGTCAGTTCTTTTCCTTACAAAAAGGGTTAGACCGAGCTCCAAGACTTAGTAGTCACTGTGGCTTGGCTCGCTTGTGACGATGAACTGACTCGATACATCATCTCTAATCTATCATACCTTGACACCGTACGAACAAGAAGAATGATGGTTTGATATACCAATGATTTGTGACTGCGCATCAAAATGAAGCTACATGTCGATGAAACGAGAGTCACCAACAACCAGCATTTTACGACTTGATAGCCTTTCAAGTAACAAGCGATAAACAGTTGTTATTTTCAATCTTGCTCCTATCCTTACTAAAGCTTTAGCTCACTCAACCTTGAATTACTAAACGGATAACCGGCCAAACCCCCTTGGATTCAACCAGACCTCTCTAAGCCCTATGTGTAATACATGACCTGTGCCTTGCCGAGCTTGGTGTAGAATTTCATATTTTCCAGAAACTTAGAAAAGGTAATAGATGACGTTTAGCCAAGCCAAGGAGCTCTTTCTTAGTCGAGTAAGTTCCTAGGTGATACATCCGTATATAGCTACACATCTCACTTGATATACCGTACCCACGTATGGTAAGGACTCATGTATACACGGACAGGTGTCATCATGAGTAAACCTATATAATTCGCATAAGTAACACAGGATAGGGCGGACCCGATATGTTGGGTAAATGACCAGGTGGTTCAACAGAATGTCAAAGTCCGGAGTAATAAGCTCTCGTGGCACAACGCAATCCGGCTGCGAAAGAGAGTCCTTCCATAAACCGGATTATATTTCCCGGGTGATGATGTATCACATCACTGGCCAAAGAGTTGTTGGCCAAGCAGGACAGCGTGGCATTAAAACTGATTCATCAATCGAGCAGGCAGCTTAGATGACGAAGTATATTCGGGTTTAATAAGGAACTCAAGCTTTACTATATGCTCAATGATATATTCCATGCAACGTGAAGCATGAGGTCTAGAGTTGCATGCAAAGAGGATGTAAGGTGGAAGATAAACTGATAAACCGTCATGACTTCCAATGCAGGCCTGTCTTGGCATTTGGAGAAGTACCCATGTACATCCGTACGGGTGGGTTCTATCGGAGTCTGGATTTTCCGCTGATAGAACTTTCCAATTGGAAACCGGCCAATCAGATGGACATCCCACCACCAATCGATTAGCCTTAGCCAATTGATCCATTCCAAAGCTTTCCGAAAATTTGGCCAGCTTCAAAATCCCACGCACACGATCGACGAGGCCCCCTTCGAAAACTTCCCACCGACGACCACCCCGTTCCCCGCGCCTGGAGGGGGAGGACCGGAAATACAAGATAAGAGAGGAGAAAAATAAAATTGGAGAGGGGAGAAGGGCGCAGCGGTAGGAAAAAATGCAGAAAATCCTCCGCCGCGTAGCGACCGCCGAGCGGGTGGTTGCCAAGCGCCACAAGAAGCAGACACAAATTTTGGAGAGGTCCGATGCCAAGAAGCAGCGAGAACGCCGGACTCAGCATTTGGCGATCTTGAGAGATGAGCACCGACAGGCTAAGAAGGCCGTCAAGGATGCGTGGGAGAGGGGTCCGCTGGCCCCGCGCTACGACGTCGGCATCGACGCCGGCACCCGGGGCGCCATTGCAGAGACGAGGTTTGGGACCTTCGGGAACCCGACACCGGCCCAGATCGCGGCGAGGTGCGCCTGGGCCGGCGGCAAAAGGTACCTGGGCTTAGCCGTCAACGACCGCGTCGTGGTGATGGAGGGCCCGGATAAGGGCCGCATCGGCAGGGTCATGAAAATCGATCTTGAGAAGGCAGAGATCTTTGTCGACGGTCTGAACCGGGTAATTCGCATTCCTACCTATACTATGTAGATGCTATAATGGCATTTCCACACGGAGATTATGATAATGATAACTAATGAGATCGAACCTTACAGAGCAATATAGCGATCGACCCCGACATGCGTGGGACCGAAGCGGCACCAGACGTGATGAACATGGAACTCGGCATCGCCATCTCGCGCGTCCGACTCGTCCACCCCCTCAAAGACCCGGAGACGGGCTTGACCAAAGACGTGATAATCAACATCATCGAGCCGCGCAACGTGATACACGACCGATACACCGGCAAGCGCAAGTGGTCGCGCGTCGTCCCCGGCCTAAACGTCGTGATCCCGTGGCCTGCGAAAGACTCCGATAACATCTCGGACAAGAAAGGAGACACCCTGCGTATCGACGTCGAAGAGAAGACGTTCGTGCCTACGTTACTACGCCCGCCGATGCCGGAATCGCTGATTGATGAGCTGCGAGGCAAGTACTCTCGCTTCCGAACGCGCCACGACCCCGAATATGTCGCTCGCATCGAGGCCGAGGAGCAGGCGAAGCAGGACCGCAAGAAACTCATCGAGACTATGCGCACGCCTCTGCAAGAATTACACCGTGCTGAGCGCGAGAAGAAGAGGAAGAAGGGCAAGCCTCGTCTCACTATCGAGATGCTTGAGAAGATTGGCGAGGTTATGGCTAGGAATATGGAGAGACAGCGGAATGGAGGGGCTCTTCTTGAGGAGTCGAGTGAAGCGAAAGGAACCGAAGCTGTGCCTAAAGCTCCTATAGAGGCAGGTAGTGAGGACACACCACCTCCGCCATCTTCGTAAGGAGAAATGAAAAGAAAGTAAAAGGGGTTACAGAGCACATACAGTTAAGACTTGTAAAATAAGTGTATATAACGCATTCACGACTATATTGGGCACGAACTCCATTTCTCATCCAGCGGGCGTAAATTCACCTACCTACCTAGGTAGGAACATATCGCATGCGACTCCTGATTTTATCTAACCGTATTTCGTATTCCTCGAATTCCTACCCCATCTCCTTATCCCTTACCCATAGATCCAACTACGAGCCCAGCAACGACAACCTCTCCAACCCCGTAATCTTGGGTGGTTCCTGCTTCCTCCACGCAGCCTCAAGGTTCTCGAGCAAAACCGCATCCGCGCCCATAGGCCTCCACTCGCCTTCTCCATTCTCACCACCCCCTCTCCCTTCCTCCTCAACCTTACCCTTCTCCCCCGCGCCTACAAAAACCTCCTTAACAGCGACCTTACACGCCTCCACGACCTCCGCAGCCAAACTCTCAAGCGCTCTCGCACGCTCATGCATCCCACGCCTCGTGAGTCCAAACACCAACTTCTCCACATCCGCCTTCGTCGCCTCAACCCGCTCAACGAGTCTCCGTACACTATTAACCAAATACTCCTCCTCATACACAGTCCCCTTCCGACCTCTAGCGCGTTTCTTCTCCTCCCTCTTCCTATTCTTGCTCGTCGCGCGACTGACACCCGTACCCGCGGTGCCAACACTCCCCTGTTTACCCGTGTACCGGGTGAACAAGCTAGCGCTGGTGCTGACGCGCGAGCTGGCGGCGATGGACACGTCGTCGGGCAGGTCGACGCCGCCCCCGCGCTCCCCCTCGTAGAAGCCGAGGGGGTCTTCGGCGGCTTTGCGGCGTAGCTCCGCGATGCGGGGGACTTGGGCGCGGAGCTGTGCTTTGCAGTCTGCGAAGAACTCGGTTGTGCTGCCTAGTGCGTCTGCGAGCCCTGGGTCCACGGCCGAGGCTAGGAGTTCCGGACGTCCGCGGAGGGCGGCTAGGCGCATGGCGTCGGCGAAGTGGTACCCCTTGCATAAGTTAGAGATGGCGGACTCGAGCGAGTTGAGGTAGTCGATGTGGATGGTTGCAGCCGAAGCGTAATCCTTAGCTTCGAAGAGCGCTTCCGCGAGGGCGGAAGCTAGGTCAGTGAGGGCGTCTGGCGTGAGCGCCGGGGTTTGCTGTTGTGCTGTGAAGAGGCATTCGCGCCAGCACGTAGCGCCGGAGGCACGGTAGCACCGGGTTGCTGCTGTATAGTCGTGGAGCGATTCATAAGTGAGCCCTGCTTCTCGGAACCGAGATTTGGATTCGAGGTGTATCGCATAGAGGCCGGTGAGTATGGTAAGATTAGGTTGGTCGTAGCGGTATAGCTTCAATGCAGTAGCATAAAGTGCGTGCTTGGCCGTATAGTCTTGGGCTTCTTTGTGCGCCTGGAGAGTTTGAAGGTGGGCTAAAGCTTTCTCGTGTCGACCGAGATGATCATCAATGGCGAAATTCCGCCTTAATTCGGGGAGTTGATGTAGGTTTTGAATGAATGGGAGATATTCTCGAGGATCTCTCTGTGATTGCTGCGCGACTAATAGGGCCAGATCCAGGTGATAAAGACCTAAAGCCTCATCGTAAAGTGTGTTGACATCCGCAAGAAAGCAAATATGTTCAACAGCCTTCTCAGCAAGTTGTTCATCTTCTTGCATTAAGGTGGCAACGACTAATAAACCATCTTCATACGCAGGTGGGTCCTTGCAAACGTTGGCTGTAATGATATTTTGTAGAGTGTCATGGTCCTTATGTTTGCGAGATTGGAGATGAGATAGCACTGCATCGCAAATCGTGTTGACTTTCGAAGAGCCTGGGAGAACACTAATAGCGACCTCATTGGAGGCGGTCTCTGGTGCTTCTTGGTTCCTCACGCCCCTTGTATCTTTATACATAGTTTGCGTGACATCTTCGTCACTATATTTAGTTAGATACGTCCTAATGAGTTTTAAATAGCGCAACTAACCGTAAAGAGGACAGAAAAAGGTCGATATACGAAGCGTCGTCAAGTTGGTCAAGGAAAAGCCCGACATTCCCTAAGAATTGTTGTGGTCTGTGATCGTAGAGAATGTTCATGTCTACGCGCTGTGTCCGGCAGTGTGAATACGCTTTCCCATAGTCTTTCGCATCGATCAGTTGTCTTATTCCGGCTACGACCATTGCCCGGGGGTATATCGTTTCTAGGTTTCCACGGGGCATTTGGAGCATAAGACTCATATTCGTGGGTGTTGCCGTTACAAGCCGTGCACCTCTTTCGATACTCCGACACCTCTCATCATTTTCAGGGTCATCTGGCGGCACCTCTAAATCTATACTGAGAGTCAGTTATGAAATGTGGTGATGTTGCCTGGGAAACTTACTATTAACGTCATCAACCAAGTGGATAAACTTGACTAGGTGGTTAGTTGTGGTAATTATGAGATGAGCTGGTGTGACTAGAAATGAGGTACAATTTTTAAGTAGCAGACGAGAGTTTGCATATAAATGACCATTCCTAGATAATCCAACCGCAATAACATTGCCGGCTAGATCGATGACTTCGCTCCACGGGAGCTGGATGGGAAGGCGAGTTGAGTATATCTCATCCTCGTGGTTAACAACACCGTGAAGTCTACCTAAGCAATCCTGCGCAAGGACGTCGGTTGAGCCAGCTTGAGTTAGACGCACGAAACCGAACATCGAACCAGCATAAATGCTCGTATTTGATAAGAATTGGCCGGTCTCCCGATCAAAAGGATGCGACTGGATTACTGGAGCCTTATCAAATCCTAAACAGTGAACCACGCTGTTCTCGGTGACGGCGATTTGCAAGGGTGTGTAATCTTCGTCTGTGTTGCTCCTAGTGAAAGTCACACTACCAATTAGAGACGGGCGCATAGAGCGCTGTCCCTTGATTTTCCATTCATAAACAGTCACACCGAGCTGATGCAGAACGGCCAAGAATGTATTTGCGGGAGAGAATGCCACATCGATTATTGGTGACGATGTTTCGATTTCGAAAAATGACATTGGAGGAGGTACGTTAGCAGTTCGAAAAGGGGTCAGTTTCAGTGTCTTGCCGTCGATAACGGCAACAGCTCCATAGTCGTACGGTGGAGTGAGTGATCCACGAGTTATCTCGAAGATGTACTCGGCAAGCAATAGCTTACCTGAGATTGCCGATGCGAAGCGTAGAGGCTTCTCGGAATGCCATGTAAGGCAATGAGGTCGCTTCTGCGTAAGAATTTCTTCTTTCAGATACCAGTGGTAATTGCCCATGGTCCAGAGTTGTATTCGATCATCAAGAGCGACGGCTAGGACGGTAGAGTCCGAATTCCACTCAAGCCGTATTTGATCCTTTGCGAGAGATCTATCTTCAGGGGCCCTTAAAGAGAACTGACCGTGCCTGAGACCATTTCGCTCAAAGAAAATGACATCAACACGATCCTCAAGACGCTGTAAACCAGCCATGAGGTTTCCAGCAGGTCTCCAGCTCAAGGCACCCTCCATTCCATCAACAGGTTCACTTACGCTATCAAGGACACCATCTCGGGAATAAACTCGAATGACTCGACGAATGCCCGTTTCAATGGAGTTAATAGCAACATATGCGCCGTCACCTCTCCAGCTTATAATGGTACTGCCATCATCATTTGGGCTAAGAACGCCCTGGTCTACCTTTTCTGGTATCGTAGGATCTCGAAGAGCTTTGGCGCCTCTGCCTTGGAATTGTGTTTCTTTCTTACCCCAGCCAACGGAGACATGCTTTGATTCTTTAAGATCGTCGGCAGTCAAAGTCATGTCAGTTATGCCATCAAAGCTGCGGCTCATAAATACTGCCGTGTTTGCCTTGGTGGTGATAGCTAGCAGTTCCTCATCCGGAGACCAGCTTGCGGCTGTAATCCCCTCGTCGATAGAGCCCATAATCTCAATATGGCCTCCATCCTGAGGGTTCAGGCTTTCTGACTCCTGGACGATAACTATGTCACCACCTTCCAGTACCAGGCATGTTGTGAGAGTGTCGCTAAAATGGTGCGCATTTATGACTCTATCAACAGCCAAATCTGGATTTGGACTTGGAGCATCCCATGATGCAACCTCTTGACATTCGCTACGGTCATGAAAAGTGAGTAGTGAGTTCAATTGAATATCGGGTGTCTCCGAAAAAAATGGTTCAAACTCACATGTCTATTGATGAGGCCCTCACGTGTTCCGAGATCCTCACTAGACGTATGTGCCCATCTTGCTCGCTCGGGCCGAAAGTACATAAGATTTCATCTTTAGCAGGGTCCCAACATGTCGACGTGATGGTTTCACCATCCAAGTCAGTTGACGAATTCCACGCATTATATCGAATGTTGCGAAGGTTGCGCATCTTGGAAAATGCCAACTATGGTATGGCGAGACCATGAACTGTAAGACACCGGGATATATCAAGGTAGGCTTCAAGCCCAAAATGTGATATCGAGGTATAGAACTTTTGATGTAATGACGACTATAAGACCGTGCGAACAAAGTTTTTATTTGTCATTATTACTGTACGACCACTAGGAAGGTCCAGATTTGTCTGATTTGATCATATTTTTTAAAGTTTGGTCAGTGCGTTCCTCGGTGGGTCGGCGGACCTCGGGAAGGCATCACCAGCCGGAGTCGTCGATGGTAAGTGGCCAAAGCTCCAGCAAGCTTTGCCGACCCCCTTGCTCCAGATCTGCATGCCATTGTTCGATTCTTGGGCGTCAAAACTCTAACTGGCTCCCCTATTCAAACTTGACCGTTTCTTGCTTTCCTCAGTTATACTTGCTCACACATAACTCAATTGGAGGATATCTAGATCCATTAAACTATCTAGCGTTTTGTTCTTGACATTACCAAAACACTGTTTTGTCCTTTGTCTTATGTTTAGGGTCATAGCGTTTGAATAACCACCTACCACGTAATTGGAAGTAATGGATGTCGCCTTCAAGCAGCATGCCAATCAGGCACGTCGGAAAAACAGATCGACTACGAGTCTTCAACACCTGTCTCTCGCGCCCCTTACATCGAGATTACCTTTGACCGATCCCGAAGAGCTTCCCGATTTTGACGCCTCCTCATTCCAGCATCAACACAATGTTTCCTACCTCCAAGGCAAATCTGCCCCTACGACCCCACGTTTACTCCAATCCCCATCGCATACCCGAGGCAACTCGCCCAATCGTCGCCGCCGAACCTCCGCCCATGATATATTGGATGCGAAGCTACCAAAGAGCAAGTCTACAACTCACCTAGCTGTGTCAAATGCGAAACGCGCTGGGTTGGGATCGTTTTCGTCTCTTTCACATCATCACGGATCTGAAGCGAGGGGACGGGGCGACAGCGATTGGATGTTGCGTACTGGAGCATTGATCAGTTCCGAGACGCGCGAGTCTAAGGGCCAAGCCTGGCTTATTTCTAGGCAAAGCTCGACTAGCTTAACCGGAATGCGCGATGCCGATGAGGAGGTGTACGAACGAGAGCTTGTTAGGGAGAGGGAAATTGTCAGTAGACGAGGTAGTCGTCGTGGCAGTGTGGCGAGCGGAGATGAGGACATCTATTCTCTGAACAGTCGCTATGGCAGCTGCTCGCAGAGCAGAGCCGGAAGTAGGTCTCACCTAAGAACGCCTGTAGAGCGCCACGCACACGACGGCTACTTTAGCCAGGAAGCGCCGACAGCAGAGGAGTTCATACAAGGTCCGGACTTTGTGAGCCTAGATGAAAAGCTGGAGGCCTTCGACGTAGACACAACCAAATCAGACGAGGCTGCCGTGCGGAAACTAGTCAGCGCGAAGAACGGAGGTATGAGTTCGTGGATGTGGTCTCTTTTTTCCGTCGAAGAGAACGACGAAGAATCAGACAATGCCGACGGCGATTCAGACGGTGAGACAGAGGCGAGCCATCTCCCACGTAGTGCGAGCACGGTGGATTTTGAGCGTATCTTGTATATTCCAGAAGAAAGGATTCCGCCCCCGAAATCAGACGAAGGTGGTTGGCAGGACGCTGCGTGGCTTCTCAGTGTGGCGTCTAAAGTATTGTTGTAAGTCCGAGACAATGTCTGGTGAGATGCTTTATGGGGAATGCGAGGTGCTAGGATGGATACTGCATCTGCACTGCATGTCATGTCTAGAAGCAGGCAGGATATGTGATATTGGCAGCCATTTCTCACGTTTGAGAGTAACACTGCAGCGGCGCTGAAAAAATCACTATGACGGGGAAACCACCCCTTTTTCGGATGTTAAAAAATAGGCGTACACGAGTCCTGCAAAGAGGACATTGATAATTTTCTGCTACCAATAATAAAGCACCGGGTTTCCTCATTTGTTTGACTGCATGTTATCGTCGGTTTATTAACTGCCCAAATGAACGATATCCTGCTGATCTCGGTAGTCCTAGGATCTAGACCACCCAAGTCCTATCTTGTTGGCCGGTATATCAGAGAAAATTATGCACATACGCCGCTGTGCTTGCGACCTTAAGCGCCATGTCTACGTGCTGAACTGAGCTCGTCCACTTATAAGACGTCTTATAGTGTAGGTGCGGGGAAAATAGATATGTCAAGTCAACCCGCAGCGAGATTCGCTCAGCTGCTAGATTAAGGCAGAACCAAAACAGGATTTTTTTTTTCTTTCGACTCGCAATATTTGTAGCCGGCGTAGACCATGTAGGTAGATTTTCGACAATAAGACAAGTCACTAATAACGTGAAAAGAGTACGACGTACGACAATTCTTATTATTCGAAGACACAGAACTCGCCACTATAGTACGAGTTGCGTTACAGAGGCATATGTGTATGTGCAGTATCCTAGTTAGCTAAATTAAATGAAGTAATACTGGCGACGTGATGGCTTAATTCCTTGTCTCCGCGAAGGTGAAACTGGGTCCTATATTGAGAAAAGTTGCAATGGTCTCAGATAATAAGAACTAATGCGGTGGACGGACTTTAGTAGACACGATATTAGGTATTATTAGGGTACTTGACCCCTATATCCCTAGGATGTTATAAGCGAGGTATTTTAGGGGAAGTTCTCGAGTTGTTCGTTTCCGGAGATAAAGTTGTCTACTTTAATCTGAAGTTCGAAATAAGCCTCGCCAAGTTATCGTGTTGACAGCCAATAGCTGCAGAGTTTGTTGCGTGGAGGGATTGTCAACTGCGTAGTACTATCCATGGCTGTATGTGTGAAATGTTTTCAAATTGGCTTCGGGTCGCCAGTAGCCGAGAGATGCGGAAACAAACGAAGACGATCTCCTCTTTACCTTTTATGGATTTCGACCAAGCTGTAACCATAAACCACCTACCCGTCAAGGCTACAATGCATAGGTAAAATGTGACAGATATAACGTAGCATGCCGTCACGCATGTATGTACATATATGTAGGTATGTCTGTAGAACATGTGGATTCGATCTGCCCTGTGCTTTAGTTAGAACTCAGCCGAGTTGAGATCCATCTCATCCATCTCGTTGCTGAACCGGTTTCGAAACTCCTATACCCACACACATCATGTAGGAGACTGGGCTGACTTTGGTGGAAGTTGGAAGTTGGAAGTAAGGCAGACGAATGAGTGAAGAAGCTAAGGTAACTTAAGTAACATAACCCACAGAGTTTGGTACATACCTACCTGGTCCTAAACTGTAATTATGGCGAGTGCGCGCAGCACTGTGTTGTGGCACGTCACACGGAACCTCAGTCTAGGGTCTGGATTATGACGTTTTCCCGACTGGTGCCCCCACTTCGAACATCAGATGCAAGTGGAGACCCGGAAAAGCTTCGAGACTAAACAACGTGACCAACCCCTCGGTGCAGGGGCTCGACGTGCGGGCGTCTTGGGTATAGAGGGGTTCGCGATGGGACGCTACTACTCTAATAGCGAGAAGTGAGGGGGTAAGAGGATGGATAAGGATAAGAAGGAATAGGGGGGGTTATTGGGTTATTAGGTGCTAGGTAAGTGCCAGAGTATACTAAGATCCATTTTCCGCTATAACCAGTCGATCAAACATGTCTAGGCGCGATTATGAGACGGGTATACCATCCGCGCCGACTTAGTTTGGCATTCCCATACAAAAAACCTGCATTACCGCAATGACAGTCCGACCATGCGGTTCCCCTCTAACTGACTTCAGCCACGAGATGGTTCTGTACATATCTTAGTGGACAAGCACGCACCACGAACCACGCACCACGCAGCCATCAACTGTCGTCGAGACCTTTCCATTAGTCCGAAGAAGGAAAATGAGAGACGCCGGTTTTATTGCCTCAGGTCGCCTAAGTACGAAACAGCGAGAGAGTCCGGAGAGGTACCGTAGCCGCGGGGTCTAGGGTTGAACGTGAACGTGATAGATATGGTGACATTTAAGATTGCGACCTGTGCAGGTAGCACGCCGTGGTTAGTGAACCGTCTGCCTGTAGCGCAATGTTGTGCTCGGGGTCACCGTTCGAATAGCACAGCTCTGGCTCCGACATATATATAAAGTATTGCCAATACCTTGGAGTTGACGAGTGGCACAGGACCGGAATAGTAGCACCATAAGCTGGTAGGATGAGCTTGGCGGCGGGACGTAACTATGCAGTCAAGGGTCCAATTGTGTCCTAAGGACGCAAGCAGACCGGGGGAGGATGCAATAGGTATTATAGAAACGATGCGTCAACGTCGATCATAGAAGATTCCAGCGACGGTTTAATAAGTTATGCTGGATGATGGTTGGGAGAAATGGCGAGGCTTTCTGCGTTTTCTGTGTTTCTGTACTTCTTGTATTCCCGCCCGTTTTCTCTTTTGAGTATGCCAGGATGGCCGGGTTGTTGTGCTGATGGCGAAAATTCGGGCTTTGTGATAGAGATCGAATTAGTCCAGCACGATGTGGGGATGCTTATAATATTCGCCATTTATAAGAAAGACGATGAGATTGTGTAGTAATTTTGTGTATCCCAGCACCGACAAGCTAATATGACCGGTAAGCAAGCACCATAAGTAAGCTCAACAAATAGACGTGTGTATATCGGTCGCCTTCTGCAAAATCTCATTAGATCTTCGATGTTGTGTTCCTTTGCATTTTGACCTTTGTTGGTAAGGGATACGCAGTCTCGTGCTACCTAGTAGGTCGGATGGAGTAGATATTGCGGATCTATACCTGGTAGTCTGGTAGTATACACATGAAGCATCCATGAATACTACTAGGTAGATAATATTCCCATTGTGAGTTGCCCAGTATTTGGGTCCTTTTAGTAATAGTAGTATCTTAAGCTTTCGATAAAATGGAGTTGGCTCTTGACGATAGTTGGTCAAAGAACGAATGACTGGACTCATTAGTAGAGAAATATCCATGAATGTGTAAAAAGTACCCCGCTATTACCACTAATACATCTCACATTTACCGTAAAAAAATAGGTATTGTCATCATCTCCAGGGCCGTATACTTATTTTCAGGTCAGTTAAAATGTCGATGATCATGCACAATTGCCGTTTTCTCTTTCCTTTGTTACCTAATTATCGATGATCTACTTTCTCTTTATTCTCTTGTCTTCGAGCAGTTGCTGATCTGATTTGACGGTTCAGATAGGAAGAAGGAAGGTAGGGTCACTTTAAATTCCCATTTGGGTATTTACGCGTAGGTCACTAAGGTTAGGCAGGTACCCTACTTGGGTCCCCTATGTACCTAGTTAGCACTAGCGTTGGTTGTCCTGGTGGTGCTGGTGGTGCTAGTAGCGCTGATAGTGGTAGCTAATACTTCCATGGAAGCTACAACAAGCTACATGTACGCAAGTGCAAGCGTTCAATGTTGCACGGTTCCGCATCGGTGACGTTGTCTAATAATTGAAGCCGGAACCCTTGGCTAGCCCTGACATGGGGAACCGCTAGGGTACGTTGAAAGCCAAAATCGTCACAGCGTTTGAACTGCTTAACGCCTTCCACAATACACGTATTTTCAATGTACCGTCCAGAACAATCGGACTCATTCATATCTGCATGTGCAGGTAGGAAGTACCTGTAGCTAAATACTATTTTCCTTACCACATGCGCAGCGGTGCAGCGACTTTTCCTTACCTTACCTTTCCTGCCCGCGCTTCTTACTTTATTTCATGTTCCCTCCCAACATCCGCTTAAACCACCAGACGGACAGACACCAGACTTAACTCAGTACACAGTCTTATTCTAGAGTATTATTCGGCACCTATGCCGACGAGCGAATCATCCAAGTAAAACCCATACACTGTGCGACATCCCGCCCCATCATCCGTCGTGGGCTGCGTGGGCTGCGTGGTTACATATACTATCAATTCATTACCCATTATCCATTGCCCTCACTGTTCTGCTCACTGTTCACTTCCTACCGATAGACCCCACCTTAAAGCTTTCTCGATCAACACACTAAGAGTGGTTAAAGTCGCCGCGGTTTTTTTCAAACCACCCACACGACCTTCTTCCAAGACAGATTTGCCCAATTTCATTGTTCTTTTTTTGCGACTCGTGCGTTCTACTTGTCTGAAGGGTCGCTTTTTACCGCGACCAACGCCCACCTCTTTACCCTTGACCTAGTGCTATACTTCAAGCCTAGCCCTTACATTATACAGCCTAAACATCATGGCTGCTAGCGACCAGGTATGGAACGAGAACCGAGTGCTGAGAAAAAAAAGTTCAATTTTAGGCAAATAACTGATAGTTTCGGGTTACCTGTATAGAACGATGACGGTCATGATTCTAACATGCCCGACCTAGGGGATGCGATCGATATCGTGACTTTCAGCCAAATTCTAGAGATGGACGACAGTGAAGATGACCGTGAATTCAGTAAATCTATTGTGTACGGCTTCTTCGAGCAGGCTGAGGAGACATTCGAGAAGATGGACACAGCCCTGTAAGTATTAGAGAACCGAGAAAGTCGACGCAAATTTGGCTACACCATTTGTTTGACCCCGACCGGTTTTCATCGACTTTACATAATTCATCGGACTAATCCGATCGCACCTATTTAGAAAGGAAGAAAACCTTGATGAGCTATACCGACTCGGCCATTTCTTGAAGGGATCTTCGGCGACTCTTGGTTTAACCAAGGTTAAGGACAGTTGCGAGAAAATTCAACGATATGGCAAGAAGGAAAACGTCGATGGTACCCCGGAGAAGGATGAGGCTCTCTGTCTTTCCCGAATTACGGACACGCTAAAGACAGTCAAGGCGGAATATGCCGACGTGGAAACCACGCTCAAGAAATTTTTTAATTCCACCTAGTCGCCAAATGCGCGACAAATATCTACTACAGTTTGAGTTCGAGTTGTATTATACGGCCGCGACCGCCTTTGCGATCATGATTATCGCATGAATCCTCCTTGGGGAGCGAGACCATTGCCCGAGGGTCTTCGAGCATCATGAGAAACGACGGCTGCTCGAGGTTTATGGAGGGAAGAGAAGGCAGCCGACAAAATTACCTATCCAACAGTTGACTTCAGATTATACCCCTACGCCTGTCTTCTCGTATTTCGAGGCCTTGATCGTCAGGTAGAGGGTAGTTTACTTTCTAGGACGGTTCTGTTACAGGCAGATCACATGGTTGATGCACGCAAACCGGAGCAACGATATGAAGTACGATCATCGTCTAGGTTAGCTTAGGGAGCGAATAACTCCTCACGATCGGGCGGACATATCGCGCTCCCTAATACACCTTTTTTCTCCACGAAATTTTACCTCTGCCTTTAAGCCTCACAGATAGTGCTACCACTCGTACATGTATCGCAAAAGGGTGTCACAATTGCGGTATGCGCAAATTTGGATTACCCGATGTTTAATGGCGGCGCATCTTGACGTATTTTGCTACGTCATCCCGCCCGTGCTCGCCCTGTGACGCAGTAACCATCGGTGCTTGTTTTTCCGTATACGGCTAATGCAGGTTATCCGTTCGCAGATCTGAAGTGACTTTAAACTTACAATGTGATTTTCAAATCTTAGCCTGGTGGTGAAATGTTAGGCGGTCTTCGAACCTGAGTATTAGAGGATCGGTTACAAGGTGATAGGCTATGCATCTATGAACCCGTCTCGAATGTGCATACATCTAGATACCTATTATGGAGACCATCTGCAATCATTCTAGGCTCCTAACTGGTCACTTGCACGTGAAAATCCATACAGTATCATGTAGGTAGGTAGCCATACGTCCAAAGTTGACATTTGAAACCTCAGAAAGCTTGTTCTTCGACTGTCTACCTTGATCGTTACCATATACCACATTCATCGGAATAGTAACATTGACCTGCTCATTAAGTATCGCTCTCACCCTTATTGGTCGTAACCTTTTGATTTATATATATTCATTACTTCCAATTTATCTTTAGTCAAAATTTGGTATTTCGTCACACCTCTTCCCTGTAGACCAAGGTCTCAATTATCACATACACACAGACGCAGTATGCCGCCACTACCGTCACCAACGCACTTTTTATGCCTACCACTTGTGACCAGGGCGTCTCGCCCCCAGCTTGCAGCGAGTTTATCAGCTTTCAGTGCAGATGTGACCAGCCCAGATAGCTTTGCCATACCTGAGCAAGCCGTCCGACCACTCGGAACACTCCACTTGACACTTGGTGTAATGAGCTTCCCAAAGGATGAAGGCCTCGAAAAGGCTGTGGCGCTGTTGAAGACGCTAGCGCCCAGGAGCATATTGACCGGTGTCAAAGCAGCTTCAGCTTCCTCAGCCACTGCAGATTCGGTTGGAGCAGCGGACGGTACAGCGAAAGAACCGAGTGGATCGTCGTCGCCTTTACTGTCCTTAACACTGAGAGGTCTGCACCCAATGCAATCGGCGTCTAAGACGTCTGTGCTCTACGTATCACCTACCGACGCTGAAGGGACTCTGCAGCGATTTTGCGAGAAGCTACGGTCGACTTTTCAAGAGGCGGGACTGATGGTCGTGGAAAACCGACCCCTACTGTTGCACGCTACCATCCTAAACACGATTTATGTCAAGGGTAGGAAAAAGGGGCGCAAAGAGAAGTTGTTGATCGACGCGAGCGGGATACTCGATCGGTATGAAGATTATGTATGGATGGAAAATGTGCCGGTGGAGAAAATTGCGATTTGCAAGATGGGCGCGAAGAAGCAAGAGGACGGCGATGAGGCGTATGAAGTTGAAGCAGAAATTGATTTGGCTTAACCGCATCGGGTGTCTATAATCACCGTCCTTTAATTCTTCAAAATTCCACCTCAAAACTTAACAAAGTTCAAAGTTACCTAGTGCTAGGTAATGTTGAAGATTGTGATTTTTAACGTTTGAACATTTGAACGTTGCAGATTGAATGCACATAAAGTTCAAGGCCCCCAAATTACAGGTACATGTACTTACTGTACGGGTTGTACATGTACATAGACCCGAACTTAAGCCGCCAGATAATCCACTTGGCTGAGCTGCGCCAGCCTCAAACAGATGCCGATGTCAATTGTTCCTTCCGTATTGGCGATTGCATGCTGATGTGGACTTCCGTGTAAGAAGTAAGACTGTATGGATAATTAGGCAACCAGGAAATATGCTCAAACATTGAAGGCTCTCTTGAAACCTCCAACTTTAAACTCTCTCACTCAACAACATCCCGTGTCAGCTCTGGTCAACTCTGATTTTTGGAACACAATCATAACCATAACCGCGTGATCACGGCAATGAGCCCACCTGAAAAGCGGCGGGGAAACTCCCACGCCTTACGCTCTTCAGCCTCGTCACGAAACAGTATAATTTCCCCTCCTCCCCGTGCGCAGCTCACTCGTGCCGCTTCAACTTCCTCTTCTTCACACGGTCCGGACAGCGACAGCGTTCACGAAGCAACCACCTCGGGAACCAAAGACAATGGCTCGTCATTGTCTACTAAGGAGAAGGAGAGCATTCTTTTTAAGGAAAAAGATGACAAGATTGCAGAGTTGAAACGGGAACTTACCATAATGGAGGCCGAGTTCACTCGGGAATTGGAAAAACTCTGCCAAAGAGAGGGCGATACAGCAAGTTTCTGGCAATCTAAGCATTCAAGCTTAAATCAGCAATACTCGCGAATCGAAACGGAGCTTCAATTGCTACGGGCCGAAGTTGAAGTGAGAGAAGCCGAACGAGCTGAATTGCGCGAAGGGTGGGAAATCCTACGAAGGGAGCTCAAGGAACGCGACGACGAAATACGGTCTTTGAAAGGCCACATTACCGGTCTTAAACAGTGGGTTAGTACCAGCACTGCCAGGGGTCATCAAACAAGTGACGAGGAGTTCGGAGATTCTATGACAAAGTTGGGGAATGGCTTGCAGAACTGGGTTATCGTACATTTCAGACGAGCGAAACTTGGTAGGACAAAATCGACTACGCGTACGGTTCAAACGCCACGGACTAACTATGACGTAGATTTTACACACGTTGACGATGCAATCATCCGCGACCTTGACGAGTTAGTGCCTATGTACGAGGAGCTTGCATCATCGGCAAAGGTGCATCTCTTGCAGAGTGTGATTTCTAGCATTCTAGTGGAGAGTATCTTCAACACCTACTTCGTCGGTGTTCCTAAGGAACAAGCCGACCAATTAGCACAGGTCGAGAAGTATCTTGCGTCACTCAGTGAGTATCATTAGGCTTGCATTAGGGAGATATCTGACCCTTTTGGTAGGTTCTGCTGAAGCCGTGAACCAATGGCGTGCAACAACACTCACCATGCTCCGAAAGGAGGCCACTCGCCGGATGCAGGAAGAAACCACACTAGCGATAGAATCCGTAATCTCCAAGGTCAATCATATTCTAGATGCGATCACAGATGCCAACGCAACAGATGCCCGGGATCATGCACTTCGTACCCTGGTACACGGCGCCGTCGAACTGGCACGCCTCTTAGTAGTTCAAAAAGCTACATTCAAAGTCTATATGCCCCAGGTTCTCCCCCATCAAAGAACCTTGTTCGAGGCATCTACCATGGAGGATATTGGAGCTGAAGACGAAGAGAACCTCTCAGGACGCGAGATATGTTGTGTAACTTTTCCTGGAATCATCAAAAAGGGAGACGAGAACGGCAGCCACCCGCAGTTCACGAACGTCGTGGCAAAAGCTAGGGTTCTTTGCACACCCGAATGAAACGAACTACCTAATTAGGGTCGAAACGGGATAAAATGGCGGTGACTTTAACATTTCGATCGAGATAGCTCGACATGGCTCGAGTGGCCTGAGCAAGATTTCATCTTTGGATGTGGCGTCCCATGTTTTGCCATTACAAAGAACGCATCTTAATATCGGAAGATAAAACGCGCCCTACCAATACGCGGGCATATGAATTCATGTGTCTATGGATATAAAGCAAGTATCCAATAGGTTGTAAAAGAACCTCGAATAATAATCTAAGAGAAACGCAGTCCACCACCTGAATTTGGGCGACACGTTCCTTGTAACCACCCAACTGCGGGGGGGCAAAAGACTGTGGGATAAAAGTCAAACAGCAGCGACTGGAATGCCCTGGGACTGAGGGGAAAGGTGGAGATCCCCCAAAATTGAGGCTCTGCTCTGTCAGCCACCTATTCAATTACGGGATTGGGTTGTATTTCTTGCAAGCCGGCTTTGAGTCATTGGCTCTAGTGGTTTTACGGTGGTTTTATGCAATGCAACTTACACGCAGTCACATCCTCACCTGTTCCTTCCCTACTAATAATCTAAATTCGGACGCTATCATTATAGGAAATTCGTCATGGATGCTTCCTCGTCCTAATCGCCTAAGAAAAAAGGGAAAGAAACAGATCATGAAACGGACATCCGCTCGCAACAATTGGACGTTTCTGCTTTCACCGGTTTAACAATGTCTGCTTACTATGCAAGTCAACCCTTCTGCGCTGTCCGCGCTGTTTGTCTGACCACCGGATCGGCATCTGTATTACACGGAAGTTCTTGCCGTTTCCTAGGTGTGTTAGCTTGATGGTCAATTGCTTGGCATATCAATTCCGTGACCCGGCTGCCTAGCCTATGGGTTCTCGGAGGTGAACAGGGAAACCATACAGGCAGCTTCTCAGAGCTGACGGATGAAATCGTAAGGCAGGTTATGTGACATCGCTAGCAAACTAGGGTGTAAACCTGGGACTGCCCAATTCAGACGCTAGTTTCATGCGTGCCTAATGATATTCCAAAAGTAATGACAACTTGCAGACAGGAGGTTGCTATGACGACAAGAGCAACTCCTCAAATATCACTAAACGCGACGCCAACCGACTTCACGGGTGGACCAAGAAGTCGATTTGACAGGCAACCCGGGAAATTTGCGGGTGAGATACCGCAAAGACGTCAAGTAGCATACCTAGGAAAAGACAAAAATTCTGGTCGCAAATAATCAGCCGGCACATCGAATCCGATAGATACATGTCTTGGGTTACGGCAGATAAGTCGTGCACCAAACCGGACCTACTTATCCAGGTATTCCAAGTCCGAATGGAAGAGTGCGAGAGCGTGTCAGCTGCCTGCCGATGCGGAGAGAAAAGAGCCTCAATAAAGTAACAGAGTCAAAGCGCGACAAATCTCCTGCGCGTACTTTGTATTTGGTATAGCAACCTGTCTGGACTCAGATGACTCCTACCTAGGTATCCCCCACGAAAGCCCACTTCTGTAGCTCGGGGCAAGGTTGATTGGTACGGCATCCAGGCATCGATTCGATTACCCACCACTTCCTGGCATGCGATGGATGAGTTGGCTAGACTTTGTAACAAGCACCCCGGAAGGCAAGATTAGTTTGCCGTTATTATTTTTCTTAGCACGCCGCTTCCGCAAGACTGCCGATCTTCGGATCGCGTGTTCGGGTAGTTATGGCTTTTTGAGGTGGTGTTTTTGAGTGTACGGGTTTCACAGCCGTCCGAGCGACGACCTTAGAGGTGCATCATTAGATAGCGTAGCTGCAGCTCTTTCCGCTAGAATTGCTGCTGGTCAGAATTGGATAATGGAGGTAATTATGCAGCAAGCATCTGGAGGGTTGAATGCATAGGTCAAGAAGCAAAATGGTGGGTGTTGACGCCCGCACCCGGGGTGCCGATGAAAGGTCCAATCTTCCGTCAACAATTAAGTGGACTTAATAGGTTGTAGGTATGTATACATACCACCCCTGCCAGAAAAAATCATCAAATGTTGCTGGCTCATCAGGTAATGGTTGGTATTATGGTATTTGAAGACTAACAACCCCGGAAGACCGAGCCCCTCATCGATACCTAATTCCTGCAACTCGTCAGCTTCTAATAAATATAAATCTCTGTCGGGGTTTATAGAGTTAGGAGAAGACTGAACTTACCTTTACCAAAGATCCATCATTCCACAGATTCTTCCCTCTTCCCCTTTCTTCATCGTCTCACTCATATTTGGGGTCACTACCTATACTGTCACTACTAGTCTACCACAACCTGTAGCGACTCGGTATCTGCAGCAAAGTGGGTCAGCTTAGCTCTTGAAGCTACCTACCCATACTGATCCTAAGGATCATATTGTTGCACCCTTCGAAAAAGCAAAAGCCATTGATCAGCTGTCGGTTCTTCTTGGAGACCCTGCCCATTAGTCTTTGATCTGTTAGATATACCATTTCCTACCAGAGGTCGAAGGACCTTCAAGTCGTATATCCTTAGTTATACTTAGCTGGCACATAACCAGTCCGAAGCCTATATATCTCTCCATCAGACCCTATCCCCCCGCTACGTCTGATAGGCCGCCAATATCTTTGGCGTTCGGTCCCTGTCGCAGACTCCAGAGTTGACTTCGTAATTGACCAGCTGGCGTGGCTCGTTGCGTTGATCTCGATAATTGACCCATCTGTGACGCTGACGAATACTCCTTGTACCGTATATTTTTGACCTCGACCTCTTACCCCTATACACTTCGTTGTCATCATGTCCCGACAACAACAACACCATCGCCACCACTCTCATTCGACAAGCTCTGGGTCCACTAGTTCGGAAGGTAGCGCTTTCACATCGTATACGTACCCCGTGTCGACTGCTGGCAGTACCTACACACAGAACACCCAGTATACCGACTCTATTGACGAAGGGCAGTATATGTACCAAGATCCGCCAGCTAATGCATACAACTTGCCGTGCGAGTTTTATGCAATAGGGGGCTGCGAGGCTTTCTTTGATTATGATGATACCAATTCTTGGATCGAACATATCCTCGGCGACCATCTTCAAGACAAACTCCCTCAGAAAGCAGATTGCTGGTTCTGTACCACGTTTTCCTTTAATGTAAAGGATCCCCGGGTACACGGTGACCGTCGCCTCAATTTCGAGTATAGAATGAATCATATTCATGGCCACATCGGAGAGGGCAAGACGGCGGCCGACATGATGCCAGACTTCCACATGCTTGACCACTTGCTCAAGCACAACTTGATCTCAGAAGGGAGGTATAATGAGGTTAGGAGGTGGCATGGACTACCATGCCCCCGTGACCACTTGAAGGGCTTTTACAAACCCGGGTTTGTTTCGCCTGAGAAACAGAAGCAGGCGGAGCGATCAAATATGGTTCAAATAGACCAAAATAAAGAAGAAAGGCAAAGGAAGAAAGATAAAAAGAAGAGAGGCAACTGAAAGACGAATTTCAATTGCCATTTGCGGCGGTAAATTGAGGGGAGGGAGTCAGGCTATAAGCGCCGAGAATCCCACATGAACATCTGAAAATGGTTCGCGAACCAAGCAGAGCCGCACTGCCTCCGTTTCGGCACCACTACCGAAATCCCCTACATACACCACTCCTTTAGTCAACCTTTCGGGTCTTGGTCCCGATGCCGGCTCAACTTCAAATGGGTCTGCTATGTCGTCCCTATATCCATTTAATTGTCTTTCTGTTATGATATTTTTTTCTCACGTACCTTATGGAATGAGGCCTTCTCTACTTTGAAGAGGGGGATCCCGTCTCATAATATACTTTAGTCGGATGTGCCCTTTCACTGCAGCATGCATGAGAGATCGGCAAGGCAGAATCGCACCTCATTCAGCCTTACAACTCTACTTAGGCTACCTAGCATACCGATGCTTGCGTGCCAATGCGACACAAGCCCTGCAAGGGCAAGCGAGGGTGCCGACAAATCAATAGCCGATAACCTCACTTGCTCTTATAGGGTGTCCGGGGCATGCATATGACAAGGTTCTCCGGGCATTTATGCTTCTCGACTGGTTCAGAGAGCTGCTGAGTGGACGGACCATCGCATGAGACACCTATCGTGATTTCTCAGCAGGACTGCGCTCTTCTCCTTTTTAACGACATTATGACTTTCCTATAGCATTGACAATACTATCCAAGAGGTAGTCTCAAGGAGTTTGGGTTGGTTGTGTCAACAAATAACTGAACGACGATTATGATGAAATGACCTGATGATACCCGGAAGAATGCCACGAACCGGGTTCAAGGCGTGGCGCAAACGCAGGGAAAACAGGATACCATTTTATATACCTATCTATGTTAGTTATCTTCCGTGATTATAACGAATTTTTCTTCTCCTCTCACCGCAACTTTGCTCCTGAGACGGACATGCTCATGTCGTGCCGTGGTGGCGAAGCTGCCTTGCTTCGCCTCGTTTTATCTCAATCTACTTGACCACTCGTGGAAATTTTCTAGCCAACCACATTTCCATTTGGACTAAATGTGAACAATCAATATTGACACTTGACACTTGACACTTGATAAGAAAACTTTGGTAGCCTAAATGACAGGTTTTCTACCTCGTGCCACTATATCAGAACACGATTAGTCACATTTACTGATAGATATGCTCCGGTGGCGATGTCGCACTGCGAAACATCGCCCGGTCCCAATAGAACGGTACGGTATATCTACTGGTGCTTCATGAGATATCGGGATCTTGAAGTTTTGTGGACTTTCATGTAAGAAGAGAAGAATATGTATTCTCTCTTGCTTGAAACCCCTATTCTACCTGCATCTAGTGACTAACTCGCCTGCTTACATATACGTACTTTTCCACCCGATCAATTATGAACATCTAAAAAGCAGAATGAAAAACCATTCTCCATCAGTAAAAATAGAGCCGACCGAGCAAAATAGAAGATAAGGCTTCATATATAGACTACAACCTCCAAATGGAGGGAAAAGACCGACAAGAACTAACGTCGCGATCGTCCCCGCTCCCCACGCCCTTCGCGATGCAAATCTGACCTCCCCCAACCCTTTTCGGTGAAAGATAGACAAGGCAGAGACCCCATTTCTGATGGCACGGGCGTAAGCCGTGCGTGGAACGGCGGCAGCGCAGCCGGGCGTCAGAACCAAAAGGCGGCCTTTAAGGCGGACGGTTGCCTTATTTCGCCAACCGACCAGTCAGCGGTCGCCGAAAAATCTGACATGGATTCCTGACCCGCCTTACAAATCCCCATAGCCGACCTATGGCTTCTCTCCCCCTTGCTATAACCATTCCTATAGGTAGACGCGAGAAGATGATTACATAATTAGACAATCATCACCAGATACGCACTTCGAAATCAGTAGCTAGCAGTTAATTAGACATGAGATATCAGAAACCCAATATTCGAAGGAGATAGATTGGGGGAAAATAACCCCTCTTCGGACTTGAGGGTCCGGAGATGAGCAAGCAAGCAGCAAATCGGAGGCCTCCCGTGGTGCCCCAACGTAAACTTCCGTATCTCCAGTAACTCCCTACTCCTTACCTACCGACATGTAGAGATATATCCGGATTAATACCTTGTCCCTATCGTGGAGACAGACTAGCATCCGGATGAACAGGATAGGCATCCACGGATCCGAATCGGCTCCGATTCGAGGACCCCAGTCTCTTGAGGATTGGCGTAGAAGAAACTCCGTGTTAAGTGACTTTTGCTTAAATCCAAGTAGATATTCTGACGATGCCCTATATGCAAATGGTATATGAAATAGCTTTCCTACCCAGAGCGAGCCCTTTAATTAAAAACCACCTCTAGCCACCTCATTCTTCATCATCGTCACTCGTCTCGTCTCGTCTCCTCTCTCAGTCATCCATTACTAATGAAACTCCGCCTCCACCCTGCCGTACCGAACCCCATCGACCTTCAACTCGAAGCTCAAGCCCGCGCTATCGACGATCATCTCGAGCGTAAAATCGAGGTTATCGAACTCAACGCCCCTCGTCGTCGTTAGTCTCGTGAATAGACTTCTCGGGACCGCGCTGAGGTCCGTGGTGAGTGTGCACACGTGCACCAGTTCCCTCGAGTACGCAGCGGGCGGCTCGTCCGCCTCGCACGCGATAAGGTCATCCGTAACCACGAGCGATTGCCCCGGACGGAAGTTACGTGTATAGTGGAAGGCGATGGGTGACAAGGGGGATATGGCTTCGCCCTAGCATAGGATGAGTATTACGACGGGTAAGGTATGTTAGGGTAGGATGGTGTAGTATTGTGTAGTAATCAACTACAATGCCGATAGAATGACTTACCTTAGCTATGTGCCATTGCATACGGTCGCTGACCATCCACCGCTCCCACAAGGGACTCCAGTACCGCTCACTCACAGTGTGTTTCTCCTCATCGTAGACGGTCGCGTAAGATGTTCCGTAATGCATACGTGCCTTCCTGCTAATAACCATATTGCCCTCGAGCCCGCGTAGCACGGCGCCACGGACCACGGCCGTCCAGGCATATACGGGTTGCATGACTTCGATGTTTCCGTTTCCATCAAGAGCGGCGGCGGCGCTGACCGCGTGAGTTGGTCGCTCTGTATACGGGGGCGGGGCCGCACTCGTGAAATGTGCCTTCAGCCGTCGGTAAAGATAGTCGCTCTGACCGAAACCACCGACGAGTATGATACCTGATACAATACCTCCCTTGCCGCGGAGGCCGTCTACCTGACCTTGGACTAGATCACAAACTTCCTTGACGACAGGTTCGAAGATTCCCTTGATTTCGTCAGCAGTCATGACAAGGAACCCGGAATCTATCCGCGCCTCATCATCATCGGGAAGTCCTGGGAATCTGCAGGCCGTGAGCTATCAATTTCAATACGTTGGTAGGGCGAGAAATACTTACGGGACATTGACCTCCTGGTACTCGTCCTCGTTGAAATTCCTCTTCACGAATTCTTCGAAATATCGGAGACCCATCTGCCACGTCTTGGCCTTCTTCGTCTTCATCTCCTCGAATTTGCTATTGCCGAGTCTACTCCGAACGTGTTCTTCGAACCTGTAATTTAAAAATGCACTTCCGCAAAGGCCGCCGGTCCCAACAGCTGACTCCTCTACCCTTAACGGCTTCAGTGACATTATTTTATATGCGATTAAGCTACATGGTTCAATTAGTTGTCGATTTCAGAAGGGAGAGGGGCTACGATGACCACTGACTCTACTGTTCCACCACCAGCATCACATACGATAAAGTTGTCTCCTACACTCAGATGATTTGGCTGAATGGCCTTGAGGGTATAGACGGCAGCGGCCTCTGGTTCGCTAATTATTTGGATATCCGCCTTGAGGCCCATTCCTGCCCTTTCAGCAGCTTGTAATGTTGCATTTTTTGCAGCGTCAGACCATACAGCCGGACAAGTGAGTACGAAGTCTACGTTAGTCGACGCCATGAACGATTCGCCATATCGCCGTGTGAGCGTGTCCATCGTGTGCTTGTAGATCTCGGTCAGGTAATCGCTAACCGCATCTATGACGGTCTTGTTGTATTTCTTGAGTTGTGTAGCAGTCTCCTGCGGACTGACGTAGAATGGCAATTTCTGTGTCCGGTCGAGGAAGAGTTTGATACACCGTAACCGCGACTCCTCGGGCTTGAATTGGAAGCCCCATTTGACGTTGGGTTTGGTCTCCGGGGTATGGTTTGGCGGAAAATCGTAAGAGATCTCAGTAGGGACTTTGTCAGATGTGATACCATTTCCACCCGGCCATGTTTTGATAATCTCGACGTCATCTGGCGTCGAGGTATACACTGCAGCTACTCTATGTTTGGTCAGCGCCCAACGGCTATATAAAAATATTTAGACGGTAGATGTTCTTATATGTATATGGCATGTAGATGAGAAATTAAGTAAATGATATAGCAATCATTAAAAAAGAGAACCACATTGGATTGGCTCATAATTGTTTGCTCACAAGTTCCCCCCGGATCTGCATTGAGTCTAGACGGTGGCAAGAAGCCGAACTCACCCAGAGAATGTAGTACCAAAGTCGACACCGACTATGAGGCGGTCATTAATTGCCGTGAGCCCCCTCGCGGGCTCCCGTATTGGTCCATTGACGGCTTCTGTCGATGACGGTGGTGTGTAGTTGGTGAAATAATTTCTACTAGCCTGGTTCCTTAGACTGGTCGATGATCGAATTGGAAGATTGAAGTTCATCGACATGATGCCGCCACTTCTCGATTACTCAAAAGTAAAGACACTATCATATATATACAACACAGATAGGTAAGTATATATGCAGATGGCCGTCTCTAATTTTCACCGTATCGCTCTCCTCACATAAGCGCTGTTTCGAAGTTCAGGGCGTTATCGGGGAGTTATGAAGCACCAATGTGGAGTCAGTGGTTTGAGAGAGCGACAGGTTCGGCAATTGAGAAAAAAGGAGCAAAGAAGAGAAGATTATCACAAGAAAGTCAGTAAGGTGAGATAAGGCTTGAAAAATATAAAAAAGAGTACCAAGCAGACAACTTAGACAACTTAAAGTTGAAGCGCGGAGTCGCAGCTGCAGCACAGCCGCTTCGATCCCCCGATATGCACTTGCGGGGGGCTGAATCAATCTGCTCGCCGCTCGTATGGCTCCGTTTGTACAACCGGCAATCGACTAAGATTTTAAGTACATACAGTACTTAGACCCTAGAATTCTTCAAAATCTAACAAATAAGAAGAAAGGACACAATTGCATATTCCCTTCAGATTCTTGTCGGTTAACTCTCCTGCATTGATTCTTATAAGGCAGCAGCTTTTCGGCTGCTCATATACGAGACGGTGGCCCATCCGATTTATTCTGCTGCCTGAACCGAAAGCCCTGCATGTCTGATATTCGGAATGTACCCTATGTAGGATTCGAGGTACATAGCAGGCCCCGACTTAGCACCTCGTTTAGGGCTGATTTTCAAACTCTACCTACAATTAGGGGACCCGCTCATCCACCACGCCGGCACCACTGCACCTATTCAGCTTGCCTACTTCCGAGGCTGTACTCCATCGTATTGCATCTTCACCTAAATGCTTGAAGTACAAGTTTCACTAAATTCGAGGCATTCTGAGAGCTTTTTGTGAGGGTTGGATAATTGTGTCATGTGAGCTGATTATAGGCTAAGACAGTGCCCATGAGGTATAAATAGTGCTGCATATATATAAACCCTTCCTCCAGTTGCTGCACCATATATGACAAACTCTTCGGGGTGGCGAGCCTCCAGATAACTTCTAAAACTTAAATCCTACTACAACGTCGACTTTCCGCCGTAAAAACCAAATAACAATATGCAGATCTTTTTTTCTTTGTACAGTTAACTGTGCTTTGCCCTGAAATCCCGTCCAAACTGCGACTCAATCCTCTCAGTGACCACACATATCCCTTATTATCTTTCTACCCTCGGACGCAACAAGCGTGCCTCGGGCCATCCGCATCTAACAAAGGGAATCATCTCATTTGGGTCCACGCCCTTTTGAAACCAGGCAACAAAAAATTCAAATCTATACTGGGTATTCTCGAAGATAACGTGGCCGAAAACACGAAATTAACTGGTCTGAACCGTAAACCAGCACATGGGGGTATTTTGGGATTTGAGATTGAGACATCGCAGAATCGAAGGAATCAAATGTCGAATGACGGCCCTAGATCCATGAACAGAAATCGAGCCAAGATTGAGAGAAGTATGCTGGAAAAAGAGTGCTGATATAATGCCCTAGACTCCCCAAACCCACAAAATCAACCCCTAACACCATGCCATGAGAAGAAATTGATACAATCGCCACCGCCAAAATATTTTTTTAAAACCTATTACCAGCCGCCCAAATGCTTGCAGCTGCCGAAGAAGCCCATTCGCTCTCCTCGTATGGGGGAGTTGGCCACTTGTATTGGCCATCTCTCCCAGAATTCTTGTGTAGGTCTAGAGGCTTCGGTGTGATGGCTTCTTGTCCATCCCCGAAAAGGATCACGTTCCCACTAGCTGAGGGTGACGGAGTTGGATAGGGGTTCGTTAATCCAAGGTTACTAGCCGATTGTCGGAGATTGGATTTCGCATCCTTGTCAAGTCGCTTCATCGCTCTATGGGTAGAGTTGAGCACTTCATCAAGGAGTTCATCTTCTTCGTCCAGTGCATCACTCTGGACACCGTGAGTTGCTTGGGCCCTTCTTGTTCTGCTTGAAATCGGTCCAGGAGTTCGGGCAGCTCCGATCAGGTTGTCAACAGATCTAGGTTGCTGATGCGGCAATGAGTGGTGTCGCTTAAGATTACCACTCGAAGCAGCCATGTGGATTGGCGGGGCGGGTGTATTTAAATCGGCATTGTGGTGAGGGTCTCGTAGAGTCCGGTCAAGTGACTCGAAGTTGTCAGTTTTAGCTGCTGGCGTATGTTGGTCAATAACCATGGAGGACCTGTTGCTGGCCCATGGACCGCAGCCAGCCTGTGCTTCGATATCCTCGTATGCAGGCGAAACTGGAGTTTGATGTCTACCAGAAAACCTCCTCGCTCGCTTACGTAAGTGAGAGAAGAAACTTTCCTTGTGTCCGCTTGGAGGCGATGCCAATCCACTGTTACCGTTTAAAGCGCGTTCGGCCTGCTGTCGATGCATTTCTGCATATTGGCTTGTGCTCGATGCTACGGATAATTGTCGGCCGATTTTCTTAGAGCCTTTCTCATCTGAGCGAGGAGTACGATTTGATGCTTGAGCTGTCACGGCATCTGACAGAGGCGAAATTGGCCGAATCGTAGGTAGAATTGGCATCGGAGCAACGTTCGATGGACCATTGTTCCAAGTGGTTCGCTTACCGGGGGCGGGTCTAGGTTTAGGGGCAGCCACCTCGTTTGCTTCCGGCGACTGAATGGGTGACGGACGTGGAGCTGCTACTATATCCTTCACGCTAACCTGAGCGGCTGAGCTGTCCGTGCTATCATTGCGACCGATCAGCGATTTTCTGAACCATGACGGCTTCGACGAAGTTGGCGTAGCAGAGGAACCATCTTTCCCGCGTCCAATATCGGACTGTTTGCGACCTAATATTCTAGACGCAGATGACTTCGGCCTTAAGGGATCAACCGCATCGGCGAAGTAATCGTGAGCTAGTGCCTGAGTCGATGTCGGTCGGTTTTTAGGATCCCACATCAAACACCAAGTTACAAACTGGCTAAGTGATGTAGGCCACTGAGGCGTTTGGAGTATCGTATCCATGGAGTGCGGTGCCATTTTAGGGAAAGAGAAACCAAGTTTCCCAGCCAATCTCGTTCCTTCCCTCCATTCTCCTCCACCAACTCGAGCACCGGCCTTGTTGTACCAATTGCCGGGACTACCCATAATCTCACAAACTCTCCAAACTTGGTCTACTTCGTTACCTCCCGGGAATAGAGGCTTCAAAGTAGCGATTTCTACTGCCATAGCACCAACGGCCCAAATATCCACCGGTGCGGAATATTCGCCAGCTCGTAGCAATACTTCGGGGGCACGATACCATCTAGTCGATACGTAGGTAGTATATGGTAGCTTGGAATGGGTTTCTCGCGCTAGACCGAAATCGGCGATCTTGACGGTGTACGTTGGGGGCGTTGAAGGCGGCGTCATCAGGGCTGAGTATCGTCTAAATGAATTGACGGAATCTTGATGACCAGATGTTGTAACGAGGATGTTCTCGGGCTTGATATCGCGATGGAAAAATTGGTGAGCGTGAATGTGCTCCAGACCTTGCATTATCTGGTACAGGATACTCTTGACGCTTCCATTATCCAGGCATTTGTGATCACGGGCCTTCATTAGTTGATACAAGTTCCCTTCCATGTACTCCATGCAAATATGAAGCTTCTTAGTAAAAGGATCTAAGAAGATATCAAGTGCAGGAACTAAATGGGCATGCGGTGGTAATGTCCTTAGGAAGACTACTTCTCGAAGCTCGAGGCATGGTGTGAACGACTCGAACGTCTTCTTCATCGTCTTGATGGCAATCTAAAATGTCATGGTTAGCTTCTCATCTCATCCAATTATCCATCGCAACATACCACAGTGCCGCGACGAGCAACGGCAGCACCAGCAGTCCTCACTCTTGCTAGAGCTACACTGCCAAAACTTCCATCTCCAATTTCCTTCAGTACTTCGAATCGATCTTCGAGAGCAAACCCGGCAGCTCCATGGGAAGTGGAAGACCCCCGGTGGGAATCGTGTGTGACAACCATTGTGTAAATAGACTCTTGGATTTCAATGGTCTGATTGCCCTATCTCCGATCCTACTGACAGAGAGGTATGACAACCTTCCCTTGTACAGTCTCTTTTATCCTCTGGATAGCTCTATTTAAGAGCTACTCTGGTGTATCGGTGCATTCAGTTTTGCCGAGATCGTCTAAGCAGACTGCGGGTGGTTCGAGTCGGTAGGACGGTTTGACGGTTTGGTTCCGGACACTAGAGACGGGATACTCCAAGTGAACTCGAAGGAAACAAATCACGATCTAAGCTAAGATGGAAAGGAATAACGGGATGATATGCAGAAGATGGGACATAAGAGAGGAAATGAGCAGGAAGAGAATGGATTAATAGGTCGGTTGAATAATTAAAAAGGGACAAGGGGTGATGGGAGCCAGTATGTCGGGGTGCGGGTCGGCGTTGGTCCAAGCTGATGCTGTAGGGGACTGAGCTTCTGGAAATACTGCACACTCCTTGCTAGCGTATTAGAGGTCGCTGTGTCGGGTTCAAGGGAGTGACGGATTGACGATTTTCGTTTTGAAATTGTCAAAAAAAAGAGGGAATGGTAGATTCTCTTGGTGATTGGGATTTATTATTGTCGTTTTTTCTTATTCGATTGTATTTTTTGCTTTCTTGGACAGGCCTCCTTGAATAATTAACTGCACTGGTTGTTGCTATGTCGTTCTGTCTTGTTCTAGTAAACCGAATTGCTGTCGCAAGATAAACGAAACCCAGTGAGATCTATTGTAGTGGGTTGTGAGGAATCAACGATGCAATGAGGGCTAGAAAACTAATAGCAATTCTTCGACCCGATTTTATCGTTGCGCATATGTATTCCTCCCGTATGTGAATTTAGAAAACGAAAGTTTGAAGCTATTGATTGAAGGAAAAAAAGAGTGAGAGAAAAAGGGAAAACGAGAAAAAATGGCGAGGGTTGAATTGAATGGTCGGATGAGATGGGATGGGATTGGGAGTTCGAATGAATGGAACGAATTGCTAGATTGGCTGATTGAAGTGATTTCAGAGGTGTTTGACAGGTCCTTTCCCTCACGCTAGGCTTGTACTGGACAGGAAGGGGCAGAAGAGGCAGGGAAAGGATACGGAGATACCTTGGTTTAGTACTCTAGTACCTCAACTTAGTGCCCTCAATATGCTAGAAGAGGAAAAGGCGCAGGAAAGGGAAACCTTAGAAACCTTAGCATGAATAAAGTTCCCCAGGGAGCATAACGAACGCCAATTTCGCTAGTCATCCATGAGCAGAGGTCAGGTCGTTCAGGCAATCAGAGCCAATCTTAGCAATTTACGCTTAGGGCCAGGGGTATAAAATAGAAAGAAGAGAGAAAATTTTTGGTGAGTTACAGCTCGAGTGGATTCCCCTTTTTTTAGTTTAATTAGCTATGATCTTATTTTCCCTTTTAGATACAATCAACACTCTACCGTCTTATGATGAAATCACCAGTACTTTTCATATACCCTGGTAAAACCTAAGCGTTTGAGAGGACCCGTCAAGTATATGGTTATATAACTGGGTTGTGTTCTGGAAGCGATTGTCGACAATTGCATAAAAGAACCACCCGGGTACGCCGTTGTACTATACGTATATAGTGCATACAGGTATAGCTCTCACTGTATTTCTAAGAATGGTAGCACTAAAGCTAAACGTCCGGCAGCCATTCCGCCTCTAAACCTCCAGGGCTCCAGGGCTCCAGGGCTCCAGGGCTCCAGGGCTCTTGAAGTTACAGTGGTTACGGTGAGGTGAGAGACCTATTGTACCATTGGGCATCGCGCTACTGCGGACGAAAGGGTTAGAGGCATGGCTAGGATGAGCAGGATGGGATAAAGGCAACGCAGTACCACGCTATTAGAAATGTGCAATAAGGCGAAATCTGCATCACCACCCAACCAACTATTAAACCCTTACCCTACTCTGATCACGATGGATTTTTAGTTCCGAATTTTAAACATCGCATATCAAGTGCTTACAGTAAAATCATCGAAATATCCCTTGAATAAATCTCTCACAACTTTATTACTGTGCACACATGTCATCACCTCTGTACGTACATAGGAGGATGAAAAGGACTAAGACGCAATAAGCATCCAACGATGCTGAGATGAGAACTATCATCAGCCAAGCCGACCTTACCTACCCTATCAAGATGAGAGGTACTCGAGTACATGAGAGAAGCGACGAGTCACCTAGTTGGGAATTAGAGACGCGTGGGTCGGGATCTCACCCTGCTTTTAGTCAATGCCAGCTCAGCACAGAGCACCCGTTTTGCCATTTGGTAGTAAACAACAAGGGTTTATCGCGTACCCATGACACCCTTGACACGCTTTCTTTCGACGAATAAAACCTCTCCGCTGTAGCGGATCGACGGGGCTTCATCAGTAAGGTACTCCTAGGAAGATGAAGCACGGTGTGAAACCGATAAGTACCGATATGTACTTAATTCCGATCTCCCACCAATATCGATTGCGGGCTCTCCTCCTATGAGGTATGTGATGGAACAGCGTACATACGTACGGCCGTTTCGTCATACCTATCCCTATCCCTATCCCTCTTGATACGTAAAGGGACAGTTCCGGCTCGAAATACGCTGCGCCATAATGACTTAGTAGGTAGGTACATACCAACCATACCAAGGAGTGTGGCTTTTTCAGAACAAGACAGCCGTTCCTTTCCTGCGCCTCAAAAGCAGGTTGTGGAATGTCTCTGCCCGCTTTCTGACGGAGGGGGAGGAGTCAGCTGTTTCCCAGTTCCTCTAGTTCCTCTCGCTTGATCCGAGCGAGATTTGGAGTCGATGAACACTCAGACATTTAAGACATTTAGGTAATCAAGATCGTACCTTGCGTTGCACGGGCCATGGAATAATAGGGTCCACTGCCGGTCAAGACCAGAAGACTAAGAAGACTAACCTTATGGAGACGGTCAAGAAAAAGAGAGGCTGGCCGATTAAGCGTTCCTCGATCATGTCGAGGGTCCGGGGATATGAATTGGTCACACCGTCCTTCGAGGTTGAACCCGTCATGTAGAAAGCAAAGCAAAACACCAGCATAAAACCGGACTGGACATACAGGAAACTACAGGATACATGTATGTACGTATGTACCCGTGCATCTCCAGGTCCAATCGTGCCTGCGTGCATCTGGCGCCTGGGCGCACTTACCTCCTATCGACATGTTAATGTAGTAGGAGCGACCAGAAAGGGAGGCCGTAAGTGTGATTCAATCCCAATTATGGTCAAGAGCGATGCATGATGCGCAGGGACTACTCCCGTTTAGAACTGCCAAATGGAATCGTTCCTGCCACCAAGCGACGTGGCTTACATTGGACGAAAACGACCCAATGAAGCTAACCCGCTACGGGGAAAGCCCGGTGCAAGGGACTGACCGCGGACGGCGCGGGTGAGGCAGGCACCGCTCGTCGAAAACGCCCAAGACGCCATCCAGGCTGTGGAGTTTATTTAAAAGGTTACGAATGATAATCGGATAGACGAGCTTTGCCTCTGCGCATCAGTGGCGGACTCGTGGATGTTTATTGTTGTTTATTATTGTTTACATTTACCTACTTACCTACACAAACCTCAAGTTTGAAGTATTCGAAACCTTTTATCAATCAATCACCAAAACCGGCGCATGGCACTTGCTCCTTAACAAATTCAAGGTACATCGAAAAATACCTTGAACTTGCATAAATGGATGCTGCCGCGCGGATGTGGGCTATACCCATTTAGGAGGAGCCCCTGAGTTAAAGTGCATGGAGATCAGGGTACTGGGTACTTGGGAGACCCCATCTATTATGCAAATAATTACATGCGCGTGTGCGTACTCGGATACTCTCCAGGTACTCCATATCTGAAATTGCCGCTTTAGCCATTAATGAGAACGGGATCCGGGAACGCGTAGACTTGCTTCGAGCCTTCCCACGCGTGTGTTAACCTGTTAGCTCAGACCGTCAGGTTGTTGGACGCAGTTTCGACGATCAAATGGAAATCATGCTACTACACTATCAGCTATAGTATCTACATCTGCATACCGATACCTCTTTGGCATCCATGATACCTACTATTGCTTAACTAAAACAACCACTAAAGTCGCCCTACTAACTAAACAGATCATATTTCCGACAGGAGGTGGGAACATGTAATGCGCACATGTTACCAGATACTTGGATTCTATTGAACAATTGCCGCTGCACGTGTTACCTAGGACCTAGGCTGCTCGGTAGGCTGGTAGAGGATGTCTTCAAACGAGGTACCGCCGAGACGTCGATGCCAACGGGCGACAAGCGATCGTGATGCCTGATGCGGATTCACATTAAGCCTTACACGTACCGAGAGTTTGGACTCCGTTCGAGACATTCGGACTAGGCTAGACACATCCGCGGGCAGATCCCTAAGCTTTTCGTCGCACGAACTCGAACGTCGGCCAGAGTGCATTAGCAAGATTGTGGAGAAGGAGATGTCAATATCAGATGCATGTTTAATATCATCTATGCTTATAGCTCGATTTCCCGAGCGTCTGTCGATGCCAAATTCGAAACATAATCTTGGAGTGCATGATGGCCCCGGGTCCCAGAGACGAGATTACAGATAGGCGGGCTTCGGCGCCGCATTCTAGAAGACAGATGTCTATTATTACATGTAGAACTCCCAGGGGGCTTCAGGTTGGATCACGGAACCAGTGTTTTAGGTATCATCCTTGACCGTCGATCCTTTACCTCGTGGGGTGTTCTTATCTTACAATAGCGATCCTCACGGCAAGACTATGCTTTTTTTGTCCTTTGGCGTGACTAATATTCAGCCAGCCAACCTCATGCTCGAGGAGGACTCGGTCCGGTTTATCAAAATATTATTTTTTTTCCTCCCCTGCCCCTTTTCTTTTCTCCTATTATATTACCTAACAATTAGGGTTCATAGTGACCTTTAGGCTTCATTGGTAGATGCCTCATAATCTTACCTTGTGTCCACAAGGTGCGAACAAGGTGCGAAGCGATGCGATTGTGGCTTGCGTCAAATGCCCTAAAGTCGCTTGTGGGCTACGGCCCGCTCCCGTCAACGAGATAATTCGCTTTGCTCTGTCCGACGTCGGGCTATGAACAAGCTGAGCTTCTATTCATCTTAGCGCTATTGGCATCTCGGTAGCTCAGTTCCATCTACAATTTCCATATGCGCAGTACGATGGTGCGAGAATGTCGACAATGATCACCTGCCTCATGAAACTTTAGTTAGCGAACCCAGATCCTGTCGGGTAGGTACCTACTCGCTATCAAGGTGGCTTTCCGATCGCTCGGGTAATGGCCCTATTGTCATAAAATAGCGGTATATAAGCTTCGGGGATTCCATCGACGTTTTTGCCATAAATCTATAAACGATTCATGGCCCAGACTAGCAAGACGGCTATTTTTGAATCGTTCTTTGCGCTAGCGCCATGGCTGACGATATCACAAATTACCTCCAAGGCTATTTAATTTATGTGATGAACATCAACGCATCTATCTGATCAAATAATTGAATCCTCCAGTTCCTCGAGCAATCCTGCCATTGAAATCCTACCAAATATCTAACATCCAAATAGGTAGAGAGGTGGTAGCAAAAGGAATCAAGCCTAGATATCTACCTACCTAGGTAGACAGGTAAACTTAGGATATCAGCTTAGACTTTGGTAGGTAGGTAGTTTACATCCAATGGTCTCTTGTCTCGTTCTTAGACTAGAAGGATATCAATCTAGAAATAAGCCGATTTATCTAGCGACCTGAAAGATTCGCGACTAGGGGATATATCCACCAACGAGCCGAACCTTACGTACGGATATCTAGAGCTCTTGTCATCATTGCCGTACTACTGACGTAGATTCAGTAAGGTCATTAAAATACTCCTAATCACAATGGCCTCTAAACGGTCGCCACTGTCTCTAAATCTTTGTCGTCTAGCTAATATCAAGACTCCATGCCGGAGATCGCATCTAACCTCAATTATACGACGACTTAGCCGTCACTATATAGCCTCACAATGGAGCACTCCGATATAAAATCCCACTTCCGCCGTCCGTGGCGAAAGTTCCACGACATCGACTCCCTCAAGCCGCGCCAGGGCCACAAACTCCTCGACCTGTTCCCCCTAAGAGTAAAGAACCACGCCGTAGCCGCCATGAGCGAGTTCGCGGGCACTTTCATGTTTCTACTCTTCGCTTTCGGTGGCACGAACGCCGTGAATACGAACTTGCCCCCGTCTACCGACTCAGCGGCCGCTGACCCCGCACGGTTATTGTATATATCGCTGTGCTTTGGCATGAGCCTCGCGGTTAATGCATGGGTATTCTACCGTATTAGTGGAGGCCTGTTCAACCCAGCTGTCACGGTCGGGATGATGGCCGTCGGCGCGCTGGATTACGTGCGCGGTCCGTTGGTCATGTTCAGCCAGATCGTGGGAGGGATCGCGGCCGCGGGAGTGGTGGCGGGGTTGACGCCGGGGCCGCTGGCCGTAGCTACGGTGTTAGGGGGCGGGACGAGCGTTGTGCAGGGCTTGTTCATCGAGATGTTTCTCACGGCGCAGCTGGTATTTACGATTTTTATGCTGGCGGCTGAGAAGCATCGCGCGACGTTCATTGCGCCCGTGGGGATCGGGCTGTCCCTTTTTATTGCGGAGTTGATGTATGCTGCATCCCAGCCTCTGCTCACTAACGGTGTTTTGTAGTTACAACCTTTTCTCCCTTTTCTACCCTCTCACTCTTAGTAAATAATTATGGGAAGTGCTAATGTTCCTCGTTTAGGGGGGTATACTACACGGGCGGAAGCGTAAATCCAGCACGTTCCTTCGGCCCCTGCGTCGTCACAGGCACATTCCACACCTACCACTGGATCTACTGGGTAGGTCCCATCCTCGGCTCAATGCTTGCATCAGGATTCTACGTCTTCATAAAAGCCCTCGAGTACGAAACCGTAAACCCGCAGCAAGACCAACCAACCGATATACCTGTCGAGCCGAGGATCTCCTCGGTTTCAGAAAGGCCTGAGAGGGGCAGTCATCTGTGGGATGAAAGAACGGCGGCCGCGGATAGGTTGAGTATTTCGTACACGGGTGGTGCGGCTGGCTTGGATCTGCCTACTGTAGAACCTAAAGTAGAGAATAGTCGTAATTTAACTCACACCCATTAATTGTGATTTTATTTTCCAATCAATCTCTTGGTCATATCTGGTCTATTATGAGCATTAAAGTTCCGTCGGCGAAGTCAATTGGCCCCTGACTGGTCTCCGTATTTTCAGATAGACCGGGGATGAAATAGTATTAATGGATTATGTACAATGTAAACGGTTAAGTACTTTTCTCCTTTTCAAATCATCTTCTTCCATATCATATTCTAATTTTCGCTCGTGACTAGCGTGAAAAGTTACAAATTGCGAATTGGGACGCTATTTACGATGCTGACAACGACAGTCCAATCTTCCCGCAACCAGAAGATGTGTACGTGACCAATCTCGCCGCGGGGATCATGTATATCCAACCACCGCATACCACAAAAGTATCGTATACCAAGCTAGTCGAAGACTGGCAAGTAAGAGCGCCCGCGTCGCCCACAGAGCAGGCGAGAGCCGTATCACTAAGGCTGGCTGCCGTCGCAGATGAAATGAAATTTACGGTGGTGATGACGCCTGCCGTGTTCGTGTAGATGTAGGCCGTCAAGGATGGCGAGTCGCGCAGAGACCATACCCCAGTATCGGAGACAGCAAACTTCCCGGCAGCAGATACACCGGCGCCCGAGTAGTCCCACTGCAGGCAGGTATTGCCGCTGCAAGTTCCCAGTGTAATATAATGTCCTACCCTCGCCGTTACGGTACTGCTAGTGATCTTGAGATATGGTGATTGCGTCGGCATGTAGATGGACGTGGTGGCCTCATTGAGCACGTCGGTTGTCGTCTGGGTAGTCGTTAAAGTCGAGGTTTCGATTACGGTAACATCGCTGGTTACCGTCACCGTGACGACTGATACAAATACCGAAGGAACACTCACGCTCACAGTGCTGAAGATCGTGGAAGTGGAGGTTGGCGTTGGGGCAGTTACGATCGAAGTTGTGCCAACGGCATCGATACAAGCGCAGGCGGAAGAGTACTCTGCTAAATCAGAGCAGTAGGATGCAATGGGGATAACAGGAACTGATGAGGATGAAGTTGTTGGCGCCACAGATGAGCTATCAGACGTTGAAGAATAAGTGGCTGTAGAGAAGCTACTTGGGGTAAGGGAATAGTTGCCTGAAGACGAGCTAGCGGGTATAGATGGATGTATCGAATAACTTGCCGAGGAAAAGTTACTAGGAACAGAAGATGAGCTTGCCGGAGTGACAGAATAAGTGTATGACGAGTGAATATCAAATGGAGTAGACGTCGTCCTAGGTTTACAACCTCCACGTTTCTTGTGCTTTGCTGGAGTGACAGTCGCAGCAGTCACTGTATCAGCAGTAGTTGTTGTGGTGCTTGTCGTCTTCGTTATCGTATTGGGAACATCTGTATAAAGAGTGGTGATCGCTTCATAGATGGAATATGTAGTGCTTGTAGAAACCACGATATCTGTGTATGAAACTGTATCGACAAGTGTAGAGAAAGCAACTTCCACCGACGGAGTTCTTTCGTATCGTTAGCGCTTTGGTCTCTCATTCTCCTCTCAAGAAGAACGTAAACTCACACAGTTGATATAAGAGGGGCTCCGAATGTCGATATGCATGCTGAATATCGAGCGACTGGATTCCCATCAATAGAACCAACAACTTGTTGTAAGCACTGGCTGATAGTACATGATGGATCATACGTGTTTAGCGAGGAACTTGACATTTTGCTATACGAGAAGAGATCGCAGGGAAAAAAATAGAAGCCAAAGAAAAACCCAGCAGTGAAAACTCAATTACTACAGATTGACAGCACCTATTCTTTTCACAAATTTATCTCGTCTCTTATATTCGATATTGATCTGTCTGGCAGCCGTGTGTGGTCCTCATGAGCTAGGTCTAGGCCTTGAAGCAACTCCAAGCTAACGGAGCTAGCCCAGGGGAACGCCAGCAAACCCACGCATAGCTTTCTTCAATCGGACGATCCAGATCTACTTGGAGAAAGCTGCGCTCAGCTGGGAGCTAGGTGCGATGCTAGTGGTAGTAGTGGCGATGTGAAGAACAAGGCTTGAAGCTTGTCATTCAATCAGGTTCGATGCTGGACAATTAGCTCGACGGCCTACGGGACCTAGATCACCAAGAGTTCTTAGTTATTGTTGACACCAATTTCGATAGTTTATCGTTGTCTACGTAGGCATCTCCATATATAGATCTTATCGTGAGCTAGAAAAGGTAGAATATCTGGGGAATTATGCATGGTTGGTTGCGTTTGTGGATTTGCTCTAGGTCGAAATATCGTTATGGTGCTGGGTGGTGGGATTCAAAACACAGAAGCATCCACGCCGAGGCAGGCGAAGTGCGGCCATGCCTTTTCACATAGAATGACTGAAATTGCAATGCTTAGAAGACGTTGATTTGTTTGGATTCTAGACTGGAGGTAGGCATAGATAATAAATGATCCTGTTGCGGGAATTTCTTACACAAGGTGGAAATATTTCACGATGTGGAAATTAATTACTTCTTGGCTGAAATACAATATTACATAAGCGCACCCCTGATTATATAATACCAAAACTTCCCCCCTTTTTGGGGCTCGGCTACGATATTATCCCTCCTAAGTTGCCTTTACATATAGGCATTGCACCTGATTTTGACACTTAAAATTATGTTTGAGCTATCAATTTTGGATAGGCTGGATTGATCGCCTAACCTAGGACCTAGGTAGTACTTAAACAAGCAAACATTTTATCATATTCTAAACATATCTAGTCAACCTTATGAAGCCATCAATAGCACATCGGTAACACCAGAGATCCATACATTTTGGGAAACTAAGTATGCAACGTAGTACCTATGGATGAATATTCATAATTGAATCTGAGGATATTATGACATTCAAGGGTTACCGACTGCATTGGGTGCTTTCGAGGCCCTGAATCATCCCAATACGTCGGCCTTAGAACCTGAATGATGATGACAACAACACGGCTAAGGTTTGATAATCAACTAAGAATTCTGAGAAATAGACCCTCCCTTCTCAATCTGTTGCCATTCTCACCATAGACTCTTCCTCAAGTTGAATATCTGTTATTGATAGAATCAGCTTTATCGTAAAATTGACAACTATGTGAACTTTTCAACTTAGGTGTGAGTAATAAAGCAACCTTGGAAGCAAGGATCAAACTAATATGAACCCAATTTCTACTGTGCGGGTGGTTATAAATAAAAGCAACACCAAGGTGAGCACTCTTGATTTCTTCGCATCATGCAATAAGACAATATAAATTTGCCAACATACCCCATATCTACGTCTCTAAGAGATCTTGCTGTTTATCTTCTTAGCACAAGTGGTAGGTGGGCAATTTCCAAAGTTAACATCCCAATACATAGTATGATGTAATCCATTACCAAGCTCTTTCCTCCTTTCCTCCCCCGTTCCTTCCTTCCCTCTTTCAAAACCGAGAAAGTGACACTTCAACCACAAAACATCCTTCCAATTGTCAACCTCCCCCCAAAAACCTTCAATCTTCCAACATCTTTTACCTCCGTCTCTCACCGTCTTCATTCAATATTTTATTAATTCCTCTATTATCCATATCGTCAAGAAATCTTCAAACTCTTGCTAATATGACACTAGACGTTTGAATTCGTTTCCGTATCTGGGGCTTCAGATACACAGAAGAGCTTGCCAGGTTCTTCCTATCATTTCGGCACTCTTAGTTAAAGGCCACCAGATCTAACTTCTGCCGAAACTACTCTCAACCTAGCGCGCAATTACGATACTATCGGTGAGCATGTATCCAAAAAATAAGGCAGTTCCGTCAGCGTAAGTTTTAAATTTAAATCAATTATTTTTCTAGTGACTACCACACTAAAATAGTAATAGGTTCAAATGCGCTGTCGACGGCAAGTGGCTCACACCAGACCATTTCTCTCAGACGCAAATCGCCAAATGGTTTCAGAAGAAGAGAGAGTTCTATGACGATGTGACCCCTGACACCGTCGGTTTGATATGCAGGCAACACACTGAGGAAGGCCAGAGACAGCAAAATAAAATTGAAATCCACTGCACTGGTCCTTGCGGTCAATGGAAGCACCGAGATGAATTCAGTAAGAATCAACGCAATATCAGCAACCCTGTAAGTTTTGCCTTTACCTATCACGTTTGCACCTGGTCATTTGTTAACAGGCATCATATATAGCGATGCAAGCATTGCACCATGTGGGCAATGAATATGGGTGCCAATGAGACTCCTCTCATTCCACCCAAAACTACAATGCGCAGTCAAGAAGATATGGATGATGCCTCATCTATTCAGGATCAGATCACTGAGGATCGAGCTTCTCATACCGATGCTAACTTCACTGCGACTGGCAGCAGCGCGATTCATTCTACAGCGGCTCAGACTACTGGATATCAGTCAAGCAGAATTATCCTCGACGCCCGACGAGACGTTAGCAATAGAGAAGGACTATCAGTTATTCGGGATGTTCAGGCCTCAAAGTCTCATAGTAGTGTGCGTGGAGAGGGCCGTATCAAAGGTTTTCCAGGGTTTAGTGCATTGAGGGATGAGATGATGATGAGACGTGGACCAGCTCAGGGCCTCGATTCTGCTCCGTCAAACCTTCGACGAAACGTCAATGTCCCCGAAGGAGAAGTAGATCTCTATAATCATGATCATTTTACGCCCGGCAATGATCCTTTTACGCCCAGCAATGATCCTTTTACGCCCGACAATGACGCTGTCGAAGACTCGGCAAGCGGAGATACATCCGTACCAGGCAAAATTCCCACTGCATTTAAACGCCCAGAGACAGGATTAAAAGGAAACTGGGCTAAGCCTGTAAGAAGTCCCGCGATGATATTCCCACCTCTTTTGAACATAGCTAAACGTGACTATAGGACACTCGCAGAGTTTTCTATGCCGAACCCGCCTACCCGGGTAAGGATGAGAACGTCGACGCCCACGATCCCGACTAGGACTCGGACGAGGAGGTCGACTTTTAAGGTCATCATGTTTCGGCCCAAAGCTGTCGCTCCAACCTCCTCGGCAAGTGCTACAACGTCTGTGGTCACAGGGGGACTGGCGTAATACACAGCACGACCCTGAGGGGTAATTTTCTCCTATCATCTTGCTGTTTTTTCGCTTTACGGTCTATGATTCGCCTCCGTGGCCTACAGTAAAAAAATGAATCGATACGTTCTGTTCTCTAGCTAGATCTTAGTGTTTAGACGAATAATTCGACTGCCTTGCCTTACTTGTGGATTTTGTGTAGCCGGCTCCCCAATACATACGTATGTGTGATGGTTTTGTTCTCCTAGTGATATAGATATAATGAAATACGTGAGTAGACTCCCAAAACTTCCAGCATCTCCTGATTTGTTCCTTAGCTTGTCTCTTTGACAAGCCTTATGCCGAAACGAAGCTAGGGATCTACTGGAGAGAAATAGAGCGTTGTCTTCCCGATAGTGTCACACCGACCGAATGTTGTGTATAGCTCTGTTCCGAACTTCGCTACCTGGAAGGCGGGGATAAACCCCAACTCGAGATGTTACTCTGTCGCCCGGCTTCTGCCAAGGACGAGAATCCCTTTCTGTGGGCACCCGTATTATGGGAACATAAGGCACGGGGCGAGGACGTTGTGGATGACCAAGCGATGCGTAAGGTGCTTCTGATCCTCCACTCTCCTTTCAGCTTATATTCCGTTGGCCGGTTCCGAAATTAATTGATTCTGGGTTCACACTTCAAGCTGAAGAGTAGGGTAGTTCCTAGTTGACGATGGCCGAGGGATCTTCCTCGTATGACAAGGTCGACCATCCGAAAGACCGTCTCGACGACTGGGAGGCTGTCAGCCCTCGCGAGGCGGTCCCTAAACGTTCCGAGCATGAAGAGTCTCAGCTCGAGCGGGAAGCGAGTGATCATCGTCGGTCTTGTATCAGGACCAATGGCGAGTCCGCCGATGCGGATGGTCGTCGGAAGTTAAGCATCAAGACGCCAGGGTCTGCCTCAAGGCCAAGGCTCAGCACGAGCGAACTTCAGGATGGAGATAGGGATGAGTGTAAAGCGCCATGTATTACCCTCCTCATGCAAGAGCTAACAAGGACCAATAGTAGCATCTACAAAGTGCCAGGCCCCCGAGTCGTCTCAGGGGCATCCGCTTTCGAGTACTTCGGGCTCGGGCTCGGTTACTTCGTCTTCGGTCGATGGCCCATCTAGGGTCGAGTCTCCCATATCACCAGTAAGCCCGACGGATGTATCGAAGCCGACGGTGCGTTTCAGTGACCGCGGCCCTCCTCGCGCATCTGCGAAGCGCCCTTCCGTGTCTCGGAGGTCGAGTGCTAATGTCATACCAATGGCCGAATGGGGGGTCCTGTTCGATGAGAGAGACTATGCTACCCCTCGGTGTAGCCAGTTTCTCAAAGGACTTGCCAGACATATCGTACGTAATCTCTGAAATTTGGAAATGAATAAACGTAATGGAGCTGATGGATGACATTGTCGCAGATCGATGACTTAGCGCCTGGCAGCAGTAATCTCGTTATCACGCCGGAGAAACTGAGCCTGTTCTATTCGAAATATAGGATCGACCAAGAGGTTTGCTATTTTGTTGGTGAGTATCAATTCCGTGTATCGGATATCGGATCTCTCTTCTCCTTTTACTCCTTGATATGCGCGGGAGACGGCGAACATGCAGACTTCGCTAATCATATAACATATTGCAGATATCTTCGACTCTAGAACTAGAGACGTTTACGAGCGCATCGCGGATTTCTTCACCGACCTAGATTGTCAATACCATCTAGTACAGCTAGATTCCTATTCGCGGCCACGCGTGCCCGCCCTAACGCCTCTTGGTTTCGCACAGTACCTAACAACATGTATCCTGGCGCACCCAGATGAGGAGTTCCGACGCCTCGCCAAGATAGTGGCAGACGTGCAGCTCGTAGCCGACTCCGACGGCCAGCTCGAAAGATTACCCCGACAACTGCTTCGCAGCCAATTTCCCGTGCGCCACGACACCAAATCGAGAAAGATCCTCGAGGCGGCATTGGACGACCTCATGTACGACCTCGGACTTCTGGGACCAACGAGACCGAAAACTCCGGCGCCCTTGGCAATTATGCCACCGCCACCGCCACCGCCTTCAGAGAGGAGGGGTTCGGGATCGACGGTGGGGGTGCGGCAATATGCACCCCCTGAAAAGCCTCTTTTAGCCAAAGAGGCGTATGCCCAGCTGGCAGGGCGCTACGTGCCCGCTGGCACGCTCCAGACAATCGGCGACGAAACCGCTCCTCGCACCGCGGCCGAAGCGTTCGAATCTTTAAGCAGGTACCACGAGAACGTCCGCCGAAACAGCTACCATGAGCGCCCGCTAAGCCGGTACACGGACGAGCCCGAGTCCTACGAGTACGCGTCGCCCTCGCAGACCAAAGACCGCCAATACTCGCACACGCCCCAACGCCAGAATTCTCTCGATCTACGTCCCACAACCCGTTTTTCCTCGCCCCGGACCTCACAAACGGGTTCCTTGACGATCACGCCCACGACTACGACGCGCACATACCGCACCACGGCGTACACGCCCAAAAGCGCGGGTACGGGTACCAACACGCCGACATATCGACGCGCGCAAAGCCCGCCGCTACGTACATACCGCGCCTCAGCGCCGGACGTGAGTGGTAGCAACGGCTTTAAACCCGCGGGATACCTACCTTCATCCACAACTACATCCGACAGACGGGCCTCCGTACCCACAACGGCGGATCGGCGGGAGTACGCAGCAAGTCTAGCTAGCGCGCACACGGACCCGTATCCCAGTTCGCGGTCCTCACTTGAAAACGACCGGAGACATGGGAGTTCCGGTGGTGTGGGACCTCTATCTGTTACAAGGCCGAGCTCGACTGTTACAACACCGAGTTCGACTACGACGGCACTTGTACCTTCGAATTCTGGATCACAGTACCATGCGCGACAAGATAGTAACGGAAGCCGGCGAATGGCGACTGCGCCGCCTTCGCCGGGACCAGGGCCAGAGAAGAAACACCAAAGCCATCGGCGGCGGCGGAGCGCCGTGGTTACGGTTGAGGATGACAGGGGGCCAACGTGGGAGGAAGTTCTTAAGGGGGAGTCGAAGGCCCCACGTCAGCATAGATCTGGGAGTAGTGGTAAGGGCAGTGGTGGACATCACCGTCGACATCATTCTGGATATTATTAATGCGTATCTTGCGTACCTATCCAAAATTTGCCTTAATTTTTCTTAATTTGGGTTGGGAGAATTCAACTTAAAAGAACTTAAAAGAATTGAAAAATGGGATACGGGGGTTACGAGTACCCGATAATAATAAAAAGGGGAGCACACAGGGATAGAAGCGGGAGATTAAAAGTCGTTCGTTTGGTGTATTAGTACGACTTACTTACTTTACTTACCTACTTATTTAATATTGGAATTGGGAGGGAAAGGGAGATTGAATGTGAATCCAATCGTTGATGCTTCTTCGCTTCTTGAGTTACCTTACGTTCGCTAATTGCTTGGATGGAATGTGGGAGTGAGACTCACAAATGATTTTGATGTGCATTTCACAAACTACTCTGCATTATCCTAGATCCTACTGCATGTCACTGTTGTCTTTCCTATAGCATTTGTAGAAAGTAAAAGGGGTATCTAAAATATATAAATGAGAGACATTATTGTAGGTAGCGATTGTACATCTTGGCCATCATACAATCTCCATGGTTCCTGTCTGCCGCCAGCTAATCCGTTGAGATGCCTAAATGGCTTCTAAGATAATTTTTCGGGAGCAGCACCCTGTAAGAGCTAGATAATTAAATGGCAATTATCGAAACGAAACTTTTCAGTTGTATAAGCGCGAAATATCTAAACGCGAGCTGTCGCATCGTGGCTTTTCTCCCCGGAGAACTGGTGCTCGGTGTATTCAACCTCCTCGGTCATGGTCGGGACCTTGGGTGCCTGGACATCGCGGAAGAAAATGTAGCGGTTGAAGAAGTAGAAGAATTGGGACAGGCCGTACCGCATGAATCGGCGGAGCGGCACGTTAAAGACAGCGTCGAGCTCTTCGAGTGTCTTCTCTTTGGTCTCGGGAACGAAGAAAAGCACGAGGAAGAATCCAGCTATATTCCACGCCGCATACCAGGAAAAGGCGCCTTGAGGAGTCCATGCTAGAGTTAAGGCAGGCCAGGTAAGCGAAATGACCGAGTTGAAGAACCAGGTCGTTGCCGTTGCAAGCGACATTCCTATTGGACGAATATACAAGGGATATGCTTCGGCACTGTAGGTAAACGGAACGGGCTAAAGTAATGGTTAGCTCTGGTGATGGCTTCAAAGTATGAATGAAAATCTTACCCCTTCTCCGGGAGAATACACCACTCCATATAAGTATATACCCAATGCGATACATGCAACGTGAGCGGTGGTACCCTCCGGGATCCAAAAACTGAATCCAGTGAAAAACAGGAAGACTGCCATTAGCTATACAAACACGTCAGTATTGTCACATAATTCAGACGTAAGGTAAATGCTTACAGGGAAAGTAGTAAGGAGTAGATTACGTCGACCGAAGGTATCAATGGTATAGAAGGCAGGGATAGCGAATAAGAAGTTGACGATACCAAAGCCTAGCGACGCTGCGAGGGCCGATTGAGTAGAGAACCCACCCTGAATGAACTGTGACAAGAGTTAGTAATTCCATCTCCAGGGATGTAGGAGTCTTGATTATTCATATTTCTGTCATTGCCTCGTATTTGAACGAATGCCAGAGGAAAATATAAATATTCAAGTAATAAAATAAATACTAACAATTTCCGTCGAGTAATACTATAACAATACCTACAAGTCAGTAATTTCTCCTTTAACAGGCATGTGATGTACTCACAGCGATAGCGTTTACACCGCAAAATTGCTGCATAAACATGACAACTTCCGAAGCCAACATGGCATTGCGGTTCCGGCGAATTGTAATAAACTCCTTGATTTTACTTTGGCCAATGTTCATGGTTTCCTTCTCGATCTGTAGAAGTGTATCCATATAGAACAGATCACGCGCGGCTTGAACCTTCTCGTACCGAAGCCTGCAAATGGATTTGTAGGCATCCAGATGCCTGTTCTTAGTGAGATACCATCGAGGCGACTATGAATTGTTAGCGATGTTATGGGATGAAGAAAGGGGACAACCAACCTCGGGGGTAAAGTAAACCAGAGCGCAGACAATGACGGCGGGGATCAATGCAGACCCCATCATCAAACGCCAATTAAGACCTGGGATGCCTCGATCTGGAACGGTGAAGAATGCTAAATCCATCACGTAGCCAAGCATGATTCCAAAAGCAGTCCACATCTGCCACTGCATAACCAGAGCTCCCCTGAGTTTGGGTGGGGAACATTCGGCAGCGAAGATAGCTATAGGGGGTCAGTGTAACCACTCCTTGACACAATCTAGATCGACGCGACTCACGAGTAGTAGCAGACTTTGGGCCAATACCAAAACCGAGTGCGAAACGGGCGATGAACATATGCCACCAAGTGTTCGTGAAGGCTTGCCAGAAGCAAGCCAGGGTCGAGATGAGACAAGAGATGAAGACGGTACCACGACGACCGAAGGCCTTGTTCATTGGCTCCGTGAGCCAACAACCGACAAAAGCGCAACAGATATACGGTGCAGCTAGATAGTTGTTAGCTGTTGTTCTAATGTTAATTGATAGGAAGGTATGTGTTTACCATTTACTAGGCCCAATAGCCATGAATCTATCACACAATGGTTAGTATAATGTAAGAGGGTTTAGCTATGACGTTGTTATCAATTGCTTACTTCTCGAAGAGTTACTATCGTCGATACCGAATTGTTTCTTATAGAAACCTTGCGCGCCATTGACGACAGTCTCGTCCATACCTTGAACGGCAGCGCAGAGCGAGCAGATGACGATGACGGCGTAGAGCATGGGCGGATTGGACCATTTGTGTGTAAGTTCTCTATCGAGTACCAACTTCTCCCGATCAGTAAGTCCATCGACAGTATCGTACTTGTTCATATTGCCCGCGATTATAGCGCCGAGTCGGAAAGCGCGAATGTCTTCTTCGTTGGTGAAGCCATGTTTTGCGCAGAATTCCTCGCCGCGTTGACCTAGTTGTTCTGTAGTAAGACCGGCGAGGGGGTGCTCTAATTTGGCCGAAGCCTCAAGACGATGTTTTACCCCTTCATCTAGTATGTTGTCTTTACTGACACGATCCTCAATTTCAGCGCGGGAGACGTCAGAGTTGTCGGAGACCTTTTTCTCTCCCGAGACGCCATCCTTGGGCGGGTCTCCCGAATCCGAAGCCATGGTTCGATGTTACGGAGTCGCGAAGCTTTACTACCGGTACTTCTGATCTTCAGCTTACTTAAGGTTCAGGCATGAGACTCTGTACTCGGTAGACGACTGAAGGCAATCCAAGTAGTAGTAGCGGAGAAATAGAAATCGAAAAGCGATCATCGATACGGGGGAAGACCCATTATATCGATCGATTGGCCAAGGCAGACAGCCACGCGAAATGACACTCCTAATCGGGAATCAGACAGTTCCAAGGCTCGGCAGGCTGTGATTTAAAAACGCCCGTCGATCATCGCGTGAAGCGTACATGACCTGACGGGATCTGATGTAGTACAAGAGCCGTTCTTCGAGCCTCGTTGGTCGAAGGTTCCTTGGAGGATCCTCACGGGATGTGACGACGTCATCCTTTGAAGCAGTCTTATTCAAATATACAAGGGGCCCTCGGACTGGAAGCTCGCTAGAGTATAGTATTTCTGACTCGAACCAATCGAGGCTATCTCAACATCATGGTGTCAAGGGCCCCCAGGTTGTCCTCAGGCTGTCACCCATCACAATTCACCAATTTTACCGAGCTAACCCTGAAAGGTAGCATGAGAGGAGGGTGACGTGGTCCGGGGTTATGATTTGATACCACTACGAATCTACCACGACTAATGACTGCTTTGACCGTTAGCGCGGGCTGAAAGCCGCCGCGGAACTTCAACCTACGGCATATTAACGGTGATGGGTTCGAATCCTTCGAAGCTACCCCGGACGGGGCGGCAGCTAAACGGGAGCCAAGGGATTCTAGATTAAGCTACACCAGATAGAGCACACCAGATTTTGCATACGTCGTATACGGGCTGATACCACTATCCTGAATGAAGCCTTGTGCATATTCGAATCTGTGAAAAGATGTATAAGTCATGTTTTCGACTTAACCAGATTACCAGATTAGCATATACAACTAAATATCTCTTATGAAAGTCTAGAATTAGCTAAGGAACCCTATTTTAGTGTAGGGCTGGCAGCTCTGTACCGGCCGAGAGTAACTGCGACCACAGATGTTACACGGAGCCTTGCGGCTGGCAGCAGCTCCCCATCCTATTGATGAGATTTGGATTTGGCTCTAATTCATGTGAGTAATTGTAACCTGTACGTACCAATCTAGGTATCATTTCCCGACGTGAGGGAAAGACGGAGGGAAGCTCCATACGAAGACAGGGTCGCTCGAGAATAAAATTGGGGCAAATCGTAAATAGCCAAGACTTTCAATGCTTAAATGTTGCCTTATGACGTAATTCAACCATTCTTTTCCAATTAGTTTATTAACGTGTTGCCCTCCTCGTTAAACGAAGATTAAACGAAGAGTACAGTCACTTACTCCCCCATCCCATGGCCTCATGTACATAGTAAGCGCCAAAGTCACTCTACTATCGAAAAAGATCAAGATCCCGGTTTGATGTAAGGAGGGGTATCAGCAAGCGGTTGGGTTGGGGGACTGCCATGTCCGTTTCTAGGCGCATCGTGCCATGCTAAATGCTGAACCATCAAGTCGGAGATGTGATTGATCATGTGTTACGCGTTGTATTCGGACCTAAGATAAAGCGAATGATTTGGTAGATGCTAGATAGAATTCTGAGAGTTTCCAAGATGCGCGAGGCATCAGAGACTCGTTTTTTAGGTATGTACGTAATTTGTGGCTGTCAGCTTATATGTACAAACACCTGCCGACTTCCGAGTACCTATACCAGGACCTAGCCGAGTCTTATCTGAGCATGATAAAAACTCCAGTCATAGGCTCGTGAAATTATCTGAAACCTGTCGGTGAGCCTTGTCCAGCAGGTTCTCGTGCAATGACCCGTCGTGATCGTCACCGCCATTTCCCCCTCTAGGCGGTACACGTCGAACAAGCCGCCACATACTTAAGCCATGCCGTAGACAATAAATGTACAGGTACAATGCTCAGCCCATAGACAACGAATTTCTAGGCTGTCTGGTCGGAGTTCCCTGCGTTCCAATGTCCTCAGCTTTCCTCCTTGCTCGCTTCCGCTTCAAGGCAGACCATTCCGTTCTCCATGCAGAAATACTCTCGCGCAATTCTTGATCGGCGTTTTCAGGTACGTAGCTTAGACATTGTACCTCGATGGCCTTTAGCTGAATCTGTAGGTTGAGCATTTCCATCTCACCTTCATTCCGTTCCCTTTCGCTTTTCCATGTTAATCAGCACGCGGCGTCATACTCCAATAGGATATCTTGGCATGACTTACAGTTCCTTTATCCGCTTTTCAAGCTGAATGATCCTCTGTGCGGCTCGTTCTGCGCGTGTAATAAGCAACTCATGGATGTGCTATACATGGGTTAGCATGAGTACGTTGTCAAAGGTGGTGAGGTGTGATCTTGCATCGGACTCTTCTTGTCGGGCTCGCAGATTCGAGGCGACCTCTTCTAGTTCTTTGCACAGGTTTTGTGCTTCTCGAACAATCCGATCTGACTCTGCCGTTGAAATCTGACGTCCAGTCGTTTGAGTCGCAGTAGACTTCTGGACAGGCAACGGTATGTTCGGGATATTAGGAATCATTCGTCCCAACTTCGACAACCCCGAAAAGGGGTCGTGCTCACTTCTGTTATTCGGAAGTATTAAGCTGTTAGGTCTAGACCTCCGCGGTGTTCGCCGTGGGGTCAATCCTGATGGATGCAGGTGGTCTTTGGTAGATAAGACTCTCTCCATCTCGTCTACCTTAGCATGGAGGCCATAGACATCATCTCCTTTAATATGATCCTGTCGGCTTAGTTGGGCAGCAAGATCATTTAGTCGCTGAACGAGAACGTCTTTGCTATCCTTTACAAGTTCCTCTTCGTCGGAATGTTCGGGTTCCTGTGAGTGTAGAGGCGAGGATGACCTGACGAGCGGAGATGAAAACTGGCGACGCATGGGTGAAAAGGGGGACATGCCTAAGGAGTGAAGACTGAAAGACGGCGAGGTTGGTGGTGATGATTGTGATGGTGTTGAGGGAGCATAGTGGAATGGTGACAGGGGGTTGTAATCCGCCTTGGCGTTCTCCGGTGGTTCTGGTGGTGTTTGCGGTGCCGGGCTATTCGGGGAGCTATCCGGCTCTGCATCCGAATCTGAGTCCGTGTTTGTGCTTGTCATAAGGTGTTGAAAATTAACGTGACAGTAGCAGCTCCGATATCCACATGAATTAAGACGGTCGGAGTTGACCTTTCAGCTTTGACCAAATCTGGATGGTGTCGACGAGGATGGTTTGTAAAGAAAGGAAGGGATGCCCAAATGGTATGCGATTTTATTGGAGTACTGATTGCAACCGTGCACAGGGAGTTGCCCAGCTTGTTGTGCTTGCTGTGGGGTTTTGAGATAGCAGAAAGCTGGCAGGAGCTGTACAACTATGCATGCCTGCATGCCAGGTAAGCCAGGTATGGATTCGTATGCTGTATGCGTACGTGTATAAAGGTATAAGGTATCATAGGTTAATAAGGTATCAATTACACAGATTGATCCATTTACACAAAAACACAAAGTCAAAATCTTCTAGTTGTACAACTCGACTAGATATTTAGACTTAGATAAGGTTCATCCTATTTGCGCGATATACTGACAACAAGGACGGGCATGAAGCCAAGAAGCCTATCTTTTATTTTCAACCTACTGCATCCATACTACATGCCACATACTGTGTAGCATATAAACATATGATGCATTCGAATCTCGAAATGACCGAAAAATAATTAGCTCGAAACCAATCTCGAAATCTTGGGGAGGGCTAGATTCCAGTTCCCAGTTCCAGATTCGCGGGGTATATCCGCCTTACTACAGTAGGTAACCAGGTACCTATCCGTACATAAAAAGGCACCTCAGGCTGCATTCCCAGACGCGAAGCTTTCTCTTGAATTCTTACACTAGAAATGCCGGATCGAGAGTTAGCTGGTACAGAATGTGGGGGAATGGGGGATTAGGAGTATCCTCAGTCTGGCAGCTCTTCAAGGTCGTTCTAAAGCCGTTTACTAAGCCACTTAAGCCGTCTAAACCGTCTAAGCCGTCGAGAATCAACGCGCCTCCTCGGCTGTACTCGCATCGTTTCGGTAAAGTTTTACTGGGAAACAGCTGGCGAAGCTGTGCAACTCTCCCATGTCTCCGCGCCCCCACAAACTACCAACCAATGACGGCTTTCGAAACTCTGCTAGTGACCGGGGGGTCGGGGGTCTCCAGGGCTATTCTCCAACTTGGAAATCTTCAACGCCCCATTTTCTTTACAAGTTCGTCTTATGATTTCACTTGATTTCAACCTTTTTCAATATCAATCTTCCGATGAATACCAATAAACCTGAGTATGACCTCCTGCTACCGTCGCTGTTTATGCTGTCAAACCCGTCACGTTTGTCCTTAGTTACGTGCCTTTTATCTTTCCTAACGCTTCCCTAGCGCTTCCTTGCTGAATAAGGGTACCCAAGTACATATTCCAGAAGCACTTTTCCCTTTAGAGCCTCGGCACTTTAGCTACAGTTAGAACAGTTAGGTCCCTGTTATCAAGCGTCATCCTAATTCCCGCGGGGCGATCCCCTTCGACCTTAGGTCTCGTGCAGTCTCGTGCTATTACTATTGTTCACACTTCACCATATTTCCGAACAAGTCCAATTCGAGTCTAATGGCCTGAAATTCTTTCTTTTACCTGAGATCACAAACATCTTCAGGCCTACCAAAACCGCCATCTAGCTCCTTCGAGTCAGACAAACCCGCCCAACATGTCTTGGAAGGCCTCTGAGAGGTTGATGGATACCATCCGTCACTACTCTAACTTTCCTGCTACGGGAGTCAGTTTACGGCAAATGGTTCAATTTGGAGAGCGCCCATCGATAGGTATGTTGATTTAATGCCCTTTTGCGGTTCTGCGTTTTAAATTTTAGCCATAATTAGTGACTCACTCCCATCGTCCAGGAACACTATTTCGCGCCTCCCAATTCCTTGCCGAAGAGCTTCCAATTCGACTTGCGCATCGAGTCCAGGAACTCACCCACCTTCCAGATGGACTTAGTGAGATGCCGTCGGTCAGGAAAGTACAGGATTGGTACGCACAATCATTTGAGGTACGGTTTTTGCAGTTTTTAGTCCTTAATCCGGTATTGGAAAAGTATGAGTCATCTGACATGTGAAAATAGGAAATTATCAATTTGGGACGACCCGAGCTATCAAGAGATGTAAAAGACCGACTCCTAAACCCTGGCAAATTCAACAATGGCAGAGCGTCTTTACTTCCCGAAACCACTCCCAACCCAAGTATCCGCGAGGGGCAATATGCTTCGGCGCCACCCACACAAATCGGCCTGGGCAATGGCAAAAAATACCAAGCTGCAAGGAGGTACTTTGCTATGGTGGATGACACTGGCGATTGGCCACCAGAGCTGCAGGCTTATAACTCAAAATTCGCGCAAACATTACATAAGATTAAGAGGAGACACGACGGCGTTGTCACAACAATGGCTCAGGGCATACTAGAATACAAGCGAAAGCGGCAACGGATGCAGATCGACAATAACATCCAATCCTTCTTAGACCGCTTCTACATGTCTCGGATAGGCATACGCATGTTAATTGGGCAGCACATCGCTTTAACCGATCAGAGTCACCATCGCGATCCTACTTATGTCGGCATAATCTGTACAAAGACGAACGTACGAGATTTAGCGCAAGAGGCCATTGAAAACGCCCGATTTGTCTGCGAGGATCACTATGGACTTTTTGAAGCGCCGAAAATCCAACTCGTGTGCAACCCGGACCTCAACTTCATGTACGTGCCAGGTCACTTGTCGCACATGCTTTTCGAGACCTTGAAGAATTCGTTAAGAGCTGTTGTCGAAACCCATGGTCAGGATAAGCAGGAGTTTCCGGTGACAAAGGTAATTGTTGCTGAAGGAAGGGAAGATATCACAATCAAGATTACCGACGAAGGTGGCGGAATCCCTCGAAGTGCCATCCCATTGGTATGGACATACATGTACACGACTGTAGACCGAACGCCAAATCTTGACCCGGACTTCGATAAGAGCGATTTCAAGGCACCAATGGCAGGCTTTGGCTATGGTTTACCAATTTCGAGACTTTATGCCCGGTACTTTGGCGGTGACCTGAAATTAATCAGTATGGAGGGGTAAGCGACTCTCAAACACCTGAAATTTTACCAAATTCGTACTAATTCAAAATCTAGATACGGAACAGACGTCTACCTCCACCTCAACCGCTTGTCGAGCTCTTCAGAGCCCCTACAATAGCAATCAGCAGTCATGAGGGAGTGGGGATCATCCCAAGGATTGACGTTGCCGAGTAGAAGAATGATGCAGAAGCGGCTCAAGAACTTCGAGGTATCTGAGCGCAAGCAAGTCGGCGATGCTGAGTCCATGATGGGCCAGGAAAGCGGACGCTTTGCTGATGCAGGAACCGAGCTTTGAAAATCTCTACAAAGCTCGAAATTTTCGGTCTCGATCCAGGGGTCCCGCAGCTGATTGTTTTTGTCATTTTGTCAAGTCGGTAAAGCGAAAGAGACGGAAGGCATCACATCAGATCGGGGCATGTGTGTAATGGCCAAAAAATATCAATGGAAAAAAACACCACAACAAATGGGATCTGGGGCGTGCGGCGGGCTTCTTTTCTGAGTCTCATTTTTTTCAATCATCGCTCTCCTTTCCGTCTAAATCTCTCCCACCTGTTCCTCATTTTCAAACGGCGTAGGATCGGGAACAAACAAGGGAATGGCTCAAGAAACGGGGAAAGAGAGAAACCGGGACGAAATGTTCTCAAAGCCCTCGGCATCGATGGCTAACACGGTGTATAAAAAAGCATTGAATCGCAACAACTTTACGAATGTATATAAACTATGCAATAGCATTGACCATTGATTGATTGAAGACTTTGTACTACCACACGCTAATAAATGCTCTCCCTCTATCCGTCTTAGGTGTGATTCTTGTTCTTTTCGCTTCCGTGCGAGAAAAGCTACCCCTTTGCGAGGAACCTAAGGTTGTGATACTGACCTTGCATATTCGCGAGGTATTGACCCCCTTACCTCGCCTCGCTTCGTCTTGCGAGCCCTCTGATCTTCTGATATATATGTACAAACCAATGCCCTAGTCAATGACCGACCATCCTCTCTTCCTTAACGTACACTACACATCCATGGATGTTTTGCAGCAGGCAGCGGCGAGCAAGCCTCCCACCAGCGAACCACCCTTAACACGATTCCCAACCGCCCTCCTATCCCACCTCCCGAAAACCGAGCTTGCCCTACCGCACCCAGACCCAGACTCACACACTTGTGTTCATTCGTCTACGCCTTATACATCAAATCCAAGAACCCCCTCGCCAAATCGACGACAACAGCCTTATTCGGGAGACTTCCCGCAACACCATACAGCGTCGCCGTATCGCCACTAGCCTTTCCCTTAACGCCCTTCCCCTCCACAGCACGCACACGCTCTTTCTCCCTCTCTGCCTCAACGACGGCCTCTAGGTCCGCAACAAGGCGTTCCCATACTTTAGTTATGGGAAGGGTGACGGCGATGTGGATGGCGGGGGGGTTTTGTAAGGCATTCAGATGCCAGCCCTTGGCGTTCATGCCGTCGGCGATGTCGTAGATGTCGAGGTTGCGGGCGGAGAAGGCGACGACGGAGACGAGGGGGCGCCCGATGAGGTCCAGCTCCGCGCTGAGGCAGGGGTGCGAGGAGACGTGGTCCGCGATCTTCTTCGCGCACCCGACGATCGTGCCGCAGGCTTCGATGTAGCCGGCTTCGCCGACGCGCATCATGCTCGTCCAGCAGCCGGCGATCAGGGCGCCGGGACGAGACCCGGCGATGCCGGGGGAGGCGTAGACGCCGCCGGACCAGTCGGGGGAGACGAAGTATTGGTACGTGCGCAGCTCTTGCGTGCGGTAGAGCACGGTGGAGTTGCCCTTGGGCGCGAAGCCGTACTTGTGTGTGTCGCACGAGATGGAGGTGACGCCCTTGAGGCGGAAGTCGAAAAGCTCGGTTTCGAAGCCGGCCTTGTCGAGGAAGGGGACTAAGAAAGAGCCTAGGCAGCAGTCGACGTGCAGCGGCAGGCGGCGCTTAAGGGCCAGCTTAGAGAGCGCTGAGATGTCGTCGATGATACCGTGGGGAAAGTTGGGGGCGGAGCCAACGAGCAGAATGGTATTGGAGTTGATGAGTCGGGAGACTCGGTGGACATCGACTTGGTAGTTGGGAGCGGGGCAAGGAACCAGGTGGATCTTGATCTTGAAGTAGTCACCGGCCTTGCGGAATGCCGTGTGGGCTGTCTCGGGGAGGATCCTGTTATGATTAGATTAGCAACCTTGCGACACAATATTATTGAAAATGTAGAATAGCTTACATCTCAGGTTCAGTGACACCACGCTCTGCGTAGGCCTTCTGCCTTGCGCTGTAGCATGCCATGAGAATACTCTCAGTACCACCGCTGGTGCACACTCCGGCGGCGTTGGCTGGGGCGTGGAACATGGAGAGAACCATTGCGACAACCTCGGCTTCCATCTTTCGCACGCCGGGGAAGACGTCCGGATGAATCGGGTTGGCAACAGTGAACTTGCCGTAAGCCTCAGTCTGGAGCTTAAGCAATTCCTCCTCTCCGTGGTATACAGCACCAGATACGTAGCCGTCTTCCCATCTGGTGTGGTCCATGTTCGCAAGCGTCTCGAGCTCGGTCTTCAGCGCTTCCTCTGTCCATCCTTCTTTCGGTAGTGTCAAGTATCTGGTTCCGTCGGCAGGTATTATCTTCGATTGAACCTTCGCTAACGAATCGTTAACCTGCTTGCGCACCTGGGTCCGAACACCCGGCGCTCGCAGGAAGTATCCATATAGTACACGTTGCGTATCACGATATATCTCTACAATGGTGCCGATGATGCCACGACCCTTTAGTTTCCAGAACGTCCGGCGGACAATGCGTAGTACAAAGAAGAAAAAGACGATATTTCGGAGTCTAAGTATTGGAAAGTAAACAATTAGCTAAGCTTTCTAAACTTTTTATTTTTGAATGGTAGCACTAAATTGTGTCATCCCCTCCTGGTTTGAAGGAATGGAATGAAGGTAATAAAAGTTCCACAACCACAAGAATTGTCTCGTGGTCTGGTAGCAGACACTTACATGTCTAGATTGAAGATCTGCTGAGGGTCAATCGGCCGAGATCGCTTCTTGACATTGTTGAAGCTCTCGCGTAAGCTAGCAGGTATTCGAGAGGAGCCTGGCATGTTGTTTATGCTGAACATGGAACCTTTTGTTGCGATGCCTCAATACCTCGGTCCTTCAATTGCAGTGCAGTACAGTGCAATTCCTCCAAATGCTAGATATTACAAGGCATTAATGAAACAAATTGAGAAGAAGGAATAAGACTTTTAAGAACAGTGAATGGTTTCCAAGGCCACCTCTTTGCTTTTTATCCAATCCGAGACAGGCCGAGGGAAGCGTTCTAAGCGTTCTAATTGTTCTAAGTTGTTCTGGGGTTTCCGTCAGATCTGGGAATCTGGGAACACGAAGAGCTGCACCGAAAGAACGGAGTTCTACCCTGAGTTCCCACTAAAGTGACCAAAAGTGACTAAAAAGTGTGAAGGTATCAGGCTTTTCAGGCTTGTGTTTGGCTAACCAGCTAACCAAGAAATCCGTCACATGCGCAAGCAGGGATTCTCGGCTACAAGTGAAGCGACAACCCCATGTCAGTCCATTCTGTCCGTCTCTAGCCTAGGCAGCCTAGGTCCAGCTTTCCCGATCCGGGAAGCGCGGCCAAGCGAATCGCGAATGCGAACCTCTTGCTTATCAGATCTTGAAATTGGACTTCGATGACAAATCTCTCAAACTTTATTGGCTGGTCAACTCGGATTGAGAGATATGTATATGATAAGGATAAGAGTCTGATGTTGAAACCATAGCATTGAAGGCAGTAAGACTGCTAAAACCCCCCAGTTCAAAGTACCGAGGTAGTTGATGTAATATGTATATGCGATACATGCATCTATATAACTAAAATCGATTTCCACTGCAGTAGTTGGTTTCCACACAACTCTCTTCTATGGTGAGCCAATTGGGAGCCAATTGCGATTATCAACTGATATAAGCAGTCCAGTTAAATGCATAGACTCCTCCTGTTCCGGTTTGATGATAAAAATCTGATAATGCAGCCGAATAGTCTTGTAAACGATAGGCTACTATGATTGGCTAATCTCATTATATAAGCCAATTAGCGCATCAACGTTTCTCCCACTAGAAGCTCAGGCTCTTTGGGCAAGTGGATCACAGTGAAGTCAGTGACAGGAAGCTTCAAATCAAAATCAAACAGAAATTGTCAAGACTGTACGCGCAAATAAGCTTCAGACAAGACGACGACGACTAAGTTACTGTAGGGAAATCGCACAGTATATAATGAAACGATAAATCCTCCTCACTACATCGTTGATTTCTCTATGGATCGACAATCCGCCAATTTAACCACCACCAACGAAAACTCCAACATATGATGGAGAATCTTCACGAACCGCCGCAACCAGGCCCCTCCCAATTGGCCGGTCCTGGACCTCAGGGTCTAGGACGCGGCGCACCACCGCAACCCCAACAACTACCTCCTCAGATGTTTACGACCGCCGCCCAATTATTAGATCTTACCGATAGTAAGGCAGCCGGTTTACAGATTTGTGAAGGCCTGCCATGTTAACCGCCGAGTGTAGAGAAACTTCTTGTGTGCCTAAGAGACGGCCGCAAGTTAACAGGAGTCTTGCGAAGCTGGGATCAGTTTGGTATGCTTCCCAAGAGCTTCCTCTTTGCCTCTAATTTCGACATCGTCTTTTAACATTTGAACTTCCTCTAGCAAATCTAGTACTTCAATCTACTATTGAGCGCATATACGCCACGACGTCAGACCCCGCAGAGCCCCAGCCTAAGGGTCTCTATGCCGACCAATCCCACGGCATATTTCTCGTCCGAGGCGAAAACGTACTCTTGCTTGGAGAAATTGACCTAGACAAAGACGATGATCCGCCGCCAGGATTCGAGAAGGCCGAGTTCAGCGTAGTAGAGAAATTAGCGAAAGAACGACGAGCAGTGGAGAAAGCCAAGGAGAAAAATAAACTCAAGAAACTTGCAACGCTTGGGTTTGAGGGTGAGAACTTAGGCGAGATCTTGCTTTAGTCGGGGACAAAAATTAGGGACCGACAAGGATCAGACAATTCGTGCCACGTCGAGGGGAAAAGGAAGAAATACGTCATGTGGAAATTGGTACATCCACAATGGCGGGAGGGACAGAATATTGTGAAATGTCTCTTCTTCGTCAACCCCCCGTTAGAACATAAGTCTTAACAGATGGGGATTGAAGTTAGGAAGGCCCCCTAGAGTATAGAAGCAATCAAAATAGCGTACCGATATGTTGACAACAACGGCCAGGCAAGCACGAATAAACTCTCGATACTTAGATACTTCAGGGATTTTAGATCGGGTCCAGGAGTCCGGATTGTGCTCGATTACGAGGAATTTACGTTTCGCAAGAGTTGACATCGTCTGTGTCGAGGTTCATTTGAAACCCTTATACGGTCATCTTAGATATGAAGTTTAGAAGCGGCAGCGAATTTCCTACTAACTATTATCTAGTTTTATATTATATTCCGAAAATTCAGCATGTCGTCATGGAGGCCAATGCACCTACCCTCATACCAACCGAAAGCGAAGTCTTAAGAATTGATCAAATACGCGGCCACATTAGCGAACCAACCTCCTTTATTCTCAGTACTAGTGACAACCGGCCTATCGTCCTGGACGACGAGGTTTCCGACATGGTTCACGCCGAGGCCGAAGTAAGACAGGTCAGTACTATTGTCTATCCGAACGGCATCCGTCTGACAGCTTGCGCCTGTGTCACAAGCCTTATTAGCATTAAAGAAGGTCCAGAACCCACCCGCATATAGGCTCAAATCCCTAGAGCCAGAGATGTGTTGGTAGATCGACATGCGGCAGTGAGCATCACCCGCGGCACACCACGAGAAATCAGGATCGCTGTCCAGTGCCACAGGAGCCCACGGGTCAGGAGCGCGAAGCGACGAATTACCTCCTTGCCCTATTAAAATTTTTAGTCACGAGACTACGGGTTGGGAGGGAACAAAGCTTGGGTAGACCTACAATACGGTGTCTCACTCTGTTGGAAACCGACAAAAACGTTTTCAGCTTCGTTGATATTTACTTCATAGAGGGTATTGTGCTCGCTAGAGAAGCCAATGAACCAGGACGGTTTAGTTGATTCGATCAACACGCCTCGGCCGACGGATATGTACTGCGGGTTGGTCAAAGGGTTGTCAACGCCGTCTAAATCATGATCGGCAGTCCAACCTATATACCAATTAGCTAAGAATATTCGGGAGGATTCTATGAGTCTATACTCACCCCACATATTGTCGACATAAGCTGATGAGCTGGCGGTGAAATGGGCCAACATGAAAGCCGCTTTACACTGAGCCGGGTCCGTCGTCACGCCCGGACCACATTTCGTCTGGATCTGCGAGTCGGCTGCACCACCCACGCGGAAATGGGTGTTCCAAAATCCAACATCACCAGGTTTCTCGCCGGCCATGTTGACTTCCAACAGCGTGCAGCCTGGAAGTACATCCTCGACTGTAAATAACATATCGTTGAACTGAGCAATGCCAACGTCTCCAGATTCACCAACTTTGATCATTGGTATAGGTAAGCCGGGATTTATGAACTTGCTACCCGTTGCCGAAATAGCCGACCAAGCCTCACCAAAAACGCGGCTTCCCGGCGGGAAAACTAGCGTATCCGTCACGAGATAAATACCGTACGGGAAGAACAATATCTTACACCCGGCGTATTTGTTAATGATGGCTTGCAAGTTCGCGGTATCATCCGCTTTGCCGTCTCCAGCCACGGGGAACAATGGCACCTCCTTTACGTTGACGATTTGTTCTACCCCATACTCTTCATATGTCGGCGGGGCTAAGTGGTAAAAGCTTCCGGAACCATCGACAAGAGATGCAGGCCGTCTTGTGGAGAGGATCGTTCCTTTTTGAAACACACCCTGAGTTGACATATCCGACGTATACGCATTACCTAAGACCCAAGCCTCGCCCAGCTCAACACCACCCTTCAGAATTACACGGCCACTCATCGTGACCGTTGACGTGACCGACTCTTCGTCAACCTGCACATTTTCGAGCACGACCGAGGCGAAACTTCCGTTAGTAGATGCCGCATTAACTAGAACCCCTGTGTACTCGGCACTCGAATCGGTGATGACGAACGTCCCAAGATTCTCGACACCATCTCCTGGGTTTGAAGTATCAACGCCGGTGCCGCAAAGCGTGAACTTGCAGCTTTGGCAATGTCCCATAAACAGATGCTGGACCGAAATACCGGTTCTACAACCATTGAAAGTGAGATTTTTCAAGTGGTATTGCTGGTTGCTCAATTGAATACCCACAACGCCACCATGGAAATATAGGTCTTCTAGAATTAACCCGGAACCACCCTCCGGCATCGCGATGCCTATGTGGCCAGAGGATTCGTAGGGCATATTGAATCGGACGTTGGCGAGTTGGCATGCTTGACTAACACTCCAGTCAACCAATGTGAGATTCTTGTCCTTGGGGTAGTCCGTCGAATCGATAACTACGTTCTTCATACCGACATAGAAGTTCGTGGTTGCGTCCTGCGAAGGGTCTTTCGCGTAGATCATGAAATCTCCGCTGAAATTACCAGCTGCTTTGATTGTCGGAGGGTTTATTGGGTCTCCCATCAATATCATTCCCACGAAGAATTGGATCGGTTTGGCTAAAACATATACGCCTTTCGGAAGATACACCACAGCTGGTTGGCTGGTGGTTCCAAGACTATTCGTATTTCTTTGGGCATAGCTATTTCCGGCGTTGATCGCATTCTGGAGAGCGTCGGAGTCGTCAGTAACACCGTCGCCTTTAGCTCCGAACATAGTCTTCACGTTGCGAAAGACTGGCCAGTCGGTTCCATTTGGTATGAATGGAGATACGCCGTTGTGTGTGATCGACTCATACCAGTAAGTTGATGGGTTCGTCGGGGTGAGTGGGCACTGAAGTTCATTGAAGACGGAGCCGAGCGCAATGTTGAGAGAAGAAGAGGCTTCTGTCGTTGATGGCAAAGCGGCCACAGGGAGCACGAAGCTAAAGACGAGCCATAGCGGAAGCATCTTCAAGGTTCCCAATGGGGAATGATGCTTCGAGCTTGAACTTCTAGAAGACTAAGGCTTAGGTACCTAGCTAAAAGACGAGCAAAATAAAGAGCTCATGATGATGGCGAGCGCACATCTTGAAGTACGTATGTGTGGAGCAAGACCGGTCCAGGGGATCGTCAGCACTTTTGAACCAAAATGACCAAAATAGGTGGACCAGCAAGATTAAACCATCTCGGAGGTATTTTTGGGCGTTGAGGCTCCAGCCCTACCAATTTCAAATGACCCCTAGCTGATGCTATTTTAAGCATCAAGGTTCGCGATTTAACATGATTTTACATACTTCTGATGATAACATCATATCGCCTTCAAACTAGATGACGGATATATTTATCGCTTAGTTTCAATCCTAGCATGAAAAAAACAGCTCAAAGCTATTGATATGACCGCAAATTAAGGAACTAGTCAGTACTAGAGGCCGAAGTTCATATTTTGAGAGCGGACGATGGCGTCAGCAAGGGACGCTCGAAATAAGCTAGCCCCTATATCTTGATAATAATCCGGTTCTTACTTATTCCATCAATTATATGCATATAGCCGCTTACATTGCGAAAAGGAGTCCTAATTTTAGCACTAAATACGACAATGGAAAAATCTCTATATGCAGAATATATTCCTAAAGTGAATATCATTCAAACAATGCTTTGAAATAGGGGTCACCAGGGTTATTATGATTGAGATATCTCTGTCCCTTACACACCTTAAAACAAATCAAGTAAAAGGGAATATCATGTAAAGTATTTGCTATCTCAGCAGCCACATTCGGGTTTTCACTATCAAATTAACATCTAACGCTAGAGCGGTGACTGGTCATGGTTTCCAGTAACCTAAGCCTCTCGAGTGTTTTAGGAGTGTTAAGTCTTGATGCAAGATACCTCGAGGTATGTATTGCCGTGGAAAATACTCGATAGAGACACGCGTGTTGGAGAATTCCGATTTAATACTGATGAGGAGGAGGACCGTGTGATCGTATCTCCATCCTGAAGATCTTGAACCAACCGGCCGTCATAAGTTTACCCTCTTCCCGGGCCATGATGCGGGTCCAGACCGCCGCCTGCGTGGCACGACTCTCAAGAAGCTGGGCTGTTTCACATGGCCAGTTAGTACACAAGATATCAAAACATTGTAATAGAAACGAAATAATTTCACGTACAGTATATGCCGGCAACTTGGCTGGTGGTTGCTGCTAAGACGTCCAAAGCGAACGTCTTAGAGCTGAATAGCTGTCCATGCCTTAAGGTCGATACTGATCTACGCAGGATGAATGCGTTACCCGTCCTGACAATTCGGTCTAGTTGTATATCCAGAAGATCACGTCTCCCATAGAGTTCGATTTCGAACATGCAGAGGAGGGTACTCGACGTTGCTGGGGTCCACTGGCCTGGTGTGGTCTGCTCAAGGTGCCATTCTCCTTCGACCAATCCATCGGCCTGCGTGTTGCTAGCTCGGAAGTTGACGCACGAAAACTCGTTGTCTAAAGTCACGACAATGGACCAGTCCTATCTTATCACTTAGCAAATTCATCTACTATCCGTATATGAGGTGTTAGAGGAGATACTCACGAAGTCTCCAAGAGGATCACCAGGACGTTGATGGAGAGCGAGGTAGACTGTGAGCGGCTTCACCTGAAAGGGAAGTTGGTTGTAAGAGACTCCCTGAACCATTTTCGGATCACTTTTTTCCACTCAAGGATATTAGTTTAGAGATCTATATTTTCTTTCGATGTCATATATATTGCGTTGAACAGCCTGCAAATAGAAGAACGAGGAGTCTTAAGAGCCAAGCAGCCTTCTGTTTGTTTTAAGAAATAGCGTTGGGAAGTTTTCGGGGCCCAGTTAGTTTATATGCTCCGTAAAGAATAGTTGTGAATCATACTTGACTATATTTCATCGTCACGAGGACGTCTATGTCGTTGAACATTTGTGTTGCACGATACAGTATCTTACCACCAATATGTACCGCTGAGTCCCTACTTAGTAAGTAAATGGGAAAGTACAGGTGTTTATCTAGAGCATTACGCTTCCTGATGAAGAGATACGACGCTCTCAGATATCACTATGTTGCATCATAGAGATATCAGGTGTACATACGGTTCATTATAATCCAGGCACAAATCCTTCAACTCGAGCACCCCATCCTCCCGGGAAGTGTGTCCCAGGTTCGCCGTCCCACCCTCCGGCCATCATTGCCATAGCCAGCAAGAACGCACTCGAACTAGGCATATAAGGCGTCGGCACCCGCGAGCCTCCAATAGGATACCCGGCATCATCGAATTGGAACAGCGGGTGTAGTAGGTATGCTACCGCTTGATCGATATCTCCAAGACGCAAAGAGTTCACTATCATAGTCAGTACGCTACCCCAATAAACATCTTCAATGGGGGTATGACGATGTGACTTAGGGGGACTCACTAGCCAACATCGGGAAATCCCAGCCCCAGCAATCCTCCAAGTCCCAGAGATCTCTGATATTATCCGCCGTGTTCTTAACGACAGTCATATTCAGGGGCGATCCACTACTTGGTGGAGGAAGAAGACCGAAGATGGCGGGCATGGCTGGATGGTCTTGAACCGTGGTGTTTTCCCACATATTCGGGATACCCTCATAAACTGCGAATGCGCCGTCCGCAGTTGGTAGTGGAGCCAAGTTGTCGCGTACTTCTACCCATTTATCGGGGACTGAGAGATTCTGCCTCTGTTTCCACTGAATAGCGACATCTAAGCCGAACCTCCAATACGCTAGTTCGAAAGCTGGGTTGACTGTGGCGTTAGGGTTGGTATTCTCGGAAGCGGGATACATCGGTGGACCTAGGTCATAATATCTCGTCGACTCGTTGAAGAAGGCGTATGAAGCCATGAAATCGGCGCTTGATGTTAGGACATTATCCCACGATTCTAGAGTGTTCTCGTTAGAGAAAGATCTGTATTCGAGCTCTGCAAAGTACATCGGATGGGGTTGCTGCCAAATGAGTAGTGAGTTTATTTCCCCAGGGGCAGATCGACCGGTCGGATCGGTCATCTTGCCCCAGCGGGCACCGTCATATCCCTGAAGTTTCGCTCGCTCGATGGATGAGTCTAAGTATTGGTTATACATGTTTGGAAGACTTCGCCGTAATAATGGAAAGTGATTCCAGCGGGCGAAATGCAGGAGATGCCATAACACCATTTCGAGCTGAGGATAGATGTTAATACCGAACATTTTCATCATTCAGATCATTGATAGTAACAATTCCCTTCAGAGGACTTACGTGAAATTTGCCGTACCAACCATTATTTACCAGGCCTTAGATAATTAGCCAATGCGACGAATATGCTAGCGAGTTAGAGCGTCTTACCAGATTCTAATTGAAGGTTAGTTCATTTTCGGTTATTTCATATGGCATAGTTAGTATTCTTACCTTGAGGTGGATATGAAGAAGCAGAGTTGACAGCCGTTAGATATTGGGATAAAATCGTTCTCCTTTGAAGCTCTGTAGCATTAGGCGACTTCACCCCTGATAAATCAATAAATGCGCCAGACTTCCAGAATGATTCCCACCATATTTTGGACGAGGACACGATATCACCAAATTGTTTGGTACGTGTGTTCACAGCCGGCGAGAAAGCAACTGATAATTCAAGCTTCTTCGACCCCTTCGACGGCTGTAGTACATAACGATGAGTCCCAATGAGAGGTCCTGATATGTCGGCGTGAGAATCCCACACAACTGAGGTATAGTAAGAAGTGTCGTCCATGTCATGTCGAATATCAGCTCTATTTTTGCCTTGTCGGAGAGTTGTGTTATGCTTGTCGGTAGCATTGAAAACACCAACAAAAGGGGCCTCGAACTTATTCACAGTCGGTAGCGGAAAATCAAAGAAGATACCAAGAGACTCTGTAGAGAAGAGGTCGGACTCTATGGCAATACCGATTGTATCGGAACCTGAGTCCGCCCAAGTCTCGACTTTGACAGAAGTCCCTTTGTATGTGAAGGAGGACGAGATTTTGCCAGTCCAAAGGTCAAGCGTCTGGGACTTATTCTCCAAATCTTCTTCAGTCACGTTATTCCCATTGAACCAAAGCCCGATGGTCCCTAAGTTCACTCGCTGAGGATTTTGAATTAACCAGTTGGAAATATCGTTTTCAGCTGGATTAGGCTGATTGTAGTTGACCAATCGACCATGTGTCCACCAGTCCAAGCCGGTGAAGTCTAAAATACATTAGACTATAGTTCTAAGATGGAAGTTTGTTACTGACCATTCACTGAAGTCTGGCCGACTGTAGTTGGGAGACTGAAGTTATGCCAACCCCATGTTGACATGGTAGCAAAGGGACTGAAAGTCTGGAGACCAGTGACATCCACCCCAAACGCAAAGTTACCATTACCGACTTGCAATGGCGTGGTCTGGGAGCTAGCATTACGGTGAGGATTGAATGAACGAACGACTTGACGTCTGTTGATTCTGCTGGTGGCCTGGACCCCTTGGAGGGCTCCCAGGCAGAACGTGAAGAATTGTAGCAGCATCACGACTCACGAGGGAAACATACTGACGAGATTATGTAAATTAGGAGAAGAATATCTACATATATACCTACTCACCGTCCTATCAGCTGCGTAATTAGAAGAAATGGCACTATACCCTGATCGAGGCTCTACTGCAACCCCTGGTGGAGATTCCAATTACCCGGATTCCCCCAAAAGCTGGAGAAGCGCTAGAGACCCTTCATTTGCGGGGGACGCCTGGCTTTTGTAGTTATTCGGGGAGTTGATAACCCGACGACAGCGTATGATATGGATTAATTCGAAAATGATAATGAAATTGAGAGCTCTTGAAATTCGAGGAAATTGGAGAAAATGGCTAGGGTTTATTATTCGGGTTGCTCTGACAAAGCCCATTATTATCACTAGTAGGGTCGACATGAGGAATTTTGAACTTCTTAGTTGAGACATCTCATTGAAAGTTATACAATAGTTGTTGAACGACAAAATGTGTACTCTGAAGCTAAATATGGCATAATCTCCTTAACAGCGAGAGTCAATCGAGTGAAGAACTCTAATTAAAGCTTGGAAGTGAATTGAACTTGTCAAACGATTCATTCACGACGGTAGGAAAGAACATGACGGAAAGTGCCTGCCCAAAACTCCGGATGGAGGCAGGGTTCCCCTGCCTCAGATCAGTGTGGAGGCGGCCCCACCTCCGTTCCAGCTGAATGGTCCGTGCGTAGCATAGCAACCAAGCAAAACAGACGAATTCACTTATCAACCGCCATCGTCACCTTCGTCGTACTGTCAAGTCATAGCTTTTTTGGCAACAATACTTACACCTCGTCACCACCCCGCTTGCTGTTAATCGTATTGCTCACTGTACAACGCCGTGCTACAATATACATTGTTCAAATCCATATAGGCAGCAACTTTTTTATTTTTGCATTTAGCTAGGTAGGTAACGACAATAACCAAAACTCCCAAACTACAAATAATCCCATATTCATGTTTACTCAATTGTCTTCCAACCCGACGCCGCAACGGGATGAACCCCGCTAACCAAGATAAAATGGCGCAGTCAAATCTATCTTCTCCTGAAGGTCTTGGTCCCTTGCGAAAGCTCGGTATCAAGATGACTTCCTTCGTGACCACCGTGTAAGCTGCCATCCAATTCCCGTCTCCTATCCCCGCTACGAAGCTATCTCTTACCTCCTACCCACAATATGACCCCCTTTACTCCTGCTGACGAACCTCTCCCATCTAGCAACCAGCGCGCGCGCAACCAATTCCGCTCGCGCCCCGGCAAAGGCGGCAACACAAGCTACCAACTCCGCCAATACGCCGAAGCAACCCTCGGCGGGGGCTCCCTGCGCAAAGTCGTGAAACTCCCCGAAGGCGAAGACGAGAACGAGTGGCTGGCCGTAAACATGGTAGACTTCTACAACCAAATCAACCTCCTCTACGGCGCCATAACCGAGTTCTGCTCCCCCCAATCCTGTCCCGAGATGAAAGCAACCGACGAATTCGAGTACCTATGGCAGGATGGGGAGACGTACAAGCGGCCGACGAAGATGGCCGCGCCCCAGTACATCGAGCAGTTGATGTCGTGGGTGCAGGCTTCGATCGACAACGAGTCTGTCTTGCCTTCCCGTATCGGCGTGCCGTTTCCGAAGTCCTTCCCCGCGCTCGTTAGACAGATCTTCAAGCGCATGTACCGCGTCTACGCTCATATTTACTGCCACCACTACCCCGTCATCCGTGAGCTTGGGTTGGAGCCCCACCTCAACACTTCCTTTAAGCAGTACGTTCTATTCATCGACGAGCACAATCTCGCCACTGGCAAGGACTTCTGGGGTCCCCTGGGCGACCTCGTCGAGAGCATGTTGCGAAGCGACTAAGTTACGACACAACTGGATGTTGATCGTGAGGGGTGATATTGCTTTTTCTAGGACTGTTCTTTTGATTTCGGATTAGGCTTGTATGATGACTGTGGGCGGTAGCATACGTTGACGGATGATACCTACGCTCAGTCACAGTAGGGGGGATATTGCATCTTTCGAGGTACGGCGTTTAGGCAGGTTCACCGAGAGAAATACACATTTGTTTTACGAGGGATAGACTTAAGGGTAATACGAGACTTACGAAGCAGCTTAAGACGATGCCGCCTCATACTATTAGATAAGCTGTAAGACGCTCCCAAGATCAATTCACGTCTCGGCGGAATATATGATCAGAGGATCATTTTAGTTTCTGCTGTGGCATGAATAATATGCATTTATTGGTCTGCGCCTAGTAGAATTATTTTGTGCGCCCCTGCTGATCCATATCATGTGTGATTGTTATTTCTGCCCATAGTTCCTGAAACGGGTTACGAGATTTGTTCTTTGCCAAACATGTCACCGGAATACCCCTTTCAGGTTGCCGTACCAATCCAGTTTGACCACAACCCATACCAAAACGCCTCATCGAATGCTTATCGCATTGAAAGATTGTACAATTGTTATCCGATTCGCCGTCACAGGCACCCTAATCATCTTCCTTCATGGCGTTGATTCGTTTCTTAATCAACTCAAATGCCGAAAAGAATACCGCGTTTACAGCTGCGGAGCGCCCCATGGACACGCCGAGCCCGCGATACATGTCTCGCCTGAAGAATTGGATTTTGGGGACTGGGACCTTCTGGCCTTTAGAGTACATCAATGCGTTTCGTTGATAGATACTTTTGACAGAATCAATGGGATCTAAATAGGGGGTTGAGTCAGCTTGCAATTGTTACAACCAGTGCGAAGGGTACCAACATATCAAAGCCCACGATACTATGCCGCAGAGAGCTCCGGCAGCAAGTACGGCGATGGGATTTTTGTGAGCATCCTTCCCACTAAATGTCGTTAACAGCTGCTTGCTGCTCTCATACGTTGCAAAGTAGATACCCGTTCCGAGGGTATCTCTTACTACATTTTACATTAGCCAACCGTGCACGACATGCTTGCAGGGGGCTTTCTTACGCAAGTGCAAGTTTAATCCGGTATACATCCCGGAGAAGCCTCTATGCTTGACTATGTTCGCAAGAGTTTTAAAAGTTCCTTTATTGTGGTAGCTGAGAGCAATAGCTTGCTTCTGAGGGTCCGCGTTCTTCTGGTTCGCCATGAGAACGGATACTTGTGCGCTTAGTTTTGTCAACTCAAAAGGACCTAAATTTGTTTTTATTAACACCAAATCGCATTCCTCTATGTCGTATAGAGCCGTATGGGTTCTTACAAGCTATAAAAGTAATGCCGGAGCCGGCGGTGGCTCCAGCAGCCCCGAAGCAGGCAATAGTGCCTAGACTCGGGTATGCGCCGTTCTTATTAACATGTTCAAGTGGGCAGAAGCCGAGATGTTGTTTCATCCAGTCGGAGTAAACGTATTTGGAGCGTTGGTAGATCGAGAAAGAAATAGTTCGTACAAGCGTGACACTAGCTAGGGGAGCAGTTACACCTACATAAGCACCATGGTGGCGTTAGCTATGAATGTTGTCTTTGGAGGGCTTTGGGGCCTTTGCTTGTGCGCCCGAGACTTTAAAATCACGTACCTCGAAAGAATCCTCGAATGCCCTCCGAATTATAAGTGACCCTGATGCAATCCAAGGCACCCGCATAGGGATATGTTTGCATGCGAGTCTTGACACTATCGAGAGGGAACGCAGTGACGGTCGACATAACACTAGCGGTGCTGGCGGCCGTCTCTGTTCGGTAACGCTTTATCCACCTCCGTGGCTTCTCACTTCCGCCGCTGAGCTGAGGCATGGTCCGAGTCCGGATCGTGGAGCTGGTGACATCTTGGAAATTGGACTCAGCTGGCATGGCTCACTTGTTTAGCAGCAGAAGCTGTATTGCGGGGGAAGCTTCAGACAATGGCCTCGTAATGAGGACCAGAGTCATCGGCGTGGTCGCGATACACTAGCGTCTCCTGCTAGCAAGAGATATGCCATCAAGATCCCGCAAATATGAGAACTCGATGGGTTTGTTGGGAGAGGAAGATCCGATGCGGGGTTCGAGAAGTATGATGAGTACTGAGGATGTTGGTCGTAGACGGTGGTGGCTGCGGTTTGGTTTAGTTTAGTTGAGAGACGAATAAGTGAGGTGTACTGAAGTATTTCATCTGCGCACAGCAATATATTGCTTATACGGTAAATGTTAAAGTACGAGAGTACTGTATAGAGTACTATGTAAAGTACTGAATATGTAGACAGCAAATGGCAAATGGTTGTTGAAACGTTGGAAAAAAAGTCGAAACAGTCTTGTCTACAGCAAACAGGACCAATTGGCCTCCAGGATGCTTAGATTTGTTCCAAGGTCTACCTTTCTGCGGGGTTTGTTCTCGCATACAAAGGATGACATTGGACCCTAGGGAGTTACGTAGTTGGGAAGTTTGTGTGGTGGGCTGTGGATTTGGGATTGTGGTGTGGATGGTGTATGGTGGATGGATGGTGTATGGTGGATGGATGGCGGATGGCGGACGGGATCGAAGCTGGGCGACTTTCAATAGAAAAGGAACCTTGAACTCTAAAGGTTGCAAGGTTCTTCGGGCGGACAGGGGTGTTATTTAGTAGGGGAGTACGGGGAGTACAGGGAGTACAAGAGCGCACAGGGCATAATAGGACACAACTTTGTAGGTTGAAAAAAAGTTAACTGGTCGCTGCTTGGTGCAACGGGTCGTACTATGCCGTACAATCACCAGCAAAAGAAGAAACGACGACCTCGAACGGTTGGACGATGAGCCCGTAATGGGGAGAGGTGGGAGACGCTACGGAAGAAATACAAGACTGAATACAAGGAAATTATGGGTACAATCTGGATACGTACCCCGGGTACTTCCAGGTAAAAGACGGCTAGAGGAGGGGAAATGGAGTAAATGGAGATAAGTGGACTGAGAATGGACCGTTGTTGAAGTCACCGGCTAGGAATAGTGGATAACCCGTCGTTCCAGGACGGTCAAAGCTGCCTTGAGCAGCCCGTAACATGCCCTTGATTAGGGAGGTTGCACAGTTGGGGGATGTATACACGTCTATTATTCACATACGTTAGATACATTCACTCCGGGCTTCTTCTACTGGGTAGTACATTTCATCGATGTATCTAAACCATGTGAACCCCACATTCTCATTCGATCATCACTTACTGATCATTGCATTGTATCACTTTACTTACTCTAAAATGCTCCAAAGTGCTCCAAATATCGTGTGCTGCCTACTGGTTAGGTATATAATGTATATAATATGTACGTGTGCAGTCTCGGCAGGTCAAGCACTGTCCATCTTGCCAGTCTTGCCAATGAGGAACACCACGAACACCCTCCAGGGAACACAAAAATGTATGCATTACATCCCATTTCGGAGAGAAGACGTCTGTTGCAACTTGCCACACATTCTAGACCTGTCCAACCTCAGGCTACATGAGCATGAGCTACATGAACTACATAAGGAGGGGCAAGCATATGAAGTGGTTGTGTCGAAAGACGCTTTTCATTCCGTATCGTGGCGTCATTGGTACACTAGCCTACTATATAGCTGGAAATGTCTAAGATATTGACTAATAGAGGAATACATATTTGAAAACTTCGGAATCTGCATATACGGACGGACTGCCCCAAATATCCAAATATACCAAACAATCAAACTATCTGTCTGTAATGTGCAAACAATCAGTCAGTCCGTTTCTTTAAATGCTGAATATCCAGGCGAGGCAGACGTATTCATTCCTCTGACGTCCAGTGCATCATCATCGCTCTGCTTTGTCCTATTCAGACATGTCCTAGGCATGTATGTAGTAGATCGGCCGGTACCACCCAAATTGTTCCTTTGCCCTGATAAGCTGGCCTTTGCCCGGTAGAGTGCCATCTGCAGGTTCAATTCTCTCGCAGATGGTTGGTCGATGTATTGGGAAAGTTGGAGAGTCGATCATCCCTTGACGAACGTGATGAACCTGCTAAATCTTCCACCAAAGATCCAGCTCCATGTCCTCCTCAAGGATGATGGATTTGACAACCTTAATCCTTCTATCACTTCAGGCCAACTCTCGAAAGTCATTGTCTTTGGAGCTGAAAATCTTTGTCTGATTGTCTATTCATCTTGTCTTTTGGTGGTGGCCTTACTCATGCCCTGCTTGACTTCAGTGCACTTAAGCTTCTGCATGCAACCCATCGACCCTTGGTACTGAATTGATTGAAGCCTACGCCCTGGTAGAGTCTGGGGATTTCGCCGTGAGGGGTGCGGGCTCAATGCGACACAGCTATGGCGCTGGATTGGCACGGAGACCCTACGTCCATACAGAGACGAGTGCGTAAGTGACAGGTCGATGTCAGCCAAACTCGCAGCAAAGAGCCAATCGAGAAGGTTCCTGGAAGATAATTATTCGCGGGGAAGGTTGGAGATATATGATAGAACTGGATCTACGTGGAACCTCAATAACTGAAAGACCACGTAACGAAGCCGGCAAATAGATGGCGCCCAAACATCCAGCTGCTCTATCGCAAGCACAAGCCCATTGATTTGTTAAGCATAGCAATAGTCATATCATAGTGCTTGTACGCTGTATCTTTAAGGTGCCCTTCTAGATTTTTTTCTTTCCTGGGGGCCATGTTAATAATCGATATGGTGAGCTTTGGTAACAAAACTTACTTAGGGCGACCCAATTGTTGTTCGTAGGTTTTCCAAGGTGTCCGAGAGACATAATATCGATAGTAGCCTGTTAGCATCATGTTTTTAAGAATGGTGTGCTCTAACCCGCGCATCCTGGCAGCTGCTTCTAGGAAGCGCACTGTCCTGTTGACGCTTCGGATCTCGAGCTTGGTTTCTTCACGAAATGCTTTTCTTAACTGGTCTCGGGCTACATATCGAGCAGGTGCTGAGAACTGAACAGCATGGAGTAGGCCACGCCATAGATGCCGGTAGGCATGGATAACCTCGATATCAGTCATTATTGCGACCTAGTCCTAGCCAATGTTCAAGGTGAATTTTGTATTATTTCAAGTGTCGGGTTTCTCGGCGGTGGCGTGGTCAATATCACCCAATAGCTCTTTTGGACCAAATAGACTCGAGGAAAGTGAAAGCCACTCGACGCATAAAATAGTGATTTTCGTGGTTTTATTGGTCGAATGTCTCATGTGGCTTGGATAGTCACCCCTATGTATCATCTCATGGTGGTTATAAAAAATTTCAAAGTTAAAAATTGAGGGTGTATTGTACGGAACCCGTCCTGCCCTGCCCGTCCTATCAGCCGCTATGCTTCCGAGGCTAGCCTAACCGCACTAACGCATCTCTAGCGCATTGTCTTGTAGCTGGATTGTACTCGACAAGCTTTCTTGATGCTGTCGGATACGCAGACGATACTAATCCAATAAATAATTAAGTTGCATTAGAACGGTGTTAGGCGGGGTACGGATATGACTGTACTAGGAACATTATTCGATCTTGATCGTTTGATCCACCTGATGTCACTGCTTTTTCATTCAATCCAATTGACTGTTAGGGATCAATTAATGGGCATTGGACAACTGCGGACACTGCGCCGTCAGACGCGAAGTACATACAACAGTACTACAACTCCATCCAATACCATCCACATCCATACATCCATACATATGTACACTCCATACAACGAGACTGCGGACCGGACATCTTATGACTAATGAGATGAACCCGTCAATTCCTCTCACAACATCTTTTTTTTAACAACTTGAATGATATTTGATATATTTTTTTGTTGTTTTCTTCTGATCATGGCCTTTTAAGTTGTTGGTGTTGAGAATAAATCCGCATCGTCGAGATGAACAATGAGTAGACTTCATACTTAGTACCAAATCGTAGTCTCTGCTCTCCTATTTCCCATGGCTTCCCTTGTCACCGACTTCCTTGTCAACCCGGTCATACGACAAGCACGACGCTTCTCACGATCATCAGGCAACTTACCCACTTCAGAATCTATCTCAACCCCTGAGAAGGCTAGGGAATTTAAAGAAAGTCAAGAAGATGCTATTTCAGAAACCGAGGAGGATTCCTATTTGGGTGATGAGGCAGACGGAAGCGTGCCCTCATCGCCTTCCTCACGGAGTTCCGTCCACCCAAATCCACGCAGTGACATAGCCGACCATTCCGATTCAATACGTCGAATTGTCTCAAATAACTCCGATACACCAATCCACACGAACGATTCACGAAACAATATTCGAAACCTCGCCAACCAAGATGAATCGATGCCAATTCCTACAAGCAGCTCGAACATGGCGGTAGATGGCTTGTTGTCCCCAGTCGACATTTCTCCGTCGGGAATAATACGGCGGAAGTCGTTGCCTGAAGATGACGGAATGGGCGTATTGCGGAAGCGCATATTCGCCATTCAGGCACAGGACATCGAAGCAGGCGACAAGGCTCGTCAGATGCACCAGCTATTATCTGAAGACTACACAAAATCGAGAAGATTGGCCCCAATAGACCGACCTCTTACACCTTCCAGCCCTACGTTTTCAGAACAGCGGCGTTCTACGGGCCCTTTGGACTCTTTCAAGTTCTGGCATAATATCTTGGACGAGGCCGAGCCCCACGAAGAATTCGATCTGACCCCTCAAGATCTGCACCCTACGTTCGCGCCACCAAGAGATCCATCAGAGGATATCGAAGATGCAGAGGACCCCGAAGACTCCGACTACCACCCCTTTGGTTGCGAACATTATCGGCGAAATGTCAAGCTACAATGCTCCACGTGCAATCGTTGGTATACATGTCGATTCTGCCACGACAAGGTGGAAGATCACGAGTTGATCAGAAAGGATACCAAGAATATGTTATGTATGTTTTGCGGGACTGCTCAGCGAGCCAATGATGCATGCGTTTCTTGCGGTGCGTCGGCGGCACGGTATTACTGCAGTATATGCAAGTTATGGAATGATGACCCTGACAAACCCGTCTACCATTGTAACGATTGCGGCATCTGTAGAATTGGAAGAGGGATTGGTAAAGATTTCTTCCATTGCAAGGTGGGACCACGACTCCTAAATTTTCTTCGTACGTTGGCTAACTATCGTAGACATGTTGCGCATGTATCGCTATCGGCCAAGAGAACGACCATAAGTGTATAGAAAGGTCTACAGACTGCGATTGTCCTATATGCGGCGATTATATGTTCACGTCACCGAAAGCTGTCTGTTTCATGAAGTGCGGACATAGCATCCATCGACAATGTCTCGATCAACACATGAAGGTCGCCTATAAATGTCCAATTTGTAACAAGAGTCTTGCGAATATGGAGCTACAGTTTCGAAATCTCGATATGGCCATTCAGACGCAACCAATGCCTCCCGAGTTCCAGGACACGCGAGCATTAGTCTTATGCAACGATTGTTCGGCAAAGAGTTCTGTCAAGTATCATTGGTTAGGTTTAAAGTGTGGCGTTTGCTCATCGTATAATACTGCGCAACTTCAGATAAGAGGTATGGCTGACGAAGCAATCGAAACGGATTTACTAGGACGGGAGGTACAGGTTGCTGAATTATCCGCTACAAGAGGTACGGGTGCAACCGAGGCGGGTGAGGGAACACGTGCTCGTGATATTAGAAGGCGTCACTCATCTAATGTCGCGCGATCGAGCATTAATCAGCCTATTACCGGACCAGAATTCGCGGACAGGCTCGCGCGTTCGGTTTCGCCGCCTGCCCATCTACTCGCCTGGAATCCACCGGCGGGCTACGCCATCATGGAGACTGAAGACGAAGATAGGGAAGATTTGCTAGGGTTTTGGAGTAGGGTCCCTCGTAGCATTGCATCGAACGAGGACGAGGATGACGACGCGGAAGCCTCGGACGATGAATCTGCTTCGTCTTCGGAAGAGGAAGACGAAGAGGAAGGAGACGATGACGACGTAGATGACTTCGAGCTGCTCGGCCACCGCTGAGCATAACGAAATCAATCGAAATAGAACCGGGTTGGGCTGGCTTATGATCGATATAGGGTTGGCGTTTCGGGTACAGCATTGTGTGCATAGCAAAGGAAATACCAGTGGGATTCAGGCAAATGGTTGGCAACACAGTACAGAGCGGCTGAGATGAAATTGGCATATTGGTTATAGAGCGGTATTCTGGTCTGTTCTGTCACGACACAAACCCCGGCGCCTACGAACTGTGGGAGAATGTTGGTGGAATTTGTATACTTTGCATACAGACAACTAAAAGCATGGCATTATCCCGTATTGTATGAATTGCACTCTATGATAGCCCTGTATCTTTTACATCAATTTGACTCAGCTGCTCGGTGAGCCTAACTAAAACTCCTTACGCCGTGCCTGTGCGTGATGCTCAAAGGCAACAATTGACCTGCTTCAGTAAACCATAGAACACAGTATATTTCATCGTCCGGCTTCCTGTGCGTACTCGGCCTTTCGTGCTTCCTTACGCAAGAATTGGACGACGTTCTAGATAGACATTAGCTTTGGACCCTGGCGGCATTAGGTACTCATAAGGTTCATACGTACCGCGAGTGCTTCCGGGTTCACGCCGTTCTCAATCATAGAGATGCATATTGACAGGGTGCGACGGTCCAGATGACAATTCTGTCATTGATTAATAAGTAATTTGACATTAACTTTATCGTCTTCCCCTTTTTGGCTTCTGGATAGAAGTTAAGGGAGAGACTTGGGGACTTACGAGGATGGTGGATATTTCGTGTAGGATGTCAACGGCTTGCTGAGCAGCCTGCTGCTTGTCGATGTCGTCTCTACCGGCACCGGGTGGCGGCATGGTGCTGAATTGATATGTTCAAGTGAAAAAGAGATTAAACTTATTTAACCAAGTATTATTTGCTTTCATAGGAGGGCGTCGTCAACAATTTACGTGGTGATGAAAGTTAGAAGTTTGGAAGGGAGACGCGTGGGGTCGCGGGGCTGAAAATTAGCGGTGACTTACAGGTACCTAATTAGGTTTCAGTGCTTGGTTGTAACTATCTCGACCTTAGAAGGTAAATAGGTAGGTTTGCGTGTTTATGAGCATAGCACACGATTAATGATATCATGAGATATTTTTCAGATAATAGCTGTTTTATGTAAAACGAAGAAAGTGCTATTGTAGGCAAATTCTAATTCAATCAGCCACAACCGATCAAGCAACAGCTCAAGCAGTAGCCAAATCAAACTCCGAACGCCTGTACCAAACACCCCTTATCCCCCATCCCACCGTCATATCACATCACGACGTTTCTCATACCTCACCCGCAGTGCTCCTTTCTCATGCCTTCATAGCCTCGACAAACAACTCCCTCATGCCCTTCAACAGCACCGCCAAATCCCTCGTCTCGTTCGTCCTCTCCAGCACCCTCTCAATCTTCTCCTTCTCAATCTTCGGCCTACAATGCCTAACATCGTAATCCCTCGAGCTCGTACTAAGTTCAAACCAGGCCTCCCGTTCCCAGTTCTTCTCATCGATATGCGTATACACGAACTTCAATCTATCCGTCTGTCCCGCGCCCTCGATCTTCAGACACAGATTCTGCATCCAGAAGTCGAGCTCGGGCACGTTGAAGCGGCTCTGCGACTCGACGTACTGCGCGTGCGCGCGTTGCGCAGCCAATCTCGCATCAATTTCTTTTTGGGTCTCGGCGATTTGTTGTTTGAGGGCGTCGCGGGTCGCTTTGTTCTTGTCGCGTTGGAGGCTGAGGGAGGCGATTGCCGCTTGCATTTCCTCGGTCTCGGCTGCTTCTTTCGAGATCATCTGCTGGTGCGTGTTCGTCTTGTGCTGGAGGATCTCCATGTCCTTTTTCTTCATGCGCTGGTCCTCTGTTTCGCGGATGCATTGTTAGTTTTGCCCTTTCTTCTCGTAGGAACGATGGTGGGGGTAGAGGTAGAGGTAGGCCGTACCTTGTAGCTCGGCGATATTCATCCTGAACTCGTTGCGCTCCTCTAGGACGCGCTTGCGCCCCTGCTCGATAAAGGCGTCGAATTTTGCACTGAACTTGGCCATGCGATCGCGCAGCTCGTCGAAACCGAAGTTGATGCTAGGTAGCGAATCCGCCATCGATGGGGCCGTTGCCGAGAGCGTTTGTCGGCCGCTGAGGCTCGATGAAAGAGAGGATTCAAATGCAGACGCCATTTTGAATCCGGCTGATCCTAGTTGATATTCAATCCGACGATGCGCTTGTGTCGTTTCTTTCGGTAAGTGATAGTGAATAGAGTATCGGTTTCAATCGTGTTGCGACAACTTGAAGCTTGTGAATTGGTGGAGAGTTCAACTTAGAAATCCCAAACCTAATTCGTGTAAATGTTTATTTTGGTTGCCGGGCGCTACTAGCCTTAAGGACCTATCTCCACTTTAGGTACTTCTTCCACTATCATATTTTTAGCCTAGGTGTAGCACAAAAGTAATAGAGACGGAAGTCACATGGCGTTTTGCCTGATAAGATAAGGTGCGAGACCAACCTTAAAGGTCTAGCTATTTCCCATTCAAGCAAGTCAGTAAGTTTTAGTCCTGGCGATTTTTCATGTTTTTTTTTAATTCATTGTCTTCCAGATGTATTGACTCGACAATCATCTTGAATATCTTGTTCAACCGGCATCAGCCGCACGATTCGGTACCTGATCTCGGGTCGCGCAGCTTTGGTTTGTCAAGCCATCGCTATGTACGGTCAACGACGGTTAGCATTCGAAACGATATTTATCGAGCCCGGCTCTCCGAATGACTGACCGTCAAGTCACCGAATCGACTATCGGACTCGCAGGACGCCTTTCACATTTACCCTATGGGTTGACTAAGGCGGAGGATCGCGGATGGCAATCCACGAGAAACTTCACCCAAAAAAGTATGTAGTTGCACTCGTTTTATTATAAATTCGCTAACAATATATGAAGCCCCCATATTCAAGGAGCTTGGCTTTCATAAAACATGGCATCCAGCTACTGGTCCTACTGGCTTACAGTATCCAGGTTCATCAGCTAGCAAAGCCTGGTATGCGAGCAAGAAACAGCAGAAATGGCTCTTGAAAGCAAATCCTGAAGCTCGCCTAGGCAATGAATTCATTTACGACGAATTACTCTCTTCAAATTCGTTGTCGCAAGCTCACGAAAATGAGCCGTGGAGCTCATCTCTCCTTGCAATAGGCGAGTTGACCGACGCTAGTGACCCGCAGTCAGTCTCCGGTGCTCCATTAGTAGCAATTGTCACAGGTGAAGCCAATGACGTCCTTCGTTTTGCGAAGCCAGGCATAGAGGAATGGCAATGGCAGAACGAAGATAACGTCTCGGTTGAGTTTAAAGACTTAACCGAGCATGATGACTCGGTGCTCTTTAAAGAGGAGTTTGCTGGGTCTATCCGCCTCCTAAAAAGCGTAGTCGATTCGAAGAGATATGATCCGACGCGCTGGATAATTGTTCAAAGGGATACCGGCACTCAAGTGTTCCAACCAGAATATCGATTAGCCCCGACGATTTCTGCATATGATGGTAAAGGAAAAATATCTCGTATTGCAGCAAACCCGCTATTCTTCATTTCAAGAGACCAAACCGGAGGCAATGTACATTTAGACGCTTCGTTCAACCCTGGTGTAAGGTCAAATCCGCCCCAACTTGGACTAATTGACGAATGTGGATTTTGGAGTATATGGGACATTGCTCATACCAGACTCAGGTCGTCTCGAAAGCCAAAGGCTCGCCTAAGAAGATGCGGACACATTGAGCAGGGTGTTTTGGATCGCCTCCCTTCAAAAGGGGCCAGGGAGTCACAATGGCACAAAATATTATGGGTTGGCTGCCCGTCAGAAGAGTCGCCAGAATTTGACATGGAGGAAGACGTGGAAACCCCGGAGGCGCACGGCTCATTTCCACAGCTTGTGCGATCAACAACTTTGCTTTTGTGCAACACAAAGCTCATTAAGTTGCTCGACCTCTCGAACAACTCGATTTTACCCGACCTGCCGTTCATTGCAGAAAGGAGTCGAGATTGCATTTTGGATGTGCATCAAAACCCGCGAGATACCCAATACTTCTTTGTCCTGACCACGTCAAAATTATTTGTGGTTAGAGCCTATTCGGCTTCGGGGCAGGAATGGGGGCAGGTACAGAAACAGTGGAAAATTATACTGGCTGTATCTCACTTGAGAGATGGCTTTGACAGAAACTTGAAGCTCACCGTCGCTCCAGGAGCTGCATTGCCCGAGCGAGCCACCTCTCTAGTCTACATTTCCTCAACCAGCAATACTCGGATCGATCTTTTCTATGTTACTATGATGAAAAGCGATCCATCGAGAGTTGCCTACCACAACGAAACTGCCGTATTAGATGCCTTCCAGCGCACGCCTGGTGAGACGGCGCCCCTGACGATATGTGTTCATCCTATACCGGTTGCCTTGAAGCCTTCGAACATGCCAACCCCATTTGCACGTAGTTGTTCCACACAGCAGATCCAATTTTACCAACTTGCTGTTTTGAGAAGGGACATGTGCCTCATTTCTTCGCTCTGCGTATCTACGTTTTCTTCGCCAATTGACCAGATCGGTTGTCCAGACTGCAAAGTGACTCGGACGAGAGATCTGGCAAAGGAAAGAAAAAGGGCGTTAAGAGAAATTTCTGCACGCTTCGTGGTCCCAGACGATGCCGTCATAGCTGGTGATGAAGGTGAACACCATCCAGCCATTAGTCCAACCGTCTCTCTATGGACGGTTACACGAAAACCTGTCGGAGTATTCTATGAATTCCTCTATGCATTTTTCAGTGAACTCCAGGAACACCAAGAATTGCCTGCCAGAGATGAAGAGTTTGGTTATAACCCATTTGACGACGTTCATATCGCTATTGAACGAATGATCGAAGATGGGGATATGCCAGCTACTACCATGTAAGCTGAATCACCCATATCTTTTGATTTCTTCCGAACTAAATGTGTCCACAGTTTTCAAATGATCGAGAACTTACGATTACCCAACGATATGAGTCTTGCGGCTTCCGACTGGAGGCTTGAAATGGAACGACTCGGGCGCGCCCATTCGAATGTGGGATTATTGGCATTCGATCGACCACACATCCAGGTAATCAAAACAGCAAATTCGCTAGATGATCTGCATTCTGCGATCATGATTACAATGGCGGATGCGAATTTTAATGAGAGAGAAGACCAGATCCAAGAGATGCGATCAACAGTATTTCGCCAGATAGCCTGCGATGTTTATCTGTCTCTCTTCGGGCTGGTGCACCGCCAAGTAGATCACCAAGTAGATTTGAACGAATCTCAGCAAACTCTTGCACATGACCTCGACAATATGGTCATTGATAGCCAGCAAGGAAGCCGAGCCGGAAGTGTAGCGAGGTCCCAATCCGAGATGTCTACCACAAGTTCAATAGGGTCAAAAACGGAAAACTCACCGGAAGAAGATCCGGCCATGACACTACTAAGGTCATACACAGGAACCGGAAAATTCGTATCTACAAAAAGCACTGAGCTTCTAGATAAATGGCAAATCGGGGCCAGTCCAAATGAGTATATATTTGATCTTGACAGAGATCAGGAGGTGACTCCCGGCATGCAAAAGCGGGCGAAGAGGCTAGCCCGCGAAAATCGAAAGCGTCGGCGAGCCGAAACACTGCTCCAGGTACACAAGGACCAAGAGCCAAGTCTACCCGCGACACAGCCAGCACCTCATACCCACTTCTCTAGCCAACACAGTCAGCCCGTCAGCGGCTTCTCAAGCCAGCCTATCAGATCGGAACCGTTACACACCATGTCTCAGCCGATGGCTGGCATATTTGGTCGGAGAGATGAGAGACCGAAAAAGAAAGTAAAAAAACGGAAAGGCGGGTTCTAGCAGATGACAAACGCGGACTCATTAATTTTCCATCAATCTTCGTGGACTGGTATGTGTGAGTCATATTCTAATTACCTATGAAAAGGAGTTAGGCCACATACTATGAGAACGGAGTTTTATGTTGGATTAATATGATATATTCTCTCCAAGTTCAAAGTTATAACTATTAGTTATTGTTGTCGATAGTGTGCAAAAGTTTGGCAAAGAATGACCAAATTTTGGAGATAGTATCATTATTCAATGTTTGAATTTAATGTTGAAAAGTTATGAGTTCCATCACATGTGCAGTTCAGACGGCAAGGACACAGAAGGAATCTAAATTAAAATCTAATAATCGCGTTTGCTGCTTCCCGAGATTCTGTATGAAGCCTCAATTAAACCAAATTTATTTTGTGGATGATTTCATCGTAGCTGCCGTAGCTGCCCGCACCTCCAACCAACGTATATGCAATTACCCGATCGCCTAACATCTCTTCATTTCAACAAGGCACAAGATTTCTATTTCAACTCAGGATATCCTGCTAAGTTCAGGTCAAGTTCTCTTTTCCATCATCATTCTTCCATCTGACTATTTCTCATAACTCCGACCCTAAGATTCATGTTTGCGAGATGTCTTGTCATGCTGAGCACGAAGATCACGGCGGTCACGGCCACGATCACCATGACCATGAACATGACCACACGGATGATATTACGCCGGCGCTGCAATATAGCTTATATGAATACATTAATTTCGATGGGATTAGCACTCTGAATGAAGCACATCAAGACTCTGGGAAAGCTATAGTCAAGAAGACGTGGGCCGAGCGCTTGGAAACGGAACCGGAGCTTGAGAGCGATGCCGATGAACAGCTCCTTATGACAGTGCCGTGAGTATACCATCCCAAATTCTTTTGACTCCTTTCATCTTTTTGATATATTCGGCGATTGAATTGCGTGTTGAAATATGTATTTCTACTCATTCTATATTCTATTTGTATATATTCTATATAAGTTCCAATGTAACTCACCACATCACCTATAGATTCACAGGGCAAGTCAAATTACACTCCATCCTCCTCCGCACATCTCCCTCGGACAGCGCTCCACGCACCCTCAAGCTCTTCATCAACCGCGACTGCCTAGATTTCGAAACCGCGGAGGAGCTCCAGCCAACACAGATCATAGAGCTATCTCAAACCTCCGACATCCAAGAGCTGCCTGTGAAGCGTGCCCTCTTTAGCAAGGTCCGTCATCTGTCACTATTTTTTGAGGATAACTTCGGGGATGATGATGAAGATACTACTAGAGTTAGCTATATTGGATTTAAGGGCGAGTGGATGCAGCTCGGACGAGCGCCTAGCCAGATCTTGTATGAGGCGGCACCTAACCCGAATGATCATTCACTTAAGGGAACGAACGTGAATCGTATGGGCAGTGGTATTGGTCGGGGGGCTTGAGAATGAGGATAGGTGATGTGATGTTGAAGCTAATATTATGATGTGGTAAAAGGGGGTTTATTAGGTAGATGGTTCACTTCGTCTTGGTCTATGGCATCAATATGTCGTCGCGAGTTCTTGTATTATTTTCTCATCTAATAGTTCATGTTGTCACATGAAATCTTCCTCCCAATCCGCAGACCTGTTCTGGTTACTTGACGCCTCCATGTTTTCCTCCGTGAAGAGATCGTCATAAGCGTGATCCTTTTGCCACTTCTTCTCCTGTCTCTCCTTCATCACTTTGGCCTCTTCCTTCCGCTATAATCTAGTGTTAATCTAACATGTCTCGGGAAGGAAATAGTGGACCTTACCCGTTGTAATTGCGCAGCCTGATCTCTCTTCCTTAACTCTCTGCGATGATCCTCCCTCTCTTGCTGAAGGTCGGGGTGCTGTTCAACCTTGGTTTTATTGAGGCGGTTGATTATGACATTCTCTCGAGCGGGTACCAGGATCTTCTTAACTCTGCGTTGGTCCTTGAAGCTCACTTGTCCAACAGCCATGCTCCCATCTTTCTTTAGATTAGACCATGGTGTGTAAATGACAGTGATATTGTCCTTCTTATTGCCCTCGATAGAATTGGCCTTGGTCAATTGGGCGAGGTCCGTTAAGAGATCCTGTGGTATGTCGTCCCATGTGTCGCCCTCATTGAGTCTGAGGTAGATGTGTGCGCTCGAGAGTTTGTCTACGTGAAACTGCCCGTGATAACCACTATCGCATGAGACTCAAGAACATTTCTTAATACGCAACTTGACAACTTGGAAGGATTTCATACCCTAATGAGAAAATATGAATTTCGATAGGCTCAGGTATGATTTTTGCGAGTTGGTACTTACCAGACGTCTTCTTCCCAGCCATATTTAATCAACTCCTCATCTTCACAAAATTGTTAGCATCTTCGCTAGGCCTGACCCGACTTATACTGGGGATTGGGGATCGAGAGGTTCACCCACTCTCGAATTTGTCCTTTCCAACGTAGACGAACGCAGGCGGATCCACAACATTCGATTTGAAATAATAAACCATCTTGTCGATTATTAAAGAATTGTTAATTGAGAATAAACAAGATTGTTTGAAAAGAGAGTTTACAAATAGAAGAAATCTCATAGGCTTTCGACAGCTGCGAAGTTCTTTCCCCATTGCCAAGTCTAAGCCGGAGCTTAGGTCCACCGATGGTACGTACCTTTGTACCTTTTTTGCGCCGTGAATTTCCCGAAAAGTGCGCCCATCAAAGGACCCACCCGAATTTTTCAACGGCAAAATTGAAGCTCTCAATCATCATCGGTATTCTCAGCGTCACTCCAAACGGCCGCAATCGCGGCTAGCATACCGATCTAGACGCACGAATCAAATTAGGAGCCCATTCTCCAAATACAAAGCGAATTGGGCTCACCCGACTGAGCTCCCGGCGACAATGGCTTCACTCCAGCCAACCCGCTGGGCAGCCTCCGCCCTCCGCCAAACCTCATCCCCCTCCCTCCTCTCCCTCAGCAGCACTCCGCGAGTCCTGATAACCGAACGCCACACCCTCCTCCCACGCACCGCCCGCCGCGGCGTCAAATACGGGTGGACAACCCTGAACCCTCGAGCGCGCCCAAAACGCTTCAACCAAGAATCCTCCGGTCTCCCGGCGCCAACAACCGGTCCCAAAGCCGCCCTAGAGCGCAAAGCGCAGTCGACTCCCCTCCGGACAGGTGTCCTAGCAATCAAGAAGGGCGTGTCGGCGATGTACAGCGCGAAGGGGCGGAGGATGCCGTGCACGATTTTGCAGATGGACCAGGTGCAAGTGGTCGCCGCGAAGACGCGCGAGAAGAACGGGTATTGGGCCGTGCAGCTCGGGTGCGGGCAGAAGGAGCCGCGGAACGTGGCGGCGCCGCAGCTTGGGTACTATGAGGCTAAAGGTGTCTCTCCGAAGCGGCATTTGGCTGAGTTTAAGGTGCGTGGGGAGGAGGGTTTGTTACCGGTCGGTGTCCAGCTGCAGCCGGATTGGTTTAAGGTTGGCCAGTATGTGGATGCGAGGAGTAACAGTAGGGGTATGGGGTTTGCGGGTGGTATGAAGAGGCACGGGTTCGCGGGTCAGGAGGCTAGTCATGGTAACTCGAAGAATCACCGTACGATCGGTACGTCGGGTCCTAGTCAGGGTGGTGGTTCGCGTGTGCATCCCGGCAAGAAGATGCCGGGGCGCATGGGTAACGAGAGGGTGACGATCCAGAACCTGGAGGTGTTAAAGGTGGACAACGAGATGGGAATTGTGGTTATCAACGGCCACGTTGCGGGTCCTAAAGGCTGTCTAGTCCAGATCGCGGATGCCATCAAGAAGCCGCCGCCGCCATCCACATTCATCGAGAAGTCGAAGAGGATATTGCTGGAGCGGAACCCGGATCACGAGGCTAAGTTGCAGTCTGCGCGCGAGGCGCATCTGGAGCTTAAGGAGATGAGGAAGGAGCGCAGAATAGTAGATGTGATGTCCATGACACGCAAGATGGCTATAACTGCGTAAATAGTATATACAGTTTGTACTATATGTAATGTTGTACACGAAGTATCCTCTCGACGAATACTGAAAGTTCATGGCGGAGTATCTCCTCCGTATCGTTTGCCTTGTCTCCCTTTTTTTTTACCCCAGACCACATACTAGAGACAGTATATGCCATATCGCGATATCAAAATCATTCATACCAGCATTGAGCCGAGTCTCGCTACCTAGCATTTCCCCATGTCCACCTGATTGGTCTTACTAGGAGATGCTCATGATTTGAGCATTAATGTAGCATATTCCCCCGTTCTCGTAGGCTTGACAAGGGGAGTACTAATCCAGCTAGCCATAGTAAACGTTTCGAACTCCCAAGTCCTATCCCATTCATTTAAGCTGCTGTCTAAACCCCCTCGTCGCCTCCTCCTTCTCATCCTCATCCATCGGGAACGCCGCGATAGCCCTGAACGGGTCATCCCCATCCAGCAAATCTATCTTCCTCCCATCAGGCGTCTCGAGACTCCACTCAGTCGTCTCGAAGACGCCGCGGGCGGTGGGTCGCGCGCTCGTGAAGCGCATGACGGCCGTGGCGCGGGTGCCCTTCACGGGAAACCGGATGTCGATGCGGCCCCGCAGTTGGTTCATCTGCCCCGATATCCACGGGATCTGGTGCTTGAAGTATATCTCGTCGCCGAGGTACTCGCGCGCTTTCTGGTTCGTGCGCAGTGCGTAGAGCGTCGAGGCGACGACTGGGCTGGAGAGCTTTTGGTAGTTGAAGATGGCGACGCTGGAGGCGGCGATGATGGCGAGGAAGACGGGGAAGGTGCGTGCCCATTTGAAGGTTTGGATATCTGCGGCCGGGGTTATCAGTACGTCGTGTATATATGAAAGGCATAATTGTCAGAGGGACGAACTTGGGAGTTCTCGATCTGGACGCCTCTCCATGAGAGGTCCATCGCCAGGTTTGGGCGCTGAGACTAACGTCCGTCGTTGTATTTGATTCCTAGCAGTAGTGGCAGACTGATTTCTAAATGACAAGAACGCCCTCCGGCGCACTAATCTAGACCACATTTTGACGTCAATCGACCTTGGAGTTTCCCAAGATCTTTCGCTCTTGATCTTGAAATATTTCCTAGAGCTTCATCCCACCAAGAATCATACCATGTCGGTACGTACCTTAATCCCGGACGGCGGAACAAACTTCAAAGTGGAGACATATCTAGCCACAGGAAAGCACAAGCCACTTTCTTTATCTAATCGACATTCAATTAGGCGAGGCTTGATCCACCCCTGTCAATTAGGGCAACATCAAAATTTCCCAACCCACCAATTTCATTTCACTCGATTTTAACTTCCTAGAACTGTGAAACCGCCAAACTTCATCAAATCTTCGTCTTCGACTTTTATCCGACAACACCCAACACCACCGACAAAATGACGAAGGTTAACTCTGGTAAGCTTAATATCCCGTTGAATTGTGCTTGGAATGAATATTCTGGCTCAATTCGGTTCCAATTAAACCACATGATGCTGACGGATTTGTCTCGACAGGTATCGCCAGCTCTCGACGAAAGTCGAGAAAGGCTCACTTCAGCGCCGGTTCCGGTGAGCGCCGTACCATCATGAGCGCTCCCCTCAGCAAGGAGCTCCGTGAGAAGTACAACGTAAGCTTTATCCTCTCAATCTCGTCCTGGAAAACTTTTCTAACGTGAAACCCATCATATAGGTCCGCAGCATCCCCATCCGCAAGGACGACGAGGTCACCATCGTCCGAGGCACCAACAAGGGCCGTGATGGCAAGGTCACCTCCGTGTACCGTCTCAAGTACGTCGTCCACATCGAGCGCGTCACCCGCGAGAAGGCCTCCGGCCAGTCCGTCCCTCTCGGCATCCACCCCAGCAAGGTCGTCATCACCAAGTTGAAGCTTGATAAGGACCGTGAGAACATCCTAGAGCGCATCAAGGTTGGCCGCGAGCTTCGATCTAAGGGCAAGGCCGCTGCCAAATAGATCGACCTAGCGCATCGCATTTGAAACCCATCCTACCTTTTCTTCGGTTAAAATACCAACCAGCCTGGCGAAAGGGGGGAAAGATACCCGTTCGTAAATTCTTGGAATGAATCTACGAGGTCCACGACGGGAAACAACGGAATATGGCGTCTAACGGGGGAGGGTAAAAAGTTCCCCGTCATCATCGAGGGACATGACGGGTCGGTATTTGCTTGCATGATGACTCGACGAATCAGCATATAGATGCGGCGACACTACCGAATGAAAAGAACAATTGCATGCACACAATGGCCGTTTCACTCTGTGAAATGTTCCATGGGAGGTTCTTCCCGAAGTCTTGCTCCGTATCGTAGCTCTACGTGTGTGGTATTGTGTTGTATTATTGCAACCGCTGAACGAACTCACATCTGGATCTAGGAAACCCCTATCTATTCACACGTACCTACCTAGGTGCCAAGGAAGATGGACAAGACTTCCTTACCTACATGAGAGATTATCCCAGCGCAGATATCCTGCCAAAGTACTCGGGTAAGTAGATAATTCTCCGTAAGCAATCCACCATCACTCCTATCTACATCTATTATATACAAGACAAGGCCTTGTAAGAAATGTATTTAGTCCGCCAGGATATCTCCGCGTCAACTTCAACCCATTGGTTTTCGAGGTATACGACTGGCGAAGAGAAAAGCAAGCGTAGGGGATATATATGAATCACCCCATTCTTCGCCCCCTCGCCTGCAGACTGTCAACCGGTAGATGTTCATCGATGAGGTTGGGAGTTTGATGGTGAGGTACACTTTTCCATATTCACAATAAAAGAGATACCTAAAGAGGTCAAATCAGAGTTCCCAAAGAGATCCATTAGAATGCACTTATCCTAGTTTACTTACTTACCTACTTCTAAGTCATCCTATCATTCTCAAACGTAGCTGCCACCAATTACTTACAACACGGAAAAGTGGTGGTATCATTCGCCCAAACCATTGGTGTATTAAGGTCGATACCATCATGATATAGGCAATAGACTATAAAGGCGAGGAATAAATTGACAATCTAGAGTAACACTAACTTCCTCCCTCCCTTCATCACACCTCCCCTAACATCGTATAATAAACCCGGGTCCCGAATCGCAGCAACCCGCACATCTGCCTTCGTCACCAGTCAATATTTTTCCAGTTCGCAGTTGACCTTGGATAGTAACGACGACAAAAGAAGAAATGAAAAGAGAATTAAAAAAAATGCTGGCTTGGACCAACATGTTTGTGAAAAAAGGGGTCCCCGGTAGAGACAAGAAGTGAAGAGAAAAAAGAAAACACTACTCGGCTAAGTTGAATCCTTATTCATATCATCGGCCGATTTCTCAAAGTAATAAACCTTGATCATACTGTCATGACTCTAATAAGATTTTTGCTGATAGAGCTGCTTTTCTTCGGTTGTCGCGAAGCAGGCAAAGACGAGTATGACAGTTGGGCTATTACCAGTCTGAGCCAATAACTCCACGTCGCTCAGCATCGCGGAGCATGCGCTCCTGAATATCCTTCAACGGATCGTACTCCTCCGAGCGAGTTTCGCTCGGGCGACGGTTCTCGCCTACTTTCTCCGCAGATAGATGAGAACTAGCACGGTCCGCTGTCTTACTTCCTTCCGGCGAGGCCTGGGGCGCGGGTCCATTCGCGTTGGAGATTGTCGGGCCAAGGGATGCTGCCGCGTGACCATGATACTGAGGCAAATATGCCGTAGCCGTTGTCGAAGATACTGCACTAGGCAGTGCGGCCCCGCTCGTCGATCCTCTCTTCAGCATAGTGTGCCAGAGTTCATTGCCAGATCTGCTGCTACAGAATATCAGTTGCTGCATACACGTTGATTCATATCTACATAGTCACATACCTAGATCTTTCGATCGTTTGGCGACCAATTTTGCTCTGCTTCGTCTTAGAGGCAAGATCGTCCGGCAACTTTTCTTCCGCCGACAAGCTCACGTCTCCCATCCACTTAGATAAATTCTTAGTAACTTCAATGCTCTTCTCCGTTCGGGGAGCCGACAGTGAAGGCCTGGATGCCGTAGATTCACGTTGAGTAGCATCCTTTGGTGCTACAATTGGGATCGCTTTGCTCACCCTATGACCTGACTCTTTCGTGCGCGTACCTTGAAGTCCACGAGTAGAGTTGAATGGGTCGATTTCTGAAAACGCGGCAGTTGTCATTAACTGTTGATGGTGGATGGGTTGGGCTGAAGCCCCATTAGCCTTCACCGGAGAGGGCGGGTAAAAATCCTTTCCATCAAACTTCGGCAGGCCAACTCCATTGGCGCCTGGGAAGTGACCCCAATAATTGCTTCGTGCCTTCTTCTCCTCCTCTGTCAATGGTCGTGAATACACATAATCATCGGCATGAGCCGTGTGTGGGTTTAATCCTCGTGGTAGCGACCCGATGAGGTATGGCTGAGAATAGCCACCAGGAACAGGGTTCACAGGCGACAATTGGGTATTCGCCGAGAGTAAGCCATTGTTCAAATACATGCCGGGGGCGCATGTGTTATTCCATTCACTTCGTCGATCAGAAGGTGGAACTCCAACAGTTGGCAATCCCACTGGCAGTCTGGCCTGCAGTCCAGAATCATCACACCGGGGTGTATAGGCAGGCTTCAGGCCAGGCTTAGACTTAGGCACAACAGAAGCATTGCCAAGTAGACCAGTGCCTTTCTCTCCCCTAGACTTTTCTAACGCTTCGACCTTCTCGCCGACCATGTTCTCCACGTACTGCTCTATGTTAGAGTTTATGCCGATAGCATGTCGGTTTCTCTTTCTGTTGCTCGACATCGAAGCACCTCGTTCGTAAGAATGGAAATTTGCCTGTCCTCTGCCACGAGACTGAGTACTCATTGAGCTGTTACGAGAATCATTGTGTCCTCTGCGACTTCTAGCGCTTGAGCGTCCCGAGTGTACGACAGGGTGCTGCGGGTAGTGGAGAGCTTCGAACTTAGATTGCATGTCATAATTGTACTCGAACTCTTTCACGCTCTTCTCAAGCTTTTGTACCTCTTGTGCAACCCATTTCTCGTCGATTTGATGTTTGTTGAACTGCTGTTGGTCCTTGTAATACTTCAAAGAAGTTCGGAGAGACTCAAGCTGACGTTTGGTTATCTCACTCGGTCGAATTGATGTGATATGAGGAGTAAACCCGGGAGCAACCGCGGACGATTGTTGTAGTTGGTTATTGTGGCTACTAAGGGGGGGACAAACCGCTGGCGAAGCGACAGGAGTAAACATGGGGGTCGCAGGTGATAATTGACCCATAGAGGCCGCGTGGGCATTGGCAAAGGCAGGGTGTCCACTCATACCCGGTGGAAAGTAAGGGCTCGTTAGGACCATAGGCATAGCACCTTGGGTTGGCCCATATCCCGGAGGGTAGATCACATTTCCGTTGTGATAGAAAGGCCTATTGGAATCCGTCTCACTCCGAGGCGCAATCTTGATCGGTGCCGGCCTCGGCTTCTTATCACCGGCGCCGTCCTGACTCTTCAGAGTCTTTTCTGTGTCCTCCAATTCTTGTTGGATCTGAGATGACACAGGTTGTCTACCTTGCCAATGAGCGGGGATGCCGTACGCCATTGGCAATCCATGAGGGAAATACAGGGGCATCGGTACACCCAAGTGATGATGGATGAGCTGAGGGTGGCCGGTCAGAGGAGGCGAAATCAGGGGATGAGGGAAGGTAGTGCCAATCCCATTGCTGGAAGTAGACTTCTCGTCTTTAGACGTCTCTGTTGAGTCTGGTCCGACAAGGGCGGATCGCTCCTTGTCCCATTTCGCTGTAGGCGATACTGAACCACGGGTGTTGGGAACAATTCTACCCCCGGCGGTTACTCTAACGTGAGTCGGTGATACGACAGCCTTGAAAAAGCGTTGGAAACCTTCGCTCTTTTGGGCTCCGAGACCTATGGGAGCTGATACCGGTTCTGTAGAATTAATCTCGGAACCAGTGCGGCCTCGGTACTGCCACTGACTGTGTTGGCGCGACTTCTTTCCTTGGAAAATTACCTCGTCGCTCTCTGCTGACGAAGAAATATCTTCATTCGCCTTCTTGGGGCGTCGATCCTTGGCAGACGACATGTTGCCGCCATTCGGGTCCTTGGCTAGATCGGCGAAGTTAGTTAAAAGAAGAAAGTTCTAGATTCGCAAGGTACAGGTACAGAGCATAAATCATATCTAAGGTATGAGAAGAAGGGGAATAGTCAAGTTGGGCCGCATAGAAAGGTTTGCAGCTCATAATGAGAGGAGAAGGAGAAGGTTATACATACCAGCTGTGCCGCCTGATTGGAGTTTGTCTAGGATGCGACGAGGGAGCTCTTCTCTGAGCTTGAGCAGCTCCTCTCTACTGTACACACGAGGATCCATCAAGTGGCCGATATGTACGTCAACGAGGGCAAGACGATTCCGATAAAGACAGTACTCGTAGAATGTTCAAAACCGCGCCTCTAGCGAACGAGACAAAATCTTAGACAAGAGACAGTGTCACAATCTGTACACGAGTGATGTTAGCTGGATCTTATTTTGCATCGCGTTTGCGAAGCTCAAGACAGGTGATTTGACGAGGCGACGGGAATATAGGTTATTTGGTACTGGAAATATTCGGCTGTGGTAATCAAACTACAGTTATCACCACTTCCAAGACGCTGCTTGGTAAATATGCGTGTTTGATGAAGATTATGATGATATTATTTCAAAGGAGAAATGATGTCGGGGTGGGAGGCATGTTTGATGAGCAGCACAGAGGCTACATATATTCGATTTGATGGCTGAGGGGAGCGGAAGGGAATAACGAGATAGAACATACCTGTATTACAGTAGAGAAACCTCAATGGCTGGTATTCTATATCAAATTATCAATACTGCGTACTAATGATGCTGATCGGGGAATAAGAAATAATGGATGGGAGTTGTGAAGTTGGGAGTGGGATGGCGGATGAGGAAAAATGAAGGTTTCTGGGAAGATGAAGATGGGTAATTGAAAAATATCGGTAGCCTGAGAATACCGAAGCTCCTTGGCATGCTTGTAGGCTGTGTCCGGTTCTGGGCTTTCATACGACGTTCGATCGTGAGGTCGGAGATGGTCGTGATCGGGGAGTCGTTTGGAGGAGGCGGATGGGCTATGTAGGCGAAACGTGTATGATGATAACTAACGGAAGACGGTACTTACAAACCAAAATGCCAAACGAACGAAAGACGGGAGCTATCAAGCAAGCAGTGAGCGTGCAAGATCTTTGGGACAGATCCGTGAAGGCTATTCGGAAGCGTTAACAAGAGGTGAGCGAGGATGTTGGGTGGAGGTTTTGTACAAGACCAGAATGTAGTGAGAGCTCCAAGGTTACCGAAGAACGAAAACAAGAAGTTGGGAGAAAGAAAAGTAGAAAGATTGTAATTTCCTCGTAGAAGTAGAAAAGAAAGCGGTAGGGTGAACACCGTAAGACGTACCTTCCCAAGAAAAAAAATTGTTCACTACCATAAATTTGGCAACTACCCCATTGCTATAACGGAAGGCACCATGATATCAACCGTAGCTCCTTCCATATATATGTTCAAATGTAATGGCAACAGCTGGCGACACGCCTAGCACATATATACCGTCAAAGTTCCTTCCTCGTTCAACATAGTTGCCTGAATGCCTAGCGAAGAACATTTGAACACAAAAATAAACAGCGAATGCCATCAAAACCCTACTTTATACACGCACTCAACAGGTATTCGACAAATATGGGGATATATGTACCTACATATCAATATTCAAGCATAACACTAAGCGGCGCGCAACTCAACGCAAAGATTGTGATCATGTGTGGTTATGCCCCTAATAACGTATGGTATATTTAATCAACCCTACGAGGGTCAAAGGACAATACTCGTGGATGCGGAACTAGTATTTTAACATTGATTAATCATTGAATGTCGTTCCACGCATTGAGTATTCGCATATTTGCATCAACTTTTCTATCTGCATCTAGGTAGACACTAGTTGCGGCCTCCCTCTCCTATCAGGGGAAAATGGGTTAGCAATAGATAATCAACGTCCAAACTTCAAACATTTTCAAGCAGGGTCAATCGCAACGAATATAACAGTGCCTAGATCATGGCTTTACCCTAACACAGTAACTAGGTACTACCATATAAAGCCCCATATGTCACATAAATGAGATAACCTTGAGGTTGTTGTAGGAAAGAGATGAGGTTTCATAATACTATGAGATAGATATACATATAAATGAACAAATACACCTTACTTTGACAACCTTATGGATTTTCAAGCCGACGTATACTTTGTACTAATGAACAAAATGTTCGAGAGAAAAAAAAACGTCAAGATACCCCTTGCGAGTGACAACGTATAAACGCCAAATCGACAAGTAGGAAAGATACTCGTAACTCCAGTATCCCAAAAAATTATCCAAGAAGACGACCGAAAACCAAGCATTCAATAAGAGATGTCGTGAATTAGGTAAGACCTAGGGAAGCAACGGCGCTGTGAACTCCGGAGAGAACCGACAACCGAAATGATGGGATTTAGACCCGACGAGGTTTACTCCGGGCTCGTACTTGTGACATGCGTGTACCAGATCTTATGAGATTTGACTAACAATCATTAGGTGACATGTGCGTATGATGTGGTCCGGAATGCTAGGAATTTTTAAACGCCTTACCTACGCCATTCTCGATACAAATGGGCTTCAAGGGGTTTATGATAAGCTGCCCCTTGAATGAGGATGCTGAAACCATCACGTATTTGTGATATTTCGGTTATTATCAGGGCTCGGAGGGTTCGGAGTCGGCGGTTCTGGCTGAGGTGGCGGTTGGGGCTTGTGCTCCAGACAGCCGGCTACCTCCCTAGCGTCGTCCACTGACTGGAAATTTTTATTGGGCTCTGATTGCCCATAGCTCAGGTAGAAAGTCATCGTGGTTCTTGTTCTTGATATGTAATACGTAAACTTAAAATATGTAGGTATGCTCGCTATCTTGAGCGTCGACGATAGCGATATGTAACGAAGAGTATGGTCGTCTAACGGGATGTTCGGTGGCAATTCGTCTCTCAAAGGATCGTCGCAAAAAAGGCACGGGAATCAACTCTTTAAAAGAACTTCGTAACCACCACATCTTTTAGAACCCATCCTCTTCAGAGCAAACCCCCCCACCCCCAACCTCCGGGCCGACACCGTTCTAGATCCTTGATAGCTATTGGGCACGGTCATTGAATGTCGAAGAGTCACGCCTTCCTTTCTTGCTTGCGGTCGACATATACCTATGAGATTGTTTACCGACCCACACACGTGGTGATAGATCGGCATTGAAACCTTCTCAGAGTTTGATTCTCGGTTAGGTGATGGTGTCTTCATCTCGAGACAGCTTCGAAGATTACCTAGCTAGGCACTGGGCAGATGACGCCTCAGCGCACAGGCTCCCGAACGTAACCGCCCAAGCGGCCTCCTGGGTGCGTGCTTTCGTCTCCCTGACGAAAGCTAGCGGGCAGGGGTTCCAAGCGACTGGTGCAACCTTGTAGCTTCTAAATCAAGGTCAATCTGATCACAGGTTATCATGAAAATCACGTATGCACACGGGCTACCTCCCACGCCGCCGACCTCGCTGCAACCATCCCAAAGGGAGGTCCGGTGACGTTCGGAGGGTTACGACATATGTATAACAAAAGGCTGATATCGTCGAATCAAGGACCCGACTTCCACCTGACTCGAATGCGGTTCATGGTGTATATATGGCATATATGGCCTATGTGGTATATTTGGTATGTTCTGGCATATTCGGTAGTATGCTGTAGTATATTTTTGGCGACAGCCTGAGCTATACAGCCAAGAATTCGGTTTGAATTGATCGGAAGTGCCCATCTGGTAAGTTTCGGAGAAGCGAAGCCGTGCCCCAGATCAGTTGAGCGAAGGAGCGTCAATGGGGTCTGGCCCAAGGACAACCTGGATGGACGGGCAATATCGAGGTTCTACTACCATAGACCCCATAGTACATCGCATCGGCCACGCGCTACCACGGTGATCTCATTGACAAGGGCGTATTTTTTGACGGGTAGCGGTTAGGGCAGCCTACCCGGCGTAGCTCGCCTGGGTTCACATTCTGGCCTGTGCCGTGCCAAGTCGTGTACGTATGTTTCAGAGTAATCAGTCGGTGGGACCTTTACCACGATCGCCAGGACCAATGCGCGTGGTCCTGTAGGCTATACTGCATGGCAGACGACAATCCCAGCACCGCATCGCGGGAGGTGTCGCTAGGCTCTGCACGCCAGGGCGGGTAGCCTAATATCGAAAGTCAGCCGCATGCCGGGAATGGCTGGCTGTCAGACTTTGGACACCGTTGCCGGTTTTCTGGAACTGTTCCTTTGCTCTCTGGAGTTTAGGTGAGCCAAACTTAAGCCTCCCAGCGTAGCCTCTCTCCATATTGAATTCATCCGGGCGGTAGCGAGGTAGCGAGGTAGCCGCCTAAGCAACAGTTAACTAACCACCTTCTACGGTAGGTAGGTAGCGGTAGCACAGCATATAGCATACATAGGTAGCGTAACCGTTTCGAAAAGGAAGAATTCATCCCTAATACCCCCTATCCCAGCAGTAGTCCCAGTAGTAGTCCCATTTAGGGTGCCCAACAACCTGGCTGGGCGACTTGGAGCTTTTTTAGAGCCCGGACATGGAACATTAGACCCGACAGAGACGGTCTGAGGGCTCGAATTCGTAAAGCGTCATGCTTCCAGGTTTGTCTTGATATGGAGACTGATCCCGAAGATAGCGTGTCGCATAAAATACATACCTAGGTAGCTTGGGTCAACTGATATCGTCAATAATATCTTACATATGCTATGTAAGCTGTATATCCCAAAAGGTCAAAAGGTGAACGAATATGGATGTGTGGGATGTAAGTCGGTATGCGGTTGGTGGGTATATTGATATGCATCAGCCAGTAGCGTGTTAGGGTCTCAGGTATGGCATTGGGGCAGCACGGGCAGCACTTGGGATAGAAAATCCGATCAGTCGCATCAAACGCGAGTAATGTTCGCGCGCATTTTACGTGCAGCAGTACCTCGAGTGGATCCATATACATACATACTCAAGTGCTTATCGAATTACGGGTACACACAGGGCAATTACGGATCCGTGCATGAGGGTACATTTCGGTTAACCCTTTTCTGTTTCCTGTTGCTTCCCTTTTGCTTTTTTTTTCTGTAGTACTATAGTAGTTATAGTAGTAGGTACTATGAATGTCATTAATGCGGATGGCGGGTAGGGCAGTTGCGTCGCTAAGTTTACCAACCTAACCCATCCCCAACCCGGCGGAACGTCAAATCCAGCAGTAACGCCTGGATAAGGTTTTGGGATCACCTGGGCGGGGTACAGAGAAAACGACGTGCGAATAGGAGAAAATGTGAAGTACCGGCCGTGGAATGTGTTCGGTAGGTGTACCTGCTGCAGTGTTAATGCTGAGAGTTTAAGTTATCCCTGTAAGCTTGTGGCCATCTTATAGGCATACATCCACGATATCAAGCCAGATCAAGCTAGCAGGCTCTTGCTTGCAGTTTCTCTGCAGTTTCTTGCAGGAGTCGCCCACCTTGGGTCAATGCATGGGCTATGATAGGCCTGTGATAGGCCTTGACTCGTTATCCCCTACCGCACCTTCCCATACATCCCTATACCTAGCACTCTCTGTCATACCCAGCACCCTACCCCTCAGCCGGCCAATCCCCGCGACCCCTCGATGCCTTACTCACTAGTTCCCCACTAAAGCTCGCTAGGTTCCAGGGATGTTCAGGGTTGCTAGATGTACATAACCGAAAGCGTAGGGCTGCGTTCGAGGAATCCGAGCACTTGGAAGACACACACAAGACAAGAAACGCAGACCGCATACACTACCAAACTTCAACACTCGCTTGTGTGCCTCGGTATCTGCGCCTATAATCAACTCCCACAAACTAACACTGTTCCTAGTCGCTTACCTAGGTAGTAAGATCGTTAGCGCAAAACAGAATGTGCGCCATTGCCGAGGGGAAAACGGGGAAAACGGGGATATGGGGACATGGGGGACGATTCATTCCTCATCCATATGGATCTCGTACATCTTGTCTCCTCCGTCCTTGTCACCCCAGACAGCCTAGAATCACATCTACACTAGAATCCTTCAGATCTCAAACTATAAACCACCAAAACCAAAACCGAAACCGGTGACTGACGATTATAACCAAAACCAAGAATTGACCTGAGACGTCACAACTACACTTAAGGCTTCAAATAATCACAAATTTGAAAAAGAGAGTCAAATAATACGGCCCGACCAACCATTATCAAAACAGGGAATCCGAATCCGAGATCCGAGAGGAATAAGAAATCGCGATATGGCACCTCTTACTCCACACTGGGTCCAGCCCTCTCACTCCGACGTCCAGGAGGTGATCATCAACGCGCATGAATTCACATCCAAGAGCCTGTCCAGAATCTCGCTACCTCCCTTTGGGCTATTTGCGAAGATGGACTTCCCACCATGCACACTTGCCCCGGAACCGACATACGCCACCGTTCAATGCGGCCGAGATAAGCACCTGAACTTGAACAGCGATCTGCTGTACATCAACCACTCGTGCGAGCCCTCCCTCATCTTCGATACAGCCACTCAGAATATAGTCGCGGGACCTAATGGTCTCCGCGTCGGCGAAGAGCTTACCGTCCGTTGAGCCCACCCTACCCACCATACTCACCTACCTACCTAGATACCTAGAGGTGAGCCCGTCCTTTCCGTCCCGCCCAAAGCTTACCTCTGCCACAGTTCTTCTACCCATCCACAGAATGGCACATGGCCCAGCCCTTCGACTGCCTCTGCGGCAAGCCAACCTGCCGCGGCCGCATTAGCGGCGCCAAGGACATGACCCGAGCCCAGCTAGAAGGCGTATGGCTCAACGGGCACATCCACCAGCTCCTCAGAGAGCAAGAGCTCGGCACCCGGGAACCTGAACCTGAAAATGGCAGCAGTACTAGATCCGACGCTCCCTCCTCCTCGATGGCGGCGGCAGCCGAGGACGCCACCGCCCAGGCGCTAAGGGACGCATTGAAGCACGCCGAGAAGGTGGTCGAGGCCGCGAGGGTTGCTCTGACTTCCTACCTCGAGTCCTCCGCGACGGTTAAGCGCAAGATTGGCCAGGAAAACGCCAGTGGCTTCGGAGTAGCCAGCGCCAATTTGGCCGCCGGACTAACTAGACGCGGCGTGACGTCACGGGAGCTTAGCGGCGAGATGGGCGGCGATACGATCGTAGCCACCGGATCGTAAAGCGGATGAGGCATTTTCTTGATTGCTTTGGTGATTTAGACAATTTTTCTCATCAGATTCAACATTCGCATATCGAGTCAACTTTCAACAGCTTGGACTTATTCGTTTCAAAAGATAAAAGATAGAGTAGTGCTCATATACAGGTATACAGTTCTAGACATATTTGGTAGATATGCTCAATAGCTAGAACAGAACATTCGTTTTTTAAGACCATTGAATTCAGTATTTACTATGATACACCTGCGTCAAGCAGCAGGACCTTCTAGTCTAGCATTAAATCATAACGCGTGAACGCCGTGCTGCCGTGAGCAAAAAAGAATCATCTTCAAAACAGTGAGCTTGAAGCATAAACAACCGTCCATTATCATCCATACAGATCATTGATCTTCTATCTTCTCTTGCTCTTAAACTCGGCGTCTCTCCAATCTTAATCTTGCGAGTCCTTGTCATCTCCCCATCGTAGCCAGCCACTTCCGGGTCTGCTCTCAGCATCACTTCCTACGCCCCCGGCGTATTTACTCTCTTCCTCTTCCCACTTTAATCTCTCAACTCTTGCACGGGCCAGGAACGCTCTCGCGAACCGCCATGCTTCCGTATCAGCCAGGTTCCAGGCCTCGATCGCATTGCGGATACGCACGTCCTGTTCGAGGGTACTCTTAGAAACCTCTCTCGCTCGCTGCAGGAGGCGCGGTTCATTCGCCAAGTCATCGATGGTCGGGACCGGGCCGTCGGCGGGATCGTGTTGGGGCTTTGGCCTACGCTCGGGGCCGGGCACGGGAGTCTCGGATTTGCCGTCGTCGGTCGTGTTGCCCGGGATCTCGAATCCGAACCACCAATCCAGGTCATGGGGCACCGATTCCTTCTCCGCGGTCAACCAAAGCGAGTGTGAGGTTGCGTATTCTCCGGCTACGGCGTCCTTGAACTTGACCACGCGCACCGAGCCGGATATACCCGTGCCGAGGAGTTCCTGGAAGATGAGATACAGCCACTCGTCGCGCTTCTTGATGTCCCGTCTGATGTAGGAGATATCTAGGCTATCCTTAGAGGCGTCCAGCGTGCGCAGTGTATATGGATGGGGCACGGTTCCGATGGTGTATAGACCGGTAGTATTCCGGTAGCGCGATGGTGTCGTGATTTTCATGGGATGTGATGAAACACAAGGCGTGCACTTCGGAATATTCGGCGGACACGAGGATGGCCCCGGACTTTCGCTACAAGTCGCGAGTAGTGTCGCCAATTCCAAAGCCGGCTCAATCATATGCGTTGTATGAGCTGGCATAGGCTTCAGAACAGCAATCCCGTTGGCGAAAGTATCTTGCCATGTATTGTGTAGGTGTGAATTGATTAGGAGGTTTAGACTCTTGATACCTTTCTCACGGTTCGCTGCTGTGTCCTCGGCAACTTTGGGGTAGTTCTTCTCAATAGTCTTCGCGTCGTAAAATGCGAGGGAATCGTGTGATGGGTCAACGAGGAAGGTTTCGCTAGTAACAGCGGAGATGAAATCTTTGACCGACTTGTTCTTAGGGTTTCGTAGAGCTTGAACGATAGCGTCTGCAATCTGGATCTTCGGACCAGCAAACAGGGCGTTGTCAAAACCCTCCCATCTCGTTAGGCCAGGATATTCCCCTCTTCGCAAGAACGAGAGTAGCGGGACTTGATGAGAAGCCATCGGGAATAACAGATGGTGTGCTAAAAGTCCACCACCCATGTTCTCCCATGCTAACCAGCGCATCATGTCTTTCTTGAAACCAGGTTCCACATCTAATCTCTGAAGTTCGTCATAAAGAGGGTTGTTCATAGCTTCTGCCGCACTGAGGATGATAGGCTTGAACCCCTGAGCCCACCAAGCACGTCTCCAGGTAAGTAGAAGCGCGCTCTCAGCTTCCTTCGTAGCCTCATCCCGCTGAAGGGTGGTGTCATAGTAACAGTAGACAGGAGCTCTGTCCTTAAGAGGCGGCAGGAGAGCACGATTCTCATCTAGTGTAATAGACGAAGAGAATGGACTTCTCCAATTCCAATTCGAATACCACGAGCTTCCTCCATATGTAGAGTTTTTCTGCTCTGGCGGCTTATGCGAAGCAGGACGGAAGGGGTTCAAAATGCTCGATGAGAATTTGTCCTTGTACTTCGGTATAGAGAATTTATGGTCGGCAATCGACTTTGATAGGCTTGGTCCAGTCGGTATGGCATTGGGAAGCGTGAAAAGGAGAGTGAACAATGCAAATATGCCGACGAGGACAAGAAGCAAAGTGACTCGTCGTGGGGCTAATCGCAGCCCAAGCGTCACGCCGTGTTTCGGCATTTTGGGAACCTGGGATCGAAGATCGAAGACGGACGCGGGTTACGGGATAACGAAGTTTACAAGTATATGTACAATTAAGAAGGATAGGTACTAGGTAAAAATCAAAAGATCGAAAGATCGTCTCAGCGCTAAAGAATTGCGTGTCGACTACCTGGTAGTAACGAGGTACAGTATGGGGAGGCCACGCGTGCGAACATAGATTTCGTAATACGTACGTCGTATGAAGGAATGACAGAATTTGGAAATGTTCGCGCGAGAATTATTAGACTAGGGCTATATCATGGCTTTAAAGAAGCCTTTCCAGTAGATTTGCGATCTTGTCTCGCAATCTTGGAACCTAGGACTAGTCATTCAATCCGGACATCCCCTAAAAGACAGGCGGCGGGATGCGTTATGAAGGGGACAGTTTAAAAGTTTAAACGGTAGATCAAATAGGGATGCAGCAGATTGCAGGTAGTTTCCACATCTGGTGGGGGTGCGTTGGAAAACATATGCCAAGGATCACATGGAACTAGTGGCTGTGATACTGTGGCTGGTGAGGAAGCTAGTCTTTTCTTAGATGCATAGTTCCAAGATATGCATGTAAGTGATTAATTGAACTCTGAATACAAAAATACATAATTTAAATCACGTGTAGTCTAATCAAGGCTGCCCACACAACGCTGAAGCGAACTTTACAAAATTCATTATTCGGCCCCTCCACCTTCAACTTTCATCTACAACTGCAACGCCAATTTCAGAAATTAGACAACATGGCACCCGCAGCGACCGGAGCGAAGAAGCAGAAGAAGAAGTGGTCGAAGTAAGTAAATCATGTATTCAATTAACATGAAATATAATTTTAGCTAACTTTCGTATCACAGGGGCAAAGGCAAGTACTACGAAATTCCGCGACGAGCGACAGGCGTATTTCGAGAGGACACATCTAGAACTCTCGCGCAACGAATCTACGAACATATTCACTAACCTCACTTTATTATAGTCAAGGACAAGGCACAGCACGCCGTCCTCCTCGACAAGACCACCTCTGAGAAGCTCTACAAGGACGTTCAATCGTACCGTCTCGTCACAGTTGCCACTCTCGTCGATAGACTAAAGATCAACGGCTCGCTGGCACGAACATGCCTGAAGGATCTTGAGGAGAAGGGACAGATCAAGCCTGTCGTTACACACAGCAAGATGAAGATCTACAGTATGTTTTTATAACACATCCTATATATGTAAACCATATAGGTCAGGTGCTAATCTCTGATACAGCCCGAGCTGTCGGTGCCTCGGACTAAACCATCAATCTCACGATACCACGATGAAAAATGACGTTCGGTCGGTCGACAAAAGAGTTTGGCGGACCAGATGGATCAGATAGGGACTTGATGGGTTCGGGCATTTGGTCCTCGGCGTAGCATTGGGACGGTTATGGTTCAGTATTTCGCTTGCAATTGCATTCAGATAGGGACCAAATGAAAAAATATCCCTGATTACTGTGTGTGAACTTCATTCGTCTTGCTGTCCTCTTATCATGCGTTCTGCTAGTGTATTGTTTTCCCTAAGCTGAATCACGAGTACTATGTTTGATTCTTCCCATCGAAGTATTGGATTTGGTGCTGCAAGTAAGGTACCCAGGTAGTAGTAATATTAAGATCGTAAGGTGGCTCCTATTAACTGTCTATATATGTATTGATCCATATATATAGAAACCGCAAAGGTCGATTCTCTATCAAACTACGATCCTGGATCCTACCTACATATCAACTAGCTAGTACCTCCCTTTTTGACTTAGTATAGTTGGCGGTGAACCTTTAGGGTATATCCGAAACTATAGATATCCATGGGCATTGATTGCATCACGCTGGTTGGCTATACACGATATGGAGGCTCACAACTGTCATGGCTTCTACTCACTGGCATACCTATCATGTATTAGAGTCCGTGATAGGTATTATGTCGTAATTGTAACCTAACTTGTACCAACTCTTGTTGGTGTTGTTATAGACACATACATCACATACTACCCAGATACATACTTGGGTATTTGATAGATAATAAAACTTATAGCACATCACTGCTAAAATTTTGACCTGTACGTGACCGGGTTCTTGTAACCGTAGCACGTAGATAAATTCCCGATGGTCATCCAATGAAAAGACAGCTCGATGGATTTTTATTGCGTAGTTTAGCTATTAGTGCGGCGTGGGTTGCCGTTGTCTGTACAAAGTTACAGCAAGTTACAGCCGACAAGCCAAGGCTGGATCCGCCGCTTGAGCCGAAAACTTGACTCGGGGAACGGGATGAAAGACCTATAGACCCCTGGATGCTAGACGCATGTAGGCGAACATCCTGACTCTTTTTTTTACCGACACGCGAGATCGGACAGGCAAAGTGTTTGAGAGTCTGGACTAGATCTACGCACCGACCCGAATTTTTGCCATTATCTAGATCCCCTTTCTTCGACAAGTTGAAACGACACAAGACGACAGAACAAAGAGCAATAGTGACCTTGGGGATCGGTAGGATGGTAGGATGGAGAGTAAGCAAAAACTACTCTAGCTAGGTAGGTCGAAGTAGGTCGAAGTAGGTAAGGGCACGGGTTACGAATATCCATGTATGGAAAATAGCGTAAAAAATAGCTCGCATCTGATCTCTGATGTAAAGTGAGATTGCTGGGGGTGTATCTTAGCTTGAATAGGTCATCCCGAGATTGTCCGGCAGCTGGAGCCCTGGACGTTTGTAACAGTAGGCCACCTGGGCAGCATTTTGCCAGCGTCTAGCGGTCTTGTGGCAGCCATCAGCCATCAGCCGCCCCAAGTTGCCGCCCAATTCATGGTTGCTTGTAGCATTTTCAGCGCTTTCAGTGGACTTTAGTGAGCACTTCAATTATTTTAGTGATTTTGGAGCAATTTTTTAGAAAAAAGAGGGAGGGAAATAGGTGCAAGGCCCATTATTACACGTGATATTGATTGGTTTCGGGGCAACCGCAGGTTTAAGAAGACGAAGGAAAGGGTAAGGAAAGGGTCTCCGTGCAGTCTTAGCGGCGGGTCCGGGAAGAGTCGCTAGAAAAGCTGTTCTCTTTGGCAGTTACCCGCAGCAATTTTTTTTTCCCTCCCCCAAAACTTATTTTCTGCACGACCCAGTCGCAGGTAGAAATATTTCGCTCGGCGTCTGTCCGTCTTTTTCATCTCTCCTCTCCATCTATTTTCCTCATTCACTTCCTATCTCCACTCACCCCTTCACCCTTTCAAAGATCAAGCAATCTTTGGAATAGCCGACAAAATGTCGTCTTCAGAACAACCCAAGGTTTTGGGCATGCCGGTAAGTTATCAGCTCCCCCCTCGTCTTCGTAACCCTCAAATCCCTCGCGCGAGCATCGCCCACTATCCGCCATCGTATACCCTTCGATAATCCCAGCGCAAGTAATCGACTGCCTCAATTGGTTTCTGCGAGATAATTGAGACGGATCTTCGAGCTATTTCGAGATGATTTATTGCTTCTATCGGGATTAACATTGGCGTGGGGTGGCCGTGGAAAATTTCTCACGATATTTCCCTACGTCGCTCGTCGTGATTTACAATACATAAATGTTTATTATATTGAACTTTACTAACGATGATAATCACAGCCCTTCTTGGCCGACTTCTTGAGTATGTCTTGCCCTCTTTACAATTGATCCCCAATGTTGGCATCGTCGCCAATATTTCGGTTCCCACCTCGGCATAATTCTTTTCACGGCGCGCAATAATTTTTACTGACTGTTATTTTAGTGGGTGGTGTCTCTGCCGCCGTCTCGAAGACTGCCGCCGCTCCCATCGAGCGTGTCAAGCTTCTTATCCAGAACCAGGTACGTAAATATAAATTGCAGATCCTATTTCCCTGATTTCCTATCTGCAAGAATTTCAAAGTTGGGGTTACCGAACCCGGGACCCACAATATTTGCGGACAGCTTCACATGCTCATTGAGCAATCAGAAGCCGCCATATACTCGAAAGTAATTTGTCGAAATGTTTGACACTAACAAATTCAATAGGATGAGATGTTGAAGGCCGGTCGTCTCGACCGTAAGTACGACGGTATCGTCGACTGCTTCAAGCGTACCACCGCCGATGAGGGTGTTATGTCTCTGTGGCGTGGCAACACTGCCAACGTCATCCGATACTTCCCTACCCAGGCTTTGAACTTCGCTTTCCGTGACAAGTTCAAGAAGATGTTCGGTTTCAAGAAGGAGCGTGATGGATACGCCTGGTGGATGGCTGGTAACTTGGCCTCCGGTGGTGTAAGTTTCATCCCAACGTTGGCATATACTCTTAGCGATTGATACTAATATCCTAATCTAGGCTGCTGGTGCCACTTCTCTTCTCTTCGTCTACTCCCTCGACTACGCCCGTACTCGTCTCGCCAACGATGCGAAGAACGCCAAGAAGGGTGGTGAGCGCCAGTTCAACGGTCTCATCGACGTCTACAAGAAGACCCTCGCCTCTGACGGTCTTCCCGGTCTCTACCGTGGTTTCATGCCCTCCGTCGCCGGTATCATTGTCTACCGTGGTCTGTACTTCGGTATGTACGACTCCATCAAGCCCGTCGTCCTCGTTGGCTCTCTCCAGAACAACTTCTTGGCCTCTTTCATTCTCGGTTGGTGTGTCACCACCGGTGCCGGTATCGCCTCTTACCCTCTTGACACTATCCGACGTCGTATGATGATGACCTCTGGTGAGGCCGTCAAATACAACGGTACCTTGGACGCTGCCCGCCAGATCGTCGCCAAGGAGGGTGTCCGCTCCCTGTTCAAGGGTGCCGGTGCCAACATTCTCCGTGGTGTCGCCGGTGCTGGTGTCTTGTCGATCTACGACCAGCTCCAGGTTCTCCTCTTCGGAAAGGCCTTCAAGGGTGGTTCCGGTTAAATACCCTCCTCATACCCCAATAGAACTGGGAGGCGTGGTGGTGTAATACAGTGATCAGGCAACAGGGCCGTTGATAAAAGGGGCGTGATGGATGCTCCGGTGGAAAGTTGTTACAGGGCATCACTCATTGCCGTGGCGTTCTGGAACAGCTTGATTTTGCGGACGGACTGGCGGGGCAAGGCACTTGATGATGTTCATGTCTGTTCAGCTAGTTACCCGCTGTAATTTAGATCCTAGGCAATTCCCTTTGACTGTATTCTTTCTGCTATGCGTCCTATATCTCCGCTTGTTTGGCATTCGGCTCGGCCTGATTCCCACGGTTGCATACGACTGATAGACACTGAATGAAGTGATTTCCAAATTAAAATCTGTCTCCTCGTGCTATGTGAATTATTTGTCTATCTTTGCGTATTTCTACTATCGAACACCAAAATTCTACCAACAATCGGTGAAGAGACCCTCAAATTGCATGGAGTAGTCGAAGCGGGTGCTGTGATTGGAGAATGCGAAGCCAGGTGGCAATCAGCTGCAGCAAGGTCGCGCCTGCATCTAGTTTTGCGCGTACATCGCGTTCCGCCTCCAAATTTCTAAACCATTCTTCTTTCTTTTTCACAATCATAATCGCATATCTGAATGAAGCGGCCCGTGGATCTGCTCACCACCAATTTACTAACCTACCTGTACGGAGATCGGAAACACCTAATTTAGCGATGCCTCCGAAACAATCCTCAACTAGTACTCGCGGCCGAGGCGCGTCTTCAGCTACTTCCCGACCTACGAAGACATCTAAAGGCCAATCCTCCACGGCGCGCGCGGGAGGCCAAAGCGCGCGGTCGCCACAGGTGATCGGGTCGGACGACGACCCGTTCGCAGAGGACGAGAGAGCGGGTGGGGGTAGGGGAAGGGCGGACGATACAATGGATGTTGATGAGGGCGGGGAGGAGAGCGAGGAGGAGGAGAGGAAGACAATACCCCCGGAACTACTGACGCATATATTGCATGAGTTCTTTGAGAAGGACGGCACGAGGGTCTCGAAGGATGCTAATGCGGCAATTGCGAAGTATATGGATATCTTTGTGAGAGAGGCAATTGCGAGGACAGTTGTAGAGAAGGAGAAGGGATTTCTTGAGGTGAGTTATTTGGTCCGTTGGTAAGGTGGGAGAGGAGAAGGGCTAACGATTGTGTAGGTTGAGGATCTGGAAAAGGTTGCACCACAATTGCTACTTGACCTGTGAGGGACCAAGGCAGGGAAGGGAACTTGTAAGTTTCCGAAAGGCAAGAATTGGCGTGTGAAGAGTTTGCCTCATGGGTAAGTCGGGCAATTTCTGCGTTCCACAGACTCCGTTTCTCACAACCGGCAGCAGTTATTCTACGCGATGATGTGCCTTGGCATGAACATCATGATCGACTGTGACAGAACAGTATCAACCGGCACTTCTGGTTACATAAGCGACCCGTGAGATCGATCTACGGTACCGCTTTCGTGAGGACCTTGGCACCTTTCAATGCTCACTTGTTTCGCCCTACCACTAATAGGGCGAATTCCTGACAGTTTTTGAAAGACCTGCTTGTATGCAGAAACCAAACTACCGAATTTGACAGCAAGGCTATTAAAGCCTCGTACCAATACGCGGCAACAATTGCTACAGGCTAGGCGTTGACATCGTCATACTTCAACGGGAATGTTTTAGTGTCTATCTATTCTAAGACTACCTTGCCATCCCACATGGGGCGAATACACTTTGAGGTTTAAGATGGCTCGATTATGGATCTTTGCCTCTCGACCTAGTATCAAGAAAGCCTCATGAAAGTTCCAAAATGACGGTATATTCAAAGCGTGACCATGTCTGCGTGAAATCTTGCAACTCGAGACGATAAGCTCAACTCGTTTCAAGCGCCGTACGTGTAACTAGAAACATTTCAGTTGCAACAAGTTCCATCATCGTAGATCATCTTAGTAAGAAGAGCTAGACGCGTAACTGAAGGATGGGTTTGATACTCGATTGGCAGCAGCAATGGTTCTTCGTCTGAACTTCGAGTAATACGGGCTTAATTTCATTGGCTCGTCGTCCGTTGTCCTCGTTTCTAGAAAGGGTTTGGGGTTTCTTAGCTCTCAGACATGCAATGATTTCAGACTATGAATGATCCCTGCTACGGATGATTGCTTACTCACGAATCTGGCAAATCTGGATGGATTGAGGCTCCCCAAGGTTCGTACCTGATCTCGCTTATTTGACTGATTTTATCGAACGATGCTAGGATGAAACCTGCGACTCGCCGCTTTAAAACTGAGTTTTAACTGAGCCTCACCTTATTTGTGCTTCCAGTTATACATATTATAAAAGAGTATAACTCTTATTCATTGCTAGTTTCACGTATTGAACAGCAAAATTTACCGTATGCGTACATAAATTGAGTATTTTACGGTAATTACTAAACAGAGCACAAGTCAAAATCCCGGAACGTTCTCCCGCTCGGTTCATCTTTCTATCCTCTGCTTATAGGACCAAAACTGCAGAGATATTAGCATCCGCGGCAAGCGACCTAAATTGTATGCCCGCTCTGATCTCTTTGGAAAGCCAGAATCTGATTCCCATCCAAACGAAAAACAAGAAAATATGGAAAGTATCAGTTGTTTGGCCAAGGATCTTGTCATGACCTCTGCAGCCTCAGTAAACGTTCTTGTCTCGGCTACCTGCGACCCGACCTATTCCTCCTGCTCTATCTGGTAAAGGTGGCTGGCGACGGGCATATGCACTCACCCATAATATTCCACCACTACACAGCGTCGAATAAACGCAGGTGTTGTCAATGCGCAGATGGGAAAAGAAAGCGTGTTAGATTCGCCTATTTTGATAAAGCGTCCAAGAGTTACTATGTATCTCCACGCCTCGAGCAAGGCTTTGCTTGATAGCAAGTTAAAAGCGATATTGACACTCTTATGTGCATTGTTTTCTGCGCGAAAGAAACGTGTTTTGTAGAAGAGCAGTAGCTTGTTTCGACCTCGTACCTCTCCACGAGAAGCTGTTTCTGTTCAGGGGTACCGACTATCATGTACATGACTGCCCCTATACTCTTCCCAACACTTCGCGCTGCAGGACGGGCGAGGATTTCTCTCTTTTAGAGTCTATCGACATGACGAAGTGCATATTGCGCAGTAGTACAGGCGAGAGGCATCGCACTCGCCTCGGTGAATGATATACCTAATGACATTACCATAACTCCAGATATCTTGGCTCGAATGTATGAATGGAAGTCGCCAGATGTCTGTGAGTAATGGTTGCATTTCGATTCGCTGATTCCATACAGGACAAGATCGTTGATAAGAGAAGAAGCTCCATGTCTACTACACTTCCTGATGAAATCTATGTAGGTCACCGGGCTTTTGGATGTACTTTCTATGCTCCTGGACGATGCGATGATTTTAAGTACCTCGTTACTTAGGTATGTGGGAACGCAATGATAAAGTAAGCCACCAAGCCACCGACGACATATCTCGGTAAGAAACATTTCTCAACCTCTTTTTCTTTTACTATAGTGGGCCAATCTGTTTCCCTGGCGTATTCTTCACTATTACCAATTCCCGTCCTTTCTCTGCCTTCCTCTCTTTCGTCCTATTGTTCACACTTCGTTTCTAGGAGTTCTTGGTAAGCAGATGGGCAACAGGAGGAGAGTAAGTAAACGCATGTAGATCGTATAAAACAGCAGGTAAAACTGTAATGATATTTGTTATGAGGACTAAGATATGCCTGTATAGATACGAAAATCTCTAGTAAATTCTTTACTTCCTAGTAACTCGTAATTACCTAAGCTCTGGAGATGTAAGCACCTCCTATTCATGAAAAACGGCGCTCCGTTTCTCTCCAGAATCTGTTATTTTTACATAACATTCATAATCATGCATAGTGTTGAACATGTGGCTCGTTACTGAGGCTGGTTTAAGCTTAACCAGCAAAAGCAGCAGGCGCGCTACGCCAGATCTGTCGAGAAACAAGACCGTTATGGATTTTTCAGCGTATTAACCGATTTTATCGAAAAGTGCTGGGATGAAACCAGTCAAGTTTGGCGGGCGTCACACAAGACCCTGCTGAAGCAAGATCCGTGCTCCGAAGAGCCCCTGGACCGGGACCCGATTAGCTTTAGTCGCTTAGCCAGCCAACCTTAATTCTATTCAGTCCCGCCGCATTATTTTGTGGAGTACCTTACTGCATAGAATCTGGGTAGCAACCACTCCCCTACCTCCCCTAACGCTTCCTATTACTACCCCGGCCAACTTTCCAACTTCATCTTCCCCCGGATTCGAAACATTTTGCGATTCTCCATCCGGGAGGCAACTTTGGCTTGTCGCTATGATGGGCTGAATAGGTCTGGGCCTCGACGCCTTGCCGCCGTCAACAGTGGTTAGTGATTACAATCGTCACTATGGACAATACAATTTCCAAGTGAGACGGGTCAGGCGGGTTCGGCTCGGATGCCAAATTCATATGCATCATCGAAATGACGCGCATCGCCAATGAGCCTCATGTTGCGCTCATCTTTCCCCCATGATTACGAATGAATATCTACGGGAATCACGTCTATCCGTGTGGCTTTGCAATCGCCAAGTACATTCCGATATGAGTTGCATTGGCAAGTACCAATAGTCTACCATGGCCGAGATGAGATATTTCGGCTGTCTAGAGCCCGTCTTATGGGTACCCCGGTCGATGTGGTAGCATTCGTGGCAACGTCCCCTAATCCAAGATATCTAGCCCAAGGTCAAAACGTGTTTCACAGATTTCTTCACTTCCAGCCTCACCCTTGATTTAAGATGTCGGGACATGGGTCATGGAGTCTTCCCCCTAGCACGGCGATCATTCATCGGCTTGCCGCCATATCCTTTATGGTCTTTAAGTATCATGCTGCTCCCGTAGACGCCAAGTTTTGTCTTTTCTCTTCCAATCCATTTCACTATCGCACGTTTCTCTTTGGGATCTTCATTTCCTCGTTTTTTCTTCTCTTCGCTTTTTGTAAACATAATCTTCGTCAGGCTAGTCCTACCAGCGCAAGTCGCTTATCACGATCACTCTTAAACGACATTCTCTTCTTTAGAAGCCAGGAAACAATCTTTTAAACCGTCAAAATGCAATTCACTACTGCTGCTCTCCTTACCCTTGTGGGTGCCGTCTCCGCCCAGAAGGTCCACGTCGTCTCCGTCGGTTCCACGAACGGTACTCTCGCTTTCAGCCCGGACAGTGTTAAGGCGGATGTGGGTGATATGCTTCAGTTCCAGTTCCGAGGTGGCAACCACAGTGTAGCTCAGTCCAACTTCGACAACCCGTGCTCTCCTATCGCCGACCACGTCTCCAACGCTACCGGTATCTTCTCCGGTTACCAACCCGTGGCCGCCAGCCAGGCTATGGGCATGATCCCCACCTACACCGTCATGGTTTCTGCTAAGACCCCTCTGTGGTTTTACTGCTCCCAGGCCAAGCACTGCCAGGCCGGTATGGTGATGGTTGTTAACGAGAAGTGAGTGTTGGCTTTATCACCTTAGAAATGAATTCGCAACTAACAGAACTAGTACTGCTGCCAACGCCTCGCGAAGCTTAGCAAACTTCAAGACCCTTGCTAAGGCTGCTACTGCCAACGTTGCTCCCTCGCGTGCCAGCGGTGGTACTACTGGCAGCAACAGCACCTCCGGCTCTACTGGTTCTGGTAGCTCCAGTGGTTCCGACTCCTCGGGCTCCGGTTCCAGCACCAGCAGTGGTTCCGACTCTACCACCAGCGGAGCCGCCAGCGCCGCCAGCTCTGCTGCTGCCGCCGCTACTGCCGCCGCCAACGCTGTCGGTGTCTCCAGCTCTATGGGTCTCCTCGGTGTGGTTGCTGCCATGCTTATGCTATGATCGGACTGTATTAGGAATTAAATAATCGGAGACCTGTTCACGGTCTCCAGATGTTAGGACTTAATGACGGAAAGAAGCACGTCGCGCGCGGCATCCGTTCATATCTAGGCTTACAATAATATACCATGTAACCTGAAAGATACGGACGAGAGTTTCACCCATTGGATGGGTGGGCACGCCGCCGCGGACTAGAAAAAATAACATGTATATATGCATCATATGTACCTTGGATTCTTCGCCCCAGGGGGCTGGCAGCGGCTTGGTTTTGCATTATTGTGCAGTTAGATGAAATGCCCTGGCTTTTGAATAATAATACCTGTTGATCCCATTGAGAAACAAACGTCTTCCTACAGTCGCCTGTGAAATGTCGAACTCGTCTTACCGGAAGTTTTCTATGAAACTGCAAGTCATCGATTTTACTCGACAACTCTGGTCTAACACAACATCAATTCGTCGCAAATGACCACTGGTTTATGCTTTGTAATTTCTATTGATTACATCCATGTAACTTATGTTTTCCCTTTTCCATTACCCATATTGAATACCTAAATGAACCTAAACCGGACCCATTCTCCCGCTGTACAATATATATAGCTAGATGACGCTACGAAATCACACAAACCCCTTTCTGCTTATTCTTCAGATCCGGGAATCTTCCTCGGCTTCCTGCCCTTAGCCGCAGTCTCGCACAACTTCTTCCTAGGCTCCTTATCCAGCCAATTCTTCTCCTTCTTCACATATCCAACCTTCGCGTACTTAGGACTGTTCTCGAAAAACTTGACCCAATGCGAAAGCGCATCATATACCTTTTCCTGCGCCTGTTTTAATTCCTCCTCTTTCAACGCGGCTAGCTCCGCGGCGCTGAAGTGTGAGTCCACGGCCGGGTCGTCGAGTGGTAAGTACATTTCTTCGACGCCACGGAGGTCGGGGGTTCGGTCCTCAGCGAAGCAGCCCGTGATGTAGGAGCGGGCGGCGTCGGCGCCTGCGAAGAAACGGTAGGAACCGCCTGGACCGTAGGTCCGTCGGTTGGATGTCACGTCGAAGATGGAGCCGTTGATGGCGAGATAGATGGGCTTGGTTTCGTCGGTGCCGTCGTATTGGGCGAGCTCGGCGGGGGTTAGGTAGATTGGTCCGCGCTGGGGTAAGTGTGTTAGCTCGAGTGGTCTTCTCTTAGACAGGTTTGGGGCCGATTGGAGGGTGGAATATACCAATTGCGTCTTCCACCAGTCCAGCTGCATGTATTTGGGCGGCGCACGCATGCTCCAGGTAAAGGACTCGCCGCCCGAGATCAAGTAGCTGAGCCCACAAGAAGCGACAAGTAGGAAGGAAATCACCCGCAGGATATCCACCCAAGGACTGTATTCATCGTCATCGTTGACACGCTCCTTGGTGCTCGGCTTGGGCTTAGGTGGTGCTGGCGTATCCGATTCAGATGTGTCTAGCTCCTCTACGATAGCAGTCCTATAGCTGTCGTCCTTCGCGGGGCCTTTGCCTTTCCGCTGACGTATTTCGGCCATGACGGAAGAGTGTCAGGCAGGGGTTAGTTCGAGGGTACGATTCGACGTTTCTGTACGGACAGCTGTTCAGATAGGTTGGAATTTGATTAAAGGTAGTATTACAAGCAGGTATATAGGTAATTTACATGAGAAGAAGAGAACACAGAAAATAGAAATCGGAAAATATAAGGCAAGGTGGCTTCGTTGCTCTCGCGTGGTAGCGTGGTAGAGCTCGTATAATTTCGTATAATTGCGTCCTGCCCTGGCCTGGTAGGGAAACTTGGCTTTCATGACGGAAGTTCCAGGCTCCGCGAATTGCGAATTAGAAAGCTGTGGTTGGCCATAATTGGAGGAAGCGGAACTTCGGAAGGTTTGCCAAGGATCCAAGGTCCTGGCTCCAGGGAGCTTAAACCATTGACGTAAAGCTACAAGCCACATTGTGGCTATGTAGATTAAAAGGAGTCGGAGATGTTGGCTTAGAAATCTTAGAAATAGGGGTAATCAATCAACCGCTGCGGTAGGAGATCGAATCCTATCCATGGATCACAACCTCGGCCGCGCCTCGTTCTTACGGGCGACCGGCGGCTTATATGCTGAAATTTCGGGATCTACACGGACAATAATTCATAACACACAGTCATAACCAACCGCATGCTCTCCGGGACCGAGTTGTATCGGCGGACATTTGATTCGTGGTTCTGTCTCCTCTGACATTATGCTTTTGAGCTGTATTTGTAACAAAAGGCGCTTCGTATATATATGAAGGTGCGGGAAAACTTCTTCACGATCATGCGTCTTTCACTTATCGCCGTAGATGTCCACGGCATGCCGGTTTTCATTCGCCCTTCGGCGAGAGACTAGAATACCCCTCATCGTGACTTAATCAGCACGTCAACATGGAAATTCTCAAGGCTGTTGGTGATTGTCTATATATATGAACAACTTGGCTTTCTGATGAATATAGTGTTCCATCTATATGTTGTAGCATAATTAAATCAAGTCGTACTATCAAATCACATCAATTGTATCTTACCTTCTAAACAAAATGGCCTCTTCGACAATGCACGCGGTGGGCGTAACGAAATACGGTGCCATTGAGAACTTGCACTCGAGAGTAGTTTCCAAACCGCCAAAACCAACCGGACGCCAAATGCTCGTCCAGGTGAAGGCCATCTCCGTCAATCCTATTGACATGAAAGTCCGCAATGGCACGTATGACGACCCCCCTGACTACTACGAACGGGTTAAGCCACTCACCCAAGAATCGCCAAACTTCCACATCATCGGCTATGACGGCGCCGGAGTCGTCCTTGAAACGGGTCCAGACGTGAAGTACTTCAAGCCCGGCGACGAGATTTTCTACCTTGCGAATCCTGTATTCCAAGGCACCTACGCTGAACAGGTACTTGCGGATGAGCGCCACGCTGGCCATAAACCGAAGTCTATAGACTTCGTCCAGGCAGCCGCGATGCCGTTGACGTACGCTACCGCGTTCGAATCTCTCGTCGACCGACTAGAGATCAAGGAGAACGAGAAAGCCGCTATCTTGATCATCAATGGTGGCGGTGGCATGGGATCCATCGCTTCTCAGATAGCTAGGCACGTCTTGAAATTGCCCATCGTCATCACCACAGCCTCAAGACCGGAGACTGCCGAATTTTCTAGGAAGATGGGCGCAACTCACGTCGTCAACCATCGTCAGGATATCGTCAAGCAGATCAAGGATCTTAATCTCCCGGCCGACATACCCCTGAAGTACGCGTACATCACGTCGCGAACGGAGCAGTACTTGTTCCCTCTGGCGGATGTGCTTGCACCATTTGGAAAGATCTGCAGTATCGTGCAAGCCCACTTCGACATGTACGGGTCGCAGATGATGAGCAAGTCATTGACGTTTTCTTGGTGCTGGTTGGCTTCGGGAGCATACCATTACTATATCAATGATAAGCAGGAAAAGCACCATGAGTGGTACGAGCAGCTAGGTCAGTATCTTGAGGATGGGACTATTAAATGCCATCTAATGCAGCGTTTTAAAGCCACAGCTGCGGGGATTAGGGAGGTGCATAGACGGGTGGAGGAGGGGAAGGCCGTTGGTAAGATGGCTTTGGGGATTGATGAGCCGGGTGAGGGAAAGGCATTTTGTTAATGAGTAAACGACTTAGATCGATATGAGCGGTATATCTAAGCATCAAATATTATAGTAATGTAGACGAATAAATGTTCTTCATTGTAAAAAACATGAATGTCACGAAGTCTCAAATGAGAATGAGCACAGGTCTAACACACCATCAAACTGTATTTTGGTACCTACAGTACACTAGGAAGGTTCATGCGTATCACGTGAGTACCCCACATCTAAAGACGCTAAAATTGTCGGTTGGCAGCACTGAGTTTCCTACCGCTACAATTAAGACGGACCTTTTTGATTGGTCCTCGCGCTATTCTCTCGTACTAACCTTGAGCCCTAGCGCACCAATTCTACCCACGAATTTTGAATCGGATGTACCCGGCCAAAATTTCTCAATCTCGAATTTACATTCAATCAGTGGAATTTCGCGATCCTCCCCACCATTTACGTTCGACCTCAGTTCGACTTTCAACAATACCCAAATCTTCCTGTCCGAAAGCCAGAACAATTTCAAGATGTCTGAAACCGGCGAGGTCGAGGTTGAGTCCACCACCTACCAGGTCCTTCCCAAGGACGTCACCTCCGAGATTGGCAGCATCAAGCTGTTCAACCGATGTACGTTTTTTTCTACCTTCACTTCTGATTTCGCATCTTTCGAGCATCGCGACTAATAACTCTCACAGGGAGCTACGAGGATGTTGAGATCCGCGACATCTCTTTGACGTAAGTCGACCATTTAATCATCTACATCTCCATTCGAAAAATTCGACTTGAGCGATGCGACAGCAGTCTACATATCCCCGATCGAAGGCAGATAGTTATGATGGATTGAATGAATGGTAGACTAACAGAGGAACCTTCACAGCGACTATATCCAGATTCGATCCCCCGTCTACATCCCCCACTCTGCTGGTCGTTATGCCGCCAAGCGATTCCGCAAGGCCAACTGCCCTATCATTGAGCGATTGACCAACTCGCTCATGATGCACGGCCGCAACAACGGAAAGAAGTTGATGGCTGTCCGAATCGTCGCCCACTCCTTCGAGATCGTAAGGAACACCAAGAAAAATTGACTCTGGTGATGATAATTTCTAACAATATATCTAGATCCACCTCATGACCGACCAGAACCCCATCCAGATTGCCGTCGATGCTATTGTCAACTGCGGCCCCCGAGAAGACAGCACCCGTATCGGATCCGCCGGTACCGTCCGACGACAGGCTGTCGATGTGTCCCCTCTCCGACGAGTCAACCAGGCCATTGCCCTTCTCACAACCGGTGCCCGTGAGGCCTCTTTCCGCAACGTCAAGTCCATTGCCGAGTGCTTAGCTGAAGAGCTGATCAACGCTGCCAAGGGAAGCAGCAACTCGTACGCCATCAAGAAGAAGGATGAGCTGGAGCGTGTCGCCAAGAGCAACCGATAAATGGGGCGTTGTTTCTGGGTTTTCTTCGGCGTGGACCATCTGGGCATTTTACTCTCTGCATTTGTGCGTTTCTGGCTCAGGCGGGAAGTGGTTCTATGGCATGATAGTCACATAGGGCTGCAAAAATAAAGGCTCTGCCTGCGGGCAAATCATGATGAATTAAGAAGTCACTCTAAAAAATGGATTCTGGTGTTAATGGGATTCTATTGGTTTTATCTCCGTAAATGCAGTGAATGCAGTAGCTGGTGACGAAACTTGGTCATTCTTTGACCTGGTATCATAGTAATAACCGTAACAGCAGTAGGTATAGCAACAGTTACGCCGAGATCCTCATACAGTGTGTACTAACATCCAGCAACTTCCCTCTCTTCCATCTTATTTCGTAGGTTATACCCTGGGATTCGTATGCTTGACATTCAATCGTTGAAACATTCCTACATGCGGAATCCCCTCTTCATACCACTTCCCCATACCCTCATCAACCTTAAATCCCCACTTCTCATAGATCTTGACCACACTCTCCTGAGAATGACAGCAAACTAGCCCATTCCATTTTGGTATATCACTGGCGCCTCCCGCTTTCAGCTGGTCCATGCCCAACTCCGCGACGCTGGGATCAAAGAATGTGGGATGCTCTTCCAACCACGCCTTCGCGGCACGCCAGAGCTGGCTCGAGATGTGGTGGCCTCGGAACATGGGAATCACGGCTACGCGGCCGAGCTTAACGTACGGTTCCTTCCCGTCATGGTACGTAGTTGGCGCATCTGTGCCGAAGGGTAGTGCGGAGGCTTGCCGTTCGGTGTCTACGGATGTTAAGGTCCTAGCTCGGGGCCTCGCAGCAGCGTTCTCGCTACTTCCATCCTTGCTAGACGATACATCGTTGTTCACGCTGTCCTCCTGCAACACATTCCCCACATACCGCGCCCCATCCGGCGGGTGCGGTGGGTGCGGAAAAGGCACGATGCGCAGAGTCCCAATAGGCGTGCTCCGGGTCTCTGACCTCCGAGGCCTGGTCACCTCGCCCGTATCCGGGTCCCGCTCCTCGGGCGCCGTCGTCCGGTTCACGCTCGCGTACATCACCCAGTGGCACGACCGCGCGTCGTCCGCGTCGTACTCGTAGGGTAGCGGTACGTTCTGCTCTCCCACAAACACGGCCTCGCGCACTTCCATTGCGTCGAGGAAGGTCTGTGGGATGTGCGAGGGTTGCGAGGTGTGTGGTTTTGTGGCGTCGTAGCCGTCGAGACGGGTTGGCTCCAGGAGCGAGATGAAGGGGGTGCCCATTTTAGTTGTTACTCGAGGCTATCTTGGAGTATTGGGGTGGTAAGATAAGAATCCGAGGCTAGGTTACGTGTGTAGAGTTGGTGTAACCCGGTTCCTTTGTGTTTTGCCTCTTTCGGTTTAAGATGGTTGAATGTCAAAAACAATGAGACATAACGCACAGCTGTTTCTTAGCTGCTGTTTGTAAAAAATGCCCGAGGATTTGATGTTTAGAAAGAAAGTGATGTACGTCAGTTGTACGGTATTTGATCGACCGGTATACTCCCAGGAATAGATGGATACGTCAGGGGCCAGGAGCAAGAATACTCCCTTGACTAATGAGAGCTCGCGTAGACGGTGATATTCAATGTCGGAATAAAAGTGAAACGAGGGGATGGTCGCCAAGGCTCATCGACGGTCGGCGTGACTCATCAATTCATGTCAGGTGTGAGGCTATGTACGGGTCTAGTTTCTTGAATTACTCGGGTCACGGCTCGAAAAATTCAGGGACCCATTTTAGGGCAGTCGCTCGGAGCCGATTGGTTCCATCCGGCGTCGGGTTTCGCCATCCCCGTGTGTCGGTGACCGGGGAAATACGGTGGAACCTTCACCGAAGCTTGCCGATAACAAAAATCTCAATATTGATTTTTAGGAAGCGTATTTAGTGGTGAACATGACTCGGGAATTGAGATGGTTTTCGGATGGTCATATAAAAATATTGATTCGCTAGAAAAAAAAATCTTCAAACGCGAACGCCCCCCAAATACAATAGCCCACTACTTAAGACCGCCACTCAGTAAAATGCTCTGCCCGGTTATGTAACCTGTCTTACACAGCATGGTGACGGCATTTGAGCATTCTTGCGGGGTCCCCAGCCGTCCAACTGGGATGTTCTTCACATCACCAGGCGTGCCTTCAACAAACGCCGCGTCTGGTATCATGCCAGTCTCTCCTATCATGGCCGGAGCTATGTCGTTAACCGTTATGCCTAACTTGGCATGCTTCATTGCCAAATTCTTCATGAGACCGGTCAGACCCGCCTTAGAGGCGGCATAGTGACAAGCGTTGATTCCTCCTCCTTGCGCAGCAATCGAAGACACGAAGATAATCCGACCCCATTTCTGAGCCTCCATATGAGGGATGCTCAACTTGGCAAGGATGAATGAGGCCCTTAGGTTCACATTGATCATGTAATCGAACTCTTCCAAGCTCACGTCTAAAATGCCGTTACGCCGCTTGCCGTACCCGGCATTTGATATCAGAATATCAGGGCCATCCTGGCCGTGCTGTTTCTTGATCTCTAGAAAGAGCTGTTCGATATCCTTAGCTGAGCCGGTATCAACCTTGTGAAGACTGATTTTGAGCCCTTCGCTTCCAGGTGATTTGAGAAGCTCATGGGCTAATTCGTCAACAGGTTTTCTGTTGTTGAAATAAGTCAGAGCAAGGGAAGCTCCGTTGGCCCAGAGGTCTCGGCCACATGCAGAGCCGATACTGCGAGAAGTCAGCTCCGGCTGCATGAGAACAAACTAGGTAGGTAGAGTTGAAGACAAGGTATTAGTACATACCCTCCAGATGCACCTGTTATGAGGGCCAGGCGACCCCGAATCTCGTTATCGACTTTCGACATTTTTTAAGATTCGAGAACGGATATATATAGACTCAAATGTTGATATTATGAATTTACAAAATTAATATCTAAGACCTACCTTCCCGTCTATATATTTCCTTTAAGTAGCTGAATGCTCGGCAACTTCGAGGCCGAGGGGTACTTGTCACTCCACACTTTCAGGCGGGGGTGGGGGTACACAAGTGCAGGTAAGCTAGCCACAACTGCTTCAAAAGCAAACCCTAAGGGAATTTCCACATTCGTCTCATTTTAGACCCATATTTGGTTATCGAACCAATCAGACGACTATCAGTGGCTTTTGCACAAAATCAAAGCCACGTACAGGGGTATACCTTTCAACAAGTTGTCCTCTTTGCATGAAATAATGCCTGCAGTACGTACATTCACAAAGGTAGCTGCGGTGAGGTCAGAAAGTTCACATGGCACAGGGAATAGCTGGCAAATGATTTTTAGTTGAGGCCAGATTCTAATAAATTAAGACATTTTTTTATTGATTTCATATACAAGGCATTGAGCTGGAGCCTTACATGTAGAATTGTGTTTTTGGTTCTCATACCACCACATCTGTTTGATTTCTTCATTTTCAGTCAGAAAAGTCAGAAACACACCTTCAGTAGCTGGTCTCAATCTTTCATCCGGGCGAGCATCTCGCCAAAAATAACACCCCTCCTCATATTGCCCAACATGGCGCAAACATTCTCCCCTCGATCAATGCTACTTTGTGTAGTTTTCCTATTCTCTACAAATGTCCTTGCCATATCCGCTGTTCTTGGTATAGATCTCGGTACCGAATACATTAAAGCTACCCTCGTTAAACCCGGAATACCCCTCGAGATCGTCTTAACCAAAGATTCGCGAAGAAAGGAAACCTCCGCAGTCGCATTCAAACCCTCACAAAATGCCCCGAAAAGCGGCTCTTATCCCGAGAGGGCATATGGCTCCGATGCCATAGCACTAGCCGCCCGATTCCCCGGAGACGTATACCCTAACCTCAAGACTCTCCTTGGTCTTACCACCGACGATGCGATCGTGAAGGAGTATGCCGCAAGACACCCAGACCTACAACTAGAATCGCACAAGACTCGTGGCACTGTTGCGTTCAAGAGCAAGGCTACTGCCAATGAAGAAGCATGGCTGGTAGAGGAGTTGTTGGCTATGGAGCTGCAGAGCATACAGCGCAATGCGGAAGCATTAGCTGGCTCTGACAACACTGTCAGATCTGTGGTCATAACTGTACCTCCTTTCTATACCATCGAAGAGAAACGCGCTGTGGAATTGGCTGCTGAACTTGTCGGTCTCAAAGTGCTGTCTTTGATCAGTGATGGTCTCGCCGTTGGATTAAACTACGCTACGAGCCGGACATTCCCCAACATCAACGAGGGAGGCAAGCCAGAATATCACATGGTCTTCGACATGGGTGCTGGTTCTGCTAAAGCGACTGTCCTGAAATTCCAGGGCCGAACTGTTAAGGACATCGGCAAGTTCAACAAGACAGTCCAGGAAGTACAAGTTGTTGGAAGTGGCTGGGACAGAACTCTAGGAGGAGATGCACTTAACTACCTAATTGTAGACGATATGATCTCCAAATTTGTAGAGTCGTCCGCTGCGAGAAAGGCCTCCGTGACGGCGGAGAAGGTTCGAGGACACGGTCGGGCTATGGCAAAGTTATTGAAGGATGCTGAAAGGCTACGTCACATTCTCAGCGCCAACGTCGAGACCGGTTCCAGCTTTGAGGGTCTCTATGATGATATTGACTTCAGATACAAGATCGCTCGAGCGGACTTTGAGAAACTAGCTGAAGCGCACGCTGAAAGGGTCGGCGCTGCCGTCCAGAAGGCTTTAGATGTGGCCGAACTTGATATCAAGCAACTTGACTCGATAATCCTTCACGGTGGCTCTTCCCGCACACCTTTCGTCCAAAAGCAGCTTGAGAAGGTTGCAGGCGCCGACAAGCTCCGAAGTAACGTCAACTCGGATGAAGCAGCAGTGTTCGGCGCCGCTTTCCGAGCTGCGCAAATCAGCCCCAGCTTCCGTGTGAAGGAGATCAGAATTTCTGATAGCGCATTTTACCCGGCGGGAATGAGGTGGAACAACCCTCAGGACAAGCCCCAGCAGCAGCGACTCTGGACCGAGAGATCTTTGCTTGGTGCTGCCCCGAAGGAGGTTACTTTCACAAACCACGAAGATTTCCCCGTTCGCTTCTATCAACAGGTTCCCTCGGCTGACGGAACTACTGTGGAGAAGGAAACTAAGGCTTTTATGACGAAGAACCTGACCGCATCTGTTGCATCTCTTGTCGAAAAGGGATGCACTCACCCTGAAATCCATTTTAAAGTTAAGCTACGACTTAACACTGAGGATGGTGAGGTCGAGGTTGACAAGGCATTTGTTGAGTGCGAAGCTGAGGTCCAGGAAAAGGAAGGTTCCGTTATGGACGGTGTAAAGAATCTTTTCGGCTTTGGAAAAAACAAGGACCAACAACCCTTAAAGGATGGCGAGGAGAGCACCGAGGACGCATCAACTACCGCATCTACTGAAACTGCTGCAACCTCCTTTGACTCTAGTACCACTTCTACCACCGCGTCTTCATCTTCAACCTCTGCCGAATCTGCAGAGAGCAGCCCTGTACCAAAGAAGAAGCAACTTGTTGTAATCCCGGTTGACTACGTTCTTGAGAAGGCAGGAATTCCATCGCTACCAAAAGCGGATCTGACCAAAGCAAAGGAACGCATCAAGGCTTTCGAGGCGTCTGATAAGTCTCGCAGGATGAGAGAAGAAGCTCTAAACCAGCTTGAAGGCTTTACTTATAAGGTCAGGGATCTACTAGACACGGAGTCATTTGTCGCTGCTTCTACCCCCGAAGAGCGAGCCAAGCTAGAGAAGAAAGCTAGCGACGCTAGTGAATGGCTCTATGATGATGGAGCTGACGCGCCCCGCGATGCACTTAAATCTAAACTCAAGGGTCTCAAAGATCTCGTATCTCCTGTTGAAAGGAGAATAGAGGAGGCACAGAAGAGACCTGAATTAATCAAGAGCTTAAGGAGTTCTTTAGGCCAAACGACCACATTTATTGATACTATCAGGCAAAAGATCACTGAGGCGGATGCTTATATGTCTTCCCTTAGTGCTAGCTCCACTTCGACCAGCGAAGCAAGCTCTGTTACCTCGGCTCCCTCGCAAGAAGCTGGTGACTTCGATGGTCTTGAAGATGATGAAACAACAACAGCGACAACGACAACCGTTGTAGAGGATCGCGGCCCAGCGCCTCCCGTATATACCCTCGATGACTTAAAGGAAATTACGGATCTCTCAAAGTCTGTCATTGATTGGCTAGAAGAGAAGCTTGCCGAACAAGAAAAGCTCCCTGAGACTGCCGATCCCGTCCTTCTAGCAAAGGATCTGGTTGAGAAGACGAAGAAGCTAGAAAAGGCAGGCATGGACCTAGCCATGAAGAGCGTCAAAGCTTTTGACAAGACTAAGAAGAAGAGCAGCAGCTCGAAGAAGTCAAGCAAGACGAAAGCCAAGAAGGGCACTACCAAGACGGGTAGCAACGGTGCAGAACCGACGATAGAGGCCAAGGACGGGGAGAACTACATCAAGTTCGGGGAAGACGGCAAGGGTCCGTCAATGGAGGAGATTGAGGAGATGATCAAGCGCATGTCCAAGGAGCAACAAAATAAAGATGAGCCGAGGACAAAGCATGACGAGCTATAATATGGGCCGCGGGCCTTAGATAGACATTGACGAATGATATGACACGCCTGATGAGGGCTTCCATTTTGGGTAACAAGTTCCAAGATTCACGGGTGATATGTATTTGATCTGGCCTCTTCTGAACCGGTGGGGAGGATGCTAGTGACTTGGGTATTACCAAGGTCCAGATTCGGATGCTTCTATGCATTGGTAGGCATCAGATATCCCAACATACATGTGTGGATCTATACCAAGTAGGCCCGCGACGTATGCTTGTCTCTTCCCGCGATCTATTAGTTGGTCGAATAAAGTGGTGAGGCTCGTACAAAGCTCCACCCGAGTTTGTTCTCTGCGACGCCAGACTCTGTAGCCATCCGTTTGCCGTTGTCATACGTCGCACACTATTCTTCCCGCACGTACACTAGATTTCTAAGAGAGAGATCAGGGGAAATCAAGGGTTTTTGTTTGATTTGATTCTACCCCTGAGCCATACCCCTATCTCAAAACACGAGATTCTCAAACCGAATAAATTCAGATAAGTCAATCTATATAGATGCAATATACCATCCAGAACAAGAATCACTTTTCAATAAAACTTGCTAGGAGGTCGGACGACATATTCCATCATTCGTCAGTTCGCAGTGATCAACAGTTACTCGATTGCTGAGTTTGTATGTTTGTCCTCGTCGGCAATTGAGATGCCTACGCACATACACCTAGGTATAGAAGTATAGGTGTATATATCATATGAAATTCTTGCAAATGCAGTTACGCAAGATTACACGGACTAAGCGGACCCTCTATTCCTAGAGGAAGCTGCGAATATCCGTCTTGGCAAGATCATCGACAAATCCGTCCTATCTCCTTCGTTTGAAATTTAAAGTTAGGAGCAGAACAGATGATGTACCCTGTGCCAATAGCACTTTCGATCTTTAGTCCCTGTTTGTATTCTTTTGGAAAGAGCTAAGAGCTACTCTGGTAACACATTTTAGTGAGTACATGTAACATAAGTATACATTGGGTCGTGTGGGTTAGTCACGGTACGTGACGGGGAGGTTACTTCTAACTTACATGAGGCAAGCACTTAATCTCGAGTGTGGAAATTACACCGTCACGACATGTTCCTGCACAAACACAATCAATCTGGTTGTTGCTGTTGCCATACCAGATATAAACTGTCAAACTCTTCTCCTCTAATCTCAATTCGGTTCACCTTCTATCTATTTACAACAACTCCAACGCTACCAAAGTCTTGCCATCAGATCGCTGAGATCTATCACCATGGCGTACTTTACTAGTATTTTCGTGGCAGTGGCCTTCTACCTATCAATTTTCACCACTGTTACCTCATCTCCAACCTTTAACTCAAAGGTTGGCAAGTCTTTCTCTCTTCCTGTTGCCCACGATGCTGATATCCCTCGACACGGTCCTTCTGAGTACCTCAAGGTCTTGAAGAAATACAAGATTGATGTTCCACAGGGATTGCAGGACGTTGTTGACTCCCATAATGCTAAGGTCCAATCTAGCAAGGTCGTCGCAGGTGAAGGTGGTAGGTTAAAGCAGACAACTTCCTAGTTTCTTTCGAGTTTTATAGCTAACGATAATAATAGGAGATTCCGCTCCGGCAGCTTCGCACGCTGGTGATCTTCTCTGGCTTACCCCTGTCGGAATTGGTTCGCCACCTCAGCAGCTATACCTAGATCTTGATACTGGTTCATCTGATACGTACGTCAATCCTTAGAATCATTTGGTGTTATGTAGAGTGGCATTTCACGAGAACTGACAAGTGCTATAGCTGGATCTTCTCAACCGACACGGATAAAGAAGAGGTAGCGGGACAGACTCTTTGGGATCCCAAGAAGTCGACCACGTCTCACTTGATCAAGAATTGTTCCTGGTCAATCATCTATGGCGATTTCTCTACCTCTAGCGGTATTTGTTACAAGGATACAGTCTCCTTTGGCAACCTCTCAATCCCCGACATGACAATTGAGTCGGCAACCTCGGTCTCGTCTATGTTTACAGACTCTGCGTACATGTCTGGTCTTGTGGGACTGGCCTGGCCAAACATTGTGCAGACAATCCCTAAACAGAAGACCCTTCTTGATTACTTGCCTGAGGTGCTGTCCGAACCTCTTTTCACGGCTGACTTACGCCACAACAGCAGTGAAGGGTCTTTCAACTTCGGATACATCAACGAAAGCTTGCATGATTCCGAAATCAAATATGTGGGTGTAAATACCTCGGAAGGGTACTGGACTGTCACACAGACCGGGTTCGGCATTGGAGGATCGGACATTAAGTACGAGTTCAACGAACCGGAAGATGTTATTATCGACACTGGATCCACACTGTTCTTTGCGCCTAACGAGGCAGTCCATATGTACTTCAACAGCGTTCCCGGTGCCAACTACTCCTACAGAGAATACGGGTGGCTGATACCATGCAACTCAACCCCACCCGACTTCGTCTTCGAGCTCAGCGACGACCAGGGAAATAACATCACAGGTACAGTTCCGGGCGCATATTTCATATATGCTAAGGCTTCTGGTGGTCAGTGTTACGCCGGCCTCCAATCCCTCGGCTCATTCACTGAAATGCCGGCTATTTTCGGCGATGTGTTCCTCAAAAGCGGCTTTGCTGTCTTCGACATTGGCAAGAAACGATTTGGCATGGCCCCTAAGCCTCTGAACTTGAGCAATGAAAAACGAGAGGTTGGTACTCGGAGTAAGATTGATAATAGTTATGGAGGTATACGAAAAAGGGGACATTGAGGGGTAGGCTACCTTGCTATCCTGTGAGCCAAGTGTGAGTTGAGATCGCTTTTGCCCTCGATATAACTATTAACTTGGTTGGTGGGATTTGCCGATGAGATGCGGCCTTTGCTCATGCCTATCTGCGTACTCATGTATGCACTTATGATTCTGTCAACATAGACGAACAAGATAAACTGGCAATTATCGAATTGATTTTACGTACCTATTATAATCATGATTGTGACTTGGCTTGGATTAATATTGAATCGTACTGTCTACCTGTGTGATGGCATAGAGGTAATGTCGGCCTATATATACTCACTTATACGAGGACATCTCTTGTAGGTTTTGAGTATTTTTTTTTTCTTGCTCTGCTCATGCATATCGTATCCCCAAGTAAGTTTGAACATAGACGCACCATTCAACCTTAATGGTTCCTTGAGTGAATCAATTGGCTTTAATTTCTTCTCCCATGAAGCGATGCCCGTCGCATTTTAATTTCTCACTCCCGTTTCATGTTTCAAACTCTTGTGGCACGCTGGGTAAGCTGGGTAAGCTGTGTAACTCAGAATTGGTTCACCTGTCGTTAGGTGGTTGGGTTAGCATGTAACCAGGCAATGCTAACGGCGACGGCGCGAGAATACGGGATCTGACATGTTCATGACGGCCCGTAGCTTGCCCGTGGCGAATCAGTTGAATCTGGAAACGGCGCGGGTTTGGTGCTATGATTCCTTAGTCATGTATGATATATACAGTTCATAAAATTTCAAGATTACCTATTCTATCTGCTCTTTTGCAATTAGCTGTGATACTTCAACAGCAATGTATTTGCTATAACATCATGGTTCACCTGTATTATAAGCAATTGGTAAGCAAGGACTCAGCAGTCCTGTTTGTTTATCCAGGTTTTTCATTAACGGTGCTCCCCAAAATGATAAGAGGCAGGGTTATGTACAATGATAGACCCATCTGCCAAGTAAGCTGATGGAACACGTATGCATCCAGTCCAGGAAGGCTTCTCTTTTTTCACGCCGTCCACTCCGCTGACGACCTCAAGAAACACAAGAAGACCCTATGCCATGCCAAGATGCGATGATGAGTGTGCTCCTCACACTCCGTCCACTACTGCCAGGACCCCGGCTTCATCCCTACAAGCCGCCTCCCTATTTCGTGATACTACTAAATGGTCCTAAGATAAAGATGGGCTGAGAAACAAGAAGATGGACGCCTTCAACGCCAGACGGACAGGAAAATAGTGTCGTCTTTTTTTCTTCCAAACGAGGGGATATCTTAAGGCTGTAAAAATCGGGTCATGGAAAACCGTGAAAATGTAAATCGGGTACCCCCTATTCGGTAAGACATTCAATGGCCCAAGGCTCGCGCTTGCGATTGAATCACGCAGTTGAGGCTAGCGCTAATTTCATCCGACATGGATGCGTATCCAAGCGCGCCGATAGAGCAATTCTCGAAAATTGTCCAATTCGACTTTCAGGGATCAGTAAAAGTCGTCGGTTACCCATTCTCTGTTTCGAGCTGTTTGTCGGATGACGGGCAAAAGTGGGATCAAAAGCCAAGGCGGAAAACCAGTCGTACGGGCTAAAGGGGGACGCAAGCGGGGAAGAGTTGTCAAAAAAGCAAATAACGATTTAATGTTCGCGGTCGCCACCATCTTTAGGAATCAAGATATAGTCAGTAAATTTTCGGGAATCGGCGCCACGGTCACCAGAGGAGCTATGATTGACAAGTACGTATTCACCTTCGCTGGCTGTGGGAGTCGGAGGCATAGCTCCTCCATGTGCAGGTGCTTGCTGGACCTGTTTCGCAGTACCCGGTCGGGACCTCTGCACGAGCTGTTCTTTCTCGGCCTGCGCTTTGTCGAAGGCGTCGCTCAGAGCCTGCCGTTGAGATCGTCCATTCGCCGATCCGGGGTGCTGCTTCTTGAGTCTCTCTTCCATCTCCTTAATTCTGGCCTCGAGGGCCTCCAGCTCGGTTTGTCCACTTGTAACCTGTTGCTTTCTATAGACGGCGAGAATAAGTCAGTATTGGTGCCCGTTGGCTCAGGTCGCATATCGAGAGAAGTGGGCGCTAAGCTAATAGGGGTACTAGGTATGTATGTGGGTCATACCGCTTGTCAACTTGCTCGTCCAGGTCGGCAATGCTGTTTTCAATGCGAAAGATGTCCATCAACTCCTGACTGAAGGAACGGGCAATTGTGCTATAGAAGAAAACATGTCAGTTCACATAATGTTGAAGATCATGAGTGGCTTTTTGGCGCATTCTTCTCCTGTACCGGCGGCGGTAGGTACAAGGGACTAAGGCGATCTCTATAAATGTTGGCGGTACTCACGATTGCGGTCGGCGGCCATTGGGCTTCCAGTCGCGGTCGAGCTCTTCATCGGTAGGGTTCATCTTGGGCAAGAAGTCGGTGGTGTCTTGATACATATGCGTTATGTCTTTGTGTCAAGAAAGAAGAGAAAAATGTTGGATAGTAAAAGTCGTAATGTAGAAGTGGTCTAGTTCAGAGTTTAGAGAGAGCTGGGTGCTAGAGCTTGTGTTATTATTATTGCTAAAAGTATTGGAGTTGGCGGTGGGGGAGGGAATGAAAGGCGGGTCTTGAGGAAGGCCGGGACGTGAACTGATGACCTTTAATGGATTAAAGGGACCGAATATTAAAAAAAGGGGGGTCAGGCGAACCAGTGGAACTTCAAGACCTTGCCCGTACCTGATTAAAATGTAAGTACCTAAACTACCTAGTCGTCTTAGGCATTTAGGGAATAGATTACTACTGAAACACTTCGCATTGAAGAAATTGGGTAAAGAAAAAAAAAGAACACGCTGGTTTTGCCTCGAACAATAAACTGTTGAAGACAAAGTGACTGACGATCACACGTTGGCAACTGAGAATAAGTCGGTGATAATTTGCTTTTGAGCTTCACAAGAGACTCGACGAGAACTTGGAAGTTGACAGAGGATAGACGATGAGAATAGTGAATAGTAATAGTCAATTCAATAGAGGAAAGGTGTAGAATTTTGTATCACCCGCAGTTGGGTAATAATTGCCCTCTTGGCATCTAACTTGCTAACTGTTTTCGAGGATGATCTAAAGACGATCTCATCACTAGACGAAAGCGTGACATATGCTCGAATTCTAATTCTACAGCGATGATCCAAATCAATCAGCCAGGTGCCATTCAAATCCATTGTTGTAGGTACCATTGTTAGCAAAATCTTATTATTCTAATCCCTGCTTGCTCATTATGCACCTGGCACCTACCTCATGCCTCTCGTGTTGTGTTACCTGACTTCCTGACAATGATCTAGGTTAACTTTGAGATTGACGATGAAGTGATATAATTTGCTTAGGTGTAGATGTGAAATGTGAAGCTGTGACGGATGTACAGCATAAACACGTATACGCATTTAGATATATTGCATCTCGCATGAATCAGTTCTCATCAATTAATACGACTTGTGCTTTGACTTTTTATCTTCCCGCAACGTTCCTGAATTTATTTATTTAGTGCGCACTTGCTTGGCCTACTAGACGTACCAATGCAGGTCGCACCTAATCTCCTTTGCTTTTATGCATTTCGCATTTCGCGACCGGTGGTCCATATTGAACACAACCTCTCCAGGGCTGAATGAAAAAGCCCCTTATTCTCGCAGAACCTCGCAGGACCTTCAATAGCCATTTAAGGTAGCATCCATATTCGGTCTTCTCCTAGGCCAGATATTCTCGATATTCTCCATCGAGAGACCCCATCAAACCTGTGATGGATTCTGCTGTAGGTGAACGGCGGGAAGTTGAGCTATCCCCTTAGACAGATAGCTTCCTATGAAATCAACTTTTCTAGTGTCCCCTTTCGTTTTCCTATTAGAGCCGACTTTTCATTTCTATGCTCTCCATTTAGTTAGATGACTTTTTGAGCTTCATTTAATTTTTGTAATGAATAGGTAAGTATCAGATACCTACCTAGATTCTTCAAATGTATCTTTTGAGAACTTATAGATCATGCATATTCGATTTGTTCTTGGGAGGAATAATCACCTGTGTAAAAATGTTCTGCATGATTCCGACCTTGAAGACGCCATTTTTATGTTTCAACCCTATGACATAGCCTAAGCAGTCACTATTTTCATAATTAACTGGTATAGTCTATGCACGTGCATTATTATTGGGTCGCGTGCTGCTTTCACATGCGAATATTCATAGTTCCTACCTCATAACCTTGAACTAACTATAATTGCTTCATTGTTCAACCGAAGAGCTGGGTCGTTCTATGATTAATTGTCGACTGAACAGAGCGTCTGCTTAGCTTAGTGATAGGTAATTGATGTTGACTGCATTTGATACCTAGGTTGGAGATTTACTGGAGTTTACTCAATGATTATAGATCTTAGCAACCTTTTTCTAATGAACATATACGGTTCTTAAGCAGTAGAGTATATTCAATCAAGTCTGGGAACAGTTGGGCAGGTGTGAGGTTGAGCACAGGCCGGTGCGGTTGACTCTTAGGAAAGAACTCCTGGGGAGAACGACCAGGGAAGCTCGCCGGGGAACTTAGATAAGACGCACGGACCATAGACGCTAGCAAAATTGTTTGGACCTATCAAGCGAATGAAGTCCCCAGATTTTACATTCCTAAACACAGCGCTCCAACCATCAATCTGTTCGCCGATCCATCACACAAATCATACTACACCACCGTACAGACACCGTAGAACCTTGAACTTGCTATCTGCGGATTACCGAACATTAACAAATAATCACGTGATTTACCGCCAACGACAAGGACTCGTGAAAATATTCTTCGCGAATAGCATCATTAAGAATCCGTCTAAATCGTCGCCATTCCGTCATCAAAGTGGTCGGAGTCATCTAAATCGACTTCCGCGACCGCCCTTGAACCATTTAGTACGCGTCAACACCGTGTTTTCCCGGTCTGGACGGCCTAGGAAGTCTGTCTAAACCCTTGCTGACTGTGACATTAGATCGTGGCGCCGATTCATCTCTTACAGCGACGCGACGGTCCCCTCGACCACGGCCGAGGTGGATCCTGGGGCATGAATCATAATACCTTCTCTTACACACCTCTCGAGACATTTGCTTTATTTCAAGAGCTCAATAGGAACTTCCACAAGGGTCTAGTCATCAACATCATCAACACCTTCAAAACCATCTCCGACACCCTCAAGAAAACTCCTCTCATATACGAACAAGATGGGTACGATGCCAGCAGATTGAACCCCGAGACTCTCCAGGGCATTGCTCTGCAATTACTGCGCGATGAAAAAAGACGGGATGCCGAAGCTACGGCAGAGAAGAACAACACCTCGCTATCACCGACTTCCAAGAAACGAAAGCTCCAGAACCCCCCTTCATCCGCTTTTCAGGAATTCTTGGAGTATGCCGACAAACTCCCTATCTTAGTTGAGAAGCTGTATATGCGATTCCGGGATGGCCTTATTAGAGAGATAAGGGAAGATGAGAAACGATTCGAGGAACTTCAACACGAACTCGGCGAGATTGAACGAGGTGAATGGGATGATAGGCTTGGTCAACGTGTGGATTCGACTAAGAATGGTATTCACAATGCCAACGACGTAGTACCTGCGCAACCAGAGGTTCAACGAGCTGTCCCGCCGCCATCGATACCTACTTCGACACCAGCATCAACAGCGACCACTACGACGACTGCGATTGCGACAACTCCGTCGACGACTGCCGTTGCGCCTACACCTACACCTACATCCGCACCCGCCACTATACCTACACCAATATCCACACCATCACAGATTCCGGCTCTGCCTAAGGTCTATGACTCCGGAACAAGAGCTGAACCATCTCACACTGCACAGCCACCCCAAGAGAAGAAGGCTATACATCCAACTACATCTCCACTCCCATCAACTGCTCAACCCTCGAACGAAGTGCGCCATGTTACAACCGATAATAGGTCGCAAGAGCTAGGTCGGCCAATAGGTAATCCAGCTCCAGTTCTACAACATCCGCAAGCTGCTCAAGGATACACTGCGCGTCCCGGTTCTGCCGCCTCTCAGCCTCCCGTCACGGACGGTCTGCAGCGACCGGAAGGCATACCTAAAGGGAGAAGTCCTGCGCCAATACCATCTACTCAACCTCATATTCCCGCTTCGATTTCGACCCCCGCTTCTGCTCCTACTCCTGCTGCTTCCTCTCTGAAATGGGAACCGCCCTATCAACCTCCTAATCAGCCCTCTCAATCTTCTCAACCTGCTCAGCAAGTATCTCACCAACCTCCGCCGCTACCAGCACCATCGCTACAACATCATTTACCTCACCAAACGCCCATTCCGTCTCCTCGTCCTCCCTACGGCACAGGAGTGACTAGGCCCCCGACATATCCCACTCATACCCCGACTACTCTTCCTCAGTATCCACAGAACTACTCGGGTAATAGGCAGGCTCCGGGACAGTATGGACAGCAACCTCGGCCCTCAATACAGGCACCTGCACCAGCATCCCCTTCCGTTCTTCTGCCACCGCAGAGTGCAGGTCAAATACCACCATCCCTCCAATCTTTGCCTTTAAATGCAGCCCCTGATGGTACGGGCCAACAAGCACAACAGCGGCGACCAGCATCCGTACCTGCGGCGACCTCACCAAGTCCCGGCGTGACATCCGGCCCTTACCCCCAGCCTCGGGGTCAACACATACCAGCCCAGACACCTGTTCGGCCGCCCGTTGCATTGTCGCCCACACATTCAACTGTGGGTTCTACGAAGCCTCCTGTACCACCAGCTCAATGGCCTCAGTCACCCGGTCCGGCCCAGTTGAATTTCCCTCCTCAAAACTCTGCGCCTACCACACCAGCACCCCAACAAGATCAGCCACAACCGGCATCAAAATTGTATAGCTCGCCATACAACCTGCAAACTCAACCGCCTGGCGCTGCCGAATCACCGCAACGTCCTCAGATACCTCCGCTACAGACCCCAGCGACTATTTCTCAGCCAATTCGTCCGTCATCTATGACTCAATTGCAAACGCCAGCTGCTCTTTCGCCTCACGTCGTGAGGGGACATGGTACTAAGTGGACATCAACTCCGACGCCTGCGACCCCTCGAATGGAAGATGGGACTAGTTATTTCGATCTCGATAGTCCGATGTTCGAACCAATCAGTCCGCCTCCTCAGCCAGCTCCGTTACCACAGAGCTCTCCTGACCAAGCTGGGAAGAAGGATACCCGAAAAGCTATACAAAAACCCGACGGGCCAGCTAATAGGCCTAGAGGCCGGCCTCGACTTTCACAGAAGCCAACTCCTCTAGCGCATTCGGAGGAGGCTCCAGTGGAACCAGATCTTTTAGGGAGCAATATCAAGAATGAAGAGGCGACCCCTCGGGCTCTCGAAGAAATCGGCGACGCGGTTGCTGTAGATGAGGATGTACAAAACCAAGTTCAGTCAGAGCCCAGCCAACAATCTAACAAACGAAAGCGCCAGGACAGCCCCCCTAACCGGGCGCCGCCAACACCGGCTACCCACGTATTATGGACACGCTCATTCAACAAGATCAGCCAGTCTGCTTTGGACCAGATTATTAGTCACCGCCATGCGAATATGTTTGCACATCCCGTGAAGCCAAGGACCGCTCCAGGTTACTTCGAAATCGTCCTACGGCCACAGGATCTCAAAGGCATTCAGAAAGCTATAACGGCAGGTTCTAAAGCGGCAGCTGCCGCCGTAGCAACAATGTCCGATGTCGAAGCTAGTGCTACAAATGTTTGGCTTCCAATGTCTATAGACTTAGTCCCTCCACGGGGAATTATCAATATCGCACAGCTGGAGAGAGAATTGGTTCATATGTTTGCCAATGCGATCATGTATAACCCGGATCCTTATCGGGGTTTCGGGCCTTCGTTTCTAAGATCTAATCGACGCGCTAATCAAGAAGACGACGGGGAGGATTACCGTGGCTACGAAGTAGACGAGAACGGGGTGGTGAAGGATACTCGTAGCATGTTTGGAGAAGTTGAGAAGCTTTTGAGCGACCTCCGTAACGAGGTCGAACGTAATGCCCCTCCCCCCACGGGTGTACCACCTTCGGTGAGCCGTAGTCTCAGTGTGGCTGGTGGTGAAACCAACGCAGGCGAGGATGATGCGGAAGAACAAGCAGGAGATGTCAACAAGAGACGGAGGATAAGAGGCTAGCAACTGTCGAGAAAGTCTTGGCTAGGTACATACTCACCTAGATAATAGGGCTTATCCATGATGATACCCGCTCTGTTAGATTGTGTACTGATCACTACATAATACGAAGAATAAGAATAAACACTAAGCCAAGGCCAATTTGTGACCTGAAGTATGGATTTATTTTAATTGACTTTCTGCGAATTACAAGTGAAGATAGATTTCCTCACCCCTATTTTATATTGTATTGTATAAGGTTGGCAGGTGCAACTGTTCTGTATAGTGCACGGACCATATTTATATTACCCCACATATGCGTGCTCTTTAGCAGGTACATAGGTACTTATGTACTTACTGTGTAAACTGCAAGACAACCAAATCTCCGAAACTGGATCGTTCCCATCCACGAATACCTAAATTCACGATGAATGAGTTTCAACTTTTACTTGTTGACTGATGGCTTCATATACCGTTATCGTAGTATATCGGCATTCCTAGTTGTTATTCTTCCTGCTCTTATAATACAACTTTCATTTTCTGCAAGCTCAAAATATTACGTGGGTACCTTTACATAAGTCGCGTCGAAACGCGTCAAGTGGTTGAATTATGGCGTCTCGCCGGGTAATTGCAGACTCCGACGACGAAGATGACGACGATCGTCCGTTGACTCCTCCCAGAGAAGATATCAGGGAGGACGTAGAAATGCCACCAGAAATAGAGCCATTGAGCCCTCAGTTACCAGATACCCAGAAACCAACATCTGGCACTACGGATCAGTCATTCTTCGCCAGCGTGTATGACGAGCAGCAGAGTAGAGCATTCGAGCAATCTCAACTCATAGAGCAAATCGTCCGTCGGAGTCAAAAGGCGAGTGGGAGCAGTGGTGAGGTGCCACACCCGGTCAAAGGCAAGACTAGAAAGTCCGATGCATCTTCCGCCACTGATGTCACGGCACCGGTAATCCTGGACAATCTTGGGAACCAACCACCGCTTTTTGATAGCGGTGCATCCGGCGTCACGACGCCACGAAAAAGTGTTCCTGGAGAGTGGGATGTGCCTAGTAGTGCTGAGGTTGCGCCTAGTTCAAGGGCTACCAAAATTTCGAAGGGGAGGGAAAAGTCATACGGCAAACAAAAAGGGACCCCATCAAAAATCATCGGCAGCTCTGCTGCAGCCGAGATGTTCTTGGGAAATGGCGTTACACATGAAACATATCCTACAAATCATGATATGCCCGCCCCTATGAATTTCTATATTGCTCAGAGCAATCTCACCACTATGCAGAAGCTTGAGTATCAGCGGGTCAACGTATCACAAAGCGGTTACTCCGGTCTACCCGTATCGCATCCCAATCCAAAATCAAGTGGCGTATCAACAGTTGCATACTCGACGCCAAGCCGATACGCCTCTTCTGGGCCGCCACTTCCTTGGGAAAGAAGTCCCATGGCTGCTCCTTTGGCTGACGCTATAGTTGATACTCAACCTGTCGAAACTTCCACCGTGATAAACGCACGTGTGCCCACATATTAAGTTTTTTTTTTTAAATTGCGCTAACTCCATTTCAGATACCATCTTCTCCGGATATAATTGCTGCTGATCACCATGGGAATGCTCCCATGGCAGATATGGGAATACCGCATTTCTCTACACGTACTACATCTCATGAAGTTGATGCACCGATTGGCGACTCTACAATGAGTGGCCCACCGAACAAGAAGAGAAAGAAGCAGCCAAAGGATACGCGGGATGAAGACGAACTTGCGCAGGACCAACCTTGGATCCTTGATAATGACAACGATAAGCAAGACAGTCACAAACGTCGGCGTCATCATGAGCACAAAAGCAATTCGTCTATCGTCAATGAAGATGATGGAGATATTGAACTCATTCCGCATCTGCGCGATGAAGAGCACCCTCGGGAAGTAGAGCGCGAAGAACCTCCCCAAGAAGACCCATACAAAATCAATGAGCGCATTCCCAAGATACCGGCAACAGAACCACCTATTCCAGCCATTGCGCCCGAACCCATCCAGCTAGAGGCCCAAGCAACTCCACAGCCGAAAAAACGTGGGCGCAAGAAAAAACAACCTATAAGCGAGCAACCCATCATGGACGAAGTCTCTGTTCAGAATCAAACTACTGCTCAAGATCTAAATACTACTACTCATATTTCCGAGGTTCCAATTGAGCCCGGAAAGACTAAGAAAAGAAGAGGCCGACCGCGGAAGTCAGATCCGGCAAAGACTGAAATCCCAGTCGCCCCAGAGCTTGAGCCTGCTATTCTTAAGACTGTCGGAAATGACTTCGATGATGAAGAACCTACAGAAACAAATGAATCAATCAAGAAGCTGAAAAAGAAAAAGAGAGGTGAGAAGCAGGAAGAAGACGTAGCTCCAAGTGAGCCAATCGCGAAAGAGAGTGAAGATAGGGATGCGTCCCCCTTGAAAGAAATCAGCAGCAACAGTAGAACACCATCCCAGAGATCCACGTCAACAGAAGCGATACCTGCGAAAACCGTCAACGAATCACCAGCCAGTCCGAGTTTACCTCCCAAGTCTGAGGAGAAGGCACGTGCGACCTCTAAACCCACGTCCACGGCATCCCAAGCCAAGGTACCGTATCGGGTCGGGCTCAGCAAACGGACAAGGATAGCCTCGTTACTAAAGGTCATCAAAAGATAGGATAATCAAATTCAATACGATATACACTGCAATCAACGCTTGTTGTTATGAGTAATAGGAATGTTCTCCAAATGCTAGGTATCTAAATCTTCGACGAATATCTTCCTGATATAATATACGGGATTTTACAAGGGTCTAATATCAACGAAACCCGAGGCTCTTTCCGTGATTTCTCCTAGATGTACTATGTACTCCGCTGCTGCTAATACGAGGGCTTTCTATTGATTGGATGAGCAAAAGAAGGGTTGTATAAAGTCTGCATATACCACGTGATCATCACTGGCTGTGTTAAGCATTCGGCGGGAAGAGCGAGGCTCTACTCAAGATAAAATCACGATTCATTTTGGCAAAGGTAACCTGATTTTACATACAAAACTGATATGATATCATTGTTAACAATATGGACCCATTTACGGCAATTGGGCTCGTAGGCAACATCATTACTTTCTTGGATTTCGGATACAAGCTAGTTTCTGCGACCAAGGATATTCACGCATCAGCCTTCGGCTCCAGCGCATACAATGAGAACTTGTCTCATTCAACACAACAACTTCAGCAACTCGTCGCTAACTTGAAAGTTGCTAAACCGCCTGGGTCTGTCTCAGATCAGGAACTGTCTCTACTTCGAGTTGCTTATGACTGCGAGGTTGTGTCGGTAGAGCTAGCGAGTTTACTCGATAAACTAAAGGCTCAGAACCCAAATTCTAGGCGAGGAGCCTTGCGGGCTGCAGTACGAAACTGGCTCAAGATGAAAAGTTTGAGTTAGAGCAGAAGCTAGACCGTTGTAAACAGCAGCTGAACTTGGAGCTTGTGAACATATCGAGGTAAGGCGTGATTAATATATTCTTTCTATCCCCAAATCTAACATGATCGTAGATCCGAGTCATCAGAACGACTGAACAAACTTCTCGCCCACGGCCAAGCCAGCGGATATGAGCTACAATCACTCATACAAAACGTTGAATATCTACGTTCGGGTATCAATGTTTCTTGTCTCGGCTCCGAAGCCTTGGGCCAAATCAAGTCATTACTCCAGTTAAGTGATGACGCCATCCTAAATGTACGTCGAGCTCGTATTCTAGACGCACTACGATTCGAGCACCTGAATGAGAGATTTGAAGATATTGAAGAAGCTCATCGAAGGACATTTTCTTGGATTTTCGCCAGTGAAGGGAATACAGCCAGCACATCAGATAATAGTCTTCACAATATAGATGGCGGCGACGAAAAGCAAATTGCAGGCGGAGGTAACGAGGCAAGTTCTGTCGTACCGAGTTCAGTTCCGGGCCTCGTTCATACCTCTTCCTCTCCAATCACCGATGACATCATCCGGGATGGCAATTCTACCGAGAACGACTCAGGTGACAATTCAAGTTTTGAGTGGATTTTAGATGATCTTTCATCAATCGAGAGTGATGATCATGTTTCGGACAGCGATGAGGATCATGGTTCGGACAGTGAATCCTCCTGCTCAGAAGTTTCTCCACAGTCGGAAACACCGCTAGCTACAAGAGAATACTTGAGCCAAGCCCGTGACAGTTTTATTAGCTGGCTCCGACAAGACTCCGGTATTTTTTATATCTCGGGCAAGCCAGGGTCAGGCAAATCGACTTTGATGAAATATATCTCACAACATCACGAAACGAAAAGCTACCTGAGGGCTTGGGCAGGTGAGAAGAAATTCGTATTTGGAACCTTTTTCTTTTGGAAGCCAGGGTCTGTTCTCCAAAAGAGTATAAAGGGACTCATTCGGGGGCTTTTATATCGCCTTCTTTCAGAATGTCACGATCTAATCCCCTTTGCGTTTCCCGTGCAGTGGGAATCGTCGGCCAATAGGGAAAGTGTTCATATTGAACATCATGAATGTCGTGAAGCTTTCGAGAGGCTGATATCTGCAAGCAAGAGCCACGGAGAGTGTAAAATCGCACTGTTCGTAGATGGTCTTGATGAATTTGAAGGAAACCACGCAGCCCTAATCCGACAACTACTTGCATGGTGTAACGGAAATCCGAACGTGAAGATTTGCGTGTCCAGTCGGGAATGGGCTATATTCAAAGACGCATTTGGGAGCTTTCCTAAGTTCCGACTGCACGACCTTACAAGCTCTGATATCCGCCTGTTCGTTCGGGATCGATTTCGGGAGATGCATTTCGGTAACTTAGTAAACAGTAAAAATTGGGTTGCTCCAGGCATTTCCAATATTAGCGACTTAGAGGAAGTAATAGTGAACGAATCTGAGGGCGTGTTCTTATGGGTATCAATTGTCCTGCGACACGTCGAGGATGGATTAGCGAATGGTGATCGATTGAGAGATCTGGTGAGACTGGTTAGATCTCTCCCAAATGACCTCGAGCCACGTAAGTGCCTACCCTTTTCAACTTAGTTTCAATGAAGTTCCGTCCATGTTGTATAGCAAGAGGTTCTCTGGCGTACTTTTCTCGGAACGACGGAGATTAACTCTTGTTATCTTAGTGTTCCAACAGCTCCTAGAATTGATACCTCGCCATAATCGAAGATTAGCATATAGCATGCTCTCTTTGACTCGTTACTATGAGGGGCTGCGCAAAAAATTTTCGAACCCCTCCTTATTGCAGTTCTCATTCTTAGAAGAATACACCGAAGACAAGAACTTCGCCTTGAAATCAGAGGTCAACCTACTGACAACGAAAGAGAAAAATGGACGCCTAGAAACGACCAAGAAGCGAATATACGGCCTGTGCAAAAGCCTTCTTGAAGTACGTCCCAGAGACATTTTGGTTGATTTTCGAGAAATTCTTGGAGGTGGGGTTCACCTCATACACCGATCAATATCAGAATTCTTGGGAAGCAAATATTTCATACAGAAGTTAGATCAGGAGCTGCCAGGTTTTGACCCCTGCGACGCTTACAGCCAGACGTACCTCGGTCTTCTACAACGTGTACATTTACCAACGTCTTATTATGCATCTAGAGCGAGGTCTAAGAGGTATGTATTGACTGACACTGCAGTCGAGAGCACATGCCCGATCAGGGTAGTATTTGATCGCACCTTCTACTTGCCACTTAGGTACGGCATAGAGTCAATGATTGAACGGCATATCAATGCTGGTCAGCAAGCCTCCCCGCGGTTCCACGAACTTCTAAATGCCACCTACAAAACACTCCTTAATATTAAGGTAGATCTAAAGCGTCATGAATGTACGCTGGTGGTGCATGGTTCAGATGTGGCTGTGTGTTGTGATCCCAAGGACCTTATGATGATAATTTGCGGGAGGGCCAGCCTCCACGAATACCTCTGTTCGAATCAGAACCTTAGTCCCGAATTGATGTCCTGCTGCTTCTCTGCTGCGTTGCTAGGCATTAGATGGATCGATCATCAATGGCCGATACTGTGGCGCTCGACGTTGAAATCCGTTCAAGCCTTTTTCAATCACGGATTTTCCCCCGACTCTAGTATAATCCCTAGCAGAGAGTCCACATTTCATGTGATACTCCAGGATTGGTGTTGCCGTAACATAGCTCGTCTAGAAGTCGTCGCCTTGATGCTCTACTACGGCGTAAATCCGAGATTCTCCCTCGCAATAAGCAAGACAAAATACACATTTCTACGCGCTGTTGAGAGCATTATTTTCAGGTTATATTTTGCTTCTGAATATTTCACATCAGACCCAGACCAAGGGATGCAGACTAAACGCATACTTAGACGTAGTGGGAAACGCTACACCATCGAAGCATCGGCCACCGTTCTCGAGACTATCGAAAAACACGGCCACATCATCGATCTAAGAACGTTAGTCTCAATCTGGTTTCCAGACCAAAGCACCATCCTTCAAGAAGTCATTGACTGGATCACAGCACTCGGGTGTCCCGTCGAAGCGCACCACCGTGCTAAACTGCAGGAACGGTTCGGATCCGCGCTCCGCCCCTTCTTCGACCCGGATCATCCAAACTTCGTTGATATTACTACCCACCAGCCGGGTTGGCAGCTTAGCTTTCCAGGATATTCTGAGAAGAACACATTTAGCTCGCTCTATAATGAACGTGCGATCTTCCTTATTTCAAAGAATGAATTTTCGAAAATTAGACGTTATGTGGAGGAGGAGGAGGCACCGGGAGATGAGTCGGGTACTTCGTTGACTGCACTTTAGGTAGGAGTCTGCGCAAATATTGATTGAGAGGAGTTTAGGATGTTGAGGCGCGGTCGGTTGACAAGATTCAAAATATATATCTACGTAGCTATACTCTGGGGGGATCGATGTAGTGAGGTGAACACAAGAAAGAGTGTTTCAATAATCGAGCATGCTCGGGCAACGTTAAAATATTCTCGGTATAATCTGTCTGTTATGAACTTCGTATTTTATGTAAATCTTCTGCATAGCAAATAAAGGTAACCTCTAGTACGTTCCATCGTGAAAACGCAATGGTGGCAGAAGTTTTATCTATAGCGGGGGGCATTGATATGATTCATCACAGTGCTCGACGACAGACTTTTGCACCTGCCATTTGGCACTGACCATTGACAAACCTGCACAGGCCATATAAGGATAAAGAACACTCTTACTAGCATAGAGATTACCGTGTGGTGTAATCGGCAAGTGGTCGTAGAGACGCCATCTCCTCTACGATCATGAAACCGCCGATGCACCATGTGGTAATCTCGCTTTTTATCGACGGGGGTTCGAATCGCGCAAACGGCGACCTTTTTTTTTTTTTAAACCATTCACGTCCGCCACCACCACTCTTAGTTAATACCTAAAGCAATGACATCACAGGCAAGAATATGGAAAAATTCTAGGGAGAAATACTGTGTGAATAATCTATGGAATAACGATAGGGAATAATGACAGGCGTGCGCATTTTTATAGGTAACATCCTACTACTGCACGAAGATTACCAACATCGTCTCAATCAACATTGAATGTCTTGTCAATTTAGCTTCATAAGATCTCGAGCTCCAAGTTTGATCAAATGTGCCAATTGCTGGCGCTCTGCTTGTCGGACGGTGCGGTGCTTATCTTGCGGAATAATGGCCACCTTTCATAAGATGGAAAATCGCAACACCAAGATGACATTCATAAACATGTTAATTGTTATTAATGCAACCGCAATAATCATGCCTAGTACCTGTCCGACCTTAATGCTCCGTAACACCAGCTCATTCACATTTCCTAGGGCTACGAGGCCAAATACCAACTCCGAACGCCAGCACCCGCCCCTTAGAGTGATTTTAAGACACCCAATCATGCTCTCCACTGTTTAGCAATGGAGGCCTACGTTAAAAAATCATTATCACAATATCCTTTAGAGCCATTAAGGCCGCCGTAGTCCTTCTCCTACCAGGAGGTACGAAGCTACGATCGTTACCCGCCTTCACGCCCCCTCCTACTGGTATCACCAATGTTAACAACTCTTTTCATTCCCCGCCATACTTCATTAAACTAAGCCACACTTCTCCAACAACTTTAGTCCACCTGTTATCCCTCGAACCCGGGATGTTGGGATGAATCGTAAAGGTGCTGCAGGAAGTATGTCGAGGTAATTCGAGTTTGAAGAAATTTCGTATCTTTACACGCGACGGTTGTATCTTGGAACTTGGTGCCAAGAATCCGATGATGTCGTGGCCTAAGCTTGACTCGGAAGGCCATGACGACAATGGGTGTAAACTCGTGTCGCAAACGTGCTTACAACTAAGGTAGGCGGATAGTGTGTGTAGATACCCATGTAGCGTCTTTCGCGAAGAAACCGATCGCACTGTTTTATGTTGCGTCATGATGCTAGTGATTGTCTTTGAACTGGATCATAGTCGCGGGGGGTGCTCGCGTAAGTCGCTTAGGCGTCCGGATAGGCTAGGGGGGTCATGGTGTCGAACAGGGCCATCAGCAATGGGTCCTGAAAGACCAGGTGATGCTAGGCGACCTCGTTCTTGTAGTCGGAAATTCATGAGCCATCTCACATGCATCCCGAGGACGCCCATGGTGCTGCGGATCTCGGTAAGCTGGTCTTTGATCTGAGTGCTCTCATTGAAGAGCATCATTGAATGGCGGCCTTCGACCTCGTTGACGGCGGAGGAAAGGCGGTCGACCTTGGACTCCATGGTTTCGAATAGAGATAGGAAGTACTGATCTCGAGACTCGTAGGGCGCTTCGTGAGCCAGAGTGCTCTCAGGTAGGCTGATGTCCGAGATAGGATCTAGCGGGCTTGTAGTTGGCATAGGAAGCCCGCGACTCTCGAGGAATTTGATTCGCCGGTCTTTGAGGCGGTCCTTCTCTTTTAAGGCGCGAATATCGGCTTGGAGTGCTGCCAATTGCCCCCCTACGGTCCCGACGACACGGTAGGGACATTGTCTGGCATGCTCCTCTGAGTACATTCGTCTGATTTCTTCCGTGCAGCCAAAGGGAGCAAACTTGCAAGGAATCCATACTTGAGGGCACTCCTTTTCATGTTCGTCCTCCTTGTGTCGCACATATTCAGCGTAGCATAGCAAGCATTCCTTCATTCGGTCGGGACATTGCTTGTCCTGGTGTTCTTCTAGGTCGGCTCTCAGCTTCATCTGGTCGCAGTACGGACATCTGACGTAGTAGTGGAGACAGCCTTTCTCCATGTCTTTCTTAACTATGGTCTTGTCGCAGGAGGGATGGGGGCATGGAACTAGGGTCAGGTCGCAATATCGCGCGACGTGGTTTTCGATGAGTGAACGAGATACGACCAGACCGCATCCCCGAATGTTATTGGGACACTTGACATGTAAGTTGTCGAGCTGATTGAAGATGATCTTAGGTGCGGGTCGTGTGTCGGATACCAGCTTCAAAGGAAGTCGGTCGATCGGACAGACGGGGTTTAATGCATGTGCGTGGATGATGCATTTCTGACAAAAGACATGGTCGCAGGTGGTGATGACCGGGGCTACAAAAGGGACTCGACAGATGGGGCAAATCAGGTTTTCGTCTACTTCACCGCGATAGTCAAGAGCTCGCAAATCCACGGATGTTGCAGGAGCCTCGCCGCTCATGAAAGGTCGAAGACCGAGAGTGGCGGCGGAACTTGTGACTATTCCTTCTTCCGGGGTGTTGGGAGGTGGCATTTTTGAAGATGATGCACGTTCATAGGATTCGTGAAGAATTAACGTCCCGAGGAATTGAACCACATCGGATCAGTGGTGGAGGGACGAAATTGTCACGATTGACGAAATCAGGATGAAGGTTGGATGTTGAACGTGGTAAGTTGTAAGTCGGAGCTGTTGGAGATGAATAAAACTACGTACCAGTAGGTCGTCTCCAGTATGACATATGGAGGGGTTGCACGAGTGATCACTAGATGCATAAGCTGCTTACATAGATTATTAGCCATGCACTTATCACAGCAAGTGCTTAGATCGGTGCATTGTTGGAGCTTAAAACGGCAATTATTGTCGAAATATTGGATACCGGGATCCACCCTCCCGGAATCAAGGTTGCTTGTACCTGAGCAGATTGATCGAGTTTGTGACACCACATGCGATTTTTACTTCTATCGCTTCACTGGGAGGAATCAATGAGTTTATTTATATCATCCAATGTGATTTCCTTAATTTCAGATTATAATGAAATGTTGAAAGAGCTATCAGGTAGCTCGTTTAATAAGTATACAAGGTACTAGGTATGTACATTACCCCAACCTCGGCAAATATTTAATCTTATCTGCACCTCAAGAAAGCAAAAAATACGCCATTAGATCTGCTAGTTATAGGCTGGTTCAGCTCCGATGCAGCTAAAGGCGAGACAACTCAACAAATTCCCACAAAAAAGTCTAAATAACACTTTACCTCTCTCACCACATCACCGGTGCACCAATTTCACCTTCTCCCACGTCTAGAAGGTAGAAATTTGTGTCTGTCACTTTGATTGAGACGAGGAGAACGTGCTGTAGCTCAAAATGGCAAGCTTGACTTTGAAAGTCACCAATAGGTCCCGAAAGGGCCTGAAGGGACTTCCTTCTACCATTGAGGTGCCAAACGACGCTACCGTCGACGACGCGAAGAAGATCGTGGCGCGCGCTGCCAAAGTGTCTGACCACTACCGCATTGGTATTTTCGATCCCGTGTCCAAGAAGACCATCAAGGACAGAAACTCTCTGCTTCGAAGCCATCCCGAAGTCATAAAACGGGGAGAATTGCTTGTCAAAGACCTTGGTATGCTTCCACCGTCCAGTTTTAACAACAGAACTCTGTGGAACAATGACTAACCAAAATGTGGTAGGTCTCCAAATTGGGTGGCGTTTCGTCTACGTGATCGAGTACCTCGGACCTCTCCTCTTCCACCCACTCTTCCTCGGCGTCCGGCACACCTTTTACCCAGCCGTATACCCGTACCTAAAGACCTACATCCCATACGAGGCGCGGGCCGACTCTTCCCTCTCCTATGCGCAACAAGCCGCCTTCGCCATGGTGATGGCGCACTTCGTCAAACGTGAGCTGGAAACGATGTTCCTGCACAAGTTCTCCGCAGCCACGATGCCTTTCGCGTACATATTCCGCAACTCCGTCTTCTACTGGGCGATGGCCGGGTTCCTCGGGGCCCTCGAGATCTACGCGCCCTTCTCTCCCGCCGCCGTAGCCCCCGACTCCCCTACGCCCCTAACGTACTTCGGCTTCTTCCTGTTCGCGGCGGGAGAGATCCTGAACTTCGACGTGCACTGGTACCTAGCGCACCTGCGGAAGCCGGGCGAGACGGACCGCAAGATCCCGCGCGGCCACGGTTTCAGCATCGTCACGTGCCCGAACTACATGTACGAGATAATCGCGTGGATCGGCATCATCATCGTGACTCGTAGCCCGTCCCTGTTTGCTTTCATCTGCGTCGGCTCGTACTACATGTACACCTGGGGCTGGGGCAAGGAGAAGACGTACCGCAAGCAGTTTGGCGACAAGTACAAGAAGAAGCGCCACGTCATGCTGCCGGGTCTGCTATAAGCTTATCCGACTCTGATTTACAGTACTCTGTACTATTGTATGTGACGATACGACTAATGGTGGGAATGGCCTGCATTGCCTTTAGCTGTGTTCTTAGACTAGAAACGACAAGGAATGCGAGGTCGGGGAAATGCACACAATTAGATGTTCAAAGGGATAGAGCTATATCGAGCTTATCTAATAAGGCCGAAAGGTACTTAAAAATACTGTTATATGTAGATAACATAATACATTATTCATCATGATATAGACCTCATTCATATCAAATACGTGAGATATTGAACAATGAACAATAGCCCCTTTGAATAAATCGGCCATCCATATCAGTATTAGCCACCCAATCCCGTTAAACCAAAACTCCGTACCTTATATTATATCATACTGACATAGCCGTTGCACTAAAATTAGCGTCCCGTCATCCCGTTGGCGTAGGGTGAACTATTTCGTTATTCGCGGCTACATCTCCCACGACATCTGCTCGGGTAATATTCAACGGTTGCTCCGGCCCACGTGTTTCGAGAACTTCGCGAATATTATCGACTTCTATTCCGCTGTCATTAACGGCTGGTTCCTTACCCTTGACTGAGCTCTCCTGCGACTCGGATGAGGTCGGGTTTATGGATAGTGAGCCTAGTGGCTCGTGCAAGTCCGTGGCCATTGCCTCGAGAATGCTATCGGCAACTGCTTTGTCCACAGTGACATTTACATCGTCTCTCTCCGTCAGCTTTCCACTTTCGGCATTGCCATCTACAGCAGTATGACCATTCAGCCCTCGCTCTTCGGGTTTCTTAAAGTTGCCGTCCGCATCGCCCGTAAAGCTCCCCCGGCGACTCCCTGCCCTACTGTCGCTACTGCTGTAGCTCCCAGTCCAGCTACTCCCACTACATTGACTACAACTGTCGTCGCCGCTGCCCTCCCTCACCAAGCGCATAGTCTCCTCTAAGACCAAAAAGTCTCTCTCCAAGACCTCGGCCCAATTCTGTACGTTGCCCAATTCCTTAATCTTGCGCTCCGTGTCGCGGGCTAGTTTCTCGAGCTTATCGTTCTCCTTCCGCAACGCCTCGGTCCCCTTCGCAACGTCTTTCTCTTGCTTAGTCAGCGCCGCGGCGTTGGAGTGGAGCAGCGAGGCCCGCGATTGTAGCTCCGAGTCTAGCATATTCGACATGGAGGCTACGAGCGCGGCGCGGGCCTCGTCGATATGCAGCTGCGTCGCTCGGGAGGGCAGGGTCGGATTCAGATCCATGGTTACGCGGGGTTGAGATCCGGTGGCTGCGGATGCGGTCGCTGTCGTAGTTGTAGGGGGCGAGGTAGCGCTACGGGATGTCGAGCCGGAGTTAGACGGTTGTGGGCGTGAAGAGTTGCTCTGCAATGACGGCGTTAAGTTCGACGAAGCCATAGTGTTAGACGGGGCTATCGCATTGCTCGGTTGGGCTGACGGGGTCGTACCCAGAGTTTCGGGAGTGGGATGGTTCGGTGACGCATGATTCGCCGAAGTACTCGGACTGGTTGTTACCGGAGCTGACATTTTGAATCAGTAGCCTTCCGAAACTTAGTTACGTCTTGGCAACGGGAGAGTGCAGAATTGTAACCCTCTTGAAAATCGTATCAAGGAATTGGATGTTGATATATTATTCAAGGTGCGAAGGAGCTTGCTTTAGAGCTGCGGGCTATTGTTAGACGTATGCGGGGTCCTGATTGAGAACTGAGCCGATTGGAGGGATGCAGTATGTCATGCGTGAGAGCCAGTATCGCCATTATATTGGTTCACCCTCTCATTCTTGTAAGACGCCGGCACACATGTCACACAATGAGTCTGACCTATTTTGCCAACCGAGAATTTTCTGTAAATTACTCGTCCCAATCTACATTATACAGACCTTCTTCTCTCTGCGTGCTGACCCACTCTTCGCTGGCCAAGCCTCTCAGGAAGCGCCGTTGGAGGTCGACGCTATCCTTATGCCAGTCACACGCATAATCACATGGCGGGGTATCGTTTTCCCCGAAATAGTTACAAATGAGCTTGTGGCGGCAAGCGTTCGTACTCTCGCAATATTCAGCAAGCGCTTGTAAACTCTTAGCGCGTGCTTCGAAATTAGAGGATAAAACTGTCGTTGAGGCTGATCGGTCCCGTATGATTAAACTGCTGACTCGATCCCTATCTTCGCGGCTGTAATACAGGAAACAATATGCTGCGTTTCCGTCGCGTCCAGCCCGCCCAGCTTCTTGATAGTACCCCTCAAAGGATTTAGGAAGTCGCCAATGCACAACAAACCGGACATTATTCTTGTCGATGCCCATGCCAAACGCAGTCGTAGCTACGATTATATCATATCCAGGTTCGTTGGAAACCCATTTGGCAAGAACTCGCTCTTTGGTTTCTTTAGATAGCTTTGCATGAAATGGCTGGGCTCCAATGCCTTCTTGTCTAAGTTGTGAAGCGAGGCTTTCGCACTCGTCTCGCGAGATGGTGTAGATAATCCCAGGGACATTATCGGCGCGCTCGCCGGCGGCGTCAAGCTCGCTTCTTCGCTCATCTTTGGCCCTACGCTGGTAGACGCCCCGAATCCACTTAAGAAAATCGTCTAGTCGTCGATCGTCTTCATCACGCGTGAATCTGATTTCAAAATGGAGATTTGGCCGATGAGCTGTCATCGTAAATGTCTTCAGCCTCTCTGGATTGGCATCTAACCCGAGAGTACTGAGTACATCTTTGCGTACTTGACTGTTGGCCGTCGCCGTCAGGCACATGATCGGCACATCGGGGAAAGAATCACGAAACCAAGCTAGCCTCTTGAAGTCTTTACGGAAGTCATGACCCCATTCAGAGATACAGTGGGCTTCGTCGATAACGATACGTGCAAGCTCTCGCTGTTCATGGACTACCCTTAGCCTATCCCGAAACCGGTCTTGTGCACAAAGTTCTGGAGTAACATAGAGCAACCGAATACGTGGATGGCCGGTTTTGAGATCGTTCATAATACGGTCTTTTTCTGGTAGAGGCGTGTTACTGTTCAACGAACTAGCATTAATATCAGCAGCCCGGAGGGCTTCCACCTGATTCATCATAAGGCTTAGTAACGGCGATACAACAATGGTAACTATATTTCCATGTAAGTAGAAACTACTAGGGCAAAAGGGGAGACACCGGGCACGTACTGCCCTGATCCACTACGGCGGGGAGTTGGAAGCATAAACTCTTGCCAAAAGAGGTCGCTGCTTGAACGAAAACATCATTTCCGTCTAGTGCGGCTTGTATGATCTCTCTTTGAAATGGACGAAAGCTTGCCTTGTTAAATTGGCGTCGCAGCGTAAAATCCAGGTCTGGGAAGATGAAGGAGTTGGACCTAACGAGAGCAGGCATTTTGCATTTGTTGAATGGCCACCAAAATGCTAGACACCTACATAGGTTGCTCGAGTTTTTGCAGGACCCCTATACAAGGTCCGAGGTCCAAGGTAATGGAACGGTACAGAGTCGTGGACTTCCTTATGAGTGGTTGTGGGTCAAAACTGAACCTTTCTTCTTTAGGTACTGAACGGGGTTCGCTTCTTTTCAGTTTGCAGAATCGAGATGAGGCACTGAGTACCTAGAGTGGCAGAGTGGGTACATGAATTTGCGACTGGATCATGCATTACAGTCGAGTGTGGTCCTGAATAATTGCAATGGACGTTTGCTGTTACAAGATACGGACACTCCGACTTCGTATTATCAAGATCATCGAAAAAAAATCTCGAAAATCTCAAGTTGTTTTGAAGAAAGTGTGCCTAAGTTATTGTTTAGATTTAATTAGAGTCAGATTTATATGAGATAGATAGGGTCTTTTTGATCTGACGCTTACCAACGTACCTTCCCCAAGTAGGAGGTAAAGTAGATGTGAAACTAGGATATACTTCGTTCTTTCCTTCTCGAAGTTCGTGAAGCTCACTATTCGGTGATCCTTCTTGCATCTATCTCCGTCGCGACTTCTGAACTATGTAACCTTCCTTGATTGCCTAATCGTGTTGAATCCCCACTCGTCGCGTGGGAGAAATGGGACGTGCCTTGCCTTTTCGGTTAGACTGGGTTGGATCTGAGGACAGCATCTGGTCCGTGCATATTCTCGAGATTTAGTGCTTTTTTGAGATTTAGTGATACCCGTGGACGCGGCTAGCGCCCGTTCTCGCCGACTATTAGTGACCAACTGGCGCCACAACTGTAAGGTACGAAGTACCACGACTCAATTTGAAGTTGCACCATTCCCAATTGTGTCGTTGGATTGGATATTTCATCTTCCAATTAAGTTCTGATGCGATATGATGAACAAGAAAATACGATGTTAGCGACCCTATTGCTAAGATTTCCATAATACACCCAAAGTATGATTGGATGGAAGCGCACGTAAATAATCGTATTTTTGGGAGATCCTCACTTATCACCACCTTCACCACCTGTCATCACCCACTCAGCAAACGGGAAATAAAATAAATAAATGGCGGCTGTTAGTCTCGTCTCAAGCCCTTAAAGTCTCTCGAGCCTCCAGGGCTTTCGCACGAGTCAGGATTGTCGGTGCACTGAAAACACGAACAGGGGGAAACCCCAAGCGGCAGCCCCCACTTGCCTAGTCCCTACTTCCCTGCTTCCCTACTAGGTATCCTTTTTTTTATTTTTTTTATTTTTTATTTTATTTTTTGACCTTGTTCCCTTTTGGTCGTGATTGGTTCACACCGACATTCCTTTTCCAATACACCACCTTAGGTAATCAACCTAGACCAGAACGCAACCTTTTTTTTACCACATTACTACGCTGAAAAATGCTGTCTCAAAAACCCTTGCTCCAAACACACACCACCGTGCTGTCAGACCCCTTTCTCTAGACTCCAGTGCTGGGCGTACTAGGTGGTAGGTACATTTAGTACCCAAAAGTACCAAAAGTATCTATCTACCAAAATACCCTAACAAAGCCCTGGAGAACATTGAACCCATCTCATTGAACCATCGAAGCCCCTTCTTTCCCACTAATTGTTCAGGTGCCCAGAACTGCCAGCTATTTGTCGTGGTGCCCAAGGCTTCGATCCCTTGTGTGGACTTCATTAGCCCTGGAGGTCGCGCCTAGCCCGCATCACCCCCCTAACGACACATCAAAGAGCTCCAACAAACAGGGGTTTGCATACGGGTTTGCGGGTTTGCATACCTACTATGCAGTAGCGGATGAATTTCTACGCTTTTCGACACCTCGAATACATCAGTGCTTCACCCTTTCGTCTAGACGTGTTTCAACTTTTCAACCTTTCACGAACCGATCCCAAGAGAACTATTCGAAACGTCTTATCTCCTACAACACGATTCTAGCCTGCTTTTCGCTTTCCACCTGGCTCCAATTAATCCTCGAGATAATAGAAAGATAGAAAGTTGAATTGTCTACGTTTCTAAACTTTCCTTTCTGGTCCGATCACCTAATATATCGAATCTTCTGACTCCTTTGAACCTTTGAACCTTCGAGAGTGACCTCCTATCCAACCATGAAATCGACCACCGCACACCATTCGCCCGCGTCTTTTCAATAGATCAATTCAGTGCAGATATTCGCTAAGGGTTGCCCGGAACCGCACACGTCGATCCTACACTGTCGACTTGATCCCCTCCTACCTGGTTTCGTACGCCGCGTAAGGCCTTCTTGCGCTTTTCGGTAGATCGGATTTGGTTGTGTCATGGATGTTGCCTTCGGCGGCATGGCTACTACAATAATACCACCCCAATCCTCGGCATCGAGAAATTTATCTACGGGTCTACCTCAGGGGATGAGAAGAATACCTCCCGCCTTCGCAATGCTTCCACCACCGCCCCCGATCCCCGAACAGTTCAATACAGCTGCTAACGGTAGCTCGAACTCGATGCTGTCTGCGTCAGGCCCCCTATCTACTAATCAAGTGATTAGCCTCGCTAGACAGGCAATGGACAGTGCTTTGCGGGAGAATGAGACTCAGGCGGCTGGCGCTAGCGGTGTCAGTACCGAGCTCAAGCCCGGCGTGACTATTGATCTTAGTAGGAAGAATATACAGGCATTGCCTGACGAGGTGGTGGACATAATTAAGAATGAATTAGAGCGGTTAGTATTCTCCCTGTCAGACTTGTACCCGATGAAGCACTGACAAGCATGGCTCTATTTAGATTAGCACTCTCGCACAACAAATTGTCGTCTTTACCTTCTCGATTCTCCGAATGTACTCACTTGCGCTATCTTAATTTGAGGGCAAATTTAATTAAGGAGTTTCCCTTGTCGGTAATTACATCCTCCTTCCTCCGGTGATGTGGATTTGTGTCTCACTCGTGTTCTAGCTCTGCGACATCAAGTCGCTTGAAATATTAGATATGGGGAGGAATAAGATCAAATTTCTCCCCCCCGACATCTCGAAATTAACCTCCCTTAAGGTGCTCGCTTTGCAGAAGAATCGAATTGAAGAGCTTCCGCTTTGCTTGGCTGATATGGTTTCATTGCAAATGCTGAGATTAGATGGAAACAATATCACCTTTCCGCCCAAAGAAGTGCTCCGAGTCCAAGCCAGCAGTCCCCCGAACGAAGGTTTCTTGGAAAAGAGTGAGCTGACGGAGCTCGCCGTTACGGCACACATCAAGAAATTTCTAAAGCAGAAGGCCATCAGTATGAATGGAAGAGAGAAAGATGGCGAGAATGGAGGGGATGAACTTAGCGATGGAACCGAAACGCCTCGAATGCCCATAAAAAGAGTGGTTAGTGGTCGATTTCCCATCCGAGTGAACGGTAGCGATGTATCGGATCTTCGATCGCCGGCTGTACTACGAGCGCCGCCTATCCCGTCCCGGTCACATGCCCGGGGTCTTTCCCAGCAAAGCACGGCCGTTCGCCGACCTGGCGTCATGCCTCTCACCATAGGCAACCCCAATGAAAGGGTACGTTCAAATAGCGAGACATTGCTACAGGCATCGGGACAAGTTCGACCGTCGGAGCGGCACAGACGTATGGGTATCGTGTCCAGGAAACCGACCGAGCTTGGAACCTTGGAAGAGGGTCAGGCAAACAATCGATTCAGTCACTACCGAGGATTGAGCCACGGCTCGTCCATGACGGGTAATTTGGATCCGAATGCAACCTCTGCTATCAGTCCTAATAGCCCGGCTGAGCCCCTACTCAACCGACCGAATTATGTACGACGTCTTTCTGTTCTACCTGAGCAGAGAAGGGAATCCAAAGTTTTTGATCCTATCATTGAATCCGCGAAGGGCATTCTCTATGCAATCTTCCAAATCCATCCCATGATTCAACTCTTTACGAGACTAACCAACGACGGCACAACCAAGCGATCAAGTCTTGAGATTGTCTTTTATAACACTAACTTCCACATCGAACAGCTTGAACAGGAGCTTCAGAAGCACGAATTCACTGCGGAGAATAGCCCCTATACACCACGCGAGAACGAGAATGTTCAACGCGCTGTCTTGACATTGATAAATGCTTACAGTCATATATGCCAACTGTTAATGAATAATATGAACAACATTGTGGACAATGCGGATCCGCGTTATATTCGCACCATGATGATGCTTTTGTATCATAGTATCATGGAGCTTCGAATTACCTATAACGAGATTTCCGGAGTCTCGGACGGACCCGCCTTCAGCCAGGAACATCCCCGACCAGGAATTGAAGATACGATCCGCGCTCATTCTCGAGAAAGTTCGATGACACCGACAATACAGCGACCCGGCCCGAACACCCGACCGCGACCCGGTGCTTTTGTTCATAATCCCAGCAACCTCCGAGTATCAACAGATGTGTCGGTTCCGTACATCAACGGTACTGGGCGAATGGCTCAAGTTACATCCGCAACGCCCCGATCCGGAGAATCATTTGCATCATCGAATGGCGACCTAAGGTTTCCCGTTAACTTCAGTGCGGATGAACGCTTGTTCGAGAAAGTGTTTTTGGCACTGCAGAAATCGTCGGATCTCGTTATGCGTATTCTCCCAAATATCAACCAGCATTTCATGGCTCTTAGACGCAATGCTGAAGTTCAACGGGCACCGGAGCACGTGGTACATTGTTGGAAGGGTCTGGTTGCCAAATGTTCTATTGCTATTGCTGACACGGAGCGGCTTAAAGAACGACTGTCGCTTATTAAGCTCAAGGAACCCGGCGTAAGAAACGATCCTTTCTTCTGGAGTCTCTGCAAGAGCTTCATCGACTCTTGGGCCGAATTTGGAGGCAGGCTTAAGTCTTCCATGGACCAGATATCCTTCCCGCAGGATCTTCGAGCCAAATTAAGGCCAATTCAGACCAGCGTAAAGGAGACGAATCAAATCATTATGAGCTCTCCTTGGGGATATCTCCTCCGGCATGCTGACAACTTCAACAACACGCCCAGTCACTATTCTCCTAGTCACTACTCGTCTAGTCCCGGAGTTGCTCAAATACAGCTACCTATGACTCCGCAGAGCGCTGCTCTCGGACCGGCCGTACAGGCCACTGTACCTTCGACGCCGCAAAGTGCGTCTTTTGCTAACGCTTTTAATGGAAATGTTTTCGAGCGTGCAGATGCGTTGATATCAATGGGAGGACTATCGATGTCTCGTTCCGGGACCATGAATAGTGTTTCTACGTCTCTGAACTCATCGTTTTCTTCCACCTCGTCGCAAGACGAACGCCAAGGCATATCAAATGTAGTAAGCCCTAATGGAAGTGTAGGCCTCGCGGCCTCTTATCGACTAAACGGTGGAAATAAGCCGACGTTCTAGGGAAAGTCGGCCCCATGCCTCCGTTAACGTATATATTACGTTATATCCGTATACAGCAAGGAATTAAGACCACGGATCAGCAGCCTTGTATACAAATTTCGCTGCGGATCAGTATAACGCCACGTATAAACCTATCACAACGAAGAGGCTGGATGGAAACCCTCTAAACTTGGCGCTGGTTCCGCTCAGAAAGAACATCGTTATGTTTTCTGTTACCTGACCCAAATACGTTGCATAAATGGCATTAACCCCGAATACTATAGATAGGCGAAGGCGAAGCAGGAGTCGGTTTACGGCGGGTTGGGGGCGCGGAGTCGGTCATTTGCCTGAGGTTTTTCTGGTCGTTTCTACATCGGAAAAGTCGGTTGAGCAACGCATGGAATCGGCGTTTGTTCAATAATGTGTGAACCGAATCAATGTGTCAATTATAATGTCTGAATACTAAACAAAATCTAATTGCTTTTGCTGAACTCGGCTTGGCTTGTTTTTGTGACGTATTTTAATGATCTCGAGATGGTGGAAAGGTACTGAAAAAGTTTAGATTAGAAAGAATAGGTAAATGATCTAGATAGCATATATATACTCATAACATGATTTATTAAAATATTTATATTATGACTGATTGTGAGTATAGACAAGGTGGTAGATAACGAGGGGGTTTACACCTTTGGAAATTTCTCTATGTATTTGAGTTGGATATCTGAAAGACAGGAAAGGGGTATTCTAACCGGGTGGCATAATTTCAAAACTTTCGGTGTTCTTGAAATGTATCAATCCCGTAGGTAGGGATAGATGTTCTATCAAATTCTATCGATATGCGATCTACTAACATTGGTATCAAATGCTTCACTTTTCCTTATTTTCTTTGCTTTTTTCATAATATATCCAATTACTTTAGTGTGACCAACTCCTCGGCGCTCGTCGGGTGGATCGCGATACACGAGTCTAGGTCCTTCTTCGTAGCACCCATCTTGATCGCTACACCGAAGCCCTGTAACATCTCACCGGACCCTTGGCCCATAATGTGCAGACCAACGACCTTCTGCTCGGGACCCGCGCAGATTACCTTGTACTTGGTCGGACCCTTCTCTTCCGGCTCCATCATCGCATAGTACATGGCCGTGAAGCTTGTCTTATACACCGTCAGGTTCTCCTTGCCGTACTGCGCTTCCGCTTGCGGTTCCGTCAATCCGATGCTACCGACTTCCGGGTGTGCAAATACGACGGACGGGATATTCGTGTAGTCAATGCGCGTCGTGCTGAATTGAGAGCCGCCATATAACCGTTCTGCTAGCCGGCGACCAGCTGCTATAGCTACGGGAGTGAGCTCCACACGCCCTGATACATCACCAAGCGCGTAGATGTTGTCCACAGATGAGTTCTGGTACTCGTCCGTGACGACGTAGCCCTTCGAGTCTAGTTTCACACCGGCTTCTTCCAACCCGATGTTCTTGGTCATAGGTGTGCGACCAATAGCCCAAATCAAGTGGTCTACACCCTCAAGCTTGCCCTCACCATTGCCGTCCTTGTAGTGGATAGACAGCTTTCCGGTGCTGGGGTCCTTCTCAACCTTTGTTTGAACGGACTCCTTGTGCACGTGCACACCTAGACGCTCGTATTCGGCGGTGACGCCGTCCTGGATCATAGGGTCAAAGGCCCGTAGGAAGGTCTTATGTCGGATGAATAGATGCGTCTCAGTACCGAGAGCATTAAACATACCGGCGAATTCGACGGCGATGTACCCCGCACCTACGAGCGCGACCTTCTTGGGTAGGGTTTCAATATCAAAGAAGCCATCGCTGTTGGTACCGAGCTCAGCACCGGGGATGTTGGAGGGGGGTTTGGTAGGCTCGCCGCCGACGGCGAGCAGGATTTTGTTTGCGCGCACAACACTCTTGGTGCCATCGTCAAGCGTGATCTCGACCTCGTTCTTGTTTAAGAGCCGCGCCCACCCGTGTACGTACTCGACCTTGTCGTTGGCAAGATTGCGCTCGTAGATCCCGTTTAATCGTTTTATGTAGGCGTCTCGCTTGTGTTTGAAGGTGGTGAAGTCGAACGGCTTCATCTCTTGCACCGAGAATCCGTAGGCTTTCGAGTCGTGGATAGCTTCGGCGATAGCGGCAGCGTTGAACGTGACTTTCTTCGGTACACAGCTACATGTTGAGAAATTTGATGTTAGCTCTGTTTGCTGTCTGCTGTGTTTGTATGACAGGAACAGGAAGGTGGTAATAGAACAGAGTCGTACCCAACATTGACACATGTTCCACCTAGTCGTGAAGCCTCAACAACCATGGCTTTCGCGCCGAACTTAGCACTGGCCATGCGCGCAGCTCCAAGACCTCCACTGCCGCCGCCGATGACGAGTAGATCTGTTTCCTTTGAAATAGGAGCCATGATGCGAGGGGTAACCGAGAAATGTCTGGAGAGGGAAAATATTCGGTAGGTCGCTCTCTTAGAAGCAAGAGAAGAATTCGAGGTCACAGAACTAGTAGAAGCAGCCGATATCCGACTAAATAACCCAAAAGCTCGCATTGACTTGTTGATTTCTCAGTGAGAGAAGAAAGAGGGACGGGAGGAATTGTTGGTGGGGTGGAGGGGAATGACGTCTTATATGGAAGGTTTCGCGGAATAAAAATAAATAATTCTACGAGTAACCAGGATCAGTTAATGCACCTAAAATTATGCGTCAGTTTAGGAATCTGCGATACTCAAAGGTGCAGCTTACAAATAGCGATTACAGATGTGGTATGCGGAGCAATTACTAAGGCGAGAACGAAGGAGGTGAATAGGACTTTGAGAGGCAACCGATTATCACTTGCATGGCATAGAAGGAACGATTGAACCATAGAAGAAGCTAGCAACGGCGACTAAACCGTCAAAGCCCGAGGTGATCACTAAGCAACCCCGGCATCCATAAATACGCCGTTTCTCACCGGCCTTCAGGTGCTACCCTAGAATTTGGAATTTCCCGTGTCCGACCTCCCCGAAGCAAGGGAGCGACCGAATCGTGACAAATCTTTGGAGAACGCTAATAATGGAATGGGATAGCTTCCGACAACCTAGTATTTAGCTTACTTTCGACGCATCAATAAGGAATAAGTATCCACATAAATTTTTACTTCATGTCTTCAACTTACCTAGATACCTGTAGATGGTATAGTATTAAGTAAAGACGACGAAGACAAAGTATGGGATAAATATGAATCAATTCGGGTAGGTTGTTATACTCTTAACAGTCTCAAGGGAATGTACCCGTGATAAAGTTGATCAATTCACCGGCTCGTTAGTGTACTGTTTCAGCTTCTCCTCCGCAGTCAAATTGCTACCGTCAATGTCTTTGATATGCGTATGCAACTTTCTTGTATCCTTGAAAGATAACATGTTGTGTCAGCGAGGCTATCACGGTGGAATAGATTGAATCGCGATTTGAACTCACAGGATTGAATAGGATTCGAAGCCCCAAGAACATGCCCATATGTTTGATATACCCCCCTTCGAATTCTTTGTACTGGCCCTTCTTGTCGTGCTTCAACTGCGCAAATATTTCATTCGCAAACCAGTAGCAGTTCGCCTTTGTGACATGGTAACCTTGGCGTTCTTTGCTGCACCAGCAAGCCACATTCGCGAACTCAAGCAAGCTTAATTTTCCTACTTCAAACTCCAGGTTGCGCAAAAAGTCGGATGCAGAGTAGCACTGCTCTCTCCATGCTGGCGTGTATGAAGAATTCGCCGTCGACCTAACACCACCTTCGACTAAACCGCTGTAATTGCCGCGTAAAAATCTCACGATCCAAAGGCTATACAGCTTAGGAATCTCTCGGTGCTTAGCGCCAACAGTGATCTGATCCTCTTCAACTTCCCGCTCGACATAAATCGTATGCTCCTCCTGACCATCTTGCGAGTTCCCACTTCCATGATGCCGCAAGGTGACTCGGAGATATTCATGGAAAACAGCTGAATAATGGAAGTTTTTCATATGGTCGACTTTAACAACAAACCATGCGCTTAGAGCCTCCTGATGTTTCAAAACCCCATCGCACCAATATTGGACAGGACGGGTAAGAATTTCATTATGGTGAAGTAGCGAAAGTGGCGCAATATCCATTTCGGGTTGCAGAAGCGAAGCCGTGTCCGAGTCTGTAACTAAATCCATAGGCGTATACTGTATCTTTCTTTACTTCCGGCAACAGATTTCGAATAGGAAGCAAATAACAATATAATTAATAGATGACACACAAGGCATAAGTGTAAATAAAGATATAGAATGCATAGGCTAGTACCTGCCTTGATCGATCGGACTCGTAGAAACATTTCTATCACTCCAAGTCCAAGAAAACAGGTATTTTTACGACTGACGTCAGAGACAATTGCGTCAACTTGGGGAAAAAAATAGGCAATTCGGCAATGAGTCACAGGATTACGTAGGTATGTTGGTAGATACCTAGTACGTAGCGGTCTGTCAACCTATCAACATACTTACCTAACCCAATCCCCCCTATTTATCTGGATTTTCAGGGGTCATCTTATCCATGGATGCCACGCGATAACCACCAATCGACAACCCCCGATTGTGTCATCAAACGCCAGTGACGTCGTACATTGCGATATGTTTCCCGGATTTAAGGTGGTGTAACTGGTGTTACCTGGTGTGCTGTCGGCCATTTAAACCATACTATGGGCACCGGAAGCTGACCCGTCCAAACCTTCCACAAACAACTTTCCCATACAACTTTCCCATACTTTTTTCATATGCATTTCCCACGGTTCAAAATGAAGACGTCATCGAGACTTGAATTATTCACGCCTCTCAGTGTTCATACAGAGCCCATACGAATTCTACTTAAGAAATCTAACAGGCATCCGAAGTTGATTCGCCAGTGGAGCAAAGCGAAACTCCAAGAACTACAATATGTTGGCGTAGTGGTGAGTTAATGGGCCCCTGCACCTGTATATGGTTGTACTCCAAGGTTCTCTCTGCATTATGCTGATGCTTTAATCTTTACTAGAGTGCGCTCATGGCAAGTGTACTATGTAGCGCATTTACCTGGCCGCTTGCAAACGACACCATTTGGGTCGTAACAGCTTTGTGGTACAGCGGCTTAGTCTTCATCATAGCGGCCATCTCAACAGCGACCCAGCAAGCTATTACCCTTAACCGCTTCGAGTGTCTTCCGAACGGCGATGACCAAATCAAACATATGCTAGGATATGAAGTCGAAGGGAAGACCGTACCTCGCTCCAGCGTGGTATTCATTCAACAGATTCCCGTCATGATGCTCCGTTTCGGTGTCTATTGCTTCATTATCGGCCTGGCTGTCTTGCTTGGATATAGTGCATATAAAGATGGCAACTGGTTCTCCCCGGAAGCCAAGGTTCGTTTAGAAGAGAAAGGTGTTCTCTTGGATGCAGGCTAATCGTTCTCTATAGACAGTAACCATGTTTGCTGCCGTCATGGTATTCGTCCTATGGTGCCATTTCTTCTCGGTGTTTTCCAGTTATTCGCGCTGGAGCGACATAGCTGAATCAAATGCTGATTAGCTCTATACCTAATTGCCCGCCTTCCAGGAGGCAGACACCGGTTGCTAACAGCATGAATTCCTTAATTATTTTCTTTTTTTGGAGGATAAGGGGTTACACAAAGGAGTATGGATGTAGTAAGGATGGTATCAGATGTATCGGTGGCATTCGGTATTCGATTATAATAAACAACGTTCTATTATATTACACTTTGACTCCATTTCATCGGCGCGGCCAACTCTTTTACTTTGCGTTAATGTTGGCGAGGACAATTCACATGGTACAAACAGCTGCAGTCGTTATTGATGCCTGAGAAAACCTCTTCGTGTAACTTATGCTTTAGTACATCAGGCAAGTCGTGCTGATCTATTGCCCATCCTGGAGGGTATAATTTACATGGCATGGCGTTTTCGTTTGTTGAGTTATCTCCTATAACCGTTTAGAGTCTTGTCAAAAATCGTTGCCTACCTAGTAGGTAGGTACCTATTTTCTCACAAGCATGTTTCTAGATTTTTGCAGCCAGTTTTTCTTCAGCAATCAGATAGTCGCAGATGATGAATATCATTCAGATACATACCTCTCGTAGGTAGATATTTAGACCGCTAGCCACCTGCTAGGTATCAATACACTTGAACGCCCACGAAGGCTCCTATGAGAACGAAGCCTTATTCCTTTGATTAGATGCCGGATTATTATACCCGTTATATCTACTACATACTATCCAATCTTTCCTAAACGCTAAATAAATAGTTCCCTGCTCCTTACTTTCACTTTAATTAAATACGAATTACATTCTCGCATTAATTGAGCATTCGCACAACAAAATAGCGCTCATACACCCAACAAGACAAAGTCGATGATCTCGTCAGCAGCGAATCCGTCGCACCCAGAGCATGTGAAGGTAATTTCATCCGGTGGACCGTCTCGGTTTATTCGTATCGAGGTACACTGCGGAATGGTTTGAACTGTGCTTGTGATGGTACTTGCGTCTCTCGCGAGTTTGAAGTCTTGTGTCGTTGTTGGGATAGGCTCGACTAGTGGACCTGCCAAACTCACGCAACCGGCCGTACCGCCAAGGATCTCGGGGTCGACGGAAAGGCAACCTCTCTGCTGTATAGCAGCAGCAGTAGTCTGTTGAATTGTTGGAATAGTTGGAGTTTCAGTCACTTGAGGTACTGGAGGAACTATCTGCCAAGTTAGTAGTCTGTCACAACTGACTCCAAGTTTTGTCTGTGTATGACGTACTACGAAGGCCAACAGCATATTTGACCGAGCAAAGAGCAACAACACTCCAGTGAACCAATTGCATCTTGATGATGGTGGGATGTAAAATATAAGTGGAAATATACTCAAAAGATGGTACCTAATTATATGTGTTTTGTCATGATCTAGTTAAGCACCTGGGTAAGCCCTTTATATATTTTGCCTTCTCGAGGAGCACGCTTTTAACAATTATATCCATATGTCTCAATTACTTCTAAAAATAATGCGCCTAATTTTAGCATTCTAATTCAACATTACAGGTTGCACAGCCTTGTAAACTAGAAGTCGAAATATCCCTTCGGTGCGCTAGTGCAGAAATTCTCCCTGTCTTCACTCGCATCCCCTTTTCATATCATATATTACTATTGATACCAGCGAATTAGATGTGTACACCGCCCCAAAAAGACCCATTTACATGGTTATAACCTCTCTAATAAAGCCTGATTTTCTAAACTATGTTAAGACAAACTCGCCTTTTTGCGTGCGTTGGTATTGTTGGCGTATGAAGTCAACGAGGCAAGGCAGAAGACTGGCGAGGGTGGACAACAGTTCAACGACAACAGTTAGCGGCGCGGAATCATGTGGCGAAACTCATTAAATATTTGTCTACCTAGGTAAACCTGAGGCCTTGAAGTAGTTCCAACGTATCCTACCAAGCTCAAAGAACGTCTCCTCCACGGCCATATTACAAGCAATCAAAATGATATGAGGAGTCGCCATCAAAATTCCTCGTTACTGAAGCCCCTGGGTCAATTCTGACCGACTTGAAGAAATACCATCAAAACAGCAGCATACCTAAACATTGTATAATTAGTAAGGGCTAAGATTTTATTTGGTGGCTAATGAACAGAATAGATGGATTTCTTACGCTGCTGTTGCACCTAGAGCCTCGAACGGCTTTGTGGCCATGGCAGACGAAAGGACTACAAGGAACACGAAGACAAAAATTGTTATTACACCTAGCTTTGCCTTCAAGCTCTCTAGAGTTTCCAATATCCAGATTGGTACAATTAGCAAGAGTGTACCTATGGCTGTGATTATCCCTGATACAAATGCATTCAACCTTTTATCTGAGTAGTAACCCACGTACTCTAGACCTTGCTCCCCAGGCATACGAGATCTATCGCGCCAGATTGGCAAGGTTCTCAATCGGAGTGAGTTATCTATCAGCTGGCGTAAAGGGGGGCTGTCCCTTTGATTCAAACAAATAAGGTCATCCTGATTCAGATATCCTTGCTCAGCTTCATCGATCGCCCGACAGTTGTAATTTTGGTGCCATCTTTTGATGTTTTTCACATCTCGGCTTGGCGCTGAGGGGAATTCCCTTATGTGAGACTGGCGAATAAGAAACTTATCTGCAGCTAAAGATGAGTATAACATAGCTTTCTAATTACCAGGAGCTTACTATTAGTCTAGATAATTGTACCTACGGTAACGATCCAGGGCTGTGCTGATCTCGTCTAAAACTAACTCGCGATCGTCTTTCTTATCTCTAAATGTGCCATTGTTGACTGGCATCGACTCCTTTCGACTATGGGAGTCGTCGAGTTCCGCCAGCTTCATTTCAAGCTCCGAGACTCTGTCTTGCAGCCGAAGAGCAAGTCGAACACTTAGATCTCGATATGAGCGGAATATGAGAAAGTCGCTGTCGGATGACATAAAGCGGGCATAACCCCTGTAACCAATGTACTTCCATGGCTGCCGATGAATATCGTCGCTAGAAACTTTTCCTTGTCCTGATATATTATTCATTTTGATGTTAAACGAACTTTCTGTGCTCTGTGAAGATAATTAGTGGAAGTAATCTCAAAGCGTGAAGGCGCCAATTAGAATGCCTTGAGCCACCTTCCTCCTTGCAGCCAATGACAATTGGTTGGATGTGTACTACAGCATATGCAAGTACCTAGATAGGTAGGTAGTTGCTTGATATGCAGAGAAACGAAAACGCCTTGCTACCTGATACCAGCCACGCAAATTTTGCATAGCCTCACACTAGGTAAATATATTAATACTGTCGAAGATTAGGTAGTATCAAGTAGGTGTATAGACACACATCAACTTGAAGAGTTTGTGTAGTTATTTTACTTATTTCGATTTTAATATTGAAATATATTTGCAATCTTGAAGATAGGGTTTGGCGGCCCGGTGTTATAGTATTATAATGTCCGCCCCCGAAAACCTACCAGCACACGTCACAAGCGCTAAACCAACTGTAACTGCTGAGCCGCCGCCGCCTCGCGCTCGAGTTCACTGGTTTTGTGTAAGTTGAAACCCAAGAGATAAGGGTTCGGCTAACAACTCCTCCAAGTGTCAATGCATGTCAGGACCAATGGTAACGGATACTACTCCTATGTGTGTTTACTGCATGCACCATCATATATGTTCTTATTGCACAATCGAAATTGAACCTACTAAGGCAAATAAGCTTTAGAACTATCTAACTACATGTTTAGATACGTTGTTAGTTCGCACTTAAGCGATGGTGGGTGATGGTTGAATGTGATGGGAGTCATCTGTGCTTCCAGGGCTACCTACTATACCAAGTACCCATAGATATCTACCTACATGTACTGTGTAACATCTAATTTCGCCTAGGTACCTCGTACATATAGATATCTTCAGCAAATATCCCTAGGTAGACACCAAATTTACGCCACTCTTCATAAGTACCTAGGTACCTAATTAGAAACCTTCATCGGTAGTAGGAATAGCCCTAATATCCAGACGGGAAATAATTTGTAGGAGAAAATATCCCCTTTTGTGGTCCTGTCCAAAAGTAAACTTCCCACAATTCCTAGCCCAGCCACCCAAGCTAGAATGCCATCTCCCCATCCAGAGTCCCAATACCAGCACGCAACACTGTTAGAGATAATAATTGCAAACACACATATTAGCCTTGCGTTCATGTCCCCAATGAATAGTGGAAGAGTTTTTCGACCTGCTGCCCTATCTCCTTCCATGTCCCGGAAATCTTGTAGGTGAATACTCGAAGTTATCGCAATAGCGACGATCGCTAACCAAATAGCTGCCTTTCTCTCGCCAGCGAAGAGTGACCGTCCTGTGGCGATTTCGAGAGGCCCAGAATAGAAGGAATAGAAGCCCAATCCATTGAGAATGTTCTTCAAGAAAGGGTTCGTAGCGCCCCCCCACTCATTGTACCACAGGCAACAAAACATCTCGATAAGACATGGGACTATTCCTCCACAAGAAATAGTGATACTCAATGTCACAGGATACATAAGATACATGACTTTTGTGGCTTGGTCGGCTGTGAGTCGGCCTGAGGGTAGTGGTCTCCAAGGTTTGTTGAGGGAGTCTTCCGCTATGGCCGAATCATGTCTCTGGTTATGTAAGTTGAAAAGCAAAAGGTTGCTCCATGACCAGACAAGCATTGATGGACTGGTTTTAATTATTTGATCGAAAGTCAATGCTGGACCTATCATGAATCGATCCGCGATTGTCGCATTCAAAGCACCGAAGAGATATCCCATGCATATGATATCCTTAATATTGTTGCAACTAAAGAGATATATTGTGTAGATATGGTAAGAGATAATTTGGGGATAAGGTACTCTCTGTTTCAAGGAAAGAAGGCTCTTTTCAGAGCCTTGTTTCAGGTCGTGACTAACTTCCATTGCAATGTATAGTAGATGAAAGTGATATCCGCAACTCCTTGATCCTAAGGTTTCATCTCTCCTCCTTTATATCTATATCCTCGTCAAGAAAACTACAGTTAATATCTCATGGATATCTCGCGTATAATAAAAGGAAGATATAGAAGTGACCAAGTCCTAGATAGGTACCTCGCTATCTAACGCAAGTGTGAATTTGTGATTCCAATGTTCGATATCGGTGGTTGAGGCTGATGGCCTGCTAGGTATGTTGGTGGCGATGAAAAAAGACTACATGCGCGATTCATGCATATAAGAGGCTCATTCGTACGACAATTCTGCAGAGTAGGTTACGTACTTGGGAAAATATGATCAGACAGATCTCACCTTATTGGAGTGATGTTCTATACTTTTCGTAGCCTACATGCTCTTGACCGCCTAACGCGCGAGATACGGGGGAATATTCCTATGGACGGATAACTCATCCATTTAAGAGAGTTGTCCGGACTGTTTCACTACTTCCGAGTTACAACAGACAATATAATGGATAACGTGCATTAATCGGCCCGCCTTGACGGGCGGACATCCATCCACACTACGAAATTGAGGCTAGTCTGGTGGGTATCTAGGTAGGTAGTTTGATACGGTATGAGTTTCTAATACCTTTTGGACGTGTCAGTGTTTTTGAATGTTGTTGTTGACAAACCTTGCTATTAGGTACTTTTATTTTTGATAAAACTGAGATAAGTTTAATGCTACTTTATACCTTCTCACGAGGATGAGACCCTATATCAGGGAAAGTATCTATAAGACTAGGTAACTTCGTTTCCGTATAGTGTGGTGGATGTCTGTACATTAGGTGCTACCTAAAAATATTGTAATATGATAGTATTAGGTAACATAGCCGCAACTGATTATTCATACTAGGTAGGTAGGTATGTACTACATATTATGTACCAATTGTTTAAGTGCTTCCTATAAGGTGTAATGCACCCTGGACGATAGCAAGAGGACCCGCCAACCGGTCACATCCCTACTTCTCAACTTACTTTGACAGGGGTACGCTGTAATTATAGGGCATTTAGTGCATTTAGCGCATTTATTACAGCGCTTCAAAAACCAATCTGTATCTAAGAAAAACTTAGATTTTTACGTCAACGCTTGCTTTATCGACTTATATTAAAACAGCCATTTATATAAATATAATGAAGAAATAAGACTTATATATTTAGAAAGCCCTCGATCAGCCGTTTCGATTGATATAGGTTGCATATATTGCAAGTCAGTCAATGCTGAGATATCGCGCAATTAAAGTCGTTGATACTTGAAGATACATACACGCGCTGCAACTTTATACTGTAATATCTCAATATATTTCTTACTCTGTAAAACGTCACATATATCAATCAATTGCTAAGAGCTAGAGCTTTTAATTGATGTAAACTTTGATATTAAACTACTCCTAATGAAGCATGCGCAATTGTAAGTAAGTTGTTTAAATACATCTTTTAAATACATCTTCAACATCTTCAAAGGTCAAGCTTAAGGGGCCACGTGACAGCATACAGGGGTCCTTACTTACAGATTGGTTTTTATTTTTTTTCTTAGGTACAGATTAGTTTTTACGTCTGCAATTTGATTGGCTAAAAACTCGTCCACTGTAAGCACCCGCTAATAAGCGCTGTAATTTTAGTGGAGTTTAGTCACTAAATGCCCTATAATTACAGCGCACCCCTGTCAAAGTAAGTTGAGAAGTTGGGATGTGACCGGTTGGCGGGTTTGCTCACTATCGTCCAGGGTGGTAATACCCATCTATCCACAGCCTACAGCCTGCAGATTTACAGAGTTACTGCGCGCTAACAACGACCTACCATGCATCATGATTCCCTAATATGAGTGTTTTTTCTACTAAGGTGGTATTATAAGAGCTCGTTGCTGTAAGTGTGGCGAGTGTGGTAGTATTGTAATATACTAGGGTCTTCAAAAATTCTCAGGTTATCGGCGGTAGGTGTGTTGGCTGCAGTGTCATTGCACCATTGACCAATAGCTTCCAATCACAATTGATGATAGGTAGACCGTTTGCGCGATTCCTACATGACTTGTCAATCTGTGTACCTATCTTGGCATTTAATCCCAGTGTGACAAACTTCGCAAATGACTGCCCGTTGGCAACTCCAGACGCAGCCTCGTCGACGGATGAAACCACCAACCTGGGTACCAAGTGAAGATGCAATCTGACTGCATCTAATGAAACGGTGAAAAAGTCGGTGGGGGAGGCGATTCTTTCCCACTCGTCATTGATTGGTTCTTCCCTTCCATCTTCATTGATATACCTACATGCTAGGTAGATGTTGGTTACCTAGGTGTTGGTTAGATGTTGGTTAGATGTTCAGTTTAGACATTGAAATCTAATGCGTAACGCGGCGACTTAGAGTGTAAGACGAGAAACTGCTTGATCATAGAACTTCAAGCGATCCCGATCCTTCCCCTGTAGACTTGAAAGATGCAAAACACCAGGGAAATCAGAATCAGTGTTAGGATGTTCCCAACAAAATTCCATAATCTATAATCTATTGAAATACTTCGTACACTTAATTGTATATAGGTATTGCAAGCTTCCTAGGCAGGTAGCTACTGAAAGCCGTCCCCAATAGTCGACGGATCTTCCCCAGTCCCGTGCTCGACAATCATAGAAATGCCTGGACCACAACTACCTAGCGCCGAAGAGGTATCATGGATGCTGGACCACCCTGAAGACAATTTTGTTCCTAACATTATCGCCTGTAATGTTGTCGCCGCATTTATAGCTACAGTTTGTGTTATACTACGTCTCTGGTCACGACACATACAACATGGTTATTTTCGACTTGTAGCAAGCGATTGGTTTGCAGTTACTGCTTGGGTATGTATTTCATTATCATGAAATCGTGGAATCGATTCAGCTGATATTTCGAAGGGATGTTTCATTATAAACACTCTCTTTGCTACACTGGGGACTCGGTATGGTTTAGGGAGGCATGTTGTTTTCGTTTCGAATGCTCGTCTCCTTGCCATCGTAAGTAGCAGCCTTCACGAACTTTGAATTTAGGAGACACTTTTCAGCAGCACGCAAAAGCTTTGTTCATTTGTAAGCTTCTCTATTTCTACGAATATCGGCTAATTACCTATTCGCGTCTGTCACCAGACAAATATCGTCGGAGAGAACTTCTATGCTCTCGTTGTTGCCTTCCTTAAATTCAGCATTCTTAGTCTGTATAGGGCTATCTTTTCCTCAACGCGGTGGTTTAGACGGTTGACGTGGGTGTTGACCGCCCTCGTGGCCGAATTAGCAATCCAGATTATCATTTCGACCAATGTTCAATGTGTCCCAACTGCTCGACTATGGGACCCAACCGTACCTGGCAAATGCATTGACTTCAGCACCGAGGCAGTCGTGGCCTACGTGATCAATATCACAACGGATCTCATTATCATTGCCATGCCAATCCCAATGGTACGAAGTCTCAAGATAAACAAACGCAAGAAACTAGGATTAATCCTAGCATTTGCTGCAGGCGGAAGGTCAGCTTAACGACTTTCTGTTCTTATATAGTAAAGCTCGTCCTTGATACTCAACTAACTACTATATAGTTCTTGTATAGTTTCTTTGATTCAACTTAAGTACATCCGAAAGTTCAGCGGCACCGCAGACACCAGTTGTAAGTACTGTTTATGCGTCCAACAAGTCTGTAGACATTCTATTAACTTACACTCATCACCGCAGGGGAAATAATCCCAACTAGCCTCCTCTCTACTGTCGAATGCATGACTGGGTTTATAGCGACGTCTGTTGCCACCTACGGTCCTCTTTATCGACGGATTTTTAAGAGTTCAGACCCGACTAACCGAGATAACTCTGATGAATTCGAACGCGCCAGACCTCACCAGCGCAATACTGATAGATACAGCGTGCAAATTTCAACGGACCGTACATCAAAGAATCAAAGTTCTACTTCTAGTTGGCACCATGGAATTATGAGAATTGATCAAATCGAATTAACTAGGCATAATAACATTGGCGGTTCATGGGTTAGGGTCCCAGAGAGTCCCGAATTCCCGCACAATGACATGGACTCGAATAATTAAAGTCTGAGATAGCCATTATCACTATATTAGACTGACTGTGAGTTAGTATGATGAAAGTGGGTGCCATCCGTTTAAATAGCTTTAGGATGTACCTTTTAGAAGCCATATTCATAGTAGTTAAGGGCTGAAGGTTTGACTAGAGCTGGCCGGGGGATCGGCGATAAGTCTGGAGAGCATAGACAAAGAAGCCTTGGAGGCATGTGTATGTTGAAAGCGCTACGTAGTCAGTGATAGCTCAGAACTTTTTACGTTATAATGTTTTCTTTCCCTAAGCCCTTAAGATCTATTTTATGACACTATTAACATATTAAATATGTTGGAATATTAAGTGGTTGGAAAATTACGTCTTACATTTACAGGATATATATGTGTTGGATAGATATTTTTATATATTTTTAGTTCTTTATTTTTTTAATATAATAATTATGATATTTATAACTTATATTTATTTTAATAGGTTATAAACTTAAAAGTTTATAATAAATATTTATAATTATTTATATTGTTATTTTTTAAACTATTTATTATTTAAATGTAATATTTTAAATGTATTATTATTACGATTTTATTTATATAAAAGTTTAAGAGAATAAATTTTTAAATATTTTTTAAAATTTTTTATAAATGGTTTATATATTTTATATATTATTATGTTATATTTTAAAATTTAAGATTAATAATAAAAGGGGTTTAATAAATGGGGGATTTTTTTTTATAAAATGTTAAAATAATTTTATAAAAATTATTTTTATAATATAATGTTTAATATAAATAATAATAATGTTAAATAGTTTTTTTTTCGAAATAATAATATTTTTATTATAATTTCGAAAATTTTTTTAATAATTTTATTTATAATATTTATTTATATTATAACCATTTTATTTAATTTTTTTAATAATAATTAAAATAATAAATTAATAATATAATGTCGTTAAATAACATAATAAATAATAAATATAACTTTCGAAAAAAATTAATTAAAAAATTAATTTTTATTAAATTTTTAAACGAATATAATTTTTTTTTATTTTATTAAATAAATTAAAAAAATCGATTAAAATTATTTTAACGTTTTTAAAGATTTAAATCGAGTTTTAAATTTTAATTTTATTATATTTAATCTCGTAAAAAAATTTAAATTATTAAATTTAAAGGATATTTTTACTTTATATTTATTAAGTAATTTTAAAGTTAATTTTTTTAATTTCGAAATTATTATTTTATAAAATTTTTAAATAGTTTCGGAATTTTTAACACCCGGTTAAAATACTTTTAACTCGGACGATAATTAATTATAAAGTAACGTATTTATTAAGTTTATTACCATTAAAAACTTCATTAATATAAAGTTAAAATTATATTCCATTATAAAAAACTTACATTTTATTATAAAAAAATTTTATTAATGTAAATAAAATTAATTATTTTAAAAAAATAATTAATAAAAGTAAAAATGATAAAATTAATTTAAATAATATAATGGTTTTATAATTTTTAAACGAGTGGATTGAATTTAATCGAAAATTATTTAATTATTTAAAAATATATAAATATAATTGGTTATTATTAAATAAAAAAAAAGTAGTTTAATTTATTATTAAATATTTAAATTATTAAGATTTAATATTAAAATAATAAAAAATTAAAGTTTATAAAAATTAAATTATTTAAAATAAAAAAATTAATAAATGTATAAAGATTATATAATATAAATTAAATAAAAACTTTAAAAAGTTAATAAAAAATTATATTATTATTATTAAATTATAATAAACTTTAAAAAAAAAATATAAACTTAAAGATAATATTATATTTTAAAATTTTATTTTAAATAAAATAATGTTTTATTAAATAATAAAAGTTTTATTATTATTTTATTTATTAAATTTTAATAATTTTAAAGTGATTTTAAAAAATTTAATAAAATTTATATAATTTTTAAATTATATTTTATTAATAAATTTTTTTTTATTTAATTTTGATTATAAGATTTTTTTATGACTTTTTTTTAAATTTATAATATTATACCCGAACGAACGAATAACGTTATTATTAAAACGGCCGTCACCATTAATAATACCGTACGATTAACTTAATAAAAAAAGTAAAACTAAAAGCTTAAAATAAAAAATAATAAACTAACTTTATTTTTATATTTTAATAAAAGGTAAAAACGTAAAGATTTATTTATTTATATTTATTATATAATAATATAATAAAAAGTTATAACACATAAATTTTTTAAATACTTTTAAAAATATTTAAAGTTAAAATTTAAAAGTTAATATAATAGTTTAAAAAATAAAAATAAGTAAAAATATTTTAAAATTAATAATAATATATTAATTATAATTAATTTATTATTAATTAAAACTAATAATAAATTTATAATTTAAATATACACTTTTATAACTTTTAATAATATATTAATTAAAAAATTCTTTATTATTATAAAATTAAATATATTTTTTTTAATTTTTTAATGTTTATTTATTTAATAATTTATTAATTAAAAAAATAAAATTAAATAAATAATATAAGATTTATTAATTGGTAATATATTTTTTAAATTAATTAATTTTTTTATGAAATTTATGTTAAAAAACATTTTAACGGGGTTTTTTTTAATATTTATTTTAAACTTTTTAAGTTTAATAGTTTTATTAATAAATAAAAAAAAATGAAATAATAAATAAATTAAAAAAAATCTTAATATTAAATAATAAATGTAACGAGATAATGTTATATAATAAAAAATTATTTATAAATTTATAATTATATTAAAACTTAATTATATATAATATAAAAGGTAAAACTTTAAAAATAAATTAATAAAATATTACCATTTTTAAAATTATTATAAATAACCATTTTAAAAATATTAAAATTATTAATGTTTTATATTATTTAAACATATTATATAATTTTATTTTTATATTTTAACTTATTAAAAAAGAAATTAATTTTTTTTAAAAAATATAATACATTCGGGATAATAAATAAAAAAATTTTTATAATAATTAAATAAAAAAATAGTTTATATATAATAAAATAAAAAAAATAATAATATTAATATAATAAACTTTAACTTAACTTTTTATTTTTAACTTTATATTTAAAGTTTAACACGAAAAATTAAAATATTTTAATATTTAAAACCTTAAAAAATTAATAAATATATTAATTAAAATTATTTTATAAAATAAACATTATTTATATAAAATTTATATTAAAAATAACATATATAAAAAACTATATAAAAACATTTCATAATAAAACATATATAATTTTAAATCTTTACATTTAAATAAAATTAATATATTTATAAACATAATAAAATATAAAAAATATATAAAATAATTAATAATAATATATAATTATTTTTATATAAAATAAGTTATACTAATCGAATAATTTAAAAAATAATTTATAATATTTAAAAAAAATTTTAAAAAATAAAAGAAATTTAAAAAATGTTATTATATAATTATTTTAAATTAACTTAACATTTATTTTAACTTTAAATTTTAATAATATTATAAATAAAAAAAAATTATTATATATTATTTAATTATAAAATAGTATTAATAAAACGACGTATTAAAAAACATTATTAATAAATTAAAAAATAAAGTTAAAATAATAATATTATAAATTAAAAAAAATAATATTTTTAATTTTTATTAACTTATTATCGTATAAATAATAGTTTATTTAATAAATAAATCTTTAAATTAAACGTTAAATAAAATACTTTATAAAGTTTAATATAAAAAACTGTTAAATTTAACACATTTAATTATAATAAAATTAAATAAATATTATTTATTTAATAAAAAAATTAATATATTAAAACAAAAATAATTAATTATAAAATGTTAAGTTATAAAAATAATGGCATATATAATTATATAATTTTATGTTTTAATAAAAAAAAAGTTATTTTAATAAATAACATAATATTTAAGGAAAAATATTTATATATTATTATAAAAAACTTAATAATATTTAAAAAATATTAAAAATTAAAATTACTTTCATTATAATTTAACTTATTTTATTAAAACATAACGTATAATACTTTAAAATTACTTTATAAAACTAATACCCTATTAAATTAAAATATTTTATTAAATCGAAATACCCCGTAACGTTTTAACTTTAAACTTAAACTTATATATATTACGATAAATAATAACCTTATATTTACCGCGGAAAATAAAAGCTTTAATATATAATTAAACATTTTTAAATTTAATTTATTTTAATATAAAAATAACTTTATTAAATAACCATTTATTTAAAATTTAAAACCATACATTTAATAAATTTAATTTATAAAATATTAATTAAAAGTTAATATTAATTTCCATTATTTAATAATTACATTAAATATATTATTTATAATAATTAAAATAATTAAATTAAAAATTTATAAATAAATTATAAATAATATTAATTTTTTTTAAATAAAAAAAAATAATAAAAAAAAATATAAATCTTTAATTAATAATAAAACTTAAGTTTTATATAAATTATTAAAAAATAGAAAACTATTATTAAATAAATAAATTTATAAAATTAAATAAAAACTTTATAATAAAATCATTTATTATAAAACACATTAAATTATATAAAGTTTTAAATAAATAAAAAGTTGAAATTATATTAAAACTTTTACATTAATTGTTAAACTTATAAGTTATAAAATAATTTTTATTATAATTATAATATTAAATTTAAAAATAAAATAAATGAATGTTATTACCGTTTTTTTTTATAAAGATATAAATAAAAATATTTATGTTAAATAATTTTTAAAATTTAATAATAAAATAAGTAAAGTTTATAAGTTAAATAAAACATTATATAATTTAAAATAAACTTTAAAAGTTTAATATTAAATGTTAATTAATTTTTTAAAAATATTTAACTTCGAAACTTTAAATTTTAATATAAAAATATTTATAAAAAAACATATATATATTATTGTTTATGTTAATAATTTGTTAATTATTAATTTATTTAAAGTTAAAATAATTAAAATTAAAAGAAAATTAATTAAAAAATTTAAAATAATTAATTTAAATTTATGTTTTTATTATTTAAACATAAATATTAAAAAAAATCGTATTAATAAAATAATTACTTTAAATTAAAAAGTTTACTTTAAATATATTATTAAAAATTTAAATTAATAAAAAGTAAATTTAAATGTTATATTAATTAAAATTAATAAAATATTTAAATTATTAAACGATTATACGACATTTATAATAAATGTTAAATAATACATTAAAATAATAAAATGTTTAATATATATTATAATAAATATAAAGTTAAATATAATTTATATTATATTATATTTAAACCGTTATATATAAAACCTTATTATAACGCATTTTAACGCCGTACGATAAATTTTAAAATATTTAAAAAACACATTAAATTATAAATTAACGTTTAAAAATGATTTAAATAATTTTATAAAATAGATTAACATTAATTACATTAAATGTACATAAATTTATAAGTTTATTTTTAAATATATTTTTAATATTAATAATGGTTTTATTAGTTAATTAAATAAAAAATAATTTATTATATTAATATTTATTTGTGAATTTAAATTTAAAGGTATAATTAATGTTATAAAAAATTATTTAATTATAATAATTATTAAAAAAATTAAATGTAAATAAAAATAAATTTATAATTATAATAATTTAAAAAAATAATTAAAATGTTTTAATATTTATTAAAAACTTTTATTTTCACGGATAAATTAAATATATTAAAATTAATATATTTTTTACTTATAAAAAATAATTAATTAATAAAATCGATTTTAAATATATTAAAATAATTAATTAAATTATTAATAATTTTATAAAACTTTTATTAAAAAATGTTTTTATATATTTTAAAAATATTTTAAACTTTTAATTATAAAATAAATAAAAAAATTAATGAATATTTTATAATTATAAATTATTTATAAAATAAACGTTTATAAAACAATTATTTTTAAAATAATTATTTATAAAGTAAAACTTTTATATAAATGATTAATATTAATTAATATAATAAATATATGTTTTATTTATAATTAATAAAAGATTTTAAATAATATTTAACAATTATTAATTAATTAATTATATATTATTAATAAAAATTATTTTATTAAAATTTTTAAATAATTAACTTTTTAATTATATTAAAAATAAAAACTTTTATTATTATTTAAAAAGTTTTTATAAAAAGAAAATATTATTATTTAAAATTAAAAAAAAAAATAAAAAAGATTTATAATAAAATTAATATAATTATAAAAGGGATTTATTATAAAATTAATGTAAACATTTATATAAAAGTTTTAAATTATAAATAAAATTTTATTTTAATTATTTTAAAATGAAAAATTTTTCTTTTTTTTTTATAATAATAAATATATTTTTTAATATATTATTTATTTTATTATATAAATTTTTTATTAATTTAAAAATATTAAAAATAAAAATAATAACTTTTTTATAATAATTTTAATAATTAATAATATAAAAAAACTATTTTTATATATATTTTAAAGTTATATTTTTTTATAATAATTAAAACCGAATTAATTAAATTAATTATATATTAAATATTATATTATAAAATTTATTTAAAAATTTTAAAAGATTAAACTTTAAATAAAAAAAAATAAACACATATAAAATTATTTTATATATTAAATAAAAGATTTATTAATAATAAATAAAAAATTAAATCGTAATATACTTATATAATAATTATCGTTATTAATAAATTTAAAAAATAAATTTTAATATAAAATTATAACTTTATAAAAAAAAACTTTAAAAAAAAATAATAGAAAAATATTTTATAAAATAAATAACAAACTTTCGTTAAATATTTATAAAATAAATAATAAATAAAAAATATTAAAATTTAATATAATATAAATCTATTAAATAATAAGAAAAATAAATATTTATTATTATTTTTACATAAAATTTAAAAATAAATATCATTAAAAAACATATATTATTAAAAGAAAAATTTTTTTATTTTTAATATTATATTAAATTAAAACTTTAATATAAAAATTTTTTAAAAAAAATTAAATAATTATAATAAAAAAAGTTATAAAATTAAATAAAATATATATAAAAGATTTAAAATAAATGGATAAATATAATTTAAATAAAAATATTAAAATATTAAATAATTAAAAAATTATACTTTACATTTATAAAATATATATATACCGGATAAATATTTTTATATATTTTTAATTTTTTATCTTTTTAATATAATAATTATAATATTTATAACCTACGTTTATTTTAATAAAATAAAAATGAAATATTTTCGATTTAAATCATTCCTTAATTAAGTTCTTTATAAATAACATTAAAAGGTTTCATACCTGTGTATATCGGTACTTGGTACTTAATACCTTTTTAAAATGCCCAATTCTCGCGATCCGAATACGGGTGATCCTGATGTGCATCCCTTGGGGGCCGTCACTCTGTGTTACAACTGTTGGGTGGCCTCTTGCACCGAGGCCACCCCAATTCAGGGTGCGTTTTAATTATCTGCATACAACCTAAAGCTAACCTTGGGTAGGTAACACTTTACAACCCATCCCTTGACAAGTACTAATCTAGGTATCTTGTACTAAAACAAGTCGGCTATAAATGATGAGCTAACCTCGCCTACTTTACACTTTTGCTGCCTTCAAGCTGCTTTCTCCCCAGAATCTTCACAATTACACTTGGTATAATACGTCTCATAACAAATTATACCTTACAAAATGGCCGACATCAAACTTGATTTCGGTAAATTTTTCAATGTTATTGATGGCCAACTTTGCAACTCTAGTACAGGAGCGACTCGATGCACCGTCAACCCTAGCACGCTAGAAGAGAACGCCCAGGTGCCCATTAGCACCCTTGATGATGTCAACAAAGCCGTTCAATCAGCGCAGAATGCAGCGAAGACCTGGTTTTCAACACCATGGACTGAGCGCCGAAGGCAATTGAAGGCATACGCTGATGCCTTCGAAGCTAACGCAGAAAGTTTCCTACAAATGCTAATAAAGGAGCAAGGGAAATCAGTCAGTCATTCCAAGCTAAAACCACCGAGAAGCTCCTTATACTAACGCTTATCGCATGCTATAGGTCGGGGAATCTCAAATTGAGCTTTGGTTGACATTGATGTTCTTGCGCGGCATTCCCGATCTGGACATGCCGGAAGAGGTGTTGGAGGACAGCGACAAACGTAAAGTCATAACGCGGTATCTACCGCTTGGTGTCGCAGCTGGGATTGTTCCTTGGAATTATCCCATTTTCCTGGCTTGCAAAAAGATCGTCTCGGCTCTGATCACTGGTAATGCCCTCATCATAAAGCCATCACCTTATACTCCATATTGCAGCCTCAAGATGGCTGAACTTGGCCTGCAATTCTTCCCACCCGGGGTTTTCCAAGCTCTAAGTGGTAATGACGACTTGGGACCCTGGTTGTCTGAACACCCAGGCGTCGATGTTGTCAGCTTCACTGGTTCTGTTGAAGTAGGGAAGAGAGTAATGGCATCCTGCAGCAAGACGCTAAAGAGATGCATACTAGAACTAGGAGGCAATGACCCAGCTATTGTGTGTCCAGATGTTGACGTTGAGTCAATTGCCCCAAAGCTCGCATACTTCGCTCTCGCCAATTCCGGCCAGATCTGTACCATCCCAAAACGTATATACGTACATGAATCGATCTACGACAAATTCCTTCCCGCCATGGCGGCATACGCAAATAGTGTCAGCTTGAAACAGGATGAAAGCCCTTCTATCGGACCGGTGTCTAACAAACCTCAATACGAGCGAGTCAAGGAGGTGCTTGCCGATATCGAGAAGAACAAGCTCATTGTAGCTGCAGGAAGTACGAAGCTACTTGAGGACAAGCCGGGCTTCTTCTTTACTCCAACAATCATCGATAACCCCCCGGATGACTCAAGGATCGTTACCGAGGAACTTTTTGGTAAGCCATATGCCCATATACCAGAGCGTGTCTTAATTCCTCGAAGAGAGATAACTAATGAAATCACGTAGGCCCGATATTCCCCGTGATGAAGTGGAGTGAAGAGTCGGAGGTAATCCAACGTTCAAATAATACCAACTTCGGCCTAGGGGCTTCTGTGTGGTCGAAAGACATAGCAAAGGCCGACCGTATTGCCCGGCAAATTCAAGCGGGAACAGTTTGGATCAACACACACGCCGAGATAGGCCCGAGTGTTCCGTCTGGAGGATTCAAGGATAGTGCTGTTGGTGTTCAGTACGGCGTAGAAGGCCTCAAGGCTTACTGCAACTTGCAGACTATTTGGAATAGCCTGGGGTGAGCCATTATCTCGGGCCTGACTAATAGTCTGTTACGATACAAATCTAAGAGCATGGAAAAGACTATTGTTGCGCGAAGAACTCTAAGCTACCTTGCGCTAGGAGACGTGGTACATGCAGGAATCCCTCTTTGTCTAGCTGTCTAGGGATGTTATGCCAGGGACTCCTCAATGGGCCGATCCCAGCCGTGTGGCTATACCGTGGCCAACAACGGGATCTCATGGAAGGCTTGACATAGTCACCAGCGGGTGTCAGAGATAAAACTATAGTCAAATTGCACACTCCTTACCATATTGACTTATTTCCTTAGTCAGCTTCTGCCCAATTCCTGAGAAGCTTCAATTAGATCACTACCCAAGTATCTGGAGCCAACAAAACACTGGAAGAAGTGATTACTAATCTCTGAGTCATTTTTGTCGATTAGTAAGCTTGTTGAAACAAAAGTGTGATAACCACCCCCTTACTTAGGTACCTACCTACCTACCTAGTGTATGAATGCAATATAGAACTAGCTGAAGAGCAAACGAAGTAGTATCCCTAGGCGGACTCCGATTATATTTTGTTCATTATATCGTCGCGTCATGGGCTGTATGCCAGAAAGTTGTTTCTTGAAGCTTCATTATGACTAAGCATGCTTCGCAAATGTGATTGGTGGTAAAAGTTGAAAGGGGGGAGCGCCACATTATTTTGATAGGGGCCATAGGGCTGTCTGTCACCTAACCTATGAAAAGTTTAGCGCTCTAGACCACTGAATTTAATGCGAAACAGCACTCTATTCTCGCACTCGGATCTGGAGTTAATAGTAAACTTGAGCACCACCTAGGTCCCAAACGTACGCGTGGTAACCTTGGAAGACCGTAAGGTTTTCTGCAATGAACGTCTGAGTGTAGGGAAGTAAGCGTGTGCAAAAGGATTGAAAATATGAAATACTGAGCACTTATGTCAAGGGAGGTTGAGCGCGCAATTGGTGACTGTTGGTCACTAAAGCTCACTATAACTCCAGCAGAGTCAGGCGCTGAGTGCCCTGAAATTACTGAAGGGATTGTTAACCACGAAAATGATTACTAAGATGAACCATCACATTTGTGTAACGAAATCCCAAATGAACACAGCTTAGTCACATGCTTACCCCTAAATTAGGTAATGCAGTATAGCTTAGTAAACAAATTTCTGAGTAACGCGAAAAGGGGGCGTCGACTTACTAAAATATTAGATAAGTAAATTACAGAAGTAGGGAAAACACATCACATGCGGAATAACTTAATAAGACTAGGATAAATGATAAGTAGGTAGCCAAGTTGTTTACTTTTGATTGCTATGTATATAGCATTAGACACATAATCAAATGCATTTCTCATTCGTTTTGCTGCGCCTTAAGGACGATCTCCGCGCCTTCAAGTCCCTCGGCTTCAGCGCGAACCGTGATCTCACCCGTAGCCCCCGGTTGTGAACGGACGACAGCAAGAGCGAGGCCACCGAAGGCGTCGCGCGTCAAGCTCGGGAAGGCGGTGAAGTCAGCTGGGTTACCGTTATCAGTCGACACGATCTCAGCAGGACCTGAGATAGAGAAAGTGATAGCATTGGTGGCTTCGGGTGCGGTGGTTCCGGATTCATCGACGACAGTGACGGTGATGAAAGAAAGGTCGCGGCCGTCGCTCTGGATGGTGGTGCGGTCTGCGGCCAGTGTTAACTTCGCAGCGTCACCGGCCGTCTTCACGGTCTCTTCTGCCCATTGACTGCCGTTCTTATATGTGACAACGTGAAGCTCGCCTGGCGAGTAGGTCACGTTATCCCAGCGGAAGCGGTAGTTGGATGGCTCTCTTTGTAGCTTGCCAGCCGACTTTCCGTTGATGAACAACTCGGCTTCGTCGGCAGAAGAGAATACATGGACTGGAGTAATTTCACCCACACGGTCGGGCCAGGTCCAGTGAGGTAGAATATGAGCCATGGGACTAGCGATACGTCAGTAATCATTCACGAAAGACAGATACATAGTTTTAGAGAGGTCGTCAAGTTTCGCCCATTAGGATTTGGGCTTGACAGGAAAGAATAGCCACATACTGCCGATCAATTAGCAATTAGATTAATTTCAACCGAGGGTAAGATTGCAATTACCAAATCAGAGCGCCAGCGAGCTTGGTACAAGAAGAAGCGGTCCTTCTTGAAACCCGCGAGGTCAATAATACCGAAGTAGGAGCTGCGAGCTTTAGTGTCGAATGGTGTAGGCTCGCCGAGGTAATCCCAACCAGTCCAAACGAATTCGCCGGCGGCATAGGAATACTTGTCCTGCATTCCAAAAACCTTGTCGGGGGACGAGCCCCAGGATACGGCGTAGAGTTCGTAGGCGCTCACGAACAGCGTTGTTGAATCCTCGCCCACTCCATCTTGAACAGTGGTGCTGTTGGCGCTCGTCACGGGGAAGAGGTATGTTCCCCGAGAACTGACTCCAGAAGAGCTCTCGGTACTCCATAGTACCTTGTCCGGATAAGCTGCATGGTAGGATGGGTATGAGGAGCTGAACGAAGTACCACGGCCCTCCCCTTGGTAGTTCAAGCCGGGTATGTCGAGGGCAGTGGCGAATTCACTTCCCGCCTGAGCATTGTTGATACCAGCGCTAACGTGCCTTACCGGATCCTCTTCCCTTACGATACTAACGAGTTCTCGAGCAGTTGCGCCGCCGGAAGCCGTTGTCTGTTCAACGATCTCGTTTCCGATGCTGAAAGCCATGATAGACGGATCTATGATTGAATAGTGTTAGTAAGTTCCTAGCTATATCGTAAAAGGGTGTGCTTACGATTCCGGTCTCTTCGGATGAAAGTACGGAGATCCTGCTCATGCCACTCATTGAAATACACGTGGTAGTCGTCCGAGATCTTCTGCTGCTTCCAAACGTCGAATATCTCATCCAAGACCAGGAACCCAAACTCATCTGCGAGATCAAGTAGCTCAGGGGCGGGTGGGTTGTGAGACATCCGAAGTGCGTTGCAACCCATTTCTTGCAGAAGCTCCAATTGCCTCTCAGCTGCTCTAAGATGGAAGGCAGCCCCAATAGAGCCATGATCATGATGGTTATTGGTGCCCTGAATGTAGACCCTCTTTCCATTGACAGAAATACCCGTGTTACCATCGTATGTGATATTGCGGACACCAAAACGTGTTTCATAGGTATCGATGACGGCACCGTCGGAGAGAAGAGTAGTAACTGCGACGTATAGATTAGGGACTTGATCTGGCTTGGGTCCCCAAAGCTGCGGGTTCGCTATCGTAACTGAAGTATTGACGGACTGTTTGCTAGCGGCAGCTACAGTTGCAGTCGTCTGTGGGAAAGAAGCAATCACATCTGCTCCAGCTCGTCCGGTCTTGGTATCGAACACGAAGACATCGGTCTTCACCTCTACCTCGCGACTGGAGTCTCTGTTGTTCTCGATCTCGACAGTTAACGCCACATCAGCTGACTCAGCAGATACCACTGGTGTTGTTACGTAAGTGGCATGTTGACTAAAATGAGTCTGGTCGACCTTGACCAGCCAAACATTTCGGTACAAGCCAGCGCCGGGATACCAACGTGAGAAATTAAGTGGGTTATCGATTCGGATAGCGAGTAGATTTTCTCCAGCCTTGACGTATGGGGTAAGATCTAGACGGAAGGAATTATAGCCGTACGGCCATCCGCCGACAATTTGGCCATTAATCCAAATAGCAGAGTTGGACATAGCTCCATCGATGTCCAAGAATATGGATTTGTCGCTGTCGCCCGGTTCAATAGTCAAGTTTCGGCGGTACCATCCTACGCCGTTAATAGGAAGGGCGCCCATGCTGTTAGGGATATTGGGCGCATGAAACGGACCCTTGATAGCCCAATCGTGTGGGACATTCACGGCCTCCCAGTCGCTGTCGTCGAATGACTCTTGGACGTATGAGACGTTGCTGCCCGGGGCAACTCCACTCGGACGATCATATTTGACGCCATTGATAATGAAATCGTTGCCGGTAGGGAGAATCCAGTCTTTTAACACGTCGTACGATAAGGAGTCCGGGTTGGACTCAAAGCGAGAGAAGCGCCAGCCCGAATTGACGCTAACACGTTCGCGGCCTGCCTGCGCTGTAGGATATCCATTGGGAAACTTCCTGACAACGCCTGCTTCGGTAGTTGGAAGACTTCCTAGCAGCACGAGCCCCAATGAAAGGAGCCCGCAGGTATCGTACACCATTCGCATGAGCGGCATCATGTTGTGTATGCGCGCAGCCGACGGGAATGAATAGACCTACGGTCAAACGTAGTCTGGCCCTTATTTATAGAGCAAAAGCCTGCTCTGGAAGCAGGGCCGGAACCCCATCTTGGATGAGGGACTAGACCGCGGTAGCACGGCGCCGAGAAATGAAAGAGGTAAGTCATGTGAGAACCGGGGTTTGTGGTCCGTTGCGAGCCCCGATCTGGATCTGATGTTCTCGGGATCCGGGTTATTTCTAATCGAATAGCCGGAAGGCCAAGCCGGAGAAACCAAGCTTCTCAAGGTTCCCGGTTTTGTAAAAAGTTGGTGATTGGTGCGAATACTACGACTATGGCAAGGATTGTTACATTATACGCGATCTTTCACCGATTAGCTTCATACCAAGATAAATTGAGAGTTAGAAGGGGAACCAAAAATTTCAGACTGGCTTTCAATTTCGCAGGGAAGAAATGATTGACTGTACCTATCGATGCTGCACAATATTGCTTAGTAATGGAACATTATAGGTACTTCCCAGGTTAGTATTATATAGCTATGTCCTCGATGAGCACTGCCTCAAAAATTACGGCTTAGCACTGTGAATACTATGACGAAAGAATGACGAGTGTTTTGGTGAGTTTCGATTAAATAATTGTGAAGGCACAAGTTGCTTTTGGTTTAATTGGTTGTAAATATCACGGCGCGTTGGGGGAAGCGGGGTTTAATGGAAGCGCTTGGAAGATCCGACGGGCTCAAATCGATCCGACGATACCAATGATTCCAACGTATCGGGTAGCTTCAAATGCCAAACCACGCCTCAAAAATTACGGCTTAGCAATGTAGCTGCCTGGGAGTATCCTCACGTTTTCAAACTTGAAAATTGCGAGCGCACAAATTCTTTTTAGTTTCATTGGCCGTAGTTTGGAGGATTGGGGTCGTAAGTCAGATTAGAGTACCTGACTAAGAACCTTGTTCAGTAAGCAATTATGCTTATTAAGCTGTCTGACCCCTTTAATACCTAATTCACGCTTGGCAATGCACCTATACAGCCTTGCATTTATCCAATTATATATATCCCATCCAGTCTCATGCGACGAATACTATGTCGTTGTAGTTAATTTATTCGATTCGCATCTAGATGTCATACCTGATGAGTCAGTTATCAACTTTAAAACTGCTTCAAAAGGTAGGTAAGCGCATATGATGGGACGGTAGACGGTGATCCCGTGACATCTCCATTGAAAGCACATAACCTACCTATGTAGCATACAAAGTTATCTGAAGACATTCTCATATGTTCAGTACCTAGATATGCGCAACGAGAGTTTGGGCTTCAGATTGTATTGAAATTTCTTGCGGAAGCCGAAGGAACTTTTTCCTCGCGAAAAGGAGCGACTCTTCCGGCAGAACAGAGAATGATAGCGTTCCTGTTAGATGGCTTATGGATGGCACATTCTTCACGTTATTAAAGAAAAGAGTTTACTTACCATAAATTATTTCCAATCAACAGCTTTTTCCATGGCCTTGTTCCACTTATCAGTTTCGGATATCTTTAAACCCGGTATACTTACCTACATGTAAGGAATGCGGAGTATATTTTTCATGCTATTATCTAACTCATATACCTCCCCTACATGTTGATGTTGGATTAAGGTTTGCATCCTTCCTAGGTTTTAGGAGGGAGATACTACCTAGGTCAGTCTCCATGATCGCCGACCATGACGTCAATCCCTGGCTAAATGGTATACCATCCCACGACAAGATTCAATTTTATAGATATGATTACTATTCCGGAATGACTTGACCACACTGAAAATTATTTTCTTCCCGCGCTTGTTCCGGAATCATGGAAACGATGTGGAATCACATGTCTCTTGTCTTTGATATCAAGCTATAGAAGATGAAAATTTTGATGGTAGGACAACATATGTGCCCAAGCTAAGTAAATAGCGGTATAATCCCTCTTTTCCACAAGACGCGCGGCCCGAGATAGAAAAGATAGAGTAGGATGTGGTTATCTTTAGAATATAACATATCCGATTCGTTAGTTGACTGAAGGTGTTGGCAACAAAAGTCTGCAAAGTCTATCGATAGGTTCATGACTCTGAAGCTAAAGGAGACATCGTGATCGTTATCGACGACTAGACAGACCGCCGCTGACGGGCAAGAGAGCATCATTGACACTCTACTAGGTGATTCTTGGATCATATCCCGGCGAGAGTAACGTCAGAATTTTCAACCCCATCTACTATTTTTGGTTCATGAGTTTCTTAAGTTCAAGGAGTATAGAAATGATTGGAGTTGGACATCGTCTACATGAATCTATACGAATAGTGTGGAGGGCGACGCTCATGTGCCATTGGGGGTGCTCTTGATGTATGGCACGATAGCGGTGTGAAGAAGTCGGCATCCATCACGTGGCTACATTTGAACCATCGAACATGATATGATGAGTTCTATCTATCCGAGTGCTCTGCTATATGCCCAACCTGTCCCGTAGTGAGTACGATAACTAAGTCTGCATATAAAGCTGACTTCTTCCTTCGGGAATGTTAGTATTTCTTCGATGCATCAAACAACTCGCGGACATCCTCAAAAGACTGTCAATTTGATCGGATTGGTTCAATATTACTTGGCATATTCTTCACGCCGGTTTCCTATCCATGGATCACATCATGAACTCCAACGACAACCCGGAACCTGCGAGGAATACATTGCCCAAAACAGAGCGGGTCTGGAAGTGTGTAAGTATTATAAGAGCATTTGTATGTCCCTTTACCTTGGACTAACCTACCTTAGTGTCTCTGCAGATACCAAGGAATTTCGAGCAGTGTCTATATGTGTCCGAATTGTGGTCGCCACAGACGATGCAACGAATGCTTCACATATGAACAAAACATCGGGGTATGAGCAGGAATATGGAAAGGGGCGTAAATGTTGTGTCGTTGTTTGTTGTCTGGCAGAAACTATCGATCATGGAACATGAGATTTTAACATAAATTGTATGGTCAGTTGTAGAAATGGGAGATATATCGTGCGCTAGAAGAATCACAACTATTGTTTTCAATGAGAAGTTCCATTGACCCTAATTAGCCCTGGAAGCGCATGACTTGTTAACCTGGTTTGACTATTTGCGCAAGCTGTGATTCTAGTCGCTTAGTTCAATATTCATTCAATAAAGTCGAAACATTGCCAATGGGAGATTAGACCGGTCAACTTAATACCTGGGTACAAACAGTTGAGGTTTTATTTCCCTTGCCGTCGGTACCCGAGTTTGGAAAATAAGCGCCTGTGCCGCTGTGGAGCACGTGACTCCGGCAACGTGCAGGTAAATTGTACTGACGGATGCCGTACTTAAGGGCGTATCCGACGTGCAGTTTCAGGACCCACCTAAAAAATTATCGAGACTAACACTGAATATCACGACTTTGAGAATAGGGTCAATACGCACCAATTGATCGACACTCAAGAGGATTGGAGACATCTGCGGTTTGGTTCCAAGAGGGAAAAAAAAGCAAAACCTTCCATGGAGGAGATTGGATCGAACGAAACCGGCATACTTCTATACCCCTGTCCCGTCTCTACCCACAGTAGTTCCCTCCCACCCATGGCTTCATGCTCTGCACGAAGGTAAGGTAGATGAGTTGGTCGCATACTACGTATGTGGGATAATCCGACGCTACCATGCCATCAACCTTAGATGCGCTGCTGCCAAAGTTCAAAGCTGCACAGTTGAAGCAACTTGCTTTTCTATGCGGCGCCAAGAACTCAGGTCGGAAAGCCGAGCTCGTCGAGCGTCTCCTGACCTTGGCTCAGCTTCCGGCGTCTAAGAAAAAGCCGTTGATCCTGAGCATAGACATGGGAATCCGAAACCTGGGGTACAGTCTCCTATCCCCTGCGGTTACTTCACCCGGGAGAAAGAAAAAGTCTGCACCTTTGACGGGAGAGGCCTTACGCAGTCCACCGCGCATCGATTTACACGCATGGCAGCGACGGGAACTTTTCGATGCGTCACCAGACGAACCGATTGACCCGGATCAGTATAGTCCGACATCGCTAGCCTCCGCCGCGGATCGGCTAATACGACAGGACTTATTACCCTTAAAACCGACGCACGTGCTCATCGAGCGGCAACGCTGGCGCAGCGGTGGCGCGTCGACAATATTTGAATGGACGGTCCGGGTTAATACGCTGGAAGCCATGCTCCATGCGTCGTTGCGCACGCTGCGGGAGTTGGGGCATTGGGATGGCGAGATCATATCTATTGCACCCCCTAGTATCACACGCTTTTGGCCAGCGCCTCCCGAGGACGTTGTTCCAAAGAGGAGGAGCCGAGCCAGCAAGGTAACTGAAGGTGAGGGGAAACTGCGCAAGGGAACTAACCCGATGCAGAGCAAGAAACACAAGATTGGCGTCTTAACTGGTTGGTTGAAGATGGGACCAAAAGACCAAGTGATTCTGCCTGGAAACAGCGATATCGAAGGTGCTGTAGAGCAATTCCGTCGGAAACTAAGTGGTGTCCGTAAGTCCCGGTCTCGCACTACAGAAGATGGATTAGCACGTGAAGCTTGGCCCCGAAAACTTGACGACCTAACGGATTGCCTCTTGCAAGGCGTAGCATGGTTGAAATGGGAGGAAAACAAAGCGCTCCTGCTCGACGAAAAAAGAATAGCGGAACTCCTAGACTCAGATATCTTAGATGAAGAAATCGACACATCACTCGATGATGTATAGAATAAGCGTTCAATCGCAATTGTATAAATATCCATCTATAACCAAACCAAGGCCCAGGCCTTCGTCAAGACTACTCTCCACTACCCTACGCACAACGTGATTCCAAGCAAAACCGAGCCCGCGAAGATTGGGGTATAACAGGCCCAGGCCAACAACCGAACTCTCCCCAGCGCAACCCACCGACTGCTTCACACCACAATCCCTCCGATAGACCATTTACAAGAACAGAACACTAGTCAATCCCGTAGCGAAAAGAGCGGCGGCAGCGTAGAGGAAGGGCTGAGGCTCGGTAGCCATGCCAGCGTTGCCGGTGGGAGAGGCGGAGCTGCTGCTAGAACTACAAAGAATGCTCGTCAACAAGATTATTCACCAAAGGTTAATTTGAAGTACTTACGTAGCGCTAGCAGTGTTGCTTGCTTCGGAGGAACCAGAGGAGCTGCCAGTAGCGGAGGCGGAAGCGGAAGCGACACCAGAACCAGTAGCAGAGGCAGAGGCGGAGCCAGAAGAGGTAGAGGTGGGAAGAGCAGCGACGGTCACACCCTCAGCCAAGCACTTGGAGGAATAGACCTTGTACGCATCGGAGAGGACGTTGGTGTGGCAAGCCTCGGTCAAGTTGCCCTGCATAGCATCCTGAAGATCACCGCAGACAGCCTTCATATCGGTAGGGTTGTCCTGAACGCTAGACGCATCATTATCGTTAGTCTCGTTATTCGTATTACATTTTTCGCATTAAATAACCCCAACTTAGATCTATCCAACATACCCAAGAGCAGACAGCAAACAAGCAGGAGGCATAGCAGCCTGGACCTGGACGGAGGCCATGACGGCAGTGAAAACGGCGAATGAAGGACGCATCGTGACGAAGATGGTATGGGATATCACTCGAGAAGAACTTTAACAAATCGGGGGAATCTAGCGAAAAATGCAAATGAAACACGAGCTCGAAATGGTACGCGCCGAATTGATGATCGAATCGATTGGGAATAGGCGGAGCGGAGCGAGATACGAGATAGTGATCGCGGAGATTATCTAGTTATCTGGTAACAGATGAATGAACGACTAATGCGATTAATGCAAAAAATGAGTGACGAGATAGCAGCGTAAAGAATGACTGCTAATTCCCAAGGGAAACGATTGATGATGAGGTTTGATGGTGGTGATGGTGATGATGGAGGTAAAAAGGAATGAACCGCGCCGCAAATGTTTCGCTCTCTCCTGAATTCAATCCTCGAACCGATGCGACATGGGGGCACTGGATCCACCGGTCCTTGTCAATTCAGGAAAAACTTCGGTGAAATTTAAACGGCAAAGGGTCCTGCGACGTGATGTCGTTTTCTAGAGTCTGAGAGTTTAACTTGGAGCCAAATCGAGCTTAGCGTTTGCTGCCACAGACCAATGAGCTTGTGTGGCTTGTCTCAGCCACTTCACTATGCGCTACATTTTTAACGACTTCATCACCACCATCATAGTACCTATACCAGTTCTACCAGTTAGCTAGACTAACCGACCGTGTTTGGTTTTACCAACAATTATCTATTATCTAAATGTATACCAGATGACTCATCTCTTACCTATCATCTGAAGCATCTTCTGAAGTATTAGTTGTTATGCAAACCTAATGATATCCTAATATGAATGGACAGATCATCCCATGTTTTCAAACATTGATTATAGGATGCGTAATCAGCTAAACAACTATGAGAAATCAAAATCAATTGTGTGCAGATATACCTCAAATCGATTGGCAGGAGATCCATTGAAAAAAAAATTATATTTAAAGCTCGCCCTTGTCCCAGTGCTCAATCTCTTAGCATCTTCTAAAATTGAACTAGAATCTCATTCTTCCATGAAAACATCCCTTCATCTAATATAAGCAAAGTTTAGATCTTGGCCAGTAACTTTCGACGCTTAAGTCTAACTTATGGCACTCTTTGGTATTACTTTGGCCCTGGCTGCCGTGGGAGAGACCGCTTATCCCAATACAGACCAGGGGACATTCTAATACTAGAAACGGCTACAATAATACTTTCCACTTCTACCGCGAAATGAACCGCAAGCCTGAAGATATTCCCGAGCGGTACAAGGAGCATGTCGATAATGGGAACTAACTCAAGCAATTAAAGATTGAGTAGCATCTATCCACAAGGAGTACGGTCCGTACTCGTATTTACGTCAACTATAATCACTTTCACAATAAGAGCAACATACTCCCTTATAAATCAACTAGCCAACCAGACCTTCGGCATCTTCATGTAATTGACGAAGCCAACACGAGGATTTCTATGATGGAAAGGAAGCTGATGATGACAATTATATCATCGATATCCCTCTTGCACCACTAAAAGCGCAACTTCCCTATTAATTAGGGTCAGCAACGGTTCTCCATCCACCTAAAATTGATTGAATTTCAACGGGGAGTCTGAAGATTGAACGGCACACTATTCTCTATTGCGTGACCATATCGAAATCACCTCCTTTCATCCTGGGACCTAGGTTGTCTTTCGCTAAACGTGCCTTATTCTTTCTCCGGGTTGGAACTAGGGACGAGTCGATGACCCCAATGCCAATCTATGTTCTGGATATCCAAAACGCGAAGACACTACAGCGGGGTGCGTGGGAATCTTAACTTAATCGACCACTTAGTGCATCATATTCTTTTATACAGGGGATATTCTTCAAGTAAAAACTTAACTTGTCGATGGCCTGCATTTACTGTTACGTGGCGTCCCCCGATCGGTTGCGCCGAGCATCCAACTCGGCTAGCCCAGCCGAGAAGCATCTTAAAGGAACCTAACCACGGCGCGCAAGAGAAGAAGAAGGGTCCGAGACCAATAAGTGTCTCACTCACTATCATTTCGCCTTTCACTTGCGACGGAAACCGTGTCCTCTAATAGCTAAAAAGAAGCATGCGTACATAGCGCTTCGCTGCCCTGAAAGAAGGAACTGAAAGACTATGGAAGATAGCAGGCTGGAGGTTTAATGGCAGGCCTCCATCCTAGATCGGTTGATCCCGTAGAACATTCCTGGCTTCCCCTAGTTTTTGCCTTATCCGGGAGCTTAAAGAATCCCTGGTGAAAACCTACGTGACGCTTATTCCGAGCTGCGATAGACAATTATCTAAGGCGCAACAAAAACGGGTTCTACAATGCTGCCGTTCCTTCCGGTCACAATACAGCATCGAAAACCCGGATATAATCGAGATTCTTCTAATATGTCTTCGAACGAATTCGGTTGGGAAGAATAAATCCCTTCGTTATAACCCCTGCTGGCATTTCCAGTAAAAGATAGCTGGACAGAAGCCTTATTTTCCTCGTCCACCCGGCGTTGGATACCTACGAACACCAATCTCTGGATCACAGGATCGACGTGTTCCTGGACGCAGCGGACGACAAGGACTGGTAGGATGTTGACATTCATAATCCAGAATACACGCCTCGATAGCATCAAACCGACATTGCTCTTCCCAATAATTGCCTCGCATACAGCGATATACGTACTCACGCGGATTCTCATTTCACGCATCACGATACAGCTTTAATAACTTAACTGGTATTTTAATAACCAGAACATTGTGACCTAACATACAGCATGGCAGAATTAGAGGCACTGGTTTTGGAGACAAAGAAGTCCGGTCGTCAAAATGAAAAATCTTCGTCGAATGGCTCAAGAAACGACGTTTCGCATCCTCGAATTAGAGAAAAGAATGGCTAGGGCCGCTGGGTAGCTGATGGGAGTCGCGTTCGAATTGAAGGATGATAAAAAGGCTACGCGCCAAAGTTTTCACAACCCAGACACAATGGGGAAAGATAACCACACTATTCGCAAATGATAAGCGTTAACGGATAGATTTACTCTACAGTAATTGCGAAGTGATTGTAAACACTTTTTTTTTTTTTTTTTTTTTTTTTTTTAGCTCTCTGAACATGCTTAACAACGTCGGTACGAGTGTCGGAACTTGATCGAGTGTCGTCCCAATTTCTCGCCACCTGCGCATGTCGAGCAGGCACCGGCAAACAATCAGTCGTTTTCAGCAGACTCGATCTCATGGCAGAATGGCATGGTGGAACTACCCAGACGCCAATTCACTAAATGATAGTAGGACTAAAGTGGTCTGGGAAGTGAACATTACGTTTCCGGCTGATGATAAGAGGCGCAGATGTCGCCTAGAGAGCAGAATATCGACCAACTCGTTTCCGCATGCACTGCCATTATCGAGACATTTACCTGTCTTAACTGTCGCAACCTGACCTTGCGATCTATGAGGGCCAAGCTTCATCAGTTATCAATCTATCTTTGTCAACGTTTCCATATATCACTGCCTCATTAAGCTCTTAAGTCATATTAGCAGCCATTACCAGCGGTATTACGTTTAAACCGACTACGCCTACGCCTAAACCGCGACATAAACTTGCCTATAATCTTCCGGAGCAAATTTACCATGAAAGCGGTCGTAGGTAAATACCGATAGTCCTAGCTTAGCAGCTGCATCTTAGGAAACCGGAATTACCCAACGCCAACACGAAGTATAACAAGTCCTGATCGAAAGATGTATGTTTCGCAACTTCTAATGCGATTTGCACATTGATAAATGGTGTGGTGACCAGAGATGAGACGGTTGCATACGCATGGCAGCATCACCGTTGAAATAAGCTTATCTTGGGCCACATCATCGTAAGCATTGCGACGTCGGTAGACATTGCACGTTGGTGCGGCTTAAGACACTGCATGGGCAAAGCTGAGTTGTACGTTGGGAGGAACTGGCCTTTTTGGGCAGGTATTCCGACTAAGGCGCGGATAGACCTGGGGTTGATGGCTTGTCCCAGACCAGCGAAATAGGGTATGGAGTTCATGAAGGCTCTAACTCATCAATTTAGGCCGTTATTTAATGACCACGTATTACATCGTGTACCTATAGAAGACGTGGGATACCAAGCTGAAGACTAGCGAATACACATTATACGGCAACAAACCTCTTCGAAGATAACCATACAATCTTCATCGCATTTTACAAAATCAAAGCTAAGAATCAAGTCACATCATGCTAGGAACGAATAAAAATATATGGTCATGAAGATCTTATTGTGATCTATGTCAGGCAACATCTCAAGATGTGCTATGGTTGTGTTCGTCTCGTCTCCCCGCGTGTTATGGGTAATGCCAAATGCTATCCCTAGTCCTGTTAGACATCCGGAACACCGCCCCCTTTTCCACGGTCTTGTGTGCAAGTCCCTACTGAAGAAAAAAGAATGTCCCTAAAAAGGGAAAGAAGTAAAAAAAGAAGTGAAAAAGTGCGAATATGTACAATGCAGAAGGTTGGCTGAAGGATATCCCGTTCCCTCAGCCCCAGTCAAGGGTGTATATGTACTAGAACCTCAAAGCTCTTGCTGATCGTCTGTGCAACCGGCAACTAACGGAGCTGCTTAAAACGCAACGCGGCCGAGACCGTTGCCTGAGCGACGAACGCGTTCACGTCGTCGCGACAAGCTCAGGGTGTTGCTGACACCGGGGTTGCACTTGGTGCCCTGAGCCATAGGCATAGCGGCAGACCATAGTCCGGAAGCGCATCGCTGGAACGATGAGCCGTCGGAGGCACAAGCCCAGGCACCTTCGTCAGTGCAGGCACCCGATTGGGTTCCGCTCACACCGCCGGTGCCCACGGGAGCCTTGGCGCTTGTGGTAGCCGAACCACCAGTGCTTCCTCCAGCGGCAGCCGAGGTCGACGCACCAGTGCCGGCTCCAACGCTTGAAGAGGCCTTGGTCGCCGTGGAGAATGTGCTCGGGACGGGGGCTGAAGTGGCAGCAGCTGCAGTCGAAGACGGGGGCACAGTTACGAAAACACCGCCAGTGCTGGAAGATGTTAGTCCGTTGATCGGGATGACAGTCAAAATGTTATACGGACTCGAGCTAGTAGCTGGACTAGCTGAAGAGACTGGAGTGAATTGTGAGGTAGAGTGTACGTACATTGAAGCTGAGACCTGAATGCCACCACCAGCGGCAGACGAGGCGGGAGAAGAAGCAGCGGCCGAAGTGGCTGCAGCCGAGGTAGGTGCGGCGGATGTAGCAGCAGCAGATGTGGCGGCAGCGGAAGTGGCGGCGGAGCTTGCTGGGGCACTGGAGCCAGATCCTGAACCAGATCCACCGGTTGAACCCTCAGGAACGTCGGCACCGGAAGAGCAGAGAATGGCGGGACCGGGGCTGGTAGAGGTGTTCTCAACATCTGGGCCAGGCTCGGGGTAGACAGTGTCGACGCCTTCCTTGGTGCAGTACTCACCTCCCAAGTTAGCCACGAAGACCTTGGGACGGCTGGAGAAGGCAGTAGTAGCGCGCGCATCAATGGCAGGAACTTCGTCACGCTTGGAGGCGCCAGCCTTGATGGTGACTACAGCGCAAGACATGTAGTATTCTCGGTTACCGGTGTGGTTGACCCAAGTCCAGGCGAAGACGACGTCATCACCCTCAGGAGTGTCGGCGGGCATGTCGAAGTTGAAGGTACCACCAGAGCTGGTGGGGCAGTTGCCGATGAACGACTTGATGACGGTGAATGAGGCACCCTTGTCGTACGACAAGCTGAGTTGACAGCTGCCTCCGTTGTGCGAGGCGCCTCCCTCAACGCTCATGGTGTACTTGCCACCGGGAGCGTAAGTCTTGACCGATGCGCCCTCGGGAGTGCCGAGAAGCTTGAGGTAGCCCTTGCAAGGGTACTGAGCCTCGGTGATGGGAGAGGTGATGGAGTAGTCGATGTTGGGCTCCTTGGAGTTGGGGTTGCCCTTATAGGCTAGAGGGGGAGGGTCCTTCATGTTCATGTGGGCCGTAGCTGTACCAGCAGCTAGGGCGGCGATGAGGAAAGATCGGATCTGCATCTTGAATATTCGTAGGTGATATCGGCGATATCAAATAAATCAGAAAAATCGGTTCTCGAAGAAGAATAAATGAATGTGTTGTACCGAAAAGGCACGTCTCAGAATCCGCAATCTGGAAAAGTGAAAAGTGATGAAATGCGCGGCAAGGTTCGAGATTGCCAAGGGATCTTTGCTTTTAATAAAGGCGATTTCAAAACTTTCGATTGTTAAAAGGAAGGGACCTGAACAAAGACGTAATCGGTCTGCGGGTTGCCACGAGGACTTTGTTTGTGGGGTAGGGATACAAATTCGGCAACAATGAATGTTGTTGTTATCGAGTGCTGATGTGTTGTTGTGTTGTTGATGATGGGTGCTAAATGACCGTGGTAACAATGAAGTGATGCACAAGTGCACAAGTAGTTGTAAATAGGAAACCTCCTGGGATTTCCTGATCAAATGACCAGCAAGAATCAAAATAAGGCTGTGTATAAGGAGAGTGGTAGGGGAGACGAGAAAAAATCTTGTGCTGCTCCGTTGAGGCAGATGAGATGAAGTGAGGAGGGAGGGGAGTCAGTAGTGACGGGGTGACGAGCAACATCTTTATATTCAAGATAGGAGGAGAGCGGCGGTTGCGCGCCAAAAGTCAACGTCACATCTAGAACTGACCTACTAGACCAAAACCCTGCACTCTCCATGATGGCTGGCTTTCGCCTAACCCGGCGAGGTCCCGCCCTCTGTCATTCGGCTGACATCTTGTCTTGGGTCGGGAAGCCCCTGGATCGTGAGTGTGAATTCGGGACATGGATTTGGATGCCCCGCCAATGTCCACAGATTCCACATAATTCACCTCCAGGGCAGCAGGGCTATTCCACAAATACCTTGAGTACCCTGGGTATCCACCTTCGCCCCGTCCACATTGAGTATAGATGCCGGGCATCAACAGCCACACGACAGGACCTACTTAATATGGAGTAAAGCGTAAAGCGACATAGCTAGTGCATACGCACTATAGTAGTTGACGGCACTTAAAAGCAGGGATGAAAGTCCGCTGGTAAAAGGTGTGAACCACACGAACCACACGAACCGCACACACCTACATAGTACACACACACACTAAGCACAGAACCGCGGAGGATGCTGGTGGCCAGCCGCTCAAGTGGAGAGCGGTCATGCGTCGATCATCGCAAGGCGGATCTGCGCATTCCTGAAAGAGATAAAGTAGGTGGCCGTCGGATGGGTGGCCATAAGACGAGCAGTCAGCCGGCAGGGTGCAGATGAAAGGGGATTTTTAAAACAATGCTCCAAAAACAAGCTTCTTTATTTCCCTCCATTCACACGTCGACGTGCATGTACAGTATGCAATGTAATGCGTACATATGTGTGTAGATGTTTAATTGTGTACATATAAACATGGGGTAAAATAAAGAAGGACATCTGGAGAAGCTAAGGAAGAATGGATAAGGAGGGAAAAAGAAAAAAGCAACAATTGAGAGCCAAGAGACGAAAAGTATGCGCGGTCGTTGCCGGTACGGTGCGGCGGTAAAGCTGAAGGTGGGTGGTGGGGAAACTAAGTTTAACGCACCTGAGCCAATCACCCACGTCGGGTACCTGAATTGGTGAAACTTGTAAACAGGATGAGCCTTTAATTGGCTGCAGCGCAAACGACGATCGACCCAATTGAGGAAACGGGTTTCAGGGGATCTCTACCCTTTTCCATCGCGCCTGCTTCCCACTAACTTGGAAATCTGGCAGGAGGTGCGCAGTAGGTACATCCACCTAGTAGCCTACCCTGCCCTTTCCGACTTTTCTGCCTGTACCCAGCCACAGATGTCAATGCCTGATCCATATGATAAGGGGGGAGGGATCCGATCATCAACCTTGAACTTTGAAGTTTACAAGCTTTGAGCCTACGTACCAGTCAATTCTTTACATCACGTCAACTTCTAAGCACTTCTATTCCCAAACCCCTGGCAATTCGGATTGGATCCCTCTTTCCTTTTCTACACAACTACTGAGTACACTAACCTGATATAGGATCAGATAAACTACCTGTCAACCCTCCTTCAACTATGCATACACATGTTCTTCAAATTCATTCATTAATATAGGATTCAGCGACATTCATCTAATTCATCTAAATACATATGTGTATATGTATTAATGTGGATAAATGGTGTAACAAAATCGGACAACGGGAGTTATGGAGTGCGCTATAACCTGGGGACATTCAATAGAATGATGAACGACCGGCATATGATTGATCATGATAGACCATGATCAATATATCGTGAGATTGTGAGCGAGCCATCGTGCGTTGCTCAAGTCCGTCCCGCCGTCCGTCCACTCCAAATTTTCCCTCAATAAGAATTCCGCAATAAAGCCGACCATCATCTAAACCTTGACGATCTCTGGGATTGAGGTCCCAGCCATGTCCGAAATTTTTTATTATTCGGTTACACGCATGCGAGCGGCAGAAGCACGGGCCAAAAGATCCGAGTAACTATGTAGATGCTGGCAGATGCTGGAAGATGTTAGCAAAATCCAGGGGGTAAATGCTCCTATTGGCCGACGTCTTTCGCAAAGCTCGGTATACACTGCAGATCTGCAGCGATCGCATCATTGCGTACAGGACAAGAAAAAAAAATCTCAACCTCCTGCCACCTTTTGCATCTCTTCCCACCTAACACGCTGGAATGTTCTTTTTCTACGTTATGGAGGTAAGCAGGTAAACTAGATCCTTAGTCTAGTACCAGGTAAGTCGGCAATGTACAAGAATAGCCTGTCAAGTCTTAACTACAACCAAAACCAGAACTTGCCACATCCGAACACCCATGACGATACAACGATACACACGGATTATCCCCGAACCTAAGAATCAAAGATGGACGTAAAAGTAAAGTCAAGAACAAAAAAAAATTCCCTAGGATGCATTTCGGTGTTTCTCACTCCAAGACTTACATACGTAGGCCGATCTTGAAACGTCTAAACTTGAACCCCCCTTTTTTTCTCCTTACCCTTGCGCGAGATCTCAAACGGACAATTGAGGGAGCCCGCATGAACGTCTGATTGGTCCGAAGCTCGAAACACTGAAACATCCAGAACGGGTATCCACTCGCTGACCTTGCTCCGTTCGCGCATGAAGCGTCATCTCCATTCCGTTCCCTCATATATAGTGGTTCAACGTTATTTTTCTTGGTCGTCCAGGATGACGGCGGTCCAAATGTCTGCTTAGGGCAGGTGTAAGGTCAGTCAGCCTCATCGACCCTCGCCGCCTCGTCTGTTTCAATTGCTTTATTTATCTACGCTGTCATTTCGTCATGAATAGCGCCTCTGGAATGAATGTGCGAAATAGAAATCGTCTATTCGAGTAGATCCTACGTTACAGCGATCTCTTTCACTTTAAATAAAGCACCGCAATATCCTTCCACTTCTAGTTGAGTTATCTTCTTGGCCTTGCATGGCCTTCGATTTGAGACATAAGATGCAGATGTCATTAGAATAGAACGAACATCACATAGAGGCGCTAACAAGGTGCGCGATATGTATTGATCAGGCTGGAGATATCTAATCGCCCATTTATAGGCTTGGAGTTAAGGCAAAGTCCGACTCAAAGCTTACATGGAACAAAAGGTCGTGATTTTCAATATGCTTGAGTCCTGTGGTGACAGTCCAATAAACCTATACCGATGAATAAATTCCTAGGATCAGATAAGTATGTAGGTATGTTTACCTACAGGTACTCGGTATAGGTATTGAGGTAGCTAGGTAAAGTTAACATCATACAAACGGTCACTTCATGTCTGATGGCCGTGTTTGGTCTAGAAGACTCCCATTGACGCGTACCGCCAAGCCCAGAGGTTTCAAGTCTGTAGACATTCGTCCTTCGCCTCTTCCTTCGGCTACCTAATTGGAAGCTCCAAGCCTAGCAGGTTAATCGCGTAAATCCGAATGGAACTCGGTGTCTAGTATCCATCACTTGATTTATTGTCGTTCATGCGATGGGGCTATTGCTAGGTAAGAATCTATATATGCTCCTACCTATGTAAGCATGTACAATGATTCTATCTAATCCAACTTATTACCCCGACAAGTAGGTATTATTTAGTTTGGCGCCATCAACATATACCTGAGACAGAAACACCGAAGTTTGCCTCATGGACTAGCCATATGACTATTCTAACTGAAGCATATGTTACAAAGGTACCTACCGAGACTACTACGTAGACACAGTACTCATGAATCATTAGGGGATCGATTCCTTTTACACGCAAGCTACTACTCAGCCGGTAACCTATCTTGGTAGCTAAGCACTGAAATGTATATCTAGATAGGTGTAGCCGAATAACTCCTTATTAAGTAGTCGTCACTGCAAGTCTTGATAATGGAATAGGATCCCGTTAGTGTAAAACATTATTTTTATTGGTATCTCCGAGATCAATACTAGGATATGGTTACCTTGCTCACATACCAGAGGACTGTATCAATGGCAACTTCGGCTGTGAGATTGTCGCATCAGCCAACAATTTCACAAACATCCTGTCCTTGGTCTTGCCTGACGCGAGTCCCGAGATGAATTTTGACCGTTGCGGACTGCGATGCTGATGCAAGCACAACCATCCCGAATAACCAGAGCTCCCAGCCCGATAAAGCTATTCAAGTCCTCTTCTCCTTCTTCAACCTGTGCAAGCCCAGGTTGCTTCACCTCGACCTCCACCACCGACTGCTCCAACATTCCCTCATCCGGGCCAGCATCTTCCCAAGCTAACCACTGCTTAGGCGAATAAACATTTGAGACACATATCCTAGGAGGCCAAGGTAGCTAATGGCCATGCCATAGAAGATGATTGATTGGCTTATGCGTATCGGATTTAAGATCTGGCAGGATATGTGTTGCGACTCTCGGGCGGCCGGTGTTTGTAACAAAATGTACCCAGTAGGTCTTCTCCTAACTGTAGGGTTTTCAAAGAGGTGCACAACCGGCCGGGTTCGCTATTTCGATATCACTAGATGTCCATGCAAAGACGACGATAAAATCGGTAAGCGTGAACTGTTGATATCGATGCTAAGTTGAATGAAGAAATTAAATATGCGCTGGAGCGCGGCGCTGGTTAAGTTCTTCGAGAGCAGTATCAAGTGCTCCCGCTCACTTAGCTTCATCGGGGCCGTCCGAAGATCGACCCTGAGGTCCCGATGGAATCGCGTGCCCGCCTTGAGGACCTTGGTGTTGATTATGATTCTGGTAATTCTTGAAGTTGTTGCTTCCATTTCGGTGTGGCGGTCCGTACTGGTGGACTTGCTGCGGGCTTGATCCGTACTGCTGAGGACCGGGATTGTTGTAACGCATGTTATTCACTTCAACTGGTGTGTTAGTCGTCTTCTTCTGGTTAGAATATCGTCTTTGCCACTTACTCTGCCCCTGCTGTTGTGGTACGAAAGCCACCGGTTGCTGGTATTGCATGCCGGGGCTCATACCGATATATGGCTGTCCCTGCTGTGACCCTTGGTGGGCCATCATGGTTGCTGCCGGTCTTCCCGGGCTCGGATAGCCATTGGTTCCAGGCATTGGCTGAGGCGGGTTGGTACCGGGAGGCATGAACTGCATGTGTCCAGCAGTAGGATACGGCATTTGCGGAGGAGCAGCGACCATAGGCTGCGGCGCCATGAATTGCGGCTGCATCATCATAGGCGCGCCCATTCCTCCCTGTTGAGGGGGCGCGTACTGAGGGGTGTTTGAGAAGCTGCGGTTGAACTGGTTCATTGGCGGTGCTCCTCCAGGACCCATGAACGCAGGCATCATGTGCTGATTGTACGGCATTTGTGCCGAATTCATGTTTGGTGGGTAGACCATCGGCACTTGACCCATTCTTGGGGACGAGTACGACTGAGATGAGTTGGAATGCATCATTCTATGATCATCCGGGTTGAATGGAGCATGAGGGACAGGGTTGTGTTGCCCATGAACCTGGACGGGAGGTACGTGAGGTGAGTGGCGCGGTGCAGAAGGGTGAGCGCCGTGTTGCATGTGTAGGGGTAGCTGATGTTGATGGGCCATCTGGGGAAGTAGGTGAGGGGGGTTTGGCGTAGGTTGTGCGTTGAATGGCTGTCTCTCAAAATATTCGTCGTAAGACAATCGCATAGTAGAGTCAGGCTTCTCGTCATCAGTCGCGGAACGCCAGGTAGGCGGAGTGTCGTAAGATGGCCGGAGGCCATCGTTCTCATTCCAATTCTTGTTCTCAGGGGGTTGAATCGTCTTCACAAAAGCCAAGATGTTGCACTTCTTTGAGTCAACTGCCTTCTTCTTCTTCGTTACGACGACGAGAATTGCATGTGTAGTAGTGGAATTGACAGGCTGTATATCAGTTGCATGATTCACAGCCGAGCGTGGGCTCGAGCCTGCACTGGGGTGACCATTAGGGCTGAATGCGGGTGCAAACGCGCTGGGTCGAAACTCGTGGCTGTTGGGATTCAGCTTCCCACTCAAATGGCCCACGCCGCCCATGCGACGGTTGAAGGACGGGTCCGTCGTGTTAGCAGGACCAGTGGGTGGTAATCGGCCATCCTGGCCTTGCGCCTTCTGCGCATCTAATGCTCGAAGACGCCCACCCAAATTCCCTTGGCGGCCTTGTTGCAAGTGCTGTGGACCTCCACGGTTTGGGTAAAAGTTGGTAGGCGCATAGCTTGAACGATTACCTGGGTGACGGGAGGGAGCTGGTGCGTTAGCTGCGCTGGGCGCGTTGGTGGCTGGGCGACTGGCCCTGTTCTCGGGAGGCGCCTGTGATGTCGTAGTGACTTGAGCTTCCTTCGTCGCCACACCTTTCTTCTCCTTAGCAGCAGCCTCCTCGGCCTTTCTCTTAGCGACTTCGGCAGCGTCGCGCTTAGCTTTCTCTTGAATCTCTCTCTGTTTGGCGGGGTCTTTAGCAATTATCGAAATCAAATCCATAGGGACTGGAGTTGGTAGCTTGAAGCTATCAGCAAACTTCTTCAGTTCGATCAGCTTGACTTCCTTGTCGGCTTTAGCCTTAGTGCTTCGAACTTTCTCGGCGTTTAGGCGCTGTTGGTTGGCGAATGTCTTGAATTCCTTCAGTACGTCTCGCTCGACGGTAGAAGTAGCACTAGGGGGGACACCTTGGCCATCCTTTGCCTGAGGTGAGATGGTTCGGCTAGTAGCCGCGGATGGTCTCAATGGAATTGTAGATTGGTTCGCTGCTTTACCATCCGCCGGCTTCGTCTGCGGTTCAACTTTGGCATCGGGTTTAGTTTCCGCTGGTTTACTAGTGGGGGATGCCACGGATGCTTCGGTCTTGGGGGCGGGGCGAGGTTTGCTATCGTCCTGCTTGGGAACGGCCGACTGGTTCTTCTGTTTGAGCTGCGACGAGATGATAGCAGGGTCAACTGGTGCTCCCTTTACAGTAGATGCTCCTGTCGGTGCTCGTCTTGCTGGGGGTGTATACTTGTTCTCCCGGCTATTAGGTAAAGGGGGAAAATCGTGTCGCTTAACGCCGCTGTACCTGTTCTGGGGTTAGTTATAGCCCAAATATAACATAATTCGCCGCATAGGAAAGCTTACTTGTCCTCTTCGTCACCACCTGCATCATCGCCGCCGACATAGTCCATGACTCTCTCTTCGGCAACATGAGCAGTGGTCGCTGTGCTTCGTTCAATCTCTCGCGCTTTCTTCTCTGCCGCTGCCACTCGTTCCTTATATTGTGGGTGGCTCTTATCGATCGCGGTTGTGTAAATATTCTCGTCATAGGTGCTCTTGATTCCAAACTGACGCTCATTTGCGGCAAACTGATCCCATGCACCGCCGCCAGACGACTTCTCCAAGCTCAGATCGAGGCCATCTGAGCTGCTTGGTCCGACCCATGGTTGCAAGACTCGCTCGCGACCCGGGCGAGGGGTGGTAGAGATGGCACTGTCAGTTCGAAAGTTGTTCTGGGGATTTACTGTCGAGCCTGTACACTTGTTAACCCTATTCTAAAAATGCCCCTCTTAAAAAGCAATGCTTACCATTCTGCTTAACATCGCCCTTACCAGAGTTGACCCCCATAACTCTAGCATCCGGCACGTCCTTCTTCTGGAAAGACATGGTCGGATATTCTCTCTTACTAATTCCGTTCGTCGACTCTCCCGAACCCTTCTTCTGCTGCACCATTCTCAGGTGACAGGTCTAAATCGGTCGAGTACGAGGGAAATTGTCTCGAAGTTGACTCGATGCCGCCAGGGATAAGAATCCTGCAAAAATAGCTGGTAAGCACAGGCCAAACAAGAAGATTTCAAGAATCATCAATGTGATCTGTACAATATAATTGACGGATATTGAGATGGGCCGATGATGTTTTCAATGGGAAAGTTGCGGTTCAAGGACAGGTAGCGCGGATCTGAGGGAAAGAGGTGGAGGTGACGCGAATCTGAGCCCGACGTATGACAAGAAGCTTATGATCGTGAACAGGTTGGGTTCACTTACTTGATAAATTTTGATGTTGAGAATCCAATGGGGCTTTGATTGCCCTGCGGAAGACAAGCTTCGCTGGCTTTAATTTTTGGAGGGATGTTGGAATCGGTGTAATGGCGGTGGTGGTGGTCGATGTCCTGACCTTCTGCCGAGCAGTAGTGTGACTGTTAGGATAGGAAGGCTGGACGTCAGCGCATTAGAAACAAGTCGATAATTAGAAAGAGCGCAATGGGGAATTTAATCGGAGTGGTGAAGAATTATTGGCAGCTTGCTGCCACACGAGAGAGTGTGAATGCGAATAAAAACAAAGAGGGAAAATGTTCTAGAGTGTCGAAGAAGAAGAGGGATGGGAAAAAAAGTATTGCTTTGTTGACAAGGTCGACCACAAATAGATTGGCAGTGACAGGAAGTAACCGGGGGAGAGAAAAAAAGAGTGGTCAAAAAAAAGTTGCTGGCTCGTTCGTTCTTCTCAAAAAAATCAATCAATCCTGTCTGTGTTCCTGTTCTTTTCTGTTCTGTTCTGGGCGAATGTCGAACACACGGCCTCGACAAGAAAAAAAGGGCAGGGCAGTGCGGGCCAGCAGCTGGCCACGGATGCCCATGCTACCTAAAATAATTATGTATGTAGATGTGCCGGGTTGTGCTAGGAGTGTATATGTGTATGTATGTATGTAGGTACGTATGTGTATAGGTAGGTACTTCCAAGAGTTGCGAATGTGCTTAGTGCTGAGTGCTGTATATGCTGAATACGGGTATTGAATGTACGGTAGGCACGGTAGGCATGGTAGACTGGTAGACAGGTAAGGTACCTTACTCTCTCTGTGTCCTGTGTACTAAATTGCTGCTGATGTGCAGCGTGCTGGGTCGAAAAGGTATGGAGGTACTGTAAAGAAAGTCGTCGTGTCTCACCTCGGGTTATTGGTCAACTTTTTTTTACCTTACTGTCTCTCTCTGGCTCTGTCTCTGGCTTCTCCGTCTGCTTGTTCGTCAATCTCGTCTCCCTTCGACAACCCCCAGCTCGGTCTATAAAAAAAAGAAGTTGACCTCGTCGCAGAGGACGCCGCTTCTTTTCTTTCTGCTCTAGTCGAAAGAGAGCCGTGGGTTAGGTAGTTGTGTAAAGCTTGGGGAAGGGAAAGATGATATGGGAAAGTGGAGGTTGTGGTGTTTAAGGTCTAAAGGGTCTAAGGTCTAAATCGAGTTTGGCGGGCTGGTGGGTTGGCGAGTTACATTTCGTTTCTCTACTTTTAGGCGGGTACTTTGGTACTTTCGAGATGCTAACACTGGGCACACTAACACATCGGACACTGGCTGTCTTCTCAAGAAGCTTGGTGGGCTTTGGTGGGCTTGGTGTGCTTTTTTCGGTCAGGTGTGGGTCAAGGATGAAGTGGGAGACTAGCAGACTAGGAGACTGCGATCCAGTTGTACGTTTCTGCGAGGAGTAAGGTGGGACCCGTGAACCTGAGAGAGCTCTTTTTCTTTTTGAAGATTGTGGATGGTCCGAGCGTCAAACTTAGAGAGCGGGAAGTGATTGGATTGGTTTAGAGGGGTTAAAGGTGGTCTGACTTGGTGCAACTTGCCAGAATTATATACATCAATGATTCACTTTCCTAGAGATGCATATGCATTCATTATTCACACTGTGAATCTTGCGTAGTCTAGAGCCTATGCTCGATATTATAATGTCTTAGGTCGCCCAGATTTACCTGCAAAAAACCGTACACATACTGTGATGTAGAGGTGCATCTTACGGTGTTAATAAATAACGTACTTAACTTGCCTGACGCCCGTGTTTCCTGTTTGCACATGAAGATTTACTGGTATCGTTTGAACTTTCTCATCGAGATATAAATGTCATGAGTGAAACCTAGGTAAGTAAATATGTGACAATAGTTAAGAATATTCTCAAATTGAGCCTCCACATTATTGTATTAAAATTGGCTATAAAATTTGTAGGCAATACACAGCTTGAGATAGAACAATTTCGCTGCATAATGGGTTGAATGAAGGTAGAGGCGGCAGGTCCACCCAATTAGAACTATTATGTATAGGTACTTCCCAAAGCTAGTAACTACATCCGTACACTTGAAGTGGGTAGCTACAGCTCGAGTTCTTTCCCTAGTGTAGACTAGTACCTAATAAATACAGAACGTCAAAGTGGACAGTTCGACAATGACAACCTTGAACATTGAATGACAGAATATACTACATGTATTGATCAATTCAGATATTGTTCACTTCCAGTGCTGTCTGCCTCGAGCTTAGGATTTGGTATCACTATACGGAGGTCGGCCCCTTTAGTGCAACCTCTTCCAGTCCCTCGGTAGCTTCACTTCACAAGCCAGAGAAATTGTGAGCCAATTGCCATTTTCTAAGGCGGTCAAGATGGTCAAGATACCATGTCACCAGTTCGTGAGGCCGAGCATACTAACAGAATTCACATTAGCTATTTAAAATTTAAAACTCATCTATGATTCGTCCACATATTAATTTAATGGTGCCTCTAGGGTCCTCTCGCTTCAACGTTGCATCCAAGACCCTTCTCGAGGCCACTCAAGTCTCATGCTTCACCATGGCCAACTTTCTGGCCGCCGAGCCTTAAAATTTCGGGGTTTACGAACCGATACAACTTTTCACCTCTAAAAAAGGCATAGATGTCTATAACTAGGTATACTGATGTGTTACGCAGTCATGAGCGTTCCCGACTATTCTGGCTATCACCTCGCCCTCAGTTAGAAGGCAGAATGTAGACGTGAGCCCCTGACATACGACGAATACTTAGTATTACTACTAGTATTTAGCTGTCATCATGTAGCTACCTAGCCAGGTCAACGGTACTAAGCCTTCCAAGTCACACCGGGGACCACACGAAACATACCGAAATACTGGGCTTAAAGAGGAGACTATGCCTCTTGGTTCTATGTTAGTCAAATGGGTGTTATTCGCAAAACAAAGCAGCCTCACGATATAACAATTATCCTGATTGGATCACTAGGTTGCGGGTGTTTCGCATAGCCTCCCGATTCAACGGGGATTTAGACCAAATTAGGGCTATTAAGGCTGAAAAGAAGTATTTGGGGACTTCGGTCTGTGACACAGGCGCCATTATTAGACCCAATGACTTAGCTATAGCCCGGTGCTGACATCGTGAGCCTCATAAATGGCTACATGAGCATGTAGATAGCCTGTTTGACCCAATGTTAGGCGAGAAGGAGCATGATGACTTCTTGGCTCGCTCCAAGTTAAGTAGTTGTGCAAGTGCAACCACCGAAGGCACTTTGTATAATTCTCCTTATCTGTCGATTTGTCACCTGCCTATATGTCCTCGTTATTTGGAGTATAACGTACCTACCTAGGTACCTACCTATCTGGCTTCTGGGTGTCTTAGGAACGTCATTGGTGTAACCAGGTATGAAATTGGGCTTGGGGAAAAAAGCACATTTAAGTTACCCTTGCAAGATCGACAGCGTGACTGACCCCGAGATTCGGACAACTTCTCATGTTAGCTTCGTTATAGCCTGATTCACTACCTGGTCTTCCTGATAGAGACTATGAACGACATCTTCTCATAACAATCGCTTCCTTGCCGCAAATCCCACTGCGCCCCATGAATAGAGAATAACGAGTACCAAAATATTTCCAATCATCATCAGTCTATAGACTGATGGTGGGTAGTATGGTCAGAGACTTATGAGGCTCAGAGGTACGTTGCGACTTTGGCGATGGTCCGTTGTAACCCAAGGACTACTATGTTGGGGCCAAACTTCGTGAAATGAACGGAAAGGGCATGGGTGCATGATCTGCGCCTTGCTTGAAAGGTCGCACAATGACAGGGCAAGAGTACCTAGACAATTGAGTGATCAATCACTGTAGGTAGGCATGTCCTCGGGGCTCAGGTTTGGTGTTCGGTCTGGCTAACTTACTATTCTCACCTAAGCACTCGCAAGAATAGAAGCGAGCCCCGTTTGCGCTCACCTGCAAGTGATCCGGGAGGAAGAGTAAAGAGAGAGATCTGCAGCCGTGCAAGCCGCAGATTCTGCAGTACCCAAGCCCCCTGCACGTTGTCCCCATGCTGCCGAGATGTGGGAGTGGGAGTTCCCGTCCGATCAAAGTAACATCGGATTTTGGGTCAATCAGGTAAGGCCTAATAATGTCTTGCTTCTAACGATGAACTTCGCCAATCTCAGGACTTGAAACAAGAAACACAGGAACGAGGTGCTTGGGTAACGCAGATGATCATTTTTAGTAAGAGTGGCTGATATCTATAGTTACAGTACATAGTAAGATAATCCTAGAATTAAGAATAACATGAATTATTTGAGCAAAGATTGCGCTGTGCTTGGAAATTAGACGCCGATTGACGATACGCCTTCGATAACGCCAAACACCCCGAAATCATGCGAAAAAAAGAATTCGCTAGTTAGCCAAAGAGCCTGGTTTTGGCGAACCAATACGAATGGACGAATCCCCATGCTAGAGGATACAAGATTGTCGGTACCTTGGCTTTGACGTGACAAAGCATGACTTTCGGGATTACGTCCCGCATATTACCTTCGCTGAAGAACCATAGTTTTGTCACATCGTCTGTCTGTCGTTGATACACCTCCATCCGTGTGAACATTTCCTCCTCGAATGCCTGTATTTCCTTGTCAAGTTGGTCTGCCTCGCCGCCTGCCTGCACTGCTCTGATAATAGCAGCAGCCAACTTTCGCGCGTCGTCGAATGCGACGTTAACTCCCTCGCCGGCGAAGGGGGTCATCAGATGAGCGGCGTCCCCTATAACTGTTGCGCCTCGGCGGTGCTCCCAATGCCAACCGACGGGGAGCTGATAGAGATTTTTCGCGTCGCATACGCTGTCGCTCGCCTTCTCAATCGCCCCACGAATCACGGGGTCCCAGTCCTCTATCTCCTTGAGGATTGCCTTCTTGACTTGCTCAATATTGTGAGGGTTATATCCGCAAGTCTGGGTCCAGTTTTCGGGGCGACGTGTACACCAACCGATGTTAATGCTTCCATCACCCATCTGTTGTACTCCCATCCTCTGCCCATTCGAGCTGACGAATAAGCTTCCGCGATTGACGACCTTGTAGAGATCGGGAGCGGTGGTTGCTGCATCTAAAATCGACAAACGGTGACACCCAACCCCAGAATAGTATGGTTTCACTGCTGATGAGATGTAGCTTCGGACCTTGCTCCAACCTCCCTCGCACCCAATTATGAGATCGAAACCAGACACTGTTTCCTTCTCGAATATCAAAGTATTATCTCCTTCAACCCTTTGCAGGCGATACCCCCACTTTATAGATCCTTCCGGGAGTGATTCCGTGAGTATTCTGCGCAGCTCAAAGCGGTCGATCTCGGGCCGCTCGTTGAGCTTGTTGTTAGGGCCTACTTGCATGAAGGGTTTGAGGTTCTTGTCTGTCAATATCATGTAATCACCATCGAGGCGGGCATATTCCAAGAATTCATCCCATAATTGAGCTTCCTTCATAGCCGCTAGACCTGTCCCGGGGTGCAGGTCTAATGAACCTCCTTGCGAGCGATAGTTGGGGCTAGCGTCGCTCTCGTAAATCGTGAAAGGGATATTAGAGAGTGACAGGATCCTCCCTAACATACAACCGGACGGGCCAGCCCCTATAATGGCAATTTTTGGACTTGTCATTTTTCTTGTTGTGTTAAGAATAGTAGAAGGTTACGAAATAATTGGTAGTTAGCGATTTGAGCTTTTATTCTCGAGCGTTGCAAAGGCGTAAAGTAAGGGTGACTGAAGACTAAAAGCTAGACTGACTTGGGGTGATCGGTCGTGATCGGCCTTCACTAGTGTAAACTCGGAGATATTTACTCATGCTATATATATTCCTAGGAAACCCTAGCGAACAGTATTTACCCGCATAAATCAACATTGAATACGTTCTCTACCTAGCTAAAATCGCAGTTGAACCATGGCTCATCACCTACTACCAGGGCAGTGCTGACGTGTCGATGTGTACATCTAGCTGCTTACGGGTGAATGTTGCGTAGTCAAAAGAGTTGTGACCAGTATCCATGGATGTACTTGTAGCAGGCAACAGGGGCAATAGATGTGATAGGGCTGATAGCTAGGCAACAGTCATTTAATTCCAATTCCGGTGATGAATTGAGCATAATCGGGTTCGTAAATCGGTCGTAGACGAAAGCGACCCAGAAAGCGAAAGCCGATCCCGAAAGCGATCTACTCGGTTATGGCGAAAAGCAGGGTTGTTGGTGCGATAGCCCTGGAGATTGACTCGGTAGGGCTGCTCTGCTGCTTAATTTAGGTCCACGGGTATGGGTGCCTGGATGCCTGATACGACTAGATTGAGTGCTGCCACGCGTTTTTCAAGGAATATAAAGCTTAGCTGAACTTCCTGAGTCTTCAGCCGCATAAGAAAAAGGATTGAGATTGAGGTTAAATGTTGAGTGAGTCATAACTTAAAATAAATACATAGTAGGTACGTGTGGCTATCCTCGATGTCAAGTCTCAAGCTATCGCTGTTCGCCGGTCGCTGCCGTCAATGCATCCATGCATACCAACTTAGGTAGGTAGGTGCATGTAGGCCAAAATCCACCAGACGAGTCGTGCGACTGCATTGTACAGGTATTTGTACGACTGGATGCATGTGTGAAACGAAACTTCCATCTGACAATCGACTAAACCAAACAGCGTTTGAACATGCCGTCATCGCATGGCTTGGATCAAACAACATCGAAAGAACGTTCTCAACGTTGACAAGGAATTGGAACTTTGTTTTAGCGGTCTTTCCCAAGAAAATAAGTACAAATGTATTGTAGTTAATATTCAATGGTTCTTTATGCCGGCAGGTGCCCTCTAGAAATAAAGTAGGGCAGATGAGGGAACCAAAAAGTGTAGACTTTTTAGTCTCTGGAACTGGGACGGGCAAGACGGGACGCTTTGACCACAAACCCCTACCCCCCATTCTTAATCAGCCAAGAACCCCGTGGACGCTCAACTTTATCCCGCCTCCGAACGTCACCGTGTTTGATCCTTGCCCCTGGGTGAGCTTAACCAGAATGGGACTAGTGTTGGTCGGGCTCTCTCGTCCTTTTCGACGTCGCGCCTCACGCGGGCAAATCCTCGTCGGTTCTGTTCCGTCATCATCCACGACGGCTCGACCTCGGATTTCGACCCGCATCACCAAGTTCAAATCACCATAGCTCTGTTAATACATTTTCGTTGTCGCATTGTTCTTTGATTCCCGATATTTTATTCTGTTTTGTACGAATGACTGTATTCCTCGCCTGGTCGCCTAGTCTATTTGAAACATCGAGGCAAATTTTGGAGTTTAGGAATTGATATCAACCTCATAGGGAAGAAGGAGGAGGAGAGAGGGTATATAGAAGATCAGAAGAAAGAGAGAGAGGACCGAAAATATAAGCCAAAATGCAAGCACCGAATCCGTCCCAACGGTCGTTACAGCGACGGTCTCCAGCACCCAGCGATGGTGCTTCGTCGAATGTTCCTACGCGATCGATGTCGCCCGCAACCATGCAGCCACGCTCGTCTACTGCGTCAAGCAGATCAGCCGGAAGTAATTCAAGGAGAAATGTGAGTGTGGATTGACAGTGTGGATTGACAAACAACAACAGTGCAGACATACTCGGAGCAGATATTGTTTCTTGATACTGTGCTTGTTTCTTATCTTGCACTTTGTATTTATCTCCCACCTGTCGGAACTTGGATATTGTTTTCTTTCTCTTGTCTGAAATCCTAAATATTATATCTTATAACATCTCCTTTCACCCGCTCAAAATGTTGACCATGTCATCCTCACAGCAATCAAACGGCTCGTCGATGCCACTTTCGCAAATCGAAAAAAGTGTAACGCATTTACTGGTCGCAACGAAACAACTTCTTGAGACGTTAACTCAGTGGTCGCGTGGACAAGCTACCGACACTCAGGTGTCTGACGTTTATGTTAGACTGGGCTATGAGTTTAATATGGCATGTCGCGCATTTACTGCAATTAACGTCGACACGTCAGATCTAGGAAACGTCCCCGAAAACCTAAGACACATATTAGAGGCTACGCTGAGCCAAGAGGCGAACACCGAAAGTCTGGAGAAATATCTGCCGCGCATACGAGACATCATCATCCACCTCCTACATGGCCTAAAAAGAAAGCAGCAGAAACTCAGGCAGAAGCAGACTCGGGATAAGGACGGTGCAAGCTCTCCCGAGTCTAGTACCGGGATTGCGAATCGCACTATGAGTAGTAGCACCACTGGAAGCAACAATACTGGTCTGACATCGCTTCTGAATGAGGGTATCGAGAATGGGTACGCCGCGCCGTCGCAACAGAGCGAAGGTCCCCCCGGGGTGAATCAGTCTCCCAATCGACGGGTTCTTCCTCGAGATCAGACGAACGCATCGTTCATTTCTGAACAATCTTCGCTGTCAAGCAATACAATGCAGAGCATGCCCGTGCTTGCGCCATATCCTGGAGACGATTCTACGATACCAACAGGTCCGGCTGCCAATCTAGACATTGATTCCTTCCCACCGCCACCTCCGCCCCCAAAATCGCAGCAGAGCGCCCTCGCTGCCTTACAAAGGGGAGGAGACTTAGAGAGAAGAGCCTCGAGAAGATACTCGGCCTACCAAATTTCTAAACACTTACAGGCCCCAGCCAACGGCGTCCCTATGCTACCTACTCAAAACACTCCAATTCCGAACCGAGGTCGTGGTGAAGTAAGAGAATCGTTACGAGCGGTCCAAGTTCGAGAGTCTCTGCGACATAATCGCAATACTTCCAGCCAGTCCAAAAATGCATATGAATCGTCTTCGCCGGTGAGAATGCCTAGTAAGATAATCGAAGAAAGCCCCAAGCCCGATTTGCTACCTCCTCGACAAGAGAGTTCGCCCACGCGGTCACCGGATGAGAAGTATAAGCCTAGTGCTACTATATCCGGACCTTTGGATGATGGTTTCCCCATACTGGCCCCACCCGGGTCTCCTGATAAGTCGAGACCGACCATTGAGATAGATACGGCTGCGGGATCGAAACCGCGACCTCAGACACCCCCTGAGAAGCAGAAACAGCCCGTGCAAGATCAGTCACCACCTCTAGATAGGGAACTGACATTGTTCTTGCAATACAAGTCCAAGGTCAAGAAGTTCGTACTTCCTCAAGGCTATACTGACTTGACCATCGGACGCCTTCAGCTTGCCTTTATCGAGAAGTTTTCCTGGAACACTGCTTTGAATGGAAGTGATCTGCCGGAGATATATATTCAGGACCCTGTGTCCGGAGTACGACACGAGCTTGAGGACCTGTCTGATATCAAAGATCGCACAGTACTTGCACTAAACATCGAACCGCTGGATGAGGTCAAGAAACATTTCGACGAAGGCATCGGAGCCCTCAAGAAGGCGGTAGATGAGGTGAGGCAGAATGTCACGGACCAGGGATCAGCCCTGCAAAGGGTGTCCGATAGGCAATTAGAGACTGCCAAAGAAATGGCCCGTATGGCTGCAGCGCCACCGCCCATGGTAGATAGCGCCAAGGCTGGTGGATCTGGCGCTGGCGCCAAGCTCAATCCCAACCAGCTCCGAGAGCTGCAAAGCCTACGTCGCGACCTTGCCGTCTTGCGACAGACCTACTCCAACTTTCAAACCGAGATCCAGAGTTCCATGTCCTCATTGCGGGGCAAGGCGGCTAATGTTAAGGTTGTAGCCGCGAAAGCATCTGTGCCCACCGCACAAGGTGATTCGGGTCATGCTTACGTGACTAACGGTCGCAAACAACTCAACGCAGACTCGGACCACCTCGTCACCAAGGTCGATGATCTCCAGGATCTCGTCGAAGACTTACGCAAGGACGTCGTTAACCGCGGCGTGAGACCCTTGCCACGTCAACTCGAGAGCGTGTCGAAGGACATTCTTGGCCTGACTAAGGAGCTCAAGAAGGTCCAAGAGTACATGAAGCGAGAGAAGCCCATCTGGACGAAGATCTGGGAGAAGGAGCTAGAGGAAGTCTGCCAGGGCCGCGACGAGCTAAAGGTTATGGAAGACCTCATGATCGACTTGCAAGACGACATCGAAAAGGCCTCCGAGACTTTCGCCCTCGTCGAACAAGCTACGAAGGAACAGATGAAGGAGACGGCACCCACGGGAAGACAATTCTCGAAGGGCTTGCATAATCTCGGAAATAGCGCCGATCCTACCGCTGCGAAAGAGGGCGTGTTGGGCGAGGTCAGAGCGCTGCAGCCTAACCACGAGGACCGGTTAGAGGCTATCGAGCGCGCGGAGAAACTCCGACAGAAGGAGTTGGAAAGCCGACGGGAGAACCCGCTTAAGAAGGAGCTGACCAAATTCGTGGAGGAAGGGAAGCTCAAGAAGAGCGGCGGGTTCGAAGAGGTGGAGAGAGCGAGAATTGCCAAGGACGAACGGATACGACGAGAGGTCTGGGAGCGGATGAACGGGATAATACCCGACGATCCTGTCGGCGAGGAGGCCGCTGCTGAGGAGGAGGCAGAGGTCGCCGCCGAAACCCCGGAAATCGTCGTCGAGGGTGATGGTATATAAGGTTGTAGGTCTAGTTATATGATATACTCGCGATTCGTTTCATTCCAGAATGGCTACTGAAAGCCACACTTGATGTCATTTCATAGCCCAGGCGCCATTATTCATTGCGTGGTTATCTCGACGGTTTGTTTACTTTGTACTTGTGACCCTCGGCGTCGGGGGGGAGGGACCATGGGGGATTGCGTTCGCGCTACTTAGGGTACTGGGTGAATGATGGTTATGTTTATTGTCTATTACTAGTCAGGTCAGTATTTGCTATTAGGGTATATTTAGCTAGGGTTTTAGTGATGAATATAGTGAAATCATCAATCATGTTGGCGTAAAAGATTACTGATCAGCAAAAAAACAAAATGCAAAAAGGTGATTTGATCGGCGAGGGAATCGAACCCTCGAGCTAGTGCACGCTTGTTGATCCAATGCTTTAACATTGGAATCGACGCTCACACCACCATGCCACTCCGACCTTAAGTTCAGCCATTCTTGAGTAAGGGGAATGTTCTTAGGGTATATATGTCCTGTTACCTGAATGCGGTCGGGGAATAGCCGAGGTATGGCCGTCCGGGGAGCGTTAGGATGGCTCTGCCGGCGAGGGCGGTGATTGATAGGGGCGCCGTGAGGAAGAGGGTTCGAGATAATAGGGGGTGGGCAGAAAGGGTTGGCTTATGTAAGCTACCCCTTTTCTACTTGTGAAGATGACTATGAAGACAGATAGGGACAAGAGCTGATAAAAGTACCTAGGTATGTAAGGAAATGATTATATATTTGGTGGTGTATTTAAATATGTCGTGATCCATAACATTTCTTTGTAACTATCTTAAAGTCTATGAGCCTCCTAGGTCCCCTAAAGGCTTAACATCATAATCGAGAGAGCCGCCAGCAGCCCAGCTACCTGCAAATTATTGTGTTCAACAACGCCCCTAGCAGCATTCTTCTTGTCATCGGCGTTGCTACTTGTTGTGTTCGCACTCCCTGAATTTCCATCGTCACCACTCGTTCCATTATTTGCGCTGTCCCCGTTGTCCCCATTAGATCCGTTAGATCCATCGGTTCCGTCAGTGCCATCGGTGCCATCAGTTCCATTGGTACCAGTGCTACCCGTGTTTGCAACCGGCAGGTTTTGGAACGCCGGATCAACCGTCCTTGACGTATTCACCGGGACCATGCTGCCCTCGACGCAGTATGTATTGGGATCTGTCCATGTCGCGTTGACGGCATACCGCCATGTCAGCTCCGCCGACGTGATCATCTCTGGTGTGTAGAAGAAGCGGCAGTTGGCCGCTTCGTACAGGAATTGTAACGGGGTCTGCGAGTCAGATGGAGCGAACGCGTTCTTGAAATTGACGCCGCCGGGCGAAGTTGGATCGAGGGCACGTTTTACCGCGTAGCCTTGGGCTAGCACGCCGAGCTCGCTTGCTCGGAGTTCTGTTACTTGGTTTGGGTCTGTGACTGCGCTTATGGCTAAGGAGGAAATTTGGTTGATCTCGGTGAGTTCGAGGACTTGTGATCCCTACCAGAGGAGCGTTAGTATGATATCATACGTATGTCATGTGGTAAAAGGGGGAAAGTACCTCGGTGCCACCAATTGATTGCATTTGACCAAGTTGAGGCCGTCCACCTGTTGTTACGGTCTTGATACCCATCTGGAAGATCATGAGGTAAGAGAATATGGTACATGTCGACCCGCAATTCCCATCGGTAAGCAAAACTACGTTTTCAGGCTTGAAGAGGGCCGGTGGAGGATTCGCTCGACTTCTGGTACCGGTCAAGGTGAAGTTTCCCGGGGCCGCACTGAGGGGTTGCTCGACGTAAGCAGTAAATTGATCGCCTTGGAGGGTAACGGGTGACAAGATTTCATCGACTGAACTAAATTTGTCTCCTTGAGGCCTGAATAGATCCGTAGGCGATAAATTGCTTAATAAGCCTGAAGTTTGTGCGAAGCTCTTTTGTTGTTGCTCAGGGAAGGTTGCGAGTATGCGGGAGATATTTGCGAGACTGTCCGAGAGACGCATATTATTAGCGTTGAATGGATTGACGCCGGGGAAGAGCTATCAGGAAGTTAGTAAGGAATCCAATCAAGAGCTATGCGTTTCCAATATTTTACCTGGGCAAATAATTCGAAACCAGCCATAATAAACCCGCCGCCGTTCTCTGTGAGATCGATAACGAGTCGCTGCTTTCCAGTAGCTCGGCTCTTGCTTAAAAACGCCTGTACCGCATTCTGGAAGTTTTGGAGATACGTATTCTCGTCATTATCTTCAAAGCCTGAGACAGCCAAAACAGCTACGTCGTCGAAGCCTGTCCCGTTAAGGAAGAAACCCTTAGTGGTACCCATAGTCTCTTCTTCGACGAAAGGAACCGGGTAGCCGTTTGTCAGGGTTGCACGTTTATTTATGCTTCGCTTAGATGGCGAGTTGGTAGCAGCCGGAACCACGATTGAGCTTGAATTAGTGTTTGGGTCGCAGAATTTGTCGTAGAATGCATCCCCTGAGGTGATCTTAGAAAAGTCTATATCTGGTCTGAGTGAAGCCTTCGTTTCTTGTGTTTCAACGTTTCCGTCCTCATAAATGAGTGTTACATTAGGAGCTATAAAGATCACGCTTCCAGCTAAAGGGTTGTTGGGGCTAGCTAGGTTCGTGTAGCCTATGAGCTGCGAATTCCATTGTGCGTCTATATCCTGAGATAACCCAAATTGCGAAGCCAAGTCTAGCAAATATGTAGTGGCATTTTGGCTATTGATCTGGGAGATAGCGACCGGAGGAGTTCCATTATTGGATTGAAACGCGGCTAGACAGTATTAAAAAGGGGTACTGCCAAACTTGGGTTCGAGTACTCACATAGTCGATACAACTTTGGCACAGTCGTACCATTGGCTGATACAGAGACCAGGTCAGCGACTAAATCATTTTGGAATTGAAAGGCCTTGAAAACATCCGGAATGTATGAGAAATGTCCATCATGTGCAGCAGTGATCGCTTTGACTATTGCGAGCTGGAAGTCATATTCGCTGGCGAAACCCCCTGTCGCAGCCGTCGAAGAGATGCCATTTAAATTTGCTTGGACATCAGTCGCAGGAAGTCCATATGACTCCGGAGGATTTTTGAGCCATGCGAGAGTAGCCTGCCAATTGACAAAGGCCTTGAGGCTTTGAATGAGTTGTTGCGCAGGCTGGGGCCGATTTGGAACTGAACGAAGGCAATCAAGAGCCAACGATCCTGGTATGGTCGCTGTAGGTGAAATGTATATCAATATAACGTTTTTCTATGAACAAGTCAATAATACATACCGGAAGAATTAGACGCAACGCCCAAATTAGCTAAACGAGATATTTGAGCACATGGCGCCAAGTTCGCCAATGTTGCCGGCGATGGAAAGCCTTGACGTAACCTCACCGCCGAAACTCCCAAACAATTAACCAGAAAAAGATACCAGAGCATTCTTGCCGGTGGGTTGGATAGATCAACTACCCAGAAACCCGATTAGATAATGTTGAGGGAAGAAATATTACAAAGGAGATGCTGATTTTACCAATCCCTAAAGGCATCTTGAAGGGGAAATCCGCCGAGTATATATCTTAGAAAAAGTTGGAATGACTATTGAGAACTTCCAAAGTTCGGACCGTAGGACTTCTCGTCAGTAAATATGCGATGCTCGGTTTGAAACATCTCGAACTTCAGCCCGGTGTTGAACGTTACGGCGCATGCATCCCAACTTCATGACATCTTCCTTATCATAATCGCCGGAAGGATCGTTAACCTTCCCTCCATAACCACATATTCAATCCCCGTAATTTGTTTTATGTTATTTGAAGAACATAACTAAATTTGGCAGTGGCTTGGATTATTCGACTGGCGAGATTGGTCGGAAACGAATTGGTAGCCGAGTCAAGTGATGCAGCCCTACAGCCCCCTACATCCTCCCTTGAGATAATATAAGACTGATGTTGAACATTCAGACATTCCAACCCCGAATTGCGTATCGGAATCCGGAGAGGCGGTCTCATTCTTACCCCATTCATTTTCGGAACATGGGATATTGATATGATCAAGATCGAGAGCGCAGAAATATGTAGGACTTCAATAACTCGCTCGTGATGTTTCACGTCCTGCCTATTTTTATTTAATATATCATAGGCCCATTTACGCACCACTAAGTAGAAGCAGGGTTGTGAGAAGCTGAGCACGCTGAGCGTAGTGGCATGGCTGGCATAAGTCTCTTTGACTGGGCAAGCAAATGGAGCTGTAAGCCGTATATCGCAGAGGTTTCTTGATATCTTCGGGGTTTTGATATGGATAGGCATAGGTAGAGCATGCGACAATGCGACGGCCTTTGAACCCCTTGCGTAACACATACTTGCTGTTCCGACCACCAAGGGAAGGATGCGCCGTAGAGCGCTCGTTTTAATGAAATTATCCTTAGCATACGAGCAGTCTCTTTTAGAGTCGAATGTGCTTCCCGTAATTTTGTGAGCATATTAGATCTATTGACATCGATGTATTCGATCATCCCAGCCTGCCCTACCCGGGTTCGGAATAAACACCGACAACTGACGGTACGAAGTTGTCAAACAACATGTCCACTATGTACTTAGGTGCATAGTGTGTATATTGCTTTACGCGTTCGCGTCGTTCGCGTGTCAGGTGGCCAGTCAGTTAGTCAGGTGATTAGACTAAGCAGCACTCGTCACCTACCCAAGTACCCAACAAGGCATATATATCCCAATACTGTAGGGAACTTCCATCGGCGGATCCTAACTGCTTGTTCCTAATCATCTGGATGGCCAAGGAGTACGCTTCCACAGACACCTTCTCGTTCCTGTTTGACAACTGCTCTGAAACGGGTGGTTTAGGGTTCGAGTCCCAACGAGTGCATCGCACCTTAGGCCCTTAAAAAATGGTAGGCAAAGAAATACCTAATAGCGGGGGCGCAGTAGCCAGGAGCCGATCAACAGATCCTGGGCTGGGCCTATTAGAAGTTGGTGATTCAACTTTTTTGTTGTTTCTTCATTTTTTTTTATATCGCGACAGCGACCTCGCCAATCCAACCTCGTCGCCCATACACACCACATTTCAATGTGTTACCGCATCGAAAGATATTTGCGCAGATCGTCCCCCAGGTCTGTTGTTCCAATATACCTAGTAATTAGCAAGAGTCAGCGAGGGATCCAGTACTCATTATTCTTGCACCATCTATCATATGCACACTTACGTATCTATTTAAGCGTCCTGTACCTCACATCATCTTCATATATTCCAAGAGTTACGACGCATGCAGTGTGATATATAATGGAGTACTTCAGATCGATGGTAACCAATTTATACAATATCTCGTTCGAATATGACTACCTATATACTAGTAATATCCACATTCAATCAATAGGTCGAGGATAGGACGACAAATCCGCACAGCAGTCTCTAGAAGCATGAGGGACACCCTAAGCCCTCTCCGAATTCATTCTCACAGTTCCAAATGATCCATATAGAAGATTTCCACGTAGATAGCGCTGTGCCGACAGACGTCGCCTCACTAACTACCTCCTGGTAGGCCTCTGCATGTGAACACCGGCAATGACATCGATTACTAGTGCGCGCAGCTCTACAATTTCGTGGGACTTGACGGCCAATATGGAAAAACGAACTATTTCATTTTGATGGAAATGCTGGAGGTGGTTAGCGGTGAGTGACGATCGTGATTGACGATGTTTATTGGTGCTATTATGTAAGCTTAGCTAAAACGATATTCCGATCTTGCCTGTGGCTGCCGCCTTCAAGATTCGGTGTAACCTTGCAGGTCATCTCATATTCGTCTGAACTTTCTGATATATGAAAAACACGAGCTTCCATTCCTAATTCATAAAGCCAGTGATAGACTCGTGTCCTCCACCTTCCCCCTTTTTTGGATTCGCCCAATCGTGCCATAACAGCAATGCCCTTCATATCAGCAACGGTCACACACCCCCCTTATCACTTGGAGGCGGTTTTTATGATCTGTTAATTTTCCCAAAATTTTAGTCTTAGTATGAAATTAGTTGATTTCTCTCTCAAAATCCAATCCGTTTTGTTAAAGAGACCCTCGTTTCGTGTTTATTTATACATGACGCAATTGAGGAGCACCTCTCTGGTGGTGATGGTGTTAAGACGTGGATCTAATAAATCTATTGGACTTGGTACTTGTGTAGGAGAGATATAAGGTATATATCCCTTCAAAACAACAAATTAACAGTATCGTTTCTGCAGCTCTTTTCTGCGACACCAAAATGGGAGTCCAAACCATCTTCCGTCTGGACAATGATCACTCAAATCTTCGATATGAAGGGAACACACTATTTCATTGCCAAGAAAGGGCTTGTCGCTTTGCCCACGGTGCCCATTCAAGAAGGCGATCTATCATGCCTAATACCTGCCGCACCTATATATTTTATTCTGCAGGAGAGAGAAAAGCATATCTAGAAACTGAGTGATGCTTATGAATATTGCATGGTTGCCCGGGTCATTGTCGCCGACGAGTTAGATAATATGGTAGCGCTAGATATTTTTCAGTTATAGGTGAGTTTTTAACATAGGGATATGGTACATGGTTTGGCGAGCTTCACAAACCAGACACTACTTGTTCCTTCAACAACCTAGGCATTATGGTAAAGAATATCATAAAAACTACTAGTAACTCTGACATAATCACAAATTTAGGCATCACGAAGGAAATAATTAGCTTCCTTTGATAGCTTCAATAAAATGCTACCTTACGACGGACGAGTCATCATGCTCATCCAGAGCGCCAAGCGCCCGTACCCATCCCTATTTGTAGGACGAAGTACACATAACCCATTGATATCCCTTCCAAACTACCTAACCTCATAATTCATACCATGAATAACCTGATAATACCTATATATACAGTCCATACCAGTAATCCCATGCGTCGTCATCATTGTCCCACGACAACCACCCCCTTACTCATGCTTCCCAAACCTCTCAATACCATGCTTGATCCTCCGGTCCACATTCTTCGCCATCTTCTCTAGCGGCAGACGGTCATCGATCCTCTTGACAGTACGCTCAACACGCGGCTCGACTCTCTGCGCGATACGTTGTGCCGGAGGGGCGAAGTAGGATATGTTGCGCTCCCAACGCGGCGCCCATCGCGCCGTCTGGTGTGCGAGACGTTCCTCCGCGCCGGGCAGCATGAAGTAGAAGGGCGCGAAGCCGGCTAAGCCTGCGAACCCGAAGGTTGCGATTTCTGTTGAGCGGGCTGCGGGGATGCGGACGGGCATTTTGATGGATGTTTATGTGGTGTTGATGAATATGTGTGGTATGTGGTGTTTAGAGATGAGGGGTCTTGTCAGGTCTGACACATGGGACTTCTGTTAGTTTGGGAGGCAAGATCAGTGCGAGGCCAGTGATGAGGAGCGTCGTACCAGATCGATTATCTGAACCTGTAGAAATCGTATAGTTGTATAATGGTTCCTTCAGATGCACCTGAAGTAGTATCACTCTATAGTGACGCGATGGTATTGGTGTTCGTAATCTTGTTGAAAGGTAGAGTTGTGTAATGGTGAGGGTAGTAGGTAGTGTGCTAGGGAAGGGGGATCGTTCTCTTTTAAGGGGGGGAGTAGGTGGTCGACCAGCTCGACACCACCCCTTTGTGCTAGTCCAACGCAATATCTGACCATGGCCACCCGTCTGGAGAATGACAATGAGAGGAAGCGGGGTAAACCAATAATAATAGACTATGGCGTTGTGTCGACGTTTCGAGGAGCCAATCATCCGGGGTATAATCTAGGGTCGCTGCTGATTACGATTCGCTAGACTCGGGTTGACATCCATACATGCCAGAGGACAAGATCTTACAGGGTGAGGGTGGTAACTATGCCCTGCCTACTACGGTCATTACCCGTACAAGTATCCATTACGTCCCACGTCTCTTTCGCTACAAGGAAGAGGAAAGAGTAATGCTAGGTTGCTGGCAGGCTGGGTGCTCAGTGCTGAGTGCTGAGTCGTCGTATGAGGATGGTTGCTACATATGGACGTTGCATGATTTGCGAACCATGGAGGCAGGGAGGCAGTACATCCATACACATCCAAATCCACATCTGCCACATCCATCCATACAAAAGGAGTCGGGGAGTTGGGGTATTATTGCCATTATTACCTACCACACCAGGCAACAAGTACCCGTCTTGTCGATCATCTCGGTCGTGATGTCACTCAGCTATAAGTACTTGATCGTTAGCTCTTTCGTTTTCTACTTTTTACTTACTCAAATTTGGTCATTCGACTTTTATACTTTTCAATTCTCGAAGGTTAAACTGCTAGTCTGTTAGTTCTGATAATCATAGCCTGTCTCACGTGTGACAGCTCTCACCAAGTGGGCTTCAGGGGACTTCCCCAGTACGCTAAAACCCCGCCCCCAGATTTTAGGTGGGTCAAGCCACTGCCATGATCGGTCTAGGACCATTTCAGGCCATTTCAAGACCCAGAAACGACCCATTCTTTTGCTGGCGAGACCCACAAACCGCTGACGGATCCAAGCACTGTCCCTTAAGCGGTCTAACTACCCCAGATTTACCGTTTAGTTCAATCTTACTAACACTGTATTTTCTCTTCTACCTTTCTACATTTCTACCTAACACCCTAATATTTTGCTTTTCTTCCAAGGTCGTTGACTCGACACACTCGGTAGTCCGACTCACTAAAAGCGTCACTTGCTTCGATTTGGAAGGGCCGAATCAGTTTCCACTGAACAATATCAGTCATGACAGTTTTCTGACGGAAATCATGCTCTAATGGGACGATATCTCTTCGCTTCCAAGTTTTCAATTGCATTATACATACGTATGTAATTGAGGACAGTCCATTGGAGATTGCACGGCAACATTCCTAGGCGGGTAGGCTACCATCGTATGATTTTCAGTCCATAGTTGGGCTTACCTTGTTATCCAACCGCTGGCGCGTTCATCGACCCAGGGATGTCTCACTTAGGGGTACAACCTCATCGGGGAGCCGGCGTGCTTGCCAGCAGGTACCTACCTCCGCGGTATGGGGGCTGTGGGTTTGCTCCCTAAATCCATTTTTACGACCTGCGTCTCCAGCAACGTACAGCTCGTCCGTCAGCGTCTTTCAATTCAAGAGAAACAAAGACAAACAGCCAGATGACTCTCGTGCTGGCTTATATTATAGCGAACAAGGGAATCAGCCTAGCAAGCAACGAACTTTTTCTTCCCTGTTCTAGTACAGTATTCGTTTCATTACAGTGTCTTAGGCATAGTTGTAAGGCTCCCAGGCGCAGTCTCTAAAAGCAAGTGTTTTAAGAGTGCATAGAGCCACAGCCAATGTTCTATCATTTAGCTGGACAATGCTGCTACAAGTACAGGGGATTAATATTAATTCACTGGGACAACGTTAGGTACAGCACAGATAGCCCTAGGAAAGTGCCTAGGTACTTGACATCACAACAGGCGAAAAAGAAAAACAATTTAGTTACCTAGAATTCCGATGTTTTGATTCAATTTACTACACATCTAGGATCTGGATCTATGTCCAGGAATATTTAGAGTTAATCTAGACACCTACCTACGCAAGAGGGTAAGGGCTTTCGGAATCGGTCGACATTTCGGACTTACCATCACTCACATCCTCACTGTCAAGGTCTCTATCTCTGTTGAGATATTCATTCAGCCTAGACATCGTCAATGGGTTCCTGGGCTTCGATCGGAGATCGTGGTAGATAGCGAACCACTCCACCGCGGCCTCATCTCTAAATTCTGGCGGAAAATGGTCGCGCAACCGCGAATAGCAATCGACATATTCCCACCACACAGGGTAAAAACCGCATGACTCCCAGTGTCTCAAGCCAACAAAGTTTCCATCTTCGACCATCACATTGTTTGGGTTGATATTGCAATGTGTGAATGTAAATGGAACACCAGAAGGCATCTTGGCCATGAAGCGGTGCATCGTGACCAAATCAAGTTTGTCCTCGATGGCGAGCGACAGGTTGAGACGGAGCTCGGAGTCAGCTGCGCAGTTCGAGTATTGTCGCCAATGATTCTCAGGCAAGGGCCAGTAAAACATCACGTAAGTGAGAATTTCCCCGTCAAACCCTTCCATCACTGGCGAAGTAGAAGTCCTCATTAGAACAAGATATTTATGTAGCTGGTCAGCAATACGCTTGATATCTTCCTGTGTCAGGGTGTCGGGACTAATACTATCTAACGACTGACCTCTTGAGCATTCAGTGTCAATAAGACGTCGAGGGGTTTCCCACGTAGCGATGCTAGGGATTGGAATAGTATGTCCTTGGATCTCAAGTACATCGTTGTACATATCGTTCGGGGCCGACATCTTGGTAATAGTTGATGTTTCGAGTTATCGGTAGGTTTTTTTAAGATTGGTATGAAGATTGGATATGAAATTGAATGTGATTGATAATAAGTGAATAAATAGCTTGGTTTGCTTTTTGATGCACTTCTAACATTTTCGCTATATGACGCCAAATCGCGACTATTATATACTCGAAAAATACATAGTATGTGTGTGAGTTGATCACAAACAACAATCGAGAATACGAACGGCTAGGTACGATTCTATTCCCAACACTGCGAATTCGAGAACACCCTTCTTGTTTTGAATCTACTAAATTACAACTGGTAAATACACCTAGCTACTAGTAGAAATAACTTAAGCTGGTGTCTCACTTTGAATGCTTCTAAACACAGGTAGCTGCGTGTGTTCGCATGAGAATTGCCATCTTGATCTTGGCTGTTTACTCGTCTGTGTCGATCTGCTTACTGATAAAGTAGAAATAGCGAAATCTATGCATCCCTAAAAGGGTCTAGGCAAACATCGATCTTGGCATTATCACCTTCTATTCTCGGCTGATTATGGCCGTGCAATCGTTATCAGCGCCCATATTTTGCAAATTGCCCGCCATCCCGGGAATGCAATATACCCACGGGCAAGGGTCGTATCGCGCATCTCGAACAAAATGTCGTGCTCGACGTGGACTCGGTATCCTTCTTCCTTCGAATGCACGACTCTCGTCTTCGTTCGCGTTCTTAGGACACCGAGTTGAGCAATTGAGGCACCGATGTCGATTCCAAGCTTCATGAGCTACGGCGTGCGCGCCTTATTTACGAAATGGGTCCTGCTACTCACCCTCATTGTTGGTATTTCTACGGCACATCCCGACGCGAGATATCCCCCTCAGAAGATCGTTGAAAAAGATGCAAAAGTCGCGCGCAGTCCTTTTGCCAAGTTCAAGGATCTCGTAGCTGGTGGAGTGGATGTCACATTGACCGACGATGCGCCCGCTGCAACGACTACGCCGTTAGAATGCTTCCAAGTTGCTGAGCCGGTGCTGACGCCTCAAGGAGCTCTGTTCCACGATGGCCTCGAGATATCTGGGAATGGAATCTCAATCTCGATCGGAGATGAGGTCGCCAACACAGTGGTTTTGATGGAGCACTCGTTTGCCAACAGTTATGGCGCTCCCTTTGTCGGTACGATTGAATTACTGTCCCTTGCATAAAGTAGTAAAGATTAACATTATCAAGCCAATTATACGCCGCCGGACTTTGATTTCGACCATGTGGTTATCAATTTTACTGTCGAAATCAAGGGACGACAGTATGATCGAACGGGCGTTTTTTACCTTAGCGACACTGAGGTGTGGAGAACGTCAACTGCCGAGCCTACCTCATACGGTATCCGATGGACCTGGCTTAAAGATCTGACGCCATTCTTGTCGCTCTGGAAGGAACCGCAGACTCTGATCTTTGATCTCGAAAGCATTGTGGATGATACTTACACAGGAATTCTAAACACGACGCTAACGGCGACTTATTGGAAATCGACATCGGTCGCAGCCAGCGGTCGAGGTCCCGCCGACTTGATTATCCCTATCTCCGAACGCACGGGAGCTGAGGGGCAACCAAGCCAATTCACCTACCCGGCACAGAATGCGACTAACACTGTCACTTTCCCTCAAAATGCAAACCGCGCCGTATTTACTATGGACGTCAAAGGCCAAGGCGACGAGGAATTTTGGTGGAGCAATGTGCCGCAGAGCGCGATAAACACATTCGGCGCCGACTACGGCGTGTACCCCGGTTATTCGCCATTCCGCGAAGTCCAGGTCTTAATCGATGGTCAACTTGCCGGAGTCGACTGGCCGTTCCCGGTCATATACACCGGTGGTGTGGTTCCTCAACTGCACAGGCCTGTTGTCGGAATTCAAGCTTTTGACATCAAGGAACACGAGATTGACATCACTCCTTGGCTGCCTCTTCTCTCAGACGGCAACAACCACACCTTCACAATCCAGGTCCTCGGCTTAGACGACGACGGAGTATCCAGCGCTAAGCTCTCTACAACCACAGACAGCGAATGGTACATCACAGGCAAAATCTTCGTCTGGCTCGACGACGCAGACTCAATCACAACCGGCGTTCTCGGCAGCGCCTTCGCCAGCGAGCCCAGCATCTCCTTCTCGCAGCGCATAACCCAAAACTCCACCGGATTCAACGAGTCGCTCGACTACACCCTAGCCGTCACGCGCACGCTATCCATAAGCTCATACGTCAAGACGCAAAATGGTGAGGGCATGGCGACGTGGACGCAATCGCTGTCGTACTCGAACAACGGCGGGGTGTACGCCTACGGGTACGACAACGTGAACACGTTCGGGATCTCCGGCGCCGACGCGGCCACGGGCGCGGGGCTGGGTTACGATTACTCGGCTAGCTACAGCTACCCGCTGTACTGCAGCAGCTCGGCCGCGTACTCGGCCGAGGGCAACCTGACGCTGCGCGCGGACCTGAACCAGAGCTTGGTCCACGAGGTCAAAGGCGATTCCGTATTCCCGTCCGGCTTGGAAGCGTTTGCTGGTGTTGACGCTACGGATATAGCGCAGTTCTCCGGCGCGGTCCTAAGTACGTGGAAGAACGGGTCGGCGCTGTACGAGAGGCCGGCTGATAACAGCTACAGTACTGGCGTTGGTTCAGCGCACCAGGTATTTTCATTTGGAGGGGTTAATGGTGATAGTGATGAGGAGGGGACGCCACATAGCACGGAGTTGTACTTCCGCGAGGTTAGTGCGTATAATGATACGGTGACTAATAACTCGGTGCTGCTGTTGGGGAAGGCCGTAGATCTTTGAAGTTTTTTTTGGGATGAGTAATGTGAACATATGAATTATATGGAAGCGGATTTAATATACATACTTATTTCTTCGCCGAAAACATTGAATTGATGCAGTAACTCATCTAAAGACTTAGAGGACTTGGTTGAACTCAATTGAGTGAATATTTAACTTCCGGTGATATGCGTCTAACTAATATTGCTAAATGATGAAATATGCCTGTATTGAGACTGATGTCAAATCTGACTTTTCACCTAGCGACTCTAAATCATTTTTAATAAATTAATTCATCTACGACTTCTATATCTCATTTTTAGAAACACTAATTCAGATAAACGTGTGCTCATTCTCACATTTGAAGCCCCTGTCTTATTCGGCATAGTATCTCCTCTCATTTCATCTCATCATAAATGGAGGAAGATCGGGCGCAAACCGATCTAGGCATCGCCGCCGACATCGAGGAGGCCCATGCGCCGCCCCCGGCACCCACCTCAACATTAAAACAGCCCAAGAAGCGCTTTGTAGGACGAAGGACCGCAGCAGGAGCTTCAAGGGCTAGCAATAATGGCGAGCCCTTAACATCAGAAAGCGGCGCCGTTCAAGCCCCGCAACCGCGGCGTGCGCCCCGGCTCCTCAACCAGGTACCCCCGGAGATCCTCAACGACCCGGAGCTGAAATCCGCCATCAGTCTCCTGCCCTCAAACTACTCCTTCGAGATCCCAAAAACCATCCACCGGATCCGGACCTCCAACTCAAAGCGCGTAGCCCTGCAAATGCCAGAAGGCCTACTCATGTTCGCAACCACAATCTCCGACATCCTAACGCAGTTCTGCCCGGGTATCGAGACGCTGATCATGGGCGACGTAACCTACGGCGCCTGCTGCATCGACGACTACACGGCGCGGGCGCTCGGCTGCGACTTACTAGTGCACTACGCGCACAGCTGCCTAATCCCCGTCGACGTAACCCAAATCCGGGTCCTCTACGTCTTCGTCGACATCAGCATCGACGCGTCGCACCTCCTCAGCACCCTCGAGCGGAATTTCGCGCCCCCAAAGAAAGTCGCCGTAGTCGGCACCATCCAATTCAACGCGACGATCCACGGGGTGCGTCACGCGCTCGAGAGAGCCGGATTCGGGGTCCTGGTGCCGCAGATCGCGCCTCTGAGCAAGGGGGAGATTTTGGGGTGTACGTCGCCGCGGTTGGCGGATGAGGAGGGGGTGGATTTTATTCTGTACCTTGGCGATGGACGGTTCCATCTTGAGAGCATTATGATACATAACCCGAAGATCCCCGCGTATAGGTATGACCCGTACTCGCGCAAGCTGACGCGGGAGACGTACGGGCATGAGGAGATGCAGAGCTTGAGACGGGAGGCTATTGCTACGGCGAAGAAGGCGAGGAAGTGGGGGTTGATATTGGGATCGCTGGGGCGCCAGGGGAACCCAAATACGATGGCGCTTATTGAGAAGAAATTGGGGGAGATGGGGATTCCGTGGGTTAATTTGCTGCTTAGCGAAATATTCCCGGGAAAGTTGGCTATGATGGCGGATGTCGAGTGTTGGGTTCAAGTCGCGTGCCCTCGGTTAAGTATAGATTGGGGATACGCATTCCCCAGGCCGTTGCTGACACCGTACGAGGCGCTGGTAGCGCTGAATGAGCGCCAGGATTGGAAGGAAACTGGTGTATATCCTATGGATTACTATGCTAGGGAGGGATTGGGTCGGACGAGGGAAATTAAGGCTTCTAGTTAAGAAAGCAATACTGAAATGGAACAAAAGTTAAGAACGAAATATTTTTTCAAAGCAGTATCCAATCTACAGAGGTGCGCGATTCGTATCTCCAAGTCGCACTAAGGTACGGACCCGGTGAGTATGACAAGAAATGTTTATTTTAACAGCTACCCCCCTCAGATGATGCGCTTTAAACCTCAACATGCGTAATTCACTTACAATGACTGGTGAAATAAAACATTATTTGTCGATCCATAATTAATTTTTATATAATTTCTACGGTAGTAAGAATACTAGGTAAGTTATTACAGCACTAAGCAGCATAAACAAGTTCCCTTTTCTATGTACCGCGGCGCCGCTCCTCTGACTATTACCACTGTCATTACCATCCGCACCACGTCCGTCTGCCTAAGACGTCGTGGTGTCGTTGACGCTGAAGACGTAACTAGCTTGTAGGATATACGGGTCACCGCCGGGGCTGTAGATTTGCTTCTTCTCGCGCTGCCACTCGGGGTGGTTGATGCCGTCGATCCAGTCCTCGACCTCCATGACGAGGCACCCGTACTGCGGGATCGTGCGCGGGAAATCAGTGTTGTTGTGGAGACCTTGCGTCGTCTTGAGAGGCATGGTGGCGTTTTGACCGTTGCAAGAGTACATCTGGAAAGCTTCCTGGTCGGTGTACACTTCCACTTGGATACCTGACCATTCCGAGTGTAGACGCGCGACAAAATCACCTTCCGCGCGCCAGTCGTAGGGGCCGTCCTGACCTCGGTTAACAAGCCAGCAGGTATCTAGAGGAAAAAGATTAGTCTTCTGACAGGGTTTCTGCTCGAGAGGATTGAAACTAACCATAACCGGTGCAGTTAAAACCACAGTTTCCCTCTGCTTCGGGCTTGCCAAGGTCAGCTCCGATTTGTTTCGGCGCGCTCCAGAAGTCATTGACAGATCCCTGCTTGTTCGCGACAATATCGCCGGTGGGGATCAGGATATTGTCAACACCAACTCGCTGGCCGCTGTGGGGCAAGTAGAAGGTGTGGTTCAAGGCGGTGTTAGTCTCGTTGTTGGAGAAACCGTCCAAGTTCCAGTACACGTGGCTGCTAAGCATGATGGGCGTTGTTTTCGTGGTCGCGAGGGCTACCATCTTCAAGTCCCATGTCATGTCGCCGAGGGTGTAGGTGATGTAAGAAACAACCTCTCCGGGGAATCCTTCTTTGCCATCGGGGTCGACAATGGAAAATGTTATACTATCATTTGTATGAGAAACGACAGTAAAATTCCGGTAATCCCAACCATCATGGCCACCGTGCAATGTGTCGGCTCCATCGGGAGCTTGTGCAGTGGGGTTCTCGTTGGGATCGACGTGGTAGGTCTGACCGTCAATCTCAAAGGTGCTGTTTTGAATACGGTTTGCGTATCGACCCGGTACGCCACCGAGATGGGGATGAGCCGGATCAAGAGTGTAAGCTGTAGCATTGTCGAAGCCAGCTACCAAGTCTCTTTCGACGCCATACTTGTCGTGAATCAAGAGCCTAGAAACCGAGGCTCCGTAGGTGATAAACGCAGCTGTGATTCCCTTGCCATAGATCCAATACAGGCCATTCTCGTCAGGGCCAGCGCCGGTTGAATTGCTCTGAGCCGAAGCAAGTGGGAGCAATAGTCCCAAGGACGCGAGACCAGTGTGCAGACGCATGTTGACTCGGAAGTGAGACACGCTTTGTTTGTTGACACTAGTGCTTTGTGCTCGTCGGAATTGACGGTAGACGGTGAGAGAGAAGAGAGGTAAACCAAAAACGAAAATCTTCCTGGGGAAGGATTCGCGACTTATATGAATTCAGCCATCAAAGAAGCAAACCCCATGCCCCCGTCGGTCTAAACATGATCTGGTTGGACAATGGGAAAAAAGTACAAAAATTCATCACGTTGTCTTCTGACAGGGAATTCGGGCTAGGGAAATTTATTAATCTCACCTACATTCGAACCCAGCAAGCCCCGGGCGATCCCCAGCTACGGCTTTGCTTAGCCCTGTCTACCCTGTCGAGCTACTCCGCTTTCTTGGAAAAGTTGGGGTAAACGACGTAAGTGAAGGTAACTGACAGGCAATTGACAGGCACCCCATCGGCCTCATAAGAAAACCATGCTGGTGGAATGGTACCAATACAGAAGGTCGCTAACGTACCGCTGTAAGTTGGTAGTTAGCTGGAATCGAAAAGGCGCTGTGATTCGCCCGGTTGCTGAAAAATGTTTAAGGTCATTTGGCTCTCTTTGTCATTGCAATGTTTGCGGGTCACAGTGCAGGTAAGCAAGCTTCGTGGTTTTGGTAGTAGCCATGTTGCCATGTTGCTACGATGATCCCACGGGAACGGTCCACTACCATGGAAGGGCTGAAATGTAGGGCATCTAATCTTCTTCGTCTACTATGACTGCGGGAAAGTGAGGAAGCGGTATGAATAAACATTGTGTAGTGTTACGCGACAGCATCAATTAATGTTGAACGCAGACTTTACGAGAAGGATTCCCTTACCCATGCTGCCAGAGAAATATGAGAAGAGAAATGATCGACATGACTTTGAAGAAGCCTACATTGATGCCTCCAAACTGACATCACCAATAATCATCAAGGCTTAAATCAAGAACTTCTTTGATAGATTCATGGGGACTCGATGAGAGCCTCATGGCGAGAAGGGTAGGTAGGTAGGTAAGCTCGGGTTCGGCTGAAGACTGCTTCAGTATTTCCCCACTGAGAGCTTTTGGAGATCCACGGCTTTGTCAATGACGAAGTGTAAAGCTGCAAGTAGATATTCTGTGAAACCCCAACCTCCCCAAGAAGTACTCATGTGCCTTGCATGAATACATTCCTTATGCTAGCGTTCATTTCTTGACGATATGTTTGGTAAAAACACAAGCCTAGAAGATTCCAATAAGAGATCGAAAACGGAATAATGGATTCTTCGCGTCTTGATACCCTCGTGAGCCAAGCTACTCTTTGACGCTCAATTCTCGGTCTGTCTAAATAGCCGCTGACGTCGTAATAGTAGCTGCTGACCTTCGCTTATGAATGTGCCATGAAGAATATGAGAAAAAGTATGAGGCACGAAAAGAGCGGAGGAATGCTTGTCTGTGAATGGTGGATTTCTAAACTCACCTGTAAGGATATTTTCAAGGACCGATTCCCCATGCTCTTCTAAAGTTCCACCTCTTGTGCGGGGTTGATGTTACCAGAGCTTACCCCTTTTCAGTATGGTTCAGCGAGCCTTAAATTGCTTGGCAAGGGTACCTCGATCCTTCAAAGCTTCCCCGCGCTCTGCCGTCCAGTCTCTTCAAGGTTCAGTTACTCTCTCGCATTTCGTCGGTCTACCCTCAACTGATCATGATTTAATGGGTCGAAGTTGACCTTGATCAGCCAGATAGTCCTACGTAAGGGGTTACCTGGAGGCATATTTAGTGAACTTCGAGGCCCCATCGGCCTCATTGAATACCTTATTCTTGTATTACTTGATATAGTTAAGATTATTAGAATCCTCGATCCAGCGGGATGGGAAAAGAATTAGAAAAGACGCGGGGAAATTTGAACTACTGAATTGCAGCTCGAGCTGTATCTTTGTCTCAGTACTAAGAATTGAGGTGACACAAACTATAGTCAAATGATCCAGGACAAATCCGTCATCCCCGAGAGCCGAGTGAGATCAATGTGGAATTATTCCCGAGTCTCCCGGAAATATGACCTCAAACCGTTTGCCAGAAGTTGATCTTTTGTGATACCTAAGAGGTCATGTCTAGGGGCAGTGAAACTAAGTACCTCGGTAGTCTGATGTGTCGAATAAATTGTGTTTCCGGAGACGAAGCTAAGTTTGTGATCTAATCTCGTTCTTTCGTTATGAGGAAAATTGTGTTCTGGAAGAAAATTCAGTTGCTGGGACCTTCATGTCCATTGAAACGATCATGTATTGAATGCTTATGATAAGTAACCTGTACTCCGCCTGTACTACTAAACTATACACATCCATCCGTCACTCATTCTCGGTTAATCTGCATCTTTATACGTCAACGAGGTTCTCTTCCTGGGGACCGTCAGTGTCCTTCACGCCTTTATCATTCTTCTCCTTGCCTTTACCCTTTCGGTCCGCGGCCGATCGCTGGTAGTATTCCTGGATAATCTTGGCAGGGATACGGTTGAGCAATTCCTTGGGGAAGATACGTAGGAGACTCCATGCAATGTCTAGCGAGTCGAAGATACTTCGTTGTTCGTATGCGCCCTGAGCGACGAATTGACGCTCGAACTTCTCTAAGAATTCAAGGGACAACTTGTCTTCAGCTGACAAAGCTTCCTCGCCAACGACAGCCTTCATAGCCGCGGCATCACGACCAATGGCATATTTGGCGTAAAGCTGGTTGGACACATCACCGTGGTCCTTTCGGGTCATTCCCTCACCGATGGCAGATTTCATGAGACGAGAGAGGGATGGCAGCACGTTGATTGGTGGGTAGATACCACGGTTGTAGAGCTGACGGTCAACGAAGATCTGACCTTCGGTAATGTAGCCCGTCAAATCGGGAATAGGATGCGTAATATCGTCGTTAGGCATAGTTAAGATGGGAATCTGGGTGATGGAACCGTTTCGTCCCTCAACACGACCGGCTCGTTCGTAGATGGTTGACAAATCAGTGTACATGTAACCGGGGAAACCACGTCGACCAGGCACTTCTTCTCGAGCGGCAGAAACTTCTCGGAGGGCATCGCAGTAGGCAGACAGATCTGTGAGAATGACTAGGACGTGCTTCTCGAGTTGGTAGGCGTAGTACTCGGCAGTAGTAAGAGCAAGACGAGGGGTAATGATACGTTCGATCCTATATATCATTAGTCGTAAGTTTAATAAAGCAAATGATAAGATCATCGTACGTAGGGTCATTGGCAAGATTGAGGAAGAGTGTGACACGTTCCAAACTGCCGTTCTCTTCGAAGTCGCGAGTGAAGAATCGGGCAGTTTCCAAGTTAACACCCATAGCAGCGAACACAATAGAGAAGTTCTCTTCGTGGTCGTCGTGCACACCCTTGTTTGTAGCGCCCTTTTGCTTGACCAAGCCAGCTTGTCGGCAAATCTGAGCAGCGATTTCGTTGTGAGGTAAACCGGCGGCGGAGAAGATAGGAATCTTTTGGCCTCGGGCAATCGAATTCATGGTGTCGATAGTCGAGATACCGGTCGAGATCATCTCTTCGGGGTACACCTAAATTATAATGAGCTAAATTCCCTCGATGCGTGGTTTGGGCGTGCGTACTCTCGAGTAAGGGTTGATAGGGCTGCCGTTGATGTCGAGATAATCCTCAGCTAGCACCTTAGGGCCTTTGTCGATAGCTCTTCCAGATCCATCGAAAATACGCCCCAACATATCTTCAGAGACACCTAACTTCAAGCTTTGCCCTGTAAACTCGACTTTCGTCTTCTTAACATCGATACCTGAGGTACCTTCGAAAACCTGGACGACTGCGCGATTGCCTGTGATTCAAATATACAGTTAGGAGCTGTGCACGATGTCGCAGCCAGCTTTCAGGTTGCTCACCTCGAGCCTCGAGGACTTGTCCAGATCTCTCGGTTCCATCGGGAAGGGTAAGGGTGACGATTTCGTTATAACGAGGGAATTTGACATTGTCTAAAATAACCAAAGGTCCATTGACACCGCCGACGGTGTTGTACCGAATCCTCGGCACAATAGAATAAGAGGAAGATTCTCGAGGGTCGGACATGATGTCCCAAGATACAAGCGAAAGGGGTGCAAAGGTACGGTAGAAGGTTCAAGTGCTGCTCTTCGTAATGAAGCAGCCCAATTATTATTTGCTATAGAGCAACGTTGTCGAGCTCCAGCCACTGTTGACGTTGGATTGCAGAGGGAAGCTCCTAAAACCGGGTCCGTTGCAGAAGCTACCGATAAGCTGGAGGATACAGGATGGCGCAGTAAAAAGGTGGGGGTGATGACAGCCACAATTGGTAAAGTCACATGATTACATAATGGAACATGTGGTCCGTGTAAAGATAGGGGGTTCACTCAGGGGGTGAGTGATGAGTTAAACATCGATGAGAAGAAGTTGCTCCTGAAATTCGTTCTATATTGGTAAGGGCATTGTTATCGCAGGTTGAATGGATACTTAGACAAGTAGAGAGGGAAGCAGCTACTTATAATTCTAGATAAAGTCAATTCATCCGGACCGGTATCACAAGTGACAATATCATAGATGATTTATACATTGCGCTTCAAAGTAACATGCACCTAATATTCAAACAATAGTATAGGTCTACAATATGCACGATAGCCTAGAGTAACGACTTAACTCGACGTTTCTATCAGGAATTTACGCCATTATTCTAACTAAGCGACTTGTTGGACGCCCGCAGCCTAGATCCAAACGCTTACGAAAAAATGAGCGATGCGAATTTCCCGTCGCCGGAGCCCTCCGAACACAAGCCAATTCAATGCGGCGAAGAGTGCTACTGTGCCATCTGCGGCATTCCGTTCGGAGGTTTCCTTTAGAAGAATAAACTCCAGATCCAGAAAAAGCAAGGGCCGGCAGTCATAGATGGAGTCGAGTATGGCTATAATGCCCAACTATTAGGCTGGTATGAAAAACTCGATTGGATCAGAAAGATATACTTTGTTGGTTATATCTCAGATCAAGACAGGTGAGCAAATCTTACTTCTAGATGGATGTCCCGAGTACCTGGCAGCTAAATCGCCCAGGACGATTATGTCCGGATCGGCAAGGCTTACGGCCCCGGGAAAAATCGAGCTTTACCTTGATGATAAACGAAACGAAGACATACCTTCTCAATACGAGTACGAATGTTACAGGCTCATTGATGATAAAGTAACTGTTCATCCGTTTCACTGGCCATGCCTCGAAGTATTAGCACAAGTTCTGAGTCCGAAATCTAACGATCCGATTAGTCGCATAGACAAAATTGAGCTTGATTCGACTTTCTCCTCTTGCTCGAACAGCGCTGACGGAATGGAACTCATCACCGGCGCCGAGAAACGGCACGGAAAGCCCTAGATGTGCTTCACTAGTGAAGAGTACTTCCTTGCGAATCCGTCAGGCTCACCGCAGCTGACATTTCAAGTGGGATCGATCATGGCGTGCGTGCGTTTCAAACTACCGGTTTCAACCCTGGATCTCAGCTCTAAAGTCAAACAAGATCCTTTTGCTAAGCTTCCATACGTCGCTATTTGCAAAATTCTGCATCAACTCCCGGCGGGATGCTTGATTGATATGCTCCGGGCTTCCTGGACAGTATACGCCCGTGTTCGGGATAAACATTGTTTTTGGAAGGAAGCTCTGGAGAAAAATATGCCCTGGTTCTACGAAGTACAGGAACTTTGGCGCTTGGGGGCGCTACGGCGGCCAGAGCATTACAGGGCAATATACCTGTGGGCGGAACGGACAATTTGGCCGCGCATATTCCTCTCGGGACCTCTGATGTATGTCGCAAACCGCCGACGGATTTGGGCAACAGCCGAAGTACTAGCTGATGTTTACTGCGGGTGTTTTGGGACGAGTGTGATTCCGAGATGGGATGAAGATTAAAATAGTGTATTGCTGCATTAATTCGCTCTAGGAAATAAAAATGCATAAATACAACGAACACGTGATCTTGAGTAACATAGTATGACTTCATAACCCCGGTTTGCAGCTAAGGAGCTAGAGCCACTAATAGCCGAGCTCCTCTTACAACATTCCGGGAATTTTGAGGGGATGAAAAAAGAAAAAATCACAGCTTAAACCATCGAAATGAATAGAAGATGGCGTCGGTGCGCCCCATGATTCGATTGGCTCGCTGGCGGCCTGTTCCAGCAGCTACCCGTCTGCGACGATGCTTCGCGACAGAAGCCGACGTGAGAAATCCGGCCGCCGCAGCTCGTCCCGATAACCGAGTGAGGATCGTAGAGGTTGGTCCGAGGGACGGTCTTCAAAATGAGAAGAAGTCGATCCCGTTAGCGACTAAGATCGAATTGATCGAAAGACTAGCGAAGACGGGAGTATCGTTTATAGAAGCAGGGTCCTTCGTCTCTCCAAAATGGGTGCCACAGGTTAGTTTTCTCAGTCGCATAAGCAAGTAGCCAGCTGAATCTAAACCGAAAAATCACCTAGATGGACAACTCCGGCGCAATCCTAGAGCACATCCTCACCAGCAAAATCCCCTCGCCCATCCCAATCACGTACTCCTTCCTCGCACCCAACGCAAAGGGCGTCGAAAACGCCTCCGCCCTCCTCAAACAACACCCCGGCACCTACCTGACCCAAGCCCAATCCCTCGAAGGCACTAGTTCCAAGCCCGCGGTCGAACTCGCCGTGTTCGCCGCCGCGACCGAGAGTTTTTCTCAGAAGAATCTGAACACGGACATCGCGACCTCGCTCGAGCGCTTCCGCGACGTTATACAAGCTGCGAAAGGCATGGGTCTGCGCGCTCGCGCGTACATTAGTGTGGTGTTAGGGTGCCCGTTTGAGGGGTACGATGTAGACCCGCATAAGGTGGCCGAGATTGCGACTTCGATGCTGGAGATGGGCGCTGATGAGATCTCGTTGGGCGATACGACGGGGATGGGCACCGCGTCACGAACACAGGAGCTTCTGAGGTGTATGGCTGCGGCGGGGATACGAAAGGAGGATATTGCGATGCATTTCCATGATACGTATGGTCAGGCCCTTGTTAATACGGCTATATCGCTGGAGCATGGTATCAGGACGTTTGATAGTGCGGTCGGTGGGCTTGGTGGCTGTCCTTATAGTCCCGGGGCCACCGGGAATGTGGCGACCGAGAACATGGTCTACTTTGTAGAGAGCCTGGGAATGGACACTGGCGTTGACCTCGACGCTATGGCTGATATCGGTCAGTGGATCTCGCAGGAATTGGGCAGACCGAATGATTCGGCTGTGGGTAAGGCGGTCCTCGGAGCTCGTAAAAGAGAAGCTAATGGATCTTCGTGATCGCGTGGGAGTCAAAACAACCTTGGAAGCATTGTGTGTATGTATTTATGGGCGCCTACGAGGTAGGAAGATATGGCTTATGAATCATCATGAGATTTCTTACATTTGGAAAAAATGAATCTTGATCAGTTCACGTACAATTCTATCAAGGCTAAGTCACAGCTACAATTCTCAAGCAGATATCTAGGTGTTGAATTAAAGCTAATTTTGCTACCTTGCGACACGTGGAATCAATCCGAGCTTAATGCCTTTTATTTGTATGTCCTATCTCTATTCTGCTCTTGCTTTGGTATCTGATATTCCCTCCATCCTAATATCCAGCTGGGGGCCTCCCTGTATTGGGTGCCCACGCACGTAGAACGAAGAAGGGAGTTGAACTTAGACGCACCTGCTGAGTGCTTAGCGGATCGTGGGTCGCGGTAGTTCAGGAGGGTACTACAGCCCATATGTCCATATGATCGTAACGTGGAATTGATTCTTAGCCACGGAGACTTGCTCGGTATTAACATTCCCCTCTAATGTTAGATTCCATCTTAATATTATCACCAGAAAACAGCCACAAAGTGAAGCTGTGGTTCTTCCGTAGCACATGCCACGCGGCCATCTCCAGTCTACCAAAATACCATCATCGTCCGTATTAATTTTTCACCGTTGATCTCACCAAAGCGTTCCCTGTGACTTGTGTCTCCGACAATATTGCGGACTCTATATTGTCGCTAGCTTGATCCTCTAAGCGATTCTTTCCAACTACGCGGGGTTTTTAATTCCCACGAACCCAAAAATCCTCCATATATCGAGGTATTCAGCAACGCATTTGTATTGGTGTTGTATGGCTCAAAAGAGACGAAGCAGCATATTGCCACTCGATGCCGACCTGAAAACAGAAACGAGCTCACGAACAAGCTGTAGGGAGAAAGAAAACGGAAGCTTTGTTGCGTCCGTCTAATCATTCTAGGAAGCTGACAAGCGGCCACTAAAGAGATGATGCCACGGTGTAGCACTGTCGTCATCTGGCTGAGCTTCTCGAGTGTTACCAGCTTGCGCGGGAAGTGTGACGTCTCCGCCCTTCGTGACTTCTCTAGGCCTTGTTCTCTGAAAGGCATTACAAGCCACCGAACCAACTGTGGTTGTGCGCCTAGATCCTACAACTTCATATTAGTCCTTAAGGTTCAGACAATATTAGCGACGTGTCTGGAGTTCCAGTTCTTAATGATATCATGACTGTGAGCGGATATCTAGCCCCCGTAAATCTAGATAATCTCGACTACGTAGAGCTTTGCACATAATACTTGAATCCGCCTAGTTTCTACGCCATGTCATTTACTTACGAGGTAATGGTGATTTATTCATGTAAATGCAGAGGATATGAACCCCAGGTACAGCTTCCGAGATATATATGCGGCTACGCCATTTTTTATCTGTTTGACGGTGCACTTCATATGTAAGGGTGTTGGCACATGTCTTATCCCAGGAATGGGTTCCTTGCTTTGTTTCTTGTGGCCGGATTTAACATAAGGAAAGTTGTATTATTTGACGATGGTTCCATATATATAATTCAAATACTTTAATTATACCAGGGAAGTGCATTAGATATGATTCCGGGTTTCATTTACTACGTATATTCAAAGTAAGGACGTAAATAATGACAAAGGATTAGGGAGAACAACTACTTAGGTAGCTATATATGACCGATCATTCTCATGTGTCTTTAGGACGCTATGGATTACAACATGACTCAATAGAGTAGCTGTCATCAAGCAAATGAATTTTATGTGTTGCTAGTGATGGTGTTGGTCCTAATGGCGTTTAAGGGGGATAATTATGGCTCGCCTCTTGCTAATAGGGATGTTTTCATTGCATGGTTGTCTCCCATATAATGATAACATCTTGCTACTATGAGCTATCACAGCTATATAGTGATTTACACAGCAATGCGTGAAAAGAGACAGTATCACCCAGTGTATATGATACTATCTTTCTATAGCAACATCTCTATCAATGCCTCAACCATACAAGCTCTATTCCAGCAAGCAGCAATGCGTCATAGCCAGTCTCTCTATAGCAACGTAATCTAAGATGCGCGTACAACTCCTATACACTCCTTAAACTTTATGTTCATGCATCTAATCTTGTTCATTATGCCCTAATATGTTCTTATCCATTCCTACACACTCATCATCATTATCATCACCAACGCCCCTCAATGAAACGGTCCCAGTCCACGGCGCCGCGACGTATTCGCTTCCTAACCGAACCGTATCGCGCTATTCCGATCCCAGGTCCCGCTAACCGCTCTCTTATCCTGTTGAGTATTACTTCCTCCCGCCTGACCAGCGTCTGGAATAGGCGGTGTGCTAGCAAATTTGATACCAGAGCCAGGATTCCAAACGCCTTGCATGGGGTTTGCCCTCGGCGGCTGGGGTTGCGGGGCGACTGTCTCGTTAGCTGGTGCCCATGACTGGATGCGTGCCTCAGGAGGGCTTTGGACCGGTTGTCTCGGTTGGGTGGGTGTAGACATGAAAGAGTTTGGCGGCTGTTGCTGCCGTTGACTCTGATAGCTCGTGCCGTCATCTAGGCCATAAGTAGAGGAACTAGCTGTTGGCACTGGTTGTTGCATATGGCTCTGCTGTCCTCCTAAACTCAAGTTGCCTAATGGCGGCATATTGAGCTCATCCTCAAGCATGCGCGCCTCATGTCTCCTGTCAGCCACGAAATTCCGCGAACCATCTCGAAAACCGCCTACTATACGGCTGAGATCATTGTAGAATTTGCGTCCGGCCTCCGCGTTGCTGATCAACTCCTTATACTTGTAATAGGCATTCTCCAATTTTTGAAGAGCCTGTTCCCTCTCCCTGTTGCCCTTGTCGCCGACCATTTTCTTCTGGCTCTCAAATTCGCGGTTCACCCTTATCAATTCCGTGACAAGCTTCTCCTGCTCATTACCTTCTGCTTGTACGAGCTCAAGATCAGGTTCGTATCGCGAGTCCAGACGCTTTTCGAAGAATTCCTCGAAGTGCGCCGGTACGATAGCAGTTGCTACTGCTTGAGTGCGCTCCAGACGTGCTGCTTCGGCGAGAATATCGGACTTGATGTCGTCACTGCGGGCTTTCTCACGAAGAGTTTCGGCCTTTCTACGACGACGACCCTCAAGACGAGTTATGTTGTTATACGCCGTACGTAAACGACCAATTGCAGGTTTGAGGGTTTCTGGAATCTCCGTGCGACGTGAAGAGGGCACGAAGTCTAATATTCCACGGTCCGGCCCATTGAGGATTGCCAATGTAGGTTCGATGCTATGAAACTTGTCGCGCACAACTGCGTCGCTGCTCTCGCTGTTCGCAAACCATCCCTCAGCATCCTTCACTTGATTCCAGAGCTTCACGCCTTGATCGGGCTCGGAACGACTTTCGGGTCGCGCCCACCGATCTGTGCCATATTTCCTACGCAATTGCATGTCTTCTTCCTCTTCTGTTTGAAGTAGATTTCTGCCTTCTTCGAAAACGGCTAAATCGGAGGCGCGCAACTTGTCGATGTCTGCAAAGCTTCTCTGTAAGCGGTTCAAAGCATCCGCCTGGCGAATTTCCTCGGCGTGTTGAACTAATGTTCCTGGTAGACCAAGTGGTTTCTCGAAAGCCTGAAGCGAGCCAGGGAGATTGAGTGAGGACAAAATCTCGTGAATCCTTTCGTTCAAAGTTTCGAGTCTTTCGATAATGTTTTGGTTTACCAGGCGATCTCTTCGTTCTTCGTAGATAGACACAGCAATGTGAACAGAATATGGAACAAGTTTTGTGAAAAGGGGAGGGCCAAACTCTCCCTTCTCGCTTAAATAGTCCAAGGGTGCTGATACCTGAGGCGGTATTCGTGCAATTGCCATGGTGGCTCGGTCTAATATCTTGAGTTCTGACTTTGGCGGTACTGGTTCTGTGAAGGTTGTTAGTCATAAGGTCCATTTTCGTCGTGATGTTGCAAGGGGATGCGTACTTAGATATATTACGTCATTGTCTCTTTCCGCTCTCTTCAGATCTTCCTCTACTCTCCTCTTAAGTCCGTTCAAGTCTTCCACTACAACCTTGTGCAGGTAACCTCCGCGACTCTCCTTCAGTCCTTCCGTTACACAAGCAACAGCATCTCGTAGCCTTGCTACCTCTTCTCCATATTTTCGCTTTTCTAGGCAATCGCATGCAGCGCGGTATTGAGCAGCAGCAGCAAAGTGGTGGTGTTTCGCGCTCATATGGTGAATCCAACTACTACTTATGGCTTCTGATCTCATTGCTGCCTCACCTGCATCGTTGTATAGATCTGACACTTTGGCGGATAGCTTCGCAATCGATGCGTCCTTATAACCGTCCATGACGGCCTTCTGCCAGAAACACTCTTGAGCTTGGGCTAGTTGCAGCTTTATTAACGAGTCTAATGTGTGTTCGTCCATGTCTTCCGGTGGAGCAGTCCGTAGTTCAGGTATAACTTCGTTCTTCAAGTGCGTTAAGACGCCCGCCGATTGGCTGAAGTAGCTCGCTGCCGTTTTGAGTCCATCTGTGCTAGATCGGTTGCTGGCTATAGCTAGCTGGGAGTATAAGGCGGCGATGTTGTAGAGGATGTTGGCAAGTTCAAATTTGAGATTATTATGTACTATAGGTCGTTCTGTATTGTAACCTAAGGCGGGATACCATGTGAAGTCCGCGCCGATCTAATAGAGGGTTCTTGTAAGCAAAGAGTTCTCAAGGTTGTGCGTTCTCTTGTAGGTAGTATCAAGTAAACCTAGTAGAAGGAAACATACGTCTATGGGAAACTTCCCGCCAATCCAGACCAGCTGTCCAGCGTAGGCCTGCAATCTTGCGACGCCGCTGGGGTGCGGCTCGCGCACGTTCACAGCGTCGCGCCTCAACGCATCGATCACATCCAGGTCTTGCCGAAACATGTCCGGATGCTGATCATATTTGGTAGATATATATTGTCGAATAGCTGTCGACAACGAGAGCTGGGCCCCCTTGCGGAAAGGGACCGCGAGAATGTTGGTTTGCATGTCGAGCGAATGTATGTGTCGATCTCTGCAGCAGAGGCAAAGGGTTCGGGTAGAAACGACGCAAGGCTACAAAAATGCAAAGGGATGCAGAGGTTTGCAGTAGGTATAAAGTAGGTAAAAGAGAGTTAAGCTTAGAAAACGGTTACTGTCATCCCGTTTATCTCTAAACTTTAGAGTTGAAGTTCTTCTGGAGGGATGTATTTTAAAGTTGGCAGAAAAATGACTTCATCCCGTCAGTCAACACAAGAAACTCGACTTGTTTTGGGCTGCCGTTTGCTTAGTGGGGTGCGGGGCAGCTCTTTCCACTGTCGCGTGTACCTAATACTTCCCCCTGTGCCTGCTATTGGCTGTGTGCCTGAACTCTTTTTTTAGGGAGCTTCTCATCGTTGACAGAAACCTCCAGGGCTCTCTCATCAGCTCAGTCTCATACTTACCTCGAACGTTGGATGTCTCCATCAGAGTTCTTGACTAAAGGCTCTAGGAAATTATGCATTCCCCTTAACAGAAGATTTAGAAAATGCATCTGCTTACTCAGAATATAACTACCTAACTATGGCGCTCCAATTGTATGGTAGCTTTGAGTAATACACGAAAAGTCAATTCAGTACATACTAGGTAGGTGTAGAAGTTTCATTCAATATCCCTTGCATTTCAAAATCATTCAAACTACATAGTCACCATCAACATTAGACTAATCGTCTTTTGGTCATGTTTTTTTGGCCTATCTAAATATGTACAGCCGTAAGCGGCTCATTCGCCTACTTCGTCTCGAGCACTTCGATTCCGAGTCGGCGACGTCCTCCAGTACGGCGCTTTGTAACCACCACCACAAACCCCCAAGAAAAAGATCCACCAAAATTGCCAACCTTGACTTCTCTTTTTGCAATTGAACACCGTATTGGCGTTCCCCGTTAGACATCTAATGCTCGCAAACTCCACTATCCCGGTCAACAAATCTATGATACAAAAACGGGTCCAGTGAATAGAATGTAGCCCCCGAAAACCGGGTTGGATATCCTCAGGTGTATACTGAGATAAAAATAAAATGCCATGTGTAAATGCTGTGAACGACCATCAGGATCGCCACTGACGCCAAGTTCGAAATGTTTCGTTAAGTAGAGTATCAAGTATGTCGTAGGTATATGATTTCTCTGGCGGCGAAAATAATCAAGGGGGCTGTGGGTGATGACTGGAAGGAAAAAAGGATCGACTGCGTTGAGAGTATTATGCATTATCGGGATCTTTCGACGGGTCGGGTGCGGTAACCAGCGCTAGTAAAATGTACAATCTGAACCCCAACCAAGCTGACAAAGGCAAACATTTGTCTAACGCCAAGTCGGGTCCGAGTAGTGCAAGAAGGTATTCAACGTTCCGTGATCGATAGTAATGCGAGAATGCAAAACCATCAATCCGCTCCCAAGAACGCAACCATCATGCAAAACGTTGAAGTCATCACGTTAAGTCAACTTGATCGATATTCGGGAATTCGAAAAGGCCAGATAGATAAGTGTCGACTTGATGGCACCTATGAAGGAGCTTTGCCGTTATATCCATAGCAAACTCCGGCACGGGTTTCCAATCCAGTCCTCTCCAAGTAGAGTAGATGAATGAAACATCTCCCATTTCCTATTCCGTCGTCTAATATCGTTATGTCATGTCAAACACGATCACGTTGTCTCCTTACGGGATCCAAACAAGCTCTATTATACCGTCGAGCTGCATCATTTGCTCGCCGTTTCGGTCAACCCATCTCCAGTCGTTAGCCTTTCGTACGTAGATATGGCTGACCGTGTTGTCCTCGTTCACCTGAGCTTCCTGGAGGTCCCAGCTAATCTTGCGACCGGTCTTCAGAAGGCTAGGTCGTTGCGGGTCGAAGACATAATCCAAGTTCCATCCCTTGTCTTGCGGCGCAGCAGCGAATGTACGTTCCATCTGAGCTAGGTTAAAGTTGGTGCCCAGAGGGTAGTGAGCAACACTGAATCCAGTCGAGATGATATAGTTGTCAGATGTCTGGAATCGCTGGAGAGTGCAGTCTTCACCACAGATGTGGGCAATCTTGGTGTACTCCCAGGGAAGAGCCGAGTGCCACCCGCCACCCTTGAAGTGGTGGAGAGAGATGGGCTTGACACCAGACTCGTAGAAACCAGATGGGTCTCCGTAGAGATCAAGCTGGTAAAGACCGCGGAGGATAGATAGACGCACGTCCGTGTTTTCATAAATACACTTACGGAGGAGAATATCGCCCTGAGGACCCCAACCCGAGTTGGATTCGTGAATCTTTTCGTCAGTCTTGCAAGTTTCGTAGTCCTTCGTAATCTGAGCCGCCAATGGCACCGATAGGAAGACACCAGCACCACCAAAAGCCTGGGATCCGTGACGATCAACATTGTTGACGTCTTCAGATAGAGTGCCAATGTAAAGCATCTCACTAGGATCGTAAGACTCAAACTTCTTAGTCAAGGCATGAACACTGGGGAAGAACGTGTCGTCATCGCATGACACGAGCCACTTCTTGTTGACGCGTTCCGGATGGTTATACAATGTGGGGATGAGGGTAAGGTAGCGAACGGCCATTTCCATAGACGAATCCGAGTGGTACACATCTACGTCAATTCCGGCGTGGTGAAGGATTGTTCTGGCATGTAGAATCTGGTCCTCGGTCGCATCTAGTAGCAGTAAGACCAATTTGCCACCATTGGAATTTCCCTTGCCGTCGGTCAACCAGTATGTCCATTCATTAACTGGGCTGGTCTTATCCGAGCTAAATCGCTTGAATGTGGTTGAAACGCCAAACATGAAGTCGGAAAGGTTACCGGTAGCTGGGTAGGGAGACTCGGTTACTGGAACCTGGAGAGGCTCGATGCACTGTTCGCTTCCGTAGGTGCTCGGGTGCTGCAAATCAACCGTGGTGAAAGCACTGGAGCTGGGGAGGAATTGTTGGGCGAGCTTGGTGATCGACTTTCGCGCAATGGGCTGGCGGTTGATCTTGACATATCGCTTCAGATATTGGAAGGTATCCCCAAGCTCATACTTCGCCTTCAGATCACCCATGTGTGTAGAATTGACACTGCAATCCATCACGTGGTTCGACACCGGGGCGATGTCCTTGTCGGTCGCTTGAGGAGCATCGCCGAGGGGCTGTTGCGGCACGCTCGCCTTATTGTTGTGAGTGGACGCGGCCTTCACTATCCTTGACCCAACGTCTTCTATACGATCGGACTTCCATGTTACAGCTAGTAGCAGCAGCAACGCGACAGCGAATAGGACGCATCTCGAGAAGGGGTTCCGCATGCTAAAGAACCTCTGATGCGATGAGGCCATTTTTGCTCCCATCGTCATTCCCTCTATGACTTGTCTGCCAGGAGGGAAACCAGAGAGTGGTTAACAATAGACGGTTGTTTGGTTGTGGTGCTTATCCAAAAAAGAGTATTTGAACCGTCGAGCTACTTAATGACGGTTATCAACGAATTCCGTGTCTGTTGTCTTGGCATGCGGCGCGACGGCTGACAATCTATGTCAGTGGAACTGTTCCTATAAGGAATCAGATTGCTGACTATCCGAACAACCTCGACGTAATATGGTAACGAATGACGCCTCACACAAAAAGGGAGGAAAAGTTGGGACGAAAGGCTGAAAGAAGGCGAAAGGCTCCGCACCCTCTAACGTGTAGGGGTTTGTCGAGATGACGGAGCAAAGAAGGTGAAGTGGTTGAGATTATTTTTCCAGTGATGAAGGAAGAAAGAGTCAAACAAAGCGAAGGACGAGGAAGGAGGAATTCGACAGTAAAAAGGAAAAAAAAGGAGAGATCAATCAAGGGAAGGGATGGATGGTACAATTTAGGTACTATGTACCGTACATTAAAGGTGAGAGAGAACGCTTGGGAAGGCTTGGAAGAGAAACAACGCCAGACAAGCCAGAGAAGCCAGACAACCTTGGAAAGGTTGACAGGGGTATCGCTTCCGTACTACAAGCGGAAGCTAGTAGGAGGGAATACCGCAGCGCATGTAGCAGGTACGCGAGTGCTAAATGGTCACAATGTAACGGGCGCGGGCGATTAGGGGTTTGATAAATTGGGGGTGCAGGGATTGGTATTAGATCCGTGGTCGGACAAGGGGGTACATTCGATACCCACTGAACCCACTGCACAATCCACTACATCCACTGCACACACAGGCGGGCACGATTAAACTGCTAGGGTAGGTGCTAGGTAGTTACTGGGGTACAGTGTATGCGTGCGCAAAGTAGTATGCGGTACTTTCTCTTCGTGGTATAACCCTGGAGGGGGCAAACCGGAAACTGCAATGACAAGGAGAGATCAAGGAGAGAGCGAGCTTTGAAAGGCCAGGAAAAGAGAATAAGGAAGAGGGAGCGGGACAGGCTAAGGACCAATGAGGTTATGAACTTCCCAGAAGAGTAAAGAGGCAGCTGAGACTATGCAAATCTAAAGTAATGCGTTCCAATGAGTTGATTGTTTTTTTTTTCATAGTCGCTAAAGTTGTTAAAGTTGCTAAATTCATCTTTTTTCAATGTCCAGACTAAAGCTACTACAATGCATAGTTTTATTACATACGCCGTCGACGATGTTACTAGGTATAATACAGGTTTAGTTGGCGGGCGTATTCCTTCATTGGGTCATTGTATCATTGTATAAATGAGTTATTCGATGGTATCATTCTATCATTGTCATTGGGATTGTGCTTAATTGGTTTGACACGCGTAGATTGCATAGGAGCAGAGCAAGCAACGCTACGCCTCGACGTGATTAACATGATTTAACAGTGGTTGTGGTTAGGGTGTTCTGGGTCATAGGCCTTTAACTTGCAACAGCCCTGGAGGTTCTCGGTCGGGTGCTTCAGTGCTTTTCTTTACAGGCTGTATTGGATGCACTATGTCGATCCAACCTTTTCAACCCGCGAGTCAATGTCAATTGCTCTGTCCTGTGGCTAAACAACAAGTAATGCCAATACCGAGTAATGCAAGTCAACTCAGGAAAACGCCGTATTGGCTGCTGATGGATGTTGATTATTTACTGTAAATACGTAAATACGGGAAGTGCTGCATAGCACTAGGTAACGAGATCGATGACCGAATAGTGGCTTGGGACATTGGACAGTGTTCGAGTTCTTGATTTCTGGATCATGCGGGAGTTGAAGGATGTACCTTGGAAACTAGGCGTGTGTAAGGCGTGCTTGAATTCCACATTGGTACATTCATATGCTGTACGCGGGTGTATGCATATCCAGATCGGACTGCATTGGCTGCATTTTGGCGGATAATACCGTAACTCTACTGTCTGTTTTTACTATGTACACACATCTGGACTTGGGAACCGGCAGAGACTTACAAAAACTGACAGATTCCTCACTCATGATGATAGTAAAAACTGACCAACTAGCTGACCAGAGTGACTAAAGTGACCAAAAAGTGATCATAATGGAGGGGTGGGTTACTCAGGCTGATTTGAGAGAAATGCCGTCATCGTCATCTTTCCCTGGTAGGATTGTACGGTTCCCCGATAATATGTACGAATTATGAGCGTGGCTGGCGGTACCTGTGGCGATCTTTGCGCCATGGGTTGCCATAGGTTGCCATGGGTTGCCATAGGTTGCCATGGGTTGCCATAGGTTGCCATGGGTTGCCATAGGTTGCCATGGGTTGCCATAGGTTGCCATGGGTTGCCTGTACGATTGTCCTGAATTCCAACACGAAGGGAAGAATTATGAACTAGTTTCTCAATTTAGAAGCATCAGCATAACTGGCTGACCAAAAAATATGAGAAAAGCAACAAATATACGTCACTATGGCAAGTTGCCGCGACCCCCGTGTGTAAGCTAGTACATACAACTAGTAGCATACATAGCACGCTACAATCCTGTTACTCATGTTACCTGCAGACTGGTGTGTGAGTAGTAGAAGAACTGTTTACGGCTATGTATTTTCTATATGTAGACTTTGGACTTTGTATCCCGTCCCTCGCTACCACATGTTTGCTCTCAGATGCGGGATGCGGGAAGCTTGTCTAGAACTATTTGAGAAAAAAGGTTACGCGTACCTTATTTCTTCCGAGTTTTTTAATAGAACATTAGACGAATCTACAAGAGGTTGGAAAGGTCCAGATACGAGCTTAAAAAAGAAAAGGAAGAAAAAGCTTCTTTTCATCGCATATGAAGCCTCTTTTCTAGATTCTATGGATTCGACGAGATTCAATTCCAGACCTCAAACAATATATTAAATCCTTATCTTTTCAAACTTGTAGCGAAGCACTGAAGCACTCTAAAAACACTCTGCAGACTCTGGCACTTAATCAATTTCGATCTCGAACTAGCCCTGTCGGGTATCCCTAGATGGGCTTGCCGTACTGAAGATCATTACGTCGTTTGTCTCTACAGCTTCCAACCCGCCAGCCCGCTCGCCCCCCTTAACCACCTTTAGGGGAAAGCATTCGTAAGCTGTGGGGCCTTCGTTTCGAATGTCTCGCGCGGCGTCCTCTAGTTCGGCCAGATTTCTTTGATTACATCAATTCACTTGACCACCTTTATTTTTTATTGCTCTATTCTACTACCGACGATATTTTTGTCTTGGGTCAGAGATGCATCTTACGTATCAACGTATAAACATTGGACTCCCGGTATCATCGAAGAAGGGTTTGTCAACGTTTTCAATCGCGAACCTCACGATAACTCACACAGGGGTTGCACTCGAAATGGAGAAGTGTTACTTTCTCGATTGAGACGGTCCTATCTCCGATACTGCGGGATCCTACAAGGTAACCCGCTTTTAGACCCGATTTTAGAAAATTAAGAAATGAAAGATGAAATGCCAACTTTTTTCTTATTCGCCATCGAGGTGGCACTGCCGCAGATCAGGGGGTCAATTCCGTCAACCAGTCCACAATCGCAGCGCCCACGAATTCCAAGATTACAACGATGACGATAGGACGAGTAGGGACGGGCTGACGAATGAACCGTTCTCATGTGTTTCTGGCTTAGAGCGTGTCATCGCGAAATTTATCGTCTACTATGCTACCGCTTTGTAAAAACTTCTAGAGCTTCTAGAAGAGCCCCGGCTTCATTACTCAATATCGACAAAGCTTATTCCCATTCCTATATACAACTTCAAGTATATATGTTGGTGTAGAGAAGTAGCAGTTCGAAATGTGCCGCTTTTCCAGAGCTCCCCAGGTCTGCCAGGGCCCTATGTCCCGGTAGTGATTAAAATGCCTTGGCATCGGCAGCTCATCGAATTTCTATGGAGGAATCTTCCAAGCCTAAACCCGTCGCAATGTGCCTAATAGATGGCTCAATTGCCGATGAGCCCTTGCGATTGGTTAGTATTGACAAACCTCACAATTCTGTACAATGTACGCATCCAGCCGCCGTGAAATGTGCCTTGTGTGCTCTCCCAAACATCGTTGCAGTTCTTCTTTTTCTTTCGCAACCAGCACGGAAGGGATTTAAACCACGAATAGGCAACGTGCCAGTTCGTCAAGATAAGCATAAGCGTGTGGTGGATTCGGCTAAGAAGTTACTATTGGAATTATTATTAGACCAGCCTCGATCTGACCTTACATAGTCGAACCTGGAACCGTCCCAAAAGGGGCGCCATCCAGCGTTTGCAAAAAATTAAGCTTCTGACAGAGGACAAGTGTGATGTTGGTCCTGACGCACAGGATGCTACCACAAGTCTGGTACTCTTCCGAATTCGCGATTGGTGCGAGCTTACACTACCACTCGATCGCTCCGGCATCGAACGTAGGACGATTTGGACCACATCAAGGTCGCAGGTAGCCTTAGACTTGACCTGCCCTTTTACGCTGAGAACTTGTGAACACTTGTGCTACACTGACCTTCCAGTTGTGTTGACGGTTTGGAGATCCCCACGATATCACCGAGTACCTAACGGTATGTAGTGCGGTAGGAGACGCGGAGACGCTACTCTCGGTCTTGTCACCGAGAATGTTGGTAGGTAGGTAAGAATTGGTTGGCTTATCTCAACGTACCTCAACGAAAAGCAACCATGCAAATCGGGCAGATGCAAATGCATTCACACCTCGCGCAAAATCCGGTGGCATCCATCAATCAGAGACGGAGCCTCAGGCACCGCTTCGCAGCTGTAGTGCCCGTAAGTAGTGCCTCTGCAAACATGTAGGATCGCCAATTCCGCCCCAAGTGCATCTCAGGGGGAACGCTACTATTGGATTTGACTACTTGTCAACCGCCGACCGGGCTACTCAATGCTAACTCAATGGGCTCTTTAGCATGTGTTTTGCGCTCACATGGTAGGCGGCTGAACGCTCAAAAGACTTAAAAGATCTACAACAACCCCCGTAAGCAATAGCGCCGCGGCTGTGCAGACGCCCTCTGACTGGTCGGCAACACCACCAAGAGCCTGAATGTGAAACACGGAGGGGGTTTACTAACTAGGACCGACTCGGTGGGTTGAGGACGGGTCGATCTCTGATCCAACATCAGCAATAAAGTAATAGCATCGTCGATCGGTCAGGCTCTCCTCACCCTAATAAGAAGGCCATCACAAGATTGATAAAGTGTCCTCTCCGCCGTTGATCATAACACAAGTTGCAGGAACAATTCGGTCTCTTGTCCGGTTCAATCCACATTCCCCCACGACGGAGGACGGAGCTGTGAACTCCATCCATACAGCCATAGTTCGAAAGGAAGCGGTCACGATTTGCAACCACGAGGATCCCCGCCCACGCTCGGTAGCTTTTCTTCCAAAACCCTATTATCGTTGGTTGATATCTCTATAGCCAAGATCTATCATGCCACTTGCGCTGCGAGACACCTGGTTGGTAGCACGCAGATCGTCTAGCAGTTATATCCATGTACTTGTACTTCGACAGCTCGACGTTTACTGTAATGTCTTAATCCTCGTCCGACTTGTGACTCCGTGACTAGATAGAACCATCGGGGATATGGATATCGCTTATTCACTCAACATGCTACACCTTCTACCCCGGATATTTCGTACTTACTTAGTAGTGTAACAGGACAATAAACCAGGCTAGACATGTTCCACGTGTTCGGGAGAACACATGTACTTGAAACTGGTCGAGCTGTTTATTCTCCGCCAACCCGACGACGGTTCTTGGTGAACTATCTCTGACGTAGCGCAAGATGTTCGTTGCAGTTGGCAAAAAACCGCCGTCCAGTTAGCCTCAGCCTGTCTCGCTACCGACCTGATCCTTAGGTAGCCTGTTACGATTTCCGAGTTCGTCTCTGGGGCATGTTGCCAAGCGACTACTATTGCTCAAATTGAACACCTAAGACATACTTTCACCGCAACTTTGAAACATAAACCACGGTTTACAACACAGTTGAATCTAGAATGATGCTCTTTATGTCATCTATAAATATCAAATCCTTTTCCACGTTTTGTTTGTTTCGTGATGGTGTTTCGCAACTCATGCAGATAGTAAGGCTAGTGTCAGAGGAAAATAGTGGAGGCGACCTAAACCTGGCGGCGATCCACCTAGGAGGCTCTTACTGTGACGGCAAAGAGAAAACGGAGTTAATCATCTTATAATCATGCTATATTCTATACTTCAAACCAAACAAAGGGTACCATATTCATCAACGTCTGGTTAGCCGCTAAAGAGACGTGTCGCTAAAATTCAAGTATCGAACATATGCAAGAGCCCTAATACAGGCTCAGATTCGAACATGGAATGATGCATACAGTCGGGACGTTATGTGCTCGCTAACTGCCGTCAATTTCACCGAAAATAGTAGATATACCTGAGATAATTCGTCTAAGGTACCTAGCAAGTAATTAGCAATCATGTAAGTTATTACCTACGCAGTAGGTACGTAGTAGGTAGTACCTAGCCGATGACTTCATGGATTCTCGTCAAGTCTTTCCTCGCCTAGGTAGGTAGGTAATGACTAATTATACAATCAAAGGTAGTGAAAATAAGGCTTCAGACTAACCTAAGCCCACTCTAAAGACTATAATATCAAGATACGCGAAAGTGGAAAGTCGCTAAAGCGAGCAAACTTCCTCGGCTACGGATGACGACGTAGTCGAAATACTTCCCCGTTCCTAGTAGCAAACTCGGTTATCCACGTGTTGGGTATCGTATCTGATTACCTGATATGTCGCGCAGTACCTATAATTCTAAGTTTACACGGTTTATCGAGTCAAGGTAGTTTCCGGCAGGTGGTGTGATGTTGCTGGTTACGGCTACGCTGTTTACCTGCAGATACCCAACAATGCTCAAATCCCTAAGATAAGGTTCGATGATACTTCAGTGTTTGATAGTTATTGAGCCAGTCGATGTAGTAAACTGTATATGGAAGTACTATCGACATCAAGCACAACTTACAATCTGATGAGTCTAGAAGCGCGTAGTCTTTGTCATAGTCAGTGCTACAGTCGTATAGCAATCGAAGTGTTTCAAAAGCCTAGTACCTTCTTACTAATAGATATGATTATCAGCTCTATTGCTACTTTAAGGTTGCTATTTCACTCATATTACCATTGGTTGGAGTTCCCAAGGGATCTGTGGCACCTGTCAACCGAACAGGAGGCTACCTATCTGCCGGGAATTCTAGAACATGGTCGAGACCGAAAACGAGCATATAGAGAACGCGGTGTAGGCCCACGACACTAGCAATCTGTGCGTGCAGTTTATCAAGTCGTTTTGGTGCCATGCGGTTATCCCTAGAGATATTAAAAATCAAGCTCCAGTCTAACTTGCATGATAGTAACTGCGTCCCTGGCATAACCCACAACCCATTCGACAGTCAAGATGTCCGTAGACGAATAATCTTGAATCTTGAAAGAAAGGGGGCTGAATAAATCTTTCAAAGGGATAAGAAATCGATGATAGGGATGCACTAAATGGAACTTGGGCGATTTCGCTGCCGAAATCCCTTCGGCAGTGCAGATATAGCTGCCTTTATCTAGCTAACCTTGAAATGATGGACTCTTTGTTAGGTTGTCAGCCAATAGGCTTCAACAAGACGTAAATGACGGATTGCTTATACAGGCATATGGGACGACGCCACGAATCGGTATGGATTCTTTTAATTGATAGGCACTTATTCTATCGTCTCAAGGTGCCAAGAGACGGTTCCCCAAGATTCCGGGAGGCTGTGAGTATAAATAAACAAAAAGATGGGGTAAATCTCCGGGTGCATGCGATCTAGAGGCCGCCCTCCGCGCAGGCGGAGGCTGTGCGGAGGACCGGCGAATCAGAGATCGCGATGGCGCTCCCAATTTCTATTTCCGGATATCCCTTCCCGGTGTACTTGAGATCCGATCTTAGGCGCTCGGAGATAAAATATTAACATAGGGTTTGGGGGCCGTAAGCTGCTTTTTGTTTCGAAACAACCGCCGACTGGCTGCTCCTCTCGCTGCCAGCCAGCGAGCCTGTCAACATACCTAACCCATATGATAATAATAGTCTTGCGAGACACAGCTCTCCAATCGCCACGCTTAGCTACTGTAGTCAAAAAGTCACTCGGCTTTCTTTGTGGTAGACCACGGGTAGAGACCATCCGGAGGATCAGCTCGCATTTGACTGAGCCTATCCAGATCAACAACAAAGCTTTGCTAGCTAGAATGCATGTATACTGAGCTGTCAACGCCGATGAGCCTCACTAATGTGACACAAACTTCAAAAATAGATGAATTAGCTACCTAGGTAGGTAAACTAGGTACACTTGCCAACGCGCAGCCACCATGTGACCTGGTTCTCGGGCATCTAGAGTAGACATGTGTGAATTCACTTGACAACACAGATCTATATATAATATGATTAGGCAAGGGACAATGTTCGGAAGTTTCGATTCATCTCATCTTGATTCGGTTCATCTTCTTGTAGATATATATAAGATCGAAATACTACCCTAGATTGAGGAAACATCAAGCAACTCACGAGGCTACTCAGAATAGATATCCCCTTCTTTAAACATCATCCACTCTGCCCCTTTCTACAAGATGAAGACCACTTCATTATTATCCTCCTTCTCTCTCACCCTGCTCCTAGGGGCTATCAGCCCGATCAACGCAGTGGTCTTACCTCGTGACGATGCCTCCACCATAGCCAACTTCGGCCGAATAGGCATCTGCATGTCGTACTTCACGAACGGGCCCTTAGACAAGGAGCTCGCTCCGTGCAAGACATGGTGTCCTACCCAAAACCCGAACCAAGACCCCAACTCCGTCGGAGTATGTCGCCATCCCTTCCCCTTCTCACATTCGAAATGAGCTAACCATAGATTCCTACATATAGTGCATGAGCCCCGGCGTACCAGCAGACCAAATCGACCCCAGCGTCGTCCAAAAAGACGACGACGGCAACCTCTGGACGGCCGGGACCTGCGTGTGCAGCCTACCGGTCGCGAACGCGCTCCTGGACATCGTGATCCAGGCACTCGCGGAGCTCGACGACGTGATCTGCGCGGTGATGCTCAGCGCCGTGCTGACGCTCGTCACGGAAGGGCTCGAGCACGTGCCCCTGGGCAACTCGGTCGACGCCGTCAAGAAAGCCGTGCGAGGCGCCAAGACGTTCGCCGAGAACGACCTCGACTCCAAGTCCTTCTTCGACGACTACATCGGCGCCGCGTGCATGATCTCGAACTTCGATTTCAACCTGGATGATATCTTTAATGGCTTGAATGGGCAGCCGGACTCCCTTGGCACGAGCGGTGGCTGCTTCAAGCCCGGTGGTCAGTGCTAAGGTGTGTCTACGATGTTTTAGACGTGTTGGCTCAAGCCCGTGGATCTAAATAAATTGGTGAGGTCTGGCAATGGTGCATTAGTGGAGTATGGTACGGGGTAACTGGCGGTGCATAAGTGGTAGGGGCATATGGGACATGGCATTTGGCATCGGGTTTAGTGATGTTGGTTACCTACACACATTCATTACATGTATATGTTTGATACAAATGTGTTGCGAGAACGTTGGAATGATAACGAAGCTTTTTTTAGATCATCCCTGCTGTTGTAGTGATGATTTAAGGGGTTGTTCCCGACCAACAACAGACGTACCCATTATTCTATTCATCACACCTATCTAGGGAGTATCTTATATGAAACAGAAGATACAGCCAAGCATTATGGGAATTGAATGTATTATGCTCAACTCCTTAAGCTAAGAAGAGTATGAAGATAATTAGAGCTGCTATTAAAGGGCTATGTAGTACCAAGATGCCTGAGAGTTAATAGAGACAACCACCTAAACTTTTGCCAGTACCATGCATCACATCTTCGAGGGAGAATACTAAACGTAGACCCTCTTAACCTTCACAAGCTGGCAGCTCGGGTTCTGCGGCTCCTTGTCGCCCAACACGTACTGCAGCGCCGTGTATCCATAGCCCTGCCAGTACGTAACACAGATAGCCCAGCGGTCGGTCAAGTACTCGATATCATTGTCAAACGGCTTCGGGGGGACAACCGCATCATTCGTGTTCGCGCCCACAGCCAATAATCCATCATCCGTGAAGGCTACCGGAGACGCGTTGTCGGCAGTGGGCCAGATCAGCGGGAAGGCCAGGTTCGACGCCGCGTTGTAGAAGAACTGCATCGCGGTGTTCGAGGTGAAGGGAGGAGAACCGCCGGTGAATGTCCAGGTGATTAGACCGGAGGGTAGGAAACCGGGAGTCGTGGGGGCTTGCGCGGAGCCGTTGAAGAAGAAGGTTTGGAATTCGGGGGTCGAGACGGAGGTGTCGAGGCAGAGGGATTCGACGGCTGCTCCTGAGTGACAAGCTGCGAGCTTCTGTCCGTTCAAGGTGGCGTTGGAGCTCTCGAGGACGAGGTTGAAGGGCGCGGATTGGTTAGGGTAGTTGCTTTGAGCTGCAGCGAGGCCGAAGGCCGTTGCGAGGGTGAAGAGAAGCCGGGCCATGGTTGCTGTAGCTAGGTTCGATAGTTGCTAGAAGGCTTCGATGTGTTATTTCCCTTGCTGGATTGTCTAAGGTTGCTATAAATTTGAAGATATCGTGATGGGAAACATAGTCTTTATACTGATGGTTTCTCCAGCCTGTTGTTGACCGGAGTCCGTTTCCGCGTCCTCCTCTTACCACTACCTCGGACCTCACCCAGCTGCAATACAATAATTAGAATACGAGATTCCAAGGCGTCATTCTACATAGAAAGATTGGGCGGGCGTTAGTGCTATTGGTCATTTGACCGTGCAAAGCATGCCCTTTTGGGACTCATGCTGCGTTCTGCGCTGCATACAACCCCCCTATCTGGCAATTCAAATAGCCTCAATATTCCTAAGCAACGTACAAAAAGCCTATCGATGATTAATACGAGGTATATCATAAGATTCGAGTCTCTTTTAGAATTCTCTTTTTTCTTTGCAATTGTTATATTGATATTCAATACGAGGATGCTGACGCTGGCAGTTTGTCTGACCTGCCGTCCTTCAATACCCAGGTAGGTAGGTAAGTAAGTAACAAAGAGTCCCGTTCTTAGGAAGTATTAACATTGCCGGAGAATTTATTCCCCTAGTTATAATAGGCTACATAGGTAGCTAAGCAATTTTCCTATAGGTAATTTGTCGCATAATCACTTAGGTAACTATAATGTGGTATCTACTAACAATCTAAAGCCTAGAGAGGAATCGCAACGCAACATGAAAAGATGCCATGGCCGAAAAGCTAGGGCTTAAGCAAAAGAACAATATATAGGAAATAACCTCCAAACTTCGTGACTTCGTTGCTTGTTCTGCTGATGATCAGAGATACAAAGCTTCATCGTTTCCGCCCTCATTTCTCCACCCCAAACAGTGCGCCCAATGTCAAGATCTTACGCAACGTCTTTGCATTTAACAAACTTCCATCCACGGAAGTTAATATTGTTGAAAGATTGGTCGATGAATGAATCCCTCGGCAAATGCCCTGTCGGTCGTTGCGGAGGGTTTGGCGGAACACCTTGGGGACAGATTTTAGAAGCCCACGTCATTCCGGCAGACGTCTCGAACCAAGCCTTATGAACCTTCCCGCTAGAAATACCAGTATTCACCCAAAGTAGGGCCTGTGGGCTGCTGAGAAACCACATACCCTCGGTGTCGAGCCATTGTAACCCTTGCTGGGTTTCGAGCCACGGGAACCCGAGATCTGACGCCAGCCACCACCAACCAGATTCCGACGCGAGGAACTCGGAGCCGTTAGAACCGAGCCACTTGTGTCCTTCTTCTGTCGCTAACCATTTCGATATCGTATTCGTTTCTCCATGATGGGAATATGAAAGCCATTGTCTGCCATCCGGAGACTCCAGCCAAGCATATTGTCTCTCGCGCCTGCTGACTACAGCCCTCGACCAAGCCTTCGTAATACGTGCCATCATATAGCTTTCGGACCTCGATAAATCCCCTCCGTCCGGACACGTTAACTTAGTTTCATCAATTTCCTCATCGATCTCTTCGTCAACATTTTCGACCTGGTAAGTTCTGACAACTACCAATTTCTCGGGTGGGACCTCCTTTCGGAAGTCGCGGAGTAGGATCACAAAATCCTCGACATGCGAACCTTTGGCTAACATAAAGTCGGAACCCTCTCCTCCTTCCGTTCCTCGCTGAATGCAATAGAATAACCTTTCCACCCTAAAAACGACAGTTCGGATCTCGGCCACATTGAAGGGCAGAGGTTCTGTAAGGAGGTGGAAGTTCATGGGTACTCTCCCATTAAAGAATATCCAATCAGTCGATACTCTTACTGGAGGAGCTGTCCTCCTGTCCCTTGACATCGAAGTGCGTTTGGATAAGGGTCCTCCACGTTTCGGAGAGTTCACGGTGGGAGAGCTATTGTTGAGTTGGTCGAATTGGTCGCTCCGACTTAAGCCTTGTCGAAGAATGGGCGATTGGTACCATTCTCTATTGACATATATCTCTTGACTACCTCCCTCAATTCCGACTAGTTGTCTTTTTTGGTATATTAAATTGACCCAGCTTGGCGATGCTTGGACCATCTTGAAGATATTCTGCCTGACGTTGCTGGGCAGATCATTGAAGACGAAACTACTAGTGTCTTGAATTGGCAGACTCGTTCTCCGGACGGCTTTCTCTATCTTGGCCATCGCTTCCGTAAAATATTGCATGCTTTTGCTTTTCTTGTGCTTTGGCTCACCGAACCGCTGCCTGACTTGATCGGCGGTAAGCATCGGGTTTCCAATTCCTACACCTATACGCGACATATTGTCGGTGTGGAGCGGAACAGCGCGCAATTAAGCTTCTTGAGATAAATAATAGGTATTTGGTATGAAAAGTACGATAATAGTGTTTGGAAAATGAGATGATGGTGGCAGCGATTAGTTTCATGTGGCTGGTAGGGTTGTCCTTTGGGAAAGAGGAAAATATTATATACTATTGCCAATAAATGTCCTAAACTACAGATCATGACTTGTAAGTTTTAGGTCTGCCGTGAATATCAAATGATAACCGCTCTTCTGTAGTTCGGGATGAATGATTTGCATAAATGGAACCATCCTATGTGGGGATAACCACGAATCACATATGAATAGACTTTGCGTTGAATTACGTAGTGATAATTTATGCCCAGTCACTTTTCAAACATGTCGCTGGCAATGAGGATTTTAGAAAATCCACGAATGCCAACCCGAGGTGAGACGTCTATAAATCGGACGAAAGGGGTTTGGTTTGCGATTGTGTGAAGAATACAGGTTGCCGTCTTGTTGTAAATTGCTAGTCATATCATTACGAGTACATCATACACCGCCGAAACATGAAAATTGAATCACCGATTAAATAACGAGCCCGAGAGAATTGCAGCCGCGAGGCTGGCAGAATAATCTCATCTTCTGCTAAAGCAAGGTTGCTATGCGATGCTGAAATCATGCAACATGTACGCCTTCTTCTATTCGCAGAGTGCGTTACAAGAATAGAAGCCCAAAATACAAGTACTGGGGTATACCCTCCTCAAGCTAACGCCGTAGCCGCAACCGCAGCCATATTTCCGAATTCCTCATTGTAATAGTTGTCATCGCGTCATGGTAGCCTTCCGAATCGAATAAATATACTGTCGTCACCAATAGATGGATCCCCAGCAGCCCACCTGCCCCCCACCGGGCGTCATTGGATAAACCTCCCCAACCCCTCCTTAAAACCTGATATTGGCAACCCACTTGAAGCTCATGTTGATGCCTCTTCTCGCGCCTTGTTCAGATGACCTTTCCATAATTCATTAATTCCCCCAAGGGACTTAGGCACTGCCCACGAACTGTTCATCCCTACCCATTTTTAGCAAACCACACGAATACCCGCGTGACCATGTCCGGAAGTTAAAGGGCATCATCTCATCGAACCACGCCAACCCTGCTTTCCTCTAAATGTCTGCGCTTCACCAGCAAGTTGTCCGCGAAGTCGGATGATTCACGATCTTCAGAGAAACTGACGTTCATGACATCGGAAAGGATCTTTCTCTTGCGCATCGAGGACTCCAGCACGCGAGGAGCAGGAGAAGGCGACTTCTTACGTTGGCTGTAGTGCTCCTGCAAGGTGGCGAAAAAATCTTTCTCTAGATCGAGGTCAAGACTGCCGTTGCTTTCCTGGGACTCAGGAAATGGCTCAGGCTGATAGGTTTCAATATGGTCCATATCTATTTCGCCAACAATGCCTTGGCCGAGAGCTTGTCCCAGGCGTTCTTTGAGGCCTAAGATTGGCCAGACCGGCACTCTCTGGTATTGAATAGTGAACTTCGCGTCCCCTCGCGGTGCCTTGCTGGGGTCATTGAACATGCTTAGAAAAGCAGCTGGTACGATGCTTTTATAGACAATGAGTGAAGAATCCTCTTCGGAAATCGACAAGACGCGAAGTTCAACATCCTTCGGCTCGAAACCATGTCCTGTGTAGATATTTGTGTACACGTGACGCTGAGCCATTGCTAGCATTGTGGCAAGAATGTACTGGTCCTCGTCCGGGTTCTTGGGAAATAGTTTTGCCGTACGAAGCTCGTGCAAGCGGTGAATGGGGACGTTCAGCGATCCATTCGGCAATGGACGGGCCCGAAAACAACTCTTTCTAGCGAAATTGAGAGTTTTTCGATCGACAAATGCCAGTACCGGCGCATGCATCGGAGTTTGAGAGGCCGGAGTTTCCCGAAGGCTTGAGCTGCAGGTGGTGATGGAATCAAACGAAGACGATTCTTCCGATTTCTTCCACGCGGCTTGGCAACGCAGACTGCCTAGAAAACGACCGCGTCCACATCGGATATTGAGGTCCGAGTTCACCGGAGATAAATGTTCAGGGTATAATAATGTTAACAGGTTTTGGATTGATCGGTCTGTTGCTTGTTGGGTTTGAAGCGGATCCATCAAATTATTGAGGGTTCTCCCAATAAACATTACTAGGTCAGATGTTCGAGGTTGTGATTGAGACGATTGCGGTGTTGGTGTAGGCGTAGTTTGTGAGGGCTGCGGTGCAAACCGACAACCAAGCACTTGGGTGTGCAGATCCGTCCAGCCAAGCGGCGAGATGTAGAGGGATTTGGTTGCATGGTCGTGAAGGATGTCGTAAAGAGACCCGACTTCAGGAGATATTATTTTGCGGATGCGCCGCTTGCGTTTTATCTTGGTCTCTGACCACCCCATGCTCTTCGGGGTGCTCGACGACATGATAGTTGGGTACTGATGATTTGTTGTGAACTAGGAACTAATATGTTAGATTGGTAAACAGAGAGTTACGATAGATACTTGATAGATAAACAGCGGGAGAGGGGTATCTATAGCTATCTATGTACATGTAGGTAGCTGGAGCTTGGAGGTACTTACCTGGTTTACCTGGTTAATCCATGGATTAGATGGGTTGAGATGTGCGTTGTGGCTGCTGCAAGGTGCCGATAAACCTTAGAACTTGGCAGGAATACGATGCGACGAGTTATGCGACAATGCAAACACGATGCGCCACCAAATTCTAATTTGGATATGAATTACCGGCTCTAAACCGGTTTAGGAACTGAAAATACTTTGCAGAGATGAATGAAAGTTGAATAGTTTTTGACCTTCAACCCAGATAGATATCTAGATATGCGAGTATTTGAAGAGTGATGGGGAAATATGCGACAGTTGTGATACTAGTGTGGGCGGTTAAAGGAATGATGGGAATGGATGAAAGCGATTTGCAATTTACAGCTTTAGAGACGCGACGCGAGAGGGGCTTAAGCTCTTTAGCTGCAAACAAAACGTGGGCTGCCCTTTCAATTTGAATGCGGCCAGCTTCGCGGTCTCGCGAATTCACCTGACCTTGTGCGCTCCTCAATCAGGTTAGGGCTAGGCTCCAACCCGTTGTACCTTCCTTGTATCCCGATGCGGATCCCTCCCGATACGTCATGCATCCAATCAGAGCTTGTACTTTTAAACTATGTGACAACTCACTTCCAAGACAAACTTCTCAATAGAGTGGATGCAAGTCATCGCTAACCGAATTCCGATTGGCGTGGATGTCATCTATCTTTAGCAAGGTTACACCGTTAGCGGCAATTAAATGAGCAGTCTCACACTGTACGGAGTATCTTGGTCAGCTTGACGTGTACAATTATCCATGTATCTTTTTATTATGTAATAATAGTGCATTATGCCGACATTCACCCGATTCACCAGTGGAAGGTGACGTCTCAGGTCTCAATGTACTCACTAACAATTTAGAGACGTCAGCCTCAGTTACGTGGGTACCTGCACGCCTGAGCCTCGCGAGCCCCTCTAGAGATCCAGCCAAAAGCGAGCCGTACTTCTAGGCTCTCCATCACTAAACTCCTTGCAACCGCTGAATTGTCGAGCTATCACCGACTCTTCTCGGTGTATCCTTGACAAGATGCCGGTACGTGTATATCCTATAACCGCCATTAGCGATGCATCTCTACTCCTGAGATATTCGTACTATCCAATGCCTCAAAGCTCTTAAGCTAGGTTGCTAACAGAAGCCCCAACACAGGCCTACAACTCCATGTTCAACAACGACCCCAACATCCCGCGTCTCGTCGGAAACTTTCCTCTCCTCCCCCTGCGCACCAAGACCCGCGGCCCAGCCTACGTTCTCCCGCAGCCCAACCCTCCTCTGCCCGCGAACGAGAGCCCGGACCCAGACGCGGAGTCCTATGACGTGCTAGACGAGGTTCTCTCGCTCTTCCGCGCCAACACCTTCTTCCGCAACTTCGAGATCCAGGGCCCCGCCGACCGCCTCCTCATCTACGGCATCCTGTTCGTGAGCGAGTGTCTCGGCAAGATCCGCCCCCAGCACACGCTGAGGGATGCTACGAAGGAGGTTTTGAACACCGCTCTGGATCTGAACTTCGCTATTCCCGGTGACCCGGCATTTCCCCTTAATCAGGTATGTTGCTATATTGTCGAGGACCTCGCTGTCTCTTGATATGGTACGGTCTAACTTAGTACGCAGATCTACGAGCCCCCACGAGACAGACAGGACGCCGAGCAACTACGGCAATATCTATCCCAGGTACGGCAAGAGCTTGCAGCACGGTTATTAGCTAGGGTCTACGATGAGGATGGAGACGGGAAGCCGAGCAAATGGTGGTTGAGTTTTACAAAGAGAAAGTTCATGGGCAAGGCCTTGTAAGAGGAAGACGATACCTCTATGTCCATATTATGAATAAGCGTACGGAAATATCACCTAAAACAAGAAGAGTGTTGAATTGATAAGGAATTTGAAAGCCGGTCGAGAGAAAATTGCATGTTTATGGGGGTATCTTTATCTATACCGTTCCTGCGCGGCCGAAGTGACCAGATCGGAGCCAACTATTGCTAGGGAGCTCATATATGTGGATGTCCTACAAAACAAGGCTCTAACGCCGATGAATGCAACTTTTTACTTCTATCGCCCATTTAACCCTCTATTCTTTTGTCGTCTCGTCCAGTTTCCTCTTTCTAGTACGAGCTTTGCCTCTAGCTTCCACCTTGCCTTCTGCAGGCTTGACTTTCCAAGCCGTGAAGACGTATCCTTCCGATCCACCCCTACTCGTCATCAGGGGATGCGTTCGTCCTGGAAGAACCTGCCATTTCCTAACCCGGCTTGTCTGTATAGAAGCTCCTAATACAAGAGACGGGTTTAGAGGGAATTCCTCATTTCCTGCCCAGTTCTCTAATTCTCCTGGAGTCTTGCCAACGATCTCCTCCGGCGGGGTTGCCACCCAAGCAGCACGGCGTGCTATACTATAACAATCAGCCAACGCAGTGAGGGGTTCAATAGATTGCGAATAAATAGCGATCGGTGCGCCGCCAGCAAGGAGCGGTACCGCATAACGCATGATTGAAATGGGGTCCATTGTGCTCGCGGTTACCAAGCCCGAGAATTCGCCCTTCCGTGTAGTATCGACAATGTGGCGGATCTTAGCCCAACGTCTACGCTTACGGTAATAAGTACCTCGGCGGTTAGTCTTCCACAAGCGAAGCACCTCGGGGGCGATATCCTCGATCTCGGCGGTGTATGTAGGATCTGACTCTGGCTCAATAAGTTGTAGCCACGAGATAGTCATTAAATGCGAGGCTAAGGGATGATCCTGCTTCTGTGAAGGATTTGTGACGTCGAAGCCGTATTCGCGTAGAAAAGATAGGTTTGGTTGCTGATTCGCATGAATGACAGTAAGGGTATTGGAATTTGCAAAAAGCGGTTTCGGGCTGTGTTCCCTTGGCTTGCTATCTCCATGAGAAGATCTTATCGCAATCTCAGGGGTCGGCTTCAATCCTGTGCTGTCCTCAGCATGAGTTGTCGCCTCTATATCGTAGCTGCTAGGTTCGTTGTTTTTGTCTGAAGGAATATTTCCTGTTTTCGTGACAGTATCTTGATTTGAGCATTCTCCTTGGGATAGTGTGGGTTCACTTTCGTTCTTCACAGCTTCATTTTCGTGTGGGTAGAGTATGCCCATGCGTTCTGCCATCGCCGCTACTAGGAGGCCGCCTGTATCATCAACGGCAAGCCAGCGACCAGAGGTACGTTCAGGAGCTTCTTGTTTGTCGACCGTATTTTCTCCATCCTCTTCGTTTTCGCGCCGGTCTTCTCCACCGAAGTGCACGTTACCCCAACATCCTACAAGCGCAATCATCTCATCCCTCATATCCAAGATCTTGCTCGAGTCCTTAACTTCCAATTGCCAATGGGTCAGCATAGGCACATCCATAGGTACTACGCAAAACCTCCTTATATACTTCTTCGTCTTGAGGATCTTATATTTGGCTAGGGAGTACTCGGTCTTCTGGTCGAGAGCCGTATGCGATATTAGCAATTTTGCGATTATATCTCTGCCTGCGTCGGTGCCATCTTTTTTGAGGGCTTCAATCTCCTCTACACTAAGTGTCTGTCGCGCCGAGGCATCGAGTTCCGCACGGTCGGTCTTAGCGACGACGGCCCCAGACTCGGGATCTACGAGCGAGTATTCTATACTTGTCGGTACCGCGTTCTCGGCATCATCATCGTTGTTGATTATTGGTGTGTCTCCCTCAGGAGAGCCAGCCGATGTAGTGGACGTTAAGATGTCGCTGTAAAGCTCGGAGGCGGGTACGATACGTAACCGATGAAAGTTCTCCCCCGGAAGTTTATCTTGTAGTTCGTAGGTGAGATGGAATGGTCGGTGTATTATTAGGTTACTCGGAAATGACCCGTATTTCCCTAAAGAAATAGTGCTATAGGACGATCGTTGTCAGTAAATGTGATTTTCTTCACGAGATACCTGGATAAAACCCACGTATCAGGAGTAACCTGTAGCACTCTAAGATTTCCAGAAGGAAGTTTAAGAGCAACCCAAGCGTTGGGTTGAACTAACGAGTGCATTGTGACTCTGGTCTTCGACTTGGCGGGATCAAAGCCGTCGAGGTTTGATATTGGGAGCAGAAAAATAGAAAAATAAGAAAAAAATCGAGATCGTACTAAAAGTTAATTGAATCTTGGGCTGCAGATTTGCAACTGCAACCCCCACTGTGGGGTCAGTCCACGTGGGGGAAGAGCGACCGGCATGAACCCCTGTACTCACTATAGATCGCTATAGATCGGGGTCGGTTTAGACAGTTGAGGTAGCTTCATTTTGCAATTTTTCAACATCTATTTGCATTTCGATAAACTGTAGGCTCATAAGTTCGTACGAGATTACTTCGAGACTTCGAGGATAATAGCCCACCTTATCTGAAACTTCACATTGCCTCTTCGGTTCTTCTCGTAAATTTTTATCTTCAATTTTATCGAATTAAAGCTTTTAATGATGGCAGACTGTTCCAAAAAAAAATAATTTCAATTTACACATTTGGAGGTATCAACTGCTAAAACTACACGAGACGCTAATTACATACGAAAAGGAGCAGATCCCTAGTCTATCCACCGTATAACAAAGAAAACCTTTAAAAGCATATGTGCTAGCGATTGACTGTTTCATAGTACAAGCAACGATCGTAGATGTTTCCAAACTTACTTCCTTCCATTCAGCTTGCTCTCATTTTGCTCCCGTCGAGCTAGTTCGCTGTTTGGCATTCTACCGAATTGCCATTCTGGCAGAGTGATACCAGTTTGGTCATGGATAGTCGACATAAGTGGGGGAAGCATTTGGTAGACCTAAGCAGATTTTCATATTAGCATGTATAATATTTCAGGGGGCTTACTGTTGCCAATACGACTTATTTTAAACAGGCGGACTTGGGTATGGACTTACATTTCTAAGGGTTGAGGCGCTGTCTTGGCCCTGACCGACAGCACCGGACGATCCTGCTTCAGAGCCTGTGTTCCAGACGCTGATCTTAGGTTGCATGCCGTTGACGGCGGCAGCGTTAGCCTTGGCAAGCTCGACATATGTTCCCTTCTCAATCATCACTATGATACAAATTAGTAATTTTTTTCTTAGTAGGTAATCTGACATCAGGAGCCACTTACTGTATTGTATTAGGCCAGACGGCCCGCCAAATGCTTCACTCATCTTAGCGTAAGCATTAGCCATGGCCACCATACCCTCAGCCTCCTTTAGCTTCTTCTGTAAGTTAGCCTCGGCGTTCTTAATCGCCGCATCACTCCAGGCTTCAGCATCCATCTTAGTCTTGTAGGCAGCTGCATCGGTATTCTTGGTAGTCTTGTTGTAATCAGCAGCAGCCTGCGTCTCCGCGTCGACTTTGGTTTTGTAGGCCTTGGCGCGTGCCTCAGCTTCTACCTCATATGCCTTCGCATCTGCGGCTTGTTGCTTGCTTTCACGTGCGATTGCTGCCTTCACGACGTCAATAGCACGAAGACGCTCGAGTTCGGCAGCTGCACGCTTGACTTGAACCTCTTTCTTTAGATCTTCATCCCTCGACTCAGTGGCGCGGGTCGCCTGGATTCTTGCGATCTCAACATCTCGGTTAAGAACCGTCTTTTGAGTTGCAAGATTGGCTTCAGCAGCTGCACGCTCAACATCTCGATCCGTCTTCTGAACAGCAGTTTCCGCATTACTTTATTAAAAGGAGTTAGAAGACACTTGGATTTAAAAGGGGGAATGTAGGGGTGAACTTACATCTTGGCAATCGATCGTTCTTGCTGGCCGTGTCGTTCTGCCTCACCAACATTACCGCGAAGTTGGGCTTCTGCGACATCGATACGAGCTTGGTTGGTGGCGCCCTCATGAGCCTTCTGGGAGAGGGATTGGAAGTAAGTAGAACCAACAGCATCCTTCAATTCCTTAACATTGGCGTTGTAAATCTTGAGACCGAATTGATCGAGCTCTCCTTGAATGTTACGGAAAATTCGGCGCTTGAATTCCTCCCGTTCAGTGAAAATTTCTTCCATAGTCATAGAAGAAACTAAAACTCGGGTTTCGCCCTCGATAATACCCTTCACGATGTTTTCGAGGTGTTGTGAGCCTTTCTTGTTGGCATTAGACTCGGCCAAGAGCATGGCATACTTCATTAAGGAATCCCCACGATCCTCGTCGTTGCTGTGATTATGTCCATGCTGATCTTGGGGACCTGCACTAGGCCTAGGGCCTTTCGCATTGGCTCCTCGGTTGTTGACATCTCTATTTTCAAGCTGTTAGTATCAGTGATGTGATACTCTAAGAGCAGAAATAACATACGGTCCGATGGTGAAGATGACAGGAAGTAGAAATTGGAGCTTCTCCTTTGTCATAGCTAGATAGAGAACTTAGATACCCATTTCTAAGATAATTGGTAGTTACAGTAAGTACCTTGAAGGTTCATAGCATAATCGTGAGGTTGAACCGAGAAGCGGTTGCATCTTTGGAAGGGCAGTACCCATGCGGCTTTGGTAATAAGAACATTCTTGATGTTCATGCCAGTAATGGCGAGGTACTCGTCGGGGGCAGCGATTTTGTACGACATTGTGATAGATGTTCTACCAAGTTGGATATAGCAAAGTCAAGAAAGGAGTGAATTTTGATATGGCCTCGTATATTTAATAGTTATATAGGAGATAGAAAACGAAGAGTCGATGGATAAGTATTGTGTAGTAATGAACAGTATATTTTGGAAAACCCGTAGAAAACTAGAATGATTAGATAGGTATATAAGTCAAATTAAATACACAGCACCCAAGACACCGGAGATATTATATACTATATATCCAATGTAGTGGTCGAGACAAGGTTGAAACTATTAGTGCTAAGAAGATTAGACGATCTTGTGATTAGGCGGTTAGAGTTAGCGAGAAGGCGAGGACTGCTTGTTAGGCGTATTGATCTCGCAGGGTCCTCCAGGACTGTCTTATTTAGGATACATTTCCTGAAGATGCCTATTAGTAAACTGGTAATGTGCCAGAACCCATCTTACCAAAACCCCGTATTCTGCCATATACGAAGAATGGGTGTCGTTGAATCACCACTGACGGCGGTTGACTTCCTAGAAGCTACCTTAGGGACTTAGCCTCCCTTAGTGATCGATAACCTGATGCTTAATCTTAATCTCCTGACCGAGGGGGGGTTGGTATTCACTAAGAGCGTAAGGCATACTGCAGTGTTACCCCAAGAGGCATTAGTTCCATGTGTCAAGGAACGGGAGCTCTACAGTCGGGCGAAGGTCATGAGGATGTTCGGATTGCTCAGGGTTTGGTTCCGTCCGATTTAATCGATGATCAGGGATCTGACGTGGACGTGTTACCCTTCCAAGTGGGGTCCACCGAGTCCTTTTTCTGGGAACTCCAAGACTGTTTTCGCTGTTTTCTGGAAGCTTTCTTCAACTTCTCCAGCAGTGACGACCCACTGAGTCCCTAGCTGAAGCTCAGCTTGCGGGAGCTATGTGTGGGGAATTCCCTTTGTGTGACCGGAGGCTGGACACTTCCCTAGCATCTTAACCTTTGAAACCCACTCTTCTTAAGCTCTAGAGCTCTTAGCTCTCTTAGCTTTGAGCTATATTTTCCCCAAGGCTAAACTTGCAGTCATCTCGAATTTTAGTCCCTTTCTATATCGCCAATTTATCAAACACGTGTTGGGATTACAATTCCCTGTGGCGAATACGACCCGAAACCTGTCAATATGTTCGCGGGAGCCCAGCGATTGTGGCTCGGATGATTGTGCCGTTTCCAGGTGGCTTTTCAAATTGAAGGATCGTTTTAATGTCTGGGCAGTATCTTCTCTCATCCTTCCGTCATCATCGTCAATCATGTTTTGTTCCTAATCATCCATCTGTGCCCGACTGCCCGGTCGATTCCGATTCTTGCACGGATCCCGCGATTCGTAGCCGGCTATTCCCCAATAATATTGTCCCCCGGAGTCCTACCAATATTTACGACCCCCGCATATGTGTTACCGATGTGCGTCAGTGAGTGCAAGGTCGCAGAGAAATGACTTGAAAGAGACACATGCATTTCGCGTTTATCATGCCCGACGCGGTCACATGAGCTTTCAAGATCTCGATTGACCAATTAACAAATAACGCACATGTTGCGGCGACAAACGGATTGATTCCAATTGACCACAGAAATCTCTATTCCATAACGGGGTCTCGGTCAAAGGATTCGTGGATTACCCGAGGGTGCCATCGTTTCTGGGCTTGCTGGGTTTGGATACCCTCTAAACATTTAACCTCCTTGGCTTTTAGTGGGATGGGGGGTTGCAAGGCTGATTTCACACACACCTTACACCTTGAATCTCTATCCAAATATCGGTATGTGCGGCTGATCTACGCTAGCCATCTCCTGACTTCAGGTGTCACTAGACGTCCGTACTTTTGGACGGATTTGTAATTGGGTTCTACAACCTTAACACATATGTAAACGTGGGCCGTTGTCCATGATCTCACTTTCCTTACTACACTACTGCCTACGCCATCTTATATAGGTAGGTACACCTTATCAGCCACAATAGAAACAGTCACGAGGTCTATCTCGTCTCAAATTAGAGTTTGATTTATTAATGTTAGGATTAGGTACTTCTTGGGGTCTAATTACTTTTAACTACTAGACCAAGGAACCTATTGGTTTCGAAGCTTGGACTTCGAGCGCAACCGTGTCTTTCTAGGCATGATACCTTCGAATGCACAGAATATTACCCGAGTACGAATATGCTCAGTATCCCCTAAACTGGTAGCATCAAAGAACTTGAGATCAAGATGGATGGGAAACTACCTCTAGACGAACCTCCTCCTTATACCACTCTTCCAACGGATCGTCCAATCTCAGACGAGTTCCAATTGAACTCGTTGACTTCTCATTTACAACACCATGTGTTGTCCCTCCCAGACCGTATCAGAGCGACGCAGCGAGTCCGGAAAGCTGAACAGACCATTAGCGACGCGTGTTTACTAGATCACATCGTCCCTATTGTCGAAGAGTTCCTAGCCGATTTAGGGGCTCGACATACTCCCGTCCCACTAGCTACTCTCACTTTAGTTCCAGATGTTGCGGTGCCTAAGAACGCAGTACTTAGTGGTCTAGAAGATATGAAACGCCGCGGGGAAATATGCCACGTTTCTAGGATATCTATGGACAGAGCCAGCAAGGACACTAAGCCTAGCTCTGGTGCTCCTCAAACTAAAGTTGTGAGTGAAGACCCGAGCTGGGCTTCGGGGCAGGAGTTCAGTGGTTGGGGGCGGTTTGGCGAACCGGAATTCTCAGTCGACGATACAGAGAGAAATAAGATGCTCTGGTGGCATGACGAGGAGATGACGCATCGCCTCGCAAGTTATCTACAACCGAAGGAGGAAAATAATGTACCCGTGGAGGAAAGGTCAGTAGTTCAGGTTGTAGTCGAACATAGAATACCAGCAAAGAAAGAGAAGAAAGGCTGGCTTTGGGGGAGACGCACGAGTGGCCAAAACCCCGCATCTGCAGTAACACCTACGGAAACCGAAGTCGAAGCGAAGAGGCCACAGGAAAAGCAGAAAGGGGCTAGAATGACGGTCGCCGCTCAGGAAGTCGCATTTCGTCAGGAGAACGAATTAGGAATATGGGAGAGTTTCCGTGGCTGGGGTATTGTGGTGGCTGTCAAGGTCAAGACTTGACGCTGATATATCATTATATTCATATAATGATTATCTTATCAGTTTGATCATTAGACGCGAGTAGAATAGGTGTATGCAGAGCTATCCTACTCGGTACCACCTGTTCTAGATGAGATGCAAACTGTGGGGGCCTCTTGAACATCTTGGATATTTCCTTATTGTGATGAATCTTTCATCGTAAACACGTACGTCGGCTTACTTATCTACTAGGAACTACTTCTCTCGAGATGAGAGAAAATCCCTTACTGAATATGTACGAAAAAATTAATCTTAAATTGAGAATTACAAACCTCCGGTAATTAAGAAAAGCTTCAGCAACAGAGTGTTATCATGGTATTAACAAAGGTAACGGTAACATTGCACCTGGCCGCCAAATTCTGATGATATCAACTCAGCGCCAAGAGCTGCATAGTCATCATGTGTCCATTTTGTTCAGCCTGCCGCTGCCATTCTTCTCTTTCACTCAAGATTATTTAAAACCTACCTAGCCATCGCTCTTGACAGCCTGATCCGACACCGCTTTTATATTCTCACAATCTCTGATCTATACACTCGTCTCAACTTAATTCCACTTTCGCATTGCCTATTCCTCATGTTGTATCTAAAATCAACACTACAGTCGGCTCGCGACGACTCGGGTGATAAAATTGTGAACCTGCAGACATTCTTCCTCTCATATCAGCGCTTGATTCATGAGATATTGGCAGCGCTTGGGATTGATTACGTTTATCGCGAACAACTACAGCAGATATTAGAAGAAAAGCTTGGTCCAGCTCTCACTGATTTTGTACGGCCAGTCTTGGTCATCGAGCACACTTTGAACATATTCATCCTACCATTCATAGCGGCAGATGCCCGTTTGCCAGTGCCATCCCAAGTACCCAACTTAGTGCCATATCTAGTAGAAGAACTAGCACAAGTTCTAGCAAAGACCGAAACCGAAGAAAGTATCCAGACCGCCGACAAGTTATTGGAGATGATTGATGAAGAATTTCGAAAGGCAGGGATCTCTCACAGCAAAACATTTACACAGGATCTTTACGATACGTTGGGCGCACAACGACTTAAATCACGGTACAAACTAAGGGATGACTATCTACCTCAAAAGATAGATATATACATGTCTACTTTCTTTGAGATGCGCCGCAAGCTCTGTATTGTTCTCTATGACCAAAATCCAAAAGCAGAGATGGCAGTATGGAAGCTCAAGGTTGGATTCCCATATAGCTCAGTTACTGAGAAGTGTTTCTTGCAGCATCGCTTAGTCAGGGTACCTAGAGGCGATATAAATCAGAATGGGAGATATAGAGGTAAGATAAGAAAGTTTCCGTCTTTGTTTCCCTACTAATACATATACAGCCATCTGCAGACTCACCATTATGACCCAGGACAAACGGTTCTGGGGAGGCACAGGCTTCCTGGTAAACTGCGATACCGTCGTAACGGCGGCCCACTGTGTCCGCGATGATTACGCTACCAATATCCGAGTTGACGTCGGCTATTGCGGGGGAGGAAAAGTTCAGCACGAAATTCGATGGGGCAAGCACGTTGCAATCAACTGGGGCTACCATATCTCAAATGATTACGTTTACGACTTTGCTGTCATCCGCCTCGACAAGCCATTCAATAAAGTACAAAAGTATTTTAAATGTGGTAGCAGTAGCAAGCAGCCTCAAATTGCCGTTGCGGGTTATCCTTTAGACCCTAATCGGACCAAGGAGAACAAGGACATGTATATAAGCAAAGGACCAAAAGGCGACATTAAGGACCGTGTCCTGAGGTACAAACTGGATACCTCACCAGGTATTTGATTCATTCACGACATTAAGCTGGTGCTGTTTGTATATACTAATGAACATCTCAGGTCACTCTGGCAGCCCTGTCTTAGAAGTTCAAGCAGACAAGAGTCTCCGTGCCATTGGGGTTCACTCTGGTGGCAATACTAAAGAATGCAACTTTGCTTCCATGATGAACCAAATGGGAAATGATATCGCAGCCTTCGAAGACAGCTTCAAGATTCTGGAAGATGGAGGTGGGCAGCTCATCGACAGTACTCAGGTACCACAGATTTGGAGGATCTCACCACCGACCAAGAGAAGTGTTGCAAATGAGAAAGGACATCGAAAAAGAGGATGACTTGGCGACTGGATAGAACCAAAGATCAGGGACGACTATAAGTTTTTCGATGTGTTTAGACAGGTAGGTACCTATATGCCTAGGATTTGAGTGGAATGTAGGCGCTGATATGAGTAGATGAGATTAGTTCATTTAAGACCATAAGAGGACATGGATTATGTTGGATTACGAAGTTATAGTAAGTATACCTCGGATGCGTACACGACGATGGAAATCAGGCCGATGTGGAGGATGAGGTCTCTTTAAGCAATCTGGTGGAATCTTGTCCATTCTCCTATTTCTTTCGTCAAGCAAAACTTTGGCTGTGTCCTTCGGGGTACTCCAAACGCCCTAAAGGCAGGGCATCCCTGTAAGGTAGTTAGCATACCTAACTTTTTGCCATTCTGTGGCGTTAAATCAAGCATCATCCTTTATTCTCCCATCACGAGAGTTATGATGACCCTACGTTTTCATGATAAATTTACATCGGATCCTCGCCAGGGACCAGAGCGTGTGGAAAGTGGTTGAAGCAACGGACCAGAAGACGAGATCAGCCCTTATCTAACCACGCACGAAGACGGGGATCTAATTCCTCATGGATTCGGTCGCAACTATGTTCCACGATCTGGATGCCGAGGATCAGGAGGAGCACCGAGGGTTTGTGGTGAGGCAAAATACGGCGTGTTTGCGAAGCCTGGAGGTATGTACTGGGGACGTATATGCGTACGAAGGAGGATGGGTGTAATGCGCTGTCATGTCAGGATATTCGTGTTCAAAATACGCGGGATTCGAGTGCGTTGCCTAGTTGTCAAGATATCTAATTCAATTGGACTATCCAATGAAGACTTGGAGAGAGAATATATAGAGGTGCTATAGTGTTTTTTTCACTCGGTTGGCCCGTGCATCGATTAAGGAGGTCTAGAGGTTGCTCCTAGATGACAACCACAGTTCGTGTTTTCCCTAGCTTCTTAAACATGGAGAGGCCATACGGTATCGAAAGCCCCCATGGAGGACTAAATACGCCTACTCTATGATAGACCCCTTTCAAATTTGGCACTTGGCGTAGAATGAGGCCAAATGCTCCCTCCCCTAATCCTTGTTCCCAAACCCTCCCCAATAGTACCCATTTCAAAGATTCAATGTTCTTAAGAATTGCTTCGCCTTCGTTTTTACCGTAGCAACTCTTATCATGAATGAGCTTCGTGTATCGAAAATCCAGGATGAAGCGCCCGATGGCTTCTATGTTATAACGTAGTTCATAGGGGTAGTATGATTCGATGCAGCCTTCGTTAATGACGGAAATTGCATTCTTATCTAGATGTGCAAAATCAAGGACTTTGCCCCTAATAGTGAGCCTACCCCCTGTGATGGCTCCGAATGAATTTCCACTTTCTAGGTCTGTGGTGGCATACAGGAGTTGTGTCGCTGGTCGAACGTTCTTCAGACGCCAGTCATACTTCCAACTTCCTTGAGAGTAGCCTCGGCCAAGTATACTCCATGATGGAACGGTATAGGAGTCACTCGATGGCAAAAACTCGCTTTCGTGAGGGGGAAAGCCACCATCAACGTAGTATCGTACGAACCATAGTAAACTCCGTAGAAGATCCTTTCTCCAGAAACCAGCTAGAAAGTCGTCTTGTAACCATTGGTGAAAACATTGTGCTAGTCCCGATAATGCAGGTAGTAGATCTGTGTGATTTGTAAATGAGCTGCTGTTAAACCGTGCATATCGTTGGAGGACTATGGAGCGCCAGGCATGGTAGAGGCCATTGGTGTCTTCGTTGAGAATGGCGGATAAACTCTTAAAACAGGGGCTATCAATGAATGACTTAGACATTCTTTCGCTCCCGTTATCGCATATGAAGTGTATGAATGAATTTCCGAATAAAATTTTACTCCGAGACGAAACCCTCTCTTGGAATACCCAGCCACGGCCTGCCCAGTTTGCTGCCATGAGATCGAAGTCGAAAGCATCCATTCCGCGACGTGTGAATATTTTCGGTCCATTGCTAGCTCTCAGGACATACTTAAATTGCACGTCGAATGAGCCTGTAATTGTCGGTCGAAGGATTGAGCGAAAGGGCATGCGAACTCGAGCACCTCGTTGACGTAGGAAACTCTCTTGGCAGGACATAGAGGATGCGGCGCAAAGGGTGACTTTCGCGTTCCCGTAGATTTTCGACATATCCACTGATTGCCTCTCCCAATCATCCATATCCCCTTGTTTGATGCAAAGTGCATCGATCCAGAGGTAAGGTATTCCAAGTTCTCTAGTCATAAAAATAGCATCTTTAAGAACTTGGGTCATCTCGTGGTATTCGATTCCCTTTCGCCTCTTCTCGAATGTTTCATTCGTCGTGATAAGCTGCGATTTGGCATCCTCCGGCGGTCCCCAGCAGTAACTCAAAACAGCGTATGTCGGTATATAGGAATTGGTCTGCGAAGTGTGATATTCGCTACGGAGAACCAACCTAGGACTCGGAGATGACACATCGATGAGGCGTTCAGGAGCGAAATTGGCAGCAATCGGTTGATGATTGTGTGCTTCACATTTTCGGAGAGTCCGTCTCATCCAGTCCACTCGGTGAGGTTCCGAGTAGTCTTGGCTTGAGGGTAGAGCTAAGCCAAGCCAGTTTCCAACATCATCATCATCTGGCGCTTGTGTAGCATAGCAACAAAAATACATCGGCGGTATGTATTTATCGGTCGTTTCTACGATTAACCGAATTATTAATCCCTCCAGCTGGCCATCGTCTGCCTTTGCATCGGTTTGCGCATTAATTGAGTGGTGGTCTTCGGCTGAAGGACTTCCCCAAGCTATGGTCTCGTCGTCTATATTTTCCTCGTGATTTAAAATGTCTTTGTCAAAGTCTGAAGGGAGCTGTTCATCTGTATTGTCTCGATATGAGAAAATTCCCTGATTGGAGAAGGTGTTCTTTCTGATAGGACGCCCATTATGTATATCACGATATCTATCGGGAGATCCATTGGACCAACAGTATGCGACTGATATTGATACATTACGTGTATCTAAGTCTGCTAATCCCATCCCAACGGCTTTTACCAGCACATCGTTTGTATCCCGAGATAAGATGCTCGTACGTAGGAATGAGCAGAAGTCACAACCTTGGAGAGATGATTTCTCAACCTGCGGAAGAGCAGGCATCGTGTCTTCCCAGATTGGTCGATAAGTGCTATGATAACTCTTGACAGGAAATAGCAGGCGTGTCAACTCATTGTCGACTATCCTCTGCTCGAACCCATCGCGGTCGTCTTGAAACATTGCTCCGGAACAGTTTGCGCAAAGTTTCGATATTTTGAGTTCGGGGGTGGATGAGACTGAAGACATGTCTACTCCTTTATGTTGAAGTGACTTATGATGCTAATATCGTGAATATTGTGGCGAGTTTGCTAATTTCCCTTTTAAAAAAAGAGTGATTTGTCAAAGTAAGGTTAATAGTAGGCTCGAGACGACACCACGTTAGAGTAGCATCGTGATGCCTTAATATACTTCACTCAATACAGCAGTTCGCAAATTCTATCCTCAATAGCCATGAGGCTCTCCTCATACAACAATTCGAACATTGCCCCGTGTCATTGAGGAGTCACATTCACGAGCTCTCCGTCGTACAGTGATACGTTTGACGTCTATCATGCGCGATCTGAGAATGATCCATGGAGATACACGTATTGAGGAATGTGTACAACTGAATGATACACCGAAGGCAAACAAAGTATGTGGAAGTGCGGTGGCCATCAATCCTTGTTTCTCATAAGTTCTAAATAGGGGCGAAGCGGATTGATCCCGTAGTACTAGTGAAGCATCACTGTGTACCTTGCGACACCGGCGTCTCCTAGTCCGTAAAACTCTTTTTCTCTGCGTTCATTACTTTTATTTACCTCGGCAGCAAATACATAGGCTCTTTAACAATTGGACGGGGACGATGAACTGAAGTTCGATTCTGCGAAGTTGCAAGAAGGACAAGAAGGGTTGTGTTTAGGCCAAGAATGCGGAGTGTAACCAGATGGGAAAGTTGACCGAACGGACCGTGGGAATCGTTCAATATGTGTTGGCAATGTGCTCGTTCAAGGACCGGCTACGCTTCCGGGTCGATATCGATCCTAGATTTGATATGCACCAAGGCATCCAGACAGATATCGGACGTAACCATCACCAGGCCACAAAATAGGTAACACACCACCGCCCTCCGAAAATCGCCATCACGACTGTCCCTCGACCCACCACTTCCTCAAACCCTCGACATCGCACCAGTCAAACTGGCTCGGGTTCTCGTACCACCAGCCACACCCATCAGGTGGGCGATCGCTGACATACTTTTTCAGACTCCCTCCGTCGAACCGATGATTCTTCACGCCAAGCAACAACACCACACTCCCGACCTCCGGCGCGAACTGATCCGGGTCCAAGAACACAGTCAGCAACACGTGTTTATCGGTCGACGGGTCCGCGAGACGCGCCTGCCGCTGCTTATACGGAGGTAAGCCCGAGGGCTCGACGTCGGAGAGGGCGGAGATGACGGCGAGAACGTTGACGCTCCAATTCTGCTTGTATGGCAGGTTGGGGATCGAGCGCAGTTTCGTGAGCTTGAGGGGCTTGCCCGGGTCCTTGTTTGACCAAGGCAAGAAGCTGGCGTCGGGTCTGTCTTTGGAGCGCGTGGCAAGGTCTTGTCTATTGTTGGTTGCTTTAGAAGCGGCGTCGGGGATGACTTCGAAGTCGTCGTCTGCGTCGATAATTTCTTGGGGGATGCCGATGCCGCTGTCGAAAGAAAGTCCGACACGGTTAGTTGGTGATGGGTTAGCAGTGTTAGGGGGTTGGGGACTGGCTTCAGGCTGTTCTTGTGGGGTACCGACGCCTGTATCGAGGCCAACTCCGGTGCCTGTTTCGGCGGTTTCGACGTCGGTGGCGTCGATTAGGGCGTTATTCCATCCCACTAAAGCAAGATCCTCTACGACTAGGTAGACCATTTTATCTCCCGAGTCACGATCATCGCGCTCCTTCCCCTTTCCTTTCGTAGTCGAAGAGACTTCACCCTCTCCATTGCCATTGGGGACCCTCTTCCACTCGACTCGGAATCGTTCCAGCTTAACATAAGATCCGAATGCGACTTCTCCCTGATCCACGTACCTGTGCATCTCAGCGGACAACAGGGCCTGAATGCACAGCTCTCCATCCCCTAACATCAGGCGCACGGCGCGCCATCTTTGAGATTTGGACGTGTGAAGGGAGTCAACGCCCTCAACCAGGAACACGGACCCCGGGACGCAGTAGCCTGTGCGCAAGATGTCGGCAATGAGGGGCACGGGTTCGAACGGATCCGGCGCGATACATGTTATATCGGAAGTTTCAAGCGGGGGACGGGGCGAAGGGGCGGACATGAATCCGAAGTTATCTCGGTCATTGTTTTTAAAGTGGTTTCTTTCCCGCGACACGCGCAGGAATTGAATAATTTAAATTTAAAAAAAGGCGCGAATTTTAGCCTGAGCCTTACCTTTAGGTAATAAAGGTAACAAACAAAAGTCTGAATCAACCTTCCTGAAAGAAGTTGGCTGTTAGTACTGGTAGTGTTCCACCCGGTGGGGCAGTAGGCAGTCGTGTTACCCTAGGGATCCTTCCTTTGGAGGGATTGCTCCCCAAGTTAGGCGGTTATAGGTACTCGCTAAAAGTAATACCCGCTATATATGGTTTACTGGGTCCATTTCGCAGTCTTAATGGATGATGTAATACTAAACTCCTTCTCCAACCCCTTTTTTAATTCAAGAGACTACCTACGACAATGTGGACTTCATCCTTTCATAGAACTCTCTTGTGTAGAGACCCATAGTGACACCCTTAAAAAAACAACTTGTTTCCATCGTATTGACATCCCTAGGCAAGGTTGGCCTGCTCACTCACGTATTTCACCCTCCTCTCTCTCATCTATTTCGCCTTCTTCCAGCTCATAGTCATCGTCTGCAGGACTGGCGCTCTCTTTGGGATCAGATGTCTTCTCCTGTTGGAAAATTTAGTTAAGATGGATCTCGGCAGCAGTGTACAAGACTAATTTCCAAAAAAAAATCTTACCTTTTGCTGTTCGGCAAACATGGCGAGCATATCAGCCTCCAGAGCTGATGCGAATGCTTCATCATCCTGCTCGGTATTCTGTTCGGTACTTCGCCCGGTACTTTGCTCGGTATTTTTCTCAGTATTTTGCTCGGTCTTGACTGTTCCTCGAGGAGGAAGCTTCTTCAGCTCCTCCACATGAGCGGCGATCATCTCAGCCATACTGTTCCACGTATAGCCCTTCTTGACGTTGTCGCTCTTGTCCTTACGTTTACGAGGGGTTGTTTGAGGGCTCGTCCTATAGTAGTCAGGTTCGGATGACTCCGAGCCGTTGGCGCGAGAGAACAGTGGTTGTCTCGTGGAGCTTGTAATTCGGAGATCTGCGATGCTGTGTGAAGTGGGAACGGGAGCAGGGGCGCGTTTCTGGGATGGGTTTACAGTCTTCTTCGTAGAAGCTGCTCGCGAAGGAGGCCAATGATTATCGCGATTGCCGAACACCTCTTCGTAGGTGTATCCATACTTGACTGGGTCGAAGGCAAGATCGCGATGCGAATCATTATTTTTGTTTGACGACATCCTGTCTTTCTTTAGGTGCCAGCGCGGCTGCGCTGCAGGCGAAGCTGGTTTTTCTTCTGCAGAGCGGTGGCTCAGTACTATGGCGGCACAATATGTGAGTAAATTTTCTAAGCTTGGGTTGATTTTATCACTTACATGAAATTTCATCAAAAAGTCAGAAATTGTTGGAAATACCGACAACCATGGTGACGTTGGGAGTAAGTGGGATAAGTTAATGAAGAAAAGACTGCTGTTTATTATGATTTGAGTGGGTGGTGCGGTAGCTTGACGACAACCGTCAAAATATTCATGAGTATGGTGCACTAAATGTTTGCCTTGAAAGAACGACGATATGGTAGTGCCTCAGGGTCGTTACCCTCCAGCTTATGAACCAGATTACTGAGATTTTTACACTTAGGTATCCAGGCCTAGATATTTTCCCCCAGCAGGCCTTAAAGTTCATACACAATTCAAAGTGACATTCGTCGCTGTATCTGTATCGCCGCCATGATTCAATAGCGCAAACGTATATGACCCCTTTTCTAATTCCCATTCGTTTCTCCTATTCAGAATTGTTAGATATCTGCTCGCATCTAACCCCATTGATACAGTAGCTTCTTCGCCAGCCGATACATCTATACGCTGAAAGGCGACAAGCTGCTTAACGGGCTGCACGATGGACGAAACCCGAGAGAGAGCATAAACTTGCGCCACATAGCTCCCGTCGACAGTACCATTGTTCCTGATGGTAGCCGAAAATGTAATCGTATCGCCAACTCCAAATTCGCTTGCTTGAGTACTGCCATTTATCACAGCTTCAAACCCGGATACCCCGAACGTAGTGTACGACAGTCCGTAACCAAACCAATATGCGGGCGACGATTCCGTGTCTAGGTATTTCACCAGATGAGTAGTCGGCTTATAGTTATAATATACGGGGAGCTGGCCGACATTACTTGGGATGGTAACTGGCGTCCTACCACCAGGATTAACCGTCCCAAATAACACATCCGCAATCGCTTGACCACCGGATTGGCCCGGGAAGAATGCGCTCAACACTGCAGCGCTCTGATTATAATAGTCGATAGCGAAAGGCCGGCCGCCCTGGAGAACAAGCATGACTGGCTTCCCCAGCTTGAAGATTTCCTTGGCTAGTGTGTCCTGGCTTGGGACAAGACCAAGCGTGCCTCGATCGCCGTTCTCTCCGTCGCTATTCCAACCCGCTCCTACCGCCAAGACAATTACATCGGAGGTGCTTGCCAACTGGACGGCTTGATCGACCGCGTCACCATTTCGGGAGACGAGGTTCCAAAACAGGATAAGTTGCGAATTGAGGGAATTAACATTTGCGGTCGTCTTATAGAGATTGAATGCCTGATACTCAATGCGGATGCGGTAGGTTGCTCCTTTTTTAAAAGTAAAAGGGGCAGATCCGGTCGGAGGCAGCGTACTATTCGTCGTGATGTAATCATAACCCATGATATTTCCCATAATATTGCTAGACTGCAAAAGCCCGTCTACCCCATACGAAGTAGCCAAACTCCCGTCAATGAAGAGTTTCACTGTTGTGTTAGGCCCTACGGCGGCTCCGATTTCACCATCGACATCAACATCAACAGGGGATTTCAGCTCTCCCTCCCATATAGCACTGAAATTATTAGAAGATAAACCATCTGGGGGATATATTCCCCAATCTAGTGCAGGGGTTTCGATTCTATGCGCTAAGGGCTCGGTGAAGTCGGTATTGGCGAAATATGTCGCGGCAAGGCCACCTGTTGTTCCATTTGATGACAAGAGATACGATGGTATTACATATTGCGAGTTATACTCCCAAGTATTTGCGCCCCAGCTCGAAACCAACTCGAAGTCTTCGCCATTGGCATATTGAAGGATCCCCTGACGAAGCGTCTGCGCCGCGTCAGCGGGATACTGTCCCCATTGCCCAGAATAATCACCATAATTAAGAACATCAGAAAATGGACCGACAAGAGCGATCTTGGTTGTTTTCTGAGCTTGTGGCTTTAAAGGTAATGTGGAGTTCTTGTTTTCAAGGAGAACAATACTTCGCCGGGCGGCTTCAAGCGTTAGATTCCGGTGGCTTTTCACGATTTCTTGGGGGTTGACCTCTGCTGGGATATAGGGGTCATCAAATAGGCCGAGATCCCACTTAACGCCCAATATACTACGGATATGGGACTGTAAAGTGGTCAACCCTACGGAGCCGTTTGCGACTAGGTCTTTCGTCGTCTAAATTCTGTTAATACCACTTCGATTATTTAAAAAGGAAAGAGATTTCACATTAAGATAAATTTCGAGGGGATAATCATAAAATTGAATCATCCCCCCGGCGTTAAACCACTGCCCTATCGCACTCCCTGGAGAATCAGCCACTTGATGCACGGCTTGCAGCTCAACCATCCCTAGTGTTTGATTAGCATGATACATAGCGGGCTTTTAGGGAGTAACGGTACCTGTATCATCAGCGATAGTGAATCCATCGAACCCCCAATCTTTCAGCGCTTGATACAATAGCGGATGAACATGCGCGGGTATATCATCGAACTCGTTATATGCCCTGCACAAAAGTCAATACAGGAGAACACAAGTAGACTTCCAATATTCTCTTTACATCAATACGCCTCTTGCTCCACCCAACTGTATCGCCGCTTTAAAAGGCGTCAGAAGATCCTGCAAGACCTGCCGGTTTCCATGGCCCATAAAAGGGGCGGTATTGTGCCCTGACTGTGGAGCCCCGTGCGCCGCAAAGTGCTATTCAAACGAAATAAACCAGCGGCTTTCCCATACAGTAATGTGAGAATCCATACCTTTAAAACTGGGACTACGGCGTCCGGCTCAGACCATGAGCCGTTCTTGGATAGACCGCTGGAGTAAGCGACTCCCATATGCGATGTCAATACTTTATCTTCCCCCCAAGCCTCTGTCTAAGGTTAGTGTCGAATGAAATTTGAATAGAGCTAAAAGCTCCCACCTTGCATTCGTCCCCATCTCGGGTCCTGACCGATATCAAGCACGGGTGACAAGCAAGCATGAATCCCAATCGACCTTGCCTCGGTCCCTATTGCTCTGCCGACACGATACACGAGATCGGTGTCGAAACTCGCCGACAGTCCTATGCTTTGGGGGAACATGGACTGTTTGAAGGACCCGACGCCGTGGAGACATTCGCCCATGTGCATGAGCGGGATCTTCAATCGTGCTTTTTGGAGAGTCAACGCCTGCACGGAATTGTAGTGAGACGTGTTTAGCGGGTACCTGTGCCGCTGTGAATCCGGGAGCACCGGCTACGTTATAGCATATGAGACATACCAATCATGCATCACGCCTATCGGCGAGTCGGGGCTGAGGCGCATCGTGTAGTCTAACGTCTATGTGAGCATGATACAGATCATTTCATGTAGCTTGCGCGCCTACCGTAAAGCTCGTTTTTAGACTCGACGCCTACAATATCGCCGCCAAACATGAGGTGCAATTGTAGAACTCGATTGCTAGTTAGTCTTGTAATTTGACAGGTGTCTCAAACTGAGTCAACTTACCGAGATCTTCAACCGTCATATTCGATATTAGAGAGTCTATATACGCCTCCTTGTCTAAATTGACCTGTTCAATACTTCTTCCTAGTGACCCCTTCCCGGGAGTTATCCCGTTCGCTTGCGCTTGAAGCTGCCCGAAGGCGCTCAGCAGGACTAACAGCGAGGAAGACCGCATGGCTGGCAATGAAACTCAAGTGCCTAGGTAAGTAGCAATAGTGAGCTACGCTACAATAATGAGCGCCACCCAAGCCATGGGTTTCAATAATAATAATAAATACGATACAAGACACCTCACGAGCATGGTTGTCAGTTAGCGATGTTACATTCCCCTCTCCTCGGGTTATCTTGATTAGAATCCACGGAATTATCAACGCAACCTGGTTGATGCTTTAGAAAGGCCCCACTCCATCATCACGCCCTCATCGCATTAAGCAGGTAGAAGCCCTTATCTTTAGCATCGCCAGCTCCCGTGCCTCATATTCCTAGTTATATTTTCCTCTCATATTTGCCCACTCATTTTCGTTTATCTCCTTTTCAAATATTGTGATTCTCAACATGACCATGATCTCGAACAAGAAAATTTTCTTCAAACCATGTGCGTCCTTAGGAATCGCCGAATCAATTCACATGCCTATCCTTAATCAACGCCATATGCCTTCACGATAACCCGTTTCAAAATGCAACGTTAAATTGTGAATACGCTAGAATGCTCGGTTATGTACTGTTGGGACGTGGCCCTGAAATTGTCGGCCAGCAAGTTACTCTTGTCGCTCCAGAACTGCATTAATTGGTTGTCTTCCTTCCACTGTGGCCATTGCTGGATGCTGGAGTTTCCGACATTGTTTGGATCCAAGGTGTATAGGAATGATATGTAGTAGCTCTGGATAGCATTGCTAGCATAGTTTGGAAGTATACCGTAAAATACTTGTAGTATGTCGGAAGCGTGGAATGTTCCGAGTATCGGGGTGCCGTAGTCGTAAGACGCGAGGTAGGACCATGAGGGCACGTCCGGATTCGCAGCGGTTGCGTACTGAAGAAAGGTTCGGCGCGTGAGTGTGAATACTATGTCCCCAAGAATGGCCGCAAGGCGTTTGTACTGCGGATACACTGCATTGAAGATACCAGTGTTGAAGGGGCTGCCAGCTGTGATTGATGAATCATATGTGCCCACCAAGCCCGCAACAATATCTCTGTCGACAGCAGGGAAAAATATTTTCCAGACATAATCGACAAGCTCGTCGGTAGTTGTGATATTGCCCTGGAACAAACTGAAAATCGTGCCTTCGTCTTCTTGGTCGCCAACTATCATCGGCACAGCTGCGTATTGACCATTTTGAGCAAGAACGTCAGGGCTCTCAGCTAAGATCACGCCATCGGGTCGCGGAAGGTAGGACAATGCGACAGAAGTGTAACCGAGAATACCGGGCACACTATTAGCTGCGTTCAGGAACGTACTGTAGTCGGCGCTGCGAAGACATTCAAGAGTATCGGCGGCACCAGAACATCCTGCCTCGCTAACCACTTTATCGTAAATATCTTGGCAGCGGTCGCAATCTACCGGATCTGCTGGAACTATACTTCCGCTATCCATGATAGCTCCGCGGAATAACTTCTTCCCATTGTAGGTGTTGTCTCCGCTGTAAAGGGCCATTTGATCGAACACAGAAATAGCACCGGCTGACTCACCCCAGATAGTCACCTTCTCAGGGTCACCTCCGAATGCTGCTATGTTGTCTTGTACCCATTCAAGGCCCATGCGTTGGTCCAAGAGACCTAGGTTGGATGCGCCATCTGCGAGAATTTCTTTGCCAGCTAAGAACCCGAAGCCGCCTGTCCGATAATTCACGGACACAAAGATGAATGGCTTTCCTTGACGAACGCCATTAGCGATCAAGGATGAACCGTCATACATCTGAGGGCTACCAAGTTCAAAGCCGCCGCCGAATATCCAGAAGAGAACGGGAAGTTTTGAGTCTGGTGTGGTGCCTGCTGGCCGTTGGACTCTCATAGTCAAGCAGTCTTCTTTTTGATCCGTAGCAACTTGGAACAACGGCGTGTCGACCAGATCGGCCAACACAGAGATTATGAGATCTCCATCCGTGGAGAAGAACATTTGTGGGCAAGAAGGACCGAGTCCGGTAGCGTCGAAGGTGCCAAGAGAAGAGTTCAGTCTCTGTGGCGGCTTCAGTCGTAAATTCCCCGTCGGAGGCTCGGCAAACGGGATGCCTCCATAATTCTCAACTCCGCCGAGGACGGAACCAATAATGGTACCTTGGGGTATGACCACGGAGGCCGTAACAGCGCGTTCGTCCAATGTTCGAGTCGGCGCTGGGAGAGCAGCGGCCAGGCCGGCGAGCAAGGCCGCCGACAATAAAGGACAAAAGCCGTTATACATGATGTCCTTTAGGTAAGACCCGGTAAGTTGGAGAGGGGGGTAAGAAGGCAAACAGACAAGAAGTCCGAAGACAGGCGTTGCCTCCGTAAATCAATGTTACGAGCTAGTATGTAATGGAGTTTTCGAAGAATGTATCACGGTGTCTCATGACACGGCATGACGATCTTTTATAGACATACCTGTTATGATGATACGCATGCTATACCCACCAAAAATAAGCTGGACCAAGACAACAACAAGTAAAACAAGAATGAACTCCGACTCAGATCTCATCCGTAGAATTCACAACACGCCTAGTCCTTGCTCGCCAACTCCCAGCTGACCGTTCTTGCGAACAAAGACACCAAACCGTGTTGGAACAAGTGCCTCGTCAGCAACCGCAAAGCTTACCGAATTTCGTAACTATTCCAGAGTGTTATCGAGAAACCCAAGTTCCGGGAATGAGTTTTAGCAAGAATCTCCCTTCCTCTGCCCCTCCCCCACGGGGTAAGTATACCACGTTAGGACCCATCCCCGGTCGAAAAAGGCTTGGTTATGAATAGGCTAGAATTGGAATGCGTTGTCTAGAGATCTTGGGTGAGCGGTCTGAGACAGCATGTGAAATCTACTGCAAGATTTGCTATTCCTGGCCAGGCACCAAGCCGAGGCAAATTGTTCCATGCAATATATCGGAGTAATATTGATAGATCGAAAAGCCTTATTAGTTATGATTAGTATGATTAGCTGTGAATGACTAGGTAAGTGACGGGCAGGAGAAAAGGGGGGAACCAATGACAGATCATCCCGCTAATGCCGTGCCGCCGCAAATAGTTCATCACGCCGGAAATATCTGATCGATGGTTGGCTGAATACCTCAGCCGTGGAAATTGGCAGGTAAAAATCTTCGTAAAGTCCATAGCACCCAGGGCTGCTAGGGAGCTTGAGTACGCGTGGTTGGAGTAAAAGAGAAGGTTGATCAATGGGTCGTGATCCTGAGTTGACCTAATGACCAATCACGCTACCCTAATACCCCATAAAAGACCCGCCGTAATGAGTTTGTGGGGGTGGGGAGCCATCATGGATAGGGGACAGGCATCACCTGGCAGGTCCGACAGTCTACAGAATTAGGTCATTCTACGCATTCTACGCAGTAGTTAGCGGGAGTTGGGGGCTGTCGGGGTGTCGGATCCAGGGTAGGCCCAGGGGGTGTTTGCGGGGTAACAAGCGATCGGTAACTCCCATTTCTTCCCAAGGCTCCAATGTTCCTCTTCCACCAATCTGTGCTACTGTAAATCATGGAAAAGGGCGCCAAAAGGACAAAATCGAGGGCGTTCGGAATGGCAAAGATCAAGCCATCACGGATTTAAGTTTCCTAATTGGTAGTGCATATTCTGACAGACGGCGGTTTTTACTTATTTATCCCCGATTCCTCAGACTACGGTACTCGGTGGTACCCTTCGAAGCCCGAGAGGAAGAGATTTGCGAGGTCTCCTAAGCTAAGGCTCAGGTAGGCACCTAAGAACTAACCTAGCACCAGTCATCGTTGGTTCGGCTCGTCGTTTTCGTATTGTTGCTAGACTGCAGCATACATTTTCTCGCACTCGGTTGTGCACCTTACCAGAGGTCTTCTGGACTTGGCTAGGATGCTTAAACAGACCCGTGGATGTTCGTCAGACGAAGTTTTCGTTACACCCGTAAACGGTGCAGCGGGTACTGTAACTGCAACTATCATTGACACTACTGACAAATATTTTTCCGGCACGACGTGCTCGGTGTAGTGTTTGATTCCAGCTTCGCCGATTTGGTCCAAGAACGCTTATAGGATGAGACCTGAGAGTGTAACGTAGTCCATTTCCAAGACTACCACCATCGCAAATAACAGGTTTGAGACACCCACGGTTCGTCCGCTCACGTACTACAGCGCTTCGATTCTTAATCACTTCAAAACGGCCAATCATAATAGAGAGATGACGGGGATTTGTGATTAAGCCCCTAATTGTCCGATCAAGACAATTTGTGTAATGTTGATCTCGGCGCCGAATTTTGCCTCAAGAATTTCCACATGAATTAGCCGCTCAAGCCATTCATGATCCCGACGAGGACATCCAGCAGCTGGTAGAACGCACAACTACCACCACGGATAGTCCATAATTCTCTTTTCGTATAATGCATTATGTTTCGTAGATTCCTTCGCCTATTTTAAAGTCGTATCCGGGTTGAACACTGTCAACCATAAACTCACGATCGTAGAAACGAACGAGAAAATCCATATCCCCCGATCTATGTGGGGATGCCCAGCCAAGTCTATGATAAGCAAAAGCCTTCTGATGTCTCACGAAAAATTTCTTCTTATAAATATCAAACTCAACAAGGGTTTCGAATGCTATCGTCGGGGAGTCATCATCTTCGAGCAGAAATGCTTCGCGAAACGCTATAATATCCCGGTGATAAGGCATCCCTCTTCCAATTTGGACTATGGCTTTAGGTGGTTCGCTATTGCTTGGGTTCCTCAGTGGGGTTTCGAATTCAAAAGTATCGGAATAGTTTGTGTCATTAAATTCATAGACCACTCGTTTAACCACTGGCTTCGAGCTAGAACGATCGGTATACCCGGAAGCCAAGAATAGTTTTTCGTTACACGATGGGTGAAATATGACGCAAAGGTTGCCTTTCCAATATTTGATGAGATCATTAGTGAAGCCATGAGAGTTTATCAAAGGCGTGGTCGGCAGCGTCGAGAGTTTACCACCAAACTCCCACAGGAAGACGTCTCCACTAAAGAGAACCACGGCGACATGAAATCCTTTAGTTACAACACGTATGACAGGTCCGGGTAATTTCTTCTCTTGATGAATATTTGTGGTATAATCCCATGCAATCCTGTTATACCCAATTAGACCTCAGTTGAGACACGCTTCGGTATGAATTTACTTACAGGAGACGATCCATTGAGACTATCACGAGTTTATCCCCGAGAGCTCGGAGATCGCACTCTGGATGAACAAGTGGTCCATTTGGTGGAGTAAAAATCTTTCGTGTCCGTGACCATAGATTATCGATGGCGATAATTCGAGCCCAGGGGCGCCACGCTATTCTCCCGTTACAGTATAGGGGTTGGTGGTGTTGGTGGTTTGGAAAGAATTCAGGTTCGTGGTCAGAACGGGAATCAAATTGTGCGTAAACAGCAGACGAATTTTGATGATTACCGTGATATTCGGGGTCAAGCTTGAAATATGCTTCGTCTTGCCAGGAAAATGGCTTTTCAAAATATGCCTCGAAGCCTAGCTGGCGCATGCGTCCTATTTTGTGGAGTGCTTTCAGACATTCGTTTGAGTCTAACGGTTTGTCAATTGGGATCTGGCGCAGCGACGGACATTCCTCATCTGTGATAGCATTTATAATCGACTTAGAAAGGAACTTTCCTCGCCATCGTCTCGATACAGCAAGGCAGGTAACAAAATCGCGCAGATCCAGGAGCTCGGCGATTTGTTTGACGAGCTCAACTGGCAACTCGCCTATGATGTCTGTGTTGGCTCCAGCAAGAAGAATCTTCAGATATCGACTTTCTTCTTTGGTGAGAGAGCTGCCTAATATAATCTGACGGAGCTGCGCGAGTCGTGCTTGGTCTACGTCTCCTACTCTCCCTACCCTTTTATCGAGGGGCAAGTCTTTGAAGTTCATGACTTCATAAAGCTTATTCGTAAATCAACCGGGAATGTTGTTCGCAAGCGAATGGTGCTTGTTCCTATTTCGTTACTAGAATGCCCACGTAACTAACTCTTGGTGACAAAACGTAAGGATGTGAGGAGTAAAGCTCCCTAATGATGAGAGTGTACTAAGCTCTGCGCGCTCTTCGTCCTTTGAGGTCGTTTAGCCTTAAGTAGTAGGTATTTACGGCTTAAAAATTAGAGGGATGGTGTCAAAAATTAACCGACACGGAGTTGAGAGCTTGAGATTGCAGATGCAATGAGGGAAAGTGCAAGACGCCCTGCGGAGCTTCCAGAGCTCAACTTCAATTGATGTTCTCTCTCTTATATGCTTGGTCCACATAACCTCGCAACTTTTAACTTTCGCAGGGCGGTGGGTACCTACTAGGTATACAGTCAGAGAAGACGCGGTAAGCACTGTACATGTGCTTGTTGCCAGAGAAAACTTGGGAATAGCAATTTGAGCTTCTCAGAATTTGAATATTATAATGTCGGCGACATATTAAATGCTAGGTAGATATGTGTTGGCTTTCATGTGAATACTTACATAACCTACTGGGTAATGCATTTGTGTCTCATTGGTCGAAAGCGTCAGTCAATCAGTACGTGGACTTCAATGTTGGATCCATACCGCCGTTACCATAGATTAGGTACCTATATAATTTGATACGACTTTTTATCGATTAAACGGTAGCCCTCGAGGGTCATTGGGGAAACAACACGTATGCAGATGCCTGAATCTCGTGTAAGCAGAATGGCCTGATGAAGCGATTCTTCGATGGAAACTGGAAAGTTCGTGCGGACCCGCGCAACTTGACGAATCTGGGATGTCAATTGGAACCGCCACTGGCATTTGTGGCAGTTATTTGTGGCTGACGTCGTCATTCATCGTGTGGCATTGGCAACAAGGGTCTAGGGTCAGGGTCCACTTCTGGGAGGGAGGAATGACCCCTCCAAGATGGTAAGGTACCTAGGGCATCTTATGTGTTAGATATATGTATGTAAGGTATATACTTAACTTGCTACCTGAGGAAGCAGAAACCTGCGACGGGTCACGGCATCCATATCTCATACTAATTCGAGCTGCACTGGCGACTATCTTACGCAGTACGTGTAGATTAGACTTTGCAGGGTGTTCAATTCTCGAACTAGCGGGTTAGTCTTCTTTCATTCATCTGCGACCTTCGACAACCGACAACCGACAACCTTTCCATCTTCTTTCAAATTCTCTAAATTTTGCTAAGTACTAAGGTGTGTCATACCGCCTTCGACATTTACTTCCTTAAAAAAATTTGACTGACTAACATACTCTTTTTCATTAGAATCCCGTCGATATTCGAGCTTCTTTCCCCCTCTCTACGATCTTCCCTTCTTATCGAGCCTGTAATTTTCCCATTTCGTCTACTTTACGTACCCTAGATATAGAGGAAATAAGACCCCCTCAGTCGTCATGGCTGGCCCCGCCTCTCCCAACGAAGGCCCTACGTTCGAACCACCACAACTCCCACCTGGATGGATAGCGCAGTGGGATGGTGCGAGCAAGAAATACTACTACGTTCAACTCTCAACCGGCGTGTCTCAATGGGAGACTCCGACACAAGCTGCACCGGGAAACACGCCTGCCCAAACAAATGAACATCCTTATGGAATTCCTGGCCGGCAAGAAGTCATCACTCATCCCGATGGCACACAGACAGTCAAGCATCCTGACGGTCGGATGGAGCCCATTCTGCCGCCCGAGGATACCAGGGCACTTGACGGGCCATCAGGCGAAAGGGGATTTAGTGTATGTCTCCAAGTCCTCACAGGTGGTGTTTTGAAGCAGAATGCGCTGACTTTATATCCAACTATAGAGCTTTGCAACCAATACTTTATTGAATCAATTCTCTGGCGGTCATGGAAAACCTCAGACCACCAACGGCCATAGTTCAGGCGGTATTGGCGGCCTTGCTGGTCAATTGATTGGTGGTCTTGGTGGAAGTCATAGCACTAATAGCCATGGAAGTTCGTCTGGTGCGCATGGCGGAGGCACTAGCCAACTTGTTGGCCAACTCGCGTCAAACTTATTCTCTTCTGGTCATAAGCCTCAGCAGCCTCAAAACTACCACGGTGGGCAATCTAGCCAAACTCCACACTCCTCCGGTCTGGCTGGGTCCGTGATGGGAGGAGTTGCGAACATGTTTGGGGGTAGTCATGGAAGCCAACCAGTATGTTGCCTTCAACAATAGCACTGATATAGGGTTTTTTTGACTAATGTAACCTGCCGCATAAGAACTACGGCTATTCAAATGCAGGCCAGTCAAGCGGGTATAGTGGCCATGCTCCCCCGACATCCTACCAGCCGCCGAATGCTTCGACACCCTCTTACAGCTCCCCGCCTCACCAACAAGGCTCTCCTTCTTATAATACACCCTCTACTCAACACGTGACACAGCAGTACCCTCCTCCACCTGGTCAGCATACTGCAACTTCTTATCCCGCCTCTTCCAACCAGCTCGGCGGTCACCAGAACCCATCTTACAATAGTTCTCCTCCTGGCCAGCAACACCATAACCCCCCTTACAGCAGCGGCCCCTCCTCGGGGCAGCACTCTAGCTACGGACATAGCCCAGTCCCTCAAGCACACACCTATTGTAGGTGATTCCTTTTCTTCGGTGTATATTTGTTGTATTTCACTAATATAGAACCTAGCTCAACCACAATATGCATCACCGCCCCCGCCAAGTCAACCTCAATATAACGGCCAACAGTACCCGCCGCCTCCTTCTACATATTCCACCCAGCAATACAACATGCCGCCACCATCATCGGGCCCCCATGGATACACTGGACAACCAGCCTACGCTGCTGGACCACCAGTTCCTTCGGCAACACACCCTCACCATAGCCAGTCAGGGGGATACCCCGGTAATTGGTAATAGGTCAGCTGTTTGAGATGTCAGTGCATTGGCAAATTCTTAGCAAACATATTATAAACCGCGGAGTTCATGTTCTTTCGTTTTCTAGCATTTCCGCCATATTCACTTTTGCTAGGAGAAAATCGACTTGGGCAACGTCTCTTGATGGTTTTCAAGCATAGATTGAGTTATGGATAAAATGAAGACAGTGCTGCGGTTGCGCTTCCGTCCAAGGCTGTGGTATGCTTTGACGAGCGAGGATTACGAGTTATGATAGCTGGGATTCGATGGTACTCTCGTTTGGATCTAGGGAGGCAAATATAGGAAGCAGTGATGAAAGCGTTGTCTACCATTTCACTGAATCTTCTTCTCAGGATTTGCTTCTGCCCCTAAGTTACGAATCCATATTGAGATGTATCGTGCGATAAACCAGGATGTGATGGCTACTGCGGCAATGTAGCCCACAGTTGGTAATAGTGAACGGGGCAATACGCCAAGGAGAAAGGGGTCGAGGATGATATCCACATGAACCGACGGAACATGTCTCATCAGCGTCTTATTCATCGTATAGTAATCTGCCGCTGCTAGAATCTGGAGAAAGAGAACCGAAGCTTCTCTCTCGGAATTCGAGGCCCGGAGGTTTCCTACGGGCTTTGATTGAGACCCACGATCACCTCTAAGGGACTGGCGAGACCATGAATATTCTGAAAGCTCAGATATTAGTTCAGGGGTCTCGAAAACAGTCTGCATTTCATAGGTGTTGATTTTGAATTGGGTAGGTTGCTACGAACTGATTAGCTCTCTTAACCTCAATAGATCCATGGATATAAATAATATCATTAGAGCTTGAATAACTAACAGTTGCAGCCCAACACACCCTCACTTCGTAACGCTGACCCTCGGTAAGTTCATCGAGGATAAGCCAAGTAGCTTTGCCATTAGGCGATGAAATATTGGGGAATTGAGCCTCAAGGTGTGTTCGTATTTCCCAATTGGTAGGGGTGAGGATGTCAACGTGTAAGTCTTCAAGGGTTGGGTGCGCGGAGGGGATATTGGCGGTTGGTGGACCGAGGAAAATTGTCTTTTCTGTATTTGCACACGCAGATGCAATTAGCAAGATTACAGGAGCGAATTGAATTAACATTATGGTAATCTATCAATCCAGCAATTTCGTGAATGGGTTTTATAATTGATATAATTGTTAAATTATCAATGAAGATCAAATATTTTCTATTGGCGAGGAAGTTATTGGGCAATTGGCACAACGGTGTGTCGTTACTGCCAAGCTCAGCTTATCACCTACCATTCAGCGCTATAAATCTGAAATTAAATAGCAGTCCCATCCACTGCCACTGCCATCCTAAGGTCCCTGCATTCTGAAGGTGGTCTAAAGGTGGTCTGTGTGCCTTCCCGAGTAGGCCGAGTTCCCCCCATCTAGGCAACTTCATGTCAACAAAAGCTCCTGCCCAACCAGGGGATGAATTTTTAATCCGCCCCCACTTCAACTTTTTAGTACTTTTTAGCTATTGGATTTGGGTAAAAACGACTGGGTCCAAAATCATCAATCAACAGAACTCCTTTCGATTCAATTTCAATTCCTACATTTTTCATTCACTCATATTTCCTGCTACGGGATCTTTCCTTCTAACCTTGCCTGCACCCGCGATTCCGATTCTTCGTTCTCCCATCCTCTTGTTCACATTTACTGCTGCTTTTGCATCGTATTTGCCTTCAAGATGCGCGAGATCATTAGCATCAACGGTACGTTAAATCCCATGTTTCTCCTCGAACTACGCGTTTTCCTTCACCGCATAATCCATGTCTCATACTATAAACACCTATAACGTCCAACCTTCGAATATCAACCATCATACTGACGTATTTGTCTACAGTTGGCCAGGCGGGTTGCCAAATTGCCAATTCCTGCTGGGAGGTAAGCATCCGATTTATATGGGACAGAACGTCGGCGTCGCATATATCTTCGATGCGTGATATGGGTCTTTACGATCCCTGTCACGAGATTGACCTGATCATGAAGCTAATCTTGACATTTTATAGCTTTACTGTCTCGAGCATGGCATCCAGGTAGGTCGTCTCTAACAATTTTAACGGTAGAACGCGACTGACGAGCTTATCACACAGCCTGATGGATACCTGACTGAAGAGCGCAAGCTCGCTGATCCCGACCAGGGATTTAGCACTTTCTTCTCCGAGACTGGTAAGCACATATCTTCTGTTCCGCCGCGTAGTCTGTACGTGATAGTCTAACCGGGTTTTGATAGGCCAGGGCAAGTACGTGCCTCGCACTATTTACTGCGATCTCGAGCCCAATGTCGTCGACGAGGTCCGCACCGGTACCTACCGCAGCCTTTTCCACCCCGAGCAGATGATCACCGGCAAGGAAGATGCGTCGAACAACTATGCCCGTGGCCACTACACCGTGGGTAAGGAGCTCATCGACCAGGTTTTGGACAGAGTGCGACGCGTTGCCGACAGCTGCGCTGGTCTCCAAGGTTTCTTGGTTTTCCACTCTTTCGGTGGTGGCACCGGTTCCGGCTTCGGCGCCTTGTTGATGGAGCGTCTCTCCGTCGACTACGGCAAGAAGAGCAAGCTGGAGTTCTGCGTTTACCCTGCACCCCAGACCGCCACCTCGGTTGTTGAGCCGTACAACTCTATCCTTACCACACACACTACCCTAGAGCACTCTGACTGTTCGTTCATGGTCGACAATGAGGCCATTTACGACATCTGCCGCCGCAACCTCGGCTTGGAACGCCCTAACTATGAGAACCTCAACCGTCTGATTGCACAAGGTATGTAGGGAGCAAGATGATATTATTATCCAGTAGCTAATTCTATCCAGTCGTGTCTTCTATCACCGCCTCCCTCCGATTCGACGGTTCTCTTAATGTCGACCTCAACGAGTTCCAGACCAATTTGGTGCCGTATCCTCGTATCCACTTCCCTCTCGTCGCCTACGCGCCTGTTATTTCGGCTGCTAAGGCTGCTCACGAGGCCAACTCGGTTCAGGAAATGACTATGTCTTGTTTCGAACCGTACAACCAGATGGTCAAGTGCGACCCCCGTCACGGCAAATACATGGCCACATGTCTGCTGTACCGCGGTGACGTCGTTCCCAAGGACGCCCACGCGGCTGTCGCCACTCTCAAGACCAAGCGCACGATCCAATTCGTCGACTGGTGCCCAACTGGCTTCAAGCTCGGTATCTGCTTCCAGGCTCCTCAGTTCGTTCCCAATGGTGACTTGGCTAAGGTCAACCGTGCTGTCTGCATGCTCTCCAACACGACGGCCATTGCTGAGGCTTGGTCTGCGCTATCTACCAAGTTCGATCTGATGTACTCCAAGCGTGCTTTCGTCCACTGGTACGTCGGCGAGGGTATGGAGGAAGGTGAATTCTCGGAGGCTCGTGAGGACTTGGCGGCGCTGGAGCGCGACTACGAAGAAGTTGCCACCGATTCCCTGGAGGGTGAGGGAGACGTTGAGGCTGAGTACTAAGTTTCAGGTTACTCGTGCTACGTGTCACTGGCAGAGGCATTTAATACTTTCGCACCCGTAACCGGATGCGATTCGGACCTATCGTGATAGCACACTGTTTATACTAAAGAATCGAGATGTATCAGTTGTGCTTTCAGTCTCTGATTAACGTGGACCTGTCTGTTGGGACTAATGGAGAGGCAACAGGGGACTATATTTGATTCTACTGTGACTTGAGCCTGGTAGCAAGATTAGTATACACTTTGTACATCCGTCCTACAACTTTTAATAGTACGAGTTTCTCTGGTGTCGTTCCCCAAAATGGGTTTTCTCGACAGGAAGAAAGGACGTTAAAAGGCAGTTAATAAGTTCCCGTCGTAGTTTGATTATCCATCCTGCAGTTTCGTTTTCGTGTCGCTTGGTGTCGCTTGATGATTTCTATGCAGTGTGACAGAATTTTGGACCAATGGTTGAAATATAGAGTACCAATCTCACTCTATTCGATAACTACCTTAGACGCTATGCGCGGTTGAACCCGCCGCCGACCAATTGTGGCATGGTTCTCGAATGCAGCTCGCAGCGATGTGCATGACTACCTGTCCCCTAAGATGACGATTCCAGATTGGGATGCCGCGGCACTCGTGAGAGGAAAAGAGCGCCGTGGAGGAGCTTGAGTCATCGAGAAACGTTCGTTGCTTTTCTATCTGTCTCCAACTTTTAATAGAGAGTATATTTATTACGGGTCACATGTTTATCTAGCTGGCTTCCGACAGGATAGAAATATGTACGCCGATGTACGCTAAGATGTTAGAAGGAAGACGAAGGGACGCCCAGTGTCGAATGGGCGTCGGGAAGAAATATTAATAATGATAATCGTTTAAAATAGAGGGTCTTCTGCATCTCTGCATACATATATGGATATCCAGACTATGCCATACTATGTAAATGTATGTAGTATGTACGGAATACATAATATATCTATATGTATATGCGTACCGGGAGGCCGGAGCTTGAAATATTCGAAGTTGAGAGGTTCTTGGGGAGCTGGAAAAGTGGCACCGCCTACGTAGACTTGCGGTAGATTACCAGAACTCCCTAGCTGCCTTGCTAACTGGAGCTTTTTTAAGGTAGGGGCAGTTGGAAGTTGGGGCAGTAGGGGCGAGACAGGACAGGGTAGGGAGAGTTCAAGGTTACCCTGTCAAACATTTAGACCAATTTGATCAATTTGACCAAACCTGCCATGCTAAGGTTAGGTACCTACGGCATTGTACCTCTCTAGACCTCCAGCCTCCTGCCGAAGACTTGAAAGTAAAAGTTGGAGACTCCAACACCAAAACATTCTCTCCCACACTTTTACGGAATACTTATCCTACCTTTCGCAATACACGGCCTAAAACTTTGTAACGGTATTTTGGTGCCGAAGCTTCTAAAATAGCCCTTTGTTTTATTGGTAGTTTAGAACTCTGCCTATCTTGACGCATTGTCAATTGAACCTTTTTTTTCGTCTGCATCCGAAACATAACCCCGAACTCCTACGTCCTCGCCCGCCGAGCTCTGTCTTAAATTGAAGCCTGGTGAGCTCGGCTGCGCAATAATGTCTGCCGAATCCAGCGTTGACGCCGGTAAGCCACGATGTCATTTATCCAAATAATATCACTAGATAGCTATATATAATCAAGAACTTCTATGGTATCCTATATATATTACCGATAACATCAGCTAACCCCCTCTTTTCGTAGCTGCGCCGACGCTCATCCTCAGTCCCGAAGAGAAGCGAGTATACGGCCAACTATTTCGTGAAGCGGACACAGAAGGCGCAGGTATCGTAACGGGCGATGTAGCAGTGAAGTTTTTCGAGAAAACCCGACTTGACTCACGCATTCTTGGTGAGGTAAGTCGAGCTTGTGATTCCTAACACCAGGGGATGACGTGACATCTATAGAAAGATGAGGTTGCTGATTAATTCACGATGCCGGCAGATCTGGCAAGTAGCAGACAATGAGAATCGAGGTTTCTTGACACCTGTTGGCTTTGGACTTGTCCTACGACTCATCGGTCATGCCCAAGCCGGACGCGAACCAACCCCTGAACTAGCCATGCAACAAGGTCCTCTACCGCGGTTCGACGGTATCAATATTAGCGCTGCACCCGTACCACCGCCGGCTCATCCACCGATACAGGCACAAGGAACCGGCAGTGGGCCTATTCGAATACCGCCTCTGTCGCCGGAAAAGGTCGTTCAATATGCTACTGTCTTCGAGAAGCAGAATCTACAACCTGGGGGTATACTGCCTGGTGACCAAGCGAAAAACATTTTTGAGAAGTCGGGGCTGCCCAACGAAGTCTTGGGACGCATCTGGCAGCTTGCGGATACGGAACAGAGAGGCGCCCTCGTGTTGACTGAGTTTGTTATTGCCATGCATCTCCTTAGTTCTATGAAATCTGGTGCTTTGCGAGGCTTGCCCAATATTCTTCCTGCCGCACTATACGAGGCCGCTACACGACGCGCACCTGCACCGAGACAGAGCCCAACGACTACCGGTCCGCCCATATCGGCTATTCCACGACAACTTAGCGGACAGGCTCAAGTACGAACAACCAGTCCGCTAGGAAGACCACCGCTAGGTCCCCCTCCCCCGGGTATACCACCCCAGGTTACTGGAGGCGACTGGCTTGTCACGCCTGCGGAGAAGGCAAGATTCGATCAACTGTATACTGAATTGGATAAGACAAACAAGGGTTTCATCACAGGAGAGGAAGCTGTTCCTTTCCTTAGTAGATCCGGTCTGCCCGAGGATGCCTTGGCGCAAATATGGGATCTTGCGGACATTAATTCGGAAGGCCGATTGAATAGAGACACCTTTGCTGTCGCTATGTACCTCATTCGCCAGCAGAGAACTAGGCGAGATATTCCACTACCTACGGCACTTACACCAAACCTCATTCCCCCGTCTCTACGGACCCAATCCCGTGCTCCTGTTGGTCCGTCGCCATTTGATGTTCCAGCCCCGTCGCCTCCGCCGCAGCCTCCTCAACCCCAACCGAAGTCCGCCATCGATGATCTATTCGGTCTTGATGCTTCACCCAGCCCCGCTCCCGCTCAAATCCCGGTATCAACCGGAGGCTCGGCAACGAGAGATCCATTTGCTAGCGGCCCGCCAGGCTCACCAATTCGCACTTCGCCGACTGTTAACACATTCAAACCGTTTGTTCCATCCTCTTCGTTCGGCAAGACTTTAACTTCTCATGATACTGGAGGTTCTGCCGGATCGGGCCAAGCTCAACGAAGCCCTGTGCCTGCTTCCGCATCTAATATGGAGGATCTTCTTGGCGACAACGACCCGGAAATCAGCAAAAAGCTAACTAACGAAACTACCGAACTAGCAAACTTGTCTAATCAGGTTGGATCCTTATCGAAGCAGATGCAACAAGTCCAGGGCCAACGTGGCTCTACGCAAAACGAGATCAACCAAGCTAGCGAACAAAAGAAGAACTTTGAGCAGCGATTATCTCAGCTACGTTCTCTGTATGAGAAGGAAGCTCAAGATGTCCGGACTCTGGAAGAACAACTTAGAAACGTACGCGAAGATACGAAGAAGCTTACTAACGAGCTGATCACAATTGATGGTACTTACAAGGACCTGCAGAGTCAGCATCATCAAATATCGCAAGCTCTTCAGGCCGACCAGCAAGAAAACGCGAGTCTTAAGCAACGCATCAGCTTCGTCAATACCGAGATTGCTCAATTGAAGCTACAAATCGAGAAGTTGAAGTCTGAAGCTCGACAGCAAAAGGGCATGGTAGCTATCAACAAGAAGCAGCTTTCTACGACGGAAGGCGAACGAGATAAGCTGAAGACCGAAGTCGAGGATCTCACCAAGAGCAACGAAGAACTCTCTCGCCAGGTCAACACCGGGTCGCCGGTCGCAACCAATGCTCAGCTAGCGAGTCCGGCACCGTCGACCGCCAGTGCAAACAATCCCTTTTTTAGGCGAACGGGGAGCACGGACATAATGGGTGCGTTTAGTTCACCTCCTGTTAAACCCTATGGCGAGAAGTCGTTTAATGACATATTCGGCGACTTTGGGGGTGACAGTACATCATCGGCCCCGGTGACGTCGTTCAAACACCAAAACACCGGTACTTCTACGGCTAGTATTGGGTCTTTTGCCACCCCAGCTAGCTCTACACCAACTGTGAGTCGTCAGGCTACGTTGACTGCCGAACCTCCTATGCCAACTGAACCGCGACAGCCCAGTCCGAGCTTTGCGCCGTTCGGCGAGGCATCCGAGACTCTTGCACCTTCGCGCCAAGTTTCGCCTCCCGTTAGCAGATCTGGCGAAAATGCACCAACCCCTTCCGCTTCTACTCCTGCTCCCATGGAGGCGATGTCTACTGGTCAGAGCTTGACATCGAACTCTGATACTAATCAGAAGTGGACTCCACAGAGTGAAGAGAGGCCGAAATCCCCTCAAGACGGATCCATCCCTGGATCGTTTCCTGATGAGACGCCAACTGCACCTGCTCCGACCACCCCGTATGCCGGCAACAGGGACAGTGATTTATTCGCGAATTTAAAAGATAGTGGCAATGCAAAGGTGGATTTCGATTCTGCCTTTGCAAGCATGGCCAGCTCTTCAAGCAAGGCCCAAGACAAGTCGACGAAAGATACTTCCAATGCATTCTCGACTTTCAACTCGGAGTTCCCACCTATCTCCGAATTAGAACGAGATGATGAATCGGATTCCGCTAGCGAGGGAAACCGATTCGATGATGACTTTGCACCCGCATCACCAGGTGATAGGAAGAGCGAACCTAAGGAAGCTCAACAGGCTCCGGCTTCTCCTGCGGCATCGAAGGCTAGCGCTGCTGCGACTGACGGCCCAGATGCTGCAGGGTCGCATACGTCTCACCCATCTAAGTATGAACACTCCTAGCTTTTTGGTGTATTGTACCAACCTCCTATAATGGTGCTAATATCTATAAGTGATCTATCCGTGTTCCCTGAACCACCGAAAGCCTCTCCTTCCTTCTCTTCTGCATCTAAGGGTGGTGACTCGTTTGCCCCGACACCAACAACCGTCACGAACACAGGTCCTGGAGGGTCTAAAGCCGCTTTCGATGACTTAGATGATGAATTTGCGGATCTCGAGGATGCTAAAGAAGGTTCAGCGGACGACGAATTCGCCAATTTATCGCGATCTAATCTCGACGATTTCAATCCTGTGTTTGACAGCAGCCCACCGCCGAGTCAACCCAAGAGCGAATCCACGAATGTCTCAAACACGTTTGGAATTGATAGCAGCTACGATTTTGGTAATGTTTCAACTACCTCGGGCGCAACTGCTAGTGGAGCTCCGACGACCAACAATACCAATGCTGGTTCTTTCTCTACCCAAGGCCCTGCTGCACCAAACAACCAAGACTGGGAGGCTCTTTTTGCTAGCCTAGATTCTCCTAGCGAGGCACCTGCGAAACAGAGCAGTGATGAAAACAAGAGCCCCGTTCAGAGTCACAGCTCTGGGCGACCAAGCACGGTGGGACGGGCACTGAGTGATGAGGGAAAGCATGACGACCCACTCGTAAAGAATCTAACGGGAATGGGTTACTCAAGAACAGATGCGGTCAACGCGCTTGAGAAGTACGACTACAATCTCGAGCGGGTAAGTAGGGTTTTTCCTTAGAATGTAGAGCTAGTGCACTAATCCACCATCTAGGCCGCGAACTACCTGGCTAACCAGTCCTAAATTCAGGTCTAGCATATCACAAACCGCACCGAGAGACAATGAATGATTCTTTGTTTTGATAGGGATGATACCTCACTTGTATAGGCGCCGAATTGGGGGAAGGGGGATCTTTGGAAGTTTGCCAAAATGAAACCGAGTTTCGACAGTCGATGAAGGGGAGCATCATCGAGGCCTAGCAGGTTGGAAGGGCCAATGATTAATGTATAGTTCTGTATGTAATTCTGTCGTGAATACCTCAGTGCTGCCTTTACTGTCTCGAAAACGAACCGGGTATCTTATTTGTTGAACGTCTACTCTGCGCGAAATTATCTACTTTGTACTCATACCTATCTACTCATTCACTCTAAATAGCCACTTAGTCCATAGCCCAGCATTTCTACAACCATCTACCGCATTAACAAATGGAAACCATTAATCTCAAGACACCCATCCCCGTTTCATCTATCACCTCAAGCTTCAACCCTTGGAAATCATGATGGGAGACATGAGCGGCTCCTTATGGGCTTCGGCAGGTGCCATCACATCCGCGTGTTCTCCGTTCCTGCTATTCAAGTCCCGGACCCCTTGTTCCTGCCCCTTCTCTTCCCCTTCCTCAATCTTCCGGTAGAAGGTCCCGCCCACATTCTTCCCGCCCCGACCGGCGCGGAACCGCTCCGTTAGCTTGCGGACGGCCCAGATTATCGGCTGGATTAGCGTTGCGCATAGTAGCGCCTTCCACGCTGCGCGCCCGAGGGCTGGGCCTAGACGCCGTCGTTTGAGGGGGTCGGCGGCGAGGTAGTCTTTTGTGTGTTAGCGAAGCTTCGGGATGGGAATTGGGTAGAGGTGAGGAATGGCATACATTTTCGGAAGAAATGGAAAAATAACGCTAGGTAAAGACACGCCCATAATACGCTGACGACGATGACGACGATGACCCAGACGGGCAGATGGGAACCGCCGCCGCCGCCACCGTTGCCGTTGCCGTAGTATTTGTAGCCGCTGCTTTTGTAGCCGGAGCCCTTGCGTGTACCGCTTTTTACGGCGCGGATGCTGTGGTCGAGGTACATGTCTGGGCTTATGGTGTGCGGCGTAGTTTGGGGGTGTTTGGTTCGAGAGCTACGCGGTACTTTCAAAATTCGCTTTGATAATTCCGATAATTTCTTAGGAAAAAGTCAATGGTACCATAGAGCAGAACATCAGATTAATTTAGCTGAATTGACGGACCCGTCTTCTGAGTTGGTCTGACAAAAGAGGGGTGGAGGGTCGCCAATTACGTCGGTCGCAAAATTCAGCCTCGCGATTCACCAACCGGGTCGCGAGCTGAACGCCTCGCCCAATGTAGGACTAGAGGGATTCTGATATCGGGAGGCCTGCGGCCAATCGCCAGATACGCCCGGAGTTGGTATCAGCATATTTCTTGGCGGAGCTCAGCCACCTGTTCTCAGAACTCCCTACTCCTCATTTAGGAAAATATAATCAATTCGATTAGACTTCCTATTATCTTCTAGTTGGGTATTAATTGGATCCTAATACCCATATAATTGAAGTTGAGATTATTGCAGTATTCCGAGCGTAGATCATCTACGATATACGACGAAAAATATAGGAGGGGTTGGTGACATTTCTCAAGTTCGACCAGCGAATATATTCTACTTCGTACGAAGCACCACTACTTACAACTTCTATTCCTTGCCCATTCCAATATTCTAACAGCATGCTTTTGACTAGGTCAGTGCCCGTCTCAATACGCATATCCTTCGACCGCGCCATAAGTAGATCCTGCAAAAGCAGCAAGCGTACAGAAAATGATCCACACACGGAATAGCCTCGAATCATATAAGTTGTCTCGGAAGGTGAGGTAGATATGTTTAAGATCAGCCGAGTCGTCTACGTCATCTTGGTCGTGTCTCGAGATAGAAGAAGAGTCCAGCGAAGCCAGTAGAAGGTCTCTATCCAATTCCCGCGAAGATGAGCGTCGAGGTTCAAGTTGGAATGTCGCGGTGTCATTCCTTCCCCTTTTCTTTCGGGCCTCTATCGATCGTTAATACGCACCTTATACTTCTGGGGTTATTTTACCTGCCTTGATATATCTCTAACAGCGACGTTGCCGGTAACAGTAATAGGAGCAAGGGTAGGATTTGACCGAACCCCCATTCATTTTCATCGCCCTCGATCAGTTGCTGAGATCTAACCTCTTGCTTAATGCGTAGGAGAATTATTGTTAACATCAACAGTGTCGAGTATATTCTCCAGACAATAACGATACGCGACCCGAAAAGTCCCATCACGGTAAAGATTATGATCAAGAAAAACCAGGACGCTGATGCCATTATGAGTAGGGGTAAGCGAGGTAATCTTGTATCGACCGAGTTCGTAAAACTTCTCGCTTCGGAGTCGATTTCGGTGTAGGTTTGGTGCAATCTGTCGGGACGAGACTCTGCTCCTACCACTCGCTGGTAAACTCGCATGTTGGTTCTAAGGAATCGATATAACAGCGCCTTCACGCGTATAAAAATCTTCACAAATGGTTTGAAAATTTGAGGATAAAACAGGCCGATGTCTCCAAGGTAACCCCATATCAATATAATCAACGAGAGGGCGAGGTCTAGCCATGTATCTTTGTAATGAGCCGAACCGACGAAATTGTTCCATATACATTGAGTTGCTGACCCAGGGTAATAGTAGAAGTCGTCGTTATCCACGATGAATGTGTTGAGGATAAGCATGACAAAAAGGATGGTCATCATAACTGCTCTCCAAATTTTCATTGACGGACGCTTGGTGACGTATCCATTGAGGGCAAGGAGAGCCGCGTCGTAGACTTGGAAGGATATGAATCCAAGCAAGAAGATTATATAAGAGTGATATTGAGTAATAGTGCAGTGTTGGATAAAGCCCACAGTCAACATCGCAATGCCCGTGATGAGTTGTTGATCGCTGACCATCAAGATAGCCGGCTCGACATCTTTCAAAGTCCAAGGTTTCTTGAAAGGCATTCGAATCTTCTTGATATAACCTATAAACAGTTTATCGAGTTGATTCGGTTTGTCCAATGAGACATATTCGAAGGTAATAACAAATAGGCTACACCAAGCGGAAATCAAGAAGGCCAGTATAACCTGAAAAGGGGTTAGCACAAATGGAAGTCAACGATGTTTAAACTACCGTACTCCAATTCCCGCCTAGATGGACGCTCGTTAGCTTGGTCATCATCGCGATGTATTAGTATGTACTCACAATGTTGGGGTCGGCCTCGAACATATCCGAGGAACAGTTTAGTTCGACAGGGCAGGTAGACATGACCCATCAGCTTGTGGTTCAGTGTTCTTTAGTCAACGTTTTGTTGGTAGAGATCGGGGTGTTTCGGTACATAGAGATTTACCTGGTCACTCTTGATGAGGTAACGGTTTGATTGCTACCAGTTGACCGATAGGATGGCACATCTCACGTTGTGATGAAGCTGAAAAATCCCACAGCCTTGTCCAGGCCAGTAATACCCCATCTGGCTCATTACTGATTGGCTCACAATTCAGACATAGAAGCTAATAGAAAATCGATTTGGCCAATACAGGCGTACGCTTTAGCATTGTGGCGAGAAAACATAGAAGGGGTCAATTTCGCATTAGCAGTGTGAGCGTGATAAAAGCATCGTCGCGAAAGCGCCAATTTTGACGTGGGTATGCCAATCGCCTCGCCGAAGATCACTCTTTATATGACTGACGGAATTATTCATAGTTGCGAAAAAGAGTGTCAAGTCCGTAAGGCCACTCGTCGTTGTCGCATGTAGACAAGTTGTGTTGCTTCTGGTGCTTCCGTAGCAGTGCAGTAAGGACTGACCGCATAGTCTTGTTATTCCTTGCAGCTTCCAAGACATCCTCTGTGATCTCAATATCACCATAACGATGTAAAATTATTTGCATGATAGAGAAAAATTCCCATCTCTCATTGCTTGCCACCGCTTCAAGCACTGCTGGAGATACTTGAATGTCGTGCTTCCAATTAGAAAGAATGGCACCCATGCTTTCCCCTGAAGACTGGGCAGCAGCAATCAAGATATTCTCTGTGAGTATGGTGCCTTCAATTAATTTCAATAAAGTTTTGAAGGCATTTCCTGGGTAGTATTCATTTCGCGCTGCGGCTTCTAGAATTCCAAAGTCAATTTCAAGGTCATTCTGCCGCCTCAAAAATACGTAAAGCAAATGTCGACGGTCATGATCGGTCTCAGCTGCTCTCCTCAACATTTCATATGTAATCCTGCACTGAGCTCTGTCCAGTAATGATTCAAAGCTGGCCTCGCTCATTTCCCTGTTTGCTATGGCAGCCACGACGAAGCGCTCTGGGACTGACAGATTCTCGTTTTTCTCTAGCAACAATTTGATGTGACCAACGCTCCCAGGTAGACATGATATATCATAGCAGTTTTTGACAGCAGCTTCAAGGACCTTCTCGGTAACGACGGCTGGCCTATCTCCATTAAGCAGTACATGTATTGGGCTGAAATGCTTTCTATCCTGGGGTATGGGAATGCGGAAAGCTGTTATCAAGATGTCTTCCGAGATGGGAAAGGTAATGTTTATGCGGTCAAGTATCTCTTTCACCACCTGATATGTGCAGGGCTCTGCACAGCTCACTGTAGCCCTTAACAAGAAATTGAGTAACTCGTCTGTTATTCTAGACTTGTCGATGCGATCAAGTAGTAAGTCTAGCCCTTTCGCATTACCCTTCTTGGCCGTTATTTCAAGTAGGCGGTCTGATATCTCCATGCCGGGTGCGTGTTCGAATATTGATTCCAAAATTCTCCTACCCGATGCATTGTTTCCGGCGGCGGCCTCAACAACACGGTTTCCAATCTTCATATCACTTTTGCAATTTTGTATCATGCAGATAACTTCGTATCCATGCCGCTTGTTGTTAGCTGCTGCTTCTATATCGACACAAGAGTCTGGGCATCGATCTAGAAAAGACTCAAGATGTCTGCGATCATCGTCTAGTCTGAATTCAACTGTCATCAATGCGGTTGACACGATGCGTGTGGTAATGTTAATCGCTTGCTCTTTCTGAAGGAGGTGGTTCATTGTCTTTAATCCAAACCCCGGATTTCTGAGTATCGCGACAAGAACATCCTCGGTAAGGGAGATTTTATGACCATGACTCAACAATAACTCGATTTCTCCCTCTCCCTTGGCCCGAGAAATCCACTTGTTCTTCGCAATTGCCATAATAACGGCTTTCGTGATACGGGTTTCTTGTCGATGTTTGAAAAGAGCTTTGAAAAAGTTCATGGGGTACAAGCTTTGAGCCGCTATCATAACCATGACGTCCTCTGACATGTTGATCTCTTCTTTCAGTGACCCAAAGATATAATCTAATATTGGCCAGCTCAACTCGCGGTTTGAGGAGGCTGCGTAGAGAACTTTTGCAGAGATCTGAATGGTTCCAGAAGCATGTTCTACAAGAACCTTCATCGCACGGTCACCGTCATGCTGGTTTCTTGCTGCTTGGATGAGGAGATTCTCGGTGATAGGTAGGTCCCGCCGATGCCGTAGTATTACTGCCAATAGCTTTTCGCTTCCTCGGGACCTCGCCGTCATAGCAACAGTTTCATCAGTAATGAATAGCTTATTGACTTCGCAGAGGAGGAAGTCTAAGAATGCGACCCCATCACCCCCCAACTCAATAGCTATTTCATATGACTGTAAGTACTCCGGGAGTTGGTTGAAGTGCCTCTTGATTGTTCCTGAATATCAAGACCGTGCGTCCGATTACCTGGAGAACCACGTATCACCGTTCGTATCTCATCCAAATCGAGATGACTGAAGGCCCATATAATAAGCTCCATGGTCTTTTCATCGCTGTCCTTTGATGCTTTCTTAGCCATGAAACCATCTACTTCTGTAGTAATGGTATTAGGTAGGTCCCTGGGGGCAACGAAGAAAGCGTAGATAGGGTCGAAATGAGATTTGTGTATATCTAGATAATCGTAGCGACATCTCCGAATCTTCTGCTGCACGTCGCAATCTATCCCGTGTCTCATTCCATGCTGGTAACTGTAGCTTGATATGTCTTTTATTCTCATTAGAAGTTTCAACGGATCTCGACGGAAGAACTCATGTAAGCGAGCATGCTGTTCATTTAGTATGCTATCAGAGCCGGCTTGGGAACAGTGGAAGGCTGCACATATATAGATATATGTATCCAACGCATATGAAATCATGGACCTTTCGTAAATATACCATAGGCATATTTCTGCGACAAAGCTGTGGCATGTTTCTATCATAAACTCACGATTACAGTAATCACTGTCTAGGAGGTACTCTTTGACTGAATGGTGAGAAAGTTTGGCAAAATCATTATCATGTCCGAGTTGAATGAAGTTGCTGCAAAGTTGGCGAACCTCCTGCGAGTTGACTTGCCCTAGCGCCTTACGAGACCTAGCTTTAGCCGATGCGTGCTCTAAAGAGAGTATCGTCGCTTCAACAAGTTCTTTTACCCGAAGTCTCCATTTGGAGCACAGGACCCATCTAAGGGCGAAAGCGATAGTGATACGAGCAATTTTACGACGTTTATTGAGTATATTGTCGTATGATGCATTGAGTCGGGATTTTTGGTCCGCAAAATGTCCAGGTATAGAACTCCCGGATTCTAGATTCTGCAACTCCGTATGTACATCTTCCTCCGTTTCGAATGGAAGACGTTCGTCGAAGAATATATCGAGCTGTAGTTCAACCCATCGGAAACTAGCAGTATTCTTAGTGATGTCAACGAACAGTTTTCTAGGATCAAGACTCACGCCCCCTCCGCCAAAATTTCCAGTGCGCTCTTCAATCTATTTTTGAACTCTCTGTGGTTCCAGTTCGGGGGGAAATTGTAGCGTAAGTCAACTTCCTTTTCGATATATTGAGTCATGTCTTCTGAAGGTGCTTCTCGATCGATGAACGCGCTATATAGGTTTGGAAATATAGCATTGACATCAATGTGCAAACGGCTTGATAGAAAAAACCTAGTATTTCCAGGGTTTCTTTCTTGCGTTTGCTTAATTAATTTGAGGAGACGGCGTGGTTCTGGACATTCGTCCAGTGCGTCGATGATGATCACAGTTTTTTCATATCCCCTGCAAAGTTGGGCTATTAATTGGCAATCTTCTGGGTAAAAGGATTCCTCTCCTGAGGATTGGAATAGATCTGAAATCAATGATTGTAATTGGGGGTTGTTTGTCGAGAAGGCCAATTGAAGAATGATAGAGCGAAGCATTGAGTCTGTGTCATAGTCCCCAGAGCAATAAATATAGACGAGCTTCTGTGGTTCATTTTGATGGGCGCCTTCCCCTAGCCGTTCAATAACTTCGGAGCTAAGCTTGTGTTAATATTTCTGCGAAATAAGGGCAATAAGTACGATAATTACCTACGTGATGGACGTTTTCCCAGTGCCAACTGATATATAATTAGTTGTAGGGTCACGTATAAGATTCGTCTAAGAAGCTCACCTCCACCGCGCAACCAGAATATCGGTATTAAACTCCTAGGAGAGTCAAGCCAATCTTGGAAGTTACTCGTTTTGAAAAGCCAATCTCCTATTTTATAATATTTGCAGAGTTTTGTCCTCGCCTGCTTATGGTCTTTGTCGTGTCTTTTAGCATCTCCGGATCCCACAATCCATCGAGTAATCCGTTCTATGCCAGCATTGTTCAATTAGCATTGGTAATACCAGCACCGAGAGGCGTCACAAGCCAGTGCTAGTATATGACACTATTTTAAGGGGAAGATAGGAGCTCTATTAGCTTACCTAAGTCTGGTTGTATGTTGTCTTTGATTCTGTCTATGGCCTTGCGGATCTCCACGTATAGGTTGTCTTCCCTTTTTTTGCATTTGTTTAGACCACGGTGATCTGTATTTATGCCAATACGCGTTCCAGTTTCAAGAGTAGCTGAATTGGCGTCCACAATCTGAACTCATTAATGACTGGGAGTTTGAGAGCATCGAGAACACTCACTATGCCCAACGAGAAGATCCCCCATAGCAAAGTAGGTCTGGTTTCATAGAATGAATATATCGGAAATGGCTTGCGGTTCTCTAAAGTTGTAGAGAAACTATCCCTTAGGTCATACAGGGGCTGGCTGTGGTAACTCAGAAGTGATAACAACGAAGTATTCGATCCGGAAAACGAGGTAAGACGGGCGAGAATTTCACCAAATCTAGATATGGATGACCCTTGGTGAGGAGTTCCTAGAAATATTATTCCGGCGATGTTATAGTTAATATCCTTGAAAGGTGTATCCCAATGCACTCTGTTAATTGCCTTTGGGAAATAAGAATCCGACAGAGGGGCGAGGATTGGGGTAAAAAACGTACGTGTTTGATGAGAATACCACCGAAGCTATGACCAACGAAAATAATAGGGGGTGTTTTCTTCGAGTTATCAGAACGAGATCTTTCATTAAGGGAGGGGAGTAACTATACGCCAGTTTCCTGTCTAAACCGAGAAAGAGTTTTGATAAACGCGAGAGCTTTCTGTGAGGTTGTTGACATTGGAGCGTCCAAAAGCCAATCGGCATTATAGCCGAATGATAAGATCCTAGCATCTTTAAAATCTCTCTTTAAAAAGTTGTCATCTTCAAGCCAGTTGATCTTTACTTCATGTTTCATCGGTAACTTGTTGGACGCGAGTTTAGGCGCGAAACCTGGACGTGACCCAGTGGCTGTCCAGGTATGATATGGGTGCGCTCCAAGGCCATGAACGAAAACAATGCTCGGAAATATCGTTAGACAAAGTCTTACGAAAGCTTATTCTTAAGAGCTTACTCTAGCTGGGCATTTTCGCAGTTATCAAATTGGGTAATCTTATCAAGGTCACCCGGATCATGGCGACGTCGAATGATGTAGTGAAATAGATATGCGTAGGCTCCGAGACATAAGGTCATAGCAAAAACCAATTGAAACATGATGGAATCCAATAGTTCAAACAACATTGGGAAAAGGTACTATGCTGTCAACAAGGCTGTGGAAACTATTTTGATGAGAAGTAAATTGAGGGGGAAGGGTGGGTCGGTCAAGACACCACAGATATGAATGGCGAATCGTGAGAGGGAACAACTGTCCCCGTTAACGCTAATTTTTTAGAAGGCATAACGCTATAGGTACCGACTTATAGCTCCTTATTATAAATCTAAACCCCTATAGAGCCTCGGGGTTATTGCTATCTAACACTATACGCCCCTAAAGTATAGGGTATAACGTACCTCTTGCAAGCCTAGAATAAGACCACCTACACAACTGGCTCTCCATCCACGATCGGAAGAGGCATCGTGCTAGGCACTTGCATGGTATTCCAGCCCTGATCACCTACTAATACGCTATCGTTCTTCTCCTTAGCGTATCGATGATATGCTGCGACTGCCCCCTCGCCCGCCGCCGCAGCAGAATACGAAAGCCATACTTCACCATCCATCGTGTCTAATCCTTCCGTCCCCTCTACAATCGTCCTGTTCCAATGGTAGTTTGACGTAACATTCTGTCTTGTTTGAAGGCTTTCCGAACCGACAGATGTCCCAGTCAAGAATGACAATGTAGACATGCCTTCCGTAAGCTTGCTCCTATCAACCATGCAAAAGACGGAACCGGGATTCGTAGTTGCTCCAGAGGATGCTACGTCATATGCGCTAAAGAGATTCAGGGGATATGTGTAATGCGATATAATATTCGAGGTTGAGTCTGAGTAACTCCCCGAAGTTACCATAGCCAATGATTGATTGAAGGCTAAGTCGGTCATATTCTGAATGTTAGAGAATGTGAGACTTTGCGTCCATGTCACCTCACGAGCATTAGCCCCTTTTAATATTCTCGAAGAAATTGTTAGGTTGCGGCTTGCGATCAGCGCAAAGTAAAACGAAGTATTCGTCGCCGTGCCGTTGTTGGTAATAGCTGTGCCGACGACCGGGTGAAATTCAAAAGATGGCTTTGTCACCTCGCTACGGAAATTGTCGCTGGTGGTCCGTTCCGTTGTATCGTCAAGCCAGACGAAAACCGACCCCGAAACCCACCAATTTTCGCCCACGGGACCAATCCCATCTTCCATGGATGCATCAAACCCTACAACTTGTAGCTGAAAAGTATGCGATTGTCCGTCTGTTAATAAGCCAAGCCAAGGAGTAATGTCAATCTCAAATGACGGTAATTCGAACGCATCGATGCCGACAATGGGACGCCACGCGCCCGGATCTACCCCGCCAGTGAAGAGAATGGGGAAGGGCCAAGAAACACCCGCAAGCTGACCGTCGATAAGCACCTGCACTTCGCGAAACGGGCTGTATCCATACAGCCAGCCATCGTTGCTAGGGAACGTGTGCACATACTCTGTCGGCACGTTCGTAAACCAAAATTCCTCTTCGCTATTTCCGGATGCCGTGACCGAAACCACCGCGCTCTTGACGTTCCTTGGAAGGGTTAGATTGACCGAGCCGCTGTCGCTAGGGAGCGAGAATAGCGAAGTAGTGTTGTTGGAAGACGAGGACGTTGAGATAGGGTAGATGTGTTCTGCAGGGTGAAAACCCGAGGAATACCTATCGTCATAGTACAGAGCTTCTACAGTAACGTTGAAGTAACCAGTGTACCGGTCCCCGTCTATCAGATTACCCAGGTCAAAGATGATCTTTTGGTCTTGCGTTAAAAGCGGGTGCCATATGGTCATATCCTTCTGAAACGACCAGTGAATGCCTGACTGAGTCGGCATCGCGGTGGAAGTTCTCCATACTTCGATATCTCCAAGCCATAACGTTGCGAGTCGATCAAATTGTCGCCCGCTTGATACGACACTCAGGTTGAATATAGCAGTCGTAAAACTACAGCCCTTGGGTGGTGAGTAGGGCCCAACATAAGGGGCATTGTAACTGTTGCCAAAATCATGTTCAAATAGCACTTGACGGCACGCTGGCCCATCGAAGGTCGCCCGCGGGGGTGGCGCTGCCTGGAAGACTTCTAGCGTACCCTGCGAAAGACCACAGCATGTTAGAATTAGGGCTAAAAAGAGGGCGCGCATGTTGGCTCTTACTCCCGCTGTCAGCACACAGCATCTCACACATGCAGTCAGAGAAAACTCAGGAAGGGACTTCGCATATCTATCATAGATCTATATCAATCTAGATATGATAGCAATACTTGATCCGATATTTAGTTCTAAAGAGGAATGTAACATTAAGTGTGGAGTCTCGTCTCAATACCTATCTCCGGTTGAGACTAGGGGATGTAGTTAATGTTAGCCTCAAGACATGTCCTCCCTAAAAAGCCTTGTAACTAAGAGTCCCATCCTTATAAGGGTCTCTAGCGCCTATGTGTCCCATTTTCCATATCTTGGAGGTGGATCTCGATTAGTTAACTCTATAAGGTATCCTCTCTATCCTGCTTCAGGCGTCGCTTCATGATTACAAGAATACCTCCAACGAAAAACATCATGAAAAGTAGACTTAACACAACAATCATGACAATTTGACTAGTTGCTGGTCCTGTGGCAACCCTATTTTCGGTGCCTAGTACGTTTCTTTGATATTCTTTTGAGATAACCTGGCCGGTCGGAAACGGGAAAGAGTCTTCTGTAATAGCAAGAATGACTACAGTGGAATTATCCAGAGAGGGATCTTTTAGTGACATCATGGTGTAAGCGTACGTGTATGTAAAGGGTTGAGATAATGAAGTTGAAGCTAATTCGACGTATGTATGCTGTGTAATGCACAAGTGAAGTAGATTAACTCTATTGAAATCAGACAGAAGGAAGAGGCTTTCTTTTATAAGTTAAATAGACCACGCGGAGTTGATATGACGATAGCTTCAACGTAGCATGTTTCGACTAGTTGTAAAAAAACGTGCTATAATATTATTAGACAAGCTGGCAGCAGTATTGGAAGAAATCGGTTTCTGTTCGTTTGTTTCTAGACATGACCCGATAGTGATGTTAAACATGATGGCCGCTCTACTTAGCCTTCGTGTGATTACAACTGTCCAAAATTGAACGAACCTACAGTGAATGGTTAGCTAGCTACCCAAGTACACCAGCTCCAGTGTTACTTGCTCCGGATACCGTTTACGTGGGCTAAAACAGTGTTTTGTCTTTGCTTGCGCGGGTTTGGATTGGCGCGAGGCGTTTGCTCCGGTGGTTACCTGTGAAAATCCTGCCACTTCCCGTTATGATAATTGTCGGTATAGTTCCAAGTGTCGTCCACTATACCGAATCATTGGATTCAAGGTCAAGATTAATTAAAATAGTGACTCACTCAGAAGTATCGGGACTCTTGGCATCGACTATCTGGAGTTTGAAGGGCTATCGAAGCAGCTACCCGTTTAAAGGTCTCGGGTAGATACATCATAGAAAGATTTTCCGGAGCTCCTAGGCAGGCATCGTTCGAATTTGTAGTTATTAATCGTATACGTTTTTTATGTCCAGTAATCCCTATAAATTGTGGTCTCTATTCCAGACCGAACGCGCAGAATCGGGCACGACGCGTCTTGAACCTCAGAAAACCAATACTATCTTCTAAGAAACCTTCCTTGAATCCCTAACTCATCCCATTGAACCCTTTCTATTATTTTACCCATATCCGAAGACATGTCTGGGTATCCTCACAGCCGAATAACTTTACAAGTCGGCGAGCGTCGATTCACGACGTATCGGCGGACTCTCATCAACAAAAGTCCGTTCTTCGCAGCCCGCATCGGCCTCGAGACATGGCAAGACAAGTGTAGCGAAGTTGACATCGACGAAGACGGCTCCTACTTCATCGACGCCGACCCCTTTATCTTCAAGTATATTCTCAACTACTTGCGCAGCGGCGATTATCCCATATTCTACGACCCCATTTCTCGGTGTTTCGACTATGCCAAGTACACGTCTGTACTGAGCCAGGCTCGGCAGTTTGAGATTAGCGATTTAAAAGAATGGATTGAGAAGAAGGCGTATTTAACTTCCATTCCGGAGGCGGACAGACGAATGGTTTTTGAGGCGCCCGTAAAACCGGCGGATAGCGGGATAGATTTTAGTTGGATGGGTGCTATGGAAGGTTTGGATACGTACTAAGGAGGTACCTAATGTTCACGCACCTTGGTTGTTGTTAGGGTAATGGAAGTCTGTAATAGGGGGAATTTGTTTACACTGTGGATGACGCTATAGTGACCATGTATGTACCTTAATTAAGCGAGATATGGCAGACACAATAGCCTGACACGTGCTTGACAAGATCTCATGGACCCCTCCCAGTGCGCTGCGCACTCTCCATAGACCTATCTCGGGTTCCCATCAACTAAATCATCAATTAGAGCTTGCGACAATCTAGCTGTGCGTCACATCCGTGATATGTAAGACAACTTATGCACCTTGGTCATTCGTTATATATATCATAGTATGGAGGGGCGAGATGAGGCAAACGAATTCTTCGTTGATGTGTGCGAAGCTGTACAGCAGATTCCTTACGGCAAGGTTACAACTTATGGACATATCGCGCTTTTGATCGGTCAGCGTAAGTTTGAAGTTTTACTGGACAGCGAACCTAGGGTCCTAATTACAGAACCTCCTTAGCTCAAAAGCCACGCCAGGTGGGAATGTGCCTTAAACGACTGCCGCAAAACCTCGGAGCACATTTCAATCATGAAAATGTCCCCTGGCAGAGGGTTGTCAATGCGAAAGCATCAATATCACCTAGGTATGCTCGTCAAAGATACATGTATCATATTGCTGATCAAGAAAAACAGATCAAGACAATCGGGCGCCCAGGATCAAGCAGTCGCATTGCAAGCAGAAGGTGTTAGGGTAGTAGATAATCGTGCATCTGGATCTGGATTCACGGTGGATTTCGAGGAGTGTGGATGGTTCCCAAATAGATTACCCTCTGAAGAGGAAGAGGAAGATGAGTACCTAGTAAACACGGATATGAATCACTAATTACAATGTGTATGAAGATCGCAAAAATTAAGATAAACATTTTAATTGGTAAATATCTAGTTACGATGAAAAGCCTATGTTGAGAGATCACAGATGTTGTGATGTCGTTGAAATATGCCTAATATGAAGATGCCACGAATTAGCAGATATTCTCAAAGAGTTGGTTATTTCTCAGTATTGAGGGTAGGTATAAATCTCTCAGATAGCGGTTGGACATAAATGATTCCACATGAAATTCAGAACAGGTCTGTGAATTATGCTCTCTCATCATAAAGAAGGTGGTGAAAATGGGATGATCATGAACGTACCGTAGCTAGGGGCTCTTCAGTGGTTCCCGTCCCCTGTCAAAGCTTTCGCTTTTTGGAAGCGGGGGTGAAAAATGAGTCCATCGTTCGCTGTCGCGAATCAAACTGAGCGCTCCCAATGCCACCTCTTGTCTTTTTCAGACCATTGAGATGTTCAAGATCGTTGGTCAGCTCAATAATTAGCTGTAATACCTTTTTATGTGAATCTACAGGATAAGCGACAGTGCCGTTAGATACAGTCGAGTTTGCGTCATGCAATTTTGCCGAGCCATTGGGTGCTGGCAAGTCTTCGCTTAATTGCAGCTTGGCTTGCAGAACACCAGTGTTGCTCCACGCTACAGACTCCGACAGATTAACTGATGTAGAAAGAGTTGGCTTTGGAGGAAACCGCTCCAGTAATACCTTCAGAAGAACGCCTAAAATGATACCGTGTGCCACTATCAAGATAGTAATATCTTTAGACGTGTCTGTATCAGCGATCGGGATCAGGTGGGAGTCTACAAAACGGTTGACTCTGACTCTCATCGACTCATGCGATTCCGAGTCTGATTGGACTTGATCATTGGCACCTCTACCTGTCTTCACGCCATATTTCTTGCCTTCAGATGACCCATAGTCTTTCTCTCGTAGCTCAGACAATCGGGAAACATCCACAGTCGTTGTAGACTTCGACGTATCGTTACTAGAGGAAGCTTGGGTCTCAAGCAGTGCTTCGGCAATGGCTTCGGCTGTCTGGAAGGCTCTTTGGAGGTTTGAGGTAAAAATATACTTGATTGGGCCTATGACTTCCTGGCGTTTCGCAAGATGCGCACCCAACCTTTTAATTTGAAGGACACCATGGTTCGTCAGAGGGGAATCTCGAGAACCTGCACTTGGGGATGGTTAGTTACTGTTAGGTATTGAATGCCATATCAATGGAAGAATGACTGACTAAAGACCTGCTACATTGTCAATAGACTCGCCATGTCTGACGAGCAGAATGCGCATCGCTGCACATCGTTTTTCGACAAAATGAACGAAAAAAAAAAAGTTGGATTTTGGTTTTGTTTGAGGAAAGAAATTGGAGCTTGAAAGAATTTGCACGTCCAGAGCCTTTTTGTAAAAGTTAGGTGGGACAAGTGGGGTAACAGGATCCATACCGGAATTTACCAATAAGAGCCCTGGAGTCCTGGAGCGAATTTGGTTCAGGGGTTGTTATCATTTTTATAGCGCCTTCAGGACATCGCCCAGGCACTTATTGTGAACATCAACACAGAACTTCACGCCGAATCGCATTTATAGTGCTAGTTTGCAGGAACAACAAGATTCCGTTGAGGCAATTTATTCATTCAAATGTTCTCAGTAAGGAGAGTGGTACCTAGGGCGGTAGGTGAACCTTGATGACCTCCACTAATCAATTTGTATAGCGCAAGTAAGCAAGTAAATCCTCCCTTAGCATTTATCCATAGGTCTTCTTAGGATAGGCATTCTAGGGCCTAGGCTCAAATTTAGAAGGCGTTTTCCTTCTGACGCTGCTCAAAAACCTTCAAGGCTTCCTCGGCAGCTTTAACGCCGGAGAGCGCCATCGCACTTTAATTTCATTAGCTTCAGCCCCTAAAGCATGAAGAGTGGCTTATGTAGCACTTACCCAAAGGTCGGACCCATGCGGTTAGCTCCATCAACCTCACTGAGTTCCATGCCACCGACGATCAGACCAGGCACGATCTCTCGGGTGCCCTTGACGATGGCGTCCTCAGCGGTGTTCATGTCTAGACCACGCATGCCGCCAAGCTTCTCAAGCGCCTGCATGCTCACGAGTCGCTTAGCGCTGAACGCGCCAAAGGGGCCGTCATGACCAGTAGTGCTGATGATGACAGGTGCGTTGATGGTGCTAGGGTCCATGCAAGACTGGTCGTCATGGTGCATAGCGACGAGAGTCCAGTTGGTGACAACGCCTGCAATGCGGATAGCTCCAGATTCGTCACGGCGAGTGATGAGATCCTCGACGGAAGTAGCATTGAAGAGCTTGACATTGGGGAATGCCAAGACCTTGGACAACAGAGTCGAAGTGAAAAGGGCAGCGTGCTTGACGACGACGTAAGGACCCTCGTCCTCGAAGGGCACACCAAGGTCAGACAAGAACTTGTCGGCGGGCTTGCGCATCACCATGGCGCTGAATAGCTGGCCTCCGAGCCAGGCACCGCCACCTACATAGGTCAGTAAAATAGGTCGACTAAGCGGTATCAGTTAGACGCACCAGGAGAGACACTAGCCTCAATGATGGCAATCTTCAAGTCAGGGCGAGCTTTGGCGAGGGTGTAAGCAGTGCTCAGACCGCATGAACCAGCTCCGACGATGACAATGTCCGACTCGGCATAGGTGTCGAGGTCATTGAAGTATCGACGGGCCATGGCACGAGCAACCTGCGACTCCCTAATGGGATGGAAGGTGAAGTCCTTCCATTTCCCATCGGCAACCTGGACATCTCCGTTGGCCTGGATTTTACCATTGCCAACGGGAATGCCACCCTTGTGGGGAAGGATAGCAGGTTCAACAATCTCTAGGGTTGCGGATGGTGCCATTTTGAATATTTGTCAAGTATTCTAGTAGGTGTTAGTTGCCATTCACGGGGTTTAGGGGGAAACATCGAGAGCATGATCCTTTCGCTGGTATTATCCAGATCAAGTTTTCGGCCGTATAATCTCAGAACAAGCTCCACGTTGAACCCCCGTCTTTGGTGTATCTCCATACCCTTCACCTAGATTGACCATCTCAATCGGATAGGTATGGTTGGATAGACCTCAAACGGGGCGCGGAAACTCGAACACCGGCTCATGGCTCATCTCAGATTCTGTTACCTAATGATGAGGGATTCTGATCAAACGTAGTCTTTTGGACTCTTGCTGGATAACCCATCTAGGGCCATGACCTCCTTTGGCGGGGTCGCCATCTTGACGCGTACCGGGTATCGGTCCTAGTCAAGACAAGAATTAGTACCAGTCCTTGGGATGAAGAATAACAACAACGATCTAGTCTTTACTACAATGCGTACGATTGATTTATATAAACGATTCTTGTTCGAATTGGTGTAGTCGAGCGCGTATAGAGAAAAGAAGAAGAAAAGTTTCTTTCCCAAAGATCCGGCTCAACACCTTTATAGACATCGTGAAGCGGGGTAGCTTCGGGTAGTGTCGTCATACTAACCACATATATCTATCCGAGTATTAGTCTTGGACTCTTGGACCTAACGATCTCGGAAGAGACATTGGCCTCTCGCCATTCACTTCATCGCCGATTCTCTCCGGTCCGCTACGCAGAATACATTACGATTGCTACCGTGGTGGAGCCCCGTGGGTTTGTGTGACTTAGCGATTGGTATATATATCACGATAGGGCTGGTCGATCAATCATTTAGTGCTGCAATTCTCTAACGGTGATGAAATAGGTGTAGATAGAAGCATCGAGGCCATGTAGTATCGATAGGTGCCTACCTATGTACCTATAAATGAAAATCCAATGAGCTCTAACTTCCCAGACTTTTCATTGGCTAATTTGCTTGTGCTATCTACAAAGGAACTCGTGTGCTTAATAACACCATGATGGAAAGAGGGCTATTCCCGAACGTACCAATCGGCCCTGCTCTTTTAGTTGCCAAAAGTGTTTCCTAAACTCCGCTCAAATGTTTTATCTCGGAAGCTTCTAGTTCATGTTTTAAACTAACTAGAGTTAGGTAAGAATATACCATCGCGGACTTGTTGTGTACGTAGCTGGGAGAAGATATCCATATTAGAATTGCTAATATCGAGACCCTCATGAAAATGAACGTTGATTGTGAATGTGCATTGAATAAAGGAGTGGCAAGGAGTTAGTACCCTTCAAAGACCAGACCTATTATCTTCAATACATTGAATATGTATCCTATCACAGTACGGCATATTCCGAGTCGCTCCTCCTACGAGCGTTTTCCAGCCAGTAACGAATGTCGTTCTTGCTATTATACGGTCGAGATAGGTGCTTGTAGGGAAGGGACGCTAACTGCTAAGCGCAAATCCAATGGATGTAGCTGGTCGACCCTGCTATGTGGGAGAGCTCTAAGGAGGAGGAGCGAACAGGGATGATGAGCTCATCCGTGGATGGAAAGCTCGGGCTCTAAGTCGCTGAACGTGGGTGCCAGGGATTAGCAATTAGGTCGCTTTTACAGGGGGAGCTGTGATCCCACCTGCCCACTTGCCCGCCAAAAAGTTGCCGAATCGCTGGAGCCTCATCCTAATCCTGGGGCGTCTTTTTTTATTCGCGATTCTTTCCCGCCGTGCAAACCTCGTCGCAACAACTACCAACATACTTGCGACCACATTCACTTCTTCACTCCCCTCTTGTGACATGTATTCATATTTTCTCATCAGCGTCCTAAATCTTTAGGATCAACGCTGTCTATTGTCATTCCCTCACCAATTGTCAACCCTCACAATTAATACCTTTTTTAATCATTACGAATTGTCACAACTGCTACCCATTTCAAGAAACATAGAGACGGTGCTTAGGGTAGTCGGCATCTCCTGTACTAGATCAGGTACTTGGAGCCAAATTTACCTGACGACATACCCTAGGCCGTCGAATACCGCAATTCATTAGTATCCTAGTCTGCCACAACACCGTTGCTGACTTCTGGATATCAGACATCAACCAACCTACCATCATTATTATCCTACCCGCCGATCTTTAACGAGAAAACCGTGAAAATAACTCTCACTATGTCTCGTTCGTCGATCATGAAGCTTAGTCGCATGACTAGCTCCCGCCTTGCAGCAGCGGCGTGCAGCGCTGCGATGTCTAAACCCAAATTCACCTCATCGGCACTATTTCGTTTCAACCAACGAACTATCTCTACATGCTCCTTCTCCACTAGCCTACGCCGCGCAATGTCCTCACCTATTTCAGAAATCAAGCCAGCGTCCATCACGACTGCCGAATATCACAAATTGGCCGATGCGTACCTCGACTCCGTGCTCAACCAGTACGAGGAAAAGCAGGATGAGATCGGTGACATCGACGTCGAATTTAGTGTAAGTATCACACATGCCACGTTCAATTATGCGGTGTAAAAAAAACGTTGCTAATTAGATAATTCAACCAGTCTGGCGTTATGACCGTCAAGATCCCCGATAGCGGTGTCTATATTATCAACAAGCAGCCCCCTAACAAGCAAATCTGGCTGTCTTCACCCGTTTCCGGTCCGAAGCGATTCGACTATGTGATCTTGAGCGAAGGCCAGGACCAGAAGCAAGACATCGGCAAGGGCGAATGGATATATATCCGAACGGGAGAGAAGTTGAGCGATCTCCTCCTCCAAGAAACTGGCGTTGCAGTGGAGGCATAAATGATTTGAGCAAAACGATCAGAACTATTCACTAAATTTCGTCAACACTCTGCTGAACAAGATACCATACGATAACATTAAGATCCTAAAGGTACATTGCCCATGAACACCTAAGTAAACCACCCCTTTATTAACCTATCTCGCGATTTAGGACCATCTTTGCCGAGTTGCTGAGACGTACAGTGTGGGTAGGTGTATGAAAGACTTTGTACTTCGCTCAATCTCTACATAGAACCATACCCTTGATAGGATGGCAAATAACATCTCCCACTGAGGGACAACTGCTACTGCATTCCCCCCGCTAAATAAAAACAATATAAAAAAATTAGTTCCCCCTTATTCAACAATGCCCTTAATAGCAGGGTCGAAGCAGCAGTACCAGGGACACAACAATTTTTTGGGCGATTTGTATTGGATCTTGTCCCTGGTAGCGACAGCCCAACCCTTTTCCCACTTCTTGCTGAATATCCAGCCGGCGCGGCCCTCTCCGCACCACTCGATGAGCCTCTCGTAGAACTCCCAAATCTCCGAGGCGGGGACCTCGTCCGAGTAGTTCCACTTGCAGTCGCAGACGAAAGCGCCGACCATCTCGTCAATCTCCCAGTGCAACCACTTCGTGCCTATCTTGTTGCCGCGCTGGCCCCATAAGACGATCTGCTCGAGCGAGCCGCGCACGTTGACGTCCTTCAGGTCAAAGCCTGAGCAAAAGGCGTGCGAGACGGGTATCACCCACTCGCTCCTGTCCGGCATCTCGGTGATCTCAATCGAATTCTCCAGATCAAAAAACCGGAAGTCGGGGTCCGTGTCGTTCATGGCCGGCGCGAGGAGCGGCTCTGTTCCGCTGAGTGCGAACTTGGAATCTGGGAATAGATCGGATTCTTGGGTCCCGTCGCGCTTGTTATATGCTGGAAAGGAGGCGTTGCGGGCGCGTACTTCGAAATTTGAACCTCGTGGTGCCGTGCGGCCGAAGACTTGTGTGGCGCTGAGGCCTGTGATGATGAGTGCTTTGGTAAAGACCTTCATGGTGATTTTGTTTGATCGTAATTGATATGAGTAAGTGATTAATGTTTTTTGTATTTGAATACTTATGTTTGTGTGTTTGTGACAGAGAATAATGGTATAGATGGGACTTCCCTACATATAGACATTACCAGGTGAATCTCCGATGCCTTCCATATCTATAACCTACATGGCTAAATTATAACGCCACAAGAAACGATGAGCTAACAAACAAAATCAACATCCACATGTCTGCTGTAGGATAACACATAGCATAAAGGAGATAAGGTATGTCGTCTAGTCAACGCCAACTTGAGCTTGTTGCCTACATTGATAGAACTCAATTTCGAATCCCAAGCAGGTTTGGATCCATACGTGGAATTTTGAGTTTATCGCATTGTATGAAGTTAAGGTTTAGTTGGACTCCTAGAGCTCACTGTTACCCAATCATGAGTCTGAGAATATCATCACCTGGTACTCCAGCCCTTGCATCATTTCTAGACTTATGACTACGCCAATGATATTATATACCTACTACCTAGTAGGCATGGGAGTCTGGACCATGGACGATAGACCGCTTTCAAACACGAGTGTTTCGTATGACGACAAGATCAATGCAGTATTCGTGTAAATCTATTGCTTCGCGTTGTCGGCACCCAATTTATATCTTTGAAACCACGACTTGCTGCTATTCGTCGGGCTGACTCGGAGGATTAGAAATGGCGAGACCGATGATGCAGTCGGTCGCGTCCTAACACCAACACGAAGTGAAATAGCAAACAATAGAGCAACGTCTATATAAACCACGAGTTCTCTCGTATTACAAACATCTTCTTCAATACCTAAGTACCTCAATAATCATCATAGTTCTTGAGACTATCTTTCAAACCAATTCCTACCATGGCACAAAAACACCCCGTCGTTTACTACGGAACCTCGACCTTCGGATCATCGCACGTCCCATCGCTGCAGGACGAGACAGTCGTCTCGCAGTTCTTCGACGTTTTGAATGAAGGAGGTGTTTCCCAGATAGACACCGCAGCTCGATATCCACCGGATAACCACGGTGCCTCGGAGAGAATGATCGGCAGGGTGAAAGCAGCTTCAAAGGGCTTTACCATTAACACCAAGGTGCTCTTCGCCGGGCAGAGCAGCGACGGCACCCTAAGCAAAGAAGCCGTGCGGAAAAGCACCGCGAACAGCTTAGAAGTCCTAGGGACCAAGAAGTTGGGTATCCTCTACGCGCACGCTCCTGACCTAGTTACCCCTTTAGCGGAGCAGGCCGAAGCGCTCAACGAACAGTACCAGAAGGGGTATTGCGAAAGGGTAAGAAAATGACAAATAGATGACAACAAGCCCTAATGTTATGCTAAATACGCGCGATAGATTGGCATTTCTAACTTCCCTCTCGACATGCTCAAGTCCTTCGTAGAAATCTGCGAAAAAGAAGGCTACGCCAAGCCATCAGTCTATCAGGGACAGTATAACCTAATCTGCCGTAACCCAGAGAAGGAACTACTGCCATTTCTCCGCAAGCACAACATGACATTCAATGCATACTCGCCCCTCGGAGGCGGTTTTCTTACCGGTAAGCTAACGCTGGGAACGGCCGAGGGCACGCGTCTCCGCAGCGCTTACGGCGCGCACTTCGCGGCCTGGTACGACCGTCCCGAATTCCACGACGCCGTCAAGAAACTTCTTGGGGTCATCGAACCGCTTGGGATTAAGCCGTCTGAAGCGGCTTTGCGGTGGCTTGCGTACCATTCTGATCTAGGGGAGAAAGACGGGATTATTTTGGGAGCTACGAAGACCGAGCAGCTCAAGCAGAATTTGGAGGATATTGAGAGGGGGCCTCTGCCGCAGGTTGTGGTGGATGAGATTAGTGCGATTGGGGACACTATTGAGGCCTTGGGTGGTGGGAACTTTGAGGTGAAGCCTGCTGAACTACCGCCTAGGTAGGGCGCTGGGGATAGTGGAGAGGATCCATCTAGGGATGAGGCCCTAGCCCGTTGCAAATATAGAGGGGTTTGAGGCCTGGATTTGAGTCATTAGTGGGGGCGGGTCCTTGTGAGCTGTTGCTAAGTAGTGCATCTTTAAAGAGTTTTACTTTTGACTACAACAGAAATTGGCGATCTTTACAATATCCTGAAGAGACGGGAACTAGCAAATTCGAGTAATATTTCGCATAATTTTCATTTCGTGAGGCCTTTCTCCTACGTCGCACTATGCGTAAGAAAGCTTTGAGGCCAACCCCATCCCTTGCGTAATACGCTTCTGAGAGATTACTCCTTGTGTTACATGTCCCCGCAACCCTACATGAGGCCTACTCTAGAGAATAGGGCCTCACTTACGAAGTGTAGGCGACTACTACGTCTCAATCAAGGAATCACCCGTGTTTACCCCGATGTAGAATAGCTGAGGCGCACATAGCAGCTCACCTCTGCCCACACATGCATGGAAATGCACAACGTTCGGCTTCATTTACTTGTGTGCAATGCGCCTAAAGTAGGCCTCCAACTACGAGGAAATGACGGCGGGCATAATGGGAGGCGCACGGAGGCGCGGAAGGAAGGGAGGCGCGAGTGGGTACAAATACGGCCTCAATCGGGGCAACGCGAAATTTGAGTGGGTATTTAACGGCCTCGTTTGAGGGGGGACGGTTGCCCGGCTCGGGAGTGGACCGGTGTTTGGAGTGATATGTCGGCAAGCGCATTGCGTGGCATGTTGCAGGTGCATCCCGCCGAGGTGTGGTGGGTTCTTAGTATGGAAATTTATAAATCTTTCCCGATAGAATAAATCATAAGCGCTATTAACTTGAAATTTTTTTCTCTTGGTGATAGGCTATTATGACGGTTTACAATTAGGGTGGAAGTCAATGAACATGAACATCTAAGGGTTGGCTAATCCTGCGATCACCAACATGCAGCCATTAAGCATGGTCCCGGAAGAGGCACCGGGGAATACTTCCCCGGAGAGTTTCAGGGAAACGGGCTTCCAATCAGATTTTAGAATTGCTAACCTCCTACTACTAATACATTGGTATCATACATAACTTTCCCTTTTTGGTAACTCCATTGGTGAGCTTGAGCTCAGCTATCAGCTCCTAGACGCGTTCTTGTAGCGAATCTCCCAGTCTTCCAAGTGCCGTCTCATAGACGACTCAGACTTCTCGGTCGATTGACCGGTGACCAAATATCTCTGCCACCCGTCTGTCTCCTTATGAGGGTCGACTACGTCTCGCGCCTCTCGCCTGCGTGAGGTTCGGTCTGAGGTTCGGCGGGATGAGCTGTGTAATAGTGTTAGGTATTGGATCACTTAGGGTGGTGATATGTTTTGAAAGGTTACCTGAAGTCGTCGCGAGAGGTTTGGTCAGGCATTACGATAGTATCAGACGCCAAGAAACTTGGATGGCTTTGAGGAATAATCCGGTATGAACTGAGTGATGGGTGATATGTAGGGAATTGGTATTGGTTGATGCTAATGTAGATTGCGTGTTTGTTTGCTCGTCTATTATATCTAGGTTAAAGGTATTTGTGTGGGTGTAGTAATGGTCTGATCGACGGTCAGGTCGATATGGGTGCGCGTATGTGTGATAATGCAACAGAGATGTCAAGGTCGGAACAAGTTTCAGTAACAGTTAATTGATGTTTTCTCTAGCTATTCGGCTTCTCGTAAGGGGGAGGCCTTCGATGTTTATATTCACAAAAAATGACCATAATCACATTTATGATCAAATACAAGCCATATACAAGGGGTGAAAAGGGTGTATGCCACGTCGACGGGTGGAAGTAGAAAAAGTCTTAAGAGTCAGACGCCTGACCACGAAAGGAATCCATGAGAAAAATTAGGCCTTTTTTTTTAAGAAAAATTAAGATAAAATAAAAGAACTGGGTGGACTACACCTCGGTTTACGACCCCCGGAGTATGTAGTTCGGATGTGGAGTGACGACGGACGGAGAGACGCTAGAAACCATTTATTGACTTTCTCGACCAATTGAATGCCTGACGACGAATGACATGGATGGGCCTCAATGAGTAGTGGCACGACAATATGCCTGTCAAGGTGAAGATTATTGATAACCAAGAAAAATGGGTTTGTAACGACGTTTCTTGGGGTCCGTTGTATGCTAGGGATTAGATGTCGGTCTACATGACTAAGAACCTTGGAAACAGGTATAGCAACATGTAGGTATAAGTCGCAACCGTGATTACACACATTTGGAAGGCAAAAGGTGTGACATAGATCGATATAGATAGGTACTATTAGTGCCTAGTATCTAGGGTGGTGGATGATCGAAGGGGGTTAATTAGGTACGGAAGCTGGCGGATGCTTAATAGGTAGGCTCCACCCTTTGCTACAATTGCACCGATGAAACAAATCTGCAAGGGGTCGTTGTGGCTTGAGTACGAGTAGGTGGCAAATAATGGGTGAGATGTTTACGTAGATTTCTAGAAAAGTAGAAAAAGCGCCCATGTAAGAGAGACAGATGGGAAATTGGCTATTGAAGATTGTCGCAGGAAAAAGGTAGGCCACTAGTTATCCCAGTCTTCTCCGAGGCGGGATTGATGAGATATTTGCCGGATGTGGCTATGATGAGGAGACGAGAGCTTGATTCGGCCGTGCTAGTTGGCATAGCGTTTTCTTTCGTGCATCGGAGCCAAATCTTCCTACTCAGGACCTGCAAGTAAGCTTCAAATCTACTTAGCTTATTAGACTTGATGGTGCGCGAATCTTGGGTCGTATATACAGGTAGCCTTGGAGAGGAGAGTTAGGTAAGTAGGTAGGCAATGATCTAGACAGATCCATCCACCAGGTATTGTATGGTGGCATTGACTTACCACCCTGTATGATTTAGGGTGGTGATTTGTATGAGGCTTGTCAGGAGAGATTACCTAGGGAAAATAAGTCAGGCTCCATGGCTGCCTTCTTTCTCAAGTAGGCCGCGGCTAGGAACAGTTGATATACATAAATTTTTTTCATTCATGATAATGATATAATGATTATTACCTAGTGTTGGCGTTTCTACACTTCTACCCTCCGCCGCTCAGCCATTGCTACAAAAGCACAGCCATGATCTGAGAAAACCCCAACGTTGAAGTTTCCTAACATGAGCCACAATAGCCAATGCTCACAGCCACGAACTAACCATTTCTGTGATCATTTGGTGACCCTCCCATTAGGCGAGTTCCTGAACCTGTCACTTTTCTCTCTCTTGTTTGAATGTTGCCATTTTCCTCGTCGTTTTCAATGCTGTCATCGCTTTTTTTTCGGCATTGTTATACCGATCTATGTAGGTAGCGGTATGTGTTCCTTAGTATCTGTTTCTCTTTGAGCTAAGCCTCGGGTTCAATTGATTGATTATACTCAAGGAAAGTCAACGTTTTCCATCTCATGGTGGTTTACTTATCTCAAGTCTGATTCCATTTATGACGTGCGAAATGGATGTAGGAAATTATGAAATTGAAGAAATCAATCATATTTTTTATTAGTTCAAATCATTCGTAAAGGTGATCCACCTGTATTATTCAATCACTAAAGCGCCAGAGCCTATCTTCAAAAAAGGAGGTGCAATAAGCACAAGAGAGAGAGTCAAGGGGATGCCTCATACTGCCTACCTACCTACCTATGGATACTGCTAAGTAACTAAGTACCTATCTAGATCTTCTCGGAACCTAGAGAGCCTACCCGCCTAGTCCCTCCCTCCCGGAACTGCCTTACTGACTGCCTCGTAGGGTCATCACCTGCTAATTGGTTTGGGTTCTCGAATCCCCAGCAGTGTCTCGCCAGCGGGAGTGTGCAGGGTCCCACATCGGCCACTAACATCCATGAACGACAGATCTTATGCGCCGAGTTGGCAATCTCTACAAAAGCCCCACCAATTCCGTGAGCCGCGAGCCTCGTTCATGATGGATAGGGTTTTCTCTCTTGCTAGTACAATTCCCCCTGTCGGGAGGGGTTATATTTCTTATATCTCTCGAATCATTTTAACGATTGCTTTATTTCCTTAGTTTCTTCTTCATAAACTCTCATTCCGATCACCAAGATGAACTCGGCCTCACCTACCACTAGCGCCTCTACAAACAGAGGGGGCCGTCCTAAGGATTGGACTGACACCCGCGCTCGAAGGCTGGTGCGACTCTACATCTATACGAGACTACCTTTCGATCTTATTTTGAAACTTTTAGAAGATGGCCTTTGGAAACCTGGGTATGTTCCACCCCTCTTACTGCTACCTACTTGTATTACCTAGATCACATTGCTTACCTACTTCATATTATAGCAAAGTACGTAATAGAACTATTTCGGCGTCGACTCAATAGGACTCTTCATGTTCACATGAATAACTAACATAATAAAAATAGGATGCTGCGAACAAAGTCAAAAACTCACTTCTCGGCAATGACCCTCGATGGATAAGACCTAAAGATGAAGATGACGAGAGAAGACGCATCGCAGCGCTGAAGAATAGTCGGCGTGGGGTAAAATCTCACCACCGAACGTCTACTTCGCACCACAGAACCCACTGTAATACATACATTCCCACATACTATGACGAGGGCAGTCTGACTCCCGCTCAAGCAATGCGTCATTCTTTCGAGCAGCCAAACACACCTACGCAACTCAAACACGAGACGATGGAATCTACCGGCCAAATTGGAGCCGGCATCCCACATTTCAATCACGATGAAAATAGTGACCATGCCTACCCGCGTTGGGTGGCAGGTGGCATGAATAGTTCTCGTCAAGATACTGGCTTAACTAATTCCACCGAAACTAGCATGAGTAGCAGCTTTTGTGAGAAGCTTTCTACCGTGCCTCGAGACCAAGCGAAGGGTGCATGGCGCGTTTTGAAACAGTTTACCTTCCCCAAAGACCCAGATCTACAACGAGAAATGTCTTTCTCTCCCATCGTTTCCCCTGGAGTACCATTCCAACCCAGTCAGCAAGGCTTCCATAATGCGGGTGGATATAACGACAATGTTTCGTCCAGCGCCAAATACGCTGTTCCGGGCGACTTCTTAGATCCGAACCTTTTCACTACTAGGGGATGCTTATGCGAGACTGGGCCTATCCCCCAAGAAATCGGTACCTGCTGGTGCCGAATCACTAACGACTTAAAATCAATCCAAGCTTTATGGCCAATCGATGACAATCTATTTTCTGTTCCTACTAATTATCTCGACGATTACTATCAAAGAACGGATGCTTTTGGCAATACGGCATTCCATCGTCTTGCTGCTACGAACAGAAACCAAGCTTTTTTCCTCAATCTCATTTCTCAAGCGTTAAGAGACCCCAACTCTTCAATTCGCGCCACAAACACCGCTGGCCAGACATTTTTGCACGTTCTCCACCCGTCTTGGTTTGACAACGATATACTCTTGGATCAGCTTCTAAACGTTCTCAAGAGCCATCATAACTTTGATATCTTAGCAACGGATGTGTATGGGCGCAGTTTCTTCCACTTACTACGGAACAAGAGACAGGATTCCACTCGAATTCCGGCACACTTGTTTGACAGGAACCTACTTACACGTCGAGATGCCTTCGGAGTCAAGCCCATGGAATCTCATCCGAGGCATGCGGAGCCAAGCATGCCACAAATGCAACGCCGCGCCAGCCCAATGAATGCTAGGAGCCCAGGAAGGGCAGACATGCCACCAACAATGATTGACATATCTTCAACCCGCGGGGATGAATCTCGAATTAAACCAAATATCGAGCTTCTGCGGACAGTTATCGACGCTGTTAAAGTCGATGATATTAATTCAACAAACCCAGATCCTCGGACGGAAGACTCGCACGGACGTAACGCACTTCACTGTCTTGCAGAAGTAGCATTAAATTTGGAAAGCGATCAAGACTCCACCAATGATAGTCAGAGACAAAAGAAGCGCAAATACAAGGAGGAAGAAGGAGAACCGAGGCCTGAGAGCAGCCCAAGCAGCAAACGATTAGAATATCTCGAAGGTCTCCTCGTTGCACAGGTCGATGTCAATCACTACGACTGCCAGGGACAAACTCCCTTGATGGCGTTTGCCAAGTATCTGCCGGAAGACTCTAGACTAGAGAAGGAGGCAATGGAGAGGATGATCAAGATGCTTCACACGGCGGGCGCCAACTTAGAAGCAAGAAATCGTGGAGGGGAAACAGCACTTCACGTCGCCGCTCGTTTCGGAAAGAAGGTTGCATTGAAGGAGCTGCTCCAGTTGGGGGCCAATCCTCACGTTCGCGACGCCTGCGGCTTGAGCGTCCTCGCCGCAATTGATGACCGCTGGGTCAACGCGGAGGATGGCCTGCACATCGCGCGCTTAGAGGCTTGTCGGGGCGTCTTTACTAGTGTGGTGCCGACCCCCGCTCAGGAGCCAACCGTGTTACAGGAGTGGGGAATGAGGCAACCATCAGCAGGATCGCTATGATAGTTGGTGAATTCTTATTTCGGCGCGAGAGATGATGTACGATTACTTGGGTGGATCCTAGATTTGTTTTCATTCTATAAATGGTTTCCGGAGTTTGATACCCTTGTATAATTTACCCAGGGCGTTTGGGACATTGTAAACTACCTACCTATACATTTGATCGACAGAATATGTTTGAATGGATGAATCAAGGTCATTCCATTGCGCGAAAGCATTTGGTTTCGCTATACTTTTTCGATCAGTGCCTCTGGGCCGCCTAAAGTCGCTACCTAGGTACAATTTTAAAGGTAGTACCTACTAGGTACATAAGAGGGGTAAATCACCATTCGTTACGCATCCATCAGCATGTAACAAAGAATGAAGAACGAAATCAACTACGCAACAATGAGAAGGACAAGGAGAAATCACATCGAGAATTATTTCCTACCCTTGAGATAGAGAGTATCCATACCTAGATACTTACTAGGTACTATGTTATATAATTAGAGAAAAGAGTACTTGGTAGCCTGTACTCGACCTTAAACGGATCCAATTTCCCTTTTAGGAAGTGTCACACCGAATCTTTGACTAGCCATTGGCCGACCTTTCAGGGTCTTCCTAGCAAAGAGGCGGGTACGCTGAACTAACAGTATTGGCAACTGCCTGAATGTTTTTCTCTCGAAAAAAAAACTTATGAAAGAAAAAAGCAAAACTCAAGATTTGTATACAATTTTGTGCATTCAATCAGACGGCTTGAAGATTGCAACGAAGATGGTGTGATTGAGACTTGATATTGAAGGTGAGAGATATGGATGCCCAAATGATATCCTTAGGACGTGCACTATAAGTACTAGGTAGAATGACACTCCCGCCGTTAATCGCCTATTCTTGCTTGTCAGAAACCTTCCAAGCTATCCTGATGTACTCTTCGACATCAGCGAGCAGCTCATTCGGTTTCTCCATCGCCTAAAACCATGATGTTAGTCAACATTGTTACTCGAGTTTAAGCAAGGCAAGTTCCGTAACATACCGGGAAATGCCCGCCGCTTTCGTGCTGATTGAACGACACGAGATTGCAAGACTGAGCTGCCCAACTCCTTGGGACTGGGACAATTTCATGGGCGAAATATGAGTATCCACAGGGCTTATCGATGTATGGGAGCTTGAGTGCGGCTAGTTTTGTGACCTAATAAATGTCAGTCTATTTCTTCAATATATTCAGACCTCGAGGTACTTCGATTTGAAAACCAAGAAGGGATTGGAAAGAGAAACTTACTACGCTGTATCTAGCGATATTCGGTTTTTCGTTGGGATCGCCAGCCTGTAGTTGTAGCAAATGTTAATCTTGAATCTAGGTATGATTGCGGGGTTAGCGATTAGACTTACTCCACGATTATGGTACATTGCTCTTGGGATAGTATCAGTCATCCAGTACAAAGTCACACTTTCGAGTATCTTTTCGAGAGGAGGGTCATCGTCAGTCCACTCAAGAATTTTCTCTCCGATCCTAATTCGTTATCAGCGCGCTGGCTTTGGTAAAAGGTGTTACTATGTATTGTATCTCACCAGCTAAGCAATGCCAACGGACTGCTGCTCAATGCGAGTCCTATCGTGGCGGATCTTGTGCCTTGTTCTAAGGCGAACGCATATCCGGTATCAAGGAACTCAGTGGCTCTCTGTAAGGCCCTTTTCTCCAGTTCGTCAGTCGGGAGTTTATGTGGATCCTCTAGCGGTGGTATACCCATCATGTTCAGGTGGATTCCCTTGCATGTATCGTAATTCATAGCAAGGAATCTGCTCATGAAACTTCCGAGATCACCTCCCTGGGCTAAGTACCCAGATCCGAACCCTAGCCCGACCATCAAACTGTTCAATGCTCCGGCAGCTATGTCCACTCGGTAATCCACCTCGACCGGAGGTCCAGATGAGTATGCGTAGCCGGGAAGCGAAGGAACAATGACATGATAGGGTAAGTCCATGGGGGTATACCGCTGTTTGAGGATGTCCAATATATCCAGGAAATCGCAGATGGATCCGGGCCAGCCGTGGAAGAACGCGATCGGGACCGCGTCGGGCCTTTCCGAGAACAGAGCTAAGAACTGCATCTCGATCGTGTTGCCCTCTGCATCTTTAACGGCGGCTGTAAAATTGGGGAAGGAGTTGATACGGTCTTCGTGCTGCCGCCAGTTAAACGTATTTAGCCATTCTTTCTTAGCGTTCTCGAGCCAATCTCTTTGCACCCCATACCTGCGACCAGCACTAGTGTTCTCAAAGACAGCAGGGGCTATAGGGGACAGTTCCAGAAGGGTCTTGAAATGATGTAACTTCTTGTCGGAAACATGAGCTCTAAAGGGTTTGACGTCGAGTGTAACACCCTCTGGGAGCCTTGCGTAAGCCGTCATTTCTACTATCGGGGTGAGTAAGTGATTATGACAATGAGATTTAATAATTTCAGAAGAAGAGTCTGAGTTAGATATCTTTAATAAAAACAGGCACAATGATTGTCAACCAAGTACTTATAATTGATATATTGACATGTCAATGAGCTGACTCAGATATTCCGATCATTTAAGCAACCCATAGAAGAATCGAGAATATTCTTCAATTCATGCAACTAGTATCATTTAGGAGTGCACCGGAGAGGTCGTTGCCTAAAGGATCGGGATCATCATCTTTTCAGCTGTGCCGCAACTATAAATCATTTGCTAGCTAGATGTCAACCTAAGCAGTACCCACACCCATGTAATAGGTATAGGTACTTAGTATATATAGAGTTGATACAGACAATCTTTGGGGTCGTTTATCTTCTGCCTGACTGACCTAATGCAGATTCTATTAGTCGATGATGAGATTCCATGAGGTGGAAAAGGTGGCAACGGTCTGAAGTATGTTGGTGCAGGACAACCGTGGCCGCTCTCAGCGCCCCTAAGCAGCGCATAAGACGCCTGGAGCAGCGCGTAGAAAGTATCACCAAGTAACCCCCGAAGAGCCCAATTGCGGGACAAGATCGTGAGCCCTCAGTTACCGCAGTCTACCAAGAGGCAGAGATTCAAAAGTGAATTGAATTAAGTACCACAATAATTTATCAACATAGTTTAATACGCGTCCTTCCTTTCCATGATGCAGGCCCTAGTTCCATACCAGATTACTACAACGGATACGACATCCCTTGCTTTATAACGTCTTGAGCCATGTAGGTGCGCCATTGTGTCATGACGACCATGTATGCCAGTTGTTCAAAGACCGTTTCCCTAGGAATGCCCCAATGGCCTGGAGGACCGCCCTCCTCAAAACTATCGAGTAGAACATGTTCAAAGTCCTGGTAACGCGCAAGCGACTCCCTCAACTCCAGGCTGCGCGGTCCACTGAAGCGTTGAGTGAAAAGTGAATCTAGTGCGGACGCCCTTCTTAGTGCAAGATTATCGCGTTCTTCCCTTTCGTTAAAGTGTACACCGGTACTTGGATGTATTGGCTGCATCTGATAAATTTTGCCTTTGGGAAGATTCAGAGAGTTTTGGTATGTAACATTTCCCCAAGAATCTTCAGGATCGTCGAAGAGATCGTCGATATTATTCTCGTCATCATTGCCACTGTTACCTCCAACATTTGCAGGATCTCCAGTCTCTCCAGTCTCTCCAGGAGAACTCGTGAGTGATTTCTCCGTGGATGATTTATCATTGGGTGATTTGTCATTGGGTGATTTATCCTTTGGAGTATCCTCATCTCCGTTTGTTTCTCTGCCTGGGGGACCTTCGCGAATTCGTCTTAGTAATCTTTCCCAGTTGGTGATGTTTTGTTCTCGTCGCCGGATACTACGCTGGTAGGCATTCGTTCTTGTCGAATTCCCTCTTCCAGCTTGTTCAGCCCGTCTCACATTTTTTCTATCTCCCACATTCCATATCCGCTCAAATAATATCCAATCCTCCAATCGTCCGACTAATGCCTCCGTCATCACTTCATCCGACACAGGCGGCTGTGACAGCAGCAGTAATCGTATATGAAGAGAACGAAGAAATTTCAGGGCATAAGCCCGTTTCCTTCCCTCTCTTATAGCCCGAGAGCTTTTTTCTATGTCAACTCTATCTCTGATGTAATTTCTGACGTCCTCTATATTTGTTTTTACTTGGGCGATCAATTTGACTCGATCTGGCTGGTTTTGGGGGGGCTTTTCTGGCGTGCAAGTCCATGTCCTCCACCGGCTTAAGATCCGAGCTATGCCCCAACCATCTGGGCTATCTTCCCCAGTTTCTGCATACCTGTCTAAGGTAGATCGCTTGTTAGGCAACGTTCTAGTAACGATATCAAAACGGTTATAGCTATCAGCTTTCACGACGGAGAGGGATCCTTCCTCGTAGATATTCCCAAGATCTGCGTCGACATTCCTCAAGTTCATGCTATAACTACCAGCAAGAACTAGTCGAGGGATCTTAGTAGGTGGTTGTTGATCTGCGTTGTCTGATGGGTCGTCGTCGTCTGGTGGAGGCCGTTTTGCAGATTTACCCCTGGCCCTTTTTATCCCTTCCGTCTCCTCGGCAGTAAGCGTACCGCCGAGTTGTGATTTGAGTTTTAATATGCCAGGACGTGTGCCTTCGCCAAATCGATACTGGTCCGAATCCCATCTGTAGTCTATATATGTAGGTCGCTGGTCCTCTCCGGAATATATATTCAGTAGAGTGTAGATGGCATTGGGTAAATTAATACCAAGGAAGGCTTCTTTGAGTAGTCTTTGCGAATGGAAAACGACGCTCCGAACGTCCGCATCGTTTCTTAGCTGTCTTGTACTAAGTTGGTTGAATTGGTCGAACACTTGTCCAAACTCTTGACGGCGTATTAAACCACCCTCATTCCAAACCGCATCTTTTAGAGGATTTATTTGCGCTATATTCTCAGACATATGCAAAATGTGTTTCCTGAATTGGCGCCCTTGGTAGTATCCAATCCACGGTTCTCTAGCAAGATTGCCAACGATACGTAGCAGCCCGGAGTGAACCGTCGGCTGATTCTTAAATAGGTGTATATTAGTACTCATCCATCTCTGGTATTCATCGAACCCGTCTAGGATTTTATTGAAAGCATCTTCTACGAAGACCAAATCATCTTGGTTGGCTAAAATTTCCGCGGCCTGACGTCCCAAACCGATTAATACTTGATATTCGCTCAGGAAATACAACGGCAAAGATATAAAGCCTTTCGCCTCATAGTCTGATAAGCTATCCTCACGTAGGGCGTATACATGGTCTGCTAATTGATTATTTAAGTCATCAGCAGCCTTTACTCGAGCGAGGCGATCCGTGAGCTGTGGTTTGGTAACCGGTTCGGGCCGAGGTCTCCTATTCAAAGGATCCGAGCGGTTGATATATTCATTAGAAAGATCTTTCACCATGATGATTGATCTGGAAGAGTCCTAGATAGCGTGAGCGAAGAAAGAGGTGAGGGGAAAACCTATGTCTAGGAAAATAATCTTACTAGGTGAGTAGCTGGGTATGTTGATAGTTGGATGCGTGTGTGCAAAGCCACGTTGGAAGCAGCAAGTTCATAAATATTCAAATTTGAGGATTTAGTACCATAGCTAGCATAATAATGCTGCAAACATCTATAGATAATAGTAGTTGACTGAAAATTGAAATGACAAAGGTCAGCGACGACAAAGGCGACTGCAATAAATTGTCATATTGTACCCTGGGCGATAATATAGAGGACCGAATCCGGAACTCCTTTGTTTCTAAATGTCGGAATATGAGCTATGTTATTGCACAATACCATATGAGGATTATAGGATTATAATTTTTGTTGAAAATTACTACTCGTTTCAAAGCATATTTCTCCGTGGTTTATGCTATAGTCAGCGATACAACTTTTCTTGTTAGGAACGACTCAGTTTTCGGAAGGCTTTTGCACAATGTCTAATGATAGTGGATACGAAATCGCATGGACCCCGCACAGAGGGTTTGGTTTATATGCAACCAAAAAATTCGAGCCCGGCGATCGTGTTCTTGACGAAAGAGTAGCTCACGCAGTTTATCACAACGATGACATAGCAGTACAGATGAAAGATATATATTTACGATGGAACGATTTCTTTGGCGAGAAAAGAGAGAAATTCCGGAAACTACATGCGTGGTGTGAACCTGTCCTAGCTTCGACGCTACAAACTCGCATAAGAGAGTTAGGTGAAAGCGCAAGGGCTAGGGATATTATTGAAGTATACTTTATCTTCATCAGCAATCACTTCATCATAGAGGAAGCTAAAAGGGGGGATAATGGGGAGGTTATACCTCCACTGTCGGGCGTTTTCCTTGAGGCGAGCAGGATCAATCATTCGTGCGACCCAAATTGTGACTGGACTACGCTCTATAGGCCAGGTCATATTACCATACACGCTACGAAGACTATCGATCCCGGCGACGAGCTGAATATCTCATACCTATTAGATAGAACTCTCAACAGAGACGAGCGACGCCGGGAGCTATCGCTGAGGTGGGGGTTTGATTGCGCATGCATAGTGTGTCAGTCGCAACAAGAACCGCATGAGGCGAATAGCTCCAGACCGGCCGGGGAACTTGCTGACGACTTGGACTCAGGTTATCGTCTTTGGAGAGGGTCGGGATTCAACGGGGACTTGCCTACACACATTCCGGCGGGACAGCAGCAACCAAGGCCAGTCGCGATAAGTCTTCTAGAACCCAACGCTCTTCCGTCCGTGGGGTGGACACAAGAGACGCTCTTTATGTAAGTGATGTAATGGCGATGAATAGGTAGTTTGGCCAACGCTCACGATTTGAATAGGACCTGGGACGTAGCTTACGAGGCTGCCATACAACATATCCTTACGCCCCGATCAGATAGAACTGAAGCAGGGCACCAGGCGGTTGTAAAGCAGTTCGAAAATGTGATCAGATTAGCGAGGCAGATATATGCGGACAACGACCCCCTAGTAATCGATGTGGAAGACATTTTAGAAGATTTCGTTACACTGAGGGAGGTGCCTACCGAAGATCCTGATCGAATTGTTCGAACTGGTCGTTTCCGCAATTCATGGTAAACGTAATTGAGGTTAATTTAATAAATATTTAGATATGTTATAATATACGCTTTTATAAAAATTTAAATATTTATTATTAATTTGTAACTTGCACTTAACAATAAATGGAAGCAACACGTGAAACGCGGGGGATAAAGGGGGTAAAGGGGGTTAGAACTAGGAGATATCGGGTTTCCACAATAGGAAATATTTGGTAGGAAAATTAGTTGTGGTTGTGGTTGTGTTGTATCCAAGTTTTGACACAATCCATATATCCATGGATCCCTAACGGTTCGTAAATCTTACCATACTAGTTGCATCTTACATCCATATATACTACATTTTCTCTCTCTTTTTCTCTTCATATATATCTAGGTATATATATTACCCTCTGCTAAGTCAATGAATTCTCTCTCGTCAGAATTACTAATCGAGATATTTTCCTTGATTAAAACATCCTTTTGGGGTACCTCTGACTTATTACCATGCCTACTCGTCTGTAGACGATGGCACGAGCTCGGCATTCCGGTTCTTTACCGGCACCTAGTCTTGGGTACTGCTAATGTTGAGCTTTTCGCGGCGAGATTCAATTCACAATATTCCATTCTTATTCGCTCCATCACTTTACGCCTCACCCAGCCACCACTGTCAAGCTACGACCTCAGTTCAATCATAGCCTCTAACGCTGAACTGGAAAAGAGATTGATACGCCTCGAGCCTCTACTTGGAAGTCTAGACATGTTATCGTCCTTTTCTCTCTATGTGCCAGCCATTGTACCTGAAAGATGTCGGTTTAAAATCCCCGCGCGTTCTATCATAGGATTGATCAATTCTCTACCCCGCTCTTGTCTTAACATAGAGATTGATTCTGGGGGATATGATCGGAACATAATCGCAGGCGGGGAGGAGGCACACATTTGCGAAAGCCTTCATCTCCTATTACCGCGTATGAACCATGTCCGCATTCATCTTTCCCTTGTGTGTCCCACTCTCATCGGCACTATGGCGACGCCTTATAATTATCATTTGGACTCCTACATACCCACCAAACTACCAAATCTTCGCTCGTTTCTCATTAATTGCTCAGAGAAGAGCCCATCTGCAGGTATCTGCCTCCCAGCGAAAACCGGGCATCCTCCCTTCTATAGTCATTCTATGCATCCATGGCCCGCCATGACCTCCGCTCTACAGAAGTTTGTAGATACCCCTGGCTGTTGCCCCGCGTCCGCCACGATTCGCATCCACACCACTACTGGCAATGATATGGTAGATCTGGGTATACACGACACAATGATAATCTGCGACATTAACTCTCATACCACTCATGCCCTTCCGATTGTTAAAGTCAGCTCGATGAAAAAGTTGGGATGGCTCGTACGATTGAACGACTCCGAAGGCATCCTAACTACTACCAAGGGTCTTATAGATGTTGCCGAAAACCATTTATGGAAGACGCTAGTTGGTGGTGCTAGATTACCAGCAGCCATAGCTGATAAAGAACCTCAGGGGATTCTAGAGATTCCTATGATCGAGGAAAATAGCTGGAGGGCTAAGAATCCGGGTGTGAGTTGTACTTTGTGGGATAACGAAGCGCTTGTTGGGAAAAAGTTGCTCCTTGCTGATATTAGAAAAGAAGATGTAACATATACTAACCCAGTCCCGGTTTCTGAGGAGATGCCATAAAAACGGAACTGTCCCGCAGAGGCCGAAAGAATGATACGTGTAACTATAAAAAGAAGCCGGTAGCTCGAGCACAAGTTGATCTCATATTCAGATTACAAGATTTACGTATTGACAAATTGTATCAGTGGACCCCCCTACATCCTATGCACTGCAAACAACCTTATATAAGCAGAAATGCCTTCATGTCGATGAATTCACCGACTTGGTTTTTGTCGCATCATCCAAATCAACTGCATCGTTGACAGCAGCATACGGGTCGACCTGTGTCGTTGCGAACATGCGTGCTGGAACTCCATTCATAAACAGAATGTCAAGCTCTTCATACGTACGACCTTTCACCTCAGGCAGGCGGAAATATGACCAAATAAAGATACAGAAGGCAGTGCCGCCCCAGAAAAATCCCGTTTTACCCAGGAAGTTCCATTCAACCGGGTTCATCATATACGCCTGTAGGAATTGTGAAATAATGTTGACGAGTTGATAAGACGTACGAGATAGTACGACTGAGAGAGGGCGTAGGCGAACAGAAGAAGTTTCCGCAATTATGCTGTACTATAGAAGAGTTAACAAAGCAATCAAACTTGGGCATACTAACGCAACATACTGCTAAAGGTCCTATCGTGAGAGAATAGACAAAAAGCCAGAGAACACAGAGCCCACCCGAAGGCCATAGCCCCTTCTTTCCAGCAGAGACATCCAATATTCCCACCAACATCAGGATCAGTGACAGTAAACCTATGCCTCCAACGTATAGAGGACGTCTACCCCAATATGAGATAAGCCACCATGATCTAATACAGTTAGATACCGAAGGGGTGCGTGGTGAGTAAATTTATCTATGGTAAGACGGATGTCACTACTTACAATATTGTTCCAATGAAAGCTATAGCCTTTGCACCCAAACTAAGATTGAACGCTTGAGCAGTGTCCATGCCGGCCGTGGTGAAGAAGTACGTCGGTGTGTAGGCGAAACTACTACCAGAAAAGATCTGGCCCATAAATGCAACGCAGACAATCTCTGTACGTCTCAGATTTGGACCTTTAAAGCAGTCTAGGTACGTAGCGCCCTTCGTCGCCTCGGCTTCTAATTTAATGGTGTGTACCATCATAGCAAGTTGATTATTGATTTGTTCGTCAGTTTTCTCGCTGCCGAGTCTTTCTATGGAATGTTTCGCTTGTTCAAGACGGTCCGCCCGAACGAGCCACCACGGACTCTCTGGTGCGAAAAAGCATACTACCATAAGAGGAATTGGCCATAACTAGAGTCGGTTAGTAATAACACTGTGAACAGGGTCATTGTGTGATAAGTTGGTAGGGGCGGAGTAAATTAGAAACCAACCCATTGAATGGCGAAAGGGATACGATATCCCATATCGCCTTGAATGTGAAGACACCCACGAAGTACTCCAGCAGCAAGGAGTTGCCCAACAGCCCAGCAAAGGTTTACATAAGTCGTCAAGTATCCACGAAGATTGGTTGGGCAGACTTCGGATGCGTACGCAGGAGCCAGCGTCGCGAACACTCCCCAAGTCAAGCCACAGAGAATTTGACCGACGAGCAACACCTCCTTGCCAGGAGCAAAGAATACGATGAATATAAGAGCATTGAGTACACCTAAGGATATGATTAAAGTCCACCTATATCCGAACCTGGAGGCAATGTAGCCATTTATCAAACCACCTAATTCCAGGATAGGTAGGTAATTAGCTATTGTTATTTCAACCGGGGCGTGGCGAGGCGCTTGGGCTCATGCGAATAGGTAAGATCAACGTACCAACCACGGCACCAGCAGTGCTACCCATGTTTAAAGCCGTTTGCCATTCGCCGTTGACTTGCCAGCCGACGCTGTCGCCAAAGTATTGTCCGAACTTTCTCTGGAACTCCGGATAGGCAAAGAAATTACCGATAAGAATGGTGTCGTATCTTCACGGCTTAGAATATGGGCTTCGCAGGTATATACCTGATAGATTCTGGGGCTTGCTTTTACTTACCCCTCCATTACGATGGTCATAGAGAGCAAAAGAGACCAGAAAACAGCTTTCCGATTTTCTCGTAGACCTTGCCATAGAGTCTGAGCATGTTCGTCTTCTGTAGCTTGCTTAGCATCGAGAACCGCCCTATGGCCTAGCTTATCCTCTAACTCCTGATTAGCCACCTTCTGGGCACTGTTTGTATGTGACTCAATCGCCATGGCTGGTCGGTATAAGGATGAATTTCTTAGGTGGAAGGGTTTTTATTCAGGCGAATACATTAAGCGCATTCGGAGCTTGCTCAGGAACGCGTTGGGGCAGTCATCATTTATATACTTAGATCAGCTCGCTTCCAGTCAGGCATACTATACTCTTTCTTACCTCCGCATCGAGAGTGTGGCCGATAGAATAGGCAGAATGGGGTAAGATGTGGGGTTTGGGGAAGTCTGGGGTAATAGTGAGATCCGGGGAGCCATGTCTCTTCTACTATATCGTAAGACCCTGTCAAACTTGGCTGATTATTGACATATTTTATCCACCATTAATATCAGTCTCTAGAGAGATACAAAGGCACGTATGCCGCAGTAGTGCATCCTAAGAACGCATACTGCATTATTTCGTTCCTCAAAGACTCAGTCCTCATCAGTTAAGCTTGATTAGGAGAGAATGTTACATTGTATTGATTTTGTTAAAATGCAAACGCATGGTAAATAGGTAAAGCGACGGAAACGCGGACCGGCAACCGTTAACACATTCAGATCCGTATTTGCGGAAGAATACCACAAGGGAAATATTATTAAGCTAGGCAGGTAGGTATAATAAGCTACCTAGGTACTCATCACCATGTATGCGAACCTAAGTCTGTATTATTTGATAAGGTACCTTACAGGTAGCTAGATGGTAAAAAGGATTCATGGAAACTTTACATTCAACAGGAACAACTCAAATTCCATTTTCATCAGTGTACACAACATTTCACAACTCGCTGAAGAACTCCCAAACTAGGCACTTAAAATCAAAAAGCTAGGTACCTACCTAGACATACCTACACTTCATTGAGGATTCTGTTCTATTTAGCTGACTAAGCCCCAAATAGGGGAGATCGCGGAGCGAAGCCGATATTATGTAATATAAAGCTGCCGTGCTTATTAAGAACGCCACACCACGATGAAGTAGGTGGCGCTCAGCTACCTAAATTACCTCGCAATCCCCACCACATTATCCAAAGAAACTTAGCGGATTACAAGTCAAAAAGTCGAAATCCACAGTCACGATGGCATCATCATCCCAATCATATTCGTTACGATTAGCTGAACGCATACACAACACCACTGGCAAGGATCAACTCACTCGTATCTGTGTCGGCGGGTTTATTCTGGAGTTGGCTTGGCTCGGTATCGTCGAGAGAAAGATTTTGAAAACACACCCCACAGTTGTGCGCAAATCTGTACTGAGAGCCGCACTCTTCTGGCCAGGAGTCCATTTTATAACGAAGTCAGCGCTGGTATGGGCGGAGTGGAAAGTGCAGAAGACCAAAGAAGAAAGACGTGAAAATAAGAGTGCATCGGATGCACCTTAGCTTGTTCCCTAGCTCGACATTACTGGCATTCGTTACTTTGTACCAGTTTCTCGGACTCGGAGCACCATAAACATGATAAAAGTTGATTATGCGAAAGTTTTCATATTCTGCTCTACTCCTGAAACTGTCAATTTTCCACATACCAGGCTACTCAGTAGCATTAAGAGCGTGCAATCTTTACCGTCCCCAAGAGCTCCCCGACGGTGAAACTCTCAGCATCAAAGGCACTTCTCGCCCAAAAGTCGGATATCGATGCTACCAGTATCACTAGTATGGTCTCACCTCGTATATATTGCATTTTGGGTCATATGTCTTAACACGAAGAAGGCATCTGCGGAGAAACTGAAGACAGAGGTGAAGGGCCAGAAGATATTGCTAAACAACTGGAGTCCAATTAATATTCGTTATAAGGGAGGTAATTGTCATCATGAAACATACCTACACAAATTGAATCGATGCCAAGACATATGGATATATCATCAAGTTGTGTTGAATTGCGGCATCAAAACATCGGAGACTCACCACCAACGGACGGGATGATGCGATTAGACCAACTAATCACGTCAATTCCATAGCTCTTTACTGGATCCACAAATTCCCTTCTGTTCCAGTTTCGCCATATCAACCAGACAGCCTTACGCAATGGAAACCATCGTCGGACAATCATGACATTCGCATGCTCTCCAATTCTTGCATATTATATCTATATATCTTTATATACGTAGCTTATATATCAAGAGATACTTGCCCGCAGATGGATTTCGAGGAGCTCGAATTTCTCCATTCATCATTACCTGTTATTTCACCCACCCCCTATCACCGTCATACGGTTTGGATGCCCAATCTTCGAGCACCTGATCCGTAGGAATCGCATATCCTATCAGTCATGGTTGGGTATCAGACCGATAGTTACTATATCAACTTTTGCGACGGGGGTGACTATAGGCACTCTATTCACGTCGAAATTTCTTTCCCAAAGCGCCTAACCCTGAGTCTGAATATTAGCCTTCTCAACTAAATCAGCAATACCCTATTAAGACGAGTCAACCAGATGTCAAACCACGAGAATTTCCCGCAATTCACTCGACTACCCACGGAGATTAGGCGGCTAATCTGGATTCATGCTCTTCCTAGAGGCCGTATTCAACTCTTCGCTAAAAATGTGCCGTGGGAGAACTGGCGTCTCCTCCCACCCGTGATTGCTCACGTTTGTCAAGAGTCACGAGAAGTTGCCATGAACCATGCGGTCGTGCGAGGATTTCCAACGGCGGAGGATACCGAGACCACCACATGGTTCATCGGGTCTCGCGATATCCTCGAGCTTCACAGCGGCTACCCCTACCCACTATCGAACCCAGAACCATTCTTCGCTGCAGTTGAAAGGATGGCAATTAGCGCCAATAACTTCGAGGGCGACATCGAAATCGTCATAAGGGATCTTATCGAAGGCCATCGTTTTCACAGCGTTAAAGTGGTCTATCTTATAATTGAGCAGATTGAAACCGCATATTGGCCCAAGTTTCGACCGGACATGACCGAGCAAGATAAAGGGAAGGGAACAGTCCTTGACCTGTCTAGCGAAGAAGACCAAAGAAAGATAGAGGGGTACAAGGCATGGGCGCGCTTTCAGGAGATGTCACCCGTGTTCCCTCGGCACGAAGATGTAGCACTTGCCCTCAGTTCGAGTTTGGAAGTAGTGATATTGCATGAGATACGTCTTTATCACGAGCGGTTATTACTTTCCGGACACACCGAGGATGACGGCAGAGCATCATTCCCAAGCTCTGCGCCTATACCACCTGACCATCCTTGGATCCTCCAGCAGCGGAGACGATTGCCTGATTTTCGACCGGCGTTGTTGATTCTTGGTTGGCGATAGACTAGAATCATTTCTAATAATGCGAATGACAGAATGTACATACCCACCTATCTTCCTACTAGGTATACATCCATCATATAGCGTGATTATTAACAGGCGAATGTAAAACCCATTTATACATTTTGTGGCAGACTGCAGTATATTTTTATACTAGTGCCTACCAAGAACCTAGGTCTGCCCCTTGCATTTGTGGCTTTACTTGTGGCTGTCATCTAGAACCAATTGGAAAGCGCCCGACCTTCCGGCAGGAATCGGACATTTCAACGTTCATAATGTTACTAGTTTAGGTAACAAGCAGTGTAACCTTAACACTATTTGGCGGATAGCGGACTTTTAGCGGGTTTTACCCCGTTGCCGAGGATTCATCTGTTCATCTTTTAATCTTTCGTCACCTTAATGCATTCTCTGTCGGTTATTTCGCCAACGTAAACGTGTCCAACGACAGATATCCTCTCTCAGTTTCAATGGAGTCATCTCGCAGATTTTCAGGATATCCTCGTGCCAAAAGGGGCCCCGATACAGTCTATGCGCCTGTCGCTGACCGAAATCCTCCACTCAGGGGTTGGTCCTTGATAATTGCAGCGAAGCTGTAAGGAGCGTTCTTTGCTCTATCTACTCACTTATCGTTGCTGATACGACTTAGTGTCAATTTTTCCCAGGCTATTGCTCAGGCTACATGGTCGAATGCTAAATTCGGCTGCGTCAAAGATGTCCCTGGGTTACATAAATATGACTGGCGACTCCAAGTATGCCGTCCAACATCCATTCTCACCTCTTCACGTGCCTATACAGGTTGAATAATTGACAACCTGAACAGCCTATTGTCACACCCCTCATACCCGAAGGCATCGTTCAGACTAAAGCCGAGATCACCCCCGAGCTTTACGAACGTCAATCAGATGACCTAGCTGGCCGCTTTCACTCAGCCGCGGACTACCATGAGCTTTACAAGTCCGGAAAGCTTACCCCTCTCCAAGTAGCTAAAGGTTTACTCCCGTTGATATCTAGGGGTCAGAACCCGCCGGCAAAGTATGAATCGGCTTTCGCTGTCACGAAAGAGGAGTTGGTCCTCGCCGCAGCTAAGAAGTCAACAGAACGCTACGCTGCTGGTCAACCCCTAGGTGTTCTTGATGGCGTACCAATAGGTGTCAAAGATGACATGGACGTTGAAGGATATATCTCTCATATGGGACTCAAATTCGATCCATCCGATCCCTTTTTCAAGCCTGCCGCGGACACAATTTGGCCAATTGCGCAATTAGAAGCCGCCGGTGCTGTTGTGATTGGAAAGTTGGTAATGCATGAGCTGGGTTCTGATATAAGCGGGTGTAACCCCCATTGGGGAACGCCGGTGAACTGGAATAATCCATCCTATTACCCTGGCGGTTCATCTTCCGGCGGAGGCTCAGCGCTTTCCGCAGGATTGGTGCCCATTGCGATTGGTACCGATGCAGGAGGAAGCATCCGCATTCCGTCATCGTTCTGTGGGGGTTATGGATTAAAGCCTACTTTGCACCGTACACATACGATGAAGTCGTCAATCTGCGTCATTGGCCCTATGGCTGCGACAGCTAATGACCTGGCTATTGCGTATCGTATTAGTAAGTATGCTTTTCATTAAGGAATACATTTTCACAGAAACCACGTACTAATTAGTAATATTGCAGTGTCGGCGCCTAATCTAGAAGATCCAATACAGGGTTCATTCGCACTGTCTATCCCACCTAACCCTGCCACTAAGAAGACGATAGGTATCTATCGAGATTGGTTCAATCAAGCCTCCAAAGATGTTCTCGGAGCTACTCAGAAGGCAATCTCTTACTTCACAGACAAGCTAGGATATGAAGTCGTCGATATTACCATACCATACCTCCTAGAAGGCCAGTATGGACACAGCGCATGGGCGCTCGTGGAAGGTCTAGACCATCGACGGACTCACGCCGTAAACCCGGCTAATCCTCTCGCAAATGTCAATTACTGCAACCAGCTACTACTAGCAGTTGGCGGATGCACACCTGCGGTCGACATGATTAAATTCGGACAGCTCAGAGGCTTGCTCATGGAGCACTTGGCATTCTTGTTCAAGCAGCATCCGGACCTGTTAATCCTAACGCCGACACTCCCTGAGGCCGGCTGGAAGATTGATCCCGCCGACCTGGCATACGGCTTCAGCGATGGCAATGTTACCATCCGAAATATGATGTACATCTGGCTAGCGAACTCGACGGGCTGCCCAGCTGTCAGCGCACCTGTCGGGTACGTCGATGCGGAAGTGGGCGAGGGCAAGTTGCCGGTCGGCTTGATGGCGATGGGGGAGTGGGGAGCCGAAGAACAGCTTCTGGCTTGGGCTAAGGAGGCCGAAGGATATCTGAATGGCGTGAATGAAGGTGGGAGGTATAGACCACAAGAATGGGCCGATGTCGTTGAGATTGCCAAGACCACTGAATAAGGGATAAGCATCTATGCTGAAGGGGGGCGCATCCCTACATCATGTGGTTCTGGCCAATGGCAACTAGAAGGGACGGGTGAGAGAAAGCTTTTTATGATGTTTTCTTACTAACTTGTAGATTTCATTCTTTGGATTATATATACTAGAGACGCCTATCTCATTACTGTTCGGGTTAATCCAGAACATGGTACATATCAAAATAGGAACATAGATGATACTTACGACGAACCCGTCGTCGACAATATTATCGCACTTAGGTTCGATCCTAATAATCGCTGTGAAGGATCAGGCATTGTGCTAACAACAGTCAGCCGTGTAAAAAAAGATATCCTGCAGCTAGCATTCAATTGCCCACTTGCACGAATATCACGTAAATTCGACTTACTAAAGAACATCTTCCACGACGGCCCAGCTGACCTTCACTGTACTTTCAGGGGCTCAAAGATTAGGGGTCTAGCCCGATATCGCCTTTCTAAACCCGTTGTCTTGTCTTGCACAAAGTCCCACTTTTGACCCGAAGCCATCGACGTTAGATACTGAAACTACCTACAATTCGGTATCTGGCGGTGGAAGATTGTGGCTTTTCTTTCGAATAGGCATCATTTTCGTGATTGCAATCCAGTAATATGTCTCTGCTAACCTTGGGTAACTAGAACCGCGACTGCCTTCGAAACCCCCACCATAAAGCTATCATGCATGCACAGCATAATGCTTGCTATCGGCCCGGCCACACTCCCCCAAGCGCTCGGGGCGTCCGTAACGACTATACGGTTGTTTGAAGCTTCTACAAAGTAGCTTATCATATAATTCTACCATAGAAGTTCGTAGCTTAAGATTCAAGTGGTTGCGTAAGCATGTTTCTTGGCTGTTATAGTAGAAACACGGCAAACAAGGAGTAACTCCTATGAAGGCAAAATGTTTTTCCTTGTGGCCTTTCGTATCCAGCCTTCAAACCTAGTCGTCGATCAGTTAGAAATCGTTACCACATAAACACATGCATATTGACATCGCCGACTTGTTGACTCCGAAAGCGACATAAGCAACACCATAACGAGCCATTTTCATACTCCACATTAGGAATTTTACGGTGTATATAGCGATGAGCTCGCGGGTTCTGCCCCTTTCTATCACGTTATACCTACGATGTTATGCTGGAGATAGGATCACCATAGTTATCCGCAAGAGGAAGGTGTTACGCAACTCTTCTTTCGCCTCTGTACCCCAGAATACCTGGGTACGCGGGATACCACCAGCTCAATGTCATATGTACTAGGTAGCTACCTAATACAGGATCTCAAGACACTCGTAAAAGAACAACATTAGGTTGAGTTCTTCTATTATTAAATTACGTAAAATCCATGTACTCTGACTAGTACCTAGTAGGTACCTACCTACCTAGTAGTTCGCACACTTGTAGAAATGCAAGTCTAAGGTTAAGAAGAAAAGAAGAGTAATTTAAGCTATTTAGCTCCCTTAAATCTCAATGTACGATGCATGATATATTAGTCGTCTCGTGACTACTTGGCGACAAAAAAGGACGCGAGTACGTTCGAGATAGACGTGATCCAGATTGTTACAGAATTCGCATTCTCTTCGAATCAACGAGGAGCGCCCAGACAGGTACAAGAAAAAGGCCCACCTCAAACACGACTCAGTCCTGCGATGTCACACTGCGTAACGAATCCCACCTCGCCGAAAAGCCTCACGAGATGTTCAAAAGCACATTACAGCTGCTTTGAACTAGACATGCTGGGAAATCTGATCGCCTCTTTTCCAATTATAGCTTCTCAGGCTATCTCCGAGTTACCCATATCTTGTTACCCGAGTTGGAAATGCCGTTACCCAGTTATGTAGCTCTTATCTGATTCTTGCAGATCATTGAAACCTATATCAGCTCCATTATAGCGCATGCTACTCGATACCCTAGTCACGTCACTTCATGGGACGACCTTTGGCAACAAAACCTGCGGTACTGTAGGCTTATATACTGGAGGTATAGGTCAAGTTAGTTTCTTATTCGCTAAATCCATTATATAGCATCGATGTTTACCGCGTATAACGTAACGGCATGCTACCTATATGTAGGTAGATATTTATCCTAAAGCCCCACAATGCTCCCTTTCTTCAAGACTTGCCAATGCAGAATCAGGAGAATATACCGTATACGTAATTCTCAGCGACTGCAACAACTCGGGATCTTCAATCCGAAATGCTTGTATTTCGAGACTGAAGGTGACTAATGCTATATAATCTCGACTTGAGTCTTCCTATTTGACATACTACGTTAGACCTAAGGGAATTTACAGTAGCATGCGAAGTTCCGTGCCTAATCGAGGGGCCCTTTTCGCCAAACTCAGGTCCTTAGCACATATTATGAATTTTACTAAAATTCGTTTTCACACGATCTTAAAACTAAAGCTCGAAAACGAGTTTTTAAAAACCTCGTGGAAGCGTGATCGTGATCTGCATGGTAACGATTCTCCATATTATTAGATCTTGCGCCATGGATGAATTAAGTTTGATTTAGACTAAAATTTCTCGACGATCGCCGTGTTAGATCGTGAAAACCGGGCTCACTGACCCTAGCAGTCAGCTATTCTTCTACCCTTGTTCCTCATCCGCGTCCAGTAAGTGGATCAGACGACCCTCCAATGACCCGATTCTTGCCATAGTAAGCATCGTCACTGCACGCTATGAAAATTCGCCTCAAGTTAGTTCGGAACCAATGTCAGCCTCGACGGTCTCGACTCTTTATTCATTTTATATCATGACCTCAGAAATAAGTTGGGTCGAGCACAAGCTTAGCTTTTCCCTCCCTCGAGACAGATGATGTGCTAGAGCTCGCTTCTCCATAACGTGGGGTTGAGTTTCATCGGCGTCGAGGTGTCGGTAGATGGCTCCAACAACTGCCCAATGCCGAAATTGAGCCATTCATGCCATTGGCCGCGCAAACCTTTCCCGCTTAAGATCTCCCATTCGTATTGCGCTCTGCTTGTTCCGTGGACCTAAGCTAGCTGCTTCTGCACCCCCACGCCGATCTGAGTGGAAATCTCACATGGATTATCTCGGTAACACGCCCGAACGAGGTTGTAACCGTGACAGCACCGGACTCTTGGCGTCTAGAATCGGCGGCGGTACTTACTCGTCAGTTAGGTCAGTTTAGGGCAATGGATGGCTTGCTTGCTTGGTCTGGCTGGCCTAGCAGGTCTATCTGGCTCGGAAGCCCCTGGATAGCCAAAGCTTATTCTCCCGATCTTCCGATGTTTTAATTTTATCCTTTTCCAACGTCGACTCTATCTCGACGCATTCCAATGTCTCAATTACCTCTAGTCAACTCGATATGGGAGTTCAACTACTCCCCGAGGTAATTGGTATTGCTGCTATTGTTTTAATATATTCATTTCTATGCCTTGGAGCTAGTTGTCTTATGATTTGGTTGGTCTGGACGCATCATGAAAGAGATAGCTGTATGTTTCAAACCGCCATCTCTACTAGGTACCCCTTCAACATCAATTACTAATGACGATTTGTAGATGTCGCATTACTCTCCTACTCCACGCTTCTTGGGACTATTGGAAGTATCATTCAGCAATTTCATACGCTCGTCTGGTGGAGAGATATCAAAACAGAGCAGTATGAGTACACTCTTGAACATCTTGGCAGTCCAGAAATAGCTATCGCGGGAGCATCATTCGGTTTTGATCTTGTTCTATTTTATATACGTAAGTTTTAGAGAGATTATCGGTTGGTGAGACGTCCGTTAACAATCCGCGCCGCGGTAGAATACTATACATACAATGTGGAAGCAATGCTCACCCTTTTTTGGGCTGTCGCGCTCACCTATACCGTATTTAAATTCGCCAACTTCACTACTTCTAAACGTGTCCGGCAAAGGACCAACCAGTCAGCCAAGGTTGTCGCTGTCATCCTTCCTGCTATCCTTATGGCCCTCCTTCGTGTACAAAAAGTCCAAAATTCGCACGTAGCTTTTTTAATACTCGCCAACTTCAATAGTAGGTGTATCCCCCACCTTGATTCTCATTAAGGGGCTAGTTATGCTAACATCGGAGTAGTAATGGTTAGCCTTACGATCGGCAGCGTCCTACTAATAGCTATCCTGATTAAGTATATTTATACTCGACATCGGCTTGTCTCATGGAATGCCCGTTACTTGTTTTCGCGAAGGTCGAGGGAGTCGGGTGGAGACATCAACGTGTTGGAGCAAGGAGACGGTCGTCAGAGCATCTACGATCGGTGGCTAGTCCTGCGATTTTCAATCGGCTTCGTCGTGCTAGCGACTTTCCAGTTAATTACGATACTGTCGGAGATAGCCCAGCTAAGAACCCACACCAAGGAGGAATTAGGGGAATCTGCAAACTTGTCTGCAGAGAAAGCCAAAACCGACTTCCTGCATTTCCTGGCAGGGGTTTCGACGAGTTTACTTGTAGGTCTATCTATCGTTTGCCCTGAGGCCCGACTGTCGTCTTCTTGTCATCCTAGAATAAACTCACCGGCTTGCATCCCCCCTGCCTGAACTTCCAGTTACTGACATGTTATCTCACAGGTTTTCGTCGTATTCGGAACCACACGAACATTCCGGCAAACAATGTACAAAACATTCATACCAAGAAGGTTTCGCAGGCAACCGTCAATCGTAGAGACCCCAGCAGCTCCCGCTCGCGACAGGGACATACTCGATGAAACTGATTATATCCAAGAGTCACAGGATACGTCGAATGAACGCCCTTCCAACACACAGCTGAAAACGGTAGACAGGGAAACAACAACGGTTACCGCTGAGAATGGGCAATATTCAACTCTACCTACTACGCATCATCACGAACATGAAGTGTGAAATTTTACGTTCTCATAAACTGTCTTATACTTGTAGGTACATTTAGGTTTCAGGGTCAGCATCACGAGGTTCGGCAGCATCAGTCGGATAAGGGGCTAGGCGTCATCTAAAAGATGGAATACAGGATACACATGGGAGCGGAATACGAAAAAAGAGGGCAATACTACTGGGCGCCGTTTGAAATCTGGATAAATAATGATACCCCTTCTACTTCCATTATCCACGATTGTGTTTTGATACCTATAAATCGAATTCTCTTTATATTTTCCAATTGCTAAAGCTCTAATCTTAGGGAAGCTGACAGATATGAAGCACAAGTGCCAACTTTCGTAGGTACATGGGTACCCGTAGATGCCTCACCTCATTTTATATTCCACGGCGTAGGAAACAGAAGGCAGATCACTCAATTATAACTCCCTAATAACATGTGATGGATTAATACCCTAGTTCAATTGCATCGACTATATGTACTAATTAGACGTCGAAGCTTTCGTTAAGTCTAGGTCCTCAACATTTCCTATTACGCCTTTTAGGCCTCCTCAGATTCACGTAGTCCAAATATTTCAAGAGCGTGAGCTTGGAATTTTTGACAAGTAGCAGTAAACAGCTTGATCCGGTCTTCAACTTCTTCTCTAGCACTGCTATTTTCATCTTCCGAAAGCGCACTGGCTTCTCTTCTCTCCAGACTATTTGACGTCTCAACCATCTTTTCGGCATCGAAGTCGAACTTGTAAGAACGCCAGGTCAGGTCGCCATCCCAGTCGCGATCTTTAGGCTCGCCAGCTCCCTGGAAATCGTCAGTGAGGAAATGAGCCGTCTTACCGTGTGTCATGACGACAATATGAGCATTCTCCCCGGCGTCACGCGCGAGCTCCATAAGCCATTTTCTCCCGGCAGTTGTTCGCGCCTTTATTTTCTCTATATCGTGGGCATTCGGACTATCCGCATCGACGCTCTCCCAGCCGTCCGAAAGCGCGCTTAGGTCCGCCATTCCGGCGAACTGCTGGTACAGGGTCACGTAATCGGTTCCGAAGACCGGGGCAAGGAGTCCTGTGTCCATCAGCTCCGGGCGAAGGATGATGCTCGTCCTCGACACGATACGGTCGAGTGCGATACGGCACGAGTAGATAGAGCTATGTAAGGGGGAAGATACTACGTGGGTGACGCGACCGACGGGACCCATAGTTGAGAAGAATTTCGAGCGATCGGAGAATTCTTGACATTGCTTCAGACCGTTTTCTGACAAACCTGAGTCTTTGAAAGACATGAATGCTTGTTCGACTGAACCATGCCTGGCCATGACAGTTCTGTTAGTCTCGGCAGTTCTGAAAACGTGAATTGTTGCCATGATGGATAGAGTTTTAGGTAATATGGAAGTGATATTTAAACGAGATTTTCTGTAAGATTGTCTTGGATAGGAACCTATTTATATAGATATTTAATAGGTAAGTAATCGATTCTAATGGAGTTATATCGTTGTTATAGAAGTTCTAAGACATCCAAATGCACTTCGTCATCTTTTGTGCTAGAATATTAGAGTATCGTCAAATAAAAACAATGCGATTGTTTCTGACCTCTTGATTAGCATTATTGTTCTTTACAGCGACAATGGGCATTGTGTCTGCCTTGCTTTGAAGAATTTTTTCGTCTTTAGGACTCCTAAGTACTTGGCCTAGAATATCAAAGAAACCTAGTATCTTGGCAGGAAATTTCTACTTGTCCGTGGATATGGTTTATACTGGTTGAAATGGTATGGAGGATGATTCCTTTGACTCCTGGGTGATCTCCTATTGGCTTTTTGGGAATAGGTGCCCTGTAAATACCGTAGAGACTACGGTAATAAGCTAGGCTGATGCTATATCTTGTCTCACTTGACGTTGAAGTAAAGACTACTAGTAATCTAAAATCTGAAAAGTCAACCTCCTTTTGAAATCAGTAGAGAGAAAAAAAAAGATGAAGAAACCAGAGGTCTACCTCGTAACACGAAGCCCTGACCCATGAGCCTGGAATTACCGAATCCGGAATGTCTCATACCATTCTAGCCAATGGTAGCTAATTAGAGATGCTTAGCGGACTAATCGCCTATAGAGAACCCACTAAGATCTCATCTATTGCTTTTGGTCTTGATAGTAATGTGGCTCTTCGGTAGATGAAGTTATAGTTGTCAGTATCAAACTATTCGTGTCAAAAAGCGATTCGCTCTTAGAGGAATTAGGATATCGAAGTTTCCACTTGAGTCTTAAGGGCATCGTCATTTCGCGACATCATTCGAAGGTGGGGTCATAGAGATGGATAACTTTTTCGTTATTTTGTTGTCCTAATTGCAGGTGGCTATTTGTGCACGGGTTATCCTTTTTTTAATCCTAATAATTGTACAATCCGCGCCAAATATGACTACCCTGAATGCCCATCATGATGCAATGTACAGAGACCTGAGAATCCAGAGTAGAACCCTATTATGTACTATGCAATCCGTGCCTTTTTTATCCTGACCTTAGGCATCCTCCATAACCAAATCAGGATCGGACTCAGTACCCAAATCTCGGTCCTCCAGAAACGTGCGTCCGAGTAGTGCATCGGGCAGATAGTCCTGTTTAACCTTGCCGTCCTTGTAATTGGGATTGTATTTGTACTCCCTCCCGTATCCGAGCTCGCGCATAAGCTTCGTCGGCGCATTTCGTAGATGAATAGGTACGGGCAATGCCGCCACTCCCGGCTCCTTAAGAGCAGCGAAGGCATTATTTAATCCTCTATAGGCGCGCGTACTCTTCGGCGCGAGAGTGAGTGCAACCGCACAGTGGGCTAGAGGTATGCGAGCCTCTGGCATGCCGATCTGCTGGGTTGCAGTATAGGTTGACGTTGCTAGGGTGAGAAGGGAGCTATCTGCTAGCCCGACGTCTTCCGATGCGATCACGACCATGCGTCGAGCTATGAACAGCGGATCTTCTCCCGACTGGAGCATGCGGGCTAGATAGTATAGTGTGGCATCTGGATCGGAGCCCCGAACTGACTTGTGGAAAGCCGAGATTGTGTCGTAATGCTGATCGCCGGCTCGGTCATAGACCAACGTCTTTGTTAACGATGCCTTCATGCCTTCCTTCGTCATTTCCTCTTTATTCGATAGAGATATCGCTAATTCTAGTAGATTAAGCGCCGTTCGCGCGTCACCGTCGGCAAAGTTGGCGAGGTAGGTTATTAGCTCCTCGTCAAGGAGAGGAGAGGGCGGTGATGATGTGCCTGCAAGTTCGGCCTGTAATGCTCGCATTAAGACGTGTTGGACGTCGGTAGTTGTCAATTTCTGCAGGGTGAAAGTTCGGCATCTCGATAATAGAGCGTTGACGATCTTGAAGCTAGGGTTTTCTGTTGTTGCGCCGATAAGTGTAATAGTGCCTGCTTCGACGGGTTTGAGAAAAACGTCTTGCTGAGACTTCGAGAATCGATGTATTTCGTCGCAGAATATTATTGTTTTCCGACCTGTAAGCACTAACTCGTTTGCCGCGTCGTTGAATATCTTCTTGCACTCCCCCACCCCCGAACTTGTTGCATTCATCTCGATGAAGCGCGACCCGACCATCTTTGCAATGCAACGCGCAATGGTAGTTTTGCCGGTGCCTGAGGCACCCCATAATATCATAGACGGGACTCGATCAGATTCTATTAAGGATCGTAGAACGCCATGCGGGCCGACGAGTTCTTGTCCGAAGACATCGTCAAAGTTCTGAGGTCGCATGCGCTCGGCCAAGGGGGCTGCTCTGTTTGTCTTCGTCTTCTTTAGGATCGGTCCGGTTTCTGCGGGTGCTACGTCATCCGATCTATTTCCCCCATTCTGCGTAGGCGAATCTTCACCCGGCCCATCGTCAAACGAACGCTTGATTCCACCGTTTAGTTTTGGTGCTCCTGCTCCTAAATTTCCGTTGACTACGGGTGTGACAACCTTGGCGGGTGTCGATTGTTGACGTTTGACAGAAGGTGTTTGGAAGAAGCTCGATGCGGGTCGTTTCTGTGACGCGGTCATGACACCATTTGATTGAGTAGACGACATGTGAGGAGAGGAGGAGATTGTCGAGGGATCAATAATGTAAGTTTCGCATCCTTGATCGAGGTGCTCGTTGATTTTAGGGGATTGAACTTGTTTCTTGCAAATTGGGCATTCGACCATTATGGCGACCGGAATTAGAGGTATGGAAGGTATGGGAGGAAAGAAGGAATGTGAAGTTTAAGGAAGTAATTTGAAGAATCATTCGGTAGGAAAACAACAAATATTCAAACTGTTTTTTAGGTCGATTTTTCGTTTCTCTTCCGCAGAATTCTTGACACGAAATAATTTCGAGTCCGGGTCGCGGACGCGGTCTACTTTACAGTGCTCAGTGTTAGGGGACAACCCGATTAGATAAGCGCTGCGGGTGTTCTAAAGCTTATCGATAGTAGCTGGAGCTGAGAGCCCTGGAGGTCGAACGACAGGGGTGCCTTGCATGCTCTCTACATTGAAGGTTTTTAGCGGGTCATCCCGCTCGGTCGGTACAACGGCTTTCCCATTAAGCATGTTTAAAAGCTTCCAAGTTCTCACGTCCACGCGCTGGCATGGGTATAAAAGGTAACCATATCTATATCACGAGCGCTGGCTACCGCCTATATCGGTACATATTTGAATCCTCAAGTAGGGCTAAGCGGACAACTTTTGTTGATTATGCCTCAGGAACACTAAAGCTTCCATACCTTAACCCCCTTCGAATTCCACCTGTACTAATGTACTAATACCATCACGTCCCACGGAATCTAACCCCGAGAATGATGTCCGAGACCCCAAGTTTTTAGCTACAGAGCTACAGTATACAATATGGTCGTGAAGAACTGATGCGACAGCTATTCAGAAGAAACGGGTATCGCGCGAATTGGGTCGAAATCATCTGTCTATAGGCACCTCCTAGAAGACTCATCTTCGTTTCGTCCTTGTCCGTTTTGCTGGTCTTTGGGGTTCTGCTACCTCGGGTTCACTGTCCTCCTCATCTGATTCGACGTCTTCGTGATTTACATCACTCTCATCTAGCTCTTCTTGACCTTCTGGCTCCACCTCGTCTTCTTCATCTGATTCTTCATCGTCTTCCGAGTCATCCTCGGCTACCCCGTTGGTGACCGGCAGCTCGTCATCATCATCCATGTCCATAATCCCGTTAGCCAATTCTTCTCCGCTCTCCTCTCCCTCCACATAGACGATCCCTTCTTCATCATCGTCGTCATCAGAATCCTCATTCCGTTGTAGGCCGCGGCGTAATTCCATTTGTGCCTCAAGCAAATCCAGTTTGCCTTTCAGGGCTAACAGGGAATTTAGTCCTCTTGATCGTTCCTCTAGCACCCGATGTAGTTCACTAAGTTTCTTAGCCAGTCCAGGTTGAGTTGCCAGCGCACCTCCGTGTGCGACCAAGGTCCATTGTACCCAAGTCATTAAGCTACCCGCGCGTCCTGGGCGCCTGTGCATTCTAGACGCAAGCTTGGCAAGTAGTGTACCTGCAAGGGTGGAGTCTAATCTCTGAATAGTATTGCGAATGGTAGTTAAGTCATTGGTGTGAAGACAAGATTCTAGAAGATCCGCGTCGTCGGTTCGGAGTGCTTGTGATAGAACAGTTCCGAGAGAAGAAAGGCTTGGAGGAGCTAGAGCTCTCCCAGGAGCGGGTAGGGTAGGTGATTGAGTAGATATCGCGGCCGGAACATCAATGGTGTCGTGTGCGCGGGCAAGTTCGCCGAACGTGGGTTGTGCAGATTCTCGGTCAGACTCGCCATCTGTTGCTGGCTTCGGCGAAGGCATGTCAATATCAGCATCCCCGTTGACTTCTTCTCGTGATCGGAGTGCTTCCTCCATTGTAGATTGGCCCTGGGGCGCTTCAATCTCGGACTTTGTCACACCGTCTAACTTCATCTCTTCACCATTCTCTTGTTCGTTATCTGTGTAGTCATACTCGCTGCTGCCCGAGTCGCTCGAGATTTCTATTACTTGTTCGGTCGAAACATCGGTAGCTTTTGAGATGTCGGGCACCGACACAGCTGTCTCAGATTCGTTGATGTTGGTCTTCAAGGGCTTCTTCGCGCTCTGCTTAACTACCGGCTGAGCGATCTTGGCCGGAAGTTTTCGTTTAGTTGACATTATGACTGGTCGATATAAGCGCAATGTTGAAATTTTCTAAGGAAAGAGGGCAATTATGTGAGGTGAAAGTTAACAGGATTGGAACTTGAATGAACAATTCCAGGTTATAGAGGTGTCAAGAGTGACGGCGCAAGTTTTGAAAATCTTTTGTCTTTTGCACGCGAGTACCTAAGAATTCACATAACGAGGTACCTCATGTACCTATTTTTTTTTTCTGATAACATCGAATTATGGGTCCGGTTATCGAGCTTCAAGTCTTGATAGGCGGTTGGTATTTCCGCCGCCGAACGTGCACGTACCACATCCTTACCAGCTGGCAAGGCTCTTTCATCAAGTGGTAGCTTCCAAGTTCAGTGTTCACTGTTCAGTGAATCAGTGGTACTTTCCAACTAGCGCAACGTGTGAATTGAGTACGTATTCCGCAATTTGTACTGACTCCAGTGCCCCGTCAAGTCTTTTCAATCCAATGGGACTCATCTGCAAAGTTTCTCCTCCACCGCAACTTTTTTCCATTGAGGCCAACCTGTTCTGTTTGCACAGTTTTCCAACTGGTGCCGAATCCGAATTTTCAATATATCATCGACGAAACGATTATCTGGTCTCAAGTTTCGATGAATTATGTTTTTTCGGTCTAGGGCCAATTGATCCGATTAATATATCATCTAAATGAAAGCAAGGAGAATCTTCGACAGCGACATTTCACATTTCACATCTCACCAAGCTATTTCGGAACCTAGATCATGTGATGATTGATGCACCAAGTAGCCAAAACGGAAAATCCGAATATCTTCCCTGATGAGTCAACGAAGGATTTTTTCTTAGTCGCACGCCCGGGTAACGGCAGCGATCAAAAAAAGACAACCTGGTGGCTTCCATCATTTCAATCGAGCAAGGGTCTCCAAGCACTACGCGTCACGATTGGACGGTCGCCGGAAAGTCATCATTGCGCTCAAACTCTGATTGGCCGGCCATATCTAGCTCGTCAAACAATATTTCTCGTCAAAATCTTTTTGAGCACCGGGTCCTTCGTTGCTTCAATGTTGCGTGCTATCAGCCAAACTACTTACAAAAAGGTACATATCGAATCTATCTCGCACAATTAATGAAAATAGATAATTTCGCATTCATCCCAAATCGAGTCCGACGAGCATCTTGAATAGATTGGATTATAGAGAAAGAATTCTACAATCTTTTGAATCTAGATTCGAGTCAGTCCATCCACCCGTCCACAATTGGTGACCGTCCTGCCCCCGACTCGTCTACAGAAGCTGTTGTCCTTCCCTTCAGTGTCTACAAAAGCTTTGCACGCACAATGTGCTTAGATGGTTATACTTGGTTACAATCTTGGGAAGTGTGCACCCCGATCCATGTCTCAAAGAGATCCACATTTTGGTATCTCGACAACGTGATTCGCTGTGAGGTTCTTTGTTACGATCACAGTGGGCGTTTCTCCATTGTAATCCTTGTCGTAATTCCCCAGTGATGGCGAACCGTGATTTCGCAGCCCGGGAAGGCGCGTTCTACAAATAGGAAAGTGGCCCCAATCCAGAAATTTTCGCGACGAAGAAAAAAAAAGAGACCTCTGATTCCCGAGATTTTTTTTTTTACAACCCTTCCTCCTATTTTTCCATTTCTGCCCAACCCCAACCCCCCCTCTAATATTCCGATCACCGACACCGCCTCGCATCTTCAGAAATTGATTTCATACCTCACCACCAAAACCACTACCTCACTACCCTCACTACTACCACCGCCGCACGCGCACCACGCGAAAGAAAAGTACCCAGGTACCTTTTTCCCATCCATACCTGTCCATTGCTCTCACTTAATACTTTTTTGTCTTGCCTTATTTTCCCTTAAGTGCAAGGCTGCGCATCGATTCGCTGTTTTAATATTTTAAATTTTTTATTCATTCCATCCTTCCCCCAAAACGGCAGTATCGCGCAACTATCGTGACCGCTACCGCTTTGGCCACCCTGTGCATCCATCACCAGCTGCCGCTGCTGTCACGCCTCATCGCCCTAGTCGTGAGCCTCATCGTCGCTTAGTAGCTACGACATTGAAGCTTTGTCCATCTCGTCGTCATTCGTTTGGTCTGATTTAGTTCAACGCACCAAACAACTTATTGACTCTGACGTTGTAATTCGCAAACGCGTTTCTCACTACACGTTACACGCCTACTACGTCTGGTCATATTAATTCCAACTTCCAATTCTCACCTATCGCGCCCCATCTTATCTCATCGCACGTACTCCGCCCTAGTCATTTGTTCTTGGTCTTCAAGATTTGGACTTCGACTCGGAGCCGGCACGTTTTTAATATCTTGGGATTTTAGAAGGTTAGTAGATTCACATTCTCTTACCGTCTCGTCACTTGTCCTCGTTACCTCTCTTTTATGATACATCCCCCTTCGTTTAATACAAGTACATATCCTTCATCTCGCACTTGCCCTTGCCCTCGTACTTGCACTTGCACTTTCTTTCTCCAATGTTGCTTTCCACCTACTGGCCGGATATATTTACATCGTTGCCTCCGTTGTTCGTTTGTTGCGGCGCAATAAATCATCAACATATCCACGGATTATCACCAACTTTGATCTTAGATCGATGGTGACGGTTTCGATTTTCCACACCAATAACGGTCTTAGATAATGTATCTAGGTAGGTAAGACAAACAAAAAGAAGCTAGGCACAATCGTCTATAGCTGCTGCGATACTTCCGCCTCGTCGCTTTCGCACGATCTGATCACATATGGCTAAGACTTCGAAAGTTTCATGAAATAAGCCCGGCAGGTGTTAACTTCAGAGATTAATTGTCATTGTCATAAGACAATTACTGGAATCTCAAGGGCCTCAAGGACCTTTATATAAAACATCCATCTCTTTCCTTGCGGCTAGGAATATTTTAATTCCCCAGTCTTATCCGGTCTAACCTTCCTCCAATTGGTCAGCCACCTTGCGATTACCCCCCTCATAGACGGTGTTAGGTTGTCGCATTTCACAAGGCTGGGCAGTGTGAATATAGCAACCACCATCGTCGTCACTAGCCCACTATCATCACAGCAACGACGCAAAACAAACAGGCGCACCTTCCCACATCGCAACTTACCGGATGACTCGTTTCTTATTTCCAATTCCCTACTTTTTCTTATTTATCAATCCCCGATTCTTTCTATTTCCTTTTTCTTTTTTTCCTAAACCACGCTTCACCCACTTCATCCATTCATTATCACATCCCATTACCATCCTTCCAAATCTTTATCGACCTAGAGTCGCGATCATCACTAACTAGGATTTTTAGTGGCAACAATACTTCTGCGCCGATTATTTTGAGAGGTAAGTAGTCGCAAGACTTTTCCATTGTCAATCGCTCTACCTCTTGATTTCAATCTCCTTGTCCCAAGTCTTCATTACATGGATATAGCAAGGCTCTAATAATTGTTCATTTCCCGATGCGCTTTTGATTGATACTCATGTCGCATTACCCCATTGCCTACTTCCCATGTCTAACCTCTCCCTCTCTTCATTGTTGGGCCTATTCTAAGCCCTGCGACCGCTGCGACAAATTGCCATATCCTTTCGCCCCACCACATCCATTTTGTCACTACCAGCTAATCACAATTTCGCATATTCTACAGGTGGATGGCAGTCATGGCGACTGAAGAACCCCAAGCACTACCGGTGGTTCAGAAGAGCGCAGATCCCGCGCCGAGTGAGGAGAAAGCGAAGGATGATTCAAGCACACAGTCTGTGAATGGGTAAGCCTACATCACACTTGCTCGCTCCTTGGTATTGATAAACTAAATTTTCTTTGTCATAGACATTCGGAAGACAAATCTAAGGCCGATGAGAAACCCTCTGTCAATGGCAAGGCGGAGCCTACAGAATCGGTCGCCGACGACTCCGTGAATCAAAAAGCATTTGCTGCTAACGGCGCTCTTCAGGAGCAATCGACCGAAGTCCCTCCCAGTTCGGCCGATGTTGAAATGGCAGATGTTAATGGCACGTCTGATGTGAAAAAGGCGCCCTCGCCCACAGTTGAGGTGGCAAAGGAAGACAATGCAGAGTCAACGTCGGACAAGCCTGGTGCGACAGAAGAGTCGGTCGCAAAGGAGTCGGCTGATGCGAACACCGGTGATTCGATGGATGTGGACACCCCTGCAGAGCAAGCTGGCGAGGAATCCAAAGTCGAGCACGAAAATGGCACTCAAGATAAGACTGAGGAGAAGCCAGAGAACAATGATACTACAGAGCCTACGTCATCTCAGGAACTTAGTCAACCGTCAGCCGGTCTTGCCAAGTTGGACATCAAGGCCGCTCAATCCGAAGCACCCGTCACTCAAGTCGACACTCCTATGACCGACCAACCTACCTCAGCAGCTAAAGTCTCTCGAGAACGTGATGAGGATGGGGCTGAGGAAAGAGCACCAAAACGGGCGAAGACTGAGGAGGATGCGACTGGATCAACAGCAGAATCTCTTGTTGTCGCCGGCTCTGTGCCACCCGCACCTGCGCCTGCACCCACTGAATCCGTGGACCAAGTTCCTGATAGCCAGGTTATTACATCATTTCAAGGCCGCCAAATCAGACAGATTCTAGCAGGTGTGAAGAAGACGAAGAATGGCCTCAACTTTAGACAATCAGTTGAGAAACTCTGGCCAGCCTTATGGGAAGACTACAAGGCGAAGATTGAGAATCCTGTCGATATCTCGCATTTTGAGCAAAAGCTACGTGAGGAGAAGTATGCTAATTATGGCGAACTGAAAGCCGACCTTCAGCTATTGTATCAGAACTCGCTCGCATTCAACGGCGATACAAATGTTATTACCATAGCTGCAGGTGCGGTCAGAGATTTGGTATACGCACGCTTACCGGAGATCTCCAAGTTGGAGGAGCCCGTGAAACCTGAGAAGGGAAAAGCGCACCCAACACGCCATACCGAACCTCGTGCAGCCACCCAACCTCGCCGACAATCGCAATCGCAGCCGCGCCCACAGGCGGCTAGCCCGAAACCAAGACGTCCTTCACCCGCCCAAACTCCGCAGTCGGCTACGTCGTCTTCAGCTCCGGCCTTTGCGATTCCACCCAATGGAATCCCCCAGATTCGCCGCGATTCTACTCGAGAAGACAACGATAGACCCAAGCGACCGATACATCCCCCGAAAAATCGCGACCTCGATTATGCCGCAGCTAATCGTAAGAAGCTGGAACCTGAGCAGCGTTTCTTTGAAATGACCCTGGAAGAGGTCAAGAAAGGCAAGCATTACGCGCTTAACCAATGGTTCCTTACGCCCGTCGATCCCGTGGCCCTGAACATCCCAACCTACTTTAGTGTTGTCAAAAAGCCAATGGATCTTACTACGATGACGCAGAAGAACTACGAGGGCGAGTACAAAACTGTGAAGGACATCGAGAAGGATATGAGATTGATTGTTCACAACGCCGAACTCTTCAATGGCCCGAACCATGACGTCACTGTTTTAGCGAAACGTCTTGAAGAGCTATTCAAGGCCGAGCTAGGAAAGAGAGACGCGTGGATGAAGCGTCACAATCCTCCGGAGCAACCGTCTACAACAAATGCTGCTGCCCCTAGTCCTGAACGAAGCGCTCATGAATCTGAGGAGGAAAGCGAGGCAGACGACAATGACGACGAAGGCAACGAGGCTTTCCGCACCTTGCAGACTCGCTTGGATGAAGAGCAAGCAAAGCTCAACAAGGAATTGGGCTCAAAGAAGCCAGATCTCACTATGATTGAAATTCAACAACAGATGGTGTCGATGCTTCAACGTAAGCTCGTCGAAGAGCGAACAAAGCTACACACTGAGAAGAAGCCTAAGTCGAAGAAGAAGGCTACTAAGAGTAAGCCTAAATCTGGCGGCGGTGGTTCGGCGGCTACTAGTAAGAAAGCAGCAGCTGGGAACTCCGCGGCCGGCAAGAAAGCTTCTGGGAACAGTGGCCATAAGAAGGCAGCTCCCAAGCCTCGACCCGTTGGAGCACTAGAGAAAGCTGTCATCGCAGAAGGTATCAACGAGCTGGATGGTAACACCCTCACGCGTGCTGTTGAGATCATCAAGCGAGACACCGGTCAGAATGTAAGTGTTCGGACATGGATCCCTTTCCTTTTGCATTCATACTACGAGGAATTTCTTAAATGCTAATTCTATAAAAAGGAGAACGACGACGGTGAAATGGAATTGGACATAGATGCCCTTTCCGTGGATGCTCTCCGAAAGCTCTACGAATTGATCAACAAGACGAACCCACAGGTTCGGGCAGGTATCGAGCGAAGACCGGAGTTCAGCCGAGCCTCAGAGCCCGAAACCAAGTCGAAGAGTACCGCGCCATCTAAGCCCAAGAAAAACAAGCCAATGAACAAGCACGAGCAAGAGCGCAAGATCGAGCAGCTTCGCGAGCTTAAAGCCCAGCTTCAGCGCGGGGGCAGCGGTAGTCAAGAGCCCCTACCCAATGAAGTCGAGGAAAGCCGACGCGCCGAATCGAGTGACGAGGAGAGCGACTCTGAGGAAGAGTAAGAAAAGAAGAGACCCCGATAACTCTGAGCACGCATGAGCTCGGAGTTCACGTCAGAAGGATGCCATTGATATTTCCCCAACCTCACGGATGTCTTGATTTCGGTGATTTAATTCGCCGCCTAGGGGAAGAAAGGGTACGCTCATCGTTAGAAACCTTTTCGAACTTGCACTTTACAGGCACAGTTCCCCTTCTGATAATTGTACGACTTGGGAAGCCCCGTAACTGGAGTTCATCCTGATTATTGCATCGGCTAGGAGACTACTCACATACAAGATAACCTCGATAAGAGGCGAAGTAGGTCCTTCAGCTTAGACTCGGATGGCTTATATGCCGCCGAAGGGCTTTTGTTGCTATTGCCGCATTGCATATTACTGCAGAAATGAGAATTCGATGAATTAACGTGTCATTTATATCTTGCTATGTGCATGACTGGACTTCTTGAGCTTGTTCGACCTGGTAATATTAAATGCCTCCGTACTGTAATAATGGTAGGCTTAAGTGGTGTCAATGAATTTCCAATGCTGCATGTGTCAATGTTATGATCGCCTCTCGATTTCCTTCGTATTCTCCTTTATATTGCGATGCGATTTGGGACTGCTAAGGAGCACGAGCTGAATAAGTATAGATTTAAATTTCTAAGCCTAGCGTAAACCACCCAGTTTCTCTGCCTACCTAGGTACCTATATCCATATACTTGCCAACTACGTAACGGGAGTAATTTGGGGGGTATTGCCTTGAACTTAATAATCCGCCTCCAAACTATAGAACCCACAAGGGGCGTATCGAACGCCAAACAACAATGCTAGGCGTAAAGATTCGACATGGCAATCTCTAGTGCGAAGATAGGCAAAAAGTGATGAGCCATGTCGAATCCGACGTGTCTTTTAGTAGAAGGTATATAACCAAATCACCTAGGTAGCTAATAACAATAAATATTTCCTTTACCATCTAAATATCTATGTCGCACACATTACGACTATCCCGATAATCCAAAGTAACCAGATCCGACGTCAAATCGCAACGACAAGACGGGCATCTTATCATTATTCAGGAGAAGAGATGCGCTTCACCGCAATTACACGCGCGGCGATCGCGGTGCTCGCCGTCGCTACCGCGGGAAGCTTGGCTGCCCCTATCTCGTCTGACGGGACTCCACCCATCCCAGAGCTCTACATGACAGAGATGGAAAACGGCACATTCATACTCGAGGCTCCATATAACAACGGTACTGCGATGAACGAAACCGAAATCATGGGCATACCCCCGCCAGCGGGGCTGTCGCATCTTAAGTGCATTCGCAACTTCTTCAGGAACAAGAAGCTGTCGCCTGTCGAGCGCGAGAGTATGATCGGATGCTACAAGGAGTTCGAAGCGAGAGGTACGTTCGCTCCCTTCCTTCCCCCACGTTTCCATGTGTAAATGCTTAAAGATGCTAATTCATTCGGCTAGGGGAATGGATCGGTCGGATGACGAAATGCAACGAGACGAGAAGGTACTTCCAGGCGTGGGGCCACCACTGGGATAGCCCGCCGGATTGCTGGAACGCGTGCAAGAACTGCTTCCAGTCGTCTGTTTTCGACCTGGTGGGAAACTTGCGCTGCTTGAAGTTCGAGGGACTCACGGCTAGGTGCTCTGTCACGTATGAGTGATTGAGTCGCATGGCTTTTCAAATTGATCTCTTATTGCTAAATTGGAAAGGGGTCCGGAAACATGAGTCGGTGTGGTGTAGATGAGTGTGGTGTTTATTTGTCTACCTAGGTGTATACTACCTAGGACCTAGGTCTTTGTGGAGGTTTCTAATGCTGGATACTAACGATGGGTGCTCAGATTGTCAGCACAGCACTTTCAAAATAGATGCGAAAATCTGATGTAAAAGAGTGTTAGCTCGTATCTAATATGTTCCATTTACAAATTCCAAAAGCACAATATCGAGAGTCAATCATTCTCACCTAGCAGTTCTTAATTATGAAGGTCCAGGGGACTCCAATGCTATCTCCGTTAATTAGTGCTCTACTACCGCTAAGTTCGAAACGCTATTGCAGCTTCCGACCGCTGCGGCTGGCGTCTGGCGGTCCCTATAGCTGTCGCATTCAATGTTCCCTTCTAAGGGAAATCTAACGCACTTGTCGCACTTGTCGCAGTCCCTGCAGCTTCTGGCGGGGTGGTTATTGTGGCGTTCTGGGACAGCAAATAGGGGGTTTTAGGCGTCGATTTAGGGTAGGAACGCTAGCGAGTAGAGGTATGTTATAGGTCGTTCAGAGGGTGTCATGGAAATCCAGCCAGCAAAAATTAACCCGCCCTTGAAATAACTTGTTCATACGTTTTGATTTTATGAATAATTAGATCCGATGCATTAAAGAACACCTTGAGGGGAGGCTTCATCAAAGACCCAATTTATCGGCTCCGGGTTGGTGAAGTCAAAGAGAGCATCTGACATCTAACGAATTTCTTAGCAATTAAAAATCTCACGGTAGTGACCAAGCACTTACTGAAAAGTCCCAGTCTCCTAGCGGGTCAGTTTCCATGCTCGAAGGGAGTTGCACAAGTTCTTCGATCGTACTCTCGGTTTGGTACTGAGCCAACATTTCCTCCAGTTTTGGTATACACTTATCTTCAGCTTCCTCTATCACTTTCAAGAGAAAAAGTGCAAGATCCTCCTTCGCGAGGCCCCTCATGCGACCTTCGACATCAGCTGCTAGTAAGGATGCGAGGAAATAGCCCTTGATGCTAGTCTCGCCGGCTTCGATGGTCTGCCAGGACCAAGTCTTCGCTTCTTCCATTATGGTCAATAAATCTTGCCGGACAAGTCCAGGACCTAACGTCTCTTCCTCCTGCAATTGAGCCATGAGTTCCATCGCTATTATGACGCTAGCTTGTAATGTAACGATGCGGAAAAATCCCGAGGCGCACATAGCAAGCCGTGGCAGTTCGCTACGTTCTGTAGAGGGCGTGCTTTGCGACGCTAGCAAAGGTGTAGTAGTGATTGATGATTGATACATTGCACGCCAAATTTTGAGCGAGGTTTCGACAATGACTTTCCTGGAAAAGGCGTACGCTGCTTCTTGCATCGCGGGACTGAAATACGGGTTGTGGAGGGATAAGATGTAACGATTCATCAGAAGGCTCACCATATCCACTTCGAATTCTGACGGTCGTGCCCCAGTGTTAGACTTGTATCCGTGAAGAAGTCGAAGCACGGATTTGTAGGCTGTTCTCAGTTCTGCGTCAAGGCGGAGCGTTTCCGCGTAGGTACCACGAGAACTATGATCATTCAAAAACTTCGTGATTGCAAGACGAGCCGCGAAGGTCTTGTGGAGGGCTATTGCGATGGATGTTTGTGTGAATTCACCTTCGGGTTTAGGGACGGGGTATTCGGCTGTGATCTGTTCGTCATCGAAATTGCCAGGGGGTTCGGTATCAAAGCCATCGAGAGAAACGAATGGAGGCCCCCCTGAAGTCAAACTCAATTGCGTGGATAATTCTAGGATGGTGTTCCATAGTCTCCGGCGCATCTCGGCGGCAAAAGTGGACATCGTCGGCAATCGTTTTGGATCCTTGTGAAGCCCCATATAGATGGCCGTTCGTAGCAGTGTGCCGGCCGAGATCCAAGCCAAATCCGGGCCGACGTCGACGAATTCCCGAGCTATTAATAAAAGGATATTGGTCTGCAAATACTGGAGGTTCAATCTGTGCTTGAATCCAGGTTCGGAGACCCAGGTCTGTGCTTCGTAGACCCATTTCATGGCCAAACCCTTCATCGAAAACAGCTCATCGTATGTAGTAGCTCCAATAGCTAGTACTAGCTTCAGTTGAACTAGGAATGATGTATTAGGTTCGTTGCCTGTTGACACCCAATGTGCCTCGTAGTCTCTCCTGAAAGTAGGAATGTGTAGAATTCGCCAAATGGGTTCGACTGTGCGAAAGTAACGGTCAACAAGTTCATCGGCGACATCCTTTGAGGGTAACTCCGTTGTTGGTACGCAAGGCCATTTTGGAGACCGACGGTCTTTGATAGCCCTTGCTAACGTCTTGGACTTTTGCATAAGAACGGATATCCTAGAAGACTCATCCCGTACGTACGGCTCAAAGATGCATATTATATCTCGCACCTAATATTTGTTAAATATCGTGTTCGGGTGGGACATTAAGTAAATTATATGGGAGCTTACAAGTGAAAAACCAGTAATCCAATGGCTCTGGCCAAATACACGAGTCTTGTGAGTAACACTACGTGATATGGCCTGAGGCTGGCCGGTTAGTTTATCTTCATGATGAATGTAAAAAGTTCCACTGATACGTGAATTAACTGCCTCTATGTTAGAACCCGGGGTCGCAGCAGGCGAGCGTGAAGGAGTTAGGTTTATTGTAGATAGTTGTTCTTCTAGTTGCTTGATTCTACTTCTCAGGGACTCAACATCTTGAGAGGAGTAGCTAGCGGGGGTGGAGCCAGTCGTTGAACTGGAAGCTTTAGGTGACGGCTGTGAAGTGTTGTTAGTGGCTGATGGCGCTGTGGCCGCGCTGGAATCAGCACTCTTAGCAAGCACTGAATACTGAGAATCTCTATAACCTGCGCCGAGACCAAGGTCAGGCCTCGGTTGAGTATGAGTAATGAAGTTCTCATAGACGCAATTCCCGCTCCTAGACTTCACACAATTACTGCAAGGAGTCTCTCTGCTACATCGGAGCTTGCGTCTTCTGCATAGGGTGCAAGAACTGTATGAGTCCAATCATTCGGCTATTGTCAGCACTAAGCATGTCCAAGTTTAGGTACTTAATAATAGGGGGTTCTCATGAAAGACGTACACAGGTGGTCTTCTGCGCCGACGTTCGGGCTCGGCCATATTTTATCGAATAAAGAGCCCGGCTTTTTCTTCTTGGCAGATTTGAATAGAAATTGTAGTTGAATAGATTTCATTGTGAATGGTGTAAGCATGAAAGCATGAAAAGTGATATGAATCGCGCGACTCCTTCACTAACAATTTCCCGAGTCCGGCAACCGATCCCCGATTCCGATTATCTTTTATCTCCGAAAACACCCCATAACCCCCCACAATTATTCGCATGAAGTCTTCAATTCACCATTATTCTCGTCCATAATCTCACCATCACGCGAAACTAGGAGAATTAGTTACAAGACCTGGTTATATCTAAAATTCTGTATATATGATATATATTGCCGTGCTCGTAGCACAAATTTAAGATGTATTCCATTTCATCACGGCGAATTTCGACCGAGCAAAGTCTCGCAGCTAACCGTTTATCCCCTATTATCGACCAAGGGTAGACCGACGACACGACCTATCTCAAAATGTCATCATCGGAAACAGAAACTCAAGAAAAGCGCTCCGTCTCTAGTCTAGAGCTCGGCGAACCTGGAAACAATGCAACAACTACAGACATAAAAAATCTTAATGAAGCTCCTGATGGAGGTCTTCGAGCCTGGCTAGTCACTGCTGGGGCCTGCTGTGTCTTCTTCTCAGCTCTAGGTTTCTCCAATGCTTTTGGAGTCTTCCAAGAATATTACATGACTCATCAGCTCAAGGACCAGTCGCCCGATAAGGTAGCCTGGATCGGTTCCCTTGCGGTCTTTCTCCAGTTCATGTCGGGGAACATGGGAGGCCCGTTGTTTGATCGCTTCGGAGCAAGGGTATGTGGTTATTTCCTAATATCTCAAACACTGCTACAATGCGCTAACGTAAGAATAGGTACTGCGACCTGCTGCAGTCCTTTATGTTTTTGCCATAATGATGACCAGCTTATGTAAAGAGTACTGGCAATTTATGCTAGCCCAAGGTGTTCTGATGGGTAGTGTTATGGGCTTTCTACAGTTTCCGGCTATGGCAGCAGTATCGCAGTTTTTCAACAAGAAGCGAGCTGCTGCACTGGGCATTGTAGTTTCGGGATCATCTATTGGTGGCGTCGTCATTCCCATCGCGCTGTCGAAGATGTTGAATGGCTCGTCAATCGGCTTTGGCTGGTCAGTTCGAGTTATCGGATTTATCCTCATTCCCCTCCTAGGTTTCGCGTGTGTGGCCATTACAACTCGACTCCCGCCACGGACATCGAAATTGTTCCTTTGGAAAGCTTTCAAAGAGCCGAAATTTGTCTTATTAACAATTGCGCTGTTTTTCATGCTCCTCGGTGCTTTCACCCCCTTATTCTACATTCCGACATACGCGGTCTCAAGGGGAATGGAGCCAACGCTCGCGTCCTACCTTCTTGCCATCATAAACGCATCCTCTACATTTGGACGCGTCATCCCTGGCATTTTGGCCGACAAATTCGGACGACTCAACATATTCGCATTTGGCGGTTTCGTTACCGGGATTGTCATATTATGTTGGGATAAAGCAGAAACCACTGCAGCGTTGGTGGTATATTCTATTGCGATTGGATTTTCGTCCGGGACAATCATCTCTGGATGCTCCGCGGCTTTTACGGAATGCCCTGAGGACCCCCGGGATCTCGGAAGCTACATTGGAATGGGAATGGGCGTGAGTTCTTTCGCCGCTTTGATAGGCCCACCGGTGAGTGGAGTGCTAGTAAGCAAATACGGAGGCTATTCCCAGGTATCAATCTGGAGTGGCGTGACGGTTTTATTTGGTAGTATCATCGTTTTGGCAGCGAAAGCTTCCACCTCGAAAGGCATCTTAGGAAGGATATAGACTCTACCTGCTAGGTGCCTACTAGGAAGGCATTTGCCGTCCAGCCATCAAATCTCTACTCTCTTAAACTATCATGACAGATAACTAGACGCTAGAATTAGACCAAGAAACTTTTTATTAAACTAAAATACCCTAATGAGAATTACGCATATAGAAGATTACTTCTAGGTCTGTGCTTCTATTCTTTTCTCCGGACCTTTGCATCAATGACAACATTTGTTCCAAGCGCAGTCGCAATAAGCTCAGCCCTGCGACACCTAGCTCTCTACATCGTTTTAGCATAACCGTTAAGAGGAATCTATTCTCATGTCCGAGTGCTCCGTTATCATCATTCCGGCTATTAACCGTTCTTAATAAATATTGTTTTATCTTCATCAGCCTCTTCAGATCGTGTTCAGCGTTTTATTGATCTACTCATGAGCGTCCCTCGAGATCCTCCGTCAGAGAAAGGCAACAATGGAATATGTCCTAGAAAAATTCAATGGTACACATAGTCTGCTTGAGTTATTAACACTGAAAGCTCTCTTAGCTTTTAGCACGACGAAATTTCTGCGCGGCAGCTCGAGACTTCTCCCTCAGATCGCAGTCGGCACAACTATATTATTGTTCGGGTCATACCTATGGTCTTCGCACTTCATCAACCGTGCTGTGAATTCTGATTATGAGACAGTCGCTTCGGAGGTTGGAGTGAATGCAAAAGGGGACATAGGAGGACGAGGGCTCAGGGTTGTGGTTTTCGGTGGTGGAGATATTGCAACTCCAAATCGAGCCCCGTGGAGAGCTGATGGACCTACCCCAGCCTGGACGGATGTCCTTTGTCTACAGGCAAGACTCATACTTCAAAATATGGCTACCTTTAGGAGGATAGTTACTAATGTTTGGTTAACCAGTTGAATTGCAATCCATACCTCTCATTTGTGCCTCTCGCAGATAGCAATGGAGGCGCCTTTGTATCGAACTCCTTGTTCGAAGCTGCTCTAGCTCGTACATCACAGGGGGACCATGATACCCCCGCAGGACTTGATTATTCCTGGCTGGCCCAGAACTATCCAGTTCCATCCCACAAAGATCTACTTCACCAAGTTGAAGCCTTCTTAGCTAGCCCGAAGCCCAAAACACCCCCTCGCGAGACGCTGTGGGTTTTCAATATTGGATTCTGGGACATATGGAGCTTATCAGCATTGCCTCCCCAAGTCGCAACGCGACTAATAGAGACTCAAGCGCAACACCTTCTCTCGCAGATAGAAATACTTTACGAAGAGGCACATAAGAATGATTCAATTGCCTTCTCAGATTACTACACTGATACAGATCTGGATGTTACACACATAAGGGGCAAAGATTCCGTACCCGCAGCCCCTTTCCGCATTTTTATACCGACACCGTTTGATATATCTATGACGCCTGGGTTCGAGACTGCGAGATTCACGCCTCCGCTTCCACACACCAAGGCCGAACAGATGCGCAACGCGGCGTTCCTGACTAGGTTTTGGGATAAGGTTATTCAGAACATGCTCAATGAATGGACAACTCTTCCAGACTTAGAGGAAAAAGGCATGAACATCAATGGGATTTCAGTGCCGTCTGCTCGTCGCGAAGTTGTCTCATATGATATCTCTAGTCACATTCAAGAGGTTATCATTGAGCATCAACTGCGGAGCGCAGACCTCGTCGACCGTAACGGACTCGGATCTATGGCAGCGACGGAGGTGTATACCGAAATCTGGAAGCCTTGCATTCAGAAGGACTTTACCTTTGATGAAAATAACAGCAGCGCTGAAAACGATGCGAAGAATGGCAGCTGGACTGTGTGTAACGCACCTGATGAGCATTTATTCCAAGCCGAATTCACAGTGAACCGACGGACCATCCTCGAAATTGGAAAACGGGCAGCTAAGGTAGTGAGGCGTCACGCGGAAATGGATGTGGAGTGGGCTAGGAAGGCTCAGCTACCGTTATCCTCTCTGCGTAAAGGAGCTAATAGAACCTGAGATCAAGATCGTGAACACATAACGCGATGGTTGACACGTCTGGTGACAATCATTCAAGATAGTGGATCATTTATTTGCCTTTCTATTTCCTGCAGTCATTCGGGAAGGATATAGATGCCTAGTACCGTCATAGTTGAAATACATGGCTCATTCCCCCTTTAATAAAAATACCCACCTACCTAGTACTCATAATCAAACAATTCATTACAATAGACTTAGGAGTTCTTCTTCCTCTAGAACTTGCTTGCCATCATATGTTTTCTGAAACCACTATCCAATCTAGCTGTCATCAACGTAAGAAATGTTGTGTTGTCTACCTACCTAGTATTATGCTGCCACTGTCTGATATATTATCCAGGTAGGTAGGTCCCTAGGTAAATCGATACCGCGCTTGTAATACCTATGTGACTACATGACAATATCATATGAATAGCTTCCTGTAGTTGACCACACTGTCTGACTCCCATCGTTAGTAATCTATTCTAGAACTATATTAAAGAAGCATAGGTACCTACGATTCCATTGTTTCGATAAGAAAAGAAACACAAGATCTAGAGACCGCTAGTCAAATTGAACGGGAAATAAGTACTGGACGTATGAATATGAATGACACACGTATAGTCTTTTCCTTATCGAGGCGGGGCGTCTACGAAGGGCTAACTTCTCATGCCCTCCCACTGCCCCGACCACTAGATAGACATGGGCCTCATTGGTTGCATCGTGAGGTCCGATTTGAATACCCCTTTCTAACACTTTTGAACTTATCTAGGACCCGTAACGATGAAATGAGTCCATTGAGCTCAGAGTGTTTTACGTTCCCACATAGCCATTTCGTTTATATTCCGTTGGATACAACACCTAGAGTCCTGACATTCCCGAATGAAGAACCAATTGTTGCTAACACTACAAATTATGGAATCATTCGTCCTAGGGGCCAAGGGACGTGGATTATTCTCCGCCACGCAATGGTTTCGTTGCCACCTGAACTAAATTGGGTTGCACATCAGGGGTTGAGAGGGATATCGACATCTCCGCTAAGATTTGATAGTGATGGAAGATTGGACACTTCTTTAAATCCTAACGATGATAGCCCTAAGGAGTATCCTGAATTTTCTCTTATGACTCTTCCGGAACCAACCGACTTGTATATTATGAGCTGTTTTAGCGCTGGACGAGTAATAAAAATACCAGACACGCAAATATTTGCTGTCATTCGGACTTCCCCAATGAATCGATCACCGTTTGCGCTTTGGAATATTCTTCGGAGGGATAGTAAGGCTCATCAGCAGGCGTCTGATGCCCAGAAATATCGGGGAAACCGTGAACAGGAAATGCCGATGGATGCGATTCGGGACTTGGCCTCTTCTATGTCTTCTATATATCATATATCATAGAGCATATTGGTACAGCACCATTCATCTGTACTCATGTCAGGAGGGAATGATTGAGATAGAGCGTTCATCACGCACAAGAACTTGTATTTAACTGCTAGATTTAAGTATCGCGTTTAAGTTTGAAAGGGGGCTAGATCCATGGATGTGATTATATAATGTGAGTTAGTGGGGTAGTGCGTAGTGGTAGTGGGGTAGTGGATAGGGATTTCCTTACCCCTCCAGCCCCCAGCCCCCACCTACCCTACCCCACTAGAATTAGATATTCCTCCGCAGGGGATTACAGTTGCCCTCGTCATTCTCGTCATTCACATTTATCCCCTCTTCTCTCATCCAACATCTCTCTCGTTATATTTAATTTAACACCCTAACATATTAAGACAAGGAAATATCAGTTTAGATTATCAAGTTTCACCTAATCCCCTCCACGATGCCTCTAGCTCCTCCCGCGGAAGGCATCTTCTCTACGATAGAGGACTGCGAGAGAGCAGTGCAAGCTCACGCTGCCGCAGAAGGCTATGCCGTTGTCTTGCACGCCAAGGCCAAATCGAAACGCACTGGGGAATACATCAGATATTTAATCCGTTGTGATAAATCAGGGAGTTTCCAATCTAAAGCAACAATCGGAATTAAGAAAACTACCACTAAAAAGACCAACTGTCCATTTTCCTGTGTCATGAATAAACGTCAAGATGGAGTCTATTTCGCCGTGACCGTGCCAGAACATAATCATCCCCCCTCTAACAACCCCAGCGAACATGTGCAGCACCGAAAGTTGACCGAAGACCAGAGACGCTTCATAGAAGCCGGTGCCATCGAAAAGAAGACAGTTAGATCAATTCATGAGGAGCTCCTTACCGCATATCCCGAATGTCTTGCCAAGCTTGAGGACATTGGGAATCATGTCCAAGCTTGGAAGAAAAAGGCCAAGGAGAACGCCACGGGCATGCAAGCCCTCCTGATAAATCTCCAAGAGAGAGATGATATCTGGAGCTTTCCTCTAGAAAGAAACGGTAGCTTAGAGGGTATGTTCTGGGCTCCAAAATGGTCCCAATCCCACTGGCAGCGACAGCCGGATATTCTCATAATAGAGACGAAGCACATGATTAACCAATCTGTTCTTCCTGTCATCGAGATGAATAGCGTTCTGGCCGTGAACTCGCAACTCGGTGCTGGCTATGCCATTCTGCCCGACAAAAATGACCCCACCCTTTGCTGGCTTATGCAGGCCGTGGACAAACTCCGTCAGCGCCTGAGAATCCCCAAGCTACAAATCCTCAACACCACAGACTTCAAGACCGCTGAGAGAAACGTCCTGGTTGAAGTTCGTATAGGACGAAATATGCGCGTCGTATGCGGGAGACTTCTCGATCCCGGAACTGAAGCACTTACTCAAGCGACCGGTAACCCGGATGACGTCAACAGCAGCCAAGGCTTTGGAGCAGCTATGCGAGAGTGATCATGGTCATTTATCAAGCATTTGATATATACCTATATATGGATGCTCTTATGGGCATCGCTCATCATTCAAAAGGGGGTATTATGTTGTTTCATGAGGTCGAATATCTATGTCACCCGATGAGTTAACGCGAGTGGTGCCTATATTAGGTGTATTCAAGGCTTCGTGAGTTCGGGGTTATCGCGAGGTTCATGTTGACAAGTTTTTAATGTACCACGGTAAAAGTATATCCTAAGAATCTCTACCCAGATAATGGAGGCCTCTACGAGAATGAATGCATTATCCAAAGCTAACACACTCTTCCAAACCATTTAGTCACATTCAACCACAAATTTTGTGAAGTAATTTGTTAGCAGAAAGATCTATTTACTAGCTGCCATTGAAGGAGTCTAATGGATATCTCATCTTTGAATCTAGAAATAAGGAGGTCCCCAACACAACACGCGCAAACAAACCTTACATCGTCACGCTCGGCAGCTCAGTCAGCCCTAAAAGGAAAAATCAGTGTTAGCAATCACGCAACTTTTAAACACGCTGGCTTAATTAGACCAGTACTCACATCCGTCAACATCCTCGTTAATCGTCTGCGCCTTCTTGCAAGCCGTAGCCTGCGCCGGGGTCTGGGTCTGCAGCTGCGAGCACTTGTCGTTGGAGCAGCGGGCGTCCAGGGCGCGCTGCAGGGCGTCGCCTTTCCATCCGAACATGTAGTCGCCGTGCCACCCGTACCCGGTCTGGTCGTTCATGCTGTACACGAAGGGCTGGCTGCCGTCCTCCGGCCAGATCGACGGGTCGTTGAACTCTCGCGTGTCCCACATCACTTCGTACATCACTTGCGGCAGACGCACTGGGTGTGTTGATGGGCACGCGCTGGACATCTCGAAGCTTCCACTTGAGGGATACGCTACGTGGCTCTTGTGGTCGGGGCTGTCGAGGTTCTTGCCGTCCCAGCAACTAGAGTGGACTGGTTAGTCGATGATATGGCTTCAGAGCGTAATGGGCCGAGACTTACGTAGGGAAGGTGATGGTGGCACGGATACCTCCGTCACACTGCTTGTTCGGGAGCGCGGATGTGTCCATTTGTGCGTCTGCGCAGGGAGCACCGCCGAAGGGAGTCTGGTTCACGTTGGTGTAGCAGCGGTGACAGAGCTGCTTCTGCTGACCTTGGGCTGTGCGTAGCATGGCCTCACCGACGAGCATTCGGAAGCCCTATATGTTTATTAGACGACGCTTAGGAATCATCAAGTTGAGAGGAACTTACCGGCTTGAAGGCGGTAACCTTAGTGCGGCCGTCATAGGGCGGGATGTAGTAAACAGTCATTCCCTCTTCACCTTGAAGACCCTGACATGATGTTAGGCCAGAATCGGACTAGGGGTAGATATACCTCTACTTACAAGGTTAACCATTTGCTTGACCCGCTTGTAAGTTCCATTCCTCGCCTTGAAGTATAGGTTAGCCGTCCAGTAGTTGGAAAAGTCTTCACTAAACGAGCAAGTTGTGCAAGTCGATTCTGAGGGAAGGTCATAATCGACAGGTGCCATGGTCGCATTGAAGGAGTCACCACCCACGACCTGGTGGATGTGGGGTGATTGGATGAGGCCTGGAGAGACGAGGGGGTCGACACGCTCAACGACTAGCCTATATTCTATCTTAGAATTTGCGTCGTTCGCTTTCTGTTTGGTACTATGAAATCTACCACAACCTACCTGGAGCACTGGAAACGCATCATAGCCGCCGTGGCATATTGAGCAGAAACTTGCTGCGGGATCGCCGCAGCGGCGAGGAAGAGAGCCTTCCACTGCATATTAATAGGAGAGAAGCAGCTAAAGTTGATCTACACAAGACAGGACAAGTTTGAGCTGAACTGCAGATCAGAGAGAATAGCATGGATATGCTAGGGGGAAGAACGAATTCTTATATACCTATCTAACGAGCACGTCGGACGGCATCCCCCTTTGAGGATGTCGTGGCAGAGTCTCCGGGTAAAATGCATTTTGCCCAGTGTTCAGCCAACTGCCGAGAGCAGCAGTCGAAATAGAATTTGGCCGAGGGAACAATCAAATCCGTGTGGCAATATATTATTGACTTGCCTCTGTTATTGGCCAGGAATGGACAGATATTGCAGGAAAGACGGGTTCTGCTGGTATCTATTCCAGGTGTTCTATATTGAGATATATGAGGGAGCAGAACTAGGCCAGCATTGGCACAGTAGCATTTTTCTGTCGTTTTCTCTCGGATAACGGGAAGATACCTATGATCTGCAGGAAGGCTATCCTGGGATTTACACGTGCGGGACGTCATGAGGCTTCACAGGACTCCTCTTTGGGACTATGTCGATCGAAACGTGGCGTTTTTTTAGCGCTGCCTACCTGCTCAATTCCAATTCACAACAAACATTTATTTCGGCCCATGGTCTCATATAATCAATTCGAATCTATCGTATTATCTGCCAGAGCAGACCTAAGCTTTCGTGGTTAGCCTCTCCAAATCATATAGTAAGTTGATATAATTTTTTTTCAAGACCTGTTGGCTACTCTTTCTACTAGCCAACCCCTATTTAGGTAGGCCACAATTCACGGGCGTACCTTACGCCGCCTCGGAATAACCTCTCAACTCAGTCTTTCGTTCTAATAAGAGGTTCAAATTAATTGTTCACAGCCCTGCCTAAGTATCTAGACATTCAAGCACCTAAAAAAAAAAAAAAAACACGGCTTTGATCCCCAATTCAGATGGCCACTATCCCCGCAGATTTACTAATTACAACATATTCCGTCCTGGAACAGCTACATAAAATTTTCAAAACGGATTACCTACTAAGTACCTAATAACTATCGCTACCTAGCAAGCGTCAATGTTATTCCCTACCTAGGTACACTACAATATCCTCTTAGGTGGTTCATAAGTCTCGGTTTGCGCAATTCTCAGTCCTATGACTCTCATGCCAATGCCGACTGCCTCGATCCTTCCAAAGCCTTCCAATCAAAATCCTCAAACAAACGCCTACATTACATCTAATATATTAGGGTAGGCATCTGAGACCCTTACCTTCCTACCTAGATGGTTACCCCAGCCAGTCACAGCGGGCTCCTTCGGCGTCAGAGGCCAGAAGAGCAAGCCTCTTTTACATATACTGCAGCAGGCTGGTAATTATACGCAATTGCGTGTCCCGCAACCACCCACATTCCATCTGACATGCGTTGTTCGCCTCTGAGTATACGCAAATGCGGGTTGCCTTGGGAGGATGGTTCGCATGGTTCTGTAACCCGCATCTACACATAAAATAAGGAGTTATCCCCCATACCCAAGCGACTCTCATCTCATAGTCTCTCCTTTGTCTTAATCAACAAGTCCTCCACGCAAAGATACCTATTATCAACTAGTTCGGCTAGCTCAAGAAAAGTTACCTATACTTACCGTACTATTGACCTCACCACCGGACATTTCTATGCGACACAACAGCAATCTGCTCAGCTTAAAACCGCCAGTTCTCACGTATCCGAGGATCCCAGATGTAATATTTCTCGCTGAGGATACACATCACATGATACAGAAGCTTTCTAGTGGAAGAATTCCTGAATCGTCTACTTTTCGATTTCCCATTTTTACTTTGTACCTGTCTGTCCTTTCGGAACCTAGAGGTTTTGCATGTTGAAATATTCGGGATACTTACATTATTTACCGCGGACCCATGTTTTATGGCCTATGAGGATCCTTGAAGCATCCGCTTGGTTTTCTTTTGTGTTTCGGTGCGTGGTTCCGAAGTTCCTGAGGGTCTAAGTTTTTTTTCTCTCTCACGGTTATCTCTTTGCCCAGGATTGTGGTCACGGATCGTTAGTTTTCCTTCGGAAACTTTTAGGAATACTATTAAGGACAATACGACAGGTCATCACCCACGATGGAACACAGTTTCACCAATGAAGAGGCATATAATGAATGGCATCCAACAACTAATGGCTCCGAACCGAATTTATTTCCCTTAGGTTACCCATTTGAGGCCACAACCACTGGCGAGGAGCCATCACAACTTCTTGATGATACCGGGACTCTAGGAATTCCGCTTCAAAATGCCTCGTGGGATCAAAACTACGACACTTCTCCTGTGAGTCATCAATCCCTGTGAAATGGGAAAAGGGATCTCTGTTTGGTTACCTTGAAAATGCTGCTCAAATTTGGCCGCTGCAAGCACATACTCGAGGACGTTCTTGGCATCGTGGATTTATAAGAGACCCTGGCATTCAACTTTGGACACTCGTCATTTTAACTTCACCATTTCCTGGAGAAGGTCTGAAATCTGGCGATCTAAAAGCAGATAGTAGACTGCGCTTCGATTGTACCAAACTTATCTACTTTGCGTCGTCTACTTCTCGAAAGTCCCAAGTGACATATTCTTCTATTAGGATAGCTATTTCATACTACCCGGCATCCTTCATACCAGGAAGTGGAATAGTAGGTACCTGCCTAGGTACCTACCTACCTACCTATCAATGACGAGCCCGTACCCGACTTTCCTTATTAAAATACTATGTACCGGCATTAGTCCTAGCTTCTGTCCACGGCCATATCGATAACATCGCTGTTTGTTCCATGGGAGACACACTACCTATCCAGGGAAGGCGTGGCATCTACTGTGATCGGAGATATCATACTATTGCCATATAATAGTATGATAGCTCGCCAGGCAAAATTTCATAATTCCGAAGGCTAACTCCGGCCTAGACCTATGGATGAATTATGCCACGCCGAGTGAAGAATGATCTATTCCTTATAATACAAGGAGCAGATTACCTAAAAGGACATTGGTTTAGAGCAAGTATCCAATACCTCTTGCTATGACACGGCCCTTACATATAAAGATATGACGACCTCACCCGACATGGAGCTCACAAAGAGCAGCCTGCATGCAGGAGGAATACTTTATATACTCCGTTCCACTACGTTTCCAGGGCGAACTATCAATACTTCTTCCATTGGCCTATCTCCGATCCAATAAAACCTCTGGAAATGACAACGACGAGGGCGGACTATAGTGCCATTAGATCACCTAGATTATCCCCCGAAACTAGGTACATAGGTAAGTCTCATACCTTAGAGATAATGTGTATATTCTCACGTGTACTTAGTCCCGTTCACGACAAGTTCAGATGCTTCATTCCTGAAAACTTTTAATACTTCCCCGTTGAGCATACCGAGATTGAGTTATCCCTGAGATCTCAAGATTGCGACAAGCAACACTCACGGGACTGACTAAAAAGTTGTTATCCGCAATAACGGTGCGAGAACGGTCTTTTCGAGATGCTCCCTGCCTGGTTCTTGTCAGCTGAGGTGTCAATGCCAATAAAACAAGAGGAGGACTCTGCAATTCATTTATATTCTCATCTGTAGCCTTGGCTAATTTGGAATTGTAGCTTGAGCAAATATTGTCTGTCGGAAACAATGAGGGTTGCGACTACGCGAAGACAGCATGTAGACATAATAGCCTACAGACAATACAAAGGTAGAACCTCACCGGTCGCCCTATCTGTTGTTTTACCTTACCTTGATTTATTCCGTTGAAATTATATGTTCATCCTAGTTTTTAACATTTTAACACTCAAACTGCCTAGGTCAATAGAGAGTGAGGACAGTCAGAGTCAGCATTCCCCTCACGACAACCCCCAAGAACATGCGGAATTTTCCACTGCTAAGGAGCGACTTGCATGTCCGTACTATAAACATGATCCTATAAGATTCAAGCATTCGCGGTCCTGTGCTGGACCCGGCTTTAGCGGAATACCCAGACTGAAGTGAGTCTCACATCAAGTATTATTATCATTCTCGATTATTAGTTAAACCATAATCTAGAGAGCACTTATACCGCAGACATGCGTCGCCACAACACCGATGTAGTCGCTGTCTTATCGAATTTACAACTGAAGCCAGCCTTCGACAACACCAGAGGGCTCCGCAAGCTTGCGAGATCACGTCGGATCAACAAGTTGATGGAAAGATGACAACGTCTCAGCAAACAGCGCTTCGGTCGAAGAAGAGGAGGCCCGCGCCCTCCACTGACGAGAGTAAATGGAACGATATATATTGCCCCCTATTCCCGGACACAAACCCGTTGAACATACCTTCTCCCTGTGAGTATTCCATATTTCGCACAACATAACACCCTGTACTATGACGAAACACGCTTCTAAACATAATTATAGATCTCGATGAAACTGGCCTAGAGCAATTACTCTGGCTTCATAGTTCTATGTCCTCCTAGGCTGCGCTAGAGACTGTTAACAGAAATATATCTGTCTCAGAAGGAAGCATTGGATTTGAATTATTGAGAGTCATCTACTCTACTGGTAATGAAAATAACAAGATACAAAAGATTTATGAGATTGCATGCAAGTTTCACGAGAGGTTATTAAACCAGGAGCAGCCGATATACAGTAGCGCATGAGCCTTGCATTGTGGGTGGAAATGTATACCTAGATATCACTAGCGCATGGAAAATCCGGGCGGCATTTACATTTTGTTGAATCAAGAGGTTGGAGACGAGCGCCTCAGGGCCAATAAATAGAGAGACAAGGTCTCTTTAATTTGGGTAATGGTGGATGGGAATATTTCGGGGCCCAGACTGGATTGTTTTCTATCGTGACTTTCTTGCCCCGCTACTATAGAATAGCTTTAGCTCAACGACAGTTTCAATATGATTGATTTCTCTTATGCGAATTCGTATGAAGCAGACAGATGGTTGCTCCTTTTCAGGGTTTCCTCAATATGTGTCTAAATGTTAACATTTCGGAGCTCTTTCTTAGCAGTTGCTGGCAGCTGGTCTTCACTAGACACTACCGGCAGCTACGGTAGCTGGGGTGGGGCACACCGAGCTCTCCGGTTATCGCCGCGATATGGAACTATGTAAAGCATCCAGTCGAGAGGTTCCAATTAAATCTTACGACTTATGATCTTGTAGCAAAACTTACGATCGATATTGTCTATTTCGTTAGATTTTTCAATTGGGTATATCTCTATAAAGGGTATAAAGGGTCTTCGTTTCCGTGTAGCACAATGTCGAAGCGGTTCAGTCAATCCGCCTTTTTACGGCCACAATTCTTCAGAACTAGACCCCCTCCTCGACGATCCTTCACAGTTGGCGCAAACAGGTCCAATAGCTCGCGCTGGGCCAACGGAGCTGCCATTGCTGTCATTTCATTGTCGGGTTTTCTTTTCGCAATGGTATTTTGAACCTAGACCCCTTCCGTAGCTTTAGATCGCCCAATTGACTAAGTCTGCGTGCAACAGACGAGCCAGAAACCGGTTAAGTTAGACGCCCGCTCACTCGCCGAGCTCGACGAGCGAATGAAGCGCGAAAAAGGCGTCGATGAGAATTCGCCTATGCGCTTGCGCATGGAGCAATTCATCCGCGAGCAACAGAAAGCTATTGTTTTCGAACTCGAGAAATTGGATGGCAAGAGCTTTCGAGAGGACACGTGGACCAGAGAGAAGGGAGGTGGTGGTGTCTCCTGTGTCTTGCAGGAGGGCAACGTGTTCGAAAAGGCCGGCGTGAATATTAGTGTCGTGTATGGGACGTTGCCCAAACCTGCTATTGCAAAAATGAGGGTCAACCACAAAAATCTTGCCGAAGCAGATGAGCTCGATTTCTACGCGCTGGGATTGAGCATGGTCCTGCATCCCAAGAACCCAATGGCACCAACTGTGCACCTGAACTACCGTTATTTCGAGACCATGCTACCGGACGGCACACCGCAAGCTTGGTGGTTCGGCGGAGGTAGCGATTTGACCCCGAGCTACCTATTCGACGAGGATGCCGTACACTTCCACAAAACACTAAAAGAGGCTTGCGACAAGCACAACAAAGACTATTATCCCAAATTCAAGAAATGGTGCGACGAGTATTTCAGCAACACGCACCGGGGTGAATCTAGGGGTGTTGGTGGAATTTTCTTTGACGATTTGGACGAAACTGTAGCCGATGCCGACAACACATTTGCCTTCATCCAGGACTGCCTTAAGAGCTTCTTGCCTTCTTACTTACCCATTATGCAGAAGAGGAAGGATATGCCTTTTACCGCAAAGGAAAAGGAATGGCAACAAGTGCGAAGAGGTAGGTATGTGGAATTCAACTTGGTACACGATCGCGGGACAGCGTTCGGTTTGAACGTCCCTGGTTCAAGGGTTGAAAGTATTCTAATGAGTCTCCCGTTGACGGCATCTTGGCGGTATATGTACGAGCCCGAGCCGAGAAGTCGGGAGCAGAGACTGGTTGAAGTCCTCAAGAACCCGAAAGAATGGGTGTAATGATTGTTCACGTAAGAGATGTATTAAGTCATGCATATATCGGAAAGGCGCAAGAAAAGGAAAACCTACAGGGGGCTATGTATAAAAACAGATACCATTATTTAATAGATACCTCGATATATACAAGAAGTTATGATAATATCTTATTATACCTTATGTGTGTATTTGTCTTATTTTTAAATTGTGTCAGCTTAATGATCCGAACCACTTTGTGACACGAAGGCCGTTGTATGTATAGTGTGTACATGTCGACGATACTACACACTAACAACACTACCAATTTCCCCATTTCACATGTCCATGTTAAAAACGAATCCCTTGTCTCCAATAAGGCTGATAATAGAGTTTTGGCAGATCGTTTGAATTCTCTAATTAGAGTTTATTGGGTAATATGGGTTGAGTGACCCGACAGGACGGAAACCGTTTAGACTTTTTGACGTTGGACCGTTTAATGTCCCGAGAGCACGTGCCAAGTCTTGATTTCGTGTAAATCGTTAGGTGGATTAATCTTGGTGGGGCTGTGACAGACGCGGCAGGGAGAAAAGACATGGAACCTTGGAAACCTTGGAAGGTCCTACCCGTACGAAGTGGTGTCATCAAAGAGGAATCGAAAAAGATTCGAACTCGATTTTGAAAGCTTAAAAAAAGTAAATCAAGCTCAACTTTTTTTCTTCTTCTCGTCTCGTAACTAATAATGACATAACAATTTCAAGCACGCATTTTCTCAAACCCTTTCGTTACCCCTCAGCTTGATTGAAGAATCAGTCTAATATTACGCTCATTTACAAGTCTCTTACGTCGTCGCGATCGTCGTTACATGTATATATACAAACGTTACGTTGCCTCACCTTCCAAGATCGTGTCGATCCTTAACATCTCGAAGATCCATTTTTCCACGTTATCCACGTATGCGACAGCACTGCAGACAAACAATTTGTCTTTCCGACGCCTAGAAAGCTGTCGCGTCGTACATTCATCCTTGTTGACACATTACAGCTGTCTTCGGTCAATCTAACACCATCTTATCCGAGTCATGTTCGGGGCTGTCTTGCCAGATCTAAATTATTAGATCCAATCCGTCGGAATGCTTTCACACCTTCGTTTCCACAGACGGGGCCCGTCCAATCCCTCATCTCCCATACCCGAAAACAGCCCGTGGGATACTGCTGCCCTTCAGCCAGCTCAGCTCGTCCCCGAAGATGGCGTCCCAGCTCCAGAGATCCGCCTTCGATCCGATGCCGCGGTTCCCTTCGCTCATGCACACGGACAGCCGCCATCGCAATCATCTCAGCCCACATCGCCACTATCTCAGCAGCAGCAACCATTACAACATAATCAACCACCAGTCTTACCTCCAATCGCTAGAATTTCCTCCGCCGAGTCCGATTTATCCTTAGATCTTGTCAATTTCGAATCGAAACAACGTGAAGAATTAAAGCAGGAACCGAAACCTCTACCACGATCGCCTTACAATGAAGACACCGGATTTATTGGTGGCCTAGCCCTGCAGAATTACCGCCGGGAACAAGAAGCACTAAAGCCAGGGTCTGTGGATAGAAATGTAACAAATGCGTCCGATTCTACGTCCTATAATACCCATCCTGGTGTTTCCAGCTTCTCAAATCGTCCACCGCCATCCATTAGACCTGCCAAGGCTGCCTCCTCTTTCATATCACCTACCTCACACCAGAATGCCACTACGACAAGTAAACGATCAACGAGTGCCAAAATGGCTCCGGAATCACAGGCTTACCAGAACCAGGCCATGATGGTTGATGCGCCAAGGGGCAAAAAGAGTCTTCCCTTTCTCAAGAATCCTATGTCGACGTTATTATTGCGGAGGAAAACTAGTCAGAACATACCAGATCTGACATTGCCGTTACGTGGTCATGAGGAAGAGCCTTCGTATGATCCTCGTATTAGGGGAACCCGAGTTCATGATTTCAGTGCCCCGCGGCCGAGAAAAGTTGTATCAATCAGTGAATCTACTAACTCAAGAGTTGAGAAGCCTCGTCAGGACACTATATCACCTAGTATAGAGTACAATTCTCCCACTGTTGAAGCGCCACCGGTTCCTCCTAAGGACGACAATTCCCAATCCACCCGATCGTCCTCTACTTACTCTCGGACAGTATCTGTAGATGGTGCGTCCTTACAGAAATCTCAAGGCTCTAAGAATAGTCTTCCTAGTGTCGGGTCCAGAAAAGGCCAAAGCAGCCAAAGGAGGAAAAGCTCTATGCCACCTTCGATAATGTCGCTGTCCCGTAACGTGTCAGAAGCGTCCGCTCGAGATGTACTCTCGTCGCTTCCAAGACACATGAAAAGCACATCCTCCAGATTTAGTTTTGATATGATCGGTGCAGCGAAGCAAGAAAAGTTGTTAGAAGAGCGACATCGGCAGCGACAACAAGACAGAAAAGCAGATGAGACACCCGACCAGAGGGATTCCCGTTTTGATGATTTCGACGAAGACGCATTTGATTATGATGCGATGGATTATGACGATGGTCTAGAAGAGCGTATACCAGGCGTAAACGCCGATTATGAAGATGAAGAGGAATTATACGTCGACGACGACCCAGATAATGACCAGGAAAACTTTGCAGGCTTTGTTTTCCAGAGATCTAACCCTATTTCAGAATTAACAAGCCCTCGCAGTGCCGGGGTACTACCTACTCCCAGAGATGAAAGTGGCAACGTTATTGGTTATGCGATGACTGAAGAAGACTCGGCCAATGTTCCACCGCCCCTAAATATACATACCAATGACATCAGCGAGGCTTCCGCGAAGCAGTCATCAGAGGGCGACACTCCGACAGGTCTAGGTATCCAAGGGCTTGGAAATGTCAATGAAACCCATGAGCAAATGTCCTTCCAACAACAACCTCAAGAAGTTACGACGCAAAAACCTCTCTCTAAGGATGATGAGCTATACTTCAATGACGGACTAATTCACGATTTCGATGGGGAGGGTGATGGCTCAGCTTTTGATGAATCTATATTCGACCTGGACGATACCGATCAATATGGCCGTCCTATACCTGGGTTGTTCGCCAATGCATTATCGCAAAGGCAAGCCGCTCAAGAAGCAAAGAAGCGAGAATCTGACATGACGTCTCGGTTGTCGGCACAATCTGAAATCTCGCAGTCTACCGCCCACACCTCGCTCAGCGCCGATCTACAGCCTAAACCAATTGCATTAGATATCAATGAAGAAAGGATCCCGCGTATGGAAGAGCGGCAGTCGTCGATTGCGGGCTTGCCAGCTGCAGACCAAGACCAGATAGCTGCCTACCAGGCAGCTCTAGCAGCGGCTGCCCATCAAGCTGCTGCTTCTGGGAAGTTTCGGAGAGATTCGTCTCCTCCGCCACCTGCAACACTAACCATAACCTCCCCAACAACATCGGGATCTTCCCAATCACAATCCCATCCCGACGATGTCGATGATTACGAGTATGATAATGAGCTATCATCAGGATTGGATGACTATGAACTTGATGATGACGATATTATCGCAGAAGCCAATGCCAGTGCCCTTGCTAACGACTCAGACGGTTGGTATGGACAAGAATTTGGATTTTATTCGGCACCAACGCCACTCCATGTCCACCATGGACCCAGCGTCTTAAGTGAGAAAAATATTTACCAATACTCCCACGGGGGTTATTTCGGCCCAAGTGGTGTTGATCGGTCTACGTCGGGTCGCATTGTCTCCCGCGAACCGAATTTGACACCTATTACTGAACGCTCTGAGTATTCAAACCGCAATTCAATTATGAGTTTAGGCGTACCTCAAAGTGCAAATCCTAATGGGCCGCTGCAGAGTCCCGGCTTAGCTCAATTGGCGATGATGGCGGATGATGATAACATGTCGCTATCAGCCCTACTTCGGCTACGCTCCAAGGCGTGGGGTGGCTCTCAAGCATCGCTTGTAAGCTCACGCGACGGGTCACCGAGTGATAGAAATGGTGCTACCAGTCCATGGGGACAAGACCCTCTTGGTATTGGACCTTCGCATGGGCGCAAAAATTCAGCCTTCTCCATCTTCAGCCAAGACTCGACAGGGGCTGGCAGTGGCTCGGGAAGTCCTACATTGACCATGTCAATGTCCGGTATACCAAATCATGCAATCCCACCACTCAGTGTACCACCTATCCCAAACACTACTTCCACTACTTCGCCTGTCAGCGCACCGGTCTTCTCTCCCTTACAAACGTCTTCGGTGTGCCCACCCGTCTTTGAGGACGAAGAAACAAGCCCACTTGACAAGAGAAGGTCGGAAATGGGGAGCGCGAGCACATCATCATCAGGCACAATATCGAGGCCATTTTCAGAGAGCATGAGCCCAACCATAGGCATGCCTTCACAAAAGAGACCGGGTATGGGACACAGACATCGAGGAAGTGCAGACAGCATATCTTACACAAAAGAAGAGGATAGCGGAGAAACTCGATGGATCATGGAAAGGCGCCGTACGTCAGAGTCGGGAGAAATCGAAGTCCTTGGCCGGCAGGTAGTCGATAGAGGCAGGATCTAGTGGTTCCTAAGGCGTCTTCGAAATTTCGGGTCGCGTTATCGCTCCTTTTCGCTACCCGCCCGGATTAAGGGCAAGCAAACCGGCGCAAGAATAGGAAGGTGAATATAGAGAGCGTGCCTCTTGGCTTATATGCTACACTTGCTCGGGTTCTACGACGTAGCATCGGGGAACTAAGGGCTGGTGGCATAGATTTATAATGATTTGCTGGAGTACAAAAGGATTGGGTCATTTGGCTTTCTTGGGTTTAACGGGAGGCTATTGGACACAGGGTGGCTCTAATCGTGTATCCATATATCTACGCAAATCGTTGTATAAGTAGAATAACGCCTTTCGGCATGAGTAATGTTTACTATCCAATAAGCACCACGTGTTATGAACTGGCTTATAACTTGGGTCGATAGAGGTCGATCAGGTCATGTTCTAACACATCAGCGTCGATTAATAAATAATACCATTTAAATTTTGATGCATAATATCTGTTCTCACGATACTCTGTGCCGTGCTGTGTTACATAATCATGGGGCTTGGCACACAGCAGCTGAGTCCTAGATGTGGCGCGACAAAGATGACGTCAACTTTGCGGAACAAACGCGGTCTCTACGTCTTACTATTCCAACCCTCAACTCAATAATTCCAAGAATGAGCTGAAAGAAGCCATGCTAATTAGGCTGCCTCTAGAGGGTTAATTGTCCCCAGCCACATTGCGTAACTTGTGGGGACCCATACCGAGCATTGCATCATAGTCATTCTCACCTTGGATCGGCTGAATCATTATAGGTGCTAGGTATTTATCAATCATCTCAATCTATTTACAGATACTCGAGAAATATGTGAGACGGACATACATCTACCTACGTTTGTCAAATTTGAATATCACAATGAAACAAGTTCCAGAAGTTGGGGTTCTGGGCAAGCTGCCGCAAACCGACCCGAGAGCTTCGTCTGTTCGCCGACGAGGGTTATCATGGCAATACGTCATATGTTCATTCATCGCAAGCTACATCGTATATTGTTATACCTTCTCATTGCCCCTTTTCGCACATCTACTTCCCCAATACAGCGGTCCGTATTCGGTTGGGGCGGTCGATGTCGAGATCCCCGTCGCCTCGCCTCGTGTTATCGACACGGCGCGATTAAAGGGGTCGAAGGAGAAACCATTTGAGTTAGAGACGGTATTCTTCACGATTTATTACCCAGCTGCGCAGAATGCCGTTAGCCAAAAACCAAAGCATTACTGGATTTCGAAACCTGTCTCGGCGACGACTAAGGGATATGCCAAGTTTGCGCGTATCAGTAACTTCGTTATGGATAGGCTCCTAACCGGAGCAGTGAACGCTCTTGTTGGCGAAATACGGATCCCTGCGCAAGTTGATGTGCCATTGGCCGACTTGGTTGATACTGTTACTAAGAATTCAGAGACTCGAAGCGATATCCGGGAGGTTAAGAAAGTGATACAGATTGCGGATGGTGGTCATCCGGTTATTATCTTCTCGCATGGAATGTCGAGTAGTCGTACGAGCTACACTCACTATGCCGGCGAGCTAGCTTCGCGCGGTTATGTCGTTGTCGCGCTTGAACATAGAGACGGCTCTTGCCCCGGATCCGTCATCATGAAAAATGGAAAACTGGATAGAATCAAAAGCCTCTTCAACGTCGATGAAGTGGAGTCTGCGTCTGGGAAGGAATTCACAATACCAGAATTCAAGAGGGCACAGCTCGATTTTAGAGAGGCTGAGATTGAGGAAGCTGTTCGGGTTATCAAACTCATCAACGAGGGTCAGGGGGACGCGGTCTTCAAGCAGAACGCCAGAGGTGAGGGAGAAGATTTTGGGAACTGGAAAGGTCGCCTTAATACAAACGACATGATCGTTGCGGGCCATAGCTACGGTGCCACAGGTGCCATGCAGGCGTTACGGGGTGGGCCGACCGCCAAGAGGCCGTTCAAGGGCGCCATTATCCTGGACCCAGGCAAACACAGCGGGCATCTTAATGACGATATCCGAGTCCCGGTCTTGGTCGTCCACAGTAATTCGTGGAGTAGTAGCGTGAGCTTATTTTACGGACGCCCACACTTTGATTCTGTTCGGGAGATTGTGGAAAATAACGTGCTTAGGGGCATGCCGAGCTGGTTCGCGACGTCATTGGGAACTTCGCATCCTAGTGTTACTGACGCACCACTCCTAGAGCCGTTGTTGCTGAGCTGGACAACAGGAGCTAAGATTGATGTGTATGAGGGCTTAAGGCAATACGTGCATATCTCTGAGGATTTCCTTTGGTTTTTAAGTGCGGGAGAGAAGAGAGGGTTATTGAAGGAGAAGGCCGAGTTCCCGGAGTATGATCAGGGACGCGGATTTGGTGTGTGGAAACCCGGACAAGGGGGTGCAGGTGTGGACGACTGGAGGCAATATTGGCAGGTCCACGTCTCGCCGAATTAGATTCCCATTCAGGGAGAGCTAGTAGACCGGGCTGAACTGTCTGTGTATCACGACATATGTTGTGCTACGTGGGATCTTGAGGTATGGTATTCAGGGGCTTGAAAAATCTATCAAACTCCGGTTAACGGCTTGTGATCATATACATGTATATATATAGAAAGAGAGGTAGGTATAAATGAAAGCACATTTGAAAAAGTATGTATGCTAGACCTTTAAATCTACTTAATCAAGCCTCGAGTGCAATTTTACCAAGCCGTGAAAGATAGGTATCATCTTCAACGCCCCTTTCCCATGTATGAGATCCCAGCCCTATCGGGCTTCTCAACGCCACATCTATGATAACGCCGTATTCGATTACAGATGGGGTAGCTAATAAAAGTCCGCGCCAATAATGATGAGTGCTAGGCTTTCGAGAGATTATATCCTACACACCAAGCAAACGCCATGCAATCGCAGGCTAAAACTAAGCCACTCAAAGGCCCCCCAACAGGGTTTCCGCATATAAGCAGGCAGTAGTGAAGGATCAGCATCTTTGTAGGCAATGTTGTGATGGCGTACGAACTTTCAAAGTAGGTAGGTACCATTAAAACATCCCTTCGTTGAGGCTGACAGGTTAGCCTCAGAGGTGTTACCGTCAAATATTGGCTCTTCCCTCAAACAAAATATCCCGAGAAATCATAATTTGGAATACAATGTTTCATCCATTTCTCTCTTTCTATCTTGATCGACAGTATTCATTACGATGGACTATGTATCATAAGAAAATTGTCAGACACAATACATGTTGCTAGAGTACAGGTAATGACATTTGATGGTTAGGTACCTGCCTGTTAGCACAACTAAATCAAACCTAACGAGCGATGACCACCAACCTTGGACCTCTCACGACAACATTCACGCCGTCACCAGAATGCACTGAAGTCATATCCGGTATCATATATACACAGACTGGCACGGACGGTAATACTACAACACATAAGTATCACAGTCTCGGGCCGAGCAATACATCGGAATGTTACCCGTCAGATTTTCAGGTCACATCAGCGTATTACTCTCCCGGAAGATGCCCTTCGGGGTGGGTATCCGCATGCGGGTCGGTTTATATAGATAGTGGAACCATTACCGAGACCACGGCTACCTGCTGCCCAGCGTAAGTTAATCTCTGTTCATCTTCCCTACTGAATTGATGCGGAATAAATCTGATTTTATTCCTACTATTTACAGCGGATACACGTGTAAGCAAGCATCGGATGTAACAGACTCGTGGTCAACATTATTATGTTCGTCAGCTGCCGAGTCGATGGTCAACGTCACGGTACCAGATGACTCCCATCAGTACAGCAAAGTTACCCAGCTCTCTCATATCATGATAGATGCCGCAGCCATCACCGTGCTCTGGCAGCAGACCGATTTAATCTCATACGAGACAATCTCATCAACGGCTGCCCAACCCGCCTCCTCCTCTTCCACTCTTCCGACACCTTCATCGAGTGTTACCTCAACTCCCGATACAGACACTGGACTAAGTTCAAATGAGCGGATAGGGATAGGGGTGGGTGCAGGGCTCGGAAGTCTCCTCCTGGTATTAATAGGGGCAGTGCTTGGCGTAGGGATATGGTGGAGGCGCAGACAGACGAAACAAAAGCCAGATGATAAGAGTACACATGTCACAAGCCCCGAGCCTACGAAACAGCCGGCGGAAATGTGGGCGCTATACCAGCCAGAGATGGAGACTTCAAGCAACAGGCATGAGATGGCCACCGAGGAAAACAGACATGAAATATCGGGTGCTCCTAGGCTAGCAGAATTGCCATCGAAGAGGTGGAGTCAGCTTTGAGGAGCAATGTGTATTTGTACATTCACGACACAATAAACGTGTGTTAGTAAGACATCCTGATCTTTGAATAATTTATATTTAACACTTTTCTATGTAATATATACAAGAATATTACAGTAATAGATCATGATGGAACCTTCATGACGCTGAGTGTGACCTTATTCGTCGTGCTTGGCGGTAGGTGGCCTCCTCCCGCAATAATAAGCTGGGTCTGATCTTCTTGGAATACATGTAGAGACCTCGTGTAAGAGGCTCCTTCTGGCGTTGATACTTTCTTCCACGCGCCTTCGGCTCCTAACGCCTCGTTGATATAGATCTCGGAGCAGCAGCCTGAAGATACGATGATAGTTCCATTCACACCGCCAGCCGATGACCAGACAACATATGGTGAGCCAGTAGGGACTGTGCCGTCGGTAGTCTGAAGCACGTGGTGAGTTGCGCTGTTGATCGCCTCCGGGTCGCTGGAGAGACGGTAGTAAACAGGGAAGGATCCCGAGTTTGCAGGGTTTGGGCCACCGCCGTATTCATAAGTGTAGATGTACTGGCCATTGGGAAGCAATGCTAGAGTCGGCATTCCAGGTCGCTGACTGTAAGTAGGGTAGGCGACATCATCCACCACATCTCCCCAGTTAATCAAGTCCGTGCTAGTCTGGTGGACGATCTTCTGACCGTGGGCCGGGTCTCGCTGGTCCGAGTAGTAGTAGATAAGCTTGCCATTGTGAAGTAGCAAGAACGGTTCCCAGACAGGGGTCAGACCGTTGTTGGGTTGAGCTTCACCTCCGGCAGCGACGTGGCTAATGAATTTCCAGGTCTTTCCACTGTCCCTAGATCCGTAGAGTTCGAGATGAGTACTGGAGAGATTCGTCGGGATCGACGAGCCGGCCAGAAGTACGTCTCCCTTTCGATATCCTGCGAAATCTTCCGGAAGCACGTACAGGAATGGCTGATATCGGAGGCCGTACCCATAAGTCTGGTCTGTGACATTGGACAAGGCCGTCCATGTGGCACCCTTGTCGCTAGACTTGTAAACGGGGAAATAGACCGTGGGTGGTTCCGGGCTGTAGTTTTCCCATGTTGCTAGAATCTCGTCGTTGGGAAGCTGAGCCGTACGCGCATATAGAACTCTTGGATCCGTATATGTCGAAGGTGGAGTGAAGATGACAACTTGTGAGAGCTCCTTGATGCCAGACCCCTGTGCCCACGCGGAGATGGTGTAAGGTACCGAGATAATGGCCAAGCTGGCCAACAATCGTTCACTGAGCATCATGGTTCCCGACGACGCGATATTGAGGAAGTTGGTGAAGGCTTCCACACCGAGGTCTACGCAATTTTAATTTGTTTATATAGCTGCATCCCGGGTTCACCGGTTAAACCTATCATAACATTCGCTATGCACTCCGCCGAATGGCTCCGCAAATCCAAGATCCCCCATTGCTACCCCGGGTTTTTGAGCCGAGCCAATCAAGCGTCGTGGTCGAATACGAACTTGGTAAGGTCCACAGCCTAGACCTTTGCCGATTCATGGAAATATCTTAGTCGTATGTCATCATCCAGCAAACGGAATATCACAGACTTCAATTGCTCGGCAAGTTCCTGGTTTATTCTTGTCCTCCACGTGTCGCGAACCAGCTGACTGTAATTAGTGCTTCCAAGAGCCTCTTCGCGCATGCGCGCCATTGAAATAAGGCGGATGGAATGGGCTGAGCATTGAGCTAGTTAAGCGTCAAAACGGAATATTGTGCCTTGCTGTCGCGTGGATATTCTCACGCAATAGACCCCCGTCACTCGGCCGAAATCGAATGTGTACCATGCGCCAAAGGACGAACTTGATATTATCGCATTTTTTAATCGTTCCAATATTCCGTTCTGAAAATTGGTCATTATTCAGGGAAATTCGGCTCTTTCACTAGAATGTTGGCATTAAAGTTGAGTTGTGAAATTACAGGCATTTAAAGGCAGGAAGACTTTTGAACACGCGTAACATAGCAGCAGATTAAGATAGAGTCTAGCGACAATTTCAAGCATAATAATTCAAATCTCATGAAGTAAAGAATAGATCAATGTTTTCGACACATGGAGATCTACGCATTTTCGAATGCGTACATGGTATGTGCCTGAATTTATGCTAAGTCATGACAGAAATAAGTTGAGGCGCAATTATCAACATTACGCTAGTTGCAATGTTCGTCGTCGTCACATCTAGCAGTTATTAGATTAAATAAACGGAGGTGAGCTTGGATTCGTAACTAGTATTTACTTACCTACTTAGAGTCCCTAAAAGCCCCTTTTCACGCTGTTACTTATATCGCATAAACTTCATATATCATCAGAGCGCCTTTCGCTAAGACTCAAGTAAATTATGGAAGTACTTATAGGTTCCAAGTATGACCGGTGAAACCGATCTCTTCCTAGAAGCACACCAATGATGAAGAATTATACAATAAATAAAGGGTGAAAAAAACAGCGTGGAGGTGAGAGGAGATATCATAATCCTTGAGCAGAATCTCATAAGATATAGGCGTTAAACTCAAATAACCTTGAATCCTCATATGAGAACTCTTATATCTCTTCCTCCATTTCATTGATTACGGTCACATATTCTTTCGTCTTAGGAGCGACCAACTGTAGATAGAATGGTGAGGGGGGAGTACGCAATGTGGGTAGTAACATAAGCTCCAATGACGAGACCTGTGTCGAGATGAGGTATATCTACACGGGTATACACGAATATAATCGACGGGTTAGTAAGAAGTGAGAGTAGTGATCGTAAGCCAAAATATCGTTGAAAGAGCGTTCTATCCTCATATTTAAAGACCTATCTGTGGGAAATGTATGATTTGCTTTTGATAATGCTCAGGCTTTGCATCCTCTCTCTGAGAACTCCTCATTAGAGATCTATCAATCTCATGAGAGGACCTTAGCGGGAACCAGGTACCGATTCTCATGATTGGATAGGTGTATTTCACCCCGAGACTCTCAAAGCTTGAGCTTCTGATGCCTTCCCATAGATGAACTGTTCACCTCTTAAGGGGAAATGGAGTTTCTTAGAAGCTGAAAATGGAATATCTACTTTCAACTATCAGTGTATATCCCTAACTTATGGCCATTAGGAGTAGTAAATTTCATATGCTTACTCGATCTATTGAAAATCATTTCTCTTAAACTTCATATGCAGTTATCTAGTGTCAAGGTTGTTAAATCCGACCATTTATCGTAGTTACTACTAGCATTGCTTTAAGAAATTATTCAGGAGATAATTTGGCTTCGCTCTACATTTGTAGTTGATGCTATTGTCAGTTGAAGATCATGATAAACAAGCTATTTAGAGGAAGTAACTATTAGGCAGTTAGCCCTAAGCACCTAAATGTGAATACTCTATTTCCAAGGTGCTATAAGACATACGAATCATCAACATGACTACCTATAGTAGACGTTACCACTGCTCACGTGAGAGGTCTAAGTTCTCATCACTGACTAACATCTAGGAACTCTCCCTTAGTCAAACCGCTTCTTTCCCTCGTCTACTTACTAGATGTTTCGTTTCTCCAATACCCTGAGTGCCAAGAGCATTCCTCACAGGAAGTGTATCACGTCTTCTACCGGGAAACAAAACGACCGACGGTGTCGCCGTCCGATCGTAGTAGACTAAGGCACGCCGTCCACGATGGCCCATCTGGTGGCCTGCATAGGTCCTCTTTACACTCACACCCATTGAAAAGCCAGCCCAGGGTCCCCCACAAGAGCTACGGTATGTTACCAAGCTTGCAAGGATTCTAATGACAAAGTTAGGGGGGTCTGAGAGCCTCTATCGACGAGCATCCTGCCTGTAAGAGGAATACAGTACGTGCGACATGCGTATCAGTATCTGAGTGTATGTATACTTATGCAAGAAAACGGATACATGGATTATCTATCACGATGCGTTTGTCTACACTGGAGTATTTGATGTGCAGAAAACAAGAACTAATAGATATCTTGACAGGTGGGCTTCTGCTCTGTTAGTGTCGTGTGAAGAACGCCAAGATATTTGGGTAGTAGCAGTAAAGTGATAACAGGTGGATCTCAGCAATTCGATAGTGCGCTGCAGGACTGCCGTTAGCAACTATTTGGTACGGTAATAGTATTAGTCCACAGCTGAGCGATACCCGCCACACTGCGCGAAATTCTCACCCGTAGACGCCCATAGATGCGACTCTGTTGCCTTTTACAGCGCTTGAGCTCAGGCTAGAGGCGCCAGTCGGGTACGCTCTGGTAGCTGAGCAGCTGAGTACCGTTCATGGCGAAGCTCCGGATAGGCTCCCCCGCACATCGAAGCCCACCTGGACACACACCCTGCAGGGGCGAATAATTCAGGGCTGGCTCCCAACTGGTCTTTCTTGATCCCAACCGGTAGTGAGGCGAGCATAGATGTTTAATGCAGGGGCCGATGCCAGTATTACATTGCGCACTGTATTTCAAATATACAATACATAACTTTTAGGTACTTACACGCCTATAGATTTTCGAGGATCACACGGACGGTGGGGGGTTTGTGAGATCGAAATGCGGTTATGACGGATAGATAGAGTATTGTCTATGCTCTCGTCAATCTACAGCAAGATCTCGGGCTTTCTAGAGATGCAATGTAAGCGGTAAATCATAAATTCAGCGGTGTGATAATAGGGAAAATGGCGCCACGAGACCGGTGAATGTCGCTGTATGACTTAATTACGGCATGGCTGGATTAGGTACTGAAGGAATCCTTATGGGAACCCATCATGGGTAAACCGAGCCTCATCACATCACACCGATATCGCAATGATAGCGGCGAATATAGTGCACTGGAATAGAACCCGTAACCACTATCTCCAAAGGATTTGCTCACTATTATGCCGTTATTCCCATCTGGAAGGCAAAAAGCCTCTGACATTCTAAAGCATAAGCAGGTCGCAGTCTTCTCGATTCTTATTTGAAGAAAAGGGAGCGACAGAAGTTTCTGCGCAAGGTTTGATCAACTTTGCATGATGAAGAATAGGCAGCGCGGAAATATAACACGTTTTCGGAATCTTCATCTTATCACATCGCGGTCGGATTCATGCAAATGCCCAGAGTGGGGTGACGAAGACCAAGGCCAGTCCCTTGTTGACGAAGATCCCTCCCCTTCTGTCCTTAGAGAGATATGCGGGGAACACGCGAAGGTCGAGAGTCTTAAGCTCTCACGAAGGAAACAACCGATTTTAGGGCATGTGATGCCGTAAAGGGAGAGACATAGGGTCAAAGCACATCGATTCCTTGATCAACGTTATGTGCATGGTGACATTCATGCTATCGCGACCGCTATAGTTGGCCACCATTCGCAAAATTTGTAGTATCTCATGACTACGATTCTAAATCATTGCCATGATAATTGTAGGAAAGTAAGACTTTTTACCTACTAGGTAATGATTTCCCGCCACTCGGAGGAAAGTCGCCTGCAAGATACTGGATTTCCAAAAACCATCCGAAGTCCCTCTTCCGGCTATGCAAATCGTACTTGGCTGACTTAGGTCGCGATGAACGATGGAAAGGGGACCGTCTTGGCGTTGGTAGAAATTTTGTCTTTCATTCGAGACCCGGATTCTGGTTTCGCCGATTCTTAGATAAATCCAAACTCGAATCGTCCGAAACCTTTCATCTTGGTTGCCGTGTTTGCTGTAGGGACCAGCACGTGGCTGAGGGACGTGCGTGTTTGAAGCCTGAAACTATCAGAGTCTGATGTTGAAGGCAAACCTTGCGACGGATCACCATAAGATCTTCTTTTCCTTGCTATCCGCCCTAGCGCGACGGCTTCGACTTGACCTTGCTGTGTTGGTGATAACCTCACGCCTAGAAGAACGTGCGCAGTCCTTGCATGGGGGAGGTTGGCACCCTCGATCGTGAACCGTATGCTTGGCTGTTTCCGCCCAAGACAACGGAGAAAGCCTTTCTCGACGTAGCGTCGTCTAGCATGCTACACCGGACGGTGTACTTGTGCACGACTACGGAGATGGTGACCAGATAGACAGCTGGACTAGTGAATTGGGAGATAATAAGTTGGTTGATAGGTACTATTAGATAGCGATGATGTTGGGCATTGACAACTGCTTAATAGTGCAATGCCGTATTTTAGGGCTCTGTTCATGGGGAATAGGGGACTTGCTAGGTCATCGTCGTGCTACTAACGCGGACTCGGTCATGAATTTGGCGTAGTTCAGGTACTAGGCAAGGCCCGCGTCATGCGTTAACAGTTAAAAACGAACACTAGATCTTTACCTACTCTCTAATCAGCATAGAAGAATAAAATGACGGCTTCTATAGCTCAATTGACATTAAATGCCGGACATCGAGATTATTTCTACTCCTTTCACGTGCGATGACGATTGGAGATCTAAAAGACTCCAAGATCAAAATCTTGGCAACCTTGAAAAATGGAAAGTCAGGTACACGTAAGCCGGTGCAGGTGTAAGGCCAATCATGGTAATGCTCAAGAGCATGAGCTGAACGAACTGACCAAGTTCTCAGCGGCAATAGCCGTTAACAGCAGCTAGGTAGCTAGATGCGTTGCATTGGCCACGGTCTGGCGAAGAACAACGCCGGGTGAGCTCCCCGTTGTGGAATCGGAGACCGAGCGAATGGAGTCATCGTGAGATGAGAGATACGACCTTTCTCCAATCCAGGTCTTAATAGATCTCGACAAACAATATTGTCGCTCGGATTTGTGCCGAGGATAGGTAAATAGAATAGTGACATAAAAGGACTTGATGGGATCGACATCTTGATAGCGTAGATAGGATCCTCATCGCCTCTCCCGCACTGCAAAGATGAAGTACCAGATTGTCAACTTAGCTATCTCGGCCGGCGGCGCCCTGGCAGCCACTAGCGGCGAGTTCAAAATCTTGAGCATGAACGTCGCAGGCTTGCCAGAATTCCTCAACAGCAACGAGGTCCCTGGAGACAAGACCACCAACTCGGAGGAGATCGGTACCAAGTTCGCCGAGTACGATTATGACATAATTCACGTACAGGAGGTAGGCGACGCCTTTTCCCATCCCAGACTCCTTTTATTACAAACAGTGTTTTCTCCCTCTCCCTGCATTCGTGATACATGAAGGTTTGCGGAACACGGTTGAGGGTTTGAAACCCATTAAAATCCTTGTGTCTGCGCCTGCCCCCTGTGTATTTTACCCCCTTTCGTCGAAACAAGAGGTCCGAGCATACTAGAGATTGGAAGCAAGCAAAGCAAGATCTTGAACTAAATCTAGAGAACAGGACTTCAACTACCATGCTTACATCTACTCTACCGATACGCACCCGTACCGCACGGCCACTTCCGGCGGGGTGCCGTTCGGCTCCGGGCTCAACACCCTGGCTAACTTCGATTGGATCGACTTCGACCGCGTCAAGTGGGCCACTTGCAGCGATGCGTCTGAAAATGACTGCTTAACTCCCAAGGGCTACACCTTCATGCGCGCTATCATCGACGATGGCGTCTACGTCGATGTCTACAACTTGCACGCGGATGCCGGTACCGAGGATGGCGATGAGGTGGCCCGTGCTGCTAACCTCAAGCAGGTCGCTGATGCCATTGACACCAACAGTATCGGCAATGCGGTTCTCGTCTACGGCGACACTAACAGCCGATACACGCGATCTGCCGATGGCATCACCATCTTCTCCACGCAGAACGGCATGACCGACACGTGGGTCGAACTGATCCGCGGCGGCGTTGTCCCCACTGAGGAAACTCTTTGCGACAACCCCAGCACGACTAACTACTGTGAGACCGTCGACAAGGTCTTCTACCGTGGCAGCCCGCTCCTTACCCTAAAGGCTACCTACTGGAACTACGAGAGCAGCAAGTTCCTCCAGTCTAACGGCAGCGTCTTGTCCGACCACAACCCCATCACCGTCAACTTCACCTGGTCGGCCGGTTCCTCCCTGCGCCAATCCGGATACTGGGGTGGTCCTCACGGAACCTGGTTCACTGATGTCACTACGCTCTCCACCAAGACCTCGCCCAAGGCCAGCGTGCTCACCTTCCGCGGCGGCAGCCGCCTCGACAGCGTCGGCCTTACGCTTACCGACGGAACGACCTTTACGCACGGCGGCACAGGCGGCGACGTTTCATCTCTAACCCTTAACTCCGGCGAGTACTGGACGAGCGCCGTGCTCTGCCAGGGCCAGAAGAGCGGCGAGACGCGCAACTTCTACATCAAGGCGACCACCAGCACCGGCCGAACCCTCGAATCCGGCACCTCTACCTCTGACTGCTCGACTTTCACCGCACCGTCTGGATGGGGTATTGTTGGGTACCTGGGCCAGGACGGAGATGAGATGGACCAGCTGGCGTTCGTGTATGCGCCGCAGTAAGCGTTAGGCTTGCTGCAGCGGGATAAAAATCACACATAGTAGTAGTAATACATAATCCATAATAACACTACTGAAAGCGCCACCACCACATGGCTGTTTGAAGTCCGTATAATAGTGAATCAAGAAAAAAAGGGGTTAAAGTTTCTCGCCAATCTGCCCGATGTATCTGTGTAGAGATACGCGGCTAGGTCGGATTTGCATCATACCGTTGTAGCAGCCTAAATGGGGAGAATATCTACTGCCGGACTTGTTGTTGGTGAGATTCTTGGGTGTAGATTCTAACGTGAAGGGGGGAGGATCGGCACTGCAAGATGCAGGCAGATACAGATCTTCAGCGTGTCCCGCCCCTAGAACGCGCCCCGGGGGTCGCAGAGTGCGCGGCCACGACATCTCCGTCCCTTCTAGCGTAGAAGAGGACGACGAAATAGGTAGGTTGGGCAATTCTAATTAGATTGCGAGTCCCTCGTGGCTATTCGCGTACCTGCGTAGCTCGCGTGGCTCCCGGAATGAGGAAATAAGCATTCTCAGCCTTGCAGTGCGACGGTGTATACCTAGGTAGGTAGTAGGTATGATACAGTACGATATGGGATAAGATGTTTCTCAATCAAACCAATTCTTACCCTGGATAGGCATCCTTATTTCCCAATTCGGATACCTGCTGTTTAGGACGGGATCGAGTGCTGCTCTATACGGACGTACAAAGTCCGACTGGAAGAGCCGGTAGTAGGATCTAATATAATTGCTGACGATTTTTGAGTGATATTCTCTTCGCTAAGATCTCTCGTCGGCGTATTGTCTCTGCCTATGAGGTAATTGGCTATCCGACCTTACCGTCTTGACAAATGCAAATTGGGGACTCACCCTATGTCTAGATGTTGACTTCAAAGGGAGGGTTAATTCATAATAGATTACTCCGGTATCATTTCTCGTTTCGTTGCTTGAGAGGCGAAACCAACTCTTCTATGCTCGAGCCCGTGCACATGTTTATGCACTGACCGGAATCAGATCAGATCCGGATTCCATGTTGAGTTGTGATACCCCTGAAGCGATCATCCTTTCAGCCCTTTAAGGTGTCACCGCTTCATAGAGGCCGCATCCGCGAGATCTAACTTAATCTGGGCTATGACACGAATTACCATTTGCGTCCACCCAGAGGTTTGTAACGGCACTTCCGCGAGTGGTGACTCCTTGCGGATGATGAGGCTGAGAATTGGTTATTGCGGTAATGATATGCAATGAATTGATCGATGGGTAGAGCTCCGGACCAGTGCTGGGGGCGCCCAGGCGAACGGTTAGCAAGGACCAACGGTTCCTGCAAATTTATGATTGCCAGGACTGATTGCTAGGACAACCTATTAAAGTACCTAAATGGTTCGAGGCGCCATCTTCGGCTAAGCACATTAGGCTACGCCATGGTCTTTGAATAATCACGGCAACTTGCCTCGAGCCACCGCCTCGTCTTGTTCCACGCCCCTCGCTGCTGAAGTTTTTCCAGGGATAGTCTGGCTTCGAGAAACTACATGTTCTACTCATGTCTTAGAGATGCCGCGTAGCTTGCGCCAGGCGGTCGGTATCGAATTTGATTGGCCATGTTCTAAAAGTCAATTCCCAGTGCCGATTATCTAGCCTCTAACCACTAGCGAAGGAACTAAATGAATGGCCACGATGATGGCATGATCAAAGCGGCAGCTTAAAATCTACTAATCTCGTACCTATTCTAAGACATGAAAGGACGGGAAGACTGAAATTTGTGGTTTACGCCATGCCTAGCCGATGGAGCTAAGGGCTTTTTTCAGAGCTGAAATGGTGACAATCGTTTCTCTAAAGATTTCATAGCTCGAATGAAGGAATCATGAAAATTAGTTGGAAGAAATATATGTAAAGTTTCGGAACGGTGAAGCGGCAAATGCCGCTATCAAAGTATTATCGTCGATGAGTCGATTAGATTCCGTGACACAATCTCACGGGTATTGCAGAAATCGAGAAGTGTAATTTGCACGTTTTGAGCAAGACATTCATTACGTCCTGTAGGAATATCGCACACCACCATGTTCCTGCTTCTTAAGGAACCAAGTAGTGATTAGGGGAATAGATATATGATCAGAACTGTGCTGATTGATTGATTGACGATGTTACTCGGCGGGGCTGCTGTAGCTGAAATCCGTTCGCCTAGGTAGTTAGTTATTATAGTGCGTCTAGGATTCGTCAATACCCGTTCGTATGGTTCAAGAGAGATCCCTTGCAGGACCTTCTATTTAGAAGGCCCGTTAGAATCTTTTGGGGGTGGATCTGAATCCTTTGCATCGTAGAATACGAAGATTTTCCTAGCATCGCTGCAAGTAGTGGCCCGGAAGCTCGGTTGACCCTAGTTCGGGCGTACTCCTGAAAATTTCTTGTTATGCATTGTATCTTGTTTGAGTCTTGACAAGGAAAAAGAACTGAAAACACGCTATGAACGATGGTCGAATATGATATTTGACCCTGACTATGTGCGTCGGCTACTTTAGTCGAGGGAGTTGGTGAATAGATCGAATGATTCTTCTAGGATGATATCTAGGAAACATCAAATTTTTAGAGAGCAGGTTTGCTAGGCTACTCTATTAATGCGCGCCTTATTACGTTGTCATTGTCATTTTATAGATTGCCGTTTCACATATAGGTTGACATCTGAGTTGTAGCGAAGCATACATAGCTCTACGTAACCGTGCTCAAGCGATAAGATCTCTACCAATCGCTTTAGTAGAAATTCTTGTCAAAGTGCGTGCTTAGACCTTTTGCATGGATTAGCGACTTTGAATTATCGACTTCGTCGAGGCCCTTGCTCAGTCTGGATATGCGTTATGACAAGCGAACATTTGTATTCGGGCTGTGGCGATTCCATTTCGATCTTCAAGGGTTGCCCTTCGAGATTGCGTCAGGATCTCTCCGTTCCATGACCTAGCCTTCCTACTCTGTACGTAGCTCCCGGAACGCTTCCGGGTCAGCACAAGCAGGACACCTCTCAGAGCTGATCTTGGGCGTGTATGCAGCTAAAGGTAGCCTCAAGTAGATAGGTGGAGAAGCTTTGAGAATGAATGGCTCAGGCCAATTCTCAACTAGTTCTCTGGAGGGTATCAGTGAGAAATCGCACAGACAAGAAGATCATCGTATGCCGAGGTTGTCCGACGACGATGAATCGATAGTGTTCAGTCAGATCCAGAGATAGTCCGCGCATGAAGACCTCTGAATTCAACAATTGGGTCTTGAAGTGGTCATTGCGCACGCGTGTAATTGACGATGTGCGCTATAAGCTAGGGTCAATCCTTCGGTATTCTAGACTTTCTTCGTAGCAAGCTCCCTGGTCCCATTCTAGAAGCGGACTTTACGGTACACATTTGGGTGGAGTCGCTCTAATCTTGCAGGTTGTAGGAATCGATTTTTAGGATTACATCGACCCGACGTTGGCGCCACATTGAGAACCAACGTACCTAACTAAGATAGGGCTTGGTAAGGCTTGGTAGACTGGTAGGTAAGCTGGCAGGTCAGTAATAAAATGAAGGGTGGTAATATGGTAGTGCCTGGGTGTTATCACGTCAAAAGAAAAGATGGGTTTGGACGATATTTCCCCTCGTGGCAAGCTAGGTACTCGATATGGTACCTACCAGCCTACCTCCTATGTAGTAGGTAGCTATCGAAGAACTCCGTCGTGATATTCGGACTTTGGTAGCGCAAGCATGTATGTGACGTTATTGAGACCAGATTGGTATTTGATGCTGAATAACGCGACTGTCTTAGCTCTGTCAGTCCCAGGTACAGATTACATAGTAGCCTTGGCAACCAAATTGAACTCAGTCGAAATCCGTGACGACACTAGAGGGGGGCTCTCGGCTTTACTCCCCAGATTGGCACCCGAACAAGGCAAGGAGTTGGTCGCTCGTAATTATAATTTTAATTCTTTTGGTACTGCAGTTCTCTTTGGCAGCATGGGAAGTGATTTTAGTAATTGGCTATTCAATTCAACGATACCATGCAGCCATGTGATTGTTGTGAGCTTCGCGCCGTGCCTAGCTGGCTGGTTCGGTGCTCTAGGAGAAGAGATACTTCGGTACATGATGAGAATTCGCTAAGTCGGCTTGCATCGCGATCGCGGGGCGTAGCATTTCGTGATATCTACACGACATTTCCCGCAGACAGCAGGCAATAGTCGACAATTTCGACGAGATAGATCTCACAGCTGGTTGTCGCTAGTCGCATTCGCCTTCCATTGGGGGAAAACAACACCCAGATTGCGGATTTGGCTTTAGTGCAGATACGAGCTTTAAAGGTTAAGGCAATTCTCACGTAGTCACTGCTAATTGGATCCAATCGCTCGACTTAGAAGAGGTAATCTAAGTCTCGAGGATACCGTAGCAGCGAAGCGTGGCGCTCGTCATGCTTGCTGGGTCTTTCGCGCCGTGGCTTTGCGCGGAATAGTGGAATAGGCATGAAGTGTTATTAGACTCTTCTGAGGAGTCTATCTACAGCACCTTAGCCGAATGATGTTGCTGATCTAGAGAAGATCGAATTCGGAAGTAGGTGAACCGGGTGAAGCTCCGGGACTTTCGTATAATCTAGTGTTGGCGATGATCCGGAAGCACATTCATTTTTGGCGAACTCCCGAACTCGGCCAACGTGGATGTTCCTAGTCTACACATGTCGCAATGAGCTTACGCGGGAGAGGATGGAAGAGGCTTGCATTAGCAGCTCGAGGCCTCGCTGGGCTAGACAGGGTCCTGACATTGTCACAGGGAAATCCCTGAGCTGTGCGTGGGTGCCGCTTACCCCTTGCAGCCGACAGTATCAGAAAGATTTCTGGATACGGTAGAGCGGCCGAAAGGCACGTTCTCAGTTGCTTTTCTTTTCCTTGTCAAGTGTGGTTCGTGTGGCACTGTGGCAACGACATCATTCGTAAGGTGGCCAAGACCAATTATATGGATTATAGTATGTACGACATCTGAATACGACTGAAATGGCAGACTGGTCCGAAGAAAGCTGAAAAGCTGGATAGTGTCAGATCCGGTGGCGACGTACTAAATCTCTGGGCTGGATCTTGCCGAGAGGAAGTGAGGAGATATTCAAAAGAGGATACCCCGAAGGATGTTGGTGATGGTGATAATGCAAGCCTCGGAGACTCGCAACTAATCAAACTTCCTTAAAAGTGCCTATAGGTGGGCTGTGGCTTAGGAGAAGACTATGCGAGGTGGAGGGTTTCGGAGTGGGTTATGTATTATTGAAGCTGTAAGAAAGCCTCGAAAATTTGATTGGTAGGGTTGATATTCTATGTATGCGCGACTAATGCCGCGTATAGTCGGGAGCGATTCTATTGAACAATTGATTGTCTTATGGACCCTTATGGTTTGTTCCTGAAGATCATTGGAACTACAATATATGCGGGATGCGGGACGCGGGATGAAAAAAAAAAGGCGTTCTTCAGCGGTAGCGATGCAACGGCTGATGGTGGTGGGTGTGTGGTCACTGTGGTGTATGGTGGAAGTAGTGTAGACGAAAAAAAAGTGTGTTGAAGAATCCAATGAGCGAATAGAGATATGAGGTTGCACTAAATGCATGCGGCATGGTTTGGTTCTTCATCTCATTGGTCCAATGCCATATGCACATATCCAGTTGGCGATGTGATATCGATGTATGTACATACAAAGTTAATCACGCTCTAGACTCTCAGTGCTGCTACTGCTACTACTCAGTGCTGTTGGAGATGCTGTGTAACTTCCGAGGTTCTGTACATGGTTCATCTCAAGAATTTGCATCTGATAGTTACCAAGGCAATTTATGTATCCCATTGAGTTACCTACCTAGTAGGTATAGAGCCAGTCACCAATCCTCTAAGGCGGAGTTTAAAACCAATGATAAGGTGCGTACACCTTTGGAGCATCATATCCATAATATCTTAATCTTTATTACATATCCTTGGAACATATATTTGCATTATAAGTAGATTATAAATAATAATCTCATAGGGAGGTATTCCGACTAAGGCAATCATACCCGTACCTGCCGTAGGTATTATCTGATTCGTGGTATTTTTCCCCATGCTGCCAACATAAACCATAAACATTGAATCTCCAACCTCACATTCAACTTAACGTTCAATATTCAACTGCCCACCTCCCCAAGAGTTGACGTTCCATTCTCATTTCCCAACCGGAATCTAGACAACTAAAAATCTCATATAGGACTTATGGACTTATTTTTCCGCCGGAAAACTCTTTGTCATTAGTGGCTAGAAGGGGGATCTACCATCTCGATATTTCCCAAAGAACGGTACGATCCGCCAGGTTGCTTACGACGGTCCACGTTTCCTACTAACTTGGTACACTAACCCCAAAATCCCCGACTATACAAACAGATCTAAAGATATTATACAGTCTGTGCTATTTATTATAATTTACATATTTTGCCTTCAACCGGAAGTATGAAGTACTGGCGGTAAGAGTTTAGTTCGAATGGTAGGTTATTTATCGTTGCTTAGGTAGCCGGGTAGACGACCAAATGTTATATGGATCACATAGATCGCATGAAGAGTTAAAAATTCAAATGACTCAAAACGTATTAGCGACGAGTATGATAGCTGCATGGGTTCAACAATAACATGAATGCATCTGTTGAAAGCTTAACAATGCGGCAATCGAGATCCAAGCTTACGGGGTGCTTTTTTGGGTGAGTTCTGGAGGCCGGGCAAATTCTTTTATTGAATTGGATACTGTGAAAAGTAAGAAAAGTCTCATTGGGATCTTAACGATAGCTTGTCTAGCATAAGAGCTAGACATTTAGGCGAAAAAAATCATGAATTGGAGTTCAGAGCTGCATGAATGAGCATATGTGATCACTGACGACTGTTGGTCGTAAGCTTTCAACAATTACGTATTTTTTAGGTCGGCGAACATTAGATAAGATGGCTTAGAGAAAAACAACATCATGAAATGGGTGTAGCATGAGAAAATCGAAGAGTTGGTGGCGTATATAGTATCTAGGGATGTACTTCAAGGTTAGTAGTCTTAAAGCTGACGATGGATAATGGGCTGAGTAAACGCTTCTCCTGGAAACTCCCGCAAACACTTTGAACTAAGCTTGGAAGCTTGCACTTTCTCGGCTACAGTGTACATTACTGTACTACTAACTACACCTTCTAGGCCAAATCTGGTTAGGCTTCTGGCGACTGGGGAAACCCCGGATACCCTGCAACTGCAAGATTAATCCTTGTATCCTGTCGTCCCACCACTAAGCTTGTATCCCTGCTAGGTCGCAGTGGGTGTCAAATTAGCAGCCGTTCTAACCTGAGCTCGTCCAAAACCCGCCAATTAGTGGTGTTGGACTACTGGAGCTTGCACCTCCCCTAACAGCTCCAATCCCGTCAAGGTTGCGTTCCTGAAAGTGTCCCCGGTCCCCTTCTTTTCCCCTGTCTCCAACTGCAAGTACATTTTACCTACATTACCTACACTGTAAATTATATGGTACGTATGTAAGTATTATTGTACATCTTCCCGGCTCGTAGGTCCATCATGCCTAAAAAAAACGTTGCCGAACCTTTGTTAGGCATAGCTGCATGGGGGGTAGCAACGGACAGGTCCAATAACGTGGATAATAAGATAATAGTTGATAGCAGCACATGCAGGAGCGTATTGGCTAGCTTCCATTTTTTTTCTCCTGCATCTCCCCTACCTGACCTGCCTTAACCTACCTTGATTATCTGCGTTTCGTCTTACAGACCAGTGACCACCTCTTTCACACTTTACCATCTACCACTTACACAGGACACAGGACACAGGACACTGGACACAGGTATATCCCAATTCAACACCTGCATATACCACACGCACCCACCAGACGCATCCACGCACGCACGTACATACACAAGTTCGGTTTGACGTTTTGCATTGGCATTGGCGTTGGAAAAGTCAACTATTCGCGGCTGCACAAAACTCGACGCAAGGTCCATCGCACGGATCCGAGAGTACAATACGACGCATCCGTCTTTTATCCATCTATATACATCTTTCCCACGCATCCCCACCCGATCACGTCTCTGTGTTAATATTTCCTTGAACCTCTCGATATACTCGTCGACTACGAATACTCCAGTAACTTTTCGACTATTCTTGTAATCGGTCCAAGGTCCTGGAAATAATTAGATCGCATTGCATCCGAGAGCAAAGCACACGTCTCGAAAGTAAAGACGATACGACTTGACTCGAAAAGAGAAGAATCGAATTCGGACCTTCTGGCAAACTGGTGGAACCGTCCTGAACAAATTCTCATCATCTCACCACTCTTACTAACTAGCATCCAACCTCGAGTACCTACCATACTAGCTTTTCTTGAAAAAGAAAACTTTAATTACCATATTAGTCGGTACAGTGTCTCGTTGGAATTAGGAATTATCAGTGGAGAACCGCAGCAGAGGTAAATTACTTTCTTTTTTATACGATTTTCTTGAACCTTCTGGACTTTACACGAGAAAGATCGGGAGTGATGGTCTTCCGTTTGCCGGGTTGCTGCATCGAAACCCACGAGGTACGCATAGTGGCATAGTTCCCTTCCGACTTCCAATACCAATAGCGCATGGTGGAACGCAGGAAAGGATCTTCCTAGGTACTTCTGGCATGTTACCGGTTTAGTGGAAGGGGCTTCGTCATGGCGAATAAGGCCTGAAACTCGGCGTCGAGAACATACCCTGAAATTGTTTAGCTAAGCCTAGACAATCTCGACATTCCTAGCTTAGGCCCCTCCCATTATCCTAGGACCCGATACCACTTACTTTGGTCTCCCTTCATTCCTTCATGTCTTGAGATTGCCTTCCAAACTGAAATCACAAACAACAAACGCTCGCGTACTAACCTATCCCTCGTTTCTTAGCAGAGGACCTTGATTGCCTCCTAAAGCTGCTCCTACCTAGCAAGGTAGTGATCCTGACACCAATATCACGCCAAAATTTCCCAGAAGCTACCTATTCGACTCTACTGTGCATGGTATTGGGAAGTTCTCGGACCTCGAAATCTTATAGGAAGGGCCAATACGCGACGCAGGCCTATTAGAGCATTTGTACTCTGAGGAGATTAGATATCTCCTCTCCAGTTATCAGCTGTTGCGAAAGTAACAGCAAAAAGTTGTTCCCATGGTTCTCAATAGAGTAGCTCTGCAGCAATCATGATGCTGGAGGACCAACCCATGCGAGCAAGCCTTCAGGTGGCGCCTCTCACTATCAATAAAAGCCGAACCGAAAATGCAGCCAAGGATTCGGACGATGGAAGTGAGTCGGCGGCATCCACAAACCCTTATTCTCAATCCCAAATAACTCCGCCCTCGACTCCCAATGACTCCCAGGAAGAACTTATCCCACAACCGACGCCATCAAACCCCATCTTCCACAATTTCCTGCGAGCTTTCTACCCGTTTCATCCGACATATGCTATGACTGATTCGACAGTTACGTTACCACTGAACGAAGGAGATGTAGTCCTGGTTCACTCGATCCATACCAATGGATGGGCCGACGGGACCTTACTTGTATCCGGCGCGAGAGGATGGCTACCGACGAACTACTGCGAAGCGTACGACCCGGATGAGATGAGAAACTTGTTAAAGGCACTTCTAAATTTCTGGGATCTACTAAGAAGCACAGCAACGAATGACTGTGACATTTTCGGTAACCAGGAATTTATGAAGGGTATCATCGCGGGTGTGCGCTATCTACTGGTAGGCTGGAACCTTGATCTCTGAAATACTATGCACTATGCATTTGTGACTAATCATTTTTAGGAACGTACACATTGTTTAACTCGTGAGTCGGCTACAATACAAAGAAGTGAAAGTCTACGACGAGGCAGGAAATCCTTGCTTTCAGAGCTTTCATCCTTAGTGAAGACCGCGAAAAGGCTACAAGAGATATTAAGAGGGTTTACGCAAACTGCTGACGATGTGAATGATATTATCGACGAGATGATCTTGAAAGCGTTCAAGATTGTAGTAAAGGGAGTTCGATTTCTGGACTTAATTGAAGAAGACAGACAGCTACGCGCGCCAGCTGTGACAGTAATGGCAACTGTTGTCGAAGAATCGTTTGTTCCACCAACGCCACCTTTAGAGTCGACGGCATTCGAGAACGGCCAAGCTGAGGACCAAGCTGCATCTTCCCGAGCGGACATCGAAGCGGGATCCACCAAAGGGCTTGCACCTCCAGTTACCGAGGGCGTACAAACGAATGAATCAACCAACAAGCGTTTGTCATGCGTTTACTCGTCTGGTAGCGCAGCGAATAATCGATTGTCTCAATTAAATCCGCTACAGGGGAGCCGACTATCGGCTAGTATATCACACAGGGTGTCTCTAGCCGGTCCTTCGCCATTATCGCAGTCGCAGAAGCTTGTTTCGGAGCGGCTGAATTCTTGTCACGATACTTTCTTGTCGCACCTTGGATCCTTTATTGGCCGTCTACACGTCCAATCGCAATCTCGACCAGAACTAGCCCTCGCCATCAAGCATTCGGTCATTTCAGGTGGCCAACTTTTCGCGGTAGTCGACGCGATATGCGACCACAATACATCTGTTTCGGAGACGTTGGGGCAGTCACGCGTTGCTATGTACGACCGCATTCGAGATTTGGTTTATTCCGCGCGCGAAATTTTGGGTAGCAGAGGACCCGGTGGCGAAGACGTCATTGTTCCTCAGGACAATAGCAGGCTCCTTCTAGCTGCCACCGGTTGTGTCAAAGCAGCTGGTGAATGTGTCGCAAAGACCAAGTGGGTTTTGGAGCGGATTGGAGATTTCGAATTCGAAGTTGAAAATGGGAACCTAGATATTGACCTAGGCGTTTTCGAAGCCGTGTCCGAAAGCAGACCTCGTACACCAGCTGAGTCAACAATCTCGGAAGCAAGGACGTCTGAGCCATCTCCCCGACCCACTCACTCAGTTCATCTTTCTATGGACAAACCTCTTCCGGATGTGCCAGCCAACGAATCAGCACAAGAGCAGGCGAGCGTAGAGCATCACACCTCTCCACCGACATCCAGGCCTCAGTCCATGGTTACTGATGATGCGGCCTCAAGCATGGCATCTTCTGTATCCTCCCTTCGGCCCTCGCTCCCCGCACTTCCGAGACTCACAACTTCCCTCTCCGTAGATGAGCCGTACAGCCCGGCAACAGAAACTTCGCACGATGGTGAATATCACACTTCATTCCGGTCCGACACTGGTACCGCTTCTAGTTCAGGAAGCAACAGCACCTATCTCAGCCGTGATTCAGAAGCCAGTATGGTATCTGATACCTCAACACGTGCCACTACACCTGATCATACACTTGTACCTAAGACCCAGCCCTCTTTGTCGGATATGAGCACCACAGCGAGCTCTAGCGTAAGCGAAGAGGTCGACGAATTAGAATCGAAATTGCTCGAGAAGACGTTCGCCCACGAGCTCATGTTCAACAAGGAGGGCCAGGTCACTGGTGGTTCTTTGCCAGCTTTAGTGGAACGTCTCACAACCCACGAGGCTACCCCGGACGCCATGTTCGTGTCTGCATTTTACCTCACTTTTAGGCTATTCTGCACACCCACGAGATTAGTCGAGACCCTTATTGAGCGTTTCGATTATGTGGGCGAAAACGCCAGCACGGCAAGCCCGGTAAGATTACGAGTGTATAATGTTCTAAAGGGATGGTTAGAATCACATTGGCGCGATTCGACCGACCGCGAAGCACTTCCACTTATTCAACACTTTGCTGAATTCAAACTCGGGTCTATTCTGCCCTCCGCAGGCAAGCGCATCATGGAACTCTCACAACGAGTCTCTTCTACGGACGGATCGCTTGTCCCTCGTCTGGTCTCTTCTATGGGAAAGACTAGTACGTCAATTTCTCAGTACGTGCCCGTCGACACGCCTATGCCTAATCCTATTATATCTAAGAGCCAACATGGCTTACTGAACAACTGGAAATCCGGGGGAAGCATGCCCTCGTTCCTCGACTTTGAACCTCTGGAGGTCGCGCGTCAACTAACTCTCAAACAAATGAGTATCTTCTGCTCGATCCTGCCGGAAGAGCTGCTAGGTTCTCAATGGATGAAGAAAAACGGCGTGTCTTCGCCGAACGTGAAGGCAATGTCCAGCTTCTCCACTGATTTATCCAACCTCGTGGCTGATACTATTCTCCAATATCCGGAAGTCAAAAAGCGGGCTATTGTCATCAAGCAGTGGATCAAAATTGCCCACCAATGCCTAGAGTTGAACAACTATGATGGTCTAATGTCCATCGTATGCAGCTTGAACAATTCAATCATTAGCCGCTTGCGAAAGACCTGGGACCTTGTCAGCCCGAAGCGGCGCGAGATGTTAAAATCTTTGCAGGCCGTTGTCGAACCCGCTAATAATAACAAAGTGCTTCGAGCTCGTCTTCAGGGCCATGTCCCCCCGTGCCTACCGTTTCTCGGTATGTTCCTGACTGACCTCACTTTCGTTGATATCGGCAACCCGCCTACCAAGCAACTGCCCAGTGCCGGCGCGAACGACGACGGCCTAACAGTGATCAATTTCGATAAGCACACTCGAACCGCCAAAATCATTGGAGAATTGCAACGATTTCAAATTCCTTACAGGCTCACGGAGGTCCCTGACATGCAGGAGTGGATCCAAGCGCAAGTTACCCGAGTCAAGGAATTAGATCAGGGCAATGTTCAAGTCAGCTACTACCGAAAGAGTCTGCTACTTGAACCCCGCGAAAACCTTCTAAAGACCCCAATTGATGGCCCGGCTACTACACCAGCTGGTCAGAAAGCTGACCTGTTTGGCTGGATGTCAAGAGATCGTCATCATCACAATACCACCCTTTCTACCTGATGACGCCCACTCCAATTCCCGCTGTGACAATCTTTCCACGGTTGTTGTTATCATCTCATCCTCCTCCGCCACGTACTTTTATCCCATTGTCTCCTCATTTCATCTCATCTATTGATACCCCCGTCGTTTATTGTTTTGTTATTCTGTCATGAAGCATTTGGGGGGTTTTGGACGGTTGGTCCAACGGTTTACACATCATTTGACGTATCATACTGGTCACCGGCGTTTTCAGGCAGGGAAACGAAATGACCTTACCACTTCTATTATCGACACATATTGTTTAGTCACATACCATATGGCGATCGAGTCTCGCGGAGGTTGACCCCCTAAGCAAGCACTCGACCAATCACCATTTCACTCGATTGAATTAAAAAAAAGTTGGCGGAGTTTGGCATACCTTGAGGCAGCATTCGCAGGACAACGGGAAAAGCATTTGGGTCTTGACGTGGATGTGGGCGGTAGGAGGAAATATCAAGGCGGATATACGAAATGCCCACAGGGCCACCAAGCACATTGGGAAGAACCTGTTGCATAAGGCAGTTTGATGAGGTCCAGGGACATATGGATGTGCTACCTTTGCATGCTAAGCCACGAGGACAAACGTAGTAGTCAAAAGCACAATCTAACTGCTGGACTCGACCTTTCTCAGAGAATCAAATTGCGTGCGTGACATGTTTCATTTAAGCGGCTGTGACTTTTCATTTCTCTGATGAATTTTTTCGCTATTCATTGCTCATTACTGTAAACGATTAATTGGTTTCACTTTGTGTGACTAGGTTATGGAGGTTCAACGAAACTTCTTCATATATGGACACTGTTCTTCGAACTACCGCACACCTTAGCCACCTCCTGTGGGCTTTTTTGGACTTGCTTTTATATTTAAGACTGACAACATGCCTCATAGTCGTCGTGTCTACCCTCTCCTGACTGACGCCTGGAAGCAAACCCACTGGCAGTTACTATGTAGAATCCTACCCGACTATTGTTCGCTTACTAATAGCAACACAGTTCGATGTAGGACCTGTCAGCAAACTAAGCTCTGAGGGTTCCATATTATACTACTGCAAGCCATCCAAGGTTTGAAGAGATTTGTCAAATACCTACCTATGTAGTCGGCCTTTCGGATGATAGCCAAACACTGGGTTTAAGTTTCTATTACCTCAGCGCTTGTGTCGTTCAGCGCGCTTTTCTTCGTAAAATCATCGAAATTCGTCTTGGTAGGTAGAGTTCACTTAATAGTCAATAGTTGGATAATCTAAGCAGCTTGTCGATGATGTTAAGGTGGTGATGGGTGGCGGATTCACGACATCCTGTGTAACCCCTTACCTGGACACTGGTAATACTTTGTCAGATCCTAAAGCTTGGGATAGTTATTACGTGACTCCTATAGGAGTAGCTTGCGCGGACGTTTAATTGCGTTAAGCATTTGAGGACCAACGGATCCATTTGAATATCTCACTGGGTGCCAAGGTAGGTGCCTAGGTATGAGTCAAATGGAAGGCTTTAGCTACCTGATAGACACATACACTCAATCTTCGCGCCTCTGTGCTTAGTATATGGACGGCTGCTACAGTTCAACAATGCGATAATAAGGTCAAGTAGGGGATATTTGATAAAAATATATTAACCCGACTTTCTCACTACTAAGAAGTTCCATACATATTTGTATTACATAAACTAATGTGATCAAGGTCTGTTGGCAATAAACCTACGTTTCGCAATATACAGGGTGACAGGCAGCTTCCAGATCCGTGAATTATCAGGCGACCATCGGATGCGAGAGGTCCAATGTTTCGAGAAAGAATCCGGCCGAGACCAGAATTGGATTTAGAAGGCACCATCCAGAAGCTACAGCGTGCCTTTAAATAGAGTTGGGGTAGGCACCGTTGTATTTTGCTTTTATGTACCCCGGATCTGCTTCTACGGGATTTCGTACAACGTTGCGAGTGGGTCGAGCCAAAGCAAAAGGAAAAGGAAGGGGCTTAAGTAATCTAGCTTCTATGACTTTTTCCATCTTTCAATAACGCGGCTCTATGAGCCCTATGATCTTATGCACATAGAATGGACACAGATTGATTTCAGGAGGGATTGTCGAGGTCATCTGTGCTGACCATGACGATAAGGGGGAATGTAGGTGAGTTGCCGTAGTAACAACTATTCCCTCTCATGACGATGCATGTTTACATTGTTTAAGGCGCTCCCATATTCTCCCACGGTATGCGTAGTATGGGGAACTCATGCCGTATCTGTGGGCTTCATCACAATCTTGAGTTGTATGGTGAAGATAATCATGATCGACTTCGGACTTGTTTTAAGTTAATCACGACCATCTCATCTTTGACGCATGCTTTCTGAGATTGACGTCATTCGGTTACTAGGGATACCTGAAGTACGTATGCATATTCCATAGGTTGATGATAAAATGGAGAAATAAGAAATATTTGAAGCTATTCAATGTTCACCCTGCATTCAATGAAAAGGGGGTGATCCCGAGAGAATTCGACCCTGCATATGGAAAGCTGGGGTTTCCTTGTGCTTACCAGAGAGCTGGTAGCACAATTAGTGCGATTACCTAATAGCTAGGCGGGGTTCATTGTTTGTAGGACCAACTTATGAATGATTGTTCTGCTTGTCCTATATTAGAATCACGACCCGTCACAATCGCACATTGATGTGTCCTTGGAGACGCGGACGTATGGCCGAGTATTGATTCATGGAATGTAACCTCACACACTTGCATACGGCGACATGCAAGAACCATGGGAGGCAATTCGGACCTAAGATTTCTGTGCTACCACGGAATGCGACTGTAGGTTTTGTGTCTCACGTAGGGGTAAGATGGTAAGACGGCGAGTTGTTGAGATTTTCTTGGAACTTGGTATGCACCAACATTCGACGCTGATAAGGTAGACTTTCTTGCTGCTTACCTACCAACTCTGACATAAAGTTTGATTTTTAGTATGCTGAAGCAAAGTACAGTTGGGCTCGTCTCGTGGCTGATGGATCCAAAGTTTCGCATGTGCTTAGATCTAAAGGATCTGTTATCTTTGTAACATTACCAGAGCGCTGGGACAAATGATATGCATCGTAACAGCCAGTTACCAATCGAGGCACAAGTGTAGATTTCGGATATTAGCAACATTTGTTGGCTGAAAAAAAGCCTCCTGTGAAGTTGGTAGTTGATGATTATTCCCGCGAGGGAAATGGTGAGCGAGCAGTAGGAGAGGTAGGAGAGAGAGTGGGCAACGTTACATATGACAGATATGACAGAGGCACAAGTGACCAACAGAAAGACCAACGAAAGTGCACATGTGTCTAACCGAACATTAATGAAATCCTTCTCCAAGTACAAACCTAAGACACATACTATAGTAGAAGTAACTTCCTTCCCCGGACAGAGCCATGTCTAGGATATCAGCCAATGAAAATTCTCAATCGCCGTTTACGTAGTTTGGCCCGTGACTTAGGATTTAATATGCCCAATCAGAGACGGCATGATTTCCACATTCGGTCCGCCGCTATCTTTCTTCTTATCGGCTATCTCTCAAACTATCCAGGTTAGGCCTGGTTTGGATGGTTTTTATCCTTGTTTAATGTTGTTGAAAGGATTGGGGAATAAAGTCTAGGCGAATTTCAAGGTTTCCTGTCATGCTTGTCATGTAAGGGCCTTTCAATCTATTTTTTTGCTCTTCAAATAACTTTCCGTATAGTCCATGCTCGGATGCGCAAAAGGTAGATTCTCAATCAATGAGATCTCCGGTTGGACTGCTCATGGCGGCGACTATCATCAGTTGTTCTATTGTTAGAGCAGACTGAGTGAAACACGAGATTCCTAGGTATGCAAACAGCAACACGAATTTGGCTTACCTATACGATAACATCGTACGGCTTCGTTCGATCAATTGATAGGCTTATCACCTAGAGAACGGAGCTCGCGAAGGATGAAATCTGCCCACTTTAATTCGGCCATAAGACGTTTAGCGCACTTTCCGCGCCCCAGCATCCCCAGAACCCTAAATCTTATTAGCGGAGGGTCCCAAGGACCAAATCCTTGATACTTTTTCGTCTCGTCCCGTGCTGCGGACGAAGATTGATGGATGTCTAGTGTAAAAGATACGGTATGCGAGTGCCGGCCGTGTCACGTAACCACCACCTCAAGCAACATTCAAAAACCACCAAACCATAGATCACAGATCACACTTGTGATAGGGGCAATGGACTTTCGGAGCTGGAAATTCGGCTGAGTGCTGATGGTGTTACCATACCCGTCAGGTCTGTCAGCTTGTGTTCCATTCCATCCCCTACTGCGTACCTAGTACCTAGTACCCAGTGCTGCTCCTACCCAGAACCTCCACCTACAAGACCTACAAGACCTGAAAAGATCCAGGCTAGAACCTAAGTACCCAAGTACCGAAGCTACAAGGTTGCATCCGATCAGCACTAGGTTAGGTAGGTGCGGCTTGAGAATCCCACTGCCTTTGTTGGTTGGATAGCATGGTTTTGGTGTGCAGTACATCGTCTAGGCGTCTAGGTACATGCATAAGTAATGTTATTTTCTTATTTTCACACGTGCCATACATCGTATTAATCAAAACATCGTCCTTATCTGACTAGCGGGAGGGTCCATGTACCACGGTACAATAATACAACCATACCATAATTATTTTATATTATGTATCTTCCTTGCCCGCTTCGGCGCATCGAGAAGTTCTTTTGTTCCTCCATCTTCTTGTCAACTTCAAAGGTCGAGTTAATTTAGCCGTGACGGCGATTAGCAACTCGAATAAGGTACGCAAATTAGCCTCAATAACCTATATGCATAAGACATTGTATAGAGTCTTTTTTTTCTAGAATGTCTTAGAGGTTGTGCGCATTAGGGGTTTGGCGATGATCATAACTGGAAGCTGACACTCAACACCAATAGGTCTTATAAAAGAGCTTATCTCGATCATATTTCGAATCGTCAAACAGTCGATCAACGACCACATAGCTTAGCGATTTTCGAACCAAGCCTTTCAAAATGGCAGACGCAAAGGGGACGGTCGGGACTGAGGCCGAACCTCATTCCGACCTCAGCACGCACACCCCAGAACCGCGACCCGATGGTTGGATGTACAAGGGATTCCGAGTTGGCGGGAAGGAAATATGGTATGCGTCACCGAAGATACAACTTTTGATGGTGGCCTTCGTGTGTTTCTTATGCCCCGGCATGTATAACGCATTGACCGGTCTCGGTGGTGCTGGCCAGGTCAACGGTCAGGTCCAGGATCATTCGTCTACTGCTCTCTACTCCGTTTTCGCTGTCGTCGCCTTCTTTTCTGGTTCCGTCGCCAACAAGCTCGGTGTCAAGATAACCTTGGGCTTTGGTGGCTTGGGTTACTGCATCTACTCCGCTAGTCTGTTGTGCTTCAACCACACTCAGAATACCGGCTTCGTTATCTTCGCCGGTGCTTTCTTGGGTCTCTGCGCTGGTCTTCTCTGGACTGCGCAGGGTGCTATCATGATGTCTTACCCGCCTGAGGAGTCCAAGGGTCGATATATCAGTTGGTTCTGGATCATTTTCAACCTCGGTGCTGTCATCGGTAGCTTGATTCCCCTTGGTCAGAATGTCAACAACACCGGTGGCACAGTCACCGACGGAACTTACATTGGTTTCATTGTTCTTATGGTGGTGGGCGCTGCTCTTACCTTCTTCCTTGTCAACGCCGACAAGGTTATTCGAGATGATGGCTCAAAGGTTATCATCATGAAGAACCCAACCTGGCAGAGTGAACTCGTCGGTCTATGGCAGTGTATCTCACTTAGCCCCTGGGTCGTTGCTTTGTTCCCTATGTTCTTTGCATCCAACATCTTCTACACGTACCAGCAGAATGGTCTCAACCTCGCCCACTTCAACGTTAGAGCCCGTTCGCTTAACAACCTGCTATACTGGCTTGCCCAGATCTTCGGTGCTGTTATATTCGGATATGCCCTCGACTTCCACGGAATTCGACGATCCCTTCGTGCTAAAATCTCTCTTGGTGCACTTTTTGCTCTAACCTTCATCATCTGGGGTGGCGGGTATGCGTGGCAAAGACAGCAACCCTCGCGAGCAGTCAGCTCAGACCCGGCATATGAAAGCCTAAAGATTGATTGGACCGACCGTAGATTCATTGGCCCAATGTTCCTCTACATTTTCTACGGTTTCTACGACGCTTGCTGGCAAACCTGCATTTACTGGTATATGGGTGCGCTCTCCAACTCTGGCCGAAGAACCGCCAACATGGCCGGTTTCTACAAGGGTCTCCAGTCAGCCGGTGCAGCTATCTTCTGGCGCCTGGACGGCCTTGACGTTGAATACAACACTCTATTCGCCGCTACTGTAAGTTTACAACTCAGCGTTACCCACAGATTCGTATCTTTTGCTAATCATCAATAATAGTGGGCTATCAGTGCCGGTTCTCTCCTAGTCGCGGCTCCGATCATTTTCTACAAGATAGGAGATACCACTGCCCTCGAGGTAGACCTCAAATACAGCGACGAAAGTCCCGAGGATGTCGTACCGACTGCCGCTCTACAGGAGAAGCGTGCCGATGTTTAATATTTCCTTTGAATACACATATTATTGTAAATCTGTCAAAAGTATATTACAGCGGATTGCATGAGTTGTAATACGGCCATTATGGCCCGGTTGAGCTGCGAGTTGTTTATATCAGACATTAGGTGGTGACGCATGAACAAGGATTCTTATATAGCTTCCTAGATACCCTCATGTCTTTACGAAAATATATACAGTGTTACCATCAAGTGTCCATCTGATAGTGGACTATAAGTGAATTTGCTATGTTGAAGGAAAGCACAACCTGGGAAGGGTACGCATCTCTTCTCCGATGGACCCACATTTCCCGATCTCGGGTCGGTCCGCGACCAACGTATCCCGGCTTGTTCTGATACGTGGAAGGACCATTCCAGTTAAGCTGCTATTCAAATAATTCTTTCACCTCACCCCTTTTCTCACTGACACGTCACAATACCGAGATACAATATCTTGTGAATTCTCAAGTCATTGTAGAAAGAGGCCTTAAAGACAGTGTCTCAATTTGTGAGAATTTGATATGTCCTATTTTCTCTACCCCTTTCCTGTTCCTTTATTGTCTGAGCAGTACATATCGATATAGGTATCGTTGTTCATCGAACTACACAAATAGCTATAAAGTGTTAGAACTGTTAAGATCATCACAGCCCACTGATGATCCAATTTGTATTCTCTTTACTAACTTCAAAACATTAGACTACCAATTGCTGCGAAGAAGACTTCCAATACACACATACTCGGATAGGTAGTGACTATCAACACACCTAATATCCCACCTGTTTCCTGAGGTTAGAAGCTTATACTTTTCACACCCGAACACCATATTTTGTAACTGTTATATGTTGTAAGTACACTACAAGTACCTATCAGCACCATTGAATCAACTATCTAGGTAGTATAGATGTTGTTTCACCTATACTCTTGTACTCAAGTTTGATAGATAGGTACCTACTCGTGGGCCGATAGACCTCCTTCAGTGTTTGTCGTCTTAGTCCACTGAAAAGGAGAAATCCAGCCATAATTTGTTCCTTACGCACCTAGAAAAACTAGCTAGGCTATACATCAGAGAATTAGACATAAATACCTTCGTTAATGTGCCATGTTTCTAACCCGACTTATACGGATTTACAAGATATCATGAGGAGGTATCTATCTAAATATGCTGAGCCGAGAGGATAGTCATACAATAAGATGGCTAGCCAACTTCACATGGAGATTCATCCTATAACGAGGACTATAGTTGCAAGTGCTTATCTACCTAGGTACACCAAGATTTCTAGAAGTTGTAATCTGTGAATAGGTATCAACTTGCTAATCAACATACTGACGACACCTCCCCGTCGACGGTCGACAGCCTCAGTATCTCTCGAATTCGATTTGCATTCTTGCTTAGGTAGGGCACAAATTTATCTGTCCTTAGAAAGAATTCTAGGTAGCTAATCTCTTTCTCTTTTACTTCGGGAGAAAATCACAAACCTGTGAAGACAAACCTTCCTCACCACTCCTTCCACCAACTCGCAAATCTCTTCAAAGGTGATTGGTGAACCCAAAAAGATCATTGCCTTTTATTGAAGGCTTTCTTTGATTCCGAGTCACAACTATCACTGCTCTACTCCGCAACTCAACCCAATATGGCTTCCAACCAAGATCAAGCCTCTGCTGTTGCTGAGGTAGAAGCCCCCAAGGCACGCTTCCCACCCTGCGTGGTCCTTATAATGATTCGAAGCGCGCCCGACTACATGATGCCTTACATGTGGTGTACGTTCCGCCTCGTGTGCAAGACTTGGAAGGTCGAAACCGAGAAAGCTTTTCGAGAAATCTACCTGTCCAAAGCCAAGCTTCTGCTAATGCCTGAGATTCGAGAGCTTAAAGCCCAATACGTTTTCCACAGACTTTCCCAGGGCAACAATCAAGAGCGAGCATTTTTCCGCATCGATTTCACTAACTCAAATCTTCGGGACCTATTTCCCTCAATGAGGCAACGACCGATGACGACCCTCTACCGCCGTGACGGATCAATGTACTTCATCGCTGTCGACAATGTGGCGATCAGTGATCCCGCTTTGGAAAAATTCTATGTGGATTCGGGAAACGGGGAGGTGTCATTCCTGTGGATGCCCATGATGAACCAATTGATGGGCGAAGAATTTCACCTCCGACGCGAAGCTTGTAAGGCCGTCGATCGCGATTACGCAAAGTCTCAGGAGGGAGATCTAGTGTCCATCAAGGATGTCCAACCCGATTTCGAAAGTCAACGTAAGAAGATCACCTTCTACAGTGAGTAACATCCAGAGTTCTTTCTTCCCCTTCTTAGTATCATTTCTGCTCGCTTGGGTGTACAAGCTCCCAATACATACGTCAAATAAGCCAATCTCCTTCCTAAGCAAGTAATTACTAACTCCTGTTGTTATAGTGGCCCAACGCGAGAGCAAGTTCCTCGATGTCATAAACCAAGCCCGAGAATCGCGTCTACAAAAGCAGTACGAGATCTGTGGAGACACCTTCATCCCTTCCGAGAAATTCTACGGGGTTTATGCGCGTCTCGACGAAACCTATATCATCTGGAAGATGCGTCAACGTTTCCGGGTCCAGGGATATCTATTGGAATTCTGATTCGATTCATCTCATCGCAACCATCGGGCACTTGAAACGCGGTTCTACTAAGGTGATTGTGGATCGCATTGGGGTTTGTCCTCTGCCACCAACGTTGTGCGGAGTGACCAGGCCTCTCTACATACATTTGAGGAACTTCTACTTGCAGTACGACTGAAGTTCCTCCATACCTAGTTAATGGTACTCTGACATTGATTTCCTCCATACCAATCGTTTATTGTTCTTGGATGTGATGGTGAAATAATATATCGTAGAGATTATGATGCAAAGGCGATTTTAGAACTTTTCGGTATAACGTAGAGGTACATACTTTGAGCATCGATCTCAAGTAACGAAGGGCTATGATCACTGCGCCATTATTCAAGTCTTTATACTATTAATGTGAGTCTCTACTTTCATTGCTAGACTGACTAAGGTTATGTAGTCTTGCCTCCTCGACACCTCTTTCCATCTCAACATCGAGTCCTTGTCATAACATACTTCTTTACGACCCTATAGATCTAATAAGGCGACCCGAAGCTCCCACAGCCCGTCTCCTATTCCTCACACGTGACGCCGACTCCAGCTCCTCCGCCCTCGAGAAACCACTATTAGCAAGCGTAATGGTGTGAATGTAGCGTAGCTTCCCGTTCTCCATGCGGAACTCGTGACTGTCAGGCGCCATACTCAAGTGCTCGAAGATACATAGTACACTAATAGAGCCATACGTCGGGTCGATGACGTATCGACGGGCAGAGTTGGGCGCCTGGTTATTGTTGGTCGGGATGCCAACCTTGCAAGAATCTGTAGGTAGTCCAGAGCCAGTGTATACGCTGCCTTCGAGACGAACACATGGAGTTCCCCATGGCACTGCGTCGATTGCGCTCTTGTTGTTCCACATCGAAAGGTATGCGTCTGCGGCTTGCTTAAGGGCCTCGCGAGTATCCTGTTTATCCTCGTCGATCAACGACCAATTCTCCTTGGAGGCATACTCTAGAGTTCTCGAAGCGTTGAAGAGCCACGATCCGGTGGTAGAGACAATTAGGTCGATAAGGTACACACTGAGGTCGCCCGGGCTGTGGCGGATCTGCGTGCCGATGACGTAGGGCGCCGGCTCGCCTGATACATTGTGTGTGATGATGAGTTCGGTGAATGAGGCGCAGTCGACGGTGTCAACGATAGTGTGACGGTGGTCAATCTTGAGTGCATTGTTGAAGATTCCTCCTGTGATCTCACGCGTCTTGTTGTTCTCCATGTAGGTGAAATTGTCGGCGATGTTCTCGAGCTGATTCAGCTGGCCATTCTCGTGTGCCTTAACATACTCGTCTGAGAAAGCTTGTATGTATGTCCGGTTACATTCAGCCGTAACCATGGGCAACATGGCCCCGATGGCCGCGGCGCAAATACCCAACAGGCGATAATGCATGGTGGAGTTTCTAGTTAGAAGTGTTAGCGAAGGCGTTGATGGATCACCAGATCTAACTCAAGATCAAGGAAGAAGATCAAATTCCCCCATAGTGGAACTCTTTACTAATAAGTATATGCTTCAGGTGGATCTTCGAAAGCAAGTGCCGTTACTACTACCCCAAGACCTGTCATAGTCAAAGGTATTCCCGGTCCCGGGAGAATGAACGGGAAAATCGCATCTGATATTGCAGGTTGAATCTTGCCCCATGAATGCTCCGTGGATATTAAAATACGACTTGAAATCTGGAGAGGGACAGGCTACCACCATAAGGGGTAAAGAAGAGCAGAGATATGGATTTTGAAAGCTTGAGTTCCACGTCGGCATTCTCCTCTTTTCTTCTCACTGTTTTTATTATCTATATTTTGGCCGCCACATGATTTCTAAATCTAGAATCGTAGCTAGATTTGACATCTCGGCTCGGTTACTAGCGAGGGGGACTAAATATCCATGAAGATGTATAGATTGGATGGGGGATTTTGATCTTATATAAGTTGGAGGCTAGATGGCCTGCCTAGGTGGATATCACGACGGATTCGTCAGGCCGCTACAATTACAGGAGTTAATTGGAAGCTATAATCCACTGTAGCTGTAGCAGCTGATAAGGGGCTGTGATGCATAACTCACTGTATTGCCAAGGCTTAGAGTGGTTATTTTTCCTACCCCGCGACGCCTCTTAAAAATGCCCCGCCATAGGGGCTTGAAGAATACCTAATCCCTCTTCTGATCTCTCTTATAAAGCCTATACGTAAGACGTTCATGCGAATACCAATCATTATGCTTCATATATGATCATAGTTCGTCATGATGTTTTATTAAGAGCTTCTAGGCTTTCTTAGCAATCCTTGCCAAGTCCTCTGGCATCAGTGGCTCTTTCTCGAAACCGTTAACAACCTGATCTAGCATCACTTTCGCGAGATCCACGACACTGATACTGGGAATTCCCACGGTCAGTTGGATCATGGTTCCGGCAATAGACTTCATGATCTCGCCTGGCGCAGTGATAAAACCTGGCTTGGCAACACATGCCTCGACTCCATCGAGCTCGGAAGCCAACGCAAGCACCTTGGTCTGTCTCGCCCTGAGTCCAACTCGTTAGTTTTCATGTTGATAAACGATAGCTGACAGTCGGAGTACTTACTCTTATGAGAGAGTATTGTGGTTGGAATCACGGAGTCTTCGTCTGGTCTCTTTCAGTGGCCGCGCCGCTCGTGTATAGGAAGCGAAATGGTTTCGAGACACCAGATTCGTAAATGGCATTAAAACCTGAAAGCGTGCAGGTTTGGCATATTCGCTTCACTTCTTCGAAATCATACATCTTAGATTTCGACGGTGTGATAGCGACCGTCCTAGCATTGATCAGCGGCTGATACGGACTTAAGGCTTATATCCGCCATGGAGAACAAGGTCTAGGAGTCCATTACCAGATGCATGCTGAAGCCCCAGCAAACTCCTTCCTAACGTCCTCCGGGTATTGATCATAGTCTTTCACGACGACACTTCTGAGCTTCGAGACGTCCGCGCCCTCTGGGAGTTTCTCGGGAGCGGATACAGGCTTGCGGGCTAAGGCTATGACTGAGGTGATCTCGCTAATGCTTAGACTTTGTCGTATAACTTCTTTAGCTACGAAGCCTGTAGCCCCCGAGACAATCAACTTCATTTTCTAAAGGTTTTATTTTTGAGTTCGAGCATAATATTTTGTAAATTTCAAAGGTAAGATGACCTAAGAAGATTCAAATTACTTATAGGGAAAAGGGGTGACTAAATGGGCACGTGCTACAATCAGAAGGCTAACCGCTATAGCTGTCTGCTAACCCAGCAATTTTGCAGTAACTTAACATTAACATAACGGTAATATTAAGTGGATCCTCATTCAGGGGCCACATACTAGGTGATATAAACTATATTGACAATACATGATGTACTAGAAAGGAATGTCCACTTCGTTATATTTATTATATTTATATTCTTTGATCACCTCTGGCAGGAATTTAGCTAAGGTAAGCAAGCCCCGTTCACATTATGTAACCAATTCACTGATTTGCTGGAGTTTAGAGGTTACGATATGCTATGCTAGTGCCCGGTGTTAGATGCTAGGAAGTTTCAATTTAGCACTTGTTAAGTATGACGTTCCAAGAACGGTCTTTCGAAAATATCTGTAGTAAGATATTAGCCTCAGTATCTATACCGGCGGTCGCATTTAAGATGATCGTTCAACTCTTACCTGTCCATGTGTGACGGTAGTCCAAGTTTGGTCGCCGTTGTAAGTAGTTCGCTGGCAGTTAATTAAGACCTCGACGGCGTTACTATAAGTATCTTAATCAGAGGGTTTCTCTAGGGTTTAGGTATCTGGTGGGGAGCTCACTCTGCAATGAGGGTACAGGGGATGTGCGCTGTATTACTGGAGTCGTTGCACAAGAAGATACCAGCGCCAGAATTACAGCTGCTAACGCTGCAGCCGCCTGCGCCAGGACTCCCTGGGGGCGCTGAACAATCAGCATTAGCGATGCTGTACAGATATCTGACCCCCTCGCCAATCGATTCGGCATTCACATCATTGCCATAGCTGCAGGTCCAATCCTATAAAAGAGCCGCCCGTTAGAACATAATGAACAAGATATGAAATAAGGGTTTTCATACGTCGGAAGTTGTAGCTCGCTTGTGAATCGGTTCCAAACTCCTGCTCGCTATAGCTGACTGGTTACTATTCAAGCCTAATTCGTTGTCATAGTCGGGGTTCATTTGAATGATTCGAGTGTAAATTTCCTGTGAACCCAGATTCGTTAGATTCTACCACATATCAGGTATTTTGATCTTCGATAGGGACTTACTTGCGCTGTACCCGTGATCGACAGAGCAGCCTCCCCACGTCTGACTTGACCCGTCCACGTTATCTTAGACGTTACAAGATCAGAAACTGCCCGAATCGAATTCTCAGATGGAAACGCCTATGTGGTTTCATGTTAGCAACAATTAGGGAGGGATGTGTTTCTAACGAGCATCTGATGAACGTACAGCAGCGGCTGCAGTGCCTGCGAGGAGGTAGGTGATAGTTGAGAGTAACATCATATTGAACTATACGGAACTATCATGCATTTTTTCCAATCTACAAGGCGACCTTCTAGATAACTAGTAGTAGCCACGACAAATTTCCTATATACAGAGATAGAGACTACGGCGCAACGTATGTCCTAGCATTGATACCACTTCACTAGCCAAGACGACGCGACTTGACTATCTCCCTTTCATTCAAGAATTAGATTAAATAGGCAAGTGTCATGATGCAGGATCAGAGTGATATTATTTACGACTAATTTGTCGGTCGGATTTTACTGACTTAAGACAGTTCATTAAGACCATAGCCACCTCCGCTTTTCTTTTACAGCGTGACAGTGCGCTGGGTTCGGCGGTTTATATCGCCGCCATTGGTGGATTTGGTTCCAAATATAGACACATTAGCTGGGGACTAAGGCGGTAGGGAGTATAGCAAAATACTAATCACAGGTGCTAATCACGCTTATATGTAAGAACCGTAAAGCTCACCAATAACTTAAGTCGAAGATGTAACGTGCCTCCGATCGTCATCTGTAGGGTTTTGTTACCTGGTTACTAAACGCGTGCACGCGATCTTGCAAAGGTTTCTCTCTCTGTGCGATTTAGACGAGGCCGATGGGGTTTTCGTTATTATACCTACATAGCAGATCTAAACGTGCTTGTGGAAGCTTGAAGCATGCATGAATGAAATAAGCTTAAATCGGCTCTCGTTAAACTCGATCGATAATTGGATCATCCATTTAAAAAAGTACGTCGTAGGCTCAATAGGGCATCCCGTTCTGTTCCATTGCTAAGAAGCGGAATACACGAAGTAAGCCTCATTACAAGGATTTGAGGCACAGCTTGCGGCACAGCACGAGCAGGGCGGGTTTAGGGCACACTCGGGACCGCTGGAGATAGATTGGTCGAGCCCGGGGGATCGTCCCGGATTTTCATCTATTGACAGATTAAATCCTTGTCTGCTAACAAGGGGGCGGCGTGCTATCATTAGCTCATCATCTAGGTAGTTGTTGATGGTTTGGGCAGCTCGACCGAGTTTTTGTAACTCATCACAACATGAGTGATAATTATAAAATAGGAAAATTCAATCTTGGTTCTGTAAGGGTGGTGGTTTTATTCTCGTGCCTAGAAAAGGAGGTGAGCCAATCCCGCAATCCCTTGGGGCGCACCGACCTTGCATCATCCCATCTTGCTTAGTGCATTGCCGGGCTGCTCTGGCCTGTAATTTCAGCCCCTCTGTGACTTGTTTTGTCCACTTTTGTAAGCTGATTTCCATGTTCATATCGTAAGTGGCTTCCATACACTGCCAAAGTACATGCCACCGCCCAACGAAATTCTAGTTGATGGAACCTCGATGGCAAGATCTCCAAAACACGGCCAAATCGCTTGCCCCGGCAGTCTGAAAGCTGTGCCTGTGGAGCTCCCCAGCCAACTGGACCGTCGCATCCGGTTTAGTCTGGGCTGAGATTAGATGGTTTCGTCGATCACTGTTTCTGATGTATCATGTATAAGTGAACGCATCCTCGGGTGCAGACCAACATGTCTCAGCAAACGCTTCCGTTTGTAGTGTGCTATCAGGTTCGCGCAGTGAACCCAAAGACACCAAGATGTTGTTCGGAGCCTTCCTATCGCTACTTCTCACGGCTATAAATTCCGTTCGAGCTGATTACCCGGCACCTGGTGCATGCTCCGGCGAGTGTTTTACCCATGACCCGGCCGTGGTCAAGCGCGCAGATGGCAAATATTTCCGGTTTTCGACCTTAGACCTGATCGGTATCTGGACGGCTGATAACTTAGCGGGGCCGTGGACGCGGAGCGGGAGTGTGATTCAGGGCAAAAGTGTCATTAATATGGATGGAAACGATGTGGTAAGTACTCCAGGCACCTCATCCACTTTCTAAGTCCCTTCCAGAAATTTGGGATTACTTTAGAACTTCTCAATTCCCGTCACCCCTCCAGACAAAAACAGATGCATCCATAAGTTCTTTCATGTCATTCCCCGATAACGCACTGACTTTGAAATTTGATCTAGCTATGGGCTCCTGACGTAGTCTATATTCGAGGCACCTACTACTGCTTTTACTCAGTTTCTGTCTCCTCTTCACATACTTCTGCCATTGGCTACGCAGTTTCCAGCACGCTGGAATCCGGGTCCTGGAGCGACCAGGGAGCTGTGGTTACCTCAAATACTAACAGCCCTTACAACGCCATTGACTCCAACGTCGTCAATGGCACGGGCGATAACGAGTGGTACATTCAGTGGGGTTCCTACTGGAACAACATTTACCAAGCACGAGTATCAATCGACGGCAAATATGTCTTCAGGTCAGGCAACGAAAAACAAATCGCCTACGAGCCATCAGGGAACCACAAGGAGGAGGGTTCCTTCATATGGAAGCGCGGCACCACCTGGTACATGTTTCTGAGCAAAGGCATATGTTGTACATACAACCCCGACACGGACCCGATCGACCAAGTGTACCACATCGTCGTCTGCAAGAGCGATAACCCTGCTGGCCCGTATGTAGACAAGGACGGTGTTGCATGCATCAATGGTGGAGGCACTACGGTGCTCGCAAGCCACGGAAACACATATGCTCCGGGTGGACAAGGCGTCTTCCACGACGATGCACATGGTGATGTCCTATACTATCATTATTGTAAGTTATTGCACTCAGCTCGTCATCGAGGTAATGCTTTATGCTAACATTCTTGACAGTGGATAAATCAGTGGGGGTGAATTATAGCCAATCTAAATTTGGGTGGAATGTAATAACTTGGGTTGATGGTTGGCCCACAATATAACCTAGGGAGGTATTGAGAGCCCCTATTTCTTCTCTTAATCAATCATATGCCGTTCTAGTCCTGTAAATATGAAGTTAGCGAAAAGTACCTATTCATAGATGAGAGCCATCAACCTTACCAGTCATTATCAGTGAGCGGGTAGAAACTTCCAATCATCTGCCGACCAGGATTGTATTCCATAAAGACAATTTTCCTCTTAAGTTTCGTCTTGCTGAGATTCTTTAGTTTCCACCTACATCTTGGATTCGTTGGATCGATCACTTCTTGGATTGTGCCGAACATATATGGCAATGTCGCATGTTGGATGACGGCGGAGCGAATACTAATGCTTTGTTAGGCCGGATTAAAAGGGGCTCGTGATTGACATACTCATCAGCGGTAAGCCTCCGACCGTACGGAAGTTTATGTTCAGCATAACCACTCGATTTTTCTGCTACCATGTTTGGGTCGCCGCTATCATCAAACTTCTTCAGATTGTATTTCATGATCCATTGGAATTTTCTCCTAGTTGTCGAATGTATTCGCTTATCGACATTATATATATTTTCAAGTCGCGCCTCAGAGTAAAGTAATCTAGCAAGCCCTTGAAGTTTAGGGACATTTTCTTCTTCTAGATCGAACTCTATATCGATTCGTGACCGATCGAGTGCGTCCCAATATACTTCGAAGTTATGATGGCGGTATTTCCACAAGCGATTCTCATAGGCTGTTTTCTCCATGTTGAATATAATGAATGAGAGATGTAGGATTGGAAATACATACAAGGGCTCCGGCGGCTTAAATCGATTGTGTTAGCGCGTGTGGCGATCGATGTAACTCCCCTCGGATTAGAATATACTTGCTTTCCATCGAAAGCAACGCATGAACAGTCAACATCGAAGCCTGTTAGGATCTCAGAGATGGATTTATAAAGTCTAAGGATAATCTATCCATCGTCGATTAGTCAATATACGCAGCTCATATCCATATCCGAAAAAGGGAGGGGGTTAACGAAATGTAAACGGGGTTTTTTCTCGTTACCTGGACGTGACGGTGCGGCCACCTTGGTGAGATGAAGGTGATGGCGTTTTCCGACCGTAGCGTTAAGGCACTACTTGAAGATAAGTGCTGGTTCTTGCGTACTAAGGCTTCAATCTCTATGATGCGTGCGATAGCTGCCTTTTCATCGATTCCGTATAAGAATATGTCAATATCGCTCGTGCTTGCAGTGTTGCTAGCAAGAATAAATTAGTCTCTTCTCGAATATTAATGTAATTATAACAAAATAGAGAGCTTGTGAAATACTCATAGTAGACTTCGTCTGCATTTTGTCCCTTGGTGTTCCAAACTTTTGTGCGCACGTCTCTGCGACGGCACAACAGGGGGAGCAATGCAGAGGATCCGGCCACCACAACGTTAGACCAATCTGTAGATAATAGTTGAACGAATGTTACTAATAATTCCAACGAATATCATCCATTTCTTGGGTATCATCATACCTAAGCCTTCTAGAACGCCTGCAATTTTCTCGGAATAATTGATCAGTAGGAGTGTCCGCGGATGCTAGGTTAGTAAATGGTGATCCAACTCACCGTGAGTGAAAGCATTGAAGTTTTTCTGGAACTTCTCAAACGATTCAGCGATGGCAATCTTGTCATCCTTCTCTCGCTGTTTCTTCCATAATGGCATCAAATATTTCTCTTTATCGGCCTTTTCAAAATCTATTGTGCGAATTTTGAACAACGTTTCCTGTCCATTGTAGATTGGGACGAGATTTGAAAGGCAGTCGATTTCTGCGCCCTCGCGCAAAAACTCTCGACGCAACCATTTTTCGTAATCCAAATATGGCTTCACAAGGAAGCGCGTTGGAGTTCCTTTGTTTTCGTCGTCCCTGTTAATATATGAGATGAATTGCGAAGATGGAGCCGGAAGTGAAGGCGTACGCTCCACTTCCGTATTTTCACCTGTGCTCTCCTCTGAAGAAACCGAGTGTACGCTATCTATATTTGTTGACTCTGTATCCTCGTCGCTTGTATCCTCTTGACTTTCCGTACTCACATCATCTACAATTTCCGCAGCCTCCACATCCTCCACATCCTCCGCATCCACTGCGTCCACCGCACTCGCTACGCTCGGTTCAGTCGCCGGGGTCGATGCATTTTTCGCACTCGATATATTTGATATATCATTCTTACCCGACGACTTAAACAGCTTAGCTGGTAATGCCTTGATAGATCTTTGGAGGCGACGTATAATTCTTGAGACGCCTCTGGGGTGATGTTCACCATTTTGTAGTAATAAAGAATTCGAACCCATCGTTACACATTTCTGTTAAAAGCTGCTAGTGAGTTATTCAGAGGTTATAGGTATTCTGTAGGTGTGTTGCCAGGTGGCCCGGTATCGTCTGTGGAAGAAAATTGGGGGTTGACCGCTCCCGCTCTCTCAGCTGGAATCCACCCGCTATCTCTTCTCGACGTATTGGATCGTTAGGCACCTATGTCCCACTATATGTACCTAATCTAACACAGCCTTGTCATTCATGGGGTACAGATGCGATCGCGGACACTATTTACGTTCAATGTGCTCTTAAGGGTGAATGGATTGATCATATTCAAATAGGGGTACGGGGACTTTCATGATGATAACCTCTAGTACAGATGGTACAACCTCGACAACGTTATGCAGCGCCTGTAAGACAGTACATCTAGATGTTTTATTCTCCAACGAGACAAGCCCACGCTCAGCCGGCAAGATATCTCGTTATAATGACCCGAACTGCCCCTTCTGCAGCCTTGTCTCCAGAGCTGTTGATCGGGCCTGGGGAGTGGATGAAAAATATCAGGCAGGGCAATGCGAACTTCTAATTGAAAGTCGGAGCCCGTTATCCATCGCGGAGCCCGGCCGCGTCCGGCACCCCCAACCGCGGCTGCTACTCGCAACTAATCGAGAGCCCCCGAAGTTTCACCACAATAGAACTCCATCGAGGAAGGTCGATAGAGAAAAGAAGGGGTTCATTATTGCCGAGATTGAATCTATACCAGATAATGATTTAAAAGTCAACTACCTCCCTCGACGAAAGATCGGAAAGTACATAGACATTGGGCTGGTGAAGGGCTGGCTTGACGAATGCCAGAAGCATCGGCATTCCAAGATCAGACAGGGAGTCCGTGGCCCCTCGCTCCAGTCAAGGTTCCTATTTCGACTTATTGATGTGGATAGGGAGTGCATAGTAGAGAAATATGAAGAGTGTGACTATGTAGCCCTGTCTTATGTATGGGGTGACCTTCCGATGCTTGGCAATAAGAACAACGACAAGCATGAGATCCCTATCCTTATGACTCTTAAAGAAAACATAAAGGATATGAAGGCCAGCAAAAGTCTATCCAAGTCAAGGCTCGAATCGCCTTCTACGGGGCGAATTCCGCAGACAATTAGAGATGCCATGGAATTCACCCGGCAAATCGGAGAGCGATATCTGTGGGTCGATACTTTATGCATCATACAAGATGAGGAAGAGGATAGGAAACAGACCATTACACGGATGGGCGATATTTATAATTCTGCAATTGTGACCATTATTGCAGCAGCAGGTGACAATCCAGATGCTGGGTTGTGTGGCATTCGTCCTAGGGCGGGCCGCCCTGCTAAAGAGGTTGAGATTATCAGTAGTTCGGGTCGGACGGTTCTCAATCTTTCACTTTGTCTGTCGTCTCTATGTGAGGAGGTTCGCAGGAGCACGTGGAACACACGAGGTTGGACGTTCCAAGAACAGTCTCTATCGCAGCGTTGTCTTTACTTCACCCCCGATGAGATATTTTTCAATTGCAGCGAATGCCAACGAAGAGAGGGTTATGATTATAAGGAAAAGAGGAAGACTGCTAGCGGAGTGGTGGAAATTAGTGTCAGAACCGGGCCGCCATCGTGGAACACGAATCTTAGGTACGATCTCGATCCAACGCCATACTCTTACTTAGGTGGTGCGAGTGGTGGGAAGCTGGATGCGCAGACCTACGAAATAGCAGTACAAGAATACAGCCAGAAAGATCTCAGGGATCCCTTGGACATATTTAATGCTTTCGAGGGAATATTCAATAGGCTGCAGAGTTCTGGTGATAGCCCCTCGAAAAAGTTGAGCATCTGCCAGGCGCAGGCAATCCCTTCTCACCTGCTCTACAGGGCACTTCTGTGGTTTCCCTTGCCGGGTGCAGAAAAGCGACAGGCTTGCGAGCCTATCAAGTTAGGAACTATTTTAAAGATAATGAAACGAAGAAAGAATCAGAATGAACAACTACCGTTAGGATCATGGTCGTGGTATGTACTATTCGCTGTTATTAACCCCTGAGTAATCAACTGATATATGAGGGAATGTAGGGCATCCTGGACTGGTCCAGTCGAATTCGTTTTCGAAGATAACCTTTGGTTACCTAGGATGATATCACGGGTTCCCGTCAAACGGGTGCCCTTATACGTACCAATCGTATGCTGGTATTATGGTGACTCAAGAAACAGGTTTTGGACAAGAGAGGTCTGGAGAAATACGACCAACGATAATGATGAGTTTACACATACTAGAGAATACCTCGAATGTCGTGTAGGCATAGATGTCGAAAAATTACTAGACGAATCGCGAAGACGTGGTGTGAAAGTCCGAGATACACTGAGATGTGGCGAGCTGGGATTCTTCGCGGCGTACGTTTCGACCCAACAATTCGAAATTGAGCCAGCTAAACTTGTCAGCGTCTTAAAGGTATCCGATCATAAGGGAGAGTTTAGGTTCGACAGCGAATACGAATCAGTGGACGAGCTAGTTCCTATTGTTGCAGCCGATACGCTTGCTATACCGCCAAACACGCAATCGATCTTTCTCGGTCTGACTACGCGCAAGGGAATTTCAAAGAGGGTTGGGTTAGGATTTGTGCATTACTTGAATGAAGACCTTCGCAAGCCGCAATGGAAATATAAGTTCTTCAGGGTTAGGTAAGAATTGGATTGCTAGTTCTACATGCTAAAAGCCCCCGGGATTGCCCGGTAATAGATGTTGTCGCAGCGCTGCCTTACATTCAAGCTGTATTGAATGCTGGAAGAGAGCGCTGGAGGTGTGGCCAGGTACCTAATAGTCCCCTGAAACGGGCTTTTCTATGGCACTGCTTTGCGCCACGCAACACTTTCCCCAGCTTTCCAACCGGCCTTCTCTTAGGCCGAACTCATAGGTCTTTTAAAGACCGGCACACTGGCCTCATGGCTGTAAAATACTTGACATCGAATATCTCAAGCAGCTTGGGACATGCCGTGATCGTAAATCATGAAATACGTGCCGTATTCTCCCTTACCGCCGTACTCGGTGTCGTCCTGGATGACTCGTTCAACTTCTTTGAACCCAAGCCGTTCATAAACGCCCCGACCGGCTTTATATGACATCACGAAGATGGGAATACCGATTTCTTCTGCGTATTTAATCCCGCTTTGAACAAGCACAGAAGCAATTCCTTTCCCCTTGTTCTCGGGATGAACAGCCAAATAATCGAGCTCTAGATATCAGTCAGTGGCCGGGTCTGGTATTTCCATCACCTCGGGCCAATTCCAAATTTTTAAGCCACTTACTGATGTATGATCTCTCCGACAGAATGCGATCCATCACAACATCATTCTTGTCATCAATATGTCTCATCTCCTTGTTGCCATTCCACCAAGCCGACTCAGCTAGCTCCCCATACCGCTTTCTTTCGTCGTCGTCAACGTCAGGTGCTTGTGCTGAAGCCCATTCTGGTTTGCCATCTGCTGTGGTGCTGCGACCGGCGGGGAGGACCCAGCGGGCATATCCGACAAGAGCGCCCGTGGCGGGGTCCACTGCTTTTTGGTGACGTGTCACCTCGCGATCTCTTAAGAGTAGGCGTGGATAACGCTTCTCGCCCTGCTTGATAAGGAATTCTTTAGTGATCTCTTTTGGCCACAGCAAGATCCACGTCGGATCCTCCCAGAATGCGCTCATGTTGTTGCGCGCCATGGCCGCGGCATCGGCGATTGTACAACCTTCAATTTTCCAAGTCGACATAGCTACGCGATGATGGTATCCGGATTCAATTGAAATGCTCAAAATTGGGGTTGCAGCAATGATGTAGCGAGGTCAATTTCTTGTCGTGATACAATCGGAGAGTGGTGACGATTGATCATGGGTGAAGAGGGGAGATGCAATGCGACTTAATAACTCTATCTTCCATGCAGGAACGCATCAATTATCTAAATACCCAAAGAGAAGGGACAACAGTCTGGAGATTATCGGGATTAATAGATACCTAGTAGTTACAAATATGTTAGGCGACGTTGAGCGATCTACATAAGTAAGGTAGCATTATCCTTTCCCCATATGTAAGGGATTATGTCATGATTTCTCATGCGGAAGAGACAACATTTCAAAAGCCATCAGGTAAGGAAGTCACACTTGTTTTAGAAACTTGGTTCAGAAAATGCAGCACGGGTCAATTGCTAAACAGCTATCATATATCCTCCCGCAGGTGTCCTTAGAGACATTGGACCCTACTATATAGCCACCCCTTTATCTGCCTGTTTCATCCAGCTATTGTTCAAGGCCAGCAAACTCCGCTAACTAATAAGTCCGTGAGCATAGGCATGCGAAATTGTATAGCGCCTATTGTCTCAGACGCGATTTAAGGAGCAATGTCGCCATTCAACATAACTCATTCCGCATGAACCCTCAAGCTCAAGGAGCAAGTCTACTGGGATTGAGTGGCATCATAAGTATCATATTTCTGCTTCGAGCGCTTCTCCTCGTGGGAAGCATCATAAGTGTCGTACTTCTCCTTAGAGGGTTCGCGCTTGTTGGCCTGGGTGGCATCATACGTATCATACTTCTGTTTGGAGCGCTTCTCTGCCTGAGTCGCATCGTAGGTGTCGTATTTCTGCTTTGATCGCTTTTCCGCCTGGGTGGTGTCATACACGTCGTACTTCTCCTTGGAACGTTTCTCAGCGTGAGAGGCATCGTAAACGTCGTACTTTTCTTTAGACGGCTCCCGCTTTTCTACGGCTTGAGACGCGTCGTAAGTATCATACTTCTGCTTAGATCGCTTCTCCACGTGAGAAGCATCGTATACATCGTACTTTTCCTTGGAAGGTTCACGGCTGTCTGTTATGTTAATCTATTTTTCTTGTGCTGGATTACTCGGAGAGATCTGTTAACATACGCGATGATAGAGTTGCCCTGTACCGGAAGTGCCAATGTGGTAGAGGCAAGAGCCCCGAGAACGAGGATGGATGCTTTGAAGAAATGCATGTTGTTTGGATAAGTAATGTATCTGTAGAGATAGGCAGGAGTTTGATGGTGTATATTTGTTGAGTAGAAGGATGGCTCAAGTTGAAATCTGGAGGAAATTAGGTCCTCTTATGTCTTGACTTCAAGTTGAGAGACACCAGGCATAGAACTTCATTTCCAATGACAGGTACCTACTTGCTCCCTTAGCTACCCGCACACGAGGAACAACTGGATTCCTTGAGTCGGTATAATTCTCCCGAGATGCTATCTTTCGTTCTTCTCCCGAAGTTCGTCTTTGGATCCGTACATCACGTATTCCATCAAGACAAATTCGCAAGCTCTTACTCTCTCCACAACAGGTTAGGAAGACCCAGACCACAGACCAAATATGCAATGCAAGAACCGTATATATCGCAGTATGTAGCAGTTATTAGGGCGAGTCGGGCTACCATAATCATGTGTAAGCATGCAGTTGTTCATCACATGGTACGAAATCAGGATTTCGGTAGTTGCTAGTTGTTGATCAAGGCTATATTGATGAACTATGCAGCCGTTAGCAAAGAGCTCAACCAAAAGGAGGCATGTCAGCACGGCAACCCATGAGACTCACTTAATTACTGAGTACTATTACTATTAGGTACATAATGCAAGTCTCGCGTTGCTGGAAAGGATCTCCATACTAGGTAGCCGGAGTCCTAGACAACACGGCTGAATGTATGTTAGCGTCTAGTCCACTGGAAATCATTGCTTTCAACTAAGTATCACGCAATAATGGGAGGCATGATACATAATGTGTAGACTCGATTCCACGAATCTATTGGACCGAAGTGATAGAAATTGCCGGCGTGGTGAGGAGGCACAGCAACAGACATGTAAATCCGATATAAACTCTTCCTAAAGATCTACCTGCCTAGGTACCTAGGTAGGTGAATTGTGTAGTCTTATTGGTGCACAGAGGTAGAATCACTTAGAAATTCTAGTTGATAGTCAGAAGTTCCAGTAACTCGGTGTAGTTGAAGCTGAGGGGTTCTCATGTGGGCCTCCAGAGGCTATGTATCATCACGCACACCCACCCAAGTTGGGACCAGTCTTATAGTATAGCATGCTTAAAACAACTTCACTCAACCCTATTACTTAATTTATATGGCCCAAAAACTCTCAAATACCTCATCCATGGTAGACTTGGTTTTAGGATACATCATCAATAGATTTCCTAAATTTGTAAGTATCTAAAGAACTCAAGACAGAGAACAATGACACCTAGCTTAAATACCTATGTCGGCGTGAAGTATGCTTGGACTACTGTAAATCGACTATCCAGGTAGGCACTCGGATTCCCCTTCCTGCAGTCAGCCGCATTAGCCTCATAATTCTTGACTTAGAATTAAGCTCACAAACGCACCACCTAATGGTTTCATCAAGAACTGACCCACTACACTATCTCTAAAGGGTTGGTATAATACCGAACGAGCTACACCCATTGTTCATCCGATCCTCCCCTCCCGGCCCGCAATCCGGTATAGCTAACGCTGCATCCCCGCTGACCAACGAATTAAACAAGCTTTCAATGCCGGTACCTCCTAGCTCCCGCCCAAGGCGAAGACTCAGCGGAGGTTTCGTGACAAGCCAACTCGATATTATCCACAAACTTCAGACCTAAAATCTTACCGCGCATGCACCTTTATTGTTAACTCCATCATATACTCCGCATCGTAGGCAAGATAAGGGTGGGTTCAAAGGATTCTATCCTGGAGGAGACTGAGAACCATGCTGACTTAGGGATTGTTAATGATTTAGATATCAAAGTCGCAGTATACGATTTCTACATGGTCTGACCATGGGAATGATGGCACGAGAGGGACTACCCTCCACGTGTATTTGTGTAGACTATCAACTAGGTACCTATCACATTCTGCGGAATAATAATCCCTTGGTTCTACAGCAGTTTTAGATCACAGCACCTCGGGTCTGTGGAAGAAGCCAGAACTTAAGACTTTAGACCCATCCTCCTCTCTCGTCTTTTTCTCGATCATCTCGACTCATCCTTCTCTAACATCTGCTTAAGTCTGAAAATTCTTAGTTCTTGCCCTTGAAGATGGGTTTACGTTCGAAGGAAAAGGTATATGAGCCACTTGCCTCAGACGAGACAAGGCCCTCACAAAGCTCCGATAGCCTTGAAAGCCAGCAAGAAGATAGTGCTATGTTATCACGGCATTTCAAACAGCGACCGTCTCGTCTTGCTTCTTGGGCAAGAGCTGGAGGCAGAGCTCTTGCTGTCATCAACACCGTCCTCTTAATCAGTATAATTCTAATTCTCTCGCTTTCACATGAGAAGGCCGAGTGTTCTGAGGCAGAATGTGCTGCTAAAACTTCTTATTACTGTAAGTGTATGCCGGGCCATGATTAACCTTTGATACTAACAGTAGCAGCTCCGCTTCTTGAAAAGGGCGCTGGGGTTATCGAGTATGAGACTCGCAGGTTTCGAGGCGCTCTCGAGCACAAAAGCATTTACAAGGGCACACCAAACAAGGCTCTTGACGAAGCTTGGACTGTTCTTACACACAGTAAGCTCCCTTTACCTACCTCTTCAATACAATTCTGAATCAAAGCAAAATAACACGTCTAGTGAACAATTCCGGGGTAAGCGGCGACGTCATTGATAAGATCGGGAAGTCGCGGATAGCGGTCAAGTACCCAGAATCACAAGGAGGTAAATACGATGTGGGTATCGAAGTGTTCCACCACATGCACTGTTTAGTATGTTGAACTCGCGCCTTCAGTATTCGCTATATTCTAATCGAAGAATCAGAACATCATCCGCCAGTACACATACAAGGAGTATTACTACAAGCCAGAGAACAGGCCAAAGAGCTTTACAGACTCCGAGCCTATTATCCGCGCTCATATAGACCACTGTATCGAGATGTTGCGAGAAACTCTTCTTTGTCAAGGTGATGTAGGTATCATTACTTACAACTGGGTTAAGCCCTGGGGCATATATCCCGACTTTAGCACCGAGCACAAATGCCGTAAGCTTGACAAGATCATGGAGTGGGCTGATAAGAATGCTCTACCTGCGGATGACCCTGAGCCCGACGAGAACACCGTCTATCTCTCAGGACCGCCGCAGTGATAAATTAGCTAGAGATAATCGGCGAAGAAATGAATAACTAAGGGGGCATCAACCCTGGTAACAATATGCAATACTTGAGATACTTGAAGATAAGCCATGGATTATTAAGATAGTAGTAGCGATAGTCAATGACTACTTAGGTCCTAGATAGTTACTCTAAATGGAATCACACATAAATTCAATGACCATACCCGATCAAAATCCCCAAAAAGTCCTAAGCACAATGTTTCTGTGGAAAATAAACCATTCATGTCAAAATCGAACGGATTACACAGTCCCATACACTACGTAGTCCGTCCTACGTATGTAGACCTGTAGGCCGATCAACTATATCGTGTATAGAGTGAATTTCTTAAGATCGCCAGGGCTAGTAATACCTCGAAAACGAGGCCAATAGGAATGATGTGACACGGAAGTCTAAGGTGATAGATCTGACTGTCAATCGAACTCCGACTGGCTATTACCAGTGTGCTGAAGAACTCGTATAGGAATAAGATCACCGATACTATGTAGTCGATCGTATGACGCCGGTAGGTTGGTTGAATACACTAAAGAGAAGGTAAGCATGTATCGTATAAGCAGAGCTACGAGTTACAGGTGGGTATAAGCCCGTGCGCCTGTATGGATCTCGGTCTGGACTAAGGAGTTGCTGAATTAGGGATTTGACAACACTAGAACTGAGGTTTAAACTGAATCTATATTGGATCGACTACAAGACGTCATAAAACGCAATAGCGGAGAGACCAATGAACGGGAATTTAAATCGTGTGATAGAATCTAGTATAGTTCTTCCATATTAGTGCTGACGATGTAGCGGGTCCTGGGTAAGAGTGTCAGTGCTGTGCCTCTCAATTGCCTGCATGGCCTACACTTGGGTGGGTACGCACGTGTCTAGATACCGAAGTAAGCTTATTCTCGGTACATGACAAGACAAACAAGCTTCGGTTGCATGGCTTGTAGATGCCGTTTTATGGGTCTTTCAAGTGTTGAAGAGCCGGCACAGGTGGTGTAGACTTGCCTGGTAGGTGGTCAGACAGTTGCCTATAGAACAATCCGCTTCGTTAGAACAAGCCAGACCTACATACCTACCTAGGTAGCCGACATTATATCGCACCATATCTTACTTCTATAGATGCGTGTAGTAGGCAATTGAAGTAGCTACGTCGTATCGGAGCAATAGTTCCCTGGTCATAGGTCGGCGAAATTTCGAACCTAGTCACACGAGGCATCATGGAGGATTCGCCTCTCGCTCTCCGTGGATGCCGAGAAGAAGACCTAGAGATCGAGATCATTCCCAGTTCTAATGCTCTGGTGCTCGATGAGGTAGACGTAGCTGAGTACACAAGCATTTCCTCATCTCTTCGTGTCAATCCTCTTACTCAAGCCATTCTATCGTCTCTCAGATGGCGAGCTCTAGCAAGAAGCCAACACCAATATCCGAGAGAATCCGAGATATGTCGGAAACTCGCCACAAGGAACAATATGAAAGTCTCCTGAATGAGTCTGATAACCAGCAACTAGATCATGAAAACCTCCAACCACGATCTAGTCGGCATCTAGCCTGGCGCTCTCCTTTCTTCTACATACCTACCATATTATGCTTCTTTCTCGGGTTGGCCCTTGTTGCGGTCTGCTCATCCAACTCGGCTCGGTTAGACTCTGTCATCAGCCAGATGGAGCAGAAGATAGCGAGTTTCGAAGCTGTCTCAACGTCGGATTCTCGACCACTTAAGATACCGCTACCAGACGGAGTTCCTCCAGCTCATCCGAAAACATCGAAGCCGACGGGAGAAGAATTCGGCTCCTGCGGTAACTCGCCTGGGGAAGCCCAAGCTCTCGGTTGTATCTTCGACCCAATGTCGTGGGCATGGCAGCGCCCTGAGTGCTATAATGCCGAGTTGATAAACCACTTCCTCAACATCACGGATTGGCACTTCTACCCCAACAATGCGACTCGGCCTGAAGAAGAGTTGCCAAGGGAAGTCTGGGCAACTGGTGGATATAACGGAGCTTGGGGTCCATGGTCGTGGCATATGTACCACTGCTCTTATAGCTGGCGCAAGTTCGATATGGGCTTTCACCATGGGAAGCCCTTAGATGACGATATTCTCGATCCCTTGCATACTCATCACTGCAGCGTCCAGATCATCTTGCGGGATACGGACCCGACTCTTCACGCGCCATGTCTAGAGGATCCCCACAGTTGTGAGATCACACAAATGTGGTTTAAGTTCAACAAGTGCGGTTATTATTGAAGAATATTGGACTTCTAAGTCTAAGATATCGGGAATTATTATGTCGTTGTTGTTTAACATTATCTCCATGTTAAACCCCTGAAAAGGGGCTGATTATGTAATTATACAGTTACATAAGCACTCTTATGGAATTGATTTATGTAAGCACTTATGTAAACAAAGATTATGTAAATAATGATTATGTAAATAGGCGTTACGTAAAGGCCACTTACATAAGCAGAATTTCTCAAACGATGCCATGGTGGAACTAGATTTAAAGTGGTAGGTGGCTTTAACCTCAGCGGGATTTAGCGGAGCTGAGAGGTTGAAGTGGTGTGTTCGCGACGCAGGATCCTCACAATTTCTCGTTCACCGTCTTCCAAATATACGAGGAGGTGAGAGGTCATCGCCGACGTTTCATTGGCTTCCGTAGGAATATTTCCGCTCCGGATGGTACCATACATCTTCGGCGTCGTCGGAATCGATAACCACCATCTTCTCTAGCTGTTTGACCACCACAAGCCCCTCTCACGCCATCTCATAATTATCAGCCACTTAAACGTTAATTAGCAAACGTTAAAAAGTCAATCGCAATGGCGCTCAACGAACCACACAAGTCCCGCATAATCGGGCACATGAACGCCGACCACGGCGACGAAATCTCAGAGTACCTGCGCGCCTTCAACGGCCTCTCCGCGTCATCCGCGCGCGGGGCCCAGATCACAGACATGACGCTCACAACCATGACCATCACAAGCGCGTCGGGCACGCACACCGTCGCCATAACGCCTCCCCTCAAGACGGCCGCGGACGCGCGCGTGGTTCTCGTCGACATGTCGATGCAAGCGAAATCCAAGCTGGGATTAAGCTTGATCAAGGTGCGCGAGTGGCGCCCGCCCTCAGGCCTCGGGCTGCTAACGTTCGCCGGCGTGGCGCTGTACTTCGTGTGCGCGGCCACGTACCCGTTAGTGCAGCCCCCGACTGCGGCATGGGGCCTCCTGGATCAGTTTTGGCCCGGTGGCGCGGCGGCGTATAAGTGGCTTGTGCGCGCGATCTTTATCCCTGTTATGCTGATTCACGTCGGGGAGGCGTGGTGGATGGCCAGGTCGAGGTTGAGGAGGCATGGGGTTGAGGTGGGAAGTAAGGTGTGGTTTCTCTGGACGCTGGGGACGTTTGTGGAGGGGTTGCCGGCGATGAAGAGGTTTGATCGCGTTGTTGAGGAGGAGGGCAAGAAGAGCCATTGAGTTTGAGGATTGAAGATCGGGTCGTTCTTGACAGTTGAGCGACGCGTTTTTGATTCGAGGGGAGGTGTTTCTAGGAAAGGTATGATTTGCAATTGGTTTTTTGTGTCGCGATATCTTACAGACAGCGAAATGCGCCTTACAATTTGGACCCGGCACGAGCTACAGCTTATGTATTTCACGAAAGTCACGATGAGCATCAAGATAGTGAATAGTTGGGTGAACCTCTCAATTAATTTCCGTTGTTATCCTAGTAGATATCATCATCCCTGTCCTGTGTATTCCAATTTCCCTGCATCGTTGCATTTCAGTCGTTGTTTCCTTTCAAGAGATGGTATTTCTCAAGAAGTCGCTATGATCGGGTGGGACCCCTCTCCTCCCAACTCCCCGACCCGATCGTTTGAACTCAATTCCAAACATTCCCAAATTTCCTTGCGCTTTGAGGTTCACCCGATTCCCGTTTTCCTTCCGCCCAAGTGATATCCGTTTCCAACTCCTTTGAACCAAATTCAACGCTTTTCCCTGACCCGGGTATATGATGCTGGAAACAAATCCCGAACTCCTGTTATATGCGATGTGAAGCTCATCCTTTCCAAGGCGAGTTTGGATGCTGATAGTATGAAGAAGACAAGGAAGCCGCATCATGTAAGACTTTCCTTGCCGTTGTTTAAACGATTTCCTTCGAATAGTGCGGCAGCGCCTCCAATGTAATAGGGGAAGGTTTTGGTGTGCCGCCGTATATGCTGTTCATTTTCTCCGTGAAGATAGTAGGGTCTATACCCATGCAAGCATGCAGAGCCAGGTTGTCGAATCTGCCAAACCGCGCATCGCTCAAGATCTTGTCGACGGCGTCGTATGAGATTTGAGAATTAACAGCGAATTGGCACGCTGCGTATAGCTCGCTGATAACCCGTGTTCCGTACTTTTCAGCCTCCTTGATCGCTGCTCTTCTTTTCTCCAGTCTGTCGAATTGGTAGCGGTGCTTGTGAAGCTCCCGTACGTTCTCAACTGAGAACACCTCCTTAGCTGTTTTGTTGGTAGATTTGAGGATTTTTGCTGGAGTCAACTCCTTATCGAAGCAGAAACGAGCGTCTATGTGGGCTTTCTCGTCGGTTTCAGCCCCTCTATAGCTAACAAGATATAAGACAGCGACGAACTCCTGTATCAGAGCGTGGTATTTGTTGACGATTGTGCGGAGCTCGTCGCTGGTGGTCCTGTTGGTCCGGTTGTCAACACCAGTGACGACACAGTCGAGGCCCTTCTTCTCGCAGTGCAGGCATTTTTCCATGCCCGGTGTGTGCACACATTTGACCTTGGAGCGCCGGCAGTTCTCACACGAGTCTCTGCCGACGGCGCGACGCTTCTTTGTTTTCTGTTGGGTTTCGCCGCATTCGTGGCCCTCATCCATTGATTCGGGCGTTGGGTACGCTTCCCGAGCGCTGCGACTGCGCTTTCTCCCCGTTCCTGACGATGGCGCCACTTCCGTCTGGGACTGATTGCTTTGTTGGCTGGAAGGAGTTTGAACACCTTGTGGCGGCAAGGTCAATCGTGGAATAGGCAACTGTAGAACCGGTAGATGTGCAAAGATTGGTCGTCGTGAGATAGTTGATTGTGGGAGGGTGCTCTGGGCCCCGCCCGGTTGTTGTAACTGCGCTTTTCCCTGTGGTAAGGGCGCTGGCTCTGATGAGACGACCTCCGCTGGCTCATTTTGAGGCATGGGCGGGTTGAAAAGGTTTTCGGGCTCACCACCGGCAAAGGGAGGGAGCTGGCTAAAATCAAAATCCAAGGGACTGCCCGTTTGTACAGTGGATTCAGTTTGGCTTTCTTGTGATTCAAGGTTATTCCCAAGGTCTGTATCTTGATTTGCTCCGGGTACTGCTAGTTGTTCGAGCTGATTTTGGAAGTTGTTTTGAGAAAAGTCAAAGGTTTGATTCTCCTGACTGTCCATGTTGCCGAAAGACGGATTCTGAAGTCCGTCAGGGGGTTGATAAGATGGCAAATTTCCATTGAATAGCCCATTCTGAGCCATCTGTTGGTTGGTATCAACCATAGCAGACATGTCGGTATAGGCTGTATTGGCCCCATCTGCCTGTGAAGTTGGCATGTCTGTTGTATGGCCAAGATTTTGTGCTCCTAGTATGGTGTTTCTTGGGAAGTCATCACTGACATCAGCCCAGCCTTGGATGTCTGCGAGAGACACAAACTGTTGCTGTGGTTCAGGGGTGCTGAAGTCGAAAAGCCAAGAATTTGGAACGAATGTGTCTGGCTCATAGTTGCCATTCTCCTTTGAGGTGGTCCCTGAGTGATAAGGAGCCGTGTTGTAAGAGAACATCTTGTTCAGAATGTGCCCTTTTTCGTGTGAGATTTGATATGTTTGTTTTGGATGGCTATGTTTAAACTGAAGAGTTTTAAATGGCCTGTTTTTGGAACGATCTGATGTCCGGCTGAAGCAAGGTAACACCCCTTCTTGGTGGTATTGCAAGGACAGTGCCTTTTTGAGTGGATTGTTATTATTTTTTTGGTATTTTATGGTATAATGAGAGTCGTAGATCTATTCAATGTTTTGAATAGAGAGGATTGATGAGTATGGGTGCTAGTGCTTCAATTATATTGGAACAGGTAAGTTGCTTCTTAGTTGATGCTTTGGGCTCTCCTGGTCGACCTCTGTAAACTCTGGGAACTGGGAAGAAGAGAAATAGAAAAAAACAGAGAGACCCGGCGGTATTTATATAACAGGGTAGAAAAATAAGCTTCCAGGTTTGAATTGGTTGCTCTGAAGATAACTCTGGCGTCTATAGTGTAAGTAAACATAGAGTCTGGTGGCCACCCGGTTGCAGAGCAACGCTCCCTATGATGTCGGGTGTAGGTTTTAAAATCAATTGAAGGCTATCAAGGTAGTTACCTAGTAAGCTTCTGTTCAGATAATATATTCTAGCCGATATCTGATGAGATTTTACCCGCTAGGAGGAAGCTTGGAAAGCTTCGGGTGCGGCGTGGTGTTAGTTGCCATGGCCTATAGTTTCTTTGAAAGCTACACCGACGACTACATCCTCATGACACGAAGGAAAAGTTTCTGTTCTCAAGCGTGGTACTAGGTGACATATATACGAAAGTGAAAATATGGGATTTGTGGTCTGCTTATGTTGAGATATGTCTATGCAGTGATTGAGCAGCTACCTAATTACCTATGCTATAGTCAATTCATCTCAGGTCCTCATTAGTTTCCTCTAAAGGAAAATCCAGTAAAGCGGTGAGATCGCGCAACCCCCTACGCCCACTACAAGTTCCATTGGCCTGGCATAATACCTTCCCAAGACACATCAATGCCACAGGGCGTGTTGCTTGTAAAGTTTTGAAGTAGTAGGTAAGGAAACACCGATCCAATATAAGGAGAGATATCAAGATCCATTGAGCCACTGTGCCGGGTTAGTTTAGCAATAAATTATAATAGAATGGACTTAATATATCAAATAGGCCTTTTGATATACCAATTGGCCTAAATCTTCCTCAATTGACGTCTAAATGCTTTATATCTGCTGCTACTAACCGGATTCGTCTTGTCGAGAGTATAAGATGTGGTCAAATTTGTGTAAAGGGCGTTTACACTAGAACCATTGATGAAAAGTCAATTCCTCCCGTTCAACGATACAAGCTTCACCCGGAGATAACGTTTGGGCTGCTTAGCCCAGAAGCATAAATCCACACAACACCCCCAACCCCCCAATTCCAACATTGTAGCAAGATGCTAGGTTGTCCGGGTCAAAACCTAGTAATTCAATTCAAGCTCACTGCTAAGTATGCAGCTACTAGACGAATACATACACTGAAGATAGACGGTAATGAAGTACTTTGTGTTTAAACTAACTATAATTGAACTTCAAGTTGTCATACTGAGGCTGAAACTCTTTTTCTGGTTGGATATACAATGGGTCATCTCTGATTTCTTCGTCGCACACCCGGTGTCCCACCAAATTCGTAGTATCAATAGGCGGCGCTGGCAAGCTTTGAATAGACTTCGGGTCCACATTCAGACTCCATACTCTCACGCCCCATGAGCGACGTGCTATAGGATAGGTGGTCGACTCGATTATCTTATGGCTGGCAGGTGCAAGCGCCGTTTAATTCTTGGACACAGTGTAAACCAGGATCGCATAGTGCAGCTGGGATCCAGAACCCGCCATTGCAGACCTGAACTTGAGCCGTGTAGCCATCTGGACTTCGAGGCGTTTAGATATTAGTTGCATTCTTCTTGTATCGCAATTGAGGAGAAGTGGTTGGGAATATCTGGGTCTAGACATACTTGAAGCATTGATAACTACCCGAGGGACAACTGGTTTGCCTGTGGGTAACAGCGGCGAAGACCGGCATGGCGGCTAGAGCTAGAAACGTAATAGGCGTGTTGAACTTCATCGTGTGTATGTTTTTTCAAGTTCCTGGATCTGGAGTTATGAAGGTCTAGCAGTATGTATTTTGTGTAGTAAAATAGAGAGTATTCTGATGCTGAAGAGGAGTGATTTATTTTGGATCGTAAGATACAGAGTAAGCCAATGTTGAATAGAAGTGGAATTGATACAGAATGAAGGTTGACAGAAGATGATTCAACCTCAAAAGATTGAATTATGGATGTCGGTAGATGGTACCTGCGTGTTTAAAGCTTCGACAGTGATGTCACCAAGACGTCCCTCAACTGTAACTGTTATCGCGTAGCGCTTGCATCACCCATTACCTTCAGCTACCGTCAAGGATCATGGCGCTTGCCTGGATAGATATGAATTGAGGATAGGCACCTACAATTCGAGCCCAAACTGAGACTCGTAGTCAATTTTAAGTATACGGTATATCTTTACTTGTCTGCTTGTATCTGCTCTTTGCCTAGACGTTTCTATAGACATCGTGAACTAGTACCTACTAGGTAGGTATCCTCCAGTCTATTTTAGAGTTTGAGAACTGGGATCGGTGATGGAAACCCTTTCCCCTATTGTTACAAGTAGGTATTCTGAAAACTTACAAATCAATCATCAACTACTATTTCCACTTCGACGTGACATAAATCATTTAACTGTACATACCGAGACCTTCCTCTTCCTATTGGGAAAAAAGTGGCGTTCAGGATAGGAAGTAACCTCCAAGTTCTAGACTCGGCAATGCAAGCGAGAACGGATCGGGTCGCTTCACGGTTTCTGCGAATCAGAAATTGGGACGTACCCCGATATGGCAAGTCTAGTACTTCCCCCTAACACTCTGATGTCATTCCCCCCTGATCCATGTACATTTATACACCCTCCGATCACTATAGCTGATGTAACGCATGCATTGGATGAAGCCGCGTTTTCAAGCTTTGAATCATAGTGTTTTTGGAAAAGTTGCGATATTCTTAACATTACACGGCCTTTCATTACCCGCCACCATACCTGACACCACATGAAACCTTCATGGTGGTGATAAATCATAAGACATCATTCTCGTAAGTATTCTACTAGGTAGTCGGGATCCTCGCCTATTTTGCGGATCCGATTAGGTAGAGCTCCTCGTCTCTTTCATAGGCCCATCAGGACTTGGTTAAAGTAACGAATAATATAAGCCGGTGAAAAGTCCTCGATGCAAATGTCTTCGATGAAAATGTTCATCTCCAATTATTTGATTCTTCACCGAGGCCAGATGGTTGGACTCTGTGGTTCGCACCATCCTCAAGGGTCCCATAGTCACGGCGGCTACCATTGGTCCCGTCCTGTTCTGCGGCTGTATCATCCTCTTCTTCGACAGTCTGGCTTTGGAGAAGTCCTTCATTGGGGTTTGCACCAACGCTCTGTGTGAGGCGCCTGTATCCAAGTCTAGCTCGAGCGCCTCCAGAGTTGCGTAGTCTGAATAGCGCGAGGTGGATCAGCTAGATTAAATGTCAGTACGAAGAGTCTAAGTCTGCTTGATCGCGAATTATGTCTACCTGGAGCACTCCGACAACTACAATGGCAGCAAATCCAAGCCCCGCAGTTTTCTGTTCTGCAGCACGCCATGGGTCGAGGCAAGATATTGTTCTGCTGGGATAGGTTGTAAGGCATTGGTGGGTTCGTGGAAAGTCACGGTCCCGAGTCGAACGAAGGCCACAGCAATTAAAAGAATCTTGGATTCGCTGTAGAGCTTGATCATCTTTGGCGCTGTACATGCGTTGCCAATTCCCTTCTAGGCTGCATTCGAGCAGTTTTCCTGGAACAAAACCTTGGGCAGAGAGAGTCGCGAGGACAACCGTCAGTATGCCTTGGATGAGTTGCAGTGCAATCGGCAGGAGTTGTTGTGTTGCGAGCGACCTGGTCCTGGACTGCAAGAATCGGTGGAGCAGCGGGGTAAAGAAAACGTTTGCAGCTGCGATAATAGGTAGGATGATGGTGAGCACGGTCGTGCCGGTGGATAGGGGAAGCGATAGTGTGCCTGAAGTAACTTGCACGTAGCTGAGATCTGTCAATATTTGGAGCCCAGGAGCCGGATATATAAACATGGAGGGGTAACTCACATTGCAACTGCTATTGCAGCTAAGAGTAGCTGGTTGATTCGGTATTAATCTCAGACGCCACTTTCGTTTGACGATGATCGGAATAGTAGTCCACTTACCAGAGGATAAGCGAGTGCAAGATTCACCATGATGGGCAATTTTGCTGATGTCAAATATCCTCCAACCTGCCGAAATTAAGATGGCACTCAAATATAGCTGATATCTTCATAAAAACGATGTGTATGAAATACGAACAGGCGGTGTCCTAGCGTAGTGTTGAACATTGAAGGGAAAGAACAAGGTGGTGAAACATAAAAAAATGTTTATTTCGTTCGCAAAAATGTTTCTGCCTGCTACCTGCATGATACCTTTGTGCCTTCCAGAGAGCCTTGCCCAACCTCGTCCCTGCTTCATAAGGTGACGTGGATGCAAGTTCCCGCACCTACCCCTCCTCTTCGCAGGTGCGATGTTACCCGAGTACATGTTTTTTTCTGACCTATCACATTCCTTGAGTCAACTGTTTCGCTAACTCTGGAAGAAAGCAGCGTTTGACGAGCAGGCAGACAGGCAACGAGTATTTCAATCACCGTCCAGCGGAAAGTTAAAAGGGATCAACAACCTGTCTATGTCTCAGAATCGTGTGTCCGGAGTTCGGCTTCCTACTGGAAATTTTACGCCTCCTACGTATGGGTGCATATATGCAAACCTCCATAAAAAGATTTGCGTCTCCCAGTCGAAATATAAGTGAATTTGAGATCGTCTGGTCATCGAGATAGCCACGATCAGCCCGCTACTTATAATCGAACCTAACAACACTCATCGATCAGTCAATATTTCAAGTAAGAATGAAGTGAGAGTTTCATTACCCCCAAGATCTCCTTAGATGTATGACCCTAGATTTGAGCTCTCTCTAAACTCAACAATCTTCCGACCGCAATCTTCCGTCTGTGCAACCACAGCATAAGCTGCATCCGTGGTATTCACAAATCGGCCCCCAGCGCCGCCCACAAACCCTCCCTCCCAACCAGTCAAGGTCACGAAGCCACCAATATCGCCGGCGTTCGGTACACCAATTACTGTCAAGAAGCCGTGATCGAACGTGCCCTGATATGTCTTCGTCAACGACGTGTAGACAGCGCTGTATAGTTGTTTAAAAGTGTCGAATGTGTGTGCTGTCGCGTTGAAGGACGCCTTCAGGTCTGTGCTGAACGCAGCGTCGTAAGCGGATTCCCATCCATCTTGGTAGGGGAAAAAGTCGTTCACGGCGTCCGTTACGAATTGAGCTACCTCGTCGCCAGCTTGAATCCCATCAGCGACTCTAGCTGGGCAGGTGGCGCTCGTGGCGCCCAGTAGACCAAGATTTAGAGCTATACAGGTTAGTATTCTACCTATCATTTAGGCTGTATTTATAGGGAACTTACCTGTAACGCGACCGAAGTGCATCTTGATTCTTGGTCGTATATCCCTCCCAAACCCATGAATTCTACAACTCTTCCACCAAGATATACCACATTTCCTCCATTCTCATCATTCTTATATATAAATCCCTTTTGGAATATATTCAAGGTCGTCGTTAGATGTTTGTAAGCGAATCCGGCACTAAGGATGAGAACTCCCTGAGCTAAGCAAGGGCATCATTCCCACGTGGCTCAAACTGGCATCGTCCCCGTTATATACCTTGAAAACTTATAAGCCCTTTTGACTTAGAGGGAAAGAATGATTCTAGAATTACCTAGTTTTTCCAACTTCGATGCTTTCAATAGGGACAGGTCCAATCGCGACGCGCCGCTCGGCTCCGCCGAAGGATCGTACAAAGGGGCCACGCATACTTAGCCAGTCCGTCGGGCAACAACAAATACTCTATGCATTTCAAGCTACTTTACAAGGCTCATCTAAAATATAAAGATTGCCCCTATTTCTATGTTAGTTCCGTGGAAAAAGAAACATCTAAGGTCACAATGGCTGTTGGTGGAAGAGTTGTGTTCTTGAAACATCCATCTCCTGAAAATTGTCAATCTACTCGTTTTTTCAACGCTACAACGGAAAACCTCAAAAATCGAACACGAACAGCGACCGAACCTAGGCCCAGTTTTGAAAACTGATGAACTTCCTAGGCATCTCTAAATCTTTAGAACTCCGAGTATCCTTAGAATTTTAAAATCGGTAGCTGGGAAGAGCTGCTGGCTAATAAAAGCTTGAAAAGCCCGCTGATTTCAAAAACCCTTGATTTAGGCCTAGGTAACTAGAGTCCGGCATGATTTTTCGTCTTTCCGCTCTCACGCGAAGCTCCTATATTTGTACGATTACAGTGAGGTACAAGTGAGACGTCAAGATCCCGAAGAATCCACTGAAATAAAGATCTATTATACGTATTACTAATTACGATAGTGTAGATCATCGTGTAAACGGCAAAGCAAGTCGAATCGGGGGTGGATGTTGGATAGTCAATGCTAAGCCTCTCCGGTCAACTACCAACACCTACATGGGCTTCGATGACATAGCCTCACAAAACCATCCTAACTCCAGCCTATCATGGCGTCTTTTCGAGATCTCTACGGCATCTGTCAAGTTCACATGTGCCCTCCACGAGATTTTAATTCTGATGCCTAGCACTTAAATGCAAGGGCCCGCATGCCGCCAAGCGCGCATCCCTGAAGCGAATCGCGGGTCCCCCCTAAAGAAATCATCAACCTCGAATTTCCGGAGCGCGGTACATGTCAATCAATCTCGTCTTGGCGATTGCTTAACCTTCCTATCCGAGGCTCTTGTCGTCTGCGCCGAGAGTTATTCGCGCCGTTTAGGGCCGAACAACCAGTGTCGTATAGAATTTCAGCGATAGCAGTGGTGAGGAGCAAATCGTACTAAGTATCATAAAGGAAAGAAAAATTGCTTGGCTATCGGGATCGTGGGCGGAAGATCGCTTTGTTTGTGGAAGCTCAGATTCCCCCTTTTGGTCTTTTGATAGGTAGGCCGCCGATCCCGAAACCACGCGACTTGGCCTAGATTTCTCTGGGGAACCTATTCACGAGGAAGGCAAGACGCCATGCAATTCACGTAGCTTTTTGTGATACGACTCTGCCAACTTAAAATTAGATACCATATGTCAACCACCCAATCGTTTACGCCCGGCTCATGATACAGCTCTAAGATAGACTAGATGTCCCGCTCCTATCGGATCAATGTGAAAGCAACGCTCACTTCGATCGTATATAGCAGAAATGGAGAAGAATGCGGGGCTATAACATGGGTCGATTTGCTTTTCTCTGATTGATTTCCTGCCTGAGAAAGTTGTGCCTCACGCGCCTCGTGATCATCGTCGATATTGCATGGTTAGGCCTGGCTAAGGAGAGGCGTTACCTTCCAACATAAGAAGCTTGCCGGAATCTCATATGCGCGTATACTACCGTGAGTGCCTACATAAAGGGTTACAGGTTCTTGGAATAATTCCTAGATCAAGCTTCAGATCTCCTCTAGCTTAATCATACATTTGGTATCCACGATCTCTTAGGTTTTCATAATGGTTCGCTCAATCCTTATTGCAGCTCTGGCTGCCACGGCCACAGCTCTCTCAACTACTCGACATGCAGCTAGGAACGGAGAGCTCTTCACACTCGACTTTGGACTCGGCGAGACTCGTGTTGTGACTGAGGAAGAGAAATGGGCTCTTAAGAAAGTCAGTAACTATGACATATCTCATCCTGCTTCTATATACTAATTTTCCTTTAGGCGGGAAAAACCTTCATCGACATAACCAACCACCCCAACCTCGCCTCCTCAGCATCCCCCAAGAGGGCCGTCGCAGCCGTCCAGTACCCCACCGGCATGGCGCACGAAGACACGGTCAAGGATCTCATCAGCAAGTTCGACAAGACATACGTCCAAGAGCAACTAACGACCTTTTCCAACTTCTTCACCCGCTTCTTCCTCTCGAACGAAGGCAAGCAGGCCTCGGAGTGGCTTCTTACCCAAGTCCAAGGCGTCATCGAGGCGAGCGGTGCCAAGGGAGCCTCGGCAAAAGCGTTTCCTCATAATTGGGTGCAGAGCAGCATTATTGCGACGATCCCTGGGAAGTCTACTGACAAGATCGTGGTTGGGGCTCACTTGGATTCAATTAATCAGAGCAACCGCACTGGAAGGTCTCCTGGAGCCGGTAGGTGGTTCTTTATATAACCTAGATGCCTATAATTCGTAGTATTTGCGGAATTGGCTGACCAATTTGCATCAGATGATAATGGATCAGGCTGCATGACGACCCTAGAGGCTATGAGGGTTCTTCTCAGCGACCCCAAGATTGCGGCTGGCGAGGGAATCAACACGCTGGAATTCCACTGGTATTCCGGCGAAGAGGGTGGCTTGCTCGGCAGCGCTGACATCTTCGATGCGTACTCTGAAAACAAGACCGTCGTCAAGGCGATGCTGCAACAGGATATGACTGGCTTTGGATCAAACCCTAGTAAGTGATAAGCTTGGGGCTAGTATTTGAAAAATATGATTACTAATCCGAATTGTCACATAGTGGGCGTCATCACAGACCGTGTTGACTCAGGCCTTACCGCATACATGCGAAAGGTCATCGACGCTGTGAGTTAACAAATTTCCTCGGAATCGCATCTCGACTAATTCTCTTCTCATTAGTACACCGAAATCGGTTACGTAGACTCTGAATGTGGCTACGGCTGCTCAGATCACGCATCTGCCATGGCTGCGGGTTATCCGGCTTCCTTCGTGATCGAGTCGGCGATGAACATCACGAATCAAGATATTCATACCGATCGTGACTCACTCGATAAAATCAACTTTGACCACGTTCTTGAGCATTCTAAGATGGTCATCGGGTACGCCTACGAGCTGACGTTTGCGGACTTCTGAGAGGTGGGACCGTCCGTCAGTTCCCTGCCTCGAATAGGTACGTAGAGTATAGTTAGGGGCAGTAGGAGGTTAATAATTGGTATCTGCTACTAGGCTGGTTAGGTGTTCGTGGTTGTATATTCCTGTAATGTTCTTTCTGCCGTTATGTCTAGAAAGAGCTGTTAGTATATACTCCGAAAACTTGAAGCTAGAGTTCAAAAATTTCTGCCTTATGAGAACCTCAACTAATTAACCAATGTAGGCCTTCAACTTTCACATTTTAGCACATTCAAACATTCACGATCCCAATATCACTGAATAATAGTCGTAACAAAAGTTCCCATTGAGTGTACATAAGGCTGAAGGCCATCCACCAGATGGGTATCATTCCGCATGCAAAGGAAAACCGGTCGTGACAATCGTAGATGCCAATTGCGAAATACCCCAGCAAAGCGAAAATATGTGCAACAGGTTGAGTAAGTTACCTAGTAGGTAACATCAGGGAATTAAGGAAGTGTGGTAGCAACAAGGTTGAGAGTTTCCGGGAACGTCCCTCATATTAAAGGGGCCATACGTTCTGCCGGCCATGATATCCCAACTAAAGACATCCATTTTCACCCAAAGACGCCTGAACAGATGTGATTGAGGCAAAAAATGGATATCTTGCTTGACAAAGGTGACGATGTGACGGATGAAATAATCCCCCAACTCCACGGACTGCATTGTATGTTAGGCCTAGACTCAGTAACGCGTGTAGATTGTACGGGAACGTACCAATTAAGGACTATGTAGGTGACCCAGAAGCTGTGAATTCAAGACCTCTTCTCATGCTCGATAGGCAGTGAAACGCAGTATGGTCGGAGTCCTCAATCTAATTAATAGTTAGGTCGATGCACAGCCTCCTTGATCTGGCTCGCCATGCTAGTCATCGCAGAGAGACGTGCGACAATCGGATCGTTGGATGTACGATTGGCAATTTGGACGTAGAGCTTCTCAAAACGGTCGAGGTACGAGGTCATCAAGTTCGGAACAACATCGCGAACCTGAGTATCCTGGAGGGAATCTGGGTTAGACGCGTCATTGATTGGGTGAGATGTGAGACTAACGATGTGTGATAGTTGGGCAATCAGGATGTGAAGCACCGTCTCTAACCAATTCAGCTTTTCTCTAACAAGATGAGGGTCAAGAGTGTCGATGACGACAGATCCCACCGAGAGCGAAACTAAAGTGGGTACGTCCTGCAGGAACTGAGGGTCCAACTTGTATAGGTACTCGTCGAAGACCTCAGCCTGGCGACCTTGCTGGATCCATCGAACCAAGCCGGTCTCATACTCGCCTCGTTCAATGTATGATGCGACACTAGCGATCATATGCTGAAGCTGCGGGTCCCTAATAACCGCCTGATCTCTGGCATTCGAGCTGTTGGACTGGAATGGAACAAGTTGGTGAGCGCCCGAACTACCCGTTGGACTCCCATACAAGAAGGATTGTGATTGTAGAGACGACGGATGATGAGATTGGGTTGGCTGAGAATGCGCCGAGTGCGTAGATTGCGCGGTAGAACCACGATCACGGGCAGTCTGATGCTGCAACTTAAGCAGCCCGTCCTGGAATTGGGCCTGAGTAGTGGCCATAGCGGTAACTGTATCGGAGAGGCTGGTCACCAGGGCCGTAAGCTGGTCAATCTTGGTGGTATCAGCGATACGTCGTTGCTCCATTTCCGCAATCAGACTGGCAGTACGGTCTTGCACATCTTGCACAACTGAGCGCGAAACGTTTACTGCCGTGTCGTTGATCAACGGTGTGATATTAGTCATCACTATTTGACGGACACTTTTCTCGATGTCGTGCGCCACATTGCTTGAAACTTTATCCGAGATAGCCTTGGAAATTTCGGGTTTCTGTAGAGCCTGGTTGACGGCGTTGGGAATAAGCTTTTGCATCTGATTTTGGATCGAATGCGAGACCCGACCGACCATCTTACCATCAATCTGCTCCGAGATGGTCTTCGTGATGAGGCCGCTCAAAGCCGGGACGACGCTGCTCTCAAATTGATCACTAATCGTTTTGGTGAGCACGGCCTGGACGTTCATATTGAGGACATTGGACACCTTCTCGAGCAGTATTTGCTGGTTCTTGACAAACGTCTCGTCGCGAGTACGAAATTCCACATCGACGTTATCTCGGTGATCCTTGAACTCACTAGTGATAACACCAGTTAACTTATCGCCAAGAGAGGAGACGATCTGTTTGACAGTAGACTGGATCGACTCATGCGACATTATCGGCTGTGAGGACTTCGTCTCTTTAGTAGCATTGGGTGGCGACTGTGAAGTACCATTCGATTGCGCGTTTTCGGCGCCATGCTTCTCCGCAGCTGCGGCGGCTGCAGCAGCAGCCTTCTCGCGCTTCTTCCTTGCTTTCTTCTCTGTCTTGTCTAACTGGCTGATCGGCGCACTAGGGGCGACAGCCTCCTTACGGTCTTGTTGGACCACAGGTGCATTCTCATCACCTTTTTGTGGGACCAAAGTATTAGACGACATCGAAGACGGTGCTGGCGGAGGCGTCTCCTTAACGGATCGAATTCGGAGTGGGAGCGGTGTATGCTCATCCACGGACTGCGGTTCGGTGACTAAGGGACTTGGCAGTTCCTTTAGCTTCGCGATCTTAATCAGACCAACCTCAGAAGCATCGGCGCCATCGATAACCTTATTATCCTTTGACCAGCCAAGCTCGCTTTGCTTGATAACAACCCCGGTCACGCCCTTAGAATGCATCGCGTACAATTCAAACAGGCTGGGTTCCTCTACATCAGAAGCGGTAGCAGGGTTCACCAGTATGTCCAAGCTTCGGAGCATGCCTTTATTTGCGAATGAGTATTCGCGCACACCACTAATGACGGCGGTTGAGTCCGGCTCAGGAATCGACGAGTCCTTAGCTACCAATTTCTGGATGTAATCAACTTGGGAAAGACCCTTCATGGTGTATCTGGGGACTGATAGGTGCAAGAAGTAGATGGAGTTGCGCATTGGATGGCCAACTACGATCATACCCGAAGGTGGATGATACATCACGCTGCACACCGGATCTGACTCTTTTGTATGTGGTAGGTTGAATTCCTGAACTGGTTTGCCCAGACCAAGATCCCAGAGCTGAAGAGTGTGGTTCTGCTTCATGCCCACTATCATGTAGCGTAAGGCCCAACCCTTCTGATATGGCCGTTGCTTATCCAGCAATAACACAGAGGTTGGCCACGCTTTTTCACCTTCTGGCGTCGTGTTCAGCGTCATTAGAGGTTCTTTCACCTCAAGCGACGTATGAGCAGGGAGAGGAGACCAAGGATCCGAATTCTCATCGGCTGCTGTCAAATCTCGCACGTCCCAGAACTTAACACGACCGGACTTGTCGAGAGAGACAATAGTAGTATCATCTTGGCTGAAGGTGAAATCTTTGCCGGCTTTGCCTGTACTGATTCTGAGAGAACATTCCTTATACAGTCTCTGAGTATCAACGACGCGGTCATGACTGGATTTGAAGATACCGTTCTGCATAATGTACGATGGCCAGATGATATTAATGGTCTTCCCACGGCCGACGGCGAAAAACTCTGGATGAGTGGAAGAGGTCCTAGCTCGAGTCTTCAAAACACCTCCGTTATCGCCACCTCCCTCATGTGAAATCACAAGGGGTGGGAGAATGAATCCGTACTGCTCTGGGTGAGCGTCTTCCAAGTGATCCTTCTCACCATTCTTGATCTGAACATAGTAGACAGTGCCACTGATGCCAGTGCCAATGATGCTCTCTTTGGGTGTGGTAAGGAGATCAGGTGACGTAGATGACATCGCGACGTTGAAAATGCGGTCCTTAGTGTCAGTGAACAGTTTGGCGTCCTTACCGTCATCCTGTCGAATTACACGAAGTCCGCCAGCCTTAGACATGCCATAAACCATGTATGACTCACTCGCAGTGACAAGATTACGGTCAATCTGATCGAACTCTTTCTTCAGTCGAGCAATATCAAGGATGACCTCGTCACGGAACTGAGGGCGAGGAATGTCGGTATCGAGCATCGTAATCGAGATCCATGGTTTCATGGGGAAGTTATACACCTTCACTGGATTCGGGACCTCCTCAATAACTACGATTTCATCGGCCTCGGCGCTCTCCCAGCTGTCCGCAACTGGGCCGTGTGCTGCATCATCAACAATATCGCGAATCGTTTGCGCAACTTCGGGTGAATATGTCTCTTCGAGAACATGGGCATTCTCCTCCTTTTCGAGCTCTGCGCGGATGTCTCGCGCCGCAGCCTCGGCCGAATCCTGGAATTCAGCGTCAGTCCTGGCCCTCATCATGTGTTCGAGTTCGGCGCTAATCTTAGCTTGTACCTCTTCGTTCTCGGCCCTTTGTAGTGCCTCTTGAGCTTCTTTGTCGGCCTGTTCGGCGAGAATGGTGATCGCGTCTGACACCGTCTCTTTCTCTTCTTTAGGAACAAATTCCGGAACGTTCCCCTGTGCAATTCCATGCTCCGTGATAGAATGAGGAGAGGCAGCATCATCAAGCTTTCGCCTGATATGCTCGGGGCTCAGGATTGGACTACGTTGGCTGCTCAGCCGCTTGTGGTCCTGGCCGAGCCCCGAAGAAGACGCAACACTAGGAGTCTTCTTTGAAACTCGAAAACTAGACGAAGCAGACAATTCGGCCGGAATCTGGCTAATGTAAGCAGATGCTCCGGGCGTCGACGATTTGGACGCATTGTCATGGGGAGAAGTAACTCCAAATTCCTCAAGAGAATTGATGTAGTCAAACTTGGAATGCTTCCGGCTTCCGTCGAATTGCGAATGTTGAGATGACGGCGAGTTGTACTCAAACTTGGCCGGAGGCGAACCGATACCATCATGTGATCCGAAGCGGAAAGGCATAGACGCTGTCTCGTGAGGGTCATTGCTAGGTATGGCCGGCTTCAGTGACACGTATTCTTTAATGTGGTGCTCCGACGCCGAGCCATTGGCAGACTGAGGGGTGTGAGACGACTCGTTGGCAGAGTTATGGTCGGTTTGAGCAGGCTTCGGTCGATGAAGTAAGTTGAGGAGATAGGCTTGAGTATCGGTAGGAGGCGGACCCGCGTTCCAAGTTGCCGGAGCGGGCGCTTGAGTGGGGAGCTGAGTCTCTGCTCGAGCAGCCTCATTCTGCAAGTTTCCCTTCATAAGGGTTGCTAGGAGACCTTGAGGATCAGCAGGCATAGGTACAGGCGCGTGGATGGGGGGTTGACTGTGCGGCTGAGACAGGTTAGGAAGTGTCTCGAACACACCAGGTGCCTGAGTATGCGTCTGAGTATGAGAATGTCCAGGCGGTCCAGGAGGTGAGTTATGTGACGGGACTTGTGGTGGATGAGGTCCACTGTTTTGTCCGCCGTTCTGGCCACTGAACTTGAGAAGATTCAACAGGTTCGCGCTCTGATCAACCTTTCCCGAAGGGTTCGAGGGCATCGTGCCAATCGGACCCAGTCCCATCGGTCCCGTCGGATGATGGGAGTGGCTAAAGTTGTTACTGGGCGGCGTGGGGGCAGCAGGCAAAAAGTCGTCTAGAGGAGACTCAGTGGTAGAATGACCGTAATAATCTTGCGGATTGGCGCTCTGGTTGTAGGAGTTAAATCGAGACAAAATGTCATTAGCGGGCGCAGGCTCATCATTGTTTTCGCCATTACGTTGAGCCTGTAAGCGAGCGAGCATCATATGCAAGTTATTCGGGTTTGTGCCGCCGCCAGGCGGATTATAATCCGCCATGATGCGCTTCGGGGTTGAAGTGGGATGAAACAAGCTGTCAGTCTATTTACCTAAGTAAAAAGATGCTTCAGCTTTTATAGCTTCCTCCGCACTTGGTATCGCGATTGCGCGTGGTTCGTGATTGATGACCAAACTGGGCAACAAATTGGGGTATCAGACAGAAGAGTATGAAAAGGAAGAATTAAAAGATGAAAGTTGGTGTTTGGTGTTCTGAGTAAAAGAAGAAAAGAAATGGTTGTGTCCTTTCCTCTCTACTAGAGAGCTTTTGAGGTGATGTATTGCCTCGTGAAAAGGTCGGGAGAAAAAAAAATAGAAGATGGTGAAAACGACCAGGTACCAAGCTTAAAGCTCCTATCGGCAAATCTGACGAATCGGGGCGATAACAAGGTGAAAACAGAATAGTGAAAACAACAAGGTCACAATTGGCCAAATCGAACGATGACCTATTTTATTATCATGAAGAGAGGTCGTCTTGATGAACGTGCATTAGAATGAACCATATGCGACGGTATGAAGGATTGATGATTGAGGATTTTTGTGGGTGGAGGAGGAAAGGAAGCTCAGAAAATAAAAGTGTTGTCAAACGGAAAAGTTAAGTGATGTGTAACGGATACCTAGCAGGCTGATAGGTGCACTACGGACGGCGGGTGAACACTGAGAGCGGCAAGCACGACCAGAATTTGGCGTTGGGCGGCGATGCAGCTGTGCGCTAGCTGACGATTACACCTGCCAATCGACGAAGACATTAAAGTGGCATGTACTGTAAGAAGTGGAGGCCCTAGCGGTACACATGCATCTGATGTACCCATACAGAAGATAGAACCTAACTCAGTGGAGGGGACTTCTGCAGCTCTCTGTAATGCACCGATTATCTACATTATTTGCATGTACCCCAGCCTTGAGACATCCCTACCATTTTGTATAAGTACCGTCCGAAAGTGGGGATAAAGTTTTCTAGCATCGATGAAATATTATGTAACCAAGTACTCAGGTACCTATCCTTCAAAAATTACATAAGTCGGCAGCAATTTCAACCTTCGATTAGTTCATCGACTCGGCGCATCGTGATAGGTAATTCGATATTTCTCCATAATCATTTTTCAGACATACAGTAGACTCAAGTACATAACCATTTTGGCTTCCCACTCTCTTTACTTTTGTACTTGTACTTATTTTGACTTATTGTAAGTCGCTGGGGCTACCATAGTAGCGATAAATTCTAATTACCCAATTCTCTGTTTGCCTTAAATCGGCATTTGGCAACAGAGAGTGCCCCGGGACGAAATCTGTCAGCATCCATTGTTTGCTGCCTCCGACATATCACCGGCGCCTCAGTCAAACGTCTCACTTACAATACTTACACCACCAACCCACCGACAAGCAAACGCTATCCGACTCAACATCAGACGAAACACCATGTTCTGTCTCCGAAGGTATGGAACCTTTCATCTCAATCAATTCTCCAATATCCACCCGCCGGGATGCATATGCCATTCATCTAAATATAGAGGCTAACATAATTCTCGACTCAGTTGGCTTCCTCTCCTCTTCATCCCAACGAATGCCTCCCCTGCATTCATCTTCCTCTTTTTCGTCTGCACATACTTCCTCAACCGACCCTGCGTCTACTGCTCTGTCCTACTGCTCATACTCTTCGTAACCTCCTGCTACTGGTCAGACCGATGTTTCTTCGACTTTGGTAGTAACTGGTTCGCCCCGCGGTCTCCCGCAACATCATGTCCAGCCAACTCAACAATGCTACCGGACCCCGTTGCCGATAGTTTCAATGCGACCGCCGTCGAAATGCTGAATACCACCGCAAATGCTCTTGCTAGCGTTGCCGCCGAAGAACTGGCGAAGAAGAAGGAAGAGTGGACTGGTCTCGGAGTTGAATGGCTACGAAGTTTGCTGGGACGCAGGGAATGGAGGATCGAGTGTATGGATCTTTATATACGACTATGATCGATACACGTCAGGTACGAAATTGCGGTCAATACCCCTCATTTTTGACTCGGAGGCTGTATAAAGGGGACGGGTGGAGATACGATAGCATAATGCATGGCATCGGCGTTGGTTGGACTTGACGATTTGGCCTTGCCTTTCGAGCATATATACACCTCACTGTTTCACGTTCCGGCATATGAATCGGGAATAGGAGAAGACTGCTTAGGTATGTTTTCTGAATCTACTCGGGCTTGTGCCATTTTCAAGCACGCGCAGGAGTCTGAGAACTAATAGGCAGCCAAAGCCCACATACCAACAAGATAATAAATTGCGAAACAACTGCTTTATGCTAAAGAAGTGACACATTGATAAGTCATTATTGCTGAAGTCGCAAAAATTTCAGGGGTAAATTTAAAAGTGAGACAGACATATCGCTAGCTCATGTATCTGGGCGTTGGATCAACACAGCCCTGGAGGTCTCATCGTGATATCTAGTAGCCACACAGCAGCTAAATCAGCATACTCTGCAAGAGCCTGTAATCAATAGGAGTCATGATAGCATCATATATTACTATTATATCAAAATCTTATATATCTCCAACTAAACCCCTTCCTAGTTTTATCCATATCACCAGGATCCCCTACGCTGTGTTCAACTTCATACTCTTAACCCACGGCGCCCAAAACCCATCCACAGTCTGCGGACTTCTCCAACCGCTCCAATCCGCATTCGTCAAACCCCAAGTATCGACCAGCCCCTGAACGCCACTCCGGATCCTATAGCTGCCCGCCAAGCTCCACATCATCCAGCTGACCTCATGTTTCTCCGTGAAGCCGCGGATGCAGTTCAGCACCGTGCTATTGTACAATGTATCATCCTGCGCATTCCCGAACTCGGAGAAGATAACGGGAGTCAGCCGCTGCGCCGGCGGACAGTCCCCGGTGATATTACACGCGGGGGGCGCGTCGATGCCGAGCGCGTTGAAGCCGTTGCGGTAGAGCCCCGCCTCGATGATCTCGCAGGTCCCGACGTCGATGTCCTCGCTTGATGGGTACAGGTGCAGTTCCCAGACGATCTTGTCCGCCCATGGCTTCGCGCCTAGGTCGAAGTATACTGGGTCCCTTCTCAAGCCGTCGCGGATGGCCGTGCATTTATAGCACGGGGCCGTCAGGATATTTTTCTTCGTGGTGAGCGCAGAGAGGTCCTGGTCGTATTGCATTCCGGACCATGTAATTAGGAGATCCGGGTTCGCGTCGTGGATGGCGTCTGCGCCGGCGCTCATGTTGCCGACGAGCGTCTCCCAGTTATAGTACAGGTCCGTCCGGTTCCAGCTCTCGCGCAGCTCATTGCGCAAGGACATAGACACGACGTTTTCGTGACCCTTGGCCCAGTTTGCGACGTGGGAAAGCCCGCGCAACCAATTCGAAGCGTTGAAATTCAGGTCGTCGAACCAAGAGTTGCCATCTATGTGGCTGCAGCACCATTGCGCCTTGCCGACGTGCACGTCTGGGTGGATGAAGATTCCTTTAGAGCTGGCAATTTTCGCGATGTCAGACCAAATCTCGAAACGGGTTGTCGTTCGTGTCCAGGATGGGTTCTTTTCTACAATTGCATCGGTGACTTTCGTGCCATTTTCGTAGCCAAGAGCCATTATCATGGAGACTTCGAGGGGCACGTCTTCGCCGGCTCGGTCGTAGATTTGATCGATCATTTCGATCGCATAACCCCTTTTCAAGTTAGTCGGCTGAAACATAATGTTCGTTGCGTTTTAGGTGTCTCACATGCGGATAAAATTGAAACCAACGCTGGCGACATCGCTTAAGATGTCATCAACGGACTTCCATTCTAAACCCTCTGGAATCATCGTCTCGCCTATCTCGCAATTAGTCACTCAATTCTCGATTTCATGTTTATATCTATTTTTTCCCTTGGTAGGTACTCACCACTCATAGGCCAGTTCACACCAGCCCAAGTGACCACTTCACCACGAGTATTAACCACATCTCTACCCTTTGTGCTGAAAGGTCCATACGGCCACCCGCTTGTAGACGTGTTTTCCTGGCGACGATTTATACTTCTCTGCCACCGCGGCTCAAGATCTCTCCCAAGCGGTTGCGACGCAGGAACCCACGAAGCGCAAGCTAAGCTTGCGCCTAGCGACCACAAAGCAACAGACACCTTCATCTTGTTACGTAGGTGGACTGCAACAGACGTGACTTGAAGAGGACCGATTGCACGAACGCGGTAGGGTAGTAACCAAACTAACAAAATGCGAGGCTACCTAGCTATTTTATACTCCGCTGAGCGGCTCCATCTATGTTATTGCAAGGGAGAGCAACTGACCACCGATACCACGAGATCAACTCCAGCCAAGAATCATCTTTGTTCCTCGGCTACGGTGCCTACTACATACCTAGACCAAGCTATCCTTAATAGGAAACATGCTTTCTTGGATTATACAAGTATTTCCCTTGCTACAAAGCTAGAGAAAACTAGATTTATAAGAGAGCCATTGGTATTATGAGTTTTACAGCTTCAATCCTTCTCGGTAAGGCGCCGAGAGCGTGCCTTGCAGAAGCTATAGTGTATGATGAGGGGATACGAAGAAGGAATTGGAGCTACTGGGGTAAACATGGGGGAAATACTCCACCAATTCAGTGGAAGGTAACTACCCCAATCCCCTGCGGATATAGCGGGTTGTGGGTATGTCGCTCCCCATTACTCCGAAAGGTCCCAGAATGCGGGCTAGAGCCGGGGAATTAAGTTAGCAAAGAAGCCATCGTGGAGCCGGGCTTGATTATGTAGATCCCGCGGTCAAGCTTTGCTGTTAATATTATAGTTTCGTAACTGCGTAGAAGTGCAGTTTGATGAGAGCCTCCACAGCTGGTAGTTATCACACAAACACACAAACACAATTGATTTGACTTTAATCAAGGAGCCAGGTAGTTCGGATATAAAAAACAATCAGCAATTGAAGATCTTGCTAAACGCAAACTGTATTGACGTGAAGGCGCGTATATGTACAAGCCGAAGTATCTAAGAGCTCGCCCTAATTTCGCCTTATCCATGAAATTCTCATTGTGACTCGTTGGTATCCATGGATGCTTAGCAACCGTAAAACGCCATGCCGCATAAAAGCTCTATCTTCCAGCCTCCACATTTAAAGGCCCCGTCCGTTGACTTGGAATATGAAATCATTGAAGAATGCCTCAAGATCCTTACAGCTTTGCCTTAACAGCTGATTGAGGAATATTCGAGGCCTCCTCGTTTACCTGAACTGAGCCATTTTTCGGTCCATCGCCGAAGAAGATGACTTGCACAGTCAGGTCATCCCTATTAAACTATTAGCATGTATGAAACTTCCAGGGATTAGTTGTTTTTCTTGTCGACTGACCTATAACGTCTCGAAAATGGAGAAACAAGTGTGAGCAGGGCACACACTTGCTCCTCATTCTTACCACCAAGAGCATTGCGGATAAGGTGAGTAGCAACGTTACTATCTTTCACGATAAATCGTTCCTTCTCGTCAGGTGAGATACCCCATTGGCGTAGTCGGATCGGGGTCTTCTGGCCGTCTGGTCCAGCTTGATCACCAGCTTCAACAGGTAGATCTTGACTGGGACCAAATAATTTGGACCATACAGAGCCCAATTGCGAGTTCGACGACGGGGATTTGGCTTGTGATTCGATCCACTTGCCAACAAGTCCGACCACTTCTTCATTGGTCAGCATCTCCCAGAGCCCGTCCGTTGCCATGACTAGGAAATCGCCCTTTTCAGGTTGGATATTAGTCGTAGTAACGACAGGCTCAGCTGTCACATAAGGGGGTGTTTTGAGATATGGCGAGGAGCTTCGACCAAAAAAAGAAGCCCGGAGCCGGTCAGAGATCTCTTTGCTCCACTTGTAACTAGCGTCCCCGAATGCTCGGGTTGGCTCAAGGCCTCCAAGGACTCGACCATTATAAATAACACGATCTTCGCCTGGATGGGCCTTACGCATACGTCTCTCCTCATTAGGGTTACGGCCAGTTTGATCTTCCGACAAAGGAATTGCTGTCCATTTCCCAGATGAGCTGCGGCGACCAAGGACAGCTCGGGAGTCGCCTGTGCAAGCCACGCGCAGCGTCTTGGTGTTACTGTCGTAGAAGGACAACAGGGCGCAAGAGCCAGATAATGCGGGGCCGAGAAGTTCGGCTGCGACCCGTTTGGAGTTGGACTTTAGGACCTTCTCCACACTTTCGTGCACAATTTCGTGATCCAGACGGGTAAATCCCAGCTTAATGGCCGTATCGATGGCTTCCGGTGATGGCACCGTTCCCAATGTTCCGGCAGCCTTGTAAGTAGTGTTAAGTTCCCGGGCAACAAAACTGATCAAGGTCTGTCTAAGCTTCGCTGATGTGGTCCAACCTCTAAGAAATATCAGCATCTTCAAACGCCATCGAAGGGTACTTAAAATCAACATAATTGTTACTTACGCATGGCCATCAAACACACCCCAAAACATCCAATCGTTGGTATTCGTCTGGTCTCCCTCTCCGGAAACCTCGACAATCTTTTCGGCGTGATCGTCCTCGATCGGGTTGTTACTAGCGACTTGGACAACGTCATAGCGCAAGACGCCTTGTCCTCGATTGACTAAGAATGAAGCTTCGTTCTCTCGCAGTTTCTCGGTTGCTTGGTCGGGAGTGAGCATCTCGAGAACGTTTCTGCCGCTGCCGTCGAAGTTCTTCGCTATCGGACCTTCGCCGACGAATGTGCCAGTGTGGAGTTCATCAGCTCCAACTACGAGCACATTACGAGTTGTGGCAGCAGAATTCGACACCTGAGTTGGTGTTGTTGTGTATGATTTAGCCCCGACCTGTTCTAGGGAATTTCCTCCCTTGTATGTATACCAGGCGCCGTAGCCGACTAGGCTAGAAACCAGTGCGACAGAGAACCGGCGGATATACATGGATGATCGTAAGGGCTCGCTTACAGCATAGTTAGGACGTGTAGAAGAAGAAGATGCGTGTGCGGAAGCAGATGCAGATGCGGATGAGGATGCGGATGCGGTCGAGGCAGCGGAGGATGAGGTAGCGGATCGAACGCCCAGACCAGCGTTAAAGTGATGGTGGTGGGGGAAATTAATGCTGCGTCGCGGACGACTAGTACGAGTGAGGCCCCGGACGGTGCATTGAATAGTCGTCCGAAGGGCTCTAACAGGTACGCGACGCATTTGGGACAAGTTGGCGGACTGCGTAGAAAAATGAATCTAGCAGTTCTAAGTAGGAGTCGTCGTCGCTAAAACGAACCAGAAATCAAAAAGTTTCGGAATCTGGGCTAGCAGTACAAGTGGAGCTGGGGCGAGGGTCGACTTGCAGAATTGAAAGATTACCTAAGCCACGGAATGTGTCCAGGTGCCCAAATGATTCGTTGATTTGTGATTCGTGACCACTTTCTGCTTTCGGCAGATCGCGGGAAGATGCGGGAGGTAACGGGCTGGGCAAGTTTTAGGGCAGCCCTTGACCTTTATTCGGTTCGGTCCAAGGTTTTATTCGTTTGATCTATGAGGTAAGTGAATCCTTAGTCACATGTCGTTTCCAAGTTGTCAATCCCCATAATGTCTCGAACTCCACCTCAAACAGTTCGAATCACATCGTTATCGATACAGAATCCAGCCTCGGCTCCCGAATCCCATCAAATACTTGATCAGATTTCACGACAATCTCATACTAAACTTCTGTAATTCACAGCTAAGATTAAATGAAACATGTCCGGGCCGGAGGTGACCTTGGCCGACGTTCAACGTCGTGCTGCCGATAATCCCAACGCACGGTACCGGGCCTTTGATACCTATCCGTGGGCCAAAGACCCGGTGTTTACTGTGAGTTGGAATTGCAACCCACTGAGCAATGGATGTATTACAATAGCTAAGTACTAGCAAACAAGGAACAACTTTCAAACGCTCTGAGTGATGCTAGATCAAACGGTCTCAGCCTTTCCGAGACTGCTCTTCAAGTTCGCATTCAGAGATTTGTGCAACAAACTCAGATCGAGATTGAAAAGGAGTCATATAAGCAATGGCTAGCTCAAAACAATTTACAACCACCAAGAATCATATCTGAAGAAGCCGTTGCGATAGAAGTGATGACAGTGGTACGTTTCAAACCTATAGTCTTCACTTTCGGTAATGTAGGAATAGGTTGTTAATGACATATCGTAGCCAAATCCCGGAGACAGGAAATTCGCACATCTTCTAGTAGAGCAAGGAGATGCTCTTGGCCAACTGGCTCTTGATCAAAACGTTCCCGCACCATCAGGAGTTTCTGTTCCCAGTTGGCAAAGTGCTGCGCCTACGGCGGAGCTTTACATCAAGAAGGATGCTTCATCAACAGATCCTAACAAAGAACCCTATCCGAAGAAATTTGAGGAGATAGTTGCATTCTTACAGAGCGGGAAGCCGATTGAAGGAATTAGACAGATTCCCGACACAGTGATTGAGGACCCATCATTTACAACTCACGGTCGGCTTACAGCGCCACCAAAGCCTTGGGAAATTGGGCGGACGTCTTCCACCGAGTATTATGAGCCGTTAGCTACTGAAAGCAACACGTAAAGCACTGCGCCTAGTCAATATAGGTACCTAATAATGTGAACCCCTAGTAATGTTACATGAGGCGAATCATTCTCATATGATTGCATATTTCGTCTTAATCATCATTATTAACATCATGACCTAACTGAGATCCATCATGTCCGCGGGCGCAATCCCCATGGAACCAATACTCTTCGCTAACGCCTGGTTCTCAAGCTCCTTGGCTTTTGCCTCTTTGACGCCTCTGACGTGGTTTGCCAGCCCCTCCAACTTCTGAACCCCGTGTTTTGTGAGATTCATGACCATCTTCTCCGCGGACTTTCGTGGCGGTTCTCCGGGCGCTCCCGTCATTACATGCAGGCAATTGGTGTGGTTAAACCCAGGCGGTACTTCATAACGGCCTCTCGGAGGCTCGGAACATGACGACCTAATGACCAGGATCTCATCCATCTCCATAGCATTGTCGGGCAGACATTTCTCCTCTCCTTCTGCAAGACCGCGTTTATCTCTTAGGTGACGCGGGAATAGGCCTTCTCTCTGTCTGCATTCTTGCTGGATACGGGTTTTCTCTCGATTTAGCATATAATAAACATTATCTTGCACGGCGTCTGCGTGCTCGTCAATCTCAGAGAGAGCCTGGCTGCGCAGTTGGTGAAGATCCGAGGGTAGCTCGGGTGGCGGTTTTGTGAAATCGACCTGCGCAGGAACAAAGATGCTAGGGGCTATGCTTTGGTACACCGGAATCTCTTCTTGTCGCTCCGCAGGTACCCTACCTGCGTCGTGCGTATTTGCCATTTTTGAAGGTTGAGTACAGATGATTGAGACACGGCTACAGCTTTTTGGATATGTAGTGTTGGTTTTACTAATGAATATTCAGATGTGACCTCGAAATGTGTTGCTTAAAGACGATGATGCTACTGAGCATGAGGTGTTTCGCGGGTGACTATTCAAATGAATAGCTTGGCTATCCCGATCTGCACTTTTGTACTGCTCAAGATTCAAAGTCGGTTGATCATAAACTGAATTTCCAAGGGATTCTTCAAATTAGAACTGAAATGTCTACTGGTAGTTTGTTGGTTAATTTCAGGTATGCTTAAATTGTGTTTGTGACCATCAACCAGAGGTTTGTTAATCCCCACCTATTATGTACTAAACAGACAAAGCTTCCCTCGCTAACAACATACATCCGATTATACATTTCTCGAAGACTTCATTCAAATGACCTACCTACCTCTTCTACCTGTGAGATCTCTTATTTGTGTGTTGCGACATGGATGTCACATGCATTTTGGCATACCAAGTAACCGGCGTCGTTAGCTCAGGAGTCTCCGGGACCAGGTAGCGCGTCACTCGGCCACGCGGGTTCATCCGATCGTATCAAGGGATGATTTCCAACCAACAAAGATAGATATAAATATCACTCTATTTATACAGGAGCCAACTTGATAAATCTCCCTTCGCGATGTTAAGATTGCAAGAGTAGCATCCGCTATATAGTGGTGTCGCGGGGTATTTTTGTCAGCGATATCTCCGTCAAAATGGCGGATCAGCAGGAATTCCAAATTACGTCGTCTAGTGGTAAAGGTAAGCTTCCTGAGAACTCATTCTGTTAAATGTACCACGATTTTACTAAGCCTCTGCGAAGAGTACATTGATAGGACTAACCAGGTGTTAACGCCCGCCTTCAATGATGATCCGATCTTCATGTGGCTCTTACACAACCACCCTCCGTCACAATATCAATCCATGCTTGCAACGTTTTTTAGGAGCCTTTTCCTTCAAGCCTCGCTCAATAGAGCGATCTTCATTGAGGTGAACGAGTTTTCCTGCTGCAGCGTTCTTATGCCCCCAGGAGCTGTGCTGGATAATCCGCGAACCCTATTGGGAGCAGGAATTATACCCATCCTTTTCACTGTAGGCCCAGCAGCTTTAAAGGTACAGTAGTTACCCCATCTATCTACCGATTACTTGTGGCTATGCGACTAATTAGTGCTTTCCCAGCGGGCTATGTTTGACTTCGCCAGCGGCGCGGAATCTATGATGGAAAAGGTTTTGACCAAGGAAGAGAAGACGAAGCACTGGTACGTGTTTATCATGGGAACAGCAGTGGACCGTCGTCGACAAGGATTTGCAAGTTCACTTCTTGTACATATGCAAGAATGTGCCAGGAGTGATGGAAGGCCTCTCTGGCTCGAGGCTACCACTGCAAAATCTCGAGATCTTTACTCCAAACATGGCTTTATCACTGTAGGTGAGGTGGTCCTAGGAAAAGGCGAGGTCAATCCTAAAGGCCTGACGGAAAAGGGTGGGCAGGGGGTAACGATTTGGACGATGTACTGGCGACCTTGAAGTTGAGGACATAGCGTAGACTGTACTTGACAATTAATTCGTAAGTAGAACATGATAATAGATCACCACAGCTCTTGAGCTGTTAGGTACTTTTCTTCTCGAACAAGAATTGACCACGCATACTGTGGACAATTGACTGCGTATAGGCACGTACCTACCTAGTATGTGTAGGTAGGAATAACGCCACTGGATGATGGAATGTATAACGCATGATTTATAGCTTTCCTACATACATCAAATCTAGTATAATCAGTGATGGAGAAGGAGAAAGTATCCGGTCTTATAAACCGTGTCAACTCACCAAAGACCTCCAGTATTAACGCGAGAATCGAGTGTGCCTAGGCTAAAACGCTAGGATCTGTCCAGCCTTAAACTTGTTCATTTGGTGGAGTAGTGATGAAAGCCGGTGCTTAGCCAAGACTTCCCAAATTCGCAAATTCATTCCGGTTTCAAGTGACGCGGGTGGATCAATGAGGCTGATCGGTGGGTTAGGTATTGTTTCCGGGGTAGCGTTCATCAAAGCCATTGCGGCACAGGTAATGACTGTTACGTCGGTTACGTAGATGGTGTCTAGGAAAGTAGACAATTGGGCAACAATTCAGTGATTCTTACAAGATCTAGGGTCAGCTGGCATAGAAGCCAAGATTGTCTCAATTTTGTTGTCTCAGGTCGTGAAGCTTGACGTCATGCTCAAATAGGTAAGATTCTAGAATCCTTCTAAATATGCTGGGGATGGCTGAAATCGAATATTGATAATTTTATTAGTCTGTAGATCAGTTAAGTGGCTGAGACAGAAATTCGGTGTCACGAAGATTATGTTTTTTTTTGACGAATTCGGGGGTTAAATTTCGAAAATGCCTCTTAAAAAGCCTCTCAAATCAAATCTCTAGATATTTTCGAAGCGAGTTTCTCAATCTAGCAGTTAGCTAAATTGCAGTGTAAACGTGGCTCGTCTATGTAAGTTATATCATAGATGTCGGGCGTCAAAAAGGGTAGTATTAGGAATTGGCTGTGAGGCAGTGCTAAAGTCACGTTCACTGCTATTTGTCGGGGAGGATAGCCCGTAGATTCGGGGAATTTTGATTTGACAATTCCTTACATAGCTCCGTACTTATGCTAAGCGACGAAAACACTACCTAGTCTCTATTAGAGATTTGTCAAAGCGTCTATAAGGCATATTGGCGGATTGGCTAGATAGATTTGGCGATCGGTAAGTAAGGGAGTTTATATTTATGTCTGCAAGTAGCGGAAACGAAGCAGCGCCGATGGCTCAATTGGGTGCTAGTTGTCGGAGTCAGCAGAATTCGAACCTTTCCTGGAGAAGTCAAGTACACTAAGCTTGGCCTACAAGGTGTGTCTTCCGACCTTTAAAGAGTCGGAAATCGGCACGTGCTTGGTGCTGCCGTCTGCCGCATCTGCTTTCTAGGTACAAGTACACCCATTAGGTAAAATACCTGCCCGGGCGATATGCGTAGATGCTGCACGTAGGATTCCTCTTAGCTCCGTAAGAGCTACTACCTAGGCCGAGCATTGCCCCAGTGGATCTTACGATATTGAGCTGGTGACTCGCAAATCGAAAACACGATTCTCGGTGGCCGTATCTGTATCCCGTATTCTGGGCAAATAGTGGCTAAATTGATTTGATGTTGAATCGATGATATTAATCTGGAGAATCTGTTTGACAAATAATGGGACCCACTTGGAAATATAAAGACTGCTAGATGTCAACTGATGTCTGCTGTCGCTCCTGTCGTTGTTTTCGCCCCTTTGTTCCTCCCCATTTATCCCGTCTGCCTCGTGTAGCTTCCCCAACTTTTAAACAGAAGTACACCGGTGGTCCCACACTGGACAACATCCAGGCTCCTTACTGTGTTACAGACTTACAGTTGAACGCAACCAATCAGAGAATTTCCCCAAACCCCCAAACTGCAGGTGTCATTCAGATCATTCAGAAGGCCAGCTACCCCAGCAACCACCTGGGCAATTTACAATTCAGCTACAGCACTGGTATGTCGCACAGCCCTCTCACTAACGTGACATCATCCCTCCCAATTCCTCCAACAGATGAATCAATAGAAAAACCTAATACATATCTCAAACATCCTAGACCTAGATCACCTACCTGGTAATCTAATAATCCCCCGCCTGACTTCTATGGCTATTGTTTCTTTCTTTCCCAACTCAAAAAACTCTTAAACTGATCCCGTCTTTAATCGCATTATTGTTTTTAACATTGGGGAACAGCTTAAGTCAACTACCTAAAGCCAATATCTCGAATCCTAAACACCTCCATCATCATGTCTGCAAGCAAGGCCGTCGATCAGACCAATGGAGCCAGCTCTAGCCAGGCCGGCTTCAGATCGCAGCCAGGAATGACCGTTGAACGTCCCAGGCAAGAGGATCTTCAAGCGAGTTATGCGTCCATCGTTGGAAATGATGCCAACCCAAAGGGCTGGTATGGAAACATGGGTACGACCCAATGCGATCTCCAATAAAACCCGAGTATCTCTTCTGATCTTGCTTATAGTGAATGCTTTTGGCTCTTGTATGGGATCACTTGGAGCTATCCCTTGCATTATCTGCTGCCCCAACCCCTATAAGCAAGTGCACCAGGGCAATGTAGGTCTTGTCACGAAGTTCGGCAAGTTCTACAAGGCTGTCGATCCAGGTCTAGTCAAAATCAATGGTAAAGTCTAGTCCCCTTTTCATTACCTAGATTAGAAAGTACTGACTTTTTATCGTAGTGCTCAGTGAACGACTCATCCAAGTCGATGTCAAGATTCAGATTGTCGGTATGTAAAATCTTCATTGAGCAATGAAGTTGTAATGCGATAGGATTATTGCTAACCAAGCATGCGCTGCTTTCAGAGGTCCCTAGACAAGTCTGCATGACCAAGGACAATGTCACTGTTGACCTAACATCTGTCATCTACTATCACATCACCTCGCCGCACAAGGCTGCATTCGGCATTGCAAATGTGCGACAAGCCCTCATCGAGCGCACACAGACGACGCTTCGTCATGTTGTTGGCGCGCGTGTCCTTCAGGATGTCATCGAGCGTCGTGAGGAGATCGCATCCAGCATCAGGGAAATCATCGAGGATGTTGCCGGCGGTTGGGGTGTTCAGGTCGAGTCTATGCTGATCAAGGATATCGTCTTCAGCCAAGAACTCCAACAATCGCTATCAATGGCGGCGCAGAGCAAGCGTATCGGAGAGAGCAAGATCATTGCTGCCAAGGCCGAGGTTGAGAGCGCCAAGTTGATGCGTCAAGCCGCCGATATCCTATCTTCCGCACCAGCCATGCAGATCAGATACTTGGAGGCGATGCAGGCTATGGCCAAGTCAGCGAACTCCAAGGTCATCTTCCTGCCCGCCCATAACCAGACCATGAGTGGCCTCAATGAAGCTATCCAGTCGGGCAAGCCGTACGACTTGGGCGAAGCGAGCGGCTCTCAAGGTGGCGATTCAGGTTTTAACCAGGCGGTGAACGCCCACGTTATCGAGAACATCTAAGGACCTCGACTTCTTCGGCTTCGAAATTCCCTTAGCTGTTAGGATTACGACTTGTATTTTTACGTCTTGATTTTGGTTTGAAGATGCTTATAATGGTGGTCAAGATGGAGATGACCCAAATGGAACGATGAGAAGAGAAAAGCTTTGCTACGAAAAGGCTATATAAACCGAAAATGACGAAGATACGTGTCTGGAATGAATTGGGAGCCGCGAGTTGCAGCTGGCTGGGCGAGGGAGGGCGTAATTCGATACCCGTTAAGGATACCCAACATCATTCGCTTGATACCGCAATTCTGTTTCTATGGTCTCATACCCACAAACTTGGAGCTGTTTTTATAACTGGGATTGGGAATCAATAGGTAGTCTAATGTTAAATTGAACTTTCCTGAGCTTTTGGGGATTATGGATGTCTGTTATCTTGACTATCACACTCACAATCGACAGATCTTTTTCTGCTCATCTGTTCGCACAGAACTATTAAGACATGTTGATTTTTCCTGAAATCCATGGTCCAATATCGAATGGGTATATAGTATATATATCGAGAGCCTACCTTTTAATCAAAACCCTCAAATTCGTCACCGCCCTCTCCATTTTCAGCGCCAGCACCAGCGGCGTATTTCTCCTTATTCCTCCTCCTAACTTCTTCAAGTAAACTTTCGAGATCCCTTTCCTTAGCCTTCTCCTCCTCATTAAGCCCCTGCTTCCGCTCCGCCTCACGCTTCCTCCTCTTCTTATCGCGGCGCTGCGACCTCAGCTCCTCCTTCTCATGCTTCCCGCTCCACGCCTCCGCATTACGCCTCTTCTTCGCCTTATGCGCCTCCGCGCCGTCCCCGCCAGCCTCTTTCTCTTCGTTGTATTTCTGCAGCGCGGCTAAACGCTGCTTCTCGCGGTCTTTCTTCGCGTATGCGTAAGAGTCCCAGTCCATCTCCACGCCGAGGAACTTGTCGCCCGTGAATTTCTTCAGTTCCGGCATTTTGGGGAGCCGGAGGAGTCCCCATCCTAGCCCTAGATCCGCCCAGTCTTGGTCGCCAATCCGGAAGATGGAGCTCGCGGTGTGTTTGCTGTAGCTGCGGACCCAGCTCACGAACGCCTTTTGCGCCTTATCGTGGAGCGCGCGGTCTGTCCGTACTGCATCTCTTATCTGTTCCGCTGTTTCGCGGGCTTCTGATTCGGCGATGATAATACGTGGGAAGGGAAGCGGAGCGATGGGCGTCTTGCGCACGTCTAGGAAGGGGATGTAATCTTCCTCATTAGGTTGCAGGAATATGACGCTTAAACCCCGACGTCCAGCACGCCCCGCGCGACCACATCGGTGGAGGAATGATTTGGGGTCTGAAGGTGGGTCGATTTGGACTACGAGATCGACTTGCGGGAAGTCGAGACCCCGAGCCGCGACATCTGTTGTGAGGAGTACGGAGGGTTGGGCTGAAGTGAGAAATTTGTTGAAATTCTTCTCTCGCACTTTGGCATCAAATTTGCCATGCAAGGGTACTAAGTCGAAACCCTCCGGTAGTAACACAGGTAGGATATGCGAAAAGTAATCGACGGCAGCGCATGTAGACAGGAAGACTATGCTCTTTTGCGGCCGAGGGTCAAGTTTTTCTAAAAGCTGGACTATACTTGGCAGTTTGTGGCTGGCGGGCGTGGTTAGGTAACACATCTGCAGACTCGCCGGAGTCCGCCGCTCCTCAATAATGCCACCAGTCTTAAGGCTCTTCACTTTGACAGCCACTTTGACGGGGTTTCGTAACCCCACTCTGATTATTTCACCTACGGCCTCGTTTACACTGGCGCTGAAAAGTCCTGTTCGCCGTTGCTTCGGCAGCCGTGAAAGGATCTTCTGCAGGTCTGCCTTGAAACCCAGGTCCAGCAGTCTGTCGGCCTCGTCTAGAACTAAAACTTCGAAAGAGGATTGCGGGCAGTGCACATGCGGCGATGAGAGAAGTTCCACTAGTCTACCGGGGGTAGATATTAAGATATTCGGTGATGTGCGCAGAAAGAAGCTAAGGTCTTGCGCAGTCGTCGTTGTGCTACCTCCTGAGAGAAGTTGTGGAACGACTACGGGCGAAGTGGTCTCCGGTCGCTTTTCTTCGCCCGAGAGGAACGGAACTAAGTCGGCAGATGCGGGGTGGAAGGCAATAAGCGATGTCAAGGCGCCATGGATCTGGCCCGCAAGTTCTTTCGTAGGCGCGACAACGATAGCAGAGACGTGGTGTCGTTTTGTAGGTTCTTCCTGGCGCAGGATTCTGTGAACGAGAGGTAGGAGGAAGGAGAGTGTTTTCCCACTTCCCGTTACTGCCTATTATAAGCCACCTAGTTAGTAGGAGCATCATTGACCTAGAATTAGTGTTTTCGCACCTCTACAACCACGTCTTTATTCCCTCCTCCGAAAAGAGGCCATACGCTGGCCTGGACGGGAGTGGCTCTGGCAAAGCCCATGCTGGAGACAGCATCGAGAATCCATTCTGCTAATGGCGGCGTCAAAGCGTCCCAAGCTCGGGGGTCCTTCTTGGGAGTCTTGGCTTCTGGCGCCATCATGTAACGTGTCGGCGCAAGTAAAAATTGCAACTAAAGCTTCATCCAAGGATTCATGGGAAATTTTAGAGATGTTCGACCAAAATTGTTATCTTATCATTCGTAATCTTATCTTAGCGGGGTATTACTGTAAAGACTTCTATTTTTTTTAAAGAGCCTTACATAATGATTCTTGTAGCCCGTTAGATGCATAGAGCTCAGCTCTTGTTCTTCTCTTAGTAAGCCGTAATTTATCAACTGTCTCAATGCCAAGTGAGAATCACAAACTCTACATAAATTCACAATATAACTGAGCTTGAAATGAATAATACGTTTCATAAATCATTAAATTTTATACCAGATGAATCCGACTTTTATTTGAAACCGAGATTGATTTTCAATCGAAGCAGCCTATGAAAATGAGTCCCTACGATATGTTAAGACGGGGACCGACTTGAGGTATAATTGCATAAACAGAGATTTAGAACTTCTTAAGCTCAAAGTCTAGGTTGAATAACTTTTTAGCATTCCCGAACGCGAAGTTGTCCAAGTCTTCCTTCGATAGGGAGCTCTTCTCCGCAAGTTCCCGGAGATAGTCCAACCCCTGGTCGTTTTTGCTAAAGGGAGTATCGATGCTATACAAGACCCGGTCCTTCTTCGTCACCATCAGGAGCATTTCGAGAATCCTTACGCTGAATATACCACTCGATGTCACCCATATGTTCTGATCCCAGACATCAAAGAAGCTGCGTCCATTCTTGCTCTTCCGGTACTTACTTAGCATGTTTCCTGTTCTGTCAATCATTATGGGAAGCAGCTCTCCCATATGGCCGATGATGATTTTTATCTTAGGGAAACGGTCGAAGAGCCCGGCTGAGTAGAGCTTCAGAATATGCAGTCCGACATCTTCGTGCCAACCCCAGCCAGCTGAAGATAGCATTTGTGCAACTGGGGTAGGATAATTGCCACTGTACTTTTCTTGTATGAAAGTCTCAGTCGGTGGCCCCGGGTGAATGTATATTGGCACATCCAGGCGCTCAGCCATCTCGAATACAGACCAGAAGCGTTCATCGTCGAAATGGGTCATGTCATCGAGGTGACTGTCGATCATAGCCCCCTGGAAGCCTAGTTCCTTGACAACTCGCTGTAATTCTGCGGTTGCCTTCTCTGGGTACCCCATCGGAAGAGCTGCGAAGCCACCGAGGCGATTTGGGTACTTCTTGATCGCTTCGGCCATCTCGTCATTTGCCTTCTGGCAGGCTTCCGGTCTGCCATTAGCCATGCCCGGTATGTGGGATATAATCTGATAAGAGATATGACCCTCATCCATAGACGCGACGCGACCGGTTGAATGGTCTTCCGCCTCCTCTTTAGACTTTGGAAATTGTTTCAATATTTCATTGAAGAAGGGTATGTCGGTTCCCAGAGATGGAAACACGGCGTGCTCTTCAAGGGTGATTGAGAATGAAGGTGGAGGCATCTTGTATTGCTTTTCCTTTCCGTGGTAGTAAGTTTTGAGTCTCCGAGTTACTGAGATCTTGATTATAGTATATGGAAACGAAGAGGAGGCATTTAAAGTCACGCCAGCTCGCGCCGCTAAAGATAGACGAACGCCGATTTCTTTACCTCAACGGCACCGGCACCTTAAAGCCCCGCGGTTTCCCATAAATGCTCCCCGGTCAAGTCATCGGGAGACGGAGATAAGGTAAAATTATCGGAACGCGTAGCGCCGACATGGGATGATCTCAATGCCACTCTAAACACCACACTAAACGTTCATCATGACGATCTTGGTTACAATATTCAGTACACCATGGATATTGACTGCGTTGATTGAAAACGCTCTTCGCTTGAAAATTAAAAATTACCTAGTAGGGGGTTTAGGAGCGAACTCTCCACAATTTATGAGGGATAATTGCTGCTTAGGATCTAGGTACCTAGTGAGATATATCCTCTTAGTGGAAATCTCAACTATCGCGAAGTAAGCGTATTAGCTAATCGACTATTAGTTAATCGCACATTCGAAATTGCAGGATGTCACACTTGGGCACCTATTATAAGATTTTCAATCAGAGCCACATAGAAGTTACTTTGGGTAAGTGATGTCAAGACGCGGATCTAGTGGTGATAAGACGCCCTTAAGCCCATCTACTGGGAAAGGGCTACAGTAACTCCGCAACTAGGTAACTATCTAAATACATTGTCAGAGTAGTAGAGGTATGGTTAATGTATCTATCTAGGGATTACCCCTAACCAATCAGAATTCAATCGCACCAGAAGTTGAAGAGGTGTTAGCTATGCTATACTCCAGCCCAGATCACATTTTCAACACTCCAACTGCCTGACAAACGCAAACATCAGAATAATGCTATTAGGAAATAGTAAAGACGTATATTTAAGAATATATCAATGTTCCACTCGCATTAATCATAACCTCACCGTCACCTATAGTCTATCCGCCGCGGAGAAAGGAAGAAGATTGGGGTGAGAGAGTACCTACATATGAGGATAGTTGATCGGTAACATGCATGACTCCATATTTAGAAATAGGAATCAAGATATGCAAATGCCGGTAGCCTTGGATTCGGTACTTGGATAGACAAATGATGCAGATTTGGTAACACCAAGCATGCGAATCGTGATGGAATCAATTTGATATATCGTATCCCCTTTAATTTTTTTTTGGCAGTTTTCAAGTTAGAATTCGCTCTCACATGGAGAAGATACCTAGTAGGTATAGGTCAGACTCCAGATATCGACTGTCTCTGTTTATTCTAGACAAGTGCTGAGGTGGACATCTAAGGGGAGGGGAGAGGGTGTAATGATGCATTCAATATCTTATTTCCAATCCTTGGTATGGAAAAGCCATAGCGATTATGACTGTATATATGATATTATACCATTTCTTTGTTTGTATGTTAACAGCATTGTATGTTGAAAAGGAGAGACAAGCATGAGAAAGGGGCTAAGCATTACATAAGACACCTTTTGCTTACATAAGTCGAGTAGCACATGTGAAATGTGAAAAGCACAGGCCACGTGGGGTTTTGATGTGCCCAGATTTCGTATGGCGTCTTTGGATTTCTAACTGCTAACAGAAACGAAAAATTCAATTCCTTAACCATTTTCACATTTCGCATCACGCGAGCCTATCATCTGCATTCCAAGGTTTCCTCACTGTGCCGTCTGCGACACCCGACACCTACCACAGCACCACAGGGCTACCACAGGTCACCCTAGGCCACCGCCACAGTCTATCACCAGTTTGACCAACTTTTGACCAGGCTGACCAGTTTTAAACTGTCCGAACGGAGATTATCTACTTCCTCTGGGTGCGAACATTCGCCCGAACCCGGTTCCAACGCTACCTAGTACCTTTTGATCCACGACCCAAATTATCGAAGCAACGAGAAGAATCACAATGCGGCAGGGCGCAACTCTGCTGCATCACCAATATTCTTCAACCTGGATTCGGTAGCGCTTCTCGCTTCGTCTTTTCATAGCACTCCTTTGTTATCAGCGCATGAACGTGGCCGTGAACGTGAATCTAGAAGGGATAAGCATACGCAAATCCATTCTACCCTTTGGCCTTTGCGATTCTACACCTTGCGACAGATAATTACCGGCACCGTATCCTTATCACCTCTGCCTCTCTTTCCCTATAATATGGCCTTTCGCGGCAAGCCCATCATCCCTGCCCCTCCTCGTGTGATATCGCCGAGCCCTACACCCTCCGAGACGCAGGATGAATTTTCGCAAGATTCATATCTTGGTCCAGTCACACGTTCCGCAGCGAGGCGACGACAGAATGGCAGCGTTGCGCCCCAACTACCTCTCCACGAAGATATCGACGAAGAGTCTGATCCGGAACTCCGGAGGGCCCGGACTAGATCGAGAAGCCCAATAAAATCTCGTAAGGTCGGTGGCCTTACATCCGCCAGGTCCGGTCGCGCCACCAAGTCAAAACAGAAAGATAGCAATGAGCTGAAAATTAAGGAAGAGGAGACTTCTAATGGTCATCTAGCGCCTCCTACTCCGGGATTTGCGCCCACCTTCGCGGGATGGGATTGGCGTGACTTCAGCCGTAGTCCCAGCCCTCTCGGCCTAATACCGATACATAGGCATTTTAAGATTTTCATTCACAAACACGAGGTTCCGCGAAAGGTTCTACATGTATCGATCGGCTTTCTTGTGTACTGGCTCTATGTCAGCGGCACACAGACCTCTTCAGTCACTCCCTTTTTAATGGGAGCCTTGATCCCCATTGCGACAACGGACTACTTGCGCCATAAATACGCTTCCTTAAATCGCTTCTATGTGAAGTGCCTTGGCGCGTTGATGCGCGAATCTGAGTATGCCGGCTGGAATGGGGTTATCTTCTACCTGCTCGGTGCCTGGACTGTCCTCTACTTCTTCCCTAAGGACGTCGCAGTCGTGGCCGTTATGCTCCTGAGTTGGTGCGATACGGCCGCTAGTACCTTTGGCCGACTATACGGAAGATACACGCCAAGACTTCGACGGGGAAAGTCTCTAGCCGGATCTTTGGCTGCATTCATCGTCGGCGTAGCTACGGCTGGCTGGTTCTGGGGTTTACTGGCACCGAAGACAGGCCCCTTTCCCGGGGATGAACAGCACCCCTTTATGTTCCAGGGCATATTGCGACTTCCTGAAATCGCCTCGAACGCGCTCGGTCTTTCCGAGTCGCAAAGTGTCGTTGGCGGTCCTATCGCTCTCGGACTGTTGAGCCTATGGTCGGGTTTCGCCGCGGCAGGTAGCGAGGTAATTGATCTCTTCGGCTGGGACGATAATCTCACAATTCCAGTACTCAGCGGTATCGGTATCTGGGGGTTTCTCAAAGTTTTCGGATAGGCACAAACTGGTAAGACAGTGTAGCCCTTTATAAGGCTTCGGGGATATTAGCAAGGCATTCGGCGTTATGGACGGTTGATTGGTGCGGAAAGGCATATATTCGATTGGTCTTGGTAGACAGGCTATGACTAGATATGACGGTTACGGCGATCTCAATGGCATGAACTCACTCATCTCACGGTTGGAGAATTTCTAGAATTTTCTCAAGATATTTCTGCTTGGCAACGGAGGAATCTAGAATCTGGGAAAGGTCACACGGTCTTTGGTAATTTTAGCCGCCCCTATGAATTTTCTTAGACACAATTCAACAAGTCTTAGAGTCTTAGACTAGCAGGTCATATTAGGTCACATAAGAAGGACCGACATATTCTGCAAGTTTGCCACGGGCGTTGGCTAGATCTGTAGGATCAGCTTGCGGGAATGTCGTGCATGCCTTGCTTGGACTTAGTACAAAAAGAGAAAGGGAGGAATCGTTGCGCAGGCCCTAGGACGCGACCAGCATGCTATTTACCTCCGACTTACACAGCATGACCGACGAACTGTTGTCCAAGGCTAAAGATCAGTCGCGTTCAAGATCTCAATAACCTGGGACGAACAGAAGTGAAGGTGTTCGATCCTTTATCTCATTACACGAAAATTGACTGGACCCCGTTCCTACATGGTGCGAGCTGGAAAGAAAACTCCCATGGTTAGGAATCCGCCACTTTAAGACGCAATCGAGCCTTTAAGGTACCGTCGAGGCATACTTCGGCTCATCTTCCACCCTATGAGAAGATGCCCCATCATCATCATCGGCGCGCAAGTCCTGCTCGACTGCATATCGATCCAGCTAGGGTCTGTCAGTTACTTTCATATCCAAACAATCTGGGTACATTGGATACGTTTTACCCACACTCTCTGTGCCGCCCATGCACTTATCAGGTACATAATACTTACATACACTTTCTACACTTTCACGTTTTCCCACACAACCATTAGTCTCTCCTGGGATCATTATTATCTTCTTATTCGTACTCCTCATCGTTGATCGGTCCGTTGGCAACTTGGATTCCTGTAGGTCTTGGGACCCACGATGAGTTGTCTCGTGGATGGTGTAGTATCTAACCCGACCCTGCATATACCACCTATACGCACCAATACGCCTCACGCCATGTGCAACCGTCCCTGTCCTCGATAGTGAATACATTTGATTCATGATGCTTCAAGTAGGAGGCCTCTTCCCTAGACCTTTTACTTGAAACATTTTCATCGGTCTCTCGATAATGTCGTTTCGGCCTACTCCAAAGTATGTACGAGCGCAAGTCGTCACCGCTAGATCGCCGTTATCGTCGTACAAATAGGTCATTGTCTACCGGACGCAACGGAGCTAGTTGAAACTAAGTAGTTCGCTAGCCTGACGTTGGCTCGACCCAAGCTCTTGGGATATTCCCTGCGACTGGTCCGAGGTATATAGCGTGTATAGGTTCCCGAAGCCATTCGCATGCTGTGAAAGTCACGCCTCTCCACACCACCTCCCTCCGGCAACAACTGTCATGTATGGATGAGACATTCTTTAGACTTGATGTCGTCTTAGTCTGCTTATCCTAGCTTCTCCATATTGAATCTAGAAGAATTGCCCCTCTGCCCCGCTCCCCTGTACCTCTCCGTGCCCATCGTGAAATTCAAGGACTCCGGCCTTGTATAATCTCGGGTTTCATGAGTCTGAACATAGCATTCATTACAATGTATCAATACACAATCTACGCCGACATAATCAACCACGCCTAACCAAGCCAATGGTAATAGATACGGACTCAAGAATCCTCGAAACCCACATCTTTCACCGAATTGCGACTCGGTCCATCGCAATTCGTCTCACTGATGAAGTGTCTTTTCGGCTATACCCTGGTATCACGCACGGCTTAGCTTCTATAAAATTTCATTCCGGCTACCACACACACTTACACACGCGCATACGTCTTTTTGCGCCTTGAACGCTTATCCGTTAAAAGTCCATATGAAGAAATCTGCAGCCAGGTATCTCGGTTTGTTTCGTAAGACATATAGATCAACGGAATCTAACCCGAACAGGTGAATTGCTCTTTTCTTACCCTACGCATCTGGACATCCGTGCCAGCTCATCATGCCTTATTGTACATGTACGTACCGCGCCCCAGTCAGAACCACTTACACCGGAGCTTGCCTATTCCTTCATCCATACTATAGATGTTTTATGTCCTGCAAAAAAAGCGGAAAGCCTCGGTGAGTAGAAGGTAATTGGTAACATACCCATTACCAATTAGTCTTATTTTAGTTCCAATGGCTTAAATTTCAGACCATTGAGTCCTACAAGAAGAAAACTAGCTATCAAGACATATATATATAACTTACTATTATTTTAGGATTATGTATGCCAAGATTATTCTTGATAACCAGGGTGTGGGGCATAGTGCATTTTCTCTACCATCCATCCAGTATTCGGTGCCCCCCTTCAGTGGTCCTTTCAGTGGAGGGGCAAGACGAGGCAAGCAAGCGGAGCACTCCCCTTTTCACCGTACCAAAGAATAGAACGCGGGTACGTAATAGCATGTATTTTCTCTCCATCAACTATTCCCCTTACCCTCTTCTCGATCCCATGCCCATGACGGAAATTCTGTAATTTTTGACCAATGAGAAAATTCGATTTCCGATTTCCTAAGGATTTCTGTCATAAAATCATCAAGGGACCACACAAAATCCACGATGGATATTCCTAATGCGGAAACATAAGGTCGTCTCAGAGGGTATTTCTTGCATGACGGCCCCAGCTTCTGGGAATTTGGGAAAGAAGAGGTATGCTTAAAGGGTTAAGCCTCTTCGGAATAAAAAATAATGAAAAGAAAAAAGCGAGGAGGCGGAATCGACAGACCAAAGAGGGAGAGCAACAAATAAAATACAAATAAATAAATTTACTTCCCAAATGACGCTCCCATTCTCATTCGGCTGGTCCTGGGGCTTGACAACACATCATCACACAAAATGCCCGACCTTGCTGCACTTCTGCCTGACTGGCCAGTAACCATCAACGTTGACATTATTCGAACGTTTGTTTTCTGACCAAGACCACCCTACGCCCTTCCCTCCTTTCGACATTTTTTCTTCTCTTGATTGCCCGGCTCTTCCCAAAGAGAATTTTTCTTTTCCATTCCACTTTCAGAAAGCCGATCTCGACCAACGAGCTCGTCAGCCTAAAGCTGCAACGCGCAGTTATGGATGCAATCCGCTTCCCACGCTACCACCCCCCCTTCGCCCCCAGCCGGAGCCCGCTTTCTTTTCTTCACGAGCCATGGATCGGTGGGTTGTTGATGAAACCTGTCGCTGCTTTTGCAAGTTCCGTCTGCGTCTGCCATGTTCCTGTCGTCAGGTACTACTTGTTAGCGTCAGCGCGCTTGTCGTCCGGTTCTCTAAATAGGCTTAGACGGTACACCCGGCTGGGTGAACGTCGAACGGGAGGGCGGTATATTTACACTATCTACATAGACGACGAACCGCATCAAAGTAGACGGGTCCAACGGTTACCCGTCTATCTACACGCCCCTGGTTCAATGACATGATGGTATAGACACTTGTACATGCCACGTCCAATCCCGACCAGCCAACGTACACCCACGCCCACCCTTTCGAGGCTAAGAGCCTTCTCGGTAGAGTTCTGATATTCCGATATATTCAAGGATACGTTCCATCATCTAGATTCTAGAAAACCTGTCACCTTTCTACTTACTAGGCTCTTAGCTTTCTGAGGACGGAGGCAAATTTTCTCTTCCATGACTGCAGTAAGATGTATGATATCTACATGTAGAAACCACCCTTCCGGGCTCTGATCTCTTTGTCATCATACTCTCATGGCGCTCCACAGTCAGACTTAGTTGTCTGCTTGCCTTTACCCAGCATCCCGTTCTGATGTCAACCATGATACCCTTATTCATCCTTTCGTCTTACTGCCGCAAGAAGCCGGTTGGTCTTATTCGTCGTATACGCAGCCGCTTCCCCGATATCCTTCAACCCCCATGTCCCCACCTACATACGTCCACATCCACGTACATACATACATACATAACCTATACATATACATACAATACATTGGTCCTTTTTCCTTCTCTCGTTTCCCAGTATCAACACAATAACCCTGACACAATTACTAGACACACGAAGGGTTTATATTTCCCGAATTACTAGTCAGCCTGCCCCGTGACCCCTGTCCGCAGTGCAGTAGCATGTCTCCCAGATCCTCCTGCATCTTATACTCCCACTCCCCATACCATCGAAGACTGCATTTCCATGGCAGGAAAGACATATCCCGTCTTTTCCTGCCCCCCACCGCGTGTCGTTCCTGAGTGGAAGTGATAGTCGTCTCTTTTCGGCATATGAGCCAGGAGAAGCCTTTCAAAGTTCGATCTTCTGTGAACGAGTTATACCCTAAGCGAAGAGACCGAACCGATGGATCCCGATCTAAAGCCTATGTGTTGTTATTGTCCTCATTGTTGCCCCCCTGGCTGGACCAAACATGCATACGCCCCCGTGGAGATCTGCCCACATTGACACAGCATGAAGATGGCCAGACTACCTCATCACGTATGCGTGGTCTTTTCTTATACATATCTTACTTTTATTTTATATCTTTTATCTTGTTTCTATTACGCTCTTAGTACCTTGTCCTTGGGCGTGACTGGCTCGCTCACCTAGACGGGGTGTGGTTCACGTAATCCCGTACTGTGGTAGACCAAGGCATATATACCTAGTACCTGGTCATGTCAAGTATGTATCTATAATACGTGTATGTATATCACGTTGGTAAGGATCAGGGCCTATCGGAAAGAAGGCACAAAGTACTAGAGCACTTGTATTGTAGTTCGTCGATACATACATGCCAATAGTCGGTCCCACGATATTGTACATACGCCATCAGTCTATTATGTAGTTGTACCTGTCTAGCCTGTCATGCCCTTCATGGAGAGTTCTTTCTAGTCCATCAGTTCGGGGAAGCTAGAGCCCTTGCCTCCCGCTCGTCTCCCCATCCTGACTCCCTTTCGACCAACAACACTATAAGGAGCGGGGTTACTCAAGGACTTCCTCGATCGACGAATAACGTCGTCGGGACTTATCCCCTATGGACGGGACTAGAGATGGTCCGTTCACTCGTCGTTTGATCCTGACGAGGGAAAACTCCCTCGAAGATGGAGGAGGAAAAAGTATAAAAGGGGGTGCTGTTGACGGGTTGAGCTCGTCTTCTCCTTCTTCCTCTTTTCTTTCTTTCAAGCAACTCTCAACTCCTCAAGTCTTCTCGATCGTGATCTACTCAGAAGTTATCCTCATACCAGTGACTTTGTCAAGACTTCTTTGCTCTTGACTCATATACAACACATACACCTACCTGCCTTCACACAAACAAAGGACCTAGGGGTCTTGCCCAGTCACACGCACACATCCTGTCTTGCAAGTTTCATTGCAAACATCATATTGCTGTCTCACTTATCTAGAGCTTCTACTCTACTACTTCCTACCTCACTATCATAACCCCAGACACAATGGCCTCCTACAGCACGCAATACTACGACACGGCAGCAATGCCCATCCCATCCAAGGCGGACCAGTACCAGCAATACTACCAGAGCGGCGGCAGCAACTACTCGGTCTCCCCCACGGACGACGACCAGCGGGAGCGAGACGCCTCCGTGACCTCCGGTGTACCTTCTTACGGCAGCAGCACCAGCAATGCCGCCAGCTACGCTACTAGCTACGCGAGTGGCGACTACTGCGATGGCAACCAAAGCAGCGCTTCAGCCAGCGGCGTTGACTTCAACGACTACATGCAAAACCGATTTGACGAGTCTTTCGACCCCATTCCATTGGACCGCAGCTTGGCTCGCCAAGCGCAAACGTGAGTTCACCAATCCAAATTCCCGGTTTCCAATTCCCAGATCTCAGTTTGTGCATTTTCAACTCCCCAACTCCTCGCCTAAACGCGAGCGAGCGAGTGGGGGCGAGAAATGAGAAAAACAAGCAAATAAGAAAACCTAGCAAATAGAAAATCGAAAGCGGTCAAAATTTGGCTAACATGAAACTGCAGTTCTGGCAAACTCAACAACAAGCACCGCGAACTCCTAGAAATGCAAGCGGCGGCGCAAGCACGCCTCGCCCGTTCGCGCGCCCGGTTCCAGCAGGGGCTGAACGACGCGCGAGAAGTGCACGCGGATCTAGAGTGGACGTCCAAGAAAGTCTCGTAAGTAACGCGAAATCCAGATTCCCATTCCACATTTCCCAAAATCGCGCAGAAAAGGGAATAAAATTCGTACGCTTCCACGCAATTGCGAAGAGTGGAGAGCTCAGAGCCTCAATCTGAAAAGGAGCGAAATCTCCACCCTCGCAACGCAATCTTTGCGAAAACCCTTGCCTACAAAACCCCTGAATTCGCAAAAAGACTAGAAAAACCCCAGAATCAGCAAGCTAACAAACCGTGTAACAGCTCCCTAAAGAAGAAGGCGGAGAAGAAGCACGCCAAGGAGTACGAGAAGGCGCGCGAACGGTATCCTTCGCCCGACTACTAAGCGACTCGTTCGCCCCGCGTCCCGAAGCAGTTCGCGCGCTCCTTACACACACACACACACATAGTACACATTTGAGCCGCAACATGGGGGCGACGCGATCACCTGCACGACATTTCCGATGAGCCTCATTTGCAAAGTAAGGGGGGCGCCATCGGGAAAATTTCCCGCATGACACACATATGTTCGAACACCTAACCCACGTATTTTCTGCGCATGTCGTTTATTTAACCTTTTTAGCGGCCGATCGCCTCTGCGTCCGGCTCGCGCCATCCCTTTCCCCCTGTTCATGTACATCATGTACGGGGTGCGGTTGCCACCACGCGCCACGCGAGATCCGGGGTGTGTGTGCTGCTGGCTGCTGTGCTGGTATATGCGAGATCCCTCGCGGATCTGGGGTCAAAAAACAAATGTCTCTGATCGCATATGCACACTCCCCCTCCCTTACCGCACCCTCTACTTCCTATATTTGTGGTTCCCAAAACAAAAATCCCATTGCTGCGCATACCCCTGACGTTTTTTTTTGCTATCATGTAAGTTGGGTGGGAAAGACAAAAAAAAATCTCTCACGTGGCGGAGGACGACACTGGTTCGACAGTTCTGGGCGGTAAAAAAACAAAATAGACGCCCGTGGTTTTTTTTATGCATCGCTGCTTTACGGCCGGCGGCGTGGTACGTATCGCGAGGTGTGTGGATAGGAGACGCAACGTAAATCCCGTTCTCTGTTCCTGCATAACTTTGCCTGCTACCCACGCGAACCGCATACGCTGACGCACAGCGTAGCGGGCCGGCGGTTAGCTAGTCGAGCAGGGCTGTTTCACGAGGTTACGAGTTATGATTGGATGATTTCGGACGATCCGGGGGTGCCATGGCTTAAAAGCACACCATCTTTTGTCTCTAGCAGGGTATGGGCGACGGGATGACGCACGTCTGACCGGTGAAGCGGTGCCTGCAAGCTGGGTCGACCGGGGAGATGGGGGGCTTGGAGATTTAGAGTAGCGGTAGTCGACCCAGCTTCCTAGGGCCACACTCTGGGGCGCGAGACCGAGGATGTACTCGTAGATAGATCGCACACTACCTCCATAACCTAGCGGCTGGGACGACACTTGCCCGCTTTAGGATATGGATATTACCCTTTTTGTAATAAGTCGGCGGCGGCGTAGGCGGTGGCTGTCCATTTCAGGGCCAAGAATTTCCTTAGAGAGTATTGTTAGGTCGGTAGCGTACTTCTCCCAGACATAGTATGTAATACAATGATTCCCAGTTCGGTGACCTGACCTAGCGGCGTGTATGTGTATATGTACCTCCGTGTCTGAGACACGGTGGACCGTAGTCGCCCGTAAACCCCTGTGCTAATGAAGGTTAGGGGGTACAGCAGTTTGTTCGGTGGTGTGGGACGCTGAGATGAATCCACTGTAGACCGAGGTAGGTAGGCACCTTCATGTATGTCGACGGGGGTCACGTGATGTAGTGATGCCCAAACACTGTTGGGTGCTCCATGTTCCTATAGGATGTATCATATCTGGTTGAATGTTAGCATACTTGCACGAACACAAGAGCTTGTTAAGTACCTAGGTAAAATCACGGTTTCCCATTCCCCCTATCCTTATCCTCGAATGAATGATGTGAACTGATTAAATCAAACCTTGCCCATAGTAGTTCAACTAACCGATGCCTGACCCGACCGAGACTTCGCCTCCTCCCATGTCATCCAACTGCCTACCGGCTCTAGATCGCGGGCCTTCTCAAGTGATTCCCATGGGTTAGTGTTCGTACTGGGGTCATAGTAACCTTCCCACCACTTATGACCCGGCTCATGTCCTTGGCCACCTCCTCCGCCCCGTCCTCTGCCTCGTCCCCGACCTTGACCTCGACCTCGATTGCCTTGATAGCCGCGGCCATAACCGCCTCGATAACTTGCTCCTCTGTCGATGCCAAACGATGATGATGGAGCTTCCCACTGATGAGGGGTAGCTCCGGTCAGATTGTCAATTTTAGACTGGATGTCATCAGTTGATTCGGTCATAACAGTTGTAGGAGGACGTGATGTGTCCATGTACTGTGGTCCAGGTTGATCACTGTTGTCATTGCTAAGACCATGATAGGCTTCACCTTGAGGGGCGCCTAGTTGATTGTCGTCCTCTTCAAGATCAATCTCGTCTTTATTCTGGACTCTTACACCTAGGGGCGTTGTGTTTGATCCGGACTTGGCCTCTTTGATAGCGCCGGTTTGGTGGAGGGGAATGGCGGAAGTCGATGCAACCACAGCTTCATCAGCACGAGGGTTAAATTTGCGTCGCTTGTTTGCATTCTGGGCACCAAAGCTGGAGAATCCCATGGCCTCTGCCATAGCGGCAGCTGTGTCTTCAGTGTCTTCCATGACGATGACGAACTAGTCAGGGGTCCGTTACTCGTGAATATTATAAAGACAAAGTCGATATATGTGAATTCCTCAAATTTGTGTGGGGAAAGGAACTTAGGACATTTATTAGCAGGATTACATGAACTAAGTGCTTTAGGGCCTACTCTCTTATCTGAAGCTGAGTACAAATTACTTGGATTAACGTCGTGGTTCCTTGTGGATAAGTGAGATGAAGTTGAAAAAAAGGCTCTACAAAAGAAACATGTCTAAAGTTAGCAACTAATTTCTGAATGGGCACTTCATTAACGTTGAATAAGCTTAAAATGAGACAAGGGCATTGGCTGACTCATCATGACGGCATTTCTTGATTGGTGAATTGCCCAGTTTTAAATCTTACTACTCAGTATTGTACATAAATATGGTGCTATTGAAGGCATTTGCATTTAAGCAGACTTTAACTACTGCTTATTGTACTTATTGAGCCCCTCTATGAACTGTCTCTCTTCCAAAGAACATCTTAATGATACTAATAAGCTGGATATTGTCCTTGACAACTCAGAATGCCTCTGTAAGTATTCATTATTGCATTTGTGCGGCATAAAGTACCTTGCTTACACATAAATTCGCAGTCACTTGCTAGGCAAAAAATCATGGAACGTCTACAATCCTAAGAACATTGAACGCGTGAGGCGTGACGAAGCAGCAGCAAAGGAGCGCGAAGAGGCCGAAGAGCAACGCCAACAAGAAGTAGATGCAGAACGTCGTCTAGCCATCCTACGAGGCGAAGTACCGCCGCCTTTACCTCCTCCTGAGCCAAGCGCTACCGACGAAACTTCTAGCCGGAAACGCGATCGCGACGAGGAACCGAGGAGAGAGCGTAGGAAGCGAAAGCGCGTGGGCGAGGATGACACGGACTTTGAACTGCGGCTCGCACGCGAAAAGGCGAACGCCGTACCAACAACGAGCGATGCGCTGGTAAAGAGGAGCGACGCCCCACTTGTTGATCACAGAGGCCACATCGATCTATTTCCCGAGGAGCGATCTCGCGTGCCGAATGAGAAGAACGCAGAGGCTGAGCAAGAGGCTGCGAAGAAGAAGAGGGAATATGAAGATCAGTACACCATGCGCTTCTCCAACGCCACTGGCAAGGATGGGCTTACCGGACCTTGGTACGCGAAGGGTGGTGAGATGAAGGATATTGTTGATGGTAATCTGGATGCTCCAAGCAAGGATGTGTGGGGCAACGAGGATCCACGACGGAAGGAAAGAGAAGCTGCGCGGGTTGTGGCTAATGATCCGCTAGCTATGATGAAGAGGGGCGCCGCTAAGGTCAGAGAGGTTGAGAAAGAGAGACGACAATTAAACGAAGAGAGGGAACGGGAATTGAAACAACTCCGAAAAGAAGAAAGAAGAAAGGAGAGGAGGCAGAAGCGAGAGGGAAAGGATGATTATGATGATCTCGAGGGGTTCAGTCTTGATGGTATATCGTCGAGCAAGCCTCGGGATCGGCCAAAGGATCATGATGATGAGCGACGGCGACGGCATCACTCATCCCGGGACGAAGACGGCCGGTCTAGGTCCAAACATCATTCCGAGCATAAGGAGCATCGGCATCACGATCATCACCGTTCTCGATCAGACCATCAAGGTCACAACTCAAGTAGTTCGAAACATGATCGTCGGCGTTTAGGAAGAGCGGATAATTATTAGCATTACAATATTGTTCGGAAGCATGGCGTTTATCCTTCAGATATTAGATACCCCCTCGCCTCATAGAGGCAATACTTTGAATTGAAAATTGCTTTATGGGTATCATCGCTTGCAAAATTTCTACTATGACCAATAATGCCTATTTTCTCTCTTTCCATGGCAAGTTGATATCAACTTCCTGTATACTCTTCTCGACCATTTCCACAACTTTCAGCGCATCCTTTAATTCCTTCAATACCTTAATGATCTCATCTGCCGTTCCTTTACTCAGACCTTCTTTGCGATCACTGTATATATCGACGCCCTCCTGCGTGAACAACGTCGGCGCAAACCACGTCACAGCCCAGCGCTCAATACCTCCTTCTCCTCCTTCATCGTTAGCTAACGGACGTTCACCCCATCCTAAAACCTCCCAATGACTACTCGCAATAGCCAGCAACCCCTTCCCGCGCCATGTCCAAGCTCCGGGAATAACTGGGTCCGGCTTCTCAATTCCAACTACAGTTTTTACGCCTCCTTTTCCGTTCTTCTTCTCGTACTCGACTAAGTTATCATTGGCACCAGGTATTGGTTTATACGGTGCGTACGTGATACGCACGTTGCGCGCGGAGCGCCACATCGATAATGTCGAGTGCGTCACGGTCCATGTGCGCTGGAGCCATTCGAGGGGTGGTGTAACGAAGGGAGCGCCGGAGGTAGTAGTAGGGTTGGATTTAGAGGAAGCGGAGAGGTATTTTGAGGGTGCGCGGAGGGAGATTATGGTTGGAGGTTGGGTGGAAGGTGCTGGCTCTGCTGCTGATTCTGCCATATTGGGTGGAAAGTTGTCGTGGGGTTTCACAGCTAGGGGTAGCTGTATGGTGATGGGGTTTCAGATCGAGATAATAAGATATAATGAATTTGCGATTTCTATCAATTACTGCAATCGGAACGTCTATGTACCTGTAGTTCAAGTATTTACAGAATTCCCGTGAATGGATTGTTGTTTCCAAATGTTAAAATTGTGCAGAAAAGCAATTGATGGCTTAGTTAAAGCTAGTGGACCAGGGAGCTCCTGTTCGTCATAGCGATGCGTCAAAGTTCGGGAAGTCCTCATCCGGCGCGTATTCCAGGGGTATAATTACACATATACGACGAGTACTTCAATTGGAAGCAATTAAGGTCTTGATTTGGCGGGAATCATTGCCAGTTATACTAATTTATGTCCTATAACATGTAAACATTGTCTCGTTTGTTGAAAATGTAGAAAGAAGACCCGTGGGCAATGACGACTGAATAAAAAACCAAGTATTGATTATCTAATCACTACTTGGTGATATGAGTTTACGTAATAGATCTTCATAGCAATCTCAAGTTACACGAGTCTAATTTAGGTCCTAAGAAAGACAAAGTGAGAGAGGGAAAGAGAAAATGAACCTCAACTTTCTCAAACTTCTCAATATTTCACAAGAGGAGATGGCAAAATGAGACATATCATAACTTCGTTTATTCCGACCTGCTCGCATGGCCTTCAAAGTGGATATCTATCATCCATAATTCATATGTCTTATTCCTAGTCCATCGCCAACATCAGCTTCCTCCATCTCATGGTCATAATGCATAATCTCTTGCTGATCTATCGAATTGCCCCTCCGAGAAATCCTGTCTTCTGTACGCCTCCGCCGAAGTTCATCTGTGCCATGGAATCGCGCTGCTCGGAATAAGCGCGCAATATTCCGTCTCATACCCAAAATTTGGCCTTCATCTGGGTTTTGCGCGATGTCAGCTAAGGGTCGATTTCGTATCTTGAGCTTCTGTCTAAATGTAGAGCTCTCGTTTCCAACACCAGCTTCGGACACGTCATCCCCGTTTATAGGCTTATCGTCATGTCCCCGAGGATATTGCACCTCGGGAATCCAAACCCATGTGATGAAAGCCCCTAAAAGCATTGCCGGGCAGAATCCTAACAGAAGAGCCGCAAACTTATGGCTATAATCGCCTTTAAAGACTACCAAGTTGGTGATCAGCAGGATTGTGATTGCGCCAAGCTTTCCGGATGCCGCTGCAAGACCGTAGAACGTGCCACGGTACCTCGTTGCGAAGAGTTCGGCCGGAAGCATAAACGTCATGGTATTAGGGCCAAGATTGAAGACGAATTGCGCCAGCACGTACAAAGTCATTGTGAGAGCATGCTTATCCGTTTCGTACGTGACGAAGAAGGTTCCACCATTGATCGCAAAAAGCGCTGCAAGAGCAACAAACATCCAGCCCATCCAGGTGGTTCGCGGCAAGTAGTCAATAGCGAGCAGAATCACGATGCTTCCAGGTAAGGCCCCACTCGAGATAGTCATGATATTCCGCAAGCTATCTTGCTCAAGCATATCATAAATTGTAATATTCGGCTGAGCCGGATCTGCCCGCCACGCGGCGTTGTTACACACAACCTCGCCTGGAGATGTCGAAACATTGGATTGGGGTGGCGCATCCGAAAGCCAAATTGTGGAAATAAGCTTCGGGTTGTCAAGACCAAGTCCATCTTAGAATCGTTGTCAGCCCTTAGTACATTAAGAAAGGAGGATTTTAGGGTGCGACGTACAGTAAGCCAGATCTAATAACCACCAAGTGGCCATAACGCCGAGAAGAGCACGCCAACGCCCTTTCTCAGCAAGATGCTCCTTGACTCCACGACTATAGTCAACGATAGATGTCCACTGACTTTTTCGCTGTTTTCTCAAATTCGACATTGGCCTTTCTGGCGACTGAGCCATAGGGTCATCATGTTCGGTGGGTTGGAGAGTTGCATCAAGTGGAAGAACTCGGCCAACAGCTGCTACAGCATTCGCGAGCTCGCCTTTCTCTACTAAGTAGTGAGGTGTCTCTGGAATTATCCGTCTCAAGAAAAGCGAGATAAGGGCTGGAATTGCTCCGATTCCAATTGTTGTTCTCCAGACGACATCAATAACTGGCGATGCAACATTGAAATCTGTCTCATCGGAGGACAAGCCTAACCTACTACTAACCCCTCGCAATATGGCCAGCCCAAAAGCATATGCAGCAAGCTGGCCTAGGGATTGCATGAGGAACACAGCTGCTATCATTCTGCCTCGGGACTTTGTTGAAGACCATTCTGCAGCTATGATAGCAGAGAGTGGATACTGCTCCGTGTCAGCATTACCATATACTTAATCTCAAGTAAAGTTCGGTATTCCTAACCTCTGCTCCAAGCCCAATCCCTAACATGGCACGCCAAAAGCCAATCCATCCATACACATTCATTGAATTGAGATGACCCGAAGATGCCGTCGTCATCCCGACTGTCGCAACCACAACAATGCTTAATTCAAGACCGTACACGGCTTTTCGACCGTATCTATCAGCCAGGTGTCCGAATATGAGCATTCCGAACATTGTCCCCGTCAATGTAGTGAGATTAATGATCAGTGAGTTCGCTGACCACCAATGAGTACATTCCGGATAGACATAGCTTAGGGCTGGACTAATCACATTCACAGCAAATATGCTGTAAGATGTCGTGAAAAAGCCCGAGGCAGCAACCCACCAGACTTTCCATTGGAATTTATCCAAGCCTGGGTAGTCGATCACAGACTGCACTGCCCTCTCTGGATCGTGTAAGTCCTGTATTGGTACCAGTAAGTTAGATGTTTGAAATCGATAACAATTAGGATCCAAACACCTACGCATTCAATCTCATCTGCAACGCGACCCGTGGTGGCGTTTAGGCTGGAAAAGTAGCCGGCCATTGCGTATACTAGCGCCCGTGGGCGCTTCTAAGTGTCGTGAGGATATCTTTAGTTGTCTACATTACAAAACCAAACAAGGTGAGTTTGCATCTAGTCAAATTTATAAATATATATCTCTTTGATCACGAGGCTTCGTATATTAAACTACGCCTAACTAGCTCGTTTAACGTCATGGCATCGCCCTGAAGATTACCTTCGGTGAAGTTGATATGCCTAATATGTAGTAGGGTTGTACCTATGATCTGAGATGGAGTTCCAAGCAGGTTTTAGAACGACTCAGCCGCATCGATTTATGTTGAACTGTGCTTCGGTGAACCCTTGGACACGCCGACTACACCCCGGCGAGCTTTCTAGACCTACTTTCGGATCTTGGTACTATACTCTTCTCATCTGATTGCTGCTCGGTTATAGGCCCTTGACCAATTGCGAGCGACTCCCCGTGATATGAATAGCACTTGGATCAGGCAGACACCGTGTCGGATTGAACGATCCCTCAATCTGTCAGCAGTTTGAAAGCTCCAGGAAGATCCAAGCTGGTGGGAACGTGGGACGTGACCTACATAACAAGAGCCCTCAGTAGGGCATAGTGCCTCCTTTTGGATCCATTTTACTCTGAAATGAACCGCCCTATAAATCCACCCAACTGCAGAGCAACGTGGCAACGTGGTTGAGTTGATATAAATCCTCAGACAGTTTCTCAGAAACGTGGTCGAATTATGGCTTCTAATTGGACGTCTTTAATAGACCCCTGTTCGATCTCCAAATCACTAATTTGCTACATACGCTCGCTTGTTCAGACCCCATTAGAAATAGTCCACAGAAGGTCCCTCCCGTCGTAGATCCGGACAATGATACCGGTCATACTGTACGTAACCTAGAGCTTGGGAGTGGTTTTGAGCCGCCCCCACATCAGAGCTCCCTTATGTGAGACGGGGTTCCAGTTTGTTGAACGCGGGCTCGCGTGGTGTAGTTCCTTTCTCTTGGGACTAACGGACCCCCTCGGAAAATGGACCCCGGGACAATTTTATCGATCGTCCAACTTTCATTGTCTGCTTTCGAACTTGGCTCAAAGATCGCACGCGAGTTCTTGAGCAAAAATGATAAAATCCCGGACAAACTCAAGCGTCTTAATGAGCGTCTTGGGCGATTTCACAATGTTGTTAAAGATATAGTACAAGAGCCCCCAAAACATAATGCATCTTCTAACCTTGCTTTCCCGGGGGCTGATGGTATCATCGAGACCCTCTCCGAATGCAAAGAATTTCTGCGTCAATATGAGTCGGCATTATCATCACGTTCCACGGTCGTGGGTGCAAGCCAACGGGTTGCCCTGCTTGTTGGACCGGATAACTCAAAAGTAGATGAACTGGATAGGAGAATAATGTATCACTATACGGAGCTCCAATACTGGAAAACTGTCGCCGTTGAAGACGCTGTGAAGAAACTTGGCGAATCGTAAGTTGTTCTTTTCTTACCTTGCTTTTTCTAGCGCTGCTAAATAGACCTGTACTCGCACAGAATGGTCGCGATGCATGTTTCACCACGAATTCCCGGAATGACAGGATCGCCACAACCAGAATCTTCAGCAAGATTTGCCGGCGGGCAATCAACTGAATATTACATGGCCCAGAGTGCAAATCAACCTGGCTTTCCTAGGTCCCCTACTCTCAAAGCAAACCCTCGAAACCCAGCTCTTCCTCCAATAAACGAACTAGAACTCCCTTCTCCTCGAGCAGGCAATAACTACGCCTTCGATGTGGCGGCGCAAAGGCAATTTTCCCGAAGTCCGGGAAGCGCTCCGGTCATGGCTTACATTAGCCATAATCGTCAAGACACTGTCGGTTCAGCTTCGACACTTTGCGAATCTGAGTATAATATAGGTCCATTATCACACTCCCCACTGTCGACAACGCCGCCGCAGTTTCGAGCACAAGGTCACGCGGTGTGGTTGTTTGTCTCCCTTACCTCTTCAATATTAGAACAATTAGCTCGATTAACATTATTCTTTCCAGGCGCATTGGTTCCCGACGTTATCAGTTCAATACCAACTGTTACAGAGTCTTTGATAGTGATAATAATAGAGTAGTTGAATGGTATAATACTGGTTCTGGCGTAACGATTTGGCACTATGGTTAGACTGATTTTAAACTTGCATGGAAAGATAAATCACTAACTTTGCGAAGTTCCGAACAGATGCTCCATACCACATACGAAACCCACGGACGAGAAATTCAGAGTATTTTTCCTACCGCCAAGCACGAAACACCATTTTAAAATCACGGGGGCCGACAACCAAACGGAGGATGTGGATGATCGAGCAGAATACCAATTTGCTCGTAAGATAGACAGGGAAACATTCCAACAGAATCTTCGAGGGTATGATTCGCTGGAAATGATAAGAGCTTCGAAAATACATAGTGCTGGAGAGAAGGACATTGCAACATTAGAACACTTGAAAGTGTGGCGCCAGACCGACCACGACGACAAACCGACATTCTCGTTCGCGGCTCACGGAGCCGGCCACCCACTCCACAACGAAGAATTCTATATTCGATGGTTCAAGAAAACCCCAGAGCTAAAAGGAGATACAAGGTTGATATTGAAATTGTATTCGAAAGGGAATGACCAAGAAGACGGAATAGAAATAGAAGGGGCAAGGAGAAGATCTTCTACATTTGGTGATAAGGTCAGGAAGCTATCTGGAAGTTCGAGTCATGGTGGTTCTCGTCCGAGCTCGCGGTCACGGTCGTCTTCGAGCAAATCGCCTGCGCCGGTTCTATACGAGTGTTGCCAAGGTATAGAACCACCAAGCGATGTTAGGAACCTAGGGCATCTTGAAATTGAGTTCAAGGACTCGGAACGTAAGTCGCAATTTAGTATTTCCACCTTCTTAACTCTAGTCTTTTCTAATAATTAATTTATAGTTCGGAAAAACTTCATAAAAGCATGCTATGAAGCCCATCGACCCGCTATGGATGCCGTGAGGAACACTACACCGAGTCCTGCTTTATCCCAGCACACATTTACGATGCCTCCTAGTCTAACATTGGGGCCACAACAAAATCCGTACGAATTAGAAGATTCCTCTCGGCACGAATTAATGGGAGACCCCGGGGGTTACGAAATGATGGGAAATCCAGGGGTATACGAGATGGGAAGCCCCGGTTTCCAAATTCCATCCCCAAGCATAACAACGCCGTACTCACCTGAGGAAGTTCGGTTCAATACCGAAACTCTGTTTGCACCTTCAATAAAATCTCCTAGTGATCAAGAGACGAGTAGTTATAGGAGTTATGATAGGGAGCCACTTGGACGTGAGCCGGGATGACACCTATCATGGTGGATATCAAGAACAACATACGAGCTGTGTATAGGTTGCATTATTGGGCGATTATTGCAGTATGGTGAAGAGCTTATATTGGCACACGAACCGGTTTGGATACGGAGGCAGCATCAAGGCAATTCATGAATAGCATATGTGAAAGGGACGGTTCAGCTAAGATTGATACCTAATAGGTCATGACACGAATAGGGGATACGGCAATCAGATACTAGTATTCTGATTTCTATGAAGGGCATGAGATGGAGTTATGTATATGATAACAATGCCGATGCTGTAGATGAACTACTACACATCATGACTCTCAACTAATGACAAGACTTATTTCCAATGATAGACATCAGACTTAGGTTGGTTTTCTGGTATTAATTCGATGAGTGCCCAAGTACTTAGGAGACCCCCAAATGTACTAGTTTATCACTCCAAGAAATGGTATCTGTAAGCTAAGAAATTGTAATCGTCCGATGTAGCTCCTCAACTTGCACAAGAAGCCCTCTTGATTAGATGATTTCCTAAATAGGAAATTCTGTATAACTTCAACTAGAGTCTTCTTGAGTGTACATCACTTCACTCTCTTTTTATACGGAGCCAAAAGTATCTTTTATTGTCCAATGATCAGCTAGAAAACTTACCCCGCCACCCAGGGCAAGAACGTCACCAATCCGTATTAGGACTAGCGTAATTCAATGCACTTTGAAACGAAAGCTGCGACGTAACCGACCCGCCTCGCCCGCTGACCTTAGGTTCATCTTCACAGCCCTACAGCTAACGAACATCAACTTGGCAACTTGTCTTTTTGACCTTTAAACTGCAGCCTGCGACTTTTACAACTATAAAGGAAGAGATGCCGTAGGATCTGGAATTCTTACAACTCTCGACCTTTTATTTACTGAAATTTTCTCTGAGTTTGCGTGATCGTTGTACATTAGGTGTGTGTTCTCCCGTTGAAGCAGCTGAAGCCAAAGTCGAATCTGACGTCGGTGACCCTGTGTGCAACCCATGCTAACCGAGTACCTACTGTAGCTACCTACTTAACAACAGCACCCAATCAGCCCGTAACGACCGCCTCTTAATAGTAATACCGCAGCTATGGACATGCGAAACAACCTCTTCGGACGAGGGCCCCGCGGCGGCTTGCCCGGGCGCCCGGTCCAACAAGACCAAGGTGGCTACAGCCAAGTCCCACAAAGCCGACCGACGCGCGACTACGCCGGCCCCCCTGAATACGATCCTCGAGGTGCCTACGGAGCGCCATCGCCGGGTTATGGTGGCGGGAATAACATGCCGCCCCAACAGAGAAACACTCGACCTAGCGCTCCCGCCGGCCGGCCGGTCCAGCTTCGATTAGCGAAATTAGAGAAGGGCGACTTGGCCCAACAATATATCTTCAGCAACCTTTGCGCCGTCTCGCCTCAAGACTTCCCTCCTGATCCGTATGGAAAAGATCTACATATTATGTTGAATGGACAGTTCGTCATCACTGCTCGCCCGACTGAGTACATCCCACCCGGATGCATAAGCTTGTCTGACCCGCAGCGAACATGGTGTGGAATCAGTATGACGGATGTTGTTATTGGCGAGAGATTTGACCACAAGGTTCCCCTTGGTGCCATGGACATTGAAGTCGGGTTTGCGTCCCAGCGGAAGGTAACAGATGTACCATACGACCAGGACGAGCTTGCGGATAACTTCACCAAGATGTTCCAAGGCCAGATCTTCGCCCCTGGTCAGCGGTTGTTGATGGACTACAGGGGTATACCATTGATGTTCGTCATCAAGACAGTTCAACTCCTAGAATTGCTTGGGGGTGAGAAAGGGGAGACCGGCGAATCTTCCTCGAGGCCTGATACCAGAGGTCTATTAGTAGCAGAGACATCTGAGATCAACTTCTTCAAGGACGCCAAGAACCCCATCAAGCTAAAGGGCTCGACGAAACGACCTGCTACCAATGCTATCCTCCGACCGGATTTCAAGTTCGCCGACATGGGTATCGGTGGTCTAGACGAGGAGTTCAGCACAATTTTCAGACGTGCTTTCGCATCCCGTGTCTTCCCTCCAGGCCTAGTTGAGCAGATGGGAATTTCCCACGTGAAGGGTGTTTTACTTTACGGTCCTCCAGGAACGGGTAAAACGCTCATCGCCAGACAGATCGGTAAGATGCTGAATGCGAGAGAACCGAAGATCATCAATGGTCCGGAAATTCTCAATAAATACGTTGGTCAGTCTGAAGAGAACGTCAGAAAGATGTTCGCGGACGCAGAAAAGGAGTACAAGGAGAAGGGCGAAGAGAGTGGTTTGCATATCATTATCTTTGATGAATTGGACGCCGTCTGCAAGCAAAGAGGCAGCGGAACGGGCGGTACTGGTGTTGGCGACAGCGTTGTCAATCAGCTTCTATCGAAACTCGACGGCGTGGACCAGCTAAACAACATTTTACTTATTGGTATGACTAACCGAAAGGATATGATCGATGATGCATTGTTGCGACCGGGTCGTCTCGAGGTGCATGTCGAGATTTCATTACCTGATGAGCACGGTCGCGTACAGATTCTAAACGTGAGTAGCTACTTCAATCATTTCTTCCCATTCAATTCAGTTGATACCATGTCGCACTCTCTTAATAAAAACTGCATGGAAATTTTAATCTCTAGAATTACGCATCTACCCTATCTACGGTCTTGACTAATTCGGTACAGATTCACACCTCTAAAATTAGGGCGATCAACAAATTAGGCGACGATGTTAGTCTAGATGAACTCGCCCACTTGACCAAGAACTACTCAGGTGCAGAAATCGCTGGTCTAGTCAAAGCGGCTCTTTCCTACGCATTTACCAGACATACAAGACTCGGAGATGTAACCGGCGTTAGTGGAAACCCCCAGGACGTCATGTTGACACGGGCCGACTTCATGAGAGCGCTGGAGGATGTCAAGCCAGCTTTTGGTGTATCCGAAGAAGAGTTGAGTGGCGCAGCGCCATACGGAATTATCGATTACAGCCCGCATATTCAATCAATCCTGTCGACTGGTCTGAGCTTCGTGCAGGCAGTTCGGACATCCGAAAAGTCTCCTCTCTTCTCTGTCTTAGTCCATGGACCACATGGCGCTGGAAAGACGGCGCTGGCTGCTGAAATTGGTCTGAAGTCGGAGTTTCCGTTTGTGAAATTGGTCAGGCCAATTGATGTTGGGACCAACGAAGGCGCCAAGCTCGAGCATCTGCGTCGTGTTTTCTCTGATGCTTACAAGTCCGCTCTCTCCATCGTGATACTTGATAGCGTCGAGAAGATCATTGACTGGAACCCTATTGGGCCGCGGTTCTCGAACGCGGTCGTGCAGTACCTGGGGGCTGTACTTGAGACCAGGCCACCCAAGGCAAGTAATCTTCGTATGCAGCGAATTCATCGTGCTAACAATTTTATAGGGTCGTAGGCTTCTCATCATAGCGACAACGAGCCAAAGATCTATGCTCGACCAGCATGGCGTCTTCGCTTGGGACAGAGAGATCGCTGTGCCCGCAGTCAAGGACCACCGTGAATTGCAAGCGTTGTTAGCCGCCTCGGGCAAATTCAATGACCCTGTCAGCATCAACGAAGCCCTCAACGAGCTGCAGACTTTGACGGGAGGACAAGAGGTCGGTATAGGCGTCAAGGCAGTCTTCTCCGCGCTCGAGACCGCCGCCGTGAGAGATCCGTTGCCGATAAGTCTGGCGGAGGATATCAGCGCCATCATGGCGGCGCGAAATCCCCAAGGGTACTAGGCCGTCTGCTCTGAGCGGTGGGCTGGATTGGAGGGATAAAGTCAATGTCGGCACTGATGTACTGCATGCAGACGAATACTCTGTTCGATAGAATATAGATGACATAGAATACCCTGTCTATGTATGGTACCAAGGTAATCAGGTCCATTTTCCCTCATCTGAAGTGCTGGCCCTGGCCGTGAAATGGATCAATCAATATCCTAGGCCCTGGTGAAATGCGGTTGTGCTCCCTCTCCCCTCATGCAATGGTTGGTTGGTAGGACCCGAAATGTTCCTTACCAAGCTGATTGCAACTCTCACGATTGCCACATAGGCGACCTTGAACTTTGCTCGCTCTCTCAGTTATCCTCCTTCCATCGTCTTCTATGAAGATCCATCCATAGTTACTTCCCTGAGTTCATCAGGTTCGTTCCGAACATGCGCCCTCTTCACATTGTATGGATTTGCCGCTGACCCAACCAATCTTATTCTTATGCCCCATCTTCAAAGCCTTGAGGTCATTACAGTCCGCCATATCTTGGGATATTAGTTGCGGGAATGCTATTTCCTCCCTGGGGGTCTCTTCTTCCTGAAGAACCAACGATCTGATGGTCGGGGGGAACGATGTCGACCTCATTAGTGACTACCTCCTAGCCAAGACGACCCGTAGATCGATGGGCCGGAGATGCGATGCCGGGACGTCGGTCAGAGGGCTGTTGAACAAATTGCTGCCTCCTCCAGACTCAACACGCGCTGAGTCGGCTCCCAGATGTAGTGGGGAGCTCGGTTGAGCGTAGGCGGAAGGTCGCGTTCGGCTTCATTGACAAAGCCATGCTTTATCGTCCCTGCAGACTTGGTCTATATTACCAATTACCTGCTCGTCGGGCAGTACTAAGTACTCGCCCGCACACGAGCACATACTGTATGTATATCCATCCATGTTTGATGCATTATCCATGATCTTGAGATTGGACACCCCGACGGTAGTTGCTGCGTTGAGAAGAGCCTGACTCTCGTTGCTCATGATATAGTACTCTGCTGGTAGCGTTGCCGCGCAGTCACGCCAGGTGCGCGATAGATCCTTGGGGCGCCGCCAATGAATAGGCGCCACCAATAACGGCGCTTCCATGAAGATTCTCTGGGTTCTTCAGTTTGTCGCTAGACTGATCTGTTCTCTTCTTGTGAAGATTTGGAATCTTCTCGCCCTAGGTCGGCGGTCGTCGATCAGGGTAGACAGGATCTACCATGTCGGCGTGATGGCAAATGTTCCGGTTCGCCGCCCGCCACTGAGGCTGGTAGGATGATGAGGGTTCCGAGTTAGGCTGGTTCGCAGAGTGTTAATATCCCGAAGGACTCGTTCGTGCACGGGTGCCATCTGCGCTTCTCTCCTGAGGCAGCCAACATACCACGGCGAGGATGTCGGCTAGTTCGTGGTTCTGCCGCTTGTCGCAGTGGATCAATCGGTTCTCCCATTACGCGGTCACCCTGGACCTTTAGAGTGATATGGTCTGGACCGCTGCGACGTGACTTCGCGTCGGAATAGCTTGAGAGCAGGACTCCTGCAGCAGGAGTATCACGCGGGGCGATATGGGGCTTTGAGTAGCCAGGTTCGCCGGCAGTTAGGTGAGAAGCTGAGTGGACCGCCAGACCATGAGTTTCTTGTTGAGTATCGCGCCGAGATAGAACCGAAATCGATATCCAATAGAATATCCTCGATCAGGGTTTCTACGAGACGGTTAGTCGAAATAGAGAAGATAGAAAAAGGGAAAATGGTGAATAAGCGACTTACTCTTCAAAGGGCAACAGAGGAGTGAACTCGCGTCCGCAGTCATGGGAAGAACATGTATGGGAACGAACCGTCCCTATCACCAGCCGGCGAGCATGTGCGCCTAGTGCAACATCACAGTCCTCCGCGCCCACTTTTGTTGGGCTTCCTGTCTGGTCAAGTTCGCATCCTAACCCGACCCCTTAACCCGACCCCTACTTTATCCACTACTGGGCCATTGGAAGCCGAGTGAGAAGCGCGACGAGGCTTGGGCGTCCTCTCTCCCAAGTTTTGAGCAGCTTGATAACGCACTTTCCGAACTCTTGAATGATTCGACGATTAGAAGCCCCGAGAGCTTTGCTGAAGGGAATTCAGTCTCTTTATCTTAACATCAAATACCTTCAATGCTCAATATCTCAGGGCCCGCGTAAGTAGGTAGGTACTCTTCCAGCTCAACCGTCCCTTGCTTCAGGCCTACCTCCGAGTTCCTCGCCTCGCGCAGCACCCTCTTTGCTAAAACATTCATTTGGAGGGAGATTGCAACCTTCTCCTCTAGTTGCTTCGCTCCTCGTTGGGCAGATTCATGTTTGGTAGGAGGTGGTACACTTCGTGTATGGTGAAGACCCACCCGGGATCCTAGAAGAGAGCCAAGGGAGTTTCGCCCCAGATAGGCTCAATGTAGCCATCCTCTGGCAGCACCCGAAATATTTGGGCGGATTCGTTGACATCCGTGATGGCGTCTTCTAGAATCCTCTCGAGCTTGCTTTTAGAACTGTGAACATAGGAAGTCTCGCCAGTTTTGCTTGTTGGGAGGCTGTACTGAATTCTTGACCAGCCATCGGTGGGACGTGAAGAGGACATCTCGGACTTTCATCATGGAGATTCCTTGCCTTCGGAGGGCTAAGCAGCGCTAATTGTCGTGTCAATATATCTCAAGGAATAATCAGGTTGAGGAAAGACGTACCTCTTTAAGGGCGATGCTAGGATATAGATCCATTCCCCCTATTGATTCTCTCCTCGATTCACTCCCAACCTCCTATGTCCTCCACATGAACCGGCTGCGCCTCTAGATTGGCGTCGGCGGGGCTCGACACTACGACACTAGGTAGATTAGATACCTTGAACCGAAACGGAGACAAGTATGCCGAGGGTGCGCCGAGAGTAGTCAACTTCGCCTCGAGTTTGTTGACACGAATGACTTGAAGACTACCTTGTTCGATGATGCCTTCCATAGACAGTAGTAGGTACCTAGTACCTAGGTTTCGGGTCGGCGAGTACAATGTTAGGCTTCAGAGTCCGGACAAGAGTGACGACGGACTGGGAGTCTTTCGCTCGACAACATAACCAACTCAAGGATATGGTCGCCAGCTTAGCGATACATATCTGGTCTGGGATGAGGATACGCCTTTGTGGCATCCGCGGGACCAGTGGTTCGACGTCCTTCGCTTCTGCTGAGTATGATGATAGAAGGTCACCCACATTATGAATGCTGAGATAGGCTGATGTACCTATTGCAAGGACGTAGATATGCCTCTGCAAACCTGGCTAACTTCGCAGGGTGATGTTACAATGAAGTCGGACCCAAGAGTGGTGTCTTCGCTGGCCAAGCCAAACAAACGGTTGCAAATACATGATCTATCAGACGCCAGAGGTGGAGAGGTTCCATCATTGGTGGGATTATTCTCTCTCCAGACCATTGTACATGGCGAGAATACCTTCGCTCTTCACTCTCTTGCTAGAGAGAGGCTTCAATACCTTCTTGAGAAATTCATCAATGATGTGGATCTACTTCAAAGTATTAGTTAACTGGTGCATCCATGGATGTACAATACACACGAAAGAGATACATATGCAAGAACGCTTATCTATAATGGGTCTGACAGAAGAGCCATTCCCACCATAGATATTCCAAACACAAACTACACATTCAGGAGGGTGATAAATACCCATCTAGGCAAGGGACTGAATTAAATGAGAAGAAAAATGAGAGAAAACTTACCATCAAAGAGGTAGATCGGGAAGCTGTTTTGGCGACCCAAGGCCGAGCACGGCCATAGCCGCCTCGTCAGATAGGCTGATTATGGTCCAAATGTCATGACACCGTCGACTACGTGTAGGAAATCCTTGTTGGATTCCAGTTACCTTGACAGAGGTAGTATCTCGTCATGAGATGGCACAAGGCTTGATTGGTGGATTGTTGCCAACTTGCTGGTCCCCAAGACATAGGCTTAAGCTTGATTCTAGGCTCGATTTAAGGCGGCGTCGACAAGCAAAATTGCAATGATCAGACCACACTAGGCAGATGTGATCTAGAAAGTGATTCAAACATATGAGTGATGGCGTTCTCTTCAATTCTGCTTGAAATTGGCGTGATGATTTGGGTATGTCAGAATCTGTCTTGGAGAGGGGAAGATATCCTTCTTTGGTGTTTGAAAAGAGATGAATCTGCTCAACCAGCTTCTTTTGAAAGACTTTTTACTCATGCTCAACCTCCAGATTATCTAAGATCTCTCTCAATCGAGTGGCGTGACAGAGAACATTATGACGACTACCTATATAGACTCTGAGCATCTGTATATCTGCTCTATACTTGCTCTGTAGGTAGACTGTACATGAAGCTATATATAGAAGTTGTATATAATGCTACATGTAATACCTACCTCTAGGTCAAGTAAATACGGCGGAGCACACTTACCTCCTGAGTCATTTATTTAAATTAAAGGGGTAAGCTGGAGGGAACGGCGTAAAGGAAAGCTTAAAGATTTGGAAGGAGGGCCGAGTGAATATGATAGAGGTTCACATGGATATCACGATAGAGTCTTGAGAATACCTAGGCAGTCTCGAGGGGAGTTACATGCTTAATCACGTAGCAGTCAAGAATACTAGCCGCCTACCTATGCAAGAAGTATCAGGAAGAGAAAACTAAGGGGAATTCTTTTGAATTTACTATAGACTGCTATTAATATATAATATTTAGTATCTTGCAGCTGTAAAATGAGCTTCCAACAATGAAGATCAATAGTTCTATCTATTAGGATGTGTACCTGCCCAGCTATGAAAATACAAAAGAGGGTAGTCTCATGACAAGGAACTTAAGGTTTACGGCGACATCATACTTGGATAACTTGTGCTTGCTCTGTGAGGGAATTCTTTAAAGAAACCTGCCTTGTCGTCGGTTCCTTCTTGAGTAACTATTGTATCACTTGGAAGGATGGATATGGGGCCAGTCATGGGTGATAGATAGTCTGGAAGTTGCTACTATTGTGTGAACCTCCTCTCTCTTAATATCCCAGGGCTTAGGCGGCCACAGCTCCCAGTACTGATGGAGACTATCTGGAAGGAACCAATGTTGAAAGGGTTAGTATTACTCTGGCCCGCATTTTATGTGTTTATGGAAGATGATAGCAAGTACCAATGCAAGAGATTAAGTGTTTTCTTTGATCATAACACAGTGGACTATGCTTGGTATTTAAACATTCACAGGAGGGAATCAAGTTGGAACTTGGTCTAGATAGGTTCAAGATACAATCTGTGAAGCTGGTGACAGACAGGCTACTGTTCATGTTCAATTATTCTGTTCCCGGTGTCTCTTTATTCTTCTAAATGATCTAGAAGGTGCTAGACCCGCTTGTAGGGAAGTCATCCGGCGGGAGTCGCCCTTGTACGTGAATGTTAAATTATTTTCGGGGAAGCTCCCGCTTAAACAATGGCCTGATTTCGCCGCCGTAGAAGTTGCTCTTACCGACAGAGAAAGTTTGGCAAGTCTAAGGTAAGCACATCGTGGGTGCCACAAGTCTTCAGGTAAAGTCCAACAAATTACCGCTGTTTCCTTCTAAAGTTGATACATAATGCATGTGCTATCTTGAAGAGCTTCCACCCAGCTCGTAGGGACCTCTTTCCGTATGTAATTCTGTCGGGCCGACGAACTGGCCATGTATTCGCATGAAATCGTTCGCACTAGGGATCTCTGTAGATAGTTCGGGTTTGTTGTATCCTTCTGATAGATGTTGGTTGATTTGGGCAGCTGGAGGCTCAGAAGTTGTAGGAATCGTACGTCTTGTCCTCTTGTAGACCCAAAGCAAGAGAGACACCAGTGCTAGAACGGCTACTGTAGTGCCAACGGTAGTCCCAACAACTCCTCCGGTTGCTAATCCAGATGTACTATTATGGGTTGTCGATGTCGTAGGTGTGGGCGAAGAACTGCAAAAATATTAATTAGCATTTGAGTTAGCATCTGCTTGAATTTGTTATGTTCTTGTACCTTGTTGTTGGCGATGTGGTGGTAGTTGATTGTGTTGTTGTTAGGGACGAAGAGGTGGTTAAGTACGTTGATGAAGTCGTTTGTGTTTGTGTTTGCGAGGACGATGACGAGAATAATGATACGTGGAATCTCCCGTGGTAGGTAACACTACATTCACTCGAGTCTAGATTGACATCACAGATAGAAAGGTAATATTTATAATTTCCTGCATATACGCTGGCAGGGGTCCATACAAACGTCCCATTGTTAACAGTAGATGCTATCTTTATGTTAGATTCTATTAGGCAAGAAGGGTTGTTACGACGAATTGACCTACATGTGAGGATCACTGGTTGTTGATTATAGTTCAAGGTAATTGAGGCGGGCCCTTTAGTATCGTTATTCCACCTTATTGTATATGGCCTGGCAACGAGAACGACTTCATTTGCGACTGGAGCAGTTATGGGCCAATTTTGTACCGCGCTAACTGTATTCAAAACACCTACGATGAGGACCAGGAGCGGACCGGAAAGCATATTGAAAGATGGAAAATTTACTACCTCATCGTTCGAGGAAAACTGACGAGCCAGACTGAGACAAGAATTTCAAACTTCCAGTCGCGTAATCATCCATCATAGAAAGGCAAAAGTTCATCGTGATCAATGGCTAAAAGACGAGCTAAGAGCCCCCATTCGTCTATACTGGGGGCGGAAAGCCCCTGGAAATGAGACATGATTTCCTACAAGCCAATGATCGTCTAGGAAGAGGTAGCCTGCAGGATGGTGTAGGGCAAAGGGCCTGCATATAGGACTCGGAATGTACTCTCTCATACGTCGAAAAGGCGCGCAGCCTATGGAAGTAATTCAGCGATGTCAGGATGCCTATCTCCCCCCTTTATTATTGGTTGATAACATTGATTACTCAGATTAATAATCCATCGAGATGCGGGAGAATATAAATGTTAAACGCGTTTGAATGTGTATATGAGCAGGGAGGTAGGACTTTTTATGTGTCATATTCATCGCTTAGCTTTATCGGAGATTTGAGGCGTAATCTGTGAAAGAAATGCATTTAATCACGAGAAATCTTATTCCTGTAATATATCGTAGATAGGTGCATTGCTCCGTGACCTTCAGCGCTGCGGCAATCGCTCTGTAACACAGACCGACCTTGGAGTTCAAATGCGGATATTACAGTCGAGGGTAGATCTGCGACCATTTACAGGAGAGCTGCATCATGGCTGGAAGGGTTGCCACTTTAGACCTGACAAAGCAGGGGGTAGATTAACAATATCATGATTTGAAATACCTTGGTACATATAAAGGGGAAAATAAAAGAGATTTTGGAGATGAAAGTCTGCTTGGTATTAGAGCTCATTCGTAAATTCATAAAGGCGTAATTGGGGTCCATATACGTAACACTCGAAAAAGTATTAGGTATCTAGTCTCAAATACTTGACTCCATGCTCTTGTTGATTTTCTATTTTTTCCCCTGGAAGAAGTGTTATCAGATATTTCAGTAAAGATAAAATCATTTCCCCAATCTTAAAAATGATAATGCGCATTAAATAAGATTCGCCACTCTAGGAGGGAATGCCCCAATAAACCTGTCTAGAATGGTTCTGTTAAGATTGTAACAAGAAACAATCCCTATCCTCTGGTATATATCGTCTCTTACGTTGTGCAGTGCTATGCCGGACGCTTCCCATCCTCTGAACTCTGCTGGTTGCATTATTATCCAGAGACACACAACTCGATCCCTGAAGTCTCTTTCAGTGTCGAATATGACTGTTGACCTACCAGGCCACCCATCCACTCCCTCTTTGAATACAACCGGCCTCGTTCCACGGAGACGAAATGCTTCCACTTTATACTGGTTACGAGACGGATCGTCGGTTTTGATAAGGCACATTGGTCCACATAGAGTCAATTGGGCACTGACGACCTCGCGGGTATCGTCATCGCCGAAGAATTCCACGGTAGAACACAGAGGATAGCTAAGCTTCGATGCTTCTGAGGGGAATTTGTCTGGCACAATTATATGGCCGTCAAGACTAGCCCACGACCACGAAGGTGCTCGATATTTCATGGTTCGGCTAGCAGGGAGGCCGACCCTGACGTACCAGATCAAAGTTTCCATGAGTACGTGTTCCCAGAGTCCAGCCAGATATCGGTGTTTGTCAAATCCATAGTTTTGTAACGAGTTTCTTATATCTTTCGCCAGGCCTGAAACAGCCACAAGCTTGTCACTGGGTTCAGTTAATTTGGTACTTGAATACACAGTCATTGCGGCGCTCCAACTCGAAAATATTTGCATTACATTGTTTGAGGTGGTAGGTTGAGTTGTCCGTGTGGCAATAAGTGGCTTCCATAATCCGGGGGTAACTAAATCCCCCTCCTTGTATGAGGGGGTCCCGAAGCCTTTCGGGTGCGTCTCGCATGCGTGGAGTTCTGCGCATTCCCAGAATACTTGTTTTTTTCCAAAGTGAAGAGTTCGAGGAGACATCAATCTTTCCTGAAGAACCCATCCCCGCTGGAGAAGTGGCTCGCCTTGGAACGGTGTATACCATGCCGAGTCTTCGAGATCCGCTCTAAAAGTAATGTTGGTGCCATTGAGATGGATGGGCGTGGGGGCGACCAGTGCGGGATCTCGGGTGTACAAACAGCCACCTTCGTCATCTTCTGCACTTAATGCCGAAATACAAAAAGATGCGTTTCGATAGACGTCTTGCACTGTACCAGCTTCCTTGCGCCAATCTTCCGGAGAATCTTGAAAGATACACAGCCGGTCAATCCAAATGTATCTTATACCAAAGCGATGAGCTATGTACATCGCATCCCTAAAGGTCTTCGGCAGGCTGTCAATTGGATTTGGCGTGTGCAACCAATCTGATGTTTCCTTTAGGAGTCGGATAGTATCCTCTAAAGGCTTGTTTCCCCAACGATAGCTAAGAGTAACGTAGGGCGAAGTCTTAGGAGATTGATATCCGGCTACTATCTGAAAAGTATGGGCGTCCCTAGAACAGAAGGGTTGGATATTTGTCTGTAGTAACCGCGTAGGTTTAGTACGATTGGTCTTGGTGTTCCCCTTGCATTGTTCATGGCTTAATGAGCAAGTCGTCATCCAACTAAGGACGATGGACCATGTCCCCGGAGAACCTGTTGAATCTCCAAGATCGAAATTAAGTGTACTGCCAGTATCGAGGATTGACGACTCTGTAATTGTCTTTAGCTACGCTAGATATACCTTAAATAAAGCATAATTAGTGTAAAAAAGCAAGTTCTCACCCACCTATCTTAGGTACAAGCTCGAGTGATTTGGCCCCTTGGCTTGATTCAACAGTCATGCAAAACCTACCATTATCGAGGCAACTAAGTGTCAAAATTGTGCAATATCCGTACTTCCGCATGGGATCTCCCCGATTGTCTTGATAGATATTAATGGGGAAGTCGCTGCATATGACACAACCTTGTTCTGCAGAACGCCTCAAAGAGAGTGAATCGCGATGATGCCCAAATGGGTGTTGGTCCTGTACACACCAACAGCTACCTATAGGGATTCCTATAAATTCACAAATTAAATGCTAGTTTACTAAGAAGTACCATGGACTAAACGAGTAATGCTACCGTGAAAAGCTGGATGGATGTCGACTACCTACCTTGTATTCTTCTTAATTTTTCAAATTGCAGTCTTTCCCGTTCTCCCGTTAGTCCATCATATCGCTTGACGAAAGGCGTGTGCTCTTTTTCCAAACAACGGCGGGAGAATTTTCCTATACTTTCAAGACCATGCTTACAGACTTGACAAAGCATGATGCGTTTTCCTGGTCAGCCGTGAATGTACCTAGAAAATAACTCATGGGTTGGTTATGTTAATATTGGGTTAAAATAGGTGTCCACACAGGCATGTATACCTGGAGATAGGTAGGTACGTAATGAATCTTAAAGATACGTGATCAAAATAAAATAAGATAGCGTGGTTTTTCAAGATGCAAATATTCAAGATCAGAGATTGTCAGCCTGCCGATCTAGGATGCTTCGCCTCCGAGAGCGACGCCCTCATGCAAGCCGTTTAAGCCTTCTGTCCCAGGACCAACCAGTAAGCTTATCACTTACATAGTACCATCCATGTACATATGACTTTCTCAAAGCATCTAAGTACTTCTTTGAAAAAATAACATCGATTCAATTCTATTAGCGTTAAATGCACATGATTCAAAACTTGGAAGTTTCGCATTTGGAAACTTGCATGGCGCCCCCTTTTAGTGGCCGGACCCTCCAAGCTTTGGCAAATACCCGCTGAAGACTAGACTAAAGGGCGCTGCCCAGCAGCCGGTTAGGCACCTGGTAAATATCCCACCACTAAAATTCGTCAAGTCACCATGCTGCTGCCCCGCGGTGGAACACGCCACATATTAAATGAGGAATCACATCGCAAACGCCACTCGGAACAAGCATATAGATTTGGATCAATTTTTTTTTAATTTTGATTCTCCAGCTATAAACATCGCGTCGTCAAAATCCTCCAGCCCATCCAAAATCGTCAACATAATCCCGTTACCCGAATATAAGCCATCGCACAAAACAACACGCTATGCGAGAGTAGCGAAATCCATCAACCCATCCTTCAGGGCGTAGCGAGTGAAGATAGGTAGCCCCTTATGCCTTGGTGACTTCGGTGCTGCCGAGGATGACGGCACGCGACTTGGAGCGGTCGATGAAGGACTCCTCGTCGGCAGAGATCTTGGCCTGGGCGTCGCCGGAGTGAGTGGCGGCGGCGTAGGCCTGGAAAGCGGCCTGGTCGGCGAAGGCGAGCTCGACGACGACGTCGTAGTCGAAGTCACCCTGGGTTCCGAGAAGGACGTGGGCCTGGCCCTCGGCACGGTGGATGTAGTGGCGGGTGTGGGTCACGGGGAAGGCGGAGCCGGCAACCGACTTGATGAGAGGGATGTGGGTGTTCTCGTAGTGCTCCTTAAAGGCCTCGGGGGTGGTACCGGCCTTGCGGGTGGCGAGGAAGAGGACGGAGAAAGGCATCTTGAATAGATCGAGAAGGATTTAAAGTTGGAGATTGGGTTCTGATGTTTGTTCTGGAGTTGGTAGAGTATCGTGAGATGAGATGATGATGATGCTGAGGTAAAGTCCTGATGATGAGTCCGAACGAAGCTGATATTAATACTCGAACAGACTCCCGCGGACTCGACACGGGACGGCATCTAGCCCCCAAATCGTACCATCATTCGCACTCGCTACCGTCGACGACATCGATGAGGATTGGTAGTCGAACTCAACCACCTAACTGTCTTGCCTAACTCGGCGTATAGTGCAGCGACGAAATAGGCAATGTTTGTGAATCGCATGAAGAGTCGGACCCATTGTTTCGAGACGAAATAGGTAATGTTTCGAACTGCATGAATTGGCTTGCGGCGTAAGAAATGCTGCGATGTTAGACCAATCTTACGAAATACCTAATTAGGTAAGAATTAATGTACCATTACCTCCCATTCAATCGTTTTATTGGCTCAACCTCTGATGTGCATAGCGGTAAATTCCTTCGCGATACATGTAAGCTTACGTACATATGTACCTAAGAACATAGCTGCCGAGGCTATTACTGCATCCGCTCTCAACCTAACTCATCTAGGCTCGAAACTCTTCAATCTAGTGTTTCTAAGAGGCGGTCAAAGGATTATAAGTTCATTATGGTGGTATTTACATCTCTTGGTATTTTGGAGCTTCGGAAGCTGCCCTATGGGAGTTTGTGTGTGTAAAGCATTTCCTCTTACAGTATTCTAACGACTCCGTAGATCATCGCCGAATCTAGTAATCTAGAGACGACAGCAAGCCTCGGTACTCGGCCACCTTGACGGTCGACGTCTATGGGCGGTGTGATTGAGATGCTCTATTGCGTTTACTAACACGCCATATTAGTGGGAGTAATGCAATGATCACGATAGAGTTATGGAGTCACGTCGCCGTTGCTAAGGTAGCCGCTCCTCTGATCTACGAAGATTACATGAATGGGCATGGAGAATCACCAAGGACCTGCCTGTCTTGTATGTTAGGCCCACGAAGACTCAGTCTCTAATCGTAAGAGAACCTTAGCTTTCACCGGCGGATAGGTTGAACTTAGTCGCATCTCAGGGTGTCCCAGCAGCGGATAGTGACTTCTACCCGTCAACACATTCGTTGCTCCGAAGACGTTATATTCTATCCATGGCTCATTAATGAGCACCAGGTTGGATTGAAGTCACGCGAGCTGTTGGAGACTTTCAGTTCTTACTGGGAAAAGAACTCCTAAATCTCCGTGTGTTGTTGCCTACCTACCCCTAAGATACCTAGGCGTAAAGGGCCGACAACACTCAGAATCATCTACCTCGAAAACACCTCAGTCACGAGCTCCCTTACGCCAACTTCTTCCACGATACCAAACCCACAGTGTTATCTTGGACAGTGCTCACTGGGAAATGGCCCGACCTTTATCCACATATTCACCTAGTAAGGCATATATATCCTAAGAACATTCCTATCATCCAAGAATGACTGGACTTAAGGTCGGAGTGGCATGGTAGTGTGAGCATCGGTTCAACTGTTATGACAATGAATTGATACGCGCGCATTTATTCGAGGGTTCGATTCCCTCGCCGATCAGATCAACTCTTTTTTTTTCAAAGGTGAATTTTTTTTGGCTCTGTTTTTCAACACAGTCCGTGCCTACTACATATAGCATACTTATTTTTACACCATATTGATCTCTAATAACACCGAACCAACCCATTTTGAAGCCATTCTAAGCTTTGTCGACGCATACGATTTCGCGTCACTGCCATCTGAAGACTCAGGCGGTTGTACTCTAGTCTCTCCTACCTTTCTACAATGTAAAGGAAGGGAATGTGTTAGATAGTGCGAACACCTAGCGATAATTATCTATTCAAGCTGTCAGTCAGGTTTACTCTTCATTGTATGATGAGGGGATTCGGAAATTTTTTTAAGATTGATAAGATCTCGCCTTCATAGTGGGTATATCTACGTGGAACCGTATGGGTCAGCGGCAAAATACCGAGATCCAACATTATCAATCTGGATGCAGATCGATGCGAGTACTAAAAAGTGGAACGATGAAGCAACAAGGGTAGTCCTATGCACCTATGGAGCTATTTTGATAACTCTATTCCAACTTCTCATACTATTGACATACCCCCTGCCTCCTTAAAAGCCATAAATGGCCAGCCCCCCTAACATCGTCCGGTATCTCAGATAGAGTGCAACGTTGCGGGGCAGCCAAAAAATGAGCTCAATACTTATTCATAACCATATGTATTTCTACTTCTAACAATCACCGCAGATGATGCACTGAATGAACGGAGCAAGAAGACTTGTGCTAGTTATAGGGGTAAACCAAGATAAACATTATGCTATATTCAACTAAGGAGTGTCCATATAACCCATACCATCACCCATGATGCTTTTCATGCCCATAAACCGGTGCTAATGCAAAAAATCAAACATAAATGAGAGTTCAAACCCCAAAACACCACCCCCGAAGCTAGCCCAGCATGTCGCTTAGGTAAGCATCTAGTAGTATCCAACGCTCAACCCGTTCGGCGCAGCAGAGCCAACGACATTGGCGAAGTCCTGGGCAATAACGTTAACGTCGTAAGTTCCGACGGCGACACTCTCCCACTTGAGCGTGGTTCCGGCGGGGCAAGGGAAGCTCTGGATCTTGGGGTTCGCGAAGCCGACGGTGTCGAAGTCGTAAAACCCGGTGCCAGAGTTGTACTTTACGCGCGCGAGCTGCTGGTTGCGCTGGTTGCCTGAGGGAAGGTTGTTTAGGTCCGCGAAGAGGTTGTTGAAGATGTCCAGCTCGGTGGTGCCTTCGATTTGGTCGGTGGATGTGGCGTGGATTACGAGAGCGCAGGTCTTGCCGCTGAGGTCGGCCGGGATGGGGATTTGGTAGAGGGTGCTGGTCTCGAAGCCATTCGCGGTGCGGATGGTGGAGGTGTGGGACGAGGCCGTGTTTAGGTTGCTGTTTATGTCGTGAACCTTAAGGACGCTGGGCACGATGAAGCCGGAGAAGGCATCGCGCTTGGTGGTTGGCGCGGCGAGGGTGAGGGTGGAGGAGAGGAGGCAGAGGGCGGCAGTGGTGTACTTCATTTTGAATGATGGTGATTAAGATGAGATTATGAGTTAGATGTTTGGTATTGGTATTATGGATTGAGGTGGCGGTTTTTGGTGTTGTTGCTGAAGTGTCTTGAGTTGGGATGCTGGTGATGAGGATGTCTCCCCTTTCGATGATGGGAACTCATATTATATACTCATTCACTCGTGATTCAACCTTCACATCCCATCTCATGATGCTCAGTCCTGGGAATTTGGAGGTATCCCCAGATTGGTGCTATTTTTACTTACCAGCTTTCCCGGCTTCCGGCTTACGCTCTGGAGGTGTTAGTTGCTGACACTAACACGGCGATATTTCGTCTGTCTCATTGGATGCCTGAACATCGCCGGCTGAATTGGATCTAGACCGTTAACTCTAGAAATCAGATACCAAGGAGCTAAGGGAGAGGAATTGATCAGCACTGCCACGGGTGAGGCCTGAGATAGTCTGATGGTGAGCTAACAGACACCGGCTGACCGGCGCAAGTTTTTCAATCAGGGCACGACATCATGATGTTTTCACCAATGATAACTTGAAAGTACACTATATCGATAGCCTATATCTTAATACTACCTCTTAAGGATAAGATGGTAAGCCATACGTCTTGACCTTCCTCAGCCTCAACACCATCAGTATGGTAAGCCATCCGGATCGTGCTAAGCCGGACTAACATCCTGCCAGAGGATCAGAACCCGCGATCATGTGCAGCGCTGGCACCAGTCGGGAGGCATCATTATGCGAAAGTTCTGCCTACCAACAGGTGCCTGTTAAGAATGGGTATTTTTGGTGATATTTTTGCACATTGCCGGCTTCGAGTGGGAATCGTGGCATAGCGAGGCGCGGTTACTAGACTGATCATCGCGGTATTGTGTAGAATTTGATGGTAAAAGTAATCGATAGCTGAGGTCGTGCATACAGATAGTCTTACGGAATATCGTATTCAATTGTCTAGTCTATCTGGGCGTCATTAGGCTGGTATAGAAGCGAGCGAGATTTTACGTAAAGAGTAAGACGCTTGTTCGTATTTCGACAGCTCTTTCCCTAAGACAAAGTTTAGTATAATTCGTTGTGATTCGTTTCTGGATGGCACACCATGAAAACCCCTCACGATTGTCAGCAGCTCAAAGGGTGCTATTATTGCGCTAGATATGATAGGTCAGAAGGCATTGAAGTGTTCGAGGGCGGATGTGTAAGATCGAGGTTCCTAAGCATCACGGTGAATTGTGGACCTTGAATATATATAATTAATCCTTCTCAATAGGTAATTGGCATCTAATGGGGTTATCGCGTGTGATTTCTCGGTTCGCTTGCTTCTTCTCCCAACTTTGCAAGTGCTGCCTCGTATGCAGCTACTTTCTTCTCAAATGCGTCTTCCTTCTCTTCGGTTATCCGAACGCGTTCTACTTGCCCGGTCCTCTGAATGGCAGTCTCGCTGGCTACCTCGTTCCAAAACCATCTTGCTTCTCGATTTGTAAAAAGTGTCCAAGCTTTACCTCTCTTCCCCGCTCGCGCGGTACGACCAACTCGATGAACGTATGAAGCTACGCTTGACGGAATATCGTAGTTAACAACGTGATCTAGGGACGGTAAATCTATACCACGAGCGACAAGATCAGATGCTACCAGAACTCGTAGTTTCTTCGCAAGGAATGATTGGATAGTGCGTTTTCGAGTCGCGTATTGTGTCGTAGAGGTGAGTGTACCAGTGAGATTACCTAGGGTTGGGGAAAGTAGTGATAGAAGACGTGATAGACGTAGAGCTGTTTCATTTGACTTCGTAAAGATCAAGACACTAGGAAAATCTCTTCCAAATGTGGCATTAGATGGCCTGAATGATTCTAACTCTGGGTCGGACTCGGAAGCGGAATCAGACGAGGATGTATCGTCGTCGGATAGGTCTTGATTAGGTTTAGAGCTGAACGGTCCTAGTACGTGCTCGCTCTGCAGTAAGTCTAGAAGGAATAGCGGTTTTAGGTTAGGGTCGCTGATTTTAAGAGCAGCTTCCTGGAGTTTTTCTGGAAGCGCAAGGTCAGCCTTGTTCGAAAGATTTTCTTGTTCATCGGCGACTCCAGATCCTTCAAGAATGAATAGCTGTGGCCAGCGAAGCTTTAATCCCTCCAAACGATCGAGATCTCTCGTCATTGTAGCACTTAGAATCACTTTTCGAACTCCAGACAAGTTAGAGTGCCTGTGATTTCGGAAATGCATATCGTCGGATTGCAGACGAGGCATGACAACGTCTAACCACTGCTGGAAATTTTGACCTAGTAGCTTGTCGGCTTCATCAACGACGAGCCACCGAACGAAATCGAGCGAAAACCCGGGGGTACTTTTGATGTGTTCCACAAGCCTTCCAGGTGTACAGACAAGTAAATCTACCTTGGAATTGTAGGCGATCACGTGGTCTGGTAGAGTTGGAATCTTGTCCTCTCGCTTGCGAATAGCCGCTTTCTCTTCGTCCTCGGTGTTATAACCCTCGTCGCTATCCTCGCCAGAGCCATACCCACTTTCGGAAGCTAAACGCTTGTTACGTCTAACATAGGCCTCTGGGTCATATTTTTCCTCCCTTTCAACAAGAATTGTTTGTTCCTTCTCTAGCGACTGGCTTCCCATAGCAACTCCTATTCGGGGCCTTCTCTTCGAACCACCAAGAGAGAAGATCCCTGCACATTGTTCGGCCACTTGCTGAACTTGCCTAACAAGTTCACGAGTCGGAAGAACAATAATTGCACGCAGTCTCGTGATATACCGATTGCCCTGGCTGAGATCTCGCATTATAGGAATGGTGTACGCTAGGGTTTTTCCAGAACCTGTTGCGGCTGATACCAAGACATCTCCCTGATATTTCTTGTCGTAATTAGGTAAAAGATGGGGTATAACTGCGGTTTGTACGGCAAACGCTTCTCTATACCCGTTAGCAGCCAGTTTCTCCGATACTACATCGGCGATCGCTAGGTCATCAGACAGCCCAAAGTGCTTGAAGTACGAGGCAGCACGCGGCGATATGCGAATCGGGTTCGCTAGCCAGTGAGGCAAGGTTTCATAGGCCGGTTTCGTCGCATCCGGGATGATTGGTTCAGGCTGAGGTAACGGTTCAAGACCATGAACTTCTGGCACTTCTCCATCCAAATCCATTGCACCGTTAGAGTTAGCAACTATGTCGTCGTCACGCTCGGGCGCATCTTGCATCTCTGCATCCTCCTCTGGTTCCGCCGAAGGTTTCAGGCCAGGAGCTCGTATCGACTTTGCGGCCTTTTCAAGCACCGATCGGTGCCGTACGGGAATCTCATTCTCAACCTCAGCTGGTGTCTCGGACTCGCTTTTCCTCTTGGCCTTTTTCTTGGTTTTCTTTTCCTCCTTAACTTGATCGTCCAATTTAATATTATTTTCTGACGCTAATGCCCGGGAAGCCCCTGGTTCAGAAACGTCTAATTCCGCCGGAATATCGCCATTATCCGGCGCATCTTGAGCGACCTTCTCATCGCTTACTTCGTTCAGCTCCTCGGTTTGAGGTTCTATTTCTTTCTTATATTTCTTGGATTTTTTAGACTTCTTCCTCGGTGCCTGAGAAATTTCGTCTGCCTCCACTAACTTAGCCTTCTTTGCTGGCGGTTCATTATTCTCATCATTCTCATCAAAGTGGACATGATGAGATGTTGCATGATGATTGGATTGGCCGTTGGTGGATTTTACGGGTGGAATATATCTAGCATAGGCTGTAGGTTGGGAGTTGGCTGGCGGGGTTGATATTACCTCTACTGCACGTTGCGGTTCTGGGCTTTTTGCAGCCCCTTTTGGAGGTGGCACGTATCGCGCATACATTATGAAAATGATTGAGGCTTGGTGATGGAAAAGTTTAGACGGCGCAGGAGCTTTGTATTTTTAGCACGATCAGCACGATTCTGCCATTGTAGAAACTCCGACCGCTTTCCTCATTCGTTTCTATCTCTTATCAGTTTCTTATCGATAACCGCGTAACACTTGCCACCTGCAACCTTAAGTGGAGCTGCATACTAAATGCTCTAAGCTTTGGAATGAGCGCTCTGGAAACTTTGAGACTCAACCACTAGCATCATCAAATGCGACAACATGAATTGAGATGAATTATCTGATCTAATGAAGCCCCTCTTTTCTTATAGAACTACTCAACACTCACTTATAGTCGTCCATTAATTTTTCAAGAATCGCAAATGATTTTGCCCAATGTGAAACCATCAAGTGCTGAGCGCTAATGGTGGTCTTCGATCGTCTATCGTTCCACTAGAACACGTTTCTGCGCTGAACGCCCCTATTCATACTTTAATAGTCTCGCCCTGACCGTCGTCCGCTACCACAGTAACAAAACTATAACGGCCATAACCGAGAAAGACGGCATCATTTATAACCCACCGTGGACGCTTTTCCCCATTTTTGAATATGACTCGAATTTTGCTCGAAAACTGCGCTCATCACCCCACACGATGCCGCACCGAACATATAACATCGCTATGGTTAGCGATTTCTTCTTCCCACAGCCGGGAGGAATCGAAAGCCACATTTACCAACTTGCCACCAAGCTAGTTGACCGAGGACACAAGGTCATCGTGATCACCCATGCTTATGACGACCGGAAGGGTATTCGTTACTTGACCAACGGCATCAAGGTCTTCCATGTCCCCTTCGCCGTCATATATCGATCTGCTACTTTTCCAACCGTCTTCTCCTTCTTCCCCGTTTTTCGGAATATCGTACTTCGAGAGCGAATTGAAATTGTCCATGGCCATGCTAGCTTGAGCACTCTGTGCCAGGAGGCCATGCTGCATGCTAGAACGATGGGACTGAGGACAGTTTTCACGGACCATTCGCTATTTGGCTTCGCTGACGCGGCAAGCATCTTGACTAACAAGCTGTTGAAGTTCACGCTCAGTGACGTAGATCATGTTATATGCGTCAGCAATACATGGTGTGTTATATTTGCCCCCTCCATATGAACCTCTTTGCTTACACGTTTAAAGCAAGGAAAACACTATCTTAAGAGCAGCTCTAGATCCTCTCATGGTCTCCGTAATTCCCAATGCAGTCGTCTCCGAAAACTTCAAACCCCTCCCCCGCCCAGACCCGAATAGTTTGTCATACGTCCAGCACCCACTACCCGCGCACCCCCTTGGACCAAACGACACCCTTACAATCGTGGTTATTAGCCGTCTCTTCTACAACAAGGGAACAGACCTTCTCACGGCAGCTATCCCTCGAATCCTCGAAAACCACCCAAACACTCGCTTCATCATCGCTGGTTCGGGACCCAAGGCAATCGAACTAGAACAAATGATCGAACAGAACGTCCTCCAGGACAGAATCGAGATGCTAGGACCTGTCCGACATGAGAATGTGCGCGATGTGATGGTCAAGGGACACATCTACCTACACCCTAGCTTAACAGAGGCCTTCGGCACGGTCATCGTCGAAGCCGCCAGCTGCGGTCTGTACGTCGTGTGCACAGCCGTGGGCGGTATCCCCGAGGTGCTCCCCTCGCATATGACGGTGTTTGCCAAGCCAGAGGAAGACGACTTGGTGGCGGCGACGGGCAGGGCCATCGCGGCGCTCCGCGCGAATAAGGTCCGCACGGAGAAGTTCCACGAGCAGGTCAAGTCGATGTACTCCTGGACTAACGTGGCTAAGCGCACCGAACGCGTCTACCGTGGTATCTCCGGCGACATTGGGGAGGCTGAATTCTACGGTTTTGATGTTGGGCATGATCCACACTGGCACGCCACGCGCGGTCGCAACTTTGCGCTCATCGACCGCTTGAAGAGATACTATGGCTGCGGTGTCTGGGCCGGAAAGCTGTTTTGCTTGTGTGTTATTATAGACTACCTGATTTTTGTGTTTTGCGAGTGGTATTGGCCCAGAGATGAAATCGATATTGCGAGGGATTGGCCTCGAAAGCATTTTGTTGAGGAAGAGGATGATTAAGCTAGACTTGGGATGAGTTTACGGGTTAGAAGGACATATGAAGCGGCGATTATTCTAGCAAGCGAGTACTACAAGTATGAGAATAGACGACATGCCATGTTTCGTGTTTACGTCTTGTTTATTGGTATTATCAATTATGAAGCTTTTTGATCCAAATATTTACCGAGGTATCCCGGCGTTAAAGCATTACTTAGTTGGCTAAATCATTATCAGATAGCTAACAAAGCTTCGGTGAGTAATAAGCTCCCCGAGAGAGCCATTATCCATGACTCTAAGGCTAGTTGGGGAGAAGCAGCATTAGGTGTCGCCGTAGCTCCCTCTGCATCACTCGTCGTCGCGGTAGCGGAATCGGAAGCTGAGGATGAAGCTAGAGCCGATGTCAATACAGGTACTGATGTCGAAGCCGAAACCGAAGCTGGACTAGTCCCAGTTGTCACACGAAACGGCGCCGAGAATGTACTTGATACGGAAGTAGTGGCCGTCGGCGATATCCTCTCCCCATTCTCATACACGTCGTTCCTATCCACACCCGTCTCATTCCTAACCTTGAAATCTACATTCGCGTGCGAAAAGCTCTGAATTATGTCGGCGTACGAAATATTATACCACAAACTGCCTATGTTCAGCGCTAACGCCGTGTCGCCTTGATCCCCGTTGACTAGCCTCCCCAGCGCTTCGCTCTGTTGCCATACGTGTGCCGTCGCGTTGCGCACCTCCGAGGTGGTCGGAGGGAAGAACTGGAGGATGCGGTGGCAGTCTGGTGACGAGTCGTCGAGAGTGCCGTTTGCAAGCGCAGTTAGGTTAGTCAAGATGAACGGGAATGAGGTTCCTACTTCGGCGTTGGTCTCGGGGATCACGTTTATCTCGAGGAAAGCGATGTAGCGATCGCTAACATTCGGCTTCGCGAGGTTGATTTGGGGCTGGAGCTTTGTGATCTCGTCGGCCGAAAGGACGGCATGGGGAGGATTCGAGGTAGAGATTTCGAGACCCGATGGGTAGGTGAAAGTGAAGTCGAAGTCGTGCCCTGTTAGAGGATACTTAGGCGTGGCGGCTGTGCTTGTGTGAGTGAGGGCCAAAAAGGCCGTTATGAGAAGCGCCGTTGCGCCAGAAGGGAACATCTCGCGATCCCAATTATGAACACATTCTTGCCCAGTGCAGGTAAATTTCGTTACATTCTATTGAGTGCTTATATAACACTACATACATGAGGCAATGAATCACCCGCAACCAGCTATCTCTATGGAATTTCGTGAGCCAAGATGTTACATTCAGTTGGGCTGCATCACAGCTGCACCAACAACTTATGAAAACATCAGATTTACTGGACAATTTCTGCGGCGCAGTAGGACTTTGCGAGATGAGATTCGGAGAGGACGTATTTAGCATAGTCACTAATATTACCAAGATCATTAATCTAGACCAGTCAGCTAATAAACGCCTGTAAAAGTTGGGTCTGGCAAGATCCAGACCTAGATATGTTGTCGGATGACCAGAATTATACGCAAAATCGTCAATTACCAAAAAAGGGACGAGCCGATCCAAAAGACGGCGTTGTCTAGGGAAGTTGCGAAGAGAGTTCTGGAGATGTCTTGAGGCATTGATTGATCTCCAAGCATCTATTATGTAATGACAACCATTAGTCATTCTCTGTGCCACCTCAGTCACGTGGTAGACCAGCGATCTGTGTTTCTTACACAAACTGATAATTATTTTTTCTCTTTGAACTTCTTCTCCTACAACCTCAACAACAACGATGTACAGAATGCCCCATAATAACGTCATAATCCTAATTGTTCTTATATTTGGAATATGCTCGTTTCATATTTGCTGAACATGTATTGTCCAGAATGTAAACAAGGAGGACATTCATAGGAGATTCACAACACATATGTGTGTATTACTAAGCAAAGGTTAGTAATCATGCCAATAGCATTTTCTTATTTTTCCTATGATGAACTCTCTACTTGATGTAGAGATGGGATTTGATGATGAGCGGATGTCATCCCTCAAGTGATCCTTCCTATGCTGATGTATCTGAGGATGCTTCATATCAAGCTTGATATGCGTTATTTTCAAAAGTATCACATTGCTAATACGCTATTAGAAACCTACCTACCTAGTGTGTACCATACTAAGGCGGCGTTCAAGATGACAAGGCATATATTATTCATAAGTGATACCATTAACAGTTACCTTCATTTAAGGGTAAGTGCCTAGATCGGTATAGGTCAAGGTGAAGGTCAAGTATCTCGCTCATGGTTATTAACCCGGAACCACATGGCCTTGAAACATGTTTCCCGTATCAACCGCCATATGATTGGTATATACCTAAGGAAACCAATAATTCAATATGGAAATTTTCAAATAGCCTACCGGTCCTAGCTATACAATACTCGCCTTACCCTTTGAATGATAGGACGAAGTGCGGGCTCCGACGGGAGGATCCCGACAAACATGGCGTTTGTTCATAAAGATACATTAGTCCATGGATGCATCTATGTGTCGCATACTACGATATCAAGCCCCTTTTCCTATGTTAGGAGTCAGTTGTTTACTTTACAAACTAGGAGTAATCGTCCCTGATACGTCTCACTGAAAGCCAAAGGTTCAAAGACTGTTGGTCTTCAACAGAGGTCGAAATCATTTTATTTTATATTATGCGCCAGCCCTAAATGGCAGAAACCATGCTAGCCAATTAGCCTCTTCGTTAAACGAAAGAGACTTGGCCGAAGAAGGGCGTCATGTGGAAGTTTGACTCGTTCGTCGGGTTCCACGCGCCAAGGAGCTGGTCCGGGTATGTTTCCGGCGACACAACTGTGCGGAAAAAGTTCATCCTCCATTCCGTGCCCGCTGCCTGGCCATCGTCGACGTTGAAAAGTCCTAGAGGAATCGTGGCAGATGACACCCACGTCTGCGCCTCCTTGTCCAGGGTCGTTTCTGCTGTTAAACCGTCGACAAGTGGCTGTGTCAAATAGGAGGTGTCCAGCGGCGCGGTTGCTGCGCGCACCTTCGATTTGTTGTATATCCAGGCCTGGAAAGTGACATTGTTTGGGTTCACTTCAAATTCCAAGTAAGTTTGCGGGTCGTTGGTCCCGCGGTACAAGAAGCCCTCCATAACCTCGTATTCCCAGATAGCATCATTAGTCGTCTGGCTGCTGTTGAAGTAATAGTTGGTTTCGTTAAACGCCGTAAATGTAATATGAATTGACGTATCGTCGTAACAGATGTCAACTTGCGTTTTTGGGAAGTCGGCCTTGTCGGGCACGGACTTGTCGTATGAAACGCTTCCCTTGCCGGCCGAGCACGCCGGCACGGTCATGGACGGCACGCTGAGGGCGCTTGCAGCGCCGGCCACCGTAAGCAGAGACCACAGGAACTTCATTTTCAACTTAACAGCTTCCAATTTTCCTAGCGAAACGAAGGTGCTGAGGAATAAAGTAAAATCCCGAAGAAAGGAAATGCTACGCTGGGCAAGTCGGAGGATTAAATATTCTCCCATCGTATCGTCGCGCGAGTCACGCGTCTTTCTCTCCGAGACACGGGATCACGCCGCCAGGACTGTTGGTGACCCAATTTCCGAATATAGGCATAAATTGAATCCTTCAAATCTCCAGAACAGGATTGCGCGGCTGTGTAACGTAGTAGACCTAGACGAATTAGCCTGGAGCGGTCGATTCCGTCCCCTGTCCAGCTTGGCATCCATCTCATTACCACGTTGGCGAGATCCTGGATTCCGGTGTTGCAAGCTTAAGCGAACCGCGAACCGACCCTACGGACCCGAGGTGAGCTGAGGCTCGTTTACCTAGCTCCCTATTGCGGAGATAGCACGCAGGATTGCGGGTTTTTACTCCTATACGAGACATCATTACCTACCTATTATGAAATGCTAAGTATTTCATTATGACGATTAGGTCGAGCTGTCGCTTTAAGTTTGCACGATGACCCCTGTTCCAGTTGTGCCTGATTTATGGGCGGTACTTAGACAACACCTCACTGTTGTTCTATTGCCTCGTTGGTAACATCGACTTAGCTTATTGAGATGCCAACGATGTTTCCTTTATATCTATCTTTCAGCTATATATGAAGTGTGGGCAATACTTTGTTTATGATTTCGCACGTTCAAATTCCCTATTTAATGATATTCAAATCACACAGGTCACTGATCTATTAAACAAGGCTTCAGTTAGTCATGCTTGCCTACTAGGTACCTAGGTATCTGAGTTAGGTTTATCCCTCTTGCTCAGCAAGCATCGCTTAGTGAATTTGACACAAGTTGTTGAGTCCCAAGGTCAAGACGACTTGGACGCACGCTTGGTGGCCAGTGCGTTGGTTACGGGATTAAGTTGAATCATCAGTTTACCTAATTGGACAGCGAAGTTAACAATCATCTCAGCAGTCAATTCGGCATCTGATAGTCCTTCAATTAAGATATAGACCAATCTATAAATCAGGCCATAAATCAGTCAATGGACGGGTCGTCAGACAAGTTCAGCTACCAGACCAACAGTCACTTTATGGATAAGTTTCCACTCGCACGTCGGTTACAATCAGTTCAATCATGATGTCAATAACCGACCAGTCTGATGCTGGAATCCCCTCGTTTCTCTACCAAAACTCATCTACTTCATAAAATCGTAAAACTTTACGGCGCTCTCAGGCCAGTAGAGAAATTAACATCTATATGCAGTAATGAGGCTTTCGCTATTTTATTGCACTTTTTGAAGGTATTGCGAAATAAATGGGTTTTGGTGGAAAAACAGGTGATTTCAGCATCGGACTGTCGGATACCAACATGACACCCGTGCATCTTATAATCTTCGCTCGTCTGCACTGCAACGCCCAGAACAAAGCCCTATCTATTAACGATGCCTATATCTCCTGAGGACCCTACTCCGATTGGATCACAATCCAACAATGTTGGTGTCGCTGCGCGCTTAGCTGACTGTACTCAGGCATGACAATGTCACCATCGGTGAGAGGTCACAGTGGTAGATATCTACTATCTACGAGTTGCACAGCATCATCCAGTCAGCCACAATGCGGATATGTATCGGTTAGATCATAATGAGCAAACGCCGAATTCAAGAAGGTGTCAAGAACCTAACAGTTGATGTTTGAGAAATGTCTGTTGTTGGAATATAGGGGGTTGAGCGACGTACATGCTGGCATCTATAATAAGGGGCTATTCACCTTAGCTTCGTATGTAGGCAAAATCCAAGGCTTGTTCATCATACCTCAACATCGTTGATCGATAACTACTCCAAACCTTATCTTATACACTCTATTCTTAAAAATAAGCAATTATGACTTCGAAACAATTGCAAGACGAAATGTCGGTTGCAGATACAAGCAAGAACTTTAAACGGAAATACGAGGATATGCTCCGAAGATTTCTTCAAGATATCTCGTTTAAAGCATTGCCAGTTAGATACGACCCGTCCACGGAGAGCGCAGTTGTTAAATACCTCCAAGCAAGGGACTTTGCCCCCGATTTCATCCAGCACTACATGCCTGTCGTCCGGGTAGGAGCTTGGATAGCAACCAGCACGTACCCATTCGTCCCTGCCAGAGTCCAGGAGGCGATAGCAATATTCACCACGCTGGCCGTTATAATAGAAGACACCAGTGAGGAGAGTCTCATGGATTTAAAATTGTTTCAAGACCGGCTGCTTCGCAATCAACCACAACCTAATCAAGTTCTCGAATCCATGATCCAATTTCTCTATTCTCTCCGTGGAATGTACGGTCCTTTCCTGAGCGATATGATCACGAAAGCTACTGTAGAGTTTGTTAGTGTGTGTGCTTTCGAGCAGGTGTATGATGGGATCTTCGCCGCCGCATCAAGCACCCCGGACTTCCCCTATTATCTGCGGTTCAAAACAGGGCTAGGGGAGGCATACTCCTTCTTCGCCTTCCCAGAATGCATGTACCCCGAGGACGTCTTCTTGCGCACGTATCTCCCGGCTGCCCCTTACATCGTCCGATACTTCAACATCGGGAACGATTTCCTATCGTTCTACAAAGAATCCATCGTTTCGGACGAACGACTAAATTACGTGCACAATTGCTCGCGGGCTAGCAGTGTTACGCCAGCCCAAGCTTTACAAGACGCTTGCTCGTCTTTGATTGATAGTGTTCGAACGGTCCGAGAAGTGTTAGCAGCTGATCCACAGATGCTCAATAACATCGACAAGTTATTCTACGGTTACGTCATGTTCCATTTTGGTTCAGCGCGATACAAGCTTTCCGAATTGGGAATCTCGGAGGTTGATGAAGTGAGGGAGCAGGTTTGCTGTCCATAAGATTGAGGGATTAGTGACTGTCACATGTCAATATTTCCTTTACACGAGTGCTTAATAGATTAATACGATAAACACAATTTACTTCTGCAAAGGCACTCTCACATAATACGCGACACCATGGCAATGGCCCCAGAAGTGTGTGGTCGGATCGTACGATCCAAGTTGAAAGTCGATGCCTCTATTAAGTCTAACGTCTAGTCTTCAGGGGTATATAGGTAGATAGGTAAATTATGCCTTTTTCTTAACCAGTAAAAGCACCGATTGCACGCGTCCTGTAAGCCGCTCCTTCCCCTTTTCAACACCGGCTTTATACAAAATGCGTTGGACCTCCTTACTAATCCGTCTCACCACGTCACGGTCGGTCCCAACTGCATCTGGATGTGCTTCGCGCCAACGAGTGACGGGACTCGAAGTTTCAAACCGCTTTTCGAATTGTTGCAAATTGACTGTTTGCGTGCCTTGGCCAATTGGATCGGGAATATCGTCCGGCCTATCCCTTTTCCATTCCTTGCGGAGGAAAGTGTTTTGGTCGAATTCCGACACGGGCTTCTCGATGGTCCATGGGAGGGGCAAGTCGATATATAGATCTCTGGCCAGTATATTGCCCTTAAGCAGGTAAGGTCCAAGTTCTTCTGACCTAAACTTGTCCAAGACTTTCTGGATTGCTTGGTAGTTTGGAGTAGACGGATGTACTTCCATGGCCGAGATGGTCCAAAGAGCGACAGACCCGCCGGGTTTCAGTACTTGAGCCGCGCGTGGCCAAAATCGATCCATATCAAACCAGTGAGCCGCCGTAGCAGCTGTGATCAAATCGACACTGGAGTCTGGAATAGGCGGGTTCAAGTTAGAGCCCAGCTGTTCTGCGCCCGAGATTTCATAGCGGATTGGTTCAGAAGTAGACGAGACACCCCCAATAGAGCGAGCTGCACTGATCATGCCTTCAGATGCATCGATGCCGATGACATGAGCAAAATGTGGAGCAATACCACGAGCGGCAACTCCAGGACCGGAACCAACGTCAAGAACGGTGTCAAGCTTCCCTCCTGTCGAGGTGTGGCTGTCGACAATAAATTGGTATAGATTTGTGTCATAACCAAGTCGGGCCTGGGAGTAGGCGGTGCCTTGCTCGTGCTTGTATGCTTTGAAGGTCGTTTCAGACATAGCGGCGGATGAGGAGTTGAATGTTGTATGATATAATTTGTGATACCGCTTTGTCGTCTAATATGCTTCTTAGAGCCTGCTTTATATAAAATCAAATAATTGGTATAAACGGGAGTCGGAAATTTCTATATCTTCCGACGGTGAATTCGACCCACTAATAGCTGTGGCTGTGATTCGGGAATACTGCCAATGTGAAATTTGACTTGGATCTTCCCCCAGAGAAGTTATTCACATTGGGGATACACTGCCACCTCCACGCGTTCAAAGGTTTCAGGCCGGGATTCAATGTCCAGGTGGATTCTTATCAGCCCTAGCCGTTAGTTAGGTGGTAGTGATTTCTTCATGTTACATAACGCCTTATCGAATGCAGTGACCTTTCACAGAAGGCGTCATATTGCATCATATCCACTCAGATCCGATACCCTGTCAAAATAGGGTAGAATCTTGGAGCGATTCCTGCGTTCCCATTTGTTAGGGGCCGGGTTAGTCATCTCAAAAACAATTTACCCCTGAACTCCTGAGCCGAAAATCGCATATGTGATGGGTAAACTCAAAAAATAAGATAATACTGGGTCCTCACGACTGATTTCGTGAATGGAAATATCGACCTGTTATGGAATAAGATAAAAATTATTGGAGGAATAGCCGTTTAAAGCTTGAGCCGGTCGGAGTTCAGTCCGGAGTTCAACCCGGAGTTCGGTCCACCATATTACACTGCATCCAGAGATACCTAATAACCAGTCCCCTACAATCTTCCAGTTAGTAAAGGATTGAAAGATTTGCCCAAAGTTTCCCTCGCAACGCCATCATCATCATTACAATATCCACCTTCCCAACTTTAACACAGTTCAAATCTTCAGTAACTCCTCAGTCTCGATAATTCGATCCTTATATCCGTTCACAATAATCGTTAGCATGGCTTTAGCTAGATGATCTAGCCCAATGAAGCCAGATGTATTAGCTGTAAGCAAATTCATCAAGCCAGCATGTTTTCTCATGATCGCGCCAGGTCGCACGGACCAAGTCTCCAACTTATCCGGGTTGGCGTCCGCGAGGTCGCATAAGCCTTTCTCGACTTGTCCCTAGACCAAGATCGAGGTCAGATCCTAGCGGGTAAAGATGAAGCCACGGCGCATTGAGAATGAGATAGTGCAACGCCGCATGGGACTGTGAGAAGCTGAACTTACCTTAATCCTCCTAGTGTCTGCTAGCATCCTCATATTCTTCTTCTCATCCATCTCGGCCCACCTCCCGCTGCAGAATAAAAAGCGGAACTTTTGGGGTTGCGGCAGCTGAGGCGCTAGCACATCGATGAAGGCCTTCGCCGCAGCGAGGGTGTAGTCCACCGAAACCTTCCTTGCCGTCTCTACATCTGGAAACTGATACGCACGACCTCCGAGAGTCCTTTACAAAGTGTGAGTAGATTTCATACCAATTATTATGTTTATGAACTGTGTATGGTAGCGCGGGAGACTCACCAGATGCAAGCCTCTGCCCCCGCGAGCTGCGCTAGAAGCTCAGGTGGATAGGTGGAGAAATCCTTGTGTTCGATCACAGTGAGCTTGGGGCTTTTAGCGAGATCTTCGGGAAGTGGCTTGCGCGTTAGGGCGAAAACGTGCGTGATCCTCTCATCGGCAATCGCTTGGCGGACCACCTCACCACCAACATATCCAGTAGAGCCGGTGACGATAACTTTCATCTTAAAGGTGTTGATTTCCTGAAACTATTGCTAAGGAAGGTGAGAATTACAGTTACACATCGTTGGGGTTCCATCGCGTTTTGGAGAAATGGGAATGCCACTTTTTTATACCTACCTACACTGTCACCATATCATCGAATCAGTCTAGTGTTCTAGCGTTACCTCACAGGCACCTGCTTACGCTACGTCAAGGAGACCTCACAATTAGTCAGCTAAATTGGTAATGTAGGAGACCAGGCACCTATAGAAGTATGCCGAATCGTGCAAATGGGAGAATATCGAGATCATGAGATTCATTCGGAGAGTTTAGACTGTTTAGAATTTGGGTATTCAAGTAAGCTCGATTATCCCTTTGCTACACAGATTACTGCAAACAGGGATATCTAGTACATCGAAGCATAGCACCAGATACGGCGTAACAGAGCCCTGGAGGCTTCTGAAATGATGACCTGGTCCCACTATTTCTAGGACCTGAGCAACCCCTATATCTTCAGGGCTATAGGTGTTTCAGCGGTTTACTGAACAAATATAGCGCTTTCAGCGCCGTAACTTTAGTGCATGGCAGGCAGCATAGTTTCAGGAGGCGAATGAATTCAGCTTACGTTGCATTTTACAACATCGAAAAACTCTTCATTAACAAGTGCCGTCGGCACAACAAGCTGGCGACTCGGGACTACAACCATCCTCATCACAATCACATGTTCCCGTAGTAGGGGCTGACGACCCGACAACCCCTGGAATCTTGTCTGCTAGAGCTTGAGCAATTACAATATCCGCAATCGCCTGGGTCCCCCCATGCTTGGGATGAAAGGGTCTTTGAAACCACAATGGTGCTAGTCCCTTACTCCCACCTGAGCCATACGTCTCCACGTCCCCCTGCATCTCAACACCGATCATGGTGCCGTTGGAATAATCTTGCAAGGTAGTGTTATCCGGCCAGCGGTTCCCATCTAGCCACGCATCTATCAGCGCCGGATTAGCGGGCGGATCGTGGTAGGGCCAGTTAAAGTTCCAAAACCAGACGTCGGCATTGTACCATTGGTCCTTGGAATCATGGCTATTCTCGCAGAACCGGTGGCCATTGAACGCGGGCGAGATGTCGAGGAACCTGACCCGCGAGTCACCCACGTCTTTCGCGACCCGTGCGAGCACCTGGTTCACGCGCTCGACTCCGTCGTTCAGGTCTGTCCGTAGCCGGTTCGAGAGCCTCGGCTTATGCAACACGCCAAACGAGATGGTGTCGCAGTAATTAGCACTGAGATTGAAGAAGTGCGCGTAGCCTAAGATATACAACCGGAAGCCCTTGTTGTCCCGGACAGAGGGGTGGTCCAGCAGGTCTCTCACGGTGTTCAGCTCGTCCTGGTACAAGCCGCCGTCGCCGGCTTTATTGATATAGTCGTTGCTGTTCGCGAGCTGCTTCGCACATTCCCCCGTGGGATCCGGGTATGCGGCACCGTACTTACCCCAAGGCTGGTATATACAATTGGATATGACAGTCCCGAAGCCGCAGTTGTTACCGCCGGCGTGGTAGGTGACCATCTGTGGATTGCCGACTAAGTTCATCTGGGGATGATTGTCTCGTTGCGGCGAGGCTACGATGTTGGCGAGGATGGCTCCTGAACCTGCGTATCCGTAGAGTTAGTATGTACTCATGCACTGCTTGATAACTAGAGTTCTAGGAATTCAGAAGTATAGTACTATTCAATAGGGGATAATCACGGAGGAATTGGCCTACAAGCAGGAAAATTGAACGTCTGAACACCTGTTGTCCAACTTGTATTTCGTTCTATAATAGGGCCGTAGGAGTCTTTCCAGCGATGACAGCCATTCTTGTCGTCGTCATAATCTGTATGTTGCCTCTTGCTGTAGGATACGCCAGCTGCCCATGAGTCTCCTACAGAGGCCCATACGAAATTATCAACTTGTTCATTAATTAGGATTTTAGAGCCTTTATAGGTGAAAAAGAAACGGAGAATCTCCACGGAGATGCCAAAAGCTATAGGCAATAGGACGAGAATGAGGTATTTGGTAGAGACAGGCATCCTGAGTACCCAGGCGGTAAAGAGTGAAAGATCTATTCAGGCTATCTCGACTACATACCTACCTACGTAAAGACAATGGACCTAAGCAATGCCCTTTAACAGAATACTTATACATCCTCACCAGCCTCGGCTCCATTTTATTCTCAATATTTAGGAGGATGTTTCACTTTCATCACTCTCACCTCATGGCGCACCCATAATCCTACCGCCAAATGCCTCCTCTGATATTTATTGGTTGGGAAATAGAAAATGAGGAAATGAGGCTGCCTTTATTGCTTGTGGTCATCAGGTACCGATACCTATACCATGCCATCCCATGGACAGACTAGGCCGAGCAGACTGCGATCAGCAGCCCAGGCTGATGAGCTGAGTCGTAATCCTTGAAGTATAGATAGGTAGTTAAGAGAGAAAGGACCATGTAGAAGGGGTAAGGCTCTAAGTTTCTTCCCCGATCACAGTACCTAGGTAGATAGAGAGAAGAGACACTACCTACTTACAGTAGTGAGGGCATATAAATACCTACCTAGGTACTACCTAGTGAGTAAACTTCCCATCCATACCAGTATCATCGAAGGTGGGGGTGGCTTTTTAGCTAGTCTCCTATTGGCTTTTCACCATAAATAGGAGGTAGGTAAGAGGTGAGCCGAAGGCGGCTACAGGGCCAACGTTGGTTGGTTAAAGGTAACACAGTACCAACATGATTTTAATCTCCCAACTTTCTTAAATTCATTCCATAACGCCATTTTTCACGCCTCTTCCTTCTCATTTCTCTGTCTTTCAAGATCTTCGGTGGCGATAACTTTTTTTATGCACGTAATGCAGAGTGCCTTCGAGTTTGGAGGTCCGCGGAGTTTGATATCCGACTACCTAAAATTACAAACGCCTGAGTTCGATCAAACGACCAGATCGGCCATACCAGAGTCTAGGCAGCAATAGGATCTCTATTGAAAAGAGCTTTGCATTACCGGCTAGTTCCAGCTAACTTTTTTCCCACGGGTACCTAGTAAGCATCTTCCACCTCTAGATGACGATGGAACCATCCGACTTTGAACATTCGTCATCGACGCAGTCTCATATGGCTGCTATCTCTGAGTCTAGGTCGACTCGACGCAAGATGAATCTCTCAAAAGCCTTTCGTTGTTTTTGCGCTGTATTGCTCTCCGTCCTTGTCGCCTTGGTCCTACTGCTATCTTTCCCGAAGAAACAGTATCATCTCTCAATCACTCATAACTTTGGCATCGGTTTTGACCTAAGTCCCTCATATGCGTAGGTCCTGTTTAATGTATCTACCTAGCCATACGAGATCTGACCAGACTTCAGAACTGTCGCCGTCTCCTATCCCAATGGTTCCGTCAAATCAATTGCCAGAGTCGAGGGTGATGGAGCGTATCGAGACATGATGTTACGATTGTCTCTCACTTCCTCTCAACACTTACAGTATGCTCCCTAAGTCCCCTATATTCTGATCAACTGTCTAATTATGAGATAAGTCGACCTTATGGAAACGTTGGAGACCCAATCAACGACATTCCGCGCCAGATATGGCGGGACACCCGCAAGAAGCTCGGCCTCCCTCCTTCCGGCGATGTAGGCACGCTTAGCAAGATGATTCGAGCCTTGCAAGATCAAGCCGAAGATTTCATCGGCGAGCCTGTCTCAGCAGCAGCCATCTCCATCCCCCATCTCGCCGCACTCTACGGCGAAGACCTCTACGATGCCTTCGAGTATCTGTCCCTGGTCTACCTAGAATTCTTCCCCTTCTCTAACTTCCATCCCATCCACACGAGCATCGCGGCCTATGACGGCAATGGCCTGGGCTTCTGTAGTGATTATAGAGACGTCGAAGCATGCAAAGAGCAAGAGTTGCATATTCCATCTCGATTTGCGCTGGCTATCTCATACACACACACTAGTTTAACGACTAGCCAAGCCTGGATTTCGAACGCGTACTATCTCGAAGAAGTATCGGCGTTGGAGAATCTGCACCTAGGATATGACGAGAGGGATGGGGAATCTTACTGGGAAGTAGTGCGAGATATGCTTCAACACCCCATTTTAGACAGTGCGATCCCACGGAATTTCTCGATGGTTATATTATCGGGGGATGCCGCCGACAAGCCAAGGTTTAGGGAGGTTTTGCAGGGAGTGGTAGATAATGTTATTGGTGGCGAGCCGGAGGTTGTTGATCGTCGACCTGAATTCAGTGCAGCAAGAGGGACAGCAGAGCTGGCAAAGAGGGCAATTTTCAGAGAGATTAACAAGCCAGGTAGAGATTCTGAGCTGTAATCAAGGAAATATTTTGGACCAAGGTGAGAAATTTCACCAACGTAATCTTATGAATATAGGATACATGTCTAAGTTGAGTCTTTTATTAACGAGAGAGGTTTACGGCAAATGACCTCTTCACTGCCGTACCAAGAGGCCACAAGCAAGTACCTAAGAATAAACTTCCTTTCGAACGGCAGCGAATTCATAAACTATTATTTGAGCCACCCACCACATTAGCAATTGATTGATATATGTGCCAGCTCTTTTCATAACTCGCTATTGATCTAGTTCCTTTTACCCTTTTTATTTATTCATCACATGTGTGATGTACGGTCATGCTTAGCATCCTTATAAACAACGCCGTCTTTCATCACAAACCTAACATTTCTCCACGAATTTAGATCTTGAGTTGGATCTCCCTCAAGCGCGATGATATCCGCCGCAAAACCCACCTCCAACACCCCAAACTTCCTCCCGCAAAGCTTGCCACCACAAGCTTCCCACCCGTGCAGTGTAGCCGCCTGCAAAATATCAGGCACAGGAATCCCCGCCTTCGCCATTAACTCAAGCTCAAACGCATTATCCCCATGCGCAAAAGCCCCCGTGTCGCCCCCCGTAGCAATCTTAATCCCCCTATCAAACGCCGCCTTCGTATGCCCCAATATCTCATTCATAGCCCCTCCCTCATCCCCAAGCATAACCTGCAACACAGCCAACGTCGGCACGAAAATCGTGTCATGTTCCTTCATCGCCTCAAGCGCCTCATCACTAGGCACAAACCCATGCTCCACAGTCGTGACCCCCGCCTTCGCAGCCATAATCACAGCTTCCGGATTCTGCGCGTGTGCCGCGATAGGAGCCCCCGAGCGCTTCGCTTCCGCGACGATCTCGTTCATCTCTTCTTGCGTGAATAGCGTGATATTCGGGTTACGCTGTCCATACATCCAATCCGCGGACGGCGCGCAGCAGATCTGCTTCGCGCCGGGCCACGCCGGCTGCGGGAAGCGCAGCGCGCGCTTGCGGTAGTCGGCATAGAACTTGATGATATCCGCGCCTGCACCAATACGTCTGCGCACCGCGGCGCGGACCCCTTCGACGCCATCTGCCGGGTCTGAGATACGGGGGACGGACGTGCCGACACCCGGAAGGCTGTTCTCCTGGCGGATTTCGTAGCCGCCGCTCGAGGAGATGCATTCCGTAGCCACGAGAAGCCGGGGCCCGGGGATGATGCCGCGGTTGACGGTATCCCGGAACGAGACGTCCGCGTCGCGGAGACCCTCGGTGCCAAGGTCGCGGTAGGTGGTGTAGCCTGCCATTAGGGCGGACTTGGCGTGGTTCGTGGCCCGCACGATGCGCTCGACGAAGCTCTCATCGCGCATCTGGTTGATGGGGGAGACTTCGGAGTACGGGTGTAGGAATATGTGGGTATGCGCATCCACAAAACCCGGGAGCACCGTGCACCCGCGGACATCGATGAGGTGTTCGTCGTCTAGAGGCGCGGGCAGCGGTGCTATTTTCGTAATTAGGCCTGTGCTTACGTCCACTTTAAGGTACACGTCCTTGAGAAAACATTTCTTCTTCGAGTCAAAGATAGAAGACGCGAGAATGGTGATCTCCTTGCTAGTAGATTGTGGCATGGCTTCCTTTCGCATTGTCGTGTTTGTGAGATTGTGAGTGGTAGAGTTGGAAATATCTGGATCAAACCCGATCTATGGATATGCTGTGAAATCGCAATTGGAGACGGTTAGGGGGTGATAAACTTTACTCCGCCTAGAACAAGCGAGATGATTGGAGGGCTCTTTCCTATTATAGTAATATACCGATATAAAATCACAGCATTTGACTTTGTTTATTAAGGGTAATTCACTTTATGCATCTTCATAATTGTATCCTCATAGAAATCACTTAGGTGGTTTTTGTATGTGTATAATTTATGTATTAATGGAGCAGATTTGGATACTAGATCTACAAATCCGATCGTTGCTAGTTATTATGTTCCTCGATATTCAACACCAGGTTGTATCGAGTTAAGCTAAGCTTATACTTCTGTTCTGTGCATTTCGCAACTTCCCGGGTACACCTTTCGTCTGGTGACATAAGGGGGCGCGCACTTTACTGTGGTGCTTGTGTGTACAGTTCTAGGGGGTGACCTGGCACAACCGCAAACGGCGTATACCTCTTCGTTGATGTAGCACATGATGTCGATATTATTATTGTGTTTGAAGTTATTGGAAATATGGTTGCTAAGTATTACTGTATGATTGTGTTGAGTGTTTGCTGTGATGCAATTCGAAAGTGGGAAGGTTATTTTCATGTATATATAGTTGAGATCTCACATATAGACGCTATATAGTGCAGTCGAGTATTCTTATTCAGATGTTGCAAGAGAATGCAGATCTCCTGATTTATCTAAGGGGTTGTGTTTCCAAGAAGGCACTTGTATGCATGACTTCAGAGTTAACAACGGAGATCTGCTTGAGGTCTTTGTCCCTGTTGATAAAACGGCAGCTCCAAGCTGTAGTAGGATTTCCAACTCAAAGGAAAAGACGAAATCAAAGATGTGGAAAGATCTTACCTTCCGACAGGTGCCTACTTCTGGGCTTCATTCCATTGCCCAGCGCCCATGACCCGTCCTATTTTCAACATAGAAATAACACATATCAGCCATAATGTTTCTCTACCAATTTTAGACCTCCTTGCGGAATCTTCACTGGACCTTTGATATTGACGGTGATAACTTGGTCATCTCCAGGTACGAGATCAAGGTAGTTGTCGCTAAATAGACATGCGTCAACCAGGTCGTCATCATCCGTGGCAACACTCAGCTCCACCGCCTTGACTACGTCATCGATCGCGCCTACAGACCACGACCGTCCGTCTGGTAGAGGCTTTATAAACACTTTGGCACCACTGAAATCATGGTGTCGAAGTGGCTGTGGAAATTCGGTGTAGCGCGCAAGCACACGCTGCGAGCCATCTCGCTCGCGCAGCCGGAGATGCACTACTAGGCTTGAGCCGGCAGAGCTATATTGAAACCAATCCGGGAAATCGACTGTTTCAAACTCTGTCGAACGATTGGGCAAAAGAGTCACGGCTCTAGTTTCGCTTTGAACGCAAAAACCGCTAGACAGCATTACAAACCAGATCTCAAGATCTGCCTCAACTGGGTTTAGAGTGAGATTCGACGCCCAGAGCTCAGCATAAACGGTTGGCTCGATATCCACGTGAGTGAACTCGTTAGCTTTTTTCTCGGCGACGCGACGTGTCGCTCCTACGAGAAGTGGTGCATAGTTGCGTCGACTGACATAGTAGGCAAGCTTCGGCCTCATGGCGCTGTCGAGTAAGGACCAACTCACGGCTGGATAGCAATCGTTAAGCTGCCAGATGAGGCAACCGGCGCACTCCTCCTTACCAGGACCGCGCCATAGCCGCCGAAATGCCCGTGAGCTGTAGTCTGTCGACTCAGCCTGGATGACCTGCGTCGCCCAGCTGTAGGCCTTGATGTCATTGCCGTGCCGTATGTTGTCAACGAGGTACATGGCCATGGTACGTTGGTCTTCAGGCGCCATATGCCACATATCCATCGTGCTTGACTGCGGGTGTCGTTCGTCTGAGTAATCGATGAGCGCCCTGATCGTGCGAAAGCAGGGGAATGACTTCATCCCGAATTCGCTTACGAACCGGCCCGTGAGCTTCTCATAGTCTTGATATGGGTATCGTGGTTGATCTGCCATCCACACGCGCCACGAATGAACGTCACCCACGGTAGGGTCGTTGGAGTATGATCCACCGTAAGGACTGGAGAGGTGGTAGGGAACCCGGGGTGCTAGTGTCTCTACCACCTGCTTGAGTATGACCTCATAGTAATATCTCCCTGGAAAGTTGCTCTTGATCCAGTGCTCCGGGTTATCATCTTTCGGGTCGTATTCGAGATTGTGCAACTCGGCGAACATGTAATCTTCGTTGTTACCACACCATAGAACGATGCAAGGATGATGTCGGAGCCGTCGTACATTATACTCGGCCTCGGCCTTTATGGATTTTACCAAGTAGTCATGGTAGGGATAAGCACCACATCCCATCATGAAATCCTGCCAGACGAGGATTCCGAGTTCATCGCAGGTGTTGTAAAATCGGTCATCCTCATAGATACCTCCGCCCCACACTCGAATCATATTCTGATTACCCCTTGCGGCCCATGTCAGCCAATCTCGATATCGCTGTAGCGTCATACGTGGGAGGAAGACATCGGGAGGGATCCAGTCGGTTCCTTGAGAGTATATCGGGATATTGTTCACACGGAAAAAGAAGGTCAGGCCTTTCTGACTTGGTAATGGTCGTTGCACCAGCTCGATTAATCGAAGCCCGGCGCGTTTCGAGACCTTGTGGAGGTCATCCCCGATTGTGGCCGTAAACGTGTAAAGTGGCTGTTCGCCATACCCTAACGGATACCACAAACTCGGGTCCTGTACAATGAAGCAGCAGGATCCGCTGCCTTGGACTTCTCCATGGTGGATCTTCCGACCTGAGGGGTCCGAGATTTCGAGTAAAGTTGTTGCAGTATCGACGTCTGCGCCTTCGAGTTCGATGCTGACTGTGATGATCGCCGTATCGAGTGTATCGAGCACCTCGATATCGATTCCCAGGTCTGAAATTCGAGTCACGAAAGTCTCGAGGTAAATTGGTCTCCACGGACCAGCCGTCAGAAGTGTTGGCCCCCTATGTGGTCATGGCGTCAATATCCATGGATGGCGAGCGCCACTCATGTGATATAATAAGAGGGGGAGGAAAAATGACGCACCAGTCCCAGCCATAGTGACACGGTACTTTTCGAACATTCATTCGGGAAGAATCGCCATTCCAATACAGGTTCTTGAATCCCTGATCTTTTTCCAATTGCTGTTCGCCAAAATTTAGTGTCTTCTCACTTAAGCGCACAGAAGAACGTGCCCGGGAAAGCCCCTACCTTTCCGACGAGAAACGTTGACTCGAAGTAGAGTTCTAAGTCATTTGATCCTCTGCGTAGCTTGTCGGTGACGTCAATACGCCATTCGAGGAACATATTGTCGGATCTCAGGAGGAGATGTCCGTTGAGGCTGATACGGCAGTGTGTATCAAGACCTTCAAAAACTAGCACATGGCGTACATCATGCTCATCGTGACCATTTTCCCCGTTGCTTTTTTCAGAAAAGTCGAAGGTAGTCTTGTAGATCCATTCCCGCTCTCCAACCCACTGCACATCGCGAGCATTCTTGTTTCTTGCGGGATCGGGTATCAAACCGTGGTGCATAAGGTCAAGGTGGTTGACAGTAGGGAACCCGGAGACGGGACGGAATGGCTGCTCGGAGTTAGCTTCCTTAAAGACCCAGTCGGCCTCAATAGGAGCACGGCTATGTACGACTGGCTTGTTAGCCAAGTTCTTGCCAGTAGTCAGGATGGCTTCCATTAGGTCTACTGTCTAATAATTGAAACTAGGTAACTTTCGCCTGATGCTAGAGGGGTAGCTGACGGTGAACAGGTTACCTTCTCACACTATTGGTCCACCGCTCGTGATAAATCGATCGGCTACTACGGTAGGTTTTACTTTCCGTAGACTTCAAATCTGAAAATACCAATTTCCTATATTGTACTCGGCTAACCTAAGAGAGACATGGTAGATGTTGTGAAAGGAGATGTTATCAAAGGAAATATCCCGATTTAATGGATTGGATACCCAGGGGAAGCTGTGTGGCGAACAGAATAAACCCCTAAACTTGGTCATCTGGGGTAATGGATGCGGGGTTAACCTTTGAGGGTGCTATTCAGCGCTATAGTGTGTTGTTGATGGATCTCTACAAAGACTTTCACCACGTGGCGGAATATAAGTCTAAAGGCACGGAGTTGTGATCAACATGTTGCAATCTGGGGAACATCGGGTGCCTTGCGTATGCGTATGTACACAATCATATTCGTCTCTAATGAAGACGCGTGTTACTGACTCGCTCTCTTTTCCCTGAATCCTGTGTTACCATCATGGGTTTACTCAATGTGTTCAAACGGCCCAAGTCTGACCACTTTGTCCTTGCAGGCAAAGAATATCCTAGAGTAGGGCTTATACTCAATTACCAAGTTGCATTCCAATCACAGGAAGCTACTAATAGAGCTTCTAGGTGACATGGTGGAAGCGCCCGAATCTCCGCACACTATACTTCCTGCTGACCATTCCCCTCTTAGGGGCGTGGGCAGAAGGATATGATGGCAGCATGATGAACGCTCTGCAGACTAGCCAAGAGTGGCAGAACTTTTTTGGTCATCCTCGTGGCTCCCTTCTGGCCTTATATAACCTGTCCTTTGGCCTTGGTGCTCTAGTCGCCGTCTTCCCCTTTCCCTGGGGCGGCTACTTCGCCGATAATATCGGGCGGCGATGGGGCACTGTTTGCGGCAATGTCGTCACCATTATTGGTGCCGTTCTACAGAGTGCCGCTCAGAATTGTGAGAAGACTTTGGGACACAGAAGACCTACTCCTTATGATCCACGAATTGGCGAATGCTAAACTTCCAATAGTTCCTATGTTTATCGTTGCGCGTATCCTCCTCGGAATAGGGGGTAAGTCCTGAACTACACTATATCTACCTACCTACTAGGTGCCTTCTTGACATTATTCTAACAGACCTTTCTAGTTACCATCTCCCAAGGCAACTGTCCTTTACTTATCACGGAACTAGCGCACACCCAACATCGTGCACATATTACGGCTATGTACAACTCCAACTGGTATGTCAGAGGTATTGAGCAATACGTGGGTACATAGGGCTAATAAATCATTACCAGGTACTTTGGGAGCGTAATAGCTGCATGGGTGACTTTTGGTTCTATGTTTGTGTCGACCGTCTTTCCTCTGTCGACTGTTTATTCATACTGACCGATTCCCTAGAAACATTAACTCGTCATGGGCATGGAGGATTCCTTCGATTCTGCAAGGAGGGGCTGCAGTTATTCAGATATCCTTGATCTGGTTCGTTCCCGAGGTGCGTTGTAGACTTTCGTCAATACTCAATAACTTCCTAAGTCCATGCTGACTAATCATTTCTTCCTATAGTCTCCTCGTTACCTTATAAACAAGGACCGTCACGAAGAGGCACTTGAGATTCTCAAGAAGTACCACGGCGAGGGAGTCATGACGGACTTTGTAGCAGCGGAGTATCTTGAAATTACCGAGACACTAGCCCTAGAGAAGGAATATAACAACCACGGCTGGGCTGAGCTTTTCAGTACACCGGGTAATCGAAAACGCGCCCTCATCTGTTACATTCAGGGGTTCTTCTCGCAGTGGTGCGGCAATGGCCTCATCAGTTACTACCTCGTTCCCGTTCTTGAAACTATCGGCATCACTAGTAGCACGGAGCAAGCTGGGCTCAACGGCGGTCTTCAGATCTGGAATTTTATCGTCGCTATGTGGGCCGCGTTCAACATCGATCGTATAGGTCGACGTCCAATGGCCCTTGGCAGCACTGGAGCTATGATTATCATATTCACGCTCAGGACGGTCTTTTCTGCCCGTTACGCCGACACCTCGGATCCGGGTATGGCAAAAGGTGTCCTTGTCATGGTCTTTCTCTTCTATACTGCGTTCAACTGCGGGTGGTGAGCAAACACTAGATTTGAACCTTCTATGGTGTTCAAAGCGAATCGCAGAACTAACTCTTGACTTTAGGCAGGGACTCGTTATTGCGTATCCTGTTGAGATTCTCCCCTACGAGCTTCGCGCCAAGGGGTTACAACTCACCTTCTTCGGTATATCGACTAATGGTAGGTATCGAAAACAATTTATTGCTATGGCATATCTCTAACTTTCAAAGTTGTCAATCAATACGTAAACCCAGTCGGCATCCAGAGTGTAGGGTGGAAATTCTACATCGTAAGTCTAGCATAATATTGTTTCACATAATCTCAGACTTACTCATGCTCTTTAGTTCTATTGTGTCTGGCTCTGCGTTGAGTTTGTAGTTGTTTACTTCCTTTGGGTTGAAACAAAGGTAAGGATGCTCCTTATGAGGTCGAGTACCCAGGAATTACACCACAATCACATAGCTAACGTAAGCTTCAGGGCATTCCTCTGGAAGAGATCGCAAAGCTATTTGACAAGGAGGATGCTAATGTCGGCGGTGGCGCTGCGACCGACCTCGCTAAGAAAAACCTGCGTGATCTGAAAGAATCAGGTGTCAAGGCCGGTGCTGAAATTGATGTTGAGCACGCGGAACACGAGTCGCAGGGCGTCTAATGCGAGATGAAATGAATGCCTAGTAGTTGAAAGGATAACAAGATTCATGGATAAAGGCCGCGAGATCTTCAGCGTCTCGTTTTTCTCACTTACTACTGGATCCTCCATGCTGCATTGGATCAGTACCCAAGTGCCTCGCTAAAGTTGGGCTGGGAAAGTGAAATTAGTGGATAATTATAGCGCATATAATAGTGCATTGTCACTAAAACTTACAGCGTTCCGCGAAGCCTCCACTGGATACCTCCAGTAAACATCCTTATTCATGCTAGTAGCCCGTGTAAATTCAGAAGCCCCAGCACTATATCATGGCTTCTTCTAGTAACCAAATTACCTGACCTGTAGCAGCTATTTACTATCATATAGTGAGCATATAGTGGACAAATCACCGAACTACATAGAAGAGTCTCTTTTTGAAATCTAGAATCTCTTCCAATCACCCAATCATTTCTATACAACATATTTGGACATTTATTTGACTTCACAAATATCACAACGCCAAATTTACAGTAGATACATAATATGTAGCTAAATCAATGTACATCTCATCAAAGGTACCCGAAACCATGACTTAGCAGTTCACTGTAATTTTTTCTGCTGTTGCTGCTGCTCCAGCAGCTTCACAACCTCCGGCATGCGGAACGTCCGCCAACAAACCGCGTCGATAACCCACTCACCTATGCACGTCCCCAGCCAAACCAAATCCGCCATACCACCAGCCCAAAACCAATCCGGGCGTCCGAACCAGCGCCTCAGGAACGCGGGTCGTTCAGGACGTAGGGAGTCAGCAACTAATTTCTGCGCGAATTGTTCAGTTGGGATAGTAGAATTGTTCTGGCTGAATACAAGTCGCCACTCAAAGATATCCTGGACGGCTTTGTATAAGCTGTTCTCAGGTAACACACGGTGGCCCTGGCTAGCGGTGTTGCTCTTGACGGTGCCGGTCAGCGAGCACATGACGCGGACGCCAAAGGGCGCAAGCTCCATGCGCAGCGTGCGCGAGTATCCCGCGACGGCGGCCTTGCTGGCGCAATACACGGAGCCAAACACGTACGGGGTCAGCGACGAGAGAGACGAAATGTTGATGATTAGCCCCTTGGCCGCGATTAGCTGGTCGATGAAGGCTTGCACCATGGCCATGATCGAGAACACATTTGTCTCAAATGTCTGCCGGACGTCCGGCAGTGAGATGTCTGTTGCTGGGTGGGTGTGTGTTCGGCCGCTGCGGTCTTGATAAGCACAAGTGGACAAAAGCTGAGTGACGCAAATCGTGGACACTCACGCATTGTTGACGAGGATGTCTAATTTTCCACCAGTGATCTTCGCAACTTCCTCGTGACACTGCTTGATGCTATCGGCATCTGTGACGTCTAACGCCACGGCGCTCATGCCCATTTCCGCGAGGTCAGTAAGCACCTCAGGCCTACGCGCTGTTGCGATAACATGAAGACCTACAGTTGCGTTAATTTTATGGTAATTTATCATATAAGGTTATAATTACTTACCTTGGCGGTGATATTCCACACATATTCCATGTCCAATGCCGCCCGGCGTACAGCTGTGAATTGCATATTAGCGAGGGTCCTGGAGGTCTATTAAAACCGATGTCGCGGGGCAAAAAAATTGCCAAAGATTGCTAAATTCAACTACTCACCCGGTTACTAATACAGTCTTTTGGCCTGGCTTAGGTCCCGCCATTTCTCACTAAGTACGTTACAACAAACGTCGATTGCGATTAAATCGATTCGACTTGCAGTTTTGGTAATTAACGACTCGAGCCGGGTATGATAGATTGAAGCGATTGAAGATTGAGACCCCACGTTGTCTTAGGCACGGGGATGAGGTGGTTGGAATTGTTGGAGTTTCTAATCTTGGAACACCCGCATTCACACACACTAAACTACTAGGTATCTCCCAAAAGATTCCTCCGATCCCCAAAGCCGAGGTTTAGTTACATTACCGCTTTAGGCAATTCTAGGTGATTAGGTACATTTTGGGCAAGCGCGGAATTCCGAAATAAGCAAAGACGATTCTTCCTGGATACTTCAAAGCTTCAAATTAGGATACATTAACCCAAGAAATGCTATCTTCTAAATGAATTTAGAATATTTCGTAATAAATAATAATGTTAATATATCACCATTTAGAAAATTATCTGATAAATATAGCACTAGATGCAATACTTACTACTTGCTTCGCGTATGGATTCTCAAAGTTCAATGTTGATACTAGTTACTTCCAGGAAGGGCGATTAAATACCTACCTAGTACCTACAAAGAGGTGCTCAGCGTCCCCGCTTTCCTCAGCCCTAAAGGCTAAAGACAGCCCTACAACAGTTCAGCTATCCAGTGCCTCGGGCGTACGCTAACGCTTCGAGGTCGCTTCGAAGCACAGTTTTGTTACCTGCCTATGAGGCACATACTTGGTATCATTTAACAAAATGTTGTTGCGACTATATATTAATATAGTTGGATTGTCCAGAAACGCAGGACAATATATTGATTATTTCGATAAAGAAACAACCAATTATTGTTTCAGAACTGTTCGAGAACAATAACGAACAATTTCGCTGTTTATTCTTACCGCGCGTTATTAAATACTTGCAATTATCCGACTAATTCTCTCCATAACTCCCGAGTCATTATCTTCAGCGGCTAATTATCCAAATAGCCCCTATAAACTCTACTCTATAACCTCTCTTCCTCTTTCCCTTTCAAACCGCCGACCTTATTTACCACGTACAAAATGGCAACCGTGCAGCAAGTCCCCCTTAATTACCCTCCAACGCAGATTCCTCCGCCAACTCATTCGGATACTAAATTCCTGGTGGATTTCTTAAATCCCAGAGTTGCCAGCAGACTCAACGTAGGGAACGTAAGCCTGAGCCTCGCGCAAATACAGTCATTGAGTTACGATGAACTCATGCAGTTCCCTATATGTGTAGAATATATGTTCCCGGTGGCTGGATTCGAACCCTTTGATCAACAGACACTCGTGTACGCTCGTAGCTGCAACCCAATCTTACAAGACATGAGAATATCAGCTCAACATCTCATGTTTTTCTTTGGGTTCGATGTGTATTCTACCATTGAGGGCGAAATGATAATCTCATATAACACTGATCAGCCTCGGAATTTTGCCCGGTGGCTCAAGAATACCGATCCGAGCCACGATTGGATTAACCGCATGCTCGAAAGCCTGCGCATATTTGGCTTACACCATGAGGCATCAAGGATATACACCTCAATCCTAGACGTAACTCGAAAACTTGGATGTCCCGTTTCTCCAATCACTCTAATGAACTGGGGCGCAACGATGAACGATCCTTTGCAGGTGCTCTCTAAAGGTTATCTTAATTATCAAGACCAGTTCTACGTATATCAAACCTTCCCGGTCGGCTGCAACACCACTAGTGCGACCATTCCTGCGCAGCACTGAGGTTAGAGATAGTAATTGGCGGTTGTTTCTAGGTAGGCCAAAGGTGTTCCGACCATATGGAATTCTTCACCATTGGATCCCATCTTATGCTTGCTTGTTTTAACGACATAGTTTAGTTTTATAATGCGGAATTGCTTACCTCCTTATTGTCCATGAGTAGCTCTGTGAAATTAATGTGCCGAATTTTCCTTTATCATTAATGTGAAACAATACATCTGTGCCATGTAGAGACCTTCTCTTTGAATGTAATCTTTGAACTATTCGATGTGAGAGCAGCATCAGGGTTAGGGTTAGGGTAACTCTTACTCAGGCTAACCCTGTTCCATTTTCACTTTAGGGACAAGTTAGTTTCCTCATAAACTACAGCAAATGATCAGAGGGTATTCTCAAGGACAATTCTAGAATATGAATGACTCTCGAGGTGCAAGGTCTCATTTGCATCTTCTGGGAGAAGCACCTAATTATTCGAATATAGAGTAATAGTAAACTTGAAAGTATGTGGGTAGGTATGTACCCTAAGGTCAACGCTACAAGAAGCCCTAGATTCACTGCAACAACGCCCACAGGCCACTTCCGTGACGCCTACACCCCACGTCCAACACCTCTATTTTAGGGCACCTCGAGCTCTTGACGCAAAACGGCGTTCGACCGACCTTCTTCATCTAGACCTTGACGTCGTTAAGTACTCGCTCGCGTTCAAGCCAGATTTAGAGCAATTTAAAGCTAAGAGTCGCGCCATAAGCTACTTAATAGGTAAGGCACGTCAAGTTCTCATCTATCAGTTAGCTTAACCGTCTCAACGCCTTGTCGTCGACAGCGTCAGAAGTCAACAACGGCAAGAACATCATCAATCTTGGTACGGTTGGGATTCGAGATCCAAGCACGGGCTGTATGAACCTTTTATTCGTTCTCCGACATGTGTCTCGGTAACTATTTACGAGAATTCACCCCGGCACAGCGCGGCAGTTAACAGCTGCTCGGCCGACAGAAGTAAAGTGCGGAAAGCAAGGCTTTCTCAGCTATGTCAAGTAAATCGTCAACTGTAAATTGAATATCGGTCTCCCTCATGTCGCATTTGTAGTTCCAATCAACGTGATGGGAATCTTAGCTATAATTGAAATCGAAAAATTAAAGAGGAAACGCAATGTAATTGACAGCGATAGTAAAGGTGTACTTACATAACGGGGTAGAATCTTCGCGATCTAATTACGTGGATTCGTGTACTGCGCAACGGACATTGATCAGGGAATCATGGAGATCGCTTCACTGGATTACAGATAATTAAAAATCACAAAAATAAATATTGTCTTCCAGACACACAACCTATATTATAGAGTAGCCCGTTTGTTATGTATATCATACCTCATTATATCCCTTGATAGATCGCCTCGCTTGACTCCACCATCCCCCTTTCCTAAACAAAGGCAATATTTCGATGCGATATCTTAAGCAAAACGCGAACCCCTTTGAAAAGCACGGGTTTTCAGTACGCCTTGGTATCTCATGCAGGCCGATCTATGCGTATGCGTATGTGTATGTGTATGTAGCAACCACTTCCCTTTATCGCTTAATCTTCATCGTACGCGCTGGTCTCCTACTACTACGCTCTTCCCCCCCTCTCCTCTCTTTCTACCGGAGAGCCGATGGGCATGGACGAACTTAAAGCAACGCCGTCTAAATCAGACCCCAAAGCATTTAGCAACCACAATAACTCGTCGGTCTCAGCAGGTACTCAACATGAATAAGATGTAAGTTTACCTTATATCATGCACCAAATCGCGATCCAAGTCATACGTGCGCTCCCACGCGGTCCACCACACCCCCACGTTCGCCGCCACGACCAGGTCAAGCATCTTCAAGCCGTCGTCGAAAACAATGAGCTTCCCCATCTTTGCCCTCTTGCCCCTATTACCACCTCCCGCCTTTTCTCTGCCTAAGCTCAAGTCGAGATGCCAATCGTCGTCATCGTCATAAGGGTCGAGTCCGTGTGCTTTCTGCAGCACCTTGTTGAACTGGCTCTGAAGCTGATCCCTCGTCCTAACTCCTCCCTCCGTGGATCGTTTTTCAGTGAATAGTTCGCTACTAGGTAGGTTGAATCTCAGCTCGCTGATCGGCTGGCCCTTTGGTTTATGTGCGTGATGCCCTGGCTCCTGTCCATCCACAAGCGGGTTAAAAACGGCGCCGGTATAATTAGGCAGCACGTGTCTGCACTTGAGGCTGCGTCCGGCATTTCCCGTAACGAACTCGCAACGCCCGCCCCACGGACTCTTGAACATGTACCCGCGCGGCTTCAACCCCGGAGCGGGCTGCGTGATCACAGGCGCCTCTCTACCATCAAAGTCCCCACCAAATGACCCTATCGACCCCATGCTTCCATGACGACCCTTCCTTGGCGGGAAAACGGGCGGGGGTGAACCCTCGTCCGAGGTGCTTCGATGGTGGAATTTCTCACGGATAGCCGCGCCGAGAGATTTCGAATACGCCATCATGACCTGGCGCTCGAAGGCGTTTGAAGTCGTAGCTGGGGGGTTAAGTTCGGGAATCTGGGGGAAATTTGATGACGAAGATGCACTACCAGGACGGCGCAAATCCAGGCTTGCCTTGATATCCCTTATATCCGCCGCCGTATGATGAGTAGGCATGCCCCGGAACTTAGCGTACCCGGAGGTCTCTAAGTGTATCATTATGGAAGGAGAAGGGTGGTAATGCTTGTCGTCACTAATAAGTTCAGGATTCTCCAGTTGGAATGATGCGACTTTTCCGACATTCCATTGCTGTCCCGAGCTCGGGTCTCGTCTTATGAGGGTAAGTGAGAAGGGTGTGAAAGGACGTTGCTTAGTAGGCGATTTAGGCGACGGTGACCGGCCATAACCAAGGAAAGGATCCTCAAGCTCACTGGGCCGTGGCGGTAATGGAGGTAGATCCGTCGGCCCCACCTGGTACCCAGGTGATTGATCATAAATTGGTGATAATGGCAAATTTCTCTCGGGCAAGTCTGAAACGAGTGGCCTAGGACCTGCGGGTTTTCTTGGAGGAAGCTCCGGCGGAGATGCAAGTTGTGATTCTGGTGGTCTTTGAGATAGAGGAGCAGCCGCAGACTGGGGGACAGGCTTTCGCAATGACGGATTCCGCATTGGCGGCTTCGGTTGGCCATTATTTCCTTGATTTTCCTTAATGGACGACGGCGGTACATTTTCATCGACTCGCGACGAGGCCAAACTCGATGCCACCGGTACCGGTTTTCTATGGATCTGGTTTCCCGACCTTGAACTCTCCCCGCTCGTTCTAGGAGACGGGGGCTTAGTCTGGCCAGGAGGAGGTATAAGGGCCTCATCCTCAGGCACGTTCAGATGAACGTAATACAGCGAACTAGCTACATCTTCAGCGGTCACATTTTTGACCTGAGGTTTTAAAGTAGAGAGAATAATATCTAGCATCAATGTTAGTTTATAATTTCAAGGAATTAAGGAATTAAATCATATGTCATAATTATCTTACCCCTTGTGCCGGGAACTCTCGAGATATACAGGATGAGCGGCTCCTGTCTTTCCTCATTTGGCTTCTTCGGATACTGGGGCGGATTGGCTGCTAAATAATTCAGCGAGGCCAGTGAACGAGCCTCTACATGCTCATCCATGTTCGATTCCTTTTATATCCCCTTTGCGGATTTCCTAATGCTATCAAAGTCTCAAATGTGAAAATATCAGTCAATGAAAAACGTCGTCTGAAAGTACGGATTACCCTGTCACGATGGATCTGATCGACAGGGATAAAGAATCAAGTGCCGACGTTGCCCCTGAACTACCGATGGGTTCCAGTAAACCCTATTCGATAGCGTCGCCTCGTATCGATTGTCGTGAAGCGATATAAAGCGATATGATGGCAATTCAAGGTTCAACGAGAAAGTTGGGTTGAATCTTAATATAAATGTTGAGTCGGGCAGGGATGACGATGGCTTTTGTTTGATGTCCCTTCAGAACGGAACTCGAGACAAACTAACAAATATAGGGCTGAATGAAGTTGCTATATCGATTCATATAATCCGCATTTACGAATAGAATAAGTTATGCTGCCGCCTGTCGCGCGGTTAAGGCAAGCATAAAACAAGTATGCGTCATCGTCGGGGCTGAGTTGGCTGAAGTTGCTAAAAGTCCAGGTGTTGAAATTCGCATTTCGCGATGCTTTTGCTCAAATCAGACACCGTTAAAACACTTTCTCCACTAAACAAGCACTAACTAACGGATTGCTTCGGGGCGCTAATCGCTATGGGAAGCAAACACTGATTTAACTGAATATTCGAGCGTTTATATGCATTCAAAGATGTATACAAAGATACTGTATGACAATACACCGCATGATTGGTGAATCAGGCATCCATGGATCTTAATAAACAGGTTCCGCTTCTCCAACACGGTGTTTAATCGCAACATCTGACAACTTTCAACTTTCATCTGAATCAAACACACTATCTGGCTTCATCATTTGCCACACGTATTTCTTTTTCGATCTATCGAACATTAGGACCTGTCAGTATGAAAACTATCCGGGGTACAGTCGATCCGAAATCGTTCATAGGTCCAAAATGGAGTTGCCTCCGGTAGCTCGGGCTCCTCGGGTTCGCCGGCCACAGTTCGTGAACGCCTCTCATTTTAAATTACATCATTATGCTGCACCCAGTGCCATACATTGGCTTGTCCGGAAATTTTGAATGGTTACTCTCAGCCAGCAAAATTACTACCGGCGTCATAGAAGTCTCTGGATGAATATAGATATTACTAGGTGCCTAGGTAAATATAGTATTGTACCTATCGACTACCACACTTGATCCGAAATACAGGCTGTGCATCTCGTTGGTCCCACTGAGAAGTCCCGACAAACATGTGGCTACAGAACACGTACCCCAGTACCTACATTAACGACAGCTTTCGGATCCCCGCAAACCAGACTTCTAGGTAACAAGATAATTGCCTATTCAGAGTCCTTAGTATGGATGATGACAGCTTCGCACGTATTCAAATCACGATTCTAGAATAAGCTGACAGCAAACGGCACATGATACCCTCTCCGAACGAAAACGGACGTCGATTTGAGCAAGCTTCTAACCAAGAGTGAGCTTGTATCTCTTGTATCTGTATTCCCTATACTTATGTAGGGCTATGAAGAATCGGTCGTTTCCAAGTGTATCCGTATCTCATAAACCGATGAAGCTTTGATTTTGTTCATTTCTATTTTCTATTTTCTTTCATTCATGTTGCCAGCACCAACGCCACCCACTTTCGGGGCTATTCAATCACATCCGTTAGGCCGGGAGAAACCGCTCCCACCCAATTCGCTGTCATATTCACATGTCTAGGTGTTCGTGCTTAGCCTCAACGTCACCCTTGCCCTCGGGTTCGGCAGTGAGATCGACGCCGCGGTGGCTCTTCTCGAACTGGACAGTGGCCCAGGCCGACGGTGACCGCTTGAACACAAGATCGATCTCCTCTAAGTTACGACCCATGGTCTCCGGGAACAGGAAGTAGACGGATACCGGTACGCACGCCGCGATTGTTGCGAACACGATGTAATACTGCCATCCGATGCTGTAAATGGCTACCGGAGTCACCATTGCGACGACAAAGTTCCTACAATTTCCTCGGATTAGTACAAATTTCAACCATTCAAGCTTAGAGGGTACGAGAAAAGAAAGGAAAGAGCAAAATGAGAGAAGAGAAAACTCACCAGGCCCAATGATTCGCCGTCGAAATCGAGCTCATCGCCATTCTCAGCCTCAGCGGCGCGACCTCGGTACAGTACAAGAAATTGGCTCCTAAGAAACCAATCGGCACGAACATATTGTATAGGTAAATGAAGCAGCCGGCAGCAATCTGGGAGGCGCGGTTCGAAGTCGGAAACGAGGTGGCGACAGCGAGCGCGATCATGCAGCACGACATACCAGCACCACTGAATATGAATACTGCACGACGCCCGAATCGGTCGATGGCGACGAAAGCTAGGAACGAGGAGAGGAATTTCCACGTTAGGGCGCCGGCCGAGAGGATTCGCGAGATCTCGCTGCTTAAACCGAGATTTTCCTGGAAGAGGATTGGAGCATAGACGCTAATGAGGTTGCTTCCACTGCGTGGTGTGTTAATAAAGCAGAAGGGGGGAGGTTAGGCAGGTCCGCTACTTACGACATCTGCTGGTAAAATTGCAGTAAAATACAGAGGGCAAATCGGTACAACAGCTTGTCCTCGCCCATCTTCAGGAGTTGGCTCAGTTTCGCACCGCTGTTAGCCGTCGTCTCGAGACTGTGTTCGATACCCGCAATCTCATTCCGCACCTCCTCGGAATCTTCGGGCAGCCCGCGCAGTATAGCGAGAGCCTCGCGGGCCTGCTCACCCTTATTCGCCATCAACAGCCAACGAGGGGACTCGGGGAAGTTATATATGGACGCCGTCAAGATGATCGAGAAGACTCCCGCGATAGCAATCGGTACACGCCATGTCGCGGGTCCGTGGTGCAGTTCGAAGAAGCCTAAGTCGATCCAAGATTCGAGGACGTAGCCTAGACAGATGAATAATCCGTCCAGAACTACGTGTCTACCTCGGTTCTTCGCACCGCTCGTCTCTGACTGCCAAACGGGAACGAGGGAACTCAATTGTCCTACACCCAACCCCGTAATAACTCGACCGACGATGAACTGCGGCAACCCGAATGCGGAGGCCTCGAGCACCTCGCCGATCAGCGTACATATAGCGGCGAAGAAGATGACGTTCCGGCGGCCGAACCGGTCACCCGAGTAGGAGCAAGATAATGAGCCGAAGAGGGCGCCGATGACGAACACGGCGACCACAAAACCCTGGAGCGTCGTCCTTTGGCTCTTAACTGATTTTGACGCGTTGACTGTATCGATCTCGGGGAACGTCTTAACCCAATCCTCTTCCGTGATCAAGCCTCCAATGCCCGCTTGGTTGTACCCGAACAAGATGAATGACGGGGCGACGATGAGGGCCATTTGCAGCCTACTCAGGGCATGGCCTTGGAGGCCGAAGTATTTCTTTGAGCCCATGCTATTACTCTCTTTCTATTTTATTCTAGGAATAATATTTAGGGTGTGTATCAATCATAGGTACGGGACGGGAGAAACCAAGAAAATAGGTAAGATAAACTTGAGAGGCGAAAGGAGGTGAGAATTTATTAGGCTAGATAGGTACGGTGTTAGAGGTGCCCTTTATTAGCTTCCTGCTAAACCTAGGTAAAAGGTTCGTCATTTAGTCATTTGGTCATCATCCCCTGCCTGCCCCCGGTTGTGGGAGAGTATGGATATGGATACGAAGTTGCGGAGTCCCCACGGGATAACAACTTAACAAGGAAGAGTGCTCTGGAGAATAAGATTGGGGACGGTCGAGAGCACGGGCGATTTCGGTCTTCGGAATAGGTTTAGAGGGCCTGGGGACAGCGTGACATAGCCGTTCTAGGGCAGCAGGCGGACCGCAGAAATTTTGCATCGTGGCGGCCGTCGCAGCCGGGGGACTTTGTTATTCAGGGGTAGGTCAGGATAGTTAGGGTACTCAGGTAAGGGGAGGAAGCGACGGGCGGTCGTCGACGACCACAAGATCTACAGAATTAGCATCCGGCCCTTCTCTGGGTCCCTGTGGATACTACCTTCTGGGTCGAAGGTTGATCTCGGCAGATACAACCGGTTTATGAAACATTACTTACGTATTTACGCTCATATTTCCAATCTGTTGGTAATCTTCGTTCGAATGGAACATCGGAATCTCTGGAACCTCTTTCCAGATAAACCCGGCATCACAATGAATGTTTTCCGTGACACCGGAACAGCGAGACGGACGGGAAAAATATCTTATCAAACAAGTTTGTCGTGTGAGGATCTCGCGATTAAACCCGATCAAACCCCCTACCACCCTACCACCCGAACTCTTACACTACCCTTATTGAGGTTAATGAGGCTCAAAAAGGCCAAGCAAAGTGGGTAGACAGGGTTAGACAGATGCTCAACGTCCCACATATGAGTGGCCGGACTGTCTTCCCAATTACACGAGAGCTAATAGGCCATTTTTAAAATGCCGCGCAGGCGCTGCAACGCCTGCAGTGCTAAGCTTTTAGAAGCTTTTTAGGTACGGCAATGACTAATTGCATCGGTTCCGCAACCCCGGTGCCGGTGTCCGGAGGCTAGCGTTCGAGCCATCGTGTGTTAATAGATTTTAGCAATGAGGCTAGCTAGGTATACACATCTCCTACTATACAACGTGTCTTTGATTCGTCAATTGGTCCTTGTGCATCCCTATCTATTCTCAACATATTTCTCCGCCTCTCATCCGGCGGTCAACTCGCCAATTCTCCTCTCGATATCTGGTACCTGTCGGAGCAAGACTTCCAATTCTTCCTTCTCGTCCTCGAGCTTCAACCTCCTCTCGGCGTCGAGTTTCGTAAATACGAAGTGGCCCTGCCCGTCAAATTGCAAAATTCGGCTGTGGTACTTCCACAGACTTCGCCGGTGACTCACGGTCATCAATGTGATCCCTAAGGCCTTGGCGTTATCGTACATGACCTTCTCGGTCTCGAGTGTCACGCTACTCGTGCATTCGTCGAGAATCGCGTACCGCGGCTTATGGTAGAATAGGCGAGCCATGGCTACACGTTGTTGCAGACCGCCCGAGAGAACGTCGCGCCACTCGGCTTCCGCATCCCAGCCTTCTGGGTAGAGATCGACGAGATGCTCTAAGGAGAGAATCTTTAAGATGTCGAGTAGTTGGGAGTCCGTCACTCCCCGAGCGCGGACGGTTCGTAGGCTATCTGGGTATGTGATTTGCTGGCGAAGACTACCGCGCGATAGGTACGGCCGTTGGGGAATATAAAAGATATCCGTGAATGGTGGCTTGTATACGGTGCCGCCGTACACAGGCCACAGACCACCCAAAATTCGGAAAAGACTCGATTTTCCGCAGCCATTAGGGCCGACGACAAGAAGGTGCTCGCCTTGCTTGAGCGAGAATGAGAGCGCCCTGACTAGGACATCTCCATTGGGAGAGATAATTGGCACATCGATAAACTCGATATCCTTACTCTCGACTACCTTTCCTCTACCTTTTAGTACGGCTTCGTTGTCCTCGGTGCCTGAGCTAGAGACGAGCTTCTTCTCAAAATGGCCAGCCTGAATATCGTCCATAACTTCTAACAGTGATGCGACACGCGACGTATAACCAGCTAACTCCATGATCTCGCGGTATGAGAACATAACCCGGCCAAATGCGTCGGATGCGCTGAGTAGCATCCGCCTATTGGTAACGAATGTTTCTGTTCGATCACCCATGTTGGCGGCGCCAGCAGCTAATTGATTGGGTAGCTTGAAAAAGACGGGTACACTGCAAAGCAGGAGACCCAGAGCGCCCCAGAAATACTTGATAACGAAATCCTCCATAACTCCATGGTAAAATCTCCGACGCAAGATGTAATTCACATGCTTGATTAGTGTGAAGTAGCCCTTGTCAAGTGTGTCCTTTTCTGCTTCGTGTCCATGGTAGAGTGCCACTTCCTCGCTGTGGTCAATGAGCCTCGAATGTTGGAATCGGAATTCTCCCTCGAGTCTCGCTTCGTCCGCAACGTATTTTCCGAAAGGAGGTGTTAAGGCACGCATAAGGTGGGCGGAGAGCTGAACGAGTAAGGACATGAACATAACACCTTCGCCGCCAACGCTCTTCGACAACGACCACGTATATATAGTCTAGAGAGCTCTTGTTAGCTTTATATAATCCACACAATGCTGCGCATGCGTTTCTCACCATGTCTAATATAGGCTTAGCCAAATTACTATACAGCTCAGCTAAGCTATTTGAGAATTTAGCAACATCAACTGCGATGAGCTGATCTGGGTTTTTTATTCGGTCGTCCAACGCAGAGAGGCCGTAGAATGTGAGTTGGGATAAGTACTTGTCGTGGATGAACTGGGTTAATCGTGTTCGATATCTAAGGGACAATTCGGCTTGGTGATATGACAACTATAGTATTATTACGCATTAATATCATATCACTTGGTAGACATTGGATTTGGCTTCTCACCATGGAGTTTGTAAAGGTAGCTGGGACGGCGATCAACATCCACCACACGATTCTAGTTAGAAACTCTTTTCCATTTCCTTTTACAAGAGCCTTTACAATTGCACCATCCATTTCGGCGACCTTTAAGCTTATAAGCGTTCGTACGACCAAGAAGAAGCTGTGGCTTATAAGCAGGCGAGTCTCTTTGCTTCGCGCACCGGGCACGACTATCTTTAGTAGTCTTAACAAGGACTTGAAGAACTCGCGATTCAACTCGACCTTCTTCTTTTTCGTCACCTCGGTGCCATCACTTGAGGTTGTGCCCGACTTTCGCTTAGCCGCCTCGCGCGCGGATGCAGCCTTCTGCTCGGAGATCGCATGTCGGACGCGGTTCACGAGAGCGACGAGGAGGGTGAGGTAGACTACGCGGGAGATCCGGGTTCTATTCTCAACGTATAGATGAGTTAATTGAGCGATGACGCTCTTAAGCGACCGATCGGGCAGAACGAGTTTAGACTGCACCGGCATGATTTCGATCGGAATTTCGGCGGGATTGGATCGGGAATCGCGAAGGGATTGAGCTTGGATATAGGTAACCTAGATTCCGACGCTTGTTTACCCCGAAGCTAAAAAATGAACTCGTCCCATGAGGTAAGAAAATAATGGAACGATAGATTGAGACTATAGTGTACAATTGAGACAAGTATGATTACATGATTGCGGTAAATTGAGGCTGTCCTTTCCTGGTGTTGGATCATTTGGAGCAATGGGAAGGAATGGAACTTCAGCAGCTTCAGCAGTGTCCCGTGTTCCTAAACGTCCCTCGGCGGTTGCGACCAATACCGAAGCTTACCGCACAGGCACTTGCTAAATTGGTGACGTCCTTGTTGCATGTGATTACCCTCTGGGACATTAGTGCCGATGGTCAGCATGAAGTGGCTGACTCTATTTGTTATAGTGGCTTTCAACCTGAGTTCAATGTGGCTTTAAGGAGCGTGGGGTTTCGTTTGTCTTTGTTGCATAAATCGTTAAAGTGAAGGCCGCTCCTATCCGATTTGGAGTTTGGCGCGGGGTCTTGATTTTATGAAAGATATTTTCTTTGAGGTGGCGGTTTTATACAAGAAAATCAACCATTCAGTCATTTAGTCCTTTCATTGCGATACTTGGTATTTCTGACACATTTCGATATAGAAACATTCGCTATGGCCGACGACGAAGAGATCGCAGTCTACGACGAGGTAGAGATCGAAGACATGACTTACGATGAGACACTACAAATCTATCATTATCCCTGCCCTTGTGGCGATCGCTTCGAAATTGCCCTCATGGATCTCCAAGATGAAGCAACCGACATCGCGGTCTGCCCAAGTTGCAGTCTGATGATTCGGGTTATTTATGATCTGGTTCGTCTCCAAGCTAACTCCAGGGATATATATACTATTTTCAGTGCGCATACTTATAACACCAAACAGGACAATCTGCCGAAACCCGACTCTGATCCTTCAGCACCTGGACCTGCTGACAATCAGGTCACCATCACTGCTTGAATGTTCGCGATGCCAGTAAGAATTGAACAAAGATTGCAAAACGGTCTAGAGCGAACGCAAAGATGAATAAGTGCCGAGCCATCGGCAAATCGACGATAGCGCAAGGGCCTCGACCTTGGTACGCGTCACCTCGTGCAGTTGCATCGCGTCTAGCTCACCGGGGATGCGACAGTAGAGATGAGCTATTGATGCGCACCTAATTTCCCGAATCAAACTACCACAGGGTTGTTGGTGATGCTGAGCGATATGGCAACATTGAAGTGGGTATGTTATCGAGCATTTCCGGGCCAAGAAGCGGATTGCAGGTGCATGCAAAAGATACGGAGCTCCGGCGCCGCCGATCTCGCGTGGAACTCGAGAGATACGGCAAAATGCAACACAAATGAAAATACTAAATGCACAATTAGAATAGGAGAAAAGTGTGTGATCAAAAATTCAGTTAAATTAGTCGGATCTGATTAAATCCGAAACGAATCGATGGCGATGGTATTGAAAGCAGACGCGGCCATCCAAATTCCAATGGGTATATCCAAAATGCCAAGACCTCAGCCAGAACGCCGTCAAGCCTCTGAAACAATGCTAAATCATGCCCTATCGTGGCCTATCATGCCCCCCACGACATTCCCAAGTCATGATTTCGTCCGTTAACGCCGGTGAAAATGCAAAGTGGTTGATAACCTCCCCCAAATTCCGGGCTCATAATAGATAAAGTCCGGCAGCCGAAAAGACGATAAGACCCATTACAGAAGCTTCCAGTGCCGGCTTCTCTGCAGCGACAGTAGTTAATGGTTTGGGTGGTCGCGTGATTGAGTCTGTAGAGTTGACCAGGACTGGCGTAGAAGCTGTCGAACGCAATCAGCTAAAATTCCTCTTATCGAGCCAAATAGATCACAATCTAACATACCCATCGATCCAGGCGCATCCTCAATTTTCATACTTGTCGAGTGGGCTACAACTCTTTGTTGAGCAGCAAGGGCGGCTGGTAGAACAGCGGCAACGATTACGCCGGCTAATCGCATCGTAGCTAGCTATGCGAAGGGTTGGTTTGTGACGGTGACACTATCATTCGAGGTTCGATGTGTAGCTTTTTCCCGCGCCGGAGTTGCGAAGATAAGGTAATAAGACTTGACAGCTTAAGCAATGCGATGCAGAGCTGTCTAGCTGTCAGCAGCTCATGGGAGGAAAAGAAACGATAGCTTCAAGATTTGGTTTGTTTGTTGCTTAAAGTATGAATAGTAGCTAATATCTAATATGCAGAGAGCAAATCAAGGTAGGGGGAGCTACTAATACGAAGGTTCAACCAGTTTAAACAAGGCACCGTTAGTTGGTAACATGGCGTGGGTGGACAATAGAGGACGGGCGAGGCGTCTAGATAAGGCAAAGTTCGCAATTAAAAGGCCAGGACAACGACTATGGCGTGCATGGCGTGTTCAAGAATCAAGATGGTGTGTGGATCGACTGGATCGACCAGGGAAGTGAAGGTACTGAAGGTACTTTGGCACCTGCACTTGGGAAAGGGCAGAAGGGTAGACACTTTAGAGCAGCAAGGATATGTGGATCGCGATGCGACGACGCGGCCCCAAGTTCGGCGGGTTGCGTTATCTGGGACGAGAAGCAGAAACAAGATTTCCCTATCCCACGCAGGTCATGTCGCCGCATGCAATCCTACCTGTTAGGTATCGGTCATCCATACTTAACCTCCTACATACCATACACTACCTATAACTTACCCTACCTTACCACCTGGCAGCTTACCTACATAATGTCATCCATAATGCAAGCAGGATCATTGATGTGACGCCGTGACGAAAGAGGTTGGTAATAGAATTTTGCGACACAGCCAGGGAATCTTCTGAAACGAGACAGTGCCCTCATGCTCAATTCAAACAAACATCGCTCCAGCACTGCAGAACGGAATCTTCCGTTTTCAGAAACATCAGAAACGCCGGACTTGGGTAACGAGATTAATTCGCTAGGACCTAGGTACATAGCATCTAACTAGGGATGCTATGGATCTCACCTAGCATCTTTAGATGAGTCTGCACACGTGTGTACTACATCCAAAGGTACCTACTTGGCAATTTATTGAAACGCCGTCGAATCTATAAAAATTCGAAATTCTGAAGGAAAGGAAAAAACCATGTGTTGCGATGGATCAGCTCCTAAGTGTCCAGGTGGTGGCGATCCCGTCTCGGCCAAATCTCACCTAGCCTTGCATGGAAGCCCTGAACGGTCAACTCTTAGTCAGGAGTTAGCCCATTTCTATCAAGACTTGTCAACTTTAGCAGTGAAGAAATCTCAATTAAGTCTTAATTAAGTCTCGATTAAGAAGTCCGGCCGAGTGTTAGTGAAGAAAAACAGAAGAGACACGCTGAACACAGAGGTCATAAAGAAAACGTGGGTGACTTTGGCGCGGAACTAGATGACAGGTTGGCGCGGGTAGCTTTTCCTTGTTTGTGTTCCGATGAAAGAAAGCATACGTCATGTTATAGCTGGGCTGCACTGTATTGCAGCAGATATTGCAGGTATCGCAGGTTATTGCAGCAGGGGAGGGGGTTGCCAGTGGTTGCCGTTGGTTGCATCGAGCACAATCGACGCTTTCGACTTGCAGGAATGCAAAAATAGAATAAATATCCCGGCAAGAAAGAAGAAAGCTATCGAACACCAGATCGGTGATTGGCGCGCCATCCATTGGCTCGACCATTGGCTTGACACACCATTACGAAGCTCAACACCATTCTTTCACTCTATTGCATCTTCTTGCATACACCATGTAACATATCCCGAAAATACGAATAGAGATCCATGGATATTCTGAAAGATTTCCCTATAAAAGTATGCGACATCGAGTGAAACAGCGAAGAAACCACATGCGCAAATGGAGAGAATAAGTCAGCTAATGCCAAGAAACATTACGAAGACCTTTGTTACGAGAAGAGTTCGCCACTTATGAATACCTACTATTAATGACTCCAATAACTGAGACCTTTTATGTGAGAACTCACATAGAGAAGCCATCCCGATATAGGTGCTAGCGACATCGAACGCATACCCGGCAAGCATAAGCAATTTCGCCAATCAAAATTGACAATATCTAGCTAAATTTGATCCCTGATTGGCCGGATTTACGTGATACCTGTGTGAGCCTCTACGGCAATTGATCTCACCATTTTCAATTAAGCATTCATCCTGCACTCGTGAGGCGTGGCATCTCAACTGAGACAATTTTCTCTCTGCAAAGCTGACTGTAAGACACAAGTATAGGATTATGTAACCTCTCGAACCGTGTGATCGAAAGCAGTTGACCAATATTGGATCGGAGTAATAACATCAATCAAGCTTCAGAGAATAATATTGAATAAAATATGAGGTATATGTTTAAAGGGCATTTGAACACAACTCCTGATCTTCTGTCTTTCATTGCCAAGTTTATCTGGGGTTTTTATTCTCCGGCCGTCTATCGGTTCCGTCGGTATCGAACGACCGTGAGGTCTTCTGGATAAATAGCATGGCCGGCTTGCAAGTTTCTGGGGCATATGACGTTTATAAGTCCCTAGTTTCCGAGGTCGATTGAACAAGGCCCGCACCCCGAGATGCGACTTCGTATAATTATCCGAAAGAATTAATGACGCTATGAACTAGCTCTGCCCTTCCTCCAGATGGATGAATGAATGGATAGGTCGAATTAATCGGACAAGAAGTCTTATGTCAACATTCAGTCATATTCGTGCTACAATCTTAGTAGCCGAAGATGCGCAGATCCCCAGTCTTCCAGACATTGGAAACTTGCTTTAAGACACTGGCGTTGCTAGATCTCCAGCAACAGAGCTCACATCGTATCGCCTGCTCCAAGATGCAGAAATCGTTAGGACATTGTTTAGTGTATCGACCGGGCTATGAAGACAGTTGGTAAATCAATAAATTAAGGCTAGAAAGATGCAGCCATATAGCTGCTGTTGCTACAGTTGCTACGGCCGTGTAGCTGAATGTATAGTGGTAGGTGGACTATCTAGATGTTTAGAATAAATAGGACTCTTGGTCCTAGAAAGAATCACTCTTGGGATGATCCAAGTAGACCAAATAACTTCCCAGCGGCCATAAATCTTCGAACGGCCGGGCCTCGTCCATGTCCATGGAGATGGTGTATTAGATGGGAAGGTGCTATATGCACTCTGAGGGGTTTAAATAACTTCGTTCCACTAAAGTGGATTTAGATGTTTTTCTCTACAATACAACATCCTATCCCTCATTCTTTTTTCTCATGGTTAGGTACCTAGGTACTTAGCATCCCTTATCTTCTCCCCTTTTCATACCCCTTCGATTACTAGTATATTCGGATATATAGAATTAAAAAATGGAAAGTTAGCAAAAGAAGCTAGAATTTAACATGGATTTAAACACTCTCTGTATATGCTATTAAGATATTTCGTCTGATAGTAAATTCTAGAATATTGGTAGAGCAAGAAAGGGCTGAGGGGAATACAAGCGCAAGTGATTGATGTGGCTGGTGAGATTTATGGGGCTGTGCGAATTAGTCAAGCCACAATATCCTAGAAAATGCGTCCCGCTCAACGATGGAATTTCGTTGCGATGCGAATCAGCTCAGTCGATCGGAAACCGAGGACAATAGCCCACCATGTTTGCGACACTGGTGCGCAGGACGGCCGAAAGGACCACGTCTTCCTTGCTTAGGAATACGACTTCGACAGCTTCGACTGTAACAAACACTGGTCCTTATAAGCTCAAGAAGGTCTGGCCTCCAGACTTCTCCAAGCTATCTCCCAAAGACCAATTCCGATTCGAACGGCGATATAAGCGAAGATTGAGGCTTGCAGCTGCAAGACCGCGATGGGATAAATTCATAAAGTTGGTGCAGATGTTCAGCATGGTTTGTAAGTAAACCCTATAAAATCGTGATATTGTCAAAGGCGGGGGTTAACATAGCACTTAATACAGCCGTCCTGACCTATACCATCTTATTCATGGACTGGGGCGCAGAGAATAATCCATTCCAAAGTGTACGTCAAGATTTCATACTTCGGTTACCGCTATTCAATTATTATGCGATCTCACATATATATAGGCCAGGGACAAGTTCTGGGAAGTGTTCGGCGCATTCACGCCTGAGCAGAGACACCAAAGGCGTAACCCCAATATAGAATCGATCACGAACCCCAAATAGCTATGATATCATGTATACTACGAACCTCACGTCGCATGGATGGAGTTATGAGGATAGGAAAATACCCAATTGATATTTGATTCGCACCCGTATAAAGACGGGCTTTCTGTAAAAAGACGATGCTATCCCACCTCAATGCTTAGCCCATACCCGTAACCATAATAACTCCAGACACCTTTCCTATCGATTACCTTTATACAGGTATCTAACAGGTATTATGCCATGCATGAAACCATGTTCGAGAGATCACCGACCGGGCCAGACGAAGTTACCGCCCATGCCCAAGCCACTGGCTAACCCCGAACCCCTAGTTTCGTTAACAGGTCTTTTCGCCACGGTGCCCTGAGCGCGCACGCCGGAGACGATGCGGTCGAGGTTCGTCTCGATAACGACGCCGCCGACGATCATCTCGCTGAGGGCCGCGTGCAGCGTCTCGAAGTTGAAGATCAGGTCCAGCTCGCACACGTTCTCGAATAGCTTGTCCAGCGACTCTACGTACACCTGTATCAGGTCGAGAAGGGCGAGCGGTGATTCCGTGGAGGTGGATATTACGATGAAGTAGAGCGTCGCATAGTGTCGGTATGTGACGAGCGAGGGCACGTCGTTGTGAGGTTCGGACGCGGATTGCGAGGTCCCTGAGGCGGCGAGGAGGGGCGGCAGGGGGAGGAAGTTGCATGCGCCGTCTGGTCGGTTCGAGACGAGTGTGAATATCTCTGAGATCAGACGCTGCTGGATGCTAGTTTCCTGCGGCACGAGTACAATCAATACAAGCTTATGTTTAGACAAGCTGAAATCCTCGAGTGACCAAGGCGGAATTCAGGATGCAGGTGTTCCGGTGTGAGATGAGATTTAAGTGGAAGTCATACTAGCTGAGTATAGAATTTGGTCAGCCTAGGCTGTCCCTGGCCGTTGAAGACCAGAACCGCGTTTATCATCGTGGAAAGGTACGTGAAGTCATTGGCTATATTGGTGGATGCATGTGTGAATTGGCGATAGTGGGGCTGGGCTGAGCAAATGTTCGATGCAGCAGAAGTCGAACTTTTGACCGCCTCGATATTGGCATAGATGCGGGTAAGTTTTAGCTCATTTTACTGCCACCACAATAATTCAATAGATGGGGCTGTGTGGCTGTGGTGTAACGTGCATCTGGGGTAAGATACGGCGTATCTTAGGGGGGATTTCCGAGGATAACCTTGAAAGACGGGAAGTAAAAGGGAAAGAAGCATGACGCACGGGCCACCCTTATACCGCATTGTCAGATTAGATCTGTCCATCTGGCGCGACATAAAGCAGCTGAGCGCAACTTCAGAAGCCAGCGGAAACTTTCCCCTCCTCAACTTCATCTTCAATCCCAACCTTGTTTTGGGACGCAGCGCCGCCGTTCAAAGAGGGACGGCGTATAAACAATAAACTTAGAATATTTTGAAGACGACCTAAACATATCATCATGGCCGTTATTGCCCAGCAACACCGATTCTGCCCTTGTCTCTACGTCGAGCACCACCCAGCAAGCCAGAGAGCTCGACGATACAACCCAACATAACTACAATGATTGGGGGAGTTCCGCCTTAGGGCCGGCGGAACTCTTCCCGTCATTCGGGGGTTCTATGATACCTCCGATTCAAGACTGGTCCTTGGGTTTGGATACTGGCAGCAATATTAATGAGGTAAACTGGTCCCTCTCCGGCTTGGACGGAGCAGGCGATCCACTTGTTTTCGAGAATAACGTGCAAAACGGACATTTAGATGGTATGTTTCTATCTCTCATACCATATCAAACAGTCTCGCTAACAGCCTCGACAGCTTCGGGGATGCTATCTGGTTACGATCCCAATCTGGATTTTCAATTTAACCAACCCCTTAACTCTCATCATTCTCAGGGGTCAAGGTCAGACACAGTGCCTTCTGATCCGTCTTATTCACCACCTGCAATGCCCAAGTCTCCCGAAGCTGCGTCTTCTTCCAGCCAAGGCCAGACTCCCAGGAGTCGTCGCTCGCCTCCAGTGGATCCAACTACTGCTCTCAAACGGCAGCGCAACAACGTTGCCGCTCGCAAGTATCGGCAGAAGCGAATTGATCGGATCAACGAGCTGGAAACGGAACTTCAGGGCGTCAAGCAGGAACGGGATGATCTACGACTTCGACTCGCTCGTCAGGAGGCGGAGGCCGCGGCCTTGCGGAGTATGCTGCAGTTGAACTCTGGGAAGAGTGCGAAAGGTTAGCAAAATCAGGAAGTGTATTTCGAGGTTTCTGATAGTCCAACAAAAATATGAAATTGCTTTTTTATATATATCTCAGACGATGTCGGCTCGTTCTTTCCGCAGATTTGGTTTGTCCCCGAAGGGACTGCAGAATTTAATGTTATCGGAAGAGGGAACGTATATGTCATCTTGGATTGGCATATGAGGTGATGGCTTCATGTTCTGGCATACATACCACCACGATCTCTATACCAGGACGCAATATATCGAGTCAATCCGAATTCAATTGATATCATAACTATATTCATCTCTATTTACAACGTGTATTGCCATTCCCCTTCTATATATCCCACTTTCAAATTGCAATTTTCCCTACTACTAAGAGCCTTCTTCCGGCTGTATCACAATGAATAGTAAATGAGCGAAAATGATTCATCTAGTAGAGGGGAGAAGAGTGCCCTCATGGAAATCTGGGGGTGGGCGATTTCTGGCAAATCCGGGCTACCTGTGTGTTACGGGCTTTGTGCGCTTGAGGCTTTGAATCAGATATGATGGTTTTTGAACCATTATGATTCATACTTGGCGACAGGGATCACAACGATGGACCGCATTTTCTAACTAGCACATATGGTCCCACAGCATTGATGATATAATGCATGGAAAGTGACAAGCCACTTTTCGAAATGCTCATATTAAAGTAGGTAGGTATACATCTAAAATGTTTTTAATTCTTGTTTCTCTTGGAATTTACCTGCTTAAGAGGTTGCTCTAAAGCTATGGGCGCACCCTTCAATTCAATCTGCGTCCCAAGCTCTTACTGATCAACGCTGCGAAGTAAGCCCTAAGAAAAATCGACAAATTTAAGGGATTATTTGAGGACGCCTCCTCGCTCATCAACTTCAGATAAAGCACTTCATATCTTTGTTAGAAAAACTGATCTGATAGGTTTATCATGAGCGACAGAAGATCTTCAATTGAAGCATTAAACTCAATGCAATGGTCCTTTTTCTCTCCAATTAGGTAAGCATAAATTGACCCTTGATCAAAAGTGGAAGCATGAAAATCGGAGTTCCCGCAGCTCTTTACTCCGGAGCGGATCCAGGCCCCGCTTATCAGGAGCTATCAGGAACGATAAGACATAATCGAAGGTCCCATTTCGGTCCATTTTGTCTCATGAAACCAACATGCAACTTGCCGCACTTCCTCAAGCAAACAGATGATTAAATGTCCCCTAGAAATGGCGTAATCGTAGCATTATAAATTTTTTTTCGCGCTGTCCCTCACTCCTTAAGGCTTAGAGGTTACCATTACCACTCGGCGAGACCGCCTTCGCCCGCTAATCCTCGCCCCGCCACCCCCCTTAGCTCTCTGCGCCGCGCGTTGCTACCTTACGATTCCTCCATGCGTCGTAGTAATTAGTGCGTGCCGGATTGTTATTATTATTTTTTAATGCGGTGGAGGTGAGAAAAAAATCTCACCTGCTTTCTGGTCTGCCAGTTATGAGTAGCTCAGAGTCCGAACCGCTTCTCGGTAATGTGTCGCGTGACCGTCTGACTGTATCCGGAGCAATCATGGGCGTCGATAACGGAGGCGTCGAGACTGACGTACGGTATTACCGCGACTATGAGGAGGGCGACGCGCAGGTACCGGATGGAGATGCGGGGGATCTGGTTACGAGTACGGAGGCGAGGTCGCTGTCGCGTGGGCTGGCGCAGAGACATCTTTCTATGATCGGTCTCGCTGGTGCTATTGGTACGGGTTTGTTCCTTGGTCTCGGAGGCGCGATTCAGACTGGAGGTCCGCTAGGCGCGCTGCTCGGGTACGCTGTTGTGGGATTGGTTGTGTGCGCTGTGACGTTCGCGTTGGGTGAGGTGTCCGCGTTGCTTCCCGTCACCGGTTCGTTCGTCCGACACGCCGAGTTTCTCGTCGATCCCGCGCTTGGATTCGCTGTAGGATGGAATTTGGTATATGGAATTGCGTTGTCGATACCCAGCGAAATTACGGCGATATGTGTGCTCTTTACGTTCTGGACCGAGGACGTTAATCCGACGGCTTACATTATGGCGTTCATCGTGCTAACGTTTCTTGTGGGAATCGCTTTCGTTCGCGTGTTCGGTGAGGTCGAATTTGTTTTCGCCATCCTCAAGGTCCTGCTCGTCGTCTTCCTTATTATCCTCGGTATTATCATCGCATCAGGAGGTATACCGGGTACACCTGCTATCGGATTTAGGTATTGGTATGAGCCGGGTCCGTTTGTCGAGTACATAGCGACGGGGGCCTGGGGTCAATTCCTCGGTTTCTGGGGCGTGCTGACGAGCGCCGTCTTCTCATTCGCCGGTATCGAGTCACTAGCAATGGCCGCGGCCGAGACCCGTAACCCAAGGCGCGCCATTCCTCGCGCTTGCAAACGCATTTTCTACCGTGTTTTGCTCTTCTACTTATTGGCTATCTTGGTGGTCGGCCTGCTGGTCTCCAGCGACGACAAGCGTCTCGACGACTCATCTGGAACAGCTGCCCAAAGCCCGTTCGTGATCGCCGCCTCCGCTGCAGGAGTTAGCGCGATACCCAGTGTCGTTAATGCCGTTGTCATCACATCCGCCTGGTCAGCATCAAATCAGTCGCTACTCTCAGGCACGCGTGTTCTGTTCGGTCTAGCACTTAAGGGTCAGGCTCCGAGGATCTTTTTGAGGACTACGTCTTGGGGTACACCGTACGTGTGCGTGTTATTTTATACCGCTTGCATGTTCCTGAGCTTTATGAGCTTGAGTAATGGGGCATTGACCGTGTTCTGGTGGTTGGTCGATTTGACCGCGGCGGGCGTGTTAGTTTCGTGGTCGGTTATTTTGCTGAATCATATACGCCTAAAGTTGGCTATGAAAAAGCAGGGGATTCCGGATGAGAAGCTGCCTTGGCATAATTGGTGGACTTGTGAGTTTCGAATATGTTACAGTGTGTGATTGAAGACACTGACTCCGCGTAGATTACAGTTCATGCGCCGCTCTTTTTATGTGCATTTTGATCCTACTTACTGGAGGATTCAAAGTCTTTACGAAGGGAAATTGGGATCCGAGTGGTTTTGTCTCATCATACTTGTATGATTATCGTCCTTGCAATACTTCTAAAATGCTGCTAACATTTAACTAGGGACATACCACTTGTGCTTGGGGCTTACTTCATATGGAAGTTCGTCAAGAAGACCTATATCGCACAACTTGATAGCATACCACTCGACGAGGCGTTTAAGCAAATCGACCTTATTCCCGATGAGCCGGAGGGCAAGTCAAAGGGTTGGGTGCGCTTGGTTAGTTGGTTATGGGATTAATGATATTTGCATACTATTAAAGGGAACGAAGTAATTGTGCTGCCTAGATGGATACCTCGAATTAATAGCATCTGCGTCGGCGTTAATAAGGTCAGCGAATGGGATTTTATACGGAGACTAACGTACCTATTATGGTCACGAGAATAATTCGATATTACGATTAGAAAGAGTGGGGGAAGCCGCTCATGAAGTTACAGAATGAGAGCGAGGAGATACGAGCTAGTTACTCGAATCATGTAGTGTTTTCAACAGCTGGGGGCCACTCAATCACAGATTCAACACAAGGGATAGAGCATGACTGGCCGTCGGTATGCACTAATATCCGATGGATCAAGAAAGATACCCATAAACATTTGGTTCAACCCTTTGTACCATTCCACACGCCTAGCTCAAGGACATTGTGAAGTGTTTTTCATAACATCGAGGCGAATGCATATCAAGCCGCAGTAATCTTAATATATCCAGCAAATTCGCCCGAATTCAGTTGCTTCCCCGTAGCTGGGTTATTGCTATTTGGTCCCAGCAGTCTTGCGAAGTAGTACTCGCCCGTCTCGGTGAAGTTCTGATAGTTGAACCCCCAGGTTGTGACGTTGACAGATCCGAGATACACGCCCGGTTGCACTTCTCCGTCTATAAGATGCGAATCTACTACGCGTCAGCTGCCATTCGATCGGAAAGAGGGGTTAAGGAATCGCTGGCAACGGGGTTACGAAGAAAGCGAAGACCACGCACTAATCAAATATTAGTATTCGTTGTAACCAAAGTGCTGAAAATTACGAAGTCTCTTAAGCAAATTCTATCATACCATGTCTCGAGATGATAGTTAGGGTCAGGTAAATCTGGCAAGCGAAACCCGAAGACGGACTCCGCAGGTGTCCCAGCAGCAATCAAATCCTGCCACACGCTTCCAGCGAAGCCCATATCCAGATAGGCTTGTAGTGTGTCATTGGCACATTGGAATGGGATGTCCTCTGCGGTCTTATTCTCGACCGTTGGTAATACCATCTATCACGAGCTCAGATGTCAGTATATATGTGTAACACTCAGTACATGATTCAATAGATAGCGGGGTAATGGTAGCTCATACGAAACCCCAGCTTCCACCGCCAACAGCAATGGCAAATAGAGGCTTAAATCTAAAGCCGTCGACATCCGTCCCGGTAGAGTCGGCAACTAGGCGCAGAGGCCCGGCGATCCCCGTAGTGTTGTCATAGTTCGGATATGAAGAGCAGCCGCTAATGAGAGGAACAACGGTCACGTTTGACACGGCCGAAACTATCACCGAAAAGCTAAGGACCGCTGTGGTCTTGAGGATAAGATCTCGAATCGTATTCATGTCAGCGACCAGTCGTTAATTAGGTAAATGAGTCAGGTACGAGGTTGGTAGGAAGACACGAGATGGACTTCATTTGTTGGCACAGCTGCAAAGAGGATCTCCAATATATCCATCCGTAGATTGGCCCAGAGCTTTCTTATCGGAGGACAGGTCCCTTGATTATTCTTGGACTGTTATATAGATAGATGGTGCAGGTTATGGGAGAGCTCTTCGACGGCTAATATGGAACAACCAATTAAGATTTGAGTATGGAGCTCTCGTATATTATCCTCGGCAGTTCATCACCATTTTCATTGTAGAAGTCTCTAGGTATCAGTTAGACGTTATTTAACATGTTTAGTTTTAGAAAGTGGTTCTTTGAATACCTACCCAGGGAAGTAGGTAGGTACTTAGGTAGGCATGTGATAAGACAGACGAAGAAAATAGGGTTGTCATGCGTAGCTCCTAGGACAGACTCACTCATTAGGACTGCCCCTTTTCCAACGACAAATTTCTCAGGCATAATATTGGTTTCTTATGGGAGAATATCAGCTTTCAACCCTAGTTGTACAGTGATCTACCGCTACCTAGTACATATAACTATAGACAGTGGCGAAGATGAGGTATCTACGAGCTAATGACTTCCGATACAAATAATTAAATCAACACCACATGCGATAAATCGCGATTTCAGCGAGTGACACCCTAAGAAGTTTTATCATAATCCTCCTAGTTCGTTTGAAATCATGGTACAGAGCCAAAGGAATGGCTACTAGCTTCCTAGAAGTAAATGCTGGGAGGAGCTAGAGACGGCAAGATTACACACACCAGTATATGATGTTCCTCGCCCATATATCATATCTGCTCCTTCAAGATGAATATATCCACTTTTGTGAAGTCCGCATACTGTGTCGAGGTACGCTTTAGCATCCATGATTTCTTGGAAGGAGCATTCTCCGTTTCCGTCCCGATTATAAGCACACACCAGTACATCGCCGGCTCTGGAGTATCTCACTGAACCCTTCGGGATTGTCTTACGACTACAGTATTTTGCTAGGTTTATTAGGGCTTCCGTATAGTCGTCCGAGCTCTCGTATTCCTGGCTGGAACAATGATGATTGCGGGGAATATCATATACGCTACCCAAAGGATCGTATTGTCCTACAGAGTTCTTTGCTGCTTTAGAAGACGCAATAGCGCCTATTAAAATGATAGCCTTTAGAAGCTTCATATTTCTCAATGTCGAGGATTAAAAGTCGGTTTTTAAGGGGCTGAAAACTTGGTGAGATGAATATTTTGATTTGGGTTGTGACTTAATCATATAATTTCGTATCTAGATGCCAGATATACCGTATATAAATCTAGAGTTGTTCCCTTATCAAATCATATATATTGGAACTTTCTTGTCAATTTGTCTCTGTAGCCTGACGGCGATGGCTTTAGAGATGAAAAGCCTTTGTCTAGGTAGACTTGGAATGTCTCGGTATTAATGCATGTTATATTCGAGAAGTTATATCTCAGTGATGAAATGCCGATTCGAACAATCATGAACGTTGAATATCATTTTAAAGATTTGACGAAACATTATTGATCGAAACATCTACTTGCCTTGGGATGTAATTGAGCTATGCATCCAACAACGATGAATCTAGGCTGACATTTCTTAACCTTGAAGACACCCCCACTCTATGGTATTCTGCTCGGATTGATGAATCTAGAAGTGCTTGATCGAAGAAAAGATCCATGTTGAATCTATTATCAGCCGTACTTGTCTTGCTTGGTTATGTTACTGTTGTCGATAACTCCGTGAATCGTCGTACTTGATCTGACATAGTGGCTTTATTGGTGATTTTGCGACACTTAGAATTAAGACATTCATCTGCTTAAGAGACTTGACAGTTCTAATCAGAGAGATTATCTCACAATAACTTCCAAGTGCGTCATTGCTGGTAAAAGAGTATCATGTGCTACTTCAACTTGAGTAGAATCGGTGCGATTAGATTTGATGTTGTCTTAGATGGAAGTTACGTTCTATTGAGATGATGCCCTTCTAGAAAATGCCATAGAATATCACATGGAATGTTAAACTTTCGGGCTAGGGAGTCGCCGGATTGCAGGTGGTACAATCTCCTCTTGCCACCTTCTTAGTGGTGTAAAACAGGGCCTTTAGTACCCTATCAACCCCGTCACCTGCCTATCAGGGAAACTATCGAATTCAAAATGGAAAGCAACTGGGTACTCCACAGAGTTAAAGCCACCGGATCCCCGGGCTGCCCCAGCTCCACCCTCCCAAGCGGAAGGACCAGCTAATAATAAGAAGATCGACACGAAGGTCAAACCGCCAAGTTCTTCATCATCACAATCGATTCATCATTCACTTTGTTTCAACCCAGGATTAGAAATCTAAATTCGCATTGTTCGCCTCGGACAAAGGTCAAGCTTTCTCAAATACTCCTTATCTAAAACTACCGCTCCTTGGCCAATCTTCTTCAATTGACAAGACTTCCTTTGTTTGCCAATTCGCCCTACTCTATCTCCTATCCGCTGCCTAACGTCACCGCCAACCGGAAACAATCCACATAACAACCATCAATATGCGTTTCTTCTCTACCATCGTTGCGGCGCTTGCCGTTGCTCAGGGAGCTGCTGCTGTCGACGTCCAGAAGGCTGTTATCGTCAGCTTCCCGAGCGAGACCACCGACGATATCGTCAACCGTGCCAAGGATGACATCCGAAAGGCGGGGGGCGTGATCACTCACGAGTACCAACTCATCAAGTATGCATTTATCCCGATTTATTCGCATGCACTTTCAAGATCATATGATTTCCATCTCCTACTCCACTCGAAGAGAGGATAGAATAATCTTTTGCGATGGTATATGGTAAACATGTGAACTAACCATGCGATCTCTCAAAACAGGGGCTTCGCAGCCAAGGCTCCCCAAAAGATCCTCGAAACGGTGTCGGCCTGGAGCGCGGAGTTCCACGCCGTCATCGAGGAGGACCAAGTCGTCGAAATCACGTCGAACTCGTCTTAAGCACGGCGTATCTCACCGGTCACGCGACAGCTGCCACCGTGATGAAAGGCACGCTGGAACAATTTACCTGCACGATACCCCCACGGACCCCGCAGGTACGCAGACGGGATCGGTGTCGAATTGAATTGAAAAATAGGCAACATGAAAATAATCTGGACAATCGGATCGGACTGAATTAAAGAATGGGCTCCTGGCGTTATCGTATTCTTCGAAGGTGTTGGTACTGTTTGGCGGCTATTGCTTCGTAGGGAATATCATTATTTTCGCTGTTCCGAAATGAGTCCGGGTTGTCCCGTTGTTCGAGAGCGATATTTTGCGATTCATGGTTCTTGCGCCTGCTCATTCCGAGCATTGAAATATGTGGCTTGGTCTCGTCTATGCTTCTGCTAGTGATGGAAGGTCGTAAGTAAGGCGATCAGGTATTTTGTCCAATATGTAATGTAATGTCCGTTTGAGGATGTAGTGCAGATTAGTGATGACATGTGCCTGTTGGATATATGCAAGCCACCATACGCCCACGAGAACTACCTATGCTAGATATCGGGACTACGAAGATTTCAAGGAGCTTCCAAAGGTGCTAGGCATCTGCATTAAGATTTTAGCTCCTCTGGCAGCTTTCCAAATACTACCTAGGTACTTTAACAAGATATAATTATGGATGGCGAGATCTGAAGAAAACAGGAAATATTAGGCGTGTGGATGTGATTAGGTAAATGACCTATCTTCAGGCCACCCATACCGCGTGCGCATAGTACATAGTAGGTAAGTATACTAAAGTTCGTCATGCTTGTCTTATATAAGTGTATATCGTCAAATCAACCTGACAGTAAAATATACCTAGGTACTAAGTATTAGGGATATTACGTATGTAGTATCCAGCTAGTCTCGCGTCAAATCTTGATAGGGCTTTGATTGAGCTTTTAAATTCACCAAAAGTAGCTCTAGTCCGCTTAATACATTCTTAACAGGTATGAAACCATCGTGTACGTTAGCTTTTTGTAATATCGGAGTTATTGAGAGTGGTTTGGCGCTTTGTAGTTAGTCTTGGTACCTATGTAACCACCGACTTGTTTGAAAGCACATCTATTCTTCCAAATGCTATCTCAAATGTGAATGAGGATATCACAGTGAAATTCCCCAGGACACAAAGTGGTGTTGAATCTAGAATAAGTTTCAATATGTTTGTTGTATCTAGATACCAGTGAAAGATACATGAAAGAAGTTGTTAATATTATTCTTAATATTGCCCGTCTAGTACTTAAGAGGAACAGTGCCTCAATGCACCATAATCAGTAGATCGTCCCAATTCTAATGTGAGGTCTGATCGCGTTACATCGCCGTCCTCTGCGGGGGCGAATTGCGACTTGAAACGAACGGTAATGATTCAATGTGACCTTGCGTCGCTTGATTCGGGTATGCTGGAATTGACAATAGTCGCCCGTGACCTTTTAGTGGTATTCGAGGCCTTCGGTTTGTCCAGTCTATGTATTAATGAGTCTATCGCCAACAAAATTATGTTATCCCTTGCTGGTTGTGAAATGAACTATTGCGGTTTGTAGTTTGTAGGCATGGCATGCTAAAGTCTAAGGTGTTTCTGTTAGACAAGTTTCAACTAAGCATCAGCCTTAGATGCTAGAACCATGGCTTATCTCCATATCACCATATCACCGTAGTAAAATTAAAGGGCAAAAGGATGGTCTATGACGATCTGGAGGTATCTTTCACCTCTTTTTCATGCAAAGTGTACCCGAGGTGCCCGAAGTCTTTTACGAAAATGCTTTGCGCTATCCAGAACTTAGACCTTCGTACCTTGCAGGTTGACGAAATGGCTCTAGCTCGGACAGGGAAGATGCAGTTTTAGGTGTGTTAGCACATGCAACACCCCTGTAGATACAGGACACCAAGCGCTCTTGCCCCCTATCGAGCTGTTCGAGTTGGTTCAAATGTCTTAATCGATATCGAGTTCCACAAGCACCCGTGCCGCCTTAACCCAGCAACCACGTTAGTGTTAATTAACTTAATAGGCGTCTTATTAGGTTCAAACCTCTTGGGAAGCGGGAAGCACAATCCAACTTCAACGCTCTTTTGATACTTTTTTGATACCATCAAGACCCGAGACCCTTTGCTTGACAAGGGAAGAGAAAGAGGGAAAGACGTTCAGAAACAATGGGTTTGATTATGATCTGAACAATCCACGAATCAGAACAATACTCATTCTTTTGAAACAATGATATGAATCTCATCCTTTTATAACGCCGCTGGTCCGCCACGAAATACTACTTCTTCTCGCCTATCCCCAATATTTCAACCTCAACGAATTCGCATTACTGCTTTCATTCCATTATCGCATAGGCGCAACTACAAGTTGAAATATATTCATATTCACTCTTCTATCCATAATTAATGAACCGTTGATTTGCGCAGCTAGCTGCCATTCGGCTGGAATCGATTTGCGGTTTTCGGCCTCTAATCCTAATAAACCACGGAGGCGGCATCACACACTGAACTAATATACAACCGCAATCATGGTTCCTTCTATACAACAACAAGCCACACAGGTGGCTTTACTTGAATGGGTACGTTTATTTTTTCCTATCCCCCTTCTTATCTCCCCTTTTTCTTGTCTCAGATAACGAACAAACTGCTAACATAATGTTTTAATAGACAGAGTCGATGCTCGACCGATTCATGCCCGATCGAAGCCCAGAACTAAGAGCAAAGAAGGCCGAGAACCTCTTCGACGGTGCTGTTTTCTCCGCTCTGCTCGAGATTCTTGATAGCGAATACAACCCCACTAGGTTCCAACAAAGCGTCGATGCTCTTTCAACAGAAACCGATAAATCCCAAGTCAGGAGAAGGAATTTGCATATCATTCATATGGGTTTGAAAGACCTCGGGAGGAGAAACTGTCCCAAGATAGAGCCTCTGATCAACCAACTAGATTTCCAGGCGGTAGCAAAGGAGCCTACCAGGGCTGGCGCCTTTGATGTAAGCGAACCCTCCTCGCCCTCTGCAGATTCTCCAGTATTTTCAGATCCCACTAACATCGATCTTCAGATACTAGTTCTCTTCCTGTGCGCTGCTTGTCTCCGTGAGGATGATAACTCGCAATTTGTTAGCTTAGTAACAGCTTTGGACATGAAACTTCAGCAGGGAATCTTTCAGATCCTCAAAGAAGTCGATGTCAAACTAGTGCAGATAGCTGCTGCCGCTGACAATGACATTGATCCTACTCATCCCGCAGACCTCGATGATGAACTTGCGCAGGAGGCAGCGCTAGCGCAACTACAGTTCGAGGCGGAAGAAGCGAGGAGACAGGCGGGCGGCTTAAAAATGCGACTAGATCGTCTCCATGATAATTACGAAGATCTACTTAGGAAGCACGATCAGCTTCAAGAAGAAAATCAGCAGTTACAGAAGCAGATTGAGTCGGAAGCTGGAAACTTTGACAAACATCGTCTTCAGCGTCAGCTAAAGGAGAATGAGGCGCTCATCGCAAATCTAGAGAACGAGAGGAATTATCTGGTTGAAGAAAGAGACCGACTCCTGAAAGAGAAAGCTCGCCTTGAAGTAGCAGCCAAGAAAGCCGAGACTTTAACCGACGAGAACCAGGAGCTTCGTTCCAGAAATGAGGATCTTTCTAAGAAGGCTAACATGGCCGATAACTTAAGGAAGAAGTTAGAATCGATGAAGGCAATTGAAGCGGACTTCAAGACGCTCCAGAATGAACGGGTTGATGCGTCTAAGCTCATGGAACAGCTTGAAAATGCCACAATGAGGATAGAGACTTTGAGGCGGGAAGCCGAAGCCTACGCCACGAAGATGCAAGGGTATGAAATCGACATCGCCAATTTCAATAACCAGAAGACCATGTACACAACAGAGAACGCCGAGTTGAGATTGCGCCTCGAGGATCTACAGTCTCGGAGTCAGATAGACGAAGCGGTCGTTCGAGATCTCCAAGAGAAGGTAATGATGCTTGATCCTTCGGCTACTACTACCACTACTCCAGGCACCCCTATAGGTTCCCATCCAACAACGCTCGAAGATGAACTTAACGAATCCAGCAATAATACCATGTCTATGAGGAATCTCGAATTACAGCGCCTGCAGGCCGAGAATGCTGTTCTTAAGAGCAGTATCGGTACAGAAACAGAGAAAGGTCAACTAATCCAGGAGATGGAAGACCTCCGAGTTTCTCGTGAGAGCCTGCAGGAGAAGGTAAATGACTTACTCGAGAAGTACACAGTTAGCCAACATCAGCTCGATGCGCTCATCCAAAACATGGGCAAAGACGGGTTAGTCAAAGCTTTACAAGCTTGTTACGACTTAGCGCCGGGCACCAAATGGCTAATGTCGAATTACTTCAGAGACGAGACATATTCCAATATGCGAACGCAAGTCCTTGCCGAACAGAACAACGCCAAGAAACTCGAAAGGGAACTCGCCACAGCAAAAGAGCAGATTGCCGACAAAGATCGTGCCTTACTCGAAGCACGAGGTGATTGTAAGATCATCTTAAGGGATTATGCCTTCACTGGAAATTATGCTGACGAGGATCAAGTTAATGCTGTTGAGAAGTCTAGCCTAGAAGCTCTTGCGGAGCTGAAGAGAACCGATGGCATGCTTGCCGTCTCTCTTCGTGCCGAGCTTGAAGCGGAAAGGAAGAAGCACAAGGCATTAAGAGACGAATTCGAGAACCAGCGATCGCAACTATTGACGGCGTTCATCGAGAAGGATCAACTTCGACGCGAAGCTGAGGCGGCTAACCGTGAGATGCAAAGGGCCGCAGACGGATTACCCATCAGTACGGACAGCGCCAAGCAGTCCGAAAAGATGGAAAAGCTCCGCACACGGTACAAACAGCTACAACAGGTGAGTCGACGTTCTTCTATTGATTCCCTTGCGTCCGTTGCTAGCAACGACGATGACGAACGTCACGTCGTCGCCACGAAAGATAAGCGTCGAACTATCTGGAGCACACTTACTAGTCCCTTCTTCGAGCCTAAACTGGAGCGTCCTGAGAGCGGATTTTACCCATACATCGTAAGACGTGATGGGTCGTTTGGTCCCTCTGATCGTCCAGTCCCATCTCCTTCGTCTCTTCTGTCCGCGGGACCTAGTCCTAGGAGCTTTAGGCCTAGAACCTTCAGCAACTCATCAGACATCTCGAGATTCACTTCTAGAAGCGGAACTATTCTATCTCCTACCACCAGGCCTGTTAGCAGGCAAAGTAACCGTTCTACGGGGTCTTCTTTCCTGGGCTTTCGACTACGTTAGCGAATAAGATGAGCTAGAGCTAAGTGGCTAAGGCGGTCGCATTAGACCTACAGATTCAAAATGAGACCTAACTCAATAAGAATTCATATACACTAACATGTGCTTCGTTTACAGCAATACGAACAGTCGGAACTTAAGAATCGTGAGCTTGAACGGACACTCAAAGCCGTTCGTGCTGGATCTGAAGCCGGTGCTCAGAAGGTGCGTCAACTCTTTTCTGTTCGTATCAATTATATCGGTGGTTTGGAAGAGGTGGTATTTCTGGTATCTTTTCATATGTCAACTTTCATTACAATACAAAAATATAGATGTTATTTCATATTTTTATATTATAATCTTGTACTGCGTTTTATTGTGTATACCTCAGACCAGAATTATGTGACAAATGGGGGTCATTTTTTATTGCCAATGGTAGTTGGATACCTAACCAAACTTGAACAGGCACAATCCGAGCAGATCATTAAGAACCTACAGCGTGAAAACGCTATGATCGCCACTGCTTGGTATGACCTCACAAGTCGCCTCCAGAGCAACCATGTTGTGCTACAGCGGCGGCATGACGTCCCAAAGAGTTGGCTCAACAAGCAAAGACAAATGGTGAATGGTAAGCACACTGCTCATTTTCCCCATTTAACATGACATGTCTATCAACAAGAATCTATGAATAGCATCATAACAGGTGCTAATGGAAATGATAGCTACACCTCGGAAATAGGAACCCTGAGTATATCACAAGTGACTATGGAGGAAGGTTTGTGATGGTCTAGAATTGGTTTATTCTCCTATTCTGAATTTTATTATCCGGGAAGTCAAACATTAGGTACTTGAAGTCGGTTTGGACATGCAGTGGGGGCTAGATACCCTCTTTCCTCGTACACCTTCTCCTAGAATTCTTCCTTCGTCTTTATATCACGTTACGTTGGAACGATTGATGTTACCATCCTAAACACAACGCACCTCTGCCTCTTCGGAGCGCATTTTCTTTTTATAGGTTTATTCGGCAAGCATGCACAGCATTTGGTGGACGGCTTTGGTGATTGTTTCGCATGCTTCATAGGCATGCTCTTTTGTACGTACGTAAATTATACCCGCTCCATAGTCTATACTGCATAAGTACTAGGTAGATCCGCGGTGGTTGCGAGAGAATTGAGTCTTCTACACCCAAATCATATTCCGAGTAGGAATTCTGAATGTTACGTGTTAGTGAATTGAGAATAGTTGCAACGGATCGTTTTAGACCAAGGTTGGTTGACGCTTAGGGTCTAATGCAGTCAGACTTATAAGGTACGTAGTGTCCGCCCCCAATATCGCAACCGTATTAAGATACATACCTACCTACCTAACTATCTGACTTGTCCAGATAGATTAGAAGGAAGAATGGTTCAATCAAAGGATCTTCAATGGCTTTCTTTTTTTGTTATGTTTTGTTCTTGGTGTCTCTTTAGCTTTCAAAAGGTTATGTGGGTATGGATATCAATCGAAAATAAAGATGCTATATTTAGGCCACTGAGCTTTTAGATCTTGGAGAATTGCGGCTCAAGCTCGCGGACTATTACCCGAAGTTGATTGCCGGGTTCAACGGCTGTCAATTTTGACAGAGATTCGGAAATCTAGTATTACACACATGCCCTTCTATGAAATCGGGGTTCACTTTCTTTTCGTTACCGATATGTCGAACCGAGATATTCGGCGTGGCTCGCTACCTACTTACCTAGCACTTAAAAACTCACATTAACTCCGAGCATTTCGCGAGCGACTAGCGGTGTAGTTTCCTAATCAAGAGCAAATTCCCACCTGAAATGGTTAAGTAGCCTCATCTGCGCGTGCAATGATACAGTCGTGCATATGACGAAGGTACGCGTCAGTTTAGAAGAGAAATCTGGCGGCAATTCTCTGGTCGTGCTCGCAACGCGGAGACGCTCGCATTCCGAAGCTCAGGCTTTCGGACTCGCTACTTTGCAGGTAAAACTAATTATAACGGTTGGCGTTTACTATAGACTGAGATGGCGTCAGGCCAGATGGTCATGGCCTTTCGATATTCGGGGAAAGCAGATCCCGATGGATCGAGATCAACCAGATATCTTTCTTTAGCTCTTAAACTTTGAGACTTAATCCTCGGTACTGCTAGACGCAGGTATGTTACAGTAGTAGGATGAAGATACATACCTAATATACATATAATTCTATCGTAATGTGGAAGTTGAAGTTAGGTAAAGCTTAGAATAACCGAAGAAATGGAAGTGGACTCTAGAATCAAGATATAAAAAGAAAAAATAACCCATGCAACCTTCCGATGGGAGATTAGTGCCCATGTGTCGGCCTTACTCGATTTGACCGTAGTGGATGTTCAGCCACATCTTAGTGCATTCTATGGCATTTTAGCCACTCAAAAACCAATAAATTCCTTCAAAATATTGGGAGAAAGGTTGGACAAGCACCGCCTCACGTGCGAACATGGATGGCACCCCGGACAAACCTTATGTAACCTTGGGTAGGAACTAGGAAAGAACGGAGAGCCCATTGGAAAAGCAGCCCTGGAGTGATTTCCAAACGATTGCAAATCTCCGTACTCTCTTTCAATCTTCAAAGCTTAAAAGTTTAAATACCCTCAGCAAAACCGAGCCGCTTACAACTTATCCCGTGTTTAATCAGCACCGATTTTGGACTTGGCCCGACTCCGATTGATACCGTCTATAATACCTGATAATCTACTGTCTAATTCTATCATGACCTTGACGATGCGCGCTCGGGTGTTCCCACTAGGATGAATCCAGTAGCCGGGGCGCATTAGCAGGCGACCATGTCATGTCTCGTCTGTTCCGCCATAAATCGCATGCATCATCATCAACAATGAATAACACGTCTAGAAACTCGAGTGAGACCAGCAAGGGTCGCGACGCTTTCCATCTTCCACCGTCAGATCCCGAATTAATTTCTAAGATACCCAGGATATTACCACACGAACGCGTCTTTCCCATCCAAATAGGCACTGAACTCTTCAAACTTTCCGGCGCTTCTCTCTCATCCGACGGTCAGTATAAGCCCATGAGCCTACTATTCCTTACTTAACCTCACCTACCTACACTCTCATCCTCAACCCCCTATTTCAGGCAGATGATGTCAGCCCAATGAAGCCTTAACACCTTCACTTGCCAAGTTAAAACTGCACTTTCAATTTTCATTAACTTGTCTTAAATGGGGACACGTCATCTATTGAGAGTTATTGCTGACATTGCCGTTCAGCTCCATCTTATTTCTCACAATACTTTCAGTGCCAAATTAAAAAGGCAGAAGAAAGTGGTGAAGATATATCAACAGCCATACGGACTCTTTACATAGATCGGGATCCGATCACATTTAGGGATATTTCCCTTCATTTGCAGGGCTATCATGTCTCTCCTCGCGATGGGACGCACTTTGTGCGCCTTTTCGCCGATGCCCAGTTCTATACTTTGCCCAAGCTGATGTCGCAGCTTTATGAAGAGTCTATCTTCATTTCTATTGGCCACCGCGAGTTCCAAATTCCACGCGACATATTCACAGGACCCGGAAACTCACCCAACTTCTTCTCTTTGGGCTTCGGTGTTTTCTTCTCATCTCGCGATGAGATCTTCCCCGGACTTGATCGGGAAAACTTAATTAGGCCCCCTTCTATTATGCCACCGTCTGTTCCAAATCGGTCTGCCGACACTTTCTATGAGCTATTACACCTCCTTCGGGGATACCCAGTGCATATTCGCGATGAGGAACACCGCGCTTCCCTTCTACGCGACTGCCGATACTTCAATTTTAAAGGAATAGAGCAGAAGCTAATTCCACATCATATAAATTACAATCTATCTAGGCGGCGATATGAAATTACTCTTAGATTGGAAGATATTCTTAAATCTGGTATTTCGATAGTCACCGATGTTACAACTCCAGGTAGCGGTGCAGAGCCTGTCTCTGGGTGGGTCAACTACATGCGGCCATACGAAGACGACAAGCATCACGAACTTATCTTAGAAATTGGAGGTGAGAATACGAAGATGCATCTAAACGTTATGCGAGCGGAGTTTTTCGGGCAGGTCAAGGTCCGCGTTGCTAGGTTGTTCGAGGTGATAGCGACGAAACTCAATCTCCCACCGACAACTCAACCTTTAGGACTCTTGATGGCGTCGGGAGGAGCTAGCAGCCAACCAGCCACGCCAGGCAATACACCACTGAGCGAGGATCTTGTTCGAGTAGTAATCGAACCCGAGACCCATATCATCCTCGACGGTAAAACATATACAAACTATACAGAAATCGAAGACGTAGCGGTGGCAATGTCAGCGTCATCATCGATGGGACACGGTGGCGGACAAGACTCGCCCATCTCTAGCATAAGCGGGTTCTACGGGCCGTCGAGGAAGAGGAGACGGATAGACTTATCGGGACATACAGCAGACGAGTGGGTGGTCAAGACGGGACAGTGGAGGCTCCGGATACAGGGCTCGAGAAACGGGAAGAGCGCGATAGAGTGCGTGCTCGTGGCCGTCAAGCTGGACGCGTATAGTACCGAGCAGGCGAGAAACGCCCAGCGAGGGTTTTTAAAGGGTTGAACGGCATGACGGCCCGGATGGTCGCGTCGGATATATCATTGTGTTTTGGCCCACGTTGGATTTATGCGGTGTTGTGTCCCTTGCGATTTGTGATTTTATATATTTGTACGATCAAAATATAAAACTGTTAATTCCATGTCGATGGTGATTTTGATAAATGAAATGTGAGGTTTTGTTGTGAGATTGTTCCCAGGTAAATTTTCCAATTTCCGCCTGCCTCTAATTAGCAGATTTTACGAGCAATGCCAGCTAAAATGTGCTGTTTAGTTCATACTCCTTTCGATTCATCGGCACCTCGTAAATGTAACGTCAACTACTATACCATCCATGGGACATGCATGTTTACCATTAACCTAACGCCGATATAGATGTCGGCGATGAACTGATAAACTTGCGATGACGTTACTAGCCGCCTAGCGTTCAGCGCCCCTCAATTAGGGGTGCTGGAATTGCTTTCTGAAAGATTAAGTTTATATCGTATGTCTCGCATTTATTTCGCTGTTTTTATTTCTTGTCTAGGTATTCATATTTGCTTAGGTCTACTATTTATCACATCACACATCCTGTATTCTACCCTAAATTCACTCTCAACACCAGCTCATTATGGCATCCCCCTCACCTTCACAATTACCTCCTCCCCCGGCGCAAATGAAAGCCATCCAAGTCACTTCCTTCAATGAACCATACTCTCTAAACTCAGTCCCCGTCCCCTCAGTGCTTGGCCCCCATGAGCTCCTCGTCAAAGTCGCTGTTGCCAGCTACTGCCACACAGATAGCATGGTAGCCGCTGGCATCTTCGGGACAGCGCTTCCAGCTACAGCTTCGCATGAGGGCTCAGGAACAGTAGTCAGAGTCGGGGATAGCGTAAAGGGATTTGGAGTTGGCGATAGAGTGATGTGCGGGTTACCGCTAGGTCCCTGTGGTAGTTGTGGGGATTGCCTTAGTTCCGAGGAAGCGGAAGAGAACGGGGGAACAGGCTACGAGCAGTACTGCGCACACACAAAAGGACATATAGGCGTTCATATTGACGGGTGCTTCGCAGAATACGTCAGGGTCGATGAACGGTTCACTACGAAGTTACCTACTGAGCTGACATTCACTGAAGCTGCGCCGTTGGCTTGTGCGGGGAGAACGGTTTGGAGAGGCGTTCAAGTCGCCGGCGTGAAGAGGGGGGAATGGTTGCTGATTCTTGGGTCGGGAGGCGGGTTAGGGCACTTAGGAGTGCAGTTTGCGAAGGGGTTGGGTATCAAGGTTATCGGTGTTGATGCTAGGGACGAGGGGTTAAAGATCACTAAGGAGATGGGCGCGGATGTGGTTCTTGATGCTAGGAAGACGAAACAAGAGGTCGTAGAAGAAGTTCAGAAAGTAACGGGTGGGCTAGGAGCACATGCAGCTATCGTGTTGGCGGATGCGAAGAACGCCACGGCGTTGGCAGCTGCAGCGACGAGAATGCATGGTACGGTGGTGCAGATCGCACAGCCGGAAGAGGTGGTGCTGCCGTTCCGGGAGCTGGTGTTTAGGGATGTGAGGATAAGGGGGAGCTTGCTTTGCTCGCCGGGGGAGAGTCGGGATATGGTTGCTTTTATTGCGGAGAGGAAGAAGATGCTTCGACACCAGCTAAACAGGAGGGAAGATGGAATAGTGGTAGAAGGGACTGAAAGAGGGTTTAAGATAGAAACTACGGTGTTTAAGGGTTTGGATAAGATCGATGAGGTCTTGGGATTGGTGAGGAGTGGGAAGATTAAAGGAAAGGCGGTGGTTGTGGTTGATAGAGAGCAGGTTCAGGAATATAGGGGATAGGAGAATGGAGTGGAAGTGAACCTTAGATATTAAAACATTGAAATGAAATAATCACGACAAGAAATTTTTAGTAAACTTTAATTATATTAAAATTGTAACATAAAATCTTTTCGTAAATATACATTATATGTCATATTATATGTCATATTCTATGTCATATTCTATGTCAAAAGACTTTGAGTTTAAAGATTTAATATCCTCGAGCTGATACGCTTCCGCATGCTCGATCGTTTTGGCAACAGGAGTGCGCTGTAATTATAGAGTTTATAGCGCATTTATTACATTGAGATATAGCGCTCTACACCCTTTTTAGCCAATTAAATTGCAGACTCCAAAACCACTCTCGTACATGCCTTGGGTTTGTCACCCACTACGATTGTCTTAGGAGACCGGTTACAAAGATGGCCTGCCGTTATTTGACCACGTCCCAACCAGAAACGAACCCCCAACAATATTAAACTCGCATTTACGAGCGAGTGATTTAGAATTACATGCTCCAAGCCACTTACCTGAGCGATCTCAAAGACCAGCTTAGGCCGTACATGAACCACCACTACATCGTTCTTTGCAAAGTTACCCGCATCGCGTCTGGGAACCCATTCTGTAACCATTCGTACAGCAGCTTTTATCCCAACCGATTAATGCTCTGGATCCGCCAGAAGCAGGGGATGATGTGCTGTCAAATGATTTGACGAAGCGCGTCTTTATAGAGAGGCCTGACGTGAGGTCGTACCTTTCTCTCATGTCTTTCTTAAGTCTCTACGAGTTAGAAGCTCAAGGTGAATGGGCTAAACCAGACTGTGGACAGGCTTGTAGATATACAAGCACAACCGATTCGAGCCATCTGCCTATGTCTGCTTAGCTAGAATCATAGAATATCAGGAAACTTAAAGAGCTAGGTACCTTTTTAATCCCAGACAGTTAAAAAGGTTCGTAGTCGGCGTAGTTCATTGCTCATAGGATGAGCGCATGTGCTTAAGGCAATGTACCCAATGATTGATGGGACTGACAAGGTATTACGTGTTTAGGATGAGGAATCTATCCAGCACAGAGATGAAGTGATCTGTGTGTTGAAGATGACCTCAAATAATAGGAAACCATTTCTTTCTGGTACAAGGTGGTGCTGGAATAATACTTTGGTTGGTGCATCCAACCACTGGTGACTTGGAATAGAGTAATAGATTAACAAAGGAAGAACCTTGAAGTGGTGTGGTATGTAATTGTAATGTGGATATATATAAAAGAATAGAAGTTGTGTGGGATAGAGATTCTAATCGAAGAAGGGAAGTAGAGGGGAAACGTGATGGTATTTATCTTCAATGTTCAAGCCATCTTGATATTGTAGGAAGTCGCGGTGAGCCGGGAACTGCAGGCATGTATTCATCCTTTGTCTATTCTGCCGACTTTGACTTCTTCCTCTCTACTACTTACCTACCTACCTAGGCAAACACATTGAGTTTGCATCGTCTCAGGCCAGCGCATTAGACAGTCTGATGACGAGAAAGAAAGTCAACCGTCTCGATGAGGGGCCGAACAAAGAGGGGGCGCAGCAGATATCCGTGAGATATATGAAAGGTGAAGTCAGAAAAGAGGATATCGGTGGGCTGAACGGCATGTGTTGTCAGATTTCAGGCAAGACTTCTCAAAGAAATGTGAACCGGAGTAAGCTGGCGACGCTGGCACCCGTACCTACCTAGGTAGATTGACTCTGACCTAGTAGATTTCTAGGTGTGTACAACCAAGACTTCACCTGCAAATACCTACTCCCTTCCTAGAATAGATTGCAGCCTGAAACAGAGCGGGAGGCTGCGTTACGGTGAAGCTATATGCAGTGTGTAGGTAACTATCGGAAGTCGATATTTGACGCAAAGTGCGGGTGGACGCAGCAGATCAAAGATCACCGACACATCAGGCTTCTTACAGCGTAGCTTATCGAACCGACGTATACGAGCGAATGGGAGGCCTAGCTTTTGTCTCACCGAGCTGTCTCAGCTGAGCCATATTAGACATGACGCTCTTTGGCTTCTGAAGTTGCGAAATATTACAGAAACGAGAACTGGGGATACACAAGACAAACGGTTGAGCGCACCAGGAAATTACATTTGCGCCGGTAAGACATATGTAGGTATCTTAGGGGCCCAATGTCAATATCGCCGACCAATCTGCTACATCTCAGATGCTGCGGCTCCGGTGTTTTTACTACATTGATACCTACTTTTTAGGCAAGAACTCCAAAACGTATCAGCACATTGCCGAACAAGTTGGACGTTGTGGGTCGTGTGACAATGTCTCCTAGCTGACAAGATCGCCACTTGTCACAGAGCAAAGCTTCCTTCCTCGTTGGCGCACCTCTGTGTATAAGCTGGTAGGTAGTTGTAATGTCCATGTGACGACCCTTGGCTCCGCTAAGGTACAAGATAAACTTGATCTGCCCTGACGATGCGGCAAGATCCGCAGATCTCGAAATCTGGGTCTTAGCGGCAGACGGGAGACTGCAGTGTCCCTTTGCAATCTTGTCTCGTCTTATAGTCACTTGGTGTGTACCTGGGTAATTACCTACTTAAAGGTAGGCATGCGGTTAAGTTGCATCTTGGCGGGGTCAGAGATTCTATGACTAGCGGTCTGACGATGTCCAGGTAGCTAGATAGGTAGGAATGTGGGCAATTGGAAGCAAGTAGCTTGCGAGACAAGATATTATACCGGTGGGTTAGGTAGTCGCACATGTTACCTAGGTAGGAACTTGTTTGAGACAAGTTGGCGATGGAGGGGAGTATAGCATCCAATGGTCACTTGCGCAATCTTGAAGCTATCCGCAACTTGATGTCGTTGGGAGGAAGCACAGCGATTGGCTGGTCAGACTTTGGACGGGGAATATCTCGCACACGTGTGTGTGGAGTCCTGCGCAAGCTGCTGCAAGGTTCCTTTCCTAGCTTCCTCAAAGGGTCTTTTCTGCGCTCATGATTCTCCCCTCCGGGGTCTCCTCCCCTCTCCGGAGGATACCGCCAAAAGATCTGGGAGGTAGGTCTTGGTGGTGAGAACTAACGGGAATGTACATGTAAATCTGGACTTTAAGACCTCACCGATCTCATGTGTATACTCCGGAGGATCTCGGAGGTTGGCTAGCTCTTCGGCACTCCCGTTGAAGCTGAGGGCTCCAGATTGTAGGAGGTGTATACTATAATAGTATACACGGAACAAAGAATTAGATATTCCTTTTGCCAATGTATTGAGACGCCAGCTTACCAATGTCTCACGGGTACATGATCACGATCATGAACAATAATGCGTCTAGTAGCCTGATATTCACCCATGTAGGAGGTAGCCGACCATGTGGAAATCAGATCAACCAGGGTGATTTGAGCTGTCTGCGTTGAAAGTCTGGTTCACCTCCACTATAACGGGTAGCAAGGAAGGATTCCTAGTGACGGTTCGGGCGTGGTCCCGTAGCTTGGCATCCAATTGCTTTTTTTGCCGCCAGTGAACGCGATAGGTCCTTAAATTCCGAATAGAACTGAGAGATGCTTTGCCGCAGAATGAGCATTTGATCTTTCTCCTGCGTGATATCCTAAGTGATAACCTCAATGTCTTGACTTACGCAGGTATTTTTGTATAGGGCTTTGGTGATCTGGTTTCATGGGTGAGTTGATGAGTCAATCGATCAATGCCCGTGGGGCAATTCAATGCCGCCATCTCATGGATGCCGTTTAAATTCTGGGGAGACCTAGATCTCTGGGACTCAAATGCCGTCTGCTGACTTCTTCTCCCACGCCATGATCGTGCGAGTCGCCTATAGAATTTCATGCGCGACGTCATCGCCTACTCAATCTAACGTACTGCGATGCTACGATATGGCATGGCTTTTGTGCCTGTTGTGCTCCCCAGAGATCTGCCGCGGGCTATCTTCTGGGAGGGTGCTAAATCATGGACTTGGGACCCGGGCGGGTGGATGGATCTTGGGGGCCTGAGGCGCAAATATTACCTGTCAGCATTTTGTCGATTGTTGTTGTGGCTTGCTCTAGCGCATGAGAAAGCCCTATTCCGCGCAAATATGGTTACTGTTTAGTGTTTACTGCCTAACGAGGGAGGACTAGCATCTTTAAGAAATTTCTTCGATCGTGCCATTTTTGTCATTTTTTCTTGACGGCTTCATGCTTGTACAAGGAGATGCCTGTTGAGTTTGCCTCGCATTCGTTCGCCTTATACCTAGATGCCCTAACCTCACCAGTTCTTGTCTCGGGAGGATGCCGTGGCTTTAGGGGATAGCGCTAATAACGAAATTCTACGTGCCGTTTGTATTTGTACCAACTTGACATTGGTACCTGGTAAATATTGAACTGCGACATCGGATATTCCCAGTCTTAAGAATTAATATCCCTGGCATTGGCTCTTTCGAAATATTCTTCTTTAACAAATTTTGATCTCAACTTGCGAGAGATGTTGGTTCCAAGCTCGTGGGGGTTTACCAGTTTACCAATAGTATGTGATTCGGCAGGGGCTCAAGACTCGGCTTGGAAACATAGAGCTTGGTCTGGTAGCATTCCGAGTGGAACAGTTCTCATAGCCCAGTTCGTCACTGTCGCAGCGCACAAGATTAAGGGCTTCGAGAGCCGATGTAGACTGACCGATGTGGCAATTACTTCGTTAGCGTAGCTGCAAACATAGCTGGAGGTCGATTCTTCAACTCTACAGATCTTCAGAACTTGAATTTAAAAAGCGGTATTCAAGCTCCTTTGCCCATGTTGATTCACTGGCGTCTTATCATGAATCCTGACCCTGCAAAAAGACGCAGAAGAGAGGGGCCTGGACCACTGTGACCGCCAAGCTCCAATATCTCACACCATTCACCTTTTGCAGCCAGAACTCGTGGTTGGAGTTGTATCGAGTTGATTTAAGCGACGGGACGCATCGATCGCATATGTCCCAAACTCGCGTCCCCATTCCTTTCTGGTATTTATCACGGTCGCCATCAGGTAGATTGGGCGCTTGTTTCAAGGCCCGAGCTTGCGAGTCCCGAGAGATCAACGGTTGATCTTCTTCACCCATTACTTGAAAAGTAAGGTCGGGACTTGCTCAACACGTGGTCAGGTTTTCCCCACGACCGATGGCATGCTATTGCAGTTTGCATTGCTGTCCCTGGACTAGAGGCATCTAACCTACATCTCTCCTACGCACATAAACTTACGGGATCATCAGAGATGCACGCTACTGCGCCTAGAATAATCCTCCTAAGGATTGAATTCATGCCAATGGCGATAGTGGTGTAGAACGTGTTCCGTTAGTAGATTCTCTTCTTGTTAGTGTTGTATAGCGCCCTCTCGCTGTGTCGAATAATGTCGGATTACATCAAGTAAGACCCAGAGAGATAAATTAGATGCAACGAGAGATCAGAAAAAAGCTACGCGATGAATTGATCTGATGAGTTGATCTCGGAGCGAGTTCAACCGGGAAAAGTAACCCTTACGAGGTATGTCTAGGTATGTCTAAAGGACATTGCTGTGAGGAAATGCGCGGTAGCGAGGGGAGAATCGTAGGCTATTGTTGGAGTAGGCTGTCTTGATTGGTAGCAAGCGACTCTGCTGGTACTGTGAGAAGTGACTGATGAGGATCAGCCCTGCAGGAAATGGTATCAATTACTACATTATCAAGCTCCTTGGTATCGTGAACGATGGTACACTACTGACGAAGTAGTTTGATCCTACCTATGCTTCTGCTCGTCAACTTCGCCCCCTTTCTCTCTCGTTGAGTCCGTTTCGAGCTCCATCGTGCATTCTAAAAAGGGTCGGATCGTAAAGTTGCCAACTACAATTCTGAGCATTGTGTGGCTTACTAAATCCCACAACGCCTCTGTATTCCTGATTCCTCTGTGGATTCGGTATATTGGGTCATCGTACAGTCAGACCTAAATGTGTCTTTGATCGATGTGGCGGCATAGGCTGCATAGGTAGGATCTTATATTGGGAGCGTGTAGTCTAAATTGGATTTGCCTCTGACGTAGAGAAATCAAATTATAGAAATTATAGTGATTCATTGCTATTTCGGCAATCGGTTCGGGCTAGGACCTCTCCCCTGGAGATCTTGGGTGTTCTTCAGTTCGTTGGTTCATCGTTGGTTAATTAAACCACTGCAAGTCTAGCCTGTTCCTATCGCATCTGGCTCATCATTGGGCATTTATCTCTGTGGGCTGTATCTGGAGTTTTACATCCCACTTTGCCACTATGCCAATATGTCACTTCGCCTATGACATGCATGAACGAGAAAGAAAGAGTCTGAAGGGTGCACCTAACTAGGTAGGTAAATAGATATATAGTAGGCTACGTGTTTGTCTTTAACAACTTGTCAGTTGGCTATTGTGAGAGATAGATATGATGCTTCTCTTGGGTTGAAGGCACATTGTCGCATTTACATTGACGAACATTGATAAAGGGGGCTATGGGCTCAGCGCTGTCGGTCCTGAGGACTGAGATGCTGACTTGCATGAAACCACTAAGCAACATGCGTTAGGTACCAAAGCGACGGAAATGATGTCAAACCTCCACAAATTGTTAGAGATACGCCGGTCTTGACCACCGTGCCAGTCTATTTACATCCATGATAATCAGACACCAACCAATGTAGGTTATTTTCTCGGCAAGCCTCAAAAAGTATAGTGTTACAAGATCTAATTTTTAGCAGTGTAACTGTTCTTTTTTTCATTCTACTCCTTTTCTCCCCTACTTCCTTCTAGGTACTTCGTGTCGTCATGAGAAGGAAAAAGGAATACGGTAGTAGACAAATGGACCCAAAGACTATTGCATAGTATGCAGCTTTGCTAGACTTGCAGGCTTGCAGACTCAGTTTTCTGGGAGTGCAGCATAGCATCGTCTGTACATAGTACTGCGCAGTAAAAAAGATCGGATGGATTGGCCAATGTAAGCGAGGGGCGAACAAGCACGGTTAGGTCATTTTTGTCATTCTGGGTCATTCTGGGTCATTCACCACCATCTTGCATGATTTTTGATACTTTATCGGTCAGTGTGGTCAATGTGGTCGATGTTTGCAAGGCGATTCGGTGCCGAGAGCATACGATTGGGTTGTCCCTTATTAATTGTGAGATATAAGCCGAGTTATATTTATATCGCTTCTCATTTCTCGACTTTTAACGATGTTGTTATTGGTGTTGTTTCGTTGTTGTAAGGAGAGAAAAGAAGTACATTGGCTTTTGACAACTTGAAGTACCTTATGAATGTACTTTCTAGGTAGAGCTTAGCCCTGTATTACTCTACTACAACTCTTCATGTATTGGATGCTACACTGCATGATAAGGTTCAAGACTCCGTCTCGAGTCTTCCTTCCTTTCCCCAACTCTTGTCTTAAGTCCGTGCGGTGCTTAATGTACCTATGTATCTTGGTAGTTGCCTGTGAATTTATTATTGCAGGGGATTAGACCGGGGCTAGCAGGCCAGCCACAGTAAATTGCAGTTGACCTGTGCGCGAAAATCAAGCGAATGGGACCACCTCGATGACAATATTCCCTGTAATCTATTCCCTGCTCAGGACCTGACCGGCACCCGGGGCCAGTGCGCTCGCCTTCAACTTTGCAGGCATTTTGCAGGCACTTACAGGCATTAACTGGTAGCTTCAGCAGTTGCAGGGCAAGAAGCAACTGGGAAAGTACAAACCTTAGCAACCTTAGCAGCATTAGCACCCTTAGCACAACTGCACAACCCTGAGCAACCTCCAGGGCTAAACCAAACTCAGTAGGAAGGTTCCCGAGAGCCCCAAATCTACCAAATGATACTTCTGTCATCCGCGGCCCTTGTAAACTCTCCTTCTTACCATTCAACACCGCCGTTGTCCAACCGGACCACATCCAATTGACTTTTCGTCGCATCCAACGACTTACAAACAAGACGACACCGGGGCGTCGTGTCGTCCTGTGTCGTGAAAGAAAAAGACGGACATTTTGGTCTCTGGTCATTGGTAACGAGCAACTTATCGACACATTACCCATTCGAAGAAAATCCCCGACTTGTCGACGAATACGAAGTTACCATAGACGCATAAAAAAAGACGAAGGCCAAGGCCTAGACGGTAGCCCAAGTGTGTGCGTGTGTGTGCGCGCAACATATCCAAGACCGAGAAGCATACATCACATACATATCGTCGAGTCGCGCTACTTTGTTCGAAAAGAAAAGGGGCCTAAAATATCGTTCTTTTTTTCTCCTCGTGGATCTAATCGATTAGTCTCGTATTTCCGACCTTCAATGCATTCGACCGTCATCATTGGCTCTAGCAGACACTGTTCTGCCGCGTAGTAGAGAGACATGGAGGTAGAACCTCGAGGCTTACACCCGCCGTTGCCCACGCGGTCGAACCCTAGCCTTTTCCAGTCCTCACGAGCAGATTCGTCAAATAATAAAAAATCGCCGACGGTACCACCACGAGATCCAAATTCCAGAAAATCACCGCCACTAGGTGGTCTAGCTAGTAAGATTGGAGCTTCTAAAGTGCGCATACCACATATCACCGGTTCGAGACCACTAGTACCGGCGGGTGAGAGGAGGTCTGGCGGTCAGGATGGAATGAAAACAAAATGGGAGACCGAGGGTGACAAGTGGAATATAGCTCCAGATGGAGGTTCAGCCGGCCGAGAAGGAAGACATTTCACTGTGGCTAACGTGGGTAACAATGGGCAAATATACTTGAGGTACGGGTAAATCGGATATATAACTACACTAATCACTGCATGCAATACTAACCACGAGGACGGCAATAGACCTACTATAAGGCCAGCGAACCAGAGATATCCACAATCCAATTTCACATTTCCAGCAACGCCACCGAGCACGGCCGGTTTAGACATTCTGACCCAAAATAAGGTCAGATCTGATGAAAATAGTGAGCTGCTTAGCGGTCAATGGACCCCCACTCCCCAGACCGAATCACCGTCACCTGGAGTTGTAAGGAAGAAGGCCTACTTCGACTTGAAGTCAACTAAAAATCGAAGTCGTCGCGCCATGTCAGATTCGACTATTCATGACCCGAGCATAGCGCAGGAGGGCGAGGCTGGAGTTTTCAAGGTCGTCATATCGAAGCCGCAAAATGAATCGAGATCGAAAACGACCGAAGATGTAGGCCGGGATCTAAGCCAACTTCTTCAAGTGTCCATCCCTTCCTGGAAGCTAGGAACGCCGAGATTCACTCTTAGGGGGACACCTTTGATCCGAGGCTCGTCATATGCTCCCACCGAGGACGTTCGCTCTAGTAACGTCTCGTTCTTTCGACCACCAATTCGCGACCTTAACTCTCTTCGCCCAGATTCTTTAGATACCGTTAGGCAAAGAGCAAGCTCTACACCTCAAATCCAACTACAATCGCCGGGTTTACTGAGTCCTGCCACTATTCCCACACCACGATCTCCTCTTCCTCCAGCCCGATCGACGTATCTCTCAACGCATTTGGTTATCGAGCCAAGTATGTTTGATGCACTTACTTTCAAGCCAGCCTGTGACGATCGCGCGATCGTACGCTATTCATCCGCCACAAACGCCGTGACAGCTGCTACGCCACCACGATTAGTAGCCGAAATCACATCGCCTACCTTTTTGGACTATGAACTAATATCTGATTTTTTCCTCACTTTCCGTGCGTTTCTCGATACCCAGGATTTGCTTCGGATGCTAGTTGCTAGACTTAGATGGGCCGTATCCCGCGATGACGAGACAGGGATGGTAGTGAGGGTGAGGACGTTCGTGGCCATGAGGCACTGGATCCTGAATTACTTTGTCGACGACTTCGTGGTGGACTATCACCTCCGTGTGATGTTCTGCAACCTTATAAACGACTTTGTCGAGGAGCTCTCTCAGGACGAACGTGGGAGGAAAGTTCAGTTGAAGATCTTGGCGGAGCTGAAGAAATGTTGGAGACGAGTATGCGCGCAGTTTTGGGATGGCCCAGAATTCGATTCGTCACTAGGTCCCGATATTCCTATTGCACCTGGTGGAATTGCTGGCCATCGAGATCCTAGCTTGGACCCAAGCTTCTGGGAAACTGATTTGGATGACCCGCCGCAGCTGTACGGTGTCCACCTCCCGGAAACCGATCCGCGCGCTGAAAATACCTTTTACCAAGATGTGTCCAGGGCTGGTCATATCGACTCGATTTTACTCGGCGATATGCGCCCAGATACCCCAGAAGACGAGGAGGGGCGACCCACTACTGAATTGGACCGGAGACAGACATCGCCAACTAGTATTGCGAGTCTTGATGTGGTGTCATGTTCATTTCCGACTAAGGGATTTCGGATTGGCGAATCTAGTACCAACTCTGCCCTCGCTGCGCACCCTGCTGATCCCAGCTCTATCTACACTACTGCGGATCCTGTCGCTGCCACCCCGCGCGCTTTGACGGGCAAGCGTGTTAGACCACACACGTCGCATAGGCGGAACAACAGTCTCACAGATTCCCTCCGGGATCATGGATCAGTGACAGAAAAGGTTTTATACAAAAATGCCGAGCTCTTGCTAACTTTGCCATATGCTGGTAGCCTTGTCCGGGGAAATCTTATGCCTCCTGCGCAAGCTTTTGTTGAAATAGACCCACCTAGTCCTTGGGGAACAACCCGTCAAACTACGGTCTTCCAAACGCATCCCACCGAAGGCTCTAAAGAGAAAGGTTCTGCATCGGCGATGTCAGGACAAGGTATGAGAAAGTTGATCGGTAGTGTTCGGAGGGCACTAAGTACGAGGGGTCAAGGCAATTTATCCACGCGAGGGAATTTCATCGATATCGCACCAGTTGGGCCTCGGGGCGTGACGACTAACAGACTCCCGGGAACGGCGGTTGTTCCGCAGGCACGACCACCTCCCCCGAGCGGTACCCGTGCTGCTGTGCGTATTGATCTCCTCGGCGCTACGATTGCCGAAGACTTCAAAAAGGCAGTCCAAGAAGATGCCATTATCGAAAACGCGAGCGAAGATGGTGATAACGAGCATACTGGTGTAGCTAATAATCCCATCGAGTATTCTGCCGCCTATCTGGATTCTTCGTTTGAACTGCGACCTGCCAGTGACGCAGCGATCACAGCTGGAAGCAAGTCTATTGTTATCGTCGATGGAACTTTGCCACCCGGCGATTATCCGCTCATGACTGGTGCTTTGACGGCATGGAACCCCTCCGTCGAGGCCTTTGCGGAAAGCATGATGCGAGCCGCTGGTGGTACCGGTGCTGATCTTACACCGCCAACGACACCACCTGGACAAGCCATGCGAGGGGGTACTCCGAGAAGATCTTCTTATCTCCTCGGTCAACACGCTTTTCGGCGTTCAGTTTCCACTACCCCCTTGCCACCGTTTGTTCCTGATTTAGATACATTGGGTCAAGGACGTTCATCCGAAGAAACCACACCCAATGCTCGCCCGTCAGTTAGTTTTATTAAGCAGTCGCCCAGCAAGCCCCCATTAAGCTACGCAAAACGACATCAGCGTCAGCAATCAAGTCGTAGTTACAGGTCTAGAGGCTCCATTGCTCATCGTCGATGGGCTTCCTTCCAAAGCGGGATCGCTGCGCAGTCCACAATTAGGAGTTTTGATGCGACTACGTATTCGGAAGGATCTGTAAATTCGGAAGTTATGCCTCCACCACTTCGAGTCCTCCGAAGACGACCAGGTGGAGATCTAAGAGGTGCAACTAATGTACACGACCTAGACAATGGACCACTCCATAGGTCACGGTCTGTAGGCTCATTGACTACTTATACGGACTCCTTAAGAAGCTCTTATCTACGCAGCCCTATAAGAGAATCAAGCGGGTTTGTTGATGTTGTCAGCAGCGATTATTCACAAAAAAGAGCAGAGGTCTTCTCTTTAGGCGCTATGGCAGAGCAAGCCCCGAAACGTGCAGCAGCATCTCTGTTCAGTACCCACTCGTCAAAGCCAATTATGCGACCGTCTTTTGAGGCTGAAGCTCAAAAGCTCGCTCAAATCCCAGACGATATAGATGACGATGGTGGCGTCGAGTCGGCGTTATTGAAGCTTGAGGGTAAATACGAGAGGAAAATTGCCAAACTTTCGATGGAGCCGACTAAGATACCGCAAACGGACCTAGAAGAGCTCAAAGATAGACCTGCTGCAACCACACCCGAGATAGAATATGTTAAAGAGGAAAAGCGAAAACACCGTCAACAGCACATTGACGAAGAAATCGTCTCTCCAATGGAAGAGAATTTCGACTCGCCGCTCCATGAAAAGCTTGCCCCTCCGCGATTCTCCGAGGCCATTTCATTCTTGTCGGAAGATTCGAGGGAGACATATAATTCAACGCCTCTACTTGACCGAGGGTTGACAGACGATGGTCGTAGTAAGACAGCTACTCGGGAATGGACGGACCACTCTATTCTTATAGGCCCAGACACCCCACCAGGAGAGAGCGAGGACGTCGTCGCTAGTACCTCAATCCACCCATCCTACGAGCTTGTTCAGAAAACTGATAGTATCAACAAAATCAAGCCCGGAGAAACCGCACCCGAGGATCCCACATTTTTGGACGTGGATAGTGATAATGATTCTGCCTTGTCATCTGAAATGTCTGGTGAGATGCCTCATGCCGACGATTACATTTTCGGAGAACCACATTCACCGAAGAAACTCACTCCTATAAATACTGGATCACCTGATACCGAGGGCGGAATCACCTTCACTTCTAGAGAGAAGCCTCCTTCGCCTCCTATGACGTTAACACATACACGTGCATCCGAGGGTTCAGAGGCTGACCATGTCCCACAACTTCATGAGCACCAGCTTTGGGCTCAGAAGCCCTTGCCGCCTACCCCTGATACAACTCCTACCACTGCTGTGTATCATCATGGTTCAGACTCACCTAGAGATCCGACCGGAACGGGAGAAGCGTTGCGCAATGCGCCCCGTCTATCTGCCGAGGGAGGCCGAAAGAACTCTGCCCATTTACCTTTCATACTCGCCTTCGATTCTGAGATCCTTGCCCAGCAATTTACTCTCATTGAAAAGGACGCCCTGAATGAGGTCGACTGGAGAGAGCTGATTGAGATGCGATGGAAGAATTCCAACAATGATTCGCGGTCGTGGGTCGACTTTCTTCGAAACACAGACGCTCACGGAGTCGAAGTTGTTATCGCGCGTTTCAATATCATCGTCAAGTGGGTCATTTCGGAAGTTGTTCTCACTCAAGACATAGAGGAGCGAGCTCGATGCATCATCAAATTCCTTCACATCGCTGCTCATTGTAGGAGGTACCGAAACTTTGCAACCATGAGTCAAATTACCATCGCCTTAACGTCGAATGAGGTAGCAAGACTGACCAGGACTTGGGCAATGGTTCCACCTACTGACCTCAAGACTATGAGGGATCTTGAGACCCTCGTTTCGCCTACGAAGAACTTCTACAATCTCCGTGCCGAAATGGAAGGCGGTGGTACCGCTGCGGATATTGGATGCATTCCTTTCGTCGGTATCTACACACACGATTTGCTCTTCAACTCGCAACGGCCATCTGAAATTGCTAGCTCGCCTACGACGGCGCCCCTCGTCAACTTTGAACGGTGTCGCATCGCCGCTTCAGTGGTCAAGACGCTACTTCGTCTACTCGAAGCCAGCACTCATTACCAATTCCAGCCTATCGAAGGCATCACGGAGCGTTGCCTCTGGATGAGCGCTTTAAGTGACGAGGATATCCGAAAGCATTCTGAAAGTCTAGAATAGGCGACAAGCCTTCTCTTTCTAGACGATCAGCATCAATCAGTCTACCCGTCGACATCGTTCGACATACATAGTAATCTGTATATGAAGTGCCAATGATTGATATTACCGTCGCTCGAATACCCTGTTTTATTTACCTTTAACAACATAGACGATACCCGAACCGTTTACAAATCGTCACCAATGTACAAGTACGCAGGTTTTTTTTGGCCATCCTAGTATATAATACCCGATACGATACGATACCACGATACACTACCTATTGATGTTAGTGAGATTTTCCAGTTGCCGCGACAGAGAAAACAGCCTCTTCGAACTTGATACCTGCCAGATCCCAGGCACAAATTTCCATTTCCCTTATACCACTTCTCTTCTCAAATGTAGCATATTATCAATGTGTTTTTTTCCCCTTTCCCTTCCCACGGCGATTAGTTGGGAACGGAATCAAATATACACATATGGCAGAACCAAGGATTTTTTCGGTGGCGGGCGAGGAGCAAATAGGACGTGCGGGGAGTTGCATTTTTACATATCCCATCATCATCATCAACAAGCACCGGAGTTCAGCGGTTCCACATAATCTTATTTTCTTCTTCTTAGTGTTTAGTCTGGGGCTTTAGCTTAACGTCTATGAACGATATCAATCTGAGGAGGGCGGAAGGAAGTAGTAGTTGATGACGGGGGTGGATGGTAGATACGGGGATAGGGGAGTGGAGGGGGAGGAGGTCAGTACATATTTGCATGCCAGTCGAAGGGCGAAGGGCGAAGTATAAAATCATACAGCTGAGGGGGCGAGAGTGTAGGAGTGGATGTAGTTGTACGGGGAGAAGTGTAGAGAAAGCTGGAGAGGCACAGGGGAAGAGGGAGTGGAGTAATCGCGCTTCCGGTCCATTGTTCAGATACCCCATACCCATACTCATACATTTATATGTTTATGTCTGTTCCAATACTTCAGTCGATGTCTGTGTGTGTACTATGTGATGAGGAGAGACGTGATGAAAAGGGTGATAGTAAGTGAGCTATTTGTAGAGATTTTGTATATAGATATGGACATTCCGCGTTCACCAAGACATTGGTTTTAAGGTACTAGATGTTGATACCTACTCAAATTACATCAAAAATTTTGTTTGGATATAGTTCATCAAATATGCTGGGAATCGTTTTTTATTTTTTCCGCAATGATACTAAACTTGGAGAAACCGGGCGGGATAACGATTAAGTCCACCCCTTTGACTGCACAGGGCATTCCCCCTTGCCCCGGATAGTTTTCACTTCATCTTCTATATGGATTAGCCGACTACCAATGAAGTCAAGTCGGATCAACCCTAAATAACGAAGAATCAGAAAAAAACCAGTCCGGAGTTCGGATATCTTTCCCTCATTAGTACTGTCAAGTTTACCCGTACTCCTTCCTATCCATCCGTCTGTTGCAAGAGCAAGAGGTGATCAAACATAGCGGTGATGTGTGCGATGGCATCATCAATACCATCTACCAGTATTGGGCTCCGGCGGGGCTGGGGACATTTCCTTGCGAGTTTGGGCTACTACGATCGCCTACAGCAGCAGAGACCTACCACTGGCTGTCCTTAGCGTCGGTAGTACCCCATTCACCAGCGGGAGCAGCCCCAGTAGCGTTGGCCCACTCGTCAGTCTGGCCGTCCCAGCCGCCAGTTTGGGCAGCGGCGAAGCCAGCGGGAGCGGCCTCCCAGTCAGCACCAGTGGCGGCGAAAGTGCCAGCCTCGATGGCGGCAGGGCCGACCTCCTCAGCGCCGGGAACCTTCTCCTCCTCGATCTTCTCCTCAGCCTCGGCTTCAGGGTCGCGGTCTAGATATAATTATTAGTTTCTCGCTATTTCTCACCAAGTAGATAATTTTGATAATCAGGTTAGACATACAGAAGTAAAGATCGACCATCACATCCCAAGGAATGTCACGGGTGGCAATAGTGCCACGGATGCGGAGGACCTCACGGGCAAGCATCCACCAGACGCAACCAATGGCGTGGCGACCCTTGTTGTTGGTAGGGATGGCAACATCGACGTACTCGGTGGGAGAGTCGGTGTCGCAAAGGGCGATAACGGGAATGTTGACGTATGAAGCCTCCTTGATAGCCTGGGCGTCGGTGCGGGGGTCAGTGACGACGATTAGGCGGGGCTCCTTGAAGGATCGGGTGATGTAGTTGGTGAAAGAACCAGGAGTGAATCGACCGGCGATGGCAACGGCACCAGTGTGGGCAGCGAACTTGAGGACGGCTCGCTGACCGTAGGGACGGGCAGAGATGACACAGATGTCGGCGGGGTTGTCGACAGCAGCGATGATACGAGCGGCCAAGACGATCTTTTCCCTATAATGAAGAATTCGGGTTAGAATTATGCTAATCGCGCAAACCAACAACTTAAAATAATTATTATAAAAACATACCAGGTCTTGCCAATGTTGATGACATTGACACCGTCAGCTCGGGTCTTCCAGAGGTAAGGTTCCATGTGAACCTGGAGGTTCTTGGATCCAAGGTGCGACTGAGCGGCCAGGAGCATCTCGATGTCCTGGGACGTCGCGTGCATGGACGCAGGGAGGTTAGTGGGCGACATTTTGAAGAATTGTTGCGCAACGTTTAAAGAAGGGTAATGAGGGTGAAGAAGGAAGTGAGGAACTTCGAAGGTTTGCGTTGCGTTGCGTCGCGATTGTCTTGTCGAGGTATTAGAAATTTCCTGAAAAGTAGAAAAAAGTTCGCGGGATGATTTGACCAACATCTAATTGTGATTTGGTGCGAGAGCTTAGGGTTTAGAGACGCTAGTTCCGATTCGGTAAAGCTACAGCCCCACGGTAGCTACCGAATTTTATGTCAGGTACAAAATCAATGTACCATAATTATTCAATGCCCACACTAGATCGGCCGCGACATTTATCCACTCCGCGATTTTATTCAAACCCCAAAACCTTAGATAAGCAATTTGAGGGTGGGTCATGGCTTGATTCTTGTCTTGAAGATCCAATAAAGTGGATCAATTGCTAAAAGTTCGATTCCATATCAAACCTCAATATACGCCGCCATGCCGCCTCGAATACCAGGCGTGCAACGCCTAGGCACTTTTTCATGTAAGGAGAGAGCATCATATCGGATCAAGCGACTATTTCGAACTAACAATGCCTCGATAGTATGCCTACGACCAGCCGTCAAGCAACCCACCCCAGCGGCGTTCCTCCCGGTTACACAAACCGCATCTCTGTCGCAAAAGGAAAAGAAGCGGATAGCAAAGCAGGAGCCCTACCGATGGGCGCAAATGCAACAACGGGAGGCTGCCCATAATAAGAGGCGGGCGGAGATCGAAGCTGAAAAGGCTAGTCAGCTCGGTGACCCCGTCCGCGGTATCCAGACTCCCTTCATCGAGTCTTTCGACTCCGCCGGTCAGGAGCCGCTCTCCAAACCCCCTCTCGACGCCGAAGGCAACCCGACCGCGGACCGCCATGAGCTACCTACCTCGCCCCATATCCTGAACAACATGATCGACGAGAAAGAACTGCTTTCCGCTATCGACAATGCTTATAACCTGACCCGGCCCATGGTGCCAGAGATTGCCACGGAGGACCCTGGAGAGTACGACAGAGATGTTGAAACACACAAATTGCAGCACGAGAGGGCTATGGAAGCTATAAGGCGCATCACGCACTTGAGCAATGGCTCTGCGAAGGACAGACTGGTCGCCAATATCCGGCGGTGCGTGGAGACTTTTGGCAGGCACCAGACCGATCTTATTCTAAGGCCGAAGGCCCTGTCTCGAGGACAGGAGAAGGAAGAGAAGCCGGTGCGAGGCGGTCCCGATACGGGGAGCAGCGAGGTTCAGATCGCCATCCTAACGGCTAAGATCCGGGCCTTAGCCAACGCACTAGAGGAGAAAAAGGGTTATAAGGATAAGGTAGGTAAGCGAGATCTAAGACTACTGCTCCACCGACGACAGAGGCTCTTACGATATATGGAGAAGAAGGAGAGGGGAAGCGACAGGTGGAAGCACATGATCGAGACTCTGGGCCTGAGCCCGGCAACGTGGCACGGACAAATCATCTTAAGATAGCCGTTGGTCGGTACCGATGCTATGCTATACTACTTCGAAGTGTACCATATAGGCGGCCTAGATGCATACTCTGTAATATCATGCATGTGCTTATGTACAAATACAAAAAACACCAGCAACCTTTCGAGAACGCGAGAGAGCTCTAACTATCTGTCCATCAGCCTTGCGCCTTTGTGTAAGAACAGGAAGAAAAAACAACCAAAAGCAAAAAACAAGTTGGCAATCACAGCTTCGAAATGCTAGTTCCGTTTGGTATCCCGTCCATTAGTTCTACAGAGTTTTGAAGAGAGCGAAAGAGCAGAGCAGAAGCAAGTACAAAGGGTGCGTGGGGGGATCAGAACACGCTGATGTAGTTGCCAATTCTCTCCTTCTGGTTCTGCGCTATACACTCGGCGATCCACGTGATATTGCGGATTTCCTATAGACGGTTAGAAATTGTAGGTAGGATGCTTTTCAAGACGATTGAGACTTACTTGCTCCCTTAGCTTCACCCACGCGTACACGATGGCGTATGTGAATTGTCTCGTGAAGGCGCTCTTCGAAATCTCCATCTCCTTCTGGTAGAACATATCCTCTAGACTCCTCTCGTTGCCGCCGGCCCCGCCAGCCATGTTACCTGGTCCCGACGGCCCGCCGCCCAGTCCCGCAGCATCAAAGAATGTCTTATAGTCGGAGACACCATCGACCGCTAACCTGACACCCTCAAAATCATCCGACCTTGACAGCATCAGGGTACCCTCGGGGTATAGCTTTCCGAAGTTGGGATACAGCTTCTTGCGGTCGGCCTTGCTCAACTCCGTGCCGAAGGAGTTAAGTGTGATGTTAATGGCTCGTCTATCGGCCTCAAACTCTAGGATCTCGCTCATAACCTCGGACGTGGGGGTACCGGACATATCCGGGTGAGTGTTGACGAAGTTGTAGAAGTCTTCAAGGTAATTCTTGTATAGCGTGTTTCGAACGATCTCGATGTTGAGTTCGTCCAAGTCCTGGTGGCTCAGACTGCCCTTGAAATAGGGGGCTAGCGGCGTCTCTATCAGCACGCTGTTGTATAGTTCCTCGATGTTGGTCGCGACGCAGAGGACTGGCATCGTCTCGAACCAGCCTAGGGGATGACATCGGTCTAGCAACTCGCGGGTGTCTCGTTCGTGTAGGGTGCCGGTGATTAGGAGAGCGACGTTGTCGATCATGTAGCCGTATGTTAGGTAATCTAGGAATTGCGCGAGAGATCCCACCGCGTTCGCGCGGACGTAGCGGAACTCGGAGACGAGCTTGTCGGTGGTTTTGGCGGCGAGACTAGAGGTCGACGGGTTTGGGGGGAGGGAACCGAGGAAGTCGCCGTAAGCAGGGCCAAGCTGCAACTTGAGGTCTAGTCGGTTTTGTTAGATACATCGTGTATCGTTATAGTAGTATCTAAAGATGAAGGAGTTATACCGTCAATAGTCTCGCATTGTGTCAAGTTGGAATAATTAGCACCAGTCAAAAGGCTGTTCCTGTATCCTCGTACAATGCCCTCGATGTAGCTATTCGGAACACGTTAGCTACCAGTTATAATTCGAAATATATATCGATATCATTACCCATTATTGACATTAAAGAAGAGGCCCTCCATTTTTATGTATATGCTGGTGTAGTTGATGGAAGGGGATGAATCGCTTTCAAGGTGAGTCTCAAAACAGTTGCATCCAATGACATCTGGAATTGCGTTGCAACCTGGAAGCTTTGAGGTTGCTTCATGTGGCTTAAAGCAATATTGTTGATAAGACGGCGATAGTCCCATTTTATAGGGATAGCGGAGTTTTATCTTTGTAAAGAGGGGTTTAATCGGAGAGCGAAGCTTTGAGTGGCGCCCACATTTTGTTAGCTCCACTTTTATGCGGTAGCTTCCCAATTTTTTTTCCTTCTGCAAAGTCGAATAAAATTTTACTCCAAAGCAAGTAGCTCTCGTAACTTTTTTTTCCAGTCCTCAATTACTACCGCGAAGAGAGCTTCTGCAGGAACAACGCACGACCAGTTATATAAATCCTGCAACCATGCCTCTCTTCGTTCTTGCTGAGACGCCTGCGGGGTGAGTTTTTGCTATTTTTAATCTCAACTTTTGCGCGCATAAGTACTGACGCGATGATAGCTACGGCCTGTTCAAGGCTAAAGACAAGAAGTTATTGTCACGAGATGACATTAACAAGCAGCTCTCGAGCGCTGAGGCCATCAATTCGATGTGAGTTCGCTAGTTCCAAATCAACATGAATTGATCAAGAATGTATGCTCATCGGTTTCGCACAGGCTGTCCCTCAAGAAGATGGTCAAATTCGAAGATTCGGCTCAGGCTTTAGGCGAATATACTGCCTTAACAGAAGGCAAAGTCACTCCTATGCTACAGAACCTGCTCAACGACATTAAGGAGGAGCGAAAAGCGTCGCTTGCTGTTGCCGACCCAAAATTGGGTGCAGCTATCAACGTCCTACCCCAGTTGAGCATTACACCAGTATCCGATTCAACCACCAATGACCTATTCCGAGCGATCAAGACCTACCTTCCCGAGCTTTTCCCCGAGTTGGATAATGATTACCTTGGAAACATGGCTCTTGCTTTGTCACACTCTATCTCTCGCCACAAGCTTAAGTTCTCACCCGATAAGGTGGATGTTATGATTGTTCAGGCGATTAAGCTTCTCGATGATTTGGACAAGGAGCTAAACAACTATGCTATGCGTGTCAAGGAATGGTATGGCTGGCATTTCCCCGAGTTGGATCGCATTGTCCAGGATAACCTCGCTTATGCCCGCATTATCATGCACATGGGGACACGAGTAAATGCCTCCAGCACAGACTTCTCCGAGATTCTGCCCGAGGATATCGAGGCTCGTGTGAAGGCCGCCGCAGAAGTTAGTATGGGTACTGAAATTCTCGAATTCGATCTCGAGAACATCAAGCTTTTAGCCGAGCAGGTGATCAGCTTCACCGAGTACCGACAACAGCTTTCCCAGTATCTGACGTCTCGTATGAAGGCTATTGCTCCTAACCTAACGGAACTTCTCGGCGAGTTGGTTGGTGCTCGTCTCATTGCACACACTGGTTCTCTTTTGAAGCTCGCCAAGAGCCCTGGTAGCACAATCCAGATTTTGGGTGCGGAGAAGGCCCTTTTCCGCGCTCTCAAGACTAAGCACGACACGCCCAAGTATGGTCTGATTTACCACTCATCTCTCGTCGGACAGGCCACCGGCAAGAACAAGGGGAAGATCGCCCGTACGCTATCTGCCAAGGCTGCCCTATGTCTACGTGTAGACGCGCTCTCCGAGCTCAGCACCGAGGGTGCCGACGGTGAGGAAATCCCAGTAGATGACGAGGAAAGGGCCGATATGGGTATCCGACTTCGCGCAGTGCTTGAGGATAAGCTACGAAGAATGGAGGGCAAGCCCTTGGTATCCAAGGGTACCAAGATTGGTCCCAATGGTGCCACCCCGTCCAAGTTCGAAGTTAAGCCAACGCGAAACTACAATGCCGACGCTGACGCCGTTCCCACCTCTACCAAGAAGACGCCTAGCAAGCCTTTAATACAAGAGGTCGAGGACACACCAATGGGCGATGCGGATAGCGAATCGGAGGAAGAGGAGTCAGATGTCGAGATGAATGGTGTTGAAGAGGGTAAGTTCTTAAAGCCTGCCGCTCAATACAAGTGGCATCAACGGAATCCGGCATCAGCTAACAAACTAGTAGCCAAATCAAAAGAGAAGACACCGAAGAAGGCAGAAAAGAAGAGCAAGAAGACCACAAATGGCGAGGCTACTCCTAAGACCCCCGCCAAGCTATCCGAGGCCGATTACGCTAGGTTAGCAGAGGACGCCGGTATCTCAGTCACTAAGTTCAAGCGAAAGTACGAGCGCGGTGACGTCAAGATGGCCGCCGACGGGACACCACAGGTTGTCAGCAAGAAGGAGCTCAAGAAACAGAAGAAGGCCGAAGCCAAGGCCGCCGCCGCCGCTGAGGTCGAAGTCGAGACTGAGAAGCCCGGCAAGAAGCGAAAGCACACGGACGACGGGGATAAGAAGAGCAAGAAGAAGTCTAAGAAGGAGAAGGCCGCGTAAAGTGGTGCTGTTCTTAATAACTAACGCTCTTCTTTCCTCTGTACCATACTCGTCAGGAAAAGTGATCGCGATTGCTTCTGAAAATCATAGGGGTCGGCGTTCCGGGTGGTCATACCAGGGTTCAATGTTAACTAACGTTTTGCTGGAGTTGGTTCAATGCGATGGCTCTCCAAGTCGTGGAGCTATATGTGGTAGCTAGATGTGGATACCTTGTTATCTATCATCAAGACAGTTTTGCAATCTTACGTTACGTATTGAGTGCGATGAATGGGATGATAGTGAATTGTGTTCTGTGAGGATCCCAAGATGACAAGGAGTTGTGAAAAGGATATCGAGATGATAATTCATTGAGCATCATAATTATTCAAGTTATTTACAGTAAGTCTACCTCCATAAAATCCAACATTTTCAGGTGACACCAAAACCTCTTTTTACTCGAAGGTTTTCTTTAGGGCCATCATAGCTCATCCCGCGTCGATTGACTAGTCGATGGAAATTGCGCCTGGCAGCCTAGCCACAATACCAATTTCCCAATGCGATTTGGATATACCTCAAGAACTTTATTATATAAATCCTCGGCATTCTTAGCCTCCTGGCGCAATTTGCTAAACGTCTTGATGTACGTCTGCGAAGCTTCGATGTTGAAAGCCCCATCCACGCCCCCAGGTCTGTGGTGAGAACCGATCACGATCTCGGGTTTCACAGATGCGACTTTATCTAGCGATTTCACCCAAGCGTCCCTCTGGGTCTGTGATGGGGACTCCGTCATCCACATGTGGACGTCGTTATACACGATATCCCCCGTCACAACCATCCCCAACGAGGGGATATGCAAAAACGTCGTCTCGTCGGTATCCGAGTGTCCCACATCCACGGCCTCGAAAACGTGTCCCTCAAGCGTGAACTTGTTGTCCTTGAGTGGTTTTGCGAGGATCTGAAACGATTCCTCGTCGATTTGGGATGGGAGTAGGTCATCCCAAAACGACCGGAATTCCCCTGTGAGTTGCGTGGACATGTGGTCGATGGATGCTTGCGTTGAGACGATTTGGACCCCCGGGAACCGCTTTTGCAGGTACGGCCCGTTGAACCAGTGGTCGCCGTGCCCGTGGGTCACGTAGATCGTGCTGAGGCGCTTGTGCGGGGTTGTTTCTTCGATCCAGTCACCGAGGGAGACGGCTTGCTCTGAGGTGAAGAGCGTGTCGATGAGAACGGCTTCGGAGTCACCTGAGATTAGGGTTATGACGGTGGGTTGCCAGTACCCGATGGAACCGTCTGGTAGAGTGGCGTTTGCGGGGATTGGAGGGGCGTTGTAGACGTCGGCTCTCAGTTGGGACAGTGCTACACTAAATGGCAGGAAGATTGCTAAAAAGTTGGCTTGGAAGAGTATCCTGCTCCATGAATTGGAGGCTTGGTTGAAGGGAATATTCATTTTGATGTATATCAAGATGTCAAAATGTTAGAGTTACTCGAATATTAGGGTTGTTCAGGTGCCGTAAAATTGCACGAAAACGATGATGAGATCCAACTGCCATCGTAAAGAGCTGAACAGTCAATAGAGAAATTTATACTCATAAGTTACACACAAAATTTCATAGAATGTATAGGGTCCTAGATGAATGAGTAATGAATCCCCCTGATCAGTAACCGGTTTACTATTAATATACAATGCAAAAGACGTATTATCACCGAAACCGAAGAAAGCTAAGTTATCTCCGTCGCTCCGATACAGGCACTTTAGTTCATTTATCCAGAGCATTTAGTGATCAGTATACACACACAGGGAAGACCAATCATTTTAAAGCATCTTAGGAGAAGAAATGGGGTAATGCAGTTCATTCTGTGATCCTCTCTATCTAGTATGCCCTTGCATCATACATTCTCAATTGCTTGCAAATCAAGCATACTAGAGCCAGTCCACGCCTATTGTCCATTCCACAAACCAACCCCAGATAAACCCTCTAGGATTCACATATACTGGGAATAACTTTTCCTAATTCCCGGATAGAACGGCAGTTCCTTAGAACCCCCCTTCAGAAGCATCCCTAGCACCTCACACGCCTCCTCGGCGTTGAAAACGCCCAAAGGCTTGGCCTTTCCAGAATTATAAAGATCTTGGGGATTCTTGTCATTGATCTTTGTCTCGGCCTCGAGAAGCTCGCGATCAACCAAATCCTGGTCAACATGCGGCGCAGTTAATCGAAGGAACTCTTTGATTCCAACAACTCGATGCAGGTCGTAAAGCTTCACTTCTTGAGCAGGACCGCCCCACGCGGTAAAAGGGTCTAGTTTTGAAGCCAAGTGCACGAAGGCGTACTTGACTACTACATGTCTGCCCTGGACGTCCGCTGTCATATCTTTGTTCACTATTGCGATCCAACTGTCTGCCGGAATAGCTACAAGATTCGCGGAAGTCAGGACAGGAAGCACCTCGGCGTTTGAATCGCTTCCGATAGTTGTAGGGCCGACAGAAAAGAAGTTCCCATCTCGTTGTCGTACATTAGGCAACCATCTCAGGAAGCGAGCCGCGAAGGCCTCGGCTCTGATCAGGCCGTGTCCGAGGTAGAATGAACGCCAGTCGGTCTTGAAGGAACCGTCTTTCTTCTTTCTAGTCTTCGACACGAGCATGTTGAGGACAGTAGGGAATGTAGACGGCGGATGATATACCTCGTCCCAGTAGCGGTCATTCTATAACACACGGTTCAGGGACTGGGAATATGCGCCAGTAAAAGTGATCTTGATACGTCCGAGCAACTCCGGTCTTTTGAGGAGTGCTTTCCAGTATGCCAAGGTGTCTTCGTCATCATTTCGTGATTGTCCCTGGGCGAAGTACACATGGCGCAAGGAAGGACCGCAAGACAACGCGTCTACGACTTCCTTAGGCGAGCCCGAGATCAAGTCTGTGCGAAAGCTCAGCTCCGTAGCGTCCTTGAGGGCATCTGCCTTCAGAGCAGCGCCAAGTACCGCGGCCGAGAATGCGCCTCTAAGCTTAACCCAGTTAAGCCTCGTATCTCCTTCGAAAGCAACCGCCAACAATTGTCCTACCGAGCGATGTTTGCTGAGGCTTGCAAAGTCGATGAGTAGCTGGTCTCGTACTCTCCTCTTGAATCCGGGTATTAGGCGTGGCCTATCCAGGAGGGATTCTTCGAAGCATTCAATGTTTTCGGTGCTTTTGATGAGAACGCGGATGCATTGATCTACTAAGGAAAATGGGGAGGGGAAAGAGAAGATATTCCATCCATTTTGGACGTAGTCAAGAAAGCCTGGGTGTCGGACTAGTATCTCGTGTTAGCTGTCGTGTACGTGTTGTAGTGTCGTCTTTGTTAAACTTACAAGTAATCTTATCCGTAATATTCTTGTATTTCCGCAACTGGTAAGCCGTGTCCATATCACGCATGTATAGGCCATGGTGATTTAAATGGAATAAGACATATGTGGAGGCGCTGATGGGTGAAGATCTAGGATCAGGTGGGAGTGAAGCCGATAAATTTGCGCTATGGAAACCGAATGTGTTGATTCCGTAACGTATATTATCGAGGTCTGTAATGTCAAAGAAAACATTACCGGCCCCGGCTACGGTAGTAGAGTAAATGGGTGCGAGATTGGCCAGGTCGACTTCCCCGAACCAGTATGAGCGCTGATTGTCCCGCGGTCCCAGGATCACCGAGCTGGCCTCTAGCAATACACACGTCGTGGTAAAAGGAAACGGATTCAAAAGCAGGCCGTTCACTTTGCTTTTCCAAAGGCCAGAATGATGAATGCATTCAGCTTCATCTGTGGCCATCGCTCTCTCTGTCTCGATGGCCAGGCGGTTGGTTGGGTCTGAAAGAACCTTCAGGATTCCAGCACACGAATAGATAATCTGTCTGCCGGAGTACTGGGGTGGTATGTCCCTCCCGTATTGTACCACCGCCGCAACGGGGTAGAGGCCATCGCCAAGTCTGGTCGCAATGTAGAAATAGACGGTATCTAAGCCCTGGCCGTTAGGTTGTGGATAAAGGGTACGTCTTCCCGTGAGGTAAAACCCTACGCGGTTGTCTGGTACCGACATTGTGTCCAGATAGGCGAATTAACTTTGCAAGATAGTTTGTGATAGAAAGAAGGGTGATGAAGAGAAGGGTAGTGAAAAGAAGAGTAATAGGAAAAAAGGTAATGGAAATAGTATTGATGGAAGTGCTTAAGGGAGAAGCTGGTGGGTGATAGGGAATCTTGATGAAAGTTCTTAAGGTAGAGGATGTGTGGTAAAAAAAAGTGTAAGAATTTTTCGTTCAGGAGTTTTGCAAATATATAATCACCGTGGACGAGTGGACAGTATGCCCCGCTGTTATCGGTCACTGTCCTTTAACAGCACGAGGCGACTGTACAGTCGTCAGTCATAAGACACGACTGCCAGGCGGTGACTAATCGACACCAACGGTAGGGTCCACATTACCGACGATGCTATCGGCGATACACTTGGAACTGGCAGTTGCGAAGTGAACAGTGTTCTCAGAGGAAGGCACGCGTCTACCTAGTACATTTTCATTGACAGGCGCATGATGGTGCCTTCCCTATATACGAGTCTCGTTAGCGAGTACACAGATGTGGAAAAAACGGTCTATTTCCTAAGGACTGAGTTCAGGGCAGGAACTAAGCAACCGCGATTCACTAGACTTATATCGTAACTTAGCCGTTTTAGATAATGTAGAACTTTTAACACAGATTCTAAGCATAGGTAGGTAGTTAGCGGGTTCTTGCTAGGGGTCTGCGAGGATGATGTTCAACCTATTGTATAGCAGACTGAAGAGGCTTCATTAGTATTTTATTAAATAAGTTTCTAGATGGCTTCTGCTATCCATAAATTTATATAGTATGTGATATTCACTCCATGTAGATGAAAACAACATAGATGACCGCTTGCGACATCTTTGACTTCCTAACACTGTCTACTTCATAATGAATAATTAGGAGCAAATATACCTAGTAGGTGGCTTGCAACAATTATAGATACGATGGATATGTCTAGCAAACTCAACAAATAAACTACTACGAAGGTTAGATTGACAATCCAGCATATCAGACTTGATCTCATGCCGAAAACATCTACCTAGTAGATGCTAGACAGGATCCAGACCAAAACGACTAGATAAAACTGAGATCTCCAGTATGTTTGGGCTTTACGTCTTAGCTTTCGGTATCGTGTAACAGCTCAATCAGGTCGGCCTCTACCGGATGTAGTTCTCTGCCGGTACTTAATGGGCGTGCCTGCCGATCCGCGTACCCTACTATACTCCGATAGTTGCCGTGAACTAGCGCCGGTCTTTACATAATGGGGGAGGAGCAGGTATGATTATATCTTGGGAAGTATGGATCTGCCGCCCATCATTGGCGAGGGAATATTCGTTATATGAACTATGTATATTATAGAGCATATCAAAGTTATTTGTGTCAATGTTACTCCTGAAAAGCCTTTGATGGATAGGGGGAGGAAGAGACTTGACTAAAATCAGTTGTTTTAAATTGGATTCTATTGGTTTTCTCATTATTAACAATTGGTTCATTAAAGAGAGAGAACCTCGGTGAGCTATAATTATAGAAAAAGAGATGATGCATCAAATTCTTTGCTCATCACCCCCTTATTATGATGTATGCCGTCGTTGTAGGTAGTCGCCACACTACCGAGGTAACATCAAAGTAACGCCACAGATGATCACAGCCACAGCCACATCCACATAATTCGACTTGGAACCTGGTAACTTCCGGACTTCTAACTTGAAATCTTGGCACTTTAACCTGCTTTCATCAGTGTCTGCGTTTTAAAATTTGTCCGGCTTTATTTTTGAATTGAGGTCACCACTCTACGCCTGCGGTACCCTAAGCAAGGCAAAGATCTGATCGTCCATGAGGTTGCATGAGATTGTCGTCGAAAGTGGCTTGCTTTTCGCGTTTATGCGGAGGAGGTAGCCGCGGGCGACACGCCTCGTCATCCATCTGCCGATTTATCGAGATGCTCAGCCAGTTGACAGGTGCTCAGCACCCTCGATTACGGCATCCATCTTTTTTTCACACTTGTCGACCGCAGCATCGGAAAATTCGCTGTAATCGATAGTGTCGCCGGCAATATTAGGTAGGCTAGGCCCTACTATGAATGCAAAAAGGTTTCACCAGAGCTACGTCCTGTACGATCGAACCTTTTTCTCTTCGGAGTCCATACCTACCTGGGCACACTGCCGCTGCCGCCCCATCTAACTTGCGGACCCTTTTGGGGCTAGAGTTGACTAGAAAAATCGAAGTGAAGCTTGTCGAGTTTAACAAACCCTTAGTGGGGAGAGCTGCGTCAGATTAGGGTGAAACAGCCTCATCGCGGTAGCTGGGAATGCTATTTTTATAGCCGTTGGCCATCGTGGACAAGTCGGGGCTCGTATCAATAGCTAGTGTCGCCTATTGGAGAATTACGAATGATAGGTTTTCGCAAGGTCGAATGTTTCGACGTTTTGGTCTTTGGGAAACGCCCAGATGTATCAATGCAGTCTATCCCCAAGACGAAAGCACTTATCCGCAGCTTATCCACACCGAGATCTTGCTTTGCCGGCACCACGCATAAATGTTACTTCGACACGGAGACACAGGCATTATCACCGAGTTCCAGTCTTTCCATCACACGTCGGGAGATACCGAGATATCGAAACCAATTTAATCTTTAACGGTAACGTCTTAGGAAATTTGTGGGCATTAAACATCTTGCTGCATTGAAATGATGGGTAAGGCGCCGTTTGATTATTCTCCCTTAGCTTCTGGAATATTATTGATACGAAAGTGGTTGTGGAGCTCCGAGGTCTGCTGCGCCAGGTTGAATTCATTTCTCTATGCCAGTCTATGCATTCTATGCATTACTTAATCATTTCGAGACCCCCTGTCAAGCTGAGAAAAACACAGCTCAATAAATCTAAGCCTCGCCCACTTAACCAGAAACAGACTTAGTGTGTTGGTAGCACGTTGGTACTACCACGGTCCTCGAGCGAGAAAAACTACCGACTCTGCATAAACGACAAATGAAAGGCTTTGATGGGGTCGGTACTCTAGTGCGACCGACTTCCCGTGGTTGAGGCCAGAGCTCGTTCAACGTGGGCGAATCTTGGTCGGGAGAACCCACAAACTCTCTTTGCTACGGCAAAATCCGGAGAGCACATGGGATCTCGGACACTACATGTGCGATGTACCCGCTATACTACTATAGTACCTAGATACTGCTGTGCTCAACCAACATATGCTTATTTCCGTTTCTCTTAGCTTGAGGCTTGAGGCTTGAGCCTGAGCGTCGAGGTTGTGATCGATACAAAGTCCGAGACGAGAGCTTATACAGGAATCCGTCATCTTGGCGATGCGCTGAATTGGGAAGACTGAGAAAATTAGGAAAATTATCGACGAGTACTAGACAGATTGCAAGATGAACAGCCGTACCACATTGTGTGCGGATCCGTGCCTCAATCCATCAGCAAATGACGGCGGTGGCTGTGCTTACTAGCACCCAATCAAGCCAATTCTGCTACCTATCAGGAGTTCGGGCGAGTCGCTTGTTAAGGACTTGCTTCTGGCACACCAATCTGACGGTCTCATACTGGTCATCACATTCAGGTCGTTACCAATCATCAAACACGCGAGTATTGGAGGACAAAAGAGCGATCGTGTTACCAAGAGCGAGCACCTAAAGAAGGAAAAGCATTGCCGCGGTGCCGCAGAGCCGACGGGACCGATTCAGCAAACTGTTCCCTATTCTTCCGGTGTCTTCTATGTTCTCCGTCGGTCGAACAACTGTAGCCGTCATGGCCGGTGGTGCACAAATTTTCGCAAATGAGTCATGTATCTTGTACTTCTCCATCTGCTTTCCGAGCATGAAGCCGTCGAGGTCAAGAACCCGAAACCAGGAGTACCAGCGACATTACTAGCATATCTATCTAATTAATACCTAGCATCTAATACCAAACTAGGGTACGTTAGTTATGCTTTCCGGCTGGATCTCCTAAACAAACCATCTGGACCTGGTGCATGTATGCTACAACCTACATACACTACATATTTGATACTACATCTGACTGTTACGGGATGAGTACCTAATCATTGGCAACGATGATAGCTAATGCAGCGTGCTGCCATTTTGATCGAAGGATTCATCTCGTCTCAACCTTTTTCGTCTACTCGTCGCGTTCGATATCGTCATCCTTCATTGTCAGCGAAGAGATGTCTATCATGCTGATGAGTATAAGAAGAGGCTATTGGACCTCAGCCTTCGAGTGGAAATGGCGTCGTCATCCTCGAAGCGCAGGTGAGTTTCTCCTGCAGGACAAGATGGTTACTGGTAACAAATACCCATGAGCCGCCGTGGGATAAGAGTGAATGCTATGGTTACCGGATTGGTTGGCTGTTGCCATGCGTAGATTGTATGGTTTGTGTGTGTTCTATTCTGTATCATAGTGCGTAGCGCATGCGGTTTTCGTGTGTGTAAGGCTCAAATATGTGAATATGGTGAGCATTAGGGTGACTATGGTGAGTATGTGAATATGTACACATCTGCATGTACCCATGTACCTGTGTATTTTCTGCTACACTTACCGGTGGTCACTACTGGACTTGAATAGGCTCCGTGCCACAGACGATGGACGTTGGAGTCTGATTGGATCGGGGGAGATCTCTTTCGGTCTTAGGAAGCTGGGGTCCATTGGCCGAGAAAGGCACGACCTTCGCACTGGCTTACGCGTCCCTCCCCTCTTTAATCGAGTGTCCGACCCCTGCCAACCTGCCCGACAAGGCCAAGTTCAAACCAAGCCACCCAGGAACTCGCAGGGACTCGCAGGGAAAGTTTACCCCCAGAACTCCCAGAACTCTCAAGAACTGCCCACTCTCAAATGCTTTAATCCTTTTAGTCGATTTTAGTCGATTTGGTCCTTTTTTTCCCCCTTCGAGCGCCTTCAAGCCCTTCAAGCAGCCAAGGGTACCCCATAACCTTACCGGGTACAGCCATAACTGCCATAACACCTTTAACATCCAAAATTCCCATCTGATCCGCGCTTCCTACCAATCTTGCCATTTCTCGCCTTTTCATCTTCACAAACGAAACAACTACTTTTGTACCAACAACCATCAATCATCAATACATACAACCATACATCAATATTCCATCGACGAATCGAAATCTTCACTTCTCTACCGAATACAATTTGTCAACTGTCAATATTTTATATTTAGCATTCAACTACAACCATAACTACAACTACAACATTCACAACTGCAACCACACGCTTCTGAGGGCGGTCGTTGATTTACTACCTAACCAGACTGATTCATTCTAGCATCATCATGTCGGCTTCAAGCCAGTCCTCGACGAGCCCAGGTGGTGTCGATCCTTTAGATCTTCTCGACTTCACCGAGTATGACGCAGGCATGCAATACCGATCTCCTTCGGCTTCCCCCACCACAAACAAACAACAATTCGCGAGAGCATCAGCGATGATAAACACACCCACAACGACGATGCCTCAACCACAACCCCTATCGGGCCCCAGTCACCAATATGACCAGTACAAGCAGCAGACACCTTTCGTTCCGGGCGCACTAGCTAGCACACTCGCCATTCAGAACGCTAACCAAGTTCCTGGGTATACTCTGGACTACATGGCCTCGGATATGAGCGCGAATGATGAGATGTTTGACTTTAACACGGCACCATCGCAGAGCATGAATGGCGCGGATATGGACATGGATTTTGACTCTCAGAACGACGCGTCGTTTTACTTCCCGGAGCAGACCATCAACCCTAACGCCATCGGAGGAGAGTCTCAAATGACATCGCCAACTCTCCCTAGCCAGACGAGCAATGTTGGAAGGATGTATCCTGGTATGCACCAGCAGGCTGCTTTAGCGAAGGCGCAGGCACAACAGAGACAGCAACAACACCTCATCCAACAACAACAGCAGCAGAGGCAGAACCAGCAGGCTAAGCAGCATAGAGCGAAGGCCCCTATGCCCTCCGATCCGATCGTAGAGCAGAAGATTACACAGTTATTAAACTCGATGAGATCAAAGGCTGGCGCTTCTCCTAGCGACGGAGGCGAGAACTCGCCTCTCATGCAGCTTCCCCGACCCAAGAAGGAAGAGGATGACATGGATGAAGACGAAAGACTACTTGCAAGCGAAGAGGGAAAGAAACTGAGCAGCAAAGAAAGACGCCAATTGCGCAACAAGGTATCTGCTCGCGCATTCCGTTCCAGGAGAAAGGGTATGTATCAACCACACTACTTCCGAAGATTGATTTGCTAACAACTGGATAGAATACATCACTCAACTCGAGTCAGAGATCGCGAATAAGGTTACCGAGAATGGTGACCTTAGGGCCCAGAACCGCGCGTTGATGGAAGAGAACCGACGCCTCTCCGATCTGACCCGCATGCTATTGTCATCACCTTCGTTCTCTAATTTCCTTGATCATTTAAGTTCCAATCCCACTGCCGCCCCTCAACAGCAGGCTCAGCCTGAGCAAAGGCAACCTGAACCTCGCCAAGTGCCTAAGGATGTGAACCCGTACACTGCTGGTCAACAGAACCACCAGCACCAGCAAATTGGTATGGTTATGATGCCCGAGCAGACGATGGACTTCTCTATGTTGAACATCAACTCTGATGCTTTCAACTATCAGCCTCAAGTCTTCGCCGTTCTAGAGACGCCGGAGATGCCCGTCATCGACACTGAAGCTCTCTCGGGCAAGACCTCGAACTTCATTGGAGAGTCTTTCGACTCGGATGCCGAGAAGACGGACATTCCCGTTTTCGAGGCCCCGATAATGCCATCAACCAAGGCACCTGAGCCTCTCGAGACTCCGGCCGAACCGGAAGTATCGGAGCGTGCTGTTGCCAACCTTGACGGAGACATTTTCGATGACGAGACGACAGTTGCGCCATCGAAGCCAGTCAAGCTTGACACTGACAGCCTTAATGCAGTTGACATCTTCAGTGGCATCGACTCAGAGAAGACACTTGCTCGACTTGAGCTTGTCGATTCACCGGAAGAAGATGCCTCTGCTAACATTGCCGCGAGACGGGTTGAGCGTATCGCAGCCAGCTTGGATACCGTGTTCGCAAGACTAAGTCTCCTTGCCACCGACTTATAAGGTTATCAATAGCCTGTCTCTTGTCTAAATTATTTGTGGTATACTAGTCTCGACTACTACGGCGTTAGGAAAGGTTGCATTAAGGGCGAAAAAGGAATGGCACAGATGAAACCCTCTTATTCATTGCATACAAACACTTTTTCTTTTATACATTTGTGGGGATCTAGCGTCGCGAGACATTTCAGAAGGATGTTTACGAAGCGCTCCGGAAGGGCGCTACTTATGAGAAACAGGGAATGGATATTATACGGATTGGCCCATGCGTCGGTTATAATAGATAGGTAGCTAACGTTCTTCAAATGAAGCACGTTGTCAAAATCATCATGCCTCCAACCCAATTATTTGCCTACCTATTCGTGAATGAACCTTATCTTAATAGTCATCTCAGTGGTGGATGGAAATTTCGGTCCCGTCTGCCCCCACCTTTTAAATACACGATACCGTATGATATTGCTGGGATCCAGCACGGTATGTGATAGTATATAATCTCCGATCACTTGTGTGGTGACATTGCAGTAGAGCTCTTCATCATGCGTATGCAAGTTTCGGTCTTCACGCTAGGATTGAAGTCTTGGCCTCTCTACACCTTTCAATATTACAACCCCCTTCCCAGAAGAGGCGTCGAAGGCAGAAGAATTAGTAGCTGAAGATAAGATGGCTATAGCGCCATCCGGCTTGCTTATTGGCTCATGAGATCGCTGACTCAACGGCATAATGGCATTCATCGATCCATGGATGCCCGTGGGATTCGCTGACAAAAGACGGGAAGAACCTTCAAACTGCAGCTTACTTTGACTTTATTTTTATTCTTATTTGGTGCCACTACTTCCACGATGTAGTGTACATACATACCTAGTATGTGTATACCCATTAACTGGGTAGAGGCACATGGGGTTGCCATGCCATTGGGTTGATCTTCTAGAAACTATTTCTTTTTTTCAGGTCTTTTACCTTGTCTTTGGAATTCTAGCCTGTCTAGCCTTGCTACACAATCAGGGTAGAGCCAACCAGGTCTTCTACCAGAGGCTAGATTACGGCGTGGTACAACACGACTCGTGTCCACCCTGTCGTTCTCTGCATCCGGTGAGTCGACTTACATAGGATGACATTTTGCAGACAGAGCCTGAACCAATACATCGATCGCATCGCGAATAAAAACGCCGTGGCGTCAGCGGATTTTATGCCTCTTGTGTTTGAAATCATGTCGTGCTTCCTTGGCCGAGCGGTTTTTTCATCGGTCAAGCTTGGGTATGTAAGATACAACAAAAAGTAATGGGTGATGGGAATAATGGAAAAATGATTGAAAGAAAAAAGGCTTTTTCAGATATCACGGTCCACGTACGCTCTCTTCCTTTATTTCCACTTTATCCGATCGAAACCTTTCGCCGAGACAGTTAGCTGAGCTCAGCTTATGTGTTGGCTTGGTTTTTTGAAGGATGGGGGTGCGATTTGCGAGATTTGGGGGGCATTGCCCAATACTAGGCACGTAGTAGGAAATTGGTTATCTCCAGAGCTTTTGTCCGACCAATTCCTTAGCTCATCTCGCGCTCTTCGCGTTTTTGTGACGTCCCGCGCATGCACTAACTACCCTAGGATCGTCTGTGATACCTATCATTCGACGCGCCGCTTGCCCGACATTTGACATTTCCATTGCAGTAGAATGGAACCTATGCCGACCATGGGTTAGTAGGGTTTTGTTGGCATGCTGATGCTGTTTGGGCGCTTTGTTGTTATCGCCGAAGAAGAAAAAAAAATCCAGGGCATGGGTTCCATGACGCTCACGATTTCTCTTTTTGCCTTTTCTCGACAATAATGTGTTCTTTTGAAAGAGAAGGACATAAGCCCCTTTTAAAAAGCCGATATCCATCTTCCTAATTCCATAATCAAAGCATGTACCCCAACTACGATTGGAGTAATGCTTCCTTCGCTCTTTCCTCGCCTTACTAATAGCCACTGCCACCACAAGTAATTGCGGAGCCAACCGCCGTATCCGGCCGGCCGTGTCACGGGGGTGACATCACTATTAGGACGTTTCGCTCGGTCGGGTTTACGTTTGAACTGCGATTAGGATTAGTTGGATTAGCTGGTAGGGTTTAGTAGGGTTAGTAGTAAGTGAATTCATTAGGCTAGTTAACATGGCTAGCTATAGGTAGCTAAGCGGGCGTGCGATCAGTAAGTCGTACTAAGTGTAAGCTCTTAATTCCGAGATCATGGATGTCATGACGGCATGACAGCCTGACAAATTATGTCTCTACTTCGCTAGTAAGAACAGGGGAAATTTGGCAATAGAAGAGGGGGAATGGGATCTGATTTGGCTCGGTTGGGTATTCCGAGCCGCAAATCTTTTTCCGACCGATACCGATGTGGATGATGTGGATGTGATATATACGCACACGCACACGCCAGCCCTACACTGCCGCTTATTGTTTCATTGCCTATGCTTGTATATAAGATGATTTTCTCCAGGGTCTTTTCTCTAGAAGTCTCTTTCGGTGGCCAGGCTCGCATATATAGTTCCCATCTAACGTCGTACCATCTCATCTAGGCCCTAGGGGGTAACCTTTGTTTTCTCGTAACCATAAGAGGATGGCAAGAGGCGAAAAAAAGATGCCGCGAAACGAGATACCAGACGCTTCAGACCTCGTTATCGCTGCGCAGGACGATAATAGCCGTGGGTCATCGACCGCCGCTGATATGCCGCCGGCTGATGTTTTAGATATCATGCATCAATCCGACAGTACTATTAACAGCGAGCAAAACGAGTATGACGACTTTGCTGGCGAAGATGGCCGGTACGAAGCGCCACACCGGAGCGCAGGCTTCTTCGATCCCAGCATGGCCAAGATCCGGGGAGAAGTCATATACACATGGGCTCGGACACGTTAGTCTAACTTTGCTAGGTATATAACGAAACAACTTACTAATCGACATCCCTATAGTCTTGCTCCTCACAACATTCATCATAGCCGTGCTGTCATTATATTGGGCAGTCCTATTTCACGTCAGCACAAATATAAAAAATCTCACAGTCCACGTCGTCGACTTCGACGGCCAAGTGGCGCCGTATAATAATGTAACGCCAATCGTGGGGCCGGCGGTGACCAAAGCGGTGCAGCAGATGATCGACAACGCGGCGACGCAGCACACGGTCGGGTGGACGATTGCGTCTCCGGAGCCGTACAACGGCGACCCGATCGCGGTGCGCCAAGACGTGTACGACTGGCGCTTCTGGGCCGCCGTGATCATAAACCCGAACGCCACGGCGCTCCTGCAGCAAGCCGTCGAGACCGGCAACTCCTCGTACGACCCCACCGGCGCCGTCCAGTTCATCATCATGTCCGCGCGTCAGGAGACCAACTACAACAACTACATCGAGCCGCAGCTGCAAAACCTGCAGACGCTATTCGCGGCCACCTTCGGCCCGAGCTGGAGCCAGAGCGTCGTGTCTAATACGTCGTTAGATAGAGATGTGATTGCCCAGGCGCCGGCCGCGGTGAACCCCGGCATCACGCCGCTGACGATCGACTTGAGGCCTTTCGGCCCGGCTACGGCGACGCCGTCGGTTACGATTGGGTTGATTTATCTTATCATCGTGGCCTTCTTCTCGTTTGCGTTCTTCCTACCTATTCATATGGTGAGTTTGCGCTTGTTACCCCTCGCCCCTTTTTATCGTGACACCAAATATCTGCCGGATCGAATTATATCCGGGTTTGGGGTTTCGGTTACTCCCGTAGCAAACAATGGGGATACCGAAGTAAAAATAGAAAATAGACAAGAGAGGAAAAGAGGAAAGAAGATCAGTGCTAATACTCGTTGTTCGATTGTAGAAATTCGTCACCCCGGGTAACCACCCACCGCTGCACTTCTGGCAACTAATTCTCTGGCGATTGGGCGCGACTATAACAACGTATTTCGTTGTTTCGCTCGCGTACTCGCTGGTCTCGTTAGCGTTTCAAATCCCGTTCTCGAATCCGTCTGCTCCGTCTACCGAAGTTGCTTTTAACCCCTCAGCATACGGACGTGCTTCATTCGTTGTATACTGGATGGTAAACTTCGCCGGTATGAACGCGTTGGGAATTGCGTGCGAAAACATGGGCATGCTTATTGGGCAGCCCTGGACCGCAGCATGGCTTATCTTCGTGAGTATTCCCCATCTCTTTCAGCATTGAGTGGTATTCTCCGGTTCCCAAGATACCGGATCCCCCAAGCCCCCCTACATCATGCCCAACCCTCCCGCACCATAAAATCCCACTTTTAAACCCCCGAGAACCGACCGGCTAACTTCGTACCTAGTGGGTCATAACCAACGTCTCAACAGCCTTCTACTCGATCGACCTAGCGCCCGGGTTCTTCAAGTGGGGGTACGCGTGGCCGCTGCACCACATCGTGCAGGCGAGCCGGCAGATCCTGTTCGACCTGCACTCGGAGATCGGGCTCAACTTCGGCGTGCTGTTCGCGTGGGCCGCCATCAACGTCTCCCTGTTCCCGCTCGTATGTTACTTCTCGCGCTGGCGCATGGAGCGCGAGAGGAGGAACGCCGAGAGTGGTAATGAGTCGTATAGCGTGTTCGACGCTGCGGCGGAGGGCCAGAAGAAGGATGTGCCGAAGGAGAAGGGGACGTTGCCGCCGGTTAGGAAGAGGGGTTTTATGAGGGGTGTTTGAGTGAGTGAGAAGTGAAGTTTGGTGTGAGATGGATTTAAGGTTAATGGATGGGGTAGTGATGATAGATGTTCTAGACCTGTATGACTAAGGTCGCGGTATGGATACGGATTGGGACCAGGCGCAAGTCCCCCGGAGGTCGAGTTCCTGATGGAATGGCTTCCGATTTGATCAGATTTTTGACAGGCTGGATCTCGGACATCCTCATGGGAGGTTGGGAATATGTGGCAGATGATCTGTATGAGTTAATAGGATATTAAAACTTTGGTTACCATGATAGTTGAATTAGGGATATACCAGTGAGCGGGCGTTTGGGCACCTAGATTGCAGACGCGAGTTAGGATAGAAAGACTCCAATCTTAATACGGCATGAATCACACCGACATTGTCTCTGTTGATGAAATCTGGTGTGCCGTGTTCTAGAATCCTGAATATAATTCGTGAAATGATGAGTCAACTGAGACAATATTGGGGATATCTTTCACAAAGTTTTGTATTGACTCATGCTGTGTATTTATTCTATTTGAGGCGTTTTTATGAGCACGAGCTTCATAACCCCAACGGGTATCCGAAGCCAAGTCTAGTTCGCAGGGTATTGCCTCCACCCGCTAAGATGGAATTTATACGCGAGCTGGGATTTCTAGGTAATTGTCGTTTATGACCTCTTGTCATTTCTCTATTCTAAAGCTATTACCGGTATGTTGGGTAGGACTTCAAAATGAATCCTTTCTAGGATAACTTGGCGCAAAATCGGAACTATGAGTGGCTGAGAGTACGTACTAAGTCTTACAGGATCACGCCCGATAGGTAAGATCTAGACATACCTATTCTTACTTCACTACATGGTGTCATGAGTTTGAAGGCTTCGTTATGTCATGATGGATGGTAAAACTACGGGTTCGAAGGATGTTTACCTAGTACTAAATGGTCTAGAAGTTGACCAAGTGTGTTCTGTTAGAGCGGGTTACTAGGCACCTAGTAAAAGGGGCTAGGTTGTTATTTTGGGCCATTCCTAATGTAAAATCAGGAACCAGATCATCATATGTTTCAAAGATATATCATCGACTAAAATACCGAATTCTGTCTTTGCGGATATCTCCTATAGATAGTATGTAAACTAAAATCATAATGGGACGACCCCATAGTGCTACCGCAGGAACTTATCAACTATAAATGAATCCGCTATCGGCTTCGCCCGCCTATAGATATAGTCCTTAAATGACCCCGCAGGGATATCGCATATGGCCGTAGAAGAATAGGTACTAGGCATAGGAAATCATATACTTCTTGTATTTAATTATTAAATATCTTTTCGGGATTCTAATGTTAGAGATAGACGTTCTGTAATTGAACATATTGTCTACTGCAAGATCCCGTAATTATACCCCATGGCGGACAATTCAGATCTCCGACAGGACCCCGGTCTACCAGTGCCTAACCCTTGTGTATCATTTTGGCAACAGACTACACGATCTTTCCCCTATCTCAATGTCAACAAAGACGAGCCAGTCCCGACAGAGTCTAAATATGTCGTCATCGGCTCTGGTATCTCTGGTGCATTGACAACCTACGAGCTGATCGAAGGAGGAGTTCCAGCTTCAGATATAATCATCCTCGAGGCGAGAGAAGCAGCTAGCGGGGCAAGCTCAAGAAATGCAGGACATGTGAGACCAGGTCAGCCTATGACATCATTTAATATAATCTGGGGTAGAAGTAGAAATATCTAGTTCGCTATACTAATAGCCATGCAGACGCCTTCCGCGGCTTTCAAGTCTATGAACAACTTCACGGAAAGGACCAAGCCCTCAAAATCATCGCCAACGAGAAGCTTGTGTTCGAACGGGTTAAGGAGTTCACGGAGAAGCACAACGTGCAGTGTGATTTCAACCCCACCACCACTTTCGACGTATGCATGACCCCGGAGTTTGCGGACTTCAACGCCCGCAGCTTCAAGTTGTACCAGGAGGCTGGCGGAGATGTGTCTCACATCAAGTTCTACTCCGGAGATGAAGCGCGGCGAGTAACCCGCGTCCAAAAAGCAGTCGCGGCGTATGAGTGGCCAGCTGGTTCAAGCCATCCTGCGAAGCTAGCTCAGTGGCTGCTCACGCAATCTATAACAAAGGGAGTCCGGCTCTTCACCCACTGTCCGGCCAATTTGGTGACCAAGTCTGCGGCTTCAACCGGGGATAGCGTGTTTTGGGATGTATCTACTCCTCGAGGCACGACGAAGGCGTCGATTGTGGTACACTGTACAAACGCCTTCGCGCCACACCTGCTTCCCCAACTTGGCGCCTTCGTAACACCCAACCGTGCGCAGGCTCATGCGTTTGTGCCACCTCTATCTCTAAGTGCGGAGAAGATTCTTCCGAGCACTATGTCGCTACGTCATACGCTGAAACATTTCTACTCTGTTGCACAACGGCGGCCGGATGGGATTATCATCCTCGGCGCGCCGATTGCGAACCCCAAGATCAGTCCAGAAGCAGCGGCAGCGCGTCTGACGACCAACGATGCGGTATACAACGAGGAGGTGCGCGCGGATTGTGTTGAGAACTTCGAGACAACCTTCCCGGAGACTGAGAAGAGTGTTTTGAGACATGGCGAGGGACTACTGCATACTTGGACCGGAATCGTGGGAATGACGACGGACTCGGTGCCGTTTGTGGGTAAAATCGAGAGCTTGCCAGGGCAGTGGATTTGCGCCGGATTTAATGGACATGGTATGGCGAGAATATTCACATGTGCCCCCGGGGTTGCGAAACTCATCCTAGGTGGCGCGTGGGCGGATACTGGGCTTCCAGAGTGTTTCGAGATAACACAGGCGCGCTTGGAGAAACTTCAAAAGGGGGTGGCCGGATCTGTATTCTAGGTCAGGAAGTCATAATGTCTTGGTTGAGAGCCGTCTCTGGGGCATGGAAGTGGAAAAAAAAGAAAGGAAAAAAAGTACCTTGAACCTGCCTCGAATGCGCGCCCTCTGCCTTGAAATGTAAAAAAAAATTCGATGTTCAGTTGAACTTAGTAGTTCTAATAATGCTTTCTTCAACCGCCTGCCCGCAGGCAAAAACCCATTACTTCTTAATCCTTATATACCTGGGTACTCTTGTGCAAATTACGGTTACTGGGCGGAGTTTAACCGGTTGCTAGTGGGGATATTAGATGGCTCGGGAGAGAAGATTGGGATGACGGTTGCTTGGGCGAAGATGTGGGATCTGAAAAGGGGGCTCACTGCGGGAGCTCCAAAGATGATGCCTACCAAAAAAGGAAGGGCCATTGAGAAGATAGGCACCTAAGGATAAGAATACGACCAAGGAACATTCTTAATTTGTGTTTAGTATGTATATATTCATCACTTAACCTATATGGTGTTGGTAAGGTTCATAGGCGTTCTAGGGATAATAATTATACAGCATAGATGCCCTCCCTCCTTATCAATGGCCCCCTGGCAAACGAGATCTGCCTGAACCGCATCCTCTCCGCTCCATCTCCCTCACGTTCTGAGTCAGTGGTGAGATCCCTATCCTTGCCTCCATTCGCATATATATTGCCCAACCCAGACCCTTGCCTTGGTAATCCAAGACTAGACCCCGGCCGAGATATAGGTGTTCGGATCCGTGATCCACTTATATCCACGCTGGGGCTCGGTCCGTTCCTAGACCTAGGTCGTTGCGTCGTCCCAAGAATCGTGCTGTTGCTAGTCGTCCCGGCACCGCTCCGGCTGAGCAGCCCGCTGAAGAAGTCTTGCATGAAAGTAGTCTCGAGATCTCGGGGGCGGCCGTCGGTAGTCCAGTAGCGCTCGTTGCTGAGGTCGACACTCAGATGGCGACGGAAATAGCGATCTTGGTTAACCCACCAAGCACGCCAGCCGAACACTATAACCAGGGTCAACGGGATGGTGAAAGCCCAGTAGATCCAGAATGACGGCATAACCACAGGATGGGGCCACCCATCGGGCGCGTCATTTGAAATTGCTGGGTCGCCGGCGGTCCCTGTCTCCCAATCAAACATGGAAACGCCGAAAAGCGTACCGATGTACTCTCCAGGTAAAAATATAGCGGTGATAACAGCTAGCGCTTTCATCGAAGAACTGTCCCGCGTTGATGCTACAGCCATGCGTGCGTTGAGATTGTTGTCTTCTTGCGCCATCTTCGAGTAGATGATATCGATCTGCGCCCTACATCTCAGCTCTGACATGCGCCGATCGGTTTCGAGCGAGGTACAAAGCCGCCACGTGCAGTCAAGGTACTGTCTAATCTCATGCCAGTGAACCGTAAGCTCGTCGTCCTCATCGTCCTTCGCCTGACCTCTTGCTACCGCCTGAGCCCTTAACTCATTTACCCGTGCGTCTAACTCGTCACCAGCTTGGATTATAAGCTTCAGGGCGCGCTCCATCCACCGTAATGTGTCAAGTAATTGAATAGCTCCCTTAAGAACATCATGAGCTTCCTTCATAAGATGTATTGTCTGTGGTGGCACATAATCAGGGTCAAAATAAGTGTTAGCTTCCGGACCGGGCGACGGTGCAGCAGAACTCGGGACATCGTGGCTACGTCGTCCACCTCTAACTTTTTCTTCCACCATGTCTTTCAGACCTGAACTCCAACGCTTTATAGGTTTGAAGGGGTGGTGCTTGTTACTATGCGACTGATGGTGATTCCTCCACCAGGCTTCTGCGTTAGCCCGTCCCGTTGTGCCAGTCACGGCGTCAACGTGGGCCTCAAGTTCCAGTACTTCGGAATTATTAGCTTGTACCGCTTCTTCAGTACGGAAAAGTTGTACTTGGAGTAACACGACTGGGAGTACGAGAGGGTGAGACCATCGTGCTCTGCAAGAGTCTAGGCGACGTTCATATTCGTCTAGCGCATCATCAGCGTGCCACCGCGTATCAAACGACCGCCGTATCAGAGCGGTCCCCGTCCTCGATTTCAGCTTATAGGCCATCGATAAGAAGTCATATGGCGGTTGTGGACTAGAAGAAAAACTTAGAAGTAAGTCTCGATAATTGTTAGTACGATTAATAAATGATTTAAGGAAATAAGAAAGGAGCTCAGTGGGATGTCGTATCTCGCTTAGTCATCAAAAGCGATGTATGGTTTACTCACATACTGTCTCTTTTCTTGAATCCCAGAAGGAAGACTCAAGAGTTACTCGCTGTAATGTTGGAAGGGTGCCAGAGTGTAGACCCAAGGATTCGTAATCATCCACAGTGAGATGTAGGCCATCAGTACAATGCATGCTAGGACATTCTGATTCGTGACGAGCACGTCGATGAGCAATTCTATAATACTATTCTTTTAGCACCTACTTTGAGGATAAAATCAGGGTCCGGATAGCATGTGGGTACGCAAACCTAGAACGTAAGCAGGGTAATTGAAGGAATAGAGATATACTCACACTTGTCGCATCCTCCCTCGGAGCAAGTGCTTCCCCTTCGGCATAGGAGTAAAATTCCCCTATATGGCACTCCAAGTCAATTTTCAACACTCTTTTCAATGGTGGAATTCTATGTTTCTCACCTCATTATCCAAGCCGTGTCCTTCCTTGATAGCACTCCGAAACATCTGCAGTCCTTCCTCACCATCGGACATAATACTTGGTGAGTGGGTCTCGCCATCAGGCTCGCTTGGCGCAAAAACGGCGTATTCGTGATAAGAAACCCGGCTCTGGCCGTCTATAGGCAAGAACATGTAACTCACGAGTTCCCGCAGATCGAAGTTGAAGAGATTCAGTTCGTCGAGTCGATGTTGCTGCTGCTGCTGCTTTATTCCTTGGATTTGCGAAGCCGAGGAGATCGCACCCTTTCCGGGAATCAGACTACCACGGCGGGTGCTGCTAGCTCCCGTGCGGCGGCTCTCATTCCGAGTGGGAGGGCCAGAGACAGCAGCTGCTTGGTGGCGTGCCTCGCTGAGGGCAACATCTAGCTCGTCAAGGTTATAATCCATATTCATCATCGTTCTCCACAATCACACGTGTACAGTGTGGAATTCATGTCAATTGAATTTCAAAATATGGCAAAGGGAGGAGAGTTGAGATGATTGAAAGCAAGATAGATTTATTCACCAGTCTAGCTAGGGTTCTCATACCGCTACTAATTTATATAAACGCTTGCAAGGTAGGAAGCTCGTTAGGACGTCATTTTAGGGGATTCTTCAGGGCTGTTATCGCCAAGAATTTATTTAGGGGGCTGTGTGAGCTGTCACGATGTGGAGTGTCGGTCCAATTCTTTTTCTTTTAATCGTGATCCTTGTGAAGGAGTTTCTTGGAAATATGCGAATTAGCAACATCATTCTGCGTCCGAATGACAGAAATGGCAAGGTGTATGTCTAGGCACCGAAGACCGCTGTGGATTCGAGTGGGATGTGAAGCTTTTAAAGATAGATAGGAGCTGAAGACAACATAAAGTGTATTCAATTGGAGATTTATTGGTGTATGGAAGATTAGCGCACCCCTGATCCCCTGAGCACGGGGTAATTCACAGCCACCTCCAGATGATCACGGGCCAAACCAGGGAACGTCCTTAAGATCCGCTAAGCCCCACTGAAGATTAAAGCCTATTGCAACGTGAGCCCCGGGAGTAGGGCAATTTATGTAGGTGCAATCCACTATATCAAAGAATATTGGCTGGAAGCGACAACATTCAATGTTGAACACACGCGGATATACGTAGGCAGGTACACATGTATGCATATACTCACATATCCAAGTCATTTATAAGAGACAACACGAAGCTTATCGGGCATCTAAGCTTCTAGAACAACCATGGATCAGTCAGTCAATCTCAGCTAGTTGTGGATACTAGCTGTCGGGGATTTATGCCCAGCACCCCACCGCCGGAGAAATAACCAATATCAAACGTCAATTGAAGTTTTCCTGAGCTGGAAAGCGTCAGGATAGCTGTAGACCTCCCTACACATTGAGCAATCCGTGTGGCATCCAGGCGGTTCCATAAAAGTTATAGGGAAGGAAATAGCACAAGTGTTGTCTGGAATGTCTAAACGTGTTATGGGCTGATAGATTCAGCACTCAGAAGACCTAGCCATCAACCTTATTACTAGCGCTAGTTTATATCGCCTCCCCTGCGCTTTGATTAAGAGAATGGGCAGCGACTTCTCCATCTGAGGGCCAGCCGATATCTTGAATCGTAGTGTAATCTTCAATATTTTTACTTTTAGGACTTTAGCGTATTTTTCAAGATACCTCTTCTTAGGTGCGACATCATAGAACGGATACTCATTCAATGTTTGCACTTTCACAAGCCGTAGATCAGGACATTATCTAACAGGTAGCAAGTAACATGTGCAGAGCTTTTAGCCAGGACCTTCGTATAAATTAGGCACCAGCACCTACCTAGGTACCTATCTACAATCTAAACTCGCCGTAGTTTCGGTACCTACCTACCTAAATGCAGAGTACTTTAGCAGTTAGCTATAATATAGACAAGGAATATAAATTTCCATGTGGTAGATAGTTAGGTAAGGTTCCCAAACTAGAGCCCGCCTTTTGAAAGACCCACTGGTTATATAGGACGCTTAGTATCTCATTCGTTACCTATGCCAATCATAATAATATTTCCGTACACTAACGAACCTAAACCTAACCTAAACCTAACCCACAAAACTTCTAAGGTTACCGTAGGCCGAACCCATGCTTGCTAGGGGTTAGAATCCCCAGATAGAATATCATTCCAGCTTTCTGTCAAATCACCCTGAAGATTCGTATTTATCATATCAGATAAATCATTAGCAGCCTGAAATCCGGGGCCATCTCCAAAAAGCTCCGCAAAGACATTGCCATCATTCAAATCAACAGGATAGCCATGTCCAAGTGTATGATATTGGGTCATTTGGTCTGTGTCAGGGTTCAAAGTTTCGCCTTGGATTCCAGTGCTGTTGGTCGATAGAAAGGTGTAGTGTGATGCCGCCAAAGGTGCATATGGTTGTAATCCCCTAACCAATCCGATTAATCCGTCAGTAACACCCGTGATGATGGGTTCTTGCAAACTCAGATCGACATTGTGGTTCCCTAGCAATCTCGCCACGACAGAGCCAACGTACTCTTTTAGAAAGTTGACGAGAAGCTGTCGAATAATTATGTTATTGTCTGGATCTGGCTCCCGTTTTAGTGGGTGGTCGTTTCTAAAACATCTAGGCATATACTTACATGGACTAATATCATATTGTTTGCCGTCAATGCCAAAAAGGATTTTGAATATTGCATACCATTTTTCTTCTTCTGACTCATTGCGAGCAGTCGACTTAGAACGTAGCTTTGACATCTTGAAGGCATCAGCGCCCTCTCTGCGTGTGAAGTTTCCTGTTTCGGCGCATTTAGCATGCTCAAGCCTGTTGTGATCTTCGATTATGTCGCCACATCGTTCGCACTGGATTCCGGGCACTTCATGACACGGGTAAATGTGGTCACTAGTAAAGTTAACCTTGCAACAGGTTAAAAAACCAAGAGCTGAAGATGTTCTTACTTTTTGAGTCTGCTCACATTTGGCCAACTCCCACAGCACCTTGGGTTGAGGGCGTATTTCTCTGGATTGTTCTTGAGGAATGGACATGCTAGGTATAGTGGCTTGTCTACTGGAGAGTGTCCTGTCTTGGCCTTCTTGGGCTGGTTGTTGTCGTTCTTGTCACCACCATCTCCCGGACCTCCGCGACGCTTGCCCGCCGCGTTGGAATTGCGAGGTCTCTTAGACGACCCTGCCGAATCTAGCACATGACTTGATCCGGAAGTTCCAGAAGCCCCCGAAGATCCGTCCGTCAATGGGGCCGACGCCGCCCACCGCCTGAGCCAGTTCAGAATCCACTCGGTGATTCGACGGGATAACTCAGTCTCCTTATGTCGAGCTCCAGTCACAATTTCGTGTTGAAACCCCTCGGTGACTCGACGGGATAACTCAGTCTCCTTATGTCGAGCTCTAGTCACAAATTCGTGTTGAAACCCCTCGATGCTCAATTTAGCTTGCTCTTCGGAAGTCATTTGTGGGCGCCCTGAAACTAAACGTTCTGAAACTGGACCACTATTGTGGCTCCATCTTGTATGGAAACTAGAAATTTCAGCACCATTCTTTAGGTGTTGACTCCAGGACGCTGCGCCTGGATTTTCGGGACCATTCATGTGGCTCAGGTATTGTATGAGACTCCAGGACGCTGCGCCTGGATTTTCGGGACGGTCATGCGCTGATCTCTTGGGTTGAAATCCATGGATAACCGATTGGGTTGAACTTGGTGTCATTCTATGCGATATTGATGCTCAGGTACTTGGGTTACAGAGAAGGCGGGCTGATTGTCAGCTGTGACGACATATGACAATAGTACCGTGAGCACTATTTGCATACAGCAATGAGAGACGACAACGTAAGTATCTCAGTAATGGAAACAGTAGAAAAAGTCAAGTGGGGAGGATGCATTCGATTATACAATTATCTTTGAAGTTGAACCTGGAAACGAACTGGAAGTATCTAGGATTCTAGGTGTGGATGAGGCTATTTGAAGGGTTGAGTTGACAACAACGTCTGGAATTGCGAAACCTCGCAATTCCATGGTCACGATCGAATATCTCACTAACGCGAAGTCTCTCAAAAGAGCTTCACTTCATTTTACTTCTAAGGTCTATTCTGCTTTCCAGACAAGGTAGAGCATTATATCTCAAATAGGGTCTTTGGAAATTATACCTACCTACCTACCTACTAGGTAGTCTATGGTGGCCCATACATACATCTTTGCAAAAATAAAAAAATGCGATTTGTAAAATGAATTCGCTATTCCCAATTCAGTAGTACAAGTATAGGATACAAGTGAAAATTGTTAAGGAAATACAAAATGGAGTAAGGATGAGACATAGAATACATGTTTTTACATAGAAATTTGCTTATAAAGGAATGTACCTTAAGTCGCAGGAGGCTTATAATAGGCATTCTGTACTTTGTATTGTATATTATGTATTGTGTATCACCTGTTGTTTATTCTCTATTGTGTATTATGTGTTATATACTGAATCGCTTCAATTAGCCTAAGAGCATCAATAAAACTGCAATACATACAAGCGAAACTTAGGAATAGCCTCACTACTTACTAAGTACCTACGTACTTACTTCAAATAAGTGACCAATTTCGTGCCGACTCAAGCATAAAATTATTAGTGACATGATATAACATCAAGATTTGTATTAATAGGCTTGTATCCAGTATTTAGCTACATGATTCCGGATAATGTACTGTTATATCAGAAAAACTGACCACTCTTACATCCACCTTACCCCTTTAGATAATACTCCTGGGTTTTTTTCTCAACTTGCAAAGTTGTACGAATGAGCCTCCATACAATCCATAAACTCTTACATGCACCCCATATTATGATATCACAACACCCTAGCTAATCCGACAGCCTGGTAATGACTTTGTGCTAGAATTGTGTTTTGAGAATGATTCTTGAAAATTAGGTCGAATGACTTCGCATTTGACTGTACAAGTCACTTGACAGCTTACCGTTTTATACTATATATCAATTGAAAGCACTTAGCCTCAGGAACTAATTGACAAAAATGTATAAACAAAATGGTTCTGTTTTTTTTTTTTTTTTGGAAAAGCACCTGATTATACATCTGGATCTTAAGTTTGCGACGCTTTTTGATTGAATATTGTAAGTATGAATTAAGCTAAGGCTTCTTAAGGGGTTGGATGAACTTGAAGCCCAATTAATATTCCCCTAGAGAACGAGTTTGCAGTAAAAAAGACCGTCTTGAGAACACATATTTCGCCGCGACGGTGTGTATTCCTAAGCTGGCGGTCAATAAAAGCTAGGGACTAGCCGAGACAATAGCACCACCCCCCTGGTAACTCTTAAATTGCCTCGCGGGAACTCGTCTATCGAATAGAAGATCTAGCTCTTCATATGTCCTACCCTTCGTCTCGGGAATCCGGAAATATGACCAGATAAGACAAATAACACCCAGACCGCCATAGAAGTATCCGAGTTTACCTTGCATATTTGCTTCGGCTGGATTAATCATATATGGGATTGCGACCGTCATCCCGATTCCGAAAACTGCTTGTACCGCCGTCGCCACCGCAATTGTCTTAGATCGGACACGCGTCGCGGAGCATTCTCCTAGGATGACGAAAGTGATGGGTCCGACGGAGAGATCATATGCCCCGTTCCATATCAGCATAAGAGAGCTTTCGGCCCAGGCGACACCTGACGGCCGACCGGGGATACTATCAAGGATGCCAATTATGAACATCATAACGATGAGAACCGAAAGGCCGACATTGAAGATGCGCCTTCGACCAAAACGGGCGATCAGGAACCATGACAGGACAGTGCAGATCCAACCCACAGCTAATGATTTATGAGATTAGCGAGCCGTACCACTAAACTTTGCCCTGAACTCTGGGGTAAGCTTGTCGCAACTCACCTAAAAATCCAATGCCCATGTTGAATGCGCTCTGAGTCGGTAACCCCGCCTGCTCGAAAAAATAGGTACCGTAGTTGATGAGGTATATACCACTCAGAACCTGCGTCGTATACACGCCGGTTGAGATCTCAGTTCGTCGCAAGTTGACTCCCCGAATCGTATCCATATAGGTACTGCCCGCTTCCATCTCCATCTCTAGCCTATCCGTCTCGGCGATAACAGCCAGCGTCGCATCGACATCGACATCGGAAGATGACAACCGGCGCAAAGCGTCCTTCGCATCTTCCATCCTACCCTTGCGCACCAGCCACCAAGGAGATTCCGGGATGAAGAATACACCGGGAATGATAATGATAACCCAGAACCACTGCAGCGCGAACGGGATACTATAAGCCCAGTGGTTTTCCAGAGTCGAAGTTCCAGCCGTAACTCCATTTCCAAGAAGTTGACCCGTAACGAAGCAAAGGTTGGTGTAGCTCGTCAGATACCCACGGAGCGCCATAGGGCACACTTCAGAAGCGTACGTGGGGCCAATAACCACAAAACATCCTAGAACCAAGCCTCCGATCAACTCACCCACAAGCAAAGCCTGGAGCGAGCGCGCGAAGAACTGGATGAAGACCAGACCCGCCGTCAACAGGATGCATCCGAAAAACGTCCATTTGCGACCGAACAACTCGAGCGGATAGGCAGAGAACAGCGCGCCGACGACCTGTCCGATCGGGTTTCCCAGCGATAAGCCCGTCTGCCATGCCGCCGTGATGACATACTATAAGATAAGATCGTGGCGTTAGTTTCCCCTCATTAATTTCCTGACACCACTAAGGGTACCCAAACGAGCGCTATAATTTAGGGAGAGATAAGCTACACACCTCGCCATCAAGCTCATAACCGAAATCCTTTTGGAATTGCGGCATCGCGAACATGTTCCCAACAATCTGCGGATCGAAGGCCAACATAATGACACCTATCGAGACATACGCCGACCACCCAACAGCCTTCGGGTACATTCGCGCCGCCTGCCAAAAGGACAGTTCATGCTCATGCTGGATGGCCTCAGCGAGCGCGACATCAGTCCCGCCAGTCTTTGATGGTTCCTCGCTTTGCCTAGCCATAGTCGCAGTTCCGGTCTCAATTACCTCTCCTTCAGGTTCCGTTACACAGGTAGGGCTGGCGTCGTCCTCGGTGGTGACATTAGCGAAAGTGCCGTAGTGGTGGGATCGCGTGGCCATTTTATTATTTCTTTATTTATTATCTGTCGCTCTCCCTCTCTCTTATCAACGAGTTCTCCAACCACCCATGCCCGCACCACCCCAGATTGCCGATTGCGATCGAGCTGCTCGAATGGAAATAGGGCGACAGCTTTTTTGTTATCCGGGACGGGGCCAAGAACCTGGAATTGCAGGCTGATCCGGGAGAATGCGGTCGCCTCATAGGTCGGTAGCGTCTAAGTCAAAGGAGGGGAAATCAGGGGTCCGGGGGACAAAAGATCCAAAAGATACGGAAGATAGCCACGAGTTGTCTGCAATGTGGGACAGGGGCCAGATTAGACGTGAGTCGTAACCTTGAACCTTGGAAAGAATGCCAACCCTTACATATTATTTAGTATGTAATACTGCTACCATGCAGGTATTACCTGGTATTATTCCTTGTGAGGTTGGGTAAGGTGAGCCGTAACGTTAACTGTCTTGGGTTACAATGGGATAAAAGAGAACCAACCATAGCAAAAAAGAAAGTCTTATTATTTATGAATCCTAACGCTTCCTGACGCTTCTGAATATGTACCAAGCTAACCGGTAAGTACCTAGTAGTACCATATTCACCCTCTGGACCCTCGAACAAGCGCTCGTGATTATAATACTAAAACAAACTCAAAAACCTTGACCCCGTATCTCAGGTCCCGACCTACAATATTCCAATTTTCCAAATATGACCTCCAACTGATCATCGGCTATTGACAATGAACTTCGCGGTGTTCTTAGGTCTGCATTATTCGAGTATTGACATGACCAAACATCAAGAATCAACTCCATAGAGTCTCGTCCGATTTTAAACAAGTCCTGGACCCGATATATCTGGTTCAGCGCTTGGGGCCCCACTAGGCTATGCGGTGTCTTCACCATCATGACTGTCGAATTTCGGCGTTGCGATACGAAAAGATTCTAGCAATTCAGAAAGAAATCCCATCTGTCGTACATATCGGGGAATTCGAGGCCGATGTGTTTGATTTCTCCCGCTCCGGCCAAAAGTCTCATCACAGAGATTTTCTGGAAAATTATGTAACGAAGGAGGAAGAGGTCTTTCGCTGGGTCGAATTTTCGATATGCGCCGTAGCATGCCCCGCCATCGTCTTCGTAATGAGGCACCATCTTACGAGCTACCTCGCGAGAACTTCTGCAGACTTGGAAAACGGGAGGAAGCGGAAAGTTCACAATAAGAGGTTCGAAGGCCGTATCCAATATGTTAACCCGGCTATCGGATCCAGGAGCATTGTTTCCGGGGTGCGCATCGTAGTAGAACGCAGGGGTAGGTATGGGAATGCATACTCCTGGTTCTTCGAGCTCCGATGCGGCCTCCCATATCAACAATTGGAGTTCTGGGGGCAGTTCCGAGAATTGAGGGAATAGGGGAGGATCAGTAGTGAGTGACGCCGATTCCCAATCAATATCCATCTCCATGGTTCATCCGCGGTGGAACTTGATGTGTCGAGAATAAAAAAAAACAACATGAGTAATAAGTACCTAGTAGGTCGATAAAAGATCAAGATAGCCAATGGTATGAATAGGTATAGATCGGATATGGTTGACAAGCGAATGGTAGCAATGGTATATTGCAGGATTACGAAAACTACAGATGAATGAAAGCAAAGAAAGTTGATCTGTCGTTAAAATTAAATGCCATTGTCATATGAAAGACGAAGAATCAACGGCAGGAACATTCGTCGAGATTGACCCAAAATGTCACCTACACTTTCCATTTACCTCATTAGTCTCATTTGATTGGTACCTGTTTCCTTTCCCGCGAGTGCCCCTTAATAGACCCAGTTGAACGGGATACTTCGCAACTTGCTCCTTACAATATGTTGCATATCTCCTATATACAGTATATAACCATCTATTTCGATATATACGCCATAGATGGCGATATAAACTCGCAATGGCACGACATACAATTAAACATTCCGGTTGGCTAGCAGGGTCAAAAACAGGATGGAAAGGGAAGGTCTCGCTAACCCAATTCTTGGGGGCGGGGAAGCAATCGGATCTTTCTTTTACACCCGACTCTATGATATCGAATATAAAAAGGCATCATGTCGATATCTTATATCCAAGTTTGATATTGTTATGAACCATCCTCTTTTCAGCCCGGTTCAGAGAGCGACAGTCAAATAATCATGAAAAGTCTACTTCAAACAAGCACCCTGGCCCTGCTCGCCCAAGCCGCCCTCGTCTCGGCGAGCCCCGCTATCCCGCGCCAGGACTCACCGTACGTGGGTCCCGAAAACGGGACCCTCGTGATCATCGGCGGCAACGCCCAGGACGATGCAATTTACCAGCGTATCATTGATTTGGCCGGTGGTCCAGATGCCCCTATAATCACAATCCCGACTGCAGATGGGGCGCCGACGTATGACAATGATGCCGCTTCAGCGGGCACGTTTCGCCGGCTAGGTGCTACGAATGTAACGGTGTTACACACATACGACCCGGCGGTCGCGAACACCGAAGAATTTGCGGCTCCGCTACGCACAGCGAAGGGTGTCTTTTTTGGAGGTGGGAGACAGTGGCGTTTGGTTGATGCTTATGCGGGAACTCTTACCGAGCAGCTATTCCACGATGTGCTTGCTCGTGGTGGTGTAGTGTCCGGAAGTTCGGCTGGGGCTTCGATCCAAGGAAGCTTTTTAGCGCGAGGTGACACAGCGACGAATCAGATCCTAGTTGGAGACCACACGGTCGGCTTCGGGTTTCTGAAGAATGCCGCTATTGATCAGCATGTACTTGTACGTGGTCGCCAGTTCGACATGTTCGATATCTTGAAGGTACAGCCGGAGTTGCTAGGTATTGCAATTGATGAGAACACTGCGCTCATCGTATCGAAGAACGATGCGGAGGTGTATAGAGGCACATATGTGATTATCTACGATGGAGGGTTTTGGTCGAGGGAGGGGAGTGAACTAAAACATCTTCCGAATAGCTCGTCTATTTTCTATTTCCTTAAGGATGGGGATAAGTACGACCTGGGAAATCGGCAGGTTATAGTCTAGTAAATAGCTTGTGGATCAGTATAAGAGATCCTGATACATGTACTATGACATATAATAGCAGGAAATTCAGCAAATGGAGAGGAGAGAGCATAAAGAGAATTTCATACTGGAATATTGTCATAACCTATGTGCTATTCGGTCTACGGAGCTGTTGGGGCATTGTGCAACTTTTTTGTTGATTTTCACGAAAACGATATGACATGCGAATATTAATGAAGTTATTTCCGGCATACGTACAGGAATTATCCTTCGTCTATCCTGATCTAGAACCGGTCAGACTTATAACAGCCGTCATATGATGTGGTTGTACAGGTATGAAGTTTGTCAACATTTTATATCACAATGGTTTAAATTCTGTATGACGCTGGATGGCGTACAGCAAGGCACCTTTCTGAAAACCCACCCGGGCTCTGAATGGAATATCTATGGTACTGAGTAGACACCTACTTACTATTAACGGCCATTTCTTTTCTCTTAGTTTACCAGTCGATACTAACAAGTTGTCAAAGATCCCGTATATCTCAACATCAGACTACTCTTGGAAATTTTTCCTTTTATGATAATATTATCTAAAAGATTATGTTTCATGATGAGCACGAGCTCAAGGCATCATAGTGTATATCCATGGGCGTCAATATACACCCCGCTTGATAGAAACCATTCTCAAATTAGGCTCATCGAGATTTTACCTTGCAATATAGCAGAGGACAAAGTGAGGTGTGTCCTAAGGACCGCGGAATCAGGACCAGATGCCTGCTATGCCGCACTTTCATATGTCTGGGGTGACCCCAATGTCACCGAAGAGATAATCGTCAATGATATCGTGTTTCCCGTCACCACCAATCTTGCGTCTGCATTGCGGCAATTTGAAAAGACGGGGTTCCCGACGGATGGGGCCAAGAGTAGTTGCAAAATCACACGACTTTGGGTGGACGCGATTTGTATCAACCAAAAAGATATTCAAGAGCGTAACCACCAGGTGACCCTGATGGCTTCCATCTACAACAATGCTACGGCTGTTCTTTCATGGCTCGGGCTTCCTGACCAAAACTATCACAATCTCGCAATCCAGACCATCCGCAAGCTTTCACAGGCCATCTTCTCTGATACTATCAGCCAAGACCATGCTGATGGGTTTGATGAGAGAAAACGAGCATGTTTCGAGTGGCTGATCACGAACTTGGGTCCTCTTACTTTGAACGAAAATAGACCTGGAGGTGTCTACTGGAGAGCCCTTGTTTGTCTAGCACAGAGTCAATACTGGTCAAGAATGTGGATCATCCAAGAAATGGCTTTAGCAAGATCAGATTCAGCACATTGGTTTATCTGTGGCGACGAATCGATTCTCTGCCAATCTCTTAAGGCATTCAAATTTTTCCTAAGGAGACTTCGACAATGCACCATTACCAGTTTAAACCTAAATAGCGTCGACGAAGAACGAATTTGGGGCTTCCTCACACATGCAATTACGTCCAGCCTAGCCCTTGTCGATGGAGCAATGGATTTCGTTCAAGATGTTGCGCTAAACTCCCCTATTCAGGGACGCTTAGTCCAATGTATCTCTATGTCAACATTTGCTGCTTCCGCCACTGATCCTCGAGATTTCGTATACGCAATGGTTAATGTAACCCCGAACAATATCAAGCCAGACTACGACAAACAAACAAAAGATGTTTACCTTGCTGCAGTTTTAAGCGATGGGATCACGCGCTGTGTCGCAGACTGTCTGTCACTTTCTGGGAAAGGACGTAACTATGAGAATGACCACAATCTCCCTTCGTGGGTACCAGATTTTAGCAAGACTAAATTGAGCGATGTTTTCGGGGATATAAAGCGCGATCCCGTTTTAAATTTTCTTGAACTCCAACCAGCTGAGATAATCCAACGAGACATCCTTCGTATCCAGGGAGTGACATACGACCGTGTGCAATCAATTGGACTCCCCGGGCTTGGTTTGGACGCATACGGCTTTAAGCCTGTTGAAAAGTTTCTGCAACACCTTTGTGCCGACTACCTCATTGACTTTTGGCGACCCAAGGCTATGGAAAAAATGGAAGAGAAGACCTTTTGGTGCTGGACTCTTCAGCCATTGCATGCATTGATGAATGTCCTGGATTGTGGCAAGGAAACGGATGGTGATAATTTCACAATTTCAAGCCACCTAGACGTAGGCCTTCCCAGAGCTGGATGTACCTGCATGCGTTCTCTGTTGAGGTGTGGGAGTCTAACAAGGGACGAAAGGGCGAAGGCGCAAAACCGCCTTGGATTACCTTCTGACGTCTCACTAGAATGTGTCCTAACGATGGCCTTCACTGGTGCTGATTTTAAGGGTATCACGGAGAATGAACATGAATTTTTCAAGTACGACAGCTTTCCAACACAAGGAGAGTTTTGGGCTATGATAACAGATGCTTCAAACAAGACCCTTTTCCGGACAGACAAGGGTTATTTGGGTATCGGTCCACCAGACTTACAATCTGGAGACCTTGTCTGCGTGCTTGATCAATGTCCGTTCTCATCCTTATTAAGGAAGCATGAATCTCACTTAGAACACGTTGGAGCTTGTTATGTCCCAGCATTATACGAGATGAATGCGCCCGAAATGATTAGAAAGGGGGAAATGCAGGTTGAGACATTTGAAATATATTGAAGAGTTCATCTGGCGCTGCACTCCTAATAGTGGCGTGGGAGAAGCAAATACAAGTATACCTTGAAGAGGGAGATAACCTTAGCTAAAGACTGAGAATGGTGAAAATCATAACTCCCTGAAATGTTGTGTAATTGGCATTGTTCACCTTATGCCCCCATTAATTGGTCACCCTTAAAACCTAGCCTGCACCTTCTTCTCAGTATCCTGCACCGCCCACTCACTATATTTCGTCCGACTCAGCACCTTCTTAGCCTGTTCCGCCGTAAACCCCTTCGCTTCAACAGCGGGATTGTACCCGAGACCGTTCTTCTCCCCCACCTTTTTCGAGTCCACCTTCTGCGCTTCCCCCTTATCCGGACGACTGTACACCGTAACCACCGCCGCACCACCTAATCCTAGGTTATGCTGCAGCGCATACCTCGTGTGTGGAACGGTGCGGTTATTCGCCCACCCACGTAAATGCCAAACTAATTCCGCACACTGCGCAATTCCCGTTGCGCCTAGAGGATGACCTTTGGAGATTAAACCTCCGGATGGATTAACGACGTATTTTCCGCCGTATGTAATATCGCCTTTCCGCACCATCTCGTGCGCCTTGCCATGCTCGCATAAGCCTAACGCATCCAGAGTCACCAACTCGTTAGCAGAGAAGCAGTCATGCAATTCTACGACTTGAACATCAGCGGACGTGATTCCGGCTTCCTTAAGCGCAACCTCGGCGGCGCGCTTGCCCATATCGTATCCGATGAGATCGATTGCGCTGCGGGAGAATAGGGCTGGTGAGTCTGTCGCCATGCATTGTCCCGCAATTAGAATAGCCTGGTCCTTGAGATGCGGTCGCGCATCTAAAAAGTCTTGTGACACAAGAACGGCGGCGGCACCGCCGTCGGAGGTAGGGCAGCACTGGAGTTTGGTGAGGGGTTCGTGGATCATGGGCGCTTGCATGACCTGCTCCAAGGTGTAGACATCTTGGAATTGAGAATACGGGTTATTGACAGAATGCGCGTGGTTAACCCTAGCGATCTCCGCGAAATCTTCCAGTTTGGCGCCGAACCTATAATTGGTTATTAATTTATGAGGCAAAGGGAAACGGATAAATTGTGCCTACTTCTCGATGTATTCCCTCCCGGCATTTCCAAACATCTGGGCGGCGCCTGGGGCTTTTGTGTAACCCCGAGTCTCCGCCATCATCTTCCCAGATAAACCGGTAGGGTTTTCCCTGTCGTTGAAGAACGACTGCAGACTGCCGCGCATCATCTTCTCGAAACCCACAACCAGTATACAATCAGCGCCGCCATAGGCGATTGTGTTCCGGGCCATAGACAAGCCGGTTGAACCTGTCGAGCAGTTATTGTTGACATTGACGATAGGGATCTGGGTCATGCCAAATTGGTAGAAGACGCGCTGACCACAAGTTGAGTCGCCGTAGCAATAGCAGGCGATACCCTGTTCAACATCGTCGTAATTGATTTGCGCATCGAGCATAGCCTTAACGCCGGCCTCAAAACCTAGCTCCGTGTAGTCGACCTTTCCCCGGGGCTTGATGAACTTGGTCATACCCACGCCGAGGACGTACACTGGCTGCTTCTGTTTGGCCGGCATTTTGATATCTGGATCCACTCCCGAGCTTTAGATATTTATGTAAGTACCCAGGTTTCTCGAATTGATCAAGATAACAACTCCAAGGTTACAGCTTGCCCTAGAAGACAATGAGAAGAGAATTGTATCTGAAGATTATCCGACTACACGTCAATTGTCTCAATTATCAAGTTTGTGATACCGAGGTGTCGTCACAATAGGAGCACGACAGACCGTTAAATGTAAATGTTCTAAGAGTTAAGTTGTACTGGACCGTACGATCCGAACTCCTTAAGAATGGTATTGCCCCTTGCGCCCCTGGGTTACTATACAAGGATAGGGATGTGGGGAACCTTGGAATAGGTAGCTACGCCAAGCGGGGCTAAACTTGCCGAGGCAATGTCCGAATTGGGAAGAGCTTGTGTGATCTCATTGGCTGTTCCTTCGTGACATTGTGAGCCTAGGTAGCTTACATAAAATAGGTGGGTAGCGTTACATCCCTAGGTGGGAATGACGGTGGGCTACAGGACTCATTAGAGAGTTTACGTCAGCTATATTCATCGTAACCGTGTGTTAGATTTGTGAAGATGCTCCAAGGTCTGTTGTGACAGCCTCAGGGTCACAATTCTATTGACACGACGAATTTACTAGAGGCAAGGTACTTAGGTAACGACCATATAGTACGTAATAGAAGAATATATAATATAGAGGCCCATTCATTCATCACTACCTACTCGTACAACTAATTGAACATGTGTATTTCTATCGTGTACGCGCCGAATAAACCGGCTAGAAATCAAAACAAACAAGTATGGTATCAGTTTGAATTCGCCCCATTCTCTTCCCCTATTGGTAAGCCGAAGCTTACTAGGTAACGCCAAATGCTCAGGGTATGAACGCCATTGTGCTACCTGATGGTTACTAGGTATATATGCCAAGCCAACATACATGACGGGAAGATTTTTTTCCTCCCCCTTCCAACGGCCGTTGTGGCAATGTTATACATACACTATATGTTGGCTGGCCCCCCATTCTTGGAACTTTCATCTTCTAAAGTTTCTTCTATGAATGACAGAATGTAGCAATGCCTATCCCCATCACCGCTATCGTATTCTTTCGCGGAACACTTGCAAGGCTGTGGCGGGCGGGATGTGGAGTGGTTCTCTAAGGTTTAATTTGAGGTTTATGATATGGTGTTAACAAGTGGGTATATTCAAGATGTTGAGTGAGCGCATCGAGATCCCTTTTCTACTGCCAGAAATTTCTTGCTAACGATAAGGGGTTGAAGATTTAGGTGTATATTCGAATAGCGACGTCGGACTTAATGCCAAGCTCCAAGCTACTGGGCAAGATGTATTATTATACGCAAGATAAATGGGTAAAAGCCCGACAAGTGGGATTTCTTCCAAATAGAAATCCATGGGAATTATTGATCAACACCTCAAGAATGGTGCTGAAATTTCTAGTTTTCATGCAAGATGGAGCCGGCCTGTTTTCAGAGTCCGGACATCCGAAAGGGCGGGGAAGGGTACAGTTTTCGATCTCAAGATGGTCCAGACTGGAGGAGCGGGTTCCAAAATTCCATATCCCAAAGGGCAGCCAAGTCGTCCGGTACCTGACTAATTAGACTGGCTTCCTCGGTAACGGTTTGCGGGTAGAAACATACTGAGTTGGGGGTCTCCGGTGTCGTCATGAAGGGTTGGATATGGGTCACGAAACCGGAGGTCGGCTGCAGTGGGTTCATCTGTACCGACACAGGCGATGGCATAATCTGTTTATAAAGTGTAAGTGATCTGTTTTCAGAGTCATGGTTAGGAGGCATTCTCACCGGCATCGAAGCGATATTCTCCTGGTTCGCGTGTATCGCTTGCATGCCTGCATCTAATATCGCCTGCAACCCCATCTTGATAGCCTCCCGCTTCTGCTCTGGCGTCCCACCGAGAGACGTGTTGAATACGACTGTAAGCGAAACCACATCTCTCAAGTCTGTTCCAATCTCTCGTATTCTCTTATTCATGGTATCTAACACCTTTTGAACGATATTTTTCAGTCGCGGCAGAGATAATAAAACTGAGCTTTCGGATGCAATGGTACATGTGTCTTCGGCTGATTCCGATTTGACAACAGAATCTATGGTCGAGGATACCGGCGACCCGGAGCCATGGAGGGATTGCTTCATGTAGTAGCAGATGCTAAATGCGGCTTGGAGGATTTCTTGTTTGAGGACCAATTGGTGCATATGCCAAATATGATGGTAGTCAGGAGACGAAGGATCTAATTCGTCTAGGTAGGAGAGAAGGACCATTGATGACCTCAAGTATCCTGTCATGATTTGTTGGGGAACGTCTGAATCGCTCAAGGCGAAAGGTCTGTATAGGGCTAATAAGGGTCGGCGACAATGCATATCTAACACAACCCTAGTCATCCATCGCCGACGAACTTCTGACATATCACTCGAGTGAGTCGGAGGGACGATATACCTAACATCTTCGAACACCCGTTCTAGTTCGTTGCCGAGCTCTAATACTTGCTGATAGTCCTGAAGGCTGTCGGTACGGTTGATTACATCAACGACTCTAAACCGCATAGACAAGGTGCTGGCAGCGAATACTTGAACACGCGAATCGGTATCTTGGTCGATAGGCTTCGGCGGGGGGAGTTGATCTATGTTAGGGTGGATATCGGCATCGTCAAGATTCCTAGGGGGTTGACACGTGAAATCGCCTTCCCTAATGCAGCAAGGGAGGTTACACTGCATGGACATGTGGACGTCAAGCTCGAGTATCGTATACCACAACTTCCTCCTCTGTTCAGCCCAGAATGGTGATATCTTCGCTCCGAACTCCGAAGGGTCTCGGTGGAAACCCATAGTCATCGCCATCCGCACGATAAGACCGAGATGCGTCCAAGACTCCTGGTTTTGCGGGTTGATCATTCTCTGAGCCATGAGCTGGAGGATCTCAGTTTGAAGTGTGCTGAATTCGACTAGTTGCTTCCCTCGGAGACTATCGAGCCAGGTTCTCACAAGAGAACTGGCTGTCGGGATGTGAATTCCTTCTCGGTCAGGATATTGGCCTTTACCAGCCCCCAGGTACCGATAGCCAACACACAGTATCGAGAGGAGCTGAGGCAGAAATGTGTCAGGTTGAGGTTTGCCTTCCCAGTACTGGTTATATTGCCTCATGAATGAGGTGATATGGAGAACACGATATATCGTCTCTGATCCGCTCAGATAGATGTTGAGTAACGAATCACAGACAGCCTTGCTTGGTAAAACATCGGCCATCCGTTTCTGTATCGGCGTCATCGAGTCTACGAACACCGTAATTGGGGCAATAGACTTGCGATGTTCATCCTGAAGAGCCTTATGGATCTTCTGGATGTTTAGGAACATTTCCCTAATATCGGCAGACTTATTCCTACTGAACATAAAGTCCTTTGCCTCATCAAACTACGACAATGTTAGCCATGCAATCACGATAAAATCCAGAAATCATTAAAGGGACAAGACTAGACTTACGAGGTTGACCAGAACACGGGTACTCATCTGACCAAAAAACCTCGACCGAAGCCCCCCTTTCACTGTCAACCCACGAACAGTGAGCGACGACGCAGTAGGCCTTTGCGCCGGTGCATTGCTCGACTCGGCAATCGACGACGTCCTGGATAGCATCTGATGTTCGAGACGTTCGAGCCTAACAGCATGCTCCTCTAGCACGGCGGCATAACCGGGGTCACCTGACTTCTGAACAGCAGTCTCCTGACTATTAGGCAGCACCGTGACCGCGCTACGGTTACGCTTAACAGTCCGCTCAGGCGTCTCAACATCGGACCCGTCGTCACTCAAACTAACGACTTCGCCTTCAGCCGCATACCGGCACGCGCGTTGCGTCTTCTGGCATTGAGAGCACGGGGACCCGCGGTCGCAGCGCAATTTCCGTTTCCGGCACTCGAGGCAGCTTTTGACGGGGCGCGGGCGCTTGACGCTGCGCGACGGGGCCACGAAGCTGTACACGGGGCTCTTAGTCGTGGTCGTGCTTGACGCCGGCGACTTCCCGTTCTCCATTGGCTTAAGCAGATTGGCGGGCGGGCGGGTATAAGAATAGAAATTAAGCTATATGGAAATTTGGTGTGTGTGGGAAAGAAACCAACAATTCCGTACGAGAGTTCCGTTTATCGAAACCCGCGACGGGCGACTCGGCCGAAGGGCGTCAGCAGTAAGGAATGGGAAAATGGGACGCGCGAAGGCGGCTCTTGAGCGGTGAGCTAAGCAGTCAAAGCCAAAGCAAAAGCAAAAAAAAAAACGACCCGGTTCCGTTTTTAGACTTAAATTATTGGTTTCATGGAGGTGAGCGAGTTAGGCCGGGCCAGACAACTAGACCGCATGACGGTAAAGGTCAGCGTGTCCGTGTCTGGAGGTTGAAGCTGCTGCTATAGAGCGGAACCATCTGATGACTAAAGAGAGCAGAGTGGAAAGGTCCTCTCGGACGAGACAAACAACACGCTACTAGTACCACTATGCAAATCGCGGATTAAGAGCGGAGATATCTGTTACGAATTATGTGAGGGAAATAAAAAAGCGAAAAAGCCCGTTCGAAGTCTTAGAAGGATCCAAGCTAGCCAAGCCAAGTCTCATCAATCATCAGACTAAAAAATGTACCTAAGTCCTAAGCCATCCAAGTGTCGGTGTTGGGAACTTGGAATACCTAGTAGATAAAAAAAATAAAGTAAAATAAAAAATACCAGGTAAAAAAAAAGAATGGCGGCAGGCTATGGAGTCATACTACATACCTAGATCGAATTCGTCAGGGCTGCCAGGGATCCTGGATACTTTTTTTTTCTTCAACAAATCGACCACTGGCAGCCAACACGTACATAAGCCAGAATAATAATCTCTACATGCCTACCTAGGACAAGTCTAGAACTTCAAACCGAGCATATCAGCATGCCACGTGATCGAAAATCCTGGTCCTTTTGCTCTTCTAGGGATCTCTTTGGCTCTCTACCTCTTCTTTGGTTCTCTCATCCTTGGACGAGTTTGGAGGCGCCAAGAATTCTTCACGAGCCAAAGGAATAGAGGAGGGGGCCAAAGAGTGGTTACCTTACCCCTGGTCCGCTCTGCCCGGCAGAAGGGTCGCTAGTCTCGGCCGGTTCGGGCGTAGCTCCAAGTTGCTTCCAAGTAGTTCGAACGGGCACGCAATAATAATAGTAGTAATAATAAAGCACTTGTTGTGAATAGCGTAGTGCAGTGTGATGGAATACAGGAATACAGTCCTGTTGTACCTAGCGTATGTAAGTCTGGAGGTGCCAAGGTTCATCATCATTTCCGAGAGGATGGGTCATCTGTTTTGTTTCCTGTGTTTTGATCGCCCAGGACGACCCCGAACCGTTTCATCATTCTTTGGCACAAACAAATAGAAATTTAACGACGTTGCAGTATGCAGTATTCTCTTCGCGACCGTCCGATCCCATATGCGTGCACAGATGGTTTTGCGTAACCGCAACGAGTATATTGCCCGACTCTAATCGTCCGCTCCGTCTGGTTGACCGCACGTGTGCTGCCGGGATCAAGAAAACGAAGCGAATGGTGTCCGGTCTTATGATAGGCAAAGGATCGTATCGGCGGCAGCAATGCTGGTATGGAGTAACACTAGCCTGACATCGAAACTGGATACTACTAGCCTCGCGTTCATACAAACGAAGCGGAATACCGGATTGGGTATGAAACAGGCGCGAACTGCGACGGAGAGACGTGTTCCACGAGTTATTTCATCTCGAGAGAGAAGCTTGGTCGACGCGCTTTCGCAAGCTCAATCTTGAATCCTGGCCTCGGTATTCCTTACCCTGTTTACGAATCCGGCAATTCGACCACCTAATGTCATCATATCATGAAACTTGGGTAGTATAAATTCGTACTTGATAAAATAGGCATTGGTACGTTAATTATTGAGCCACTAATAGTCTAGCGTTGACCCAAACCAAGTGAATTAGATGTGCTCACTATCCTCATCCGTAGTATCCGACTAGGAATTATCAATTGACATTTTGGCCAACTATCAAAGCAGGAATGCATGGGAAGAACTACGGTCGTCGAGCTGAGGAATTGTTCGCTCATTGGTTCAAGTGGAACAAAAAGGCTAAAGGTTCAACAGGGCGGGCTTTGAACCCATACCCTTTGCTCAAATAGGCAATTTTCCAGTCGTCAGGGAGATGTTCGGTTCAGTCCCGCTAGCAACTTGAAAGGGTGGCTTTTTAGGACTCTACCCTCTGAAGTTTTGGGGAAGTTGAACCAATAATTCGTTGCTTATGGCCACCGGCGCATTTCCAGAAACTCATTTGCATTCCCCCCTCTTCAAATCTCCGTCATTGGTCGTATTGACAGTTTCTAGAAAGCGCAGTTCCTTAGCCTCCTACGGCTTAGCTTAGCCGACATGATAGCGACGCCGGGATAGGTACCTAATAGGCGACGCCGCTCAAGCTAGGGTCGTCGGCGCAGCAGGTTTTGGCATTCGCAAATGCATCTTTAAACATCAATAGCTGCCGCGGAGAATATGCGTCCATAAGGCGGTGGCGATGGTGGTGGCTATGATAAACCCCCGGCAGTCTGAGTCACTAGGAGGCTGACCCCACTATCAGACACAGCAAAAAGCAATGTTAGTCAGGGTCTTGCTTACGGCAGGGAACATATGCTTAGATCGACGGTTTTCTAAAACTCGGTGGCCAGAATACCGTCTGGATTGGCCGTGCCGCTGCTGTCGGCGACGAAGTTATAATCGAATGGATAGGCTTACGCTCCGTCAATATCAGCTGCATAGTGGAGTGCGATGATCGCATGCGTGAGCATATAGCTGCCTGATGCGATGTCTTCGGGAATATGAGTCAACCAGCAGTTGTTGCTGTTCGTGAGCACGTTATCCTACCACGATCCGGTGGCTTGATCAACTAAACTAGCCTGTGCGATATCAGAGAGCTTGGGCTAGGTCTTATCGAGAGTTTCTTGAAGGACGACTTGGTATTTTATCAGGAATCAATTCTCGGCCTTGGTTAGTTCAATCGATCGAAACTTACACAGGATATGTGGCGGTTTGCAAGATGATCCAGAACAGATCTCTTATGGGAGAGGTCATGGCATCCACCGCATTTCAAACACATCGTCTCCAGAATCAGCACCATGATCCAATACCAAAAGTTGAGCCAATAACATCCAATGATCTTAAGTCCATATCGACACGTCGTCCTCTCACAGGAGATGCCCTCGTCTTACAACGCCTCCAGACCCGGACAAGCAACTACTTCCAAATATCTCAATGGAATCAATAGTCTTTGAAGAGATGGATACTAGCTCGATCTTAATTAAGCTGCCTATCAATTTGACAGCTGGATTCGACTGATATCGGAGTCAACCACACTCATTTCCAGGTCATGGAACTTATTCACTTCCATTCCCAACCATGCCGAGGAAGAAAGGAGTAACATGCGCTGGTTAGCTTTCTCTTAGCCGACATCTTCGAAACAGGATTATCTTGACATATTGGTGTTGCACACTGGCTAGGTATATCTGTAGTGTGATGCAACCTACTCACCTTTAATGTAGGACCAAAGCATTCCATTATCAATAATTTTTAATGATTTGACTTTTATCAATCAAGCTTCACGAGCAAACGTGCAAGATATGATAAATGGAAAGAACCTCGAACCGGTCAGTAGATAAGTAGTAACTGTAACACAGTTGTACGTAACTCATCACCAAGGATAGGAGGGAGAGCAAACTTGCTACCGACGAACAAAAAAAAGGAATAATGATTGATCAGAATACAACTTTTAAAAAGATATATCGAACAACAAGCAGCAAAAAGCAAAGCTTAAGCTCTCGATCGGGGAATCGAACCCCGGCCACCTGCGTACTTGTTCAATGACAAGCAGGTATCCTGACCACTAGACCAATCGAGACTTGAAAGCATCCTGTGAATGCTGATATCACTAGTGTTGGTTGAAAGTTTGGACTGAAAAAATAGTACATAAGGAAAACAATCAAATTGCGACGAACCGGGAAAGTGCATGTTACTACCGACACTAAGCCGTAGGATGCATATAGTGTGCCATGTAGTGTGCCATCCCGCTGAGATTTAGTGGCCATTCGGTCTGATTTAGGAGATTTTAGGACGTACAAGCGCTGTATCATTTAGACGATTGGGGGAATTGTTAAGTTTGCGGTACTTCCCAGTCCGGTGAACGGAGGTTCACCATCCATCGTCGCGGAAGGATCGTGTCCAGTGTAAGTATCCCAATAAGGAACTTTACACACATGTAACTTGAGGGAAGATGAATAGCAAGCACAGGTGAAACTATAGCAGACTGTCCGATGCAGTACCTAGCGGATTTGAATAGCTCGGTACGCTGTAAGCACTATGTGCGCATAAGAACTGCTACAAGGCAATGTGCCATAACTTAGCAGGTAAATCGCATCAAATGCGTTCTTATTGTTTGCAGGTAGAAATCAGATTGATTCATGCCAGGCTACGTATCATTCCCAAGACCAGACATGATATCCCCAAGCCCGGACGGCCTATGATCGCTCATCATAAAACGGGGTAAAAGAAAAAGGCGTAACACGTAGACAGAAAGCCGAAATGACTCCGTCGTCCCCAGCAGGCTATCCATCAACCCTTATCATCCATATGTCAAAACGTCGCGAACTCCCGACCAGCGCCCGTCTATTCGGCGGCGATCTCGATACTTCGGTCCTCGCCGTCGACGGAGCCCGAGTTGACCTTCTTGCCGGTCTTCTTGATCGTCTTGAGGACGGTCTCGTAGTCGAGGCCGGGCTTAGCGACGATGACGGCTTCCTGCTTCTCGAGGGAGACTTCGTAGTTCTGGATACCTTTTTTCGTCGCATCGGAGTTAGCGTATGTTCACTCGTTACTACTACTAGTGCGATACACCAATCGAAACACCAGTGTAAAGATAATAAATAGCGGTAACGCAATCGCGAGACGTAATCGCGCGGCGGGGGGGGAAGAGAGGAAACTAAGAACTAACCCTCAAGCTTGCCGAGCACACGGTTGACGGCGCCCGAGCAGCCGCTGCAGCTCATGCTGACGTTGAACTTGTAAGTGTGCTCCTGGTCGGCCATCGCGAAAGATATTTCGGTTGAATTGCTTTTCTCTTTTTTTGGCTTTGCGAGAAGGGGGGAAGAATGAGGGGCGGTAGTGGCTTATATGGCGAATCGCAAGACCTGTAATTTAGCGGGGTAACAGAACCTTGATGTTTGGTTGAATTCAGAGCTTAAGAAGTTTATCTCTGTGTCTTATGAGGATCAATGCAAGATGACACTAAATATGCTAGGATTGAAAAAAGGGAAGTGGACAGCTATCTAATTATATAGAGAGAATTATCCGTCGGTATGGTCGCACGGAGTCGCTCGAAGTTTGTATTAATAATGTAAATAATAGGCTGGCGAAGTCGTGATCAAGGGATTCTGGAAAGGTCGGGTCCTGGATGTTGTCCCTTATCCTACGGGTACCTACAGCATTGTACAGAGCCTAATAAGTGCCCTATTAAGTGCCATTTTAAGTGTCTAGGTGGCGTCACAGCAGCTACAAGAGGGATTAATAACGACTTATCACCTATCACCCCGCCTTCCGGGTTCCCGTAGCGGTGGATTCACGCACAAAGACCGCAAGAAAGCGCAAGAAAGTACAGGCCAGTGCGGCGCATTGTCTCATCCCACTTCGCACTATAGAACATACTAGCCATTCTCACATTAATGATAGAATAATCAACAGTAAAAAGACGGTGAAGGTACATCTGACGAATATGACAATAAACCTCGCGTGCTACAGCCAACAAAGAACGACTGCTTCAAGACCGCCATAATATGAAACTAAGTCATGTTTCCCATGGAATTTCACCCACCCTACACCCCCTTTTTCTTCTCATCTAGATGTGAAACTCGCCTTGACTGCCGCACCTCTAGACTGAGAAAACTTGCTCATCGATAAAATTAGAATTCCAAATCTAAGACAGATAGCTAAGTAACTACAAATCCATTACGCCTCGCTATATATATGTATACGTGTTATCATATATAGCATAGCAGCAATACGTCAAGGAGTATCAATATCTAGCCTGATATTGATCTTCCCAGGATTGTAAAGGCTGCAACTCAACCCCCCCAAGTTAGAAACTCCTCCCGCGCAATTATTGCCTCAATGATCTACGTCTTCCCCGTCCTCGCATGCTCTTCCTGCAGGAACCATCGTATTAGATAGCTCCGAGGCTTTAACTTACCACACTTCAGCTAAGACGCTTATGCACAAAACTCAGATATCAGATCTCGATGTCATTTGCCATAATGTGCTCATCTCTGTTCAGAGAATTATCTCATATATTGTCTATCTATCAATGGGTGAGAAAGTTGTCCTTGTTGCTCTGCTCATACAGCTATGTAGCTATCTCATGGCGCACACCACATAATATGGACTTTTCCATCTGCGAACGGTGTCCAATTCATACCAAGTCTGGCATTTCATCATCCGAGTCGTTATCATTGTGACTGCTGCCATGTTCGTGCTCATGCCTAGGCTCGTCGTCATCGTTCCCTATCAACGGCGGCATCTCATCGTCGTCCGACCCTGACCATTCGGTAGGGGTATAAGGTGCTGAATCTAAGTCATGCCATGCTCCCGGCATACCCTCCAGGTCTATTTCGCCAATATCTGCATCACCAGCGAGGGCGCGAGGATCAAATATCTCCATAATCGCTTGAAAGATACCTCCGAACCCACGATTGGGACGCGGATTTGCCGGATCGTCACCTTCGTCGCCTTCATCATCCATATCCTCATCGCCATCGTCATCAACTTCTAACAGCGCCTCCTCGAGGGCATTCTCGAGGTCTTGCTGAATGCCTATTGGTGCACCAGCTAATCTTGCCTGGGCTAATAGTTGTCCAAGATCGTGGTGATGCCCACGAAGCCCGGCCCCAAATCGATCCCGGAGCGATGAAGGTGTCCAAGGTTGTCTCTGCGACTCGTATGAGAATATGTTCTGATCCAGGGCAGGCGGCAGCGGGTCAAATTCCCAGTTGGTCGAGGTGTTCAGTATATCGCGCGGTATGAGGCCTATTAACGAGGGTATCTCCGACAAGTATACGAAGCGCGCAAAGTTCTCCTTAACCGTAGGCGGGAATGGGCAATTCTTAGGATCGGCCTTCTTTGCTTCCTTTGCTACCTCCTGTAAGAGATTCGTGGCCTGCTTGTTATCCCACAAGTCTTTCGTTTGTTGGATGTAAACGTTTGTGTGTAGCTCCTCATCTCGATTTCGTGGCTGTATGCCCCACACGGCCGTAGGGACCGATAGGTTGAGGGCCTTGAACAAATTCCCATAGAGCCAGGGCAGTCGTTCTATACCCTCAAGTAGCAATGCTTTCGCGCCAGCCGTATCATTCTGCTGAAGCTTGGCCAAGACGAGAGTTTGCCTGATATAATCCGGAGTGTCTTGAGCCTTTGTATCTACCTCCATCAATTCGGAATCACAGAAGCCGATGAACCATTTTGACTCATGCGCTCGAATAGCAAGCGGGTGGATGGTGTGCATAACCCCGTAAGGGTCACTGTGTTCTATGCTGAGAAGTAATTTGGCCCATTCGAGTGCGGTTCTGTATGTCCCTTTCATGATCAAATTCTTGAGATAGTGATATGCGGCTAGCCAGAACTGACGGTTCTCTGGTCTTCTGAACGAGATCCTCGCCTTGCCTTGTTCTAACTTCTGTCGGAAAGCTGATAGTGAAACCCGACCGAAGGTAAAGAGTGCTCGTTCGCATAAATCAGACGAGAGGGCGGAGTTCTGGTCCTGCTTCGCGATTCTGCTGACCTGGATAAGGCTCGAAACGTGATAGGGGTGATCATGTAGAAAGTGTACTATTGACATCGGCTCATATGACTGGACGCGCTTAAAGAATTCTATTTCCAGTTTATTGTATTTCTCATCATGCGCGAAGCAGAACTCAATAGTACCAGGCATGCAAACTAAACTCCCTTCCTCTTCCTTGAGCTGCTTCATCGTTAGACCCTCGATAGGAGCACGAGGCCAGGTCTCCTTCCCAGACAAGAAAGGGTTTCGCCGCAATGTGACTTCTGGTAGAGGTTTTCCCGGTACTCCCTTGAGGAAGGTCTCTAGATCTACTTGTTGCGGAAGTGGATGGCGTTGTCTTCTAGAACGCGCCTGATCCTGCTCTTCTTCATTATGTGCGGCGGCGATAGCTTCTCGGCCGAAAAGATTGCGCATCTCATTTATTACTCTAAGATGGTAAGTGTTGATGCTTAAAAGTTCGCATATTCGTTCGTAAGGTCTCGTGAAAGCGTCATCCTGCGACTCTTGCCCAGGCTTTCCAGAGAGATCAAGCTCTTTCAGTGCCTGGTCAATCTCATCTGGTCCATTTCGCGAGGCAATCTCTGGTTTGGGTGGAGTAGCATCTTGCTTCTTAGCCTTCTTCTTTTTCTTCTTGCTCTTCTTCGACGTGCTCTTGGGTGTGTTGGTATTGGCTTTGTCGGGTTCTGCGACGGGGATTGCTGGAGTGGTCGGCTCATCGTCCTTTTCACCAAGGTCATCATCGTCATCTTCTTTTTCATCGTCGTCCTCTAGAGCTGAGAATCCCGAAAATAAGCTCGCTCTCGGCTTTTGCGCAGGTCGGCTATCGTCACTCGACTCTTCATTTTGAGCGGCATTTTGAGCCTCGAGCTCCTGCAACTCTTTCTGTTTTTGCAGTTTTCTCAATTGTCTGCTCGACATTATGATTCCCTTTTTACTATTAAAACACACTCGAAACTAGATACGGAAATAATAGTGATAAAACACGAAAGTAGTAAGGGTTTGTTTGAGGTTAAAAAGGTGCACTGTAGATTATCTACAAGCTTCTTCAGAAACGGGACTCATGAAATGAATTTGCCGATTACTCACTGACCGATGGCGGGGGCGGGGTGGCTGGAAACGCAAACAGCCCTGGAGCCAATGTAAACCTTGCTATTAGGTATTAGATATGCGCTGTATATGCGGGTGCTGGTAGGTGCGGTAAGTGCTACCCTTAGCTAATCATTAGAGCTTCAAGGTTCTGAAAGCTATTAGATTCGTTGTCGAATCTTGGAACAGCTTCAAGTTTCTCCTCAAACTTCTCCTCACTCTCCCATTCTTAACCCCGTTCGTTGCCTAGTGCTTCAAATTTGCTACTTTCGTGTTGTTAGGAGGTGTTTATAATTTCATCAATGAATCACAAACAAGGCTGCAATCTTCTATCTTAATTTTTTTATTTGAAATCTATGCTAAACGATATGCCCTTTGTCTACTCCTTCTCTATGCTTTTATAATGCTATCTACATATACAAAAAAAGAATATCATTTCAATGTTCCACCAGATTCGTATCCGATCGTCCCACATCTCCCCATTCTATGCCTGCTCGGGACACTGAATGGAAATATCCGTTCACGATTGCACCAGTGCAATACGTGAGGAATGCTAGCGTCTTCCCTACTTCGTACAAATGAAACATATCAAGACAGGTATAATGAAATGAAGACTTAGCCCTTGAGCTTATTAAGAATTAGATTATCACATTTCCGCGGTTTGTAGTAGGTTCCCGACCTCTACAACCTCAACAACTTCTTTCTTTACTTCAGCAGTGCTGCTGGTCGCGCCAAGAAACTATGATAATTGTCAGTCAACCACTGGATCAAATGAAGGGCAATATGGGGAAACCGGAGAAACTATACTCTTTGGATGTGTCCATAAATTCCGAACTGGACAGCGGTCATGCCTCCGACCATGACCAATCGTGGACCAATACCGGCGTAGCTTCCCCGCAGACCAAGTTGGCCGATTATATTGAAGATTCGTCGACCTGTTCCTTCACCTGGGCGTCCCTTTTCTTTGTTGATTTTACTCAACACTGTATCTGCCGGCTGCGAGACGATTGCCGCAGCCATACCGGCGATAAGTCCACAACCGAGATTTACTCCTGAAAGGGCCAGGTTCGATGCCTTATCCTTGTTGATCCACGAGTGTGCTACCTCGATAGCTTTCTCGTACACCACGAAGGTTGCCATCGTGTACGGAACTCTGGTATGGTGTTAGTCATACCTGGGTAACACGAAGCACTCGGAGTTAGCATAAACCCGGGTACTTACTGCTTCAACACAATTGGCGTAAACCCGGAATAAAGCCCGGACACACCCTCGTAGCTGGCCATTCTGCCCAGTGCCGAGAGCATATTAGGAGCAAATGAAGGCTGCGATACTAGCCTGATACGGGCTGCCTCGAATGGGCAAAGCAGGATATCTCCAAGGAATTCGGCCGCGGCAGACGAAGCAAGGTATACAGCATTACGATGGTCGGCCGCTTTTTCTGGTCCTAGCCAGTCGTTTGTTCGTCTCTTGAAGAATTCGTAGCCGCCAAATTTGAAGGCTCCTTGCAGGAAGTAACCCGTCACGGTCGGCCCAAATCCGGTTAGGAGCGCTTTGGCGCTGTCATTTGCGATGATCTGGCGCATGCCACCTGTTAGGCCTCGGTTGTACACGGTCGGCTCGAGCTGGACACGGGTTTTGACGCTGAGCACGCATTAGCTTCATCAGCGTCATATGGACAGGAGAAACTTCTCCCGGTAATCACTGCCGAGTAAAGCTACAAGATCATGATGGTTTTGGTGGCTTGGTGGCTTGGCTTACACGTCAACTGGGGTTAATAAGGCATGAGTAAAGGAACAGCAGATGGCTCCCGAGACGGCGTATCGCGCAATTTCCGACAAGTTCATGTCCGGCCTGGGCACCACGGGAGTGATATTGGCGATGTTGCTTGTGACAAATTTTACAGGATTACTGCTGTCGAACACACTTGAAATGGCTTGGGGTGCTGGTTTATGCGAGAACAGACTGTGGTATTGTTGGCATAAGCGTCGACCTCATATGGTAAGATAAATCAATGGTTACTGCATGCTGCTAAAGTTGAAATCACCTTCTTACGCTGAACGCGCTAATTCCCAATCTTCCGAGAATAGAGTCGGCCATTCCTTGCCTCGAGTTCGGGTCCACCTCCTTAGCGACCTCCCTGACCGCCTCCAGAACCCTGAGATGCTCCTTCTTAAGTTCCTCGAACGACTGGTCGAGCTGGTTGTGCCATGGGTACAGGACGAAGACTTGGAAGCCAAGTGCGGAAGAGGCGACGGCGAAGTTCGTCAGGGAAATGAGACGTGTGATAATCATCTTGGTGGTGGCGGCGAGAGAGTGATCTCTTTTCTAGGTATGTTCTTTCTTCCGGCAGGCTATGTCTGCGCAGGAGTTGTTAGAATATAAGTATGAAGGGAAGAAGTCAGCACATGACATACAATAAGAGTCTGGAGGCGAGGGAGTCGCGACAAAGAGCGTAGTGCGCCTCGGGGCGCTTGGTATATATCTATTTGGCGAAGATTGTTGTCTAATAATTTAGGAACGGATAATTGTCTTGAAGATGCAGAGAAAGGAACCTTGGAAGTCTAGCGACAAAAGAAAACGATAGATAACGAGAAGGAAGAAAAAAAGTTTACGATCCACCGAAGACCGAGAAGGAAAACCAACACGAAGAAAATTCGTGGCAGTTAAAGTCAACGGACCGCTGTCGCGAGTGCCCCCCTGTTAGGATTTCATCATCTTTCGTGGAGGTTTTTCCCGAAAATTTCTTTCACCTCGGTCAAATTCTATCTACGAAGGGAGGCCTGTGTGGAGGACCCGACTTCGGCTGATAAGGTCCGATTGTCAAAGTGTGACTGATTAATTATTACGACACTGTCCCTAACGAAGGACCTCGTGGCTGGATTGGGAAGCTCTGGCACCAATGGGCAAAGAAGAAAGAAACAAGATGCCATTTTTAGGGGTCTTTAGGCTGCCAAAGTGGTCTGACAGATCGGATAAGTCACGCCACGTCCGAGAATTTTCCCCGGTTTAAGAAAGCTTGTTTCGCCCCCTTCACGTCCAATTGGCAATTTACTGCAATTTCTTCAAACTGGAGCACGGGTATCGAAGTTTTGAGACAGGCTAGTTTGCGAACATGTGCAAGTGGGGACCTGGACTGTCCACCGAAAATAGCGTGGGTTAGGGCGTTCTAGGTGCTGGAGTATTGGAAAGAGATGGAAAAAACTTGAGAAGAGAACTGGGAAGGATACAGAAAAATTCAATCTTAGGTAAGACTCCAGTCGCCCGCAATTTGCCAATTTCATCACGAGTCTGGACCAATTAGTGGTTCGGCTCAAGTTATAGCGCCGGGGATCCACTTGGTCCACACATAGCCGTGTCCGCTCCGACTTATTTTCGGCTACACGCCGGTTCGTCATACACTTCTTCATACAAACAATCTAGACAATCTATGCAATCTAGACCGACGACGCGGAAGGCCTAGTTAGGAATGTTACAAGTCAGGCTAAACTGCCAAGTACTTGGGCATTGGGTGTAAGTCTAAGTCACCTGGCTGAACCTATTCAACCGATGAGGTAGGTTTCAATTATCGCTACATAACCGGCCGTTGGAGCTTTGTTGATCTCTACTCTATGCCCATAGTATCACGAACTACGCGGCATCAATCAGCGAGCAATCAGCAAGCAATCAGACGAATCGGCGCCAACGAGGCGACCTATCAGGCCAATTAGCCGTTATCGCGGCATTCCCGGTATCATGAAAGTCGAGATATTGAAAGCTGCAGGCTACCTTCTACTACCCAGCTCTGGAACGAAACATGATTATTTTGTGGATGGTCGAGGCCAAATAGTCCAAAGGCGGTAATAAAGCCCCAGTGAATCGGGGGCTTTCGGTGAATCGGATCGACATGTCCCTAATTTAGGGGGTAATCTTCTAACGTATTCTGTCAGAAGCCAGAAAATTACTTGGAGAGGATACGAATAAGCTCCTCTGATCTTGTTTATCGCATTCCTTCAAAGCGCAGAGACTGAAAATAATAATTTCCGCCAAGAATATATTGTCGGCTGCAGGTTCCTAGCTTATCGGTAAGGGCGTAGATTTGAAACCAGGGTGTATGGAAAAATTCTAACCGACGGGATCAATGAGCAAAGCGCTTATGTGGAATTGCAAAATTGGGATGACGAGCTCTCCCACGACCTCAGTCGCATTCCTTCGTCAGTCTCACTTCATGGCAACTGCTTTCTCTTTCTCTACGAACTCGCAATTGAGGAGATATTGGGCCTATGAAAATTTTCTCGCCCTTAGTCGCACGTACTCACCAGCAGAATGCAGTTCATTTGAATACCAGAGATTGTTTAAGAAAAGTTTTTTTGCCCACATAATACCCTTAATTTATACTTTCTCTACATGCGCGCGCGCGAGGTAGTAAGAAATCTTTTCACTTGTGAAATATTAACGATTCGTAGATTCTAATTCGTTTTCATGCTATCCTTACCTTCCTTACTGGCGAATTACATCATAATAGTGAATTACATCTTGCACACCAATAATTGACTTCACAACCATAAGTATATCGAACAGCCACACAACCCGCCCGCGACTCACTTCACGAACACAAGGACCGGAGCCCCGTCCGCTCCGAGAAACCTCAAACGTCGTCGGCCTCGCACCGACCCAAGAACAGAGCCGCCGCGCCTAGAAAGCTTCTCTTCCGCAGTGGAACCCTTGGCGCAATTTACATGTAGGTACATACCACTTGGCGTCGCCTTGGTACGTGTGTGGCGAAGGTGTGGGGAGGATGTGATGTGGCGGTCTGGGCTCTGGGGACGTACGGACGGTCGGTTGGTTGTGCATTTTGATGTCTGTTTACACTATTCGCCTGGGATGTGGGATTTTCGATGCATACTACCTAGGACCAGCGCTGCATGTTAAGCGCGATGGGGAACGGGGAATGGGGAGCAGAGGCGTGGTAAAGTGGTATGAACCTAGCTAGTAGGCTAGAAGGACGGGGTAGATGGGGCGGAGAGGACGGAGCTAAGGCGCGTTTAGGTTGGTGGAGAGAGGTAGGTTTTTGAGGCATTTCGACGGCTTCGTGTTAGTAAGCTGGAAGGGTCGGCCGGAGACCGGGCTTGGTGAGGGTCTAGATGGTCACGATCACGAGGGGCAGGTAGGTGCGTAGATAGGATGTAGGTATGTTCGCAGTTGAATTATCCCCATACCGTTCTTACGTGGATCCTATACACGATCGTGAAGAGTATGGTATTCGAGTTCCTATGTCGGAGGACTGTCGAGGGGCATCGATGTGTTTTCCTGCGCCGTCGACTCGCACATGTAGATAGAAGGGATCCAGTCCGACTTTCGCTCATGCCCCTCGTTGACTTGTTGCGGTGGACTACCCTCTCCGCGATAGTGATTTGCATATGTGTAGGTAGGTATGTATCATAGCCTTCCGCGGCGGCGCTAGGTGGATACGTGGATAGGGGGCGAAAGTTCGTGATCGAGAAGCGGTGAGTGTTGGAGTAGTAATCGAGTACATATCACTGGTCGTGGTTGCGACAGTCCTGACGAGGACATATAAACCTCTCATTCAAGACTCGATTCAATACGCTTGCTCTAGTTTACATACCATTTCTAATTGCAGAAGTCGTGTGTGCGAATCTATGACTGACCGGTGACACTGGCTGATATCTCAGGTATAGACCCGACTACGCCTAGGATTCTAAAGTGATACCACGATCAGGAGAAAGAGGCTCTCTAAGATGAAATCATCCTGTATACGGAAATATTTACCAGTGTATGAGCTCCGTCGTCTTCTTCAATTCTGGACTGCGAACCAGACTGTTGCCAATCAAGGAGATGGTGGGAATGGTCACAACCTCAGATGAACGACATACTAGTAGAGAAGCATCAGTCTAATCATTTATGGCCCTGGAGCCTATTCCTCCATTAGTTCTCTGGCGCTCTATGATAACTAATCCCCAATATGTCATCCATGATGGATTCCAGAGACGTATTCATATTTACAGCGACTTCTATTTCGAAATATAAGAACGATAGCGTATCTCATTGCCAAATATTAGCAAGTGAGTCTTGGTCGCCTAGTTAATGAGGATGCACTTTACTTCAACTTCTTTTGGTAGTGGATAGGTAGTAAGTGGTAGATACCTAGTTACGGCAAGATGGTACCTAGGTCCCAGGTAGCCCCTATTCATACTCTATAGTTCGATAGCACTGCTATACAAGCTAACTAGTAACAAATCACAAGCAATCATGAACACAGAGGCCCCCTATTTAGAATGCATCTAAGCAATATGTATATATTGATGAATACTCAGGTAGGCAGATAACCTCCTTCCCCAGACACAAACACCAGGACCGGGGTAAGCTTGAAAGAACGAGTCCCTAAGATATTACATCCAGAGAACACTGATCCATATCTAGTACCCAAAGGAGTAAGACGGAGAGCTTTAGTGAATAAGACTAGTCTACCTAGACCCTTAGGCTGTTGTGGAGACAAGACGTCCGTGATAATTCAAATGTACCAGTACAAGGCGCCATCGAAGTCACCGTGAATTTATCTTCCAAGTACCTGTAAGACGGGTAGGGCGAAACAACACTTCATTAGATCTCCTAACCAGGTCTTCCCTGATAGCAAGAAAAAGTCGGAAATCAAGACTTCTAGGTTCCAACACGTTCCTGTGTTATGTCCTCGAATACACAACCGCGCGTATCCCAATTTAGCAATGGCGGCTCTTCAGTATCGAACCATCTTTATCAATATGGATCTTCTGGCCATAAGCAATAAACTCAGCCGTCGAAAGATTTCCAAGCCAACAACAGCTCTGTCCGTGGGCTGTGACACCGCGTTTCAACGTCTGGACTTAGTAACGGTCGCATAATCAAAATCTAGGCTTCTAGGAATCACGCGATGCGGCGTTCCTCTGTCCTACGTAGGGTAAGCGACTATCCAACTGTTAGTAATAGTTGGTTAAGCAAGGGTAAGGGAAGGACGGCAGGTAGGCGGCCGTTAGACACGCCTCCCCCTCGGGGGATCAAGAGCTGCCATGTGGTTATCGTCGCAGGAACCCGAGACAGACGCGGAGGCGAACAAGACAGAAGGTCAAGGCCCGGTCCCGGTCGAAGGTGAATTCATGCGGCCAGACCGAGTTCGAATTGATGGTTGTCTCTGAAAAAAAGCAGGGCTCAGGGCAGCTCAAACCGCAGGGCTATCGTGTAACTTCTTAAAATCCCCCCTTCGACGCGATGATATCATCAAATACACGAAATACTCCCTAAGTGAAACGGCCAGGACCGAGACCCCTTTCTTGTCACATGGTAGGAAACAAAAGATCGGATCTGACATGTCTTCGGTAGGACATGGGTGACTAGGAAACTTCGAGAAAGCAGGAAACCCGGAATGACGGCAGAGTAAATATTGTCGGCGAAGGATTATCCCAGTATTCGTACATACTGCAAATAAGAAAGGTGTAGTCGCACAGCGCAACACGTGGGCCACTTTGCGACGAATAACAGACAATCGGAACTTCGCGAGTCTCGCCCGTGACCTCATCGCAATTTCGTCAGTTAGGAACCTACCTAAGGTAAGTAGGTAGTATCATGGACATTGTGGCTGAGTAGATGGTGTTGGTATCACGTAGGTAAGGCATTTTGATAGGCGTACCGACTATGTACCTAGTATTGAATGGAGACGCCACACCCTTCATTCCGTAAATTTTTATTTTGTTACGAGGTTTCCTGTTCCTAACCCCGTAACTTCTCTATCGTCGTCTATTCACCATGGCTTCTACTGAGAACGGCTGCGCTATCTGTCAGACTTTTGTATCTGGTCTAAAGAGTGTTTATGATACTATCAGACAGGGGCAAGTATCTGACAACGGCTATCAATTCCAATGGACTTTTGAAGACCGTACACCGTCTTTGCCTCGTCTTGCCGATAGCGCTGCTAGCGGATGTTCATGGTGTGCTATTCTCGATGAAGCAATCAGCCCATTTTCTCAGCGACACTCTGATTCTCATAATGTCCTAAACGACGAGCTAAACACCGTTAATGTCACGATCAATTGTGACCGAACACGACAAAATTCAGGTCCGTTAGGAGACGTCGGAAAACTGACATTATGTGACTTTGATAGAAAATTATTCCATCCGCCTGAGGACTTAGCTTTTGCTCATATACATGTGTTTAATCACGAGGGTAAGATATCCATGGATTGTAGGCAGCACTCTACTTACAGATTCTTAGGATTCCTCACATCGTGGATGAATGGCCTGGAGGTGATACGCGATGCGCTCAATAATTGTGTTGATCACCATCAAAGTTGTCCAGGTCCTCAAGTAAAGACAAGTCCTCTGAGATTAATCAACGTTATGGACGGTGGCGTTATCAAATTAGAGGAGCCAGGCGACGAAAAACGTATCTATACAGCCCTGAGTTATTGTTGGGGCGAATCAAAGACCGATACAACAAGAAGAATAAACGTCAAGGCGAGAATGAATCCATTTCCTCTCAATACACTCCCCCCAACGCTCCAAGATGCCATACTCTTCACACGTCATCTACAAATCCACTATATTTGGATTGATGCCATATGCATTGTACAAGACTGCACCACGGAGTGGACTGAAGAGGCCAAGAAGATGGCGAAATACTATGCACAGGCTCGTCTAACCATCGTTCCCATTGTGTCAACATCAGCAGACTGCGGTATGAGTCTGGGATATAATTCAAAATGTCGTAAGTTTTCGGGTCCATGGAGTGCCAGTTTTGGGTCGGACCTCATATTGTCAAGTGTGCCACCTACAATAGAAGATTTCATTTTCGAGTCTAGATGGAACAGGCGAGGATGGACGTACCAAGAAAGACTCTATTCATCCCGTATCCTTTTTGTCTTTCATGACAAACTGGTATTGGCATGTCGAGAGGGGTCCTTCGATACTTCGACCAAATGGGAGCCAAGCAAAAACACATGGATGGATTTTCTACCAACTAGCAATTCTATCACTGATAGAGATCTTCGTGATCTCCGCGAATATTGGTTCACCATTGTCCAATTTTATTTAATGCGAACACTCACGAATCCAAAAGACAGATGGCTTGCCTTTAAAAGAATTGCAAAGGCTTTTCAGGATGCTTCTCGATGTCGGATTGTTGTAGGCTTATGGGAGCACAAGATCATTGAAGATATCGTTTCCTGGGCCGCCACACCATCACTCGTTCATCGGCCTCTTCCCCCCCCTTTCCAACTCTTAAACTTTCCCTCATCTGGCTCTTCTTATGACTCGCCAACATGTTCAAACTGCAAATTATCCAAGTGTGCCGAAAATTTGGGCAAAAGTAACTCTAGCAAACTCAGCCTTCCATCCTGGACCTGGCTCAACACGGACGACTCTAATATGGAAAGGGCGAGCATGCTTACAATAACAAGGGTTGAAATGACCCAAGAACCTTCTTCTAAGCTACTTCAGGTTATAGAAGATGATCTAGATATCGGCTCTTGCAAATTGTCTATATCTGGAGCAATGCTTCCTAAAGATGAGTTTTTAGGTCTCATGGCTAGTCGCTATGGTCAAAAAGTAGTATGCCCGGGGAGAGGTCAAAAGACTACGTTTCTTGACAAGGCGTATGAGCAAGTAAAGGAATGTTCGTGCCATAAGAAGCACCACGAGCACGACCGCACGTCATATCATACCATCTGCTCGCTTTCGCCTGCTGTATCGGCGTTGCTAGTTGGACCTGGGTACTTTCCACAGTTGGGGGTACAAGAAATATTTTGGCATTTCGTCTTGATACAGCCGAACAACGAGTCAAGCGGGCGATTTGAGCCATTGCCATTAGAATATCGCCGCATTGGCACCATGCACATCCCAGACGATCGGTTGAGTAAGGATGATAAGGAGAAGCTCAGAACTTTGCAACAAGATCGGGAAGAGATGATTCTTGTTTAAATAGGTGGTACTATTAGGATTGATATGCGGGACCTACGTCATTGTTTCTCAATGGGTTTATGGCTTTAAAAACCACAACTTCAGTATGCAAGAACAACATCCACCCTCATTCATGGAATAAACGCTCATTATCACCTTTTGCAGCTTGATTAATTCGTGATTAGTGACCATAAATTTGTAGAGAAGCGTAGCTGAAGCATTGGTGACTCCTGGTACCTTGCTCTGATTTATTAGGCAGACACAATACGGGAAAAGTCATGTTGAAGACTTAGAAATCCGAAATTGTAAAGTTACGAGTCTCGCCCATGACCTCATCCTTCTCTTGGCTGCGTAACATGACAACATCGCAGTGAAAATAAATAATTTAAAAAGTCTCAAGAAAAAACAACAAGGGACATGTAGAGACAGGAAACGCGCATACTCACACGCGCTCAATTAACCCCAGAAAGATCCGACAAGACGGCACAGCGCTCGTGGAGAAACGAGTGTTAGCTGCAGGGACGGGCTGCGAGAGACCACGTTGCAACGTGGGCGTAGGGAGACAGAAGATGCGCGCATGCGTTTGCCGCTTGCGCATGGAACAAACCGCCGTAACCAATCGGTCGGGATTTCGGCGCACGTTCGGGAGAAGGGGGGGTTACGTAGTGGTGGTGGTGGGAACCTTGGACGAAGAATGGGGGATGGAGCATTAGATGGCGGAGCGCGGAGATGCGTGGTATCGTGGTAGTATTATGGTATCTCAGTACCATAGTAGTATCACAGTAGTACCGTATCATTATCTCTCATCGCAACCCATTCCCAATCCTCATCGCATCCTGACACTTATTACGCGCAGTTACACGTGGATTCGTATCCTAACTCTTCCTTTAAAGCGTGACTCTTACTCTGACGCGGGATCGTTGGGAAAAAAATTTTTCTAGGCTCGTCGATGAAATGATTTTTTTTTTCCCCTTCCCAATTTAACCCCCTTGTTCTTATTTGCATCCTACGACGACTTTCCGCCTGCCTAGTCGGGTAGCACATGGGGGCTAACAGCAAAGGTACCATACCTTTAGGGACTGTTAGGGAGGAAATCCCTCACATTTGGCAATGTAAATGGTAATATACGGCCGCGTCGGGACGTCACTCCCGCCCCCTTTCGCATGTATCGTAGTAATGATGAAATTATTACAGGCTGCACGCTCGTACGTGGAGAAATTCTTTACCTGATGTAAGTTTGTATGTAGTATATTGCCCAGGTGGCGCGGTCTCGTCGGGACGGAACGCGTCGCGCGTTTGATGGATGGTCATCAGATGACCCGGTGAACAAGAAGTATCTCATTGGACGGGTTATAGCATAAAAAGAAAAAAGACAAGGAGATGTGTAATAAGCCCTGTCATTTAGCTGTTGCGAGATATCCGGAGTAACTCAGCCTGGCCTGTTGGGGATGAGGCGCAAACGGAAATCGGAAAGAAGGCTCGTGATAACCTTGGATTTTGCTGTCCTGGCATCCTGGAAAAAGCACTTTACGAGCAAGAAGGTCGCGGTAGGCTGTGGATGTTCCATTTTGCTTCAGTGTTCCGAAGGCTACAATGGCGCAGCAAATTGGCGATTCGCGAAGCCAATGGATTGTACAGACGGCCATCTCCAGCTCTCGTCGGCGAGGATCCGTTGATAGTGATAGGTCGCCAACCCCAACTGGCAACCCTCCCGCATCCCTTAGCTGCTGTTGCTCCCGCTACTGTTGTTGCTTAGGCGTCCCCCACGCGGAAGATGGGTGAGATAGTGCGGTAACCGAAAGAGGTAAGCTGGCCATCTGGTGGCGTAGGTCTATTTCTGGAATCTGCGTATTTGCGTATTTCCAAATAAGAAGGCCAGATTACACAAGCCAGAGGACTTCGTGTCTGTGTGCTATGTAATGCTTGGTGATCACCCGAGACGGAAAATTTAATGGCATTTTAATGGCATTTCGGTCGTAGATATGACATGTTATGCATTTCTCGATGTTGAAACGAGAAGAATCGCATGGCCATCGACGATGGGCTGCAGCAACCTTGATCAAATTCAGGGTTCCTGGAAATTTCTCCGGGCTGAAACTACTGCAGGGGAATGTCTTCGAGCGGGAAGGGTGCAGAGTTCCTTGTACGGAAGTGCATATATTGATTGCATTAGGTAGTAGGTACTAGCTGTACAGCTGTACAGCTGTACCTCTAGTACGGTAATGTAGCCTTGAAGAACATTGAAAGCTGGAAGCCACCCGGCTGGATCCCTCAATGTACCGTCCCGTACATGTCTAATTTCAAATTTTGATGTGTAAAAAATGAGCAATCAAACACGCTTCGCATCAAGTACCGTGAAGAGTATCAAAAGTGCATAGTATCAAAAAGTACGAAGAGAAGAGATGGAAAATCAAAAATGGAGAAAAAAAGGGATCTCGGTGGAATGCGACGACAGTCTATGTTTCCGAGCATTGTACTTTTGTGACCTCGGCGATAATTCTAGACAATTGCGTACGTAGTGTCTAGGCTAGAAACACGATCAGTGCGCGTCAACTGTTGGCAGAGGCGCAGAGGCGCAGGGTGATTCATGGAATCTTGATAGGATTAATTGATTGTTGGGTGATGTGAGAAATTTGAAATTGAGAGAGCCTGGAGATTGATGATTGAGATTGAGATTAAGATGTAAGAAAATGAAATCACGAAAAGAAAAGAAAAGAAAATGAGATAAAATAATGCCGACCCTAGTCCCTCTTGGTTGTTCCTGATCGTTCCTGGTGGTTCCTGGTCGTTGCTGTTAGCCCAAGTGCTACTGGTAATAGTTACTGGATGTATGTAGCGAAACTTTGCCAAAGTAGCGTTGAGTAGGGCGGTCCTTCCCGAAACGATTTCCACTTTTTCTCTGAACGACCCGGCGGGATGGTCACTGGGAACCTTACACTTTCCAGGTCGTAACCTCCCTTTAAGCTTGCATTAGTCTCGCAGCTTCTTGTACTTAGGCAGATGCAGTGATAGGTAATGTTTCTAAAAATGAAAAGAGACTTTTTTCTTCTTCGATCGAGACCCCTATTTTGGGTTTTAGGTCATCAAGTCATTAGGTCATTAAGCGAAAGGGGTAACTCGTGAGGTCATCAAACAGATCTATTATCCCCTTCTGGACGACGATGAACCTTGATTTGAACACTCGAAGGCGTTTGTTGGTTCCGATCTTCGTGTTTCTAAACCAGAAAAGAAAATGAGGCAACAAAAATGAAAAAGATCTCACTTAATATGGGGTAATGTAAGGTTGTACGCGACCCGACCGTTCGGGAAAGGAGGGGGGTTTTGTGTGTGATCTAAAGATCTGATTGATGGGAAACCTGTCAAACTGGGTGACGTTTCCCTCCACCTGTTTGTTGGCTAGCCGATTTCATGGGGAACGAGTTTGATACATATTAGACCGCAGTGTTTGTTCACACCTGTCCCGGTCCCGGTCAGGGCGAACGGAAACGCGACGACCCTCATCCAACCGTTAGACCTCGCGACAACTCAAGGGACACCCCTAGAACGAATAATATATGCACCTACGTAGGTAGGGATGTACGAACTGATCTTGCATATTCGACAGTCGATGGTCGGTGGACGATGAGACCTAGGCTTCGGTACACACAAATTACGTATGTCTGAGAATGAAATAAAAAAAATACCTACGGTAAAAGTAAGGCAAACCGAAAATCTTCCGATTAACGAGATCTCTGTCTTGCATGATCCCGTTCTGCCAGATCTGAAGCTATTGGCGTTAGTCTGATGTTGAGAATCGAGAAGTAGACGACTCCGATGTCACAAGAGACCTGTCATAATGACATATCCTAAACGGTCCGAGGTCGATTTTGGTTTACAAAACACCCTCTCCTTGCACTGTCTTATTTTGACTCATCTTATTATCTTGTTAGTTGATTGTTGTTTGTTGAGTAATCAAACGTTCCAAGTCACAAATTTCTGCAAATTTCAAGAAATGTGTATGGTAGGTTATAGAAGAATCAAATCCATCGTTTCAAAGATTCATGCCGGCGCTGTGTAGCTATCGTGTCTCTGTGTAGTGTACAGTCTAAACAGGGGTATCTATCAACCTGGATCCAGCCCAGCGCGCGCCCAGTATGGCTTAACAACCCTCAACAAAACAAATGTGTAATGTGCCCAGAGCATCCCTTCAGGTGCTGCCCAATACACTGTACAAGTTTCCGAACAGACAAGTTCCAAAATCCGATCAGAGTACAATCTCGACACCGTGGTTCTAGCGAGTCTCTGCGGAAGACTGCCAGACCAGGTGAACGAAGAGAACAAAGGAAATTTGTGTGTGAATAACCCAGAAATCTATATGCAAAGCCGCTCTTTTCCATCTCGAAACCCAAAACTTTTGTAGTCCATCCCAGATCCTTTTTTTAGATATTACCCTCAACATCAACCATATGTTGCTTGACCCGTTTGACTCCGAAAGATATTAAAGTGAATATTCGAAAAAGTCAAGTGAGAAGCGTTTTGTCGGCGGGGTTTTCGGGGTAACAATGCGTCTCCAAGACACAAGGGATGAGTTTGGTTATCGGCTGATGCAGGACGAAGGCCCTAGTTTCATCGGTCCGAGCCAGCCAGACTCAGCGTCCGACCGAGGAACAAGCGATTGTCCCGAAATACTTGAGGCCGTCCATCTTGTGATCATGATTTTGAGTCTTGAATGATGCAAAATTGCTGAAAAGAAACCGTAGCATCCGACAATAAACCCCGAGAAGTCCGAAAAATTCATAAGAACCCAATCCCCGTCTAAATGTAACGCCGCCGACAGTTAAAAATACTGAAAGATGCCGCATGTGAAACCGTGCTGATGCTCCTTCTCCCTTGCTGATAGGGAAGTAGAGTGGCGGCGAGCCGAGGGTGTATTGGATAGGAATGCAAAATATTAAAAAGGATGTATCGGAATGCGTCGGTCATAGCTTATTTGCTAAGACGCGCAAAGATGGTGTACAAGTCGAAGAGGAATGATTAAAACGGTCGTAACATGAATCGCAGGCTCGGATTATCGCTCGTGCTCATTGCCCATAAATGGCAATAGCGGTAAAATATTGAAAATTACAGCGGATGTTGGCAACGCTGATTAAAAAGCCAGAGTGATAGCCGCGTAATTGCAGTTTCGTGTCGCAAATCCCCGAAATAAGGGAATTTATCGAGGCTTGGGCCTCGGGGGAGGCTTGGGCACTCCAGTTGTATCATAAGCTCCGCGTCCCATGTTGGCCATTGTGAATTCACCGGCAATCATGCTGGAGTTTGAAATCTTGTGTAAGAAGCTGTGAGAGAATGAAAGTCAGCCCGTGCTCATGCGATACCAATGGCATATATATAGACGCGACTATGTACTTATGTACAAGCCCATCATCGCCGCCGTGGCTGGCGATAGGTCGCATCGACCATTTTGCGCAGTCCAAGGCAGCAGAAAATAGAAACCTGCGGAAGCTGTGGGTGAAATTTGAATATGCAGTCTGACTCACATTTTTAGGCGTCGTTGCGCAACGACGTGGGAAGACCGGATGGCACTGAGATGGTAGGAAGATTCTCGGAAAGGGGATTGGTGTAGGTACTGGGGCGGCGATGCAGCAAGAGCTGGGATCTTGGCCGAATAGCAGGAAACCTTGGGGTTGGCTGAAAAAGTAGGTAAAGGTACACTACGACTTGCGTGTGGGTTGGATCGCAATTAATATCTGAGGTCAGCACCGAAGCGTCAACGGGATGACGGCAGGATTATATATTGGTATAGTTCCCAATATAGACGGGCCAGTGTAAGTCTGTCGGCTCGGTATGTTGCAAGCGGGATATTATGAGGGAAGCTGAAGCATCCGATGGCTTGTGAAGCTGAGACAAGCAGAGAAGGTTGCTTAGAAGCCTGGTCCTTTGTGCGGTTCCTTTGTTGGGGAGCAAAGTCACGCAGGTTTCGGGAGACTGAGGTATTATAGGATTTTGTGTCGTCGTGCTATTGTCTTTGTTCCCGGTATAGGGTATAGGGCTCTAGTAAGGACTAGAAACAGGGCGTATATGTCAGGTACGCTGCAGGTTGTTGAGCTGGAAATAATGCTTTCAAGGCTGGACCGTTACAGCACCGCAGGGTGTGGATCGATCGCTAAAGCAGCACAGGGAACGAATAGCGCTGGAACAAGTTGTACAAGTTGTAACGGTGCAGGCGCAGGTGTTCGCCGAATTATGTAGGCACGCAGGGTCGTGTTCGGATGGGGAACGCGTAGGTCTGAGGGACTCCTTTTATGCTTCTCCTAATATGCGACTCTTCGTGACTGGGTAAAGAAAGTGGGAAGAGGAAATGCGTCAGAGAAGGACAGACAGGAGGTTATTAATGGTACAAAGAAAGAACTCGGGATGGATAGAGGATTTTCATCTTAAGAAATTTTGGGAACGTGGGAAGGGTCATTTCATCTTATACGTAGCCCGTTTCCAAAGCTGGGGGTACTACTAGACCTGTGCTGAGAGTGTCAGCCCAAGTACCGTACCTAATTATTATTTTTTCCCTATTAATTCCTTTTCCAAGGGGAAGGGTCGAAAATGTGGTTCATTTACCAGTTCCCAAACTCGTGAGGACAGGGGTTAAATGGTACACGGTACTTACTACTCTCATACGGAAATGGTCGACATGGGTCTCTCTGACGGCTTCGCCAAGCTACGTGCTTTGTACAGGGGGGATGGGTTATGGGTATGAGGATGGGATAGGTACAAGTACATCCCGAGGCCTGTACTTGTCGTACTCTGTTTTTTGACAGGGTGATCTAAGTAACCAGAATCTGGTACTCGAGGTTTCTATCTATTTTGGGTACGGGGAGGGGATAGGAGAGGTACAGTGAGAAAAAAATAAAAGAAAATAATTACGATAAAATAAAGTAGGTAAAAATGAAATCGAAAAAGTAAAAGGGCAAAAATGAAAAAGGGGAATAAGACCAGTGTACATTGGACGACTTGGATCTCCCGGTTACTTGGTGTTAATGATCATGTACTATGCTACTTCGTAGTAGTAATTAAGGCTGTTTCCTACTAGTAGCTGTGTTGTAGTGTTGTAGCTGTGTTTCTTTTTCTCGTCGTTCTGAAGTACTACCTGTTTAGGCTTAGAGCACCCTGGTTCTCGAGGTGCCTCCTCGGTTTACAGTAAACAGGGCGAGTCTCATCATGGTTAGGTACTCGAGTGGACCGGCCAGCGCACACAGAGACCAACTCAATGAAGACATGTTAGGTAGGTAGAGTTGCAGGTCTCTTGGGCCCATCTACATGATGTGTTCAGTATTCTCTGGATATGGTGTGATCCCTCCGGCCGATGAATCGAATTTAACTGGTCGTACACCTGGTGAGGTATTGGTTACCTGCGGTGTCGAGACGCAATGGCGTGGAGTCCGGGTTCGACTGACCACTGACACACACTGACATTGACGATGCAACTCGACAATGATAGAATTTGAACAGCAATGCAGACTGGGGGCCGCGTCCCAAATTCCCAAATACTTTTTTTTTTCTATCACTACTGCTACTACATGGTATACATGGTATGTAGAGTAGGATTCTTTTTTTTTCTGACCCAACAGGGAGCTATTGTTCAAGGGAGATCCTCTTATCGTTTGGGATGATTTGCTCCACTCCGGTAATATTCCCCTTACGCTAAACAGGGCTTCAACCTGGCTCTACTTTTTCGAATCTTTCTCGAATGCTTTCTTGCTTTCCTGCTTTTGGCACTAGGAATCGACCCGGCCGCGAGTCTGGGGTGTGCTTGAAACTTGGCGGGCACTTGAGCCGCGATGGGAAACAATACAATATCATTTTTTGCCTCCGTGGTATGAGTCGAATTTTGAAATTATCCCCAAGCGAGATGCTAATGCTAGGTATTGAAACTTATTCAAGTACCGTACCTTATGTATCTTGGTATATTAGTATATTGGTATTGGTATTAGTATTAGTATTGGTATTGGTGTATCTTGTATGATGATGTCTGAGATTGGCTTGGTTGTTTTTCGTTTTATTCGTTTTTATTTTCTTATTAATATTGTTAATTTTTTCTTTGTTAGAAAATTTGTGTGTGGTTCCTTTAAAAATAGCTGTGCGCAGGTAAACTCATGTAACTCTTGTACGCATGTACTCCTATATTATTACATACTTGATATGTAATAAGTAATATGTTGTTGCAATAGTAATAGTACTCGAGCATCACTCGAGCATCAATGCTCGAATGTTTTGTTTTGTAATGTTGTAGTAGGACTGGCAGGAGCACATGGCATCTTGCATTTAACTTTTTTTAAGGCTTGGGATACATTTAACATTTAACATCCATGATAGTATTAACTTTTAGGTGAGGACATGGACCCTTTCTTTCTGCGGTGTAACGCAGCTACGACAATTCAACCCGACTATGGAGAGAGCTAAAAGGGTCTACGCGAATTAGGTAAGCCTTGTCCGCCGCTACTCTCCCGCTACTTCTGCCGCTACTGCTACTTGCTTGACCTACTTTGCTACTAAGTTTATGTACGTACATGGAAGTATGCGTGTACCATGTATGCACGTATGCAATGTAGTGTTAGTTGGCTTCGGCAGGGTTGTTAAAAAAGGTTGTCAAGGTTGTCAAGGTTGTCGGACCCATCTTCTAATTATCATAATCCAATACATTCAATACATTAAAGGTAGTCTGTCTTTTCATTCAGATTATGCACTCGATGTTACCCACAGTAGCCTAAAGACAACGGGGACAACGGGGGAGAACTTGGGTGTTTTCGACGGATTGTCAGCTCCATAAGCGGGTCGGGCGGAACTAGGGGAAGACGGAACGAGCAATAATTTGACAGAATCTCATCGGAATTTGGAGGGCATACAGGCCATACAGGGCCTACATACTCCCATACGTACGCCACGCCTACTAGGTAGTAGGTAGCAGGCGGTAGGTAGCTGACAACAATCGAACAATCGAGCCACAGGGGCATAGACAGTTCCAGTTGTGATACGTGCAATTCGCTTCCTTTCCTTGCTATTATCCTTCTATCTTCTCATATTTTTGTTTATCACTGCGCCGTTGGCGTGGGAAATTATCCGGAAAAGAAAGAAACCGATATCATGGGGGTACTATGTACTTGACATTGTACGATATTGTACGATCAATTGGCCCACTAACCAATCATTTATGAGCTGAGCGACGGGAAGGCTGACGATTGCTTTTGCATATGCACCTCCTTCTCCCCCTTGTCTCCTGATTCATGTAGCCATTGTCTCGCTTAAAAATAACCCTTAGGGCTCGCACATATGGCATATGGCATGTGCTATATTACCAAATCGTAACAAGAGGTAGATTTCATACATCTCATACTATACTCCAAGAAAGTCGTCGTCACAGCTCTTGGACATTGTTACATTGGAGCACCTAAACTAAGAGCATAGCTGTTATTGCATACTACGTGTTTTCCTTGTTTTTTTCTGCGGCGCTATGAATAACTCGCATCGACGACTGTGGCTATGAGCCAAGTGAGTCTTACACAGATGTGACGCATCAAGCAGATGACTGATGCTTGTTGAAGTCGCTCGGGCTACGGATCTATTCACTTCCTTTCCTCCGTATTCTGAGAAAATGAAAGATTGACAAATTAAAAGGAAATGAAATTCATATTTTTCAGCTTGTTTCTGAAGGTGTACAACTAGTCAATCTCATAAAGCTTCTGCCATCTACGTGTATTGTGTATCCCAGGGCTACGGATCCAGATTCGTTGAACCGAGATTCGTCTGTTGTGAGATATTCGACCAGCCTAAGACGGTAATTTTTTCGAGGACCCATTGCGTGGGCTTGTCACGCAGCCTTGCACAAAACACTACCACGGCACGAGCGCGGGTGATGCCGCTCGTACAGCTCGAGAACGTGTTACCGAACAAATCTGGCCAATATAGATATAGATCTTTTTAGGTACGATACTACGACGGCAATGTGGCTGGTACCTAATCATGCAATTATTGTGTGCAGTTTTCCCAATCACCCTCTCTCCCAGAACAGGGTATTAATGCGGTCAGGTAGCAGCATCGCAAGTCGGCTGCATGACTGACGGGATTGCCGCACCGCGCCTTTGGATAACGAGTAATATCAACGTAGCCTTGCCTTCTAATACGCGGTCGGGGATTGTACAGTACCTATAGAATACCTGTAGAAGCCTGATGACATGCATTTCCCTTTCCTTTCCCATCTGAATCATCGATGACGATTTGGCATAGGTAGATATGTCACGGCGCTAGATATGTGTATGTATGTCAGCGAGCATGGGCACCTGGCACTGGGCACTGGGGGCATCCGCCGGCGCTTATCTCATCAAATCGAGCCCACGGTCTGTCGGTTGACCAACCCCCACGGGTATATTTTAGAATGAATATGAGAGAGATCAACGTTGATCGCACTATTTAGACCTGTTTCAGCCCTTAAGCGATCGGGGGTGTGCAAAATAGGTTTGAAGTAGGCGAACTGCTCGCACACCAATTGCCTGATATGGAAGGTTTCATGCAACCACTTCAGTGACGTTCTGACTTCAGCGCGGAAGCGGTCCCGTACTTCGTCCGATTTTGTAACCAGACGACGGGAACGACCTAGCGCGTTGTCATTCGGTCGTTCGCAGATTGACAGGTCACTGTAGAAATTTTGCTGACAGGGGATGCGAGATTTCGATATCCTGAAAAAAAAAATCCTATCGTTGCAGGACAAAGACATAGGCACGGAGTTTGGCAGAAATTGTGCCCGAGTAGGCACACCAGAAAAAGTACAATTCTCGTAATGCATCAAAACCTGAGAGATTACGACTCTTTTTGGAAATGGCACCCGAGAGGACGACTCCTAGTGAGGCTGAAGAATCGGGAGCCCCCAGCCCCGGCGATGCAGCAGTTGCAGCAGTAGTAGCAGCGGATGACATCGTACACAGTATTTTGGTATCATAGATGCATGGCATGGCATTGTCATACCCCAAGAGAATCGAGGAATTTCTAATGTGGCTTTGTTGATGACGAGTTTGCCATGCTGCAGCTCCCGACATCGACAAAATCATTTACCGAGGCGTAGCAGCTGAAGGACGGTCCGATTGGCGCTAACATCTGATATGATGTTTAGATGCTTAAGTGCTTAGGTGTTCAGGTGCTCGGGTGCCTGGATAGAAATGCTACCTCGCTATAGGTAGGGACTCGCGGGGGGCTTGGCCCTGAAAAGAGTTGGACACTAGAGCGTAAGTTGACCAACTATTTTGTAGGTTGGGTATGGCAGAAAAAAAAAGGAAGATAATCCAAGGTCGACAAACATCATCTCTACTCTCATAATCTCCAAACACTTCTCGTCTCCCGAAACAATTTCAATAGAACGGCTTACGTAGACTCTGATTTGTTTACATATTACAATATGTGCAGATGTATTCGATATTCGATATTCGATAGGTACGATGTGACAGGTTGACGTATACGTACCTAGTAGATACCTACCTAGTTTGTAGCCAAGACGGCGATGATGACGGCAACGTCGAATTCTCCCCGATAAAAAGGCAATGTGCAGCGGGATATTAGAAGTGCCGCATAACAAAGAGGACATAAGAAGCGAAGTCGTTGTCGTGTGCAACTTAGGACTCAGGTATGTCGGGTTGTTTTGAGATTTAGATGAATACCCAGTCAATAGATGGTAAATGAATGGCGATCGTCGTGATGGTCTTCGTCTGAATTGGAACGAATCCAAATTGTCGGGCGGCGACCTGCATGGAGCTTTCTCTTGCCTTGCCTTACCGACATGTAGGTACGATCTAACCTTTCGGGGTACATACAGATTACTGTATTCAGCGGGTACGCCAAACGCTTGGGCTTCTGGGTTTGTGGTATCGCCAGTTTTACTAATTCGAGGCAGCCCTCCTGGTCCTCCAACCACCGAGGCCAGGGGTTTGAAGGGGGTGAAGGGGTTGAAAGGTGTGCATTGAAAGACAATATGCTTCCATTGGAACTTCTAGAAGAAAATTGGTGGAGAATTCAATGTTTCTAGTGGATCCCGCTACCCTCTTCCCTATTACGTATTTTATGGATGTAGGTGTATACCTGGATCTTTAAATGAACCCAGCAGCCTATTCAAGTACCTGAGCAGGTAAAATACAAGACAGCCATAAAGTAGCTTTAACCATCTTGCTTAGGACTAATTAACCTTTCTCCACAATCCTGTAACAGACGTTTAACTCTAGTAGGAAATATACGTATCTTGATTACATGGAGCTTGAGCATGGACGGAAGTAGCGAATTCAGGGGACCTGAAGTTAGGGTCGAGTTAAGTGCTTCTAGACCATTTCCTCCATTTTTATTTCGCAATTGTACATGGTACGTACATGCATACAGAGGCTACAGAGGCTACAGAGGCTACAGAGGCTACAGAGGCTACAGAGGCTACAGAGGCTACAGAGGCTACAGAGGGTTCAAGGTTATTACCCACCAAACCAACGTCGATCTTCTTCATTTCGTTAACCAACCTTTTTGAAACTAGAGATTTCTCAACGCCAATGAGGAATAATAGATCTTAACACTCTTCGGGATACATGCTGGAGGCAACAGAATACATCTGAATCAAACACCGCAACCCACACCACCTGCCCACCAAAGATCATGTAATACCAAGTCGATCTTCTAGAATCTATGGAGAACCACCCACGCCGAGAAGCTGAGAAAGCTTCTTACTAATCGGACCACTTGTTTCAGTAGCCTTGTAGCGATGGTACGATTTGCTTTCCTCGCTCACCGTTCTCTTTCACGTGTTGTGTGAGGTTTACACGCGATCCTCACAGCTTTCGCGATCTCTGGCTTATCATTAACGTTCGTCTAGGCGACTCTCGTCTCAGCCTACCAGAGATAGCTACCAGCCGTGTACACAAGTACCACGTCAGGCAGGTCAGGTCAGAGCAGGGCATGGCTGTGGAAAATACCTAGGTACATACACTTCGCTCAATCCAGAAGGACCGATATAATGCCATCATTTTCAGGGGATTATGAACAGCATGGGTACGAAATGGATGTACTCGATACAACAGTCGGCTGCTACATGGTCCACTGGAGAATCAACTGCCACATGGCTCTCCACTCATTATCGCTGTTCCTGCATTAGCCAGCCAGCCCCAGTTACCAACTACGTACCTCTTAGGAGGTACATGGTCAATTATTAACAAGGTGAGAGAATCCCAAACCAAAACAATGACGAGTCTGGCCCTTAGATGCCTAAGACGCTGTGGTACTTGAACGAAAACTTCACAGAGACCCATTGTCGTCGCCATCGTCTCGTCATTGTACGTGCGTTTACCTTGCTTCTGTGGATATACTAGCACGATGATCACCTACAGTACGAATAGTCACAATTGGCTAGGAAACTATCCAATGCCTATTGCGACCTCAATAAGTCAATAATCGGTTATCATAGCGTGGAATCCTTGGGCTAACATCACATCCGTGGTTTCCTAACCAGTAGCCGCATATCGTGGTTACATCGAACCTTTGCCTGCTCTACCAAAGCGCCGCGCCGCCTTTGTGGACCCGTTGGAATGTGATGGCGAAAGGGTTTCTTTCCATTGACTTGGCATCTACTAGGCAGCTAACGAGGAACTACCATACACAGTGGACATGTACGCAATTAACGCAAGGCGCAGTGTTTCATCATCATGTGACTCCTCTGCCAACGATTCAATGAGCGTACAGCATCCGTTTCCTTGGATTTCGTTGGTTCAAAGGTCACGATGATTATCAGCCAATAATTCGCCCAATAATACTTGAGGATATGAGAAGGGGAAACTCAATACATCTGTTTAGGCGGCGACCAATCAAGGTACCTGCCGCCGGCATTTTCGTCACAAATCATACGACGGAAAATGAGAACCATGGGAGTCTCCTCTGTAGACAAGGGCCCCCAACTTCTAGAAACTCTCAGGCTTCCTTAGCTGGATGATTCAGAATGTTTATGCCAGCCTCGCCGCCAGACCGAAAACTTGAACCCTTGAATTATAGCATCCACATAGACCCACGATCACTACGGCACTCAAAAATCTCCATACCCGGTGAGTCGGCGTTCCCAGACAAGGGCATCTTCAATATCGTCAGATTCTTAATATTCCCAAACTAACGGGACCGTCTTTCGATCCACACCAAATCTCAGTCGATTACCATGCATAATGCTCCTTATGAGGTGTGAATGCACACGTACCATGTGTAATTGAACGGATACATGATGCCATAAGGCTCTTTAATCGCCTTCTGGCGGCTTCCCCGTCCTCGGGATGTAGACGCGGAACTTTCTAGCTCTCCCGCCATATAACAGCCTTGTCAGGGTTACCGAGGCTAAAGGGTGATCATTCAGCTCGACGACGACGTTAAGGTACATCCCGCGGTCCACATTGCGAAAACCTTTCATCCAAGCTTAATCGGTTCCTCGAGGCACCAAGACTCCCCCGGAATCTACCCGGTAACCATCAGGTAAGCTGAAGTATTACCTAGCCTCCAGAGAATAGTATAGATATGAGATAAAACGTATTAAGATCTTCCCACAAGACCTCGTTCCCAACATTGGGGGCTGGGGATACGATGTACCAACACACCGGGTCACCAATTCTTGATGCCTTGATGCTTGCATCTATGCGTTCTCGAGGCACAGAAGGGAGCACGTTCAACCAAGAGTCCTGCCACAACCTCTCAACGAGAATTCAATGTGGAGCACCTCCTAGGGAAACCTTACGGCTATCAAAAACCAAGGTGATGTCCTAGGATCTCCTTACCTTGCCATCCCAGCGCCACGGACCCTTTAATGCGCTAAATCAGGTAGGCGATGTGGGCCATAACCAGACGGCACGCATCCGAAATAGCATCATATTAACCATGTTAGGTATTGGGACCCACGGGTGCATGATAGTAATTGATAGTCCCACAAAATGAATTTCAAAACCGCTACCTATTTCAAACAGTTCATTAACCATTCGTACCAGAATCCACTAGTTAGTGCAGTATTGAATACCTACCTAGCAGCATAAATCGGATACTAAATCAACATCGAAATACAAGAGAAATATATTGAAATTCTAACTTTATCGAGTTATATTCCCACCAGAGGGAATACCCGTCGTGGCGGGTAATATATAGTGGTCCCGGCAGTTCCATGCTCCAATGTCCATCGTCGGGATTTGGGGAACCTGTCACGTTCGATTTGGGTAAGGATCGGGCATGCCCTTGTCCTGGACCAGGTCTGCTTGATGATGTCCCGTAACACCGGGGAAGCTTCCGCCAGGACGGATCAACCATGTTCGCCCTATGTTTATTATCAAATTACGAGAGAAAATTTTCGCCCAGGAATGTTGAGCTTTGACAGCAGATGGGATCATTACCAAACTCGCTTCCGCCTCCGAGCAACTATCGCTTTCGGCAACGCCATCGCCGGAAACCCATTCTTAGCAAGCGACGAACTGGGCGCCGGGTGGTCAGGCTCGTCTCGGTACGCGTGGTACTCGGAACGTAGCGCGTAGGAAGACTCGAATGAAAGGGTGAACCAGCTCACCGGGATTTGTCGTCACCTCCTGAACCGACTAAAAATTTCTTCAAGTACAAGACCTGTTTACCTGGTCGACGCGATCAAGGATGCTGGCGTTTCGCGACATATTCTCCTCGGTTGATGAGGTCGTCGGGCTCTGATCATGTGTCCGTACTAATGAGCCTATCCAGCAACAGGAAGAGGATCAATGGCTTCCATTGGCACTTTTGAAGACCTACATGTTCTCGACCCTTACTTGGTGGACCCTTTGCTCATCACTTGAGATAGAACCCTTCGATTGGGTCGCCTCCCCGGCACGAGATAAAGTGTTATGGAGAGCTAGTCGCTCCGCCAACCACGTTTATTTGGGTTGGAGTCGTGACTCATTAACCCATTTCCCCGGGATAAATAGGGGTTGGCATCATGTACATACTATTGTAAACGTGCTGCCAACCCCCAATTGCTCCGTTAAATCTATAAGTCGGTAGGTGAAGTCATAATAGTTCGATTGCCTGGTCAACTAATGGTCAATACACAATCGCGCTTCTTATTTACCAGTCGCCAGCCACTTGGGACTTGGGCTGCCTGTGCCACTTCGGTACCCAAAAGTACCGAGAGGAACCAATTCCCTAATTGGATCTGTGGCATGGGAATACGTGTAGTCAATAAGATGGGGGACCTTCTCGAAGCGATTGTGCGGATTATTCGACATGGCTAAATTTGGACACAAGCGGCGCCATATTGTGCATATTTCTGCATATTCCAATTGATAGGGCTTTGCTGTTTCGCTGTTTCTGTACATAGGTGATGGCTCGGTGGCTCGAAGGGTTCTAGTGGCCTACGTAGCATTTTGGCAGGGGTCGCCTGCCTGAAACGGTTATCGTTGGATTTGGTGAGGTAGTCGAGGACATGCAGACATGCAGACATGTTCGGCCAAGGTACTGGCTACTAACCAACTAACTCCGACATAACCGACCAAACCCCCGGATCGGACAGGATGGCTGGATGGATGGATGCAGCTTTCATCGGTATGAAACTACTTCGGTTCTAAGGGCCTATATCTGGGACGCTATACGTGTATTGTACGAAGGCGAATCGTTCGAAATCTAAGGGGGCTGAGAGCAAGATTTGGGGGTTGTACGACGGATGAGAGCATAAGGAGCGCCATGAGCACCAGAGTACGATGACTCGCAGCATGGCATCAGCCAATCTTGCGACGATAGGAATGTAACTCCTGATCAAACTCGAACCCAATTAGATCTTCGAGGGTGGTTAGGTTGGGCTATATTTTCGTCTGTACAATTCATCGCCCATGTTGGCTACCTCCAAGCCTGCCGTGGTGCGACTTTTGACGCCGGAGTGAAGGATGGGGGTTTGATTTCCCAGCAGATTGGCCTTCCGTGAATGCCGTATTGTCCAGGTGATGCGAGCTGCGTTACTTAGGACATACCAAGTTTAAGTCTTTTCCAAAGGGGGGCAAATATCTAGCTTATGTCGTTATGTTGTTATTGGTAGCCTCATATTTGGCTTGACTTATTTATATTTCATCTGGACTTTTTCTAAAGAGATGTATGGTAGTATTTTGGAATTTTTAGTGTCAGTGACGTAGAAAGGCTTTCAGTGTTCCAATTGTAAGTTTTGTAAGCGCGCGGGTGTAAATGTAAATGCAGCTAAGCCACCCCTTCTTAACAAACCCTCCCACACTTGTTCGGATGGAGGAGCATATGTGGTTGGTCAGGTACCTGCCACGCCTAAGAAAAACATACGAAGGTATAGGTACCTACCCCAAATGTCTCCAAATGTTTTTTAGAGTGTAAACCTGGAATGTGCTAACCTCCAGGCTTGGGGGTGCCCAGTGTTCTCCTTATTCTAAGCCACAGTTCGCAAGCCTCTTGGCCCCACCAAAGCTTTGCAGCTGTCCATCGAGAGAAAGCAACGTCAATTCTCCCCCACCATCAATCTTCTAGCTTCAACGTCCACCGACCAAGAGCCTCACTATTTCCGATACACTCATTTTCGGAATCACATGTCCACGTAGCCGAGCCACGAGAAAGCAGGCAAAGGCGGCAAAACAACACTATAATCACTTATCCTAAACATCCTAAGCCTAGACTGCTTAGTCTTTAGGGTCTTTAGGCATCAAGAGACGAGCGAAGCCTTCTATACGTTACCCGTTACCCCTTCCTCCTCTGTTGGGCAGACTCGTTCTGGCTTTCGGAGCCGAGTGACCATGTCTATCATCCAGCAGCACACCCAGGCTTCGCTAAGCGATGCCTGGAGGACCATCAACATCGACGCTCTAGACCCGGACTCCTCCCAGAACTTCGACACTTCCACCTTGCACCCGCCGTTACCCGAGATCGGCGAGGCGGACGTTCGGCAGCTGAATGCCCAGGTGCGGCAGCTGCTTCGAGGCGGCGACTCCGAAGGCGCTCTGAGGGGCTGTCTAGAGAGCCCGGTGTATAACGGCAATGAATCTGCTAAGGTAGGTCACGCTCCGGCCATAGCCTTGGGTTGTCATGTCGGGAATATGAATCAGGGAGTTTAGAGGACATGAGGAATAGAGTGCTGATGACGTCGTCATAATACAGGAGTCTCATATGCAAACCGTGGTTGAGGTTCTACAGTCGATCAAGGCTGGCGAGATGACTCCGATGCTACAGAGAATCTACGCCTCGGAGGGCGGCAGTGAGCTGTTAGATGTGTTGATGAAGTATCTGTAGGTCTCCTCTCTACCCCTTATCTAAGATAGTCGTCAGATCTAACCCGATATACAGATACAAAGGTATGTCAGGCGGATCGTCGAGCGGAGGACTAAAGACCCCAACCCGGGGCTTAACGCCGCAGGCCACGGGGTTTAGCCAGATCGGCTCAAGGCCCGTTGGCACAAATGAGTCTACGGGAACGGCTATGAGCGTTTTGCTAAGCTGGCATGAGAAGGTCGTCGATGTCGCGGGCTTGGGTAGCATAGAGCGATGCATGACTGACTGGCGAAAAGTCTAAAGCCCGAGGTGGCTTTAAAAGTTGATGTTCTATAGAAATGGGATTACGAAGTTATTTGCTTGCTTTGATATTGATATCTTCATTTTGAATATTCTCCATTACCAGCCCTAAGATACCACCAGTTCCAAACATCGATTCTCGTTCATTTTGAAAGCCTTTGGTTTCCAGCTCTTCCAATCCACTGTCTGCCTTATGATCTTTATTAGTATGAATAAGTTCATTCCTTTGTCTTGATATATCTCTCATTTTTAACGTTCTTATATGCTTACATAGATGCTTCAAGATGTTTTCCGTGTTTGTCTTCACTCATTCTACTTATATTATATGTAAGCATTCATATCGACTCTACACATATCAACTCGAGTATACGTCGTATGAAGCTGCATACCCGTTCCTCCCGATCATTCATCCTCTTATACACATCGTCCGTTGCTGATGTGACACAACACCATCGTCTATTCAACCGTAACGCTTCCTATTACATCCTTGATTCGTATATACACAGGGCAAATATTCATAGTGTAGGTAATAAGGTCCCAACGATTGATTACACCAAATGCCTGGGGCATTGGCACTGGGTAGGCTTAAATGACTAGATGTTTCTTTCATTTACCTTTTCATACTTTTTCCAGAACAACCATCCTTCACTTACAATAATATACGGGTAGTTTTCAAACTCCGACAATTCGCAAGCCTCGCTCATCATTCTCCATTCCCAGGTAAGTGAGACTTCATATTTTCCATTAAACCACCTTTGTGAATTCCCTTTCTGTGATATTCTCCTCTTGTTGTCATCTCTCAAGGCCCCCTTCTGTCTTTGTATCCCCTACTTTCGCTAAAGTCATCTACCTTCTTTCATCATCTCATTCCCCATCAAGCACTTTTCTCCGATAGATGTCATTTCGAGGCGTTTACTATACCGTCACATGTGTTTACATCCCATCTTACCTCCTGCTGCGAATACCCTCTTGAGCCGCCAACCCGCCCCCCTTTCTCCCCTTGTTTAATCCCCTCGAAAACATAGAACGCTACTTACAAATCCCTCTCTCTTAGTGTCAAGAACGCCGTCGTAACAATGGAGTTCCATTGTCCGACGTGTGACAAAGCTTTTAACACGGCAGAAGAGTGTCAGCTCCATTGGGTATCTGATGATGCTCAGGATGAGCATCACCACAAAACGCCGGAATGCTGCAAGCCATTCCTCACCCGAGCAACTAGGGCTACTCATATGCGTGATACTCGCTACCACAATATCTGTGATCACTGCGGTCATGATTTTCGCCAAGAAGAAGAGGTGTACCAATTTCATCGCTATATGTTAGCGTTTAGCACGCAGGTCCAAATCAAGACACAGTATTGCGTCAAATGCAATATTGCATTTAACTCCACCGAGGAACTCATGCAGCATATTGAAAACATTAACGCACACTTCTAGTGTAATGTGTGCGTTATTGAATTTCCTACCGACGCCTTGCTGGACACTCATAATCGAGCCACTCATGTCTCCTGCGAACCTTGCGGAAGAGGTTTTTGTTCTGCCAATGCCCTCCGAGATCACTGGTGGACCGATGATCGTCATTTCTTCTGTAGAGCTTGCGTGAAACACTTTCCAGACTATAATAGTCTGTTATACCATTACCGCAACGACGACGATTGGGTCAATAGGGGTACTGATGGCCACTGCAGAGAAACTCAAAAAAAATATTACAGGAACGTACAATTGCATTGGTCCGAGTCTCAACAGCATGAATACTGTTATGCTTGCAAAGACTCTTTCATGACTCGTGACCAACTTCGCGACCACTTCCACGAAAAGAAGGATATTCCCGGCCACTTCTGGTGTGCTCAATGTAGTCAACCATTCTCAGAACGCGGGGATTTCGAGAAGCACATTATTGACTGGAGAGGTCTTCACTACCTCTGTCGTAAATGCAATACAGTATTCCGTTCACCACTGGACCGCCTCAACCACCGCAAAACGAGCCACAATCACATCCACTGCGCTCCATGCGACCGCTTGTTTGAAAACAAGAGTTTCTTGCGTTTGCATCAGTTACACAAGCATCGTGAAGATCCCCGTCTGAATGTAAGCTCCCTAAGTTTCTAGCATTAATACTCAATTCAGGGTGTAAGCTAATTGAAGCGTCAGCGCAAGAAATTGACCAGCTGGGCTGCCAACATCTTTTCTTCAACAAAGGCATTGCTCGATCTGAAGCCTGGCGAGGAGGATGTCGGTAAAATTATGCTTGAAGGGATATCATATATATCCGATGACGACGATTGGGATGATGAGGTACTTTCTAGTTTCGAGGATGCTGGCGATGATGTGTACGGTTTCGACGACGACGGCCTTGGCGTTGCCGCCGGCACAGACAGTGATGAGGGCAAGCAAGACGATGACAAGCAAGATGAGAGCAATGATGATCCTCATGAGGTTAGCAACGCGGCTCAGGCCGAGTAATCCAATCAAGCGCAACCCCTTTGAGAGGCATCCGGACGCCCATCTGCGCATTCTCTTTGTTTTTTCTAGTTGTTTTTACCCACTAATCCCCCCTCTAGGCCCTGACTGAGATTCTTCGGAAATTCTGAGGGGCATTAGGGTTTTTGTTTTTTTCTCTTCATTGTGTACTGTACAGAAATCATCACGAGATCGCGAGGGTATTGAATCCCTCGGCTAGACAGACACGGATAAACAGATAGCCACCAGTTAATGAGAAACACTCCCCTCTACTTCCCGTCTTGATCCGTGAATTCTCTAAATATCTAGTCATAAGGGTAACTATTTCTTTTCTAAGAAATCCTTTAGATTGATTTCGCCGCTCCCCCTCGGCAATGGTTGAGCTTGATCCCCAGACTCCTTCCACCCGATCATATAGATAATCCTAAACGTAGCCGGTATGGTCCCATCCTCGTTTCCGTGAAGCTCGCGGTATATAGCATCGTTCGCTAACAACACATCCCTCTGAATAGCCCCCATTTCCCGCCCCAACACCGCATTACTCTCGCCCATAGAGCGTAGATCTTGCATCAGCGCGAACGTGTCGGGGTAATCTACTACCACGTCGTCTACGTCCACAGTCAGCATCTTAAACCCCGCGCGCTGCAACAGCCCGCCCACGTCCCGCACATCCGCTAACGGAGACACCCTTGGTGATATCCCGCCCCGTCGCTCGCTTTCTGCGAGCTGCAGCGACGTGCGCAGCTCGAACAGCGTATCCCCGCCGAGCATCGCGCCCATGAACGCGCAGTCCGGCTTCAGCACATTGTTGATCTGGGCCAGGACTCCCGGCAAATCGTTGATCCAATGCAAGCTTAGGGAGCTAAGGACCAGATCGAACGAGTCCGCTTCAAAGGGCAACGTCTCCTCATCCGGGACCACTTGCCGCGTTATGTTGATATTGTTGTTGTAGGGTAGATCCGCGTCCCGATACAGAAGCGCCTGGGAAGAGTCTACTGCGAGCAGGTGCCCGATGCGGGTTGCGATGGGGTCTTTGACGGGCTGGGGGGCTTCGGGGTCCGGGTCTTCGCGCGTGAGGGCCCAGGCGATGTTACATGCGTTTGCGCCGAGGTCGAGGACTTTGGGGTAGCTGCGTTTGATGTCCTATATTATATATGAATTAGCACCTCATTTTGAGGCTATACGTAGGCAGCGAGGTGATATACTAGTAGCCTATTGCACAACCGAATAGCCACCTCATCTTTCACGTAGTCGGTGAGCCGGCTCTGTGGAGGGTTGGCGGCGGCACGCTCTTTCTGCAGCCATTTGGTCCGGCGGTTGAAGACTTGGTGGACGGGAGGCGCCGCGGCTTGGAAGGCATATGATCGCCGCGCCGTTGAGCTTATTGTTCCTCCCACCACCCTCAAACCCCGCGGTAGTAGCTGGAGCGTGCTTGATATCCGGAGACTGTGATTCATACTCCTAGATCGTCAATTGGTTCGCCTTTCACATCTCGAAGAGCAAATGCACGCATTCGAGCTAGAGCTTTCGAATAGTTGAATGCTCATTGGTCGTGACGTCGAAGCTGGAGAAATGGAGTATTGGCAATATCGATAAGTAAGGTACGGATGTACATCGATATTTAAATTTCAAGCCACACTTCTTGAGTTAGGTACCTAAGGTTTATGTACTATTGAGGCGTAAAAATCATGTGGCCCCACAAAGTATGGTAGCATTGGAACGCTGGAAGAACCTTGGAAAGCGCTGTGCGTGGTGTTGTGTGTGCTGTGGGTGTGCTGTGGGTGCTGTGTGTGCTCTCCTCTTTCGCCGCTCGGGGTTTAAGACATAAGGTCCGCTTGCCAATTCAATTTACACATTTGTTCCAAATCTGTCCCTGACCGTCCCTGACTTTTGATCGGGAATCCTCCAGCTAAATCCTAAATCTTAACAATTGACAAATCTTAGCATCCGCATCCAATGTCGTGCCACCAAGTCCGAATTTCAAATTGCTAGAATCGCCAACTCGATCCGACTTTCTGTCTATACTCGATCTCGATAAATCACGAACCTCGACCGCCGAACTGTTACCGCTACCGCTACCGTTCCCACTTCGCCGTTACTGAACCTTGCAACCCCTTTGTCCGTCTATTAAACCATTACCCGCTCCACGTTGCCTTGGTCACGTTCGACCATGTTTATAGACTGATTAGGTCTATCATGAGAGCCGCATTCCTGAGCGTGCTTCTTTTAGATATTGGGCCTGACTTTATACACTTGAATTCGAGTTCTTCGTATATAAACTAGTTTCGCGTACCGCTGCTGCTGCTGCTTTACCTTTTTTACTAGCCGATGCGATAGGGATAGAGGGCGTTGTGTAAGAATAGGGGATACTTCGTTGCGACTTCATCATGGCTTCTTCCGCCGCCGCCGGCTTCCTCGGCCGGTCGAGTAGTAGTAGTTCAAACATGCGTGGTCTCGTTCAATTTATTGCCGACCTACGAAATGCCAGAGCTAGGGATCTAGAAGAAAAGAGGATTAACAAGGAACTTGCAAACATTCGGTAGGTAGAAATAACCATTCTGAATTGCCATTGGGCATAACGTTGCTAACCCGGAGTTTCTACATCGCAGACAGAAATTCAAGGGTACGTTATGATTTTACCTAGATCGAATTCCGATTCTTCGTGACGATTCCGTGTCGAAAAATGAACCCTGAACCCGCAGCTAATGAACCACAGACGGTAACTTGAGCGGATACCATAAGAAGAAATACGTTTGTAAAGTATGGGAATACCAATCTGCGGCGATATCGAACGACCGGATCTAACATGCATATAGTTGTTGTATATTTACATACTAGGTTGGAACGTCGATTTTGGGCATCTTGAAGCTGTCAATCTCATCTCCGCTAGCAAGTACTCCGAGAAACAAATTGGATATCTTGCCATGACTCTTTTTCTACACGAGAAACACGAGCTATTGCATTTGGTCGTCAACAGCATACGAAAGGATCTCCTCGATCATAACGAACTATTTAATTGTCTGGCTCTACACGCAATCGCAAATGTGGGAGGTCGAGAGATGGGAGAAGCTCTGAGTTCGGAGGTCCACAGACTTCTAATTTCACCGTACGTCCGACCGGTTGCTTCCGACGGGGCCGCTCGTATCATCTAACAGTGAATGCAGGACCTCGAAGTCGTTCGTAAAGAAGAAAGCAGCTCTTACCCTCCTCCGTCTATATCGCAAGCATCCCGACATAATTCAACCACAATGGGCAGAAAGGATAATATCTCTAATGGACGACCTCGATCTCGGAGTGGCGCTCTCGGTTACGTCTTTGGTCATGACTGTTGCGCAAGATAATCTGGACCAGTACAAGGGCGCCTATGTAAAGGCTGCTTCGCGATTAAAGCGGATACTGATCGATGGTGACTATACTCAAGACTACTTGTACTATAAAGTTCCTTGCCCTTGGATTCAGGTCAAATTGCTACGGTTGCTCCAATATTTCCCGCCTTCAGGTATGGTTTATTTCAAATGCGGGCATTGTGTGCCAGTACTGACCATATGAACAGAGGACAGTCACGTTCGCGAGTTAATCCGGGAATCACTGCAGAAGATTCTAAATCTGGCTATGGAGACGAATAAGAACGTCCAACAGAACAATGCTCAGAACGCTGTATTATTTGAGGCTATTAACCTCATAATTCATCTGGACACAGAACATGCGTTGATGAAGCAAATCTCATCCCGCCTGGGCCGCTTCATAACATCTAGGGAGACCAATGTCCGATACCTAGGCCTAGAGGCCATGACCCATCTAGCAGCTCGAGCCGAGAACCTTGATCCTATAAAACAACACCAAGAAGTAATCCTTGGATCGCTCAAAGACCGAGACATCAGTGTGCGCAGAAAGGGTCTTGATTTGCTATATAGTATGTGCGACTCGACCAATTCCCAACCGATCGTCTCGGAGCTATTGCACTATCTCCAGAATGCCGACTTTGCTATTCGAGAAGAGATGGCTTTGAAGATTGCGATTTTGACGGAGAAGTATGCTACTGATATCCAGTGGTACATTAATGTTTCTCTTCGACTGGTAGCCGTTGCGGGTGACCATCTTAGCGACGAGGTTTGGCAACGAGTTATCCAGATTGTGACGAATAATGAAGAGCTGCAAGTATATGCGGCGCATAATACCCTTCAACACGTCAAACAAGACCATTGCCACGAGACACTAGTAAAAATCGGTGCCTATATTCTTGGAGAATTTGGACATTTGATTGCGGAAGAACAGGGTTGCAGTCCTATTGAGCAATTCATGGCATTATCTAGAAAGCTTCCTGCCTGTTCCTCTAGTACACGCGCCATGATTCTTTCATCCTTCGTCAAATTCGTTAATCTGTTCCCCGAGATTAAGCCTCAGCTACTCCACGTTTTTGAGATATATAGTCATACATTGGACCCTGAGCTGCAACAACGAGCGTACGAATATTTGACGCTCGCTAGTCTCCCAACGGACGATTTGCTCCGCACCGTTTGCGATGAAATGCCACCGTTCCCCGAGCGACAATCCGCGCTCTTGTCGAGACTGCACCAGAAACATGCCGGTACGAGTGATAAGCGGACGTGGGTAGTCGGTGGCAAGGACGCAAACAATGATGTGTCCGAGCTGAATATGGCCAAGAACCCCGGTCTGAGGAGGACTTTTAGCTCCAATGGTCCCGTCAATGGTAACGGACTGGCAAACGGTGCGGCAAATGGTGCTAATGGCCATTCCAACGACCTTGCTGGTCTTGACATGAATGCAGGACCTGTCCCTGAGAAATTGCTTAAAGCACCCAACTTAGCTAGCGCTGCGCATCTATCGCCCGGTTGGGAATCAGGTTACAACAAACTGTTACTCAAAGCTGATGGTGTACTGTTCGAAGATGGGCAGATCCAAATTGGCATTCGCTCCGAATATAGAGGACAGATGGCATGCCTCATCTTATATTTCACGAACAAGACGCCAGCTACTGTGAGCTCGTTTACGACGACACTGGACTTAGATGGAAGCGAAAAAGAAAATTTGACGTGGGACGTTAAGACCATGCCCGACAGCTCTATTGCGAATGGAGGACAATCGCGGTTGATCATCATGTTCGAGGCGAAGAAGGTCTTCACTAAGAGCCCCACTATCAGAATAAGCTACTTAGCGGGTGCCTTACAAGCGCTCACTCTCATGCTTCCACTTACCGCACACAAGTTTATGGACCCTGCGGATCTCACGGCAGACGATTTCTTCAAGAGATGGAAGCAAATTGGTGGCGCGCCACGTGAAGCTCAACAGATCATTGGTCTCGCCCCAGGGAAATCTGGATCTCGTGAGATTACCGAGAGTTTTGTTCGCAAGACTATCGAAGGCTTCCGTTGGGGCATATTAAGGGGCGTCGATCCAAACAGCAAGAACTTCGTCGGAGCAAGCGTACTCCATACCTCTGAGGGAGGCAAGTTTGGCTGCCTAATGAGACTAGAGCCAAACTATACTTCACAGGTAAGGCGACATAAAGAGACGGTACTCTCCTAAGTTACTTTAACTAACAATCTAATAGATGGTCCGACTTACAATTCGAGCTACGGATGAGAGTGTGCCGCCTGTGCTATTGAAGCTGATGGAGGAACAATTATCAAAGGGGGTCTCGACAACACCTGAACTACGGGAGGGGCCTACACGGCGGGAAATATCAGATACCTTCAGTAATATCATGGTGCAGTAAAGGTCTGGCCGGATAAGAGAGACAGAAAGGGTTGTGGTAATGCTTTGGAAGGGGGCCTCCAGAAGAGTTATGATTCCAAATTCCAGATTCCACTTTGGAAAGTTCAAAATAAGCAAGCTATATGCGGTATCTATGCATTTCCAGCCCGAGCGAGAGAGGAGTTCATTAGGTAGCATGTGATCAAAAATCTCATGTTTCAAACAAAGACGGGTGCGTTTTGTGTTATTAGAAAGTAAACAGGTGCTTACTCCCATTCGATTGTCAGATACCCTTAGGTTTTCAAGGTAACTATGAGTTGGATATTGTCTCGAGTTCACTTTCTATTAGATATAATGCTATCTTTAGGAGTCTATCGCAATGAATAAAGTTAACTGCTGCAGTCAAAACCTTGGAAGATATAATGAGGCAGAGAAAGGGCAATTCACCCCTTAACACTTCCCTGTTCATCTCAAGATCGAGAAAGAGACATCGTTGTCGTTTTCCATAGCAACGGCTTTGACTATGTCATTAGACGGCATTGTGTCTCGACCTATTGGCTTCGAGACGTCGACGTCTGGAGTCAACGTCGAGTATATCTCCTGTATAACGTCCTCTACATACCTACCTATTCGATTTCGACTTCATATACCTCGCCGTCGCTCGCTGACTTGATTTAATGCGGAGATCATAATCCAGAAATTACCTTATCCTTTCCTTTCCTTGGGACCTTTTCTGCTTTTCTTCCTAAATTTCCTTTCCCCGAGGACTTGAGCTGTCCGCACATACACCTACATCCTCACCCTCATTCTACCTACTTTCTCATTCCATCTCATCTCTTACTTCCTATTCCCATCCTGCAAGTCATATTTCATTTACTCTTGATTCTTCTCTGTGCCTAGTCAACTCGTAGAAAGCTCGTCAATGCGCGATTCCAGTTGCGAACTCCGTCATTCCGTTTCCCAGTCGCATCGCCAATTTCCATCGGAGTCGCAACACTCGCAACGCACGGAATCGAGCTACAATCCTCAAAACCACTGCTTAGAAGACTGGCAACGAGACGTTCCTCAGGCACTTCTTTTCCCTCATTCTCTTGATACCGCTGCGCCTGGACGACAAGTCTTGCTGCGACATCAACGAGTCATCCTTGCGCCACCCACGCCTCCACCCAGTATGACGGGAATGACTCAACTTGATATCGAAGACGAGAAGCAAGGAGGTATGATGCGCATGAAAATGGAGCGAATGAAGCGCTGGTGGGTTGGTATGTATACACCCTTTCATCTAACTTATCTCCATCGTCACCCCTATTCATCATCGCCCTCAATTCCCAACTCCACCCTCACTCTACATTTATTTGTATAATTGCAACAGATGAAGAATGCATCATAATAAACATTGCTAACATTAATATAGCGCTCAAGCAACGAGCCAGCCCTAAGCTGTTCCCCCAGGCCTGGATCCTCTTCCTGGTCATCATCCTGGTCGCCACCGGTGCTATAGTCAGTAAGTCGCAACCAACCTTAAAAAAAACGTCCTCTTCCCCCACTCCTATCTTAACACACAAACAGGTTATGCTCAGGAGACTGGAGCTAACATTGAGGTCCCTGAAGCCGGCTGGGGCGGTCTCGCAGCCGAGACCGTGCGTCATCAGTCGCTGGCTCGCCCTGCCGATGGATCATCGACCACTTCGACGGCGCGACCTGCGCCACCTAACCTAGAAGCTAGTGCGTCCACGGTCACTTCAAGTGGTTTGACTTGGCACGATGCTGCTACGGGCTACGGTCCGGCGATGACCGGAGAAGGTAAGTCATAACTCCTTGATATTTATAGACTTCAGCTTTCATTTAAGAGATTTACGACTGACTTATATCCAGTCACGGCTTGGACGCCCCGATCGACGATGAAGGTCACGGGGCACCCTGTCTCTCACGCCCGTGTGAACTCGACTTCTACTTCTACTCATGCTCATGCTACTACTACCCACACATCTACCGATGAGCATGTGGAGAAGAAGGACATTGTTACAGATTACGAGATCACTCACGTCACCTCCATTGTCACCGACTGGGTAATCAGCTACGTCACCGCCACGACAATCGAGACCGTCACCCCTGTTGTCTCCGATCCAGGTGTAACCAGCTTCGTGACCGAAGTGGTAACCGCGAGCGAGCATCGCGAGTTCTGTCCCGACCCGAACCGCCCCCACGCCTGGACACCCTGCGCTCCCGACCACGCCGCCACGGACCCGGGCACCGCAATCCCGACCCGTGACGTAGCATCCCAGTCATGCCGCCGCTGCAGTACGAACCCTATCAGCCTTCTCAAAGGCATGCTTCAGACAATCTGGAAGCGCTTCTGGGACACCGACCCGACGTCCGTGAAAGCGCACCGCTGGGTGCACCGCTGGAAGATCCTCGAGCTCGACGGCCGATGCGAGGAGCTGCAGCACCTGATGCTCGTCATGGCCGATATCCTCGAGGCGCAGCGCTACATGCTGGATGACAAGGACAAGGTCATCAAGCACCAGAAATGGATGCTCGAGGACCAGCGAATGGTCATGGAGGACCAAGAGGCGATGCTGGAGTGTCGTAGGGACAGTTTAGTGGAAGCGCTCGCGTTTATCATTAATGCCAGAAATGATACGATGGATGCTATTCACGAGAACGACGAGAACGACGAGGAGGACTAGGTGGATACTACGGGCGTTTGAGTGCCGTACCTTTGGTGCCAGGGGTTGGTACCGGAGAGATATGAGATGATTTGAATTTTCTTGCAACAGTGGATTCGACCAGTTCGGTGAGTTGGGGCGTGTTCTTAACCGAACACGCCCACTCATGCAGAAACTGAACCGACTACGGCTATGAAAATGGGCGAGGTGTTTATCCGGGTTTCGATTACAGACGTTCTCCTCAGGCTATAGGCCACGACTGTGGGCTATCCATTGATCAAAAGGAAGACAACCGACTGGACCTTTGCGTATGCAAGGCACTAGGTATTAATGAATGGCTATTAGCCCAAGTCAAATTTGACTATTCCATGGTATCGTATGATCTGCTGCTTGCCGTGAACCAATCGTCGATCTTGCCGGCCTTTGGGAGTAGGTTGACTTTGGTAGGGCCCCTGTATAAAACGTGCTGCGGCTTCGTTAGGTCTCAATACATATGCTCCCGAGATTCGACGAGCCAATTGTCGATGTTACCGTTCCGCTGGGCATCCAATGTTGTAACTGCGTATATGGGGTACATGGCTTATGTTACGTTATAGGTGATTGACTATTCGGGTTCGTTCATCCACTGTATATCAATGTTTGGTCGATGTTTGGCAATAAATTTCTCGTAACTTTCCCATCAAAATCGAAGCCTTTCCCACTCTGAAAATGATGACGAATAGGAGAAAGTACATTTCGTACGTACCTCGGCGTAGAAACCGAGACAGACTTTATCATCGATTCTTAAACCGGAACAACCCGAGACCTATACCCCAGCCCCCCTTCTCCAAAAACTCGGGCTACGTCGGAGCTCCGATCTTTTCTTTCTTTTCTGTCATCTATCAGGAAAGCCAGGAAAGTATCGGCAACCAATGGCGGGGCTTCGTCCCACCACGCCCGCTACGGGTATAATCCCTCCTTCCTGTCTTCGATGGCGTCAGAGGCTAAGGTAAGGGCCGATCTACCTATCTCCTACTATCTCCTATTTTAGCTGCAGTAGGGTCTTTCCTATCCCTTCCATCGCTATCTTTCCCGTCCACCGTCCACGCAGCTGCCGCGGGCGTGTCTCATATTAATAATCTCCCGTCTCGAGACTATACCGCATCCAGGTAAGTCGCTGCATAGAGAACTATTTCGCCCTCCGAACCGGGGTAAATTTGGTAGCTAGCTGCGCTTGAAGATATGATGGGAAAGATCGATTGCATGCGTAGCACAAAATATAGGTACATTCCAAGCCGTTTTCTATACCGTACATACCTGTAGCCTATAGCCTACTGGTCTAGGTACTTATACTCTGTTCTGTTCCCCTCTTTTTCTGTCTTCTCTCCGTTTTTTTCTCTCATTTCCAACTTGATCTTCAACGGTTCATAAGCTCGAATCTTAGTGTGTAAGCAAAAAAAAAAAAAAAAAAAAAAAGAAAGAAGAAGAAAAAAAGAGGAGAAACGATGACGAGCAACGGAAACGGCGTTAAGCTGAACGGCGGTGCGACCGAGAACGGGGACGGGTGGTACGACCCGACCAAGATCTGGACGACGCTGTTGACGAACCGTGCGTACTTCGGCGGCCTATTGGTATTGCACCACTCCCTGCGCCGGCACCGGAGTAAGTACCGGCTTCATGTTATGGTGACGAGGGCCGTGGAAGAGGATACGGAATATATGGAGGCTTTCGCGGCCGCGGGTATCCCGACGATCGTCGTTGACAAGATCGAGCCTGCGCCGAGGGATGGCAAGATCAATAAGGGCACGTGGGAGAAGCTTGCTCCGTGGTCATTCACACAGTTTGAGGTATGCTCTTTGGCTCAGCATACAAATCCAGAATAAGAAAAGCATGTAGCTAATCCCACCAACCAGCGTGTCGTCCTCCTAGACAGCGACCAAGTGATCCTGCAGAACATCGACGACATGATGGAGGTCGAAATCCCATCTGGCTGGATCGCAAGCACGCACGCCTGCACGTGCAACCCGCGCAAGCTACCCCACTATAGCAAGGACTGGGTACCAGCAAACTGCGCCTTCACAGCCGCGAACCAGGCCACAGGCGAACCGGCCCCCATCACCCCCCAAAGCCCGAACAACCACCACCTGCTCAACAGCGGGACCGTCATCGTGCAGCCGTCCAAGCAGCAATACGACGACCTGATCCACGCCATGAACACGCACCCCGACGTCCCGAACATGATCTTCTTCGACCAGGACCTCCTCGCCATCGTGTACCGCGGCAAGTGGAAGGCCCTGCCGTACCACTATAACGCGCTCAAGCCGATGCGGGCTTGCCATAGCGGGTTGTGGAAGGATGGGGATGTGAAGATTCTGCATTATATCTTGAATAAGCCGTGGAAGAGCAGGAAGTACGATGAGAGCGATACGATCGAGTCGACGCATAGGCTGTGGTGGGAGGAGTATGAGAAGGTGGAGAAGGAGTGGACGGAGAGTAAGGATGAGAGGAAGAGGGAGCTTTGGAGGAATGTTGTTGTGCCTGCTGTTGCGCAGGAGTGAACGTGATGGTTTGGTTGGGTTGAGCGATGAAGAGGCATTTTCATGGTATTGGAACTTATACTAGGGCATACTAGCGGATATGTTCGATCTGTTTGGACTGGAGGGTGCGAGCGAGAGGTCTTCGTGGGATATATTCAGAGCACTTATTAGAGGTCACGAGCAATTAACGACGGGCCGTAATGGCTGGATTGGCATACATCATTACTGAGAACCAAGCCCCTTGTGACGATGAAAGTAAAGATGCAGATATTGATTTTAAGTAAAAGTTTTACTACTCAATTACTCCCTAATCTTGGCCTCACTCTTCGGCCCCCTGACCCCAAATATCGTGCTTCCAACCCGCACCTCACCACTCCCCATCACAATCGCGCCTTCAAAGTCCTCGCTCATACCCATGCTTAGCTCTAAATCTCGATCTAGGCCCAATTCCTTTTGAACGAGATCTCGCTGCTCCCGCAACGTCACAAAGTCCTCATTCTCGTTTTCTGGTGTCGTGGCTACGCTGCGCGCTATAGCACCGATGGTCATCAGGCCTAATAGGTGCAAGTTCGGCGACGATTCGACGAGGCGGGCTAATTCAACGGTGGAGGGACCTGGGGCACAGCCGGATTTGGAAGCTTCGCCTGAGGTGTTCACTTGGATGTGGATGTTGATTTTAGCAGGGGGAGGTGAGGAGGATTCTTGGGAGGATGAGAAGGAGGCGAGGAATTCGCCGCGGTGCTTGTCCAGCAGCTGGGCTTTCTTCTCCGTGTCTACGCTCGACACGCACCATAGATTGGGGATCTTGGCTAGGTTTTTGCAGTGGCCTTTTTGGCAGATTAGCTATGTGTTCATGGTAGGATATTCTCATATGCAAGGCATATGATCATAGTGATCATCTCATAGTTGACGATCCTCTCTTTGCCAGGACAAGGGTATTTTCATTTCTTACCGGATTGCAGGCCACCGATAAAATGCCAGTGCACGCTACGAGGTAGCAGTTCAGCCTTTTGGCTTAATTCCTGGGCGTAGTTCTCACCGAAGTGCAGCTGCGGCGGTGAGGCCTGCTGCATAAGCGCCAGGATGTCGTTCGCCGGCTTCAATTTCGAGACGGCGACCAGGCGGACCTAAGGAGAATGAGTAAGGTTGATTATATGAGGATATAAGGTTACACATCATATGATATTATATGAATGAATATGAGGGGGGAGCCCCTTGTCGGTAAAGGGGTGAGGCGAGACGAGGCGACTTACATCTCGGCCATTGGCGACGGCGGCAATCCGCTCCCGCACAGTTTTGATCTGTGATACTAAAGCAGCCGCTCTTTGAGGATCGATTTTCATTTCCACGTCTGCCATTATAGAGCCATATGTCAACAATGTTATACACGGCGATAAATCGTTTATATAAAAATAGCAGTAATATTGAAATAATTATCGTATCGTCAGGTACTAATGATAGCTATACGACTCATTGGTCGCTACTTCTATCGGGAAGAAAAACCTACCTACAGAGCATGAGACAGGTAGTACAGTGCACGTACTGTACGTCTTACATAATGATATCAACAGAAGCTATCATTTTCCACCAACTTATCGAAATACTACAAAAAAAAATCAATGAATATACCGACTTAATAGAAAATAACTTCAATGTTAGATGCTCTCTTTTCTCATATTTGATATGGTACCATTTTGCTCGGTATTAAAACGCGCATGAAATTACGACAGGGACGGTGATCTCATTTTGCGGGATTTCGCACATGGCAATAAGGTTAAGCGCGGTTAGATATCGATAAGATCTATACTCCAGAATTTTGAAGCTTCCAAAGTTCTAACCTCCAATGGCGCGTCTTCTAGTGAACTTTCTCAACTCTGACAGTTCCTACCAAAAGAATGCATCTAGCGTAAAGCTACGAATCGCCTAATTGACCATTTGTTTTTATTTTCGAAATTTTAATCATCCGGAAGGGGCACCGTTGTTGCCAACCTCAATTCAAGAGGCAGTCACCATGGCAGATCCTCTCTTAACATCTCTATGTACCATCTGCCACATCCAAGCTCCCAAATACAAATGTCCACGATGCGGAACAAGAACATGTTCCTTGACATGTGTTAAGAAGCACAAGAATTGGTCATCATGCAATGGAGAGCGAGATCCGACCGTATACATACCACGAGAGAAGTTAAAGACCGATGCTGGCATCGACCACGACTACAACTTCCTGACGAAGATCGAGAGAACCGTGGAGCGAACCGAGAAGATATTAAGGGAAGAGAAGGATATATTACCTCAAGAGGATAGCAGTTCGCGACCCCCGCCTAATAAGCGAGCACGTCTCCATAAGGGTCAAAGTAGAGGAAAAGTTACTTTCGAAGAGAGCTCAAGAAGATGGGATAGGAATTCGATACAACGGATGCGACAGCTGGGCATAAATGTCTCATCCGTCCCTTATGGAATGACTAGGGCAAAGGAAAACAAGACGAGTTGGAACAAACGCACCAGAACTATGAATTGGCAGGTGGAATGGCTGGTGTGGGAAGAAATTGCTTCCATTGAAGGAGACAATAACCGAGATAACAACCCTAGACCGAAGCAATCAAGACTTTTGCACAAAGTGCTAGACGAAGTACCACTATACATCGGGTTTGCAGAAACTCAAGAATATCACCGCCAACGGCAGCTTAGCGACCAAGAACGAGCGAGAGAGAAGAAACATAAGGCATCGGAAGAAAAGAAAATACTCGCCGGAAGCGCCCAAGACGTGGCCACAACTGCTTGGAGCGGTGGAGAATGTGTCACGCAAGACTCAAGCACGACTACGTGGAACAACCAGACTCTAGGGTCCCACATAAGCGAAGAACCGAAAGACAAGTATCGGTTCTTCTATCTCAAACCCAGGACACCTTCAAGAGAATTGCAGAAGCTTGTCCCCTTACGACCGACAGACAACCTGGTCAGCATCCTGCCCGATCTTGGTATTGTGGAGTTTCCGACTATCTGCGTGCTGCCAGGCAACTCGACGGCCGTCCCTGACGGATACGTTGTCGTGGAAGAGAAGGTGGGAAGGTCTAAAAAGCGACAACAAGGGACTAGTCTCGTTGAATATCTAAGCGAAGAGGAGGGTGAGAATATAGAGGGGGGAAATGAACAAGACGATGATACCACAAGTAGCTCAGGTTCAGATTCATCCGATATATCTGACTAAGTACCGAATTAATCATAATGTTTTATAATGTTTTATTTTGTAAAATATTGTGGGCTAAATTATTAGTCTCTATTATCGACTGTAGCCATACTTAATAATGACTTTTACGTATGTGAACATATGTGATGGGAAATATATTAAAAATGCAAGTCATCAGGTATCGGGAATTATGTGACGAAGATGACTAGGTATGTTTTCCAAAGGAAATAATATATACCTACCAAGTACACACCGTCTCCCGCCATTTAGGGCAAATAAACACATATTGAAAAATACATATATACTTGATAGTTACAGCAAGCCCTTGCACTCAGAAACTGCAATATTTTCGATATATTTGTATGTACTTGTGGATGTATGGATGTACATTGTACAGTGTACGAAGGTACAAACATACTACAGTGTCCGGTGATCTGACTGTGGGGAAGCAGCTGTGACCAGCTGCAAAGATCTAGGCACCCAGCTGAGGCACGAAAAAACCTTAACCTTTACCTTTTGGGACTGGTGTGATTAACCAACCCGATCGTTGAATTTTTTACTCTCTTCTAACAGAAATTCAGCCTCTCGTTTCTTTTCTCTCAATCCTTACATCGTTCAACAATTACCTTACCTACCCTCGGGTATTCCATAACACACTGTACTTCCATACTTTCTCATCATAATCTCATCATCTTCAACTCTCAACACCATAAATCATCTCTCTATTCGATCTTCACTGAATTAACGTTTCCATTCTGCGCGTCTCGCGCACATCTCCTCGACATCATGTCTGAATTCCTTGGGTACGTACTTTCCCCTCTTCGATTTCAATTAATTAGAGTTGGCCCTTTCACAACGTACTACGTATTTCACTATATAGACTGCTAACGCGACGCGACCATCGTACAGTTCAAGAATCTCCCTAATCTCCAAGAGCGACATTCGGTAAGCTTCCTTCAAGTTCCTAAAGCTCAATTAACCTTCTTGCCTAACCTTTACTAGATACTCGGGTATACTTCACGAGATCAATTCGGAAGAGTCAACCGTCTCCCTCGAGAATGTCGCCTCCTTCGGTACCGAAGGACGCAAGGAGAATCCGGAGGAAGAGATCGCACCTTCGGACCAAATCTACGAGTATATTGTGTTTCGTGGTAGCGATGTGAAGGACTTGCGCATCGAAGAAGCTCCCGTTCCTCGAGAAGAGAACCAACGGCCTAGAGTCCCCGATGACCCTGCCATTCTCGGCGTAAGTCACATATCCTATCTCATGATTAAATATCCGTGTCCATTTATTATGACGAAACATTTCGGATGTAAACCTTTATTCGACTGAAATGCGCAAACAAAACAATGTTGATATTTCCGTTGCCTTCCTTCTGATCTATTATGGACTTGTCATACGCTTAACACATCATCTTCTTGTGATGCATTAGTGCTAATTACCTGACCTAATATCTAGGCTCGAACTCGACCTCAAGGTCTCCAAGGTCCTCAGGGCCCTCCTGGCGTCATGCCACCTGGACCTGGTGCTCCAGGCTACGGCCAAAGCCCATATCAACCTAACAGCTTCTATCCCCCTCCTACACAATGGGGACGTGGTGGACATCCTGGCCCTGGTCCTGGTCCGGGCCAAGGTTTCCCCGCGATGCCTTACCCTCCTCCTCCGGGCTGGTTTCCTCCTGGTCAAGGCTTCCCAGCCGGTGGTCCTGGTGGTCCTGGTCCGTGGAACAGTTTCTACCCTCCTGGCCCCGGTCCTCAAGCTCAGGGACCTCCGGGTGTACCTGGTCAAGGCATGAGGGTTACTCCACAGCAAGAGAGCAACAAGCCAGTGCCTATTGGCGCTGTTGTCGATAAACAAAGAGTGGGTGGTCCTCCTCCGGTCGAGTTGCCTACGGAACCTAAATCATTTGGACAGCAACAGCAGTCAACCCAGCCTGCCTCAAGTGCCGCTCCAACCCCGCCGGTTGAGTCGAAGCCTACTGCGGCCGAGGTCAAAGCTACTGCCGAATCTTTATCCACGTCGAATGCGCCTTTAACAGGCGCTCCCGAGAAGAAGCCTGTCCCGACCGGACCTAAGAACAGCCGAGTGACCCCAGCTGTACCTATCCCAACATTCGCTTCAAAGGTTGCTGGCTCTCAAGTCACTGCAGCAGCTGCTACAACTAGAACCACTGCCGATCAAGGCAATGGATCGGTTACTACTGCTGCTCTAAAGGACGCAACCCAAGCCGCCAAAGCTGCTGTGGCCGTCGCAATGGCCAAGCTCGACAACGCTCGCACTGAAGCTCCTCCCCAGAATGGTACTGCCGCTAACATAATGGATAATTTGACGAAGAAAGTCAACGAGATGCGCATCAATGCTTCTCGAAATCCTACCAATGGCAGAGGTCGCGGACGTGGCGGACGCGGCGGTGGATCAGGCAAGGTCAACGTTCCAGACGCAGATTTCGATTTTGCGGCCGGAAACGCCAAGTTTAACAAACAAGATCTTGTGAAGGAGGCCATCGCTGGATCCCCCCTTACCGAAGCTTCGAACGTGCCCACAACTGAGCATTCGCCATCCGAGGAGTCTTCTGCTGTGCCGGTCGCGTACAACAAGACTAAGTCATTTTTTGACAACATCTCTAGTGAAGCCAAGGATCGTGCTGAGAATGGGGGCCAGAAGCCCGGTGGACGGGAGTGGCGCGGTGAAGAACAGCGCAAGAATATCGAGACCTTTGGACAAGGAAGCGTCGACGGTGGCTATCGGGGCGGCTACCGTGGCCGCGGTCGTGGTGGACGTGGTGGCGGTCGTGGCCGCGGATTTGGCGGCACTCGTGGACGGGGCAACTCGTTCCGCCAACCTGCGAACCAATAAATCGACCTGCTGCACACGTCCAGCGGATGAATTTGCACTGTCGCCACACAGTAGCATGATCCACGTGGTTGAGACGTCATATTCTCGATGCTATATTTATGGTCTCCAAAGTGCCCCTTCATACGACTTTCCCCATGTATTAATACGGTATTGCATGATGCAGTTTCTTTTCGTTTCGATGCTCAGGCATTCTGTGGATAAGCACCGCATTTTTTGCCACGCTTAATAACTCGACAGGCATGGTTTTCGTTGATGAACAAGCAACGGCGTACGGGTGGATTGGCGACGGCAGGTGTTATTCTCGCAATTCGCATTATGAGCATGATTGGCAAATGATTTACTGAGACGGAAAAATCGAGTCTGGAACTACCAGCTCGAATGACGGATGGCTTTTGCAAGCTTTTGCAAGGTGGCGTTAGTACGAGTGTTTATGCGGCTCACCCTATTTTCGGGAGCCGTCATAGTTGAGGAACGAACGGGTGGTTAAGGGGAGGGTGGGATTTGATGGTTGTATATGGCTGGACTCTACAAGTCAGTACATACACGTGAGCAACATTGACAAATATTAAACTGTCACCACCATTGTTTCTATGACTTGAATGAAGTGATTGTTCAACGGCCATTGCATGATAATAAGAGCTAAAGCTCAAGTTTTGACCTTTTTTTTTCTTATTGATTTGGAGACCCAGCATACTAATATGGATATCAAACTTCAGGATAAACATCCCTATAAGCAGTTAGCAAACCGATGCCTGGTATGTACGTAGGAAACAATCAGGTGAACTTACGTCCTCCGTATAAGCGGCATGCCCTCCCTCACCTTCTCCCACTCGCCAAGATCGATATCTACCACTCCCAATTCCCCTACCGCTCCGTTCTCCGCCTCCTTCCCATCCTCCTTCACACCCTTCAGCACAAGCAGCTCTCTCCCCCACGGATCAATCACAGAGCTCCGCCCGTAACTCACGCGCTCCGACTTCCCCGGGTTATGCAACCCGACCTGCGCGGCCGCAATAACAAAAGACTGCGTCTCAATCGCCCTCGCGCGCAACAACACACTCCAATGCGCCGCGCCCGTCGGTATCGTGAACGCGCTCGGATACAGCAGTACCTGCGCGGGAGAAGGGTACGAGCTCGGGTTTAACGGGTTCGGGGAATTCGGGACTGGGTTCGCTAACGGGTAGGACGGGGGCGTCATGTGGGAACGGGTCGTTAGGTGGAGACCGGCTTCGGGGAAGCGAAGGTCGAAGCAGATTAGGGAGCCCAGACGGCCGATTGGGGAGGGGAAAGGTGGGGTGAAGCGCGAGCCGGCTTGCGTTGTGGCGGATTCGTGGAGGGAGGCGCGCGGGTAGTCGAAGAGGTGTAGTTTGTCGTAGGATGTGTTCTCGACGAGGGTGCCGGAGGGGGAGATGTAGATTGTGCGGTTGTAGAGCTTGATTTTGGGGGTTTGGTCGGTGGGTTCGTCTTTTGAGCCCTCTTCGCCTTCACTAGCTTTGGGCGGGGAGGAGGTCTCTTTACTAGCTTTTTCTACGGAGTCGGCGTCCTCGGACTCAGGGACGGAATTTAGGACTGGGTTACTGGGATCGGTGGTAGGTTTTACGGTCACAGGTACGTGGATGCCGACGTGAACGGCGAGTTTATGCTTTGCGGCTGCGGAGCATAGGCCATTGACGAAGGGGGAGGTGCTGACGGGCTTGGCGAGGGAGAGTGATTCTGCGGCCGAGGAGCCGATATAGTCTGATGCTTCAGGGAGGAAGAGGATCTAGGGGTGTTAGTTAGGGCTAATCATTAGATGAAAGAGCCGGCCTTAGTTTATGTGAAATTTGAATATCCCAGCAAAGAAGAGTATGCCCCAAGTGTAGAGCGTATGAATGAGTGAATATCCCGCCACGGCTGCAAGTATATGAGGATGGTAGGACGAGCAAGCTGCCAACAGCTTCTGCTATCGGCTTTCTCCGTCCCGTCCATCTACCTGTAGGTAGGGACTAGGGCATTGAGTAACACTACCAGATTAGATCTGGAGTATGGCCCACAAGAAAAGAGAGTTGAAGTGTTTCCGGCTCTCAATTACGTACTTTTGCGCCCGCGGCTGCAGCTTGACCCACGAGTTTAACGCATTGCTCGAGGTTATGAGCCATCGAGTTGCTCGAGCAGATCTGGCCGATTGCCTGTGGCGTGAGTTAGTTACGCTGTGTTACTTGAGTTTATGTAGGGCCCCGTGGCTTTTGGTATAACTTTATTCACTGTCTATATAGGGAGTGATATGGAATCTTACTGCTTTGGCCATCGTGTCTGTAATACTCTTATGATCCAAATAAGTGTATAGATTAGATAATTGATAAGTGAGATCACGCAACAAAGATCTCAAGATCGAGTATAGTTGCGTCAGTAGGACCTAGGTATGTGACAAAGAACCAAAAATTACTCGCCCGGACCAAAACGACTTCGAGTCGTGTCACGGACCGAGGATGTAGGATAAGGAAGCAGGAAACCCGGAAAATAAACCGACTCGGGATGTTCCTTGGCGTTGTATTGGATTAATGTGAGATAGTCGGAGAAGGGTTCGTTTCCCCATTTCCCCAATCCCCACTTGACCCCGACGTCACTTAAATACGGCCGAAGCCGAGATCCATGTCAGGGAAGACAGGGAAGACGGAGACGACGTCACATCTACGTAGTCTTACGAGATCACAGCAAGACACGACGAACCAGCACACATATATGGATATTTCACATATCGGACCCTGTAATAAAACGCATGATTATACGGCTTTTTTTGGCCATTCTCCGCCATGTACTAGCTACGGCATTTATGCAGAAACGCAATCGATTCTTCCTTTCTGACTAGGCATGTGCTAACTCCGACTGCTAGCACAGCATCATCTGCAAATAGCCAGTATGATCACTCAGAATTCCCCTTGCCGAAAAATGCACACCTGCAAAGTTCTTATTTCACTCACAAACGCGCACAACCACTGCCGAAGCCATTCCCTTATCGTACGTATTCCTCTCGTTGTTTCCACTGATCGGCCATGGGTAAGGCGAAACCAGAAAATGCAATGCCAACCGTGACCTCCCTGATATCCTCTTGGTCTTATAACGCCTGGCTGTAGTAAACGTAGAAAAAAAGGTATAGACAATACAACGCGAGGGGATTTGAGGGGTAATAGTCCCTAATGAAATATGTTGCCTCATCATCTCTTGATCCAAGATCAGATAGGCCGGGCACGACTTCGGTGGTTCGCGTGACTAATTCTCCGAGGTCGCCCGTCTGTTATGTTGACGTGTTTTCCACACCGACTCTAAACGATCTGTCAAGGATATTGTATGCTTTCTGTAAGGATATCGCGTCGATATCACTCGCCTCGAGAACAGCCACCCAGTCACGAAGTTGGATATTCTTACCCTTTTCAGAATCTTCGCGAAACTGTCCTAGGTGCGTGACTCCCATCTTCGTGAGCGGGCCTTGTTGGGCTTTGCTGCTAGCGGCGGCTGTAGAACCTGGCGTGCCTGGTCCGGCACCTGGGAGTTTCGGCGAACCCGGTCCACTGGAGGCCGCTCCTGCCCCTTGGGTCATCCACGAATATTTTTTCTTCTTGGATCCAACGAAGAGACCCAGCGTTGAGTTCACCGAGCTACTGGTCAGAGGTTCCTTGGCAGATGACTTCTTGCTCTCTTTCTTCGAAGGTGGTTTCTCGCCTGGGTCTGGCGCAATAGATCCGGGTGTACCGGGTGCTACCGATCCAGCTCGCGATCCTTCAACTCCGTCCTTGTCACCATTCTGTTTATCACGCTTCTGACGCTTTCGAAGTCGCTTTTCTTCCCTGTTCCGCGCGCCCTTTCCAGTCGTGTTCATAGCATCGACTATATAGTTCGTCGGAGAAGCTTCCGAGACAGGAGTAGGCAGCCCGTTGCTGATTTCGTCGGCGGTACCTAGGGGTTCCAGTTAGTGAAATATAATCAAATAACCGTGGCAAAATTATCCTTACGTTTGAGCGGGTTTGTACGGGGGCTAACCGCGCTCTCCGCACCCGTTCGTGGGGCGTCGTTTTGCGTGCCGTTCGCAACGTGTAGGGGGACAGCTACATCTCGCCATTCTTCAGGTATGATTCCGTGCGCTGTGGTCTGTCGCGTGATGGCTAATTGATTCGCGTCACTAATCAGGGCACGCAAGTGCTGCTTGGTGGCCAAAGAGAGCAACGAGAGCTGATCAACTAAAAACGCATCAGGGGGGATGAACGAGGCATGCGTCTGGGTAACTGTCCCATCCGCCTGTGCCTGTTGGTAGGTCTTAATCTCCGGCTTTGGAAACTCGGCCGGGTTCTGATTCCTACCGCTGAAACGACCTCCATCAGGCTTTAAATCCAAGTTAAGGATCAAGTTATGTTTGCTGGCAATGTCGTGTAATCGCTTGTGTAAACTACCTGGTTCTAATAGGGAATTGTTGATCTCTTGGCTCTTCTCGCGAGCATACTTTAATGCGTGTTCAGACCATACCCGGTCTGCCTCCGCTGCCTCCACTTCCTCAGGCGTAAGCAGAGGGACGTTTTCAGCGGATGGGCCATTCAAGCCAGATCCGTATAGATTGCCCTGACTAGGAGCACTAGACTCTTGATTATTTAGATATTCAGCCTCTGCATCCAAGTCGATGCCGGTTCCCTGAAGCATATCGTCCATATCGTACATGTGGGTGGCTTTTGTCGCAGGTCTTGATGGTTGTCTCGCCGTATCGTGAGAAAAAGAACCCGTTGGGTTGATGGCTGGGGGTCCCATATTAGTGATGCCAGGAGGCATTGACGGCATCGCGGTAGCGGGGAGAGGCGCTAGTGCAAGTGTTGCGTTCGAATACGGCATCTGAGAGGCGACAGTGGTGTTTTTTGACGGAATGGTAGGAGTGGGCATAGTAGCCATGGTGGGGATGGGTGTAGGAGTGTGCGGTTGGGGGGACGCGAGCGGTGTTGTCGCGGCGGAGGGCATAGTGAGAGTCATCCCATTTGAAGATAACTTAGCTCTCTTGTTAGGAGGTAACTGATAGGTTTGATTGGGCGGTGATTGTTGAGGGGAGAATTGCCGTGGAGGCATAGTCGGTTGCGGATGCGACGACATATTGAGGAATAATGCGCGAGTGATCGAGTGGGTAGATGTTGTCGGAGATTGGTAATTAGGATTGAGATCGAGATTGCGGTATGGCGATTAGTATTATTATCCCAAGTGCAATAACCTTCGCCTATTCACCCCGACAACGATTGACTGTTTTACTATGTGACTCCGCAATATCTGGCGTCACTGATCGCTACCGCTGATGTAAGTGTAAGTGTCGTATGGATTGTATGGAGAGTAACCAAGTGTCAGAGACGTTTTTATTTTCTCTGGTCCTGGGCAGGCACAGAGCCTGTCTGGTTCTGTTGGTCGAAACCCATCCGACGGAGAAAGGTAGATATTATGAATACAAGCGGGAAAATATCGATCTGCATGCGACTATTCTGATGCCGAGTATAATCGCAAGCTACTGGTATCCAGGCGTCGCGTCGGATAGGATGTTTTTTGTAGGTTGAATGAGGAGGCGATTTAAGAAGTTCAGCAACACAGAAAAGCTTCCTGCCTTCCCTGAATCCCCATTGGAAAGATTTCGTGTTGCACTGTGCACAGACCTCTCCTTTCCCTTTTTTCCCTTTGTAACGCAGTAGCCTTGGACAGTGCAATCACTTAGACCGCCCGGATCAAACAAAACCCGTTTTTTTCTGACTTTTATGTACCCCTACCCACTGTGTTAGTAGGTACCTTTTACCAGGTAGCCAGGCACTGTAGGTACCCTTTATATACTCCCACTCTGCAGAAGCTCCACCTCCATTAAGAAAACCTTAAGACACTGTGCTGTGAGGCAGGAAGTAGGTACCCACTCAAACGCGCCGCGTTTAGATCAATTAACTTAGCTAGCAGCCGCGTTACGTATCGGCTTGGAAACTTGCAACTACAACCTATCAATCCTTTCTTTATCTCTCTTCCATCATCATCTTCCTATCAACAGTCGTCGATTGATCAGGTACATTGCACATCCTTTGAAGTATTCGCAGAGCCCTTGCATGTTTCGTATGATGCGACCGTTTTGAAATGCCTACTGCCTAATTGAATCCCAGCTTCATTGGCAACACTCGTTTGCGACCAATTTTCAAACGTCACAGGTACTTTAGTGATCATGGCTTCGAAGCGCAAGGCTTCGGCCATGGCTTCGACTGTTGACGAAGAGCCCGTGGATCCTTCTGATGAGTTGATGTTTCTATGCTTGGGAGGTGGAAACGAAGTCGGCAGATCATGCCATATCATACAATACAAAGGAAAGACCGTCATGGTAGGTTATTAGTATCTCCCTTGCCAAGTTATATATACATGAATAGATTATACTGACAATGACGTATAGCTTGATGCTGGCCAGCATCCCGCTTACGATGGCCTTTCTGCTCTCCCCTTCTTCGATGAATTCGATCTAAGCACTGTCGACGTGCTCCTAGTCAGCCAGTAAGTTTCGCCTTCCCGCCTTCGTCATATAATATGGTTGTAGATAGCCAAGGACTTCAAAACGGTTGGGGTGGAAGGCAATGTTTTCCCATGTCCATGAACAGAAATTGTTGCTTTGGTATTATGCCATGATGTTACATCTGCATGTTTCTGGACATTCGCAATCTTGCTCTTATGTATTCAGCTATCAATAAAACACATTACTCCATTACCCAACCGGTAGCGTCCTCGATTCGTCGTGATGTTCATTGCGATGACCCGTATCCCTCAGCTTCTAGCATCCGTATTCCATATATAAGAGACATACTAATATCGATCAAGTTTTCACATAGACCACGCCGCGGGCGTCCCTTTTGTCCTAGCGAAGACTCCCTTTAGAGGTAGAAGTTTCATGACGCATCCGACTAAGGCCATCTACAAATGGCTTATCACAGACAGCATTCGAGTTGGCAACACTTCCTCAAATCCTACATCGCAACCGGTGTATACGGAGCAGGATCATCTCAACACCTTCTCTCAAATCGAGGCTATCGATTATTACACCACTCACACCATCTCATCTATCCGAATCACTCCTTATCCTGCTGGCCACGTGTTAGGGGCCGCGATGTTCCTCATAGAGATTGCAGGGCTCAAAATATTTTTCACCGGCGACTACTCCCGTGAACAAGATCGGCATCTCGTCTCTGCTGAAGTCCCTAGAGGTATCAAGATAGATGTGCTCATTACTGAATCTACCTATGGAGTATCTACGCATGTTCCTAGGCTAGAGAGGGAGCAAGCGCTGATGAAATCCATCACGGGTATCCTAAATCGAGGTGGACGAGCGTTGATGCCTGTGTTTGCTCTGGGTAGAGCACAGGAACTGCTGTTGATATTGGACGAGTACTGGGGTAAGCATCCAGAATTCCAAAAATTCCCTATTTACTACGCGAGTAATCTGGCACGGAAATGTATGATCGTATATCAGACTTACGTTGGGGCCATGAACGACAACATCAAGCGTCTGTTTAGAGAACGGATGGCGGAAGCGGAAGCTGCCGGAGATGGCGCAGGAAAGGGGGGTCCGTGGGATTTCAAGTACATCAGATCACTAAAGAACCTTGATCGATTTGACGATGTCGGTGGATGTGTTATGCTCGCAAGTCCTGGTATGTTACAGAACGGTGTTAGCCGAGAATTGCTGGAAAGATGGGCACCGAACGAGAAGAACGGGGTTATCATCACAGGTTATAGTGTGGAAGGTACTATGGCGAAACAGATCGTCCAGGAGCCCGACCAGATCCAAGCTGTCATGTCGAGAAATCTCAATGCGGTCAGGAGAGCACCTGGTGGTGATGGCGAGAAAGCTATGATACCTCGGAGATGTAGCGTCGCCGAATATTCCTTCGCTGCTCACGTTGATGGCCAAGAAAACAAAGAGTTCATCGAGGAAGTCGCTGCTCCTGTGGTGGTAAGTTGTCCCTCCCCCTTTCCCATAATACACAACCTTCTTTCTCTAACTTTAGTAGATCTTGGTACATGGAGAGCAACACAACATGATGCGTCTAAAATCGAAGCTGCTGTCGCTCAATGCAGGAAAGGCAGATAAGGACAAGGTTAAGGTTTACAGCCCTAGGAATTGCGAGGAATTACGAATCCCATTCAAGACAGACAAGGTTGCCAAGGTTGTTGGCAAATTAGCATCCATCCCTCCTCCTAAGCAACTACCCACCCCTGACGACCAAACCACGGAATTGATCGCCGGTGTTATCGTCCAGAACGATTTCAAGATGTCGCTCATGGACCCAGAAGATTTACGAGAATATGCAGGTCTCACTACTTCGACAATTGCATGCCGTCAACGATTCACGCTAAGCGCAGCCGGAATTGACCTTATCAAATGGGCACTAGAGGGCACATTTGGTAATATCGAGGAACTACCGGAGACCAAGAACCGCAAGGAAAACCGTGATGCCGAAGCCAATGGGGACGAGGATGGGGATGGCAAGATGCCCGACGCTGATGAGGAAGTTGCACAATTGGTTGCGGCATACCTAGTTATGGGTTGTATCACTGTTCGATACCGAAGCAACGGCGAGGTGGAATTAGAATGGGAAGGAAACATGCTCAATGACGGTATTGCAGATGCTGTGATGGCGGTTCTCTTATCGGTAGAGAGCAGCCCTGCTGCTGTGAAGCGTAAGCGAGATAGATGATCTGCCCCTTTGTCAGCCTCACCGTATCACTAACACATCCCTTAGGATCGGCCAGCAAGAACCCGCACTCCCACGGGCTACCGGCCCGAAACCCCCATGCCAATCTCACACCCGCCGAGCGGCTCGAGCGCCTCTTCCTATTCCTCGAGGCCCAGTTCGGTGCCGATGCCCTAACTCCCGTAGCGACTCCCAAACTTCCGCCTCTCATTAAGGATAAGAAACCTAAGAAGTCGGAAGATGACGACGACGCTGCTTCGGACGCATCTATGGAATTATCGGACGACGGCGAGGAAGAGGAACGACTGCAGGAACTACGACAGCAGACCGAACTGGAAAGGCTACATAAGATTGGTATCCCCGTCCCGGGTGTTACCATCAAGGTAGACAAGATGGTTGCCACGGTCTGGCTGGAGGATCTAGAAGTCGAATGCAACCACAAAGCATTTGCCGACAGGGTCAAGGCTGTCGTCGAGCGGGCCGTCGAAGTGACGGCTCCCTTATGGGGCTAAACGATTAAACCTTGGGGTAAATGCATTCGAAAGGGAAAGAGCGCAATGTCCTGCATGCCTCGGTAATGATTGGGTTTGGTTGGTGGTGGCTCAAAAAGGAGGGAGGTTGGCCCTGGCTATAACAGGTCTAAAGGAAGTCTCTGCGCAAATGCGCGCGCGGCTATCACGGTGGTATTTAGAGGAGGCTCCGCAAGCCTCATACCACCGGCCGATTTTATGCGTTTCATCGCGATGGCCTCCTCGCAAGACATGGCCAGTTTATCCGATCACGATGCGATCTTACAATGCTGGATCGCGAGTTATATCCCCCATATATAGCTGAATGTGCAGATGACCAAACGATTAGAAGAGCAAAGGCAAAAATTAAGTAATCACGTTGAATTTGAGGCTGCTGATATGCCGAACTATAGCCCGTGAACGGCCTTAAGAGACTCCTGAAATTCTGAATTAGTGATATTCCGCCTTGAATTGTAAATCACTCGATGATCATACACCACCATTGATGATTATTGGAGTCACATTGAATTGAAAGAAGGCTATGAGGAATAATTATACTATAAAGTCTCTATAAAGGGTCGTGAAAGTAATATGCCCAATATAATGCCCTTAGGAATCTAGAGCCTCGATACATGTGCCACCTACATAGGTACCTACTAGGTAGGTACCTTTCCCTGAGGAGTGGTTCCCCTGCATATCTCCTACATTATCGCCTGAACCACAGCCATAGGCTTAAATTAATGATAATAACTCGTTTCTTACATATTCAGGGCAGCGATATCAATGCACGTAATTAACATATATTCAGTATTTAGTGCTGTTAAATTAATAGTCGGTGTTTTTTTTTTGCGTAGAGTAAGGCTTTATGCTCTTACCGAGCCCAGCCACAGTACAAGAGTACCAATCTGAATCCAATTTGTATTGGTCAGGCAATCAGCCTGAGCGGGTGGCGCAGCAAGGGGCTGTGTAAAACCCTTGGCGAAAACGGTGACGGTAACGATGGCACAACAACATTAGTACCTATACCTAGGCCAAGGCTATGTTAGGGAACTCCCCAAAAAATCTCGTGAGACGGATGAGGCAAGGATGACTTTGGAATATCGAGAGTTTAAGATCACGCTATGAAACCTTTAAATCAAAGATATTTCCCAATAGGGCTATGTTGACGGCGAGGCTTCTCGTAAGGCAAGATCCCAAAGAGAATGGCCTCCATAGTCATACTTGATGGCAACTTGATATGTCTACTTCTAGTCATCGAAGTTCGTGTATAAAAGAATGTAAGTAACAAATATGAGTTGTGAGTTGTGAGCTGTATATCAGCTTCAGAGAACAAAGACTTTAGACTCAGTCAACCAACACCGATTAACAAACAACCTTACGCTAGAGGCAGTGTTCCAACAAACTCGCGTGTGGAGAATCCCAAAGCTTGGGATTTTATATTTGTTTGTCATATGAGATTAGACTTTGATCCAACGCATCTGATCTGAGTCCTAGTTCAAACTACGAGAAAGGATTTAACCATGCCATATATTACTACCGGTTCCTACTCCTCTTCAACATCCACCACTTCTACCTCCTCTTTATCAAATCCCAGAACCCCAGATTGTACAAGTCAATGCCGATATTTTGGGTGTAGACACGAACAAATTGGAAACTTCAATATAATGGGTCTCAATCCGTTTGATAATACAGATTCTGAACTCCGGTTGGCTCCCGAGGGGATGGGACGTTCACCCTCCAATCGGAGCCATTCCCCCTCCGGCTTCTCGCTACGTCGATCGCTCAGCGGACGCAGCCAGAACGATTCTAGAGAGCGCCAAGGCCGAGCAGCAGCTATGTTCACCGGGCTGTTTTCCAGCTCGCGCAACCACAGGCAGCAGAGCCCGCCACCGCCGTACTCACCAAACGCGGCAGACGGGCCTATTACGGTTACAGGTAAGCCATTTCACAGCCACAGCCACGGACCCCCACTCTTGCCCCTATTCGCCCCCTATTTGCTTTTGTAAACTCCGTATCACATGCAGTAACTCTGAACTCCGTAATGTAATTAACCCACCAACCAGAACTCCCCGCCTCAACGCCACTTGAGGCCAATTTAGATAACCATTACGCGTTCCTAAAAGAATTCAATACGATCTTCCTGATCGACGACTCGCTGAGCATGAAAGCAGAGCGGCGGTGGGAAGAGACGCAAAAGGCGATCTCGGCCATCCTGCCCATCTGCATGGAGCACGACGAGGACGGCATCGACGTCTACTTCCTCAACCACCGGACCTCCGACCGGGGCGACGCGCTGCGCGGCGCCGTCGGGTCCGGGTACAGGGGTGTTAGGGACGCGCGTGTGGTGCAGAATATGTTCAAGTATATAAAGCCGAGCTTGGCGACTCCTACCGGGTTGCGGCTAGACCATATCTTGCGTGCATACTTGAAGAACTATGAAGCGTTGGTGAGACGCACCGAGGGTGATGTGTATTGTGTGCGCCCGATCAACATCATCGTGATCACGGACGGCCAGCCGACCGACGAGCCGGGCGAGATTATCGCCCAGGCTGCGCGGAGACTGGATGCCATTCGCGCGCCGCCGCACCAGATCGGGATCCAGTTTTTCCAGGTCGGGCGTGACCCGACTGCAACGCAGGCTCTTAGGGAACTAGATGATGAGTTGTGCCGTCGAGAGAGCATTAGGGATATGGTTGATACTGCGACCTTTAATGGAGCGAACAAGGCTGACCAGCCCACGCTTACCGCGGATGGTATATTGAAGGTTGTGCTCGGCGCTGTGAAGAGGAAGTTAGATCGGAAGGTTCTCGTTAGAGTCGATGGACCTTCGCGAAAGTAACGAAATAATAGGTGGGAGTGGTGGAATGGGGATTCGGGATAGAGGGGAACGGTTAGACAAAAGGAAAAGGGGTATTAGAAACTTACATTTCCTACTTGATACCCGTTTTTCTTTGGTATTCTTGGTGGGGGAAGGGAATACGAGACGACAATCATTCTATTCTTGAGATGTATTACTAGCTTTTACTTTATGATCTTTAACTTCTTAGATTAGGGGAGATTGTTGGCAGAAACATCTCAACTTACCAGACAGGTAGTAAGTATATGTACTAGATATGCAGGGCTCACGCCATGAAACAAGGAAAATAAATATACAGTCCTAACCTTCGTTTATATCCTACGGGTTTCCTGGTGTCGATTTACTAGGTATACAATGCAAGACTAGTACGGGAATAGTTACCTACTATGATCTCAGAAGAGCCACTTCTGCGTTTATTGAATCACGAAAGCAAAGCCAACCATTTTAATAAGCAGTGAATTCATCCTGCTGAAGAACTATGAACGCCACGAAACTAGTGGTCGAGATATTGAATCCCTGCCAAACAGACCCAGGATCGAGTATTTTCCCATCCCACCAACCCACCATCCGAGTGCGAAGTTCCCATCATTCCCATTGCAGATATCTGCGAAAAACAAGCCCATCCATAACTCCTGGTAGGCCCCGACCGCGTCAGTTTTTGCGATCCAACGACTATCAAAAGATAATCGGAGCAGTTTAACGCCATAGCCAAATAAGTTGCCGGCGTCAGCTAGGCGCGAGAGAAAAGAAGGATTGGTTGCTTGCCCTGTCAAGCGAAGGGGAGTTTACTTTTTTTTAGGTCGGGTTTTTGTAATTTTTTTTGTTGCGATGGAAAATCAAATCTTACCTGGTGTCGATGTTACCAGATTGCGTGCAAACCGAGCGAGAAACTGAAACGAAAAGAGTAGAGAACTTCGAGAAGAGAAATGCCAATGCGATGTGTGAGGGTATCTTTTCTCGTGGACTCGTTCTCTCGTGATGTCGTGATGGTCTCCGCCATTCGCTGGAGTACCGAAGCCAATGAAGTTGCGAAATAGAAAAGACTGAGAGAAAAACTGAATCATATGCCATATGAAAAGCACATGGTTGTAGAAAAAGGCGCCGATACTTGCGACGACTGTTCGTAGGCGGAAATGAAGTGATGTGAGTATGTACGACGACTTCGTAATACGTTGATGTCATCTTTTCGGAGAGAAGTATTCATGGGTGTGTGTATGGTGTGGCTCTGTAATCGAATTCATATCGACGTGTGCCACCGCAGAAGGGGAATACTTAATAGGTCGCCTATTTGGCGATGATCACCTCCGCCTTTCTCAGTCCGTAGACTCCGTTGTTGTTGTCATCGCGGTCGTCGCGCATAGCCACAGAGGGTGTTACGACGAACGATACCTTGGCCTGCAGGAGCTTCGGCTCGTTCTGTGCCGTGAGGTTAAAAGCCTCAAGATTTGCGGCGTTCATGGCGCCTTCGGTGAACGAAGATCCGCATTTAGGGAATGAGTAGATCAGCATCATGCCGGAAGTCCATACCTGAGTGCTCAATCCCCAACTCATGTTGATCAAAGTGCGAATGCCTTCATCTGCTTCCTTGTCAGGCGCTTCGACACTGCGAAGAGGCTGCAAGATACTGGCCAAAACACGAGTATGGCGGTCAATGGTTTCTTGCTTGAATGCGGCCATTCGAGGGTCCTTCAAAGCTTCGTCAATGATCTTGGCATGGTCATTCAACACTGCTTGTCGATCCCGGGCATTGACCGGGTAGTCCGGGTTACTGTACTGACTGATACGGTCTTGAAGAGCAGCGAGGTGTTGATCCAACTTCGAATCAAAACCCAGGAAGATTGAAGGTGAGATGATTTTTCGGTACAGATAGTCCTGGACGGCTCGCATAATGAGGTAGGATCGGTAGTTCTTAATACTCATTATGTGAATCATGTGGCTTTCTGCCTGAAACATGTTGTCTGCAAAGACAAGGTTGACGAGGTACTTCCATGTGGCCTCCTCTTTTCTCGAAAGCAATTTGTCGGAGACCTTTGTCTCGTGGCCGGCCTTGTGGCAACGGACGATATAACCTTTTGACAAGATCGCAATTCGCTCGACGATCTTATTGACCTCATCCATAGTCAAAGACGACTTCTCATGCTTATCCTCGCTGGCGGTAGGTGCACGGACAACAGTCTCTGGCTGTTTGTCTTCACGGGTCTTGACGGGCGTCTTGTTAGAGTGAGACACCAGTGTTGGCCAATTGGAAGGTCCACCAATTAGGTGTCTTCCGGGTCCTGCATCACTAGCCGTCGCCAATTTGCTGGGTGAGGCGGGTGGCTTGAACGAAGGCGCCTCGGGGTTGAACGAAGCTGAATCATTTCGTTTCGAAGGGATGTCCGGCGTCATCTCAGGTGAGCGTGCGTACTTTCGCGCAATGCGCTCCTCTTCGGCCTTTTGCTTATTTTGTTTGCTCTCTTGCTCGTCGCTCTTTTTCTTGAGCATGCCGTACAAGAATTCATGAGCATCCGTTGACTCGGATAACGCACTGGGCTTACGCGACCCCGGAGCCAACTGTCGGGACAACCTATGCCGCGAGCTGGAATTGCCTTCTGGTTTTTCACCAGCGGCTTTTCGCAGTTCATCATTTCGAGCGCGGAGACGTTTGTTGTGTTCCTCGACTATCTGCAAAGGAATAATTAGTCACATGTGTAGCTTACACGTTTATAGAAATATATCTTACCTGCATGTCCTGTTTCTTTCGTGTCAATTCGTCTCGCAAGAACCCGTTCTCTTTTCGCAATCCATCGACCTCACCCTTCATACTTTTCATCGACTCAAGGGCGTAATCAAAGTCGACCTTTGTTGCTTTTTCGCGGCTAAGTGCCTTATTCAAATCTTCTTGAAGACGTCGGTTGTCACTTCGGAAAACGGTGTTGTCACGGTATGATCGGTGCCAAACACGGTCGAAATCTCTTCGAGCGTTGTCACGCTCGAAACGCAGGTTACAAAGAGCGGACGTTACCATTTGGGAAATCTCGGTCAGAAGTCGATTTTGTTGAGTGCTCTGCTCTGGGGAGACTGCAGCCGAGCGGCCAAGATACGTAGTCAGCATAGAGATGCGGCTCGCAATTTCTCGACTTGCGTGATGCGAATCCTGTCATTCATAGTTAGCAACTTGTAATCATGCAAATAGACTAAACGTCTAGGTTATATGCTGCTCATGGGAAACTTACATCTTCGCTAGCACCGCGGATATCGTTAGAACCGGCTCCGCTGTGGTAAGGCGCCATAGCACTCGAATGCGTGCTAGAATATGAGTCGAAGGTACGTCTGTGCGGATACGGGACGTTAGCACCATATGGAAAACCCATTGGCCTAGCCTGTGCCATTGATGAGCCAGGCCGAGACTGGCCGACCTGGGAATCAAAAGATGTGGAGGCAGTCATGAGACGTTGTTCGATAGTGCCTTCATTGCTTCCAACAGAATCGGCCGTGTCCGCCTCCTTGGATTCACCAGCCTCAGCGGTCTCAGAGGATTCGGTCTCTCTAAAGGAGGCCAACAGAGAGCCGGCAGGTGGGTCATGACTAGAAGAATTTGTGTCAGGTAAATTTGGCATTATTGTGATTGATAAAAGTGTTAGGTGAAACTGAGGTAACCCAAACGCCAGGGCTGTCTTGGTGTATGACTGTCAAGTTTGGGGGAAGTAAAGAGTAGTAGGTGAGAGTATGCCCGAATTCAGAAGAGCTTGAGTGGTTGATGAAAGAAAGGTTGGTGGGACCGGGACGGAAGATGTGAAGTAAATAAAAAAGTACGAGAAATGAAGGTACCCAACGAGCAGGAATTAATAAAAGGAAAATAATTAAAAGTCTCGAGCTGAAATCTGGAAAACGGAAGAGAAGTAGTTACCATGATGATTTCCATAGCAGCTAGTCTGGATGATCGGTGGAAAGCTCCAGACGACTCGAGGAAGTTGCAATTGCATTCTCCTTATACTATACCCAACAGACCGGAGGCAATCCCGCGAGTATGCTGAGGCACCGGAAGGAAGTGGCAGTTAAGGTCACTTCCTAGGCCCCCTTTTGTGGAGATTTCGGAGCCGGGACAAGGAAGGTAAGGGATAACAAATATTTAGGAGGTAGCAAAGCAAGCTCCATACCACCCAATGCCAGAGCATAACATGGTATGAATGATGAAACCTCGCTTGAGGTTTCGATGTGTGTAAGGGGGAAAGATAATATAAATGGAACTTACGTTACGAACCTCGGCTGAAAGTAGCGTTGCAGGGCATCACCACCCTCTGGAATGATGCCGCCTTGGCGACGTGCGAGGTCGCGGGTAGTATCAGAGCTCATTCTAGATGAATTCTAAAGGAAATGTTAGCTTTAAAAGTACTTGTTTGAAGTAACCATGGGTTGAGAGTTGAGTCTTGAGAATAGGGGTAACAGATACTCTGACTGGTTTACTTACGTTCCGACTGTTAAAGTCAAATGGGACGGGTGCCTCCATGATTGCGAGTTTACTTTGGTAACTTGACTTGAGTAGTTTGACTTTGGTAGTTGTTAGCATATATCAAGTTAATAATGAAATGAAAAAGAGATGGAGTTAATTGCGTGTCCGCTTTTTAAGTAGACGGTTAACTTGAAGTTTAAACTGTGTTATGCGTGAAGCTATAGCCAGAGCACCGTGAGAGCTCGACGACTCTAAGGTGCACTGTCCATTGGCAGACAGTGAAAATAAATACTTACTGCGCAGGTGAATAGTGTGGTATGTGAAAAAGCTTGGGAGGGCTTAATCTGCGAGCAGAAAGCAGATGGTCTGATGCGAATAAACTTGGTTAGTATGGAATGAAGATGGATAAATCGAATACGTGTTGATGGTAAATAATGAATTAGGAGTGTGAATGGATGGTGAATGGGGGAGAGGAATAGGCATTAAATCTAGCCAGAGAAATAGAAAAGGCCACGTCTGCTAGACCGCTTACCAGCTTTATGATGATTGATGATGAACTGTTGGTGATGGGTGATGGGTGATGGGTGATGGGTGATGGGTGATGGGTGATGGGTGATGGGTGATGGGTGATAGATGTCATATGTAGGAAGTAAGAGGAATCAAAGTTGATGAACAGATGGAAGATGGAGGTAAATGGTGGAAGAAGAAAACACGTGGAATGTGTGAAGAGGATGTGTAGGAGAGGATGGATGTGTAGGAGAGGATTGTTTGTAGGGAAATACGAAGGGGAAGCAGTTCCGGGGGCGTGCCTAGGTAGGTGCTGGGTGCTGCAATGGAGGTAATGGTGATGAAGGATGGATATTAAACGGATAGATAGGAAATCATGAGAACTTACCAAAGGTTTTTTGAGATCAGGATGCGTAACAGAGTAGAGTGACTGAAGATGTGTGTGTGAATGTTTGCGTGATGGAGAGAGGAAGATGCAAAAGTGTGAATTCTCGGGGAAATGGTTTGTGTAGAAGAAGAGATGAGAGTGATGGATTGGTGTGAAGAAAAGAAAGAGAAGAAGGGAAGGGAAAGAAAGTGAAATGGTCTGGAGGCAGAGAAGATATGGATATCCTATGATCAGGGAGTGTGCTGGACACGATCAGTAAATGGAGCCCTGGTGGCAGAATCAATGACTTGCTTGAACACCCATTCACGCGGCAAAGAAATGAAGCACACAAAATGAAATGAAATTCGAAATCGACAATTAGGGTTACATCTTTAAAGTATCTAGAGTACCTTCCCGTATGTACAGTGCCCCCTTCAAGGTATCTCTTGCAAGAACTATCACGGTCAAAGGACTCTAGGCGGGAGCAACTCTCTACGCCGCCGTGACCACGCATCCGGCGATCAGGGCCAGAGACCTGAGCCGCCGGACGGCTGAGCGGGGGACGAAGATAGGTTCAGTGCCTACAGAGACCCGACGGTGAAGACAGGCTTGACAAGCAAGACGAAGTCTACCGGGTCCGTAATAACTGACTTCAACACTGAAAGGCTGAGGGCTGTTCAGGGGTAATATGCTCCCCTCCCTGACAAGCCCAGACTAGGGACGAGTAGATAAACACGCTAAAGAAGACTAGGAATCTAAGATGTATAGTTAGCATATGTCGAATAATTAGGGTGTCAGAGAAATAAACCATTCAAGGGTGGCTTCTCCTGATGGAAGAACAACCTTGGAAGCCTAAGAGTACACTTTCTTTGGTCTGGCGGGTAAAATTAGTTTGATGAAAAATAATGCCGACAGTGTGGAATTGATGAGTTATGGGGAAAGAGATTGAAAATATAGTATTGCTAGTATTCGAAAATCTGCCATTTAAATGGTGAGCTTAGAGTAGGATATTGATACATCAAAATTGATAAACACGAGGGAAACAATATTCTAGTATTGGTATCTGTTGGAAAAATTTATCTTCAAACTGGGGGCATGTCGGGATTTTGTTAAAGTAATAACTTGGGAATGGAGAAGTGAAGTGATAGAGATGGGAGGGAACATTTTCGGATGGGGAAAATCGCGTAGGTTGACATTGGAGTTGAGAAGAAAATATAAGTTGAAATTGAACATACTTTTTTCGTCTATAATAATGTCGATATATGATAGGCATAATGGCGACGTGCTTGGTCAGCCTAGATGTGCCTGGAAAAGTAGGAAACTGATTCCCAATGACACCCTTAATAGAGCACTGGTCTCCATTGACAAGTAGACTCAGTCTGAAATGGCCAAGCGGCGTGGCGTGCGCTGATATTTTAAGAATGAAGCCGGAGCCTTATCTTGCCGAGAGGGTGGCCCGTCGAATAAATGGTACGGGATTCTGCTCTGGATTGAATAGCCACAACGCCTTCGAAGGCGTCGGATTTGAATCTAGCCGTGTAGAGGGGCCTCAAGTCCCATGATAAAAATGGGTCTTGCTGGCAGCCAAGATAATGAAACTGCTGTATTGTTAGTCATGAGAATAATAGTGAGTAATTGCAAGTATGCGGATATACTTACCTGTAAGGGAGTGATCGTGGGAATTCAAGGGCGAGCCCATTGGAATAAATTTTGTACGGAAAACTGGACTGAATGATGACTAATAAGAATTGGTGATGGATGCATCTTGGGAGGAGATATCCAAGAGTTGAATTGACATCCGGAAATGTTGACATTTCATCATATACCAAGGTTTGATTACCGAGTATCGCAAAAATTTAAAGGGAAATAATATGTAGATTTACACATAGGTAAACAAGCTTCGGAAAGAATACCTCGAATATAGAATCAGAGCACATGTGTTCAAATGAGCCCGGATTGGAAATGTTGAATTGCAAACGGTAGATAGTATTCCTATGTAATATTTTGATGTAATATAATATAAGTGTAATTCCGTAATTATATACCTGCTTAAGTATATAAATGGAATGTTTAGATCGAAATCTCTTTCAGAGCGAAAAATCTAGTCATACCTACCTCTCCGTCGAAGGACCGCCTGTTGGGAAGGTGACGCATCGCGTTATGCGGAAGATGTAGGAGGCTCCTATGTCCTGTCACCGTCGGGTGATGAGTTGTAAATGGAAACGACAATAAGCTCTTCGCGGCCCTAGATTATATACTAGCAAAGTAGCCAAATTGCGTGAAGAAAAGTAAAAGAATCGATCCCGGAGGTATTAGACCGACAACCTCAAAATCGGCGTGGTATTGCCACGGGCAAAAAGGCGCCGATTCTGCGGGAATTCTAATACGCTGTTTGATACCAGAAGCACACAAGACACTGGTCTTTCTGGGCTTAGAGGAGTGGGTGCTCTAGAAATGCCAATTTCCAGCACGCACTCGCCGGATAACTGCGTCGGATAGTGGTAGCTGAGACAAGGACCCGCCGAATATAAGCCTGAATGACGTACTGTAGACGCTGTGTCACGTCGGATTCAGGTTATATAACCGAGATTTGCAGCCAGAGGGCTTGCATTCGATGAAAATGTATATCGAGACTGCTGTAAAGTGCCGTCAGGCGATAAAAATAGCCTTTATGTTAAGCACGTCTCCTCGATATAATTATCATGGAATTGGCCAAAGCATCTATATTGCCCAAGTTTTCCTGCTGCCAAATCGAGGCAGCATCTGATTACTTATTGGCAATATATATTTTATGGTATGAGTCATTCTTGCCAACGTCGGTTCCGCTACCAACGTTGCGTATGCCTTTCGTGAGGTTATCGCTGTTGCAGGTGGAGAAAGACCTATTGGTACCTGGTAGGAACACTAACATCACCGAAAGCTTGTGGCTTTCTTGTTCACTAATACGATGCGGATATGACTTACAAGGAACAAGCTGAATATGTAGTGTATGTGGGCCTCAGCTGGCTGAGTGGGGTGGACGCCATGTTGGCACCCTCATCGTGTGGCGAGTCTTACTGACCGGGAAACGATCCTCTCCGACGAGGTGTTGGCACTAGCCATTATTGCGATTTCTACACATTAGGGCTGCCTAGAATGTAAATATCCGACTCTAAACGTAATGATTCAGAGCACAAGTTACCTATGTTGATAATCGTAGACCCACGACAGGTGACAGATGCAGGTTTACCTCCTATGAAATAGTACATCTTGTTAGTCTATGGCGTCTTCAACGAATTGAACTAGGACGACTCAATTGAAGACTGGAGAGGCTGGTGCGTCATCCGCAGATCCAGAAGCGCCACGCGAGATCTACAGGTGGAGTCAGAGTTGACACAAGCAATCTTCCGGGAGTTACCGTACCCAATTTCACCAAAGGCAGAGAAAATATTGTATCTAGAAATCAAATAATTTAGTACTACCAACTTCTAATTACCTAGCTTGGTCCCAAGTCAGCTGGCCAACGAATGTTCTCTGATTCGACGACAAAGATCGGGAACAGGAATTGACTTGACAGAATTATCAGTAGGGGTACCGACGTGCAATTAAGGACGAATGTCCATCCGAGATGGGTCTTGCTATTTTAGAATCAGCGTGAAAAGTTTGTTGCATGCAGTATGAGTTGGGGAAACGTCGCGGGATCTCGCCGGAGAGATCTGTCGAGTGTACTGTTTTACCAACGTTGACAAGAGGGAGCAAAAGTAAGCATTTGGTTTGACGTCCATATGGAGACGAGGAAGTGGGTGTGATGATGGCTATGTCAAAGTTAGAACGGATTCATATTGAAATAATAAGTGGCTGAAACTTACGGCGATAGTTCCTAGAAGGGGTTTGGTCAGGCCAACTATTAGCATCTCAAATAGCCTTGGTACGAGAGAACAAACTGCTGTAGACGGCGTCCACAACAGGCGCAGCGCTGATCATCCGGCCACCAAAATAACGGCCGTTCAGGCCTTTGATGGCATTCTCGCCTCCTTGAACCTTGTCGAATTTGAGATAGATATCTCCCTGCGAATTCGGGTCAAGAGAAATATGGACTACGTGGCCATATTTCTCTTCCGCTTCCTGTCGAACGTCATCCTCCAATTCTTTAACCCAAGCTTCACCTTCTTCCCTGTAGATGTAGGTTAGTATGGATATACAACGACGGTATTGATAGAGAATACGTACTCAGTAGGGTCAAACATGTTATGTAGAACAACACACCGACTAGCCATGTTAACATTAACGGGCAAAGGCTTGGTTTCTGTCTTAGGCTTGAGGATCTGTCTCTCGTCACGAGTTCCGTTAGAAGTATCGTCTGTCCGAGCGAGCTTTCGCATCAATGCATCACGACTATAGTTGTTAAAATTGACACCAGCAACATCAGTGTCATCTAAAGCGCTAGCGCCGGTGGCCTTGTCGTTGTCACGACCTCCTGCGCGGTCAAACCCAGAGGCTTGGGGGCCTCGTCCGCCAGCACCGGAGAATGCGGATCCCTGATATGATTGGTTTTGGCCTTGGAACCTCTGTAGAATATTTGCAGTTGACTCAGGGGTAAACTTATCGTTACCAAGACCAACGCGGATCGGACGACCAGCAAGGTCGAACCCATTCATCTTCTCAAGTGCCTCACGAGCTTGGTCAGCCTCACGGAACCTAGTAAATTAGTCAGCATTCACGTTTGGCTAATGATATTATGATATTGGCGACGACTTACTGTACAAACCCATAACCGCGGCTGCGACCGGTATCATCTTTCTGAAGTTGGACAAATTCGAGCTCGCCGAACGGTTCGAAGACATTTTGCAGGTCCTGCTCTGTGATGCTAAAGTGGATGTTGCCAACATAGAGGCGATGGAAGGGGATCGAATTGGCGTGAGAGCTGGAGCCCTCGGTATTGCGAACTTGACGATTCTTCTCAGCTTCGGTAAGTTGTACTATGACTGGGATACCTAGGAGCTTTTGACCTGTAAGTTGAAGAGCAGCAGTCACGGAATCTTCGTTTTTAAATTCAACGTAACCGACACTATATCATGATCAATCATTAGCGATGAAGATGTTGAGGCATTGGGCGGCTTACCCTTTAGATCTTCCACTGATACGATCCTTCACAATCTGGGCCTCGGTAACAGGGCCAACCTTCTCGAAAAACTCCTTGAGTTCTTTAGTGCGAAGACGAGCAGCTAGTTGCTGAACGAATACGGTGCGGCGATCTCGCTCGTCTTCAGTTAGCTGTGGAGTGGCATCACGCTTAGGTGTACGTCCCCCTCGGTGTTTATCTTCGTCTCTACTTCTGTAGTAGCTGCGATCATCACGGTCGCGATCGCGATGATCATCTCTTGGGCGATAATGACGACGGGGAGAACGCGAGCGAGAGCGGTCTCGGCCGCGACCGCCGCTGCGGTAGAAATCTCCATCGCCTCCTCTGTGACGACGTGAGTGTCGACGATCATCATCACGGCTCCGACTTCTGCGCCTACTCTTGTGACTACCTGCATCGCTTCGTGGCGTGGCCTCTCTATCTCTGTCATCACGATCTCGTCGTGCCCGGTCTACGCTGCGATCGCGTCTTCGTCCGGGGCTACGGTCGCGTTCTCTACGATCACTTCGGTCGGATTTTGTACGGTCGTCTGTATCTTTTAAGCGGGCTTCCTTGGCGTCATTTTTGCTGGTAGCGGTTGCGTCAAGTAAGGCTTCGACGTCGAGGGTAGCCATCTTGAAATCCTCTGGTCGGTCAGATCTCGCGGAAAAATTAGGCTGTGACGTCTTTGCGTATGAATAGGAATCGATTAAAGAATTTTCTTGATCGATAAAGTGAAAAATGGACGAGTATAAGTCAGCAAAGTACTGAAATCACTTACAGCCCGATAACGCGATTGTATGGAGACCAACGATGTCGATGCACTGAAGTTGGGAAATGAAAGTTCAAAGATTCAAATGGGAGGGGTGGCAGGAAGAGGATGCCTGCCCAGGTGCATAAATTGTTTTTTTTTTCGGTCGTTCCTCGGTAAAACTGGATACTCTCGACTAAGGCTTGCTTACATGAGACAGTATTTAGGTCTGGGAGATGAGTCCATAAATTAACGTTTAAGCTGAAGCTGCACACGTGGGTTCAGAGTCAAAGTCAATTGAACTGGTGAATGAACAAGATTGTACATGGATATTTCCAGTGTCAGATAGATTAATGTGATTTTAATTCTGCATAATTACTCGTAAGTCTTCATGTTCCATATATAGGTACCTATGTAGGTAGGTTATGTAATTGACGATCTAGGTTACCCAAAACCCTCCCGTTTTTTTCCCGTCGAATCATCTTCACCGCCAGAAAAGAGTAGGTGTATCAAGGGAGACTAAACACACGCGATTAATTATTAAAAGTCGAACATGGGTTGAGCTGAGTATTTCCATAATCTCCTGACACGTAACCGAACGCCGTATTTGCCGACCCTACCTCCGAGAGCCCCGGTCCTCAGTCATTGCGTCTTGTGAGCAATCAACGCGTATCGCCATGTCCATGTCTGTTGATTGAGCCTTTTAGGTGAGGCTGTGGCAACAATTTACTTGGCCTTGACCACGTTACCGGTCATCAGTTCGGTACCGAATACTTGGTCCCAGAATCGGCTAGTTACACCAAAGCCTAGTTCGTAGTCTAGGAAATGGTGGGCAAGGTGGTATTTCTTGAGGTCCTTGTACCAGAGAGGGAGGTTCTGGTGGTGAAGGAAGTAGTGAGTCAAGTCGTAGCAGATGTATCCAAAGATACCACCACAGAAAACGGCGGTGCCTAAGTGCCAGTTCCAAGAAAAGATTGTGTGCGCCAGCTTCCAGAAAGGGGTGGCGAGAACGAAAAAGAGGGCAGGAGGCATCACTAGACGATACTTGTCCATCGGTAGATAGTGGTGAACACCGTGAAGCAGAAAGTGCAGTGTGATTCCAACCCTGTTATCCGGTAGATAACTAGACATTCTTATTAGTTCATAGTCTACAATTGATATGGATGCAATGGGGACGTACTCATCAAGGTGGAAAAGGCATCGGTGTAGAATGTACTCTATGAGAGTCCATAGACACAAACCAAGTCCCCAACTAGCAGCCAGTCCTAACGTAGTCTCGAATCCTTGCGAAGCCAAGTAAGTACCGTACGCAACTGGAGGTAGCCAGAAAATAGGTATCAACCACCAAGGCGTTAGACTGAGTGGCTCGAGGAAGTTTCCGAACAAAGGCGCAGAAGCACCTCCTTTGTAGTGTCTCGGGCGGTGGACTTGGTCGAGGTAAAACCTCTTGGTGAAGCCGCCATTCCACACTTGCATCAAGAGTGGCTTATTCAAGTCAAGGAACTTGTGTTGCTTGTAATCAGTGGAGTAATCCGTCTCCTTGCTCAGGTCTTCCTCGCAGGACATGCCTGTTCGGGGGTGAACGAAAGGAGTCTCTCCATTTGCCTGAGCCCCCGTAGCGCTCCCGTTCTGCGCCTTTCCATTAGATGCTTTAGCTCCTAAGATTCCGATGTGTGATTCTTCCAAGATTTCATAGGCAGAGTCGGAGTGTTTGTGCGAGTCGACGTCTTTAAGGATCTCGGTGACATCTTTCCCGGCATATTCAAGAACTAAGTCGGGACCGCCGGGGTGGGATTCGACGAAGTCGGTTACATCGTAGACATTGGTACCGATGGTAACATAACAAGACTTTGCGGTGTTATGCGACTCGACCTCGGCTTGGGTGAGGGTCGGTAAAGTTCGCCCAGGCATCTTTGCGATGGGGAAGGTCTGGTAGCTAGATCTAAGGAGCGACAATTAACTAGACAGCGAGAGAAATCCGGCTATCTAGAAAATCAGATAAAGCTACGATGAAACGACCTGTAAAAAGACAAAAGTAAAAAATGAGGTTCCTCGGAGAGAATAGGAGTTAAAACAATGTAGGGAACGCGGATTTAATAATGGACTAATAGCAATGTTGAATTTTTTAAGGGGTCCAATCATTCTCTAGCGGAATGAAATGAACCCTGGAAGTCTTGCAAGCTTTGCTGTCAGCAGCCTGTCAGCTAACGCTGTAGGAAGGGCAGGTCCAGTTCAATTAACGCGATCGAAAGTGTTTAAACTGGACACTGCCTGACAGTGGCGTTATCGCCTATCCTTATCGTATGATCCCCTGCTTATACCGAATATGTACCTGCGTACCACCCAAATCCCGGATCCGTGGGATCCGCGATCTCCTTATATTGCATTTCGTATGCCGTGCAATTTAATCTTAAAATCTGATTGTTTATGTACGTCCATCAGTTGACCTTTTTTTGACTAGGGAGGTTTTATTTCGTTTATTCTGACAAAATAGGGAGGCCGCCGTTGCAAATTAGGCACTCGATTCTTTTTATCAATTGGATCCTCTATCCAGCACCTATTTACATAGCATATGTACGTATGTACACCTCGTGAGGTCTCTTGTCCTCCAAACACAGTGTGTGCCCGGAATCCTGATGCGCGGGTATCTTAATTCACCGGCAGTCCGTAAATGCTATCCCGCGGAACCCGAAAAAAACGCCTTGCTATGCACCGTGTAAAAACCGCCATTCCATCCTGAATTCAACCTTTGTATGTGCAACACTCTTCTCGAGTGCCAATTTCACATGCTGGGTTATGCAATCCCTCCTATCTTAGTCTTATTGTGGGTCGTCAATCGTCCAAACCCTATACAAACGTATGCCACATGTGATGAATGATCGCAACCGTAAAGTGGGCACTTCCGTATGTACGGCAGGGAATATCGTATCCGCTGCCAGACCAGATACTCCATGAGAGAATAAGAGAGGTCAACACCTGCACCAATCCTAGATTAGCCCATGATAGGGCAAATATTGACGGCTGCTTTCCGTCTCTGATCTGAGCATCAACCTGCAAATCAGCAGCCAATCGAATAGAGACGATTAAGCCAGCAATAACTGAAGTTAGAGCAAGGCTTAAACCGTATTGCTCCTTGGTGCCTAAAGCTAGAATCCAACCGTAGAGCGCGCCTACGAGCACGACTAGTTCGACGAGACGTGTAATGCGGCGATTCGGCGCATCCGTTGCGCCAGGATCAGCTTTGAATAGGGATCCTGTGGCCTTAGATCTAGATGTTCGGACAGCCGCATCATCTGGGCTAGGACTGATGCTGAAAGAGCTTGCGAACATCTTCGAAAGACCGTCTCTAGGGTCATTCTTATCCTCTGGCGCAAAGAATTTCGCGTCGGCAAACTTGACTTCCGACAAGCTGCTCGGTTTCGATGACCTTATGTCAACAGGACCTCTGGCCGAGTTTGAAAAGAAGTTTTCCTTCTTCTCTTTCGGACTTTCTCTGATGATTGGTCGCATCGGTGGGTTGTGCTTTCTCTGAGCTGGGTTAGTTGGGGCCGGAGGGACCTTGTACCAGATCGGACCAGGTTTGGGTTCGATTGGTGCGTCACTAAAACGTGGGTTGGTGTTCTTGACCCTATACGGATTGTATTCGCTGAATGCTCGATGTTGTGAAGCGGAAGGTGTCCAATCCATCTCTTCTTCGTACTGGACAACCTGAGGCTCGGGCTTGTCAACTATGATCGGGTCTGATAGACGTAGAGAACCGAAAGTAGGTTCGGCGGACTGGTTCCTACGTGATCTACCATGTACAGCGCCAAACGTTCCGTGATTCGTGGTAGTTCGATAGGTATTTGAACTCTGAGGGAAGCTTTGTGTAGGGTTGATGTGGGATGTTGGAGGAGGCTGGGCTATCTCATCTAGAATGCTTCCAAGATCGTTCTGATCTCTGCGTGGTTCGGGCTCTGGCTTGGTGGCGGGCTTTCGTGCGGTGCTCACTTTCGGACGTTGTCGAAACAGGGGGGTTGTGTCGGTATGAATAGATCTCCTTGACGCATGATAGACCTAGTACGTCGTTAATACAATTGAATTCATAAAAGTTATGTGCAGATACTCACGTAAGTCATTGATAAGGCGATGGCAAGTTGCGCGCCGAGCTGTGCTGAGGCTTGAGTTCCCTGAGAAGAACTATACTGTGCCATAGAAAGACCAGCATATCGTACGAGGAGTATAAACAGTTGATATGTATACCAATGTTTAAATCCCAGGTAGTGCGATGTGAACCCCCTAATTGTTTGCTTAAACCGCGGGTTCCACGGGAGCGAGAATATGCCCAGAGTGATTGCCCATTGCATAAATTGACTTGCTTGGGGTAGTTGAGGCAGTCGGTCACGTTGGTCACCGATGAGTTGGTATATTCCCTTTAGGGCTGTAACAATTCGCGAGTCCGCTCCGCTTTGGATATAAGGGTCTACGATGAGAGGCCAGACCATAGAAATATGCCATATGAACTGAAATGCGAAACCAAGATACCAGCTCCACTTGCCCAGAGTATCCACGACGTCCAGAAAACCTCGTTGCTTTACTTCTTGTCGGTGTGATCGCGTACGATCCATCATTCGGCGTAGGTGATCAGTTTGCGCCGTGTAGCTAGCTTCATGAAGCTTCTTCTCTACCCTGGGCTCGCAATCCGCGCACATCTGAGGGTACCTCTTCTCGAGGTCTCTTCGAAGGGCATAATATTTCTTCTCGCGTGCGGCATACTCGACACTTCTTTGGTCGTCCGGCCACTCAAATTGCGCCAGCGAGCTCGTGAGCATGTGTTGGTTTCTTAAGCATGTATCGCAGAAAATGGGTTCTTCGGGACTCAGGGCATCTGGCGATAGAGATCGTGGAGGTACTGACGAGCGAGGAATGGCATACTGGACTTGAGTGCGCTCGACAACCGACGGTGTGGAAGGCGGATCTGTGATCTCGCCATACTGTAAAACAATTAGAATCATCCTAGTAAGGGATATATTGACAGTCTTGACGCTTACCTCATCTAACCAATTTGTTGCATCGCAGTTAGTACAGTCAAATGACTTCTGGCCTTCAAATCGTAGTTTGGACCTTCTTCCGCAGTAGAAGCAACTCAAGTACTTCCTCGACCGTAAGGTCGTCATTGTTGGAAGGCCAATCTCTGATCTGGTTATAAAGTAAGGTCGCGTCTTGAAAATAAGAGTGGTTTGCTCGAAGTGCGAATATCGTAAGCTTCAATGCAAGCTTCAAGACTTGGAGAAAAGAAGAAAATAAAAAAAGCTGAAGCTTGAACTTTTCCAAGTTACAGTGGAGAAATTCCGGGTGCAGAGCTGCCTAAGCGCGTTTATTTAACGTACCCAACCCAGGTGTTAACGCGATAAGGCATTACCCACAACAACGATAACGTCAGTAACGCGTTATAACGGTAAATATCACGGTTTTTACGATAGCTAAAGCCTTGGGTGGTACAAATGACGCTATAACAGCCGGGTACCAAAATTAGATCGACTTGAACCCTGGTGTGATCCACTTATACCATGCTAATGTAAGGTACCATCAATTGTTTAAACATCCCGCAAACATCGTCGATAATCGAGAACAAGGTGTCCACATTTGCGCAACAATTTGAAGAGTTAGGTAGTAACCTCTAAAGGCGAATATAAGTATTCGAAGCAGCTAGAAAAAAGAAGCCTCCTAAGGATCCAAGGTAAGTCACATTTTTCTTAAAAAATCTCTCTGATTTTAGTGACTTGGAGATGATTCGTCACATATTTTGCATCCTTGGATACAATCCGGGGAAGATGAGATGAGTGTCGGACTAGGTCCCCGGGGTACATGTGTCTTGCCGTTACACATTTCCGAAATGCAAACGACAGGTCAAGGTACGCTCGTTGTGATAAATCGAATCGACAAAACACTCTCGACACTAATCTTTGACGCCTTCTTGATGCAGAGGTCGTAACACGACTTTTATACCAATCCTTCTTTACATTTATATTCCGTCGTCAACCAATACAAATACATGCTAACAAACTACAACAGTTCCTACGGGGGTTACAAGAAAGACTTCAAGCTTATGTTCGCCGCCAACATATTGAGGGTCTAAATACTCATTAGCCAATTCCTCAGTCTGCGAAGAGTCGCTCAAAATCAGGACCAAAAGGATGCCTACCGTCTTCATTGGAATTGACAACGAAACAACATATCGTCGTCTATTCATCCTGGCCATATAAGGTTGTCTCAAGTCTCAACTAGGATCTTTCCTAGCTTGAGTATTACTTCTCAGAAGTGTCAGAGTCAGCACAGGCGGCTCTTTCATTGTCGAACAATCCAAGCCGCAACTCCACCAAACCACATCATGGATACTACCACCACCCAGCCGCCACCCAGCCGCGAGGGGCTAGGAAACCCTCAAAATGGACAAGATAAAAATCTTTCTGATTTAAGTTCAACACTTCTCCCACAAGATAATATTGATCCACCTCTTCCATTTACACCAACAGAAGACAAACAACATTCACCTACTTTTGATGACACCAACACCCAACCTATTTCTGATACTTCATTAAACGAAGATCATCGAATTTGCCTCGCCGAGATGGAGAAGCTTCGCGACCACGTTGATCCTCCTCGCCTCGGCCTGAAGGTTATTCTAGACTTCCTTTTCGCCCTCTGGAAAATCGGCGTGCTCATGCTCTCGCCTCTCGAAGTTCAATTCTGGGTCGCCTTGTTCATCACCACCTGGTGGATGCCGTGGTTCTGGACTGTGGCTATGGTCTCCATCCCTATCCTCGTAAGCAATTCTCCCAATGTGGTAATCAATTATACTAATGTTTATGTAGATGCGCCACGATGTGGTGATAACCAAGCGTGAAGCTAGAACCCCTACTCACGGAGGCTGGCCGGAAGACATGCGAACGCCATGTCCTCATTACATTCTGATTGTGTGTGGATCGGGTGGCCACACGGGAGAGATGATTCGTATGGTTGACCGTGGTATCCGACCAGACGGCCTCTCTCACCGACGATGGGCCATCGGCTACGGTGATCGCATGAGTTACGACAAGGTTGTGGAATTCGAACAGAATCTCGCGAAGAAGCACGACAAGAAGACAGACCTCGGTACATTCGACATCCAATTCTTCCATCGACCTCGTGCAGTCCACCAGAGCTGGCTGACAACCCCGTTCACCGCACTCCTCTCTCTCGTCGAAATGGTCAATATCATGAGCACTAAACCCGGCTATGGTACCTCGACAAGATTCCGGTTTCCCGGGGTCATCGCTACTGACGGCCCCGGTGCTGGTTTCATGTTCCTCCTAGCCGCCCACTGGCTCAAGATGACCTTCGTCATCCCCAATGGTTTCGTAAAGACCATCTATGTCGAGAGTTGGGCCCGCACCAAATCGTTGAGCATGTCCGGCAAGTTAATTAAGTATTTCACCTTAGCCGACATCTTCATCGTACAATGGGAGGGTATCATCCGCCGCCTAAGCCCTAACGAGTATTACAATCGCAACTTCGTTGCGTTGCCGGGTCGCCATAACCGCGACCATACGCATAAGCGACGTACCAAGTAAGGGACGATTCGCGGGCCTCGTAAGGTATGTGAATTTCTTCATTTTCCTAACGCTTGCCGACAATTTCTAACTTTATTGCGAAGCAGGCAGTTAACACCTCGGGTTAAATACCCATAAGAAACATCTACGGTAACGGCTAAATGGTTTACGGTTTTCACGGTACGCCCCATGGACCAAGGGTCCCTTGGTCCATGGCGGCATAAATAAGGGACGAGAAGAGGGCAGAAAGCCCTCGATGATGACGAGTAATGACCTCACGAAGGGGGGCATGGCATCCAATGGCTTGTAGCTTCGATCATAGTTGCTATTAATCGCGAATGAGTACATGAATAAATCTGACTTTAAGAGTGTGATCTTTACCTTGTCTAAATCCGCGGTCCCTCTATACTCATGGTCCCGCTAGTCTAATGCATCAATCCATACCCTAGCCGTCTATCCTATCTACCTACTTAATCTTTTGCAAAGGCGTCCTAAACGGTAACCTCCGATGTAATCTAGTATTCAACTCAATATAATCCTTCTCATTCCCCGCCGTTATGAAGCCATGTCTAATGAAGAAATCAATCAGCACCGCCGCCGAATCCGGCTTAAACTCGCCCTCCAAAAGGCGTCTTTGCACCTCCTCCACACTCATCAAGTAAAACGCCTCAACCTCGTCATCATTCGGTTTCGGGACGACGTTCTCCGGAAGCTCCAGATCATGCACGTATATGATATCCGGGATGACTAATCCCTTTTCGCCTGGGAAATCATCCGCCGTGACACAGAGATACGTCAGCACCCCCACGCTGCGCACCCGTTCCCGGACTAGTTCCTCCGGCAGCGACGCCTCCTCGTCCGCCTCGTGGATCAGCGTGTCGAGCGGGGTTTCCCCATCCCTGATCCCGCCCGCCACCGTCGAGTCCAGCAGCCCGGGGCTCGTGTATAGATGCTTTGCTCTGCGCGGGATCCACAACCGCATCGAGCCATCGGCTGCTCTCGTGTATGCGGTGATGTAAGCGCCTTGACTCGTGATGCCGAATAAGGAGGAGGCGAAACGCTCCATGTGCACTGGGTACGGCGAGCTCAGGATGGAGAAGGGCTCGCTGTGCACGCCGGCTATGACGTGGAAGGTGTTCTGCGAGATGCAGGTGTCGATGAGCTCCTTGAAGGCGGTGTTGACTGCGCCGGGGGTGTCTTTGCCCGAGGAGGAGTCTAGCACGGTGACCCTCCGGGGTTGGGTGTGGGTCACTTGGAAGCGAGGTGTCCAGGGCATCTTTTGGACTGTTTCCGGGAGCAGATAACCATGTGGTTGGTCATCGTTGGGGAGGAAGAGTTGGTAGTACACTTCTGAGGGCACGATGTCGTATGGGAAACTGTGAGGTTGTTAGATAAGTAGGTAGGTAGGTACCATATGGGTTCCACTCGGGGTCACTCACTTGTCACAAGCCTCGAGGAGTGAGAGGTAAGTCCTCCCCTGACCGTCACTAGCCATTGTTCCCGTTTCAACTTTAACAGAGATCTACAGGTGACTAGTAAAATGAGTAATTCAGAATAATAGAAATTTCTTCCAATTAAGTGATCACTCAATTTACTCTAATTAATTCATAACTTAGATAAAGTATAACTCACGTAATCGGCCTGAAATTCAAGGCTATAGCAAACGTCTGACTTGGGCGAATGACGGAACGTGCCGCATAAACGCATTTGACAGCTGCTTAAGCGAATACCTAAGCGAATATGCGGGTACCCGCACCCCCTTGTATCAGATCCCATCAGATCATCGCATCTCCTCCTCATATATCACTGACACCGGACGAGTTTCAGTTTCATTTTTAAACATCAACAACATCTTTTTCGCTCTTTTGATTCTCTTGACTCAGATCAAACCTCACCAAGATGCCTTCGTCAAAGGCAATGCTAGCTACGGCGCTGGCAAAGGCGAATACCGCAGTTCAACTCGATAATACTCATTCTTATACGTTCGCTCGAAAATACTACCAAGAATCATGCGTTCTCCTATCGGCGCTCGTTGAGAGAGCGTCGAAAGAGAAGGACAGAGAGAAGCTAAGAGCTATAGTAAGTGGTGAAATTCTTGGTTGCGCAGCCAATTACTAACGCAATTTTTGTAGCGACAAACATATCTACAACGGATAGAACAGCTTGGAGGATCTGGACCAGAAGAGTCGTAGTTTGCGAAGATACCCATTGTGTGAAGTTAAGGAGCATCATCTATGGAGGAATAAGCGTGCATTGTGTTTTCATCTTATATCCCGACTCTACGAGAGTCACAAAGTCGACCGGACCGGGCCTGGTGGTACATGTGGAGGATTTGTACAGTTGGTGCTACATTGAATATATGCGAAATATCCATGGATACTACCGAGTTTGAGTTATTACTCCGGAGGGTTCCCTGCGTCGTCCGCTTCCATCCCTTCCTCTGCGTCGATATCCTCGGCGTTTTCTTCCTCGCCGAAAGTTGTGTATGCCGCATTCCGTTCTGCTTGTACGGCTTCGATTTGCTTAGAGGCCCACCTCGTCCACCTATCGTACTGATCGTCCTCAAGATCCATACTGACTTTGTTCAATGTCTTACCGAAGTATGCGCCTACCATTTGCGCCTCTTCCTTGGCTATCCTTCGCTCGACTTCTTCTTCCTGTCGTAATGCGTAAAATTCCTGGCGTGCTTTATCATACGCTTGTTCTCGCGTTATGCCTTGGATATTGTCCATCATCCACATCTGACGCTGAATGACACTGTAAGAAGTTTGTTAATTGATATCCTGTCGGATTTCCCACACGCATCATTAGGAATAATTACCATTCTCCACTTAGTGGCATGCCGGGTTGCATAATGCCTCTAGACCAGTCACGTCTCCGCGCATCTTTCCCGTCCATCTCTAGAACCATCCTCGGCCTTGCCAGCTCCCAAGGGTGGTCTCTGTAGAAGGTCTTCCGCAGCCCATCTTCCTCATATGTTATTGGCTGAGGCTGGAACAATCTGCTTGCTTTCCGTGCCCGAGGATTCGGTTTCTGATGCTGAGGTGGGAGTGGCCTTATAAGAATTTCGGAAGGGGGTATCGACTCGAGGACCTCATACCATACTGGTTTTTGGACTTTGGTATGGGTGTAGATTCGGTGGTTTAGGAGCGTGGTCATGGTCTGGTACACATTACCGGGTTTAACCTGCCTTTGGCCGCCCATGATGCATCCCTAAAGGACCTTGCGTCCTCTCCCCGTGCAAAATATGGTGAGAATTGGGCAATTGACGCTGCGCTGCAGATTTGCGTGGGGTTCGGTTCGATATCTTGCGATTTTGTCTTAGAAAATGGAAAAATCAAAGTGAAAGCAGCGCAGTTCAGCGTTTAGGTGGATCTTGGAGAATTGGGACAATCGATTTTCCGGTACAGACTTCCCCTCGGTACAAGCAAGTAAGGTATCTTAGCTTACTGATTTCGTACTGTGAAGCTAAGTAACTAATAAAATCTCATAGAAAGTAAGATATAGTACTTATAAGGTACTTATTAGCTATCCGAATAGGTACCTTATCGTAATCAGAACCAGGGACCCCTGTTTCATTTTTTATCAATCGCATTCAATTTTTCGATAAGTTGGGGGGTAGAATCGTTTTTGATATCGTCACGAAAACTTCAAATTGTAGAGGCGACCTCGAAATCCCTACCTCCGTGTTATATTCCTGCCGTCATCTCCTTAGAGAAGGTGTCATGACCGGACCAACATGCGGGGCAGCTCATGAGAATCTTCACTCAAATTGACGGGTCGATTTACGGCACGATTCGCTCTCATAGACCCTGGCCAAGCTTCAATTTGTCGCCGTCATTATCTCGCACGAGGATACGCGATGATTATAAGGGAGCCATATGCACCGGCTTTCTCGCTGCCACCAGATGCTGCTGCACGGGGAGGGGTAGAAAAAGGCATCATGTCTCTTACGCTTTTATACCTAAAATATCATTCAGCTCGACGGTAGCAACATCGCGGGGTCGGCCTTTAGGAGCCAGTTTCTTCAAGCCAAACATTCCTCCCGATCGCAAATGGAACCATGCATCGGCGCATAGCGTCAATGGCGGGGAGCCATTGCAAGAAACCAGACCGAAACATGAACTTCTCAATCTTGTTGGGTCATACGACGATAGCACTGTTGAAGAGCATCTCGAGCTCTTGAGGGACCCCTACATGCGGAGATATGCACCGGCTAATGGTCCAAACCTTACCGTCTCCGATAAAGAGGAAGATATCGACCTCCAGTCTGTTAGTCCTAACCAGAAAATGGACCCCGAACAAGCCGAGATAATTCGAAAACTGCAAGAAGCAGTGCTCCTTAAGCTGAAGCGCCCTGCATCAATAGACCTAGATACCGTGTACGATCTATACCTATCCCTCATGGAGCCTCGTATACCACAGATCACGGCTAGGTTGAGGCATCAGTTGCTTGCAGTATTGGGTCTGGCTGAGAAGAAGAATTCTAAGTCTATGCTGCAATACTTTACGGTGGTAACAGATATCAAGAATAGTGGCTTCCCCTTAATTAGGTCCGAGTGGAATACCGCCATATCATTTGCGAGTCGGTATGTGGGGAGATCAACGGAGGTAGAAGTTGAAGCAGCACTCCATCTTTGGCGCGAAATGGAACATGATGCGGGTATCCAAGCATCCGAAGTCACATTCAATATCCTGTTCGACGTGGCAACGAAGGCCGGTAAATTCGGTCTCGCGGAAATGATATACCAGGAAATGAGCACTCGAGGCTTCCAATATAACCGATTTCATCACGTCAGTCTCATCCACTTCTTTGGTCTTAAAATGGATTCTAGTGGCGTAAGGGCCGCTTATAAAGAAATGGTGGAGTCTAGCGAAGTTATAGACTCAATTGTACTGAATTGCGTCATCTCCGGTTTCCTAAGGTGCGGAGAGGAATCCGATGCCGAGGGTGTATACGAGAAAATGAGAGAGTCAGCCCGAGGAACTGAAGTGCTACCAGATCGCAACTACACGATGCAGAAAGTTATCACTAAGGTGCTTATGATGTTCGCAAAGATTGGGACGAAACACCCTGAAATGCGACCGAGTTTCCAGGAGACCGCGTTAATCTCGCCCGACCTACAGACGTACCGCCTTCTGATCAGCCATTACGGGGTAAAGCTGGGCGATCTTCCCAAGGTTGCGCAATTCCTGGACGAGATGAAACTCTTCAACGTCCCGCTCCATGGCGCAATCTTTCTTGCGCTCTTTAAAGGATTTGCGAAATATGGGTGCTTAGGGTCAGACTGGTCAGCGCAGAGGCTAACCAGTGTATATAATGCCTTTTTAAGTGCCCTCGACGCTAAAACTGAGGGATTATACATCAACACATGGATGGCGATGGCCATACTCAGAGCATTTTCCAAATACTCAACTCGAGATGAGCTCTTAAATATATATGAAAGCCTGAGACAGAGATGGGACCTAGATCCGATGACCTCGGAATTCATGTTGAATTTTCTGACGAAGATCATGGAGGAACCTAGATTTGTTGTACGCTCTGAAGGCTTAACGGTATGATACAGGAAAGGGGAATGGAGCATATAGATGTAAAAACAACACGGGCAAGGGTAAACATACTTGGATAAATGATACCAACAATCTGTATATATTAGTATCAAAACAGGTAGATATGTCTGTAAATCTACAAGAAGACAATATCATTCTGCTATAAAGTGATGAATCGTGTTTTCAATGGCTGAAGCGGCTCAAATGGGACGAGGACAAATGAACTGTGACACTTCCTCCCACCTACAACGAGCCACACAATAACCACGGTCATAATATGGCATCGCCATAATTCATAGGGACAAATGGACTTGTTTTCGGTGGTGGCGTCAATGTCTATTGTCGTATATATGTACAACTATCATCATGCTCCTTGCCGTCCCCACCCAATGAAAATACTATCTTCAAACCTGCCTCCCATAGTTTTCTCATATACCACTCGCCAGAACTCTAAGCCTTGGGCTTCTTGGTTTGCCAGACTGCATCACGTACGTTAGTATGAGACAAGACACGATCGGACGAATGGAAAGCCGAGGAAATGACGCACCGCAGATGCCGAACGGGGCGAAGAAGCCGGTGGCCATGTAGCCCCAGTATCGGACGGCGAAGAAGCGCGTCTTGGTGTTGAAGGGCAAGTTCGAGAGGGGACCCTCGGGGTAGTGGTAAGGAGAGGATAGACGAGCGCGGGTTGCGTGGAAGGCCCGGCGGGTGATGAGGGAGGTGATGCGCGGGCTGGCGCGGGCGGCGGGTTGAGCGAGCATCTGGTGTTACCAATTAGCCTCCGGAAATTTTTTATGCAACTCTGTGATTCGTATATACCTTTGCAATAGTGATTATATCGACGTTGAGGAGTGGAGAGGGCTTCTGATTGTACGAGCTTCAAGCTTTCACGGCTTAAAAGTTGAATTGAGTGATCGAACGATTCATAGCTGGGGTTCGGTCCAAGGGTAAAACTTCGGCTTGATAATCGATCTGAACGTGATAGGTTAGATAGGCCCCACCCGTGAATGTAAGATACTTAGGTACTTATTATTAGCACTTACTAGGTACCCTGCATTCAAGGTTTACTTACCGCCTGCCGTGATTTCTGTCGTCCCACTTCTTCTATTTTTCTGCCATGCCCCAATTTTATTTTTCTTCGATCTCCAAGAAAGTTCACGATCTCTTTGCATCAGAGCGCTCCTCAGTTCTACACCAACTCCAGGTTTGTTATTAAACGTTCTTACCAATACATGCTGGTTTGGAATTCCCTCAAAACAACCTGCAGTCGCGGAGGGACGAAACAAAGCACTATCACGTCGCTCGTTTTATTAATTGAATCCATTGAAGCGAGGTAGAATAAAGCCATCTACCGTCCACGATGGATGATGACCTTTTCAACGTTTTCGACGACCAGCCTTCCGGCAAGGTCCAGTCGGAGCCCCAACTGGCATCAAAGCCACACAAATCCAAGAAGAAGAACAAGAAGAGAAAGGCCGATGGAGGAATGAAGAATGGCTCTGTCGCTGCTGCATCTGCTCCTTCAGCGCCTGAGGTCGATATGGTCGACGCAGAGCCCGCGTCGCCTGAGGAAGACGGGCCTGAAGAAACTGTATCCGAGAGCCACGGCGACACCAAGCGCAGACGAAAAGATGGCGCAGCAGAACCGGTATTGACAGATACTTTCGAGACGGCAGAATCGAGAGAAGTTGGCGCCGTCGCTGGATTTGCCCCGACGAAAGATGAGGCGTCGCTTGTCCTGTCGCACAATATTCAGCACCAAGTCGCACTTCCCCCAGATCTCGATTATGAGTATGTTCCACTATCCGAACACAAACCACCCGAGAACCCTGCACGAGTTTGGCCATTTACACTCGATCCCTTCCAACGCCTCTCCATCTCCTCCATCGAAAGAGACGAAAGTGTATTGGTGTCGGCGCACACTAGTGCCGGAAAGACTGTTGTGGCCGAGTATGCCATCGCACATTGTCTCAAGAAGAACCAGCGAGTTATCTACACCAGTCCTATCAAGGCATTGAGCAACCAGAAATACCGAGAATTCAACGAGGCGTTCGGTGATGTCGGTCTGATGACTGGTGATGTCACCATCAATCCTACCGCTAGTTGTCTTGTGATGACGACCGAAATTCTGCGATCTATGTTGTACCGAGGATCTGAGATTATGCGAGAAGTAGCCTGGGTAGTTTTTGACGAGATTCACTACATGCGAGACAAGTCGCGTGGTGTGGTTTGGGAAGAGACAATCATTCTCCTTCCTGACAAGGTCCGATACGTATTCTTGTCCGCTACCATCCCCAATGCCTTCCAATTCGCCGAATGGATTGCAAAGATCCATCGACAGGCTTGCCACGTCGTCTACACTGATTTTAGACCTACACCCCTACAAAACTACTTCTTCCCATCTGGTGGCACCGGAATATTCTTAGTTGTGGACGAAAAAGGCGTCTTCCGAGAGCACAACTTTAACAAGACTATGCAGCTTGTGGAAGAGAGGAAAGCAGCGGCCGAAGCTAATGAGAACGATTCCAGGTCAAGGGGCAAAGGAAAGCACAAGAAGCCCTACAAGGGAGGAAACAACGATAATGCCTCAGCCGATATACAGAAGATTGTGAAAATGATTATGAGCAAAAACTTCAATCCTGTCATCGTTTTCAACTTCAGCAAACGAGAGTGCGAGATGATGGCCTTGACGACTTCCAAGTTCGCATTCAACGACGAGAGCGAGAAGGCTATGGTACGAAAGGTGTTCGTGAGCGCCATCGAATCTCTATCGGAGGATGATCGAGAACTTCCGCAGATCCAAAACATTCTTCCACTTTTGGAGAAGGGAATAGGCGTCCATCACTCGGGTCTTCTGCCAATTCTCAAAGAGACGATTGAAATCTTGTTCCAGGAAGGTCTCATCAAAGTTCTATTTGCGACCGAAACATTCTCTATCGGCTTGAACATGCCGGCAAAGACGGTTGTCTTCACGAAAGTCACGAAGTTTGACGGCAACTCCGTTAGACCGTTGACTCCGTCTGAGTACATTCAGATGTCCGGACGTGCCGGTCGAAGAGGTCTCGATGAACGAGGTATAGTAATCATGATGATTGACGATAAGATGGAACCGGAGACAGCGAAGAATATCGTCGTCGGCCAGCAAGATCGCCTCAATTCGGCTTTCTATCTAGGTTACAACATGGTTCTGAATTTACTTCGAATCGATGCCATTAACCCCGAATTCATGCTAGAGAATTGCTTCTTCCAGTTTCAGAACACCGCTAGCGTCGCCGGTCTGGAACACGAATTGATGAAACTACAGAAGGCACGAGACGAGATGGTCATCCCTGATGAGGCTACGATAAAGGATTATTATGCCTTACGTCAACAAATCTCTCAGTACACCAAGGACATGCTGGCAGTTATTCAACATCCAAACTATTGTCTCGACTACCTTCAACCCGGAAGACTCGTGCAAATCGCTCACCCGAAAACTGGCAAGGATTTTGGTTGGGGCGTTATCGTCAACATGACCAAGCGTAAAGAACCAAAATTTGGCGAAAAAGAGTATCCGCCGCAAGAGTCGGTTTTCATCGACGTTTTCCTTCGTCTTGACCCGACATGCGATCCTTTCAGCCCGAGCAGCCCCTCAACGGAGATGCCAGAAGGGGTCCGGGCTAGCGACCCTAATAAGGACAGCATCTTTGAAGCCGTCCCTTGTATGCTTACATGCATCAAGGCCCTTAGTCAAATCCGAGTGTTCATGCCTAAAGATGTGAAGACCCGAGAGGACGTCGAGTCGGTTCGCAAACAGCTTCTCAAGTCGCTAAAGGAGGTTGAGCGCCGTTTCCCCGACGGCTTACCTGTCTTGGATCCTATTGAGAACATGAACATTACGGACGATTCATTCAAGAAGCTACTCCGCAAGATTGAGGTTCTTGAGTCGCGACTATTAGCTAACCCACTCCATGGTTCACCCATGTTACCGGGACTTTGGGAGCAATATTCGGCGAAAATTGCTCGAGCCGAAGAGATAAAGGCCCTCAAGAAGAAGATCGCCAAAGCTCACTCTATTGCGCAGTTGGATGAGCTGAAATCGAGGAAACGAGTTCTCCGTCGTCTGGGCTTCATCAACGAATCCGAGGTTGTACAAATGAAGGCTCGTGTGGCTTGTGAGATCTCTTCCACGGAAGGACACGAGTTACTATTGTCCGAGTTGCTTTTCAACCGATTCTTCAACGAGCTGTCTCCGGAAATTTGCGCTTCTCTCCTCAGCATTTTCATCTTCGAAGAGAAGGTTGAAGCACAAGCTCTACCCGATGAGCTTAGCAAACCGTTCGCGCAGGTGCAGGCTCAAGCTCGAATCATCGCTAAGGTTAGCCAAGAGAGTAAGCTGGATGTGAACGAGGACGAATACGTAGCCAGCTTGAAGTGGCAACTGATGGAGACCGTCTACGCGTGGGCCAATGGGAAGTCTTTCGCCGAAGTCTGGTAGGTGTGATTTAATAATGCTAACCATTTTAAATGCTGACAATTACTAGCAAAATGACCGATGCGTACGAGGGATCCTTAATTCGTCTGTTCCGCCGACTCGAGGAACTACTTCGTCAAATGGCACAAGCAGGAAAGGTGATGGGAAGCGAGGAGTTGACGACTAAATTCGAGGAAAGCTTGGCAAAGATTCGTCGCGATATCGTGGCAGCTCAATCCCTCTATTTGTAATTTGGGTTTCCTGCACCGACGGAAACATCTCCAGCCACTCGCCCTTTTAGCACTATATGATCAAAAAGCCAGGTACCTACCTAGGTAAGTGGATGGATGTGGATGATAGCTAACGCAATTACCCAACCAAGCCGGTGGCGCAGTGGCTTTTTACTAGCTTCCGGCTTTGAAAACGGGGATTGTGAAGAGGAGGGTCATGGACCGCATATTATCACGGAGTTTACGGATGGGATACCACTTGTTTCGGAATCCACAGAGACCGGACTTGGAATGTGTTGCCTCTTTTTTTCGAGGGGCAACATTTTCCTTGAAGTCGTTCGAGTTTCTGCTAGTGTGTTTAGATAGTGAATATGGACATCGTCACTATTGACGGTGTCCAACCCGCTTTGCTTGTCTTATACTCTGCTGCTATTGTGATAAATGTGTATTGTATGTGTGGTATTCGTTCCCTGTATCAACGCCGTCTTATGATCAAGATCCGACTTAACGCCTCCCAATGCATATGGATACGTACATTTTTGTTCTCCATCCCATTCTAAACATCTAAACCTCAACCACTTCCCATATGATGGATAATCCGCCGAACAATCCAATAACCTTATTGAATAAGGTGGCTGAAGAGTCAAGCAATATCCCACGAACTCTTTTAGAACCGCTCATCTCAGACCACTTACTCGCAGTTAGATGGCCTACTTCTCCCCTGATATATTCCTTATAATCCCAATCAACACACTAAACACCACCCCAACACCCACCATAAACCTCCACCGCCCACTCGCCATCCCCTCCTCGCGTACCAGCCACCCCGCGCTGCCAAGCGGCCACATAAACCCCGTTATCACGCCCCGGATCATAACATCGACTAAAGCGACAAGTCCCACGTCATCGCTGTCGGTACCACCGCCCCCGGCGCTGGGGTTTAGGGACGTGGTGGGCACCGAGGCCCCGTTGTCGTCGATCCACGCGTCTTCCATCCGCCGGAAACTGTCCGGCGAGGGCAGGGTGTCGGGGGTGTACCGCGAGGACTGGATGCTGCGGAATTGGAGACGTAACTGGTTCACTTCTGCTGCGCTGAAGCCCGCGCTGAGGAGGCGGTCGAAACCCCGTGGCGCGGCGGTCGTGCTCGGGAGGGGCGTGCTGAGACCGCCGTGGGTGTTTGGACCGGGGAGGGGGGAGCCGGAGGGTGATGGGGGCAGGAGAGGAGAGGGTGGGGGTGGTGCGGCGGCTTGCGTGGCTTCGGCTGCGAGCTCGCTGGTGGTCAGGCTGTCGCCTATGCTGCAGTTCACGTAGATCCGTTGGCTCGGGTCTGGACGCCCCGGGATTGATTTGCCTTTTCCTCGGCCATCGCTGAGATCTGAGTCTTTTCCTTTGCCTTTGTTGTCACCGCTGCTGTTGTAGCCGTACCCGCTCCCGAGGCCAGGCGATGAGGGTGGTGGTGGTAATGGCGCGCGTAACACAGAACTTAGGGCTGCGGTGTCGGGGAGGATCTTGCCGCCGTGGATGAATCGTAGGCGCCGCTGTGAGTTGGGCTCGGAGAGACGCTGTCGGATGGTGTGTTTTAGGGACACGACGGTTGTTGTGGAGGGCCGCGGGATGTCGAGCTCGAGGTCGGGGATCGCGGCGCTGAAGCGGATTGTGAGGAGCAGTGGGGGCGGCTGCGGGATACTTATAGGAGGGGGCTTGAGGGTTGGGTTTGGAGGAGGTTGAGTGGACGTCATTTTGAAGATTGGTGGTGAGAGACCGAATTGTTGACCATCCGGATCATCATCGAGAATAAGAGATGGATGGATGAGAATGCGATTTCCAAGTTACCTACAGGATCGACGATAAGCGATATCCAGTGAATTTGGAGCATTGCCCTCCCTCGATTCATCCCTGCCCCTAGCGTTTGCTTACAGGGGCTTCAGGGTAACTCAGGGAGCTTGTTCAGTGGAGCCCTTCCCGGATATTGTAGCGGGCTTTAGCCGCTTAGGTGCTCCGCGCTGGAAATGACGTGACTGGCCTGTGAACGCGGGCGCCCGAGCGAATTTGGGGGCATCGAAGTTTCCAATAGCAAAACGCCGATTACGGAACAAGGTTATAGTCATTTTTATCGTTTAATCAAAGAGTTACATGGGTGATATTTTTATAAATTCTATAATTGCCTATAAAAAGGTGTGAGCTACAGGTACGAACGATTATAAATCGGTTCGCTTTGGGGTTAGTAGAGTTGTGTTTGCCCGAAGAATGAAGTAAGTGGGATATTATTGGGTCGAATAGATAAGGGTATATAAGAGGCCTACGCCCTATGCATCCCTTCTCCGGTCTGAGGTCTTGTCTCGGACGATTCAGCACACGGACTCTCCATAAATATCTTATAAGCGTCCCCCGAGGACCTGAATTTGGACTTGAGAGTGGATTTAGAGGGTTTCACTCATCAACGATTATGGCAGCGGAACTCCCAGCTAAGCTCAAGCCCGCGGCCAGGGTTGCCGGCCAGAGACAGGATGTCTGGTCTATCGTCAACGAAGCTGCGGCAGCTTCACCAAAGCAACCTATTGTGAACATGGGACAGGGTTTCTTCGGATACAATCCGCCTCCGTTCATTATCAACGCCGCAAAGTCGGCTTTAGACCGAGTAGACTGCAATCAATACAGTCCAACGAAGGGAAGACCCCGCCTAAAGAAGGCTATCGCCGATGCCTACTCCCCGTTCTGGGGCAGGCAGCTTAACCCGGAAACTGAGGTTACGATCACGACGGGAGCGAATGAGGGCATGCTCAGTGCATTCATGGCTTTCATAGAGCCTGGGGATGAGGTCATCATCTTTGAACCCTTCTTCGACCAGTGAGGCATTTGTCCCCGCCATATTATACATGGGCCTGTTTACTGACAATAGTTCAGATACATTAGCAACATTGAGATGCCTGGTGGCAAAATTGTCTATGTTCCGTTACACCCGCCAAGCGACGGAGCTACGCGGACCTCCTCGTCTGCCGAGTGGACCATTGATTTCGATGAGCTAGAGAAGGCTATCACACCTAAGACTAAAATGATTGTTATTAACACGCCTCGTTAGTTGGTCTCATTGAACCCGATAAGCCATACAGATAACTAATGGTATTTGTAGACAACCCTGTCGGCAAGGTCTTCTCCAAAGAGGAGCTTCAGAAAATAGGAGACATCTGTGTCAAGAACGAGATCATTATCCTCTCTGATGAGGTGTACGACCGCTTGTACTATGTCCCATTTACGAGAATTGCTTCTCTGTCACCTGAGATCGAAAGGCTAACGATAACTGTCGGCTCGGCCGGCAAAAATTTCTACGCTACGGGATGGCGTGTAGGGTGGCTCATGGGACCTGCTCACCTGATCCAATACGTCTCTGCGGCTCACACGCGAATCTGCTACTCTTCAGTTTCGCCGCTACAAGAAGCCTGTGCTGTTGGTATGTGTTAAATACACTAATCATGATTAACGCAACAAGAAAATTAATCAGTGAATTAGGTTTCGAACAGGCTGATGCCGAAGGATTCTGGGAGGAAACTGTTCGAGATATGAAAGGCAAGATGGAGCGCTTCAACGAAGTATGGAAGGAGTTAGGTCTACCATACACAGACCCAGAGGGAGGATACTTCGTACTCGTCAACATGAGCAAGGTCAAATTGCCGGCAGACTACTCATTCCCACCTCACGTAGCTAACCGTCCCCGCGACTTTAAGCTGGCCTGGTTCCTGATACAGGAAGTGGGTGTGGCTGCCATTCCACCTACCGAGTTCTACACCGATCCTAACGCTCACCTTGCTGAGGATTACATCCGATTCGCTGTATGCAAGGAGGATGAGGTGCTAGAGAGGGCGAAGGAGAGATTGAGGGGGCTGAAGCAATACATACAGGAATAAGGATATAAATTCACAAGAAAGTAAAGGGGGATGGGGCTAAAAAGATCTACTTGGTTCGGGTTAGAATAGGGGCTATAGATCTAACAAAACTCGTGAAATCTTTATAATTATCTTATATTTCCGTTCCATAAGTGGTGTTTGATGTCTTACAATATGTGCTCTTGATAAGGTTACTATAGAATTGATATAATTACAGAAATCCCAAACTTCCTCTATACGATATATATAGCTTGAATACCCTCTGTATATCTACTACGCCATGCGTATCTACATCTATCATCAATTACTTCGCGATCTGTAAAGTCTGCGTGTGGCAGTAGTGTAAGAGCCCCTGTTTTCCGAGCTCTCCGCCGAAACCACTAAGTTTCCAACCCGCGAAAAATCCGGCGTGATGAGGACGTTCGAATTGGTTGATCCACACGGTCCCGGACTCGAGCTGGTTAGCAATCTTCCGAGCGCGGTCTAGATCCGGCGTGTACACCGAGGCGCCGAGCCCGGAGTTATCCAGGTTTGCGCGGGCGATGACGTCGTCTTCTTCGCTCCAGGACATGACGGGGACGATAGGGGCTGTTGATAATTAGCCAATCAATCGCTTTATATGACATTTTGCAAAATTAAATCCACCACTTACCAAACTGCTCCTCCCTAACCAAAAGAGAGTCCTCAGGCGGCCTTACCACGATCGTCGGCGGAATCCAGAATCCCTTCTCCCTCGGCTTCACCTCACCCCCGGTAACGATCTCATACCCATTCCTTTTACAATCCTCAATGAACCCCACCGCGCGCTCATAATTCGCCCTATTCGACAGCGGGCCAAACGCCAAACTGTCGTCGTCATCGACTGCGTATTTCTTACTCTCCTCAACCAACCTCTCCAAGAATTTGTCGTAGATTTTTTCATGGATATACAGACGCTTGCTCGCGACACATACCTGGCCTGCGTGAAACAATGCGCCGGTAGCGACCTGCGGAACGACTTTATCGAGATCCACGTCATCGCAGACGATGCAGGCATTGTTGCCCGCGAGCTCCAGTATGACCTTTTTGAGAGTGCCGGCGCAGTTACGTAAAATGCGCTGGCCAACGGCGATGGTGCCCGTGAAGCTAATGTGGTGGATACCTGGGTGCAGCGTCATCTTCTCGCCAAGGTCGGCGCCGCCGTTTAGGGCTTGGAAGACGCCTGGCGGGAGAACCGACTGGGCTAACTCGCAGAACTTGAGGAGGGAGTAGGGAGTGAAAGGGGAAGGCTTGATTATCACACAGTTGCCGGTTGCGAGGGCGGAGACCACTTTTACGGTGGAGAGGATGAGCGGGAAGTTCCAGGGAGAGATGGCGGCGAGGACACCGATGGGGTGGTGGGTTGCGAGGATTCGGACTGTGTCGTCTTCGTATTGGAGTTCATCCTCTAGGGCTACGGTGCCTTTACGATAATGTTAACTAAGATACAATATTAAGGGGGATGAGCAACACACGGTAATATTCGAAGTGCCAAGCAGCTCTCTCGACATCGAATCTCGACATTGGCCTAGACTTGCCAGTTTCCCTCATCTGAGCTTCCGTCAAGATGTCGACGTTCTCGAGGATGACATTAGCTACATCGTGGACGGCCTTTTGGCGCTCGGCCGTAGTGCTGTTCTTCCATGTCTTAAAGGCACGGTTTCCCGCTTCAACAGCATCGTCGAGGTCCTTAGTTGAGGCGATAGGGGCATCCCAGAGAGGCTCCTCAGTACGGGGATCAATGACCTGGTGATTATCTTTCGAAGTACGGGGTTTACCGTCGATTACGTTGAAGAATTGGAAATCTGGAAGGGCATTGGTGGTATTCGTACCGCTTGTACCGTTCGTCTCGAGAGAAGGCATCTTTATCTGTAAGGGACAGTAACTTCGCAGGGTCGTATAATCACCGCCAAGTCTAAGCAAACAACACAACGTCGCATATATGTCGAACGACAGCGATCTAGTTACCAGGAAACAGAACACGCAGTAAGGGGAAAATGCAGAAGGAGATTAAAAGTATCTATACTTAAGCCACGTGGGCTCAACATGATTGTTGGCCTCTATCCGCGTGGTCCATTTTGCCATAATATTTTCGGCAAGGCATATAACTGGGTGAGGGGTTAATTGCTGTGGTTGAATTGCCGGTACTCTAGGCCTATCACACTCTTCCGGATGAGGTAAAGGATCGGGAAAAAGTTCATGATTTAAGATCCTCTAAGTCTCGTTTACCTAGGTAGGACTTCTATGTTGCAGTCAGCAAGACCGGGATATTTGGTGTGATTATAGCGGAAACAGGAAATCCACGAGAGTGTCATCCACAGTTAAGCTTTCTTTCCATGCAACGACTAACGATGAAATCTGATATATTGTTATTTTGGCCTGTATGAAATGAATAAGAGAAACTAGCTAGAGACTTCTTCAGTAATAGATCTGTCAGAACTCATGAGACACAATAAGATCCGTGATCGTTACCCGTCAACCAGCTGCATGATCTTAGTCCAACAACTAGTTTGCCCCGGATTCTTGGACTGCGGAGAATTGGGGAATGTGGAGGATGGTGAAGCTAGGCAGTTAAATGTGTTAAATATAGCTGGAAAAGGATAATGATCTTGCATCTTATAGGAGAGTGAGATTCCCTAGCGTGCCAATCTACGACTCTTTCTGTCTTGGGGTGCGATGACGTATAAATAGTGGCTGATTTGTAGTCAAGAGGTCGTCGTCCAGGAGGTCCGCAGGTTTAAGACGGAGTAAAAAGAAATCCCGGTGTAGGGAGGCGGAGTCTGCCGAAGAATTTGGATTCCCAGATAAAGCTAAGGAAGATAGCTTATATAAGCGAGCCAAGCTAATGCTAAGCTGACCCCGCTAGCCCCGCTACTGACCGGGTTTGGTTTAGCCCCGATTTAAGTAGCGGTTCGCCCTTGCTCTCTTCCCTCTTCGACATGCGTATCTACGGGCTAAACTCTTCGTTCTTTAGCATACCAGTTACGCTTCTAGAACCTAATTGGATATCTTAGTCTTCTGATTCGCCCCGTCTATGTCATATCCATTGGTTTTATCAAATGGCGGCTCACTTATCAGAGCTCCGTACCTTACCAAGAGGAAGCTGCCCATCGGATCCCGGCGACTGACTGTATAGTCGGAGTCAAGAACGACGCGGATTGCCACTTCAATAAGCTCAATAAGGTGCGACCTTAGTCCTCCATATCTCTGAAACCTTGGACTCCTACTTTGATGTGATTGTATTATCTGCTATTGTCTATCACATATCCGTTTTGTTCAAACGTCAACGTCAACGTTGAACCTATTGAACCTAATATACTACTATTGTTCCATATTAGCCTTAGGCCCTTAGCAATCTATTCAACATCACTGTGCTATAATTACAAGTTTCACCATCTATCCCCGAGATAACCAATGGAATCCTGACCTTGTGACGCTGCATAATCAAGTCCGGAGTCGAAATAGGAGAGTTCGGACATTATGGCCCCTATCGCAATCTCACCGGAGAGAGACCCGGCCTTAGCGACCGGAGGCTTGGCTCTAACTACCGTATACGATGATACACTTCGCTTCTTTCTCAATGGTACTCGAGTAGTTCTCGATGAAATTGATCCCGAGGTAACACTGCTTGAATACTTGAGAGGTATTGGCTTAACCGGAACCAAGCTGTAAGTAAGGGGGAGCTGGGAAAATGACTTGTCAAATTGAATCTTGCTGATAGATCTAATATCCAGGGGTTGCGGAGAGGGCGGATGCGGTGCCTGTACCGTCGTAGTTAGTCAATACAACCCGACCACCAAACGAATATACCATGCGAGCGTCAACGCCTGTCTAGCGCCCCTTGCTAGCGTGGATGGGAAACATGTCATAACGGTCGAGGGTATAGGGAATGTAAAGCAACCTCATCCAGCTCAAGAACGTATCGCCAAGGGAAATGGAAGCCAATGTGGATTTTGCACCCCGGGCATCGTTATGAGCTTGTACGCCCTTCTAAGAAACAACGAAAACCCTACTGAACATGATATCGAAGAGGCCTTCGACGGAAATCTCTGCCGATGTACTGGTTATCGATCGATCCTAGACGCTGCTCATACCTTTACAAACAATAATGCGAGTGCCTGTGGTAAAAGTACAGCGAATGGCGGCTCCGGCTGTTGCATGGAAAATGGCAATGGCGCAGACGGGGGCTGCTGTAAGGGTAAAGATTTTAGTGACGGTCAATCCATCAAGAAATTCACCCCACCAGGATTCATTGAATATAATCCAGACACTCAACTCATTTTCCCACCGTCGCTAAAGAAACATACTTTTAAACCACTTTCTTTTGGAAATAATAGAAAAAGGTGGTATCGACCCGTCACCCTAGAGCAGCTCCTAGAGATTAAGAGCGTCTACCCTAGCGCAAAGATAATTGGCGGGAGCACAGAAACACAAATCGAGGTCAAATTCAAGGCTTTGCAATACCCGGTCTCGGTATTTGTTGGTGATATCCCTGAGTTACGACACTATTCCTTCAAGGATGATCACCTTGAGATTGGTGGCAGTGTTGTGCTCACAGACCTTGAGAATATTTGCCAGGAGGCTATGAAGCACTACGGGGAAGATAGAAGCCAAGTATTTCAAGCTATCTATAAACAACTCAAATACTTCGCAGGTCGTCAAATCAGAAATGTCGGTACTCCTGCCGGAAATTTGGTTACAGCCTCCCCGATATCCGACTTGAACCCTGTATTCATGGCGGCAGATTGTGTTCTGGTTGCCAAGTCACTAAACAAGGAAACCGAGATCCCTATGGCAACGTTCTTCACGGGTTATCGTAGGACTGCTTTGGAACCAGATGCTATTCTTGCGTCTATCCGCATCCCTGTGACTCGCGAAAAGGGTGACTACTTCAGGGCGTACAAACAAGCGAAGCGAAAGGACGATGATATAGCTATCGTAACTGGGGCCTTGCACGTTACGTTGGACCAGAAGGGTGTAGTGGAGCATTGCAACTTGGTCTATGGTGGCATGGCCCCATTCACTGTTGCAGCAAAGAACGCCAATGAGTATCTTAAAGGCAAACTCTTCGCTCACCCGGATACCTTGGAAGGCACTATGAATGCGCTCGAGTCTGATTTCAACCTTGTTTTCAGCGTTCCGGGAGGTATGGCTTCGTACCGAAAGTCATTGGCGCTCGGCTTCTTTTACCGTTTCTACCACGACGTATTATCGGGAATCAATGTCGAAAGCTCGCATGGTGATAGTCAAGCTGTTGAGGAACTTGAAAGAGTGTTATCAACTGGCTGGAAAGACCATGATGCAACTACATCATATATCAAAGGACCTCTTGGAAAGGCAGCTAACCACGTGGCGGCTTTGAAACAAACTACAGGAGAAGCACAATACACCGACGATATTCCACCACTCAAGAACGAACTACACGGATGCCTGGTGCTATCGACAAGAGCACACGCAAAGATCATATCAAGAGATTACTCTGCAGCATTGGATATACCAGGTGTCATTGACATTGTCGACAAGGATGACTTACACGATCCAGAGCACAATAAGTGGGGTGCGCCAAATTTTGACGACCTATTCTTCGTCGACGATGAGGTGTTCACCGCTGGCCAACCGATCGCGATCGTTTTAGCCACTACTAAGGCAAAGGCAGCACAAGGAGTAAGAGCTGTGAAGATTGAGTATGAAGATCTTCCCGCAATTTTCACAATGGAGGAAGCAATCGAAAAGGAGAGTTTCCACAAGTATTACCGGTATATCAAAAAAGGAGATACCAAAGAAGCATTCAAGCATTGCGATTACACCTTTACGGGTGTCACGCGAATGGGAGGACAGGAACATTTCTACCTCGAGACGAATGCATGTGTGGCTATACCTAAACCAGAGGATGGCGAGATGGAAATATGGACTAGTAGCCAAAATCCTAACGAGAGGTACGTTTTCCCAGTAATCCACCGATTAGGTTTTCATTTACTAATCTACGTACAGTCAAGCATATGCGTCTAAGATCCTAGGCGTGCAAGCAAACAAGGTTGCAGCTCGTGTGAAACGTCTGGGAGGCGGCTTTGGTGGCAAGGAGACGAGATGTGTACATCTCAGCACCATTTGCGCATTGGCTGCACAGAAAGTCAAGCGACCAGTCAGGTGTATGCTCGACCGAGACGAAGATATGGCCTTGTCCGGCCAACGGCACCCTTTCCTCGCCAAATGGAAAGTGGGCGTGAATAGGGATGGCAAACTCCAGGCTTTGGACATTGACATCTTCAATAATGCCGGTTGGTCTTTCGACTTGAGCGCCGCCGTGTGTGAGCGATCGATGTCCCATTGCGACAACTGTTATAAGATTCCCAACGTCCATGTTCGTGGCCGTTTGTGCAAGACCAACACTATGTCAAATACAGCCTTCCGCGGCTTTGGTGGACCTCAAGGATTGTTCATCGCCGAGTCCTACATGTCCGAAATTGCCGACCGCCTCGAAATTCCAGTTGAAAAATTACGCGAGATCAATTTCTATAAGATTGATGATGAGACTCATTTTAACCAGCGTATTCAGGATTGGCATGTGCCTCTAATGTATAAACAAGTTTGGGAAGAGTCAGATTACGCTAATCGCCGCAAGGCCGTCGATCAATTCAATGCTGAGCACAAATGGCGCAAACGAGGGTTAGCTATAATTCCTACGAAATTCGGCATTTCATTTACCGCTCTTTGGCTCAACCAAGCCGGCGCCTTAGTACACATTTACCATGATGGATCGGTTCTTATCGCACACGGTGGCACCGAAATGGGCCAAGGGTTACATACCAAAATGATCACGATCGCGGCACAAGCACTTCAAGTACCTATGGAAAGCGTCCATATCTCGGAAACGTCTACCGTCGCGGTAGCAAATGCTTCTCCTACTGCTGCCTCGGCATCATCCGATCTTAATGGTTACGCTATCTTCAATGCCTGTGAACAAATCAACGCTCGATTAGCACCGTATAGAGAGAAGCTCGGACCTAATGCTACCATGAAGGAGATTGCCCACGCAGCCTACTTCGACCGTGTCAACCTAAGCGCGAACGGATTCTACAAGACTCCTGAAATCGGTTATCAGTGGGGAGAAAATACCGGAAAGATGTTCTTCTACTTTACGCAAGGCGTCACGGCAGCCGAGGTTGAACTCGACTGTCTAACCGGAACCTGGACGTGCTTACGCGCCGATATTAAAATGGATATCGGCCGATCCATCAACCCCTCCATCGATTACGGCCAGATCGAAGGCGCCTTCACCCAAGGTTTGGGACTGTTCACCATGGAAGAGAGTTTGTGGTTGCGTAACGGACCAATGAAGGGCAATTTGTTCACCAAAGGTCCCGGCACTTACAAGATCCCCGGATTCCGCGATATACCACAAGTATTCAATGTCAGTTTACTCAAGGGTGTTGAGTGGGAGAATCTACGCACGATACAGCGCAGTAGAGGTATCGGAGAGCCGCCGCTGTTCATGGGCAGCGCGGTGTTTTTTGCGATAAGAGATGCGTTGAAGGCGGCGCGCGCCGATTACGGGGTCAAGGCTAAGTTGTTCGCGGAAGGAGGCGAGGATGACGGGTTACTGAGGCTTGAGAGCCCGGCGACACCTGAGAGAATCAGGCTTTCGTGCGTGGATCCGATTATGGAGCGCGCGAGGGTATTGCCTAAGGAAGGGGAGAAGAGCTTTTTCATCGCCATTTAGGGGAAGGGCTTTTTGAATAGGATGTGTAACGGGAGGTTAGATGTAGGTATAGCATTTCTAGTATAGATTGGAATGCACAGATTCAATACCGTAGCTCGGTGTTTTCGCTTGAGTAAACCGCCTAGGTGCTAGTTCTATCTTACATACGTTATGCATAGCTATGGGTCTAGGTATGTGTAATCCCATCTGCCCCTTTTTCACATCGCGAGAATCTGACATACCGAATTAGGAAACCAAGGACGAGCGACAGCAATTATTCCATGCGAGTATAAACGTAGCTATAGAAAATATCGCAACATTTCCTTATACTACACCCCACTCGGGTTATATTTTTTTTACTAACGATACCGGTTAATATGCCGATTATAAATCCAATTGGACAGTTTGGACGCCTCTATGACGTTTTGGCGATATCACATTCATTACATAAGCAAATTTCTATAAAAGTGTTTTTCGAAAATGGATATCAAAATATACGAGAAGATATCGTTCGTAATCATCAGTAACGATCCGACCACTTGTAGACGAATATACTAGGGTGTATGGAGTTGATATCGTGAATATAAGTTGATTGACATATCCGTAACACAGATATTGTCATTGCCACTCAACTTATCACCAACTATCAACGTTTATACTCACCCCAATCTCAAGAAAACGACTACATTTCACAATCATCATGTCGACAATAGCAATAACCGGCGCCTCAGGCAAACTAGGCAACGCCACCCTTTCCGCGCTCCTCTCACACAACCTCCTCCCCGCCTCCTCCATCGTCGCGCTCACCTCCTCCTCCCCCACCTCCCCAACCTGGGCCTCCCTCGCAGCCCAAAACTCCTCCCTCCAAATCCGCCACGCTAGCTTCGAGGATCCTACTTCTTTCGAACAGGCGCTAAAAGGCGTCGATAAATTGTTTCTGGTCTCGACCCCGCACGTAGAACTCGACTTCGAGGACGCTACGGGCAGGGAGAAGAGCGATGGGGAGGGGAGGGAGAAACACCATAAGGTGGCGATCGACGCAGCGGTTAAGGTTGGGGTCAAGCATGTTTATTACTCCAGCTTGGCGTTTGCCTGGGACGCGAAGGCACAGGCTCCTGGGAATTCAAGCAAAGCGATTGTGATGCGCGCGCACCTTCGCACAGAGGCGTATTTGAAGCGGCTTGCGGAGGAGGGCAAGGTCAGAGCTACGTATATTAGGGAGGGCCTGTATAATGAGTCTTGGCCGCTGTACGTGTTTGGGTACGATGACGCGGAGGAGGTTGATAGAGAGATAGTGCCGATTCCCGGGGATGGCAGGATGTGCTGGACGGGGATTAAGGATTTGGGCGTTGCGAGCGCGGTCGTGCTTACGAAGGAGAGTGAAGTGTATGATGGGAAGACGTTTTACCTTTCGACGAGGCCGGCGGGCGCGAAGACTATAGCGGAGACCGCGGCGATCGCGAGTCAGGCTTGGGGTAGGAAGGTGAAGGTGGATGTTCTGAGTAGGGTGGAGTATGAGAAGTACTATATTATAGGAAGGGGTAGGGATAAGGCGTCGGTTAGGTGGTGGTTGAGTACCTATGACGCAATCAAGGATGGTGAGTGTGAGGTTGACGATCCGACGCTGGAGAAATTGTTGGCAAGTGTGGGAGTGAAGAGCACGGGTATTGAAGAGTTCATTCAAAGCTCACTTAAGAAGGCATGAGACTTAAAGAGAAAAAGGAGGCAAGCTTGAGCGGGTTGTCAGTTTCCAAGGTTTCTGTATTTAAAATCGTCTTCAGTCTATGTGTCTTCCTTATAGCGTAGCACACACCCAAAATACGACACTCATCTTCACTTTACCCCTTGTTCGGATCGTGTCCCCAATTCTTCAGGCTTCTCGCGCTCTTGCTGTCAGGGTCCTGCTTCGCCTTTCCCTCCTGTGCCAGATGTCGCTTACAGTACGCAACGACCCGACGCATGTGGTCGACGTCGTCTTCATCGTACTTGTCCGGATCTTTGCGCGGGTTCTTTTTAAGAATTTCTATGATCTTTCGCCCACTAGAAAAATAGTTGGCCTCTGTAAATATAAGTTTTCAAGGCGGATTTTTCTTACCTCTCATGCCCGATCGTCTCCCCGGAGCCGTCGCTCTTACTCCAACCCGCCGACTCGGATGGCTCTTCCTTAAGCCAAGTCTCAAGATCCGAGGCCGACATATTGACTATGTCATTGAATTCCCTTAAAAGTGTTAAAAACTAATGGTAACATGGTGACCTAAAAGAAGGCTTGCTCACTTAATGACAGTTTGCGTATCTTTCACCATTTTACCCTTGCTGTATTGTCTAATTGAATGATATCCAACGTAAGAATGTAATTTCAATGAGAGAGGATAAGTGGAATTCTTAAATTTTCGTGGATTCGAGAGAGTCGATGATATTCTAAAGGCATGGCACATGGCCGACCGGATCGAAGACGTCATGATTGCCCTTTCAACTACCACAACGCATTGCTTTTCTAACTTTCTCAAGCAAGGAGGACTTACGATAACAAGAAGAATGATTTAATTCAATTTGGAAGATTTATGTATGCAGCATTCCTCATCTTGTATAACTAGGTATTCTATAGGTAATGATGATTCATGATCAAATAGTTGGAAATGCTTGGCCATTAGGCAAGCAATTACGAAATGACTAAGCTATAGGGTGTGCTTCTATTATAATTCGATATGTCTATTGGAATTTATTTCACCATTCGTTCAATCTAGTATCTGGAATACGGCGAAACATGACTGCAGTTTTTTACATCCGAGGCTTAAATGTCCTTTTTATTCTACCGATCCCCTAAGCTATGATGATGCTAGGTTGTCAGGGGTTGACAAGACATGGAGTGTCGCCAAGCTACATTCTAGCAAAATAGGGGATGTCACATTTAATTAAGAATCCCACTTGAGAGTAATCTGCCTCTTTTGAAGTTCTTGCTCTAAATCGCCGCCATCTTGATGGTAATGTGCTAATGTGAGCGCATGGGATACCCACTTTCTACTGAGTTCGTCTTCGTTGACCCCATAGAAGTCTACTCCGTGATTGAAAGCTGTCGTCGCAAACCATTCAACCTCCTTGGGAGGTATGGGCTTCTGGCTCTGAAAATAAGTTCAGTATTGCTTTCCCCTTTTCAGCTCCTAAATATTCGTGATAACTTACATCTGCGCACTGTTTCACAAGCCTGCAAATGTCTTCCATGATCTTCAGAGGAAATTCGGGCTCCGAGGCAAGTGTAGCTTTGAGCAAACAGCGTAGATATCTGGCAAGTTTCTCGTTATCAAATCGTTCGAGCGAGAATATTTGATTGATAATCTTGCGTAACGTAGAGTAGAGCACTACAAATTGTATTAATAACTATAACAGTTCCTGTCGCAAGGATCATACCTTGTCCGGGGATAGATTCGGTTCGGAGGACACAATCGGCCATCGCCTGGAATATTGATAGATTATCACAAGTTTTAGCCTTCAACAAGATCTCTGATAAGTCATCCTATGACTTAAGACAGATAGCACCTTCGAAGTCAAACACTAGCAGAACTTCGAGTTTCATTTGAAGGTCATTCTTAGATATTTCATCTAGAGTGCTGAGTCGCCCTTCTAGTTCTATGTCGAAGCTTTTTATGTGGTTGCGCATCATGAGGTAGTCCTGGAGCTGTGTTTCAATGTTGTCTTCAGAGCGGGCTAGAGCTATGAGCATCGTCGCCATTAGAAAATGACAGAACATTGATCGTAGAGATAGATCGTTAGATACTTGAGTGGAAATATCTTGAGGATATTGGGATATGATCGAAAGACAATATTGAAAAATGCGAAGACTTTGCCTCGGCGGCCAAATGCGTAGATTCTTCAGCCCTAAGTTATAGGCATTTTTGCAAAACCAGTCAAGTTCTTCTACTGTGAAGAGTTTATGTCCTTGGTTATCTCGTGGGTCTCTCTGTATTGCCGTTACAGCTAACACGACTCAGCACGAATTGTAAATATATCTAGGAGTGAAGGCTTAACAAACTTACCACCTTCAAACACTTGACAGGTATCCTCCACGAGAGAAGCGATTTTTGAAATGTGACTCTGGTCATTCATTAGTGATGTTTCGAGACGAATGGCGACACGAAGCAGGGCCGGCAGGTGGATGGCGTCAGGAGAACTGCATTCGCATTTTTGTATCAAATGTCGCAGTGCCTCGATCGCGCACATTTTATCTTCAGCTTCTTGTGCATCCATGCAACACGCATAGAGGTATTGCGGGTCGTTTGACGAAGCCTCGCTGATATTTTTCAAACATTCGGAAGCCATTTCTCGGTCGCCATTCCTCAGCGCCAGTTTGTATGCCAGATACATGGTCATCGGCTCCTTTCTGGCTGATTCGCTCATGGATCGAAGAATTTCCATAGCGTTATCCAAATTGTTCCTTTGGAGAGCGCAAGTAAGCAATTTCCTAATCCGGTCAGATGAAAACCCTGATACATCGCATAGTTTGATAGGTGCTTGCCTTGCGATCTTCGCTGCATTCGCCGGTCCAGAATGCCGAAGAGCTGGATGCATGGCTACGTGGCACCATTTCTCCGTTAGCTCAAGCTCTCCTTGACTCCATGAAGCATCAACTCTCTTCCATATGAGCTTAGATTAATTAGCGCAAGTCCATTAAATAGGAGTCAAATGTGACGATTGACTTACTATCTGTATAGCGAGAACAGCAGCAGCTGGCAGCGATTTTTCTAAATTAGCTTCAACGCTATCGAACGTGCTTGAAAGACTCTGTATTGTTTCATCGCTATCTCGATGCGTAGTGGCCATTCGAGTGCGAAGGACAATCGCTCGCTCTATCCAGGGGTCGTGCTGGGTGGGCAAAACTCGGGATGTTATAAATTCGTCAAGAATCGAGCAAGCAGCACTGGGGCTCTTATCGTTTAGTTTACGTATGTGGTGAATTACGAGGTTAAAACTCGATTCTGAAATGTCAAGGCTCCTGACCATTCGGTGAAGTACATCGGCATATCCGCCGCTGTCGAATACTTCGGCTGGTGACTTTGATAGGAGCTCTAATCTGAGCAAAAGAACTACAAGCTTGTCGCCGATTTCAGATTCAATATAACAGACGTGATTTTCGGCCTTTTGAAACCCTTCGGTCGTGCCTAGATCTAAATATGAGCGAACAAGCGCCTGGGAAATTGCCAATCTTAGTTCGATGGCTTCCCTTGATAGTTGTTCGAGATCTTGAATATTGATGGCTTCGTAGGCCCTCTCTAGCCATTTTACCGCTAATGGGAAGTTTTTCTTTTCTGTTAGATCCTTTCCAATTTCGAAAAGAGAGTCGGCCAAATTCTCTGCCGATGTGTGATCTGAATTGCTTTTGCCACCCTGCACCTTCTCGTATAGATGGTCGGCCACATCGAGGCGGTCATCTTTCCAGGCCTTACGAAGTTGTGAGCGACCAGACGAGGGTAGATGACAATATGCGGCTTACCAACGCTATACGAAGTGTAAAATACTCTGACTCTAGTCTTCTGCAGGTGTTTAGCTCCTCGCTTGGCAGCTTTTCCTGCAGATGCTGCAACAATCCGTTATAGTCGGCGGCTTTTTGCAGGACCATGAGTGCGAAATTGAGCTCGCCCGCTCCTATGCAGGTGTTAGTCCCGCAGAGCTGCAGCTGGGGTAGGACGAAGCTGCAACATACCAATACAAGATCTGCCGGTTTTGATTGCTAATTTTTCCAGACGAAGGAGATCTCCCGGTTCGTTATGAGTACCCCGTTGAGCGAGCGCCAGGATTAGAAACGAAAATACCCGGGCAAATACCAGTAGTTTGCTTTTTGCTGGAGAGAAATCTGTGTCATCTTGCCGTTTGACCTGAACACATAAATTCCAGAGATCAGTGCCCGGGCCATCGAGCTGTGCGTGACGGTGGGGGCTGAGAGATTTGAGAAGAAAGTCCTTAACAAGGTTGATCTGATCTTCTACTCTATCAACAAGTTCTCTCAGCCCGTGCTCATCATTGTTTTCCTGCAGGCGTTTTTGGAGTTCATGACAGAAAGCTTGAAGAGTTAGCACTGTCTCAAGAAGACACGGCGAGCACGAACAGATGATGGATTTGATATTGATGGACTTCTCTCGGGTAGAGTGAGAAGGATCGGCTGGTTTGTGCATGATGACGCACAGTGAATTTGAATTGTCGAGTTTTTATGGCGAATGGTTCATCTGAACTACCATTACGCGGTTTCGCCCGTTACACTCGTTACACGCCTCAAAGCCACCTGTGTTACCGGCGTGGGGGAAGTTTATGTGGACGAAATGACGGTGGCTACGTATAATTCGACACGTAAACAATTAGGCAGGGTATGGATGGGAGAGAATGCCAGGTGGTAGCAGTAAAGGGGTGAGATGCATTCTAAAAATTGGTAAAGGTAAGAATTTTATTTGCTAGAAATCTGTCTCAAGTCCATCCATGGATATCCATAGATGGATATTGTTAGCATTGTCAGGCGCGATTCAACAGCTAGCGTTGTGGTTAATTTTCCATCTGGGGAAGGCGTAACAGAAAACCCTGGAGGTCAATAACACCTTCCGAACGTAGTGATATCATCACCCGTCTCCTTCTTTTTCTTTTTCTCTCTCTGCTTCTCCCAAAGATGCGTATATCAGATCCATCGCCACTAAAAATGAGACGTGGCTTTCAAGCTCTAGAAAGCTTTTAAAAAACGTATCTATCGTGCTCCGACGTAGCCACCAACGCTGAAGGCCACATGACAGTATACCGATGCTATACCTAAGTAACGTATAAAATGTAGAATGTAGTGAAGACCTATACCCATTTTTATGAATAAATAGGAAATGAGCAGAATAGTTGGTTGGAAATTTGTATGCTAGGCGGCCATGCTTAAGAAGAATGCGAAGGGTCATGCGGAAGGAAATTGCCAACGATGAGGCTGGGTCTAATTTAGTGGAAAGCAATAGTCAGCATCTTTTTCGTACGTTGGTAAACAACGCGATTGGGCTGTACAGTGGGTATTAACGACACCAAAGATTCACTTACATCTTGTGGTCATCTCTGCGTATCATAAACGAAAAGCAACAGTTCACGATGGGGTCGTTCGATCGATCATCTGGGTTCTTTAAAGCACATGCCGTTAGGAGCGTGTCGTGTGCCGCATCGAATGCGATGGTGCCGAATTCTTCCCAGTACCGGACGAGCGAATCTTCCGTCAGTATCTCATGCAGTGAAATTTTCCCCTAGATATGACATCTAATCAGTTTATGGGTTGGTTAGCAGAGTCGCTGGATAACCTACGTCTCGTAGCCTTTCCACGGGGACGTGGATAAGTTCAGCCATCTCCTTGTTGCCCCTGAATATCTCCCCGGTTCTCCTCCAGCAACAAGCCGGGACTGCCATGGCCGCGAAGACTCGGTCGTATTCTAACAGAGTCTTCTCGAACCACATCTCTACGTATACCAACTCTATATCCGTAAGTCCTTGAACCTTCTCGCGGAACTTGGGTCGAAAGCGATCCAACTGTCGTAGGATTTTCTGTTTCGAAGCAGGTGCGATATGGCCGTCCATATATGACGACAGTTGAGCATACCCCTTAATGTAGTTGAATGGTTTCAACAGACCGGCGTCATACTTAGCCTTCATCACACGTTGCATGCGCGCCTCAGGCGTGTCATTGCCTGAAGGATCCGCCGCTTGAAGGTAAAATTCACGCGTCTTATCCACCGGTACAATGCTGGAGCTTGCCTGCTCCGTGCTCGGCGGAGGCATTGAGCCTGCCTGCATCGCGCCCGTAGCTAAAAGATTGTTGCTGCCGCCCACGTAGCCCGCCATGTCGGATTGGTTAGGTTGTGACTGATTATTCCTGAGAAACGGATTTTGGTCATCCGGCAGATGTCCGGCGTCATCGAGAAGGCTGGTGTTCAAAAAATCATTGAGCAAGTTAAATTCGTGGGTGACTTCTGGGGCAAGCATATATTGAGGATGGTAGTGGTGCATATCGTGGAATTGATTTTGGGCGGTTAGCCAGGCATCAGAGAACCCGCCGACTACGAGATCAGCTCAGCATTATTTTCCCCAACCGACACGACACTTAAACACTTAAAAGGGTTTTACAAAACCTACATTGGTTCATATTGCTGCCAGAGCCATTGGCCTGCATATTAGAGACCGGATTAGGTGACACAAGCTGTAGGGGGTTTGTCTGGCTTAGTGCACCTGCACCAAAACCTTGCTTAGTTCTCTGAGCAGCAGCTCCAGTTCCGTCAAACGCGGGCGGTGCCATTGCAGCAGCAGCGTTCTGTTCTATTGAATTTTGCGATATTTCAGGCTGGATCTCTGATTCGTCGTGTCCAGTCGCGCTGTGGGAGCCTTTAGGCTTCTTAGAATCCGGATCCCGAGGCTCGTCATGGCAGAGATGTCCAATATTGCGCTTGATACATCTCGTACATGGTCTCTCCTGTTCAATAGGGGTTGGTCCCGGGTCAATCTTGGCTCATGCAAACCAGGGCATTATTCCCGCCCTCTATCGACGCAAGAAGTAGGAACAGATCTTACATACGAGATCGCAAGTCATATGCTAGGACCCCCGGAAGTATTAGTATTAGCCAAGCAGTTTTGTGAAAGTCTAGGAACTCCAACAACAAAGCACAGAGAGCGTGCACGCGCCCCCATACAGCAGCACGCTAGCGTACAGAAAAAGATTCGGGACGCATCAACCCCCGTGACATCACAGCAAAAGCAACGGCAACCAGGCGGCCGCAGCATACATAAAATAAAACAGAATAATCCATCTGTAAATAATACAAAGGGGGAAATGGGGTGCCAGAATCTCTACTCCATATGCGTCGATGCGTAAGGCGTGGAACCAATGAATTCGAAGTTTTTTTTTCTTTTATTCTAAAAAAATAGAGGTTTGACAAACTCGGCTTAAAATGAAGGGACTTAAGGGATTTTTAGAAACTTCTTTTAAGACTTACAGATCGACGGCAGTATACACAAGCTGTAGGAACGCGCGACCAAAATTAGCCCATGCGACGACGGGTAGATACGACGGTGGTGGGATCGAGATGAGCGAGGTAAGTTAAGATAAGTTAGGGGTGGTTTGTAGAAGAATAGCACGGCATACCATGGTTTACCTTGCGCCTCTTCTTGGGGCTCTTATTGGCATTGTCGGGTGGTGTGGTGGTGGTTGAGGTCGTAGGGGTGCCGTCCTTGGACCTGGCGTCGTTGTCGGGCCTCTTGTCCTTGGCGTGGCTGCCATCGCTTTCCATGTCTGCGTCCTACTATGTACTTCAGATACTCTCGGGTCTGCTTTGTCTAGAAAGCTCCCATTGGGTCTTCGGGTTACGCAATGGACATGTAGCTCGTGGAAAATCGAGTTAGGTGCCAACGGCTTTGTGCAGGACCAAGAGATGATTTGTTCAAGCGCCTCCCGAAAAGAAGCGGCTGGTCGGCGATGGGTTATGCCCAAATTGCTGGGGAACAGGAACTGTTTGGTAGACGGGAGACGGGAGTTTTGGAGGGGCGTTTCGTGATCGACAGAGAAAGAAATCTAGCCGGACCGAAGGGCTATCGGCGTCCACGTGTAATCCAAGACCAAAAACTAAGACCCAAGACCCAGAATCGTAACCAGCAAGCCAGCAATTGGAATTAAATAGATTACCTAGGTACCTGAATGTTTCCCCCTTTCTTATCCAAACAAGACAGAGTCTCGGTTGCGATCGCGGGTTTGAGGGACAATCAAGATTCTTGGGACGAACTCGTCCTAGTTTGGATTTTTTGGTCCTTGAAGTGGGTAAAGTAAAATGTTCGTATGTAGTAAGAAGAGCAGGAAAAAAAAATTGTTGGCGACAGCAATGACAAAAAGTTCAATAAGTCTCTACTAATAACTTTGTTGGAAGTTCCTCCACATTTTACCTAAACTTACTTTTAACGCTCTTTTCTCCTTCTTTCCTTTCTTTCCCTTTTGGAACGCTGGAAGAGGAAGGAATGAATAACCTGACATGAAAGACCCTCGAGTTTGATTCGGGGAATCACGCTCAGGCGCGACCAACGAGACCAATAGCGAGGGTCATAGAAGCCTGGGTCCATCTTAATCCAGTAGGATGAAGCCATGAGAGCCGAGGGGTTAGAATTTTACAGGGGGGCAAAAGGTCTCCAAAGAGGGCGCTCTCGGCATACCTGCTAGGTACTTAGTGGGGTTCCAAGGACTAAATCGTCAGGCCGTCTTATAAATTTTAGGTACCTCCTTAGAAATTGTCGGCGGTCGCTCGTTGGCAACCTTAACCGGTCGTTATAGAACAAATGGAAATTCCAGGGCTAACTTACCAGGATTGCCTGGCCACACGAAGAACCATCAGTTGGAGATTATCTTTTTCTGCTCCATTTTATACATATTAAGGTTACGAACGGTGACGTCGTCGCAACATCCCATGGATCCATTTGAAATTCTTCGAAAACTGCAAGGCAACTACGCTACTACGATGCTACTATCTGTGGATGGAATGGATGGAATGGATACTACGACTGCAGTCAGCGTCACTTGACTTGTTAAGCTTTTCGCTTTTCTCCTTTTCCAAAGTGGCAATGGCAATTTAGCTGTCTCCAGGTTTTTCATCATACCCAAGCCCACACAAGCAAATCCAAGCCTTACCAAGCACACCATACCTAATCAACTTCTCGTGACATCGCACCTTTGCCAAGGACACTCCAATGAACTCCAAGGACCTCCAAGGACTTTCGGTGCGCGACAATTCACAGGGCCAAGCCTATCTCAGTCACCTTGTTAGCTTGGCTCGCATTTCTGTTTGTCATTGTTTGCTGCTCAAATAGATGATCTCGAACCTGCGAGTTTCATTGCCAAGTCTTCTTCCAGAGAGCCGGGTTATGAGCCTCTACAAAGCCTGCAAAGCATATGCATCTAGCGCAGAGAAACCGCCAAATTCTCCAAGCCAAGCCAAGATGGCAGCGCCCTGTCGGCAGAGAACCGTTTACACCTGCTGTCGCCGCGTGGGATGGGCGTAGGCGTGGGCGTAGAACGTACCGTCGCCCTGCAGGGCTCGATCGACTAGCGTGATGTGATAAATCGATACTGGGATTAACCATGCCGGCGATCAACCTTTTCGGTCTTACGTACATACATCAACCACCAAGAACTATATCAGATACACCAAACCGGCTACATATATCAGAATTGTAGAACGTGATACAGCTATCACTTGTCTCCAAAGGCGAAAGACAAATTACCAATTAAATAAGAGGAAGTATGGACTCCAAAGTTGAATCCTGATTTAGCTAAGTCCCGAGTCACGATGACTCACGGCTTTAATAATCGCATGCCCCCTTTTTAGCCTATCGCTTATTCCAATACCAATATTTACCTACTAACAAATCTATAGCCGTTTATTCGAATAAGATAGAGACACGACCGTCATCGCGCAGCCGAAGGATTCTTGCATAGACTTATGATAGAATACGTCATTTGACATTGTAAAGTTATGTTATTCGAGAAATTTACCCCTGTTGTGCCCCTGGCGGCATTATCGAATTCGACCTGTTAGAGCTAACCACGAGACCTAGGTCACGGTAGACAATTATGATACGGCGAAATTATCTTGTTCCTAACTTAAATGCTAGGACAACTATTTTGCTATTACGTCTAAGCTTTAATAGGCATAATTCTCACTTTTGGTCCTTAGACCTCACCAACGATTCCTAGATCACGCAAATCTAAGCCTACACATAGCACAACCATAGCGAGCCTCCATAATTATTCCAGAATTATGACAGCCCCAAGGCTCTGTATTGGAGATAGTCAATCCTAATGGAAGTTTTGTATAACTCGATTATACTGAAAACTACTACAATATAATTGACGTTGTGCGAGCTTGGGGACGAATTGAATTCTACTCCAACGCTATTAGCGTACCTACCTGTCGGGTCGTGGATGCTCCGAATAAAGCAAAATTATGCGCCCGCACCGCCGGTGATAAACCTAGTGCATATAGTCTCTCTGACTATACGCGTCACTCACTATACCGTTGTTGTGCATCACACAGTTGGCCAATCAATACTTAAATCCGGACGGTTAGCCCCCTAGACCTGAAGTCTAGTTGGTCGAGCTTGTTGATCCTGTGAGATAAGTGTAACTGGACCGTGCTTATAAGCAGTTCTTCATTCGTGGCGTAACAGCATGTTGTTTCCGGCAGACGAGATTTACGCCGGTCGACCTATCGTTATGCCGACAATCCTTTTCCTCCCCTGCCGCTTCGAGATTAAAAATTCGGTGGCTTAGGCAATGCCTCACAACAAGCGGCAATCATTCTATTCCTCACCCAGTCTCAATGCAGGATCTCGATCAAACTAGCAGCCCGGCTTCCGTTCAGCAACATTGGCTCATCTCTTACTGCAGTCAGCCCAAATCCGATACTCGTCTCCTTTTGCAACATATTTACAACATCGGTTGTGTAGCTGGTCCGAAATGGGGCGTTTGTGAACTTAAGCTACATGACGCTTGTCCTTTGGATTCAGTCGTACCTGTTCGACTAGGTATCAACGTAGGCCTAAGCACGGTTGCCAGAGGTGCATATTTCCCCTGATGTACCGCATAGCCTACCTTGGTCTGTCTTGGATTGGACTGGCTGTATTAGTCTTGATTGGGAATATCAGGTGTTGACAAGAGATCATCATGGAACGATGAAACATCGTTTTCCTGTGACGATTTCACACCAGACCCCGAGATTACTCATCATTCGGTAGCGGCCCTCTTCCCACGGGATGCCGACTGACCGCTTGTCAATATATGCGGAACAACTGCTGCTTCTTCGTATCATCGTCATTCTATTGGGAAGAGAGTACTACTTCGATTTCCGGTTCTTTCGGTTTTAGTCGTGTTCAGCTGGCCCTTCTACCAATACCATCCCGAAGTATTGAATTAGGACATGCAGAGCCTCATTATATTTCAGCTCGAGAACTATATTGAGTCAGCAGGTAAGCTTATTGCAGATTGCCACCAAAGAAAGCATGCGACATAGGTTCTCGCCGAGTCTGTTGAGACGCTGATTACGTAAACGTCAAGACGAATACGACGCAAGTGGATATCAGGGTAGACTGATCATAGTAGGACTTGCCTAGGTAGGGAGACATACGCATATCCACCGGAGCTAGTCATTCCTTCGGTATTGACTTTATTGGCCCATTTACCCCTTTTCTCCGTGGCGGTAGTGTCGCAGGCTCGAATCTGCGGGATAGAATAATCAATATATAATGCGAAGATACGCAACTTCCTGCGGCCATACGCGGCCGGTGTGTCGTCCGGATCCGAGAATAAATTGTACATGTCCGACTTTCTCCGAAAAGGGGGCTCGGATCGAGTCGATCGATATGCGGGATCGCCCTTGAACTGGACGTCCCGTGTCTCCCCCCCTTTCCAACCTCGCGGAGTCCTAGCTTCCATTCTCGAAGCGGAAGAGCGCGTGTCACATGTAAGGTACGGATGTTACATTACTGGCTATTGTTTGCGAAATGGTAAGTGGACCTAGGGGCGATATAATAGTTTCAAGGTGCATGCTTTAGCATTTATGCAACGGGATTAAACAACTCCAAAGCAATATCTCTCCACTAGACGGGTATAGCATGGACGGAACCTCAAGACCTGCCGTGTTGGAGACATCATTTCCCGGAGTCGGAACGGAAACAAATTACTGGAAAAGGGAGCTGGAAAGAAGGGGTTAGGGTTAGGGTTAGGGTTAGACGCATCAAAATAATGAGGCTTGATACAACTTACCTAATCTCATGAGGTGCTTACTAAGCTTACTAAGTGTACCTAGACATATGCTTCCCAACAATGCATCTATACTATCAAAATACAAGGAGGACAATAGAGAAGAGAATAGCCTAGCTCTCATCGGGAAATGTATAGCATGTATCACTATCATAGGTATATAGCAAAAATGCAATTAGTCACCTTAAAAATCTGTAGTATCGTTATTATCATTTATACTAATCCATCGCAATGCCTAGCCATACAAGTCCTTCTGCCATCAGTGTCATTTTCTTTACTTACACATCTACTTAATCTTAACCATAATAGTTTCGGGGCCTCTCACAACATCCATCTGCGCCGCTCTTGCCTTCACCGAATTCAGCATCGCGCGTTCGAAATCGTCTCTGGATCTGAGCACGGCCTCGACCCACGTGATCTGCAGGTCCCAGTACTTGGACTTGAACTCCTCGAAGACGTCGGGCAGCTGCTCCTTAGGGGCCGTGAGGAGCTTGTTAAAGTCCTCGGTGACGCGCCAGGTCTGGGTGATCTCGCTGCTGAGGTCTTGGTTGGACAGGCTGCGGAAGTACTCGAAGGCCGTGGCGACGTCGTTGAAAATCTTGTCTTGGAAGGGCTCCGTGCGCCGGAACTTGGCGCCCTTGTTGCGCACGCTGCCGAGGTACTGGACTAGCAGCTCGTCTGCTAGGATCTGGATGAAGATGTCGACGAGAGAGTGGTGGAGCACTTGTTGGTAGTCGCCGACGTACTCTTCGATCGTGATGATCATCTGCTTCATTGCTGTCGTCTCGTACCACTTTGGTGTGAAGAAGGTCGGCATGACCGATTCGAAGTCGACGGCGATGACAAGGGTAGCAAACTTGCTAAGACACCAGGTACTTAGATCGATATAGCTTTCGCGGAGTAGTGCAATCTCGTTTTCAGCACGCTCCATGTATTGTGGCGTGACTAGGGGTTCGAATTTTTGCTTGAAGCTTGTTAGATACGCGAAACGGCCCTCATCTTCATTGTCGTCAATACAAGCCATTTGATCGTTGGCGGTGGCAATAAGCCAATCTTGCAATGCCTGGAAGCCCTCGAGCTCGGGATTCTTCTCTAACTCGTACCTTGCCGCTTCTTCCTCGAGCATCTTTTGGAACGATTGCTGTCGGCCGCGTAGTCGGAGGAACATGGCGTCGATGACTCCTTCAGCTACATCGGTTCTCTGTGAGTTCGCAGCAACATCCACCTGCTCTCGCAACATACGCCACATGTCGACCAAATTCTTGGTACGGAAGTAACCATACTCATCCGTATCCAAGTTAGAGCCTTCGACATTTCGGTCGGCAAAGTCGCGTTTTTCCTGCGCGAAAATTCGCTCGATCCATTGGTCGAGGAATTTGATAATGAGCTGGCGGAAGTCCTTGACTAACTCTTGCTCTCTGTTGTCGATGACGTGAGGCTTGAGATCGCTCTCTGAAAACCCGAGTTTCCGCATCTTCTTATAATATTTCTCGGGCCAGTTGATGATCTCCAGCGTATTGGCCGAGCTGGATTCCGGATCGTCTATCATACCGACGAGGAAGTCGTGCATTAACTGGTGATAAATGTCCCCGTATGTCTTAAGAATTTTCCACTTCTTGGGCATCAAGGACACCATCCCCTGTTTAACCGCATTAAGGTCGTTAAAATACCACTTCATCATCTTGTCTAATTTTGTAGGATCATCCAGAAATTCCCCTCTAACTTCGGCAAATTGTCCTTCACAATTAACGGAAATTGCCCTCAAGAACTTCTCCTTGTACCCTCTGACCTTCTTGGCACCGTCTGTGATGCTTTGGAATCGTGTAGCCATCTCTTTGTGGTCTTTCAGTGCTTCCTGTAGAGCCTCGACTCTTTGGTCGCTCTTCTCTTCGGCTTCCACAATAATGGCTAGACGGACTACCAAGCTGTTGTTGTCTGCAATCAGGAGGTTGATCATATTAAGCGCGACCAAGCCGACATGCTCATCAAACCAGTCTATCGCCTCATCTAATCTCGAAAAGTAATCCTCCAGCGTAGATTGTAAACTCGGGTCATCGGCTCGTTGTATCTGTTCCATCGCATCGTCTCGAATGTTTCGTAGTTGCGTTAACTCGTAATGAATCCCAAGAAGATTGGGCATATTCTCTTTGTCGGCATCGTCTTCTCGCAACATGTTCTCGACCCTGTTAAGGCGATCATTAAACGTCTGGAGATTCTCCACCATCAATTCCACGGCACCGAAGTTTCTGTGAGCCTGGGATACCAGGTTGATGCTGGCAAAGTCTTTGATCATGTTCTGCGATTCGGAGCAGAGGGTATCAATCTTCATCATCTCGTCTCTAATCAACTGTAACGTCTTTTGGCCGTCCGTAATGCCGTTCATGCCGGCTTGGGTGGTCTCCAATTGCTCTCGGAGGCCACCGCGTAACTGGGAGTCGACGGCATTCTTCTTGCGCGTGAATTCCAGCTTCAGCGCGGGGATTTTATCGAGATCATCTGGGTGTCGGAGAAGCTCCGAGAGCTTGACGGGCGGCGCGTCCATGGTGAAGTCGGCGGGGCACCACTGGGACCGTCGGGTGGGATTGTTGCGTTTCAGACCATCACGTAGCTAGCCTAGGTCTGCGCATGTGCTGGAGCTCGATCGTATACGGTGTAACTACTATTATGTGATGGTTTGTTAGGTATGATGAAAATTGGTCAGTTCGGATCGTTTCAATGCGGCTCAGACCTTGAGATTGACGTAGCTAAACTTCGATATGAGATACTCGCATTGTTGCATACTATTGCTAGGTAATCACAGTATTTGCGATAATTACATATTCAATGTAATGACATAATTGATGATTCAGCTTCATATTACTCAGATATTAGTAAGTTTATTGCTTACCTCATTCCAAGTCTTATTACATAACTAAAAATTAAACAAGATTCAACATCTATCTTGTATTCTATTCATTCATAGCCATAGTGTCACGGTTATCAGAATCAACCGAATTAACTGGGTATTGTCTATTATGTGTACCAGAGGAAGCCTATCCCGAGCGACGAAACCATTTCTTATCACCACTACTATTTCCCTTCGATGTGGAAACATGATTTGATCTCTGCCTTTCAACGATGCGTTTTAATTCATGGCGATGCCGTGATGTCAAATCAGAGAAATGTCTCGCACTCTCCGCGCCGGATTCGACGTTATGCTTGACTTCGGTCGTTACTCTAATCACCCCATTCTCGTCTTCCTTATGTGGGAATATCTCATCCTGGCTTCCGTTCTCACTGATAGCATCCTCCATTGCTGCGGCTGTTACGTGGCTCGTCATGCCAAACGGATTTGACCTTTGAATGCTCAACGTCCTCGACTTCTGTGACTTCGCATACCCCCTGTTACTTTGGCTGTCCAACGGTATTGAGTTTTTTTTCTTATTCCTCGAAGGCCCGAATGAGTCCCCTAAAGATGATATGCCCAGCAGGTGGTTGAGGATTGGTGTTTTTGCAGCGACCTGTTTGACCGATGGTATACTTGAGCAGATAATGAGCGCGCAGATCTCGACCATTGACCATATAAGCGGATTGACAAGTTCGTCTACTGGTTGTTAGCGGCAATCATCAACCTGAATACATCGGATACTCACATGTATCATCCGCGCGTATGCCTGTTACATATACAATACGTATCACGGAAATAACGGTAACCCTATAAAAATATTTAGCGCAGTCCCACAGCTAGTCAACCTCAATTACTTACAGCAGCCCCAACGAAAGCATAGATATAAACCCAAGCTTCTTGACAAGTGGCAATTGGAGCTTCCATGTCGAAGGGATGGGCTCAATGAATAAGATCAGGTCAGTGATCAAGTTGAAGATAAACTAGACAAGAGCAACCGTATAAATTAGCATTCCGAGAAGAGCTTCAATACCAAGGTCAGATTTACTCACGGTGGTATACCAAAGAGGATGTAGATCAAAGCACGACCCATCCAATTGGAAATCCCACGATTTGGAGACAGGGTGGCACCTGAAGATCACGACGCATGTTTCTTCGACGGCTTGCAACAAAAAGAATACAAGCAGAATTTTATTGACGACGCTGAAGCTACCCTCGGCGAAGATCCTCAAGTAAAGGACTGCAAAGGACGCTTTCGCTGCTTGCACTCCCCAGCTATATGTGACCGAGCAGGCTATTTGAAGCTAATCACCAGATTAGAAAATAACGATGAATGAATTATCCAATTGGTCTCTTACTTTCAGGAACAGTTGATAATCTTCGGCGCTGACGTTGTCGTGGTGATGCCCGAGTCCGTATTGCATAGCTTATCGGGATTAGCTCTCAACTATTTTATGGGATATTTCCTATACGTACCAGTCATAACACAAGCGCAGAGTGCCAAGGATAATATCTAAAACGGTGAGCAACATGTCGAGAAATTTCACAATTATCTCATATTTAGAGTGAACATACCCAACTAATCAGGATCAGGACTACTCAATGTCAGTTTATTACCGTGTAGTTTCAGAGGTTGGCGGTGAACGAACCATCGTCAAAGCCCATCGTCTTGTACATCTGACGGGCCGTCATCCTCGAGCCCATAGCCAGCGTGGTGATCGTGATCAAGACCACGCCGGCGCTGATAACGGCAGGCGTCTTTTCAGAAGCCATCGTCGCGCCGATAACCCACTACAGACGTCACGCCGAGAAGTATTTCCCATCATTCCATGCCCAATAGCTGGGCCGAGGGAGGGTTATGGGTGTCTGTTGCCTTTAAACGGATCTTAGGACGACCGCCGAGAAAATCGTTAGGGCACGGCCTATCTTCTAAATTCGATCTGTAACAATCACATTCTTTATAATACGAATTAACGACAAGGGGTTAAACGCTAGAAGCGTTGATAGGCACGGCTCTCTATCCCGGGAACTTGGTACCTGCGTTCTAGGGTTGGTTATGCTTAGTTCCGGAAATAGTGAACTGGTGCCTCTCGGCTAGCTACCCCATGCACCACCCGATGTGTGCAAGCATTTACTCAAGGTAGGGTCTCATGGCTACTATGTCATGTACGACGTTGGGCATCAGTGTTTTCCAGAATGTGTTTAAGATAAGTTTAACATGGCAAAAAGTCCATTATCTGGACAGCAACTCGCATTCTACAACCTTAGGTACGTGTCTCAACAGACCTGGACCCCGCAGACAGAATAGGGGCATCTTCGGTTGCAATTAAACGACCTACGCGAACTACACAGGAGGTCACTTGAAAAGCCCCCTTTCCACGGTAACTCCGATATCGTTATTAGTAGAGGGGCATCAAGAAATGAAGACTTAGTTCTCACAAAACTTCTTGATCATCGCATCTACACTATGCTAGATATCCTGTCATAGATAACGCGTTTCACCAAAGACCGCCACCACAACAGCATGACTAAATCAAGATGAGAATATCTACCAAGATCCATCAACGGCGGGAAGAAGCTTCCGATTCAGCCCTTCGACATCGCCGTCCCTAAACCCTTTATAGTCTCGTTTTCCGCTTTAGTCAATGCTAGATTACACGCTGGCCCTCTTTTCTCCGGTATCAACAATGCCATGCAGATATGGTTCATAGCTGGACTAGAAAAAAATGCACTTATCTAGGATCAAGGTATTTTACTAGGTAGATTTGTAATTCCACGAGTGATGACTCAGGGGTTAGCCGGGGAGTTGTTAGTGCTCGCGCTAACATTTTCAGCAGCCCGGTAGGCCTTGCAAAAACGTTCGTCGCCCAGCGATAACTGGGGTAAGGAGATTAATAACGTGGGACTCGGAAATATGTAATCTGCTGCTCCTATTATATGATCTGCGATCTGCGCTCAGCATCGTCATAATATCACATATTTATCTGTCGTTCACCGATTCGAAAGATATCATCACGATGGATATTCCTCGTCGTTGGAGGGTTGTCATGTCTCATATCTTGCATCTCAGCCCTTTCGTTTATCGCTCCCGCATACATATGCTATGCTTCACGTGGGGAACGCCTTATGCATAATATGCCTTCATATACATCTTGACACATTGTGGGTCCCGGGTCAACGCCATGGAACAGGCAATCTGAGCAAGGATATTTTGCTGGGTCGAAGAGGGGAAAAACTCGGACCAACTTGTTGGAAACAGACCTCACTGCATACCTCTTTGAGTTAATGACAGGGCAGAGATAGATAGAAAATACCTTACCCATAGAACCAACTCCCCTAATTTACCAACATCGACTGGCAGCAGTAACAACAAAGGAACTAGGAACTCGCCTATCGATCTCATTATAATCATCTGGGAAAGATTAGCAGTGAGCTGAACAATTTTTTCTACTAAAAAATACCTAACTAGTAGGTCTGCGCTAACAGAATATCGCGTCTGAGCACATTCATCGTTCCTCGTCGGCGATTACTCTATACGGTATAACACTCCTTTAGCCTTCCAGCTGGCGACCCTAGGGAATTCGTAACCCAAAGAAACGAAAACTGGTTTGATCGATCTTCGGCATTAATCGTCGGTCACTCTGGATTTCTGGGGTATTCTATCCACAGATCCACGCTCGCGGTATTAACAGGATACCAAATTCTGCTATGGTGGTGCAGTTAAGTATAGTAGATCGATGGTGATGTTTGAGCTAGCAATAGACAGCTAACTAGCTGGGAGGTAGCTGGTAAATTCGAAATGACACCTCCGCGCCAAAGAGGAGATCATACACTTAGTATCCGCCGCTTCAGCTAGCTTCTAGGCGAGAGAATAGTCAGAAAAGTGCACTACGAGCTTCATCAAAGTTATCCCCTACGTTACACAAACCGCATATGATGCCCGCCATCGCTGACGTAAACTACCTATTTGGGCGACTTAGGGATAGAATCAACACGCAAGTTAGGTAGCACAAGGGTAATTCTTTTTAGTTGAATGTCGGACCTACTTAGCTCGAAGAAGTTCAGCAGGAACAGTTCCTAGCTCATGTTTAAAGGATTTTTCATGAACTAGAAGCACGCGATCTGAATTAAGTTGACGGTTCATAATCTCATTAATATTGTGTAGCAGTAAAAAGTCTATGGTCCGAACGCTAGCATCTAATCACCCTCGAGTCTCGCGACTGGGGGTGTGTCGTCTACCTGAATACCTCCACGCTTCTTCTCATCCGAGTCCCAGAACGGCAGTCTCCAACCGCCCTCATCCTGCGGTAAAGACAGCCACAGGCGCATCAGGTGGCGTCTCGGCTTGCCGCTGTCGGGGCCGAAGTCGCGGTATGCAGTCCTTGCGTGAAGGGTGTGTGTGTTGGCGACGAATTGGATGTCGCCGATATCGAGGATCATGTGCAGCTTCACCCTCTCGCAAGTGGCTTCTAGAAGCTTAATAGCCTCTTCTTGTTCCGGTGATAAGGGAGGGATGATGCCCTTGTCTGAGAACCGGGTTAGGCTGCGGACGAAGTACGGATCCCATTTGCAGTAGACCCGCTGTTCCCGGTCCGGGTTCGCCGGGTCCGGCGTCTCGAGGTAGAACACGGCTGCCCGGATATACGGGTCCTCGCCCTTCGATACCTCACCCTTACGATCGAAGTACCAGATGGGCTTGGTCAGGAGCTCGGCGACGTCAGGGCGTTCTTCTTGGAGGATGTTCCAGACGTTGTGAATGGACGCCACGTCGGACTCGCCTCCGAACTCGGCTTTGGCAATGCATAGGAGACCGACGATATCGCAGTCGTCTGCGTGGAAGAACTGACGTGCGTTCGTCCTGTATATCCGAACCTTGTCGATCTGTGTGCTGTCCTCACCGAGGTCCTGGACGTGACCGAGGATGTGGCCATGTCCGTTTTGGGATACCGGGTAACCAAGATAAGCTCCTAAGCCCATGTAGGCTACGGCCGACTTGTGGTTTCCCCATTCATGGACCGGAAATCCTTTGTATAGGATGAACCCCTTTCCGTTCAGTAGTTCCCGGCGCACTGATGCTAGCGATGCTGCTAAGCCCGGAAGTTGGAAGTTCTCCTTGTTGATACCAGTTAAGGGTAAACCAAGTTTGATGAACTCATCAGCTGTCTTGGAAATTTCGGCCAGTTCCTCTTCAGAGAATTGGTGGACCCATCTCTCTGGGTTGTTGGCGTAATCCTCTGCCTTCCATTCCGTAGGCCCTTCAATACGCTTAGGGAATGCGCTGTAGGGGTATACTTGATCATATAGAGGCGGATGTTGACCTGGCTAGTTATGAGTGTTTGCCACTTATAAGTTATCTGTATATCTGTTGAGCTAACCTGTTGTCTTAAGGCCGTCTGGGAAGATAGATAGATCAACCTGTTTTGCGCGGGCCTTCAGGCCTTGAATCGCATCAACAGGCGTTTCAATGTCAACAGCGGGAGCCATGGTAGAGTTTCCTCTAGTCCCCTTTAGTTTATCCTAACTGGGCAATATTCAAAAGAAAGAAAGGGGATTGGATTCAAACTGAGTTGGAGGGTAACGCAAAGAGAAGAACTATTAAGAGAGATAAGGTATAAATTCAAAAAGGATCAGCTTAAATACTTGCCCTCGTATACTACCCCGGGTTAATTGTCTGCAAGATAGACGACTAAATGGTACCACCTCTGCGTCGTTTTCCCGGCTTGGAATTAAGGGAGTTTGAGATTAGGTTAAGGTGCTTGGTAGCGCTGTAACCTTTTCCTTTCTTCCTATCTTCCCCCCTACTTTGACCTATCGCGGGGCATCGATCACGCAATATCTAGCACGCAATCTTGGTAGGAGGGTTGCACCATCGCGTGCCATTTATAAGTAACCTGCTCAAACCCGAATAGCGTCACTAGACGAATGTCAAGTCTGATTGGTTGTCTTTTCCATTTTCGTGCATTATTCCGTCGTCTACCAAGCGTGGCATCTACACGTATGTCGTCGGCCTTGGCAACGTCATGTTTGTCGTTCATTGTTGGAGAACAGACACGGCTCTCGGGGCGATCCGAATAAGCGTGAAACCATATTGATGCTGTCTTGGACGCAAAAAGGCCTCGGTGGCTCGATTATATGTAGATGGCACGTCGAATTACACATTTCTGCAGCACGCCATAGCGGGCCAGGATAACAGAAACACATTAGCAAAGGAAGAAAGAGATGAGGTCTAACGACATCGGAGACAAGGGATAATAAGTATTCATTTGATATATATATGTCTTATATGGATAAATATAATTCTTTGCTGCATATCTAACTACTTTAGATGAATTTCCTCTACAATGGCATTCATCTTACTCAGTCCGTGAAAATCTCTGAACTCATCATTCTACAACATTTCTACAGAGAAAGGAAATCGAAATAATAATTGATTTCTTTACTTATCACAGCTTTCCTGCTCTTCGGTAAACATCTTCTTCAAAAGCCGCCATCAGAGGCTTTGGCGCATTATCAAATGTTGGCATAATTTGAACGCCAAACACGCCGCAAACGCCGGCAGTACGGTCGATGAACTGCTATCATGTTAGCATTTAGGAAAGACAACGAAAATGTGACCTGACGCACCCAAAAACAATTCGAAGCACCACTCCAGATCATGGTATTCTTCCGACGAAAATCGTGTTTATCGCCGTCGATGAGGATGCCGCCTAAACCCCAATCATACTCATTGGTCTCTGGGAATTTGCCAATTAACCATTCCGGACCCGTCATTAACTTGAGCAGAGACGCCTTGCTAGCGGGTGACAATTGTGGTTGGAAAAATAAGGCCGCGGTCTCCTTTTTTAATACCTTCTCATCGTCTACCAGCAGCGAGTGCAGCAACTTTGTATAATCCGTCATGGTAGAGTATAAACCCTGCCCACCGAAAGGTTCCTTAAGACCCTTCTCAAACCACGCTTGCTCGCCCGTCTCAGCTACAACGCCAGTGGCTTCGTCGCGGAACCCCATAGGAACCTGCCGTGCCTGGATATCGGGATGCTCGCGCGGGAAGAACGTTGTGCTGTTCATCCCGAGCGGCTCCCAGATGTTCTTCATATACTCTTCGAGGTTCTGACCCGTGACCTTTTCGATCAGCTGTCCTACCCGGTCGATGGCGCTACTATATAGGTAACCTTCGCCAGGCTCATACACGAGCGGTAGGTCGAACACCTCGTCGACTGTCCCGAGATTTGGGTCCGGCTTCTTCCATTCTATGTATTGAATTAATCGCGGGTCGGAAAACGGGTAACCAATACCAGCACTATGCGTGAGCAATCGGCGTAAGGTAATCGGGTTCTTGCGCTTGTGTGTGATGGGCGTGCCGTCGTCAGCGAACCCGGTCAGGATCTCTAGCTTAGCTAGAGAGGGGAGTAGGGGCGAGACATCCTCGTCTAGTGTGATGAGTCCCCTCTCAACGAGTTGCATGGCTGCGACCGATGTAACCAGTTTGGTCATCGATGCTAGGGCGAGCACGCTGTCTTCTTGATAAGCTGTGCCGCCATTGCGCGAGAATGCCTTCGAGTAGTTAAGTTTCCCTCGACTTAAGGTTAGTATCAAGGTAATGATCAATCGCACTTAGGGTACTCACCATCTTTATCTTTAGCAACAACTACGAGACCTGGCAAGCTGCCACTCTCTACAACTTTTGCTGCTTGTTCTTCAAAGGTTGACATTTTTATGAGGTATTGAGCTTACTGGATGAAACAGATGTTTACAGTTTTCCCACCCCAACCAGTTAAGGTCTAGCTACCCATCATTTATAGACTTTCAAGTGCGACATAGACGTCGCATTAGGAAAATGGTACCCTACTTTAGTGTTTATTAAGCAGGTTTTAATTATAAATTAATGAAGCGCCGACCGAGTTCATGACCATATTCCATTTCCGATCTAAACTTGATGCCGTCCCCACATCTGCTGGGGGTCATGTTACGCAGATTAGGATCTTTTACAAATCCAAGTGTCGCGCGATATTCGGCTTTACGGATTATGAATATTTTGACGGAATATTCAGGCCGGGACCTTAAGATGCTATTATATGTTTGAACACGCAAGCTTGGTATTATTAATCACAGTTTAGCGTGTATCATAGGAAACCAATTCGTATTATCCATTCGCAAAAGGGGTATCTAAACTCGTTCATCTAAGCATTAAGTCATGTGTTACTCCTGTTTTCCTTCCCGCCAGATAATGAGCTATCCGGGTTTGCTCGTCCAATATTCTTTTCATTTCTTAAACAGGTTCGTCTGCGATACCCAAAACGGATTCGGCTGAAAATCCCCCGCCCTTCTTACCCCAGCGTTCGGCCTAGCTTTCAGTTCCTGCTGCTCGCCTCCCCCCTCACCTAGCAACACGCCCTTATCATCGTCATAGTCGGGCGAGACAGGAGGCGCGCACTTGATCTCGCCTCTTAAGATCTCAACGATGGACACCAGCGGCAGTAGCAGAATAGCCACAGAGAGCAACTGTCCAAAACTCCACTGCGCCTCCCCATTATCACTCAGCTTGATCGGCGGCCCTCTCGCAAACGCATCAGCCAGGTACGCAACGCGGACGGTAGCCCCGATGGAGAAGGCCGTCATGAGCACGAGTCCAACGACCTGGAACAGCACGTAGAAGCGCTGCGAGCGCGCATGCAAGTACCACGTCGCCAACGCGAAGATAAGCACGTTCCCCGCTATCACGACGATCGTGCCCGCGAACGAGAGGCCGTAGTTGCCCGACGGGGGATAGGACGGTGTCTCCGCGTCCCAGACGCAAGAGATGGGGAACGTGGAGTCGTTGATCCCGCGCTCGACGGCGCGGAGGATGTACACCCCGTATACGCAGGATAGGACTAGGTTCGCTAGCATGAAGAGCTGACGCATCCACCGCAGGACCCAGTCCCGGCGGAAGTCGCGGGCGAGGGCTAGCAGGGTGGCGTTGTGGACGGCCATCGAGAGGAGGGAGAGCATCCATATTAGGAAGAAGTGGTATGGGACCATCGAGGATACTTTGGCGAGCCCGATGCTCTGGATGCCGATGCCTGTCAGGATCTGCTGGTCGGAGTACGAGTTTAGGAGCTTGCGGCGGAGGACGGATTCGGAGGAGCTTTTGTTGCGCGCTTCTTGGAAGATGAGGGAGGCGCTGAGAATTAGGGAGACTGCGGCGGTGATGATGAATGATAGGAGGACCTATTAATCGAAGGAAACATGTTAGTATCTGGTTGTTATACGCAGTTGGATGGTGGGAAATGAGTGTGTATGTGGACTTACACCAATACCAGCAACGCCCGCGTCGCTGGGGACGGAATCTGGCGCGTTTGCACAGTTCGCCGACATCGCGAACGAAATATCTCTTTTTCTCACCAAAACTCGTAAAAAACAGGCGATGCCCGAATCTTTTATTTAAGTAAACATTGGGAAGTATGGAGAGATAGCGTTTGACAATAGACAAACAAGAACAAAGAAAATGATCCTAAAAATAAGGCACGCATAGATGAAAGAAGGCTCCAGGTTCCAGGCTCCCTAACAATCACTAGGAATTCTATTGTACGTCAGCTTCAGCGCTGTTGTTACGCAGGTAGATTGCATTGCGCCCCTCCCCGCCGTCCCTTGTCTCACTGGATGACGTCGAGCCCAGATCCAATAGGCGCCCCCGATGAAACGTAGCGCAGATCACGGACACCCCTGCTGTCGATTAATTGACTGGACCGGAGAAGCTCTCTGGGGTTTTGAAAAGCGGCTGTGCTCTTGTCGTTTATTCATCTTCGACGTTTAGGCGATGCGATTTGATGGCGTCGCGCGAACTTCGCATTGATAGTATCAAGAGAAATAATTTCTTAAAAATCAGTTCTTTTCTTCATATCTACTAGTTCCTTCAAGGCGTTTACACAGTTGTGATTATCCCTAGGAATTTGGCTAGGTAGGAAATATAGTCTCTATCGTGAAGCACCTAATACTTCTCCTTGCGACTCAACCGAGGCTTTCGGCCCCAAATTCCCCGTGTCTACTTGTTAGGTGTTCCCGCAGCGTGTTTTATGATATCTTTAGAGCTTCCACCTGCATGAGACTTGTTATGGGTATTGGAACTCGGCTATTGTATCCTCTTCAAAACCTCGTCGATTTGGCTCTGGGTAGCTAAATGTATATTCCGGGCATGTCGGGCAAAGTTTTCCTCGTCGTTGTGGCTCTTTGTACATCCATCAAAAGGGCAATAGATTCTGCGTTCATAGTGGGGAACGGGTTGTTTATGGCGATATACATCCTTCGAATTTTCTGTAGAGTCTTGAGGCAATGAGTAAACAGGTAAAAAGGCAGGTTGCTTAGATAGAGCTGTGTGCTCTTCTATGAAGTCTTGGCTGTTTTCTTGGCGATTATCGAGGCCATTATAATTAAGCGCAGGTAAACCCGAAGCCGGAAACGCGTTTTGGTAGGAAAAGAGCGGTGCATTGTTTCCAGGAGGTCTAGGAGATGGTCGAGGCGGTGGGCTGAGATTAAGTGATATCCTAGATTGGTCAAGAAGATTATTCACAATACTGCGAGATTTGATAGACTGATCATTGTAGCTGCCAAATGAATAATTAGGGTCATCATATTCGGAATAGAGAGACTCGAGGGCAAGCGATCTTAGATGATGAATCATATCATTGATCAAATCGACCTTTGTACCACAGAGAGGGCAGGTATCGAGCAACGGGCCAGAAGAATGCATGCTTCTCTCCGCAAGTATGTCGAGCTGAGTACTGCTATAAATCTTCTTGTGACTTTGTTTGACATGGATCTCATATTCATGGCGGCTATTGAAGTCTATAACGCCATGAAACTTTGTCGAGCACCGCCATCGTCGGACATGCTTACGCATATGTAGCAACCACTCTTCGCTGTGTCTATAAAGGACGTTTGGTTCATCACAATGGTCGAATAGACAGACAAAGGAATCTAAATCTTCAAGAATATGACTCCTAGGATACATTATTAATCAGTATTTATTGATATACATGAAATACTAGTTACGAACCTCCATTCTTCGTCATTGCTCATTTCGAGATTAGAAAGTGTGTCGAGACAGTAGGGACACGTCACTTCGGTTAGGCCATGGTTTGGAACCGGACGGGGCGGGAAAATTAGTTCTTCATGAGATTCTGAATCCGCAGAGTTTACACTAGGAACAGCTGATGGTGCTCGTTGGGAGATATGCGATGCGAAAGTGGTAGCACTTGGAACTACCAAGGGTCCTTTACTTGGCTCAGGTGCTACCTCTATGTCTTGGTTAGAAACTTTTTGCTCCTCGTTCTCTTTCTGTGTGTTAACAACTGGTGTTTCTATCTCTGACTCCATGCTAGTTTGAGCAGACTTGGTAGGATTCGGAGTGTAACGTGACCGTCTATATAACACCCTCTTCCTCCTCAGAATCATGGTAGTAACAAGTCGATCACAAATTATGTCACTACTCTCAGGATAGTCGTCTCGAAACTTGACTGTAAAATATTTCCTCACAATATCTTCTATGTTGTCTCCATTGTCGTCATTCATTTGGAATGATGTGATCGCTTTAACGTCTGGAGACTTTCGGGTTGCTGTGCGAACAGTGCTCGATATTTCGTGGAGTAAGCGAATTCTGGAAGAGATGCTATTGAAAATTCGCTCAAAGTCTCCCTGAATTAGGTCAGAAGTCTGTATCTCATTGGGAAAAGGCGGTTCTGCAAGACGTTCGCTTAAGCAAATACCTAATAAGATTAAAAGGTGATTAGTGATAAACATTTTGATCGATAGGAGTTGGGATGTATACCAAGACTTACATTCTTCTATCTGCTCGCGAAGTATCTCCAATATACTCAGGATTAGCTCCTGGGTCTCAGGTACTCCTTGAACACGGTAGTCCAGACAATCCTTCCAACTGGCAAATATAGACATGTTTGAAGACCAAATAGAGAAGCGCGCCATCTCATCCTCTATAGCTGAGTATCGCTGGAGGTCAAAACCGAGCGTGTCTCGAAGACAATGCTCGAAGGAAACCTGGCATTGTCTAGCAAGAGTGGAGATGGGGGAAAGTCGTTCATTAAGGGGCATCATAAATTGTACAAGGAACAGGAGGCGTAGTACTAAGCTCTCAAGAACTTTCTTCCATTAATGCCAGAAAAGGATTTGCAGAAACGTTGAAATGAAAAGCGAGGCTTGCGATACATTACCCCGCTCAGACATCACATTTATTGGTGGTTGGTGCGCCTGAGGAGTGTCAGGCTGTGGCTTGAAAAAAGCTGTTACTCACCATTTTCCATCTAGCTATGACCTTGAATCTCTATACATTTATGGTTACCTATGTATACTTGAGCCTATCGGTTACTCTGCATACGATGGAAATGAGCCAACTCCAGTCAGATTTATTAACAGCGCTAGAGGACTTTTGTCAAGTTGCCAAGGTCTTAATAAAACATAAGCAACAAATAGCATCGGAAAGCAGAATTTTCCATAGCGATCTCTGGGGCGAGTGTTGGCAACTGCGTGAGCAAATTGTCAAGGTCGCTCGCCTTGGCCTTGGATCACTCCTAATGTTATTGAGTGGGATACTTGTTCGACTAGAGTCACTAATTGTCCCGGCGCCAGCTCATCCGCAGTTTTATAGAAGACAAAGAGAGACTGAAATCCGATATCCTGGCTTGGAAATACTTCATCTCCTCCTCAAAACCTGCTTTAGGGACCAGTCTATCATGATAATATACTTAAGAAATCGTATCAATTTTGGGACGAAGCACAATCAAGATGGACTCATTGCTTTCTTAAAAAATCAAAACAATTGCCTCAAGACTCAGACACTCAATTACATCACAAAAGATATTGATCTTCTTGTCCCCCTCCACAAGAGCCCACAAGAACCCCCGGTAGGAATTTGGCCCCAGGCCAAATTATTATTCTGGGCGCTTGAATCGAGAAAACGCTGCACTTGTAACTCAACGCATGAGTATGTTATGCAGCTCTGTCTTGAAACCCACCGAGCGAAATTGATCGACTATGACTTTGACCTCTACCTTGTCCTCGGCAGGGAATGGCAAGAGACTCGGGTCCAAGCAGCCACGTCTTCACGGCTACACGTCGTTGTTAATGAGAAGAAACGCAAGGTTGAGCAACTCTGCACTGATATCCAACAGGTGCATGGGAGTTTTCCCGGTCATCGCCTTAGGCTTCACTTAGAAAAGGACATTCTTTGGAAGCTCTCTTCTGAAAAAAGTAATGTTAGAATCGACGAAACTAAGCCTACGATATCTTTGGCGCAGATCATTATCGAGAAATCGAGTTTCTTAACCGAAAAGACAAAACGTGTTCTATGCGTACTCCTTGCCTACGCTGTTTACCATCTTCATGGAACACCTGTATGTTATTTCCAATGTTTCTGAAACTTGCTTCGCACGTCTGAGATAAATAATTACTGACTTACATAAAAGTGGCTTGAATCGCCGTGGAGCTCTTCTAATGTCATGTTCCTCTGGTCTTCTAACGGCGTTCCAATGAGGCCCTACATTGAGAAACGTCCAAATAATAGTCATTATGGGGACGTAGACAGTCGTACAGCAATAGATGAACAAGACGACGACCCAGATAGTCTACTATTGCCGTCGTACCCATGTCTAATTGACCTAGCCGTCATACTGATGGAAATATACGAAGCTAAACCTCTTGAACTGCTGGCAAGAAAGTACAGCATTCCGGTAGTCAAAGACATGAATACTTCGGCCCGTTATATTCTTGTGAAAGATGTTTTCGAACAATGCCAATTCGTCATCACCGACAGAACTCGAATGGCTATCGACTCGTGCCTGGACCCAAATATTGGGCTGGATGATAATAAGGAAAAGCTAGATGAGAATGGATTACAAGCTGTTATATATCAGCGAATTGTTCGTGAACTAGAGGATGAACTCGAACATGCCTTTAGTAGTCTTTCTGTTGACAAGCTTGACGAATTGGTGCAGAAGATGGATCTGACCGATGGGGGACGATTAATGAGTACAGAAGGAGGGAGAAATTCAACTAGTAGGGTTATTTCCAGCTTCAGATTGAAGGCACAAACTCTAAACGAAGTACTAGGCTATACGTTACGGCCCTTTCCTACAATAGATAACAAGGCCCCAAATCGTCACGACTCTTCAGTTGTCCCCGGCCAGGGTAAGTTATTCGTCGAAAAAACCTCTAGACCGCATCCTGACAAAGTCTACCATTTTATAGATATTCTTAATATGTGAGTGCAACATCTTCCATCCTACAGTATGCATTTAACAAATGATAACCTTTCGGAAAATGAATGCAGGAAGCAGCCGCTAGTCACAACTACTCAGGAACTGCCAGTTGTCAGACCAAGGAACATCCGCGTTCGGGACATTCCTGATGAAAAATCCGAGGGCCAATTAGCAACTGAACTTGGGAACCTTTTTAGCTCGGAATGCAAGATTCACAGTCTAGCTCGAGTTTCTAGAAATCCAGCCTGGTTGAAATGCGCAACCGTCACGTTCCCGACCATCTCTGATCAAGACTTAAATAACTTGATTGAGAAGAAAGAGTGCCGTGGTCCATCCAACTTCTTATACGATACAGAATTTCTATGGACAACTCCCCTTTACGATGCTGGTGAGAGGGCAGCGTTTGAGTAAGAGTTGTATTGCCCATACCAGTGTACACAAGCTAATGACTCCTAACACCAAAGTATAATCGCAATCGAGGGTCTAGGAACTAACCCATTTGGAACCTTTCGGTCACCGCAAAGTGATGATATGTGGCTTCGAGATTATTTGCCGGAGAAATTCAAGTCTTGCCGAATCCTGCTCTATGGATATGATTCAAAGGTTGCCGATTCGAAAACCAACCAAAGTGTTCAGGAAATTGCAGCCACATGCAAAAACGATCTGTTAGAATTTCGCGAACTTACTAAGGTACTTACTATATACCTAAAACGGTCGAAGGGATATAGGCTAATAAATAACGTAGACAGAAAAGAGGCAAGTGATATGGATTGGTCAAAGTATGGGGGGTCTCATTGTCCAAGAGGTTTGTTCAATTCCCAAAACCTATATATCCTCATATGAAAAGTTATTTACTGGTAAAGATATTGTGTCAATCACGCCAGCAGCCGGTTGACTCGCCCCAAAATCTTTGGACATCCTCCATCGGCTTCCTGTCATTCGGGGTTCCATCGAACGGACTCAAGAACGAATCACTCCTCGAATATGTCAGAGGAAAGCCAAACTTTGAACTGGTCAATAGCATTAGTACCAAAGATGGAAAGCCCTCAGATTATCTCGAAAAACTTGCGTATCGATTCTCCCGTTGCAAGAATAGGAAACTCAGAATTCACGATTTTCTCGAGTCAAACCCGTCTTACGACCGTATAGTACGATCTTCCTTTATCTCTAATTTCTACATTTTGAAACATGTAGTCTAACAACATCAACCAACAGAATCCCCAGGGCCAGAATCAGCGACATGTTGAAGATCCAAAAGCCATTGACTGCGACAACTGTACTTGGCTGACCCGTAATCACTCGGAACTCGTCGAATTTTCCAGTCGTACAGATTACGCATACACGAAGACCACCCAGGTTATATCGCTTATGATAATGAACTTGGAACTCCCAAACTGACTGCGGCCACACACTTGACGGCAGAGTACTGAGTTCTTGGATTTTGGAGTGGGGAGTTGGGTTAGGTACAGAAAATTAGCAATGTTCTCATACAGTTACGGGGTTTTCACCATCACAAACTTAAGCCTAAGCATAATCGTAGGAAACCATCGTTGATTCAATTCACTTCAGTTCGATGCGATATTCGGTAGCTATCTAGACCGACAATGTCCAGAGCAAAAATCCCCCTCGACTTCGACCTCCAACCCCAAATCCAATCCCAAGCCAAGCCAAAGCCAACCCCGCGCCCCGCAACGGATCCCCAGCTATAAGTTTTGCTCTTAGGCGATGATGATGAATGTGCGTATGAGAGAGAAAAGGCATAAGGTAACGGTGAAAAAGTGATGCGAGCAAGACAGATAGAAGGTACTTAGGTAGTAATAAAGATGATCATCGCGGGGCCGCCAGAAAAAAGTCTAAAAAATTCTAATGATGTTATGAGTGTCGTAGCTCTCCGTTCGTGGATGAGCTGTAAGCCGCCCTAATCCGTATTGTGCCGCCCGTAAACTGATTGATTGATTGATTCCATTCTTCCGCCCCCGTCCGTCAAGAAAAGGAAAAGGGGAGGAGGAACGAGGTAAGTGGGGAGAGGGGTGGATGTATGTAGGTAGGTACTGTGTATTGGGTAATGCTGTGCAAACCAGATATTTTGGGATATCAAGCAACTAGAACGAGTAATGACCATTGCAGCCCCCAACGCCTGACGCCTTTCACAGGGCTGCCTCCAATATTTATGGTTTGTACACCTGTGGAACGCCGTCCAAGCTTCGAATTTCGACCGCAAATGCTTTGTGAAGATGTCGAAATTCAAGTGTTGTTTCACGCCTTTCTCTGCCTCTTTGCAGCGCGGCCAGGACTGTCATCCATATCATTCCTCAAGATCTCCTCAGTCCCGCTCGGGCTCGGGCTCTTATGGCTCGGCGTATTCGTCTCGACGATGCCCCCTGGGTTGAGCACGTCACCGGCGAACTCCGTGGTACCGTCCTGGTTCCAGTCGAAAGTCGGCGCGCTGTTAGCGAAGTGGCTCGTGTCAAAGTCGAAGTCACCGTCGACACCGGGATCTGTGCTGAACGCATTCGAGTCTATGAATTGGTTGAGGTCGATGTCTCCGTCGAAGTACGAGTTTGCGTCGTCGAGGCCGGGGATGCGGCCGGACGGGCTGAGCGGCGCTAGCATATTGTTCAGATTCTCGAGCTTTTGAGTCTGCTCAGTCTGCAGCCGTTGGAGCTGATCCAGCTCCTCCTGCGTCTGCGATAGCCGTTGAATCGACGGCGGTAGGACTGAAGGCATGATAGGCGATAGTGAGGTCCGCGTCGTTGTTGGCGGGATGCTTCCGGCCGACGAAACTCCCATAGTAGACGGATAAGGGTCTGCAGATACGGGAGGCGAGGTTACGGAAGAGACGGGTGTGGGGGCAGCACTATTCTGACCAGACATCATGCTTACGATGCGATTACGCTGGTCATTGGTTAGGGTTGCCGATGTGGCAGCAGCCACGTTGGGAAGATCGACAGACACATTGCCGGCGTTGGTGTTAGTATCTTGGATAATCTTCATCATGCCCTCCTGAGGGTTGGACTCCAGTTCTTGCTTGAGGTAGGCAGGTGTAGAAGACTCCGTCGGCGTGTCGAAGACTTCCGTGACTTGCGGAATCTGGTGTTGCTGATGATTAGGGTAATTCGAGAATGGTGTGGACGCCGCTGTTGCTGGCGGAGTTCTTGCGGCTTGGCTCTGAGTCTGAGGAATTGGGGGCAGAAGGCGATGCTGTCTCTTAGGCGTGCCCACCGGTGTGCCATTTCTAGGCATCTGCTGCTGAACCCAATCTCCAAGATCAACCACACTACCTTGATCTGGTTGAACAGGCATCTGCACGTTAGGAATGATGCTGGCTAGCAAGTCGTTGACATTCTGCATGCCGCCTTGTTCCTCGAGCGACTTCCTAAATACGTTGGCGAGGAAATTCAGGATTGCATTGATAGAATTCTCATGGCGGTCATGCATGTTCTGGAACACGACGGCTTGCTTATAGAGTTGTATATGTTCTTGTCTTAGTCGCTGGATTGCGTCGCTGATCTGTTTTTGTCGTGATTGTAACGCCGCCATCTGATCTCGAACGACCGCTAACTCCTTCTTTTGCAGGGGACCCGAATCGGGAGCGGGCAAAGCTCTGTTCTGGGCTGTTGGTTGAGTGAAGGGATGGCCGATAACTTCTTCTGGTACCACAACGTCATCATCGCTCTCGCCATCGCCTTCGTCACCCCGTTTCTTACTGCCTTTCTTGCCGCCACCGCTCTTAGGTTTGTTGATCAGCCAGAGTAGGTTGGGGTGACCGCGTTTAAAGTAAGGGTTGTAGTATTCGCTCGGGCTCTTGTTCTTGCGCTCGCTAGCCTTCATCGAATTGTCAGAAAGTCCCACTTTCTTGTGGAATCCGTACATGTTAAGCTGGCGAACAAAGGAGGCGTAATTGTTATGCTTGAAGAGCTCAGGAATCAATGTCTTGGCAAACTCGTCCTCGTCAAGAACGATAAAAGAGTCTCCCTTCTCCGACCATCTGATTAGCTCTGTGTTCTTCGATTCTTCTAAAAAGCTGTATATCATATTAGCGACGAGTTGAAGAGACTGGGGAAGAAGCTTGAGCTTACCTGTTTAGCTTTTGTACGAAAGGTGGAATCTGCTTCCGCTTCGCCTGAGCTTCCCTCTTTGCCCTCTGGGCCTTCTCCTCGAGCAGCTCGATGTTGTCATGCTCGTCAACAGCTCCATTTGTCTGACCCGCGATTAAGTTCTCCTCGAAGTTCGACCAAGGGTCGTTCTGCTGCGGGGTAAATGCACGATTGGTGGCGACGAGGGCGTTGTTAATGCCTCGCCTGGCGAGGACGTTCGAAGGCGCACCGGTAGTTCCATATTGGGCTTGCGTCGGCGACGGAATTACGCCATAGGTGTTGACGCCGTTCGAGGTGTTGTCGACGAAGGCCCCCGCGTTGTTACCATTCCATCTCAGTAATTGATCTTGCGTGTTGTAAGGTGTTTGCGCCATTTGATGCTGTAGGGGCACACTACCCGGTGCCGGTCGTTTTCGAGGATTCGGAGATGACATATGGTGGTAATAGCTGTACATGGGCCACGACCGAAAAGTTGACAGCACGGTCTTGCCTAGCTGCAGCCCTCCTTCACCAAGACGCGGTGAGCGATACCAAATATCCCGTAAAGGAATGACCTAGCAGCACCGAACTATGTTTGAACTTGACGAAGATGGATTGTATTAGTTGTAGGGATCGTTGAGGATGGTAAAAATTCGTTGGTGGGATGACGGATCGAAGGAGGGGGGATTGGAGAAGATCGAGATATTGGATGATAGGCGGCTAGACCGTGTACGAAGCCGCAGGGCTGTAGAGCGTAGAGTGACAATAGGCGACCAGACTAGGCCACTAGCGACGCAAGATGTACGAGCGTAGCAGTCGCGCGAGGCTGTGATTGTTTTGTTTCGGTGAGAGTAGATGCGATGTGGGATATGGGCTGCTGCAAGATTGGATCAAGGCAGCCAATGAATGTATGAACCGTTAGGCGCGTAGATAATCGTAGTAAATTTCAGATACTGTATCGATAGATCGATATATCGGTAGAACGATAGCTTCTAAATTCGATGGAGCGAGATGGTTGGTTCCAGGTTTCCGTCCGCACTCATAGCTGTTACCTATATATGGACCCGAGCCTCAAAGGGCTTGAAGGACGAGAAAAGAACCGACGAAGGGACTGAATCAGCCGTGGAAGCCGAAAAGAAGCTTCTAAAACGGCGGCAAGAATCGTGTCTGACAATTGCGACAGCGGTGAAGTGAACAGCTTGAGAAGTAGAAGGCAGCCAAGGGTAGGAAACAAGGACGAAGGCAAAGCCCGTTGTTCTCGAAGTCGCAAAAATATAGTTCGATGTCGCAGAATGCCTAAGCTATGGTAGGCAATCAACACTGACGGTACCACAACATGTATCACAACATGTATTTACCTCAGCCGACGTTATCGGAAACGTAGCTAGTAGTTAAGAGGTAATGAATGGTTTTGTATTTTTGTTAATTTTTAATAGATTAAACAGTGCGGGTGGCGTAACTCAGCACAATAGATATGTGCGAGCGCCGGCGTGGTTCGAGACAGGAATTAGTAAAAAGACGGAAAAGGTAATAGGAATGTCGAGTGACGAGCTTTGGTGAGATGGGATTTTTAGAATGGACCGGTCTTCCGGCTCACAACGCCGTGACACACCAAAGAATGAAGAAATCCTTCTTCCGTGTCTTAGCTTAGTCCTTCTACTGTCCACTGTGCGCGCTGGGGACCGAACCGAACCGAGAATTTGGAAACTTGGGAATCTCAGAACCTGGAAAGATACAGCGATACTAGGCGGTATTACAGCAAGTACCTATCCGAATCGGCAAAGCTAGAACGGGCAGGCCGGAGAATGTTCTAATATCGATCAATCGTCAATTGTAGATGTGTATCGATTTCGCGATGTCGTCGACAACAGATAGTAAATGCTATCAAATTTTGTTGAATGTTGTATATGTTAGAAATATATTAGGTTTCCAATAATTTCAAAGTTTTGGAAATTGTTGTCGACTTATACCGCGCCTACCTGATGGCTCGTCTCGTTATGTACATGTCTCCTTCCAAAAATCTGATGTAGCGACGGATGTATTCCAGGTTCTGTTGTCTGTCATCTGTACATCGCGCGAAGTGGGCTTACCAAAATTGACAAGACCCGTTAGTGCGGTACGGAGTACAATTTAGGTATACAAGCACAGACAATAGTGTTATAGTGCAGCAAATCAGCTAATCAGAGCTTTTGTTGATAAGATATCTCAGCAGAAAAAATGCGTTTTTGCATCCTTTCGTCATTCATATGATCGGATGATTATCTCATCACTAAACAATCCGATTGTATAGGCAGGTAAAAATCACAAAGTGCATGCGTTGATTATTCCTATTGGCTTCAATGTTCCTGATTTTGTATGCATCACACCCCAAGTGCCCATATATTGGCTATCTTATGATTTCAAAGTTGTCCTGAAGCTATTCGGATTATCGCCTCCTAACATTCGGTACAAAACATCCAGATCTAGATGCAAGGCAGCGTTTGAACCAGTCAGCCAGTGCGCGAGACACGACACCGCTCAAAAAAGCTGTGGGGTTATTAATAAGAACCTTGTCTTGAGCATCTAAGGTCCGGACCAACAACTCCAGACGATGCAACGCTAAGCCGTGAAAGTAGCGAGGGGTAGCTGATGAAATTCTCTTTGACCAATGACCGATGGTCAAACACATCGTGGCTGTCTCCACAATCAAAGAGTCCAAATTCAAAAGCCGATCTTCAGCAGTACCTACGATTATGCTGAAATAGCAACCCAATTTATAGTGAACATAAAATTCCCACACTTGCTGCATTTGCATACGTCTCGCATGACCCTTGCTGCCCCAGCTTGTTCAGATAAAAATGCAATTGTCTTTTGTACATCCGTGATAGCTGATAGGGATAAACATGTCTTGCTTCAACTTTAGGTACCTGCTTACTTACTAAGTACACAGGTAAATATCAAAGGTTGGTAGAATAATCTACCTGGGGTATCATGGTCAATTCAAGTTCTAAACAATCCAACGAGGATATTATCTGGCAAAGACATTGCCTACTTAGCACCTCTGCCTGCCAGAGCCGATGTTCTTGCCAATTTGGCATTCCTTGCTTGATCCCATTCCCTGCCTGTATTTCCGGCCTGTGCCTCTCTCTGTGCTCTCTTCTCCTCCTTAAGTGTTCGAGCCTTTTCTCGTGGGTCAATAACAACCAATTCCTCTTCGGCCTTCTTTCGGTATGATAGATCTTTACCAAGCTTATCAGCTGCAAAACTCAAAGAATGTGACATCCAGCCCTCATCGTCGCTGTCTTCTTTCTCGGCCTTGTCCCAGGAATTGCAACTTTGACAGTTAGCAATGAAATGTAAATCACAGAGTTCTGCTTCCTCATCCTGGTCACCCGAGTCTTTCTCGGCGTTGTCCTCTCCCGCCGGGACATTTGGTTGCTCTTTCTCAGGCCCTGCTTGGCCAAGTTTAGAGCGGAAAGCTTGGAGTAATAATAAGTCATCATTCTCAGTAACTCCTTCGCCCCCACGCCTCCTTTTTCGGCCGCGTGTAGAAGTCTCTGGGATCAATTGTTCGAATGCTGTCTTCTTGACCTCCTGAACTGGCTCAGAGTGTATTGTGCGTTTCATGGATGCTTTCAACGCCGCTATCTCCTCGTTCGCTTTCTCTAACGCAGACTTCTTGGGTTCCGGTTCTGGGGATGATTCGTATTGAGCGGGAATAGGCTTATTCTTAGTTGGTGGAGGAAGCGAGGTTGGTTCCGATTTGGGATCAGATTTTGTGTCGGTCGGGAGTTCACGAACTGGAATGGACTTGACTATCTTGTTGTCCTTCTTGGCACTGGTCTTGTGTAGCTTGACTGTGGGGGTTGGCTCGTCGTCCACGTCCATGACAATTCGCGAGTCGAACTTTGCTTTTTTCAGGACGGGAGCGTCGTCGTCGCCTTCTTCATCACCAAAGCTCAGCAACTTTTTTCCCGCCTTAGATTTTACCTTCTTCTTCTTTCCCGCCGAAGATGTCTCGTGTGTCCGTTTCGCTATTCGCTCTCGCTTCTTCATATCATAGAAGGGGTTAACTAGGATTTCAACACCCGTAATTTTGACCGGGTAGAGAGGTCGATCGCTTCCCTCTGCTACCTCCGCCTCGCCCATGCGTGCTAGATTGTAGATTGTATCCCCTACTATTCTCCCAAAGACCGTGTTTTTGTTGTTTAACTCTTCTGCCTTGTCCAAGGTGAAGAAGAATTGGCTCGCATTGGTATCTGGTTTACTTTCGTTTGCCATACCCAACAGGCCCCTACGGTTGAACTTTAATCGTGAATGGAACTCGTCTTTGAAATTGACACCCGTCGAACCAGCATTTTGTCCACGACGTTGGTCCATAGGCCAGGGATCCAGATCTCCGCTGTAAGCGCCGCCATCATATATGGACTCGCCTCCGTTTCCCGTCCTGGTCGGATCTCCTCCCTGTAAGATAAATCCAGGAACTAATCGATGGAATATCGTATTATCGTAGTATCCGTCTATACATAGCTGTAGGAAGTTTCGGGATGTGAGGGGAGTCTGTTTTGCGAAGAGTTCGACGGACAAGTCGCCTTGTGTAGTGTTGAGAATGAGCGAAGCCGTAGGCTGTGGTTCGAGATTATAGATGGACGACATCTTTTCTCAAAACCCAGAATAACAGATACCAGCTAGAATGGTCGACAGCAATCGGATATTCGAGGGGGGGATGTTTTGAGTTGACGAGAATTGGATTATAAACGCGGTTCAATGTTTGTTTAACGTCGAAATAAAAATATTTATGTGGTTCTAGAATTTGGAAGCTCCAGGTGCACGTTGACGTAGAAAGGTACTTCTGCGATGTATGAAATTTGGCTGAGGGTATAAGTACCATCAGTAACACCTAGGCACTTAGCACCCTGGAAACCCAAGCTCCTTCCCTGCCGCGTAAACCTTGAGCACCTGCACCTCAGACTTAGCAGCTCCACCCGTAGGGCCATGGTCACCATGCAGAGTGCTAATTCGCCTCAACTTCTTCAACAGGCCACTAAAAAAGGTTTTCAGGTGAGTATCAAATCTGGATTCACACATCGGATATAGTACTTTTCATTCAAGGGGAAAATATTTACATTCTCTGATATAGGGCTATTCGACTAAAACCCCTTTCAGGTTATAGAAGTCGTCATACTGAACAAGGCCTATCGTTAATTGCACCCTGCTTAGGTACCTACCAATACATATCGCGGGGGGACAATTACTTACCACCAGGATCATCGGGGCATAAAAGGTGAAGAACCAACTTTGTTACCACACATGATAAAGTAAAAATACAGTTTTACCATCATGGCCGCAGAAGAGTCAAACCCGAATTTGCCTCCTTCTGAGGCAACAAAAGCAGTTCTAGTTCCGTCCGATGAACTACCCGAAGGAGCGCAAAAGGTAGAAGAGATCGACTTCAACGCCTTCAAGGGGCGCCCGATCACTGTGGATGACATAATTGGGGGTATGAAACATATGGGATTCCAAGCGTCTTCCGTAGCTGAAGCCGTTCGGATCATCAATGATATGGTTAGCAAAGGGAAAGTATCTAGCAACTCTAGAAATTGTTGACTAATAACGTCTAAAGAGAGCGTGGCGCGATCCAGAAACAGGTGACAAGACAACAATTTTTCTCGGATATACCTCCAACATGATCTCATCTGGACTACGAGGAATCTTCCGATATCTTGTAGAACACAAGCACGTTTCATGTATTGTCACGACTGCTGGCGGCATCGAAGAAGACTTCATCAAATGCCTCGGCGACACTTACATGTCTTCCTTTAGCGCCAAGGGGGCTGAGCTCAGAGCTAAGGGTTTAAACCGGATAGGAAACCTCATGGTTCCTAATGCAAACTACTGCGCTTTTGAGGACTGGGTTGTTCCCATCCTAGACAAGATGCTTGAAGAGCAAGAAGCAAGCAAAGGAACAGAAGAGGAAATTAATTGGACGCCGTCTAAGGTCATACACCGCCTAGGTAAGGAGATTAATGATGAGAGATCTGTGTATTATTGGGCATACAAGAACAATATTCCCGTCTTCTGCCCAGCTTTGACGGATGGCAGCCTGGGAGACATGTTATACTTCCACACGTTCAAAGCTTCGCCGCGGCAATTAAAAATTGACATAGTCGAAGATATTCGGCGTGTCAACACCATCTCCGTCCGAGCCAAACGAGCAGGAATCATCATATTAGGTGGCGGCGTTGTCAAACACCACATTGCTAACGCTTGTTTGATGAGGAATGGTGCGGAGTCCGCTGTCTACATCAATACAGCCCAGGAGTTCGATGGTAGTGATGCCGGTGCACGGCCAGATGAGGCGGTATCTTGGGGGAAGATTAAGGTTGGGGCCGATCATGTCAAGGTAAGGGCTCGAATCATCTCACCCTGTCTGTTCCCATCTACATTAATCTAATATCTGTTGTAGGTTTACCTTGAGGCATCTGCTTGCTTTCCCTTCATTGTAGCTAGCACGTTTGCTAAAGACGGATAGATAGAGACTACATTCAGCGTAGAATCACAATGTTAATCTGACAGCTGCGTAGCGCATATCTACCTTTTTTCCTAGGAGCTATCTGAACTCTATAGGGGCATATATAAATAAGAGAACTACTTAAGTATTGCCTCAAAGTTTTGGTATTATATGCATCAGATACAAGGCAATAAGTCATTAGGGCTGTTGAAATTTTGGTTGATTTGTCCCCCACAAAACCTAACAATGAGGAAAAACGATTATAAACGACAACCCCGACGATTTGTGATAACTACAACAAGAGCAACATCTAAAGTTGTAGACTCGAAGACATCAAAGCTAACCCCCAGGGAGACACCCATGATTATTAGAGAGTACTGTTCCCTCTTGTCATTATGGCTGGGTAGCTTGGCGCTATATTAACTTGGTCAGTGGCGTGAAGCACTGAAGCATGTCAAAATTTGAAGCAGAGATTTGAGATATCGCAGGCCTCAATACAGGAACACGCGCACACACCAGACGAGGCCTAATTTATTGAGAGCGCTGTTATCGAGAAGACGTCCATCTATTAACTATAATCGAATACCTCTTGGTCTAAAAATGCCTGCTACCCCTAAAAACGCCACCAGGTTTTTTTTTTCTTTCTAATCGGCATAAATAATTTATTGCAATCATTTGAGTGACTCGGCACGTCCATATTGCTAGATTTCTGCTAGGCAGCATCCCTCGTTTTCAACAAATACGTACTCTCGACAATGTGCCTGTCGTTTTTCGATGTCGTCTTAAACAACGACAGCAACCACCACCAGGCTGCCACTAAAGAATCGACGCATTGTGATCTTTCAACTTCTAATTTTCCGATCGCCAACGCCACCCAAAATATATCACAATCCAGCTTAATTACCAGCTTCTCAATGGCTAATCCTCTAGCACATGCGCCGCAACCACCTACTCCCAGAATTTCCTTACCCCCGTTGCGACCATCACAACCACTACAGCCGTCTCCCTTGTCGCAAGTCACGCTGCCTAACAACTTCACGCGGGACGATTTCGACGTGGCCACGATATTGGCATGTATCAAAGACGAGGAAGGGGATAGAGCTAAATCGAGGTAAGTAACGATTCTGCGACTTCCTCTTGGTTAATGCCATCTATAGTTAGAGTTGACGCAGGAGATTCCGATACGTCATATTTATTTGTTAAGAGGAAACAACGCCTACCTAGTAGTACCATTTCCTCTTACATACCTACCCAGCGCAGTCCATTACAATATCCTCTCCTTCCTCACACATCAATAATTATCACCCGCCCTTACAATTCACTGTTCTGTCGTCAAACTTCCCGAATTTCGTCTCCAATTCACCACTAGCAGTTAGTTTTTTTTTATATCAATGAACCCAATGCACTAATAATCTTCCAAAGGTCCTCCTTAGAACCCTCGACGGCCAAGATGAGTGGACAGGGTGCTGGCGGGGCAGATCAATCAGGTCGTCGCACTCCTCCTTCAGTCAAGAGGTACATCGCCAGTGTTGACCGAGCAGTGGGAGGTCGTCCACCTAAAAATTGCTCGGACGAAGAGTGGGACAAGTATTTCGATAAGTTTATGATTGAGAACGATCGCCGAGGAGCTGAGAACAACGCTAAGTCAGTATGTATTATCCGGATTTCTTTACCCCCTTCGAAGATCATTTCTGCTTGCCTGGGAGTAAATCACTCCCGAGACATGCATTGAATGAGCTGATCGCCTCTGAACGAGCAATTGCTGACTCCGCTTGTTATAGTGGACGCAGCTCGCCAAGACCGAGTCGTTCATTGCGAAGATGTCAAAACTTCCATTCCGACTGCTTGAGACAGGCAGTGACGAGGACGAGCCGCCCAAGGGTTCTCAAAGAGGCCAGACCGAGCGAAGCCGTGCAACACTTAAGGGTCCGGCAAAGAGTACTCGTCAACTTAAGCCGCCTGGCGGTCATAAACATCGCGCGCCTAACGCCGAAGATGAAGCTGCTGGGTCCTTCGCGGCGCTTTTAAAAGCCCAATCGCCAACACAATCACCGGCAGATTCAACTCAAGTGCAACCCACGGCAAAACCCAAACGGCGCCGAACTGGGCCAGAGAGCCTTAGATCATCTCTCGGTAAGAACTGGGAGGCGACGGTTGACGAGGAGGGCCATCGCCCAGCTCGACGGGCTAAAAAGAAGTAAGAAGCTCTGACGGACGACTTCAAAAGGGGTGGATTAGTCCAAAGTTCATAATACGTATGAGAGGAGGCCTGCCATCTCTCTTCCGTTTCTGAAGGGGAGGGATGGGTTTCCATGAAGCAGTGCAATAAACCTTGCTGCAATTCATCTTGGAATCATACGGCGTTTTGTGTTCGCGGAAAAAAGGACAGAGGAAGGGCATCCAAGGCGATCGACGCATTCCAGGAATGGATCGTGTATGGATGGTTGCTTTCTCTTTACTATTCGTAAGGTTTAGCAGGCTCGTCGGATCAGTGAAAGGACTATGTGTTCGCTTTTGCTTTTATCGCCGCATAAAGTACAACAGTTACAACTGCATACGTACAATACACAAAGCTGTAGTTGCATTTGCAGATCTTATTGGGACGTTGTCTGCATGATAAACGTTACCAAAGCTACCTTGACTCCCTGGAGGCCGTCCTTGTCCTCCAGCCCCACGCAGGGGTGTGCGGTACATAAGGTACATAGTACATGAAAGCACAGCCGTATCTAAAAGTGGTTTAGCGTGTGATGATTTACATTGTGCAACCCGATGCTCCGTGAGTTTATTGCCGGTATACGTACACTCTTTTTAAGGGTATCCCTAGCGTACCGACCTTTGTAGAGATCGCCGTCAAAATTTGCTCTTGACGTTGGTCGTGAAGGTAGTTTATGTTACATCTTTCTAGCCATTGCTTACTTATCCTTTGGTGATGTTTGAGCAAGTACTATACCCTCTTAACGCGAGCTATTTCGCTCTATTTACTCGTGCTGTACTTAGGACAACTAGGTAGGCTGACTGTATGAGGAAGTTACACGCAGAGGATCTTCGTCCCACAGATAAACTTGACCTGATCATGCATGTCCATAGTTGGCAGTCTCAAATTATGTGGATCCTTTAGGGATACTGAAGTCGCGAACAGGTGATTGGACCTATGAATTTGGAAATTGCAGGGGACCTATTCGAGAAATTGATGGGTCTGATGGAGCCTAGCATCTTCAAGGTTTTAATAGACTAGCGGCTTCTGGGCTCCGGCGTTTTTGATCCTTGTCGGGTATAGTTTGGATCTAACCTATCTGGGATTCTAGTCATCTTGACTGAGCACCGGGCGCCACGCGAAAGTCTGTGTTTTCAAGATCTCCAATTTCAGCCTCTTCAAACTTCTACCGTCTTCAACTATCCTATCACCGTAGTCGCCTTTCTGCTTTTCTAATACCCGCGCATTTGCTAGGAGGGATAATTTGCTACCGCGACTTTCATTTGGTGATATCTACAAGACATCGAACCCGTCAGAACGGATACATTTGAAGAAAAAGATACTTTAACATACGGCGCCTTGTCACCTCTCACCAATTTAATCCGAATTTGATCTCGCCCAACAAACTTGTCTGGCCTGAAGGTTCACGCCTCAAATTGTCAATTTATTGGCTCCATGAGAACTTCATAGGCTGAATATCAATAGGCGGGCCTATTTTGCCCGGCGTACCCATTATGTAAGTCAATTTTCTCCTTCATTCTAGTCCTCGAAAAATTCATTACTACCGTCACCAGAAAGTTTGCTGGAGAATCATTGTCCTTCAAAAGTATCGGCAATTTGGTATCTGGTATCTTGTATCAGGTACAGTATATCGCGTAATCGGTCTATAACACAAAGGTTTCATCCAATGATATCTTATTCCACATCGGATTTAATTATTCTGTTCAGCATTCGCCCTATTAATTCTCGCTTCGTACTTATCCATTTGCTTCATTCAGGGCTTCTCGCTATAGTGGATCGCGGTATGATGGCGGCGAGTCGCGTCGCTCTCGATCTCGAGATCGCTCACCAGATCGGAGATCGTTGTACAGTGATGGTGGTCCACGGCGTGCTTCTGCAGAATCTCGATCCAACAGCTCGGCTTTCCAAACCAACAGGGATTCTTTCCGCGACACCCTGTCAAGGGAACCCCCTAGGGGCCCCAAAGCCTTACTCGATGCTCCTAGCGGACCTCGCGGGGGCGGATACTCTGGAGACTTTCGCGGAAGAGGTCGTGGACGAGGGAGAGGTTGGCGAGACGATAGTCGAGACCGCGGAAGGGATCGAGATAGCGACTTCCGGGATCGAAGAGATAATTCATACAGAGATGAACGTAGTCGAGAACGTGAGAGGGGAGATTGGCGAGATCGTGAGCGAGATAGCTTTAGGGGACGACGACCATCGCCTCGCGGTCGATCGCCTCCCCAAAGAGATTTTCGCGATTTGAGGGATATGCGCGATGCTCCGTTAGGCGTCGACGCTGAGCGAGCCCGGCGCGGATCGAGGGATGGACCCTTGTCTGCTGGCTCATCTTCATCTGATCCTCCCTTTGCTCCTTCGTATCGAGGTGGCTACAGTGGTCGAGGTCGTGGAAGAGGTCGCGGCGACTGGGGAGACAGAGGTCGTGGACGAGGGTTCTATGATGATCGTGACAGATATGGTTCGGCCTACAGGTCCCGTTCCCAGGAAGGGCGATATCGAGACCGTGACGACCGTGATCGCGAAATTCGATATCCAGATACCGATTTGCGCCCACGCGATCATCGAGACGATCGCGATGTTCGAGATCGTGAAGCTCGACCAAAACTCGAGCGAGCTTCTCACGAACCACCTCCACTACCCGCTAAGGACGTCTCGCCGCCGCCTGTGGCCCCGGCCGCACCGTCTTTCGGATCAGTACCTAACAGAACTGCAGCAGCCGATGTCAGCTTGACTACAGGCAAACCTCCTCCAACTGGACCTAGGGCGTTAAAGGATGAACGCCCTACCCCTTCGAGTTCTGCGCTTAATGCGGATGCAAGATTGCCGCCTATAGGGCCGTCTAGACCCTACATAGACATAACGCAGTCTCCAATTCCCTCTGGTCCGCGTTCTTCTACTATGAACATAAGCCGGCCGGGTCCTTCATCTAAGCAATGGATTAACCCTAACATTAAGCGTGTTCCCGAGTCCCCGAAATTGAATAGGTCTCAAAGCCTTGCTCAGCCTCGACCTGCCGGACCTCGCCCTGATGGTACACATACTGATCAGCCGGCGGATAATGATCAAAGACCGCCTAGCAGTGATACTAAAGCCGACGCACTGGTAGATAAACAGCCCAAGGATACACACACTGTCGAGCATGAAGATCCTACAAAATCAGATCAGCGCCCGCAATCTGCTAGATCATCTGTTGATCAAGAGCGTAGGCCTCAAGATGCCGTATCTAATGCAATCGTGAAGGAAGAGGATAGCGAGGGGAAGCGTGTTGACGATACCACCCAAGAAAACCGTATCGTCGAGCCAGAGGCCTTACCAGTCGTTACCGAGACGAAACCAAAAGAACTCCGACGCCCTACTCTAAAGGTCCCACCAAAGCACGTCTCACTACCCCGAAAAGAAATTAAGTTGCCCATCTCAGACCAATCATCAGAATCAGACGATGAGGAAATCGGCGACGTTATTGAATCGCAGATGAAAGATGTCGAGTCAAAGTTAAAGCAACTTGAGGGAATCGGTGACGTGCCATTAGATGCTATAGTACGACACGCAGTAGTATCACTTGAGGCTGTCGGTAGGATCCTGCATGAACCCGAAGGTTTGGATGATATGGTCGGTCCTGTGCCCGAAAATATATCTCTACCTGGGAAAACTCCCGAGATCGAACCTCAACCTGAGAAGGAAGCGAGCATCGAGGCTACAAAAAACCCTGACGATACTAAAGAAGCTAATGATTCGCAGAAGGTTATCAAAAACAAGACCCCCTCTCCATCCTTGGAAAAAGAGCCTTCACCTCTAAAGACAAGAAGTTCAAGTGCAGAACGTCCCCAACCATCCATCGAACAAGATATAGACATGCCGGCACCTTTTGAGGCACCACCTGACGAAAATAAACTACAGGATGATGACAGAGACGTTGCAATGGAAGACGTACAAGACATAAGCCAACCCGATTCCGAGGCACAAGCGCAACGTGTCCATCTACCAGCCTCCCAGAGGCAGTCCATTGACGGGCAATTCGAGCCAACCCACAAACAATCACACGAAATTAGCAAAGAAGGCTCGACTATACCATCCCCAGCCGAGGATGAAGATGAAACAGATATCGAGGACGTCGACTTCCAAACTATCGAGATTGTGCGCGAGCATATGCTCACCCCTCCGATAGATAGCCTACCTTACTTTGATGGAAAACCGTGGTTTAAGGATCATGATTTTCTCAAGTCAATGGATGCTCAACAGCCAGGCCTCGATGCTTTTATCCTACAGAAATTGGACGAAGAAGCATCGGTTCGGAACACGGTGGAGAAGCAGGGCCAAGAGCTCTACGATAGAAATTACGATCGTTACCTGCGCTTTACTATGTCGAATGATCCTGTCGCTGTCAAAAGCAGGGAGAAGTTTACGCATATTCCTGGGGAGACTAATGGTCACAGGCCGGGCTTCCACGAATCTAGACCCGAGAACACAAGACGTAGCAGGTACGCATCAGAACGTGATCTAGAGAGGATCCTGGAGGAATCGCGCCGTGTCGAAGATGAGAAGAGAGAGCGTCGAATGCAAGCAGAAAGGGAACGGTATAGGACCGAGAAAGAAGCTGTCTTGCCCCGCCAATACCAAGTGCCGGAAGAGCGCGAACAAGAAAGTTATCGGGATGTTACAGGATTTATTCAAGCCGAGAAAATCGTGGCAGCTTGGCAGCTCCTGCCTCCAGTGGACAATTTCACCCAAGAAGAAACGGCGACGTTTGAAAAGGCTTACCTCGAATTCCCTAAGCAATGGGGCCGTGTTTCCGAGCCATTGGCGGAAAGAGACTTTGGAACCAGCATCCAATTCTATTACCTCAAGAAAGAGAAGGAAGAGCTTAATCTTAAGGAGAAGCTTAAAAAGCGGCCAAGACAACGTAAGAAGGGTCGAGGCAAGCAACGTTCTAGCGCATTAGTCTCGGAGCTTGGAAACGGCGAAAATGAAAACGAGGAGAACCAGGAGACGGGTGAGAACGGCGAGAGGCGTCGACCTAGGCGTGCGGCCGCCCCAACTTTCAACTCGGAAGCTACTCCAGCAACTGATGGCGAAAGCGGAACGCCCTCTGGTACGCCCGGACGAAGGGGTGCGAAAGGAGACGGTAATACCGAAAAGCCGGAACGGAAGCCTAGAGGGCGCCGAGCTGCTAAGGATAAGGAACCGAAACAGCCTCGCGTCAATCAGACGCTGGCTGCGGCACCGCCTACGGGGACTAAAGGTAACCGTTCGCGATCTAGCTCTCGTGTTCACGGTCCGGAGTGGGTGCCACCTCAAACACCGAATGAAGCCGCCAGAGCTCCGACTCAGTATGAACTGGCCCCAAGCACTGCGGCTGTTCCTCCTGTTTCTATCTCTGCACCATTTCCACCAGCGCAGCCGATCCCGAGTCCTGAGAGAGGAGTTCCTCCGCCTCCGCCTCCCCCACCCGCTGCCTCGATGTCCGTCGATACGATGGGGCCTCCGCCGTTGCGTCCCGAGCCTCCGCAGCAGCCTCCTGTTGCTATGCTTGATCTTAGTCAACCGTCAGCATCGGATCGCAGATCAGGGACACAGGCATCGAGTTATTGGAGTGTACCCGAGGCGAACGACTTCCCTCAATTACTCCGTTCTTTTGGAAGTGATTGGGGGGCAATTGCGGCGCATATGCGGACAAAGACTCCGATCATGGTAAGCATCGTCATTAATATCTAGTCTAATCCTTGTGTATCGTTCTGCTTACTAAAATTGTTTAGATTAAAAATTATTACATGCGTAAGAAGGATGGCAATGGGTGGGAAGTAATTGTCGAAGAAGCGGATGGCAGGAAAGCCAGAGGCGAGAAAAGACCTGCACCTCCGGCTCCCAGTTCCGGCGTCAAAAAGCGATATGAAACATCGAGTAATCGACCACTCGCGGCTGCAGATGCAGTTATGGAAGACAGCCCTGCACCTAAGCTCGATCATCCTCAGGCATCACAGCCGACGTCGGGTCGCTTCAATGTCCCGATCGCAGCACAGCCGCAACCTACGCTTATTCAGGCTCCATTCGTGCCAGCAACTCAGTCTCCGCTGATCCAAAGTCATGGAGCTACCCCGCCTGGATCGCAACCTCTTGCCCAACCAGTTTCTCGGACCATGTCTCCTCGGCCTATGGGAACTCCTTTCGCCCTCGCCGATAGGGAACGTGAGTTACCTACCCAGCAGACCGTTCGCGTTCCGTTGGGACAGAAACCTGCTCCGACTGGACCGCCACCGGTATCCGAAGCTCCTATGACGAGACACCCATTGCCTGGGTCATTGATCGAGCCTCATTCAGAACGACCTAGAGCAGAGCCCAAGGTTCCCAAGGAACAACCTCGACAGCAGTTGCGCGTCAAGCAAGAGCCGGATCTTATCCATCATCAATTCGAGCGCTTCGTCCCACAAGCCCAGACTGCACGTATGACGTCTCGTCCAGAGAGTGCACCTCTGTCGCGACCGCCCGACCCCCCTCGAGCAGTGGCACCAGCTCCTCAAGTAGTTCAACCGGGCTCATTTGCGACCATTCTCCAGCAAAGTAGAAGTGTGATGCAAGAAGGAAACCCATCTCCACCGGCTCGAGCTCGGCTGACCTCTACGCTTTCCCGCCCGGCATCTGGCGCTGGTGGTGGAGCGGAACCTTTCAGCGCTCCCCCAGCGCAGCCTACGCCACCAGCCGTCGCCTCTGCGGCAGCTCGTCCTCCGGAACGCAAAACGTCCAACCTGATGGCGCTTCTGAACGATGATCCCGCCCCGCCTCCCCCTCCTCCCAAGAGGATTACCGAAGTACCTACGGCCGCAAACACATCTTCGACGCCACCACCGCCACCTGCCCTCTCTCGTCCTCCGCCACCTCCACCCGCGTCGTCGCACGTTCGGAGAGAGTCAAATCTTCAAGAGAGCCAGCCTTACGGATACAGCCGAAACCCTCCTCCGGCGCAATCAGCAATGCCGCCGCTCAAACCACCGTATGCAGGTGCAGTCGCATCGCCTCAAATGCAATCGTTGAATGCCCCCCGACATATGCCGATGGAGTCACCAGCAGATCGAGAATATTATGGCGGTCGACCACGCTCTTATACTGCTACGCACCAATCTCAGGCAGCAGTTTCACCCCAAAATGCGCATCACTATCCGGCCCCCAACCAGCCTTCTCAGGTGGCCTACCCACCCCAACCACCTTCATATCCTTATGGTGCACAAGTTCAACCCTCTAACGTAGCGTCACCACCTCCCCAGTACGGAGGTCATTCCGCTCCTAGAGGCCACGAACATTCATCTAGCCGCGATCTTGGCTGGCCTGGTCCACACCAGGGCCACCCACTACAACAACAGCACCAGCCGCACCAACAACACCAGCAGGCACAACAAGCACCTCCACAACACCAGTCGGCCTGGTCGTCTCATCCTCCGCAACCTCCAAAGTCTACGCAACCCCCTCCACCACAATCAGCATGGGCTCAACAGCAACCTACGCCGAAGCCTCCGGCGCCTAGCAGCTCAGTTCCACCACAACCTTCTTGGGCCTCGGCTCCGCCTCCGCAGAGAAGTCATGATCCCATGGCGCTTCGAGACGTCTACCCGCCGCACGGTGCCATGCGCGGTCCTTTACAGGCACAGTACGGATCTGCCCCTCGAGCCCCTGATCCGGGTCCTCCGCAACCGCCCGCTGCATATCCTCGGTACGCGAGCACGCCAGGACCTGGACCTGGACCCGGACGAGATCCTCGCGATCCCGGACCGGCAAGGAGCTATACTCCAAGTCCTTACGACAACAGAGGCTACCCACCTAATCAAGAGTTCCGGGATCCCCAGATGCGCGAACAACAACCGTCGATGTTGCAACAACAATTGCGACCTCAGGATCCGCGTTATTACGAGCAGCGCCCGCCTGATAGATACGGGAGGCAGTGATCTCTGTAGATAGCTCTACCAGTACTGTTTTCCTACTGGCGAACAGGGAGGTGAAGGCCGATCTTTGAGGCGGTGTTTTTTCCAGCACAGGTGGCCGTGGTCCCAATATCGGAGTTGGAGATATGTTGATTTTTTATGGATGCTAAATCCATCCCAGGGCTTCACGTTCGACACTTACCTGTGCGAACGTTATCGTCTCATGATTCTGAACCACACATTCATCCGATGACACATCCTGCTTGAGAGCTTACCACCTTGTCACGGTTAGCTCGGTTCTACTTACGTAGACTAGATTACTATGTTTCATGACATTTGCTCTTCTTCATGTTGATTCTTGTCCGACCTGCCGCCTCTGTCACAATACTCAACGCGGGCCGGATTCACCTTAATATCACAATGTCCTGACGATCTCACGTTCTCAGGGGAGGAGGAAAAAAGGAGGAAGGGAGGTTATACCTGATAGTCGGCATCTGGCAGAGAGGGAGAAACAGAAAGCCGGGGTCCGGACCGGTAATGGAGGACTCGGCGATCACTGCTAGGAAAAATGTCATGTTGACGTGTCAGTGTTTTAGTGTACGAGAGAAAGACAGACCTTGTTATTACTTCTTTGTTTGTATTTTATGTGACTCTTTCGATGGGTGCGATGATGGTGTATTATGTCGTGTGTTGTAGAATATAGGAGTAGGGGTAGAAGTATTTGAGATCACTTCGATTAAGAGACATGTCTCTTCGTTGGTTACGTAATGATGTGTATGTAAATTGTGAGATGATATGTGGAAGGACATGCATATGAAATTCCTACTCACCTGATGAAATACATCAATCTCGACGTATAGACAAGCATACCTCATCCTTATTGCAGATTAACTTCAATTCCTCTCTCCATGGGAGTTGTTGAGCTCAATACTTCCAAGTTCCCCCATGTGCTTAGTAATGTTACTTATATAATCGTAATCAAAGCTTTCTATCCCTTATGTTACACGACCACCCGCCACGGCACGTGTATTTACCTATATGGATAAAGCAGGGGATATAGAGTCCTAATTCACCCTGGAGATTAATAATACCTTATATAACCTGCTTACAAAAGGTTTCATGCTTATGTAAATCGAGCTTCTCAAACCAGTTCCTCAAATCTTCGAGACTAGACTGCTTTCTCAGCGTATCTATAATATTTTAGCAATCCTGGCATGACTGGCATGATCGTATATTTGGATTATTTATCCTAGATTATTTGTAGAAATCGAGGGAAGAGGAATTGACTACCTATATTCTATGTTAATGCTCATGGGCCATTAAGTAAGCAAAACTTGACTTAGACATTACATAAGGTTTATCCCCTACTATGTATAAGGGACCATGTCCACTATGTACTATATATACTCGTAGACATGAATAATTGGATTCTTTAGGTAGAGGCATCTCATTGTCTTGAATCATAATACGATGCATCGCGTCATTCCCTGGAAGTATATCTTAAGCGTCAACTTGTGCCTCTCCTTGATCAATACTATGTAAGTGCTTATGTAAGTGTTATATCAAGAATTGTCACCTCCCACTGTATGAATTGCACCTTTCTTAGAATTGTACAGTAGGGTTATATAGTAAACTAGTAGTGCCTCTTTCCAGCAATGTCCCAAGAACTTGTTGAATGGACCAATTGGCTTAGTTGTTAAATGGAGTACACTGTGTGCAAGCATAGTCGAAACATTTGCAGCTTTGTAGCTGTGTGGTTCGAGGCAGATTCGCGGGATATTGTGTTTTACTTTTTATTTTTTTATTTTCATTCTTTTTTAGATGAACATCGCATTTTCTATTTACTGACTGTCCACTAGCGCATTCTACCTACTCCTTGCTCTGCAGAAGCACTCCACCGACAAGAGCTAGCGCAGCACCCACAGCGCCTAGAGTCCCTAACACGAGTGCCACCGTCGGTGTCCATGACCAATTCTTGGGTTGGCGCAAAGTCTGAGCTATGATAGAGTCCAATCGTTCCGCCATGTGAGCCTCGCCGAAGTTTTCCTTGACTCTTGCGATACCTGCCTTTGACATTGCCGCGAATTCTTCGTCGGAAGTGTGGTTTAGCACCTTGTCCATGACGTCTGTCCACTGGTCCACTTTATTCGGAGATCGAAGCCAGCCCGTCTTTCCTTCTACTACGGTTTCCGTAGGACCACCCGTATCTGCTGCCAGAACAGGGACGCCGGCAAGCATGGCCTCTAAAGGGACGATGCCGAAGTGCTCGTTGGCGGGAGTGTAGACCAGAAGTCGAGCCGAGGAGAGAAGCGTCTCCTTCAACAGGTTCGGCACGGAGTGTAGGAACAGAACGTCGACGTCATCGGGTACTTCCAGCGCGGTAAGGTGCGTCTTCGTCGTCATAGTGCTTAATCCCAGCCCCTCAGTCAAGTCCACCAACTCCTTATGATAATTCACATTCTCCGAAACCCTTGGATCATACCCTCCCGCAACGACCAACCGCACCCCCTTCCTCGCCTCCTTGCTCAAGCCCGCGAACGCCTTCACAGCCAACGCGATATCCTTCTTTCTCTCGAAGCGATTGATGCTCAGCAGAAACTTCTTCCCCTTCCATAACGGTCGCCCGGTCTCATTCTTCGGCTTTGGCTTAATGTCCACGCAGGGGTACACCACATCTAATTCTTTCTTTCGCGCCAGCGCGGGCCACGTGCGACTCACGACGCCCTTGGTAAAATTCGAGTTCACCGCGATCGCGTCAGCGAAGCTCATGCTCCACTGCTCCCACAAATCGAACGGGATGCGGTACGTGCGCTTCCACCAGCGCTGTCTACCCTGCGCCAGCAGTAGATCCGGGAAGTGGCAGTAGAACAGGACGCGCGCTTTCGGGTGCAAGAGCTGTAGGAGAGGAACGCCGGCGCTTAGCTGGTCGACGAAGAAGGCGGAGGGGTTTAGCGTGTGCAGTTCGGAGGTGAGGTAGATCTGGACGATGAGGTGGAGTTGCCGGAGGATGGAGCAGAGGATGCTGAAGCGCGAGAGGATGGAGGGGGGGATGAGGGTGTTGCCGCGGACGCGGACGTCGAGGGTGCCTATTGTACAGATAGTGTTAGACGAGAACAATTGAAGTAATTATGCGCAATTTGGACTGATTCAGGGTCAGACATACCATCTCGCGCCTCGTCGAAGCAGTGTTTCGGATCACAGTGACTAGTAAAGATAACGACCTTATGTCCACGATTCTGTAATCCAACAGCCGCGTCGACGACCAATCTTTCGGCACCTCCAATGCCCAGGTCAGGGTGCAAGAAGACTACTGTCTTGCTAGCCTCCTTTGTCTTTTCCGTCATGTCGGCAGGTGGTTGACGCACGCATCCATGCCTTTTGGTGATGAAATTTGGGTGAAGTTGAGGACAGGTTGCGGCTCCCGGCGTTAAATTTGGCTAAAGAATCGGACCTGGAAACTTCCCCTCTAGGCTCTAGGCTCTTACCCCTTCAGCCCTACGGTCCACTAATTTTCCGCTCGTTTAGCCCCGCAGTTGACATGCATAGGTACCGGCATACCTGCCTATAGAGGAGGGGTGCCTACAGGTGGTGCTATATTTGCATGTGAATGCCCTTTATTTTAGCTACATGGCCAAGATCAAGATTATAAGATGCATCAATCCATCAATGGGATAGCTCTAGGACTACATAGGAAGAATCTTGAAGCCTCTACTGAAAAAAAAAGCGACAATCTCTTTGTCTATACCCTTAATATACATGGCAGATATGTTAATTGTCACAAGTCACATTGGTGAATTGCATGAACACTTGGTATGGCTGACTAGCTTCATCTCATTCTAATATCAACTATCTCTTGAGCCAGCCCACCTGCTCCCCACGTAAAATCCCCCTTCCAAAGTAGCAGCGTAGCTACATATCATAATCGCGAGCTCTTCTCCATACTATGAGCTATTTTGTCTTGTCTTCTTTTTGTTTTTCCGTAGCAACCAACAATCTCGAGACGCCCCAAACATGCGGGTATGTTAAACGATAAATGAATAAAGAGGAGAAATATCATGACCGTACCCCTTAACCCGACCAAAAACAGAAGCTCCCGTCCGTGGACCGACAGCTTGACACACCCGTGCGCCATTTTGGGGAACCCCATCCGAGAACTATGAACAATGAATTAAAAGCAATGTGAGATCGCTTAGCCGTTAGGATTGTTGCTAGCGGATTATGATAATATCGTTAGTAGTTAGGAAGCGAGATCCTCACTCGCTGACAGAACCCCACTCATCAACGCTTTCCATTTCACTCCCCTCCTCTTCTTGCCTGCGTGGGGCGATTAATCCCAGCTCGTTGCGTACATCTTTCTGAATCTTCATAAAATACTTCCTCAGGGTTGCGAGACCACGAAGGAAGCCGCGGTCCGGTTCGTTTGGATAATTGGGTGGACACGGCTTATCCTCAGCCAAGTCCCCCGCTGTCACACTATTGGCAAAATCGGCCATCTTGAAATCGATCTCTCTCTTGTTTCTTCGGCGCTTCCTAACTTCCCATGCGTCCTCGGCATCCGTCGCGAAGTCAGTTGTAGAATCGTCCGCCGCTGTATCGTAACCCTCGTCAGAGTCATCAGCGTCGTAGAACATTAGAAGGCTTGCTGCGTAGAAGCGGTAGCCACGCAGTCTGCGGATGGTCATTTCTAGTTGATTTAGTTTCTGCAGTATCGTCGGTATATGCCTCAGAACGCTGCTATAATCTACACCATCGTAGAGAAACATAGTTAGAGCATCCTGGAACTCGGAACCGGCCTTGAGGTTTCTTCCATAATATTTATCCTTGAAAACGTAAGTCTGGGATTTGGCATCCCAAGACTGTAGTCCACAAACTCTAACACCGTACTCTCTCGATGTTGTCGCCGCGCATTTGCGTTGTTGGGATTCTCGTTTCTTCGGGCTAGCCTCTACACCATACTGTCGGGTGCCCATCTTCAAATCCATTATGCACGGGCGTTTCATACCAGCGGTAAGGTCCTCCAGTAGTAAAAAATATTCAACTCGCGAGTCACTCTGTGTTTGGGCCTCTTTGGGATTGACCGGTCGCGGGATCTTCTTGAATTCTGCCGTTGGACTTGGAAGTTCCGATGGTACCGCAGATGAGAAGTATGACTGAGTTATGGAGTTATCCACAAACCCATTCTCAACAACCTCTACGTCTTGTTTGTGACCGTTTTCCGTAGGGACAAATGTGTGTAATCTTGAGTGCGACTCATTGTCCCTCCTATACTCAACTTCGTCTAGGTCTTCAAAATATTTCAGGTTGCCACGAGAATCCATGACGTCTTCTGGTCTCCGCCGAAGCTTGCTCCCTGAATTGCGCCGTCTTCGTCTTGAATGAGGAAACTTCTCGGATAATGTTTCAGGCTCTGGTGCACTGGTGCCTGTAACATCTTTCACGTGATCCAGTCCCTCAAGTCTCAGGCAGCTTGAATCTGCGCTTAAATCACTATGGCTTTGCAGGAGGCCTGGTGGTTCCTTCAAGAAGTTTGCTTCATGAACCTGTTGCCCGCCGTTCTCAGCCGTTTTAGGATTTTGTAACGCGCTCTCGGAACTTGTAGGCCGCTTAGGTTGTACTGAACGACGAGGAATTGATCGCTGTTGAGATGCCGGTCTACGATGTTTGTGTACAGCGATTGGCTGCTTCAGAAAAGCATCGTTGAAAACTTCGTTTCGCAGTCTCTTGTTGACAGTTGTAGCACCCCAGCTATTGGCATGCCGGTCCCCTAAAGCTGGACGGTTTGAAGCTTTTGTGTCCTCGTTGGATGTTTGGGTATTGTTATCATGTAAGAATTGAGGGTTTACCGCGGCAGACGCACTCCAAGGACGGTTATCGCCACTAACGGACACAGTAGGCCGTAGCAAGCTTCGAGGAAGTATATGCCGATTGTCGACAAAAGTAACGGTGGGGATTGGAGTGTTTGATGATTGTAAGGATTGGCTCACTATCCTGCGATGATGACGCTGATCTTCTTTATCCAGGATCTCGAAACTCTGTGGAGGTCCTAGGGTGGCTCCGTTATTGCCATTTGATTGACCCTCCTGTTCTCTTCCCTTCTTTTCGGATGCATAGCTGTCATCCTTTCTAATCGTTGACTTTCGTCGTGGCTGCTTCTGAAATGTGACATTGAGCACACCAATGTACCTAGAAAAAATCAGTTTTCCTTCCTTTACACACCAAATACATCTCCTATAGAAACCGCTAGGAGATTAGGCGTGGACAATTGAATATGGCAATAACGCACCTGGGCAAGAAAGGTAACAGGTCACGATGATATCTTTCTATTTTTTCATAAAATTCGTTCTCTCGGTTGTTTAATTGCTTGCAGACGGCTCTCTTGGAAAATCTCCAAATAGTGGTATGGCCACCAACTTGATGTTTATAGGGTATAAGCTCAATTGCCTCGAGGGGCAACTTGGGTCCAAGCTGATGATCATGTACCATGTCCTCGTAATATTGAGAAACCGGCCGAGACGACCTAGCAGATATATCACAAGGTCTCTGTGGAATCTCGACTTCATCCTCGACAGCACATTCATCATCTATTGGTGCAAACTCTTCAACATATGGGGTTGTGTCATTCTTACGGTCAACATTACCATTGTCAAGTCCTTCAGCCCTTGCTCCAACTTCGGCTTCGGGTTCATCTGCCTTTACCAACCAAGGGTGAAAATCCTCGCTGTGAGGTTTGCGGACGGCAGACTGGGAAACTTTGAATTCTTCGGGTATAACACACCCATTCTTTGGTGATTGTTCCGGACCCTGATGTGGAAGAAATACAGCAGACGATATCTTCTCTTCGGATGATTCGTCACCCTCCTCAGTTGGCTCTCCAACCTCGGTTACATCGCTTGATTCCCTACCAACCTGTGACGCGTCCTCGTCGCACACTGTAGCAGAGCCGTTAGGCTCGCTGTAAACACTAGTCTTTGCAAGTTGCTCTCGAGGAGATAATGACTTGACCGGATCAGCGATGTGATTTTGTGGTCTTTGCAGGCCAAAATAATCTAGTTGGACAGTCTCGTGAGGCACTGACCCAGCGTCTGAAGTGCTCCAGGGGAAAGATTGCACGCTTGATAAACGAGAAGGCAATTGCTCATCCTCAATAGACTGAGGTGATGGCGTGAGGGTCTGAAAAACAGCGTTCTCGTCCAACTGAGTCTCGTGAAGTAAATCTAGATGTAGACCCTTGGCAAGTAACTGTTTTTCTCGTTGATGGCCTGTCGACTTTGACTCCCTTCGTCGGCCTTTCTCCTCCGGGAGACCTTCCTTAAAGAATCGTAGGCTATGGCTTGCCTTCCGGCTGCGAGTTGGTTCGACGCCCGCTAGCACCTCTGTAATAGACTTCTCGACTTGTCCATCTTGGTGGCCAACTATATCATTGGTACCAATAGACCAAGCTTTCTCTGGACCCATCGAGAGAGGGGGACGCTCAACCCTCCATTGCCTATATTGGGCGCGCGCATCGGAGAGTAGTTCAGGTTTATCCTCGGTAGACGGGGCCATATCAACAGCCATGTTGTCAATGGAATATGAAGTATCTCCAACGTTATCGGAGTGCGGGTTGGGGAGGTTCGATAAGCGTAGGCGAAGTTCTTTATCCGTGCGTTCTAACGACCGTCCTCTCCCTCTCATACCTATGTCAAAAGTCCGGTGTTCCAGTAGTGTCGTTGTGGTGCTCATAGTGGCGGGCATCGTGACAGGTAATGATGTGGGAGCATCGGCTCCTGACGAGGTAATGGAAGACAACAGTGGCGCGGATATTGTTCTAGCGGCCTCCGTAAACAGCGAATGACCGGTAGGCGTTAGATCGCCTTGTTCACTATGTTCATGAAAAACATCCTGAAGCCCAGTCACCGTGAGTTTGGTGCGTGAATCATATACATTTTTAGGTTGATTGGGTCGGCTTGTTCCATTGGGTGGTACAGGTACAGGCTTCTGCTCGGGGTGTCGCTGGTCCGTATGGGAGACAGGAACGTGGGAAGATGGAATCCCACGAGCAGAAGCCAGCGCTTGCGTGAGAAGAGACGGGCCATTAGGTCTTTGGAGGGCGGCGGGCGGCCGAGATTTCTTATTATTTTGGTCGACATGGTTAATAGTAAGGGACGATTGAGGAGTGGATGTGGATGGCACATGGGAGCCAGGGGGGACGGGTACGGGTGCTGGTACAGCAGGCGAGACACTTGCAGACGGCCATGCATGGTCAGATATGGGAGACGTGGAGGAACAGCCAGTCAGATCGAGGGAATCGGAGGATGGGCTGTGAGTCGCTATGCCAGTGGCAGCGGCAGCACTGACGGAACTGGGACTAAGACTCCCAGCGGCCACACCTTGGGGGCTCACCGGTGCGGTAGATGCGGCATTTTCGGGCTTACGAGACGGACTGGACATGAGGTAAACATCTGGCGAATGACCATGGCAATGTGGGAGGAATGATTCGCAGGAGATTGTGCGGGTTGTATTCGGAGAAGAAGCTGTGCTGTGTTAGAGGCCTTGGAAGTTGAATTATGATGGAAAAGGTACAAAGACCCAAAAGCCCCAAAAGCCCTACAACTTTAATTATGGTGGCGGTTTCGGCCAAAGTGGAGAAATGGATCGCTCCAGAGGGCTCCCCAAAAACACCTAAACCTGGGTACCTAGCCACTGCCTAGCGCATCCCAATGAATGTATCTCGGAGGGGTGCCCCAGATTATAGGTGCTGGTGCTTGAATTGAAATTTAGTACAACCTTCCTTAGAATGGATACGTGCCTTCCAACTTTCCCTTGAATTTCCCATGTCCCTTCCACAAGGTCACAAGTACAGTTTAAGTATTTGACTTTAGTCCGAGACAAGAAAGTACAACGGCTCTTCGGCACTTGTCATGCTGTAATCACAGCTATGCCAATGCTATACCAAGTATCTATTAGGTATTCTAAATTAAAAAGACGTAATAATTATACAAGTGCCGTCTATTATATCGATGATATTCCTATGCCGGCAATCCACGTGCCAATTAACCAATAGCCGTTTCCCTTCAAAAAATTATTCCATTATTCCACAGCTGCAACAGCATTTCACTCCTTTAAGGTCGTGTTCGATGCATTCCCAGATTTTCGATTTCTCCTTATCGAAGCCGTCCTCCGCTAATACGACTCTGCTGCATTAGGAACCGTCTTAACAACGCCAGAGCATTCACGCCTATCATCTATTGGACCAGCAAGATAACCAGCCAATGGCACTAAAGCTTGGTTGTTCAAAATGCCCAATCAAGGCTTAGATCTCGGTGCTATCGACTGACCGCTTGATACCCAAGATAACCCAGACCTTCTTTCATCGCGATGAGAGACGATGATGCAATATATGGAATTTAATCCTAGCTTTCGAAATTTTCATTGACCGCTTGAACCGGAGAGCCCAGATCAATTCTAGAACTTGGATGGGCTCTGACAGATTATCGTCTTCGGTAATTGACGAATTCGAGACACGTTGCCGACATCCCACCTCTTACAGGTCATCGTCATGTTTAACCTGAGGGATTTGCTTCACGAAGGCCCGTGTGTTCCTGGCTAGTCTGACTCGGAAAAGCACCGCAGAATTACGGTTGCACATCGATTGTCTGATTTCACTTGGTTTTACTATCCAATGGTTCGACCAAGGCATCCCATGCCACCTCACTTCGAGTCATTGGAATGAAGTTCTAAATCGAGAGAAAGCCTCACGAGGTCACTGCAAATATTCGCATGAAGCCACGAAATTGCTTTACGTACATCCCTAACTGCACGTCTACGTAACTCGACATTGTATGCCAGCAAGGTGGTTTCCCCAGCTAGGCACAACGCCATGCACCTAGTACGGCACGGCATCCGAGAGAATTCATAAGTTTTAACGGGACGGGACGTTGGACAAATGCGTCAATCGTGGACATACATAATTGTATTCAGCACGGAACCACATTCCATGCCGATAACTTACAGGCAAAAGGCATATGTCTCGGCTACCTTGTTATTCGCGGATATGCAAGCCTCAAGATCGATTCTCAGCCAATCATTTAACAACGTGCTGTCTGATCCTTTCTTCACTCGAAGAGGCGTCAAGCCCCTTAGCTCACCCAGCTACATACGCTGACGAACTAACACAGGAACGGCCACGATTAGATCAATCCAACTCCCCGTAGTTTTGCGGCATTCGTGTTCCCCAGACTGCAAGCATGTACGTACACGTGGTAGAAGGAGACGGCCATTTGGGTCGTCCCTAACTAACGCCCGCTCGGTTGCTTATCCAATGCGTCGGAGCTGTGAAGTTTCGCAAGATTCGAGATTAACTTTAGCCATGCAGAGCCGCATGTCGCTAGTAGTCGCCACGAGCTACGTTCAACTTCACTGAGGGTACATTCTCCAAAGTACTTGTATATGAAGGGTCTGAGTCAGTGTCTCAAGATGATCTCACGCGTGTTTTCAGGTCTTGACTTCCTATATTTGAGATGGGCAAAAATCTCCAGAGCCTCTGAAATCGGTACCAGATCAATACCAGGAAGGGTACTGGGATTATCTCCGGGGCCACTATTTGAATCACTTCGTGGATCTCTGGAAATGGAACCTCCACCCCGGGGGCCACCTCAAGCCTCAAAGAGACATTCTTGGGTCAGAATTTGATCGTATCATTAGACCCACTGCCTACACGTTGTCATGCTTCCCCAGGCCTATTGATTCACACCCAAGGAAGTCGAGGGATCGTTAAGATGGCACATGTCTTATGCACGACTAACGTGTTTGGTAGAGTTCCTCGCCTAGCGCGAGTCACGAACAATACATGGGTTACTTCAGCGTCAGAATAGGGTTGGTACACAAAGCTTGATCTTAAGCTATTGTTTTATCTTCTAAACATCTTGGTTGTTTTCAACGTTTCCTGTCTCGTTCGAGGATGGGGGACTTGCCAATTAATTTTACACACATACACCAGGAGTAAAACTGCTTCCCGAAGTTATCTTGGTTTAATTCTAGTTGGGCTTACATATCAGGCTCAACATTAGGCGCATATCCGAGATATGCGTAATATCACAACCATTGGTATAGATTTAGAAAGGCAATTCGCTTTGCGTAAGTAAATCAGATATATCTACCTATGAACAAGCTCATACCTGCCATCTCTGAGATCTACATATAAATCACCGATCAAGACTGGAGACATCAAATCATATGTTGGCTCCGAAGTCGCAAGCTCTCTTGTACAACATATACTTTTCATGATCAATACTGTAGTGTATCAGCCTTTCTCAATTCGTGATGCAAAGGTACGTGATATATCTTTAGTTACTAAAGTCCCGATACTTCAAATCACATATCCCTTCCAGGTGTACACAGCATGTGCCTTATACTCATACCTGTCAAGAACAAGTGGCTTCCCCTATCCGAGGAAGACATCTACCTACCCCTAGATCAACTCATTGGTCGGACTCTACTACGAATTAAGTCTCTGAGAAGCTCGTCTCCTCGACTCTCCCACCTCCATCACCATGAGATACTCAATTATGCCAAGCCCCTTTCAGAGACAACTTTTTTGTCCCAACTGGTTCCTTTGCTGTATCAATTAGTTGATAGCCACCCGCGGGATTGCGCACTTGTCAGAATTATACCCACACTAGCTATCCATGTAAAAATATTCTCATGTAAATTTAGACCACAAATATGACTCGTCTCTTTTCTCAAGTCTTGAACACAATTGATATTGAACTCATCACGCTCACCATAAGACAAAGAAATTAGATAGGCGCAAACTGACCTGACATTAATATACTAGATAGCTTTTAGACCAAGTATAAGCTTCAAATCTCAGACTATACTATAAACTATATTGTAACAACATGAACCTAAACCCTGATATTATCTTTGAGCCTCACGAGCTATATACCTAGGTCAGATCATACTGAGGGTCCGGCTGACTGCAGACTCGGCTGAGACCTACAGGCAGCAGATAGCCGTGTCATCCTTGAATGTTTCACGGGGCGCTCTAGGATAGAGGTCAGGGGGTCAAGCTGGTTGCGCACATGCCAACGGCGAACGGGGCACAGGGTGAAGCAAACGGATATCGTACTCCTGATAATTTAAGATGAAGCTGAATAACGTCAGATGGGAAATCGCGATCTGATCATCGCGATGTTATTTTTAGTTCATTGTTTACATGCAGTAGCTCGAGCCCCTTTTATCTAGACTCCGTTTAATCGATTACCGAATATATGGCCAAGCTAAATATGCTTCTTTAAGGATATATCGAAAGTCGTCGCTTTTGGTCCCAATGAGCCTTACTTACATGTGGACGGGCTATTATTTTGACGGATGATATCCGACACTTTGCGGAAACTAAAAGGGGAATCTCCGGGCGTGACCTTCAGCGACGAAGTCTTCGGGGTCTGCATGAAAGCCCACTCGTCAGAGGCTTTTGGAGATTCGGAATTACAGATAGAGCCCTTTCGGCATCTTTCAGTATTGAAGCCCGCCTATTATAGCGTGAAGATTCAATACTTTGAACTGTAATTTGAATATAGTCGCCCAAAGTTTACTTTTTGATGTTTCTTGACGTGGCAAGCCACAATATAAACAATCGCCAAATCGGGCTGTGGCCTTCAGCAACCACATAGATGGCCTTGATCGGAGGCTGCGAATCTTCGCCACGCCAACATTTCATTTCCAACCGAGAACTACATTTGGATGCTTGATATCGCGTTTCTTTTCGAGTGTTGGTGTCCAAATTGAACTCACGTCACCGAGAATATATTTGTAAGTCCCCGAGTCTCGAGACCTACTCTTTACCCGGGCAGCTGGGTTGAATGTTTCGGCGAGGCATCCTTAAGATGTCCAAAATATAGACGAGGATCTCATGAGCAAGGAAACGTCAGTTCCGAGTTCCGCGTGGATGTCAAACCCAAATACCGGGTTAACGCTAGCGATATCGCGGGGCTTATTAAGTGTGCATATGGTGACGTCCGCATGGGGAGGTGATATTGGCAGTGACGTCCCAACTTCCAACTTGAGAAGGTTGACGAATGCGGACTGGATGAACTGGAAGGAATGGATGGAAACGGAAAGAAGATAGTGGCTCTTCGCTTACCAAGGTATGCAGAATACGAGTGTACTAAACCAGATTTAGTAAGAAAGCTTATTCTATTAAACGGATGGCGTTTACCCTAGGCTACGATACGCTATCAGCCTGGGGACCCTAGGGACATTTGCTAGGCATCTACTAAGCAGCTAGCGGAATTTTAGAAGCCTGTCCAAAGTTTGTGTAGCCCTGAAGCATGTTGAAGGTATCTACAATTTAATGTTTCAGTGAGGTGGGCTAGACCTGAGACGAGATTTGGTCGGCGGCAAAGGCAAGAAAGGCAAGATCGGCAAGACCTCTCAATTTGCAATCAAGTAGTCAAGCAATCCTTCCGTCATCTGTCATAATTGCATTGGGTGCATTTGACGTTTCCAGCCCAAATTGGGAAGTTTATCACCTTAGCCAACCTTCTTTTCTTACTGCGTTTCTAACTTTTCTCCCTCGTTTATTATTCTACTTTATTTATTCTTCCCCTTCTGTCCGTTTGACTCGGGATCCTGCAGTGTGTCAATTCTGTTAACTTTTCGTCCTCGTTGCGGCTCGTTTTTACTATTGTATTTTCTTCCCATCTCATCCCATTCCACTTTATCTTCTTTTTTTTTCTACTTAGGATTCGTTAGGTATTCTTTTTTACCTGCGCTTCTTGCGGCCGCAAACCACCTTCGTTTCGATCCTATTCGTTCCCACTTTACCTACCGTAGCGTACCGTGGAAGTGCGTCACTTTGTTGTTGGCCCGAGCCTTTGGTTGGAGAAACGCCAGATACGCCACGCCAAACGGATAGTGACAAGAATACAAGACTCGGTTATTTTACGAATTATACAAAGACACACCTCGATCTAGGCATATCGAACTCCTTGTTGCAGAAAAAAGCAGATTAAAGCAGATCATCCTGTTGTGTTGCGACATTTCCCTCATTTCTTACCTGCATTAGAATCGGCTTAGATAAGTACGTTTATAACGTACGCCCCAATCCGACATACGCACAATGCGTCGCGTTTCCGCAGACCTATCCGACCCATCTCGAAACATCGAGGAATCTGTAGGCACACCGGACCCGTCATCCATAGACCCCGATCTAGATATGGCCTTGATGACGACAGAAGAGGATAGCACTAGAATATATACCCCACCTCCACACATTGCTGCACGTTTTTACCGGCCGACCCAAAACCGCCGAAAAGATTCAGCTGCCTCGTCTCGTCGAAACTCCATCTCCTCTGCGCAGTCCCGGTCCTCCCATGGCTTCGTCCACAATGTCGGGCCTCAGAGCAAGTATATTGCTCAGCAGATGCGACGTGCTTCTATTTTGGAGGACCGAAAGGCGCGCTTGGCTGATAGGGCGGCGCATGCTGAAAAGGTACGCCTAAGAGCCGCCGTGGCGAAGGCGGCCCACCAGAAGAGCTCAAATCTCGAAGAACGTGCATTAGCTGCTGCGCAGGCCAGAGAGAAAAACCTAGCAGAAATCGTCGCTGCTTGCGCCGAGGAAGTAAAGCGGGCCAAGGCAGTAGCCGAGAGTATGAAGGAGAAGAGAGAGCAGGAGTTGCGCAAACTCAAGACCCAGATGGAAGAGCGACTAGCCGAGGCCGAAAAGAGAAGAGAAGAGTTACGCAGTCGTCATGCTGCTAGACGATCTAGGGGACAAAGCATCATGACTAAGAAGTCTGATACTAGTAGTTTGCCAGAGGAGGACGAGCATGAATCTTCAAGCATGAGTGATGTCGTTCTCATGAGTGAGGATGTCGCAGTGTCCAAGATCCAATGGTGGTGGAGGGGAGTGTCGAAGAGGAAAGCTGTGCACCAATTCTCCGAGCTCGGGTTGAACATCGACAGTGTTCGAGATACCTCTTTTGAGCAGGTGACTGAACTCCTTGCGCAAGAGAAGGTTCTCGTACTCACGGCGAGAGTGTTGAACATTTGTGGCCTACAAGAGGGTGAGGTCGGGTCAGTGAACGAAATGACCGCTGTCCGAACCTTCTTAAGCGCTTTCTTAATCTTAGGTCACCCTACCCAGGTTCTTAGCAATAAGGATCATAGGGGAGAACAGGAGCAGGTTGGATCCTCTCAAGGGCATCCCATACCTCATGATGATCTGGCTAATCCACAGTTGCAGGATCTCGTCGCTAAGGCTCGTGATTTGCTCATCTCGTTCGAGAACATCCTCTCCCGACTCACTTCGATGAACAACTATACAACTCCCCCAGCATTACAGGGAGCTTTGTCAGAATCGTATGCGACGTTTCACAATGCATTCATAGCGTGGAAGGCTCGCGATTCGAATGCGTTGGTCGAAGTGATGCTCTTACAATTTGTAGAGCTTGATGCAATCCTCCAAAGCGTAAAGGACCGCACCGAAGAAGCCGTTGCCGAATCTTACCGAGAAAGCATTAAGGATAATCAGCTTATGTTGATGGTCCGAATCAAGAGACTTGCCGGCCCTGAGCAGGGCAAGAAAATGATTTTCGAGGCCGTCAAGCAGGCAAGGAAAGCCAGAGCTGCGAAGAAGCCCGCCGGTGACATGAGGCCACGGGTTGCGGAGCATTCTTTAAGCACCGGCAACCCGGTTGGGGACAACGCAACAGCAGAGCATGTGGTGTCTTCGCAACTTCAAACACTCACACCGCCACAGACCCCGCTAAGGGAAGAACCGAAGCAAAACGTACTTCAATTGAGCTACCCCCCAATACTTCCAGATAATCGAATCATTGTTCACGAACTGGCTATCAACCGCGAGTATCGTATCGAATACCAGCATTTCCAGGAGCAACACAAGCTTCGTATGGTTCCCCTTTTCGAGGATTTGAAAGCCGATCCTGGCGACGAGGAGAAAGAGTTCCACTACCTCATTATAATGGCCAATTACATCCGGGACAGACTGCAACATCTAGTCCAACCCAGCACGCCTATGCATACGTTCATTGGTGAAATGCTCGACACTGAAGTTGCCCAGCGACAATTTTTAGCCGGCAGCTTCTCATATCAGCAGTTCTTCACATCTATTGGATCCCTCCTTCCTAAGCTTTGTGCGCCGGTCCGTGACGACGAAGTCAAGGATCTCGTCGAGAACAAACTTAGCCAAGGGGATGTTGTTGACCGCCTAAAGGCTCTATTGTCGTTCATTGATACTATGTTGTACGATTACTCAAATTACATGCTGCAGGTAGCGGCGCCGAGTCTCGTGGAGCACGCTGCCGCGTACGAGACAAAAAGATTTGCCGAGGATCTAGACAGTGGCGCTATCACGTTATCTCGTGCGAAATCTTCGTGGCGAAATGCGCGTAACAAGGTACACGCGGAAGTGGCCCGCCGTGATCCAGAGGGTATTAACCTCCCACGCTCACGACCCACTCCGGACAAGATTTATTGGCAAATGTTGTTAGATGAGTTTACCCAGCCATCACCATCAGATGACACCGTGCCAGAGCCACTTGCTCTCGATACAAAACGCCGTGCACGCGTCGGCCGTCAGACAATACGAATCGTGACTGCTGGGGCCATCCTCTTGCAATGCAAGAACATGCTCAAGCGCGATGTCAGGGCCCCTTGGAAGACAGAAGCCGGTCGCATTTTTACCGTTCTTGAATCCATGGATGACGAAACAAAGCCGCTCCCTCAATCTACAGCCATTCATGGCATTATGGCAGCGTTAGAGGCTGGGCGGTCGATGCCTGCGGCTACAAAGACCCATTTACAAGCCCTTGTAACAAAGGTGCTTGCCGCTAGTATAGAGGCGAGACGCGAAAACACGGACCCGAGAGAGCCTGTATTGAGGTTGCTCCTGACCCGTATGAGAGGCCATATTCTGGCTAGGATACAGGCTGGTTCTGCAAGTGAAAAGGTTAAGGCGACTAGTACAGCCGGGGAGAAACTTGCGAGTCTCGGATTACCCGAGTTTGTAGAGAAGGTACGAGAAATGGTTGATGAAATTGTCAGGGTAGGGGCCGTAGACCGGGAAGCCCATGGAATATGGTGGGAAGAGGTCGCCGAGAAAGTGAACAAGGAAGAATCTGAAGAGTCTGCTACTACTTCTGCGGCCGCATAGATGTAGAATGCATCAGCGGTTGGGGTACGATATGTTTCAACATGGCTAAGACATCGGGTACACATCATGAAGGGGTCCACGGTATCGGATATTGACCCGGACTTACGTAATCGGGATTCGGTTTATTTCTTGGACGAGGCGTTCTTTCAGGCAGGCATTTCACATTCGCGAGGACGATGGATGGACTGTATTTTTGGAACAGGCTGGATGCCTTGTTTGGAAGGATACCTTTTGCATCAGCGCATATTCGAATTCGTTCAAGGTTATGGTTGTTATGGTTGCTTAGTATTGCTTGGAATCGAAAGTTACCTAGGTAGCTGTCGTATACATACAGATCTAGCTGGTCTGGGAGAATAGATGCTACAATAGCGAAGATTATTCATGATAGGCACACGCTCAAATCAGAATGTAAGATACGATGCACATGATGGTTTGTTTAACGTTTTGCACCTATTTGCAACCATGAATATGTGTAGGGTAGCGACATCCACAAGTAGTATGGATTAGTAATAAAGTAGTCAGCAGTCATTTCTTACGTAAGTTTCAATTAATCATCTAATCACGTGAGAGCGAGACGGCGGGGGCAAACGCGAGGCGCCTCAGCGCGTCTTACAAGGTTCTTTCTTATCCCAGGCTCAGGCAGCATCCCCTTAGGCATTTCCTCATAAATACTCAAAGTTCCTAAGAATAGTAATTATCATATGGTCCTTTATAGATTTGAGCGGCAGGTTTGGCTGCAGCACTGTTTTGAGAGATACTTCACTCTGAAACTCATCATCAGCTAAAAATGCCAGAACCACGATTCACAGGTGTGTCCCCACAGAGTGTACTCCTTGCATCTTCATGAGAAATAAGCCTATATTGACCATATACGGAGAATAGACGCGGATACAATTCGCATCCTCGTTGCCACTGATAATCATGTCGGTTACGAAGAGCGTGATCCGATCCGTGGAGATGATAGCTGGAAATCGTTTGATGAGATTATGAACTTGGCCCGGACAGAGGATGTAAGTGATCCTTAGGTCCAAGTCAGAGATTACTTACTTACGGGCTAGGTTGATATGATTCTTCTAGCTGGCGACTTATTCCATGACAACAAGCCATCTAGAAAGGCCATGTATAAGGTCATGCGATCATTACGGAAGAATTGCCTTGGCAATAAACCGTGTGAGCTCCAGTTTCTCAGCGACGCAACCGATGTGTTTGATGGTGGCGTAGGGCATGTTAATTATGAAGACCCCGATATCAATATTTCAATCCCTGTCTTCTCCATCCACGGCAATCATGACGATCCTAGCGGCGAAGGTAACTTGTGTTCCCTCGACCTACTTCAGATGGCTGGACTTGTCAACTACTTCGGACGTGTACCACAAGTGGATGATATTCATGCGAAACCTGTCCTACTTCAGAAGGGGTTGACCAAGTTAGCCCTCTACGGCATAAGCAATGTCCGCGATGAACGGATGTTTCGGAATTTTCGGGATCACAACGTCAAATGGTATAGGCCAAATCAGCAATCAAGCGATTGGTTCAATTTGCTCGCTGTCCACCAAAACCACCACGCCCATACTTCCACCGGATATCTCCCTGAGAACATGCTTCCCGAGTGGTTAGATCTGGTAGTCTGGGGTCACGAGCACGAGTGTTTAATCGACCCTAGCCATAATCCGGAGACCGGCTTCCATGTCATGCAACCAGGTTCTTCGGTTGCTACATCGTTGGTGCCAGGTGAAGCTGTAGCCAAACATGTAGCCATCCTCAAGGTTACTGGGAAGGAATTTCAAACAGAGAAACACCGACTGAAGTCAGTCCGCCCTTTTATGACTACCGAAATTGTTCTTGCAAACGACAAGAGGTTTAAAGGTCTCGACAAAAAGAAAGAGAACAGGCATGATCTTACGAAGAAACTAATGGAGGTGGTAGAGGAGATGATTGAGGAGGCGAACGCGGAGTGGGAATCTATTCAGGAAGAAGATTCTCTAGATAATACGCGACCGTTACCTCTCATTCGTCTAAAGGTTGAATATACCGCACCGGAAGGAGGTCAATACGATATTGAAAATCCACAACGCTTCTCCAATCGGTTCCAGGGGAAGGTTGCGAATACTAATGACGTGGTACATTTCTATCGCAAGAAGACGGCACAGAGTAAGTCAATAATATAATCTCAACGAACTTCACTAATACATAACAGGAAAGGCACCCGCCGGAGAACTACCAGAAGAGCTACTAGCAAGCTTAGAGGATATGGAAGACATCAAAGTTGACAAGCTAGTCGCGGAGTTTCTCTCTGCCTCAGCACAATCGATGAAAATATTACCCCAAGCCGCTTTCGGCGATGCCGTAAACCAATTCGTCGAGAAGCAAGATATATACGCGATGGACGTGTTTGTGAAGGAGTCCCTATCAGAGCAGGTTAAGCAAATGCTCTCGCTAGGAGACGACGACGACGACATGGAAAGCGCAATGGAACAGGCCAAGGCAAGGCTCGAGCAGAAGTTCACTGCCGGAATCTGGAAGCGACGGAGACTTGTCTATAAACCGAAGCCGGATGATTGGGACTCGGATCTCGAGGGAAACTGGGAAGACGCTCCACAGGCGCTCGATCGGGAAGCCATGGCTGCACAAGCGAAGGCTCAACCTGAACAACCCGCACCGCAACAACCCAAGGGCCGCGGGCGCAAAGCAGCAGCGCCGGTTGTAGAGGAGGATGACGAGGACATGGAAGACGCCTTCGAGGAACCGGCTCCCAAACCAAAGGGAAGAGGGAGAGCAGCAGCAGCGAAACCAAAAGCCCCCGCGCGAAAGGCTCCCGCAAGAGGCCGCGGCAAGAAAGCAGCCGTCTTCGAGCAAAGCGACGAAGACGAGGAAGAGGAAGAAGACGTCGTGATGGATGATGACGACTTCGATCCCCCACCCCCTCCGCCCCCGAAACGCGCCGCTCCGGCACGGGCTACGAGAGCCGCGCCGACGAGAAGCCAGACTTCGAGGGCTGCGTCGTCCGCGGCGAAGAGCACGGGAAGTGGGAGTGGGGGCGCGAAGACGAAGCAGTCGAAGTTGAATTTCGCGTCCCAGAAGGCGACGCAGGATGATCCGCTCGAGATTAGCGATGATGAGATTTCGGATGACTTTGAGGCTGTGCCTGTGAGTAGGAGTAGGAGACGGTGATCGGAAGGTGATTGTGGTGGACAGGATGGGCACGAGGAAAATTGCCTATCTAGGGTTCGCGGTGTGTCTAGGAGTCTGCTTGGCTGTCTACTTGGCTGTATGTCGCTATCTGGGAATAAGGAGATGGTGCTATAATAAGGATTCTGCTTGTCAAGCTGGCACGGGGATTGGACGCTGATGGTGGTGCCTAGGTAGATATCAAGATCCGACTAGTGCTATATTACCAGACATTACCAATTACCATGATATAATGTGGACGGCATGCATTTGACCTATTTGGGTAGAAAGTCCAGTGCTCGCGAAGATGTGCTGATAGCACATTCTGCTTGGCACGTCGGTGCCATATCACTAATTAAGGGGTCGAGCCGTAGATTCTGCTCACGCTAAAGATTTGCAAGTCTTACGCTCTTATTTATTTTTATTTAATATTTGGTACCTTGTTGTCAGTTTCTGTTTGGTCTTTCCCTTAATTCAACAAAAGCTATCGTTTCGAGGGGTTGGCACTTTAGTGCTGGGAAAATAGAGGGAGATCAACTATTTGTTGAAGTAAAGGGACTACAACAGGCGGAAAGCCGCTTATCCCTATCATCATTCCCCATCCTTTACCGGTTTTAGCTACTTTGGTTTGATGCTATAAAGTTGGATGTCGTGATGCTCGAGCGTTTCGCTATAAGCTAGTAGTGGTGGAGCCACGTTACGTAGCCATATAAACTCGAGAATGCGTTTGAGCTCATGCTTGGCTCCGATACGGACATGATATAATGACACCGTGATATTCGTAAGTGAGAGCGTTGTCAACGGTCATCGGGCCGTTGTAGATAGAGCGGGAAAGGCCTGAGTCTTACACCCGGTAGAGAGATTATGACATTAGGTATATGTGGAATAAAGTTCCCTATACTATATTTCAGTAATTCTCTAAGATACAGCCACTACCTTTGGATTCTCTTGGTAGTATATCGTCATGAATATAATATAATAGAATCTATGGTAGCAGCATAATGCGTTCAGAAGAAATATATATGCCGTCTCCTTGGACGAAGGGGTCACACGAGCAGTGGCAAGCATTTCCGTCAAGAAGATTCTGAAAACCGCTATCCGTGCAGCGCTTGGACTCGGAGAACCATTCGTCCTATGTCGCTCGAATACGCAATGTGCTAAGTGCTTGGGCTCCGAGGGGATATAGAGCTTAAATGTCCTATAGCACACGACCACCCCCCTAAAATGGAAAACGACATCTGGATGTTGTTCATTCAGTAATTTGAAATAGTAAAGACACTTTCATACGACCTTTACTGGCTTGTAGACGACAAAGTCGAGCATGCCTACTTAGAATTTCTATTATGTACCGTACGATCCTCTTCCTAGCCTGGCTTATGGCTGCCATGGTAACCGCCCTTCCCAACCTCCCTCCTCCCGAAGAAGACTCCAACGAGAAGCGTGAAGAACATAAGAAGCCGTCACAGAAGAAGTACTTCAAAGAAGCCGGCGCGAACCTGGAGCTCGTGCACTACGACGGACGGTACTTCAAGTCGAGAATGTCGTACGAGGAGCACCGGCCCGCCTTACGACACCTAGTCCGCTCATGGTTGACTATCAGCCACGAGCTCGGCATCGAGACGTGGCTGGCTCACGGCACGCTGCTCGGGTGGTGGTGGGGCGGACATGTGATGCCGTGGGATTACGATCTAGACGTGCAGATGCCGACGGCGACGTTGTCGTACTTAGGCCGGTACTTCAACCAGACTGTGCACGATTATACCCTCGACACTGGGAAAGGGTGGGTTAATAAAACGTACCTCCTGGATGTAAATCCACACGCGGGGGATATCGACCGGGGGAACGGGGCGAATGTTATTGATGCGAGGTGGATCGATACGAGTAATGGGGTGTATATTGATATTACGGGGTTGGCGGAGCGGGATCCATCCGGGGCTCCGGGGGTTTGGAGTTGTAAGAATTCGCATAAGTACCGTACGATGGAACTATATCCGATCCGGCGGACGGAGTTTGAGGGCGTACCGGCTCGAGTGCCGTTTGCGTTTGAAAAGATACTCACAGATGAATATGGTGGGAAGTGCTTGGCGAATACGGAGTACTCTGGGTAAGCGAAAGTTGTTTTCTGGTTTACCCTTAAACTCGTAATATGTTGTCTTTGGCGATGATTAGTTTCTCTCTCAATCCTTGTATTATTAATCAAGTTTTTACAACTGTAATAATAATTGGGAAGATCTTACTGACGTAGTTTGATAGACATCATTGGGTTCCGGAGCTTAGAGAATGGGTTAAGAACCCCGACCCACCACCGGAGCAGAAGGACCAAGCAACGCTCAACAAGCCGAAACCGAATAATAACGATGTAGTAGTGGTCATCGAGAAGACAGTGGTAAAAGGAGCTTCATAGGACAAATGGACACCTGTACAAAACCCTCGAATTCTATATTCTCACCCAACTTGAATTACATATGACGTTCCATAGGTGTGATGTTCATATAGTAGAATAAGTCGATATATCAGGGGGAAAATTGTATAAGAAAGCTGTTCGCTGTGGTCAAAGTGGCCCATACACCTTGTGAGAAATTTATACACAGTCGAAATAGATCATGAAGCTCGTAAGGTGTACACTTAGATAATCCAAATAAATGTTCGCCCCGTCGGATCCATCATTTAAAAAAACGCCATTGCCATGCTATTAGCGAAACCTGTAAACTCCATGCTACCTAGCTCAGAAAACCCTCTGATGCAAGAAAATCATCGTGGGTGGATATCGTCATGAACTATGATTTGTGGTATCTCGAAGAAGCTTGTGAGGAGACCCTCGAAGCGTTCGAGAACAAAAGGTCTCGAAAACTGACCCGATCGTTGGCGTGCTTTTAATCGCCCCTCGCTTCTTCGTCGGCCTGCTTCTGCTTCTTAATTCTCTCTTCCGCCGCCCTTGCCATAGCCTCCCTTCTACCCGACGGCCCCTGGTTCGCTATCGGCGCCGCTCCTCCTCTCCCACCACCATTCCCACTCCCGAGCACGAACTCGCCGCCGGTCCATCCTCCATGGTCATACGCCATCTCCTCCTCTCCCTCCCTCGGCTCCGCATACTCCGCACCACCCACACTCCTTCCGCCACTCATATAATCCGCCTTCTCAACCTCCCTCTCGATCTGGCGACACAAAGCCCAAAAGTCGCTATCGTGGTCACTATGCACGTTGTGCGTGAGCTCATGGCACAGCGTGCGCCGTATCGTCTTGTAATCGCGGTACCCATCGTACGCATCCGTGCGCAACCTCAACTCGATGATCTCTCCCTTATTCCTATTCAGCCCCAGAATCCTCGTTACGCCCTCGTGGCTTGCTTCTGTATATGATAGCGGGTCCATTTCGGTCAAGATCCCGACTTTGAATTTATGCTTCACCATGGTGGCCCGGATACCTGGGTCCCGCGCTAGGCGCTCGAGGAACTGTTGCGAGCGCTGCGGGTTGGGGAGGTTGGGGAGAGGTCGGATCGTGCCGAAGGTATACTCGCTTTCCTCGCGCGCGCGCTGGGAGTTTGGGCGTGTTGTGTAGGCTTTGGGTTGGTTGCGCCGCGCTTGCGCTAGGTGCGCTTCTCGCCGTGCGGCTTGTTGGCCCGCGGAGGCGAGGGATGCGAGCTCGGCGCTGGATGTGCCGAGCAGGGTTATCTTCTTGTCCTGTAGCTCGGAGACGGAACGGTCGGAGAAGGGGGGCTTGAGGATGCCGAGTTTGGAGACCATGAGTTTTTGGTTGGAGACGGGGATGAAGAGCGTGGATTCGATCGAGGAGGCGAGGTCGGAGATGCTGGCGTCGGGGGAGATGGCGAGAGAGTGCGATGTGCCGTGGTGGGTGAAAGTTATGGTGATCCCTTCAAAGTCGGATTCAGGCGGGATCTCGGCTTGCTCTTCCATCTCTTGTTTCTCTGCCATTTTGTTTGTGCGACGTTGCGCTTGAAAGCTGGACGACGATATGCAGTTTGATATCTCGAGTCTGCACTTGATGCAGTACTACTACCGGAGGATGGTATGTAAAGCACGACGATTAAATGCTTTCATTAAAGAATTAACGAAAACGCGGAAAAGAAATAAAGTTGGCCCTACCTTCCCTACCTTCCGACTTACTGGATTTCACGTCGTCTTTTTGAAATGTTACTGTCGAAGATTCTACCTTCTTCACAAAGATAGCTTTGTAATCCAATAGTTAGTAAGTACAGGTACGTCAGAAGCCGGATGCCTCATGTGCCAAGAGATCCGTTTCCCACTGTACCTCCCGTTCTTGCTACTGTATCCTGGCAAGGCAGGTAAGGGTGGATGCCGACAGACCGAATTCCCTGTTAATCCCAACCAATAGGATGATTGTATGGGTGTGACATCATCACTAAAATATACGAGTGTGGCTGGAGAAGTAATTTTGGATATTTCCGTTTGTATCAGCCACAAGCAAAGGAGCCATTAGCCATTAGCCCAGGGATCCAATCATACGTCAATCGCGTCCCAGGTGTAATTGTGTCCTTTCAAACATTCTTCAGTCCACGTAAATGCGTAAATGTTTGACCATCTCTGGTCAGAATTCACCCTCATACCTACTTCTCCTTTTCGCAGACGTTGTTGCGAACCCTCCAATAAATCCGTAGTATAACGGTCAATTCTTAACCCCCTTTTTGGAGCTACCACCCCGACGCGATCGATCCCGTAACCCGTCGCTAGTAAAGCTTCTAGGAGCTCGGCTCCCCTCGAACCCTCCATCATGACTTTAAACGTCTTCCGAGTCCTGGGTAAGCGCCAATTCGATGAGACGGTCCTAATAAGCCGTGCTAATAGCTGCATTCAGGAGACTTCTCCCACTTAGCCTCCATCGGGATCCTCCTCCACAAGATGATCGAGCTCAATGTTAGTTATTTGCGATCCAATTAGCTCCGAATGCTATCTAACAAGCAGCTACCTTAGGGCGCCTCAGGAATCTCGTTCAAATCTCAAGCTCTGTATCTGATGGTCTATGTGACTCGTTACTTAGGTATGCCCTTTTCTATTTATAGATAGTGGACAAATCATACTTACGAGACCTTGACAGATCTGTTTACCACAACTAGCTTCTATAACATCATATTCAAGATCCTCTTCATTGCTAGCCAGAGTTATGTTATCTACCTTATGACAACCAAATACAAACCAACGGTCGACCCCAATCTCGATACCTTCCGCGTCCAATACCTCCTAGGCGGTGCTGCGGTTCTCGCTATCCTCATCCCGTACGAGTACACTTTCTCCGAGATTCTATGGGCATTCTCTATCTGGCTGGAATCTGTTGCCATTCTACCTCAGCTATTCATGCTGCAGAGGACCGGCGAGGCCGAGGTTATCACGACTCACTACCTCTTCGCGCTGGGTATCTACCGAACTCTTTACATCCCCAACTGGATCTACAGATACATCACTGAGCCCAAGCACAAGGCCGATTGGATTGCTATCGTGGCCGGTCTCATCCAGACTGTCCTGTACAGCGACTTCTTCTGGATTTACTACAACAAGGTGCTCAAGGGCAAGAAGTTCAAGCTACCCGTATAAGCGCTCATCACATATTCCACTTTCTACCGTTGGTTGTGGAAGAAAAGGGGGCGCCTTCGATGTCTCATAGTGAGATCCAAATACCTGCGACGTTTACTAGGTATTTGCGAACTTCTCGCTTATAGGCGACCTGTGGGCTCACAGGGATGTCCGCTCATGTATAATGAGCGCGGTGAGGCCCGCGGAAATTTCGAAACATGTCTTAAATAGAACGTATCTTCACGGCGTGTCGGTTGTGCATGGCTGGCGTTAGGTTAGGCGGGGCTGAAGGTTTTCTCGGCCTGAAATGCTTGACTTGTTGGAAGGTTGGCTCCGGGAATCGATGTAACTGTACATAAAAGGTGCGATTTTTAAGGTAATGAAAAATGATTGAGCTGGAGGTCCCCAGTCCTGTTTTACCTTGTTTTGTGAAGAGTGTTCATTTAATATGGTTATGAGAAATGGGATTATGAATGGTCTATTGGTCAACTGGCTCAGAAGATGGTGTTGTCGGATAATTCGCAATTATGTACCTGATTTTACGGTACAGCTTTCTAATACTAACGCTATTTACAGGATATCGGACATTGGATATTCACACTAAATTTTAATAACTGATTTCATCCTTAATACGCATGCGACAGATAATTCGGACCCTGCTCTAGCGAAACTGGATCGACAAGCCGCCTCGGAACCGGCGCCTGGACTTGGAACGAAGGCGTACTACTCAGGTCCGTCGCGCCGCTTATCCTCCAATCCCCGTGCCCGTCACCCTCTATTGGAGAGTGTATCGGGAGCATCATATGCCCTTGTCCCGTCGCCGACACAGGCGCTACATCATACCTAGTGTCCACGCGCACCGGGTTCATCGCCAGCGGTGCACCCCCAGCCAAGTTATTGGCTTCCCGCCCACTGCCCACCCGCACGAGGTGAGGCCGTTGTCTCCCCGTTATGCTCTGCTCACGCGCGAGCGACACCCTCGCCGGAGCCGCAGACGTCCTGGCACTAGCTATCGCCGTATCCGGGACCGGCGACGCCGCCTTCTCAACGATCACGGGGACCGGAGGTGAGGGCTGTAACCGCGCTTCCGGCTCGTTCGTCTGCAGGATCAGCGACTGGTCGCCGACGGACGAGACGGGGGAGACTGGGAACACGGGATCGCTGAGCGGACGCGCGTTGTGAGACATAGCCATTGCCGGGTGGTCGGCTGTTGGCGGTCGCTGCTTTATGTCGTCGTTGAAGGCGGCTGCGTTGCTCGGGCTTGGGGATTGGCTGCGCCGGTACGGAGGCATTATGGGGCCGCCGAACATGGCGTGGAAGGAGGAGAGGCGGTTGCGGATTGATTGGGAGAGGGAATGCGGACGCGGGTCCGGGATCGGGGGTAAGATCGGTTCCTGTGTTCGCGAGGCGTAGAGGGTGCCGGGCTCGTAGTTGCTAGGGGGATCTTGTTGTTGCTGCGCTCGGCGACGCATGATGAGGTAGGTGGCGAGGGCGGAGAGGAGTGAGCATATGAAGGCGATGGATATGACGATGCCGGCAATCTGACCTGGGGTTAGACGTGAGCCTGAAGGTGGCGGGCTTGCGTTGGCCTAAGTATTGTTAGTTATGTCTTGATCAAAGAAGAACGGGGGGATGCTAATACCATGACAGCACTCGCGCTAGCCTGAGCTGCCGCCACGGCGCTCTGTGCACTAATACTGGCACTGGCTTGCGCTTCCTCCACAGCCTTGCTGGCGCTCGTCTGGATATTTGCGATGGCACTATCAGCATCCGTGCCAGTCGCCGTCGCTGACGCTACAGACGTGCTGCTAGGAACGCTAGTTGTCGGCGATGAAGCAGCAGTTGTTGTTGATGGAGTGCTCACGCCCACCGTAGCTGATGCTAATCCCGCCGCGATTCCAGCTTGACGTGCCGATATTACGGCACTCGACGATGCGGCCGAAAGTGCCAGAAGCGATGATGTGAAGAGGCCTGTTACGCTAGCTGCCACGCTACTGGATACTGAGGCCGAGACGCTGTTGGATATACTGGTACTATCTTGAGCCGGATTCGGTGCGCCTGGTGGGGGAGTAGGAGGAGGTGGTGGCCCATCATCGTCATCATCATCGTCGTCGTCTGGATCTGTAGTTTGGCGAATTTGAAGGCGATTATCATCGGGAGAAATTGCTTTCGGAGCAATAGGCGCCGCCGTGATCGATGGAAGTCGAGCCTCATCATCTCTCCCTGTCACAACCCATCTCACCGCCACCGGTTCATTTCCATCACTTTGTTCTCTGTTTTTAAGACCATCCCTGTTAGACGCGAAATCACCAAATCCTAGGCCCGTCGTTGACCAGAGCGACCAGAGCAATAGGTGCGACAGCCTGGACTTCATCATTGTAACTCTTTATTATATATCCAATGCCATGACATTCCTATAAGAAGCGTCCCGACAGACCGGCCGTGGGAAAACGAAAAGATACACAAAGAAAATGATTTACTCTACGTTCCCGCGCGATAGACGAATAGAATTGAAGATGAAGTTGGTTTGTTCCATGCACCTTGCCGCAAGAACACCTAACCAGATAACCGACCTCATTTGTTTGCGGAGGCAGTAAACTTTCTCTCCTAGCACAGCATGCCAAGGACTAATCTTTGTCCTGTCGGTCCACGCTACTTCAAAAAGTCCTTCGCGTCTTGGCTTGGGAATGGAGTTCCGCGATAGAAGCCATATCGGGAGATTCCGATGTTCTAATTCGCCACGACCCCGGCATTCAAACATGTTAGAAACATGGAAGCGAGTCTGTTTCGAAAAGAACATGATAGTGGAGGTGATTTTGAACAATAATTTTTTGTTCTTCCTGCCCCTGTAAGCCTAGCCATCACCCATCTAGGGGTCCATCGTGGATATCTCACCAATTGGGAGACCAATTTCACCGGTGGGCTCATGAAACCCCTGACATTGATCACCCTAGTCAGGCAGATGAGACACTAAGTGTAGCAGCTTATTGAGCCTTACCGATGCCTCCAGGGGCTCTGTTTGGATCTCCTGTTCATCCCCCAGATGATCTACCGACAGGATCCATATATACGTACCTTTACATTAAATAAGAAAGAGCCAATGAGGGTTAAACATAAAATGTGAAAAATACTTATGCGATTCTCCCGATGGTGTCCACAATTCCGAGCCTGTGCGACCCGCTCATGGATATTAGTCGGCAGTCCGTGGACCCACAAACTCGGCCAAAGGACCGATAGTACTATAGTACATCGGTACCGGACAATCTTCAATGTCGTCAGCGCCTCAGTACACTCTTGTACAGAGCTGTTTATACTGGAAGGTACGGCGTGCTAAGATGCTCGTACCTGACCACCCCACCCTTTTTTTGCAATTTTTTCCATCTCCTACAAGGCGTGTCCTCTCTTTTCCATTTTCTTTTCTTTTTTGCACGCACCGTGAATCTCTCGTCATTCACTTGCAAAACATCACTTTCATCGCACTTGTCTTATCAGTGTGTTGACCTTGACACCGTCACTCCTTGCAAGTACAGATTTCGATCCAACTCTTGAGTTCTAGGGTTTTGACGTTGGTATTTTATTCTTTTTAATTATCCTGCGCCTTTGGACTTGCGCCGTCCGTCTTGCCCAACAACCTCGTCGTAGTCAGCTGGAAGATCTTCGACTCTCGTCACTCCTTTATTCGACTCAGTTCTTCCTGACTCGTCTTCAACCCGGTTTCGATAATATGCCCGGCATCAGCAAAAAAGAGAGACTAGCCCAGTTGAACCAGGCTCTTGCCAATGCGCATAACGATGCCCGACCTACTCTCCCACCTGTTCATTCTCTTCCAAGTTTTCCTCCTTTACCTCCTACTTATCCATCTCTTCCTCTTCATCCACAACCTCCACCTTTCCATCTCCTACCTCGCCCTCCTCGCCCTTCGCCTGTTATTATTACCTGGCTTATGAGAGACCCCCATTTTCCGTTTCGAACCCCCGTATACGTGAAAATCATGGACGACACCCACAAGTTGCGAAAGTGCGAAGGATGCGGGAACACGTACCCGTGGTTCCAGAAGCCTAGTCTTGGAGTTAAGAACGCCAATATTCCAAGTTACATCTGCCCTAGCTGCGCAGTTCTTACTCCAGTAAGTAAAATCCATCAAATCGTGACAAAAAGCTTCACCAATCTATCTCAATCCTCATACTAATCGCACAGATATTACAGGCTCAGCGCGCAGATGAGAAGGCTCCCTACTGGAGCGCTATCCTGCACCTCTGGAAGCCTGAGGTTGATGCTCGCGCAGCGAAGTTCGTGGGTAAGTATCATCTATACTTTCTTCTTCATCTTTCCTATCACTTGGATATAAATCACTTCCAATCCCTACATTCAACCAATCAATCCCCCATTCGAAAAAAAAACAATTACTGACTTATATTATTCCAGTCCTCGATGAGAACTCCATCGGCCTTCTCTGCTGCCTCCACGAACTCGCCAAGTACTACATCTGGCAGGACGTGGCGAGCATGGTGAACAGCATGGTATCGGAGCGCCTGCGCCACGGCCCGAACGTGCACTGGCGCTACGCCGTCGAAACCGACTTCTACGACGTCTGGGAGACCTGCAAACTATTGCAGTTCCCGCCCATGACCCCCGACGCCATGCAGCCGGACGAGCTCGACCGCAGCAAGCTCGCCATCGGTCCTTTCGGCCTCGTCGTCCCCAAACCCGGAACCCAGGACCCGATCGTTACTACTTGCCCTGGTGGCTGGATGTGTGCTAACATTCTGCCCTGCTTGGACCGCATCGTGTACACGTACGCGTACCGCAACCGTCGCGGCTGCGACATCCGCGTTGTCCAGGACCTTAGCTCGAACAAGAATCAGCAGGGCGGTGGACAAGCCGGTGTTCTATTCGGTGTTCAATTCGGTAGCCACCCCGTTATTCAAGTTAACCCCCAGGGCTATGCCCAGACTAGTACTCAGACCGGCCCCCAAGCTAGCGAGGGAATCACCTTGAATGACATCCTCAATTAGTCAACTGCTGTTCTATAGGATAGCATGACGGTGTGTAGGGATGTCGTTTACGACTTGCTTGATTTATGGGAATGAGAGAATGACAGAAAGTCAGTATAACGGTTAACAGGCAGCCCGTTGAGGCATAGATAGTTTACCGTTGAATTGAATCGCGCGATGACGTTGATTAAATAATCAATGCTCTTGTTGATTTCTTGATAAATGTTCGTTGCCATCACTCGTAGATTTAAATATCTTGCTGCTGCTGCCACCTACCTAATCTCTGATGGCAACCACTCTTGAAGTAAAATTCGTTGCTAGCTCTTCCTTCATAGCCCCGAATGCTAAGATTTAATTTCCATTTCCACTGTGCCTTAGGGTAAATCGATCCTATGCTATGTCTGTGAAGTTAATTAATATCTAGCAAGTTAAACCAAAGCTCAACAAATATTTCCGTACGCCAGATTTATAGAATCCGCCACACCTCTCCCTTTTCTCTTTGCAATACACCACACAATAGATAGGTATAAGTTTTTTTTACAGTATGAAAGGTCTCGTTGGATTGATTAAAAAAGACGAGCTCTAGTATGACGACCGAAAGCAGCATCACCACCAATAAGTTTACATGTGTAAACTGCCACAATTTTTCTCCAAGGGGCTTTAATATAAGAAAGGAGATATTATTATTATAATATGATAGATTTTATCTATCTATCATGGCGGATATATTCATAGGTTAAAAATAAATAAATAAAAAATTCAAAAAAATATGCAATTCATCTGGCCCGTGGCGGGGATTCGAACTTACTGGTACCATGTTCGCGCGATGTAGGCGTTTTTTGTGGTGGGGGGGTTACACTATCCAAGAATTTGCCCTGAAGAGGACAATTTTAAGCCTTGTGGCCTCAGTACCCATACGTTACCGGCGTTCTCAAGTATGCCCAGAGTGTTGATAGTTGGGGGTGGGAATACCTTCGGAGGGACCTGCGATTGCCTACCCGAGCAGGGGCAGCGTAGCGAGACGACATGGACTGTATTCATGTTAGCCTATGTGGATGGAAGAGGGGACTTCACCACTAGACCAGATGAATTGTTGAGAGACTAGATAGAATTAGATATTATATGTTTAAGAAGCTTGGGGTGGTACGACGAAGTGGTCGGGTATATGGGGATCGTGAGATCGTTGGTGTTGAAGGGGAGGCGAGACGATGTCTTCATGCGGCGAGATACTTGAGTCCGGCGTGACAATAGGAGAGATCGATATAGGTGGCGAAAGCCCTCATGAAAGGAATATGCCTACCAGCAGAAGACTTCAGGGGCTCTTATTGTTAAGGAATGTCTCTCTTAGACGCCACAAAGAGATATCTGGGATGGAATTCCGATTGGGATTTATTGAAGATCATATATAATAATCTCACATAACCAAAGGCTAGGTAGGTATCGAATAGAACCCCTGAATATTTGAAAAGGGGGTAGGGATTGGTCCAAGTCGAATGCCCAATTTAATTGTATTTGACGATCGGTCTTTTTTATTATTGGAAATATAGGGCTCGTCAAATCCAATCGTAAAGGTTGCCAAGCATTGTATCGATCTGAAGGAGAAGGATGCGAGAGCGAAGTGCTGTTTCATGTATGCGCCAGGAAGACTAGGAATCGCCTCCAAGGTTCTCACATAAACTGCTACCACACCACCATCATCACCCTAACTCTAACCTTCCTCAATCATAACTGTGCCGCATCATATCGGCCGAGTCCCGGTTTTGAAGTTGGCGCTTATGTTACAAAAATAGGGGACCAATGAGGAGCTCGCCAAGATTGCGGTGTTTTGCTTGGACTCTTCCTCCCAGCAAAGGCTAGTGAGGGATTCATCGGAAAAATTAGGGGTGACACGCTTTTCAATCTAGATCTGTTTGGGCGAAGATCTCCAAGTCAGAACAAAAAAGTTATGGTATTGAGTGAGCTGAAGTAAAATATCCCGCCTTTTTAATTGTCTTATACATCGTTGCTTTCGATCTCACTCATCTTCTCCACCATTTTCTTAGCTGCATCAATCGTCTCTTGCCTGACCACGCCATTAAGACCAGATACCCACTCCGCCCTCTCCTTCCACAGCTTCCATCTGCCGTAGCTAAATCCGGGCTGGCCGCTCCATAAGCCATCTCTGTCTCGGAGACTAAAAGTCGCTTCACAGTTGTAAATTACTTCTCCGGCGTGTAAGATCCATTGTGCTGCGATGGGCACGTTCACATTCAACAACTGAATGTCGCCTGCCTTAAGAGGAGAACCTGCAGCTGGCGTCTTCTCGAAAGCGGTATAGAAATCGAGCTCTGCTGCGGATAGGAAGTCATTGGCTTCAACAAGCTGGTGACCACAAAGTTGGGCCGTAAAGGAAACTATCGAGACAACTTCTTCTGAAAGGGCCGTTTCGTCTCCTATCCAAAGGTAAGTTTTTCATAGCTAAGTAGGCCAATAGATAGGCGTGGATATCGTTACTTACGGTCAAACACGTTCTCTCCCCATAACTCGGCGAGGTTTGGAAGTTCCGACCATTTTACAACTGTTTCGCCTCGGACCACAACATCCGGAAGCTGACGAATGGCGTCTACTAGCTTGACCAGCTTTGAATTGTTAGTCAAAGAACGAACAAAGGCATAGCTTTAGGTAACATGTATAGTCTACCTTTTCATGATGCTCGGGAAATTTCCTTGCCGTGTCCTCAAGCAACTTCCACGGACCCCATAGAGATCCTCTGATTGTCTCAGCAGTGCGAGATGCGCCGACATCAGTTGTGAGCCTGACAGCTGCATCTTCGGGTGTGATGTTGCCAAGGAGAAGTTCTTTAATAGCACTTGCCCTATTGACGATAGGTCAGTTTCAAGTTAGACGGGTCAAGGGACAAGGACAAGAACTCACTCGTTCCTCGAAGGACCCCATCGATCCGCGAGCTGCTTGTTGATGAACGATTCTATTGATGGTGCCATTTTCAGCGATTTGCTTAGTAGATGGTGGGTATTAGACGGAAGATGGTAATGGTTGAATATGAAAGTCAGAGGAGTACTAGGCCATGATATTTTAAAGAGGAAGCCTTTCACTCCAAGGCTATGCCCCTTTGGCAATCGTACGGTCACGTGTCTTTGTGCTATACGTGAAATATGTGTTCTGTAACTCATACCATCGTAAGAGTAATGTGTCCGGAAGAGGAAGTACTGTGAGATTTTAAAATCAGGGGAAAATACCAAGCGAATGCGGAATGACGTGAGGTCAGCCTTTGTGGCGTTCCCCGAGTCCAATATGTATTAGGTAAACTAGTTACACTGCATTAGATTATAGATTACATACCGGTACCGAGGATGGCCCAGCAAAGCGGGAGGATTTCAAGAATGCTGTGCTGATTTGCTAATCCGGACCGAGCTGGAATGCTCGGCATTGGAAGCATCCAAGACCATAGGAATTCCCAAGCCGCTTACATGCAGGGAAAATGAATTTTACCTAGTTTTTGATATATTAAAAAGGTCGAACTAATTCTATTTAAAGGTGTCTCACAGCCTTACTAGCTCCAGGACAAGCTACGATCTTCCGTATAGGTGCCGAGGAAGTCATCGCAGGGTCTTGCATGAATCCAGACGATCGGTAGACTAAACTTCTTCAGCATGTATAGCTCATTTCCTTTCTTACCCCACTGACGCCATCGGTTGCATTTATAATTAGTCGACGAATAGAATTGTCATTTTCATGGCGGTTTTCTGGTAACAGGCACGAAGGAACTATGGCACGGTGAGGCGTTCTCCAGAGTTTACTAGATGCAGGATGTCATCCTCGTTGGGATGAGGCTTTTGGTTCTTGGTTCGCGGGTCACGAGCTCTGCAGCCTGAACAATAGATTGTTCCGTAACAAGCAACGTCCCTTTCAGTACCCCCTTGGGAGAGTGAGCGCTATTGGGCATGACCCATACAAACTGTGAAGTAACAAGTAAACAATAATCATCGATAGTAGGACGGGTCTTGATCCTCAGAGTAGGTATATAAACGTTCCTTACCTACTGCCCTTATACTCACTCATCATCAATAGCAATAGCATCATCATCGCCATCACTCATTCACTTCATCACTTACCTTTTCAACATCTTCAGTCTTTTAAATTCAAAAAAGTATTCAAAATGAAGTTCGTCAGCACTCTCCTTACTGCAACCTTCCTCCTATCTGTGGGCAATGGTCTAACCATCCCCAACGAGGAACCCGTCGAAGTACGTGGTCTCGAAGAGGCTCTTGACCTCCGTGAGATCGAGAACATCCTAGGCGAGCGTGCCGTGAAGCCCAAGTACAAGTACGCGAACTTCCCCAAGAGCGCGACTTGCGCCAAGCAGGCCTACACCTCCGGCAACATCAAGGATGCCGGTGACGCTGGCGGCCGTCTCCAGTCGCGCGGCAAGTCCGTCGGCAAGAACAAGTACCCGCACCAGTACTTCAACCGTGGCAACGAGATCAACAACTTCGACAAGAAGTGCAAGGCGCCGCTATACGAGTTCCCCATCCTACAGAACAAGAAGACTTTCACCGGCAACCCGGACGACCCGGGCGCAGACCGTGTTGTCATCAACGTCTCCAGCATGAACAAGAAGACCGGCGATGTCACCATCACTTTCTGCGGCTTGATGACCCACACCGGCGCTGCCAACCGCGGCGCTTTCACCGAATGCAGCTGGAAATAAGGGGGTGGCTGCTCCGAGGGATTGATGCTTGGCGATCTATAGATTGTTTTGCCTTCATTGGCAAGGGGATATGGATTATCCCAAATTGTATTACTATTCTCTTCGTTCGTTAGACTCTGTTGAGTTTTCCTGTACATAGTTCAAAAACAAATTGTTACATATTCCTACAATTGCACGTCGAATATTAAAGTGACTAGTGAATGGGTTGACTCAAAATAACTATACAGCTCCGTGAGGCATCGGACCGGCTAGGCGATTAGTTGCCCGATCCTTTGCAGATTTCTAATCCGAATAGTGTGGTGTTGGTATGCCTCGCGCGAGGTCGTCCTATGAATTTGTGAGCTTAGCATTAACACCAAGACTTTGATGATCCTGTAGTGATTAGCTCATCCTTCAAAAACGTCGCTAGGCGATTGAAGAGGGCAGGTCATGGATAGGGGGTTGAATAGGGGGTCACGTTGTGGTTTAGTTTAAGTTATTAGTGATCCATCAGGAGCCATGATAGCTGTGCCATAGTGAGTGACAGCAGTACCTGGTAGTTAGGCGAAAAAACGCACGAATCCTTCTAAATCTGGGGGCTGAGGATAGGGAGTAATGATGCAGCTGACGGCTCTCCGGTGGGGGGTTTTTCAGCCACCTCCGCTAATAGCCCCTGCCATTAGTATGTAAAACATCGATATACTGCGTGGTGGCCTAGGGTTGTCCTGCTCGATAAATAGTCGGAGCATTTTCCAGAATATAACAACCTGAAATTCATCCCAATTTATTCCCCGATCTCTTCGTCAAGAAAAGTGATGATTCGCTGGTCATTGGATGAGGTACGGTCTCATGTTGAGTTGATGTGTCTATGACAAAGGATTTCTATAGGGCGGTTGGCTCGTGCACTAGAAGCTTCTTTGAAACCGCCTCTGAATTGTATTTGAACAATTATGAATCTCCATACCTAGGCAGGTACTCAGAGCATCTAATGTCAGCAACATATACGTGGATATGTATCGCCATACTATTAGCTTTTTCATCGAAGATTGTTTGATTGTGAATCTTGGAAGTTCCAATTGGGAGATGTAGGTCAGGTCATCAGCCCGTGTCCAACACCTGCATCTAAAGTCAGATAAGTTTGATAAGGGTGGATGCGGTCTAGAATTAAGCTAGGAACCATCAAATTAGCGTGAATTCAAAAGACAAACTTTTCCCTTGTCTTGGTAATTCTGCGTGATCTCAATGGCCCGAAACAGGTCTTCAAAATATGATGAATAGCGAATAATTGTTGACTTTATGAAGATCTAGCTTTTAGCTTTATAACGTTGAGACCGTTTCCTTTCCTCTTTTCACCTTCTATTTAGTTGATTCATTTAACGGAAATAGGATATTCCAACCTCATCAGCTTCTTACTAGCTTCTCGATTATCCACTCAACTTTTTCAAAACCACTCTTCCTGCCTGTGCTACGAGGCTTTACGAGCTTTCTGTTTGCCACGTGCTCCAGGTCTCAAGGTCGCTCTCTGCCAAAATCCAAAGTCATACAGAAATAGACAGAAATAGCTTGCGAGACCAAGACCCCGTCTAACCATAGCACAATTGGGGAAAGTTCGAACGCAACCCCGCGATTCCTCCCGATTGGACTGTGCTGTGGCTCGGTCTCTGGACGGTGGCACCGCATCAAGCGCGCGCCATTGTCTTAGATTTTTTTTTCTTTTTTTTTCCTTGTGACGCTGCAGGATCGAAATTTTTTAAGTAACCCAAGAGGAAAACCCAGCGTCGCCCGGTCTCTCTCCTTTCCTCTAGTCATTATGGGCGACATGGCGAACGAGATCAAATTGCTCTCGGGCAACAGCCACCCGAGCCTGGCCAAAGCCGTGGCCGATCGGTACGTCTTCCTTATTTTTCCCCCCTGGGTTTAATTCCTCCAAGCTGTTGGCTGTTGGATCGGACGTACACCGAACACAAAAATAAGCAAATGATGACGTTTCTTTCGGCTATCTATGGCTTTTGTCCCCCCTCCAAGACGCCCGCACGACGGAATTGGAGAGGATCGGTATCCTACTGGAAGCAATTGAATATGGACGAACATTAGCTAATAATGAGTGATCGACGACATACAGGCTCGGCATTGAGATCGCAAAGACTATGAGTTTGAATTATTCAAACCAGGAAACTAGCGTTACGGTCGGCGAATCGGTTAGAGATGAGGATGGTACGGCTTCACCCTCACCTCACGTTATCAATTCCTCAGCCGCGCGATTAATTTTGACTACGAACTAATCGCACCTGCAGTCTTTATCCTGCAATCTACTGCCCCGGGCGATATTAACGATGGGTTGATGGAGCTCCTAATTATGATCCACGCCTGCCGTACAGCCTCCGCGCGGCGCATCACCGCCGTCATCCCCAACTTCCCATATGCGCGCCAGGACAAGAAGGACAAGAGTCGCGCGCCCATCTCCGCGAAGCTGATCGCGAACATGTTGCAGACCGCCGGCTGCAACCACGTCATTACGATGGATCTCCACGCCTCGCAAATCCAGGGTTTCTTCAACGTCCCCGTGGACAATCTGTATGCTGAACCGAGTGTCCTGCGCTGGATCCGGGAGAATCTGGCTGGTCAGGAGACCGTTATTGTCAGCCCGGACGCTGGTGGTGCGAAGAGGTAGGTCAATTGCGATGCGCGCACTTCAGGGAAAACCAGTGACGAGCAAAGCTAACATAGTGCGATAGGGCCACATCTATTGCGGATCGTCTCGACCGTGGTTTTGCGCTCATCCACAAGGAGCGCCCCCGACCCAACGTCGTAGGCAGGATGGTGCTAGTTGGTGATGTGGTAGACAAGGTCGCAATTCTGGTCGACGACATGGCGGATACCTGCGGTACCCTAGCGTAAGCGCCACCGACATTCTTATCCCTCGCATAGGTAACCACCATACTAATATATTCTCCTTACAGTAAGGCAGCAGCCACAGTCAAGGACCACGGTGCACGTGAAGTCATCGCAGTCGTCACCCACGGCATCCTCAGCGGAGACGCTATTACCACATTGAACAACAGCTGCCTGAGCCAGATCGTCGTCACCAACACCGTGCCCCTGGGCGACAAGGTCCAGCGGTGCAAGAAGCTAAGAGTGATTGACGTGAGCCCCACGATAGCCGAAGCTATCCGACGAACTCACAACGGCGAGAGCGTGAGGTATGTCTATACTCACAATAGTCATTTCTAACACCCTATGTTCTCACTCGCTAACAAAACCTTAGTTTCTTATTCACTCACGCCCCGGTCTAATACGTTATATATACGCATGTCAGGGGGAGAACTAAAACGGCGAAACTGAACTGAAGATTGCTACGTTTCATGAGAAGAAGATTCGATGGCTCCTTTGCTATATTTCTATTTATGGGGGGAGTTTTGAGAGAATTTGCATTTGGGAAATCATTGGACGCGAATAGCCAAGACGAGGCGGGGAAAAACGTCGTAGAGCATAACTTCAGGTCATATACGTACGGGAGTCTTATTTAAGAGACATAGTATAACTTGCATTCGCCTATGGATATACACATATGTCAATACTGCATATCACCAATTACAGCATGGATTATGGCGAAATGGAATGAGCATGTCGGATTTTCAAGGGGGACATTATGTCAAATAGCATCATCACATCACATCACGCATCCATACGGAAATACGAATATAAAGAACATGAAACAAAAAAAATGCGCGTCTTGGGAATCTCAATTTCATTTTTTGGGTTCCGGGAATACACTCATGATGCCGGCTATCTTATGACCAGCTACCTATCACATCCCGCAAGCCATTGCCATGATTTATGCCCTAATGCAAGAACCTGAAGACACCGACCAAACGCCTGTAGTAATTTACTTGCGCATAGAGCTTGCTCGTCGCTTGCGAGCATCGGCCTTGTGGGCGCGGACCTCGGCAACACGCTTGGCCAAGACCTGGGCGTACTCGTTCTGCAGTAGAATATTAGTACATGAAATTATAAATAGCGTATATAAGGGTAGAACATACCGCCTCGTCCTTAACCTTCTCGGACTGTCGTCGCTTGAGCGCAATGCGGTGACGCTTGTGCTGAAGGCGTTGAGGAGTGACCAGTCTCTGGATCTTAGGGGCCTTGGTGTAAGGCTTCTTGCCCTCCTTCTTGGGCTGGACCTCTCGTCGAATGACGTACTTGCGGACCTATATAGCATGGAAAGAATCCAGTATTAGTCTTCTATCTTTCCATATTGGGGATATTCCTCTCAGACTCTACTCGGTGGTATTCATTGCAAGGGATTCTTCTCTCTCATCCCGCAGAAGCAACGACCGAGTAGGTGATGACGAGTGTAGATTTACTTACGTCGTCATCCTTGCTGAGACTGAAGAAGCGGCGGATCTTGGTGGCACGCTTGGGACCGAGGCGCTTGGGGTGGACGACGTCGGTTAAGCCGGGGATGTCGCTCTCTCCCTGCTTGACAACGGAAAGGGCGAGGACGGAAAGGTCCATGCCGACGATGCATCCGCGGACGGACTTTCGCTTGCGCTCACCGGTACGACGAGGGCGGTAGCAGGAGTGGCCGTCGGCGAGGAGTAGTCGAACACGGGTAGGGTGCATGACACCCTGCTTCATGGGGAAACCTTGCTTGTCGTTGCCACCGGTAATGCGGAAGATGTAGCCCTTGAACTCATCGCCAAGGTTGTCGCCCGGAACCTCAGCACCCATCTAAGAAGACACTGTTGTTAGTATTTCCATAACCCTGAGCATAGCAAATGGAGAATCATTGAAATAATGTGATAGGCCGCATATGCATAGATATTGGGGTAGAAAATATGCGAATGCTAGATTTCGGGATTTCGAGAATTCGCGACGAGGGTGACGAATGGGCTGAACGTACTCGCTTCTCCATGAAGTCTCGGAGCTTTCGCTCATCTTCGATCTCGATCAACTTTTGGCTGCCATTGGCAGGGTAAGAGATGTTCAACTTCATCTCGGCGGTGGTTGTCGCGGTCGACTGGTGTGTGTTGTTGGAGGAAGTCGAATCGTGAAAAGCACACCTAAAAAAATTAAAGGAATTGAAAGGTTCAAAGTTCGTTGTGTGGATTTTGTGGATTTACTTCGCCTAATTCAAAATTTCCTGCGTGGGAAAAAGATGGGTCCGCGCTAGGGCTATGGCGCCGCATTGACCACCTAGAAGCTGATGCTAATTATCCGAAGAAACCCCATCAACGCGTGCTGCCGCGATTAATTGGAAAGTACAGTGTATCCACTTATTCTTCTCCTAGATGTACACCTACCTCACTCACCTAATTAAATAGGAGGTATGCTTGCCATCGCTAACATCATTGTCTACGCCTCAAGAGGCCATTGATTCTTGAAAAATGGACTTTTCTATCCGGCTGCATCCAAGGAAGCTTGGAAATGAAACCTCCAATCCGAATCCTCTCCCACAGCTCATACAAACACCATCCGGCTTGGCAATCCTAGAGCTCCAGGGGACCATCAACCTGCCCGAGAATCATGAAAATGGAGAGGCAAATCTGGAAGGAATAGCTGTCGGGCGTCTCGTATTCCCGGACTACCACCCGGAGACCCAAGATCCATCTAGCACTTCCTGGATGAAACGAGTTCATCTATATGTGGGGGAGCACCAAAGACTCACTGGAGAAGTGAAGAAGTTACCGAAACCTTTAGCTATCATCAAGAAACAGACTAGCTCTGGGGGCGACGTAAACATGAACGACGGGAATTCAGAGTCTACTATGGGAGATTTGGAGATAGTTGAGATCGTCAAACACAAACTCGTGTTCTCTCAACGTCCAGAGCCTGTAGGGACAGGGTGAATTCTCAACAACGGACCTAGAACAAACATACAAACTTCAGCGTCAACTTCGATATCACAAATTTGCCAAGATTGCCTCTTACACCTAACTTGGGTGCGCTGCTTGAGATTAAAGCTTGAGGAACCCTGAACGTACCTCGCTATTGTACGCCTTCTTGCTGAGAATGATATAAGAATTCTAGGACTGGCATATGAACGGCAATTCGATTTACAAGCAGTACCGCGCTAGCTGGGCAATTAATCGCCTATTCACACGAGTTGGCATGCCTCATGGGTTGTTGTTAAGAGCTTGCTAGATGACGATCCGTTATACTAGGACCTCAGCGCATAGGTACCTATTCATGGGAGAGGCTGTATACAAACATCTCCAAAGGGGTAGAACAGTATATTGGCAGTGTACCCTCTACAGATCAGATAATCAGACAAAGTACATCTTAGAAGTTACCCATGTCAAATAAAGCGTTTTTACTCTTATACTCTAATGTATAAGAAAATACATGCTATTCAATGCTGAACGTTGAAGCGTTTAGTGATGTATCCAAGTATCTCTGCTGAACTCTAAATGAGTAGGTACCTCGGTACAGTATACATAGGTACATGCAGCACAGTCCCCGCATCCACCTATCAAAGTTCCTAGGATAAACCGATAAGATCGACTGACCCACTTAAATTTGACTTACTACCTGCCTGCGCAAGCCGACCGCGACTTCATTCAACTTCATAATCACTCCACGATTCTTACCATCTGCGCATCTCAAGATTTCTCCAACCATCAATTGTTCAAGCCCTTCATTGTTGAATCTTGAATGCGAAGCTCATACAGATATTCTGGTAGTAGTTGTCTCGCAGAGTATCTCGTCGGACCGAGGCGGACCTGTGTGCCTCCGACGTCATTGTCAGCCCGCCGAGTCCTGCACTGATTGCAGTCGCGTTTCCGACTCTAACTCTGTCGAATCGTCCAACTACCTTCGCTTCGACAATTAGTCTACAATCGTCTTTCTGAACATACATACCTATTTTTGCGCCGATACTTTTACCATCAACAACTAAACAAAGCGCTTCTCTGCACACTTCTCGCCGAGATATTTCACAATGGCTGCTCCGCAACCCACGGAGAACGAGCAGGTGCCTCCCGTCGCCTCTCAGCAAAACGAAGAGGATGTTCCTACTGCTGTTGATCCTAAGATCCCTACTCGCAAGGACACTTCCTTGAAGGAGTTCATGGCTAAGATGGATGACTACGCACCCGTCGTAAGCAATCCGCAGCTAATATCTAGCTGGCCTAATATACTCATCACATAACAGATCCCCGAGGCAGTCATCAACTTCTACATGGCCAAGGCCGGCCTGCCCCCTCCACCCGCGACCGACCCCCGCCTCGCCCGATTGATTGCCCTCGCCGTGCAGAAATTCACTGCGGACGTTGCGGCTGATGCCTACCAGTACAGCCGCATTCGCGCGTCCAACACCAGCGCGAACAACCCGATGGGCAATCTCGGAGCTGCCGCCGGACTGCAGGTTCCTGGCCAGACGCAAACCAACGCTAAAGATCAAGGACGTGGTGGTTTGCTCGGGATTCAGCGAGCCGGTTACGGCGGTGGTGGTCAGGGCGGTAGCCAGAACCGCACCGTCCTCACGATGGAGGATCTTGGAATGGCTGTCGGCGAGTACGGCGTCAACGTGAAGCGTAGCGAGTTTTACCGATGAATGGTATGCCAAAAGCGGTTAGCTAAGTTTTAAGTACTTGATGCTAACGGTATTATGTTTAGCTATCTAGAGAAAGCCCCTATACCGAGGATAACAGCACCAATGTGCTTTCCTACGGATCGAGATGGGGGACTGTACTACTATAACAACTGGCGTCTTTCCATCATCGGAGTTAGGTTACCAGGCATTGGCGCTCAGGATCGGCTTTTGCGTTTTTACTATGGGCTTGGGTTTTGATTTCTCTCTACTTTGGGCTTTAAATGCAACGCTGCACTGAGATATGAGCACTTGGCTGTATAAAGCACACACCGGCAAAGAAAACGTCGGGATACATTGCATACGAGCAGGCACAAGGAATTGAGTCATATTCTGTCTGTCACTGTTCATATTCTTTGGCGACTTAATGCGTGATATGCAGTAGAATCTTAGCTCGTAAATGACCCTCCAAATGCCTCCAACGCCGGGGTATGTCCACATCTCAACCTCACCATCCCCATTCTACTTCAATCTCGTCCAGATGAATGGCTTTCTCGTTCTGCACACATCGCTACGTTAGCAACTTTTCCTCGTAGGAGGTCGTTCGAATATAACGTACGGGGCGAATTCGCCGAGCTTGTGGCCGACCATCTCTTCAGTAACGGAGAGATCGTAGTACTCCTTGCCGTTGTATATCTGGAACTTGAGGCCCACAAAGTTGGGAAGGATGGTAGCGGAGCGTGCTTGCGTCTTGATCGGTTTCGGTTCCAAGCCGGGGACTACGCGGACGATGGGAAGGCTAGATGGCGCATTAGATGAGTCTGCTTCGGATTTGCGGTTCATAGGTCTAGAGTTCTTACGGTACGATGTGAGGCCCTGTTTAGCAATTGATGGTTAGCTTCAGCTGCTAAGGATTATAGCATCCGTAAATGGGAGCTTACCTTTCCACACCGATCGACCTTTCATAAGCCACCTTGTCGGCTGCATTTTGTCTGGATTATGGCAGTTGATGCTGATGAAGTCGCTCGTCGCACCAAATTCCGTGAATCCATTCAAGGTTTCGATGTACCTTGCTTATCGATAGTGGGCTGAGTGTTCCATGCGCGCACGGATTAGCAATATTCCGGGGGTTTCGGAGTTCCGGTCCGCTGACTAAGTCTCTTATTAGCTTCCTACATAGATCTATTCTTTTGATATCATAGTCAATGTCGTGTTCATCTGTCTCGACAATTCATCACGCGAATAATGACTTGGAAGATTATCTTCAAGGCTCAACCTTGCAAGACTCGAGGATAATCATGATCCACACGTTCGATGTCGATGATTCCACAACATTTCGCTCAGACTATTGCAACATCTGAGACTGTTCTAGGGAACCGATTCACATGAGACTGCTCTTGAATAGCCTCAAGAAGGCTTGCTGAGAATCCTTGATTCCTCTCGCCTTCAAGTAAAGCTGAATTCGATTACATAGCGGTATAGCTATTCAAAATGCGTATTTACAGTCTAGATTACGCCAAAGCGGAAGATAGGTAGCAAAGCTGAAATCTAGTAAGCTATGAGAAGACTCAGTCCATGTTTCGATGAAGACTACGGTTCTAGATCTTTCCTTAATTTCTTACATCTCGAGACATTCATATGGGATGTCTCAAATCCAACATATCTTAAGCAAATAAACGCGAGAATACATCTTCATTGACATCATTTCTATTGTTACATATCCGTGACATCAACTCTTAGAGGCGTTATCTTGATCTTCTATCTTGAAGGTTACGTTGAGTCTCTATTGGTAGCTTATATAATTACACCTACTTGATTCAGACTCCATTGGAAGCCCATAATGAAATTGACGGAATGTCAAGGCTAACCGACGTTCCTATTTCGATTCGGGGACCTGGTTAGTCGTGCTATTTACCCCTGGAATAACTAGCCTATTTCGATCTTTAGTCACACGTCATTTCAGACTTCCCCAACTTTCGTGCCCCTGACGAATTTCTGTGTCTCCATCGCCACGCGGAAACACGCTTCTTAGCATGACCTAATATACGTGCGGAGAGCTAGGCCCCGCCCCCCTGGAAGCAGCAACAAGCTTCACGACAGAGCTGCTCGGCCTCCAGAACGAATCATCGCTTTTTCGGCCCTACCACGTTACACTATCCACGCCCCTGGCGTTGGTGTGCCAAGCAACCATGGCTCATCGCCGTGCTATGTTGTCGAGTTACGACGAAAAGAGCAGTTACAAAAGGATTCTATTCAAGTGTAGGCAGGTGTATTTTACTTGCAGTATCTGAACCCCTGCCAGGAACCGGCGTCGAGACAATCCTCTACCGAGAACAAGCACCGTGGGCTAAGCATTTCGGTCGCCGCGATTCTCATCCGACGCGGCGTCTTGTCTTGCTTTTTTATTAGATCACCCCACCGGCGCCTATGAGGATCGAGCACCTTCGATATTGAGGCTCAATGGCATCTATATCCACAGATCCACGATTCCCCTCGTCTTAATTGCCCTTAGCGCCGGAATCATTATCCTAAGCGCCTTTCCTTATGCCTCGATCTCTTTTGCGTGGGGCGGAGCGACGGCTTCCGCTCCCGCGGCACACGTCGAGCTCTAAGGTCCTCGAGGTTATAAGAGCTGAGTGCCCACCACCATCCACCATGACTCGTGGGATCTTGTTTACTCCACCCCACGTTAGTCTTACTTCGCGGAAGTCTAGCTAGACATCATGAGGTTCGTCGATATACTTGCTGTTGCCGCCGGCGTCTCTGGCGCTGTTGCGGCACCTACCAAGACCATTAAGCGCGCCGGCAAGTTCGACTTCGTCGGTGTAAGCGAGTCCGGAGCCGAGTTCGGTAACACTGCTCTTCCCGGACAGCTGGGCAAGGACTACACATGGCCCGACCACAGTGCCATCTCAGTAGGCTCTCTTGTTGTTTATAAAATATGTTCAGTCGCTAACATCTCGGAAGACCTTGATCCAGAAGGGAATGAACACCTTCCGAGTTCCAATCATGATGTCAGTTCTCAAGAGCCAGATAATTGCACATTATACTAAACGAGATCTAGGGAGCGTGTTATCCCCGACAAGTTAACGGGTACCGTCAACGAGACCTACACTGCTGGCCTTGACGATGTATGTCGTTTGCTAAATCTTCTTGACATTCAACTAGTACTAACCAAGGCTTCTAGATTGTCAAGTTCATCACCGACCAGTTAGTTCAAATATACCATACCTTGACACTCTAATACTCACCATAATTAGGGGTGCCTACGCCGTAGTCGACCCCCACAACTTCGGCCGCTACTACAACAACATCATCACCGACGTCGCCGGATTCGGAGCCTGGTGGACCACCGTAGCCAAGCGCTACGCCACTAACGAGAAGGTCATCTTCGACACCAACAACGAGTTCCATGATGAGGACAACGCCCTCGTCGGCCAACTCAACCAAGCCGCCATCGACGCCATCCGAGGCGCCGGTGCCACCTCCCAGTACATCTTCGTCGAAGGAAACTCTTGGACTGGTGCCTGGCACTGGGTTCGTTCTCCCGCCTCATATGCGCGTCCGTATAATCACTAACCCGATGTAGACATCCAGTGGCACCTCCGAAGCAATGGGCCAACTCACCGACCCCCAGGACAAGCTCGTCTACGAGATGGTACAACCCCCTTCCCCCAATTCTCTGCTCCTAATTTCCCACTAACAATTCCTCTCCACAGCACCAATACCTCGACTCCGACGGCTCCGGCACATCCGAAGCCTGCGTCTCGGGCACGATCGGCGCGGAGCGTCTCGCCGACGCGACCGCCTGGCTAAAAGCGAACAACAAGCTGGCCATAATCGGGGAGACCGCCGGCGGCGCCAACGCGCAGTGCATCCAAGCCGTGCAGGGCATGCTCTCCTACATGGCCGACAACAGCGACGTGTGGAAGGGCTGGCTGTGGTGGGGCGCGGGTCCCTGGTGGGCCGACTACATGTACTCCATCGAGCCGCCCTCGGGAACCGCCTTCACCAAGGTCTTGCCTTCGCTCGCGGACTACATCTAGATTACGTGAGGTGGAAGCTTAGCTTAAGTTGGGAATTCTTGTATATAGTTGGACACGTTGAAAGCTAGGAGCAAAAATACTAGACCCATGCAAATACTTTTCTCAATATGCTGTCCCCTACAGATAGCAAAAATATTCGAATGTCTATAAATAGGTAAGTAATGTTAAAAACGTACATATCTTTTCGTTGTCACGAAATCTACATTTTAGTCGTTACATCTATTCATTCCTACGCACAAACTACGAAATGAGGTTTACAAGCACGGTTATCACGTTCATAAGCCATTGTCAATTCATGATATAAATCATTATTATTGCGTAAACCCTAATCTTGCATATGCTATGTGCCGAGCAGTGTTAGGCAGACTAACTAACGCCATTGGCCTGCACTCCTATGTCGTAGCAGTCCTGCCAATGCCCCGAATGCTAGAGGTAGAGGTGATCGCAAACTCGTCAAAAACCTCCTTCTGTGGAAGAGAAAAATGCACGCCTGCCCTCGCCCCGTTCTCTCCATGCTGTACAATCAATACAATCAACGACGTGGTATAGTGTTGTAGGTTTTTTTAGTTCCTTCCCGAGCCTTGACCGAATATATGTATCCCTTACGCGAACCCGAAGTAATCGCTACCAGCTGTGATCGCCTTGATGATTTGTCGACGAAGAGTATCGTAGCTTTCGTACTCGGGGAGATCGAGTTCTGCGAGAATATTAGTGAACTATACCTCATATAAAACATATAAGAAATGGAAACTTACGGTTAAAACACGTGTGGGAAGATGGTAAACGGTCTTTGTTGCCGTAATCCCGATGAATGTTGAATCGGTTGACTCCGTTCATACCTTCGAGCTCCTTGAACCCATTCAATGGAACTTTGCTGGTTCCCGTGACGAACTGGAGGAGTTTGGCGCGCTCTTCCTTGTCAAATGATCGTACCGCTCGCCAGAACCACTGGATCTGCGGAGAAGACGGCGAGTAATTGTGATATTCGGTGTTGCTCTTCCAATCATCGATATCGACGTCCGGTAGACCAGAGATCAGGAGTTCAAGCTCCTGCTCGTTGAAGATTGAAATGAGCTCGGCAGGAATGATCTCGTGGAAGCCTGTTCATATGTTAGCATTAATAACGCAGATAGATTATGGGTTTCCTTGGTCTTACCCTTCAAGAAGCTCTCCATCTGGACCTTGACTGATGTGAGGAGCTTATGCTCGACAACTAAACGCACGTAGTCGTGTTTGTTTTCTTCCGTAACTGGCACATTGCGGCCATTTTCGATAAGATCGTGGATCTTGGTCAGACCAAACTCGTCATCCTCAACCGAAAACGTCTCAGTGATAATATCAGTGATGTCGTTGTTCAGCATCCAGGATAGAGATTTGTAGTAGTCGGGATCAAAAGATTCCATATCCTTGACGGAGACCGGCTTGCCGAGAATGCGCTTGTAAACCGCGCGGCTGAAGTAGCAATCAAGTAGACGGCCCTCGTAAAGAGCCTTTCCGATGATGCGACCGATGAATTTGAAGAACATGAGATGCTCATCATTGATGCTGCTGAGCTTGTTCGGGTGGAAAGTAGTACGGTCGCTTGATACAGGTACGAATAGGACATAGTTCGGGTCGAACATTTGTCTCGCGAGTACCTGGAACCACTCCCTGGTCACACCTCCAGCATCTACACCCTCTTCTCCATGGAACCTAATACTAAGCTTTCCAAATTTCATCTCTTCACCTGATTTGAAGTACAGCGACTTGAAAGAATCATGGAAAACGTGTTCTCGGCGGACTTGCAACTGCAACATCGGATGATTTCGTTGGTTAAGCTGTTGCTTGTTATGCACACTGCGGTTGAACCAATTGCGTTTATTGTCGAACTCGAGGACCTTGGGATTTTTGACGAGGTGCGAAAAGGTTCCTTTCATAAGTGATGGGTTGTTACGCACAAGTTCGTTGAGTATCCTACGGTGCTCTTCCGTGAAGGTGAAGAATAACCCAGCTAGGCGCGACTCGGGCTGTGGACTGGATAGTACCATGTCCTTGTTTGCCTGTGCTTGAGTGAGCGTCTCATTTGCTGTATCCTTGCAAACGACCATCAAAGCTTCTATCAGGGGAAGAAGGATGGTCGCCACATTTAGGAGACTCTCGCGTTGACGAATTGCGCTTAGGCAAGCGCTAAGCTTCCCCCACAAGGCGTTGAAGGTTGTGTTGCGGTAAAGAGTTGCGAGCAAGTCTTGCTTCGTAGTCTCTTCGGAATTAGAATTCTCTGTAGTGTCTGATTTCTTTTGGGCGAATAAATGATCAAGAGCCGTTAAGACACGCAGTAGCTTATTTTGGTCGGAAGCCCCTGGTGAGAATTTGGCTAATGCGACACCTTGAATCTCCGTACCCGAAGCGGCGTTCTCAATATGCGGGAGCAGCTCGTCAAGATGGACGACAATCTTCTCGCTTAAGAGCTGGGCTTGACGAGCGAGCTCTTCGCCAAAGACCAACATTGCCCCGGGAATGATGGATAGGTTCTTAATAGTTGAGAGAGTCTCCTTGAAAGTCTTAGAACTACACTCACGAGCCACAAAGATCTTGATAATGAGTGTCAAATTGTGGACCGGAATGATAGGCGGGTGCAACTGCTTGATTCTCTTCATGATTGCTTGTTTTTCCAATGCCTTAGCAGATTCGGCTTCTGCCGCCGAAGTGCCCGAGGGCGCGTTTTCGGAAGCCTCTGCGGCTGGAGTGCTGGCAGATCTCTCGGCTGTCGGCTCCGACGTATTTGCGTTTGCGTTTGTACTTTGCGCGTTGTCTGCGTTGTTTGAATCTGCGGGTGCAGTCGTTTCAGAAGACTCTGTCGCACTAGTTGGTTGTGCTTCAAGATTCCTTATTGCTTCTGATGCCTCCTTTTGTTTGCGATCGAGGGCAAGTAGAGGGCCGGTAACTCGACTCAATAGTTGTGAGAGGCTGTCCATGATAGAGGAGCTCTCCATGACAAGATCGCGGTCGAGGAGAGCTAGTAGTGAGTTGATGGCATACTTGTTGGCCTTTACGTCTTTGCTCTTGCCTTTGCGGCTAAGACTACGTTTGATAGTAGTCGTGCTAACTCCATCGTGCTCGGTCAGGAATAGTGAAGGCACATGGACGTTTTGATCTGCAAGATAGCACAGCAGATCAAGACACTGTTGGACTATCAAGAGAGGGGAAGTCTCGGAGCTCGCCTGAATGGGATTGCTGTTGCTGATGTTCGTGAATGTACGCTTTAGGCTTTGAGGAGTCTGAGTCTTGTTGTCGACATCCTTGGGTTGTTTCGCCTTGATAGAAAGTGAGGCGAAGCTTCGCTCAACCGCGTCAACATCCGTTGATCCCTCTTGGAGTATCTTTAATAAATTGCTGACAACCTCAAATCTGGTTTGTCTATTTTCGCAGACATCCTTAAATAGATTTCTCAGAGAAGTCTCTAGAGACCCGCCTTTCATGTTGATGAACATCAAGCGAAGCAGAGTGTAAACTCCTGGCTTATCCAGCATCTGCACAACAGTCTTTCGGTGAGGTTTGTCCCCATCAGCAGGCGCACTAGTTGCAGCACCTTCCCCTCGGCGATTACTAGGTGGAACTAGGTGATCATGTTGTGCTGCTGCTATCGGGTTTGCTCGAATAAGTCGGCGAGTTTGGGCTGCTAGATCAGGAGTCAGGGAAGCCATGAGTTCAGGACCCTGATCCATGAGAACCTGTTCGCGAAGAGCAGGCGGGAACGTCATTAAGATAGTGGCAGGATCCATATCTTGGGCTTCGGCAGCCTGACCGGGAGCGGTCGCCGCACGCCGCAGCTCTTCTCGCTCTCGTCTTCGTTGTTCTGCTCTTTCTTGTTGTACAATCTCTAGACGTAATTCGTCAGGAAGAGCGTCCAAGAACTCCTGGAAGACCTCGGTCTGCTCTCCTGCGCCACCCGGGGCCTCCCGTGCCTCAGCTCGGCGTGTACTAACCGTTTGCGCAATGACTTCTTCCCGGAATTCTTCAGGAAGCGCTTCCAGATAATCAGGGTCAATGCCGAGTTCCGTTATGTCGACTTGTTCACCCCTGATAGTAGTGTACGCGCGTGGCTGAGTGCTGGCTGGTTCATCCTCTGTAGGCATCACGACTTCGTCGGATGTTTCCACGCCTTCCATTGCCTCTGCTTCGGCGGCGACATCTTCTTCATCTTGGTGAGCACCCGCTTCCGTTTGAATTTGTGCGGCAGATTCGGCGGCGGCCCGTTCGCGTTCCTCACGCTCTTCAGCTTCTCTCTTCTCCTGCTCTGCTTTCTCCTCAGCTTCCTTAGCCTCTCTAGCTTTTCTCTCTTCTTCCTCGCGCTTCTTGCGTTCTTCTTCTTGCTGTCGTTGTCGTTCTGCTTCTTTAGCCTTGGCTTCCTTCTCTTGTTGAATAGCAGGTGGCACCAGGTACGAAAGGATTGCTGGAATAAGGCGATGCGACTTTTCGGAATGTTGCAATCCAAATATCATTTTCACTTCTTCAGTCCATCGGTAAATTGTCCCTTCTGGCGTGAATGAAGTTGCTTGAATAGGTTCCTGGTACGTCTCTCGGCGATTGTCAGAGCGAGACTCACGAACTTGGACGCCGAACGGGAATGGCATGTCCTGGAGGGCGGCGCTTCTAGCTTGCGAGATTTGGAAGTGGAAAGAATGTCCTTGGCGGCTCAATGACGAAGGGAGAGATGCGACGAGGTCGTTAATAAAGGACATTGAGCTTTCCAGGTTAGCGCCTCCACCAAATAAGCCACCAGGGAACCCTAAGCGGACAAGCCCGCCAAGATGAGAGGGACGAGGAGATCCGTCTCGGCCGGCATCATTGCCCCGACGAAGTAGAGGATTTAGACCATCTTCATTGCCAGTAGGCCTCTGATCATGTCGATTTCGTCCAAAGCCTCTTGGATCTGTATTTATGTTAGATGAAAGGGAAAATCACAAGAGGTAATCATAAATAGATAATTTACATACCACCAAAATTACTGATGGGATCTCTAGAACCCATCATAAATGGGATGGGAGGGAAGGGACTGCGAGTACCATGACGATTTCGAGGATTATTGCCAAGAATACCTCCATTTGGTTCAACCACAAGGGTATCCCAGCCGAGACTTGATGGCCCAGCATCACGAGGTGGTGGGTCGTCTAAGAAAGGATTAATATTCTGTAGATTTTGAATTCAGAAATGATAGAACTTACTGGGAAAAGCGTCCTCATATGCGTATTCATCGTCCATATCATCCTCTTCCTCTTCATCCTCTGCATTGATGTGTTAGCTTGTGAAAGCAGCTGCTACATTTTGATACTTACCATCATCGTCGTCATCGTCCTCCATGTACCGACCGTGAACGTCATCCGGAGGCTCAAAGTCGTCCTCTTCAATAGCTCGCATAATATTTCCGAATCGGATAGCGTCAACACCGTCGAGATCGCCAGCTTCTTCGAGGTCCTGCTCTTCGGCTTCATAGTCGACTTCTTCGCCATCATCTTCCTCTTCTTCTTCCTCGTCCGTGTCATCTTCCCAACCAGAGCCTCCGTCATCTTCAAGTGGATTGCCCTCATCGTCAATTATTTCGATGCGGTCATCGTTATCATCCATATCGTCTGACTCAAGCTCGTCTTCATCACTACCATCTTCGTCATCATCTTCGTCCATATCGTCATCGTCTTCATCTTCCATTGTGACTTCAATGACGCCGTGATCTCCTGATAACCCTTCAATGGGACCCATCCCTTCGAGTTCTTCCTCGTCGTCTCTTTCGCTGACGTCATCTTCGCGATCTTCAGATTCGTATCCCATTTCATCATCGTATTCGTCATCATACATCTCCTCGTCCTCGTCTACATGAGTTAGCATAATCTGTACTGCAGAATCAAGAGCAGAATTCTCACCATCTTCTGAGTCCTCTGAATAGTCACCATCTCTGTCTCTTCCAGGTTCCAACATGCCAAGAGCTGAATTACGATATAAGTCTGGAGTCTCCTCCCGATCATCTTCGATATCAGAAAGGGAGCTTCCTGAAAATGTTTCCTCGTCGACATTCTCTTGAGTGGGTACGTTGGGGATGATGTTAGAGTGGCTCAGTTGAATAGCAGTGCTAGTTAAGATGCGAAGTACGCGCAGAATGTATTTAATGGTTCGCTTCACGGGCGGGAAAGCGAGGTCAATGTCGGCAATAGAGGCCGTAAGGGCTGCGAGGTAGCCCTTCTCATACATGAGGCGCCGAATTTGAGCCTGCGACCTCTCAACGGAATCGTAACCGGCGCGAGTTGGTACAGGATGATCTTTATCTTTATCGCCCGTCATGAGATGCATGATCTCTGCTAGAGCTAGCATCCTGGTGTATCTAGTATCGAATGGATCGCTAGTCGTTGCCGCATCCTTGTATGATCTTAAAATGGTATCTAGCACGAATTTTCGCACGAATAAAAGATCAGGCTCGTCATCGTAGTCGTACTTATCCCGACCTTGCTCAGTGGGCTTCTCTCCCGTTTTGGTCGTCAGAGCGACTAAGAGATTCTGTGTCTGAATAGATGTCGCGAACTTCTTCTTGTGTACAATCGAATCGGATGTGTTATCCAAGTGAGACGTGTACAGTAGATCGTTGAGAAGATAGTTCAAGACAGTTGACCGAGGCTTAATCGGAGTATTGGCGAAAAGTGGCGCACTTCTCTTGAAATTGATGAATTCAATTTTAGTGCGGTTATAGCTTGCAAGAAGATCGGTGAGACAGTGCAAAAGGAAGCAGCGGTATATAAAGATTGGATGATCTTCGGCCTTGAATAGGGGTTTAGTTTTCTTTTCCTTGGGTTCAGCGGGAGAACTTTCGTTGTCGGAGGCACCGCCCGTATCGGGCGACTCCTGGTCCTCTTCCTTCTTCGACTCTTTAGCGGGGGGTGGTTCCTTGTCGTCGACCTCCTTGTAGTTCAGTAGCTCGCATAGTAGAAAATGCACCACGCCATCGGGATTCTCGACTACGGGCCGCTTTGAGTCATGAGTTTGATGTTTGGAAGCATCCACCATCTGCTTGTCTTCGCCTTCAGTGGACGGCTTAACATCTTGTATGGTCAAATCCTCGGTCGCTCGGACAGCCGGTGCCACGTCGTCCTTAGGTACGTCCGGCTTCGGCTCTTTAAGGATTATTGTCTGTCCACGCCCAATATTGCTCTCTGGCGGGGTCCATCGGCTCAGCTTTACTGTTTCGTTCGATACTTCGACAAACAATCTCGGATCACGGAGTGCAATATGAGAGAATGTCCTAGTAAATCCGGATGGGTCTAGAGGCCGTGCCGTGTTCCTACCACCAGCGAAGTATGCTCGGATTTCGCTCCTCATAATCTGCTTGATAACTTCCTCATCCTCGATGACATGCCGTAGTATAGTCACAATATGAGACGAAATTCGAGTTTCCTTGAGACGCAAGGATCCAGCTCCGGAGAGCTGCTTGGCAGTCACGAATAAACGTTGTAGGTTCTTCTTCTCACCAACTGACCGCGCAATAGAACGATCCCGAGTCATGATGACTAATATGCGCAGAACGGATACAGCTAGTGATTCATCTTTACCGATGCGTGGCAGGATATCGAGCACTGAGCTGAGAAGCGTCTGGCGATTATCGTCTTTAACAAGTAGGTCTTTGGGTGACCACTGAAGTGACTCCAGCTCGTCATTCTCGGACGTCGGCAACTTCCATTTAATTTCTCCAGGCTGCTCATCGTCACTAAGGAGAATCTCAAAAACGAGTAAAATGTATGGTATCCACGGTGGAAGTTCCTCTGTAGCTTGAGAAGTCGGAAGTTCAAGGAATCGCAAGAAATACGGTACATTCTCTTTCAATGTCCCCACATTTGCTCGGAAGAAGGCCTTCTCCTGAAGAAGTAAAGATAGAAGATGGGCATAAGCTGCAATGCTTCGTCCGTTTAGTTTCATGTCATCGCCGACAAATGATATCAAAGCGTTGGTCAAGGTCTCGCCTATCTCTCCTCTCGAGGACGGTTCATCATTAGTAGTCCGCAGAATAACGGAGGAGACAAGCTCTGAAACCTCATAGGTGGAGTCTGGGTGTGCTCGTATGACGTCCAGACACCTCTCAATAAGGTTCACGCGCAATTTAGCCCGCTCATCATCTAGGTCTTCTTTCGCTACAGCAGCAGCTTTCTTTGCAAGGTCTGTCTCGGTGCTATTTCCAGTAGATGGACCTTGTGTGGGAGTGGTTGAAGATGTAGCTTCGTTATCATCACCAGGAGTTGCTGTATCTCTAGACATCGGAGCCTCTCCAATCTCATCAAGAATGTCCTCCTCGAGTAAAAGGCCCGGAGGCAAATCAGCAGGCAACCCGGCGGGGAAGTCTAAGACCATGGGGTCGTCCCCGGAGGAAGGCTGCGCACGTTCCGCTGTAGGCGCAGACTCTTTGTCTGCATTCTCCGGCGAGTCTTCTTCAGGAATGGGGTTTCGAGTACCAGCAAATCCTGATTGGTGGGCTTTGCAGTATTCTTCAGCCGTGTGCCGATTGTTATTAGCTCTGTAGAGGCCTTCGTGAGCAAGGTCCTCGTCACAAGCTGCACCGCTAACAACTTCTTTTGTATCTTCTTCGATGCTTGACCACGAAAATCGAAGCGGCGTAAGCTGAAGGTACGCAGGAGGGGCATTCTATCAAAGTTAGCATTGACTATAATAGCATAAAAAAGGAGAAAGAAAGGGAAGGGAGGGTTTAAAAGGAGAAGCATACCTTATCTGATCGTCTATAAGCATTGCTTTCAGAATCAGCGAAGGAGATGAACTTCAGGATACTAATGATCTTCGCGAGAATATGGGCTGAGCCCTTCTCAGCTAGTGGGGAGTCCCAGAGTTCTCTCATCACCGGCAGTATCGACATCCGTAATTCGACCACTAGGTTAGGGGCTACCTGCGAGTCTGCTCGTCGATCACTACTGCCCATATTTCGAGGGAGAATGTTAATCTGGCTCATAGAATCGGTGATGATCTTCCCGTTGACAGCCATAATATACAGGTCCAGAATCTTCTTCATGCCGATAACTGCAAGCCGTGACATGGAAGAATCCTCCCCGTCCTTGTGTTCTTTGCATATCTCGTCTTTGAAGGTGCGTAGCATAGTATTGAGTAGTTCCAGTCCACCATGTTTCTTGAAGGCGATCAAAACAGGGGCGATGATTTGGGTTGGGGACTGCCGGTCTGAACGAGCTTCAACCGAACGGTTCACCAACATTTCATGAGCAGCATGTAATATAATGATCCAGTAGTGGAAATCCTTGGTAGATTTGGTAGACTTTTCACGATTAGGCAGTTCGAACTGTGCCAGAATTGTCTGCGCTAGGTCTTCGGCAAGTTGCAGGTGACGCACTCTCAAGTACTGGTCACGTTCCCGTCTAGGCAATAGAGCTTTCCCGAGAGCTTGGAAAAGCGGGAATGTGGCAGGCATCAATGAATGCAATAGAAGGCGAAGAGTCTTATAATTTTGAAATCGTGGGCTTAATTGCTCACTTTTGGAAGGACCATCGCTGGAACTGCCAGTTGTAGCTGTGGCAAGCCTCCATAGAGTGTTAGATGATAACACATCTGGTATGCTCGAGTCCTCGGACTCCGGGGCAGTGATGGCGTTGTCAGTGTTTGTTGTTGTCCCGTTAGCGGACGAATTCTGCTGATCTGTAGATTGGCCTTGCTTCCTCGCCGACCAGTTGTCGGGTACACTGTTAGAGATCGTCGCTTCTTCCAAGACAACAGCACGCAACAGTGGACCTAAGGATTTTATCAGACGGCTGTAATAATCGAAAACGTTGACGCTATGCAAGTTTACCGTGTTCTGCCGTGTTGAATAAGGAAAACATTGGTACAGAGTCTTGATAAGAGACTGAGTATTTAAAAGCGCTTTCGCCAACTCAGTGCCATGAGGGAGTCGGTCTGAAGAATCGTCGGCTTGGCCCGTCAGGACCGTGCCATCCTTGAGGAATGGAGAAAAATAAGATCCCACCTCCTGAGCTTGTGTTACAGGTTGAAGCACATCGATGGCAGCTTGGGTTCGCTTCAACAAGGAAGGCAAACCGATAATCGGAGAGGCCTCAACTAGCTGAGCAACAACAGACTGTAAACTTCGCGAGGCCACGGAATCACCGAAATCATGCGGAAGGCTCGGCGACGTAGTAAGGTCAAGAAGTAATTCTATTCCGCCATTGTTGATCAAGTTCATCTTTAAGTTGTTATTACTGAGATATTGAGTCAGGAAGTTGGAAACGGCATAGATATAAGGCGTGATGGAAGACGTATCCACCGTGGAGCTGCCAAGCGTCAATTCGGCGCCGTCCAGCTGTTGTACGCTTGCATCCACCATCTCGACATCAGCATCGTCGGCTGTGGGAACAGTCTTGCCTTTACCTTTATCCGAAGAAACCACACGGGGCTCACTCAATAATCCGTCATCAGCAATTACGTCTCGGTCATTTGAGTCTTTCACAAGTAGCTTAGTCCCCCACTGGGCATCTCTAGCCTTGGCCCGAGCGAGATGGGTGACTCTGGCAATCATATCCAACACAGCATTCGCGATAGCTGGCCTAAGGGAGGGGTGGTGCCTAGCAAGTTCGTCGAAATTTCCGCCTGCATTTTGCGCCACACTATCGTCTGCCGCCATCACTCGCACATGCTCAGGGCTCTCGAATATCTCAAAGTAGCTGTCGAATGCGTGCGATGCTACAACCATCTTCATTCCCTGATTGTTGAGTGAAATAGCATTTAGAACAGTCGGTACGATTGTGATAGGCTCTAAATTGGGCAGGATTCCACGGGCCAACGGTCCATCGCGAGGTGCTTCCAATTCCTCTTGTGACGGGGGATGCGAGCGATTGTCAGGCTCAAGGAGATCAGGTGTAGGGCCGTCCGAAGATGAGTCGGGACTCTCGTCTCGGTTCCCTTCCTGGCTTGAATCCGTCCCAGCGAGCGCTCCCGTGGGTACTGGACGACCAGTCAAAGCTTGGAGATAACTCTGGACCAATCCAGCTTCAGATATAGCCGCAAAACTGGTTGGGTCGTTGTTGAGGAAGTCACTTAAGATGACAACGGCATTTGTCCAGACCAGGGAACCGAATTTAGTCATGTTCTCGATAATCTCGCGTAGACTGCGAAGCAGAGCAGACTTATCGACGAGATTCCTCAATAATCGATCAGTGTTGCCACCAAAAGCAAAAGAATTAAGAATCAAATGGTGGATGAACTTCAGGAGATGTTTGAGGCTTTGTTGTTGGCAATAAGGTATCTCATAGTCAACAACCTGGGAGCGGTGATCAGCAGGTGTTCCCTTGCCCTCCGCAACAAGCTTGCCTGCGAAATCAACTTCATGAGTAACAAGATTGGTGATAGCCTCAAGACCGTCAACGTGTATCAATGTCTGGAAGGAATTCTGAACGCTGTACACGAGACTGTCCAAGAACGCTACTAAAGAACCGTACGTGCGCTCGGCTATGTTAGATCTAATGTTGAGGATCTCAACGATAATATCCAACAACCCGGCAGATATTATTTCAGGCATACCACGCGACGTGTTGTTTGCCATAGACATCGTAATATGCAACGTGAGAGAAATAAGGGTGTCACGCCATTCGTCCTGTTCGTTATATTGCTCGCCAGAGTCGTCCTTCTTCATCTCATCAACCGCCTTCCTAATGACATAAAGTAGCACGCCATGGTTCACGGTCGCGTTCAATGCCGAGAAGACATCAGGTAACTTGTGATGAAAGTTCGAAATAGCCTCCAACAATGAAAATGCGATGGACTGTAGATCAATAGGTACCACAGCTGCGCCATCAGCGGCAGGGTGGATCAATTCGGCAAGCTGATACACTAGTTGGAACCGCCGCGGCTCATCGTTGTCCTGTCTAAGCACCTTCTCAATAAATGTAGGTTCTATGTGAATATACGCCAAGTTCTGTATGGCCAACAGGCGGGCCTTAAGTGCCTGTCGTCGAGACTCGACTGATCCTATGAGAGCCTTGGCAACCCTGAGGCGATTCAAGAGCTCATATTGGGCCTCTTTTGGTAGATCCGCAGGGGCTCTTGCGAGAAGTTCATAGATTGATGAAGAGGAGACGGCAGCGTGAGATATCTCCAGAACCTTCTGACCAGGAGGATTGCTCTCATCACGTCCTAAAGCCGGCGATCGAGAGGCCGATCCCGGGCTCTCCTCCGATGCCCCTTGGCGACCCGTACGGGGAGTGGATTGAGCCGCTGCGGATGTGCTACTTCGTCTTAGAGGGGTTGGTGTAGGAGGTACGTTTGAAGTTGCGCCGCGATCCGGTAAGGTCTGCTGTGCTGGTCCCAGAGAAGTATCCGAAGTAGGATAATACGTAAGTTTCACATCACCCCAACCGTTCCATCGCGCCTGCGGGCTAGAGTTCTCGGTGGAGTCAGCTTTGGCCAAGGCGCACAAGTCGTTCGCATACATAGTGGCCACGTTCTTGGAGGCACCGCCATGAGACTTCTCTTTATTCTTACCAGCAGAAGCAGGGGTGGCAAGAAGGTTAGACTCTAGTGGCTTTGAGAGGGGTGTCTTGACGAAAGGCTGGGACAGGTGCTGTACACGATCCAAATCTATGTTGTAGTGGTTTGTGAGGAGAGTCGTGTGTACTTGTCGAGTCGTCATTCCGTGGATGCGCTTGACAGAGGCCTGGTAACGCTGGGCTAGCTCCACGCCGACGCGCAAGGTAGCACAGATGATGGTGAAGTCGGTGCTATTCAGGAGATCATTCAAATGAGAACTGCTGGCATATATGCTGCGGTTTCCGCAGTGGTCTAAAAGCATTTGAGTGAACTTCAAAATAGCCACTACGAGCTTGACATCGCCATCTTTGCCATAGCCTATTTCCGACAGACTCTTGGAATTTTCCGGCTTCTCTTCATTGTTCGCTGCCTCCGCTTCCAGGACTTCACAGCCGAAATCTCTAGTCTGAGGGCCCTCATTCAATTTGTAAGTAGAGCAGAACGATTCTAGGATACGGTCGAATCGATTTAATACTGGTATCCAATGATACAAGTCGCCTCTGGGAAAAGGCCATCGCGAAGGGAATTCGGCAAGGACTGTCGGTAGGTCAGGTAAGGGTATGGATGTCGCTCTAGTAACGAAATGTTGCAACCAAGGAGACTAAAAAAGGTAAGCTAACTAAATAATAAAAATATCACGGGAGAGGACTTACCAGCGTCTCCCTGTGCTTGGGTTGGATGGTCTTCGATATTCTTCCCATGCTGAAGACCAGTGCGGCAAAGCCGCGATGAATAAATCAGCTCCCCCTCCACTACCAAGGCTCAAGTAATCGGCGACGACAATTCGACTTGCCGCGTAGGAGCGTCCAATAGAACTTGGACGGCTCCTTTCGTATGGTATATTGAGAGCAGCTCCTTAGCACACGAGGTGGGGGTATCCTGGAACCCAGTTAAATTGTCGGATTAAGCCTCGTCCCCGGGTGTCAGCCTTGCGGGTATCAAATGAAATGGAGCTTTAGTTTCCGGAAAGGTTCCGATGTCTTCAGAACCAGGGTGAAAATGGTAAAGATGGAATATACACACTACAGATCGCGGAAACACAGAAAATCTGTTGGGTCCTAGAAAGTAGATATGCGAGGGGCGGATGAGGGGCGGCGGATGATGATGTGAGGTAGATACGATTTCCGGCACGGCTGTTAAGAAGCTGGAATAGGGTCGGTGCAAGCGGGTGCAGGCCGCTATACCGTCGTCTTCAAGTTCAACAAGGGTGCCTAGTTACTAAGTACAAGCGGAGAGGGATGAAGTTGTCCGCTGTCCGCATGTATAATCAGATAACTTACTTAACTTAATCGTTGATGGAATGTAAAATTGTCGGGATCAAGAAGTGTTGAAGTGTTTAGAAGGAAAAGGAAAAAAAGGTTTAGCTTTTGATGTTTGAAAGGTCGCGGCTGATCGGCCACTGCCTTTTGCGTAATGATTGCGGTGTGGGGCAAAGGTGGTGCTTGCTTTAGCAGCCGTGGGATTGCCTCAAGGTACCTATTAGTACGAAGGTGGGGCATAAACCAACAGGCACGGTAGCTATTACCAGAGACGAGGGACTTGCAAGGTTGCACGCTATTGAATTTCCGTGGGTTTTTTATGGTATCCACATAAATATTTCAACCTTAGAAGTTACAAGCGCGCATAGCTCTTTTAGCAGACAGTAGGTACTGTGTAAGCAGTAGGTAGCCCTAAAGCTTCTAAGGTTCTCTATTATAAATACAAAAGCCCCCGGAGCCTTCGGTTGCTTAGAAGAGCGCTGTACATTAAGCTATTGTTCACGCGAGCTTCTTTAGTTATTGTCAGTACAGTGGATATATGAGATATCCAGATGTATTGTAAGGCAATCACGTCCATAGATTTCGTTTAATTCACACCTGCAGAGTTTTCATTCGAAATCGCAGCCCAACGTCCAACCAAGTCATCACCACTCCTGCATATACTGAGCCTGTATGTACGTACAAATGGAGACCGTTGCTGCCCAGGGCTTCTTCAAACCCTCATCGAGCCCTAGCCGGATCGCCAAGGCTTTCCGTGAGTGGGTTAGGTGTATACTTCCTGTGTCGCATGCAGATATCTACCTAGGTACCTAGTATAGGTACGCAGCAGAGATTCAATGTTGTTGACTGAGCCCTTAATTCAGACCTAAGGAATAAGTCAATTCGACTCGTAACGTCTACCTAGGTATCCCTCGGAACACGAGATCCTTCCCGTTGTCATGATCTACGAGTCATACTCAACGTGTTGTCAAGTAACAAAGGTACCTACCAGGTAAATCAGGTAGATCATTTATCTATGATATCGATGGTGAGGTAGGTACCAAGGTGAAATATTACTGTTGAAGAGTTTTTAGTACCTGCCTACACAGCTAACTTAACAAAACCAAATGATCTCAATCAACATATCTAGGGAAGCTCGGGATGAAATAAATGTCTTATATCGATGTCCTACTGTCTACAACAATGTGCCTAATTACTATAGGATGATCATTAACTAGGTGCCAAACAAAAAAAAAATCGAATTATTCTTTGACCGCGTTTTACACATTAGAAGTAATATTCTCGTCGTGATAGGTGAATCCGTGATGTGCTAAATCCCACCGATCAGCTTCCACGCGCGTAGAAAGCGACTTTAGCGCCAAAGCCACCCGCACTTCTCCAAGCTAAACCGGGGCCTCTAGCTGAATCTTCTAGATTCGCCTAGATTTCGTCCAGGCGCTCAAGCTTCATAATCCTCCGAAAACCCCAATCTTTTCAGAAATCACCGGGCTTGTGGTTTAGTGGTATAATACTCCCTTAGCACCTTTAGATGCAACGTCGTACTGTTCTTCAGTAAGAAATCAGCTCTAATAATTGTCTGGGAGTGGTCCGGGGTTCGATTCCCCGCGAGTCCATCAATTGGAGGTTAAATTCCTCCTGTACCATCATTTTTTGTTCTATTTTGCATTCGAATCATCTTTTTTGAAGATTTGATTTGAACTGGAGATATTATTATAGAAGATACTATCGAGGAGGCGTGCACGATTATACCTTCCTCCTGTATTTTCGATCGGTTGCATACCTCTTCAGAGGAAGGAGCTCTTCCAGCGCTTTCTTTTTATCAATGCTCGTCGCTCCTCACGACAACCTTGAAGCCTCTACTAGGCACATTCACTATTCGCGATACTATCAATTATGCCCAACATCTAATACATTCATTCATTCTCAATTGATCCGTACTATGTACTAGAGTAGAGTAGGTACTTGTTAATAATTACGCAAACGCATCTCTCAACCATCTGTCCGGTTTACTGCTTCTTAAACTTCTCATATTGCTCATAGACCGCCAACTCGAACAGCGCCATCAATTTATTCACCTGCACATCTCCCGGCGGCATAAGATTCGTAAAGAGGGCGCCGCAGAGACCAGCTTCTCTGTCGATCCACCAGATCAGGTTCGGCATCCCACCCCAAGACATGGTCCCAGCCTTTCTCCTTCCAACTTCATCTCTGGTACCGATCTCCCCGCCAAGGCCATAATCCAGAATTTGGTGGTCCATATCGAACGAGTTGGCAGCTATCCGTCGCCACATCTCGTTACTCTTGACCAACTTGTTAAAGCCCGCTTTAGACTCCGGGCTGAGCTGCGGTCGGAACAGTTCATCCGCCGTCTCCTTCTTGAGCAACTTGCCGTCGTTCGCGCACAGGCTCTGCAGGATTTTCACATAACTCTCCGCGGATGCGAAACCCGTTGCTCCCCCGTATATATCTTTTTTCTCGCCGAATATTTGCTTGAAAAAATCCATGGGAACTAGCTTCCCCGTGTCGTCCTTGGAACTTATCCCTATCATTCGTTCCTTCATCTCCGGAATCGAGTCGGGCAAAAAGCTCACGAGCTTCGCACCCAGCGGGTCCCAGATGTTGGCCCGCATGTACTCTTCGAGAGACAGGCCGGAGAGCCGTTCAACGATTTTACCGGCCCAATCCAATCCCGTGCCGTAATACCAATCCGTCCCAGGTTGGAAAACCAGAGGCTCGCAAAACTCGGCCACGATGGTATCGGGGGTTTTCTCAGGCGGGCCCCTAAATTTCGCCAGCTGCTGAAGTTTAGGTGAAAACCACGGTGCAGTCAATCCGGATGAATGTGTAAGGAGGCGTCTTGTGAGAAAGTCATCAGTTAGGTCAACTTCCACTGTGTAAAACGTCGTAGCTTGCTCACCTCAAGGTTATCTTGCCCTGTCTTTCCTCATACTCAGGCTTCCCCTCGCCGTCAAATCCGGTCAGGACTTTAAGCTCGTTGATCTCTGGAATTACCCTCCCAATGTCCTCGTCCAAGCTAATTTTGCCTTGTTCAACTTGTTGCATTGTAGCAACAGCTGTCATGAGCTTGCTGCAAGAAGCTATCCACATCACGCTATCCGTGGTGATTGTCTCTCCGTGTGCGGTCTTACCGAACGCTTTCTCATACTTGAACTTTCCCGTGGCGTCGGCAGCGACAAGCGCCACGCCCGGTAGTTGGCCATCTTCGCAAGCAGCCTTGAAGGCAGATTCGTGAGAGTATTCGGCCATTTTACACCAGTACGAAATAATGAGCACGCTCTGTAATCAGAGGGTATGAATAATATGAATAGAGACTTAGCCTGTTGTCAGAACTTGCGAGTTCATAGTTTCTACTTATACCTATATATGATGGGTCGAGGTTGATGCCTAGATCTTGTCATTGGGATGAACCGGATTTCATAGATTCGTAACTATTCCGCAGATGCGGCACAGCAACGGTATTCATCTGCACCATGTTCACAGAGGGTGAGTCTTCATTCAGCTATGAACCCACTTCGGTTGATTTAGGAGTTGACTCTTCCAGCAAACGTAAACCCGATGATCAGCAGGATGACTTATCAACGGATGAATTCAAGATCCGCAACTAGGTATAGGCGGAGTGGCTTAGCTTCATTTGTTTATAACCCAAGAAATCCTTCGGGGATAGGTGATGCAACCGTACCTAAATACTGAAAACCCCTCGCAATAGGTCTCGTCGCCAAGTGAGTCAGGGCTATAGCACAGAAGTCATCTTCGAATCCAACTGCCTAGGTAGGTGGGTTCGTAGGGCAACCCCATGCTACCAAGTCCAGTCCGGATTTCGGTAACTCGGTAGTTTTATATTATCCTTTCCGAACTTAACCATCCGATTACTTCATAATATGCCGAGAAACAGTGAATGATCAGTGAAATCGATATTTTATGGAGTTTAATTATTGTTTTTATCTAGTCGGGTCGTATCTTGCGTTTATTTTGAGAAGATGGTCAGTGAAGCTGAAGCTAAGCCGCCGCAATATCACTACCACTTACTATGTAATTTAGCACTCCCTCGCAATATTTTCCTAGGCAAGATTTGGTTTGCTGTGTCAAGCCTGTCAATCTAGTTTGAGGTGTTACTGATCTATATGCACTTGTTATGAATTACCGATCAGTCTATACATCTAGAGCTTCACGAGCGCCGTATATCAGGCTACTATGCAGTGTAAATGGCTATAAGCTTCTTTCAAGACTATGATAATCAAGCTGATAAATACACTCATCTAACATTGCATATCAACCTGCTCTGTTGCGGACTGCCCACCCCTGGACGTCGTTCCGTTTGAGTAATTGACAAGCCTATGGAACCTATTATATCTCGGGGACGCAGTGATAAACAAGTTGTCCTAATCCATTAGCCAGGCATGATACATAGAAGGCAAATGACAACTTTGGAACTCTCTTGATCCTTTAAGTACAAAATTAAGGGTTCATTCACTCATGATGGGTATATGATAAGACTGTTTAGGTAGGGTATAACAGATGGTAGGTACTAGACTATAGTCATGATCCTCATCACTCTAGTCTTCGCCGCTAGAACATTACATAAAAAGGGGCTTCCGATTTCCATTGGGAAAAAGAGTTTCGTTAATATAATCCACGCCATCCAACTGCGGGTGCATCACTGCTGCCTCACACTTCCGTAGCGTATACAACGACCGAGCCCTGCGACTTTATCAGGTGATGGATGCTAGTAGATTAATAACCCCCTTTTTTGAAGAGAGTTCCGTTCCTACGATGACTCACCACACACGCGAAAATATCCAGGATCTCATCTCACTCAAATTGAACCCGTCTACTTACTCTTCCTAAGTATGATATAAATGCTATCGGACTAGCGATCTAGAGATGGCTGCGATGGTATCTTGGGGGCAATGTGTTGGTGTATATGCTATGATCGCTTTGTGTGTATGATTTACAAGCGTCTTGTGCTCGTGTCGCAGATACATGTCATTGTCAAAACTATTTTAAGTACAGTCGAGTTCTAGAACTTGAAGGGGCTTTGTTTGCTTGAGTGAGTTGACGAGGCTCTCGTTTTCAGTGCACTTTCCTCGTCTTAGTCGAGCCTTTGGGTCTGGATATAGATGTATGGGTGACAATAGACAAAGATCAATAAATAAACTATTGGATTTAATTGCTGACTTTTTTAGATGCTGAATATCACTGAACCGAGGTTTGATATCATGTACAGCTATGTGAGGATGCCGTAATACCTATGAGAATCATAGGTGTCCTCTAGTGAATATTAAACAATTTTTGGAAACTAGGTATCTACCTACCTCACAAGAAATGCCGCGCATTATAGATAGTAGTCGTTCAAGATATACGGTAGAGTTGATATTGCTCATCGTGAGAATGTGGATGACGTAAATGCCGCTTGATTTGGCGTAGAGAGCGCGTCATCACATGGCTTACCCTCAAGTATGTCGTACAAATATATACTGTCGGAGACCGAGACCTGCGTTTCCTGATTGGACAATGACTAAGACATGGCATCCCAGATGACTCCGGATGGTCAGGTACCCAGCAGGCCCCGGTCACGACCCGGCTGAACGGTGTCAGTTGGGAGGTTGCTAACAGTTGAAGGTTCTTTAAAAGTCGGCTAATGGCCTTACGAAAGGTTAAATTTGAAAATACCATGTGAAAAGAAGTTGTTGATGGGATAACGGGATTTCTAGCTAAACCTAAATGTTGAACGGTGTAAAGTCTCGGTGTATGTTGGTACATATTCTTCAATATCAATCATGCAAGTGCGCTGGACATCTGGTCATAATTAAAAAGGGATAGGGCCAAGCACATAATCATTTTATCCTGTCTTAATACTTATCAGGTATTGTGAAGGGAAAAGAGGTATAAATTTGCCAAATGATCACAATAGCAAGACTCCTTAAAAATAAGACCATTTTATCAGATGCATAGAAATGCCAAGGGGGTTGGTCAAAATTCAAGATATTGACCTGAGTGGTTCGTTCCTAATGCACGCGGAAAGGGGTCGTATTGATTCTTAGACATGACTAGCCAATCGAGCTTCTAGATCTATGCAGCTTCTAGATATGTACAGGCATACAGAGAACATCCCCAACTATATTCCGCCGAACTGGAATACGACTTGATAACGTGAGTCTTTTCTTTCACATGAGACTTCTCTTTGTGCTTATTATAGAAATAATAATACATAAGGATAATGGCTCTTTATGGCGAACAGGGAAACAAAATCCGGGAATTAGATAAGAAATTCGGGGTCATGCCAACAGATATGGATAGGGTTGGATAATGCTAACCAGATTTGAAGTTTCAACGGTGATGTCACTCATAATTATCGGTTTACGACGGAGGACAGAGGACGGAGGGATAATGATGAATGATGTGTACAAGTTAAAATTTAAAATTGTGATCATAGATCTTTCTATACACAGCCTAGACCTTCAATTTCATCTTGCAGCTACGTGCATCTTGTGCTACCGAAATTTGATGCAAGTTGCCTCAAGTGCTCTGTTTTTGTTATGTGTTGCGAGTTTGTACTACGTCGACGGTACATAGCAATATGCAGTACAGTCGTATGTAGATGATGTACCTAGTAGACGCCCACGGTTGGGCGTGGGAGTGGGATGTTCGACTGAATGGATTGAACATTTGAACCCCTGAACCAACGTAGCAGCCCAGAAACGGGCAGTTAATAAAGGTTTCTAGCGCCACGCTAAGCGGCTATGTACCTGGCTACAGCAATGGTACGGCACATTTCAATGTCGTTCATAGCACTAAAGGGAGTTTAGAGGAGACCTAAAGGAGCTAAATAGCGGGAATGCTTGGCGCTGAAACGCTCTTTAACTGGATTTCAGGTCCGTGCGTCACAATTGGATTTCGTTTGGATTTCGAGATCCATTCCCAGCAGGAAAGTGCCAGGAAACTCCACAACGATCCCCTAGTCACTTTTTTTTTAGTGTAGTTCTGGTGAAGGGGAAGAGGGTTCAAGGTTGGATTCAACTGGATTCAATTATTAGTGTATTGTACAAACGAGACGGTGAATCTGTGAAAGTACATCCATACGTAACATTTGGACGTCTTCCAAATTTCACTACACTATTCTCATCCATGGGTGTTATCCAGTTCTCATGTTCTTTTCCATTACTTGGTTTTTAACAATACCTTTTTTTCTTCTTTCTCTTTCTCGTGGTCTGCGATCCTTCAATGTTATTCGGTACTTGCAGTTACCTGCATAGTACGGCTTCTTTCTGAGACAGACAAACGCTTTATCTGTCCGAGTCTATCGCGTCGCGTTTGTCCATTTTATTCTGATTAAGAACCTATCGTTGTCTCGATACCTCGTTACCTCCTAAACTATCCATACCCGTACCCATAGACATTAACCTACCCTCCACCAAACACCTTTGACACCCAACACAAACTCCAAGAGCACACCAACTAGATCAATACATCAGCTAAGGACTACACACCCACCGCTGGCTGCCATCATGTCCGTCCCAGAGGAGCCGCAGGTGTCCGACGCCGCTCCCCAGGTACATGGTTCGCCAGCACCTTCGGACAAGGACACAGTAAGTTAAATTTCCTTAGTCTTCACATGCCACACACCCCTTTCCCCATTTTTGACTATCTGTCATGGCTTAACAACGTAAGATGTGAGAAACTAACCTGGAATTGTTTAAAGGACCTCTTCGAAGACGCCCTTGACACCGGATCTATAAGATCACTGACGAATCGCAAGCCTTCTCCCCGACCGAACAGTACTGCCATTAGCGAGACCCCAGAGCTACCAGAGGAAACGCCAGCTGAAGAAAAGCCAAATGGTGATATAGTTCATGAAAAGGAGAAGGAGAAGAAGGAGGAGGAGGTAGAAAAGGAGGCAGAGGTGGAGATCGAGATAGAATTAGAGAAAGATGATGACGAGGACAAGCACAAGGACCAGCACAAGGATAAAGATGTGGAGAGCGACAAGGAGAGTAGTAAAGACGAGAAACCAGAGCCTCCGTCTAAGCGCGAATCGAGCGTGTCTTTGGACAATGTCGACCTTAGCGACGAAGCTGCAGAGCAGCCACCTCCGCCGCCTAAAGGTTTGCCTGCAAACCTGCCATTGCCAATTGACACACCTGCTGACAAGCACGTAGAAGAGGCACCTCTAGTCGTACAGAAACAACCCTCGAAGAAGCTCTCTCTTAGTAACATTGCAGCGTCCTTGCCATCAATGCCATGGTCTCCTAACCCTTCTAGCTCAGACTCGCCTCCAAAAACGAGTCCGAACACTGCAGTTCCGCCTTCAGGGGTTGCCCCCACTTCTGCGCCGACAGCTCGGAAGATTACAGGTCCATTCTCCTGGCTCTCGCGTAATTCGACGCATAAAGACAAGGATAAGGATATTACATCCCCGCCTGTTGCTGCTACCTCGCCTCGAAGAAACACAGCTAGCTCGATAGCTACATTAACTAGCAATCCCGAAATGATGCTTAGCAAGCTCGACGAGGAGAATGAGGGCGAGACCGGGCCTCGCCTGTCAAGAAATAGTTTGAAGGACAGGTTCAAGATGGTGCGCATGAGAGAGGAGGCCGGCATTTCTCTCGACGACGATAAATCTCAAGGACTAGCGAGCCCAACGGGTGAGAGCACTGATGGAAGCAGTGCACCGCCTCCGACCTCACCTCTACCTCCGAACGCGGATACCAATCTTGCACCAGGTACCGTCTCTGGCGTATCGGCTGGCCCTTCGACTAGCGCTGATGCTCAGGTTGATTGGGACCTGTGGCAGTCGGTCGTCTACGAGGGCCCTGCTGCTGTCGCAAGAACCAACCCGGAAGAACTCAACAAGGCGATTGCTACGGGCATTCCCAACGTGATCCGCGGTGTGGTCTGGCAGGTGCTTGCCCAGAGTAAGAATGAAGAACTTGAAAGGGTATACAAGAGCTTAGCAACTCGAGGTTCTGAGAAAGATAAGAACCGGGATAGCAACAGCACATCCATCAGCATCCTGAGTGGCAGCAACTTGAGTTCGGAGAAAGATGCAGTAGCATCCTCTGCCTCTTCCGTGCATTCGGAGGTCTCCGGGGGTAGTAACAAGAAGCTGCCCACGCCGCCTGAGCCATCTGAGGCGGTTCTAAAGGCACAGGCCCTAGCAATTGCCGAACGAAAGAAGAAAGAGAAGGAGGATGCTGCGGCAATATCAAGACTTGAGAAGACCATTAAGAGAGACCTCGGCGCCCGAACGAGCTTCTCTAAGTACGCTGCCGCGGCTGGCCTGCAAGATGGCTTATTCGGCGTCTGTAAAGCTTATGCGCTTTACGACGAACCAGTTGGATACGCACAAGGAATGAACTTCCTCATCATGCCGCTTCTTTTCAACATGCCTGAGGAAGAAGCATTCTGTCTACTAGTCCGCTTGATGAATCAGTACAAGCTACGTGACCTGTTCATTCAGGATATGCCAGGTCTACACATGCATCTGTACCAGTTCGAGCGGCTACTAGAAGATCTCGAGCCCGCCTTGTATTGTCACCTACACCGTCGTGGCATTTCACCGCACCTATATGCGACACAGTGGTTCTTAACTCTTTTCGCATACCGCTTTCCCCTACAGCTTGTACTAAGAATATACGATCTCATCTTCTCGGAGGGCCTGTCGGCTATCCTGAAGTTTGGTATCGTCTTGATGCAGAAGAATTCTGCAGCACTTCTCGGCATGTCGGATATGGGTCAATTAACTACTTTCCTTAGAGACAAGCTGTTCGATGCTTACATTGACCAATCCCCAAGTGCTGGTAGTATTCTCGAGAACGGCTTCTTCGGTAGCAGTTCTTCCAGCATCGATAAAGAAGTTTACCGAGCAGATCAATTAGTCCGGGACGCATGCGAGGTGAAGATCACCCCCGAACTCCTTAAATCATATACTACGGAATGGGAAGAAAAGACACGCGCAGAGAAAGAACGAGAGAAGGAATTAGAGACGTTGAAGACCGCGAATATGAGCTATGTCATTAAGATTCGAAAGCTCGAGGAGCGTCTCGAGGCTAGCGATCGCGAACAAGCCACCGTAACAACAGACCTTGTTCATACTAAGATCGAAAACGAGGAGCTCAAAGACAAGAACGAGAGTTTGACCGGCCAGGTAAAAGAGCTTCACAATATCATCGAAAAACAGCCCGAAGAAATAGAACAGACCTGGAAGCTAGAGCGTGACGACCTGATGAAGCGAAACGAGAAGGTCCACGAAGAGAACACTAAACTCGAAAAGGAGATGCAGGAACTGGAAGAGGAACTCGTCCAGACGAAGATGCGATATGCTGAGGTATGTTGCTCGCCTTTGCCAAACTACTTTCGACACACATTTCATTAACTAACCATCCCACCCCAACAGATCAACTCGCAGCATGAGACTCTTCAAAGGAAATGGGCGGAACTCAAACGCCAATTTGCTTAATCGAGACATCCTCTTTCCACGATCCCGCTCTTAATTAAGACCTTTAGGTTCCGCCATATTCATATTCTTGTACAAAATTCTCCTACGCCTATCTAGTCAACGATCCACCTAATAAGGCGATAGAGAGAGCGGGGATAGGCAAGCGAGTAAGCAAGTAGTTTGGAATCATATCATAAACTACTACGTCAGGGTATATACAGTCAGGTTTTGCATCTTGGTTTCTCACCTTGCGAACTCGACCGAGAGAAATATAGCATTGCTCATCGAGGCGTCGTCTAGAATCCCACGTCTTTGGTTGACCATAAGCCGAGCCCAGTGAGCTCAGTTTCACATTGGCTCAACCGGAAGAACCATATTTCTGTCTAGGTGATTCTTTTTTTATTATTCGTGCCGGTAATAGGGGTTTGGGTTTAATACACCGAACTACCACACATTTGCACAACAACATGGGGGAACAAACAAGCAATCAAACAAGCAAGTAGCATAGCCCTCCACAGAGGAAGAAGCAGAGAAGAAGAAGAGAAGAGATCGTGAAAGTCTGCCTATTAGGAAAAGCAGCAAACCTCATTTTTCGGAGATGAGATGACTTTTTAAAGGTGCATTGCATGCGAGAGAGCATTATCGGGGTTATCAAGCAAAAAAGAAAAACTGTTACGCGAGAAGATCCGCTGAGATGGGATGGGTGGGAACATTGTATAGAATCAGAACTAGCATGTTCGTCAATGAATACCAGAATTCTGTCACGGCTAGTGTGTTTGAGGGTATATATCGTGATATGGACGGAGAGAGTGGCATATGTTGATTTGATGATGGGTAACTTGAGAATGAGCTGTGATCTGTTGTATGTCGATACTGGTGGTATTTCAATATATATAACATGTGAGGTTGGTCCTACTAGATGAGTGGTGAATGAAGGTCTAAAGTTCGCTGTGGGATTTCCGTTTGATTTCAAAGATCGGTGAAGGTCACGTTTAGTTAAGTGGACTAGATTTATCAGGATATCATCACATAGTAAAACTTTTATGCTGTAGGAGGCACTGCAAGTGTCTTTGTTGATCTTTTATTGATCAGAACCTAGTAAAGGTGATCCCATTCCATGCCGAAAATGAGTAGCCATAAACACCGGTGCCATTGCTCATGATATTTTGCAGCGGCCACAAAGCCTAACCTCCCGTCGTCCCCTATAACCTGACTTTTATCTATTTGTGTAGCTTACGCTGGTAGAAAGCCAGCTCCTCTCCCTCGAGGATGTATCCGTCGCAGCGACCGCTCTGGCCGGGTCGGCTGGCAATAACGGCGTAGAGACGACCGGCCTCGAACTGCTTCTCCAACGCGCTCTCAACCTTGCCTTGGGCGGCGTATCGGGCGGCCTGCTTCTTCTCGACGGCCTTGCTCTTCTTTACGACCTCCTCTTCCTTGCCGGACTTCTGCTGGCGTCTGCGGCCAAGGGGCTGGCCGTAGTGAGACTCGTACCATTGACGGAAGGGAGCAGCATCGATCTGGACAACGGCGGACTTGGTGAGAGTGTTGGTTCGGACCAACTCGTTGTTGGAAGGGTGGTAAGCGACCACGATGACACGGGTCTTGCGGGTGGTGCCCTCGGAGGCCCAGGCGAAGTTGCCGGAGTCGAGACGTAGGGCACGGTACTTGTGGTTGCCGCCGCGGGTGCGGACGGTGTGGATTCGCTTAGGACCGATACGGGTGCCGGCCTCCTGTCGGCCAGCCTCGAAAGCGCGCTTCTTCCCTGGTGAGGAGGTCAGAACGTATGATCATTGCAACACAATGCCTGCATACGGGCTTTCGATATTTGGGGGGTATGTATCTTGAGAATCTCAAGGATACGAATGCGATATTCACGTACGGTAGAAGGCGCGCTTGGCACCAGATGCGGAGCGCTTGTGGCGGGAGTCGCGAGAAATACCCATGATTGCGGTGTCTGGTAGGATAGAATGAATGGTTAGCCAAGATGGAGATGGAGGGCGGCGATGAGGGAATGTTAAGAGTAAAGATGAAGGGTAATGAGAAATTGCTGCTACAAATCAAGAAAGGCTAAATCATCGTCGTCTGTTCAGAAAGGATGTCGCCTAACTTGAATTATAATAGCATTCGTAGTAATTTACATACCTGATTAAATCAGTTGGCAATCGAGAAGGGAATGGATGGGTGTTTGTGAAGCGCTGGAGATATTGTTCGCGAAAATGGAAGGTTAGGAAAGAGATTCACGAACAAAATTCATTATGGAATTTAGAAACTTGGTGTGGGCTCGCGAAAATTTCGGCGGGGATGTACACTAGTACATAGGGTTAATTGAGCAGGTTTGGCGCTAACCTAATCAGGCTAGATACACATGCACCTCCACTGTGTACAAACTTTATGGTCTTATGTAACCTTTCACGTGCTAATCAACTCAACAAGATAACACTCAGTTTAGACGACGACGACATATCCTAGACCTACTGTTGTTCTTGTATGAATTACATTTTGTATTTTAAAGTCTTTGTGAGCTCATTTCAACGACTGAAATTTACTTGAATGGCTACATATCACGTATCTTCCCACACAACAAAGACGACCAAGTAACAACTGCATAACTAGAGACCATAACTAGATGAATATCCATAGGTATTGTTACATTATGTAGTAGGCAAGTGACTAGACTATCTGAGTAATTTCATGTGTGTCTTTTAAAGACACTGGAGGGCACCCCGTTGGGGTACCACAATAACCCGACTTTAGGGACTTTTTCGGTTTTACTTGTAAGCTTAGTTTTTCCGAACCCTCTGTCTTCTCAGCTAAAATATCTACTCTCTTTATCCCGTCAACCAATCGGTCGGGTAAATACAACTTCATCCAATAGTCTACATCTATTTTTGATAATAGATATAGACCATTAAAGCTTACAACTCTTAATAGTCAAACGTAAGTAATTATAAAACTAGAGTTTTGTTACGGAGATTACTTGTTTATAAGGCTTAAGTAAGCCTTAGGCAAAGTCGTACTTTAGGCCTTATAATCTGTTATAACGAATATTAGGGTTAATTGGAAATCCCAACACTCGAATGGCCTACCATTACTTTGTGCTTTACCAACCTTCACTAGGAATACCGGCAATAATCCTAGAGGAAGGCCATTAAGCTTCAGCTTCAGCTTTTGCGTACTTGGAGACGAGAGTAGGATCGTCTATTCTACCAATCCCATCGGTAAGCCTATCTGGCAAGCATAGCTTCATCCAATGGTCTACATCTATTCTTAACAGTAGATGTAGACCATTGAGGCTTACTACTCTTGATAACTGAACATATGTTGTTATAAACCTCGAGTTTAACTTCCGGGATCACTTATGGATAAGGCTTAGGTATGCCTTTGGCAGCTTCATCTCTTGCGCTTTGTAATCCGTGATCGCGAACGTTGGGGTTAATTGGAATCTCTAACGTTCGAAGGGTCTACAACCTTTGCCTCCTTCGCGACCTAATTCTACTGGAAATACTGGTAACGTAGCAGCGGGAGAAACATCCCATGATAGATATCGCCGCCACTCAGGAAGTCCCGCAAAACCTCCTGTTCAATGTCCTCCTCGCTGGAACCTTGCAATATTCACGATCCAACCCCTTTTTACTTCATCAAACCCCTCAAGCCGTTAGTCGAGTCGTCCAACGGGTAGGTATATCGTAGATTCTCTGCTGTGCCATATTATTGGTAACGCGGCGATCCAGGTGCGCTGAGAACCCAGTAACTTAACCGCGCGATCGTCCCAAGCACATATTATGTGACCCACAAAGCAACTCCGCCTCCGCAGACCGTTTTCCTTAAGTTGTGGTCTTGTGGACCATCATGGCGTATACGTCTTTGAAGACGTTGATCAAATCAGCTCTGCCCGGGATGAAGTTCTTCAGGTACGGGGTCAAGTACAGGCTAAGATTCTGTGGATCGTTTAGAATTACTTTTGGGGCTTTCTTCCTGAGATCTTTTCCTCGTTATAAAACATATAAGCATTGAGATAAAAGTTGGCCCCATTGTCGAACGTCTTGCATGATATCGGGGACCAGTCCCTGTTCCGCTCAATGGACGGTCAGGACGTGATACATGTTCCGCGAATGTCTGGCTTTCCATTCGGTCCAGGACCCTGCTGGAGTCTCGGTGTCATATAAGTCGATCTCACGACGGATGTAGCTTTTCCATTCCTCCGGTAGCCAATCTCGAATAGATCGCAAGTACGGTATAGTCCGTGTCATTCGAGTACCTCAGTCCCTGACAACTTTGTTTCGCCAACGAACCCAACGACTAAACCGTAAACCATTTAGTCGTCTATGCAATATTAGTACTACAGCCAAAGCCAGAAGCATCAGAGGCTGGTTGGTGCAAAATAAAGCCAGCCTCCTTCCTTTTGTTCTAGATTCTCCATAACACTAGAACTACCAAGTTATTTGTTCATCAGCTTAGTGGTTAAGCCATCTATGCGTATGTTAGGCTACGCAATCATTAACGATGGCATATTTGATTCTGGGGACAAAATGCTTTGGCCATTTCGGCTAGGTAAAAGTCGCGTGATCGCGCCGAATGAGAAGCCAGAATATAATGGTCGCGATTGTTTGCTTTGAATCCCCGAGACGTTATGGCAGAACCGTAAGCCCAAATGAGAATGGGCGCTCGCACAAGTTGGTGCTGAGGTCTCCTCGGCGCGAGCAACCAGCGATCGGCTACTTCTCACATCCAGGCAATGGTTATCGCCTTGTTCATTTGAAATAGTGCCTCATCCACCAAGGCCAACTCCGGGCCATGAGGGACTCGAATCAAGCGATCGTTAAGAGGCTAGCAGACTGGTCATCAGACCAAGGGTAACACGCGCCCGTCATTCTTGGGTTCATCCCAGTGTCAATAATAAGTACGTCATCAAGGGAAGAAGTAATCCTTTATATAGGAAAAGTATTTCTGCGATTCGAGTTTTCCGCGTCCCTCGGCTTTGCCTGTGGCGAATTCGCACAGCTCCACAAGATCCTCGATGTGTCGCGTTTCATGGACGTAGAATATGGATAGGGGTTGTGATGACCAAGTTGAGTCGAGTTGAATCCGACTGGAGATATTGTGAGAATCTCAATTGCCCTCTGTGGAAAGGGAAGGTAGAAAGAGGTTGTGTTAATGAGGGTCATATTTGAGCTTTATTATTATGTTATCGCCGTTAGGCTGTCGCAAGCTCTCTTTCTCTTGTTGCTGGACTGCCTGGATGGCAGCTCTAATAGCTTTAGGTATCTTCCTCTTTAATTCATCGTATACCGTGTATCTCTCTTTTCTCGTACGATTGTCTTAGTGACATGATATCGATCATAAGTTGTCCGTCTTTGGTTGTTCCTAGTTTGACTAGGCACTCGTAGAGGGTCAACCTGGTTATTGGTAGTGGATATATTTGCAAGGTAGAGGACTATAAGGTCCTCATTTGACTACTTACTATTACAACTGACTTGTATGCCCTCCTGCAAATTACAAGGCTAAGCAAGCCAGGTGGTCACAGCCCCGGAGACGTTATGGAAGGATGAGGCCGACACAACAGAGCCCGAGACGCAGGCCTTCATTGTGAGCAATGTGCCGGTCGAAGTATTTATATATAAATATAGAACAAGTAAATTACACTCATTTTAAAGGTCTATGGATATGTTAGTGCATGGCTTCATGTGGATGGAGTAGATGAATGCTATGAGGAAAGGACATACTTAAACAACCCGTATTAGTTGTGTGTAGTTGTAGACATTTAGAGATTTAGAGAGAAACCAAAATCAGAGTGCCGGACCTTGGTTAAATATGAAAGCAAATGAGCAGGTTTGAGCATTGGCTGATCAAACAACTATACGGCCGTAAGAATACCTCAGGTGCACAAGAAAAAGTCAATTTATTTACATGAAGAAGAAAAGTTTGATTCGGAAATTGGTTATTAGATGGATGGGATGAAAAGAATATGATGATGGATCCATTTCCCGTTTGGTACCTATTTCAGTTGTCTGCCACTATAAGTCACTATAAATATGGTTAAACATCCCCTAAGAATCTTCCCGAGCTACTGATGTACGGATGAAATTTTGAGTCATATGGTACACTTTTACATATTTATTATGACGCTGGTTCAACCTCCAATCATTCAAATCAGCTCTTCACACTCTATATGACTGATTTCATCGGGTCTGAATTCTTACACTGCGTAATACATTTGATCATGATCATCCCTTAAATCCAACTAATGCACATCCACGTATATGAGAATGCTTATGCATTGGGTAGGGTCATGCAACTATGAGGGTACATAGGCACGCGATGCGCTTGACTAAAAGCGATCTCGGATAGGGACCCTTGTCATTTAATTGGCTGACATGCCACCAGTCGGATCTTGCATTAATACCAGGTACATCAATGTACATCATCATAACCTGTGGAGCTTAAGGTTCGAGAGCCAACCTGTGCGATAAGATAAGACTGGCCGTTGCTTCCGCTGTTGTAACCTTGCACGTCAGAGTCGAGACACTGAATGACCAAAGCTTGGAAGCTCCAACTTCCTTTATTCCAGGGAAGAGGAATGGGAATCTTCTTCTTTCCCGTCCTTCTTTCATTTATTCGTGTTATTTTCATAGAAAATTTCAATTATTCTTGATTCTATCGAGTCATACATTTCTAGAAATCGAACTCGTTGGGCAGACGAGCTGTCTCCCTGTTCGCCAGTATGGCGACTCCGTCAAACTCCGATCAGTCCTCTGCACCGCTATTACGATCTGCCTCGTCCTCGACTCTAGCCTCAACCTCGCAAACTTCCATCAGCGATGACGCTTCCATTGCGAAGATCCGTCGTAAGACGCGTGCTGTGCGCGCTCTTGCTTTCGTAACATCTATCGTTGCCGCCCTCTGCGCCGGATCCATCACCGTCTTCTCCCTTTACGGCCATCTATTCCAATCTCGATTACATTACACGCAGTTCCAGATCAATGGAATCGCGAGTGCTATGAGCATATCTATGTATATTCCAGTCCCGATGATTGGCTACATGTGCGACCGAGTAGGGCCTGGGCCTCTCTCCTTGCTATCCTCAATCTTGCTTGGAGGAGGATACGGATTAGCATCTGGCTTATATCGTAAAGGACTTGCAGAAGTTAGTGATGGCAGTAAAAGCGGAAGAGCTACTTTCCCTCCTATGGTGCTTGCTTTCGTGGCTATTGGTGTTGGCACCTCGTGCATGTATATCGGCGCCATCACGACCTGTGCCAAGAATTTCGGCAAGGGGAAATACAGGGGCCTGATGCTAGTCGCTCCTATCGCATCATTCGGCCTTGGTGGTATGGTTCTCAGCCAGATTGGTAGTCGCATTCTCTACGAAACACAACCAGGCGGAGGTCGAGGAGATGTGAACGTGTTCCATTTCTTCCTGTTCCTCTGCATCATCCTATCCGTCCTCGGTGTTATTGGCACCTTCTCATTACGGGTTGTAGACGAAGATGACCTTATAGATGAAGCGGTGGAAGAACTCGAGAGGAGCGGGCTCCTCGAGGGAAGTGCTGTTTTCCGCCGTAGAGCCGACCGTGATTACGGCACTATCGATGCGATCGACGACGATGCTGGCGTCATGGACCCAGCTAGGGATGATGACGAGGAGGATGATAATGCCAAGTTGAAGAAGACTTGGCTCCTCAATGCTGAGACGCGAAGATTTCTTACAGATCACACAATGTGGTGGTTTGCGGTTGGTTTCTGGTTGATCATCGGACCGGGCGAGTCGTTCATAAACAATCTCGGCACTGTCATTGGAACGCTATATTCCCCGAATACGAAATCAAACGAAACCACGGCAGCAACTCACGTCTCAATCATGGCCGCAGTTAGCACCGTTGCTCGTCTCATTGCAGCATCATTGAGTGATTTATTATCGCCTAACCCTCATACACAGTATGTCCAAACGGGATTTCCTACTACCCTTCCGGAGTTGAGACAGAAGTTATCGGTCTCGCGTGTCGTTTTATTTGTTGCTGCCGCTCTAATTCTCTCTCTTGGTACACTTGTGCTAGCTTCTGGTGTTGTCCAGGAACATGGAGAGCGATTTTGGATCGTGTCCAGCTCAATTGGAGCTGGGTACGGAGCCGTATTCAGTTTAACACCTATAATAATTACCATGATCTGGGGAGTAGAGAATTTTGGCACCAACTTCGGCATCGTCGCTCTTACGCCAGCTCTAGGTTCCACGATGTGGGGACTTATCTACTCAGCAGTCTATCAGGCAGGTGCTAAAGAATCACCTTCATTGACAGGAACAAGCGATGACGACGACGTGTTCTGTTTTGGCAAGCAATGTTACTCGTCAACATTCTGGGCCATGACGGTTTGTATTTGGATCGGAACACTCATGATCCTCTGGGCCTGGAAAGGCCGAGATGGTTGGGCTAAGAGAGGTATCGTGATCTAGAAATAGACTATACACGATGGTCGTGTATTGAGACAGAATGGCGTCCTTAAACTTGCCTGTACTGCTTTGAACTAGAAGTTATTTTGAATTATTGGGATTTCTCGTGTATGCTAGATGTTGACTCGTCTAGTTTTGAATCCTGCACATGGAGTTTCTTCCGGAGATATTCTATTATCACTTGACCCTCTCCAAAAGCAACTCCGAACCTGAATTATTTCGTTGATTCATTCATACATGATCCCTCGCGCTCTCGACCTAAAATATATCATGTTTACAGGCTTGACCGCGCCCCAAGAAGGAAAAAGCAGGTAACACGAGACGCCGTATATGTATGTCTTACTGTAGGGTGGTCATGAGCGTGGCAATTATATTGGTCTCGCCGCTTAGGCCTACATTCAGGACAATTAGAGGGATTTTATGTCATCTCTCGAAACTTTTAGACATTTAAGCTTACTCTTAATATATTATGTCTTAGGATTGACCCAGTCCCCTAGACCTCTATATCGTACACATTCCATATCCTTCAGACCCCGTTTCCTTTGAGCTACCGTAAACCTGCATGCATACTAACTCCGAATGTACAACCTGCCTAATTTGGGATCAGATCGACAAACGGACGAACCAGATCCCCGCACCTATTAAGAGTGTGACTGGTCACATATTGATTGATTCATATGATGTTACCGTGTCCCGTCACCAAACGGCAAGCGGCTACGTGCTAGCATAGCCGCCCTACGATGCCAATAGTCCGATCCGTCCGACCCGGTGGCCACTCACTCTCTACTAAGCAGCGAGGCTAGAAACCGCAGCAACAGCAACGTTGCTTTCGCCCGCTGCAGCAGAGTCGAGAAGAAGCAGCGGACCCTACGCGGCACTGGTGTCCCTTTTTTTTCTTCTCCACACGACCTACCGACTCAAGCGAGTCCTACCATCTGCAAGGGGCGCGGCAGTGGAATACGAAGCTTGGCACCCTGTCGATCCCGCGACCCCCCCTCTCTTCTCCCACCTTACCCCCAAATCTACCGCCTACCGGTCAAAACCCCAAGCGTGATCACAGATCTCGAAACAAACGCGATCGACCTTGCCTAGCCTAACCCGGCCTGGGGCTGCTTACCTGCCTTACCGTCTGACTGTATAGAGCTGCGGATGGAACATCGTTTGCCGGCTAAACATCGATTCGATCTGATCTCTTATTTAGAAAAATAATATGTGTGGTTTGTCTGGGGTCAAGGGAGGTTGTTGGATACGAGGCCGGGGTTCACAAAGAAGGCACCGGCTGCGCGTGCGTGCGTTTGATTGAAACGAGACGCTCGTAGGCATGTAGGGAGGCGCGCGATGTCAGGAAAGGGGAACAAGCGGCTCGACTAATGGATGGGACAGCTTGGGGAATTCCAGCACGCGGGTCGTCGGTTGGAGATTGTGAGAGGAGCGGAGTAGCTATTTGCGTCGCTCGTGTCATATCATTATACATCGTATGTAGGTATACTATGGTATAGTAGGTATATACCGCACCGCGCGTGCCTGGCCTGGTTCATGACATGACAGGTGGTCGTGCATACATAAATATACGGAGCCCTCTCCCAGGAGACATCGTCAACTTGCCAACTCAGCTTCTCCAGCGTCCTCCGCAGAGAAATATCCATATCCATATCCACCATCCGTCTAGTCATTCGTTTGTGAATAGCCTACCTACCTATCCATCCCGCTCTTCCATACCAAACCAAGCTCCATACCTAGCTTCAGAGCTAAGACTTAATTTATAATAACATAACCTGACCTGACGAAGAAACGAGACAAGATGTACTTCCCAACAACCCTCCTAACCACCCTCCTCCTCTCCGCCACCACCTCCCTCGCGCGACCCATCTCAATGGCGGCCCCGAACGCGGCGCAGTGGACGATCGAGTCGCTGAAGCGCACCTGCGACGACGGCGACACGACCTGCGTGTGGGAGTTCAACATCAACACGGGCGAGGACGGCGTCGCCGCCACCTCCGTCGCAAACTACACCGTCAACGCCACCGACTCGGCTCCTGCCTCCCGCGCCATCGGGCCAGCCCAGAAGTTCGGAAACTACACTGTGACGAGCACTTGGAGCGGCCAGTTTGGCGAGGGAGAGGGGTTCACCACGATGAGTGTTATTGATTATGATAAGGGGCTGATCGTGTACCCTGCTGTAAGTTACCCAGGTCTCCTTGATGTCTGGGGAGTTGGTGATTTAGGAAATAGTGCTAACTTTGGGTGTTATAGTACAAGGACACGCAGCTGGTGAACGGACAGGTCGTTACGCCTGACCAGAGCTACCCCGTCCAGAGCCTGCCTTCTTGAGAGATACGAGATATGACGAACACGTTAACGACGACTGATGCAAGTGATTTAGAGGAACTGTAATAAGGGTCGGTTGGATCAATGAAGAGTAATATATATACATATCATTTGGTTATAATGAACATATATTGGATAATATGACAACGTGAATTTCCAAGAAACTCTCGTTGAATACATACGTGTTGAAACCTAACAAATTACATGTATTAGACACTAGTAATACGTATTTGTAGTTTAGTGAAAGTGCTATATGAAACGTATCACATAAAAAGTGACGAAACAGAATAGACCATGATATCTACCTAGGAGTGGATACAGATAATATATAGGGTATTTGTTAGTTTATAGATTTATCTCTACGTGCGAATACGTACGCGCGCAAAATCAATGCACATGATCCATGAATGCGTCCAATGCAAAATCAAATCTGAACGCCGTCCTATGCTTCGCCCTTCAACTCCTCCGCAACCTGCTTCTTGACGATCTCTCTGACCGCCTTCCAGTCATTGACGACTTCGGTAACTCTCTTCTCCTTAGCCTCTAAGCCGTGGAATTCGGGCGGAAGGACCTTCTCCTCGAAATTGAATCCAGCCTCGTCTTTCAAGGCCATCTCGACTGCGCCGGCGAACTTGGCTGGGTGAGCGGTCGAGAGCGAGATGTGTGGCGCCTTAGAGCGCTCGAGTGACCGCAAAGAAGCAGCAACGCCAATGGCTGTGTGAGGATCTAGGACATAGTCGATCTTCTTAAAGTAATTCTTAATGGTGTCAACCGTCTGCGAATCGCTCACCCGTTCGCTTTCAAAGTCACGCTTGGCGCTGGAATGCACGTCCTGATAGACTGGGCCGAAGCCACCGCTTGACTTCAGCTGCTTCATCCAGGCGGAGACCTCCTGGCCAGCTTGTTTCCTGTTCCACTCATCATCCATACCAGCCACGGACGCAAATTCGTAGGCTAAGAACCAGAGTAGCCTCTCGAAGTTACTCGAGACGAGAATGTCCATGGCAGGACTCAAGGTTTCTTTAACACCATCTTCGTGCGCCTTCACGCCATCGACGGCCAAACCTCCCTGCGCCTCTTGGCCAAACGCAGGTTTCTTCTCGTATCGTCCGGTCTTCCAGAATCGATCGAGGATATCATTCTCGTTTGTGGCAACGACCAACTTCTCCACAGGAAGACCCATTCTGTGAGCAAAGTAACCGGCTAGGATATCGCCGAAGTTACCGCTGGGCACGACATATCGGACCTTCTCACCGACAGCTAGGCCAGAAGACTTCACAAGTGAGAAATATGAGTAAAAATAGTACACAATCTGGGCTAGAATTCTGGCCCAGTTAATGGAGTTAATGGCTCCGAGGTTGAGGGTTGAGTTGATATCGGGATCGGCGAATAAAGCCTTTACGATATCCTGGCAATCGTCGAAAGTGCCAGTGACAGCCAAGTTGTGGACATTGGGGTCCAGAACCGTGGTCATTTGGGCTTCTTGAATAGGGCTGACCCTGCCCTTAGGGTGTAGAATGAACACTGACACATCCTTCTTTCCACGGAGACCGTAGATGGCTGCTGATCCGGTGTCACCACTTGTAGCACCAACTACGGTGAGATGATGTCGGTCACTACCCGACTTTCCTTCATTCTTTCGTACTAAAAAGTACTCGAATAGGTTACCTAGGAATTGCAGAGCAACATCCTTAAAGGCAAATGTAGGGCCGTGGAAAAGTTCTAGGAGATATAGGTTGTCGTGAAGATGTCGTAGGGGTGTGGTCTCAGGGGCACGGAAGGTGGAATAACTTCTATCAATGATTCCCTTGAGGTCTTGGCGCGGGATCTCAGATGGCGCAATGTATAAGGACAATACTTCTAAGGCGAGATCAGGAAAGGACAGGTCTTTCCAGCTCTCCCAATTGCTTGCCTTGGGAACTTCTTCTGGGATGTATAGACCACCGTCAGTTGCTAGACCTTTCAAAACGACTTCCTCGAAGGAAAGCTAGTGATAATAGTCAGTATAGAGCAATTGGAGAAAAATTGCAAAGGACAAGATGTCAGACTGGTGTGAGTCTTACGTCGTAGTCGTCGCCTCTAGTACTAAGATATCGCTGTGAGGGATTGTGGGACTCGGACGAGCCATCGGCTGTCGTCTGGCCGTTTACTCCGTTCGACATCGTATTGGATTGTGGTCGACTAGGTCGAATTCAATTTGTTTATTATTCTAGCGATCTCCAAGTCCCTTTGGAGGGTGATATAAGACTTGGAGATGGCGAAAGAATTAAAAAAAATATGTCGAGCGAGTTCGGCTGATACATGATTTCTACCCCGCGCTAACCGTATTTGGGCATACTATTTGTGAGGGGTAGCGGCTAACAATTCGATTGGCTTACACCGGCGGAAACCCCCTAGTCGGTAACATTTTCTTTTCTTATAGCCTTGGAGATCTCCAGTTAGATCTTCACATTTTTTTGTACTTTAGTAGTGTTGGACCTTTCAGAGAGTATCGATCCCATGATATTACGATCAATACGAACAATATCACCCATCCGAAGCGCTGGGTATGATCAGAAAAGCCCAATTTATACTTGACGTAATACGGAGATTCTGTGCCAACTCTTTCATATTACGCTGAAATAAGCCAATCCAATTGATGTCGTCATATTAACGGCCAAATATATGCAACTTACCCCCTGTCTTCACATATTACCTGCGGGTTACCTCTTTTTTTCTTATATTTGGTACAATTGTGGCTGCATAATATTCGCCATCGGTCATTTCCTTTTTTATCTACCGCTTTTTCAGCTTTTGTGTTGCTTTGCCTCTTAATTAAAACATCGAAGAAAAAGAAAGTCGATCCGGTCAACAGGGGCATACAAACAGAGGTACATCGGTACTTGGATCCAAATGTCTGGTCTTGGCAAATGATAATTGGGAATGTGGAGTTCCGCTCATTGTATTAGCCTTTATGGGATTAGGTAGCAGCATCTTGGATATCTCCGGCTTGGTCAGCAGCCATTATCAATACAACCCTTGAACCCTTGAACTCTTTGCCGATATCCCTTCAACTTCATCCGCTCAACTCATTCTTTGACACTAAAACTTCAGCCTCGTCATGGAATGAGGAACGCCCGATGTTATTTATAGACGCGAAATAGGTGTGGGTGGTGTTATTACTAGAGCTTATTAGCTAACGGCTTATCACATCTCATCCTCGCTCAGCCTCCCGCTCGCTAGCCACTATGTCTCCCGATAGAGGAAGCGTTGAGGACCTGCCACCTCCGTATCCACCCGATTCCGATCAAGACTCCGGCGATGATGTCAAGTATCTTCCGGAGGGCCGTCATTTCACACTCCGAGGTGTTGCCGCCGGTTTACTTGTCGGGCTAATGTGAGTTATGTCTATAATGAGATTCAAAATATTCAGCCATGTATCTCTTTTTATAGCCAGACCATCTAGAAGTAGCAAATACTGACTAGTTATTGTAGAATATGTTTCAGTAACATGTATTTCGGCTTACAGACCGGGTGGATTTCTATGATGACAATGCCTTCTAGTTTGCTAGGTTTCGGCATATTCAAGGCTCTCTCACGTCATCTATCTTTCCCATTCTCTCCGGTAGAGAATGTTCTTGTCCAGTCTGTAGCAGGTGGAATGGCGATCATGCCTCTTGGATGTGGATTTGTGGGTGTGGTAAGGTAGCCCGAAAATCAGCCAGTAGAGGTCTATTAAATTAACCTATCCGATTATGATTTAGATTCCAGCTATGGAGTATCTGCTGAAGCCCGAGGAGCAAGGACCGATACATCTAAGCATGTGGAAGCTCATTATCTGGTCGCTGGGTCTTTGCTATTTTGGCGTCGTTTTTGCTGTTCCATTGTGAGTTTCTAATTCTCTTCAAGATAGTCTCATTATATCTAATCCCCTCTAGGCGACGTCAAGTAATCATCAGGGAGCAGCTAAAGTTCCCGAGCGGCTTTAGTACTGCGGTTCTAATCGGCGTCCTTCATGGAAAAGGACAGAGCCAAAATAGTGGCGCTCTTGATACGTCAAAAGCCGCGACGTTCGGGAGCTTAGCGCTAGAAAATAGACCGCTTGTGGTAACCGAAGGTATTGGTGATGGGGATGAGAACGTTGATTCTACTGGTGAACCGCCGCGCGTCGAAACAGTAAAGCAATATAGTTGGCGTTCTAACATCCGCCTCCTCTTGATTACATTTGGGGTATCCGGATTTTACACTCTCCTCACTTATTTCTTTCCCGTTCTTCGAAATCTCCCTATCTTCGGAACCGTAGCAGCCGACACCTGGCTTTGGACTTTGAACCCAAGTTTCGCTTATGTCGGTCAGGGTATCATCATGGGACCGTCTACAACTATACATATGCTCGTTGGTGCTATTGTCGGCTGGGGAATTTTATCACCCCTTGCCAAATATCGAAGTTGGGCACCAGGATCGATCAACGATTGGGAGACTGGCAGTAAGGGATGGATTGTCTGGACATCTCTTGCCATTATGCTGGCAGATGCCGTAGTCAGTCTAAGCTATATTGCTTTTACCCCGATAATAAAACGAGGGCCATCCTTCCTCGCAACTGTAAAGCAACGGTTCCAGCAAGGTGGATTCAAGGGCCTGTTATCTCTTCGCAAGCCCACTGGTTACGTAGCCGTCCGGGCCAGCGAGGATGATTCGAGACCTTTGGCTGGGACGCGAAGTTCAGAAGATCTTGATAGTCTACCGAGTCCTACACTTGAACGCAGAAACCCCTTCAACACTCAGCCGATTAGTTCCCAAAGAGCCTGGGACGAAGACGACGCTCCGCCCGAGCAATTGGTTGGGGACAAGACAGTCAGCATCGGTCTCGTTATATCTGTGCTGTTTTGCATTGCTAGCATACATATCACATTTGGTAACCTAGTTCCCTTATACGCCACCGTCATAGCTGTTTTTATGGCAATGATACTGAGCATTATGGGAGTTCGAGCATTGGGCGAAACGGACCTCAACCCAGTTTCCGGAATTAGTAAATTAGCACAGCTTTTCTTCGCTCTTATTATTCCGCAGACCCACAAGTCGAGCGTCCTCATCAACTTGGTGGCCGGCGCTGTATCTGAAGCTGGCGCATTGCAAGCTGGGGATCTCATGCAAGATCTAAAGACCGGTCATCTGCTGGGAGCTGCACCTAAGGCTCAATTCTGGGGTCAGATCATCGGCGCAACTGTGGGGGCTGTCGTTAGCGCACTGATATATAGACTGTACACTGCTGTCTACGAAGTTCCCGGAGATTTGTTTCAGGTACCGACTGGCTTTGTGTGGATCTTCACCGCGAGATTGGTTACCGGAAAGGGGCTTCCTTATATGGCCAGAGAGTTTGCTATTGGAGGTGCGGTCATATTTGCTGTCTTTACTGCCTTGCGGACGAAGGCGATTGGAAAGAGTTGGCATGCTTATATTCCTGGAGGAATCGCTGTCGCAGTTGGTAAGGGCTGTCTAAAAATACGTCATGGGCTCCTTATCACTAACAACGTTTGTAGGGATGTACAATGTCCCCTCATTCACCTTGGCGAGGACGATAGGTGGGCTACTAAATTGGTACTGGAGAGTATATCTACGAAAAGAGGATACACCCCTCATCGTTGTCGCATCAGTGAGTACCGAGTATCCGGACCTTGTATTGATATCCCGAGATCATAATTAACATTTGAATTCTAGGGCTTCATTTTGGGGGAAGGCTTCTTGAGCATCGTCAACTTGCTACTACAAAGCTCTCAGGTCCCCCACATGTGAATTGGCGGGATAGCATTTACCAGGCGCTATGAATAATAGAATGATACCATTGGTATAGTAATTAATCTATATCAATACTCCTTTATTTCTTAGCCTATATATATCAACGGCCTCCGCTTTCGTACGGCTGTTTGGAGATGATGCGTCTTCTTAGTAATCTATCGTAAGATATTCGCAGCACATGATATCAGAATTGTATTTAGAGTTGCTTTCTTGCAGGAAACCTGCCTTAATCGCTTGAAGATCCCACACACTATACTCCAAATTCTAGAAAACTTACGATTGAGGATCCGTGAAGAACGCCGATTCAAATCCGGAGCCGTGGCTTGGTGAATACAAGCTTGTCCCCCGCATTTAAAAGCTCTAAAGCTCCATTATCCGGCGCGGGGTTTTAGACTGGTTTAAGATATCCAGCTGTTCCACTTTGAAAACAAGATACAAACTTCTACATATCAACTTACACCTAGTATCTATAGTATCAGTAGCGTTAGGAAATCTAGTCAAGATGTTGCTCAAGGAAGATCACATTGATGTCACGACGAACGTGGACGGAAAGGAGTCGTCTATGAGTGAGAAGACCCCTATACGGCCGGACTTAGTTCCCAACTCAAGGCACTAACGTTGGGCAGGAATTTTTACCTTTCATCCCACCATCTCACAATATCCTAATGCGTATAGCTCTCACTGTTCCCATTCAGGATTTGGATACAGGTTTGCTGATGAGTTGGCAGTCGATTCCCTGGCATCGTTCTATTCAGCGAGATCTATCAAGGTACCATCTTCATTTGATAGACTTCCAAAGTTGACATCAGACATAGCAAGTCGAACGACTATGCAGCTTGCTGACTAGCGTATCGAACAGTGACTGGTCCGGTGGCGCGCTTTGCGCGTCAAATTGCGGGACATGGATACATCGTCGCTGCCCCTTCGTCGTATCACGACTTCATTGGACCGGAGGCTTTGGCCTACGATGTTCCAGGCACTGACAAAGGAAACGAGTTGAAAATAACGAAGGTAAAGCCGTCAATCTTGGTGCAACTTACTGAATAAGTGACGGCTCATAAAAATGCATAATAGACACTCGAATCGTATGACGCCGACTCCCGCAAGGCCGTCGATTACCTGCTCAGTCTTCCTACATGCAACGGACGGATAGGTACTACTGGAATGTGTCTAGGTGGTCACCTTGCTCTACGAGCTACCGTATGGCTCTTCAGGACTTCCATTCAACGGTCGCATTACTCACTAACAAATCATTTTAGTTGGACCCGCGGATAAGCGCAGGTGTTGCCTACTTCGGGACTGATGTCCATAGCCGCACGCTAGGTCCCTACACGGCGGCTGATAAGTCGGTCGAAGGTCCGGCGAATAGCAACCACACGATCGATAGGCTCGGAGAAATCAAAGGCGAGGTGGCCCTGATCTTCGGTATCAAGGACACTCACGTCCCGGACGACGGCCGAGACCTGATCCGACAGAAGTTAAGGAGCGCCGGCACAGTATTTAGCTTCTACGAGTTCGCATGGGCGCAGCATGCCTTCATTCGTGACGAGTTAAGCAAAGGCCGATACGATCCAGCTATCACTAAGATCTGCTTCGAGGTATTGACGGAGCTTTTCAACCGAACTCTCAAGACGGACTTGGGGCCGAGGGACAACAAGCCTGAGGAGATCGAGCACTTCTGCTAGTGGTCTTCTGTCGGTAATCTATATCGAACATACCGAGAATAATAGAGATTCGTCGAGATGTCAGATTATTGCCCCGAGATATTGATTACTTGCCTCCCACACCCAGCCTACGGGATTCGCGAGACATATGCATGAATATGTAGGCAGATCGAGATGTGTAACCCATTATACGATTTTTAGTGTCTATTCGAAACCCAGACGGGTCGGAAAACGGCCGGTTGTAGGTGCTGATGAACGGGTAATAGCTATGATTTGCTCGCGACTATCAAATTTGAGACATGCCGGTAATTCAAAACGTCAACGTTTCCGGAGCAATTGGTTGCTTATATACCGAAGGTCATTGTGGCTTACCACCTTAGAAGCGTGACGTACATCTAGCTTAGCGATGCTTCCACACATACCAATACGACCAAAGATGCAGATATTAAAAAGTCCTGCATCAAGCTAGCTACATGATACGCTGGCGTAAAAATATACGAAATTCAGGCATGAATGAATAGCTGAATAATTTTATTGGGGGATTTCTAGTGGTTTGGTATGTGAAGAAGATAAACAAGGAATACAATAAGGCTGATTGAACCATTAAATTCAAGAATGGTCAAAGTTACATCCCTAGCGGCTGTACTCCAACTGGGCAGCTGGAACTTCCATATTTTCAAAATTGTACCTCTGAATGCGATTGCACACATGTGCATGCGTCAGGAGTGAAAAAGTACAAGGGGGATACATGAATCTTCTAGAATGGGTGCGCTTACTCTATGTACACATCCATGTAACTAGGTAACAACCACCCTAGGTATGTGATACAGTTGCGGCTTTGTATCGCAAAAAGGGAGGCAGGCAACCGCGAGGCAGAAAAAATAAACCGGGAGGCCAGGCGAAACAGCTGGAAGTTGCCTCACCAACCGATTCATTTCCTGCCTGAAGGCGAAAAGAAGGCAAGAGAAGATTATGGGAAGGAAAAGTCGAATAAAGAAAGGTACATTCAGACACGTACCTTCCAATTTTCACCTGAATTTTTTGGTGGGTCTTGGCGGGCTGATAGACCGGGCAACCGCCTGTGGAAGGGGCAGTGATGTCAATATGGTGAGTGTGGATGGCGGGGTAGGTACGCCTTCAATCATCATAGATGTATCTTGGTACTGTGGATACTAAGCAGGTACGTAGTCCAGGTACCCATGTACCTCTAAATAGCTACAGGTGTTGTAGATGGAATTTTTGCTACTGAGTAACTCTGAAACCAGTGACTGATCACCTACAAATTCTGAGAATACTGATTTATCAGGTGGATTGTGTGGTAAATTTGGTAGTACGACAGGAGGATACATACTTAGAACTGACCGTTATCGTCTAGGTAGGGTGGTCTTCTGAATTCAGGAACGTACTATTCACTTCTATCTGAGTGTTAGGCGGAAAGTACCAGAAGCGGGTACCACCTTCCAGCAATTCGAGAAGATTCCTTGGCCCCACCATAGCTTCCACTTGCAATTGTATTAAACTCCAGATCAAATCCTAAAGCAACTTTTCTTCTCTTCATCTTCATCAAACACAACTAAACATTTCCCTCTTCTCTTCCAAGAGTAAACGCAGAATTTCCTTCTAGATACCCACCCCCATTAGGGTAAATAATTCTCTTGCGTTTTGACAACTTCAAACACACTCTTCTACACTACATCATCCCGCATTACCCCACCTCTACTATTTTGACCTCTAAAATTTCTACGCATTCTTCACCATGGTTGCCGCAGTCGGAATTGACTTGGGCACGACCTACTCGTGTGTCGGCGTCTTTCGAGACGACCGCATCGAAATCATTGCCAATGACCAGGGTAACCGAACTACTCCCTCGTTCGTTGCCTTCACAGATACCGAGCGTCTGATCGGTGATGCCGCCAAGAACCAGGTCGCAATGAACCCCCACAACACCGTTTTCGACGCTAAGCGTCTGATTGGTCGCAAATTCAGCGACGCTGAAGTGCAAGCAGACATGAAGCACTTCCCCTTCAAGGTCGTTGAGAAGAACGGCAAGCCTATCATTGAGGTCGAGTACAAGGGTGAGCAGAAGCAATTCACACCTGAGGAAATCTCCTCCATGGTCCTCACCAAGATGCGTGAGACCGCCGAGTCATACCTTGGTGGCACCGTCACCAACGCCGTCATCACTGTGCCGGCCTACTTCAACGACTCTCAGCGTCAAGCCACCAAGGATGCCGGTCTGATCTCCGGTCTCAACGTCCTCCGAATCATCAACGAGCCCACCGCGGCTGCCATCGCCTACGGTCTTGACAAGAAGGCTGAGGGTGAGCGCAACGTTCTCATCTTCGATCTCGGTGGTGGTACTTTCGATGTCTCTCTCCTAACCATCGAGGAGGGTATCTTCGAAGTCAAGTCTACTGCTGGTGACACTCACTTGGGTGGTGAGGACTTCGACAACCGTCTTGTCAACCACTTCGTCAACGAATTCAAGCGTAAGCACAAGAAGGATCTCTCTACCAACGCTCGTGCTCTCCGACGTCTCCGCACTGCTTGTGAGCGAGCCAAGCGTACCCTCTCTTCTTCCGCTCAGACCTCTATCGAGATCGACTCCCTGTTCGAAGGTATTGACTTCTACACGTCGATCACTCGTGCTCGATTCGAAGAGCTTTGCCAGGATCTGTTCCGATCCACTATTCAGCCCGTCGACCGTGTCTTGGCTGATGCGAAAATCGACAAGTCTCAGGTTCATGAGATCGTGCTTGTCGGTGGATCTACCCGTATCCCCCGTGTGCAGAAGCTTATCACGGACTACTTCAACGGCAAGGAGCCCAACAAGTCAATCAACCCCGATGAGGCTGTCGCCTATGGTGCCGCCGTCCAGGCCGCTATCCTTTCTGGTGACACCAGCTCTAAGTCAACCAACGAGATTCTCCTTCTCGACGTTGCTGCCTTGTCTCTCGGTATCGAGACTGCTGGTGGTATGATGACCAAGCTCATCCCCCGTAACACCACTATCCCTACCAAGAAGTCGGAAGTCTTCTCCACCTTCTCCGACAACCAACCCGGTGTGCTCATCCAAGTCTACGAGGGTGAACGTCAACGCACAAAGGACAACAGCTTGCTCGGCAAATTCGAGCTCACTGGCATCCCGCCTGCACCTCGTGGTGTTCCTCAAATCGAGGTTACCTTCGATCTTGATGCCAACGGCATCATGAACGTCTCTGCCGTCGAGAAGGGCACCGGCAAGTCCAACAAGATTGTCATCACCAACGACAAGGGCCGCCTGTCCAAGGAGGAGATCGAGCGTATGCTTGCAGAGGCCGAGAAGTACAAGGAGGAGGATGAGGCTGAGGGTCGCCGTATCGGTGCCAAGAACGGCCTAGAGTCCTACGCTTACTCTCTCCGAAACACCATGTCCGACTCCAAGGTCGACGAGAAGCTTGACGCTGGTGACAAGGAGAAGCTTAAGGCCGAGATCGACAAGGTTGTCTCTTGGCTCGACGAGAACCAGCAAGCTACTCGTGAAGAGTACGAGGAGAAGCAAAAGGAGCTTGAGGGCATTGCCAACCCCATCATGATGAAGTTCTACGGTGCTGGTGGTGCTGGCGGCATGCCCGGCGGTGCTCCCGGTGGCTTCCCTGGTGCTGGCGGCCCCGGCGCTGCCCAGGATGACGGCCCTACCGTCGAGGAGGTTGACTAAACGGTTTCTTTTTCATGACCTTTCTGTCTTTTTTACTTCCCGGCGTTTTCCCATCGGTGTGGGTTATGACACATCGGATGGCGGTCTCGGATTTCATGGGTTTGCACTACTAGATTTTCACTGGTAATGATAAAGGGCAAAAGTTGCGGTTTTACGACTTGCATGGATGTACTCTAGGCAGGGATAATCCTACTTCCTCTACGAAGCAATGAAGTTAATTACATAAAAACAAATGGTCTTGACTATCGTGATATGTGACATGTTGTATTGTAGTTTGTGAATGACGACGTCGGGCTATAAAGCCACGACTAATATGACCCTATCGTGAACTATGTGGAAAAGGTTTGTAGAGGATGACATTGATGGTGCCTTAGAGAAGCCATACGCTGATTATCACATCGCCTTCTTAACCTAATAATCTCCTTGGTCATTGATGGTACAGTGATTCATTCATCGTGAGTATTACAACCTGTAGTTACTAGTACACAAAGGTAACAAACTATAACACATCCCAGCCAACGTGGTCCAATCCAATCCATCCTACACCCTTCCAGCATCTATTGATCTAACAGTCTATGCTCCTGAAGCCTCCTCCTTCTCAAGCATCTTCCTAACCCTCCTCCTCCTCTCAATCTCCTGCCTCCGCCACTCCTCATCACTAACATCGGGCATCTCCAACGTCTCATTAAACGCACTCCCCGGCTCCACCTTCTCCGTCCGCGGCTCCCACACGTCGGTGCTGCTTATTCGCCCAGGTGCATAGTACTTCGCGTACTCTTTTCGTCGGTACCGGTCCCGGATCATCTCTTCTTTTTGCGGGGAAGCGAGAGTGCGTGTGCGCATGCAGAACCAGAAGTCGTCCCAGTGCTCGGAGCAAGAGCGTATGCTGCCTTCACGGTATACGGAGAGCCATTGGCCCCCGAGAGAGTTGCAGTGGAAGGCGGCGTCGAAGGCGGTGCGGCAGGAGAGGGAGGTTGGGAGGAGGGATTCGGTGAGCGGGTCTAGTTGTGTGGGTGTCCAGGTTTGAGGGTTTGGTTGCGTGGGGGAGGGGGAGGAGGGGTCGGTGGAAGAGGAGGATTTGAAGGAGGACCAGAGGGAGCGTGTCCAGTCGGATGATTTTGAGGAGGCGATCGGGTCGGGAACGGAGGAGGAGGAGGGTTTTGGAGGCGCCGGTTGAGCGGGCTCGACGGGTTTAGCTTGTTCGGCGGGCTTGGTTTTGCTGCCGCTGAGTTCTCCTTGTAATTGTGCCATGAACTTGGCGATCTCGGGGTCGCTGTACTCGGATTCGGCTTGCTTCGTCGGCGAGGAGGGTTTGGGAGGTTCGGAGGAGGAGTTGGAGTCTGAATTGGGACCCTTGGAGGGCTGCGATGATGACCACATCCAACCCATGTTGCTCGTTTGGTATGTATATAGGAATAGGTGTCTTTGTATAGATTCGGGTAGGTCAATTAGATCGCAGGATTGTTCGCGGATATGGATATTTGCGCTCAAGCAATTGAATTGATAACTTCGAAATCCTGGAGGAAACGAGGTAATAATAACTTGCGAGAATTACGAAACGCTCAGAAGAGGAGATCGATGCGGGGGATTGACAACGACGCGGGGTGCAATATCAGGACCGTAGCATTTGGTCCGTGATATAATTCCTTGAAGGTGATCGGTTTTTTTCGGCTCAACCAATGACGGAAACGCTGATTACGACCTGAGTTATGGTACGATTAACCTCTTACGGACGCAAGAAATGGTCTGATACGATGACCTCGGATATGCAAGTATTCGCTGTTACTTTTGGAGAATTCGTATAACCCGTTGCAAGCCAATATCCTCGTCGATTGTCCTTTCTCTTTTTCCTTACAGTTGACTACAAAGCTCTTTCTAGCGAAATATATAGTGTGGCTTGACTCGCTGTGGCATTCTAGATCTTCCCCTCTAATTGTGGCTCAAGTACGCAAAGCTACCCGAAATATCCACGATGACCTCATCGGCCTATAGGAAATGAGAAGAGTTACCTAACCGAGCACTAATACCAATAAATTTCTACACACCTGCAATCTTCCAATTATTCTTTTTTCTTGCTTCCTATAACCTATAAGCATGGGGGGTTGCTTCGAATTTTTTAAACAATGATCTCTCGATTCGCAAGTTCCTGTCCCAGGAGCTTGCCTGGCTTGAGAGCTCAAAGCTCAATCCTTAGGCCTAGACCCATCGTCACCCCACGTTACCAGCCAAGATGGACCCCGGCGCTGAGAGCTTGGGAGAGCACCACAACGGGGGAAGGGAAGAGTGGACATATAGACGCAGCTCCGAATGAGTCTATTCTATGGATCGACAGTATGATTACCTATATCATTTAATTATTCCCTCAGGTCGAGTAGATGGCTGATCATATTATGCAGATTTATTTCCCCTGAAACTCTCCGGCTTGTTACGAGCACCATGGAGGGGCCCCGATGAAGATCTTACTAAGTTGATGGAGAGATTCGAAAGCTCGTCTCTAGGCATATTGGATCCAATCAACTTGGTCAAGCGTGCCATTCCCGAGACCGTTCCAGTCAAGATCAGAGAAATCCTACCCCGTCTTAAAGACGGTGGTGCATTCGTCAAATTTACATATCCAGCCAATGTATCCGTTCAGGAGATCGAAACTACCATTTCCAAGTCTCTCCAAGAGACGCCCGTGAAGCCATTTTTCAGTATTTGGAGAGGAGTCCAGGCTGGACTAGTCCAAGGAATTCCGTGGCTCGAGGATTTACACAGATTCCCCAATGACCGATTGAGAGTCGAATTCGTCCCCAAGGTTCCTGGTGAAGAGGCAGTTGAATTGTCCCAAGAGACGTTGTACAGCTTATTCCGTCGATATGGCAAGATTGCAGAGATCAGCTCGCAACCGTGGGATTCTAAGGTCCTTCCAAGATACGCTTATGTCGACTTCGCTTCTGTGAGGGACGCCATTATGGCACGAAATTGCTTGCATGGCTTCATTGTACCAGAAAAGCTTGGCGGCGGTAAGCTGGGGACAAAGCTTCAGATGTCCTATGAACAACGAGCAAAGCAACATCGATTCTGGGACTGGATCTCGAACCATCCAAGGATTGTGATTCCCGTCATAGTTGCACTACTAACCGGTCTTACCGTCATCATATTCGACCCTATCCGTTCTTTCTTTGTCAAGGCTCATATTACACAAAAATACCGTCTCAGCAATAGCAGATTGTATAGATGGCTTCGACAACGAACATTCGACATCTTAAGCCTCAAAAGAGAGAAGGCAGACCAGGCAGGACTAAACGCTCTATGGACTCACCGAAAAGACCTTATTGACCAGATCCAGAAATGGCTTTTGGAAACCACTGGCACGTTCATTGTGGTCCAAGGACCTCGCGGTTCGGGCAAGGAGGAACTGGTGCTAGATCAGGCCCTGAAGGGGAGAAGCAATGTTCTTGTCATCGACTGTAAGCCGATAGTAGAAGCTAGGGGTGAATCAGCAACGATCAAGAATTTGGCTGCCTCCGTCGGGTACCGTCCAATCTTCTCTTGGGCAAACAACGTTAGCAGCATGGTCGATCTAGCTGTCCAGAGCACGACTGGAGTCAAAGCTGGCTTCTCCGAGACTTTAGAATCACAGGTGCAGAAAATCCTACAGACAACTGCCAATACTCTCACAGAGATCGGTGTTGCAGACCGTAGCAAGCATGATCCGGATGCTTCGTTGGCTGTTGACGCTTACCTCGAAGCACACTCCGAGAAGAGGCCAGTCGTGGTGATCGACAACTTCCTCCACAAGGGTGATACCAACACTATTGTCTATGAAAAGATCGCCGAATGGGCTGCTGCCCTCGTCCAATCTAACGTCGCTCATGTCATCTTCTTAACTAACGATACCTCTTACTCGAAGTCCCTATCTAAATTCCTACCCGACCGTATCTTCCGCCAGGCTTCTCTCGGTGATCTCTCTCATGATGTCGCCAAGCGTTTCATTTTAAGCCATATCAGCAATGGCAATGGCGACGACCAAACCAAGACAGAAGACTCCGACGAACCCAGCGAAAAGAAGCCTCTCATCCAACCCGACCTAATCGAGCTCGACTCCTGCATAAACATCCTCGGCGGGCGTCTAACGGATCTCGAGTCCCTCGCCCGCCGTCTCAAAGCGGGTCAAACCCCCCAACAAGCCGTCGCCGAAATAACCGAGCAATCCGCCTCCGAGATCCTAAAGATGTTCCTTCTCCCCGGCAAGACAACCCACGACGGCGAGCACGTCTGGTCCGTAGAGCAAGCCTGGCACCTCGTCAAGACCCTCTCCACAGCCGGCGCCCTGCGCTACAACGAAGTCCTGCTGCACTCCTCCTTCGCCTCCTCCCCCAGCGCCCCCGACGGCGAATCCGCGCTCGAAGGTCTCTCCAACGCCGAACTTATCACCATCAAAACCGCGAACGGTCGCCCGGGCAGCATCATGCCCGGGAAACCGGTGTACCAAGCCGCGTTCCAGCAACTAGTTAAGGACGTAGTACTGGCCGCGAAGATGGATTTGCTGGTTTTGACGGAGCTGGTTAAGATCGAGGGCAAGACGATCGAGAAGGTGGAGGCGGAGTTGGCGCTTTTGGGGGCGCTGCCGAGACAGCCGAGGGAGACGGGGCCGAGGGTTGCGTATTTGTTGGCGAAGCTTGAGGGCGCGCAGAGGAGGATTGAGGGCTTTGAGAGGGATATGGCGGGTTTGAAGAAAGTACTCGGTACGGAGTATTAGACGGGGCTTGGTGGCTGCGTTCGGTGGGGGTGTATAAAAAGCAAAACACAAGGGGTCAGGCTTGGTGGGAAAAAGCAAAAGGGGGCAGTGGATGCTGTCCTACGTATATACGCATACACTCACGGATGGTAGATGAAAATGGTGGCAGGCTGGCAAGGGGTTGGTTGTACGTACGGGGAATAATTCGATACCCACCTCATTTACAATATACGATGACTTGATCACACTTCATATCAGACTTGATTCATACTAGGAATAGCCAGCTCAGACTCGGTCTTCATTTACGCCTACATTATATCTTGTGTCGAAGAATCACTAGGAATGGGACTAAAGGATGAGTAGAACAGATGAAAAAACTTTTAATTCTGGTATCATAGATAACGACCAATAACGACCAACGGCCGCCCGCAAGCACAGCAACTTCGAGTTCTGAGCCTAAGCGGGAAGCCGGACGAAAAGCAACTCCGGCGTAACAGATATACATTAGAAAAAAACGACCCCATCCCTGATATCCCCACGCCCCCCTTTCAACTCCATTGGGAAATCTTGGACGCCGGTCGGCGGGAACCCGCATGAGCGAAAAAGAAAGCGGCAGAGGCAGCGATGGGAGGGAGCAATGGTGATGATGACGATGCGATGCCGCCTTAAGCCGCAAGGATCCGAGACATGCAGGATTCGAAACCGCCTGACCGTGACACCTTTGACATTTATAAATTTGCAAAACAAAAAAGCATGCAAACAAGCAAGCGATGCTGCTCGATTCTATAGACAAATCCCATCTCTTTGTTCCATTTCGTAGCCACGTAGAGCGAAGAAGAGAAATGGCGGCATTATTGGTGGAGAAGTCTCTGAGAAGGTTGGGTTAGCAAAGAAGTCTATTCTTGCTCCATGCCCTCTGGCTGAGCAAACGTCTCGCAGCCTTGTGCGAAAAAGATTCGTGCTGATGTTGAGCTGTCGTTTAATATACTATAGTGGTTTCCTAAGACAAGGTATTAGTACGTCTGTCTCTATCTGAGTAAGTTCTCAAGGATTAGCATACCTCTAGGGACAAACCACATTCCGCCTTTCCCGATTCTGAACTCCGTCTGTGCGACCGTAACTTCGACACTACCAGAGTGCACAAAGAAGACCATGTGCATCTTTCGTGAGTTCTTCGTCCGCTTCTCCGACCCGGGTGGCATATCCACGATACCCGACCCGAAGAACGGCATCGTCAGCGTTTTGGCGAATCGGAACGTCGCATCTTTGATATCTTTCAGTTGTATCGCCGCCTCTGAGATGGCTAGCTCCTCCTCTGCGACCTCAAGCTCCTCGTTGTCCGGTTGATTTTCTAGCTCTGGTCGCCAGTATATGCATTCGCCCGTGACACGTCCGGGGTCGTACTCCCAGTCGTCGCGCTCTGCCTCTTCCTCCACGATCGTGGACGAGCGGCGACCTCTCTTGTTACCTCCCTTAGGAGGGCGTCCGGCACGGCGTTTTCTTGGTTGGTCGGCGATATCGGTTTTGCGTATAATACCTGCAACGGTTGGTATCATGAAACGCTGCTTCTTATCTTCGAAAATATCCTGATGTTCGTCATCGTAAAGAATGCGTTCGCCTTTCCAAAACTGTAGGGGCTTGTACGAATGTCGACCTGATCGTGTAGTGCGCATGTTGTCTTCCTCTTCTCGATGTAATGTAACGAGTCCTCGACCTTTGGGCAGAGGAGGACCGCGTTGGACGACGGGCTCGTCGACTCCTATACCAGATGACTTTCTTTTTCGACCGGGCTTTCCTTTCTCCTTTGTTGCGGTTGGCTTCGATGAAATAGCCTTGTGTTCTGACTTGTCGTTTCGTTGGCGCTTTGTCCCCCTCTCTTCTACATTGTCTTCTTGTTCTTCTTCTCCTTGTTCCTCGACGTTGCTGCTCCCTGAGTTTCTTTCTGATCTTCTTCGCTTCGTGGGTTGTTTCGTAGGTTCGGGAGATTTCTTAGATTGTACTCCCTTCGCCGGTCGTCCTCGTTGCTTCTTGGCGGGTTCACCTTCGGCCTCTTTACTTTGCGCAGCTGCCGTCGAAGTTTCTTCTTCCTCTTGAACAGGCGATTTGGGCTTACGGCCTCTGCGCTTCTTAGTCGGCGGGGTAGGCTCTGCCTCTTGGATCTGCTCCTCTTCGGGCTCTGGTTCGGGTTCATCTTGTTCTTCTTCCACTAAATCCATCTCATCGCCACCGGCATCGATGCCTTGCATATCTTCTTCCTCTTGATCATCCTCTTCCTCTTCTTGCTGAGGTTGCTTTCGTCTACCTCGTAAAATAGCATCGTCATCGTCATCATCGGAATCTTGAGCTCGAGCATGATTATTGGTGAGTTTTCCGATCCTAGCCTTCGCACCATTCACTTTCGAATTGCCGTTTACTTGAGGCCTCGCCCCCTTAAGAGAGGGGCCCTGGGAGAAATCCAACCTTCGGTTGACCGCTTTTGGGGGGCTATGTTCGGGTGCGGTAACGATAGAACCTCGAGCAGGGGATGAAGTATGTGCTATATTTGGATTTTGGCGTGCTGGAGACTGGAGGTGTGTCTTTATAGGAGATCGAGCGCGCGGCAACGAAGGCCGATTATGACGTTGCTTCATAATAGTAGCTGGTCCCATTTGAGATTCTAGTAAAGGAAATTAGCGAACAAGTAAAGGGATAAAGCTGGATTCCGTGTCGTGCGCGGCGTACCATCATCAATTTCCATAGTTTGCTCCTCATCCGAGTCCCCTTGGCCCCGTCCATTAGTTCCATTGACTGCGGCATTGTTGACGTCTTTCTCGGGCGATGAAAATAGAGCATCGACATTTTCAAAACCATGCTCATCGCGTTCGCGCTCTGCTAATGTAAGACCCGTTTTCCTACCACCTACACATCAGCCTCAATCCACTTCGTAAATTCGCATTGTAATAAATACCTTCCCTGTTTTCCCAACTCGTAGACCGCCTCATTTTGCGACTGCGTGATGCGCCGCTGAGACGGTTTGGGCGGCATAGCGACGGTTACTAGCGGTGGCCGGTGCGATACTCGGATTGAATGGCTTTGCCAACTGTTTCAGCGACAATTAGATAATACGGGAACCTTCGTAGATGGCGATGAGGGGCGCATCGAAAATTGGATCTGAATGACGCGAAAGTAAATAGGGAAAATAAGGAAATTAGAGAATTATGGGCGGGGAATAGCGTTGATGTTTACTTTCTCGATGAGCTTGTGCCTTCCCGCTGGTAAGCAACAATTGTCTGCACGTCCCTTGTAGCTTTTGTGGGGCGAATCTCTTGTATGTCTTTTGTAATTGGCTAGAGATGGTCAAAAATCCCGAATAATAGTGGTACTTTAGTACTTATGCACCCATTAGAACGCGCTTGGCGCGTCGGCCACAGGCAGCTTCGACCTGGGTTTTCTACCTGCATATTTGGACGGCACTTTCTATACTCAAATATTAAGATACAAATTCCTTAGGCATCTTTATACTCTCCTAATTGAAGCTCAAACTTAGAACAATACCATTTTTGGACCGAAAACCCTTAGGAAATGGAAGACACCCAAATGGACGAGGGCAACGTAGCCCTCGAAACCCCAGCAACCGACGTCTTCGTACCGCCCTCTATCCACAAGCCCGCCACTCTTGCCGGCGAAACATATACGCACTTCTCCCCCGTCCCGCCGTCCCTGCTCCCCCAAGATAAAGATAAAGACGCCTCATCCACCACAGACTCAACCCCCTCCCAAACCGGCCCCCCCTGCGTCCTCGGCGTCGACGAAGCCGGCCGCGGTCCCGTCCTCGGGCCCATGGTCTACGGAGTCTTCTACCTGCCCCTGCCCTCCTCGGACCCCCTCCTAAAGCAAACGCACCACTTCGACGACTCCAAAGTGCTCACCCCGGCCGCCCGCTCCTCCCTAATGCAGACCCTGTGCACGCCCTCAACAGACCTCCACTCAACCTGCGGGTGGGCCGTCTCCTGCCTCTCAGCACGGGATATCGGGTCAAACATGATGCGCCCCAGCACCGCGGCCCCGTATAACCTGAACGCGCAAGCACTCGACGCGACGATAACGCTGATACAGGGGGTTTTGGATCGCGGGGTTAATGTACGAGAGATATACGTTGATACCGTTGGGCCGCCGGCTGCGTACCAGGCGAAGCTTGCGCGTGTGTTTCCTACGACGCGGATCACGGTGGCGAAGAAGGCGGATAGTCTGTACCCGTGCGTAAGCGCGGCGAGTGTGTGCGCTAAAGTGACGAGGGATGCGGCGTTAGAGGTTCTGTATGAAGCAAGAGCTGCGGCTGGGCTGGCGGAGAGGGGGAACTCGGCGAAGGATGAGGAGGAGGTGGAGGAGTTGAGCTGGGGCTCGGGGTACCCGTCCGATGCACGGTGTGTCGCGTGGTTACGGCGGAATATGCACCCTGTGTTTGGCTGGGGACCCGAGTGTCGGTTTAGCTGGGGAACGGCGAAAGATATGTTGGAAGCGAAGGGTGGAATCAAGGTCGATTGGCCGGTTGATGAGGACGACGAGAATAGTAGGCTTACGGATTATTTTGCTGATAAGGACAAAGACGTAGATGAGTTGGGAACATGGTTTGGAACACCCGCGGGTCTCGAGGCTTTCTAATCAATGTAGAATCTAGAATATCGAGATGACATTATCGCATTAGCATGGATCACGGCGTTTGGATGGGAATAATTGGTATAAATCAGTATCTATTGATTAAGGAATTATCTCCGATAAAAAGTGCCTTTACAGTGCCTTTACTACTATATCCAGCCCCCGATTATTTTTTGTGAATACCGCACATAGTTCTATTAGAAATCGTCGTCATCGGCTGGGGCAGCTCGCGATTGCTTCTTACCCCTACTATCTAGGGTGTCCATGCTGATCGAGTCGCTATCCCGACCACGCACCCCAATAGCTTGTCGGGCAGTCTCGTTATTCTCGACGAAGTCTCGGAGTCGTTCCTTGCCAATGTCGATTGCTTGGTTCCATGCCGCACTGCTCATCTGCATCATAGGGCCTAGGAGGTTGAGGCTATAGGAAATGTATAGACCGCCGGCAACGAGAATAAGTAACATAAATAAAATAGGGTTGCGTAGGACTATCGAAAGTTAGTAAGCATATTAATAGGTGCAGTAGCATTGCACAGTGGGACTTACCAGCTAGAATTTCGTTCCACCCCAACACCAATAACAATCCGTAGAAATACAAAGGAACTTGTGTAATTCCACCAATAGCACTTCGTTTGGCCTCCAAATACACGCCATCGGCGGTTTTCTTGAACCTGACCACCAGGTCTTGTCGCTTAGCTTCACTCAGGACAGTTACCTCTTCCTCAAAGCTCTTCCCATCTTCCTCATCAATACCACCGATGGGTGCGAGGTCATCTTCGTCCTCAGGCTCCACCCCAGAGGGTTGGTTGCCAATGAACTCTACTAGGTCTGGTGGTGAGGAAGTTGTAAGGAGCTTGAACTTCGATAGAAGAGGAATAAGTGTTAGCGTTGATTCTCGAGCGCGCGTGTAGATGCCTTCGATATCATCTGCAGGACGCCATATTCGAGGAACACCCGCTTCGTCGTAGCGGAACTTGTCTTCGAAGTTCTCTCGAAGCTTGAGGAGAATGTTGCCTTCCATAACTTCCTCCTCAATCTTCTCTCGGAGAGCTACCCAGCTCTTCCTCCTTAGGCGCCATAGTCCGACCTGAACTTCTTCTTCGCTAGCCTCGAAACTCTTAGCTCTTTCTGCGAAACGGCTCTCCGCTTCTTTGACAATCGACGTAAAGAGATTCCAGATACGATCCCAGAGGTCCTTTTCGGTCGGTGGTTTCTCGCCATTCTCAGGAGCTCCGGAACCTCCCCTTCCCGATCCTAGCTTGTTAAATTCGAGTCCGACAGAGTCTCCTAGACGAGACTTGACCCAACGTTCGACTCGAGTCGCTAGCCTTCGCATCTCTTCTTTCCGCAAGCGAGAACTAACTTGATCAAGTTCCTTTTCAAAGAGGACATACTGGGGCTTGAAGTTGGTCCAAGGCACGTCCTGGATCGCCAGACCCTGCGCCTCAATCCTAAATACCTCCAGAGACTTGGTCTTCGCCGTGTCTACTATTTCGGCAAATTCGTAGGCGCCGCCAGATTTCTGGCCTGCTTTCACGGCGCTAGTTACATCATCGCTGAATGTAGTCACACCGGTTTTATGAAGAGAGGATAGCTGGCCTTGGTATAATGCTTTAAGACGCTGGTCAATCTTAGTCTCCAAGTCAGTTCGCTTGAGAGAGTAAACCTTCTTATGGTATCGACTGGCTTGGGTTTCGAAGGACTTGACGCACTTCTCCCTGGTTGCACTACCTGTGCTACCAAGATTCGGGAGAACGATGGGCTTGCCACTGCGGGTCGCATCTGCTTGCTGCTCTTCTAATGGGCTGATGGCTTCATCAAATGCTATCAAGACTTCTCGGGAGATCTCGTCACATCGGAACTGGGCAAGAAGCTCCTGTTGTGTTGGTAAATCAAGGTCCTTGTTGTTCACAATCTGGTCCCAGATGCCTTCTGCATAATGAGAGAAACCATCGGCCGGGATTCTTCGGTGGTATTCAGGCAAGAAGACACCCCCTGCGAGTTCCTGTTCACCATGCTCCAACTGAGTCTTGGAGTTCCGGTTTCCAGCGATAAATCTGCCTCCCAGAAGTTTGACTTCGCTTTCGAACTTTTCCGGCTGTAAGATCTTATGAGGTAGCGCAGCGAAGGCAAAGTCGAAGTAATCTTCTATTCGCGATTTCTCATGACCGGAAGGCTTCGAGATCGAGGACCAAATCTTAGTGAGATCTTGGATTAGGGTGTTTCGTAGATTCGACAGGGGAGTATGACCGATATGATCGCGAATGACGAAGAACAAGAGGGATCTTGGCGTAGATCTGGATGTGCGACATTAGCTTAGTCTTCGGTATGGGGTATCCGGCAGGGTTCGTTTAAACTTACTCCTTATCCTTCAAGAAAAGTTGGAGGTTGACTTCAAAAACGGTTTTCAATAGGCCCATGTTGGCTCCTTGATACAACCCGACTTGGTGTTCCCAAATGTTGACAATAAGCACTTCACTGGTAGCTAGGGCGAATAGTGCACTCTTCCTTTCGAAGTCTTGATCTTCACCCCTTTCTCTACCATCTGTACCTTCTACATCCATAACGAGAATATTGTCGGCCATAGACCCCTTCTTGTTTTTGGACATCCATATTCCTTTCGTTGTTTGGCGACGTTCACTTTCGGACATAACATTAAACTCAGTACCAAAGAGATTGTTGAGAAGGGTAGATTTGCCAGTAGACTGAGAACCGAAGACAGATATTAGGTGATAGTTGAATCCAGCATCGGCAACGTCGGTTGCATGTAAGTAAGAATTGATGTTCGAACTGGAAGCGCATAGGTTAGCGGCGGTTGCTCTAGGGACGATGCGACGGGTAGCTATCGCAAGATTGGGAAGCTTACTTGAATTCCTTATCCTCGTCAATAACTTGGATACCATGCTCGTAGTGAGCTTTGGTCGGCTTGTCGCCGACAGCAGAAAAATGACCGTTCATGTTGGAAAAAGCTATTTAAAGGAACGATCAGAAATATGTACAAATTCCAAGTTATCAATCAAGGGGAAAGGTGGCCATCTCCCGGCATCATTTGAATATGAAAGCAAGGAAAGAATAGGGATTAATAGAGTTGTGTAGGTGTAGAAATAGTAGAAATGGTAGAAATCCAACAATTCGAGTCGGCAAGGACATCCCTGTTCATAACTCACCTTCGAGTTTAATACGATCTGATTGGATAAATCTAATGCAACAGCTGTTATGAACGGTAGGAAGTTACTAGGAACCGGTGACGGGCGCCACTCTGCCAGTGTAGGCAAGTGTCACATGCACCAATGGAGGTGAAAGGTGGCCAGCTTGATAACTAAATGATGTCAGCTGGCCTATGCACCTGTACAGATGCAACTACCCGACACACACTTAGCGCAAATGTAATTATCAGGTTTGTCAGCTTGCCAGCTCAACACTCTGAACCAACTTGAACCAGCACTTAAGCACCGAGGTTAGGTAGAGGTTCAGTGCTGAATGTAGATAAGTACTACGTAATTCAGATAAGTACGTAGAAGGGCTTCTTTTCCAATGAATCATCTTATAGTCACACCATATTGTGTTGTCTCAAAATCTGATGCAGGAACCGATAATCCAGACATAGGCATTCGACATGAATCTCAACAATGCATCACAACTATGGGTATAAACTTAGGTCCCTCTCCCATCAAGCCACGTCGATATTCTCCTTTGTTTCACCCAACTCTTCAGAGTCGAAACGCCAACTAATAAGTCAATAATGGCACATTAAGGCAACAACCCAATGTTGGATTGGTCACCCCCAAATTCGTGTTATATTCTGATTAATCCCTCTTAGCAAATCTTGCTAGAGCCGGGCCAAGCTCAACCTCTTTCTCCTTGTGCTTTTGCTCCCGCTGTTGTAGCTGTTCTTTCCATAGTTCTTCGACCTTGAGCCGCTTGTCATCGATGATATTCTTAGCTCGCTGCTTTCTCAGGTATTTCCGTAGCGCACTGTTCTTCCCGCGAGCCCTATTTCTGAGTTCTGTCTCAATATCCACTGGTTTAGCGTCAAGATCTTTCTCCGCTTGGCGCTGCTTATCGGAACGTAGATCCAGATTTCCGATAAAGTTAGGATCCAACGCGATCATCTCAGGTTGCAACTTGTTCAGCAGCGACTTGACCTCGGTTTCTTGACGCTGTTTGGCAGTCTCGAATGGATTAACTTCAAGAGCATCAAAGTTGGGCTCTCCTGCACCTGGGACAATGATCGACGAAAAGCCCTCATCATGACCCAATCCGAGGATATCTTCAAATGGACACCACCGGACGCGTTCGATACGCTTCCCCTCACCGCCCCAAGCCATGTACGGGCTTTGGACCTTTTCTTGCTCGGCTAAATGCTTCGAGTAGAGTCCCTTCCAGATAGTTGTCTTTGTCCCCCACCCTACCGCAGTCAGGCCTCGATCGGATATTGCAATAGACGAGGCTGGTTGATGGGTAAAGTAGTTATTGACCTCCTTGAACATTCTTATATCCCAGACAGCCATCTTACAATCTTGCCCCGCTGATACCATGTATCTTCCCTCTCTATCAACAGCTAAAGATCGGACGGGTCCCTTGTGCGCTAATAGCTTCACTAGCGGCTCCTGGGAGTTCGGGGACCACAACGTGACGGTTCCATTTTGGTGCCCAGTATGCAAGACTGCGTTGTAAGGGTTTTGGGTGAGGGAGACCGGAGCCCCGAGTTTTGTCGGCATTTCCGCCACGAGTTGGCCGGTCGATACGTCCTGGTACTTAAGGAAGCCAGACATGCCCTAAGATAGTAGTCAGTACTCATGAAGCTATGCGTGCTAGAGTTTTTCGTACTCACCAAAGTCGCCAATAGGAAATGGTATGGCAAAAATTCCATATGAGTTACTTCTTGGTGTTTTCTTAAGCAATGGACTTCAACTCCTTGTCGATCGTATATATAAACATGCTTCTTCTGCGCCACAGCGAAGAACTGGTTGTTGTGAAGCCACTGAACGTCTCGAACAGTTTCTCCTAGTTGTAGCTCGCACCCAAGTTTCCCCTCGCGCCAATCCATAGTAGCGACATGGCCTCGACGTCCTCCTAGTAATAACTCTCGGCCGGTTCGCGAATATTCGAAAACGTAGGGACCGAGTTGATCAAGTTTTAGTTCGAATCGCTTCTTCGCCGACTCGATAGAAACCTCGCCCTGTATTTCATCCTGTCGCACTTTATATGTTCGTTCTAATTCGTGTTCGGTTTCCAAGAAACCGCTAGTATTCTCGAGAAGTATTTCGGCATCTTTCGCCTTCACCGTAGCCTCCTTGTATTTGTTCTCAAGGGATTTGAGGTTGCTTCGCAACTTCTTATCTTTTATTCCCCCGACATTGACTTTCTTCCCTCGACCGTAGTCTCTTTGCACCTCCTTTAGGCGCCGACGCTTCTCTCGCTCTTCTTTCGAAACGAGCTCCGTTCGAGTTTTCTTGACAACACGGGCGCCATTGTCGAATTTCTTCTTAGTAGACTTGTCGACGGACGTCGTCTCGATCTCCATATTGGTCGCTAGAACTATTAACTGTGGGAGGATAAAGCGCAACGTGTAAAAATAATTTACTAATTGAAAGTTCGCAGTTTGTAAATTCAATGTTGTAAGACGGCCAATGAATGCCAAGCTAAGTAAACTCAAGACATTGAACTTTCCCAAAAATTTCTGAGCGAAGAGCCGATAAGCCGATAAGAAATTCTTATCGGTGGGTCCCTTTTTACGATAAGCGACGATAACCACAGGAAAAAAACATTGGAAATATTACGATAAAGATTCGCATTTCGAGCCCCTCTGCCCCTCCAAAAGTTCCATTTATCATTTTGAATCATAATGAGTCAACGCCGACAAGACTAATTGGCGTAAATCCTGTCAGATCATTCAATTCACCCAAATCCAGCTAACAGCAACGAAATTTCACATCCTGGCGACTCTACCGTATAGATTTAAGGCTGGAGGCGACGGGAAAATGCCTTCAGCGGTAGCTACACATTCGCATCGGCCGACTACGAAAGTCTTGCCCAAGTCTTTCAAATCCAAGAAAGCTACCAAAGGCGCTCTACGAGACCAAGCCAAAGGCAAAGTTCCTAACGAAAGGGGCCAACGGAAAACTCCCCATCAACAAGTCATGTCCAAATTCGACCGTCGCAACCAGGCGAAGCAGCGCCAGCTAGCAAAACACAAGGAGCATCAAAAGGAGACCTCGATATTCGCCGGACGAGATGCCGCGCCAAGGATAGTCGCTGTTGTGCCACTATGCGCCGACGTCGATGTCTCTACGGCTATTCAGAGCCTTAACAATAGCCTCGATATCGAATCCGAAGTCGTCGAAACTAGCTTCCGAGTACCCGTCGATCGATTCAAGCAAAAGCTTCAATATGTGCCCGTCAAGAGGGACCTCACAACAGCAATAGATGCGACAAGGGTTGCAGACTACGTCGTATTCATCCTTTCCTCCGAAGTCGAGGTCGATGCCCTAGGCGAGCTCATCATCCGCAGTATCGAGAACCAAGGCATGTCGACACTATTCACGGCTGTACAAAACTTGGACAAAACCCAACCCGCGAAGGCCCGTCCAGATGTTGTAAAGTCGCTTGTTTCTTTCATGACACATTTCCACCCCGGACAAGAAAAAATATACAGTCTCGATTCGAGACAAGAATGCTCGAATCTCATGAGATCGCTATGCACGACAACACCAAAAGGAATCAATTGGAGAGACCAACGATCATGGATGCTCGTCGACGAAGTCCAATGGCCATCGGCCGAGAACGAATCGACAGTGTTAACTGGTGTTGTTCGGGGGAAGGGGCTCAAGGCCGATCGCCTAGTCCAGATTGGAGACTGGGGAACATTTCAAATCGAGAAGATCACCGCCGCGCCGCTCCCGACTAAGAGCCGGAAAGGCGATGCGATGGTCGCAGACGAGTCGCAAACCGAGGATATCCTAGAAGTTCCCGACGAAGATCAAGACGATTTTGCCGACTTAGCCCCAGAAGAAGTCATGATGGACGATGCTGAAATGGAAGGAAACGTGGAGGAACCTACAAAACAAAAGGGCGTTTTATTAGACGACCATCATTACTTCTCTGAAGAGGAGCGAGAAGAGTACACCGTGCCGAAGAAGTTACCAAAGGGAACATCATCCTACCAAGCAGCCTGGTTTCTCGACGATGTTTCAGATTCGGAATCAGAACTAGATGACCAGGCAATGGAAGATGCTCAAGACGAGGCTTTACCTGCAGCGCCGGAAGATGGGATGGAGGGAATCGCTCACAAGGAGCCTACTGAGGCCGCTATGTCGGAGTACCCTCAGTCGGAGATGTTTGTTGAGCCAAACGAGGATGACGATGCTGAGCAGCTAGAGGCTTATCGTGCTAGAAAGCGCGACGAAGCAGAAGATGACAAGGAATTCCCAGATGAGATCGAATTACATCCAAATGTCCTTGCCAGAGAACGACTAGCGAAGTATCGAGGATTAAAGAGCTTGCGAACAAGTCCTTGGAATACAGACGAAGATAAACCATTCCAACCGCAAGAATGGTCAAGATTATTACAAATATCCGATTACCAATCTTCTCGGAATCGCTCAGTACGAGAAGCTCTGGTTGGCGGAGTAGCTCCCGGAACCAGAGTTCACATTTACCTCAAAGACGTCCCCAAAGATTTGGAGAAGTCATACACTACCTCGAGACCTGTCACACTATTCTCCCTCTTACGACATGAAAACAAGAAGACATCATTAAATTTCGATATTACCCACAAGGAAGACTACGAGAAGTCCATCAAGGCTAAGGAAGAGCTCATTGTCCAATGCGGCCCCAGACGATTTGTCATCAATCCCTTATTTTCGCTTCCCGGTAACACCGAGAATGATGTGCATAAGTACTGCCGATACCTTCACCCCGGCCAGTCCGCTATTGCAACGTTTACCGGCCCTATAACGTGGGGATCTGTGCCAACATTATTCTTCAAGCGGACAACCACCGAAGATGGAAATGGCCTCCCCTTGCAATTAGTAGCGACGGGTACCGCTCGTGCTCCTTCAACGTCAAGGGTTATTGCGAAGCGTGTCATCTTGACCGGTCACCCTTACCATATTCACAAGAAGGTTGTTACCATTCGGTACATGTTCTTCAACCGAGAGGATGTAGAATGGTTCAAGGCATTGCCCTTATGGACGAAGAGAGGTAGAGCCGGGTACATCAAAGAGACGCTTGGTACTCACGGGTATTTCAAGGCGAACTTTGATGGGAGAATCAACCCACAAGATGCGGTGGGCGTCAGTCTTTATAAGCGGGTATGGCCCCGAAATGCCGTTCCCTTTACGGGACCTCTCTTAGAAGAGGGCGTTGAGGTGTCTCAGGAAGATGCCATGGAAGAAGATCTACAATAGAATTCTAAAAATATATAGAGCATAAGCATATCGGCTTCATGTCACTTACGAAGGACCAAGAGAGCTATGGTCACGATTGTTTGGGCTATTACGAGATAAATGATAATGGCTTTGATTCCCATCCTATTCAGAAATATGTCTCTAAAAGTGAAGATTTTATTTTGTGGTATCATATAATTGTAGTAACCGAGCCTCTTACAGCTAACTTATATAAGTATGACTTGGCTTAGACTTTTCCCATCACATCATCCCAACGTCTCCAAGCCCTCCGTAGGCTTCGGACCCCCTTTCGCCCTAGTTACCTCCTCAGCACCACTCGCCTTCCAAGCACTAATGATCAAATTGACAATATGATCAACACCAACCCCCTTCTTAACCTGCGCAAAAACCGTAGGTCCCCCCTCCCTCATCTTCCTCGCATCCCGTTCCATAACACCCAAATCGGCTCCCACTGCCTCCGCCAAATCCGTCTTATTCACAACCAGCAAATCGCTCTGCGTTATCCCCGGGCCACCCTTCCGCGGTATCTTATCCCCGCCACTCACGTCGATCACATAGATGATGAAGTCGGCGAGCTCCCGACTGTAGTTCGCGGCTAGGTTGTCGCCCCCGGATTCGATGAGCAGCAGGTCCGTAGAGAAGGCCGAGTGCAGGTCTTCGAGCGCGGCGAGATTCGCGGATACGTCTTCCCGCACTGCGGCGTGGGGACACCCGCCGGTCTCGATGGCGCGGATGCGGGGAGCGGGGAGGGCGCGGTTTTTGGTTAGGAATTCGGCGTCTTCGCGTGTGAAGATGTCGTTGGTAACGGCGGCGAGGGAGTAGTTGGAACGTAGGGCCAGGCAGAGGGAGAGCATGAGAGCTGTTTTGCCGGAGCCAACGGGGCTTGAGAGGTGTTAGTTCGATGTTAGGGGGTGCAGAGTTCTATTTTGATTCTTTTTCTTCCCACAGTTTTGCGTGAGGGATGGATCTAGAGACTAGAACTTACCCTCCTATGCCAATGGTGAAAGCCCTCTCGTTCCAATTACGCCCTTCTACGATGGGCATCTCACGCCCCAGGAAGCTCCCAGGCCCGTCGAGGATCTCGTGAGAGTGGCCATGCTCAGCAGCGGAAAATTCGTGGGAGTGCGAGTGGCTCGTCAAGCCGCCGTCGTGTGAATGAGTTGCCATTGTGACGCAGGTGATCGGAAAGTGTTACAAGAAATTCTATTTGATTACTATTTGGTATGTTCTATGAGAGTAAAATCTTCACTTCGTCTACTCACATGACCTCAGGACAAGGCTAGAATACTTGCTCACCAAGAGGCGTTAGTTAGTACAGTAGCTCCTCTTCCAAGCTCCTAATACGATATGACATCTTATCGGCGATGAGGGGCAGCCCTGGGTCGTTTGCATGGTGGAGATTTGGAGTAAGATCTAAACCCCACTTTTGAGATCTAGGGATGTAATGAATACTTCCAGCCAGTATCGTGATAGTTTCTCAATTCGCAATGAATTGTACTAGAGGATATCTCCTTTTGTCTGTATTTGGATTCAATCCTTCTGTGATTGACAGCCTTATACGAAGAGTCTAAGTCAGAGTATCGCTAACATACATTGGGTAAGACTGTCCCTATGAATATCACTATACCTGGCAGTGTCCATTTTTTAAGAACTAGCGGGGCATATCAAAGTGTTTTATTGGTTTGTCAATCGCATTAAAGCCAGCAACATATACACATTTTCCAAGCCGTTCTATCATCTACCCGCTAGAAGAAATCAGCATTCACAGAATGTTTCACATCTCGATTGGTCTAGTGGTCAGGATACCTGCTTGTCATTGAACAAGTTCGCAGGTGGCCGGGGTTCGATTCCCCGATCGAGAGCATAGCATCTTCACTTTTTGTACTATTCTGGTGCAATTATGCTTTTTGGAGTCAAATTACCAACCGGCGCTCCTTCTTCTTTTTTGTTGAGAGTACTGGATAAATTGAAGATGCAGCTTCCCTTCCAATAGAGCCGATCTGGCCGGGTTGGCACCCTCCTCTAATCTTAATTCGACAGCTTGGATTTTTGCGCCGCAACTTAACTGTCACAACCGTCATATATGAAAATTTTCTCTTCCACACTTCCACAACTTTGAGACAAGCTGAGGCCGACTCGATCAATTATCGGCCTTTTTACACTTGTCTCGTTAGAAGTTATGTTACAATGTTCTGGACAACATCCCAAGAGCCACGTTTCCCATGAGGCAGAACTTCATTTCCCTTTATATCAATCCAGTCTCGAAAATCATCCCCGATTTAGCAACACAGCTACAGAATAAGACATCATTTTCTTGTGTTCGTTGTCCCAAGTTGAGCCTTATTGTCTCAATGCTCGTATTATAGATCAGTTACTCGGTATCATCCGAAACCCCGGCTCTTCAACACTCGGTCCGTAGATCAAGGATTGATTGTCGATCGACAATCCTATAAAAACTCCGAATTTGTCATCTTACGTTTCTATCTACGTCCCGATCCTACGATTGGTACGCTACCATCGTCGATGTTTCTAACCAGGTGATAGTGTATCACTTTTCTGGCTTAGTTAGGAGCGCGGAATATATGGGCAAGGCCGATTTTGCCCCCAATAGCCACCACAACTTCCCACTGGTATTTATTACTTTTACTTTTTTCGTATTGAAGAAATCCACAAATGCATGTCTTGGGTTATTTAAGTACGTATTAGGTAAGAGCTATCTTTTTGGAGATGGTCATCTCCGGTTGTCTAGCTGTCAGCGGCTAACTCCTAGAACCTTGGAATGTTCTTCACGATTTACTATTTACCTCCATGTATGCATGTATTGTCATCCGTGCTTATGCCTGACGGGATCTACATACACAGTACGACTAGGATGGCGGCTTAATCACAGTGTTGGTTTGTTGGCATCCATGGTTCGAATCTGTAACCACAACTTGGCCGTGGGTCGTGGGTCGTGGACCTGACGGAGAGCCTCTTTAACTCATCCCTGCTTTAATTTACCCTACCAGATCGTCCTTAATACCCAATTATCATTCGATAGCGTCGTCTGATCGCCATGTCTGTCATAACCTTGAAGAGGGGCTGGCGTCAAAGTATAAAGACATGCGTACTAGGCAAAGACCATATGCTCGAAAGCCACGGTTCACATGCTTTTAGCTCATCAACGGTTAGAGTGCTTACCTAGGACCTAGTTATTTACAGGAGCTACGTGTTTAACTCAACACATAGTTCTCCTCAAACTGTGTAATCGCCAATGGACAATCAATCGAAGACTCCTCAATATTACTTCACATTTGTAGTCATTGATTGGTATCCCGTCTGCAGAGTTACATGGCCTTTATCGCTAGCAGCTCTGCCGCAGGATCTCTGCACGCTAACCTGCAGATTGCTGGTATGATTCGACGTATCACCATAAAGTGCCGGCTGGCGAGACCCGACTGTGGACAAATATTGGTGAAAGCCAAGCTTACGAATGTACCTCCAGTTGGGCGCTCTAGGCTCGACGAGACTGGAACGCCTCCGGGTATGTTATTTGAACACCCGAGCTAGATGGCCACGCTTTCTCATCGACCGAGCCGTCGTACGGTCGATGCGGTAGCTTTCATGAATCGACCTGCCTATGTACAGGGGATCCAACCAATGCCGCCGGGGGCATTTGGCATCCGGTACCATTCCTATAGTGGTACGGGAAGTGCAGATTAAAACACCGAGACCATCTCGCGGAAGAAGACCGATCAAGACGTCGTGGAACTTCCTACATTAAGGACTAACCTACCTAAATATCACCCTTCTTTCGCAGAATTTGGAATGAGCAAACGCTCTCCCTGTCCCCATACTGGTTCAATTCTATCGTCTTCCCCTTGGGGTAAAAGCCACTAGGGTACGTGCATATAAGCCAGTCGGCACGAACCAATATGCGATCAGAGCCTGCTTCGTAGGCTGGGGTTTTATGTACGGCCAAGGATCGATGACAAGGATTCAACCGCCATTGTCCCCTCTAGGTCTCCTCCAAGTTTCCTCTAGACCCCTCCCACCCCATTCGCCCCATCTGTCCTATTTGTCTACATCCACCACATCCACCATAAAGCTTCTCCTGTTGAAAATTCAAATACGTGCCTACCATGTGTCCCTACCTACGCCATCCCAGCAGACCGCCTCCTTTGGCTCCTATGGCTCCTACAGGAGACCGTTACACTGCATCACAGATCCAGAGACGGGTAAATTATGACACCAGAACTGCGTCGATTCCGCTGAACCCACGGGCCACGAAGCTTCGAGCTCGGAGAATCGTAGAAATTAAGGGCAACAAAGAGAACCGAGGTCACGCCCTCGCCGGGAATCGTTAGCGTTTTCCTTTCCTTCTTTTCTTTAGCACCAAGTAGGTACCTTTTACCTTTAGTACAGCTAGGTGTTATTCAGTGTTAGCCTCTAATAGATGAGGCTAACGAAGCCCGATAGTCAAGTGAAGGACCACTCCCGTTCGCTACCGTTCACGGGTTAGACGGGTCCCTGTACCACCCATGTTACCTTAAAAAGAACCTTCACTCACTTGCCCGAGATGGGCGCACTCTACAGGCCCTGCCCCGGATTTTCACTTAAGAAGGGTTGACCTCCCTATTGTAGTATAAGATGGATCTTCTCGTCCGTCTCGCGGAGCCGATGTAACCTACTTTCTTTAAAACCTAGATGTTGCTCGTGAAAGGTTCTCCCTCACATGCTTCCCTGGATCTTCCCGCTCTTAGTTACTTAGTTTAGATTTGTCTTACATCGATTATCGCTGCCGTCTTAGCCTTAGCTTCCGTGAGCAAGCCTGGGTCTCGTGAGACAGACCACGCGCACACGGCAAACGCAGATAAGAAACTGGCATTTCCAATTTAATGACGAGTTGAGATTTAGATAGATTCTATAATCTCACCCGACTTGCATACGCTTCGCGGAAACCCTATACGAACTTCCAAACTCTAGCTATTGAGTTTTAATACTATCCGATATTACACATACAAGCTTTGATACCCATAAGAATCTAGATCTGCTTACGACCTCGCCACATCGAATTTACATATCTGAATAGAGGAGGGAACATAATGCAATTTACCATGGGCCGTCCTACGGATACCCGTTCACAGTCTATTTCAACTAGACACAGCGTCGTGAAGCCGGACCCGTACAAACAGAATCTCGTTAAACAGCATAGACACAAGTCACAGCCTTTCGACCCCGATGACTTGCGTCGACGGCTATATGTTGTTATCGCAGAGCAAGAAGCGTCGAAAGAAAAGAAGAAGAGAAGGGAAAGGTTAGCAGAAGCAGGGTCGGAATCCGGATCGACGCAGAGCAAGGTCTACGACACACCTACACGTCAGCCAGAAACAGCGAAATCGGGACCTAACGAGTCAAGTTTCGCAGCTAGAGTGACGAGGCGGAAGTCGATGGCGTCGGATCCGGCTCCGCCTCCGAAGGACGCCAGCACGCAAGCACCACAACCGAGAACCGGGCGATCGATGTCCAAGTCCATCCAAGACAAGCTGCGACGGAGATCTATCATCAGCAGCAGCAAAGTAGAACCGCCACCAACGTCAACGTCGACAACAGAGCACACGGCACAATCCCAAACACAACCACAACCACAGCAATCACAGGCACCAACCTACCATCATGTTCCCCAGTCAGCAGCCGCGCAGTTCGAAAGAACGACGACGGCAAACGGCATGCGCGAGCAAAACCTCGTACACAGACTGTCGCAGGCGGGTCTTAAACACCGGGCTTCGCTAGACCCGACACAACAGCAGGCTCTATGCACCCTAGAGCGGACGCACAGCAACCGCGACAAACCGCATTTCCAGAACCCTTTCCAAACCGGTCGTCCAGTCTCATCATCCTCCCGCTCAGCAGCAACAACAGAAGACGATGTCGCGCCGAATTTCCGACGGCATAGCGTAATCGGACTTACTCAGATCAAAATGAGACGACGGAGCAGCGCGATCGGAAATATTGCTGAGGATGAGACGATGCAGACTTTTGCCGTGGGTGTGCATCCGACATTAGGTGTGCCGATCGAGATCCCCATCGACGAGATATCGTCGGAGGAGACGTTAGCTGTGCCTATCGATCCCGCGACGGCGGCGGAACACCGCGTCGATTGGACGCAGAGCGACGAGCAGCGTTACGAGAAGCCGCGTGCCATGTCCCGGATCCCGCTGCTGAAGAAGGCGGATTCGCTGTGGACGCTCAAGGGCAGGTTAGGCGGGAGGAACAACTCGATCGCTGCGCCTGGGTCTGGGGGGAAGGGTGAGCATCAGAAGATGAAGCTAGGGAGTGCGGAGAAGCACGGTCATCGACAGGATGAGGGTGGGTTCGCGTCGACGTCGCCGAAGTTCTTGAAGTTTGGATTCTTGGCTAGGTTTAAACGGTCGACGGCGGTGTCGTGAGAGTAAGAGGGGAAGGGGAGAGGAGAAGAGAGAATAAAAAGCAAGCTCAACCAAGCTAAATAAACCCTTACGATACTAACGAGTATATATTAATGACCGACTTACTAATGAATGTCATCGGGGATGCATCCGAGCATCTTTTCTTTTGTCACTAGCTAGGCAGGTAGAAAGACACTTCGCTGCCGGCGGAATACCCAATACCATATAATACAATACACTAAGCTATCCCTTCTCGACTAGCTGCTTGCTGAAATGCTTCGCGTTCTTGGGTATTACTGTATTTGTTCGCTTGATAGGTTTAGCTCGAGGGTACTTTGGAATAGAGGAAAAATGACGCGGGAGTAAGCAGGTCGACGATCTTTGTAAAACAGCATTTTCAATGCGATTCGAGTGTCTTGAGCTCACTTTAGAAATCACCACATAATAGAAACAACTGAATAGATATCTCCATAATAGAATTCATATTATCTCTCACACTTCCACATTTGGGAGTTCAACCAGTGCTCCCACCCAGTTTGTAAGCCATCGGTGCCACTGTACCCAGCCAGCCAGCCCTGACCCATACACTTCTCCCATTCAAGTAAAGCGCCGGGGATTCCAGCAAATCTTTTCTCAATCCGAGCTCCGCGTTCCAAGACAATATAAACAGTCCTGAGCGGCATTTTGTCATCCATCATCCAATGGCGCAGTGGCAGAGTGGTCTAATGCGTGTGACTAGAATATCTAGAAAGCTTGGAAAAGTGTATCACATCCCTTCGGGGGCGTCTGTTCGAATCAGGCCTGCGTCGATTTCATTTTTTCTATTTTGTTATAGTAATCTTTTTGAAAGATCAATTGCGTTGAAAACACCCACGATTGACACTTTTTCTATTTTTATAAACATTATTTTTTTTTTCTTCGCGACAGGGCCGTACCATAAGACTGGCTACGTAGAATAGTGAAAGATCGGGGCAGTGAAGATTCTTTCTATTTCTCCCGCTATATCCGTCGGTCTAAGGTTAGGTACAAACTCGTACCGATCGCAAGAATCGTAAAGCTACCAGTTTCTTGGAAGCCGGTGTAGAATAGCAATTGACAGTTGTATTGTGTAGGTTTCCCTTGGGGACCATGTCGCAATCTCGAACGGAATACATAGGTATCTGTGCGTCTTCCTTCTCCCAATCTTCCATAGAAGTCTCAGTCAGTGCCATTAAAAGTTCCCCCTTCTCGTCGCTATTTCGATTCTCGTGAATTGTACCTAGGTCCTATGTTGCAAATTGTATAGGCTTGTTCATGTAAAGTCTTGCAGTCGCGCTACATACGCGCTCCCTTAGGGCCTCTGCAATACGCAGCGCACTTATTATGTTTCTTTCAGCTCTCTATGTTATACCATTACTCTTCAGTATAGTAAGATTTCTATTAATTTGTCCACACAGCGCCTACCCACTGCGTCTAAGTCTCGCCAGCAATGATGAAAGGTTCTTCTTTTGGAAATCGTCCTCGGAAACGCTCGGGTTGCCGTTTCAACTCTTCTCTAGCCAACTCTTCTGGGTTCTTCCCTCGGTTTCGACCTCTTCAACCGTGGCAGACAAAAGCTCCTATATCTTTTCAATGAGACGAAGAGACCATCTGAAATGCTTAGTATGATCGTTGCTGTTATTGTATCCAACTCGAGGGTGGCATACGGTATGCCACGTCAGCTAAAGAGAAGGTAAAGTCGTCGTCTCTTTCAGGAGGCTGCGCACTGCCCTGAGCGGGTGGTCCTTGGTTAATTTCACCCCGCAGAGATTTATCCTCAGTTTCTCCCTGCCCGTAATGCGGGAAATAGTCTAGTGCCCGCTCTTTCGCTCGCGGGTAGACTTGAAGGGAAGTTCGTATTAACAACATCCAGTTCAGCGTTTGTCTTTGTGACCGACGCATACGACTTTTCTCGTCATCGCTCACTCGGAGGCCCTCCGGTCTTGGAAGAGGGTGCTACCAAATGTTAGGTGCAATCTGAGATTGACTTGGAGAATAATTGTCGTATGTGGTGAAAGTCTAGGATAAGCTATTAGCCACGAGAAGGTATAGCAATATAGCACACAAACACACCAACTACGGCAACGACTGCGAACGCGATTAGGTCGTTGTTATACCCGATTAGTCGTCCGCAGGTCCAGTGTACCTGTGAGAAGTTAGTTAAGGTGCTGTGAGTCTCTTCCACCTCGAGATACGCAATCTAACCTGTCAAACTTGACCATTAATACACTGGGGGCCTCCGCTTTCCTGTCTACTTCTGATGGCAATACTACCTTCACGATCGTCCCGCCTCCGCCGTTCGCTAAGCCCCAAGGGGTATGGATGTTTTCGGCCCGTAGATGGTGTTTGAATACCGAGACTCATCTCCTGTGGTGCCAGACATATTCTCCTGCTGTTGGGACTACACTTCTTGTAGAAGAGATCTCCCAAACGAAAAGATGAGAAGAATAAGATTCGATGAGTTTAAACGTTTTATTTGGTATTAAGGAAAAGAATGGCCTTTATGGCGTGTCTTATTTAATATGACTTCGCCGTGAGTTAGGATCGGCCATTCAAGACTTATTCCGTCAATTAATTGGTGTTGACAAAAGTGTAGTTGGAGAAGTGAAAGGGGACGAAGATAAATTAAAATTTAGGAAAACTTCCAGCTCCTTTTAAACTGAGCTGTTTTTATCTGGTGACTATTTGTGAAGGCACGACTTAATATGAGAGGGATTTATGAACTTTGATGCTATATGGGTCAGGTCATACAAGGTTTGACTGAGTGAGTTATTTTTAAAATGGCAGACAAACACTTATAGATATATACCTCACATAGTACTTGCTTGTGTAAATAGTACATTCTTATTTCTATGTGCGAGCTGCTATCTATCTTGATACCCCTGAGGACAAGCAACCATGATGTCTTGAGACATTCGCCTCTGCACTATTTCCCTCTCTTCCACTCAACGCACCTTTCAACTCCCGTGAAGGGCGAAGCTAGAACTTCATCAAACTCTTCCCGAAAACCAGGTTGGCCTATGGGGATCTTGAGGGCCGTCGGCCACGGATCCACAATAGTGTTATCTTTCATGACAATACCCAGGTGCTTTGCAACCGACGAGAAGAGATGTAAAGACATGTATCTGATGGATATTTAGTCAAAACCTAGCTTAAATATGGTCGTAGCACAAACCTGTGGAAGTATTTGGTCCCGTTCATGAGCAGGACCCGGCAATCCCAAAAGCGAGTCAATTCAGCACCTTGGGGGTTCTTGTGGAACCTTTCCGGCTGTATTCTGTTTTCCATGTACTCGAAAATGACAGGCATATGTACACTAATCTTCTTAGCTTCATCAGAGTCATCGGTTATTATCGCTTCCGTGATCGCGTCCAGATATGTGGTAATGAGTGTTGCGTAAGGATTCACTTCTGGAGACTTGAGCAAGGGACATAGGGCCTCTAGGGTCTGTTGTGTCCCGAGCCAACGCGAGTCCGAAAGGCCGGACGCCTGACTAGGTAATTAGTTACCAAATTCGAGCTTTGAGACGTGCGGCATATTTACCTCGATTCTATCGTATTTCCCGTTATGGGAGGGCCTTAGTTCCTTAACATCGTAGCTAGACAGTTCGAAGTGTATTTTCCTAGTAGCAACTTTCCGAATGAAACCGCATAGTACGTTACGGAGATAGAAGAACAATCTTCCGTACAAATCCTGGGAGGCTGGAGAGGGTGTTTCTTTGACCTCTCCCATTGGCCAACCACCTAGAGGGTCAGCTTGGTCATCCAAAGGCCAATCATGGGTCACACTGAATATGGTTCTGTTGCATATTAGATAGAAAGAAGAAAAAGCTCCGGGGTTTCGACAAAAACTCACGGGTTAGGATAGTCGAAACCAACACGTGAGTAACTAAAAGGAAGCAGCAGGCCATCTTCTCGAAATTCTTCCTTCGCTACTCTCATAGAGGGAGATGCGTCTATATAGTGCCATCTATCTCGATAATCTGCCCTCTGTGGAGCTAGTACTACATCACGACGTAGCTCCTGGGCTGCAGCCGGTGTTAAGCCCTCAGGTATATCGAGAAGACTTAGAGCATGAATCCAGTCCTTTCCCTTTAGAACTAGACAAAGAGAGCCATTCAATCTGAAGCGCCACGATTTCGCCAGATGAAGACATGAGTTTTCTACTGAGATTCCCTCGCATACTTCTCTAATAATCGGCTTCACCTTCGACTGCAATCGAGATAGGGTACCTTCGGTCAGCATGGCAGAGTACCAAATATGGATCATATCCTCAGCCAACTCTTGAATGTCTATTTTCTCAAGTCCATCATCCACGGTAGCCAAAACTAGAAGTAGCAGGATAGCATTTCTTGCCGTAATGTCGGGGTCCTTGTCATTGATAGCAACGGTGAGCTGAAGGTCACCATCAAGATTTTGAATAGTTTTGACCACATTTCTCAAGTCTCCAGATGCTACAAGTTGTTGGCTAGTGTTACATGATACAAAAGATCATGGACCACATACCTGCAAACAATATAGACATATCCTTGTTGTAATTCTGCCCTTCGTTGTGGGGGAGTGAAAGCACATCCATCGCGGGCGAGGTACCCCAGAGGTGCTTGTAACCGCCGAATGGAGCACGCGCATTGGTTGATTCCTGCAGTCGGGGCCAGTTTGGCTGTCGGCCTTCTAGATCCCATGTCGGAGCCCAAAGTTCGTCTCTGAGATAGCATTTGCAGAGTTTTTTGTGTTCACTCCAGTGTTTTCGCTGGCACGCTCGGCCGCAGTACTAAGCAGTCATCCATCGTCAGCTTTAAATTGTAAACCAAGAAGAGCTTCTCCAGCTATAAATACCACGACAAGCTTGCAATTATTACAAGCAAAGTTGCCCTCGGAAGGGCAGGACTCGCCTCCATCACTCCAGTTGGCACACGGCACTGTTATCTTGGGGTTTGATTCCATCGTCGAGTCGCGTCCAGAGTAATCTCATGATTTTTCGGAATTGCGTAAAAAAACATGAGTCAACACGGCAAACGGAGAGAAGCCACAATTCTTGATACGCGTTACTACCTGCCTGTCTGTGCTACACCGGGAGGCTGCATGGCGGGCTCTGGGTCCTTGATAGAGATAGTCCCACGATTTAGTGACTAGTCATTTTACGGATCCGCTAATAAGAGCGTCGATCGCATAGAAATTGTGGTAATTAGAATAGATCAGAGACATCCGAATGGATAAGAAATCTGCAAGCCTCAAGCCGTGTGGAAGCTGAACCCTCGGAGTTTTTCGTTATCATTCTAAGGCTCTATAGAACTCTGAATACTTAAAAGCAATGCTCTTTGTCGCCGAATTGGCTCGAGCAATGCTTGCCATTAGAAAAACATCGAACACGAAGGGAGTCGCATTCGATTATGCCGGCATTAGTTCCGGGCTTCTCTATAAGAGGTCAGTCGTTATTATCACTATTAATAATTATGAAAAAGCTTATTAGGGTAAAATTTTATCATTCATCAGTTAATACAACTCTTATCCTCCGATAGCATTTGCTATGGCTAGCGGTCTCCCACATTTCAGGGGAACTGCTAGCCATGAGGACCCTACTTAGAAGTCAAGTTTCGAGAATCCAACCACGATCACCTCTGCCATAACAACAGCTTGCAGAGAGGATTAGTCAGAAGATTGGTGAACTGCACCGTGTAAGATCTCAGCCTGAATCCCTTCAGCGATTCATTGCCGAATTCTCAAGCGACGGTTAGGAGCTTAGCATCGAGTCTGCTTATGCAAACATAAGCAAGATAGCAAGGCAGCATCCTTGCCTACACATTGTTGATGAACAGGACTAGTCTATTAACAGTTAGAAATTATACCTAAGAACCTGCTTCGAGTTGGCTCAGACAGGTTTAACACAAGGGATTCATTAGACGTACCAAGGAGTATTCCATTTTGATATACAATATTCAAGTAAGTGGTGCGGGGAAACAGGAAATAATGTATCCCGCTGTCATAATTTTCATCGCCTTGGGATCGTTGGGATTTCGTAGTGATTTAGTGGAGAGGAAAACCCATCACTTAGATGATTCAGCCTTCTCGGCACGAATAAGATCTCCGATAGCTTTCGCATTGTCTCTTGCGAGTTGCTTTCGAAATTCGGCCTCCGAGTTCGCAGCTTCTCTTTTAGCTGAGTAAATTCGAACAAGCTCGCAATATTCCCGGAGGGCGTCTCTATCGTCGCCGGGACTGTCTCTCGTTCGGCGAAGTTCCTTCACACCATTCTCGTAACCGACATCCTTCGTCCATGGCTGGTTCGTCTTGCGGTGACCTCTACTGGAGTTAGGTAGAGTTCCACTCTTCGCGCTGCTGGTATCTGGTGGATCTGTGGCGGCAGCGATATTCCATAGTAGACGCTCTAAGTTGGGATATCTCTGAATGAGTGTCTTGTACTCTGGAAGATCGGCAATAGTGTCAGGTACTGAACCGTTGTCTTGAGCATGTTCCAAGTCATGCGATGATTCCAGAGACTTGGAGATGATACTGTTCGTAGAATCCGCTGTAACATCGTTCGGCTGTGCTGTATCAGACTTCACAGGTGGATGATTATCACGGTGCTCGCGAAAGCACGTGAGCGAACACCTACGTCATGTATGAGAATACGAATGCAGTGAAATATTGTTCATTGGTCGTACTCACGTGTATTGATTACATTGAGGGCACTTGTATTTGCCTTCAGCCGCTTCGCAGATGAGGCACTGAGCTCGAGCGTGCCCCATAGTTGGAATGAATTCAGCTTCAGGTAAATTGATACTTTCGCTGGGAATGAATCGAAATCTGTCGAAATCCGATCGTAGTACACAGGAATCTTTTTGAAGGACAGCCAGAGAGTCGGGCGTGCGGATGCTAAGTATCTGAAAGTCGTAAGGGTTAAGCTTAGCTTCACTAGAGTCGTAATGCCGTAAAATGCTGAAAAAGAAGTGTATCGTAAAAGGGTATCTCAAAAGAAAGTAATAGTGACCATAGTGAATACAAAAATCAAGTATTGTAATATTTATATTATCATGAAAAGAATAGGGTTGGTGAGGAGACGATACGTGAGGTGGCTTTGATCCGAACGTTGCTCTTATATCGATGTGACCAAGAATCGTACGGATTATCAATTAGTGGGCGTGTTATTATTTCTTGCACCGAATTGTGAGCAACGGCAACCGGGCGATAAAGGAAGATACATTATGCAAATCTTCCAAGCTCCGAGATCTTGAACGCGGCTGAATATCAACAGTGAGGCTGAAAATCCCGGATGGTTTTATCCAAGTGTGGCTTGGGATCTGGAAAACTCCGGGTCTCTGTGGAACCGGGTCCGATCGGTACAATTCCGGGAAAGAGCTCCCCGCCAACATATCTTCGTAGGCCAATCAGAATTCATGTGAATTGTACTGTGCTTTGGAATTTGCGTCATTGCCACTGATTGATAAGCGACGAAATTTGTTGGTTGTTCTTATCGGCGCAAATCGGCATTTTCATCAATGATACAAACCATCATCTACAATTATTAATCGCTCTCGAGTTTGAGCACACCTAAGAAACTCTTTCTTTATTACAGGCGGATATATATTGAATTGATTTGAATTCTGGAACCTTTTCTCTTTTCCTAGACAATCGGCACTACGAGCAAATTCGACATTCAAGAAGGAAGCCATGCCTTCAAACCGACTTCTCCGGCCAGCCGCGGCTCTACTGTCCGCGTCGACAAAGAGAGTGAAACCTACAAGATGCGGTCGACTCTACGAGGCGGCGCGACAAGCACATACTAGTTCACAGTCGCTGGGAATACCGGCGATACCTAGACCATCATTACGAACATCTTCACAACTGCCGACAATAGCCCCCCTAGGTGCCCGTAGCATCTTCATACAAACAGCCACCACACCAAACGCCGATGCGCTAAAGTTCCTACCAAACCACCAAGTCCTGCCTCCAGGATTCCCTACAACCTTCGTCGAGTACATGAACCCGCGAAGTACGATCGCGCCTCCATATCCCTCACCATTGGCCGCGCAATTAATGAACATTGATGGCGTCACGTCCGTCTTCTACGGCCAAGACTTTATAACGGTAACGAAGAGTCCAGATGCCAACTGGATACACATCAAGCCTGAGGTCTTCAGCCTCATCACCGAAGCCATAACGACAGGGCATGAGATTGTCACCTTGAGCAAGAAGGAGGGTGGAGATGAAGGCCAGGAAGCGAGCGAGGACACCCTCAGCTACGACGAAAACGATAGCGAGGTTGTAGGGATGATCAAGGAATTACTTGAGACTCGGATACGGCCTGCTATCCAGGATGACGGTGGAGATATCGAATTCCGGGGCTTCGAAGATGGATACGTCCGGCTAAAGCTCAGAGGAGCGTGTCGAACTTGCGATTCGAGCACAGTCACATTGAAGAACGGAATCGAGGGCATGTTGATGCATTATGTGAGTAACCCTCATCACTTAAGACACTGAGTTGTGAGGTGGTTCTTGTCTTAGAGACTATGAACCCCCTTCATCTCGATGGCTCCCCACTTCTTAAATGGCAGCGCTAACCATGTATACAGATCGAGGAAGTCAAAGGTGTTCACCAAATCACAGACCCAGAAGAGGAGATCGCGGTGAAGGAGTTTGCAAAATTTGAAGAGAAACTCCGGCAACAGAAGGGACCAGACGCAGCTCCATCTGCGTTCGGGAAGGGCTCGTTAGACTCAGTCCCCGGATGAGCCAAAGATGTGCTTATCCGATGTATCATATCAACGTCGTCCCAAATACGTCATTTTAGAAGAAATGAGAATACCCTGATGTTTTTGGGATGCAACGTCGGTCACAAAATCAGTTAGATTTTTTTATGACAACCTCGTGTCTATGAGCAGAGTTTGGTAGAGCGAGAGCTAATGCGGTCTCCGGTCTACCAACATTATTCTGTAATATCTAAGATTTTTAGGTTTATTACTTCGCAGAGAGAACCCTATCCGTCATAAGGTCATTTGATGATTGGGTCAATATTAACTTCGACAACCATTAGGTGATAGGTTGGCTGCATATTTGGCCAAGATTCGCCAGGATCGTCCTTGCGTTGCTCCCCGAGCCTCATCCCCGTTTTTCTAACCATGTCCCGGCACTAGGCGGCGGGAGATAGTCTCTTTTTTTCTCATCGGTGAATCGTATTACCTAGGTATTGTTTCCCCCTCGCACGAGCACAAGCGAAGAGGGCTCGTACTACCGGAAGGCAATAGAGAAATAGCAGGAAATAGCACTAGACTGTGGCGGGCGGCGATTCGTACCGGTGTGGCGATGGGACGCGAGGGATGGCTAGGCTGCTAGGGTCACATGAGGTCTAATGTGCAGGTCAAGCTGCCCACGGAATCTCCCCATGAAGCTATGCACGATGGAGAGGGACCGGTTACATTGGTTGAATATGGTTACAGCACTTCCAACCCCGCAAAAAGTCGACCAGAGACGTACGTCAAGCTGCATGGCAAGCCACCACCGTCCCTAATATGAACAAGTTTGGTCTAGCATGGCTTTCTTCCCGAGCGTTATTACCACCGACCTTCTCCTAATGCATCACTCCGGGGTAAGCTCAAGTGCTTACCTAGAGTGCTTGTGGAGTGTCTACAGTGGTTGAGTGCTTGGAGTGCTTTAGTAGTCTAAACTTACCTAGGTAAGCCATTAGGAATTTAGGATCTGGATCGCTCTGGATCCCCCTCCTCATCGTGGATCATCTAAGTACCGGGACCTATATTAGCACCTATGTCATGTTTACACCTTCTTTACGGCATAGAAGTCTCATGCGCCAATATAAAAACTTGGCGAAGAGGGATACCCCCTTAAGAACAGTAGCATCGAGAGAGAAAAAAATATTCATCGAGGAAAAGGCTTTTAGTCTCCCGAGATTCTTGTATACCTTTTCGAGTCACGAGGCATTTTAAGTGAGACACCAGATTGCGCGTGGAGTATTAGATATCGTCGTATGTGCATACAGATGCTTGTACCAGATGTTGTGTAAGGTCGGCAACGTACTTCTCGCTCTCTTCCGTGGTCGGGTAGGTTTGCGAGCCCACAGTACCTACCAAAGAATTCATCGTCGAATAGTAGGCTATGTAATCACATCCTACGTACTAGCAGCTGTATCCTTGATTGGTTAAGGAAGATGGATCACCGCTGCTAAGGGTCTCGATAATCTCTCAACAAGATCATCAATCCGTCGAACACCCTCTAGCGATCTAGCTTTCCTATGTAGTTGTGTGGTTGGCGGCGCCTAGGTTGTAATCGGTTAGGTACATGTGCTGAGACGATCGAACGGCTAACAGGCAGATCCTTTGCTCGCCTTGCACAGGAGATAGGAAAAGAATACACTGTAGACGGAGGTTAGTTCCTTAGATTGCATCGTATATCCTAGCAAACATATGGATATAAGCTCATGCCAATCAAGGGCCGTCGAATTGTCAAGAATTAGCTGCTGCTTTTATGGCCGGCTCGATCAGGGATGTCCACCTCAAACTCCATACACACAAATTCGTCTCCCGTCATGCTTCATAATTCGTAGTCGTACAGGCTTCGTAATATGGCTGAGCGTTCGCAGATAGGGTTGGCGGAGGATGATGTGAAAAATCCGGGGTAATGCCCCTGATCATGCCTGTGCTACGATTTTTGGGTACGGGTTCTTGAGAAGCTTGCGCCACCTCCAAGTTTCGCGGAAAAACCCTGTGACGACATAGTCGATAAAGTAGGACGTTGGCGTGTAACAGCGTTATGTATGTATGTGACAAGCATAGAACTCATATATCAGAAAATATCATATGTCTGCGTGCAGTATGTTATACAAAACCCCCCAACCCAATCTAATAGTTACGCGTAGACCTCGTCTTTGAACAAGTGAAATTCCTATTTAGGCTGAGGCTTGCAGAAGCAAATTCTTAGAAATATAAAGGGTGATGATGACCCCTCCACCACACCCCGGCCAATGTCGCTTAATATGCTTGGTATGCAGGAAAATGCGATGTCTGTTTATGCACGAGCGGCTAGGAGGGAATACGATGTGTGTAATTCAAGTTTCCTTATGCTTGCGCCTAACAGTGCGAAAGAAAGGGGTAGGACCGACAGGTAACAAAAATTAAAGTTCGTGATATGACTCTAGATTTATCTGCTCTAGATATAAGTAAATATATGTTCTCCCGCAAAGTAGACTGTAGAGCACACGACACCACGCTAGTAGATAAAAGCTTTTTCTGGCTCGAAAGGTCGAATGGAAATGCAGGATTCGTCCGTTGCATCTGTTAGGCGTGTAAGGAAAGGTTCGGTACCCCTCCCCTGTCGCCTTACGATCGGCTAGCTTCAGGAGAGGGCTCGATGTTCTTCTCACCTCCACACTCTTGTTATTTCATCCAACTACAGTATCCTGTCCCCATTTCGCTACTATACCATATGGAGACGCGGTGTATGTGTAACGAAAGAGCCCTCGAAATGATAATAGGTAAAGGCGTTGTTCCTTTTTGACCCAATCATCTCTTAACGGGCCTTCTAATTGTTGAGCATTTGAGCTAAGTAACGTCGACCCCGGAGTCCAATTTTTCAGTGAGGTAACAGCAGTTTTGACGTGCAGTGCGTGCATCAATCAGGTATGCAGGAGGGCTGGCGCAACTCGTCGGCGTTCCACCCCAGATGTGCGTGAAAATGGAAGCTGGCCAAGTCCGGTTAAGACGGATGCATCCAACTTTGAATAGGGGACTGACTTGCAGGCCGCAAGCTTCGCATCCATGCAGGGCCTCAGTACATGTACTCGGTCAGGAGAGGGGATAGGGTACGAGAAGGCCCTATTCGCCGTATAGGATGGGTTTCGTTGAGAGATCTTCAACGGCGGACTAAATCGCAAAGAAATGACATACGAATTCTCGAATCTTGATTGGCTTGGCTTATGCACACCTTTATAAAACGAAGCCTTCGGTGTGTGTATAGCTTATTAAATGCCCCTAGGAAGAGCACCAGCTGAGCTGCCACACGGCTTTCTCTCGCCAGACAAAGACTGAGCTGCATTTTTATTGCAACGTGGTTGGTGAAAGAAGAGTGCTCGTTTCAGGGGACGGAAACGAATTGGTCCTAGAAGATCAAGAGAGTACAGTTTCGACATGGCGGTTAGGTATCATTCTATTTTAATCCACCATAGGTATGTTCTTTAGATTCCTATACACCAAATTGATCGAGTGTCAGACTATTCCAATGGATGTTGTAGCTATACGTTCCTAGGTGAGTAGCTAGCTGTAATATACTAGTAGTAGTAGTGGAAATTGGTCGAAGATGCGGGCGGATCTTAAAAAGTGCGACTGCCCAGGTGCTTATTGAATCGGTATTGGAGAAGATTTCCGTCCAAGACTGCCAACATAACAAGGCTGAGATATCATTGGTCATCGTGGATGCGTCTCCCCGGAAAAGCTAGGATACCCGTAGCAAACAAGAACCCTTCCAGGGCTGGAGCTTGGACCGTTGACTCGGGCCAATTAATGTCTCTTGCTTGACTTCTTGCCGGTTCGATAGCTCGAGATCAAATCTTCCCCACACTCTTGTTAATGTCTAATGTCCCATTTTATGTCCCAAGTTAGAAGCTCGAACCAAGATGGTTCGTTCATCGTTCATCGTCCATCAGCTTTTCCGGCTATAATCTTGATGAGAAATTTCGAGTCGCATGCTCCGAATGTGTTGCACGGTTGAAAGAATAGCAAGAAGAACCATCTCGGACTCGGATTTCTCGACATACATACGATGTCATGCATCCCTGGCTATTCTGGAGAGAGTAGGTAGAACAGGTACCTTGTTCAGTGAGCATCCGAGGCATGTTAGGCGGCTCGGGCTAAGCTTGAAGATCTTCCTTTGTCCGCTGGAAATTAATAAAAAAAATCCATCTTGGAGATCCACTTGTACCTAGGTACCCTGGATAGTCAGGCATCCCCAGACAACCCAAAATCTTAGACTCGTCCTTTCCTGATTAGGATAGGTCAAGTGGGGTCTATGCTTTGTTCAATGTTAATTTAGTGCCTGGCAAGTGGTTGCTTCTTGTCGCTCTTGTCGCTCCTGTCGCTGGGGAGGTGCTGGAAGGTCAGGTTTAATAGGTACGGCAGGTACGGAATACATGGGAAAGCCCTTCACTGCACAACTGCACAAGGAAAGTTCTGACCTTGGAAGTCATGGCGATCCAGTAAAAATTGACGAATTCATCCTTCCTCTTCTTCGAGACCAACCTTTCTGCACGAACGTCGAACTCCGCAGACAGCTTGCATCTCCTCGTCCCATTCTCATCCATATCCTTTCCCTATCCAACCAAACTTGCTTGTCCACTCAAATCCACCCATCCACAAGTTCACAGGTCTGGAGGTCCACCAGTCCACTACGCCCGCACCTAATACACACAACATACATAACACATACAACACGTACATACCAGCATCGTCACTGTCCATGACGGGATCAGGATCAACTTGATGAGCAACAATAGCATTCTCTGATTCATTTGCGAGTTCTCATTATTATTATCGTTTTCCTCGTCTTTTGACGACCCATCATATCTTATTATCATACTTACCCAGCATTTCTTAACCTTTTGTTGTCCCTCATCCATCATTCTACACATCTACTTAGACACTCTTTTCTTTTTTTCCCTACAACTCGCCAGCTCGCCCAATCTACAACCAGTACCTTGAAGGACCTAGGTACCGACCACCACGTAGCTCATATCCGTTCTTGTAAGTGCCCAGGTGATATAAAAGGTGGATTTCACGTTTCAATCTCCATCATACCTCCCGCTGGAAAATCTCGATTTCTCGATTTTTGTCTTCAGTCTACGAGGTAGATCGATTTTGCGACAGCTGCTGGTCCTCTTTATGATTTGCATGTCTGGATAGGCCAAGCAAGGAAGAGCTTATTCGCCATCAAAAACGGCTCTAAAGACTTTCTCAGTGGTGCCTCGCTCGAGCTTTAGTGGATAGGGTTACCGCTACTGTACCATCCTTGTCCTGTATCCTCTCTGGACCCAGCACTCTCCCAGCACCTACCCAGCACTTGAGCTTCCGTTTCTCCACCAGCCACTTTCCCTCACGCGAGAGTCTCGTGTCGCAACGTCTAACTGCTGGCACCGAAGACCTAACGACCCTACCAGCTGCGTTACCTTACCTCTACCGTCAAGGGTTATTTTCTGCCTTAGGTTCCTTGGACCTTAGGTACTATTCTTCCCCGCCCTTCCTTTCCAATTTCATTACAGAACACCCCCTTCAACACCTTTCAACGCCCTGCGCCCTCAAATCTGCAATTGCCGAGCCTCGCAAAAACCACCAACGATTTTCTAACGGTTTCTCGAGTGTGTGGGATTAGCGATCGCTCTCGACATCGCTCTTGTGCCTTACTTTTTACCTGGCCGAATAATCCAAGTAAGGAGCTTCAAGCTAAAAGAAATTAGGTTCCAACACTGCGAAATATTGCGAATACGCGCCTGTGCATTAAGAACCATTTGCGACCGCCGCCCAGGACTACTTTACAACGATGCGCTATTGCGAATAGCTACGTCGACTCTGTCGCAATACGTTCAAAATCACTACACTTAGTTTAGATACAGCTCTTTTCTCTCTGTGTAAGGACGCTACAGGAAAAGTTTTGTTAGATTGCCTCCGACTTCAAGATACGACCAATCAAAAAAATCACTATAACAATTGCGCCTTGATCCTTTACGAGACATTGGACCACATAGACGTCTCTCACAACGACATCTTGTCAACCTTTACTTTTCAGCACCTCGAGAACGATTTTATGGTGGCGTTTCTGGAGACGTAACCACCGCAGGTACTTTGAAGAGTCCCTTGGCCTGCTTTTCATTCTCTTGTCTTTTTTCTTGTGGCCTCTTTTCTTTCCATCAATTCCTAGACCCGGCTTCTACGATACCCACATTAGACATCATAGTTCTCAGAAACATCGAAACTGGTAAGCAATCTTTGTTTACAAATCTCCTCTATCTTGATTTCGTGGGCCTCTTTCCCATAGGTAATTTGGTCTGCGCCGGCTTTCTGCGGTTCATCTTCCAAGGGTGTGTGGAGATAAGTTCGCCAAATGCTGGTTTCTCAAGATAGAAATGTCAATCATACCTCCTTCATCCGGACCTATATCACCCGCAGCATTTATTCTTGGCGGAGCGGCCTTGCCCTCGCCCTTTTTTCTTCACTGTAGTTCTAGCTCTCGAAGGATACCAAGGCTGACATTCCATGCAGATTTACGTTCAACATAGACACGCTACTTCCCTAGAAATCACCAGTGAAATCTAGGCATTGTTCTTTATCGTCGTTTTGCCGGAGACTCGGTTCGGCGTTGTATAACTATTGGGCTTTCAGTGTGTTTTTATCGGCGAGTAGGTAGGATATTTCCTCAACTGTAGCAGCCATGAGTTCCAACAACGTCAAGTCTGGTTCTGCAACCACAAAAGCCAGTCAGAGTGCATTTTCAGGAGTTACACCGAGTAACCAGTCACTTCTGCTGGAGAAGCTGAACGTTCGAAGGTCTACGCCGGATTCGGAAGCTCTTGCGAGCTCAGACGACGAACCTGACCCAACATCACGACCAGAGGCACACCAACCTCTGGTACAACCACAGAAGCCGGTACGCCGTGCTTCGTGGTTGAACGACACATCACAAACAACAATACCTCATCCCAGAAAGGGATCTTTTGCGAGCAGCTCTATGTCGCCGACTGCTTCTCACCCTAGTACTCCGTCTGCAGACCCTGGTCCGGCAGCTTGGGGCTCTCATTCTACAGCATCCGGAACGATGGGGCGCGGACATCAAGGACCATCATCTTTTCCGTGGGGGACGGGCATATGGAACGCGGAGCGTAAGGAGCCGCCCTCTCGTCTGACCGAAGTTCTCCCTTCGCCAACTTCCACTATTCCTAATGGCGGCTTTTTTGGGGAGAGCTCATTGACACAGACATCTCCTACCCCGAGAGAGCAATCCAACCCTCAGATTCCTTTTGCAATTCCTCTACACCCAACACCGAAAACCTATCGCTCTCAATCGTATTCAGTGGGACAATTAGACCCAGATGCGACTACTCCTACTATGCCGACACCCTCAGTGTTGCCCGGACGGCCTCGTGCTCCTCTTGGACATCCGGGATTGCAACACAGACCGTCGCGACCTAGCATGTTGAGCGAAATGTCTAACGAGGGTGCTATGCTAGGCAAAGTTAAAGAAGTTGAAGATGACGATGATGAGAGCACAGGTGACTCAAGCCAGGGGATCCACCAACAACAGAGTGTTGAGGCGAAGACAATTGAGATGCTTACTCGTGAGAATGCTATGCTCAGACAGCAACAATACCACAATGCCAGAGTTAGACCCCGTGCATCGACTAGTACTACGTACGGTATTGGTAACGGATATGGCGTCCGCGGAACAGTCCCAGAGGAATCTGACTTTGCGATTGACGAGTTGGACGAAGCGGGTGAAGGCCAAGACGGTCTTTCAAAGCGTGGCTTAGCGAGACGAATGAGTGAGTACGCTTCAGGTCCGTTCCGCTCACCTTACCCCTTAGAGAATAGAAAGCTTGAAAATGTCAAGAAGGCATACTGGCAGAGTTCTTTGGGCTTCGGCGGCATCGCCGACATCCCCCAGAGTCGTAGACACTCATTTGCCGATGTACCTACACGACAAGGTTCAATTGGTTCTATTGGAGAGTCTGTTTCTCATCACGAGGTGACTTCTCCCGACGCGGCCCAGTCACAAGAATTTGGTGGATTTCCCGATGGTGCCGGCTTTACTACTACCAGCCCTGGTAAGTTGACCTTAAATGATGAGTCTACATTCAAAGCTAAAGCTATTGACAGTTTCCTATTACCCAGGTGGTGTTGCTGCCTCTAATGCTCACCAAGCCATTGCATCTTCAGCTTACGGTAACCCCTATCAGCCGACATTTGGTATACCATCCACCTTCAGCAATCGTCCACAATCACCTCATAGGAACATGTTTGGAATAAGCCAGCCTCGACACAACCAGCTTCTCCATATTGTTCTCTTCAAGTGCTCGAGAGCAGACGTGTTCTACATCCAGGAAGGAACTGGTCTCACAGTTAAGCCAGGAGATCTTGTAATTGTCGAAGCCGATCGAGGAACAGACCTTGGAACTGTAGCTCGCGACAACGTGGATTGGCAGACGGCCAAAGAGCTGAAGGAACACTATTCGGAGGAACACTATAAGTGGCTGATGATGTATTCTCAAAACGCGGCAGCTGCTCAAGAGGGAACTGGCGCTGGTTTGATGGCTGCGTCGAACGGCTTACAAGGTGGCGCGATTGGTGGTATGGGACCACCTAGCCAACACCACATGCAGGAACCGAATGCGGGTGAATTGAAGCCCAAACTTATCAAACGGCTTGCACAGAGTCACGAGATACACAGTCTTAGAGAGAAGGAGGGCAATGAAGCCAAAGCAAAGCGAATGTGTATGTCGAAGGTGAAGGAGCATGGACTCAACATGGAGATCCTTGATGCCGAGTTCCAAATGTAAGTTGTGCCATATACACTGGTTTCACAACGGTGAAATTAACAAATCGCAGGGACTGGAAGAAGTTGACTTTTTACTACTTCGCCGATACCTATATCAACTTTAACTCGCTCGTTACCGACCTTTTTAAGATTTACAAAACCCGAATTTGGATGTCGGCCATCAACCCCGCTTCATTTGCCAGTCCGACGTTGGGTCTGCAGGCTCCTAGCGGCATCGGCCCAGGTGCTGTCGGCCTCGGAAGAGGGAGTGGATCTGCTAACGCAGAGCGAAGATCTAACCCACCTCAGGAATCCCAGGGTGGCTTTCCTGGTGGTGGTGCGTCAGGCCGATCGTTCCAACCCACCTTCACTCAGCCATTTGGAGGACCAGATCGCCCGTCGGTGGCCAGCTCCGCATACCCCTCGTCCGGCTTCCCATACTCCGCCTATGGTGGATTCAGCAGCGCTCCGAGATCCGGTGGAGTCTCGTACGTCCCGGGTGTGGTGCACGGGATGGAATATTCCAGCGGCTTCCCCCAGAGCAGCGAGTTCACTCCAAGCATAAGAGCACGTTTCCCAAGTCCCAATACCGCAACTTCCCCACACGACCCGGCAGTGCCCAATATGACAGGGCAGAATGAATGGGTGGGAGCATTTCAGGGACTATCTCTGAACTCTCGTTGAATACAACCCCCTTTGGTCACCAAGCCACCAAGCCCAATGGCTAATCAACAGAACCCATTATTAAGATATCATCCCTAGGACCATTTTCCACCAGACCCTACACTCGAGACTTGATCATTATCCAATCACAACACGCTAATGCAGTACATGTTCGATTCTCGTACCATACTTCACTCGTACCATACGTACCATCTTTTTTATAGGGCCTACGAGGCTATCACCGACAGAAAGGATACATAAGACGGCATAATCAGACTATTGGGCGTTTGTCGGCATCCCTTGGAGACTTTGAAACTTGAAACGATCGCGCGGACACGAGACAGGACGGGAAGGAGAACTTCTTTTTACACGACCTTACACGACCTACATCATTTCACGACGAGACCATAAGACAAGCACCTGAGATCATCAGCAACACAAATGAGACCATAGACCTAAACGAGAATTGGTGTAATTTGTTACTTAAAAGGGGCAGGCAACTTTGAACGATTTGTTAGGCAATTGGACGAGTTCTGTACGACCAAAAAAGACTTTGTTACGCATTGAATGTTACACTTTGTTTTTGAAGAGATGCATTCTGGGCGGTTCCCAGGTTAGGTAGCTTTTGATATTGCTGACAAAATTGAGGACGCTGGTATATCTCCAGCTTTTGTTAAGTCTCTCCGATGACGTTTGACGTTGGTTGTCGATATTGTGTCTGATGTGATTTTGTGTGTTGGATTGGGTTGAAACGAATTCTACTTAGAGATTCCCACGAACTACTCGTAAATGCTGTTTAAGTCTTCTAAGTACATTCTCAGATCCGGTACTGTCATAGTCATCCCCTAATGTTCCCGCTCGCCACGTAAACATCTATTTGTAGTTGCGGAAGGAGCATTGGTGAAGTTGCCGAATGCCCGCGCACCTACTCTCAGGACCAATACGTGATTGAGGAAGGGGCTGCCTCTTGACCCTACGCCTGGTTTCAAATCAAATAAACTCACAAAATGTCAATCTTGACTTCAAATTGTTTGTGTGGTCTTTAATACCGGAAGACTACCTACCTAGTAGTCAACTGTCACGACTATACTATCATTTATTTTCATTCACCATGTCGAAGAGAGGGCTTAAGAGAAAGCCGGGTCTTCAATGTGAGTACATATCGAATGAGAATGGGACTCACTTTTAGAGCAAATACTTAATTGGAACAGTGCTTTCAGATGAGCCAGATAGCCTGTTCACCGAGGATAATAATTCGAAGAGAAGTAAATACGGTGATGCGGCCAAGAAACTGTCACGTCTTGACGAGTACGACAAAGATGAGGGCCGAGAGAGCAGTCGGTAAGAAATACAACTCGGAACTTGGCTACAAGGTTTCAAGTCATATACTGATGCTCACTGCGACTAGAAATTTCCAGCAATGGGCTGAGATTTTCGAAAGCAACACTAAAGGGGAAGCGATTAAATCCAAGACCTTCATGAAAAACTTCGGAGAGAGAGTCAGGAAACAGAAGGATCGTGTGCGCTTATATATGCAAGAACAAGAGAAGGTATTGTAAGTACACTAGGCTTCATGATATTAGTAGATAATTAAAGACTAATTCTTGTAGCACTGAAGGCAAAGGCCAAGTCAAGGAGGTCTTCGAAAAACTTCTTTCCGCAGGGGTTATTTCTCCTGGGACGTCTAGTATGAAGAAAGAAACTCATGTGTTATTCCAAGAGGCTCGGTCTGCTATCTCAGGAGGTCACACTCTTCTCAAACAGTTCAGGGAGGCGGATGAAATGCTCAAGAATCACAAGCTCGATCTTCCGATGGAGAAGTGGAAGCAAGACGGGCGAGACCTGAAGGAGCTCCTTGCCTGCGGTCGCGAACACGGAGAGAAGCTTATTGAAAGCAAGCTCGCCCCGAACTCTTATCCATCCCCCAGTCCCGATAAGTACAAGGCGACCGAGAAGGACAACATGATCTCGGAGCTTTTCAAAGACAGCAGTAAGGCAAATGATGGAGACAATTGGGGTACGGTTGCAACAGATCAGATGGAGAAGTTCTCTGCTATTGCGAAGACCATTCCAATCAAGGTTGTCAAGAAATCGAAACAGCGGACTCGCGGGGCCAAGTGAGAACTTGGAGATTTAGGAGGACATGCACTACGTCATTGCAATTTGCAACTATATTTGCTACCAATCTCTGGAGTTGATGTCGGATTTTGACAGAGAGTGCGGGAGACAAAAATAATACGACAAGCTGTACATACATGTATCTATATAAGAACCAAACAACTACTATATCTAGCTATAGCTTTGCGGGAATACTATGTGAAGCTATCACGGTTGGACGATGGTGGGTCCAACGGTACTGTGGACAGTGTAGCACAGCACACTAGTCCGTATATAGACTAGCCTGTTATCGCTTAATTTTCGCAGCAAAACCCACTCGCACAACTTAACCAAAATTTTCCACACTCAATTGGGGATTTTGCATTTCTTCATTTCCAACCCACACACTTTAACGACACACGACCATCCATTGTTGCAGGCTCATATTCCCAACCTGGTTTGTATCCCTCTACCACGTTCGACTTCCCTGATTGTTAATAATAATACTAATGTGTATTTAATCTACAACAGTCAAAATGGGTGCCCTCAAGTACGTCGAAGAGCTTCAGAAGAAGAAGCAGTCTGATGTTCTGCGATTCCTCCTCCGAGTCCGCTGCTGGGAAGTATGTTAAAACAAAAGTCCTCGCGATCCTTTGCTATTCCGACACGAAAAGCATACACACGAAAAATCTACAAGAGCCTGAAATGGCGTGGATGATTATGTGGACGCTGTCTTCTCTCTTCACCCTTTTTCCCCCTCTGGGATCTGGGAGGGGAGAGAACGTGTCTTTGCTATACACTCGTTGAACATTAGCTGAGAGTGCATTAATATAGCTCCGTCAATTGAACGTTATCCACCGTGCCTCGCGCCCCTCGCGCCCCGACAAGGCCCGCCGTCTCGGATACAAGGCCAAGCAGGGCTATGTCATCTACCGAGTTCGTGTCCGCCGTGGTGGTCGCAAGCGCCCCGTGCCCAAGGGTGCCACCTATGGTAAGTCTATTTATGAAGAAGAAACTCAACATCTAGCTTCTAGAAACAAATATCTAACCACATAAAAAAAATACAGGCAAGCCCACCAACCAGGGTGTTAACCAGCTAAAGTACCAGCGATCCCTCAAGGCCACCGCCGAGGAGCGTGTCGGCCGCCGCTGCGCCAACCTGCGCGTCCTTAACTCCTACTGGATCAACCAGGACTCGACCTACAAGTACTACGAGGTCATCCTCGTCGACCCCCAGCACAAGGCCATCCGCCAAGATCCCCGCATCAACTGGATCGTCAACCCCGTCCACAAGCACCGCGAGGCCCGCGGCCTCACCGCCACCGGCAAGAAGTCCCGCGGTCTCAACAAGGGCCACCGCTACAACAAGACCCGCGCCGGCCGCCGAAAGACCTGGAAGAGACACAACACCCTCTCCCTGTGGCGCTACCGATGAGCGTGTGCTGCTGCTAAGGGATGCGGTGGTACTTAGGGGATGGACGATGGTGCTGGGGGCGGCTTGGTCGCGATTACGGCATGCTATGACTCTTTTCTTCACGGTCGATGGGGCATGCGTACGGCTCATGAATTCTGCCTGGAGTTACTAAATAGTCGATCATGGAATAAAATTCTTTCCGGGACTAAAATTGATTTTCTTCTTTTCAGTGCTCTTCTCGATCTCTTGCTATATCTTGGTGATATCTCTTGTCTGTATGGGTGTGACTTGAAACGTAGCGACTCTAGGTGTAGGACATACAACTTATTCTTGATGAAGTTGGCAAATGGTTGTCCTCGTCATGAATATTTACGTGTTATCTTCCTGTCTACTTTCATATTAGGCTTATACTCCCCCTGCTCTCAAGTCTGCTATTTTTCCCTTCTTGCTATCCCCTGGTTCGAACCCGTTTGGCCACTACAAGAAACTACAAGATCTACAATGGTAATAGATGCTAGAGTGAGAGTGGGTGAAGTGTCAATGTCACGATCTACTTCTGCTTCCCAAGCTGAGCTAACATGATCGAGGACATGAATATTGAAAGTGTAGCTACTCGACTTTAACATACATCATATGGTTCTCTATAGCTAGGGAAAATTGAGAGCCTACTACTTTAACATGTATAACTGCTTACATACAGGTCACAAGATAAATCGTCTCAAGTCCACAACTACATCACGAAACACCACAAGAAATACGGATATGCCCTTCATTTATTAGGTGTACCTATCCCTACAAGACGAATAACATCCAGTACGTAGGTCCCCTCGACCCGGAACATGTTGTCCAAGATCGGTCAGATCCGCAAAAAAAGATAGCAATACTTGTTTAGTCGTGCAAATGAACACCACAAATGCTGATAGATAGCCACGTAGAGCCAAAATCACCATTATCCATCCTTAGCAGGTTTATCCGGCATACGCCAGTTCGCACCTAGTAATGAAGAGCTAGATGCCCATGCCTTGATAGCCTGCTCTCGTCACCAACCCATTCCCTAGTGGGGTGTGTTGGGATTGGGTTTTAGTAGGAGAGTTGTGAAGAGGGTGTGTGATGGTCCTGGTAGCCGACTCGTAAGCCCTAGTCTCGTATCTTCATCTGTAGAGGTTGTTTTAAGGCAACCTTCCCCAAAAATACAGCTACTTAAAGCTGCAATTCCAGGCACGTTGAGAGATTTGATACAGAACCGTTAAGCCGTTCGATGAGTAGACCAGTTCTGGATGCAGGGGTGTTTACGACCCAGGCGACGATTACGCCCGAAAAAAAGAAGAAATCCGCAGTGCAAAGGAAAAGAATCTATGCTGAGGTGTCTTGGGTGGTGGGTGTACAAAGGCGCAGGCCACGATTAAGGTCCGTGTGACTGTAGCCCGCCAGCCTTGATCATGACGAGTATCGAGAATCGGGAATCGTCGAGTGCTTAATGTACAGAGCTCCCAGAGAACGTTGGGTGCCAAGTTTTGATTCTCGATAATGCAAATGAATTTGCGCAGTAATGTCCAGCGTAGAAAGAAAATGGTGGTGTCATGATGTTATAAGGAAAAGGAAACGCGATGTCGTCAAGCTCGTAGCAAACGTCTCATTCGTTCTTGCGTAGGGCCACAGACCGTATAATTGACGACTAGGTAGAAAGCCGCCTGAAGTAACTGTCGTTCGAATTCGTATATCGTACCGTTGTTACAAGTATCGTGACCGCTATAGGCAAGGGACATATCTAGAAAAATTCGGGATTGCCGCCCGCGCCAGGGAACGTAGAGAACGTCGTCAATCTAGGAGGCTGCGGAGGAGCGCTGGTGGCGACACCCGGTACCGTGATAGTATTATGAGATGGGTAAGGCATCCTACCCCGAGGGCCGTTGATTCCGTTAGGTACAGAGTTGTTCATGTAAGTGCCGGCTGGTGCTTCAATGACCTGGTTCATAAGCCCGCGAGATTGGGGAGGACGAATCGAGATCTGACCCCCGGTCGGATCAGTAGGAGTGGTCTGTCCGCCAGTGTTGCCGCTGCGGGTATCGTGCTGCTGGATCTTGGCTTGGAGACGGCGGCCATAGGGTGTGGTTCGCACAGTGGGTATGATAGGTCGAATCGCCTCAACAAGAGGGTTCTTCATTGACGGCGTACAATGGTCAAGAGCAGTCTGGACAACATAGTTGCCAAAATTGTCGCGCAGAAGGCGCTCCATCTCTCCTGGAGTGAGAAGCTCTTTGACCATCATATCCCGGGAGTCGTCATTTCCACAACGGAGACACTTCTCCATGACATTCGAACTAAACTTATGACGTGATAGTTGAGTGATCTTGCCGCGGAATTGTAGAATCAAGGGCTCAGTGAACGCGGACTCGTTCAAGTCAATGATGTACTGAACCACATAGTTTCCAAATGGGTCCTGCACAAGCCGCGTAGCGTTCTCGGTGATCCTGCGGATTAGCCACATCTTCTGTTCTCCCGATGCGTGGTCGATGCATCGCTGGAGAACACAGCAGCCATGGCGATGGGTGCCGACTTCGATGCAATTATTGCCAACGGCATCGAAGATGAACCCGGCATCCTCCGCACTAAATTTGTTCAGGCATTTCTGAATAACATGATTGCCATTCAAGTCCTGAATGAGCTCGACAACTCGGAATCGTAAAGCTTCAATGATCAAATTGATGTGGGTACGGGTATTGACAAATTCAATCATCTTCTGTAAGGCCCTCGTTCCGTGTTGGTTAAGCGCGATTCGGACCATATCCTGAGTGGCGTTCTGGATCAACACAGTGCGCTCGTCGTCGCTGCAGTATTCCAGAAGCTTTTGGCACAAGTAATTACCAAAAGGATCTGTCATAAGCTCGACAACATGTTGATTAGTCTCTAACCAAATCATGTGAACCTGTTCGGGAATTCTGTTCTCCAGTTGTTTCTGCAAGAATCGACAGCCATGCTGATCCTTACAAAGACCGTAGATAGTACCAACAACCGACTCAATGCTCATGCCTGCGAACCGGTTCATCGCCTCATTCTCTTGAGCACGACGCTGCTGGATCACACGCTGTTGCGAGTCTCTCTGTTGGCCAGGACCCTGGTAAACCGGTCCGTATCCGGGATAGTTCTGAGGATAGTTGCCCAGATTCATACCTTGCATACCCAAGGCCAAGATGTTCATGCCGTAGCCATTGCCTCCATTCTGTGGACCATATCCGTTATAGAAAGGAGTGTAAGGGCTGATGGTGGAAGGAGATGAGGTGGATCCACCAGCAGAGACGGGTGACTGAATGCCGGCCTGGCTAGAGGCGATAGGACCAAAAGCAGGAGCACCACCCTGTAACTGCGACTGAATCGAAGGGTAAGGAGCGCCGGCCTGAGTGACAGCGGTAGGGTTGTCACTTGATAGCTCGCGGCTGTGACGCTTCACAGCTCCAGGGGGGTAGCGACCGATGCTTGCATTGTGATTATGGAAGTGCTGCTGCGCATGAGCATTGGCATTACTAGAAGGAGTCATCGTAGCACTGGGGACGTTCTTGCTCGAAGCATCGCCAGTAGAGAAAGAAGTCTGCAGCTTAGGGGGAGTCGACAGCACTTGGGCGGACGAGGAGGGAATGGTTGCCGAAGTGGCAACCTCAGCGTTAGCCTCTCGATACTGGTTCAAGTCGAGAGAGTGACGGAAAGGCCGAGTAGCAACCGAGCTGGCCTCAGTAGATCCACCCTGGCTCATGGTGTCAGGGGTGTTGATTTGGGAGGATCCTAGAGTAGACAAGCTCTGCTGCTGTCGATGACGGGAGATAGATCCCCAGCCATTGTTGGGTGTAGCTTCACCACTGGCGCGCTGAGATGCTAGGTCAACTGCAGCAGACGAAGCAGAAAGCTGAGGAGAGATCATGTTAGTGAATCGAGAAACTAAAGGACTTGCAGTGGTAGAAGAAAAGGCACAGATGAATATTTATGTGCGATGAGTTCGGTTGTATTGTGTATGTGAATTAATGTGGAATAGGAAAGACAGTGAAGGGAGGTGCTGTGCGGAATCAAATTTATATCGATGTGGGGGATGAGTGTAAACCAATTATACACATGCAGAGAAAATTTTTTGAAGCACAGTTTAGAAATTTTTGCAAATTCGACAGTGTAAATGGAAGGCACAAAAAAAAACGAAGGGAAGTGGTAGGAAATAATGTAGAAATAACGATGTTAGAATGAGTATTAGCGCGACTACTCACCACGTTAGGATTGCCCTTCTGGGCATAGAGTTGAGGAAAGTTATCCTCGCCGGCGTCGATGCCGGCATAGTTCAAATCCATTGAGGATTCGTCGTCTCTGAACAGGAAACCAGCGGTGTTGGTTTGATCAAGATTGTCGTAAAGATTGCCACGACGAGTAACCGGCATGGAGTATCGGTTGAGGCTAGAAAGACGTCTAAGTTAGCATATATGAACCCGAAGCGGTCATAATGGAAATGCGATAGTGGTAGACAATGGTGAAAGAGAGAAAGAGTGTCAAGATGGTATGAGGAGTGAGGATTGTAAGGAATGTATATAGCTGTGCGTAATTGGAATAATTCTGAGGAACTTTACCCAAGTGGTGGCGAAATCGTTAATAGAACCTGAAAGGTAGGAGAAAAGAAAGCGTTGCGTTCTTGGTGATGGAATTTCCCAAGGTTGCAAGTTGCGAATAAAGTAGAGAGAGGTGAGAGGGAGTGAAGTAGGTTTGGGGGAGTCAAATATGTTTGGGAGAGAAGAGGGAATAGAAGTTGGGTTTGGGGTTTTATGGTGTGGGAGATTCAGTCATAAGGGTCGGGGACGAGAATGTTTGTGATAATGCCCAAAGCTTAACCAGGCGGTCATATCTGGCAGAGCGGTTGCCGGGACTCTAGGCAACGCAGTATATGCAAACAGCCAAGTCGCGACTTCCTTGAGAATATTCCGTCAAAAATATTCTGCCGCTTGCCATCTGTAATTCTTTACCGCCAGACGTCATATGACTTTTTCAACACCACAAGATATGGTTTCCTAGCAACGCATATCGATGAAGGTGTGGTGAAATGGGAACAGTTCAATCCACACTGACACCGGCTACCATGTTCGAGGATGCTCGTATACGGATATATACTGCAGGGGAACAATATGTTTTTGAAAATATTGAACTTACGCATTAGTTGATCGATGACTCGTAGGGTCCTGGCGCAGTGCCTCTTCTTTTTCATCCTCATCGCTGTTTCTTCGCGATCCTGGCACGGAGCGGGACGGCAAAGGGTCATCAAAGAACCGGGACTGAAGCAGTCCTGATTGAGGAGACGCCAATTGTGAACCAGATCTACCCGGTCGAGTGAAGAGACCCGGCGGAGAGACGAGACCGAGACTCGGAGTAGAATATCGATTAGGACGTGAGAACATAGTAGGGAATCCCGAGCTTGTCTCTCGATACTCGGGAGGCGTCGTCGGTTCGGACTGGTGACCCGTCATGCCTATCCCGTTTCCCCGACCCAAATCTTCCTGCATCTGAGCAATATCAAATTCATCCCGCCGCTGCTGCTGGTCTAATTTATGCATTTCGGCCTCGAATCGCCGTTTTTGCTCTCGAAGCTTTTCATACTCGACTTTCTTCTTCTCTAACTGTACAACTCATGAGCGCCTACTCGACTATTTCAAAAATAAATGGCAATGGCAGGTGGATGCTAGTATCAAGTGCATGCACGGACACGCGACGTGGAAGCAGTCCCAAGACGGCAAATGCCAGAGGAATAGCCTTACCAATTGTACTTTATACTGGGTCTAAGATGGGCCAATGTCAGCTGCGAGTTTCACAAGGGCAAGACATTGCAATTAGAAGCATTGAGACATTGCTCGAGATAGTTTCAACACCAGGAGGAGATTACGACTAGCGCCTAGGCTGGTGGTCTGAATTGGGAACAAAAAATATTGGAAAAGCCTTGAAAGACTCACGGCAGTATATTCTTGGGGTTCCGGCAGTCGCTGCGTGGATATAGTGGACAATGTTGGTACACGCCCCGAGTCGGTGGTGAATCGTCGAGGCAAGGTGGTTCGAGGATCTTGCGAGACTGGCGGAGGCATAGGCCTGCCATTTCTCTGCGGTGAGACAAGAGAGTTCATCGGCGCTTCGTTTCTTGGAGATTGCTGAGCGCGAAAACGGTAATCATCCATGTTACTGTTGTTACAACACCAAAAGCTTTCGTACAGGCCAAATTGGGCAACCACCGGGTTTTTCTATAAACTAGGAATACCGAGAAGGCTATTGTCAGCATTGTTTCTAATAGCTTAAGATGCGAGGATGCGAAGATGCGGAAAAGCGAATTGTGGGAAGGTTGCGAGTTTGCTGTCTCTCCATCCAAGCTGGACATATGCAATCATTTGCAATGAGGGGTCTCAGAAGGATCAACTAGCAACTTATTTTTTTGCGCCCGTGTTCCCGTTGTGTCGCCGGTGCTCATCCCTCGTTCGGCACTCGACTTGCGCGGGTAAGGCAGGTTGACGATGTCTCAAGGGGGGGGTTTGTTTGGCTAGAGAGGGTCGTCTTCGGCTGTTGACAAACGCGGAGCTGAATCTCTTCCATTACTACCACTTCCACTTTCACTCACCTTTGATGAGAACAACTATAGCACAGAACGCAATAATGCGGCCCTGGAGAGCCAGGAGCGGCAGCGCAAGTACAGGAAAAAAAAGAAAAAGAACAAAAAAGATTTTTGCAAATCGCAAAATCCCCAAGTCAAATAATAATAATAAAAGAGTGTGGAGTTGTGCGAAGAGAAGGAGACTTCAATGTTTCAATTGCTGCGAGTGGATGAGGCAAGGCACAAGGGAGGAGGTTAGAATTAGGACAAAGGCGCAACCTTGAACCAACCCTTCTCTGCTCCTGCTGCTCAGTGCTCAGTGCTCAGTGCTAGGTGCTATGTAAGTGCCAGGGCCAGGGCCAGTGCTTCTCCAGTCCACCGTCTCCAGTCTCCAGTTGCTCCTCAATTGCACTTCCTGGCTCCAATCCAGTCAAATCAATCGTGCTTTCCCACCACCCTAGTCGAGTCTGTTTGGAGCACCAAGCCGACCTGGGTACATCCATAGTCTGGGTAGTACAACCTGTACAACCTGTACAACGTACAACGTACAACTTTGCCCAGGGTATAGGATACAGGATACTGGGCTACTGGACAGCACTGAGGTACATCCCAGGTCCTAAGCGACAGCCCTGAGCCTACGGGACAAGTGCACATGTGCTATGGGAGGTACGCGATGTGTACATGCGCCGTAGTGGATTGCGGTGGGCAACTCTAAGTCCTGTGCAGTACACTTTGGATTGCCTGGCTTGCTGGCCCTCTCAAGTGCTCCTATCCCTGGTCTCTACCCACCTTAATAGAGCCTAACACACTAACGTTACGTGTACAGAATACCTACTAGCCGCGGTCAATTGCTACCATTCCTCGTACCTCTCGATATTAAAGCTCGAGGTTTGTAATCCCTTTCGGTATCGCTGATGAGATCTTACCTGGTATCCTTATTGCTCCTACGGTATTTTGTGCTTACTTGCAATACGACAGACACATGGGAATACTAAGTATGAAACCGTTATCCAGATACGTACACAAGATGACCATTTCGGAAAATGGCGCTCGAGAAAACGTGGTTAATAATGAGCTATGGATTATGGATTACACACATATACGATGTGTATTTCAAGGATGTCCACGGTACGAAACAGCAAGGTACCTACATAGGTGCGGTATGTACCTGAGTAGGTTCGACATTGTTACAGAGAATCGGAAACTTCGACAGACAGATCTGGGACTAAACATGAGCTACAGTTTAGTGACCAACTAATTACTTAACAGGTAAAAGGAGAAATATTTTAGTTCATGACATTTATAATTCAATGGGATAGAGTTTGCTAGCTCCTCAGGATCTAGGTTCTTACCCCTTTTCTAAACTGAACTTAAGGACACTTGGTGGTGACGGTGCTGGCCGCGAACTCTAACCAAAGACTTGGGAATCTACAGGGTGGGGTTCGAGGGGTCCAAACTAAATGCGCAAAAAGCAAACCGCTTTTTATTTCAGCAACTTCTTTACAAAATCACTTCAACTTACGTGCCAAGGCTCTGCCGCTTTCGAAATCCTCCTTTCCCAAGATACCAATGGGTATCAATGGATCAGGCTAGTTCAATTGATCGAAGTGGTTTATAGCGATTCTACAGAAGGATGGTCGCACATTGCACATCACATCCGCAGCCTTTCCTATAAAGTACATTGTAGGAATCTGTGTAGGCAGGCAACCGTTTCGTTGTGACGTTTTGAATATTGATATACCCTTTATGGTAAGTGGTTGACCTAGGTACCTGATCACCCCTGGCATCATCGAGTGCCAGGATTGGTAGCTGGGAATAGCTTGTTCAAAATCAGAGGGGGGGAAGCGGTGAGCGGAACCTTACCTGTCACCAGAAAGTCGTCGAACAAACCAGCGCCGTCCAAGTCTCTTTTGGCTCCAAAAACGCCAGCGCAAGCCGTGGCCGGTATGCGGACTATTTATTCCCATCCCTCTCACGCAGTAGCCTTTCTGTCAGTGCGGGGAGATTATCTGGACTGCAAATAATCCGATTACTGAATCTATCTGCCGCAATGGATGTCAATATACAAAAAGTCAGCTTGTCACTTTCCGCGATGTTTTTCCGTATAGGAACATATGGATACATTCAGACACCTTTAGACTCGCTTGAGTTGCTCCAGCCCAACTAAGCATTGTGAGATGATTCATTCTCCCAACTTTTGTCTCCGTTCGGTTGTCCAATGCTGCCATGTCGACCTGCAGCACAAGGTCCCAAGCCACTACGTCTATAATCTTCGAACGGTATATGTACGCTCTCTCTCCCGGTTTACTTAGCAGAATCCGCAAGGGCGCTAGCATGCAAGAACACAAAGGTATAAATTGGTATTGTACATCAACGGCTTTTGGTTGGACGAACTCTTATCCACGCCCGGGTCTAGTTTGCTACGAGTCGAGGTCTTTTGGCATCAGGTTTCTGGGAGTCTCGAAACTTGACAGCCACTCTCTGGCTCTGCTGATTCTAGAATTGGCGCATTTACCCGGCGGACGGGCGACTGGGTCAAAAATTCTCACAGGTAGCTACTCGGGTCAGTCATAAGCGAATTGCAGATCTGAGTTGCTAGGTACCCTACTATATGGCGAATTCTGAGACATTGTTCGACATTAATCAGATCATCCTATCCAGTTGGTAACTTAGCTAGACTATGAGTGACGCATATTCTTGCAGAGTGTGCTTGTTCCGAGCCAAGTTCATCCGGTCCTTGCATAGTACACCGAGGACGGTATCGATCTACGATTCCCTCAAGGCTATTAAGCAACGCTCCGCCTGTAACACCACTTGACATCTTACCATAACCTGTTGTCCGTCTCTAGGGTCCTCCCCAAGCTCCCTTAAAGTTTCGGATCGAGCCTAGATCTGCTTGCACTTAACGGGCTCCTAGCGCGGCTCTAATGTTGAAGGGTCCCCTATTGTTGGGACGACCACTACATGCCTTTTCTTTTTTTCTTCTCCTCCCTCGATTTCACAATCTGTTGTACGTTCTCTCTAACTGCCGTCACCGTTGCCACTTTGGAATTTGTTACCTTGGTGCTAGTAAGTTCCAATCCTATAGACCATGTTAAACCGAGACTATATCATTCCTGGTGCGAGGATCGCCCGACCCCAAGTATAATTTATTATTGGTTTTTAACTAAAACTACCTTAGTGGCGAGATTGAAAATACCTAAAGTAGGTTGCGACTTGCAACATTACAATGGGACGGACCCTGAACTACGAGGTACTCTTTCTTACCTGCCTATCCACGAGCCTACCTACACAACGGGTTGGGCGGCTACGCAAAGTGCCTATCCTTGTTCAGCTCACCGACTTTTTGCCCAGACACGGAGGACTTACCTGCCCTAGTGAGTCTGCACGTCACCCAACCAGCCAGCCCCGGGAGAAAATCAGCTACTTTCCCCGGATACTTTGGATCACGATGTGCGTTTGTGGCTTGCATATACTGGACCCAGTGTGTGAACCTTCCTATAGAGACTATCAGACTATCAAGCAATATATATGCCGCCGTTGGTCAACGTTTCGGAAATTATGATTGAGTCTTTCAATCTTTTGAATTTTGGAAATCACGAAGCTCGGAAATACGATGGTCTAGATGCAGAATTTCGGCGATCTATCGAGCCGGACGAGGTCTGGAACTGGCTTGGGTGAGTCGATGAGATTACTAACGAGGAAGTTTTAGGTAGGCACATCGACGATCCAGGATACATGGCTGGTGGCATACACACTTCCCATCAGACGAAAAATTTCCATTCGCGTATCCCCCGCCTCTTAACCCCTCTTTACATGCCTCTCTCGCTAGATAGTCACTTGAAAAATGACGAAATGGCTGCATTGGTATCCGTTTCGCAGTGACGGCGGGAAGTACCTGTAAGGTCTCTCTCATTCATTATGAACGTCCAGCCTTCAAGGATGAGGCGACTTTAAAGGTCAATGCAGGACGGATCGATCTGCCAGCACAGCGTACAGTCTCCTGCAGTGAATCTGCAGGAAAGCTGCAGAAGTAGTAGAGACGAGGGGCAGCAACTGTTCTATCTACTACGATGGAGGGGTAAAGAGGGGCTGAAATGGCTCATTAAGATGAATGAGCTTGACCCTTGGCACTTGGCCAACCCCCCATCTTGCCCACTAGCTGGCACCTTTCCTACATGTACCACCCGGACTCGCGTCCCTGATGGACATCGAGACGACCTTTCTTGGTAAAAATAGAGATGCTTCCCGATCGGGGCGTGTGCATAGGCATCAGCCAGCAAGAGAGCCCTCATGACGGCAACTAAAAAGTGTGAATATCACCCTTCCCAGTATACGTACCAGTAGAAAAAGAGATAGTCGTCCGTATGCGATAGCCAATGAACCAATCATTCTTTAAAGATATATAGTTTCTCTGATTGGAACGTCGATTTTTATTAGATTTAGGCATGAAGACATTAAAATTGAGAAAAAATGGGAAGATTTCCAAGTAAGCGTCGAAAGATGTAGGGTTGAAAAATCTCCGGTTTGTCTAATCTGTCGGTTCCATCGTCAACTCATTTCCCCATGGAGTTTGCCGAGTACTTGGGTACTTTGGGGGTCTAAGAAATCCAAAACTTTAATTGGTTTAAAGTTGAAGGCTTCCACGGACTAGCAAGGAAAAATTGTTGATTTGTGACACGGGCAGTTGCTCATGTCGGTACGTACCCGTGCCTACCAAACTCTAACGTATCTTACATAATCACGCACGGTACACAGTTACATGGGTACTGTAGAAACGACCCTTGCTTTTTTTTCTATAGTGGGGGACGAGAGCCGCCACAGACTTTGCTCACCTTGAATGTCGATAGTCATCTCAACCAACCATCGCAAGCTTCACTATCTACGCAGTTACTGGTGTAGCATGAAAATGTTAGATTGCTACGATGCCTTACATCGATGACGGATTTGAGGCGCTCTTAGAGCCGTTCTATAATGGCAAGAAGTTGACCGATCCTATATCCACAGTAGAGGACAAGAATCAACTGCTTCCTGCATTCTTAAAGGTGAAAGGTATGTATGAGATCTGCATGATGATTAAGCGAGTTATATTCAGTACGCTAATACATTCAACCAGGTTTGGTGAAACAGTATGTCTTCTACATGAAATACATGAAATCCCTGTTGAGGGTCATGAGATGTCTAGGTTCGAAAATACTAACTGAAAATCTTTAGACATATTGATTCATACAACTTCTTCGTGGACCATGAGATCAAGGAAATAGTCAAAGCGAATCGCACACTCAGAAGCGATGTCGATAGCAGCTTTTGGATCGAGTTCATCGATATCCGGGTTGTATCCCCGGATCGTTCTGACTTCAGCGAATTCAGAATCGAGAATGATATCACCCCTATGGAATGTCGCTTGCGGGACATGACATACTCTGCTAAAATTCTCGTGGATATTGCCTACACTCGCGAGAAGCAGAAGATTATCAGACGAAATGTTGAGTTGGCCCGTATGCCTGTTATGTTGCGAAGCAACAAATGTCGGCTGCATGGTGCCAACAATGCCCGGATGGAACTTATGAACGAATGCCCACTTGATCCCGGTGGATACTTCATCATCAACGGGACAGAAAAGGTCATCCTTGTCCAGGAGCAGTTGAGCAAGAACAGAGTTATCGTGGAGTCCGATGAAAAGAATAGTATCATCACGGCCTCTGTGACGAGCTCTACGCACGAGAGAAAATCAAAAACCTACGTCACTCTAAAAAAGGAACGAATTGTGCTTCAACACAACGTTCTTGTCGAAGCTATACCTATCGTCATTATCCTCAAGGCTCTCGGCGGTCTTACCGACTTTGAGATCTTGCAACTGGTTACTGGTCCTGATGCACGATTCCAGGACGACTTCGCTGTTAATTTCGAAGAAGCCAGTAGAGCTGGCGTCTTCACTCAACATCAAGCTTTAGACTATATTGGAGCTAGAGTGAAGATGGGGGGTAGAATAAAACAGCCGGGTGCTCCTCCAACTGCTCGACGGAGCACAATTGAGGAAGGCCTTGACGCCCTAGCGAACCTCATCATTGCACACATACCGGTCGAAGGTCTAGATTTCTACCCGAAAGCTATCTACATAGCCCTTATGGTTCGCCGAGTCCTTATGGCGCACTACAATCCTAAGCTCGTCGATGACCGAGACTTCGTGGGTAATAAGAGATTGGAATTGGCCGGTCAGCTTTTGTCTTTGCTGTTCGAAGATTTGTTCAAAAATTTCATGTATCAACTGAAATTGACTGTCGAGAACTCGCTAAGGAAGCAGAATCGTGCTATTGCCATCGATCCTCTGGTCCAGGTTGGTGCTCAAGGGAAACATATCACTGAAGGCATGAATCGCGCTATTCAAACTGGAAATTGGAGTGTCAAGCGATTCAAGATGGACCGAGCTGGTGTCACACACGTCCTCAGCCGTCTCAGTTATATCAGTGCTCTCGGGATGATGACTCGTATTAGCAGTCAGTTTGAGAAAACGAGAAAAGTCAGTGGTCCTCGTGCTTTGCAGCCGTCGCAATGGGGTATGCTTTGTACCTCTGATACTCCCGAGGGTGAAGCATGTGGTTTGATCAAAAATTTGGCCCTTATGACACATATCACGACTAATGTAGAGGAAGACCCAGTCAAGAGATGGGCATTTACATTGGATCCTGGAGTTGAGCCTCTTCAGTATTTTACGGGATCTGAAATGCACAAGAAGGGTACCTATATTGTCTATATCAACGGCACTCCCTTTGCTTTATGTCGATACCCGAAGCGGTTTGCAGCAAAATTCCGGACTATGAGGCGCCGAGGATGGATATCTCCATTCGTCAGTATCAACGTCAATGCCAACCTTTCAGCTGTTCATATCGCGACTGATGAGGGACGCATCTGCCGACCTTATATCATCGTAAAGAATGGTGAAGCGAAAATCAAAGCTAGTCATTTGAGGCTATTGCAAGCTGGGAAGGCCACCTTCGATGATTTTCTGAAGCAAGGTATCGTGGAGTATCTTGACGTCAACGAAGAAAACGACACGCTAGTCGCGCTCTATGAAAAGGACATTACAAAAGTAACAACACATCTTGAAATTGAGCCATTTACGATCCTCGGAGCCGTGGCCGGCTTGATTCCATTCCCACACCACAACCAGTCGCCCAGAAACACATATCAATGCGCTATGGGTAAGCAAGCTATTGGAGCTATTGCTTACAATCAATTCAATCGTATCGATACTCTCCTATACACTATGGTCTATCCTCAACGGCCGATGGTTATCTCCAAGACTATTGAGCTTATTCACTATGACAAATTACCTGCAGGACAAAATGCGACGGTTGTTGTCATGTCATATTCAGGATACGATATTGAAGATGCCTTAGTTTTAAACAAAGCATCGTGTGACCGTGGATTTGGAAGAGTTCAGGTGTTCCGGAAGTATACTGCCGATCTTCAAAAGTATGCTAACGGAAGCCGCGAGAGAATTGGCGATAAGGACGCAACACAGGCAAAGAATGTTGTCCTGGGCGAAGACGGGTTGGCTGATGTAGGGTGCCAGGTTCGCAGCGGGGAGGTTCTTATTAGAAAAGAGACCCCAATCGATGTGAACCCAGTGGTCGGAGTGGGAGTGAAGAAGGCTCAAGAGTATCGCGAAACGTCGTTATCGTATCGACTTCCAGATCCGGCTTATATTGACAAAGTCATGGTTACACAAACGGAAAGAGATACACAGCTCATCAAGGTTCAGACTAGACAGACGCGAAGACCTGAATTGGGAGACAAATTCTCGTCTAGACACGGTCAAAAAGGTGTTGTTGGAATTATCGTGGACCAGGAGGACCTGCCATTCTCGGATACAGGTCTAGTGCCTGATATTATCATGAACCCCCACGGTTTCCCGTCCCGTATGACGGTCGGCAAGTTGCTTGAATGCTTGACAGGCAAGGCCTCGGTTGTCCAAGGACACAAGGAATGGGGCTACGGCGACGCATTCAGGTCTCATCCGCTTGAAGACATGAGTAGAGAATTAGTCAACGCAGGGTTCTCTTGGGAAGGAAAGGACTACTTTACGTCTGGAATAACGGGCGAGCCGCTCCAAGCCTACATCTTCAATGGACCTATCTACTACCAGCGTTTGAAGCACATGGTGCAAGACAAGATGCATTCTCGTTCGCGCGGTCCCCGAGCTATTCTCACTCGCCAGCCTACGGAAGGTCGATCACGAGACGGTGGTCTCCGTCTCGGAGAAATGGAACGTGATTGTCTAATCGCGTACGGTGCTTCACAGCTTCTCCTTGAGCGTCTCATGATTAGCTCGGACGCAACCGATATCGATATCTGCGAACGATGCGGTCTATTCGGTTACAAGGGCTACTGCAGTACCTGCCGAAGCAGCCGAGAGGTCGCTCGTATGACTATGCCATACGCCGCGAAGCTTCTCATACAAGAACTCATCAGTATGAATGTGGGCGTACGATTGCAGTTGGAGGATGAGTTCCCACACCCTCGATAGTGGGATAGAAGAGTAGGAAGAGATGATCTAATGAGATGTTTTGCATTGGGAGGCGCATTTTTCGCTAGACATTTTGCTTGTGCATTAGGGTCGGAAAAGTATGGCATTTGCGTAATAGCACGCGGATTAGATTGATTTACGAATGAGATTCAATGAGTAATCCGAGAATGTAGCTTTGTAAGAGAAATACCCAAATATGCGTGCGAGGCACTCTAGATGGACTTTATAAAAAGTATATCCATAGCTGTTGATTGTGTGATATGCATTATCCCGTCTCATATGACTTACTCCGACCCAAGCCTATACATATGTCAAGAATCTATAACCTGCCCATGATATCCCATTCATCATCTACAATAGTATATAGAAGTTCCCAATTCACGCCTCTTCCTTCTCCTCTTTCCCTTTGCCCTTCCCTTTCCCCTTCTTCCCCTTATCCGTATCCACACCTCTCACCCCACCCATCGTAACCTCAAATTCGACCGCGCCATCCAACCCAGGTCCCGTGCCCGCCACATGAGGCGCGAAAACAACCTTCATCCACCTCCTCCAATTCCGCAACGTCGTTGTGCTCTCCCCCTCCTCATCATCAAGCACTTCCTTTCGCCCATACACAGGCCTCTTCCACAGCGCCACGCGCGAAGCGATCTGCGTTGTCCAGATCAGGCCTAGACTAGGTGTCTTGAGGTCGTGCTCGGAAGAGCCGGAGGAGGAGTAGGGGTACGCGTCCCCCCACCCCGTGAACCAGCGTTGTTGGTGATCGAGGAGTAAGGCGGGAGGTGCGGGGGTTTCTTCGGGAGGGGGCTCGGGCATGCTGGAGCGGACGAGGTCCGCCATGCTGTTGCTGCTCGTGGGCTCAACTCCTAATCCCGATAGACGAACCGGGCCACCCACACCCCCCTTATTCCGCTTCGCCAACGGACTTTCCTGGGACACGCGCGGCAGCGAAAAAGCCGGGTGCGGGTACGGGGTCGGCGGCGCAGCACCACTTGACTTAAAAGCGGTGCCGGAGCCGGAGAACCGGTCCGCGACCTGGTTCGCGACGACGACGGCAAGCGAGTGCTTCCGAGCTAGCTCGTGCAGTAGATGGCCGAGGTTCACGAGCGCGGCGCTGCGGGCGGCGAGGTTAGTGCCGGAGGAGGTGGCGCCGCGGTCGTATTCTGCGCGGAAGTTGGCCGCGACGGAGTCGAGGATTAGGAGGCCGATGTTCCGCCGCGAGACCTCGACGGGGACCTGGAAGGTGAGGATGTGCTCTTGTGACTCCAGGTCCGGCGTTACGGTGCCGATTATGTTGTCGAGGGTGGGCTGGGAGGAGGGGGGCAGGGATTGGAAGAAGGGGTTGTGGGAGAGGAGTTGCGAGAGCCGCCGCGTGGAGAGGGGCGCTTCTGTGGAGATGTAGAGGGCGGGACGACCTAAGCCGTGCGGTGGTGGGAGTTGCACGGCTAGGAGGAGGGTGAGCAGGAATTGGGTTTTGCCCGCGCCGCTTTCGCCTGTAATCTCGGTTATGTAGCCAGCCGGCACGCCACCGCCAAGAGCATGGTCGAGATCCGGATCTAGGGTGCTGATAAAGCGTGTTGGCTCAGCAAGAAGCTCAGTGCCAGTGTGCTTGAGGGTTCCAGGGCTTGGTGCTTTATCCGCCCCTTTCCCATCATTGTCGCCTTCCGTTTGCCGTTTCTGTTGCTGCTTATCCGAGACACCCAAATCGACATGCAAAGCTTCAAGCACGGCAGCGCACAAACGCTTGATATCTAGAAGCGGTAACTGGGTTCGCTTGCCAATATCCGGGACTTGAAGAGTGAGCAGATCGGCGGTGGTCAGGCCCTCCCTCTCGATAGTGGGTAGTAGATTCGCATACCGGGCAGTTGGGAAGTCCGGCAGGATCCGCGAGAGATCGGTCATGAGATCGGCTGCTGCATTTGTGTTTGCACTTTATATACCCCGTACAATTTGCGTGGATGTACGTGGGGGCTTAGGTTATATGGTACGACACCGCGCCGTACGAAAGCCGATCTAGTGTCACCGCGTCTTCCCTCGCGAATCTCGCGAATACTATTCCCGTTTCCCGTTTTGGTCAGGTAGTTGAGTCTGACGTCGCGATATCAGCTGACCTCGGTGTGAGTTCACAGTGAGTTCAAGGTTGTTGTAGAGTGGGGGCTCAGAAACCGTGACGACCCAGGGATGCATGAGTTGGGGGTTAAGGTTGTTAGGTAAGGTTAGATAACATCCGGCAGACCAATCAGATAGCCGGCTGCAAGGTTTAATTCAGCTGCCAATCAGCGAGTTCGAAAGATCATCGCTATCCCGATATTTCGCCTAAGAACGCCTCATTAGGGTTAGATCCCCCCATAGGAAACTAAAGTCCCATTCTTATCTCCGCTGTCGTCCAGATTTCCAATTGTATTATATCCCCTTCATTCTGATATGCCGAATTTCTTTTTGAACTCCTTACGCCGCATTTAACATCACTTTTTGGTGGTCGATTTGACGACTAGTGATGGTAGTTATGGTCTATCTAAAATGACTCTTCTAGATCATTATAGATTCATGTAGCGGGTGATGACTGGCAAACATGTCCGAATCCAGCTGTTTGAGCTCCGAGATCCACCACAACCGCGGCCAGATTCCGAATTATTAATCTCTGGCTTGCGCCCTACGCTATATTAGCCTCATACGCTAACGAGCTAATGCTCTGTCGGAAGGACCCAGTATCGTATCTGACCATACGTCTCTGGTTGGTTGTAAGGTCATCCATGACAACGTGCTGTCAAAGAGTTCATCGGCGGACTGCAGAGCCAAGAATCGACTACGAGATGATTTCCACAATCAACTTTGAAGGATCTCGTTTTCTGTGCTGACTTCTGAGATCTCCGTTCTGTCGGTAACACGACAGAAAATCCAGTCATAAAAGAGCTGAGATATGAGCTGAGACGCAAGGGTTATGAAATATTTGCATGGTCTGGCTCACTACTTCTCAGCCGCAAATGCAACATTGGTAGGTCAAATACAACACAATAACATCACATACAAACCGGGCGAAGGTACCCAAATATCATCGGTTCCGTTCACGGTAGTAATCCACTGGCACCCCTGAACTTCGACTCGGCTCGTCTTTTGTAGAGAACGAGGTACATACCTGTCAAACATCTAATGAACATGCTAATCCTTATACACGGTCTGCATAGAGAGCAGCCATCTCCGCCCTACCAAACCACTATGGGCAGAGACCCTACCTCTCTCGAGGGTCTCGTGCGAAGCTACACCCCATAGCTTCTATAGCTTCTTGGCGCCGCCACCGAAAGTCCCTGGACACGCTTTTCAGCTCCTGCAAGCCATCCCATACTTCGCTGGCTCGCCATTGGTCACGACCGCTCGTGATGCTTGCCAGTTAATCTCCCCTTGCGAGAAACGGTATGGCTTAAGGCTGAGCGGACCCTTCATCTAAGACCAAGAAGAAAAACGATAGACATGAAAATGCGCACGCCTAGACCCGGGCGAAATGCGCCTTGTGTTGCCACTCCAACTCGTTTAGAGGTAGGTACTGGTTAGGTTCGGAGTATAGTGACATGCTGCCCGAGATCTTCATCTTAATAAAAGGGAGTGGGCGTCCCTACGCGCGCTCTCGGCCATGTTTCCTTCGTTCTTGTAGGTATTTGTCGTTAGTTGTGAATTTTGAGTTCGAATAATATCTCGATATACTCGACGCGGGAGAGTTAGAAGCTTAGCCTCCGCTATTAGGCCTCTCTTAGTATACCAAGATGGCGAGCCTCCTGTCTGCTGCGGTGTTAGTCACCGCCGTTCAGGCATTGGCCTTTGACGGAAGACCAGCACAGCCAACCGATGGATTAATACCGAACCCGACCTTCTCAATCCCCAAGATCACCCTTGGACCGGATATTCACGAGCTAGCTAGGAGAGCAACTGGGCAGACGGTACTCGTAGCGCCGGATAACACCTGCGGATACTTCAATGGGCGAGCTGGTATGAAACTTCGCGTCGACTAGATCAGAGTCCTCTATCTAACTCAAACACAGCTTCAGGATATACTTGTAACGGTAGAGATTACACTTGCGCTCTCGTCACAACATCAACAGTCGGCGCCATCGCCTGTTGCGATGGTAGTGACTGCGGTCTTCGAGTCGCTTGCGTTGATTATATAGATTACGAATACTCAAGCGCATGTGATGCCAACTGTGCCCAAGATACTTATACTGTCAAATGGTGAGTTCCGTCTCTGAGATATCAATTGTTAGCATCGAAACTGACGTTTAAACAGTACACACCTTTCCGCGCCATACTGCGGTACAGTGACATTCTTCTCTGGGATTTCAGACTACTTCTGCGATACCGAAAGTGTCTCGACGCCATGGCAGTTATACACCACCTACAGTGGTGAAACCGGACGGACCTTTACCCCAGTTGTCGTCACACTCGACGATGACTCAACTAGCACAACACGTGCCTCTTCCGTTACTCAAGGTGTGGCAGGTTCCTCTGGTACAAGCACCGCCTCGTCCGATAACGACGACAGCTCGTCATCAAGCCCATCGAGCTCAAGCAACAATAACAACTCTTCATCTAAGTCCTCGACGCCCGTTGGCGCCATTGTAGGCGGCGTCGTAGGCGGTGTCGCAGGTCTCGCTCTTATTGGATTAGGCATATTCTTCTTAGTCCGCCACCTGAACCAAAAGAAGAAAGCCGATGCCGCTGCCGCCGCCGGCACCGCACCGCAAATACAACAAGGAGGTCCTCCCGGAGCTCCCGTCGCCGGTGCCTATAACGCTCACTACAGTCAACAATACCCCTCTCAACCCGGCTCACCCCCAGGCTACCCGCCGCAGACAGCGTACTACCCCGATCCTTCCAAGCCCGGCGGCTTCGTCGCGGTGCCTGTCGAGGTTCCGGATAGAAATAGCTCAACAAGCCCCGTATCGCAGCTCGATAGCGTAAATAGACCAGCCAGCATGCAACCACCGCCTACGAGTCCAACATCGACGATAAACTCGAATTGGCAACAGCAACAGACCGGTTACCCTGTGCAACAACCATCACCGCAGCCAAACGTACCACCGACCGTGCATGAAGCCGGTGGTAATGTGGTCGGTGAGCGGGATTACAACGCGAATCACCACGGACAGTTACATGAGATGGGTTAGAAGGTTAGTTCACCTTAGGCGTGGAAGAGAGGGATGTATTAGGATACCTCGGGGCTTAGAATCAAGCCTCGTATTCATATTTTCATATTAATTGGCTGTACGTGGCATTGCATTGCGGAGTTTCAAAGTTTATAGGCACTAGGTACTAGGTAGCTACGGGCATTTACAGAGATAGAGAAGAGAATAAAGTAAAAACAAAAATCAATCAATCTTAAGCCAGAGAGAGTGTAATACATAACCTAACATACACCCCTGAACATAACCTACAACTCTAACCTATTTAGGAGATTTGGGAGAGGCCCCACTTGTAGGTCAACTTTGAAAGAAACGATCTGATTGGTTGAAAGTAAGGTAGTGTGACCCACTTCTCTTACTTTAGCTCTCGAGCAGATGGTAGAACACCTAACACACACCCTTAAACATAACCTACAACCCTAACCTATTTGGGAAATGATCTGCAAAAAATGGGGATTGTTACTTTACCTCCAGCCAATCAGATCGTTTCTTTCAAAGTTAACCTACAAGTGGGGCCTCTCCCAAATAGCCCTGGAGGCTAGAGTTGTAGGTTATGTTCAGGGGTGTGTTAGGTATTCTACATAGCCCAGCCTTAATATGTGATACTTCAGAATAGAATTGCGGGATTCAAGTAAATCTAATCGCGGCGTCTTTAGAGCGTAATATATCACGAGAATAGCTCTAGGCCAAGTAAATATAAACACATAATCATTTGATAGCTAAACCGTACACTACAAGATTTCGAATACCAATACACAACCACGCTATATAACACAGATACCGAACGGCAATCGCAATCATAATCGCAGCACGCACGCTCTCCAAGATTTTCGCTTATCGCATTTCTTCCAATCTTTCGCTCGAGTACAAGAACAACAACAAGCACAGTCGTCGCGTCGTAGATCTTCATAAGAGTCAATACTCCACCAATCTCAATTTTTTTCCGATCTCCCGCCTCCTCGCGTTCGCCGCTGCCCTCTCCGAAGCTTTGGACTCGCCTTGTTGGTCGAGTGCTTCGCCTCGGGCTTTTAGGGCTTGGAGAAGCATTCCTGCGTCGAAGAAGCCGTCTGTTCGTTTGGTTAGTTATCAGGATTCTTTTGATTAGTTGAGAAAAGGTAAGGGGGAATGACTTACAGCCACCTAATTCGTCATCCTCGCTCATCATCAAACTCTCCTCCGTCGGGCTCCGAGTCCCCGTACTTGACCTCGCCGCCATAGACCTTAGGGGATCCGCACCAGTGATCATGCGTCCTCTAGTCTTAGTCCTGTGATGATGCGGCCTCGGGCGTTCAGGGTCGATTTCCCTCGCTCTCGTCTGCTTTGAGCTTACGGTCTTCCTGCTTGTGATGCGAAGGATCCTTCGTATCTCCAGGAGGTAGCTCTCGAGGGTGTCCACGAAGCGCTTAGTCTGTCTGTGCTTGCTAGATACGCAAATATTGATGCCTTCGTCTTTGATGATGTATCCGATTCCGAAACCTCCGCCGGAGGTGGGTCCGAACCCGAATTGGCGGAGAGAGGGATTTCCACAGTTGGACGTTGAGAGGATCGTGTGGTTTAGTTTGTCCCAACCGTTATCCGCGAAGAGGGAGGGAACTTGACTGTCGTAACATCGCATTGAATTTGTGCTATCGCCACGCGAGCGCGTTCGCCCCTCGTTTAGTGCTATTCGTCCCTCGTTCAATGAGATCGGTTCTCTAGAAGGGCTGCCGACAACTGAGCCTTGTTCTGAGCCGTAGCCACCATTTGAGGCATTGGAACCGTTGTCGATCGGGCTTGAATATCCCGCGCTGCTAGCTGAGCGGCTACTATCCTCATCTAGATACCTCTGCCACACGCAGAACAGAGCGTACAAATGTCGGTCACAGCCACGTCCCTTCGAGCATTCCTTAGTGACGTTGACATGTTGCTGGCACGCCTTCCGAAGAGCATCCGCCTTCACCTCTGCTGGGTTATCCGCCCAGAATGTTTGAACGAAATTCACTGACTCTTCTGACACTGTCCGTACAGCCTCGGTTCTGCCATGGAGGAAAGTCTTCGTCATTGCTGGCTCGTAAGTACATTCAACTCTCCCGTATAATCCATAGTAAGCTGCTTGAAAAGCCATCTGCACGAATGCATCCGGTGACAATCCCGCGGAGGTGATGTAATTCTTTCCGTAGCCGCTGAAATTCAAGCATTCGAACTCATTTTGGCTGATGAGATCAGCAAGTCTAGTTTCAGCGAACCGGATAGCGATGTTAAGCTCTGGTGATATGTCCCACTCCAACTTATGGGGGGTCGTAGTTACGTCGCCAAAACTCTCAGGATCGCGTTTTGAAGGGTCTGGACTCGCCGTCTTCCACAGACTAGGAGCTTGGCCATTGATGGTTCTGGCGAAGCGTAATATGGTGTCCGTATAAAGGTCGCTGGCAAACCGAAGTACAGTGTGGCCGTCGACGCCAGTATGTTCGAAGTTGATGCCCGCGCTTCCGTTCTTGCAGACGATGATTTGAAGTTTATCGTACCATCGGTTGATGCAAGTACCAATCTGCACTCCCTTTACCACATCATTCGTGCCGCAAAGCATATTCTGACATAACGCAGCTGAAGTGGCCGGCTCTGTATAGTCGAGGCATAGTACGAATAAAGCTGAGTCGACAATTCCGAGGCAATCCGCGTTGTTCGATCCTTCCTCCTTAGTAAGAACGTCTCTCAGACCCGACCAAATCTTTCGGTTCTCCGTACTTAGAATACCAAAAGCTCCCTTGGCGGCCTCTTGGATCGGTGTTTGAGATGCATCGTCTATTATGGTCTGCAGGTTTATAGATAAATCCTTTTCACTCATAATAAGATCGGAGTTGTCGTCGAGGACATCAAACCAATAGAATTGGCCATGACATAACACAATCACATGTTTAGAGTCGGGATCTTGTTCGATTTGACAACCATTATCTGTCGGGACTCGAGCAGTGCCAAAGAGACGAGAATATTGGTACATGTCCAAAGGCGCACCCTTAACCGTATCAGGAGGCAATTCTTCCCGGCGCACTGCACGAACGAATTCTAAAGCTGACGTAACAAGAGATGCCGCGCGGGTAACTTGGTTATTCCTGGCCGGTGTAGGATCATCTTCTAGTAAAAAGAAGGGATTCAAGTTTAGGACGACGGGATTGTCGTAATTCAGATACGAATCGTACCCTATACGCAGGTAAGCAAATACCTTAAGCATGCAAAAGATTGAAACATACAGAATTGTTCTATATAACTCGTCTTTCCAACGGCATATTCCTGTAGCGTCTTTTGAAGTTGTGGTCCATCTTTCCTCAGAAACTCTTCGACGGCAAGCTTCGTTTCGGCGTGTTCTCTAACTCCTTGTATCGGCTTCAAGGCTGTTAGATATTTCTTACACGAGTGTTCCAGCTCCGGTATAGGTAGCTTGGGTAAACTATCTTGGTGAGCAAACGTGATTCCGCCCGCCTTGGGCCTCTCGGGTATCGTCTCCATTATGGGGAGGCGACTTTTAAGATCGGAGCTGACAGGTCTTTCGGTATTTTTGCCTTGGGTTGGAACGGATGAAGGCGTCGTTGAAGTGCTAGCGCTGAGAGTCTCGCCAAGAGACTTTGGCATAGCAAATATACGAACTTGAGTAGGCATCTTTATTAGTTTATGTCGGGGATATTAAGTATATTCAAAAGTATAATGGTGAAACGGAAGTACTGATGCTAAGGCCGCGCAAAGCTGTGCGGTAGAAGTAGTGGCAATCTTGGAGATAGTACGGTGGCATCACACTTGAGCTATACCATGATAAGAACGGGGATGAAATGGCATCGTGAGGAAACTGGGGAAGAACATGGAAAAGAGATAGTAGATATAGATCATCCCGGGAGCCGAGAATAAGAAGACTACCCAAAGTCTACACACGATGAAGTGGATCTATGGCGAAGGTATCGGAGACCTGCCATGTCGACCCAAGTGCATAGACTATCACATGTATGTATGTAGGGTACTACCAGATTGGGGTACCATCCTTTGCATAATGTCACAGAAAAGCAACGTGATTGGCCATGGCGTGGTGAAGTGAACTAAATACTCATCCGCAGGACCGACGACATGTATATAGGTAATCTGAGTGTAGAAACATGGTGATCTGCCGAGAAGACTGGGCAGAACTGGGTAAAGGTACTAGAGACGAAACGGAATCTCACATACCTCCTCCAACCAGATAGCAGGTCTCAGCCAACAGCTAATGGCTAACCCGATCGATTTTCTGTCAGCTACCACAGTGTGATGATATGTCGCAGATTCCGATTAATCAAATAGGTAGTTTGGACAATGGGAAAATTTTGTAGCCTGTCACAGTGTCACAGGATGCTGCTGTATAAGATTTTGTATTAGTACTTATGTTTAATTCAGTCACGAGAGATTACATCGAAGGGTAACAGTGGTGGCGCAAAGGGCTAGGCAGGGGTAGGCAAGGGATGAGGTCAGATATGGAACATGGAACACGATAAAGAGAAAAAGTACACGGTTCGAGAACCCACCAAGGTTACCTAAAGGTCGCAATGACGACTAACGTTACCAACCCCACGGGGTTAAGGCTTGATTGCGAAGTCTTGAGGGAGGAAACTCAGGCGACGATTCTAGGTCGTGGGGTAGATTTCGGACAAGTGGATGGACTCTGGTTGGGCGGTCGGGGGAAAGGCGCCTCGTAAGTCCTCGTGGGATCGGGATCGCAGCGCCACTACAGTAATCCACTTAAAGGAGGTACAATACAAAAAGAGGAACAAGCCTACCGTTGTCGGAAAGAAATTGAGGAATTCCTTGTTTAGGAAATTTCGTGTTTCCTTTCCTCGTTGGGCTGCGGTTCGAAGATTATATGATGGTTAAGATGATTATGATGGGTAATGCAGTACACCTTTCGGCTATAGGTAAGCGACAGAAGACGCTTCCTTTAGAGTAGCAGAGTAGCGAGGTGTATATTGATATAATATTCTACGGGCATAGAGCTCGAGGAACGTGACCAATGTGACCTCAGCTGATGATGCAGCTGTGCAGTCTTGCAGTTTGTATCTTGGGGTATCCGAAAGGAGAAAAGTGGATTTTTGACGCGAATGGTCCTATGGTGTCCTATAGTTTGCCTGCGGTTTGCTGTGACCCCGGAATCTCAAGTAAAGCAACCTGTTTTCGTTTTAGACCTGCAGGCGTTCGATAACGGGGCCGATGGGGATCTTGATGGATCCTCCTTTTAATAAGTCTTGGCTATTATTGGTTTATTTTGCTAATAAATAAATGACGATGTAAATCCGCGCCGCTGGCTAACAAAAAGACACGTGAAACCGCAAAATCGGCGTTGGTGACGGAATGTTCGGAGATTTTATCATTGTATGACTTCGAACATCAACTCAGGAGTGATATGGAAGACCACATCACATACCCGAGGGCAAGGAGCCTTCGGTTAGAGGAGATTTTACTTGCGCCTCGTTCCGAAACGGTTAATCGTCCTTTATTTCTCGGGCGAGTGCTCTTTCAAGAGTCAAGACGGGAGTCTAGTTGCCAGTGAAAAATCTGATCTGATTCTGAATCGCTGAAAATGCCGGACAAACGGACCATGCAGCCACGGTCCCCGCATCCAACGATGGTGTCCGATTCCTAAAATAAAGAGCTTCTCCTAGCTCCTAGGGTTCGTCGACAGATATCTAGTAGAGGATAGACTAGGTACGAAGATTGTTCAGTGACGCAGCAGCCACCAATGGATGAAAGACTTTACCGTTCTAACATCCGAAAAAAGAAGCACCAGGGCTGTCGAATGATATAATTACAATCGCGGGGTAGCGAGGATCCAGTGGGGACCTTTGAGAAACTGTTCCATTGTTTCGGTGCTGTGCGGCTAGCCATCTAGCGGACAGTCTGGGCATTCTAGCGGACTTCTTAGCCCATTAGTCAGGCGTGTCGGCTCGCTGCTGGTTGGTGGTTCGAGGTTCACAAGTTCACGCTAGAGAAGCTCAACATAAGCCGGAGGCTACGTTATTCCGACTTGGATATTCCACTGAGGTCATGTTCCCAATGGAATAACTTCTAACTGGGGGAGTCGAGTCGTTGGGCTTTGGTGGCTTTGGAAATCGAGATTCTCATCACTTGATGAAATCATCCTCAGGTGATCTGCTTAGCCTGGTGTCCGAAGAACTTCTATCTTGAAAAGATATAGGAAATCGAGGTAAATGACAAGTTCCCGCAAATAAGGTTTTGATTTGAAACATCTTTGAATAGTCTCCGTGTCTCCAAAGGGCTACCTTGAAGATTTGATGAAGGTCGCAATCGTAAGTTCTCGATCCCATGATAGGTAGCGCATGAAGTCCAGGGAGATAGTCCGGTGGCTTGAATGTTTCGCAGAAATAAATTAGCCAAGGGAGGCAGCCAGCTAAGCAATCGGTCGCAGTTTTCAGCCATGCTTTGGACTCTTGGTGTCCGCATTTATAGCATGACTGACATATTCCCTCCTTGAAGCTTCGAACTTGAAGTTTCCATTTTGATAAAAGATAAAAGCGAATGCGAGGGTCAAAAGTTCAAAACCTTGGAATTGAAACAGCCCTACGAACCATAGAGTTTGGTAGCGTCTGATGGTTTGGGGGCTATGCCAGGTACTTGGGTACTAGTGAAAGCAGTATAAGCCTATCACCTGGAAAGTCCTATCAAGTTCATCTTTACATCAGCCACGATCGCCATAAAGCGGGTATTATCGTCGCTTCCCAGATTTTAACTGGCCGTGTAGGATTTAAGGTGAGGCTCGAGCTTCTGGAATTCTCCTTGTTTCAAACGAATCGTCTTCAACCTCGCACTCGCTTATTCTACTTCACTCTCTGCCGTTGGGCACTCACACTGCCAAGGAGGCGCAGGGTAGCATTGTCAGCAAAGATATCAATTCTGCTATAGCAATCTAGCCATTGGCATCACTCCGTTGCTTGACGGCACTATATGTCTTCAGCCTCCAAAGCTATCGCATTGGTTTCAAACAAGCGGGAATGGCCTCCATTAATGCATCATACCCACAATGTACAGCTTGTCTCCGGCAACTTTTCCGAGGGCCAAGCAAGCCTCGACGAGGAATTAGTAATTGGGGGTTGAATATATAGGACTTATATGGTCACTTCGATGTGTTAGGTACCCTTCTTAATGATATAGATAGGTACTTTCTAATTCAAGTCGTTTCATCTTATATCTTACACATTCGTGTCTCTGAGGAGTGATAGCCGACATGTTAATCGATATAGTGGCCAAAAGGGTATCGAGACAGACGAGGTTATGTATACACGAACGGAACAAATTACGACAAGAACGAGAAGAAGCGAACCAGATAAATGTTACGACTACTATAACAGCTGGCGAGCCTACCGATCCGCTTTATAGGAGTAAGAACTGCCCTGAGTGTAAGGCTGAGGAGAAAGCAGCCAACAAGTACCGATGGAAGCTCATCTTGTGTCTGATACTTCCCTATGCTCTTCAAGCCCTCGACGTCACGATGTATGATATATCCCTTTCACCTTTATATAATTAAGGGGTTAACATGTAGAATAGCGTCGCCAGTGCTTTGCCATGGATTGCCGCTGATTTTGGTACGAGCCCCTATTCCCTTATTCCCTTATATCGACATATCCTCATGCACAACCACCCACTCATCCATAAACTTATGTTCTAACGAAACACAGGCGAAATCGCTCAACTAAACTGGATAATATCTGCCTTCAACCTAACCTCCGCAGCCTTCATCCCCTTCTGGGCTCAGATGGCCGACATTTTCGGACGGCACTGGGCCCTACAGCTCTGCTCCCTCACCATGCTCATCGGCAGCGCTCTGTGCACCGCGGTCCCAACAACCGCTTTCGGGGCATTCCTTCTCGGCCGCGCCCTCCAAGGGATAGCCTGCGCCGGCTCGAATACGATCATCCGTGCCATCATGGCTGACAAGGTGTCCTTAAAGGAAAACGCGAAGAACTGGACTCTGTTCGCTTTTACGGGGGGTATGTGTTATGGTATCGGACCTGTGATAGGGGGGTACTTGACTGCGGCGAACTGGAGGTGGTGTTTTGGGATTAATCTGCCGATTGCGTTTTTGGGCGTGTTGATCGTGTTCTTCTTTTTGAGGAAGGACTTGTTGGGTCCGCAGCCTATTCCGGAGCTCAATGAGTCTGAGGCGGGTCGAAGGGAGAAGCTCGTTAAGCGCCTTGCTACCATTGATATCGGTGGCCAGCTATTGTTCCTGTTTGGGTTTGGCCTGATCATCTTGGCTTTGACGTGGGCTGGCGCGACATACGATTGGGATGACGCTGCTGTGCTCGTGCCTCTCATCATCGGTGTGTTACTGTCCTGTGGTTGGTTATACTATGAGTACTCGATGTCGGTGGGAGTGTTATCACACAAGTTGTCTTTCCAGAGGTCAATGCTGCCCTGGAATGTGGTGAAGGACCGCAATGTTAGCTTATTGTGCTACATCAACTTTGCTACAGGCATGGCTATGTACAGTGTCCTCTACTTCGTGGATATATACTTCACGATAGTCAAGGTATGTATCTTATTTTAAGGAAGCTCCATACCATCTTGTCATTAACATTGTTTTAAGGGGTTCGAATCCGATAAGGCAGGTGTCCAGATATTATTCTATACCCCTGGGCTTGGAGGTAAGCTTAAGCATTGCCCCATATTCCGCAACATAGCTAATGTTTCCGTGTAGTTGGCGTATATCTCTCAATGGTCTTCTGCAATATCTGGCCTCGTCAGACATTCTGGCCCCTATTGCTCGGATCCGTAATTGAAGCAGTTGGTGTCGGCATGATGGCGTGGGCTCTATACTTCGAAAACACCGCTACTATATATGGGATGATGGCTCTTACTGGCGCGGGTACGGGGTTGAGGTTTATGCCTGGTAGTCTCCACGCTGTCGGGTTCTTCCCTAACCACATAGCCACCGTCATCTCTATAATGGGTGTAGCTACGACGTTTGGTGGCACACTGGCTCTTACTATTATGTCTACTGTGTTCAACAACACGTCGGGTCTCACGCGCGATTCCACTATCTCGGAGAATTATGATGCTCTAAAGACACTTCCGGACGAAATTAAATTGCAGATTGTCGATGGCGTCAAAGTAAGTTCCTATCATAGCAACTTATTAATGTTTGTGACCCAGGTTGGCTGACTGTTGTATAGAACGGTATTACCTGGGCATTCGTTTCATTGACTCCTTTCATGGTCATCGTGAGTCCTGTTACATCCCAAACACCACTTACTTCCTGTACTAACTCGCAAGCAGTGCGTCCTTGCCTCATTATGCTTAGGCAACGTCACTATCGCCAGGGAGGACAACGCTGAGGAATCCGGTCACCATCTGACTCACGGAAGCTATCTTCTCGCCTTGATCAAGGGGAAAGCTCATCCGAAAGAGAACGTTGGCCTTGAAATGGAGGAAAGGGGGAGTTCAGAGCCTCTTAGGTATCGAGACCGATTTGACTAAACTCCAAGTAATGTAGATATTGCATCTAGCATGTGTTGGTATACTGGAGTATTTGAGGTCGTCTTCGAGTTATGATACCCTATGAGCTAAGCGTTTGTTTCATGTGCAGGTATTGGGTCTGGCAGAGTAGATTGTCAATGATTTATGATCACGTGTAATGTCGACAAAAATACTATTAGACGCACCTTCCAAAGTTAGTACCGTACAGTGTACATTGTCAAGAGTCCCGTCGGATGGTCAGGTGGTCAAGGCTGTCATTGGTCCTTAGAAGTTAAACATATATAGTATAAGAAGGTCGTTGTCCACCATTGAAAAAGGTGGCTTCTCAGCTGAATTGGCCAAGTGGTCAAGTCAGTTGACGCCTTAGAAACGACATTTACCCCAGAATGTCCTCTCTGGAATGTGAGGACTCGGGTTCGATTCACCTAGGCGGTTCAATCCAGTCAAAGACCTAGGACTTGAAAAGGTAGTCGCAAAGAAATATCCGACAAAAGGAGGCGCAGTAGCTCAGGAACCAAAATACCTGAGGCCGGGCCCTGAAGACGATTGGTAGGTTTTCGTCTTTTTGTTATTTGCCTTTATTTATTTGCCTTGCTTTTGCATCACGATGAACATCGTCGATGCCACCTACATTATCCATATATTACACACATAGCAATTAAATGATACTTATTCAAACTATTTTGCATGTTACCTACACATGTTAACTCAACTATCTTCACTACAACCACTCTACTTTTAAAGATAGATTGTAGCCTACATGTCTTCTTTTACTCGTTTCTATAAATGCCTCGTCGTGGTCTAGTAATGAGCTTGACAGCAGTGTTCAAGCCGATCAATCTGCCGTCCAAGGTAGAGAATGACGTAAATGGAGTGCACCATAGGACTCATACTCCGTATCTAATATAAATACCTGTTGGGAATATTATGACAGTGTCTACATGATGTCACGGTTAAGGCATAGACTCAATACCCAGAGCTACCCCTGGCCTGTTGCTTACGAGATCTACGCCTTACTAAGTCACCGAGTGATCAAATCACATGCAACCCGAGGTTATGTCTAAAATCACTGGATTGCTATACCTAGTTTCTGTGCACAAGTCTGTATGATTAAGTACCCCCCGATTAGCAAGCAAAGAACGCATTACACCGTAAAAAAGGGAGGAAAAACGAGAGCAGATGACCGTAATAATCGTGATGATACGTCGAAAACAGCCGCACCCATCCGCTATCCATCATTCTCTCTCGATTCTACCCCCTCCTTCGTCGGCCGTGGAAAATACACACAAAACGTAAAATTCATTTCTTTCTTTCATTCTCTCCACCCGCAGGAAAATGCCGTAAGGTCTCTAAAGAAGCAACCGCACATAGATTCTAGTACAAACAGGCTTCGCCCGAGTAAGTCATGAGAGAAATATCGCATTAGTACGTAACTTGACGAGAAGGCAGCCCTGCTGCTGCGAAGCCGGCCTCCTCGAACCATTAGATGAACCCGCTCTCTCTCACATACACATGCTATAATTCGTTGGGTTCCCTTAGAGGCGAAAGAATTCGGTGAACAATCTCGGCGTTTAGGTTTAGGTTTAGGATCCAAGTGAAGTGAACATTCATCTATCCGCGGTCAAAAGCGAAGAGTTAATACATCCCACCTTGCCATCCTGACCGTATGCATCATGCCTTTATTGCCAGTCCGTCCCAGGAAATCGGAAATCAAAAATGCATGTGAGGATTGCTGATTGTACGAGGGTATCATAATTTGCCGCTTTAGCAGCAGCCACCGCTGTTTCCGCTGGACACGCTGTGTCCGGGTCCGACTTGAACACCAGGCTTGGTGTTTGTGGTGGCTTGCGATCCCATCCTCTCCTTGATCTGTCGGGCCATGGTCAAGAAAGCTTGCTCGACGTTGGAAGCGTTCTTGGCCGATGTCTCGAGGAACGGAATGCCAAGACTGTCGGCGAATTCCTATAGGTCCAGTTAGTATATGATATATAATTTGATTCGTTCAGAGATGGCCGCCTGACAAGGCTGCGGGAGAGATGTGATGTAGAATTACGTACCTTGGCAACGGTGTATTCGACAACCTTCTTGTCCGACATATCGCTCTTGTTACCTACGAGCAGCTTGTTAACACCCTCGGTAGCGTATCGGTCGATCTCCTGCAGCCACTGCTTGACGTTGTTGAAACTGTCCATGTCGGTGACATCGTAGACGACGCAGATACCGTGGGCGCCTCGGTAGTAGGACGAAGTGATCGTTCGGAATCGCTCTTGACCGGCAGTATCCCACTATATCTTAGTAAGCAAATGCGTGGAAAATCCCAAGGCTGAGGCTCTCGGTCTTACGATCTGCAACTTCACGGTCTTGCCATCAAGCTCGATGGTTCGGATTTTCTATATATAGTCAGCACTAAGACAATGATGTCATTCTTGGGGAGATCTCGACGTACGAAGTCAACACCGATGGTTGAGATGTATGACTCAGTGTAGGTATCGTCGGCAAATCGCAAGAGAAGACAAGACTTTCCAACACCGGAGTCACCGATGAGGAGGAGCTTGAAGAGATAATCGTATCTGCGAGGGCGGCGAGTTAGTCTGGGTGCGGGAGCATGCAAGACTTCATTAAGCTTGGCTTGGTTGGCTGGCTGAAGGCCATGGACTTGCGAATCTTGATAAGACGCCATATTGATCGAATATGTTGAAATGTTTGATGTATTCGGGGTATGATCTTTGGATTATTGATGAAGATCCGTGGTGGTGTGTGTCAAAGGAAAGTTGCTTGGTGGCAGAAAAATGAGTCACGAGAGGGGTGTACACTAAAGCCAGGTAGTTAGTACCATCTTCGACGTTGTTGTCGCCTGGCGACACGGTGAAGGGGTGTAGGGGGGAACATACTACTCAGGATTCATCTTGGCGGGAAGTGAATGCGCTGCCTCAACAAGACAAACGATAGAGTCGGAACAGGCGGTCGCTGATAAGCGAGGAGAGGTAAGTAGACGAGGTTAGGCTGAAGGCTTAATAGATGAGGATGGATGAAGATGGCCGCGAGTTGGCGAAATAGATTAGGACTTGAGATGATGTAAAAGGAAGGATGCGTAGTTGGCGTTAATGGGTAGTAGTGGTAGTAGTAGTCTGGTAGTTTAGTTTGGTTGATGTAGAAAGAGAATTGAGAGACAAGCCGCAGGCGGCAGCCACACTGCTCACCGTATGAAGTGGATGTACCTATGTACATGGTAGTAACTTCGATGTTCCAAGGTTCACAGGGTTCAATGATAGAGCGCACAGGCCACATACAGCACTAGAGATTGGATAGAACAGGTGGGCTTGGTGTTAGGTGGTACTTCCAGGGCTACTAGCCTCTAGGTAGTAGCTTCTAGCCGCTGAAGTTTGACATGCCAGCTGCTAACGTAAGTCGGTCTAGCCACCCGACCTAATCACGAGGCGCAAGCTTTAAGAGGTACATCTGTGTGTACTTAAGATACATCCATATACCAAGCGTCATCGGCACCTTAGTCTGTTTCAAGGCAACAACCGGTGGATAGGCTTGACAAGTGCACAATGAATGATTGGCAAGTGACAACATTCTGTGTCGGCCCCTATTGACTCTGGTAATATTTGATTCTTCTATTTTCTTCTAGTTATGTCCTCGAAACCTTACAACAAAGAGCATCAATGACCTCAACCACTACAAGTCGAACACTTGGATGTGTAACTTCAACAACACATTCATTATATTTATAATTGCTTATGCAGTGTATGCATAAAATACCTAGGTGGTAAGAAAGATAATAAAGAGAACCCCAGAATTATGATAGAGACAACATCGGTAAGATCCGGTTCGGTGCTACCAATAAACTCGTCGTCATTATTATCAACCCCCCGAAACGATGTTCTAGAAGAATATACCTAGCAGACCTAAGTAGATCAATGTATCAACTTACCAACGATACTTACTAAATCAAAATTTTCGCAAATAGTCAGCTAAGGAAGAAATAGACCTGCATTTAGAAAATAATGATCAGAGACATTCGCTGAATTAAGTAACAGGTCGGTGGATTCCGGGCTGAGAAGAGTAGACAGAACTGACAGAACAGAAAGAATAGAGTGTGGAACCCCCTTGTCTCCCAAATCTTCGGCACAGGTTTAGTGGAACCCCGCTATTTTCAGCATATCGGTACTACCGTACTACCGTACCAGGGCCTACAATAAAAATTCATCCCCAAAGAAGCTTCACTTACATCATACCAAATTTTCTACCTATTATGTATTTCCTAATACACTCCTATTCGCACCCGACCCTTTGCGAATTAACTGCAAGCTCACAGGAACCAGCCTAGATCGGATTAATGAATCTTTAATCTAATTAACCCCGCCATAGAGGCCCCGGGCACAGATGTCCCTCTCAACTAGCGTCGTTCGAGCGCAGTCAAACGCCGTGAGCAAAGCTACCCTGCGCATACTCCCACCCGTTGCCTACGCCGCCTCTCCGTCTTCCCTGAGCCCCATAACGCCGACAATACCACCGAAACCTGCGGCGGCCCTATTCAACCTATCGTCACACCAGGAATTACCTCCGATATGGTTCAATTCCACATTTCCGAACTTCGATGGCCTGTCTTCGGATGGAAGAGGACCGGACAATGAACGGAAGGTAAAATTGGGGAAAAGTCAGCTCTCCTACGAGTCATAGATGCCAACATTGGGCTAACTATATCTAGCTTTACGCATTCTTCAGGAACGACTGCCTACCCTATTACAATCCCCGCTGCCGCAAGAGATATTATCCCCTCACATATCCCTCCACCTGTTCCCCTCGACGCACCCGTACCTGCCCACAGTATCGGGCAGAGTCGCATATATAGCCGCACTATGGACATCCCCCTTAGCTTGGAACCGGGTTCCCATAATTGGCAACGTAAAACTCGAGATCCTATCGGAACGGATGGTCAGCCAACCCTACTACACCTCGCCTAAGCGATCCGAGGCGTACGGGGAACAGCTAGTAGTCAAGTGGAGGACAGCCGACAGCAAGCCAAAAGATTTCACCCCTAATATCAAAGATGATGGCGAACAAAAACTCGATGACGCTCTTAGAGGGACACAAGGCATCGGAGAGAAAAAGGCATTTACCGGCCTCTTCATATTCGAGTTCGATAAGGAGGCGCGGGTGATAAGCCACACAATCGAACATGTAGACGAACATGGAGATTGGGAAAGGGGTTTGGGTGCTAAAGTCGTGGGTCTGACAGATTGGCTCCTAGGCGGCATCAAAGGGCGAGCAGATGGAGGCGCTCCCGCGTTATGCGGGGTTGTTGGTAAGGACAGGAAAAACATACGGTAGGTTACGATTGCGGTGATGATAAAAGAGAGTTTGGTTTGCCCCTAAAATCAGAGAGAGCATGCAATTTGTCAGATTGTTAGAGTCTGCGATGTACATATGTACCATTAATGTCGTCCTGGCATCAGCCAGTCAGTCACCACTCAACCTAGAGGAGGTCAGTGTATATAGACGATGTAAATCACATGAAATCAGTTCCAAATAAACTTGACTGCTTGTCAATCCATGCGTGGTCTTTCTATTCAATGCATCAACGGATGTCTATACATCCGTTCTAACAGGTCTAAGCGGCTTCGCAATATGTTCCGGCAACTCGGTCTCCCGTACCAGCTGAAACTGTATATTCGCCAACGACGACGTGACAATAGACCCCCTATACCAATCCCTCCAAATCTTCTGCACAACATTAACCTCCTCTCCTCCCACCCCCCTTTTCCTGCTACCAGTCACCCCATCCCCATCTCCCTCCCCATCCCCACCGTCCTCACTCCTCACCAGCGGCGACTCGCCCCCCATAAGCCGATGCGTCAGCTCATCCCTCGGCGCCACAGCAACCAACACCTTCCCCCCATCCCCAACCTTCGCGAACCGGTCCACGACGTGGAAAAGCGCGCCGAATATATGCTGCGACCCGCTCTCCCCGTACCCCAGCGCCGCGAACGCGACGGCCAGGCGGCGCACCCGCAGCGCTTCCTCGCGGGACAGGAAATACGCCGTCGGGCTGTTGAAGCCGAAGCTATCGCAGGGCTCGAGCTCGCCGAGGAGGTAGACGGCGTCGTGGGCGAAGGAGAACCAGACGCTAGGGGCGGACCAGGAGGAGCCAGAGGGCGGGTTGTTGTTGGCGGTTGCGATGGTGGAGGAGGGGTGGGAGTGCGAGGAGTGGGGAGAGGGGGTGTAGGGGGTGAAGGAGGTTGTGGCGGAGAGGAGCACGTGTGGGACTTTCCAGCTAAAGGCTGGTTCGTAGTGCTTTAGAGCCAGAGAGCGTGTCTCCCGGTTCACGAGTAGCAGGACCGGGATTGTGGCCGGAGGGGGCCCGGGGGACGGGGAGAGAATTGGGAAGGTGGACCAGGGTTCCTCGGGTTCTTCGGAGGGTGGAGGCGCTTCAGCGTCGAGACACGCTATGGCTACGATGCGTGGCGCGATTAGGTATTCCCATATCTTGAGGCGCAGTTCCGGGGGTAGCTCAGAGAAAAGTGGGAAGACGCCGCCGTGTGCGTGGACGCCGGCTTCGTTGAGGACTTGCGCTTCGGCGCTATCGAGGCCGTCGCTTACCACGCGGAATTTAAGGGAAAAGCGCGGAGTATTTGGGTTGGTTTGAGTTGTTGCCATGGTGTCATATATGTACCTGGATATCCAGATCCAGAAAGATGTGTGCAAGACTTCAAGTGTCCGCTGTAAAAGTGACGTGCGGAAGAGGGATGTAGGATTGCGGGCCACTCCCGCTCCTCTCGATAGATCTACCGAGGTTAATGATAGACTATTAGTCTCAAATATCGCGTAGCCTTTTTATCCAATTGACAGCATTAGAGAATTAACCATTATAATTCATGAGACACAAAACAGAAAATGGTGAGTTGTGTGAGTTATGCTTGAGTGAGTTTATTTTCTAAGTGAGATGAGATGAGTAAGTGGTGAGACTTGAGATAATTATAGCGGGGAGTTCTGCTTATATAAACCCCGTAGTCTGCATATAGCTCATATTAGATCCTGCCTCCTTCCAATCGACTCCATTATGGATATTAAAGTCAGTTTCTTTCTGAGAACAAGAACACGATATGAGAAGGTGCCACACTTTTATCTCATATTAATCTCAAATCCACTTAGTGTTTTAGGGGAGCTACAATACAATAATCCTGATAATTCAGCTTAGCCACAAGAGGCCATCACTATCGAATAATCCTCAACCGATTTTTCCTTCCTACCCCTTTTTAGTTTCGAAATAACGTATACAAAGGAACAATGGCGTATGCCCTGAAGATATCCGCATCGTAATCCTCTCACTCGTCATCGTCAGCCGGAGATCCAGCCTCCATCCGGATGGACATGAGAGAAAAAGCCCTCCCCCTCTTCGTCTTACAAAACTACCAGATACATGCATATGTTACAAAATGAGATTGAGATAATAGAATACATATATTGAAACAAAGTGAGCCTCCCAGGGTCGCGAAGGTTGACGTCGAAAATATAAGAAATGAAAAGTAGTATAAGAAAATCTGTGTGAGAGTACGTAATGTGTAAAGTCTTCTAATTGGCGAGACCTAGCCATTTTAGCGCTTTCCGGCTGTTCCCCTTTCTTGGGCCGTTCTGTCTTCCGTATAGGGGCATGTACTTGCGCTCCTCAGCGGCGAAGAAATCGTCTTCTTCGTCCCAGTATTCTTGGTATATCGAAGTCGAATCCGCGCGGTTGGAGGCACCGTCCAAGTCCGCTTCCTTCCCGAGCATATGTCGGAGTTTGTTCCGCTGACTCTTCATCGACTTCATCGTCCGGCTACTCTTGATGGTCTCCGAGATGGATCCCTTAGACGACTTCAGTCGCGCCTCGGTTGTTGACTCGATAATTCTGTGTTTATGCTTGGGCGGTGGTAGGGGCGGGGTGATCTCCGGCGAAGCCTCTGCTATTTGTTTCTGGAAACCCATTATAGCGGCCGCGTTGGATAGTGGAGCGGACTCTTGAGCTGGGTTAATCAGGGGTGTCTGTACGAGCGGTTTGCCCTGCGATTCACGCCTAGAACTTCGCCTCGACTCGACGTCGATCTGCACCGAGGCTCTAGGGGCAACTCCTTCCGGGATATAGAAAGTCGAGATATCGATGAGAATCTGCCATATTGTAGAGATAAGAGTTGCGATCTCGGACTCGCTAGCCGTCGAAGGAAGAAGCCAGTTAGCCTTCGAGAACGAAGGCGACTCCGTCTGTTTCATTTCAATAGGAGTATGAAGCGTCGCGCCGGTCCTTGTACTAATCGTCGACAGTCGGGAGTTCATGCGGAGATGTGTATTTCTCCGAGTAGGGATCTTGACTCCGGAGTTCAACCTCGGTTCTGCATCTTCGGAGTATAGGATCCCTGCAACTCTTAGGAGGTCCGAACCTACTAATCGTTGCAAGGAAAGGACAGTTGCCAAGTGCTCGGGTGGATATTCAAGTAAAAGAAATCGTGTCGCCGAGTGGGTGGCCATATACGTCTCTAGGTGTGGTATAATCAATGTCGCCAAGAGCAGAGGGTTGGTAAAGGGGTTATCTTGGGTTTGGTTCGCTAGGGGTTGCGACGTGAAGGCTTGCATGGCGCTTGCGATAAGGAATCTTTACAGTACAGTTAGTAATATGAATGGATAGGCAAATTCAATAGGTACTCACCTCAAGTCCAGTCTTCCACTTCGGGTTACACCATTTGGCTTCGTACCGAGCTTTTCCAAGGAGCCACTAATTGCGGCGAGAAAATCCTTGTCAACGCCTTGCTGGGCTCCAATAGCGACAATGAGGTCAACTTTTCGTTTCTTGTGTATGACAGTACCTGAGTCCGATTCACGGAACACGGGTTTCCAGAGACTGCTAAGTTCGGGGAGCAGAGGGAAGTTGAACTGATGATATCCCGTATCGTCAGGCGGGAAGTAGATGTTCAATATAGATCGCAAGGAATTCTGCATGCCAACAGCTGTTCTGCAGTCTGTTGTTGTAAAGTCGTGGAAACACTTCTCGGGCTTGTCCGTAGCCAGTGGCGGGGTTGTAGCTGGGGTTGGTGGTGTGGTAGGCCTGTGATTATGTCTCTCATGCTTGGGTGACAAGCCATGGGATGAACATGAGTATTTCCCATAGGCAAATGGATCATAATCCGGATCGAGATGGCAAGCAGGCCCGACTTCTGCATGTTTTACGTAACTTCTTCGTCTCTTGTTGACGAGCGGAATACTCCTTGGGCTCAGATTACCAGGCTCAGGAGGGTTCTTTTCCATTTCTAGCTCTCGTGGTGACTTCGTCATTGGATATCTTCCCTCTCGAAAAGCTTGAATCATGGCTTCTAGTTGCATATCAGGCTCCTCTGCCTTGAAAAGTATTACCAGGTTTTCGGCCATGGGGAGAACCGTCTCGTATGGCACATCAGGATCGATTTCAAAACTGTCGTCGAAATCGATAGATGAGGCATCTCCCACATCTGCCTCAGGAGAGACGAAAATAGTTAGCTCTGGCTCAGGCTCAGGCTCAGGCTCGGGTTCGGGTTCGGGCTCGGTGGTCGTGGCTTGGTCTACGTAGCCGCTCGTAGTACTTGTGCCCACGTCGACGTAAGACAATGGCCGTAATGCTCGGCCCAACTTTAGCGGAGAGGGGGGATTCCGCCTAACCATAGATCTTTGTGGTGTGCTAAACGTTGGTCTTGGAATATCGGTAGTGAACTTAGGTCGTGGAGATCTTAGCGATAACGGCGATCGTGGTAAGGAGGTTGCTGGTGTGTCTTGACATATCGGACTATTTATTGTGCTTGTAGGTCTCGATCGGGGTGGTTGCGGGAAACTACATAATAGAACGTCTTCTTTACGTATGGCGCTGGAATAGATTCGATCTACCGACCTCGATTTCTTATGAGCGGTAGTTGAGACCGAATGTCGAACATCAACGACAAGGGCTTCACAAATCGATGGCGTATCGGGTATTGAGTCGAATATGAAAGACCTAGGACTCGACGGATCAATAGTTGCGGGTGACTGCGGCTTCCTAGAACGCTCTTCTGCTACATGATACGGGGAATTTTGTTGACTTTTGAACTCGTTCATTCGAGATCCGGCGGAATTCAACGCTCGTCGAGTATGTTTTCGGGACTCATGTGTAGTCTTGCTGCGGCGAGGAGTCTGAAACTTCAGGTCAAAGGAGTTCCTCTTTTGCCATTTGCGGGCCCCGAATATGTAAAAGGGGGTTGTGTTCTGATAATCATCCACTGCTCGATAGATCGGAGTGCTCGAACTTCGGCGCCGTGGTCCAGGTCCAGTCGTGAGATCAACTTCGGTATTAATTTGTAAGAATGCGGTTTGGCTGTCGAGAGCCTCAGCAGCTCTCATAGCCTCAGACACTGGGTCATTGGCCATCACCCCATCTATCCCATTTGGCTGTCGGTTGGCAACCCCTAGCTGAGATGACCTGAAAGTTAGACTGGCTTTACGCAGTTTAGATAACCCAGCAACCCCATTTCGAACAAGCTTGGTAAATACACGTTCGGCTTTCATGAAATCACCGTTCGTTATGTATTCGCTGATGTCGGATATGCATTCCAGCTGAGCACTTGCTGTGCCTCCATTCATAAAAATTAGGCGTTTATTGCTAGGCGTAGAGGCTCGCAAGAACGCGTGCGCCATCTCAGCTCTGTCACGGCATGCTTTGTGTATGGCCAAGATTCGCGACCTAGGATCAAAAGGAGCCTCGGGATTCTCATCTTTCAAGAAATATTGAAGTGGTGGTATAATCAAGATATTGGGCGAGCTTGGAAGTAGTCGAAGTTGAGTTGAGACGGTATCTTGAGGCCCCTCAAAGGCGACTAAACTACCGTGATATTGAGATATCGTACCCATCGTGACGTCTAGGACATGCCACGAGTCTCATACCGTTGACTTTACAGTGATTATGAATTGATAGGGATGATTGTCTGAAATGTAAGCGCCAACTATTAGTTTGAAATGAGACTTATCGCGAATTATCAGTAGTTGCTGGGATACAACTCACGTTAGACATCGCCTGGCTCGTGAGGATATGTAAACCTACTCCTTCAAATGAAGGTCCAGGAGACCGATATAGACAGGAAGGGCCTGGGGTAGGGTATTCAAGCCGAATAGCGGCTACAGTGAGAGAAATGGTCTATAGGGGTCGAGGTATCAACATGACCAGTAATAATCCGGAGATGAAGAATTGTGGTGAGACATGGGAAGGATTGAGACTTCTCTTCTCACATAGACAAATTGGGCGAATCTTGTTACAGGTACGGCCGAGATGGCACGTACGATTTCAAGATAGAACAATACATGAGAAAAGAAGGCAGAGAGAAACTATAATAAGGTTAAAAGCGGGGAAAACATCATCCAGGTTAGGTAGATACCTACCTGTTTGGACGACATTCCTCACCTTGAGAGGTATCCTCGAACTTTGTACCCAGTACACGAGAAACATAAAAACACATTGTGTCTCAGATCATATGTACTGTGGCTGGGTGTTAGACAAGTAACTGGCTTCTAGCGTACCGTGGGCGTCTCATACGAAAGTGGAGAGAGATGCGGATAGCAGCATGGAGAGCAATGTTGATGCGGCATGGCTAGCAGGGTTACAATCCCAGAGGCAGATGAGGTGTCTAAGATCGAAACAAGTCTATGATTCTTCCCAATTTAGTAAGCCGAGGGATGAATTCTGCGGGTTATTGATCTAGAGCAATGATTAAAGTACCGAAAGGGAGGTTCGGACTTCTGGACTCGAGAAGTCAGTTTAATGAAGATAAACTTTGGCGTTTTTGGCGTTGAATAAGAACAATGACAGGTCAGCGGCTACTCGGGAGTATGCTTACCTGCCGAGGTGAAGTAGGTTGCCGCTGATATTATAGAAACGATAGCTTGGGGAGGACAAGCAAACGCAGTTCTGCCGTTTGTCGCTGTGAAAAAGAAATGACTTGGTATTACCCAAGTGGTACAGTACTTCTAACTTGTTATTCTCACTAATATTCGGACTTCAAGCGCGTCTAGAACTGGGTAACGGCGATAATACCTAGTTTCATTATTGATGACTGCATCCTCACAGTATGCAGGTAACAATATTTACCGCAGGCGTTTTCGCGACTTGGGATGAAGAACCTTGGAAAATACTTGTGTGGCAAGGTTCGGACGAATTATGAAATTTACCTAGGTCTTGCTTCTGTTCGGTCAATGGAAAAGTCAATTGTATATTTTGGCAACTCGTCTTGTTAGGGAGAATTTTGTGGCTGCGGTGGGAAGGGAAGGAAAAGTAAATCCACGTCATATGTTGCAACACCCCTGAACCTCAGAGTTAAACTTCATCGGACGCCGACATCCACCTAACATTCGAAATTGGGTTAGTGCCGATACGTAATAAGAAACAGTCTGATGTCCACGAAGGTTCATGTCAACCTTTATTCGCCACGGGGGTCGTTTTCATACTTTCAGACGAACGGCTCTCTGCATAGGACTTATGTGGCTGCCCATCCAAAGCAGCAAACCAACAACATTCTTCACTATACCCACGGTGCTGATCATGAAAATCTCGGTGTAATAGTTGTTTTGCTCCCATTGGATCCCTTTTGGTATCCTGCTGTTTAATTGGACAGTGGGGAGTTTTGCTTCTTCTGTGGCGTCTTTCGCAGAACGCCAGAGGTGGCTTCATTAACGGCCGAAAATTTATATTACGAATTGACAGATAGCAAAAGCCACTGGAGATTCTCGACTTCCATTCGGGGTACTAAGTACTTCGCATGTCATATTAGCTACCGGTGCCAAGATGTAAATGACAAAACTGAAAAAGTGTCATAAAAAAAAGCAAAGGAATACCGACTACCCGGTTTGCACCCACATGAATTATTTACATATCAACCAACAACGTGGTTCTTGTATGATATGCTAATTGTTCTCTGGTAAAAGCATCTATCCATCGGGTACCCCCAACCGAAATCCAAGTTTAGGTACTATTGCTTCATTCGGTTTGGCCGGCAGGAGAATTGCGGTTGGCAGCAGGCCAACGGTTGCCTGCGGATATCACTGGAGCCTGCATCTAATGATATTCTCACGCAGACCCTGCTCGTGGTAAAGATAGTTCATGATGTTCATAATGATCAAGCTCCAGCAAAGCAAGTCAGAGACACGATCAGCCTTGAAGATAGTATCTAGCTCCAACTTGTGGTTCGTTACACGACTTTAGATTGCTGATGATAATCCAGAATCGTTTGCGCATGTGGCGAAGAGATACCAAAAGGACATGATGGGGTGATTCAAACGCCCTGCTTCAGGACAACCTGATTGCCTCGATTTCTATCGCATACGCTGTAACCCCTGAGCGTTCGGTGTAGGTTGGATAAGGGAATAGGTACCACGAGGTTTAGGTTTCAGAAGACGTTCGTCGAGTTCAAGGTTGTCGCGTGGCCAGGCTTACCGAACTTCACACGTGCGTGCCTTTACATATCCTAAGGTTCTTCGAGGTGAGACTAGCCTCCCGCTCGTACGGCCGACAGCCGCATATCTTTAGCCCTATACATGAAGGATTCCAGGAACTCCTATTGTTATGCGTGTCTCATCTCTTGCGTTTCTCTAGCAATGGGATAATAGGTATCTACTCCTAAAATAGTTTATGGCGACATTGCCTAAGTGCGTAGGCGTTGGTTGGTTAGCTAATCATCATCCTCCATCAATGCAGCTAATTCTTCTTCTTCCTCAAGTGTCATAAGCCCCTTCACTGGTTCGGCTTGGGCTTCCTTCTCGACGCCCTTAGCCTTGTCTTCTCTCTCCTTGTTGATCTTGTCTAGCTCAACTTGGTCTAGTGACCATGTACGCACGGTACCATCGATGGACACAGAAACGATTCTTCTACCTTCTTCGAGGGTGACTAGGTCGGTGACCTCATCGTAATGGCCCTCGAGAGTGGAGTACAATTTACCCGATGAACGATTCCAGATCTTAATATCCTCATCTCTGCCAGCTGTGATAACCCATTGATCTGTTACAGCGACGGCCCGTACGTGATCGCCATGATGGATAGAATCGTCGGTAGCGAATCCCTTGAGCCGTGATAGACATTTAGCTGTGCCATCTCCACTTGATGTCCATAGGTCAACCTCTTCGCCTTCTTTATCGAATATCACCTTATATACTGTAGTGTCGTGCTCTAGGATGGTGTGTCGCACGGCACCTGGTTCATCTGGCGATGATTCCTTGATCTGTTCGAAGCCGTCTAGCCGAATTCGCCATCTACGGATATGAGGATCGCTACTGGCGCTGACTAGTACGACTTCGTCGGGACCTGACTGCACTGTATCAATGACAAGATCCTGAATGGCCATCATTGAAACAGCCTGGTCTTGCAAAACGTGAAGACGAGACCCCGTCTCAATATCCCAGACTATGATTTTCTTGTCTGCGCCCCCACTAATCAAGTAGTCTTTTCCGCCAAGTTTCGTGGATACGACAGCTTTGACGAAATCCGTATGGCCACTATATTTGCGACCTGGGGTCTTTGACGATATGTCCCAGGACCAGACATCCTTATCCCAAGAGCCGGCAAATAGTGTTTGGTTCCCGGACCCACCAACGGCAACGCATGTTACCGGTGCTGACGGCCCTCGGAATACCTGCTTAGTATCCCCTGTCTACGGCAATTGGGTTAAACACATCCATTCAGCAGGATACTATTCTTGTAACTCACATCGACATTTACCCTTCGAACCGAGCCGGCGGATTCCGCAATAAGCACAGACGATGGACTAGTGGGATCTGGTATGGCAGCCAACAACTTTGACTTTAAAGCAATAGGATTTCCATTTTTGTTGCCTGCCTTCGCCGCTCGCCTCTCTCTCTTGGCTTGCTCAGCACTGATAACAATCTGTTAGAATTCAGAAAGTTTGCGATTGAGATTTTTGAGATCCTACTCGGTTTGGAAGAACTGATCTGGGGATGTGCCCTTATGCATGATGACGACTATGAGGTGGGATGGCACTCAGGGGCTTGCTGGAATAAGAAAAGTTGGTGTGATACGGGAAGTTCAAATCTTTCGTCCAGTCGCCTACATTCATCAACCTTCTTATACTGCTTTTGAAAGTGGCGATTTCAACTAAATGGCTGCCTGCTTTCATAGGCAACAGAATTTATATCATTGGTGTTGATGTTTCTATTAGAGTATTGATTTTCAACTCGAAATTTCGTGCTGAGATGTGACTTGGGTACACAGGTACCTGACCAATCTCATTATCCCGTTATCGCCGAATTTGGAGAATTGGAGAAGGGTGGGGGTTTCCGCGACGCTTAGACCAATAAAAGAGGGGTATCCTGGTTCACTCTATTCGCCTAAAACGCGTCTGCTTAATTAATTGTCGGCGCGCGACGCGTTTTCCAACCGATTCAAGGGTCCAAGTTATACTTGACCAGACTTGTACCAACTTCTCACTAAACCCATTTTCACATTCGATCGTTCATGTTCTCGAGCACAGGCGAGGAATAGACATTGAATATCGAAAAAGGAAAAACACCACAATGGCATCAACAGCACCTCATCGTCCCCGAGCAAGGCCGGCTCACACTCAGGGGTCGACCTATTGTGCTTATACCCCCGATGGTTCGAAGCTGGTCACTGTAGGTTCGAACAACACCATCCGATTATACAAGACCGGTTTCGATGGCGAGCCCATCAACATAGACGATTGCCAAGAACAGAACTTAAGCGTAGACGCATCCAACGAGTTCTTCGTTGTCGGTTCCGAAGACGGAACAGTCAGTCTCTACTCTATCCCCGACGCCAACTTCGACAAGTTCCTCCTCCGATGTTCTCTTCCAATCCGCGATGTTGCACTCTCACCTGACTCGAAATGGTGTGCTGTGGCTAGCGACGAATTGACTGTGAAGCTTGTCCGAACCGACGACAATACGAAGATCCGTCACCTAAAGGAGCATAACAAACCTACGAAGCACCTATCCTTCGATCCCAAGGGGAGCACTGCCACACTAGCTTGCACAGATGGAATCGTATACGTGTACTCTCTAACCTCTGAAGAGCCGGAACTTATAAAGAAGGTTGACGGTATCATTGGTGTACTGGATACCGAGTCCGAAACCAGTTCGAAGATTTCGTGGCACCCAGACGGTCGTGCGTTTGCTGTCCCAACTCCTACAAGAGATATCCAGGTAATCTCGAAGAATGATTGGGAGAAGCAAAGAGTCTTCGCAAACGGCCACAATGGAGATATTACTGCGCTGGCATGGTCTCCGAATGGCGCTATTCTGGCCTCAGCCGGCAAGGACAAGAAGATCTTGCTGTGGGAGACCAAGACCCAAAGCGTCATCGCAAGGCTCGACTATGCCGATGTCATAGACATCGCATGGCATCCTAAGGATAACTTAGTATCTTTCACGAACTCGAACGGTGAGGTTTATATCCACCCAGACTTTGTACCAGAGCAGTATGAACCCCTATTAAAGCTTGGGAAGCAACCTGCGCCTTTCATTCACGACCCCTTATCAGAGTCGACAAATTTCAGAAGACCTCTAGAAAATGGTGCGGGAGCAACTACGGCTTTGCCCCAGAGGCGGAGAGCCGCCAGTTATGATTCTCTCATGGGGGACAACCTGGTTGACGACGACGACGATTTTGTTGTAGATGACGATGGAGCTGGCTACGCTCTTAATGGGAATGGTAAACGCATACATGACGATTACGATGTTTTTGGTGAGCCGGCCAGCAAACGCCCTCATATCGAGCCACAGTACCATGAGGCTTTCCAGCCCGGGTCAACACCGTGGCGAGGTAACCGGAAGTACCTGTGTCTTAACCTTATCGGATTCGTTTGGACTGTGGATCAAGATGGACATAACACCGTTACTGTGGAATTCTATGATCATGAGTTTCACAGAGATTTCCATTTCACAGATACCTTCTTATACGATAAGGCTTGCCTTACAGAAAGCGGTACTCTATTCTCATGCCCCCCTAAAGACAACATACCAGCAACTATCTTCTATAGGCCACATGAAACGTGGACTAACCGCACAGACTGGAGGACGCAACTACCGAAAGGGGAGGCTGTTCTTTCTATGTCTCTCAGCGACTCCTTCATCACCGTGACAACTTCGGCGAACTATGTCAGAGTTTATACGCTTTTCGGTATCCCGTACAGAGTGTACCGACCGAAGAGTACCCCGATGGTCACCTGCGTAAGCTGGAGAGATTATGTTATGACCATCGGTAACGGTCCTGTTGGTGCGGATGGACATACCAGACTGCTATACACCATCGAGAACGTGAAGCGGGATGAAATTTGTCAGAACGAAGACACAGTGGCGCTCCCAGAAGGAGCAACACTGAAAAGCGTCTTCTTCTCCGACAATGGCGTAAGTGAAATCCACTGATATCTAGTGAACCGAGCTGACCTCTGATAGGATCCCTGCATTAGCGACTCTACAGGGACACTATTAACCTTACTACATTGGCGTCAGCCATCAAGGGCAACATGGATACCCCTTTTAGACACCAAACTTCTTCCCCGTCTCGCCTCGGGACGTAAGACCGAAACATACTTCCCTATCGCGGTGGCCGACGATAAATTCCACTGTATTATTCTTAAGGGCGGCGACCAATACCCCTACTTCCCACGGCCGCTACTCTCTGAATTCGACTTCTCGATCCCGCTTACTTCGGAACCCCCTAAGCGTAAGGAAGCGAACCCGGACTCTATGGACGACGACGCACCAGAAGATGATGATGACGAGTCCGAGACCCGCAAACTTGAGCAGCAATTCTTGCTAAAGGGCATCGCGGCTGCTCAGCTCCAGGATCTCGTGGATTCGACAAGTGGTAGCCATACTCAGCGATCTAGCTTAGCTAGACTCGAGCTGGAGATCGACAAGACGCTACTTCAGTTCTTGGCGGTGGAATGTCGTGAGGGCGAAGACCGAGGTATGCGTGCGCTAGAGTTAGTCGAGCTCATGCGCGACCGGACCGGCCGCATGGTGGAGGCCGCAGGAAAGGTGGCGGAAAGGTATGGTCGCACAATCCTTGGCGAGAAAATTCGCGAGGTTGGTGAGAGAAAGGCGAATGCTATGGATGATGAATACTAGTCTACTAGTCACTTCTAGACGGCGAACTTGGAATTGTACAGGACTAGGCCGAAGGTCCGATTTTCGCGGACTGACTTGATTCAGCTGGCGTTACGAAGGGTTTGCCTCACCGAGGGATTGTAAAAGTTCTAATGACTACGATTACCTAGTACATATCCTACATAATGTCCGGGTTCACTGTTGAACTATTATTCTAGTTTACAGCTAGATATTGAATGAGCAGAAAGAGTCATAGTGAATCTTGTCAACGATCTTCGATAGCATAACGAGACCCCTGGGCTGAGGTCAGCAGACGATTCGATATGTTACGAAACCAAGGGTCTGTAACATAACCCATCGAAGCCTCATTTCCCTACTTCACTAAATTGCCCTTTAATATACTTGCCTTCGCTGTATCAGCCACGTTTCCAAAACAAGCAACGATCTCAAACATACCTAGATATATTATACCATGCTGTTATCGTGATATAGTTAAGATACCTTGGTTATTTCTAATTAGGGGATGATCAACAAGTGACAGCACGGACGCACCTCGCATTCGCGCCAAACATTTGAAACATATCACAACTCTTCTCGTTGGCCGCGACCGCAAATTTTAAAATTATTCCCCGAGATCTGTGCTCATCCCATCGGCAGTTCGACGAAACTATCTCGGAAAATAGTTCGACGGATTGCATCGCAGAGTTACCATCACATTGGGAAACGGGAGCTAAGGCCGTCGGATCCGAATCCCTAAACAATGTTGTGATTGATGTCTGTCATTTGTCGATAGCGGGATGTCCACAATCTTGCGGTCTAGGTGAACCATGTCCGCCGTCAATTCACCAACCCACAACCCATCTCGAAGAGGAATTAAAGCCGACGAAATATCCCGTCGCCCATATCTGACGACATCCTCGATGTCCCCCACGTGGGTGATATTCAGGGGATTAAAGAGCAGGGTTGCGAATGAGATAGACAATTATCGGCCACGAGGTATCACTGGAACCCCCGCCGCGACGCCCATCTCGATGTCACAATCGGGACATGATTTGCGCTGATTGACAGAGTGCGGACGTCCGGCTAAAATGAAAATGCGCCCCAACAGATGCACGTTCGCCGACGTTCCATAGGTCCAAGAGCTTGTCCTCGATGCAGCATTCGGAACTTACCTTATTATAACGTTTGCCGTCGCTTAAGGGTGTGACGAGATAGCAGGATTCGCAACTCGGGACGAACACGCTCGACTGAATGCGGGATTGATAGGCGACGTCGCCGGTATAGCACGCTCTGTTAAGTGATTCGCAACCGTTTTGAACCTGACTAGTCTGGAATTCTGGTAGCAATTCCTGCACGACGGGGTAGCATTATGCGCAAAGGCGACGAGAAGAACGAGCTAACTTACATAAGATGCGAGGCTACGACAGAAATCAGGCGAGGCCAAAGTTCTAGTCATATAGACTATACTATAGTATGTCTTATTAGAAGTTTAGTATAGTCTTCTCATTCGTTAATACGTTTCATGTCTACGTTTAGTCGGGAATAGCTCGACGGTGAAGCATAGCTGGAATGGAGACGGCAATATCCGAACTAAATCACTTCAGCTGTATCTCATGCGCAACCTTGTTGATACCTAGACTATAGTCAAGGTATTGGATGAGTTCGACACATCTCGATCAGTTCAATTAAGCTTGTATTTCCCAGGCTCGTCGAATAGTTCCACATACGGAAAATATCATGACTTTTTACCTTGTTATATGTTAGATGTATGTCATCACTACTTTAAAATCACAATGCAAGAAAGCCAGTCAGATTATAGTTACCTTCCTTTCCCCATCGTTTGCGGCGACAGTCCTAATATAGAAACAAATAAGGCCAATCAAGTCAGCTACGGACCTTACTGCTGTGCCGCTCGCCAATTAGCAAGCTTTGCCCTATTGCGTATTCTCTCACATTTTCAGCACGCATAGTAGCAGCGTAGGCAGCGTAAGTGGTACCTGTCCAACACCAATTCGGGCTAATCCAAATCGTGAAATCCTGTGACCGCACTACTCGGGAATATTTGCAAGGGTTAGAATTGCACCCTCTTACGTGCCTCATCGTAAGGACAGGGATATTCCACGAACCTCTCCCGCAATCGTGTGTCAGGTCCCGTATATTCGACGACGCAAGTGGTATCGGTGGACCGCGACAGGGAGAGCTGGAACGGTTCGAACCAGAAAAAACACCACTTTCTTTCCCCTCTCGCATATCAGACGTATACCATGGGGGTTAGCGTAGTTTAAACTTAACTATGTATGTAACTGTTATATCCTTTTAAGATATGACTATCGATGTTGGGGTCCGGGGCGCAGAAGGCCGGAAGAAGAAAGCCAGAAGCCTTTGCTGGAGCACAGTAGGAGCGCGCGTCAGCACGGCGCAGCGACAGCCCCAGAATCCTTCTACTTACAAGAAGCTGTTGGTTCCCCCGGAGCTTTACTTTCAGCTGGGCGACCCTTAGAGTCCGCCGAACCCGGCGCGAACTTCGACTGAGACATACATTCGCACCACGTGGTTTGCGATGGTGAGAGAAAGACTAAGGCTAGGATCAGGATAGTCGGCTTGGGTTACGGAAAGAAAAGTCGACGGCGGCCTAGAAGAAGAGGAAAAGAAAGAAAGGAAAGAAGGAGTTGATAAGGGGAGGAAAGGAAGAAACCTACTCGTCGACCTGGAGTCCACGGTTAGGGCTTCCCTTCGTCGACGGCTCGAATCATGTCGTCGAACGACATGGCGGAACTCATCCGCCAGATGACGGCGTACGATGATTCTAAAGAACCGAGACCGATATTTAATTATCCAGCGACCGTTTATGGCTTGGTTATTCCTTTCATGGTGAGATAGTCAACTCATGAAAGGGCCTGTTTGACAATTGGCTAACACACCAACTCAGGTAGTCTCATCCATATGTGTAGCACTGCGATTATACTCGCGGATAAGGTTACATTGCTTAGGATGGGACGACTTTTTAATTGTACTTTCTAAAGTAGGTCTCTCGACGCCATTATAGTCTAAAAAGCATGGTGAACTGACCTTCACGTAGATATCAGCAACAATTGGATCTATATCTCTCTGTCTCGGTACGACATTTCGCTTCCATACAGGCGAAAACCACAACGATCACTAACAGACACCAGCAATACAAGACGGCTTCGGAGACCACATCCTCCAAATCGGCCTCACCAAATTCGCCCGATTTCAAAAAGCGAGTCACCTTTTCTCATTCCCAACTTGGAACATGTCACTAACCTTCCCTCAGAAATTCTACATCTGCCTCGCCACATACACCATCTCCACCACCCTCCTCAAGCTCTGCCTGCTCTCACAATACCTCCGCATCTTCGAGCGAGGCACGCGCGCACGCCTAGTCTGCTGGGCCAGCCTTACGATCTGCGCGCTCTGGGGTCTCGGCTTCTCCTTCTGCGCGCTATTCCCCTGTTTCCCAGTGCGCGGGTTCTGGGAGTGGGAGGTATCAGCGGTATGTTACGGCTTCGGATCGAAGACTAGCGCTGAGGTAGCGGGTATGTTTGCCGCGCACACAGGCTCGAACGTGGTCTTGGACGCGCTGGTGTTGGGGATTGTGGTGCCGCTGTATTTTAGGAGAGAGACGGCGTGGAAGCAGAGGTTGGGGATTGGGTTGTTGCTTTTGTTGGGGCTTGTGTATGCCTTACCCCTTCCCCTATTTCTTCTCACTGTAACGCGAACATGAATACTAACACGCCCCTAGCGTCCTCCTAATAAGCATATGGTGTCTCCAAACAATCGTCGAAAACAAAGCCGGCACCTCCCCCGTCCTCGACCCAACCTGGTACGGCCCCAAATCCATCATCCTCGCCGCCTTAGAAGTCGACTTAGCCAGTATCTGCGCCTCGATCCCGACCTTCTGGCCGCATCTCTCGCAGACCCTTCTCGGCAGCATATTCGTCACGCAAGAGGTCCACATAACGCACCAGCACCGGCGTTTATCCGGAGATTCATCCTACGACACGACGTCTTCGGGTAACGCGGGAGGCTACGAACTGCAGTCGCCGATGCAGAGTAAGGGGGAGGAGTCGGGCGAGGGGATTGTAGTCCGCGTGACGCCGAAACCCTCGCTGCCGCGGATGGAGCATTACCGCGACGACTTTGTGCTGAATAGCGTGGTTCCCCCGAACATGAGTATCCACGACAAGGAAACGGGCGGCGGCTCACGAGTTTCGTCCGAAGGACAGCGGGGTTTCGAGCGCGAACAAGAGCGGCTAAGGATGGCGCGCGTGGAGAGTAATGCGAGCTTCATACAGCACCATAATACCAGTAGTAATGGTAGCAACAGTGGCAGGCCGGAGAAGACGAGACCTTCAAGGATGGGGTTAACAGGGTCGTAGATTAGCGGATTCCGATCTGGAGCGAAGACAAGGATGGGAGTTGAAGAGAAATCTAATAACGCGAGGATAATTTGAAGATACCCCTAAATTTGAATACCATTCTGATTCTATTTTATTCGTCTGACTTACATCATAATGATCTTGAACTTGAACAAACGTTTCCCTACCTAGCTTACAACCGCCAGTCCCATGATACACGTTATTAAGAAAATTAACATTTTATACAGAATAAATTATTACTTATGAAAGCCTATCCGCGCGACGATCGCTCACCGCGTCTATCGACTCGTCCCTTTCTTATCCCTACACGTAGAATTAATGAACGTTATGCAATTAGTAAGTCCTGTCCTGTCGGACCCCGATCTCCATTCCTAGGAGCTCTCCCTTTTTATCTATTCACCCGTTCATTTCTTCTGCTTCTTCGACTGTTGCAACTTTGCCGACAATGCCTTGAAAGGGTTCTTGCCTCTGTATCGTAACCACGTCGAGAAGTAGATAATGATGTAGTTGAATACGATGAAGCCACAGACAATACCGAAGTCGCGCCAGATGTTTTCGTAATAGACGCTGAACTGCTTTCCGAACTCATCTCCGGTCGCGTACTGGCAGTACTGGCAAGTGCCGTTATTCAAATCATTGACGTATCCGCCAGCTTGTTGGATATAACTGTCCACGTACGAGTGGCAGCTGTCTTCGCTCGGCGGGAGATTAAAGGTTGAATACTCGTCGGCTTTACACTGTACTGGTTGTTTGTGGATGATAGTTGCGAGGTAAGCTTCGAGTAAGTAGTGGAATGGAGTGAGCCAGTACATCCATGAGTGCCAGAAGTACGGGAGGGCGTTCGCAGGTACGGCGACACCGCAGAATGATACAACAAAGAGGAAAAAGAGCGGAACGAATAAACTCGCAAGTAGGTCGTTGGGACTGAATGCTGCGATGGCCTGCCCAAAGCCAACATAGTATAGCTCGAAAAGTATCGTCAACAGGAAAACAAAACCGGATCGGAAACCCAACATCGAGTAACCTCCTATTCCCCACCACCAACAGTTGTAGTAGACAGCTCCCGAGATGATAGCATAAGGAATCTCTGCAAGCACCACGGCAGTGGTCCACGCAAACCATGAATAGATCTTGGAGTTGTTCTCACGAGATGTGAAGATATTCCGCGAGTTGAGGAATACAGGCTGGAGCTGCTGAATTAATGGGGGCGCGATGGTGAGGTTCATGAATACCGAGAATAGGCGAGATTGCATGTCGATAGTAGAAAATCCTAGGCGCCAAAAGGTGAAAGTGTTGAACAAACCCGTAAATATGTGCAGCATTACTTTACCCAGGATGTAGTTAGGTGATCTCCAGTAAGAGACAAAAGAGCGCTTCGTGACAGCGACCATTTGAGTCCATAAAGGCATTGCGTATTCGCGGTCGTCCTGAATATTCTTCGAATGCTCCACGTGTCGGCGTTTCTCATTCATTTGCTCTATTTCCTTGGTCTGTTCTTGGAAATTCTTAGAGTTTAGCCAGACATCACCCCAGTCTTGGCCTTGGTAATCAGGGTTTCCGGCTCCTATGGCCTCTAACATCCATTCGGCCGGGTTCTCGTCACGGGGACACTTCTCTGCACCGTTGGATTCGAAGTAGTTGATCAACTTCTGGCTGTCCTTTCCGAGGTCACCGGCGTATACTACGCGGCCCCCAGACTTGAGCAAGATTAATTCATCGAAAATCTCGAATAGAACGGCAGAAGGTTGGTGAATAGTACAGAGGATAGCCTGACCAGCATCTGCGAGCTTTCGCAAGAATCGGATGATGTTGAAAGCTGCTCCCGAGTCAAGACCGGATGTAGGCTCATCCAAGAACATCAGTAACTCCGGCTTGGATGCCAACTCAACACCAATGGTAAGTCTCTTCCGCTGTTCCGCATTTAGACCCTCGCCAACTACACCTATAGTTGCACCAGCGATGTCTTGCATCTCAAGCAGGTCGATGATCGTTTCACAGTATTCGTATTTCTCCTTCTTCGAGACTTCCTTTGGTTGACGCAAGAGCGCAGAGAATTGAAGGGCTTCGCGAACGGTCGCGGTTGGTTCGTGGATATCAAGTTGCTCCGCAAAGCCTGTGGCTCTCTGGAACGACTTAGGAAGTGGCCTTCCATCTACAAGAAAGTCGCCGGTGACAACGCCGAAGTTGATCCTGGTGATGAAGTTAGCATATAGTGGTATCGTACAATTGTAATAGTTTCTCACCTTTGCGCTAGAGTATTCAACAGTGTCGTTTTTCCAGCTCCAGAAGCTCCCATCAAGGCAGTCAATTTACCAGGTCTAACACAACCCTGCACATTTTGGAGGAGCTTCCTTTCTTTACCGTCATAGGGAATCGTGTAATTGACATCCTGGAAGGTGAAAACGGTTTCGTTCTTCGCCACATTCTTCATGGTTTCCTCATCTCGCCTATCCTGTGCCGCAGAGGGATCTTCGGGGGCAGAGATCTTCTCGCCACTATGCCCGGATTCTTCGTCGCCCGAGTTGCCGTTGCGGCCACCAGTCTCAATGGACTTTTGGAGGTCCTTAGGTACTTGACCACGTTTGTATACCGTCACAGCTGCACCCCCCGCGTTAGGCTTCATCGTTTCCATTCCATACATAGTTAAAGCGAGGAAGGCAAGGAAGAAGGCCCATAAGAACCCGAAGTTCCTCCACAGATGTGTGCGCGAATACTTAAACGATGATTCAATGTAATCAGCGCCAAGTACGCTGGTGCGTCCGGGTTGTGAGCCTGCTAAGGTGCACGATTGATACTGTGGTACAGCGCCTGGGACATTCGGTACAATGTATGGAGCCACACACTCTAGCTCTAGGTTGTAAAATTCGTTGGCCATGAGACACTCGAAAGCATACTGCACCCAATTGATCCATCTCAACCAACCAAACCAAGGATGCATTGATTTAGGGGGTATGAGATATCCAGTATAGACAATGACGATCTGAAGGACAATTCCAGTCACCTTGGTGGCATCATCCAGGGTCTTGAAAATAGCAGAGATCGCACGGAAGAAGGCGTAGGTCGTCATAGTCGTCAACCAAAGGATAAGCATGGAGATGAAGAACTGAGAAGGCGTAGCAGATAGGCCAGCCATCCAGTATATGATGACGTTGAATAGCGTTACCTGGATGAAAACCAATGGAACGTCCATGACAGTTTGTGCCAGCGTGAAAGCGGAAGGTCGATAGAAGGAAAAGTTCTTGTGCTTGAGCAAAATAGGTTTCGACATGAATGCGGACGTTTGCTCAGCGAGAGCTAGCAATGCATTGAACAATAGAATGAAGAAGAGAACACCACCTCGCGTGAAGGCGCCGGCTGCAGTGCCTGGGAGCTGGTAGAATAAACTTCCAACAATAAGACCCTGGAATACAATACCACCCCATTTACCTCCGAGGGAACCCTTGTCACCCAACATGATGTAGGCTTGACGTTTCGTGAGAGCCGCTACCTGCTGGTGAAACGGTATAGTGTAATTCTTCTTCTTGGTCTTCTTCGATTCGTTTTCAGCTCGAACACGTCGCTCCTCCTCAAGTTTGACCTCGTAGTCCTTGATGTCCTCGATATTCCGCTGATAGGCATCGCTTTTCCTGTAAACATCGGCGAAATCTTGAGCTGATCGAGGTATTCTGTCTTCCCAGCCAGATCTAACACTGCGCTCGTGGGGATCGGTAACGGAGGTGAGGAAGTCGGCCGTCGTCCATCGTTCCGGACAGTCGAATCCGAGATCTAGGAAATACTGTTTCGCGCGATCGGAAGGACCGTAGTACAGACATTGGCCTTGGTCGATCAGTAACACTTTGTCGACGAGGTTATATAAAGACTCTCCAGCTTGGTATAGCGAAACGGCAGTTGAGACCTGTGCCATGTTCGTAAGGGCTCGCAATGATTGGACGTACTCGACAGCAGTCGACGCGTCGAGACCCTTACTTGAGTTGTCCCAGCCTTGAACGCTGGCTCGGGTGATGAGAGCCTCGGCAATACTGACACGCTTTCGCTCTCCGCCGGAAACACCCCTGACGTACTCGTTACCAACCAAGGTATTCATAGTGTGTTCGATCCAGAGCAGCTTAGCAGCTACTCGAAGGAACTCCCTTACATAGTCCTCCCTAGTCTCGCCTTCCATTCGCGACTCCTTTCCGGGAGTCCGAGTGCGGAGAGCGAACTCCAAAGTGCGCTTGACTGTCAATGTAGCATAGTGCAAATCATCTTCCGGGTTATAGATGATCTCCCCTCTAAAATCCTTAGCCATGCGCTTGGCATCGGTACCACCGTAGGTAACATCACCCAAGACCTCCTCGTAGCCAGCTCGCTGGTTACAAAAGGTTTTGAGGAACGTCGTGCAGCCGGAGCCGGGTCTGCCAAGAACGAGCAAGATTTCTCCTGGTCGTACGCAACCATTGAAATTACTGAGGAGCTCTCGTACTGGCGGTTTAGCCACAGCAGCCTTCGGTCCTTTAGTCAACAGATTCTTCAAAAAGCGCGGTAGGCCGAGAAAGAGGTCCCCAATCGTAGGTTGTAAGCTAGCTCCGAGGCCAACTCCCTTGACCGTCAGGTTCCGGAAGATAACACCCGCATGCCTCGTCTTTTCCTCTTCGCTGTTTTGTTGGCGGGCCTGGCCAAACATACGGGACATCAATCGTTCAATCTCATCGTGATCCTCTTGCGATTCGGCGGCGGAGGCATCAGTTCGACGCCGGGAGAGCACCTGAAGGATCTGATCCTCAGTCCTGGCGCTACTTTGCTTGCGTTCCAGACCCGGTTGCTCTGCTGTCGACTTAATAGGTTCGAAGCGAGGTTCAACCTCCGTCTGGTCAGATTCATCGGATGATGATTCGCCATGGTTTGCGGTAGATTGAGATGGCGCGGCATGTTTTCCAGATGATGAGGGACTAGCTTCATTCTGGATGTGGATGTTATCAGCTAAGGCTTCAGTTGAACCATCAGCTTGTGCATCGTTCAACCGCCGGTGGAGTTGAGCGGAGGTGAAAGAATCGTTGGTCATATGTTGAGTTCCAGTAACTGAAGTCGAAGATTCCTGGTTGGTGCCGAGTGGAAACTCCCGACCTATAGTTGTCTGTTGCTGATGAAGCGATGTGCGAGATGGAGTCTCAGGAAAGCCACCAGGCACATCCATATGTGCTGGAGTGAGTCTGCTCTCGTCCATGATGAGGTGTGAAGGTGCCAACACACCCTGGATAGGGCAGACACGTAATTCTTACGCGTGTGACTTACTCAAACTATCAATGAATATCTACGGAGAAAACATTATAGGTAAGAGAGGGTAAGGTAAGTCAAGGTGAGGTGTGAGGCGTGATGTGCGATGTGCGATGTATGAAGTATCTGTGAAGGATGTGTGATGTAGGGAAAGTAAGAAAGTCAAGGTAAAAGAAGTGGTAGAGAAAAATAACGGAATGTGAAAAAAATAGTGAAATACATTGGCGCAAGAAAGGGAGACGGTGGGTTATTGGGTATGGGGTTGAGTATGAGTTTGGTGGATAGATAGAGACATCAAAGAACTGGGCGACGCAGAATAATAGGACAGTACAGGACAAGCAAACAACTACCTGCACATGTCGGCGCCCGGTGTCTTAGAATGCGGCTCGGGGTTCGGGCTCGACAGATTATCGATACATAGTATACATAACTATCACCTATGTACTGTTTGTATTACCCATCTATGAGTGTGTACTTACTGTCTAAGTGGTCCAAGTGGTCTACAGCAGGCATCTACTGTGTAAGTTGCTAAGCACTGGGCAGTTGCGTCTATTGCTTTTCACCTCCATCTTGGTAGGTGCGATACTGTGTTCCAATAAGTCAGATATCCAAGCCATTCAAGCCTCAAAAGTGGGTCTATCAAGAGCTGGTGTGGAGTGGTGATGCCATTGATTGAGTTTGTACTCACTTACGGTTAGATTTAACTATCCGACGGTCCTTTTTTTTCTCTTTCTGTCTGTCTTTTTAGCGGTCTTTCTAATAGCATTTTTGTTTGCCTGACAAGCTACTAGTTAGCTTGAATCTCATCGACCCGTGTAATCGGGTTGCAGAATTTTGTCATCCCCAACCAACTTGAACTTTGTGTAACCGGAATATGCTTTTGGACCCGGTTTTATTTATTGTTATACCGTCCCATCCCCACGACAACATGCCAATATGAAAACCCAGAAAGCTCTCTTATAAAACCGACCTCCTTGAACACAAGAAAATGTCCTTCGGGGACTTGCATTGAAAGCATTCGATATATTACAACTTAGATGTCTCTCATGATCGCCTATATCATGTACAGAGTCCGGAATTCTAGAACAAAATAAATTCTTTCACCTTACCTCAATTCTCAACAGCTTGCAACTTATCTCTCCTCTCACAATGCAGCTATCCCCTATTTCCGTGATGACTCATCACTTTGATCATTTTCAATACCTACCTGGTATTTCGTTGTATCAAAATAAAACATTTAGCACATTCCGTGGGTCCGGCGCCGTTATTATTGACAGGAATCGTGTAATAACGCCGTAATGAGTTGTCTCATTCGAACGGGTATCCAGCCCACCTCAAGAAGCTCAGGTTGAAGGAAAACGACGGCGTGGGGAATGGTCCAGCCCCTTACTTGCATGGAGGATTACTCTTCCCGCCGATTAGGCTGGTCGCACCGATCATCACGCAAGCCACTAATCTGTAAGACACATATTCCGATCTGATTTGACCCAATGATTACACAGATTACACTTACGTGTGTGTCGGTGCGTACCAAACTCCGACGGGCATGAGATAAATTAGACTACATCGCGTACACAGCAGACAGAGCAACACTGATCATCCGTTGTTACCCTCCTAGGTAGGTACCTCGGTAGGCATATTCTTAAATTTTTCTTTCTTTTCCGCAGTGTGACACAAAACGTGGCTTGCTTACACCTGGCATTTCCGGAGTTCCTTATATTCTTATATAATCATTTCTGTGATGTTTTAAATGTTCAGGTCTATAGACGACTTATTTACCGGTCACTTTTCCATCGCTTTGAGCCTCTTATATCATTTTGCAGTCGTGGCTTACTACGCTGGTCCATAGGTCTTCGCCTATCTGCTGGCAGACTTTCAGATGCAAAACGCGGATCGGCGACGGTAGCTATAAGCTCCGTGGGCTTCCTACGGGAGTGGATATGTGGATTTATGAGTTGTTTCTGCGATCCATCGGCATCTAGATTCCGGAGGCGACTCTTTCAAGTGAGTAATTTGAAATTACTATTCAAATATCTTCGATCCACTTCGCGTTTTCGAGCTATAAAATATTAGCAATGAAAATACGCGTATTCTCATAAAACAGCTGTCCGGCAGCCCTATCGTAAAAAAAAAATCAAAACACCTACAGTAGCGGGCGGCTTCAGACAGAAACTATAGATTACTTCTCCAGAAAAAAAGTTCACAGACAGGAGGTTTGCCAATCATATTTCACACATCAGATCCAGTCCGAGCCCTAGTGACATGCGTCTGTAGGCAGTCTCGGATATATTGTTTGAAGGTCAATCATTAGCGAGTGGTCGTTCATATTTTACTTTTCTGAGTTGAAAAGGGAGCGAAAGCAAGACAAGATCCCCTGATATCAAGGTATAAATGACATCGTTGAAGATGTAGTCACAGCTGAATTCGTATTTGTAGGTTAGACCTTCCCCTTTTCTCCATCCACGTCCTCCCCTTTTGTTTTCCCCCGTTGCCAATCACCGCAAAAACGCCTAATTTTGAAAGGATAACGGCTTCAGTGACATTCTGAAAGTCGGAGAGATTCATGGATGGTCTTAGAACTGCACTCCATACAATCATTCCAACCGAATGGTACCCGTGCTGATTGGAGAGATATGGCAGGCATGGTTGACTCTTCCTAGCCTAAGAGCAACGGTCCACCAACATGAATTGTTTGTAATACTACCAACCGGCCTTTGCGAGATGGCTCGTGTGACACTACTGCTCATTAGGTACCTATATGTTAGGTAATACAATGAATGAAGGACGCGTGGTCCGTCGTCTGGAAAATGTCTTAGATCCTCAGAGGCTTTGAAGCGATGTATTTCCGAATATCATGATATATTCATGTTGGTGTTTTTTTAGCGGATAATTGGAAACTCTCCAGCTCTTATAAGGCATACTTGTTGAGATTGAGAGGTGCAATTTCATGGGTTTCTATTCAGCTATGTTCCTGTCTTTTGCCTAAGGATAGGAATAGAATGTTGAGGTCCTCAGTGCAAGTAAACAAGTATAATATCTAGGTACTGAGAAAGGCTCGGCTTCTCGGCCTTAGTTCTGGTAGCCTCGCCCCAGGAATGCACCTCTTAAATACGCATCCTTCTCAGGTAGAGCATTGCGGAAATAGGAACTGAGTTACAGATTAATTACTATTTTATTATAAAATTTAAGCAATTAGGATCGATTGTCATCCTTCGCCGTTGATCGGTACTCAGGTCGCATACTTCTAGACTATTGAAATCCTGTGCGGCCCCCGAGCCTCATGTTTCATGGGGCCGGAGCTATGTTAGCTGCAGGACCCCTATATCATGTGCCCCCCCGATCCGATACCCCATCCGCAGGACAAGTCGCTACTTCAAATCCCGAGATTTTTATAACTCGCCTATCTGGTTACATTGGAAGCGGCATTTGAAAATTTGGTAATAACTGCAGATCCGGAACAATTGTGACCCCTTTGTTGGTTCGGTGTTTTTCAGGAGTAATGACAAGTTAAAGCGACGTCAATCTCTAACTACAGCATTCCTGTGGGACAGATCATCACAAAAGTTCTAGAGTAACCGAAGGGATTTCGAGGAGTTTAAAAATGCAAAATTGTTACTCTACCAGCTAGGGATACAACTATATAATTTCTTGATGACTTTACATCATGCCAAAAATGTTAATAGATCATAGTCGAAGCGATGGCTTGCCACTGTGTCGAAAATATACGGCTGCCAATCAGAGCCTCGTTCGAGTTCGAAACATCATGGCCCCTGCATTGCTTCAAAGAAGCGTGTTGGTTGAGCCAATACCACAGCAGTTCATAGCTTGAAAGCACCATGGTCCTGGAAATAGGGGCGTCTGCATCGAGATCCAGGCGTGAACGTGGAGAAGGGCTCCCGAATACCCCTAGGTTAATCGTAAGACTTTACTGCTTTGGGGGTGATGTGATAAGAACGCGGAAGTAATGTGCAACTATCACAATAGTAACTAACATTAGCGATACCTATATGGAGATCCCCGAGCCTCGAAATCAATCTGGACTTCTCGTCTGGTGGCACCACTTCGTTGGTATCCTTTAGTATCACACTCTAGCTCTGATACTCTGGCGAATTCCCAATATAGTTTAAAGGATACAATATAGACGGCGCCATCCCATGTAAGTTCACGATAACCGCACCGGTCCGTGCCGTAGTTTGTGTAACAATAAGGTGATGCGGATAAAGCTTAAACGAGGTCAAAATAAAAAGCGCGAATAACCGCGCCGGGATGTTGAATGATTAGCTACTTGGTTATTTCATCGCGCATACTGAAACAAGGATGTGCTCGAGTACTACGATATCATGCAACGGATGATTACCGATGATGCGCCCCCGCGTCTCAACAGGTTGTACCAATGCCGTTGGAATATGTGCCAAACAGCCTGTGCATAACCACGAAAGAAGAAAGATCCGGAAATGTGGGCGTAGCTAAACTGCCTTGAGCTGCGTTTAGAAAACCATGTAACTCAACGATTTAATAATTCGCTGGCGAGCCGCGACCCATGTGGTTAGACGACAACTTGGCCACAGTAACAACCGTCCATTGAAACCTCCGGTTCCACATCCCAAGTCTAGCTGGCATTAATCAGTATAAATTTTCTAGCATGATGAATGAGTTGGAGGTTGAGTGCAACACTAGCATGAAGCTAGATTGGTGTCGAGTCCCGAGACCGCTTGCTAGATGTCGTGATATCGACGTAGGTGGCGATGAAAGTTACTCTCAAACTATCAATTATAACAGTAAGTCAAGTTCTTGCCGTCCCATGCAGAAGTCCGTGAAGATCTACCTAATGCAGAGAAACACATTAGTAAGATCATCGAAGAAGCTAAAATCAACTCAGGATCGGTAGTCCGGCATGGCCCAGTACAGGCAATTTCTGTGCTAAGGATGGCCCCCAGAAAAGAATAGGGACCTTTTCATCGGCAGATATAATCTTACTGCCATGCCAATATGAGTAGCCTTATGCAAGGCGCTTCCTATGCTACTACATAGAAGTAGCTTAATAACAGCAAAGCGAATGAGCCATTCGGGATTGAGGTTGGGCTGCAGGCTGCAAGCAACAAGGATTTGTTGATCTCCCACGTACTTAGACTTCCAATCTGCAGTTGCACACGAGCTTAGTTTAGCCCTCCAACGACCCCCAACACAGAAAATCGTTTTTATGGTGCTCCCCCGAATTAAGCAGAACGTGAAACATCGAGTACCTGCGTCGAGATCCCTCAAGCTGTAACAGTGGTAATAATAAAAACGCGCAAGCCTGCTTCTCGGGCTTACATGTTCGTAAGGATCCTTCCTGTGCTACCCACTCCCCACATAATGGCTGGCGATGGAACCGTAAGGTATATTGATGCAGACATGACGGTCTTGGCCTGATAATTATAGTAGTTGTAGGCGAAGAGAAAAGGCTTCCAAGTTGTGATGAATTTCCAAAGAATAAGAACGCAGCACCGCAGTAAGCATTAGGTGCTTAGACTATTGATAGGTACCTATGCAAATACACAAGTAATCAAAAGTGGCCGTGGTGCCAGGTTAGCGCTGAATTTGGAATGAATCGAAAGGTGTTACCATAGAACATCAACCATGTGTAAGCTAACGCAGGCACAAAGCCTCCTACATCCGCGAGCTATCGCCGCTTTCGTCGCAAATTATTACTTGCAGGCTGACTAGATGCGGGCCAACGGCAGCGCACGTGAACACGCAAGCTCGCTTGGTTCTATAGATGCAGTTGGGTAGCATGGGTGGATCAGGATTTAAGCCTGCATGTTTCTTCCGCAACGGCAAGAATCAACTCCATGCCGTAGAACAGTAGCGCGTCGGTCCGGGGAAAGTCCTATAATAAACATATTAAATACCATTCATCTAAGAATCGTGTGTCGATCAGAGAGTTACCATTCATCACGTAGTAGTCATCATGCGCGTGAAGTGTCGTTGAAACAAAGTAGGCCAATGAGGTGGGTAACGAAGAAGGGTAAAAGAAAGGGCTTACTATAAATAAGTAGCCTAACCTGCGTCGAGGTCTGCGGTGTCACAGAACTAGTTAACCGAGACTCCCGAGCAAACCTGCCAGGTGGCTCTAGAAAATCGAGAATTATAGGTGTGGCGTGTAGATGCAGCTCCTCCACTTGGGGGCGGATTGGGGGTCTACCGGAGAAACTTGGAGGCTAGGATCGCGACTGCCTGATGAGCTACAAGGTTCGAAGCCTGTATTTCGAAAACATGTACGGATCCGTATAGGCTGACAAGTAAGGAAAAGGGGTAGAAGACCTGGAATAGAAGCATCGAACATCCTGTTATTAGGTGCGCCTGGAACAATCGGCATTGCACCAAACTCCAATGGCGTCAGTGGTTCATGATCTCCGTCATGCCAAACCCCACGAACTTCTCTCGTTTGTCCGATCGACACTGCTCTGAAAATTGAGTCAAATGTCAACACGCATTACTTAATGAAACGTTGTCGGATGCTTCGTTGAACCCACATGCCGTAATAACTGATGTAAGATTTCGAGAATTGAATCGTCATGATCTGTGATATCTTACCAGGTACCTATCAATGGTACATACCTAGTCAGCTACAGGTTTGCTGAAAAGAGGTTCATGAAACATGGGGTCTAAGTTTCGATAATTGACCTGGGCTGAGACGATATGATCTTGGAAGATGGTTGGCTTCTGGACTCCGTCTACGCCCAGCAGTAGGGCTTATCATTGTTGTACGCTGTACAAATTAAGTGACCTTAAGTGACCTTAAGGCTTCAGCGATTCTGCGAGACTGAGATTGAGAAGTAGTATCCATGAATCCTTGCAAATCGCATCGTCGGAATGACGAGCCCCTGTCAAATGTGGGGTCGTTCAGCTAATTGGGAGTCGTATATTCTTCAGTAATAAATCCTCGACAGCGCTCTTTCCCAAATACGAAGAGATATGTAGCTGAAGGAATTTGAAAGGCTGCCAATCAAAGTGGCGAATTGGATATACATTCTCAATGGTGTGGATTGGAGGAGCTGAATTGTAGTGGCGTGTTGCGCCAAAGCTGCAATGTCAGGGCTCAGTTTGAAGAAGCGCGAGAAGTTCCGTTGTTGTCTTATTGGTGAGGGAACGTGCCGACAGCCTAGTGGATAGTGGATGCGGATTGGAAAGATTCCCGATTCATCCTATGCAGAATTAGGTATAATACGTACGTACGTATATGTCTCGAATTTAAGCGCATAATAAAAGAAAATATCTAGGGTATCCAGGAGTTGTATTATCGTTTGGCTATGATTCATTGTCAGTCTTGGTTGTCCGAGCGAAACTAATGTACGTAGGTAGTATAGCCCGTAACATATGTAATTGTAATCTTCACTCAAGTAACATCGAATCGCATCCAATGCGAGTGGTATCTTGCATTTTGGTGAGTGACGACTTAACCGTGGCGTCATTTCGTAAGATCTCACATATGAGCGGATGAAAGCGTACTGGGTACTTCTCAACCTTGCCAATCTTTATTTTAATGCGATCTTCAAAATTAGTGTCATCCGCCTTTCTATCCGCTTCTCTCGTCTGAATGAAATAAGGATATCGGAACCTGGAGTTCATCAGACAATAGTCGGAATTCCGAAGTGTCAGCGTAGAGTAAAAAGGAGTAAAAGCCTGGAAGAGGAATAATGACGGGGATAAAAATTTACCTTAGCCTCTAATCTGATCTGATCTGAGATCTATGTAAAGTCAAACTGATAATAGCTTAAAGCGCTGTATGTAATAACTGATTTTTCGAGTGCCGTATGTGAGTAATGACAACGGCTGTGGTCCCTTCCTTCCTTGCGGTCCGTGGATCAGATTCCGCTTATGCCACCTAGCGCCCTTAGAGCCCGGCCGCTACTACCTACATATAGGCTACATTAAGGTTGGTACCCGTAAAGGTACAATACTTTTGCTTTCAATGTTACACACATGTGCATTTCTGCATTTCTTCTACCCTCACTCCTCCTAAAGACACCTGGAATCAAGACTTGTCTCTAACATCGTGTTTAGACATGTTTAGTGTCAATGGCGTCTAGAGAGTTTCTAATGGGTTCCAAGTGGGGTTCTAGACTAGCAACAAGTCTTTTCCAAGTCAATGCGCAAAGTGGTTCAACGTTATAGAATAAACGGAAGGTAAATACTATTATATGAAAAAGTATCCATATGGTTTGTTTAGTATCATTGTCTTGTACCGTGGACTTTGCGTACTTACATGGATCTAACCTTAATGCTATCGACATTGGACTGATGTTATTGGACGTTCTATTGGAAGGAAGGAAAACCCATTCACTTTAATTATTCGAACCTCTGCGCCGGTACTACTATCGTCTTCCAACGCGCAACATAACGGCAATAACTTTCTCTTGGCATTTCCCAAGTAAACATCACCTACTTGCAAGCTTGCACCAGTTCTGGAGTTGCCTTCTTCGTCTTGCTTCTGTAAGCTGACTTCTCGCCTATCGCTAAAACACCGTACGGAATGCGCCCTGCACGCCTTAGTTTCGCTGTTAAGGGATACATGCAAAGCCTGCGAAGTGTCTTCGTCCCCGCTCACACCAAAACTCTTCTAGAAGTCTAGAAGCTACGCAGAAGGGGAAATACTTACCGCAGGTATGCGATAATATGACCGATTGTCCCACCATTTGCAATTCCTCCTCTTTAAGAGGGTCAGAGAGGGTCAGCAAGCAGCTAGCACTATGTAGTTACCTAACGACCCATTATTTATAGGTAGGTAATATCTTCTTGGTGCTTCTGGCGCTTCAGACTAACAACTAACAATCCGAAGATCCGAGTTAAAAAAAAATAAGAAAATAAGATACAGAATACAGATAGGTAATACCGAGCTTCTTTACCGGTCAGGGTCCCCCCTATCTTCATATTTTCCTAGCATGCGAACAGATAGGCGTACGTATATTACTAGCTTGTCTAGTCGATTTAGGCCAAGACATCAGAATTGAAGGATCCTGGATCCAGCAGAACCCCCCAAAGCGGAACCAGGGCTCGGCATGGACTTCTTTTTCTAGAGGAACTCATTCAACTATGCATACGACATCCATGGATACATGGATATGGACGTTATCCTAACATATCCCTCTGTCCCTGTGTCCTTCTATCTTTCTGAGGGGGCAGAGTCGCGAGTCATATCCGAAATATTCTTCGGTCATCCACCTCTCTCTCTTACATGCCACAAAAATACACCACATACCACATGTGTCTTCTTAGGGCTTCTATTACGAGAGCAGGCTACATATACAACATATACTGCATATGCTACATATGATTGAGAGAGGGATATGCAATGCAGCTATCTTGCGTCAGCCTTTGGTAGATCGCCATTGGTGAGTTGCATTGTACAACATGTTCCTTGGCAACATCTAAGCTAGGGCTCACTTCATCTCAAGTTTCTGCGTTCTGCGTTGAAACTCCCGATCCTTCCCTTGTCTGCTTCCATCAATGGTTCCATGTCTGATTGCTTTTGTATGTGGATATGTATAATATGGATGTATATGTATATGTATATGTATGGCTGTAGTGTATGTATGGATGGATGGATGGGTGGTGGAGGAGGTATGTATCATGTATCTACAAGCATTGAGGGCTACAAGGGCTGCAAGTCGAGGGCTTGCAGTGCTTGGGGTGTTCAAGGTTGTACCTCAGTATTTTCCCCCCAAGAAGTGTGGGTCAACCCGGTGCCACACAGACCAGCCGGGTCTGGGCTGAACCTGCCTAGGTACATTATTAGTCCCTGTTCCCGAGGTCGCCAAAGGGAAGGACTACCTGGGGGACCACACCTACCTTCCATTTGCAACTACGTACATACATACGACCCGAGCCACCATACAATGTAGTACATGCGTACATCTATTCATACAGCCTGTCAATATACGTACATAGTACCTCTACTTATTTTTTTCTCCAGTCTCTATCTACATTCTACATTTCTACAATCTACAATCTACATTCTACTTACATACATCCATCACACGCTCGCAAATTGGGAATATCTTACCTTTTTACCTCTTTTCCAGATCCACAAATACTACCGGCCTTTCTAACCAGCATTATAATAGCTTCTACATCTTGGCCCCAACTCCCCCCTTCAATCTTGGTCGGAGCATCAAATTGCGAAGCCACTTTCAAACCTCCTGTCTTTGTCAAACCCCCACCATCGACAGAAATAACGACGACAAGCAAGTAGCTGGCCGGGGATCTAAAAAACCTGCAAGGCTGACTCCCGCGACAATTACGTCGAGAAGCCGAGAAGGGACCCCATGTCAGATGTTCGGCAGCCAGCAGCTAGACCTCAACCACGAACAAAAGCTACAATCGAGATCCCTTAGAAAACCCCTAAACCGTACACAATCGCGAAATCGAAGCTATGCGGTTCGTCCTCCCGTCCTTTCGCACTTTCTAGAAATCTAATTCGCTTCCCTGTTGTCGGAGTCTTGGGTTACTCTTTGTTACTTACTTGTAACTTGTCTCGGTTGTCGATTGTTCTCTTTTGACCTGGCTAATTTGATTTATCTTGTCCTCAGACCAGATGGACGTTGCGACTGAGAGTGCGCCGCGAAACAACCCCATCAACAAGACAGATGAAAGTATGGGCGCACGTACAATCCCTATCATAACCGCACCTACACCAACACCAACCATAAAGATGTCGGCACCTTCGCCATCGGGTGAGCCTATGGAGATCACCACACCTACCAATTCCTCAGCCCCGCAGAGTGCTCGTAAGAGCTCCGACGGCGAAGGCAGCGATTCTAACGAACGTCAAAACTCTGCGCTCTTGGGAGACCAGAATCAAAACTCCGCCTCTACGACAATGCCCGCACCTGCTGCTGCGGCTGTTCACCAGCCGAAAATAGTGCAGACTGCATTTATTCACAAACTCTATAAGTGCGTACAATATGAGTTTTTCAATATGCGATATTCGCGTAGTTACTGACTATGGAATAGCATGTTGGAAGATCCAAACATACAACACTTGATCAGTTGGTCAAGTACTGCTGAGAGCTTCGTTATGTCGCCCTCGCATGATTTCTCAAAAGTCCTTGCGTACGTCCGTCCTTCAATTTTTTCTTCATGGACGCAGCAATGAGACTAATTGGATGACAGCCAATATTTCAAGCATACAAATATCTCCTCGTTCGTGAGACAGCTCAATATGTATGGCTTTCATAAAGGTACGCGGGGAAATGTCGATTGTTGCTAGCTCAAAGCTCTAGTTGGCTAACCAAGCGAGCATTGTAGTAAGCGACGTGTTCCACACGGGGTCCCCAGAAACCGCGTTGTGGGAATTCAAGCATGGCAACGGGAACTTCAAAAGGGGCGACTTAGTTGGACTGCGTGAAATTAAACGACGAGCGTCCCGCCACGCATTGGTCCACCGGGAATATAATAATCAGAAACCCACCCCGTCGCAACCCGGCACTCCGGCGGAACCCATGCCGCCTATTCACGACGGCTCAGATCCCCGGCTTGCGGGGTTCGAGCACTCCTTGTACGAATTAACTTCTAGGCTGCAACGCAGCGAAGAAAACGCACATTACATGAACGTGAAACAACAGGCGATGACGGATGCTATGAACCGACTGCTCCAGTTGAACCAGGAATTATCGCGGACGGTTCTGAGTTTGGTTCCACCCGAAAATCCAGTCCACAGAGACGGTAAGTTTTGTTTCCCGCACAGACCAAGGGACATCCGGTAGTCTAATACAGCTGTAGTCCTTGCGCTGCAAGGGGAAATTCAACGCCAAACTGAATTTGTCCGGACCATCGATGAACCGCATGAGCCGCCCTTCCCGAATAGCCGTCAACTTTTTGCAAATCTTGACAACCCCCCTGTATCCCCTAGACAACTGGCCCAAGACGATCAACGGAGATTAGGTGTACATCAATCTCGCGGAGCCAATTTCTATCGACCGCCAGTTCCTTCTGGGCTCTCGATAACCTCATCCTCACGTCGATCGTATGGGTCCATTGGTGGAAGCACAACCCAGTCCTCGCCATCTCCTCTTCGATCTCAAGCACCACCGCCACCTCCTGCGCCTCATCCGCTTGCGACTGTCGAGCCACCAAGCGGCCTGCCTAGGCGGCATACCTCAGCCGACATCCGAGCTCACGGATGGCAACCCAACCCGCCCCCGTATGTTTCTTCCGGTCCACCTTCGGCTCACTGGCCATCCTCCCCTAGTCGCGTAGCGCAAGAAGAGCAGCGAATCCGTGATCCCCCACCTCACTATTCGCTATCGCGACCTGCTACTCCGCCAGCCCCCTTTTCAAACGGCAATATAGGAAACGGCTTGGAAAGCTTGAATAATTGGTCGTGGAACTCGGCTGGTCGCGACAATAGGAACTTGGCAATCAAAGACATGTCTGCTCCCCCAACGAGACGAGGAAGCATGGCGCACATCCTCAACCCCACGGACACTGTAGAGCGAGATGACGAAGATGACCCTCGGGGGGACGACGATCGAAAACGTAAGAGGATGCAATGATTTACATCATAGGACTTGGAATACCTCGCAGTTCGTGTCATGAGAGCGTTGTCGCATATTATACCATAAGCGGTAGGCCATTTGTTTTTGTATAGAACGATTGATGCGGAATACACGAGTCTTTGAGGAGCTAGCAGACGAAACGCCATGGCTACGTTATACGACACATCTATTACGCATATCACGAATCTCTTATGTGTTTGATTCACATAACATTTCATCTTATTATATTTTCTTTTCAATATTTTTGTACCTTCTTATCAAAATACCAAAAGCATTGGCTATTCGAATATTGCTAGGGATGATCTTGGTGACGGCAGCAGGAGGTGAGGCCAAACACTTTATTCCATTCGACTTGGGGGGTTTCGAACTCGATGTCTGAATTAGACTGTCACGGGTGTGTACATTACGGAACATGAGCTTGCTGCCGGTTTGGATGGAGAGGATAGGAACTAAGGGGTAAAATCATTCAATGCTCTACGCGCCTTTACGCTCGCAGAGTTCCTAATCATGTACTCTTACGGGGTGGTTAATTTCGGAGCAAATGCTTCAACGCACAAGTAGGATGGAGCTGCATTAGCTCTTCAATATACTTAATCTTTGTACATTCCGTCGTAATATCGAACTAGGGTATCATTGAATCTATCAAATATTGGGTATGACCGGTGAATTAAGCCTCGTCGGCTTTATTCTTTGGCTTCTTCTTTTTCTTCTTCCGCCTTTTCTTCGAATTGCCTTCGGTCGTAGGCGCACTTGGCTCAACCTCTATAAGTTTAGGAGTCGAATTCTCCTCATCGCCCTTTACGTCGCCATCCTGGCCGTCTTTCTCACAGATTTCCTCAATCGCCTTAACCTCCGGCAGTATAGTTTCTGCTACCTCCTCCTCGCGATCCTCGTCTTCCATCTCTGTCCGCGACCTCTTCCCACTCCTCTTCTTCCTCCCAAGCCCGCTCCGCCCCGCTTCCTCATCGCTACTTTCTTCCTTCCGCACCCAGCGCTTCTCAGCCCCCTCATTTCCTTTTCCGCGTTTGCCTAATAGCCTTCCGCGCAGCCGCGCCGTGTCCCGATCTCGTCCGTTTGTCTCGTTGGTCCCGCCCGTCGCGCGCACGACTCCGATCCCGACGTTGGGATCTAGGTTACGGTCTTCGGCGAACTCGGCCTCGGCTGCTGTGCGGCGCGCTGCTGAGGCCCCGGCTAGGGACTGGGGGTTCGAGGAAGTGTGGGAGGAGGGTTGGGGGCCGGAGGAGCTGAGAGCGGAGAAGGAGCCACCGGCGGAATTGGGGTTTGGGGTTTGGATATTGGAGCGCGAGGGGAGGAATGAGCGCACTGCTTTCATGCGCGCTTCGAGTTGGGTTTGGATGCGGTTCATGTTTACGGTGAAGTCGGGCGCTGGGTTGGTGCCCTTTGAGGCGGAGGGTTTGGTGGGAGGTGCCATGGTGTTATGACGTTGTTGGATTCCTTGTGTGGAAATATTAAGTGTAAATAATGCTATCGCTGAATCATGGTGTCGATGGCATGCGCAGCAATCTTCGCAATTCGGACTGCGCAGCTGGCTTGATGCTTGAGGTTGGGAAAGAAAAAGTGACGAGATGAACCGACGATAAACGATAAGATAGTGACACAGTGCTAAATTTATATTCGTCGGAATTTGCACAGGGTTGCTCGTGAAAGTTTAAGTTGCCGGGAAAACCTTATTCCAGCCCGTAAGCACATGCCGCAGAAAGTCATGCACCGACATCATCTGGACTTGAGGTGAACCGCTAAAGTGGGTCAAACAAACAATCTTGACCGGATTTTCCCGTTTTCTACCGGAAAAGAGCTCTCCCTAAAGACCGGGGCCAACTGTTTTCTAATTTGACGATAGCATCACTACTGCAATAAAACACCTCGTTCTTATCGCCCCTTTCGGGTTTACCCACTCCTACTCGACTTTCCTTGAGCTATTAAATCAATTGAGGCTCAGATCTTTCCTATTCACCATGTTCAATTTCGCTCGCAGCAGAGCTGCGGCTACTGCTCTGCGGTCGTCTAAGGCAAGTTGAACCACACTGCTGATGCGACGATATCCACCAAGATCCATAGCTACCCGTAGATGCCGATATATCATGTATCCAGTAACATATGCTAATATAATACCTATTTATGCTAGACTGCTTTCTCTCCCGCTACCAGATTCCCCAAAATCGCCCAACAACAGCGAAGAAATCTAAGCATCCACGAATATCTCTCAGCCGACCTCCTACGACAGGTACATAGACAAATACCACCCAATGCTGTATTTCGCATATTCCCTAACATAACAATATAGTATGGCATTGGCGTACCAAAAGGTTACAATGCAAAGACTGCCACTGAGGCCGAGAAGGTAGCCAAGGAGATTGGTGGTGAGGATATGGTCATCAAGGCCCAGGTTCTTGCTGGTGGACGAGGAAAGGGCAGCTTCGACAATGGTTTGAAGGGAGGTGTCCGTGTCATCTACTCGCCTACGGAGGCCAAGATGTTCGCCGAGCAGATGATCGGCCACAAGCTTATTACCAAGCAGACCGGTGCGGCTGGCCGCCTCTGCAACTCCGTCTACATCTGCGAGCGCAAGTTCGCCCGCCGAGAGTTCTACCTCGCCATCCTGATGGACCGTGCCTCTCAAGGCCCCGTGATCGTCTCTTCCTCCCAAGGTGGTATGGACATTGAGACTGTCGCCAAGGAGAACCCCGATGCTATCAACACTAACTACATCGACATCAAGACCGGTGTAACTGACGAGATCGCTCGGGATATTGCAACCAAGCTTGGCTTCAGCGAGCAGTGCATCGAGGAGGCTAAGGACACCATCCAGAAGCTGTACAAGATCTTCACTGAGAAGGATGCTACTCAGATCGAGATCAACCCCCTTTCCGAAACATCTGACCACCAGGTTATGTGTATGGATGCCAAGTTCGGTTTCGACGACAACGCCGACTACCGACAGAAGGAGGTCTTCGAATGGCGCGATACTACTCAGGAAGACCCTGAAGAAGTTCGTGCTGCCGAGTCCGGTCTTAACTTCATCAAGCTAGATGGCGACATTGGCTGCCTTGTCAACGGTGCCGGTCTAGCCATGGCTACGATGGATATCATCAAGCTGAACGGTGGTCAGCCTGCTAACTTCTTAGATGTCGGTGGCGGTGCTACCCCCGCTGCCATCAAGGAAGCTTTCGAGCTAATCACCAGCGACCCCAAGGTTACCGCAATCTTCGTTAACATTTTCGGTGGTATCGTACGATGCGACGCTATCGCCCACGGTCTCATTAACACCGCCAAGACTCTTAACCTCAAGGTCCCTATCATCGCCCGTCTTCAAGGTACCAACATGGAGCAAGCTCATCAACTGATTAACGACTCAGGAATGAAGATCTTCTCCATCGACGACCTCCAAAGCGCCGCGGAGAAGTCCGTACAGCTCTCTAAAGTTGTAAAGATGGGTATGTCAACAGGATGATATGACGTAAAAGATGGCATAAAGCTAATGATTATAAACAGCACGTGATATTGACGTCGGTGTCGAGTTCAGTTTGGGTATTTAAGAGACGCTCGGTATAGACACTGGTCTGATAGACTGTACTAACGTTTCCAGGGAATGGTCCCCGGAACTTGTGATAATGGTGGGAGGTGTTGTCAAATAGAGCAAGGGCGGGATGGCTACTAACTATTGCATGCATTTGATGTTTTCCCTTACGATCTCGCACCGAATGGATTAAATTCCCAGATGAATGTCTGCTTCTATTGTGTTCGTGACTATCTCGAAATAATTCTAATTGAACACAATCTGTGCTAACCGGATGTATCTAATTTCCCATTGAAAACCTAGATAGCTAACCCTTCGATAGGTGTCCTCGTCATCAAGGTTGGAAATGGGACGAATATAAAGTCTAATGTAGACCTCAGGCTGCTTAGCCGCCTGGCAGAAGCCTCTTTAAAGTTGCTATCCAGAAGTCCTTCTACCAAAAGACTTTATCCTGAAGAGCTCCTCTCATCCTAGAGGCTTCCTAAGGACCTTCTCAAGGCCCCCCTTTCAAAACATTTCACCAAACTTGATAAACTTCTTTATCTGGTCATGCCAAATTAGGTAGTCGCAGTTGTAATGCGAAGGCTTGAAGCAGTGGCCGAAACACTCGTGCGGATAGTGTTCCGGCTTGCGCGTCACGGACCAGACGTAGGGACGTCCGGTACTGTAGACGATGGGGTTCTCGGGTTGGGCGTCGCGCCACTCGTCGTACTTCAGCTTCACGAAAGCCACGGCCAGCACAGTGATAAGAAGGACCTTGATCCAATAGCGGATCTCGCGGAAGGTCGCAGGCCAGCGACTCTGGCGGTAGGCCGTAAGGCGAAGCCAGTAGAAGCGATCGAGCGCGTTCGCGTAGTACGCGTACTTCGTCGCGCACTTCTGCTTGATGGATGACCCGAATGAGGCCCAGAAGATGAGAACGGTGTAGATGCGGAGAAGGCACGGAAGTATGATGCCGTAGATCCCGATCGAGCGCCAGCTTCTGCCGCCGCTAGGGCGCGCGGGGGCAGGGCGTGCGGGTTGGAGGGGTGTACCCGGACTCGTGGCGATACGGCCTTGCCACTCCAGCCACTCGGCCTGCTTGCGCTCTTCCTCTGGGTCCGAGTATGGGAGTCCAGAAGAGCTGGCGTAGGCTAGCGAGGTCCGGGTGAATCCTTTGGGGCGGGAGCCGGAGAAGGAAGCGAGGGGCCGGTAGTGAGGCGAGTGCGTGCGCTGGTGCCACGGGATGGGGTTACCGTAGATGTCCGACCCGGGAGGGTAGGAGGTGCGGGGGCTATAGGTGACGATTCCTGCCATTGCTGTTGATGGTAGAGGAGTTGTATCTGTGTTTGTATTGGTATAGTGAGGGGGGGTGTGAAGAGCTTGTTCAGATCGCCGCAAAGTAAGGCGAAGATATGGGGAGGGCAATTGGATTTCCGATGGAAGCGGACGAGAAGAGTGGTGCTCAGGATCGGTGTATCCTTAGCGCTGTGCTGTGTTTGTCGCCAGTAATTGCCAGTTGTTGCTAATTGCCACAGCTGATTGTCGGATTTAGGTCGTTTGAGATGGAGAGTATGTGTCCTCTCGGTGTATTGGTGTTATTTGCGACGTAGTTGTTGAAGACGATAGTTGGAGGATTGGAGTGGATGGTCAAGCCGAAGCTGTGATCGAGCCTGATAGTGTTGAAGGGAACCCGTGTATGAAGGTGTGTAACGAGTTGATGATTTGTTTATCGGATCAGGTACGTTCTGAACCGGACACCTTGATGGGGGACGACGATTGTATTCGTTGTCGTAGTGAAGGGTAATGTATTGGTGCAAGTGGGTAGTGGGTTTGACTAGAGAGAGAAAGAGGGAGAGTGAAGAAAATCGCGATAAGCCCATTAAGCTATCGCATTGGAGGATGGAGGGTAGTGAGCGAGAGAATCGCTAGCTTGGAGAGGTAAGGAATTGAAGAGGTATATGGTGGCTTTGGTATGAAGGTAGTCACCTTTGAGAAAGAAGAATTGTGTGTAGGAGGATTGCTAACTGGAGGATGTTAGAAATCGAGAGAAGAGAAGTGGTATGTGAATAGATTTGTGGAAGAGAAAATCTAAAGTCGAGTAGAGCACGAGGGTCAAGAACGAAGAAAAAAATTGGCCGGTACGAACCCGATATTCATTCTGTCGTTGCTATTGTCAAGATTGCACATCCACTTTATCGTGCCCTTAGAAAAATAATTCACCCGCCAAACCTCCCAACAAGATCGTTAAAACACAGTTCCAAACTTTAGCATCATGCTCATTGTCTGCTGCCTAGATTCTTAATCGTATTCTATTCGTCTATTTAAAGGGAAAACCTCTACCTATTTTTACATCCATAACGGATATTCTCTACCTCACTTTCTTATTCCATCTTTTGAGGCTATCACCATCATGTCTCTTACTAGTGCACGCGCCACAAAAGACAGAATGGTGGAGGATTTAGATGATTGCCCGCAACAATGGGTCAATACAACAAAGTAAGACATCTTAAGAAGCTTCCAGGTCGTCTAGAATCTATAGTCCATTGATACTTTTCTATCATAAGCCTTTCCATCATAAGGCTAGGCAGGGAGCATGTCGCATACTCGAACCTCTAGCCTGAAGATATCAACCAACATTCCACAGGATCTACGGATGTATCTCACCTAATTATGGCTATACATAATCTTCGCCATTTATTACATACCTACTTCGCGGCAGATTCGTTACAGCTAGTATAATTAATGCTGTCAATTATGCCGTTGTGACGATATTTCCCAGTCTCTCCTCTCAGTAGGAGCATCGTATATCCTCAGGGCCATAGTTCTAAACGCATTCCGCAACCATTTTTGCCCAGCAGTCGAGCCTCTAAAGGCTGTAATCGCGTATGAGTCGAATCATCCTACGGCACACCATCAAGAGCTGTCGTTGAAAGCTTCATGAACAATGACTAAGCAGATAGACACAGGTACACGCTATGTAACAATACTAGGTAACTTTCAACGTTGAAGCCCCAGAGTTTTGACGCCGTATAGAAACGTTTCGTACTAAGACATTCGTTGCTGTGAAACCGGAGAATTTACTGGTAAGGTTCTGCGTATTACGGTGTGTGCCCTGCCAATGTTGCTTTGGTTTCGCAATGGTTTCCGAATTAACTCCGCGGAGTCACCGACGAGGGTTATAATGGTTCTGGAAGTATCGCATGTTTTTCCCGTACCATTATCCTGTACCTAGCCGCGAGGACAAATATTGGGCTGCTCAGTTCGAATTACGAATCTCAAACCGGCACCAATCTAGAAGGAATTTTGAGTCAATGTTACGGTTGCAGACCCGGAGCAAACAGGTACGTACTGCTAGTCAATGAACTAATGCGAAACATTCAGGGTATTGGTCACCGCCGCACCGGTACTTATGCACGTCCATATGGATTCAAGTGGGGGCTCACCGGGACGTGTCCGTCTGCACATGTAACGGACAGCATTCATCGTAACCAGTAGCTGAAATCGATAATATTCTCGAAGGTCGTAGTATGCCACGCCTCAGACGCACAGAGATCCGTAGTTGGAAACGAGCACGGAATAAGAGTAACAACGTTGTACGCATATTTGGAGATTCAGCCCCCAATAGAGGCAAACATCCAGAATAGCTTCAGTGTTACCCAAACAGTTGTAGCAGCCTTGTCAGTTTGCCTATAAACTCTCGAAGGATTCAATCCATGAATAGAAGAAAGCTACATGAATAAGTAATTACTTAGGACAATACATTAACGTCTTTTTGGTAGGTAAGAGTGAGCTACCCATGCAAAATCGAGTAAGTGTCGTTCGGGGCTAAGGAGATTTTGGTACGATTAGTGGCAACGGCCGGGATGATTCGGGTATCGTACGGGACGCAGAGCCTCAGGGCAAGCAAATATATATAAAACAAAACTTTTGCCCTTTCCTCACCTAAGCAAACTTCTGTCGAGTTGGTATTCGGAGGGAAATCTTTCCTTCATACCCAATACCTACCCAAATTTCTAATTCTTAGTTCCTAATTCAACCCAAGGCTTCCCAAACCGCTACTTACCTACCTAACTCACTATACACACCGCATCGCACGACAACATACGAGGAAACCCACATATATACATACCTATCAAGGCACTTACAATCAATCCAACATATCGTGCAATGGGGAAGTCCGAATTTCGAGATTGGTGGCGTAGCCAGACGGCACATCCTTCCCGACTTCAGCCCACCGTGCCTATCTGCCCATGCGCGGCATGTTTTAACGGGACGGGCCACAACCAAGAAGTTTCCGCCAATCCCATCGACCCCGGCGAGATTCTTCCACCAAGAAAAAGCAAGACCACTTCCGCATCTGTCGAGAAGCAGGCGCCACAATCAAACGAGAAGCAGGACAGCACCAAATCCATCCTTGTCAAGAAGCCGTGGTACAAGCCAGCCAGCAGCCTCGCACGGAAATCAAGCAGGGCAAGCATTGCTTCGGACCTAGCTCCGCTGTGCGCGACATCGACTAAGAATTCGATGTCGACTCAGCGAACAAGCATCGAAACTGTTCAGCAGCTAGCTTAAGAGCTTGATCTACATCCACGCTAAGGGATCGTCGGAGCTAAGGCAGCGCCTTGCGAATCCCTGCAAGGGTATTTTCCTATTTGAACGACGCGACAGACGGAAGAAAAAAGTATGGCGCAAAGGAGTTTTGATGATCGGGCATTGACGCCTACTCGTGTATTATCGGACATACGGAAAAGGCACACTCGGGGATGTCTGGAACGGCGAATGTGATGTAATGAGGGTGAGAAAATAGAGGGCGGCAAAAATCTTTGAAAAATTTGGAGCTTGCCGAATTTTGTCCTCGCAGGGGAGTTTTGAAAGCGTTAAATCGGTGGCTTATCGATAGAGCTTCTGTTTGTGGCACCACACCAATTGCTTTTCGATCTCCAGCTCTTGAGTTATTCACGCAATGGAAGGTCCGAACGAGATACCCCAAACTTAGCATTGGAATTCATTATAGAATTGACTTTTTAACCACCATATTTACACAGACACAGAGTCTTATCACGTGCCTCGAGAGCAATTGCATGTGAAATCTACCCGATTGATTGGTTAGGAGCAATAAGCTTGAAACAAACGACGAAAGTGACGTCACCGATCTCAACGAATACCTAGCAACTTTGCGACCGTAGATGGTTCTACATACAAAGATCTAGCTTGATAATAGGATAGTGAATGCAGAGTACGGCGAAATTTAAGCGCGCATCGATCAAATTGAATATGTCGTCATTATTGAGAAAAGCGACGACAATGGCTGCAAATGTCGACCCGGCCATCCTCGAAGCGCTAGAGCTAGACCCCAAAGTCACAAATATCGCTTCACACGGCGGCTCAGGGTTTGCCTCAACATTCAAGTTGAGCTCAACTGTGGATGGAAAGGAGAAGAACTACTTTGTCAAAACGGGGACAGGAGCGGATTCTGAGCTCATGTTTAAAGGTTCATATCTACCAAGTTGATCTCCCCAGAAGGCTCAATTAACCATAACCCAGGAGAACACGCATCCCTCAACGCAATCCACTCTATCGTCCCAAACCTCTGCCCTAAATCCCACGCCAACGGCGCCTGCACCTCGACCCCAAACCGGTTCTTCCTCGCAACCGACTTCCTCGACCTGGGTTCCTCGCGCCCGGGCGGCTCCGGCGACTCCCTCGCCAAAAAGCTGGCCAAGCTACACACGACGCCCGCCCCGATCCCGGACGGCTTCGATCGCCCGATGTACGGGTTCCCAGAGACAACGTGCTGCGGGTCCTCGCCGCAGGACAACAGCTGGAAGAGCAGCTGGGCTGACTTCTACGCGAATAACCGGCTACGGGGCATCCTCATCCAGGGCGTAAGGTCCAACGGCACAGACCCGGAGTTATGGGATGCTGTGCAGAAGACGGCGAGTGTGGTCGTGCCGAGACTGATTGGTGATGACCATGTGAAAGGCGTGTACCCCGTGGTCATACACGGGGATCTGTGGAGCGGGAACCATGGGCGCGGGAGGATCGCCGGAGAAGGAGGGGTGGAGGAGGTTGTGTTCGATCCGTCGGCGGTGTATGGACACTCGGAGTATGAGTTAGGGATTATGCGCATGTTCGGCGGGTTTGGGGGCGCGTTTTGGAGGGAGTATGAGGCGTTGGTGCCGAAGGCGGAGCCGAGGGAGGAGCGGGAGGATAGGGTTGCGCTTTATGAGCTGTAAGTCGAGTTCTTCCTAGATTTCCCCTGTTTGGTGTATTGGACTAACTGTTAAATATTTAGGTATCATCACTTGAATCATTGGGCGATATTCGGTGGTGGATATAGGAGCGGAGCGATGTCAATCATGAAGAAGCTTATTGCGAAATATGGGCGATAGATGATTGTATATTTCCGTTTATCTATGCAACCTATTCTCATAAACCCTTTTCATGATCTCGTTCTGTCTATACCTATTTATACATGAATTTCTTAGGTTTAAGGACCCTGCCCAATTTGTTAGTGAGAACGTTTCTAGATCAGACATTCGTAATTGTGATACAATCCTCCTATTAAAATGACCATAAAAATTGTTGAATTACCTCCAGAAGTATCTAGCGTGGTGACGGCGGTATCAAGCGTAATAAGACTAATATCGGCTACCGGCTGAGTCAGCCCGGACCGATCCGTCTTAGGTCTTCCTCCGCCCGTCGATAGCGCAATTGCATCATCTCCACTTTCAATTACAAACAAGGTCCGAATCTCTCCGTACACTTTTTACCTCATCGGTCCCGCGAGATAAAGTCGAGTTCTGTGAGGCCATATCGGCCGGAAGAACTTGGATATGACGGACAGGAAAGCATTCGTCGTGGGCATCAGCGGGGCTTCGTCTAGCGGCAAAACGACTCTCGCCCGGTTGTTGCGTGATGTATTTCCCAATACATTCATATTGCACGAGGATGATTTCTATAAACCGGAAACCGAGTAAGCCCACAATTAGCTTTCCTTGACTTAAAAATGCATGAGAAACTAAGCAAATGAATGAGTTCTAATACTGTAATAGGCTCCCCTCCAAAGAAGGGTTGCTCGACTGGGACTGCGCTGAATCCATCTCTATCCCAGACATGAGACGTGCGCTGGCGTACATTCGGGAACACGGAAATTTCCCTGTAAGAATTCCATTTCTAGGAAGAAGGCGTTCTTATTTGAGATTTTCCTACTCCGCCGGATTATATATATCACCGCGCAAGTGGCGCAAAGCCACTCATACCACGTACCCCATCTTACACAGCACACGCACGCGCATAAACTAACTTGCTCCCCAGCCATTCGTGGATTCCAAAGAGGACCAAAACTCCGTAGGCGAGTGTCCGGTCTCCGAGGCCGCCATCGCTGCGGCCAAGGCCAGGGTCGCTGAATGGGTCTCCCCCGGCCAACCCGGTCACTCTATCCTGCACTCTCCCTCCTCTCCTCTCCGCGTATGCATCCTCGACGGGTTCCTCCTGTACTCGCCCGAACTCGAAGCCGGCGGCGTACCAGAGCTGCTTGACACGAAGCTCTTCCTTCTTGTAAGCCACGCACAAGCGACACGGAGACGGGAACGGCGTGACGGGTACGTGACGCTTGAGGGGTTTTGGACGGATCCCCCGGGGTACGTGGATAAAATTGTGTGGCCGAATTACGTCGCCTCGCATGCGGGATTATTCGTGGGGGGGAATGTGGAAGGGAAGTTAGATGAGAGTGTATTGAAGGAGAAGGGCATTGAGGCACAACTCGGACAAGGTCTGGATGTGGATATGGAAATCACGTTTAGTTGGGCTGTTGATACATTGATGAAGCGGTTGGAGGAATTTGGTGGGAAGAAATAGACTGAGGTTTGACCCATCTGTTGTCTTGATTTTCTCGAACACATCTAACCATTGTCCAAGTATAGATACCGATAGATCACAACGATAGACAATACTATATCATATCATCCAATGCCCAAAAAAAAACTCGTCTATAGTTGTATGCGTATATTATATATAGAGAAATTATATGTAAATGTAAGTAAAATGCCACAGATGCAATACTATTCTATCGTGATACTACTACATATGCTTTCCTCCAGTCTAGTAACGGGACACCCCTCATCCAAGCTCCCCCAATTTTATCCAATCTCATTATATCAAATTATATCATATCTTCATTCTGTTCTTAGGTCTGCCACGTATCCACGTCCTTGGTCACGGAGCTAGAGCAGGTAGACGCGATGGTGTAGGAGTGGTTCGGGTCGGCCTCCCAGGTGATCGAGCCGTCCGTGTTCTGGACAATGTACTTGTACTGGATCGCTTGGCCCACAGGCAGAGTCACCGTGCCCTTCCACAATGGCTGGCTGGCAGTGTATGAGGAGGCGCTGAGAGCAACGGCGGAGCTCGTGTCCCAGTTCCCGAGAGCAGCGACGTTGCCGACTATCTTCACGGTCTGCCCCCAGGTCGTCGTTTTCAGCTCTTGGAAGGTCACGGCGACGGCGGTTGCTTGTGCGCAGCTGGTGCCGGTGGTGGAGGTCGCGGTTACGGTCGGCTTGGTATAGGTCGATGTGGCGGTGCCGTTGCCTACTGGGGTCTGGCTCGCGGGGAAGGTGGGAGTGGGGGCTGCGGAGTAGGAGCCGGCGATCGAGGTTGCGGAGCACGTGCCGGGGACGGAGGTAGCAGCGGCACCGGAGCCCCAGCCGGCAGGAACGACACCGTTTCGTCGGGCAGCGACGGTTAGAAGGGAGGCGTACGACCAGGTCAGGTCACGGGCGGAAAGGGGAGTACCGCTGTTGCGATCATATTGCTCAGCAAGGGAGCCGTTGGATGCGGCGTACTTGGAAACGATGTCGACGAAGCCATCGGCGTAGGTGAAGACGGCGTTGTAGATGTTGGTGTAAGTGTCGGAGCTAGAAGCATAAGTGCCAGCGGCGACACCGGAGACAAGAGCCTGGAAGAAGGAGAGGGAGGTGGAGGTAACAGTGATAGAGCCCGAGGTCTGCCACACGTACAGTGCGTCGTAGAGTTGTTCGGCAGCAGCGAGTGTGTTGAGGTACCAAGGGTTACCGTTATAGTAGCTATCCTCAGGGTATCGTCCGACGGCGACAGCGGACCCGGAGCCGATACCCGAGTTCAGGGTGTAGATGGATCGGAAGGAGTCAACGACGATCTTGTGAGTGGAGAGAGCTCGGTCGGAGCAAGGCTGGAAGGTAGCAGCGTCGCAGCCGAGAGCAGGGTCGAAGGTGTGGATCGAGCCTAGGATGGCGTTCGCATCCTTGGCAGTTCGGCCGTTGTTCACGTTGATGTTGGCCAGGGCGTAGCCGCTAGAAGAGGACCAGAAGGATTGCAAGAAGCAAAGGATCTGAGGGGCGATGGCGTTGTACGTGGTCGTGCTCTTGCCGAGGGACGCGGCGAGGGCGCTTCCCTCGACGAGAGATCGGTGCTGGGCGGCAACGGTGAAGAACGAACTTCCCTGCACTTCCTCCCAAAGGTCGAAACCGGTCTGGTTCCAGTACTGAGCAACGTAAGCGAGATCGTTAGCGATGATGGGCCAGACGACGTTGGTGGCAGTCGAGGTGTATCCGTTGTTAACCAGCCACTTAGAGTATCCAATCAAGGCAATGGCTCGGAGAGCCGGTCCATCTCGCTGAGGTCGACCCCAGCTACCAGTGAAGGCACTACCGTCGATGTTGAACTTGGGCTCTGCTAAACCCGTTCCATCAGAGATCGAACCAGAGGGGTTAGAGACAGTCTGCAGCTTGGCCTGGGCAGTGATGTAGTTCTGGATCTCAGTCTGCAGAGATGCGTCATAGCTGTTAGCGAAGCGGTCGACAATGGCCTTGAAGACAAGGGCTGCATCACGCGTCCAGGTGTAGAAGTCTGAATATCTGTTAGCTAAGAGCTCAGATGTGCCAAGGAACTAATGCACTTCTTACAGTCCGGGCTGTCCGTAGATGGTGAAGCAATGACGAGACCGTTAGCTACTCCAGAAGAGTGGCATCCACCAGATCCAATATTGCACAAGAGCTGCTCGAGGGCAATAGGCTCTTCGGTGGTTAGGAAGTCATCGACGGCCCTCTTGAGGATGTGAGGGTCTCGTCGGACTTGGTCGGAGACGCCAGGTAGACCGAAGACGGACTGAAAGGCGGCGCTGCCTAGGATGAACAGAGAAGCGAACCCTTGCATGATGGGCAGTATGACTGAGCTGCTGTTGCTTGAGAGGATGCTCCAACTTGAGATCTGCAAGACGTCCATCTTCGATCGTTCTTTATATGTAATCTGTACGGCGTAATCTATTCGAAGCTTTCCAGCAGCATCGTGACGAAGCTCTTTGCCTCTTCTGGACACCTGACCGCGATCCCACACTGAACCAACGGGTAGGGCCGAATTTCAGACCTGTTGCGGCGGTACTCCTCGGTCAAAACGTCGTGACCAGGTCAGTCAGCTAGGCGGCGTTTAACGGGGCCGATGTGACGCTGTATAAACAAACTCCGCCTGGAAATTAGATGACGTTTGTGCTGAAGAAGTATAGCCCAAGAGCTTCTTGGGACCTCCTTGGATCTTGGTCGACGGCAGCCAACCAAGCGACAAACCTAGAATCGGGCCGCTCTGGGGTGGTAGGTCTCCAGTAACTGCAACTGGCGTGCATACGAGCACGTACGGGGTGGACAGATTCGGTAAACGACCCCTGAATACACCCAGGTTACTTTAGATAATAATACTGTCGGACTATGAGGCTGGATTTGACTTTAGTATGGCAGGGAGGCCTAATGAGACCTAACCCCATATGCATAGAAAATGACCCCAGTGCGGGGGAGCCCTCGCCTCATCGTCCCCGCATTATTAGGGGTTTAGACGAGTTAGATTGGAGTTGGAGCAAGTTGAAGCTCCGAAGGTTCCATAGGTTCCATTTTCACAAGCTTTCTCACGATGTTTTTTCTTTTTCCCTATTTCCACCTATCCCACACATCCCACCTATGCCGAAGTTCCTTTAGCTCAAGCGGCTAATAATTAAACATCATGCGGTTATCGAGATATCTTACCACTCGCATGGGTACAGGTAGGATAGTTGTTTTTACCCCTTTTTGTGTGTGTTCTAGAATTTATGAAATAGATATCCAAAGGCATAAGGTTGGATATGTATCTTCCTAGGTCTCGGATTTTAGTAATTACCGATCCCTTGCTGTGTAGGTAAGTAAGTGTCTGCATTTTAAAAATCCTCGCAACCCCCACGTGCGCGCATTATGAGATACCAAGGTCCGGATAGGTCCATCAGGTGCCGACAAGACTCTTGGAATATATTCGGACCTACTTACACTATACCCCAGATCAGGTCTGCAGCAGAGACCTCTGACGCCATTCGGTTTACCAACCAGCGGTCCTCGTTAGCCTTCTGTCACATGCATACAGCTCTGCTCAAACTGGGGAAGCTGGGGATGGGACCATATTCTTGTTCATTTCCATACGGATCATGGCATTCCCATATCGGTCCGCCGATGCACGCGGCGTGTATCAGCCTCATCGACTAGCCCTATTACATAGCTCCTAATAGCTTTAATCCCATGTAAAGCCAAGAAATAACAGGTTATTTCAAGCCCATTATATCTTGGGACAAGATCTCGGAACCTTGTGAAAGGTCTCGATCGTGCTTCTAGAGTCAATACTACCCCAGAGACTCGGCCGGCTCTTTAGTATCCACTATACTATCCGGACTAATACGAATACCGCAAGTCAGGAACTTGACAAAAGATGGCGACGGGAAATGCCGTTTTAGCTCGTCCTAGTTCTGCTTGTGGCGTTGCCAACATCTTCAGGAAAATATCGTGACTTGTTTTGCGACTAGTCTGTCCGCAATCAGGCCGACGTAAAGCGTGCTAAATCTTCCTTCGTCAAAGAACTTGCGTTATCTTGCAATTATAGTGCCATGTCACGGTGCAGTATGATGAAGGGTGCGAACGCACGTAAAAGACGTCCGAGATAAAACCGCTTACTCCATGAACATGAGATTTAATACAACACTGAATAGACAAACTCGGCAGCTCGTGATTACCAAGACTTGTCGATATTAACGCTTCGGCTACGAGCGCTTCGAGGCTACATGCGACGGACGTATGAGGGAACTACTAAATGATAAATTCGCGGGATGAATAGATGTAGGAGCGCTTATGGTTTTCCTCAACCTCATAGATCAATGATCTCGGAAAAGAGGGATGGAATATAAGACCTGGGCAAGGCTGGTCCACTGAGCTCAGCTTTTGACGGCGAACTCAAGCTTTCCAGACTGCTTCTTACTCTTGGACCTGTCGATTGGATAGACACCATAAAAGAAGGATGATTCCATATGTGATTCGAGCTGCCTCGATCATCAACTCTGAACTCGCTGGGCGAGCAGAGGACGACCGGGCACAGATCCGTGATTGTGTAAAGAGAAGAAGGAAGAAAAAGATTGAAGCGATAAAATTTTATTATTTAATCTGCGAAACGATCGCGTAAAAGCGGGGCGCTCGTGGCTGGGCGCGCTAGTAACTGTGCTGACTACACGTGTGCCACAAATGAATTAGCCACAGGGACTGTAATACCTAGCAGTCAGTTAGTCAGTGTAGCCTCAGCGCTTTATCTTGCTTAATCAACGCATCTTTCTTCAACTTTGTATGTTCTATCTTTGCGAAATCGGCAAATTGCAAGCCTTGATAATCGCGACAATCAGATAATTATTGCCAAAAAATAATACCTCACCATAATTGTCGAATAATTGCCTTCCTTCGAGTTTTAAAGTCGCGATCAGTAACCATGGATCCCGCGCAGATAGAGGAGACGAACCGTCTCCGTGTCTCTCTAGGCATGAAGCCTTTGCCCGTCCCCGGCGCAAGCGGACCTCAGTTCAAAGAAAAGGCATCGACACCAGAGGAAGATGTCGGAAGCACCCTCGAAACCCGAGAAGCGGCCGCCTACGATAACTATAAAAAGATTCAAGATGCCGAACAAGCTAAGAAGAAACGCGAAGCGAAAGCTGCTGCTGTCAAAAGGGCTCGCGACGCTGCGAAGCGTAACGAGATTTTAGAAGGGAAGGGGTTAGGAGATGCCAACGAGGGCGAGCTTGATACCAAGGCGTGGCTAATTAGCCAGAAGAAGCGCCAAAAGCAAATCGAAAAGGTACGGAAGCTGGAGGAAGAGCTAGCTGCTGCCGAAGCCGAGGCTGCTGCGGCAATTCAATACACTTCGAAAGATCTTGCGGGCGTCAAAGTTGGACACGAGATCGGATCTTTCGAAGAAGGAGAGGAACAAATTCTGACTCTCAAAGACTCGAATATTTTGGGCGATGGTGACGAAGAAGGCGATGAGCTCGAGAATATCAACCTTAGAGAACGAGAGAAACTCGACAAGAAACTCGAGTCGAAAAAGAAGAAGCCCGTATACGATCCCAACGCAATCGATGAAACGGGAGAGCAGAGCTTGCTTGCTCAATATGATGAAGAGATCGTTGGCAAGAAAAGCAAAAGGTTCACATTGGACGGCTTCGGAAATACCATACAGAATGACATAAGCAGTCTGGAAGAGCAGAGTCGACAACGGCAGAAGATTAACCTTGATTTCTTAAAAGATGATCAACAGCCAGCTTCTGACTACATGGATATTTCGGAAGTCAAAATCAAGAAACCCAAAAAGAAGAAGTCGAAGTCAACAAGACAACGACCAGTGGACGAAGATGACATTTTCCCTCTACCAGATGCCAACCAGGATCAGTCCATGGATATAGATTCCGGGGCTGGATTCATTAGCAGAAAGCGCAAGACCGACGATGCGGATTTAGTCGATGGCGAAGACCTTCAGGCTACCTTGGCTGCACAAAGAAGAGAAGCCTTAAAGAAGCGAAAGAGGACGCGTCCAGAAGACATAGCCAGACAATTACGAGAAGAGGCGCAGACACCCAATGACAATGATACGGAGGATGTTCAAGGAGGTGGCCTTGTCCTAGACGAAATTTCGGAGTTTGTTTCGGGTCTCAAGAAGGAAGACATCGAAGATCGCAAACCCCGCAAACCTAAGTCGCCTAAAGAGGCTCAAGTTACGGCTATGGAGGACGAGTCAGACGAAGACGAGCCTATGAAGGATGGATATGATGACGACCATGATAGAGTCAAACGCGAAGAATCAACTCCAGCAGAGACAGCTATCATCGGCGTTGATGAAGAGAAAACTATCGGATCTGGTGTCGGCGCTGCGCTGCAGCTATTAAGAGAGCGTCGACTTCTTAATGACACAGGCGCTGCCAAGCTCAACGAGACACAGCGCCAACAACAGCTGTTCCTTGCAGAGAAGAAACGGAAGCTGGCAGAGATCGAACAGCAGGCCCGCGACCAGCGCGAAAGGGATCGCAACAGCGGAAGACTCGACAGGATGTCCGTCCGAGAAAGAGAGGAATGGGCGCGTCAGCAGAACAACATGCGCGACCAACAGACATCGCGACAACTGGTCGATCTGTTCCAGAAGGGGTACAAGCCCACTGTGGAACTCAAGTACCACGACGAGCTCGGTCGCTCACTAGACCAAAAAGAAGCGTTCAAGCATCTAAGCCACCAGTTCCACGGCAAGGGAAGCGGAAAGGGCAAGACCGACAAACGACTAAAGAAGATCGAGGACGAGAAGCGACGCGAAGCCCAGAGTATGCTAGACGCCAGCCAGAACGTCGGTATGAGCTCGGCGACCGCACAGCAGACGAAGAAGCGAAAGGAGGCAGGTGTGCGACTTGCATGATTGAGATCATGCAATAGATGGAATGCATTGAAAAGGTGCTTCTCCCTTATTTATACACGTTGATTAGCTAGTAATTTGATGCTGACACTGGTCTTCAAGTCTTCATTTCTCGTGATGTGCTAGGGAATCAACCCCGGAAGTCCGTGTTCAAGTCTTTGCTGTGGGATATGAAGCCATATCCATTCCTTTTGCTCTCACCTTTGCGATACTGACTATGCATTCTAGTATCGCATTAAAGCAACAATATATATGTACTACAGGTAATAGGCATACCCTCTCCAGTAGACTCATAATCAAGTAGGTCACCTTGCTTCCAGTTTCATCTTGCAAGTGCAGCCAACCCCCTTGCGCAACGTAAATGTTCATGCATCGCATTATGAAATTCAAATGTTATATATCCATAAATAATTGAATATTCACATAAATGTACTGCATTCAAGACATTTTGTTGGTTCAGCTGATTTAAGCGCAAAATCATGTTGAGACATCGCGACCCAAGTTCCTGCCAAAACTAAAAACCTTTCTTCCACTGAAACATTTAAAATAAAAAAACCAGCTCTATTAACCAGAGCACAAAAAGGTCAAAAAGTGGATGTTCCCTCGGGCCGGAATCGAACCAGCGACATTTCGGTATACAATTAATTACTCAATTACAGCCGAACGCCATAACCAACTAGACCACCAAGGGTGTGGCTGGTTTTGCCTTTCTCTTCTGAGGAAGTGGACTTCCCGCGAGGAATAATTGATGGCTGAGCCGGATATCGGGGTCTATATAGGTAGTACTACCACCGGCTATTTTCTAATCCGGAGATTAGCCGGGGCAACTACAACGACATACGTCAGAGGCGTTCGCTAATTAAAGGCAATCGCAGCCTCGGAGCTCTGCTACTCATTCACAATAATCACGCATTGTCATTTCATCTTAGGGTTCCAAAGTCACAAAAACAACTAACTCTTAAGGATAGTGAAGGCAACTCATTCTTTATTAATGATACAAAGCATAGACTTGCTATGCGAACTATGTACTTACGCCATGTATTGAACTCGCCTCCGGTGGGTAATTGAATCCTTATGTGCGCCGACAAGTGAAAGACCGGGAAATGACTCAGTCATTTCCAACTTACCTCGACTCACCTTCCAGCCTTAGTAGGGTATGCTACACACAATGGAAATGGGTAGGTACGCAGTCAAGATGAACAGATTTACCTAGAGAACCGCGCGAACAGCTCCGGGGTGGGTTCGGGCTCCTGAGCGTCCTTAGCCGCGATCTCGGCTCGCATGGCATCGAGTTGAGCCGCTAGCTCCGCCATCTCTTCCGCGTTGAAACTTGCGCGAAGAGGTGATGGAGCACAGGGAGTGGTGACGCGGCTGCGCGAGCGCTCGTTGGCCTTGTCGGAACTGCGGCGCGCGGTATCGGCGATCTCAACCGGAGTGCGCGGGTTCGCGCGGCGGTCGAAGAGGATGTCGTCCGAGTCAGTACCGGAGATACTGGTGGGTAGTCTAAGGTACTTCTTCGACTTGATCGGGGCTCCGGGACAAATGCTGTCGAGGGCAAGCGACGACGGACGCTGTGGCGTGGAGGGGGGAGGGGGAGGGGGAGGGGTGATGCGGGTCAGGGGAAGGGGGACGCAGTCAAGGTCAAGTGGGCTAGGCGCATGCACGTTTGAGTAAACCGGGTTCAACGTCGTGTTATCGGCACCACTGGAGAAGCGACCGCTCTTGCGGCGTTTCTCCTGGCTATCGTTGATCTCCTTGCGCATAGCGCGAAGGCGCTCGCGGATTGGGAGCCGGAATTCGCCGGTGAAGATGGTCTTACGGGCTTCTGGCTCCGTGACTTCTTCGACGGCCTTGGCGGGGGAAGAGCCCTCGGCGTGGTCTTCGGTTTGAGTTAGGTTGTCAAAGTGCTGGCTTAGGTCGCGGACGCGGCTGGAGCTTTGCTGGTTGGAAGACATGGTTGGTGAGTGCGTTTGAGGCCTACTTGAGACGGGACTTGACGATATCTGCGAGATTATAACTGCGAATGGTGCCCAGAAAGAAGACTAACTGGACGAGATGCAGAGGATCGAGGTAAGTTGCTTGGTAAAGAGGGATTTCGGAAATAGGTTCTTCGTCGCTGAATTTATATACAAGTTATGATTAATAAAGTCTGCTTAAATAAGGAAAGGTCCTATGCCTTTGTTTTGTCGCAATGCATTGTTCTAATTGCGTTCTCAAAACACAATTAGCTCTGTTCGTGAAAAACAAAGGATAGGCATCCAATTCTCGGATTCAAAGAACCATCGTCTAAAGGAGACTGCGATATTCGGTTAAACCAATGATAATCGCATAGGTAATTAAAAGAAACTGCTCATTTCCGTCACACTAGAAGCATTAATCTCAGCCTATTAACTAGGTAGGTTTCCGATGATCCCGTATGATTAGCACGAGCGATCGAGCACGAAAGCAAAGCTGCGTGAGAAGCGATGTTCGGCAGAAATCAGATACGATTCCTTACTAGTTGTAGCTTTCTGACTGGCAATGGCAAAAAAAAAAAACTCCCATGAAATAATAACGGCTCCTTACTGGCTCTAGCTGTGTAGTCCGGCGTGTTGAGGTCGTGATAAACGACTGGGATTATCTGGAACTGCCCCTTACTGGCTCTAGCTGTGTAGTTTGACATGGTACAATCGACTGGGGTGGTCTGGAACTGCTCCTTACTGGCTATGGCTTTGTAGCCCGACTGGTCATGGCTGAAAACCCCTCCTTGGAATAATAGCGGTTCCTGACAATACAACTTAACCAAGACTCAAATATCACGGTTTTCCCTGAGAATGTCTCCTTTCCCTCTCCTCGTCTCCATCATATTATCAAGCCATTTCTTGGACTGGTCACTCCATTTTACATGAATTATAATCAGTCATTCAGCTTAAATCACAGTATCATGTATCTATCAGGAATCGACCCGACAAGAGCCGTCACTATCCTCGTCATCTTATTGGTCCAGAACTTCGGTATCTTGGCCTATCCAATGATTTGTAGGACACATCACTCCACACCCACAAGTTTGAGTAAGTAGGTACCTATAAAACATTCCTTGCGCATCTTAACCTAAGCTCTATCGGGTTACCAGAAAACCTTATCGCACCCTGGTAAGTGAGCTAGTATGACAGCCTTCTAAAGATCTAGTGATCTTTGGAATATCATATCAAAGGGTTTTCGCTTCTGTAACATGCAATACTGACTCATATGTATATCAAGTCGAATCACGCAATGTCACACAAGATAACAATACCAATGAGATACCACAGAACACATATTCTCTCACATTAGTCGAAACCATCGCCACTTCCTTAGGCCTTGGACTTGCTGTTGTCACAACCATCATCACGATTGTTGAATGCAGAAGACGATCTAAGAATCGCACTTCCACACATGAGCGAGGAATCATCGGTGAAGCGCGAAACCCGGTTAACGATGAATTCGGCAGAGAAGCTGTCGATGCCCTCGCTCTACAGAATCAGCGCGAAGATACGAACAGTTCTAACGGAACCCCTCTTCTGATCATCCCCCAACCTGTGGCTCTACTTACGTCTCAAGACGCAACTCAAGCAATTCCACCCAAACCCATGCCAGCTGAAAGGCCTTCGCGTGGTCAGGGCCTTGTTACTTCACCACTCACGCAACTCACAATTAGCATGGACGAAAACCATGATTCATTACCCGCGCAAGCCGCGACGCTCTCGCGCTATAAGGGTAGTGTAAGCCGTGAAGCTCGATCTATGAGCTGGGGAAACTAGGCTCTGATGCTTGAATTCGTGGATTTAAGATTCCTAGCCTCTGTGAGAACTAGCTTCTGTTCCAATTAGAGGAAGATTATGAATATTTACTAACTCACCACAGGCTGACGAAGTGTTACGAAGGTCTGGTCAAGCTATTTCAGGTATTCGGTTGTTTGTATAGGTACGCATGGCTAAGGGGGGTGATGAAAGGAGATATGTAATGATTCACGAATGTTATAAGATAAAGGTCCACAGAGATGATTTCTAGATAGAAGGGATTGGGATATGACTGGTTACGAAAAGTAGAAGCATCCGATGTTATGATTACTCACGTATATTTCAAGATTTTCAAGTCACAGTCAAAACTTTTACTACTGGTAATATTTATTCCGTCATACTTCACATCCAGATGAGGGCCCCTCGTGTATTTAAACATAACTATTGTCCTTTTCTTCATAATATTCTCTTGCTACTCGTTACCAAGTCCTACCTTATTGAATATCCGCCCCTATTCCCTCCACATTACTCAACGAAGTTGAGCTTAACGGTACCTTTGGGGAAAAATTATTTGCGCCCTCTAAGATATACGCGAGACAGCAAGAATGGAGTCGGAGAACATCTTCCAGCATCTGCCCGTCGAAATTGTCGTCAAGATATACAAGTCCATGAACGACGCCGGAGATGTCAAGGCCACTCTTAGCACCTGCCGAAGGGCAAAAGCAATCTTCGACGATAACGCTGGGGTCATTGCGAAAAGTCATCTTCTGCGTACACTCCATCCTTACAACATCAAGATGATGGTGATGGCCGTCGCCTCTCGCGACGTCGATCCCCAGGATGAGAAATCGATTGAGCAATTCTTCCGCGACTACCTCTTCCGCGCGGATCCTTGGCCGGCTTCGATGTTCACTATGGATATGGTCGCCGCGCTGCCAATATTTGTGGCCGCAATGCGCGAAGTGCTCATTGGAACCTATCTCGGGGTCTTCTGGAGACCCTGGTGCCTCGGCATGACTCCGACAGAAATCGCTCGGCGGCTCCGTACTTGTCTTATGATTGAGACCGGGGCAAACCTATTCTACCGCCCCCCAGGAAGAAATCCTCAGACCGTGATGCGTACCCCCCATGTCGAATGGGTGGATAAGTACTGGGACGTCTTCTCCCGTGTCGAGCTCGAGGCCGTAGTAGATAATTTTTTGAGGGAACCCTATCATGAAAGTTACCGAGATAGTCCGTATATCCCTACACCTCTCTTACCCAGATTCATATTGTGAGATACTAATCAGAGCCAACAGGCATGAGACATACTCCAAACTGCAAACGAGGAGATATAGACATTTTGATGAGCGGTTATCTTGGGTTCACAGTTGGTCTGGAGAATCTCGGCAACGTGGCCACATCGCGTCGGGACCACACCAATCCAGACCGTATTTGCAACCTCTGTCTGTCTCTCGACGACAAATGGTTCGGCGAGTGGAAGGGCAGACAAATTGAGACCCCGTACCATGACGCTCGACGATGCCTGAGGAATAAGATCGACCCACAGCCTCGTTTCCAACCGGACCCCGAAGCTATTGACGAAGAGACCTGGAACTACTTGAACAGCCAGAAATTGGAGGATATCTTCGGCACTAGACAGACCGACGGAAAGGGATGGCTGGCCTGTTGGGATTCCGCTATCGTCACAAAATACGGCGAGCAAATGAGAAAGGATTATCCGATTGTGTAGAACGCTTTGAGCAAAGCCTTCGCATAGCAATACTGCGCATGACGCATAAAACAGTGAGAAATGTATAATAATGATAATCAATTAAGAACACATGAAAAAATTGTTTAGTGAAAAAAACCAAAAAGTAGACGAAAAATAAATACTCCGGTACGGGGAATCGAACCCCGAGCTCCTCGGTGAAAACGAGGTATGTTAGCCGTTACACTATACCGGACTTCAAGACGAAATCTGTCCGTGCCTCGACATTGATGTGATTCGGCGCTCGTATAATTGATTATAACTGGTTGGCTGTAGAGCCACCGGTATTGGCTGGCGATGTTTGTACTATTTTAGCTCATAGGCAGTGTCCGTGAACTAGGCACTGGTCAGCAACGATAGATTGCTTTGGATTGGTGAGGCTGGCTGAGAATTGGAACGCGCTTGTTCTGAAGTGGATGTTTGCTAATTGCTTTTGTACGTAATGGTGGTCCTATAATACATGTCGCGACATTTTTTGCGATCCTCCAAAGTGCATTCCCGATTTGTAGACCAATTAAGCTTTTGTGTAGACGAAAGAAATTCCTGGGTTTACTCTCATTTCCTGTAATTCCGTTGGATGCGTGAATCGCTTTAGGAGCAGTAGAGAACTTTTAAAGCTGCGAAATTCCTCAAATTTGTGTCAAGTCTCTCCAAGAAACCCTCCCGCTAGCGAATTAAATAGGCCTATTCAAGACACCATCTTAGCCATCTTTACGCCTCCTCCCGCCGGCTCCTTGTCGTCAGGGATTCGCATACCCTCATATGAAGATGGAGCGTCGCGCTCCCGCGATGTGAGGTAGAACGTTACGATCAATGCGATAATAAGTATGACCATCCAGATAATGACCAGCTGCGCCGACCGTCTTGGCCGCGGACCGTATGGCGACGGGATTTTTGGCATACGCGGCATGGCGGACGTATAAGGTACTCGGGTACCTAAAAATATGAGCCCCGAGTGCGCGTATGAATTGTACGCTGCTCAGACAGCTGAAGGCTGGAGCTTATGAGACTGAAACTGAGAGGCTTTTATTTCGCGTCTTGATCGTAAAATTCTCAAATGATAAAACTCATCAATGAGTAGGATCTTCCTAGAATGATCTCGACTTAATTGCTTGTAGTCGTACGTTGAATTATGTCGAAATTGTTCTGTAGAGATTGAGCTTTGAGCTTTGAATTAGCTAGGTTCAGGGACCTTATGCAAAATTATGTCATAGTAAGTTTAGTCAGCACACCGCTAACAATATAATTCCTGTAAAGAAAAGGGCAGCTTTGAAAACGTATGAGCCAAATTTTTGTTATAAATTTGTCACTTCAAAAATAGTTATCAGATACATATAATATATGTGCACTTCGTATAAATTCCCATACTGTCTTCGTCACGAAATGATATAATACGCCGTTCCCATCCGGTCCATATTGACAACCTGCCTGCCTACCAGTACCTTTTGAAACGCCGACCTTGGATTTGACAAGCATCATAACTGTACACTGGCACCGATACCTTTGCCTTGGTACCATACCAACTCTTTCCAGTTCCCTAGACGCAGATCGACCTCGGCATAGGCATCTAGCTTTAACGTTCCGCCAATAGCCTTCCGAATAGCATCATAGCCTATCGAGTCTAGTGACCAGTCCACAGGTAGTTTCGGCGTTGTTGATTTGCCGGGGGGAGCAGAGAATGGCAAGTCGTATAGAATTTGTCCTATCGGTTCGGTGTGGTTATAAAATGCTGTAGCATTGACGGAGTCTAGGTACAAAGTATTAAAGTGTAGTGGTGAAACGAGCGTGAATGTGGCTGTCGACGAAAAGATGTGGAAGGTGGCATCTCTAATAAAGTGAGATCTTTCCTCGGGTGTGTCGCCAGGTAGCTCCAGTCTAGGGGCCGGAAGAGTCACATTGAAATGCGACAAAGCATCACTGATGATACGCTGTCCCGGAATGCTATGTCGATGAGGTCTTATGGTGATACTCGTGTTCCAACCCGACAGATATTGAGATATCAAATCTCGCCCAATTTTCCGTCCGCGGTGGCCGCCCATCGGTGGATTCCATTTCGCGGTGACAAGAAGGTTAGAATTAAGACCCTTGACAATATCCAGATCCTCTACCGTAGCACTCCCGAGAATCGATCCGTTATTAAGAACATGAATGTTGGCATACGGTATATGAGCTGTGTACGGCGTCGGGTTCGTAACATTGACCAAGGCTTGTAATGTTATCGAATCTGTTGTTGTGTCTAAAATCTTGAGAGACCCGACCTTCGGATCGATACTACCAACAGTGCCCTTTGGGAGGGCTGAGAATCAGTCAGCCTGTGTCGTAGCCCATAATATGATGAAAAGGCAAGGAATTGCACCTCAAGAAATAAGCCGCCCTAATAGACGGTCCATCTGAGAGCCACCCACAAGATCAGAAGAGCGAAGACGGACGTTTTACTGGGATTTTGCCCTCCGCAGGCACCTCCTTTAGCGTGAGATTACCAAGCGTGGTCTGCACCTGAATGTCAACCAAGGCGTTGACATGTAGGCGGATAGGTGCACTGCCGAACAACAATGCCTGGACGACACTGGCAAATACCGCTCCATCGGTTACGTTGAGGGGCGCATCGATAATTTGGGATTGGATCTTAAGCATAGGTCCTTCGTCCTCCGTGCCCTTAACCCTAGTCGAATTAGCAGGCTGCCACTTTTCCAAATTAAGCTCTCCCATCTTTTTTGATTTATATAGCACGTCTGCTGTTGCGCGAACAGCTGTCACATCTAAGCCGAAATTCATCTCAGAAGGGACGTCTGCGGTCACCAAAATATTGCCCGATACCATCGGGTTGGAGTCTGGGTCATCGGGACCAGCGCTTGGATTCGGTAGGGAAAAGTGAACGTCGGTCAACGAAAAATTCCTAATCAAGCCATCCAACGTCCGCCCGGGAAATGGAACTGGGACAGTAACACTAGATAATATGTCCGCAATCCATTTGGGCGTATCGCCGTCTGGATGGTGGCTGCCACGGACGAAAAAAGTCGCAGGCTCGCCATGCATGTATTGCCGAAGCAGATTGTCTAGAGGCGATGAAGTGGAATCTGGGCAAACATGGGTTAAGGTATCGGGCAGTTCGCGGATTACAGCCTTGACATCGACTTCAACCTCGGAGTGTGGGTGAACATGAACATCACTCGTAGCCGCCTGTGCCACCAGGATAGACTGATCCGAAGTGGCGCAACCGGGTACTAAAATATCAAAGGCAAGTTCGGGAATTTCAAGTTCGACCGGATATTCGTTCAACGCCGTCAACGATACATCAGCTAGCATTGATCCGTTTATCGGACCGTCCTCGACGTTAAAACGAGTGATATTATACTTTGGTATGGCAGGAATCTTGTTTGCTATTCAAAGAATTAGTACATTGCGTAATCAATTGTGTAACCCCAGCTGTTTGGATATGCTAGAACAAGACTTTCTTTCCAAAATAGAGGGCAGCGAAGGATTGGTAGAGTGATTGACCTTCAAATACAAGCGATTCAGATATGGCGTGCGTCCCGAGGGGGAAGATGCCGGATTTAAGGCTGATATCGGCCGCTCCATTCAAGCGCAATTGCTCCAATCTACCCTCTAACCACTCGTTCGCGATTATACGGATGCCTTCCACATCTCCAGGTGATATCTCCGTGACGAAGTCAAAATTGGTCACATCACCGTCTCGTAAGTTGATCAGTAGAGAAGGAATGACGGCACTTCCAAGAAGCACGTTGTTGTAGTCAGGAAGGCGCACATCGACCTTCGTCTCGGCGCTCTCGAGTTGATACGCCACCCATGTGGCCGCTCTTCCTACCCTTCGCACATGGTCGTTGCCAACTCTCGATCCATCTAAATGAAAATTGGCTTGTACTCGAGCACGAACACCGTTCGTTGTGATGGATTCGAGAGCGAGGTTCGTCGGTTCGATAACGGTAGCTTGTTGAGCATATTCTTGAACTGCTTCAGGTACGATGAACGCGAGGACGATAATAGCAATGACAAGCGCTCCTAGGATACCCATCGCAATCCACGATGCCCATCTCCACGACTTTCGATCAGGACGAGAAGACCCTGCTGATCCGACAGGTTGGGATCGGGTAGAAACAGCATCGTGCTCGTCGTGCTCGTCGGTGGCTCCATCGTAACGCGGGGTATCGGATGAACTCGAGAGGAGCGGAGTCGACTCGCTAGATCCAGTCCGCTCACGAGACGCTTGTTTGCCCTTCATCGCGGCCGAGAGTAAAGGTGATGCTTCTTCTTCCGACATAGTGATGATTGTAAAAGGTGAGATGATTCGGGTGAGATATTATTGAATACGAGATGACGCATTCGCGGATAAAGAGAGGCTGGTCGATTAGGAAGGAGACGACGACATCATCGAATCGGGAGTTTCTAATCTATCGTCAAACAATCTATGCTTTGTCAGATGGATTGATGATAAGAAAATATGTGGCAATGGGATGATGAAGTGAGGTTGAGTTAATCAATAACTCGGACAGTTTTAAGTTGATGGAATAGCGTTTTGTTGAACCATGGGCTGGCGGTAGTCGTCATCAACTTGACAACACTGCGACCCACACAAAAGCTGAGACAGGGCTCCAAGGCTCTTGCTGAGGCGAAGCCAACACAACCTTGCTTCTCGAGGAACGAGCCCTAAGACCCAGTCAAACCGAGGGGAATTCCGGATAGTAGGGAAATAGTCACCTGTGGCCATCTCCACTTATGGACTAGCGTCATCCGGGGAAGCCCGTGCGGAAGCCCCAGGGTTCTCTTGCAGCCTGCAGATAGACAGGAACGATTCAACTTAAAAGTCTAACCATCCTATTCCAGCTGACAAACAGTTGGCAGTCATTGGCAGTTAACCTTTAGTCTGATAGCTAGTGGAGGCACTGGATTTTATGCCTATCAATTTCATCTCCGCAATCGTCGAAGTGGATGTCAAGACGAAGGGCGAAGATAAAGCAGCGACTCTCGTTCCCAATCGTTGATGACTCAGATCCGACGATTGGATAATAACTGATACCAAATATGCAGTCTTAAATTTTAAGGTATAAGAGAACGTTTAATCTTACGAAGGCGAAAATATTCGATACCTGCCAAGTACTTGACAACTGAATATAGCAAAATAAGATATGATTCATTTCGTTGATATTTATTCAAATTTCAAATATCAATCTACGCACTAAACCTCCATTTTCTATCCACATAGGGGTACGTTGCCTACATTGCTTATTTCCGCATTTCCACAGTTGAATTGACTCGGTGATAGGAACTCGTTCAATTTCAAGCTCTCTTTTTGTAACAGTGCATGCATCTCACATCCATTTCAAAATGCGGTCACCAGCTTTCCGATTAGCTCGAGGCATATCTCGCTATGCTCAGGCGAGGAGCTATTCAACAGCTCCTAAACCAGTTCGACATCTTATGTCAATTAGCGATCTAAAGCCCAATGAATTTTTGTCATTGGTAGACAGGGCCGCAGCCCACAAACGTGCTGTCAAGTCTAGTGGAATTTCCCATGATTTGAATCAGCAACTGAAGGGACAGACGGTAGCCATGATGTTCAGCAAGCTCAGTACTCGAACCCGAGTCTCAACGGAAGCCGCTGTGACCATGTTAGGAGGCCACCCTATGTTCCTCGGAAAGAATGATATTCAGTTAGGTGTGAGTAGATTCAAGAATCCCTAACTCAGCCGCCACTCAGTTATTCAATCAGTCCTATAGGTGAATGAGTCGTTACTCGACACTTCCAAAGTCATATCATCCATGACTTCCTGCATCGTAGCCCGAGTCGGACCTCACAGTGACGTTACAGGCCTCGCAGAACACTCTTCTGTCCCCGTCATCAATGCACTGTCTGATGACTTCCACCCGCTCCAGATCATTGCGGATTTCCTTACGATCCATGAGTTCACCCGGACGTCAGAGAATGTCCCGCTTGACCAGATAGTACCAAAAGGATTGAAGGTAGCGTGGGTTGGAGATGCGAACAACGTACTGTTCGACTTCGCAACTGCTTGTGTTAAAACAGGGGTTGAGATATCAGTTGCTACCCCTCGTGGTTATGGCATTCCCAAGAACATGGTGGATCTGATCGCGAGTCAACCCAAGACCACAGATACTCCTGGTATTCTCAACCAAACTTTTGTCCCAGAGGAAGCTGTCAAGGATGCGGATTTCATAGTCACCGACACCTGGATATCCATGGGTCAGGAGGAGGAGACCCAAAAACGACTGAAAGACTTTGCCGGCTTCCAGGTCACTAATGACCTAGCTAAACGTGGCGGAGCTAAAGCAAACTGGAAGTTCATGCATTGCTTGCCTCGTCACCGTGAGGAGGTTGAAGATGGCGTCTTCTACTCTGATCGATCTCTAGTGTTCCCTGAAGCAGAAAATAGGTTATGGGCTGCTCTTGGTACGTCACGCCTTCTCATTTAATTTATTCATAGACTAACCTTTTTATAGCTGCTCTTGAGGGCTTTGTTGTAAACAAGGGGGTCCTCCAGAAATAGGTAGGTAGGAGATATGAGCTTCAAGACAAGGGGACGAAAAATAAAAACTGGCTGTTAGGTTAAAAATATGATTAGGGGTTTAGGCAAAATAGGAAAAAATTCAATGGGCGTGGAAAGTTTTAAGCATTCAACCCCTTTTCACAAGGTCATCGTAGCTGAAATTTTATACGAGGAGTAAAGTCACAGTAAGAGATGCTGAAGTTTCACTAAATGTCTATTGAGGTAGTTTGCACACTAATCAATGGATGACCTTCGTCTACGGTGTAGTAATCCCTCAGTAAGCCAACCCGATTTTGAATGACCACCAACGCCAATAGTCCAAACCCGAGTATGCAGCTTATCCGGGGGGTAGCTGGCTAGCATCAACGATCTCATCCGCTTCCTTGACGATTGTTTCCTCGTCAGGGCCGTATAGGGGAGATCGAGGCAAGGCCATAAGACCTGTGCGCGATGATTCCAGGATACCAAAGGGCGCAATCAGCTTCAGGAATGAGTCGATCCTAACTGGCTTGGCAGATCTATGGAGTGTTAGAATAAACCGAATTGACTCATAGAGAATGACTTACACTTCGACGATGCAGCTATTTGTGCTAATGTCTAGTACTTTGCCTCCGAATTGATGCGCGAAGTAAGTGATGGATCTCAGATGCTCATGCTTAAGTCGCAGAGCTTGACTAGCTACCATTTTACTCGGATGGAAATCCACAGCAATATCCTCTAACGACTTATCGCCTAATTCTCCAGAATCAGCTTCGGCCGTTATTTCGCGGTGGTGAGCCAACAATTCCTCGAAGTATTCCGGCCCCAAAATGTTGACCTTGGCGAGAAGCAGTTCCCTTTGTACTAAGGCGGCATTGGTGTAATCCAATACAGCCCATACAGGCACTAGATCTTCTAGTTGCCTCCGCGCCTGTTCAACGACACCATCTTGGCCCGTGAGAACAATTGTCATGCGGGACAAGTCCTCGACTTCGGTACTGCACACGACCAGAGAGTCAATGTTGAAGCCTCGGGCTGCTAGAATACCAGAAACCCGGGACAAGACACCAGGCTCGTTCTGGACCAAGCAATTAAGGACATGGCGTTTCGGAGGTGCCATCGAGGGTGTAGGGGTCTCGTAGAGAATGTTGGAAACGGCTGCTTGAGCAGACCATGCTGGCGGTGTATCGTTTGTTGGGAGGGGGGCTACACGTCGGCGAAGAGCCTTGTAAGCAATGGCTGAAGTAGAACTGCTACTAGAGCTCCATCTCGTTGAAGTCTGTGGGACAGCGCGCAGACCGGCGGCGACAGCCCTGAAGCAATTGGACTGAACAAGAGTGCGGGACGCCATTGTTCTTGATCATCAATGAGAACTCGAAAGCTCTCTGATCAGAATTGGCAATCCTCAAAGCCTGACAAGAGTCTGGCGGGGATCAATTGGTAAAAGAATCTTTCAGCTTGACTCACCACTGAACCACCCACTAGATAAAAAATTGTGACCGCTCACTAGACTCACTAGACAGTGAATTTCTAGGTATAGCTGCGAAACTCGGAGCCATTATCTACATAGCCCCACCTCATTGCATATTGTGAACGGACATCAAGACGAGGGCAGCTGCGAGGGGTTCCAGGTCCGCACAGACCATGCGATGTGCACTTGCGCAGAAGTATCCCGGTACCTACAATCCACATTTGACGGCTTATGACGGATTATTTATATACTCCATTTCCGTTGCGTGTTAGAAGTGGATCACTTTTCCCGAACCAATTCAACCTTTGGAACCTAGTAGGCTAGAAATCTTTAGCATCAATCTGCTCCATCAATAAGGTTCTCAATCAACGATTCTTCCTTCTTTTAGCTTCTTGACACACGCGCCTCGTTCTTTTTTAACACACCATCCACTTCTTTTACACCATCGTTTCTTGTTGGGTGCAGTGTGCGTACGTGAACATGGACGACACTGAACGACGTACCGCAAAGCGCTCTCGCTTCGATCAAACCGAACCAGAGCCGCGACGCTCACGCTTCGATCGCAGATCGCGTTCACCTCCTGCGAAGAGATCGGATCATGGTCGCGACCGTAGTCCATTGCCCAAGGACGGACAGAAAGGCGCGTCCGACTTGAAAAGTCCAGTCGACCCGGCCGCTGCTGCAGGTATGTATAGATTCTTGAGTTCCTACCTAGTAGGACTTTTCCTAGCGCCAAGTCACCAGGTAGATCCCATTGCGTGGAAAGCTCACTCTAACATTCACTATTAGCTGCCGCCGCTGCCAAGATCAATGCCCAAATACAAGCGAAGAAGGGCATCCAGCACGTCGACGTCCCTCCGATCAAGTCATCTGCGTCTGAATCACCCGGCCCCAATGCTACGAACACCCCCGGTGGTAATGGATCCAACAACATCAACGGCGAGATGTACATCGCGGACGGCGATTATATTAAGGATATCGAGGTCAACGATTTGCGCAATCGATATCTACTTACGAAGAGTTCCACGCAGAAGATGGTAAATAATACCCTTTGGTCAATTCCTACTGATTTACACCAGAGTTTCAGCCCCCTAGACTTGGTGGTTCTTTCCAGTGTGTTATCTTCGTGATGCGAACAGTTCTGCTTACATAGAAGCGTGCTAGCTCGCGCATGAATCCCCTCTGTGGCATCTGCTGACCTCCGCTGCTTGATTTAGATTAAAGATGAAACCGGAGCTGGTACGAAACACCTCCCAGTTATTTATTTACTTAAAGTGTAGAATTATGGTTGACTTTCAAAGATGTCACGACACGAGGAAATTACTATCCTGACAAGAGCATGGCGACGCCATCGGTAAGAGAAATATGTCTCGGCAGCGAAGATCTTTCCACTTACATGAGTCTAGAGCCCACCTCTTTACCTCCATATCACCAGTACCTCCAAGAACGGTCTCGAGGCCGCAGTTGCGTTAATCGAGGAGATGATGAAGAAGGAGTTGCCGAATCTAGTTGACGAACGACGCTTTCGACGCCGAGACCAAGAGCAGGTTGAACGAGACGAGTTCGGTCGAGTGAGTCGGGTCCCTTCCTCATAGTACATATCTACTAACGATTAGCAGCGGAAATGGCCGGAGGCGAAGATTCCGATTGGTTTGGAGGAGATTCGTGGTTTTAACCTACGAGCTCAAATCGTCGGACATGGTGGCTCTTACGTGAAGCACATTCAGCAAGAGACTGGATGCCGTGTTCAGATCAAGGGACGTGGCTCAGGTTATCTTGAAGCTTCTACGAACCGCGAAAGTGATGACGACATGTACCTTCATGTTGCGTAAGTATACATCGAGCTCCGTCTTATTCCAACTATCTAATACAAGTCTAGTGGCCCAGATCCGAAGATGGTTGACAAGGCCAAGGAGCTTTGTGAAGACCTCATTGCGAACGTTAAGGAACAGTATGAGGAATTCAAGAGTCGACCTCCCCGCCAGCACTATGGCGGTCACGGCGGCGGCAACGGCGGTGGTTACGGAGAGCGATCGTACGGCGAGAGATCTTATGGCGGCGGCGATAGATACAATGATCGGCAAGGTAACGGCGGGGGATCTTACGGTGGATATGGCGGTTACAACAACTCGCCAAACCCTGCAGCCAACGCTGCCTCTCCCGCGCCCCCTGGCCAAGGAAGCCCCACGGCCGGCGGCAATGATTATGCTGCTCAGTACGCGCAGTACTACGGTGCCGGCGGTCAAGACCCGTACGCTGCATATGGTGGTTACGCGGCGTAAGTGATATTACCACAAGGGAAAACGCGTGATCGCTAACACAACTTCAGGTACATGCAGTACTACCAGCAGTATTACGCTGCTGCGCAAGCCGCTCAGCAGGGATCTCCGACGCCTCCTGTGCCGGGAGCTTCAGCCTCTCCGCCGCCGCCTCCTCCTAGCGAGGCTCCTCCCCCACCCCCTCCTGGCGGCTCTGCTCCTCCCCCGCCTCCTCCCCCTCCCGGAGCAGGAAGCTATGGTGCTGTAAGTTATCATCTGTTAGACAGGCTTTGTATTATTGTTCCGAGTAACTAATTTTATGAATAGGTGCCTCCTCCCCCGGGACTATGATTTAGCCCAATGCTCGGACGCTCGCAAGCTAGCACTTTGATCTGTTCATGAAGGATCTTTACTGAAGGTGCTATGGCCCATAGCTTGCGAGCTATTGCGGAAAGTAGCCTTTTTTATGGAATGCAGGCTCAGAAAGGGTCACACAAGGCGTCTATTGATCATTACGACCCCTCTAGTGGATGACTATTGGACGGCGTCCAAACGCTGTTACTATTACATAGCTTCTACAGACGATGATAATTGACAAAGGCACACTTTCCTACTTTTCTACTCTACATTTGCTTCATGTGACTATCCAGTATCCTGTCGATTAGAAGGTCCATGTTAATTCCAACGCCTATTACTAGAAAGTCTGCTTATGTAAAATTGCGGTGATATGGGTCGTCCGGGTTTGAGGTCCAGGGCTTATCGATAAGACTACGTCAGTTCATCACGAACGGTCCCGATCTCAACCAGCCTTAAGCTTTAATATCTCATCATTTTGATAGTGCAGATGAGCCTTGCTCAAGCTCGATAGTATGCTTGAGTGTCCTTGGGAGAAACAGAAACTAAGAATTCTGTTCTTCTTCTCGACGCCTCTAACGCCATGAGTCACCAACGCTACCCTTCGATCGACCCCAAGGAACCACACTCCGTCTCTCTGAAGGTCTTGCGGTAAGAAAATGATGAATTCCTCTGCATCACTTCGTAAAATATCGAGATCACTTTTTATATATGGTAATTTTGATGGCTAATTGATTATACATAGGCTCTCACGACCTTCCCTCGTCGTCCAGCATCCCCTCCCACCGCCCCTCGCTTCTCCGCCGTCCGCATCGTCCCCCTTATCTCCATCCGCCCAGAAGGAAAGGAGAGATGCTCCAACTCCCGCTTCCCTCGCATACCATACCACAGCCGATTCAAACCCAGACCCGTTCCTACTCGCGCCTATACTACAGCTACCGCCCTCGTTCGGCTCCGCATACGTAGGCGAGACGTTCAGTTGCACGCTGTGCGCAAACCACGATGTCCCACTCCCAGGCGAAGTCGTCCCACCCCCAGTAGGCGGCAGCGCGACCCTAACGCCCCTCTCCGCACCGCCTCCCGGTGCGCCTCCCAAGAAAAAATACACGAAAGATGTGAAAATCGAGGCCGAGATGAAGACCCCCAGCTCCGCGAGCGCCGTCAAACTCCCATTACTCGGGGCCGACGGCGTCATCGATGACGGAGAGGATGGGGGAAATGGAGGGATGGATCTAGATCCGGGACAGACATTACAACGGATCGTAAATTTCGACTTGAAGGAAGAGGGCAATCATGTCCTGGCGGTGACGGTGAGCTACTACGAGGCGACGGAGACGTCGGGGCGTACGAGGACGTTCAGGAAGCTGTACCAGTTCATATGTAAGGGGTCGCTGATCGTTAGGACTAAGGTCGGCGCCCTGCCGGTTTCTCCGCCGGGAAGCAGTGACGGTGATAACATACCTAGCGGTAAAGGCGGTAGGAGGTGGGTGATGGAGGCACAGCTTGAGAATTGCAGCGAGGATGTCATGCAATTGTGCAGCGTGGGCCTTGAGTTAGAGAAGGGGCTCAAGTACCGTGACTGCAATTGGGAGGTTAGTGAGAGCAAGAGACCTGTCCTACATCCCGGCGAGGTGGAGCAGTGCTGCTTCGTCGTCGAGGAGAAGGCCGGGGAGGAAGCCGACGAGGAAGAAGATGGGAGAATCGTGTTTGGGGTGCTAGGGATTGGCTGGAGGAGCGAGATGGGGAATAAGGGGTTCCTGTCCACGGGGAAGCTAGGCACGAGACCGACGAGGTGATTCCGGAAGGCCAGATACCGGTGCACGCGCGATTTTGAGAGATTTGGCGATGCGCGAGATACGGCACACCGGTCTACGATTAAGATTCTTGATTAATCACACCGAGATGAGGGGCGGCCAAGATTTCTTGCTGAGAAGGCGGGCATTTAATGTCTAGCAGCAGCGAGATTCATGCCCGCGCGTATGCATTACGTAGAAGCAGCTTTATGGGGGCAGGATCTACTTCCGACAGGCGGACGACTTCAGGCACGTCGACATCACAAGACGCTTGCGTGGAGTGGTGTATAAGACACGAGTATCATCGCCCATCCCGCGCGCTCGTCCGTCTGTAGGCGTGTTGGGCATGATTCATTTGAGACTCGCAAAGGCGATCCGGGGAAGAGGAGGTCTACGGAAGTTTACGGCATTCTAGGCACGTGTGCAATTGTCTTAAATAGAAACGAAGCTATTCCCTAGAAGACAGGTTCATTTATGATCTGTCTCCGTCATTTATCATAATGCTATAAAAAGCTACCTACCTAGCGCCAAGGCTGTCGCGAGCCTCAAAACTATCGAATCCCTATTTCGTGGAATAAATCCTTTTTATGTAATAGATCGTGAGTAAGCCTCGTGCCTGGGGGTATCCATGCACGCCCAATATATTGAAGATGTGAGCTGTCAGACGGGCCAGGCACGCTTCTCCTGACAGCCTGGTCAAGCAACGTTGATCGGCATAGTCAATGCAAGCAAGCTTAGCATGTCATATCCAATTTGACGGTTCGTGTATTCATGCAATTTAGATCGACTCATGGATTAAAAAGGTGTCTGGCATAATCGCTGTTGGGTGTGGTGAGATTTTGGAGATGTGCTCGGTTTATACCCTATTGGCCGTTCCGTTCGCGACACCCCCCAATATCGAGATGTGGTCCCTATGTCAGATATATCATTCGATGCGCGTATATAAGTCCAGATTAAAAGAATTCGGTGAGAATGTTCTACAAGGACATGCCCGGAATCTTCGAAGAATTAAAAAAGGGGCCAGATAGTCGTTCCTGGAAATGTCACGTCTAGCGCTTGCGATTTACGAACGGTGGGAGAGATAGTTGCGAACCTAGCGTGTTAATAATAGCAGTATAAGGTCGTATTCGTCATTTCAAAAATCTGACATTGGACGTTCGAAAGAGCCGCCTGCGAGTGTGCCAATTATTTATTAGCCAAAAGGCACGGCCGAGCCGCTTCTTCCTTCAGGCACAGCTTCGATGTAATCATCATAATAATCATTTCTTACCCCTGAAAATGGTCACCAACGCTAGATGAGAAATTCCTGGAATTCCCAGGATCCCACCCTCTCAGCAAAATTCTTTTTTCTATTCTTATGCGTGCGGCTGCACGACTGCTTTCCGGTGTGGAAGGTTTCATCGGACTCCCGACCATATAAAAATCCTTTTATATCCTAGCATGTTTCTGCTAGCCAGGCATGAGAGGTGGCCCGGGGGTTGATGGAGATAACCGAATATCTGGGACGGATGGATGACCAATTGTGTAATTATTGGTAAATTATATACCTATCGTGCTTAGCAGCGGCCGATCTTTCAATGAATCGGCATTTTTATAAGATCGTGGCTTGTGTATAAGTCCGCGTTTGGAAAAGAAGCAATCAATTTCAAACAAAATGTCTTAAGTGACACTCGGGTAGCTTGATAACATAGGCGACGGCCCGTATTGTTGCTGACGCTCTCCCGTAACAGGTCATATTGTCATTATTGCTGCTATTGTGGTTATTCCGGTGTGACAATCCTACCCGGCCTCGATTAGAATTTGAACAGTTGTAGAGCTGTTGGCCAACACATATGACAATGTACCTGAGTACATACATAAATATGTAGCAGGAAGATTGAAGTTCGTTCTGACGAGCGTTTGTTCCAGCTACGTCACTTCTGTGGCACGGGCGATGCCGTAAAGGGTTCAAGGTTCCTGGTCCCTGACTTGCCTGATGCTAAGATAGGACAATACATGACATGCAAACATGGATCAAGTGGATTACGCCTCCACGAACGGTTGCAAGGATTCCACGGACTTGTCAATCACGAATAAACTCCTTTCAAGAGAGACAGCCCCGGTTGAAAACCGGAATTTTCTGACGAGAATCATGGAAAAGCTCGTCAGATGTGCGCTTCGTAAAACCCGTTTCGCCTTAGAGGTTTTCTTCTCGCGCATACAAGGTCCACTTAGATCCCTTTTTCGCGATAATAGGAAGACGTTCGTCGTGAGAATAAAAAAATGCAGAGTAGAAACTCCAAAGGAAATAGTATGCCAGATGGTCCAGATTAGCGCGGACTAATAAATTGTGAAGAGCGGTCACTTCACCGTCGTTTGCCAAAGATGGAATGATGATAGACACGGCTTTTAGGTCGACTGCATTTCGAACTTCTGAAAAAAGACAAGTCGACTTCGAGAGTTCCCATCTTTGGCCGTCTAGAGAGTTGTCTAGGGACCGAGCCCATGACCAAACCCCACACGTCTGAAACGTAATGACTGATGTCCGTCTGGATATCTGCAGTGGCGTCTTCACAAACCATGGGAGTCCATGTTTTTGTGCTGACCGTTACCTATACAATGTTTTTGCAGCATCTGCCATTTGGTGCGTGCCTGACTGTAACCCGAATAGATTGGGTGATATTGGCATTATTGGTCGGGGTTAAGCGTCGCCTTATTGTCGATTTGACACGCTGGCCTTCTCTCCCCACGATCACCTACCTGGTACGATTTCGATTGGCCGATAAGATCGGGCGAGTTGCGTTGTTGATAATATATTGCAGCGACATACATGCGTAGCCAAGTAAGTAGGTAAGTAGGTAGGCACGGGGAATTTTTTTGGAGTTATGTAGACAACCACGGACAATTGTGACTGTGCGCCAATCCCGGCGACGGCCTTGTAAGTTCCTCGTTGGTGATCTCGATAGCGACCCCAGGGCGTGAAAGCTCTGGCCGCCAATGTACGCGCTAAGCTAGCCGGCTTACAGGTAGGGAGGACTTTGGTGGAGCTTGTATGTACGTCTGTGTGCAAAAACCCGTAACCCATTAGAGTCCGCCGGACCATACTCGAAATAGACAGCCTTCGCCTGCTTGCTTCGTTACTCGTACCCATCGGCGGTATGTACTGAAATGCGAAGTTGCTGCCGACGGTTCAAATACGAGCTGGATCTCAACATCCCGGAATCAAGGGGTTAGAGGTTTCTTAACTCGTCGAAATCGAAAGAGTCGAAGGGGAAAAAGGGTGTAGTGCCCCTTATTTGGTAGGCTATGCAGGAACATAGCAACCTAACATGCAATTGTTCCTCCAAATTCCTCCGACAAACCCTTACGTCTCCCCTCCACTTGGGATGGGAAGCGTCGAAAAGGGGGGCAAGAAGATGGATATGACCAAGTAATGGACCGAATTCCGTATTATGGTCAATATCCATATCTATGTATGTTTATAGTAGATATAGTACCTAGTATATAGTATCACATATGCGCGTGTATACGGATACATAGGTCCATATTGTCTGCAAGGTACCAAATCATCCGGAACAAAGAGGTTTGCTTGGACACCAGATGCTGGCTAGAAATTTGGCCGCGTCTTCCAGGACTCTGGGAATTCGACCATGTGTTGAACGGCGTAGTACGAGGAAGCACTAAACATCCTCGCTAAGAATAGCTGCATGGCATTCGTCTCGTGGTCTTAACACGTAACGCTAGAGAACGTATTTTTCTCTCCTCTCGTTGGTGCTATGCAATTTGATGTACGCAGTAATCAGACATTACGTGGATAGGTGATTTAGAAAGAATATGTGAAGGGTTAGTCCTGTGTCCGAGGGTGCATATTTTGTTTAGATGTGTTGTTCAAGATGTCGTTTCACCGCATGTGAGCGATATGAGCAACCATCCATGTTGTTTTTTAGTGTCCAGGGTCTCTTTTTTTCCCTTCAAAGTTTTCGATTCATGATGTATATGGGGGAAAAAGGGGGAAAAGAAGAATCCAACTGACTCGGATCTTTTTCTTCATCAACGACATTCGTACTATTCTAACTTTAGGAAGTCACTACTCAATACTTACAACTCTATATCTATATACTTAATAATAAACTTTATTAGTATTGGGGTTGACACATGTAAGCTTTTTTGAAGGGTGTGCCTTCTTCAGGAGTCAGCTTTATTTTTTCTTTTTTGGCTGCTAGATCGCTAAGGTGGCATCCATGGATTGTGGGTGCTTGCCGATTCAGTGCTCGTCAATCCCTGTAAAGAGAGGCGGAACAGGGGTTAAAGTTCTGGGCAACTGGAGCTGCTTAGCATCTTAGGTATGTCGTGCGATAGGTGATACGTAAAAATCCCACTACAGCAGCTAGGTACAGCTAATCCCGGCTTGGAAAAAAAGGTGGTGGGGTTACAGTACATGATAGAGGTATCTTAGGTACGTACCGGGACTGGCAGAACTGGCTGGGTGGTTGCCAGCCAAACTGCCAGGGGTCGTAACAGGGATGTGGCAGGGTATGGCAGGGTATGGCAGGGTATGACTCCACCGCGAGCAACGATTAACCAACCCGGCTGCCCGACTGCATCTTCAATTATTCTCCTCCACCAAAAATCAACCATGTTCATCAACGCCTCCAGTGCCATGCAGTACACTACACTAGTCTCTTTCTTCCACCACCATTCATTCACTGAATCTGCATGAACTTGGGGATCGATCTTTGGCATTCCAAAAACACTCGTTTTTTCTTGAACATCATATCCTTTTGGGCCAGTCTAGCTTGGGGGAGCTTGTTTCTCTCCGTCCACTCATAATTGACATTCGATATTCAACCGTCGATCCTATCCAACAGTAACAAGCAACGCAACGCAACGCAACTTAATCACCTTAACCTAGGACTACCTGGACTACCTGGGTACTCCTCTTCGAACTGCCCTCCTTCAACCCCTTCTATCCCTCCCACCCGAACGATAACGCCGCAAAGGGGCATGCATCTGCATCCAAGCACCGCATAATTGTTCAAAGCTGTTTTGGAAGCATTGCATACCCAATAGATCGTGCGTGTCTACCCGGCGCCAAAAAAGATTAAAGAAAAAAAAGGAAAGGCGAACATAAACAAGCACTACAGCACTACAGCACCACAGCATCATCGGCTGCTTCTGCCCGAACATAAGACAACTACCAAAAGAGATATAGGCCGACCACTATCTACACTCACACCAATTTTTTCCAAAAACAAGTGTCTCTCGGTAGTTAAGAAGATCGTCTAATCTTTTTTTCGGAGAATCGATCAACTTAGATCAACTTGATAAGTCTGCAGCCTGCAAGTCTTTCGAGTGAAACTAAAATATCTGATCTGTCGACACCCATCTTATCTAAATGGCCGGTTTGCCCTTCGTCTATTAAAATAGTTTGCTTTAGTAGCCGACGATACATCCACATTTTCCACCCCTCAACCACCCGACCCCTCGAGCACGTCCCTCAGAGTAGACCCTGTTGTTGGTTTCTGCTGGATTCTGCCGAATTATCTACTTACATAGTAGCGGTAACCAGTCAGTTGTTCAATCACACAACTTTCCAATCCATCCAACATTCGCTTGTGCAACAGGTTATATGCATCGGCGCACTGGTAACAGAGTTGCCGATATCCACAAGTCGGGACTGAGAAAACAGCAACAGAGCAAACTCTCATAGTTCCAACTCTTGATTGGTGCCTGGCGAACCCCCCCTGGGCAGGTCACCTGGACATAACTTTTTAAGATTCAGATTGACTACTCCATCTCAATTGAGTTTCTCTTCGGCGAACGGAGTTCAAGTGTGGATTGAAATAAGGGGGAATAGACACCGCCATAGGCGTGCGATGCCATGGATAACACTTCGGCGCCGCTCGCGGACTACTTCTGGATTGCGGGCGTCGAGTCCATATCCTACCAAGACCTCCCCCCTCCAACTTCGGCATCGTCTACCCAAGTAGACAGTACTATCGACGAAGATGGCGAACCCGACGACGACCTCGAACCGACCCCTTCCCCCTCGGTCAATAGGAACTCTGCGAGACACTCTCGCCAGAACTCTAACAACAGACTCTCCAAATCATCATTCGCGTCCATCCAGGCCTTGGAAGAATTGGACGGGAACACAAGAAGTAATAGAAGCAGTGCTACGATAAGACCCAACCCTCACCCTGCAGCAGCTGGGCAAGAGGGCGGTTTCCTTATGGATTTCGATTTCGACAAGGCCCTGGTCAAATTCGCCGCCGAGAGGGAGAACTTCTTAGAGGACCTAAGCTTCTCAGCTGGTGCTAAGGCGCAATCACGACCGATGGTGAACCCGCGGACGGACAAGATCAAGGCAGACGAGGCCTCAGGTGGAAGAATGAGCCCAATGAAGAGCATCAGAGGAAGCATCAGGGGCAGCATCAGACGGAAAATAAGCTTCAGGGATATGAACAGCGTGCGAAAGCAGCCAACAACCCCGAGACCTGGTATGGCCCCATTTCGCGATTTCGGCGGAGGGTCCCTCTTAAAGGATGTGGCAGAAGGCCTGCCTGCGGAAATTTTCGATCATGACTGCAAAAAGAACTCTGTGTTCTGTACTGACTTCTGCAAAATAGCTTCAATCCGAACTACTAGGAGAATGAGTAGCTACAATTCCGTCATCCCCCCGCCCGAACCTCTTAACCTCGACCCTGATATGCACCCCCTGAAACGACGTTTCGAACCCGAACTCCTCGATCGATACCCTCCCCGACACGATACAGAAAGCCTGAGCAAGAGAGGCAGATTCCCAGATTATGTACCCATGTTTGCCTTTCCTAACGATATCCAGATTGTGTCATCAGATGAAAGGCCAAGATCGACGTGGCATGGATTTACAATGACATCGGACGACAACTCTAAGCTCTACGGAGTAACCGTCATAATATGGACAGCGCTTACAACAGATGTGGCTGAGGATATAGAGATGCGTTGCGAGCATTGGAGACAGAGACATATGACTGAGGAGGAGCGAGAGCTTGCAGGTAGTCTTGGGGCACGTCTCGCTGCCGAACGTGCACATCTCTCGCAGCTATTGGCGAAGCTTCCCACAATAGCGTCTGGATCTTCTGCTCGAGAGACGCTAGATGACCAGATCAGTGCGGTAGAGGAGAAAATTAGCCTGATGACGGAAATGTTAAGGCCTCTGAGACACGGGGCTGCATCGAAGATTGATGGCTTAACTGCTGGCGAGAGTGGTCTCTGGATGCCTCGAGCGTACGGCATTCTTGGCAGAGATGCTACGAGAGTGGGCTTCTGGAAGGATTGGCTTCGAGCCGTCATAGTGCCTATGACAGATGGTGGCATTTTACGCGTACCTCCCAGTTCTCCGCGAGTCGGTCGCTGGCAACCTTTAGAACGATACGTCGTTAATCTATGTACCGAGGCATTTAGCCCTCTAAGCTCTAAAACTCAGGTCGAGATTGGCGTGCGAGAGTTACGTCTATATGCGCGAAAGGAAGCAATTAACGAGCTTCCAGGTTCACGTAACACTGACCTCTACGCGTTATTTAGATCACTCTCGTTGGAGAATATCGTCACGCTCTTCGAATATGCCATGTCCGAGTCGCGAATTATCTTCCTTTCATCGCACACGGCGATGCTGCACCTCGCCTCTCACGCCCTTGCCAGTTTGCTATACCCGTTGACTTGGGCAAGCATATTTATTCCTATTTTGCCGGCGCGATTGATATCTGCTCTCGAAGCCCCTTGTCCCTACATTGTTGGCATTGAGCGAAGATATGACAATGTCTCACTTCCGGATGACGACTATGTCTTAGTTGACTTAGACAAGGATACAATCGAATCACCGGCGCTGCCGGTTCGCCTCCCAAAACAGCACCGGCGAAAATTACTTTCGCTCCTGCAATACGCGGCACCGCATAGTCTACGATTTGGTGTCACAACAGGGCCACCTCCTTATGCGATCGAATCTTTCCCTTACGATGCTTTCTCTGCCGAAAATGGCGCCCTTTTTGACGAGAAGGCTGCGCCAAGTACGCTGTACAAGTGGGTTGCACAGAATTCTTCATCCTTTGGAGAACCCGAGCCTGCAGGTACAGCAAGCCCACCCGTGTTTAATGCATTTTTGCATGCGAAGCCGGGAGGATCCGAACGGCCAACCACCAGCAAATCAAACAAGACCAGCCCGCCATCGTCAGTATCGCCTATCTCGGTAAATTTCCCGCCCATGCCGGCAACGCCTATCTCTAGAAGCGATTCCGGGTTCGCACTATCTTCGACGCTAAGAGAGAAGAGATCCGGTCATTTCGACGAGAAAGGTCGTCGCAGCTCTTCATTCGGCCATGCCCCGGTTCATCGACCTCACCCACCATTCTTAAATGGCCATCAATCGAACCTGTCCATATCCGCGATTTCGATAGATTCGCAATCGTCGTATGGAGGTTACGCTCCGTCGTCATATGCCCAGTCTACTATCGCCGCGTCAACAGTGATGCCGAACATGCTTGTTCAGCCAGTAGAGAATACCGAGTCTACGATGTGGGTTGAAGGGCACTGCTTCAACTTTGGCGCTAATGACAACACCTCGACTTGCACGATTTGTGATGAGCGTTGCGAGGGCGATGGATGGTACAGATGCGCGGGGTGTGGAGCAGTTTCACACGGACGTTGCCTTGGATGCGTCTGTATCGTCTGCCCGGTCGCTTTTAATGAAGATAAGATTCGCGCGTCTTTTGTACGTTGCCTAGCCAGTCTTCTCTATACATACCGGAAGCATTTAGGTCGGCCAACGAAGGACCAAAAGAACAGCGGACAAATATATGGGTTCGATATGAATGGATTTATTAGGAGCTTGCCGTACGACCAACAAGAGTACGTGACAATGATGAAAGAAACGCAAGGTATATCTGTCTTTGTTGTCGTTGTCGTTATCGTTGAGGGGTATACTAACTCTAAATTAGCATTTAACGAATTCATCCACCAGCGCGAAACGCAGCCGGGCACGAACCCAGAGATCCGTCTTTTCGACGAGATCATTCTTGCTAAGAAAGCTCGAGGGAAATCTGGCCTATCTTCGGGTTTATCTCGTCTCTCAACAATAAGAGCTTCTCACGGCGTATCTGCTTCTTTACCTGGTCTTCAGATTCCGTCTAGACACTCGAAGCAAACAGCATTTTTGACAGACATGTCTGATCACATATGGAGAACGGCTTGCGTGCCTGTACCCAACGCCAAGTTTCAAGGCGATTACCGATCGGTGACGACAAGAATACCGGCACGTTTAGACCCCACGTTGATGAAGGAACCCCGTGCCATACAGGGTGTTCCACGAGCCGAGCAGCGCAGAAGAGGGGTTATGAGGAAGCAAGTTCCCAGCATGATGATCCCCACACCGGCCTCTCCCTCTTCTCCTGAGTCTCAATAAACCCAAGTTGGCCGTGCTGGCTACATACCAAGCCGAGGACAACTTACTAGAATGTAACATTACCAAGGGTGAAGATGGTATGCTTTACCTTAATTGTACTATAGCTGGGAGGGGACACGAGATGAACAAAAAGTTCCCCAATTTGCTTTTCATCCGAATATCCAGAATCCAGTCGACATTTGCGTTCCAAACCGACATCCTAAAGCATTGCGCTTTTGAGCGGGGAAGGAAATTAATATCTAGCTAAATTTGCTTACCGATCGAGGGAGTGCGCTAGTTGAGGAGATCAAGCAGAGGAAGATCAAAAGGGGAAGAAGAAGAGTAGCTGGGCAGAAACCGGACCAGCCTTGAATATGTGGTGGTTGGACTTTACTTGCAGAGATAGGCAGATCGCGATCAATTTACAAGAAGACAAGAAAGAGTCAGGAAGAAGCATTGCGTGGGCGAGTAGGCGTCGATACGAATCACGTAGAGAATGAGGAAGTCGCATTTAGCATCAAATTCTAGTAGTCTGCGATTGTGCCACCATCGTGTAATGCGTAACTTTTTTGCTTGCTCTGTTGTATTTTGGTATCGTGGAATGAATCTGGTACGGCATTTGCCAAGCCCTCCTCCCCCTTATTTGCGATTTGGGTATACTCATCAGATACATCCATACTACATGCCATCCATCCATCCATACCTTTTTGTATGTCCCCCAACTCCCCCCTCCCTCTCGTCGGTAGAAGCAGCGACAGTCCAGGTGTCTAGGTGTCCTCTACTCTACTCTTTCAGATTGTACCCATTATAGACCGATCTGATTAGAAAAACCTCCCTACCTAAAGAGATCCATCCCACCGTGGTAACACCCTACATGATATAGCGTATTGTCCCTACGCTTGTTCCCCTTATATACGACGACCCTTAGCTTTTTTGGTTCAGGAAATGCTAGAACTACGAAATCCCGTATTAAATCCCCGGGTAGCGATGGCTACCCGATATCTGACAGGTTCCAGACTAGATAGATAGATAGGTCCTTATTTGAAGGAAGTCGTTTTTACCGCGCTCCCCTCCCGGCACCGGGGGATCCGCGACCGCTCGGATTGCGGCCGTCGCCGCCGGGACCCGGCCGGGGTTTGGTTTTGGGCTGGCGCTCGTAGGCGTTGGGGCTGGGTCTGCGCCTGCGTTGGTTCCCTTCGTCGTGGTCGTGGTTGTGGCTATGGTTGTGATTATGATTGTGGTTATGGGGTTGCTGCTGCCTCCGCCGCGCATATATCGCTCTTTCCCGCGGGTCGTCCGGGATGCCGCCGGAGGAGTCGGAATCAGAGTCGGAGGATGAGGAGTCGTCTCCTGAGGAGGAGTCGTCGGAGGATTCGCCGACTTGGCGCGGGGCGTGGTATATGCAGCATACTATAATTGCCAAGATCAATATATGTAATATATATGGGTATGGAGAGATGATGGGACTGAAATTAAGTACCTTTGGACCGCTTCCGACCTAATCCCTCATTATCGACGACGGACTCGGCCCACTGGACGCGGTGGTCGGAGGGCGGGTGGGCGCCGCGCAAGCGCAGGATCGCGGGGGCAGCCGGGGCCGGGGCTTCGGTTCCGGTCTGGGTTCCGGAGCCCGTAGGCGCTTCCGTCTGGGTCTGGGTCTGGGCACCCTGGGGCCGGTCGCGCTGCCGCTGATTCGAGAGGGGGTTTGGTCCGGACATAGCTACGGGTTACGTATACGTCTATCGTTTTATGTATGTGTGCAATGATGATATATGTATGGGAAATGAAAAAAAAGAGGAGTTCGGATGACTCTCCCTGTTATGGTCGAGGCAATTTCGAGGGGCGGAGAAATGGGCGTGCGCAGATCTAGGTATTTCAACTGCTCAACCAGGTACTGGACCAAGACCCGTTCCTGGGATTTCGCTTGGCTGAGGCGTGAGGAGCTCGAACGATCGGCCTATGTGTGCATACGTGTAGGCCTTAGAACGGTCGAGGATCAACATGGATCAACAGGCTCTTCTTCTGTGATGCGGCGCCACTCGTGCGTTGGTTGGTTGTTTTTTGTTTGTCTGGTTTGTTTTCTTCTGATCTCTTGGGGTTCTTTGGGGTCTCCTTTTTCCAGGGTTCGTTATTTTTCCCGAGTTTGCGCGGTTTTGTAGAATGACAAGGTGGATGTTCCGGAATGAGCGATATAATTCACATTACCTAGGTAGGTGAGTTAGGTGCTGTATATATATGTATGTGTGTTTTTATGTAGGGTATTTCAGAGTTTCAAGTTTCGAATTGATTGTTGCTTGAACCCCGTCCTTTTCCCCCGCTCTTTCCTCTCTTGCTCCTCTTGCTACCTTCCAGGAAGTCGCGCACAGAGGAAGCACGAATGGAGTATAAGTTTTTGGGGTAATGTCATGGATGTACATACGCACATGTAGCTACCATGCAGCCATCAATGATCCATGGATGTAGGAATGTTACGAGCAGAGGAGCAGCCGAAAAAGTGTGGTCAGATTCTCAGAACATCGATAAACACGAACGAATCCAGGGATGAGCCAAGATGAATTCAGGCTTATCTGTTCTCCGCTCTCCGCTCTCTCGTGCCCCTAGAGGACCCTTATTCCATATTTAACAAGTTTAACAAATCAATATATGTCCTCGCGATGTAAGGAGCGTTGCATTTACCACTTAAACCCACTGGGCAAGTCTTGAAGCTTCTAGAGATTGGCTTTGTATTGGCTTTGGATTGGCTTTGAGAAAAATAACCGGGATTGAATGACCTAAATATCGCCCCACAGCCCCGCGTCATAACTTCCTATTGCACTAAAAACCATGTGGATATGATGTAGTCGCTTAGTAATGGCTAGGTAAGTATCTGTGTACATCTCTACGCTGCTACGCTACCACTATACATTCCCGGTAGTCCGGTTCAGGGTTTCCGATCTATCATATTTAACCTTAACTTGGGTTTACCAGTTATATATACTGTTATTCACGTGCAATTAAAACAGATGAAACTTTCTTTGAAGTTGGTATTTGTCTCTGATTATCTAATCTTTCTCGTACATTCGTATAATATACATATCATACAGATATATATCGCTTCATGTTCAGGAGTATTCGAGCCCTTTCCGATATGCAAAGTACAGTGGAGAGGGGACTCGAATCTCTTTGAAAAAAGTATCTAACCTGTAAGGGCTTGTGCTCGCCTGCGCATCTTCTCGAGCTTCTTCGCACCCTTCATGCTTTTTCTCGGCCTGGACAGCTTAGAAGCCTCTGTTCTCAGAGGCTTGTTTAACATCCAGCCATTCATTGGCTGACGATATGAGATGAACTTACCCTCGGGACTGTATACATCCACGATAGGCCAATTAGGCATAGCGCCTTCTTGTGGCTTCGGCGGCGGCGGCGGAGCTTTCTTCTTTGGATCCTCAGCAAGAGCTTCTAATCTTTCCAAAGCCGAAAGTTTCTTTTCTTCCTCTTTGGGGGCTTCTGGAGGTGATTCCTCTGATTTTGGCTTCCACGCATAGAGGTCCTTTGTGCGTATTTGAGCGACGATTTCTACCCACCCAACGCCTTCGATCAGGATATCAGTCGACAAGACACGATACGGCAACCTCTCTAAGCTCAAGTTGACAGCCTCTTTCCTCATTAGCGGACCCGTACGTTGTTTCGTCACGTCCCACTTCAGCTCGAAAGAGCCTGCAAGTTTCGTCTGTTCGCCGGTCCCTGGCATTCCTATGTAATCGAAGTCATATTTATTCATGTCAATACCCTCTCGTTGCAGCTGAATGGCTTCTGCCTTGTCGGTTCTTGCGACATGCGGGTGGAGTGGCGTAAATGAGTACATCAGCATGTGTAGTGCCGGCGTCCTTGGCGTGATGCGAATGAAGCCACCGAGGAGTAGGGACTGGCCTGGCGCAATTGACTGCTGCTTAGGAACAATTCGTTTCCGTACGACTAGAGATGAGCGGTATTTCTTTTGAACATGTCGCTCAAGACCGGTGCGTTCCAGGCCGGGGAGATCGATCAGCTCTCCCCTGCCATTACCGAACGGAAGCCGGATAGGCGATGCCGTCGTCCCGGGTAAGTCGGAGACTAGTGGCATATCTGGATACTCAATTTCCTTCGGTGCTGGTGGTAGGAGTGAATAATCATCAGTATCCTCCCCCAAGTCTTCTATCACCTGGCTATTGATATCGCCTAATTCCGACTCTAGTGGGAATTCTGTTCTCTCTGCCGATGTTGTAGAGTGCGCATTGATCGTCTTTTGGCGGATTTTGATGGGAATTTCGTGCTTGTGCATCCTCCCTTTCGGGAAGACTTCTTCAACCAGTCTGCTTTTGCCGACGTTCACCTTACCAACTAGCCAAGTAGCTCCGCCCCGTTTATAAATTTCTTCCTTTAGTTTCTTCGTCCGCCAATTTTGCTTCGAACTGATAGCTACTACATTCCCTAGGCGCACATTTCGGGCTGCGCGCCCTAGGGCCTTCCGAAGTACGTCCTGCAGATACGGAAATAGTCTTTCCACTTGCTCTTCTCTCGGTGCCAGAAGGTCGCAACGATTAATTATGAATGTCAACCCCGTCTTCCAACTGGTATAGAAACCATCCGATTTCGATCGGCGATTCTTAGCTCGCAAGGGCGTGGTGTTCAGTAAGTCTGCGATTCGTGGTATTAAAGACATGGGGAAGTCGGCTGCATCGATAACATGGTAAATGTGATTATATTTGTGAGGTGATTCGGCGATCGTATCTCTGACTGAATCTATCGATGGATGGTATATTGATTCTCCGGTATTGTAATGTTGTAAGTTATGGCATCTTTCGCAAACGGGCGTTTTTTGAGGTTCTTGTCGATCCATCTCTGGAGGAGGTAGACTCTCTAGAAGAGCATCCACATCAACCCCTCTTTCCTTCAGTTCCTCTAGACGGGATTTATCAAGCGCGCGTTCGTAGATGATTTCATCTTGTCGGGGGAGTTCTGCGGCCGGGGGCCGAAGATAGTTTGCAATGGTCTTACGACTAAGATCGAAGTATCCAGGAAGATCAGGAGAGGTCGTCTGTGATAGAGCACCGCAACCACGACATTGTCTCGGTAGTTGTCGAACAATCGATTGAGTTCGAGCCGGGGCGGTTTTCTGTGTATCATGGTTAGGTACTAGATGATCCTCTGCAGCTGCCTGCGCATGCAAGCAACGGCGTTGTATTCTCCATCTTGAAGGTCGTGCTTGTGACGACAATGCGACGGCACTTAGTCTTTGGCGAGGCAATGTGCGATAGATGGAGGGGTATAGGAATAAAGGCAGCTCAAGTGACCTTGGATGTTCTGCGATATCTAGTGCGCTTTTGAGCCATCTTGACGGCAAGGAACGGTGCATCGCGCATTGTATGATCCTCTTCTATGTCGAAGAAAAATTCAATCGCATTTCAAAAAAAAAAAAAAATTATTATTATTGAGCTACTACAGCGATTTGGAGACACGCCGCTTTTAGCCAAAGCCTAACTAGACTTAAGCGCAGCGTAAAAATTCTGATATCTTCTAGAAAAGCAGCGGGTACACTAATCCAAGTTAGTACTTTAGGTACGTAAATAACCAATGACGTTAGAGTTGAGACTAAAGTTGTACCCTTGTCAGAGCTAATCATTAGTTTATCGATAAGAGCGAAAGCCCCATCGAATCGAGTCTACTTTGCTACTTTGGGACTGCTACGTCAATTGTATTATTCGACACAGCTGTCCTTCCGAACGTTTTGTACAACGCACCTAAACTCATACTCGCATCTTGATTGCACGACATCCATCTACCCAAGCTTTGAATTTCGCCTCAATAATGACGGAAGGTCCTATATCAGCTGAAGATGCCGCGGCTGCGCGAGCCGCATCGCAGGCTTCTCTGCGCAAGAAGCGCCGCGAGGCTAAGATCAAACAAGGAGGAGCCGACCGACTGAACAAGATTACGGGTCTTGGAGGAGGCATACAACGAGGTGGGATCCTTGCGTGCGAGGCTCTATGTCATAAGCACGATTTCTAACTGTCGTACTCAGATCCTCTACCGAAGTCGTTTACGGAACCTACCGCGCCAACGGAACAAACAACTGCGACTTCGTCACCAGCTGCTGACGCGACGCCCGCTCCGGCCCCAGAGCAACATGGAGACCCGGAGGAGGTTGATATTTCGGAGCACTTCTACAAGCCGCAGACGGCCAACCGCCAGCAGACTCCCAGCGACGTTCCCGACGATATCTCCGAGGCTCAGCTCCGTCAGCTACTGCTCGGCGGCATGGGAGGTATGGGAGGTACACCGCCACCAGGAGCGAACCCGTTCATGAATGGCCCCGGACAGATGCCTGGTATGGAAGGTATGGAAGAAGATCCGATGATGAAGATGCTCTCGCAAATGATGTCCGGAGGCGGCATGCCCGGCGGCGGCGCAAATCCGTTCGCTGGAACGCCGATAGAGGGACTTATGGGCGGTCTTGGAGGGATGAACGCGGGTAACGGTGTGCCGAACCCTATGCAGCAGGCGCAGCAAGTCGCGACGAACAAGACGGCGAATCTATGGCGTATTTTACATGCCGTGTTTGCGCTAGGCCTGGGTCTATACGTTGCGTTCAGCACGACATTTACGGGCACGCTTACGGAGCGTCAGACTTCCTCTATCAGCAGCAGTGGTGCTGGTGACCGACTAGACACCGATATCGAAAAGACGCGCGCGTATTTTTTCTACGTGTTTACATCTGTGGAGGCTATACTGTTGACAACGAGATATTTCTTTGATAAGGGCCGCGAACCTCCAAAGGGATGGATGTGGACTGTTACTGGATTCTTGCCTGGAAGGATTGGCGCTTACGCACAGCACGCGTTGAGATATGGCCAGATACTAAGTACCGTGAGAAGCGATGCGCTGGTTTGCGTTTTCGTGCTGGGGGTTTGTAGTTGGTTACGATCATGAGATTGGGATTAGTTATGGAGGGGATGTGTGTGGTTTGATGAGTGATGATAGAGATGTAGCAATATCATGAAATGTTCCAAATGTCCTGGTTATCCTTCGATGCCTTCTTCGGTGACCTCTTATGTTACGCCCGAGCACGGTATTACACGCGGCTTATTGTTAGATTGTACGAGATCGCCGAATCTTCAACCATCACAAAACCTGGAAGCTTCACAAATAATTAAAGAATTTATTCAAATATCAGGGTCTCTCGATTATGGCCTATCAACTCTTCTCTTGGCGCGTACAAGATTAGGCAGGTATGCTTGATCTCCTGCGCCGTGTACATACATGTAACGGAGGGAGTAACGTATCCTTCGTTCAACGTCCTCCGTCCCCTTTTAAGTGTCGCACAACGAAGATCTCAGTTGTATACCGCAAAGCTATATACGTTTTGTGGTACGGCTACATTTGTAAGATATCGGATCTAGATTAGGAAGAGTTTATATCTTGAGAAACGTTGTGTCGTCGTGGCACATGGGTTTGACGATTACTTGCATATCTGTAGCCCTAAGACGCGCGTCATAGACCCGATCAAGCAAATGAGACGGCGAGCTTGGACACTGGATACCTAGTTGTTGATACCTGAAATCTTCCAGCACCACAGTCCCCTTGCCGTAACACATGCTACTTGGATAGCTCTGTTATTGGGGAAGAAGAAAAAAAAGCAGACGCTCAACACAATAATGGGTTTCAAGACATTAGATTATTCTAGCATACGCAATTTTTAAATGTTACAAATCTGTCCCGCTTGATTCGCCACCCAGACTGGGGATACAGGTTGCCCCTTTCCAAGTCCCCGTGTATTCCGGTTGATGCCCCTACCTGACCCAATGCAAAATCTCCCAAGCAAATTGAAAGGCTCCGTAACAAAGCCCCAAGTTTCATTGAACATGGAAAAGAAGTAAAAAGCGAAGCCAGGCTAAAGCTTAGATCCTTCAGAGATGAATCATCGTGGCTGACTTTCCAAAACAAATCCCAACACCTTTCCTAGTACACCGCGCAACCGTTGCGGATTCTCGCGTACACATGTAAACACAACTGCAGTACTAAATGCAAAGACGAATGTCTCCCGCCACTGCTTGTCCATAGAATATCGCCTAGGCAAAAGCGTAGCCATAGCCCTCGGGGCAACGAACAGTGCTAACTCCTTCCTCCGGGCGGCCTTCTCGATAAGAACGCTCCATCCGCACAAGAAGCAGCCGGAACCGACGCACAAGCCCGAGTCTATCTTCTGTCTGGCTTCCGGGTCTTTTCCAAGGACGTGTGGGCCAATCCTCGTCCGCGCCAGGCATACGCCGTAGTAGAATAGAGCGATGAAAGCAGCCAGAAACGACGAGGAGCGTGCCGCGGATAGAATAGCAGACTTGGCACCCTTCAGGTCCTTCTTCTTAGCGAAAAGGTTGACGGGTAGGTATGTTGCCATGGCCCATTGGAAGGATCGATAGAATCGGGATAGGGCGTGGTGCTCGCAAGATGGCCCACATCCCATGTGTACAATCTCGCAGGGGAACGGGATAGCCTTAACCGGATCACCCCACTCCAGTGGCCACTTGAAGTCCGCACACATGGATTGGAGTAATCCCGCTTGTCCGGTCTCTTTGCCGTAAATGAGCTCGCCGGTCCGGCAACGTCGAAGCGCATCGATGAGTCGGGAGTCTACGGAAGCGGCTGAGCTGATCCATTTCGTGTAAGACCGGGGTAGCTTCGAGGGACAGTAGAACCATGCCCACATAATCAACGCGGATGAAGCCGCGAATATCGTGGGGTCGGTCAGCTTAGATATTATTGACTCTCCCCTGGTCCACTTCTCAGCGGCGACCCTTCGTGACCTCTTCCGAGACCATAACTCCCCAACGATTACATCGAGAGCCCTAGTCGACGCGAACAATGTCAGGTCCAAGGTTCGTCCAGCATACCGAATCGTCTCCTGCTTGGCATTTTCCAACGAGTCCTGGCTGATCCCGATAGTCTCCGCGAAGCTCTCGCTCTCCCTCGACTGTAGTAATCGCAGGCTTAGCCAAGCCGAGATGAAAGATGACAACCAGGTTAAAAGCCTAGTAGGGCGAAGGTTAGTTGAGCGTTTTATGTAAGTGATAGGGTTGAAATATGCGCCAAGGTAGTATACCGACGCCAAGCTTTCCCAATGGAACATCGAGAGTTGTCAACGAGTTCAGAACTTGCCTTTTTCGGGTCAACGCTGTAAGTTGAGTTGTGGATAGAAGACGGTTAAAAGCTGTACCAAGCAAAACCTTCAGAGCGGATAAGTTAGCTTTAGTCTTTTACAACATTGCCTATATCTAGTTGTTTCTTTAAAATATAAAAAATGAAAAGAAATGAAAAGAAATGAAAAGAAAAGCAATTTTGGACCAATCACGGATAGTCTTACCTCTAGCAACGTAGTCCCGCCTACGAGAGCAGCACAGAAGGTTGGGAATTTTTGAAGTTCTAGTCCCCCACGCAAGGTATTTTGCAGGGATGCGATGAAGGAGTCGTGGGGCCGAATGGCACTCGCAACACCCTTGTTTTTCCTCCTTCTAGTTACATGATGTAGAACCAACGTGAGAAGCCTTGGTGCGACAGTGGAAGCATAGCCCAGGACATAGGCCCGAATGAGTGGTCTGAGTAGGGGTGGTATAGACTCATCCAGTTTCCGACGGGTGCTTGCTGGAAGTAATGTAGATGTCATCGTTACAACGCCACGGTACGGGTATCGCGTCAACTACGCGACACGCCGCGACCTGGTAACGAGATTTCGGTGTTTAAAAATAGAATACCTATCGGTGATCCATCAAGAAGTTGTGTAGCTGACTGAGATAGATCTGTCCACTGTACTATAGTGTCTCTTCGGATTATCGAGCTGACCGTAATGGCGCGGAGTCCGGAGAATGAATTAAAGGGCTGATTTATTTTCCTACAAATACGCAAATACGATGGAAAGGGGCTGAAAGACCGGGTTTGCACGGGTACGTACTACGCAGGATCTGAGATGCGGCGTCCCTAGAGCGTCCGTGCTGTTTTAGATCTGCGTGGTCTCGGCGGGAATGCCTTGTCAAGATAATATCATCTTAATTGGCGCCACGGTAAGTGCCGGCAAGCCGGGTTATGATGAAGAAATCCGGCAGGAGGTTGCAATCGGACGCTATACGTGCCGAGATATAAACATGGTGATGTTGAAGAGCCGGACGATGAGGTAATGCTCTCGAGCGGTTTGCACAGTAAAATTAAGAAAGCAATACCGGACTATACCGCCCCTTGCCGGCCCTAGGTATGTATGCCAAGGGGAAATTGGGTTACTAGTCGCCTTTGGCGATTCAGCCGAGGTGAGAAGCGATGGTGTCCTAGCTGCCCAAAGAAACAAGACTGGAAGGTCTATTTGTTCGTGAAAGTAAGGACTTTCTGGTCATGCCACTCTCCTTTCATATTATAAAACTAGACTCAGGTTTATGCATGCATGCAACCCGTTCTGTTTTGTATGTAGGTATGTATGTAGGTATCGATCCGTCTACGTAGGGTTAATCCTACACAACTGTTGTCAGTAAGACGGCCTAAAAAAATCTTTAATGAGTACCCAAATCGGTCACCGAAATATCTGCAAAGGCGAAGGCCAGGACCGCGGGCGTTGAAGCTGACATTCTAAGGATCAACTATCCTTTCATTTCGGCCGAAATTTCTCCTTTGGATCGATGCCTTTTGTGGTAACTGAATATGCCTTAAGGACGACGTAATTCCCACCATTGAGTGGTAGTATGCATGGTCGTACTGCAACGAAGGATAAAATGTTTAAGCTACTGCAACGGGCACCATGCATCTAGGTTGGGTGATTATAGCACACACCTCTCTGCTAGAGCCTTAGGTTGTTCTGGTTGTCTGTGGACAATGTACGGATCCGTATAGTACGCACGTAATCGACTAGACACAGTCCGAGTTGACCCCTGTCTTTCCTGTCTTTGCTTCCTGGGATCCGTTGGCAATACAATATGCGTGTGCACAACGACAGCTCGATGATGAAGCCACAATTGGGCGATAGATGAACCGTAGTGGAACTTGAGTTACTGTTTTTGGAATGAGTAGCTTGACTTGACTCGATGGTATCAAGACTAGTTCTTTCTTGGGACCATAATATTTTGACACGATCGAGATAGGGACCGCAAAACGATAATGATGTCTTTATTTTTTTTTTTTCCGTGGTTGAAGAAAAAGAGAGCTGGAGAGAAGGAAAAGAGTTTTGACATGTGATTGCACCTCGGAGCTTTTCCCCTGCCAAGATTTCAGAACAACGGTGGACTCGATGATAGAAATCAAGAAACGTTTATGCAATGCAAACGCTTGAGTCAAGTTGAGTCAAGTGCTGGAGGTAACTCACCTAAGCCAAATCAGGCAACGCGGTGGCCAGTTGCTACGGTTTTAAAGAAAATATCGCTATATCAGGTCATCTCCGCTTTTATACTATACTCCATTTTTTCTAGCATTTAATCCTTGACAAGCTGCTAGAATAACTAAAAAAGAACTAAAATAGCACGGTATTCGAGAACCTGGAGAAACGCCTATCTTTTCACGTTTGTAGTTTAGATATGTACATACTATAGCTAGTATGTATACATAGCATAGATTTTAGCTGATAGGTACCTTGAGGGTTTTACTAATGGGGTATAATAACATGAATTATTATTGGGACATCTCTCTTTGCGAAGGATTATTGACAATGCTCACTTAGCTATTCGATCATCAAGAAATTAACCTTGTTCTGCCTCTTGTGACTTACAGCGTACAGCGTACATCTGTAGCCCTGGAGCTGTGCTGTAAGTGCTCAGGTGGATCCGTTAAAGGAAGACCATCGATAGGTTCATAGCTTCAAATTCTCTCTTTACCCCTCATTTCATTTCACTACCGGTACTTACGCCGTACTACCTTAGCTAATGTAAGGATGAGTGGATTGCCTTATTGGTTCTAGCGCATCTGCTTCCTGGGAAAAAAAGAGAGGAAGAAAGAGCGTGGCTAGGTCGTAGCCTGTTGTTGGGCTGCTTGCTACTGCATATTCACTGCATTACTGCTCTTTGCTGCTTCCTCTTTGCCTCTTGCTAACTGGCAGGTGACTGAGCAACTATTGCGGAGTAAAGGAAGGAAGGTGTGTATAGTTTAATCGACTTCGGTCTTCACCAGCGAATAGCCTTAGACTCCGAATAAGTTCCTGCTCGTCATTCTCTCCTCTTTCCGTCCAATTACCTACCAGGTGTTACACTACCTTTAAGTAAGTTCTGTGGACTTGCCTAGGAGGAAAGTGTCACTCTTGCAGGCTTTTGGTCTTTTATTTTATTTTATTTTATTTTTCCTCTATTTTCATTTCCTCGAATTGCAACATGCACGCAACCACAACCATGCCGGAAACTAACCTGTTGACATGCTACTAGACTGACCACTCTCCACACATCCATCCGCACATCCCAAAATCCACACATCCACAAGTCCACACATATCAAATAATTCACAACGTCTTACCTGATCTTACCTTATTTTACTTTTTACCTTGCCCTGCCTGTCTGCCACTTGCCTTAGTCAACCACAACCTAAGGTTCATCTGACCTGCTTCAAATGATACAAACTACTACAAATTCTGGGTATCTATGGGTATCTATGGAGCATTGAAGATCCTTTCCCGTAATGCGTCATCAACCTCGGGATATAGATTTACTCTCCTAGTCTAAATCGATGTCGAAGCTATTCTCAGCTCCTATACTCATGGGCTGTCATAATCCTCTCTATCCGACGATTTGCAGAAGTTCTCTTACAACTCCGCTACTATACCTCTTTTGACCATTGATCCGGGCTGCAACCGAGCAGCCTTGTCGCGAGTCTGGACCGCACACTTTATCGTAACGACGATCCCTCCTTCAATATCCAATCAACCAAATCTTTCTCCCCGCTGCGGAGGCTTGTGGCATTTTTCAAATATACTGTTTTGCAGTCCCTATGTCACGCATGCCTAACGGGTCCCGACCTCTACTCCTCGCTTGCCCCGTTAATACCGACACCACTATTACGAACCGACTGGTTCTGCTAGAGCACATAACAAGACCCGTCTTGAATTTTCCGCTCTCTGCCGTCGAACCTTGACCTGAACCCGTTTGCACAAGGCACTCTTCATTTCGCGATCGAACCGGTCACAAGAAGCACCCATGAGCGCCGCGTGCATACAACGTCCCAAAATGGGTTCTTCTCAAGCGCCTGACGGCAATGCGCCGTTTGGCTGTATGTCTTTTTTTTGTTGTTCATTAGCAACTTACACCGGCCTTGTTTAACCCTAGGAACTAACCATTTTCCATAGATCACGTATCTGATGATTTTTTATTCCTTAGAGCTCCGACGCCTCCCCCGGGAGACCCTCTGCTCACCCAAGACGATAATAGAGCACTAAGCCTTTTCTTCGAGGACATGACAACCAACCATTATCCTGTTTCGTATGGCGAGGGGCTCAATTTCAGTGATCAGTGGATAAGTCAACTTCCGCCAGCTTTCTTGGGTCACACCACCTCGTATGGACAACAACCACAGCAGCCGTCCGCTTCTTTAATGAGCGGAATGCCTGCTACCACCTATCAAGATGTATTTACGTTTGGTCAAAATATGATGCCGCCACCGCCGACCCCATCACAACCTCCCTTGCAGCTCGAGCATACGCAACACCAACATCACAATCCCCCAACTCCTCACACGCCGATTGAGCAGAGTGCCCACGCCGACGTGGCGGCCGTTTTAACATCCTTACACCATGGCCACCAGAATGGGCATCAGTCCGGTGCTAATGCCATAAATCGAGCACAAGTTGTGCCCTCCCATCACAACGGCGGCCATGCCGATCAGATGAGGTCACTTCCTCGTAACCACATTCCCGATCAAAGTAATTCCATTCGTCGCAGGCATGCTTCGAACGATGCTGACACGCTTTTCGCGGATATGGTATTCGGGAATTCTCAGGGCCTCGTGAACCAACGACCAATCGAAGCGCCCGAGTTACAATGGGGATCTGATTCGAATTTTGCTAGGACGCAAGGTTATGTTCCACCCGACCATGAATCTAGCGAGCTACTTGAACAGAAACGTTTGGGCGCTCTGCGGGTCCTCACTATTAGTCACAGCGCTGCGACGACTCGGCCACCGTCTCCTTCGACGAATGGAGAAGGTCCGTCTGTTCTTCAACCTGACGGTCACGGGAATGGTCATGTCAAAGAAGAAGTTGACACTGGAGCTCCGCCTGCCAAACGTCGTAAGAGTAAAAGTAAGGGAAAGGTAGAAGTTGAAGAGGTGGAAGATTTAACATCTATACCTCCGAAAGCTGTGGCTAGGAAACGTAAATCGAAACCAGATCTAAAATCAACCCCAGATACCTCTTCAGTTACCCCAGAAGCACCTGGAAAGCGGAGAAAGTCTACGATAAATGCGGGGAAAACGCCACGAGAAAATCTCACAGATTCCCAGAAGAGGGAAAATCACATTAAGAGTGAGCAGAAGAGGAGGGGAGCAATCAAAGAAGGCTTTGATGATCTCAGTGAGCTCGTTCCGAATCTCAAGGGAGGCGGATACAGCAAGAGCACCATGCTTTCAATAGCAGGAGAATGGCTCGAGGCTTTAATAAAAGGTAACGAGGAGCTGGAACGATTATGATCTCATTGGTATGACGAATGGTGTTTCGATAAGTGTGTTCCTCTAGTCTACAATGAATAAGATGGGCTCTATGAACTGGAAGACCTGCGATCTTTGCTTTTTACCGTCGGAGTTTACTTGGGCTGGGGTTCGGGTCGCAGCGAAACAGGCGAGCGACGAACAACAAAAAATCCAGGGGTGAAGAGCGGCGGGTGGTATTCTGATCTTCTAAAGCTTTCCAAGGTGCATTTATTGGTTATTGATACCTCCGGAGTTGATGCTATATGGAAATTACGGAGACTGGGACCGCGAACAGGTTTTTTTTCTTCTCGAAAGCGCGAAAAAATGAGTTGAATGATGGCTAACGGTCAATTGCATTACCCATACCCTACGGTCTGGCTAAATACTAATTTGCTACATTTTAATAAATCGAATGAATGGACATATGCAATTTATATCGCTTCATTGGATACGTGATTTAGAAGACGATGTCTACGTTGGTTTTCGGGTATCATGTTAAAATTCAAAAGGGGTATCTAGGCTATATCTTACAAGCAGAAATGACAATATGTAGAAGAATCTTGTCAGTCTCCGATGCTATGGAACCTCTCATGCGCTAGCATCGCAAAGATGGGGATGGCGTGTCCACAGAGCTCACACCTGTGGGACTCGTCTTCTTCCTCCCAGGCGTCCTCATCCGGGTCTAGAGATACAGCTGCTAGCTCAACTGTATCTTCCACATCTTCCATGGGCGCGCTATCTAACACCTCATCTCCCTCTTCTTCCTTATCAGCACTATCCTCAGTCTCATGAGCGAATGTGGAAGGAGATATGGCACTATGAGGCACAGGTGTGGTGTCGTACACAGTCCACTCCCTCAACTTATCCTCCTGCGTGCGGAACATACGGGCGATGTTCCGACCGCCTCCCGGGCCATTCCCAGATTCGCTAGATCCTGCAACCATGACCATATTCGTCACGCATATGTTAATCAGAGCTAGGTTCCACCCTTGCCTTTCCGTGTGTAAGCGTCGGAAGAGAGGGAGCAGTGCTTCCGAGGCTAGCCGCTCTGCTACGGTCTCGACGCTTTCGTCTTTGAGGTTCAGGACGTAACTTGGGAGGGGTTGGCTGCGGGAACTTCGTGTGTAAGATTCTGGTGTAGGCGGAGGTCCCGTGGTGTGAAGTTTGGGGCGGCACCGTGTTGATAGACGAAGTGTTTTTGGATACGCGATCCAGCGTAGTTGTGGTTGTTCTTGGTTTTGTGTGGCGGGATCTGAGGGATCGATTTCATCGACTGCGGTAAGATCTACCCGCATACGCCTAACAAGAGAGGTAGCGAGAGCTCGCAGTTCCCTTGTTATTTCGGTTGGTTGGTTGAGCGGTTTCGACATATAGGTATCTTCGATGCTGATCTGTGTCGGCACATCACTCGCCTCCTTGACTTCGGAAGGGTCTACCCCGTGAAGGAAGTTCCAAACCTTCTCGCCACTTCCGCGCTCAGCCCCGGGTCGGTCGAGGATCCGCTCTAGCGTGTCTGCAGACATGCCCGGGTGCAGCCGAACCTCACGTACCGTCACCCCGGAACCATTATCCATACTATGGGGATCTACCTCCGTCTTTGTGGATAGCACGTGGTCCTGGATTAGCTGTGCGATACGCGAGCCAATGCCCGGGATCTGCCGCAGCTTGTGACCGTCCATAAAGTCCTGGATATCATCTTCGTGAAGTCCCGGGAGCGCAGTCTGGTTCTTCGGTTTGTTCACGCTGCCGGCGAGCTTGGCGAGCACTTTATTTGTTGAGACGCCACCACTTGATGTGTACCCAAAGTCTTCTTCGAGCTTATGCCGCAGGTACCCGGCTAGGTGTGAAGCAAGGAGCAACCGAACACATACCGGGTTATCTAGCATCGAGACTATATCTTCCGGATCTAGTTTTGGTTCTACACATCCGAAGAACGTAGAAGCATCGAAGCTGAAACCCTTTTCGGGGTCTTGGCTCGAGAGCTGGAAGAATGAGTCCCGTAAGGCGTTCCGGTTAAGCAGTTCCTGGTTGTACCCTACGATATCTGTGACATCGAGAAACACTTCGTCCAGACCGAGCCGCTCAACACGGCCATTCCACGAGTGCGAGCGTAGGAACGACCACAGCCTCTTCGAGGCGTCCCGGAACGGCGTCAGGTCCTCGCCATTAATGATCACGAGGTCCGGACACGTCTTCTGAGCCTCGGATATCAGTTGCAACTTCTTCACACCTCGAGCGCGGGCTGCATAGTTGCAGGTTGCTAGAATGCTTTTCTGCTTCACTCCTAGGGGTAGCCCCTTGAGAGATGGGTTGGCGTTCTCGAAGACGCTGGCGTAGAAGCAGTCGTAGTCCTGTGCGTCATGGCGTTAGTTTCTATCTTAGAATCTAACTTAGTGTTCTCGATGTGAGATTTTAGAATCAAGTCTAGTGATACGATGTCTTGGATAGTATGGAAGAGATAGCGAGATGTACGAACAAAATGTATGATGACGCGGTCGTCATTTCTCTTTGGCGGCCTGGCGACGATCGTCTTGGCGAGTCCAGACGTCAGCGCTGTGGTCTTCATCTTGTTCCATTTTTAGGAACGGCCACGCGATCAGGTCGTACTATAGGTTCGTCCTTCAACATTGGAGGTTGGCACAGAACTGACATGGATCAATTGGACATCACGTGGATCCAACGATGAGAACGTTGTAGTGAAGCTGGGAAGTAGCTGCCTGCGATAATAATTACACTAGCCACCACTGCAACTGCCGGATGTTATGTAATCTAGATGTGGCTTAAGGAAAAATGCACAGTGGTTGGTAAGCGTTGCTGATGTCAGCATTTCCAATTCAATATTTCTCAGTTCACCTAGCAATGTTCTTCGTAACTTGTCAAAACTCAATTATGACATCTAATTATTCAGTTTCTATTTTTTTTCTATCCCTTCAAAAGTTCCATTCCTCTCGTCCACGGACCTCAAACAGGCATCGATGTTGCGGTAGGAAAATTACTTTAGCAGCACGGACTATTTTGGTCCCGGCCAATTCCAAAAACCCGGCTCACCGCTGGCCAAGAGGCGTTCTAATTGCGGTGACCTGAAGAGATATATCACCAACCACAGGCCTAGTACAGTCGGGGCCGAACCAAAAATACTATTTTTGTACACTCGCACATTCGTACAAATTCGCACTCTAATGAGAGGCAAACCCTAGGAAAACTAGGAAAAACTGACGTGTTTTAAAACAACTTGTCTTCTCTGCCTTCTCTATGAAGGATAGATGAAAGCTGATCCCGAATTAGTAAGTGGAGCGATCTCCGGCCAAAGCCGCGAGCAGTTCAGGCATTTTCCATGTTTGCAAGGCTACAGCCAGATCTCTCCCAAGATGGAAAATAACGAATGCGATGATGCCATCTATCTCCGAAAAAGTCCGTCAAGAAATTTCCTCCTTTGAAAGATGTTTCCCGTTGCCGAGCGGATGTGGAAACAAAAACGTGGCGTATGCAGTAGGAGATTTGCTAGGACCAACAGTCCGCTTTCCGGGTGAAGGATAATAAAAATCCTTCCAGCGCAGACCGCGGCTCGAGGTCACCTGCTCTTCTTAGCATGCAAGCTGAACATCAAATGCACGATTCAGCTGTAAGGCTATCGCAAAGATAATTCACCGCTTCGAAGATTTCTTAGTTAAGGCTCAAAGTTTGGGAACATGTCCACAAGATATAATATTTTTCTTCCCGATTGCGGGGAAATGCGGTTGGCTATCGCCTTGGGAAACAATAGGCGCCATAAGAAAATCAGAGGGCGGTAATGTTATGCGCGAAGTGACCCGTTAGCCGACCTTTTTGTGTGAGCCATTGGCTATCTATAGCCAGGATCGTGCAGTCAAACAGGGATACGTCGGCGCTTGCGTCTTCAAATCATCCCTCGCTTTCTAAGCCCTCCTCCCTTTTTATAGCCAACCAAGTATTCGGATATCCAAGAGACTGCATCTCACTGTAGCAACAGTCCCACAACAGGTTAACTCTATGTCTCTCCTGGCCTCTTTCACCTTCTGGTTTCTGCTGACTTTTAATAATTTCTGTGGTCCAGATCCTTTAGCTACATGTGTTTTCCCGCACTCATAATCTCTCCTCCCCCTCATCTTACATCTAGGATGTTGTTGCTTCACACTGCAGTTTGCATTAGTCTCATACTACTCTAAGCGCCTGACTTATCAGGTTGTTCTCTTTTCCTTACCTTTCCATCGGTACCTTCGGAATTTTGAAGTCAAAGGAGTATTATATAGCCGCCGTGTTCCATCTAACGGCATATTTCATACACATCCATTTTTTTCCTTACTGCCCCTGATATATCCCGGCCGGCTGGGGGGTTGTTTAGAAGTCCTCATCTGCTGGTGACACAGATTGAGTGGCATACTCAACAACCTTTCCTTTCCTTCCACCTTTATATTCGTAGAAATTCAAAAGGTCAGGTTTGAAAAAGCAAATTACACAAACTCGTCAAAATGGCGGGTCCCGAGATTTCCAAGAGACCAAAATTGTCTCTCCAAACAAAGTCATCGCCAGGACCAAGCACTAGATCGAGGGCCTTGCCAAATGTTAACCCTAGGTCACCGACATCTTTTAATACACTCTCAAATAAATATGTCACTGCCATTGAAAGATCGACGCCGATCCAGTCGACCCCTATAACGGCTATTAATCTTCTGCAGCCTCTAAAGCTTCAAACCGATCCGGACTCCCTCAAGGCTCGCCAATCGAGAGTAGAGACACCATTTACTACAGCATTACCAGATACTCCACTATCTGCCAACCCTATATCACCAGCCCAGCAAATGGACATAATATTTCCGAGCAGTATGACGGCAACTCCCCCTATGTCTGCCGGGCCAGTTGAGTCGTCCGAACCCAGCAAATTCACGTTCGCCAATACCGACTCGAGAAAACAGGCATACCCATACTCTCCTGCCCAAAGCCGACGCCGAGTAATTTACGGACATTATGGCACACAAGCGAAAGCGCCGTATACTCGCGACAAGTCACTTCATAGCATATTACGAAACTCGCCTTTACCACCCCAAAGCGCTAGATCACCTCTAACGCCGACAAGGCAGTCTCGTCGACTGCAAGAGAGAGCGAGTAGACATGTGGGCTATGTGTCTCCGCTGACGCAGACTATTACGACCGAGAAGTATATTAAGTCTCACGTCGATCTACTCTCGGACGATGCGTCTCCATATACACCGTCACCGGTTGCGGAGGACTCAGACATGATACTCGATATGGCAATGGCATATACGGGAGATGAGACGCGCAATGGTGGAGAAACACCGGGACCGTTTGAAGAGATGCGAAGACGTATGAACGGGCTGGGTACAGATTCGCCTATTCTCTCGCCTAGCGGTCGTGGAGTGCATAAGCGTAAGAGAAAGGATAAGAGGAGGAAGTGGGTTTGGACGATAGGCCAAGATGACGACGAAAATGAGAGCGGCGCGGTAGCTGCCCTTAAAGCTGCCGCGGAGTCTTCTCCCCCTAGAGGCCTCGCACCTACATCTGTCCCTATACTCCGTATTCCTGCTCCTACACCGGCCAAGGCAACCACGCCGGAACCCGTGACGGCGGTTCAACTTAGCGTCGAGCCAATTGGGTCTATTGGGTCGGAATCGAATATGACGGTAGACCACATGGATGTCGAGATGTCCGATACGGGCGACAAGCTCTCGAGTAGGGCTACGACGCCACACAGCGTCGACTTAGATATGAAGACTCCGACGGTGCCGGCACTTAATACCGGGGTCGCGAAAGTGGAACGGCTTGGGTCTACGGATCCCGAGACGGGCGCTAGGAGGGATACACCGATTCCGCCGGACTTGGTGAGCACCTAGCAATCGTGAAGTACATACAACCGAATTATGTTGAACAAGAGGGCTCATCAGGGAATGAAGCCAGGGATTGGGGAAATGGAAAATGGCAGGAACTTATACGCATACCGCAAGGGACACGGTTGCATTGGACGGCATTTCTGGTTTAGCATAGGCGTTACTCGATACCATGGCATCGTGAGTTTTCGTGCTTTGGTTACATGTGAGCGGATAGGTACACGAGGATACGACGGGCATGAAAATGAATACGAACGAATACAGTTGTACAATGACTTGATCCAAGATGGACGCGTGCATGTAGATGTTGGGGATTTATTGATGCTATTGCTGAGTAGAGCGTTTCAAGATCTTGAACTACGAGTTGCGAAGGCTGTTGTAGCATATTCCAAGGATGTTGTTGCCATGAATCAAGCTGCTAAGGCTCGGTTCATCGGCACAAAGGTGAAGTTCTAGATGCCATATGACGCAAGCTTCTCGATCCTTGTCGATGATCCCGCCCGTCTGTGTGCTTCTCCCCACTGTTACAGCGGGTGCGCCATGCTTTTGCTCGCTAATCTGCCAACTAATTTGTTATTGTAGCTACTATTTTAATTTTTGTAGCAGACGCATTATTTCGGACGATCATGGTTCATCCCATAATTGTTGGTATTTTCCGCATAGTCATAGGTTGGAAGCCAACAAATTGACTAAGACGGCTAAAGTTGCCAATGACTTCTAATTGAGTTATATATCAACGAAAATAATATAATATAAGATAATTTGACCTTTTCAAAAGTCCATTTCGATACTAAACTAGGTATCACAAGCCTTGAAGATCGTAACAACGATGAGCTAGCTGACCCGGTCCGGTGGCTCAGGACTCCCTGACGTTGTGATACGCAGCAGTATTGAAAGTCTCAACAGAACCTCCAGCTGGGAAATCATATGCGATACAAGATGCAACGGGCTAGACTCGAGTGGGTATTTGCTAATCCCTGTCATCCAATCAGTCACAAGAAAAAGGAAGCCAAGATGCCGATTTGGAGGATACAAACGGGAAGTACCCCAGCTTTTCAAAGAATTTGGGGATCCACCTACGTCATACACTTTTCATTGCGTTACGATTCATCTGAAAAAAGATCGAGTCTAACAATATGATGTAAACCTAGCTGTAGGTCAATCCAAGGCCGTACAATTAGCTCTCAAGGTAGGCTGAGGTAGCTATGTAATCAATTCAACCAATTAATATCTTTCAGCTCCGTTGCTTTTGTCCTAGGATTTTCTCATTTTCTCTACATTTCCTCATCCTAATCTTATAAGTGTAAGAGGCTTATAAGGCTTTCTTCGTAGCTGTTCCTCCTCGATAGCTTAGGGTATAGGAGTCGAGGAAATCACCTAATAAATTTTCTATAATAATTTTTCACCTCAGCCCTTGAGGAAAATTGTTCCATGCTTGCTTTTAATCTTCAAGAACCCCTACCTCTGTAATACTCTACGCCATGGCTTCTGAGCAGAACCACCGTTTCCCCGGAGGCCACTATTCTGGCCTTAACCGAGTTCCCAACATCAAAGAATTCGTCGCTGCTCTCGATAGGGATAAGAAGGAACGAGATGCTAAGATTGATTCTGAACTAAAGGCGAACGGGAAAAGTGGAGGAGACATTAAAGAACACAAGAACAAGGTTGAGCAGTACAAAGGTGGCAGAGTTGTCACGGATCCTGTTACGGGGAACGAGATTACAATCGACGATGTAAATGCCGATTTTATGAAGGCGGCGAAGGACCCTATTGTGAGTCTCATAAGCTATGCTATAAGTTACAGAGTAAATTTCTAATGAAGAATGGTTAGCTGTCCGTGCCGAATGCGAACTTAGGCAAAGATACGACAGTCAAAACAGAACCCACACAATCAGGGGAAGAGTATAGGGAAGCTCAAGATGTGACAGCACCGCCAGATCCGATAGCTACGGGGGCTACTTCTGATGTGCCGATTCATGGCGAGAAGACGAATATTCTCTTTCACCCGACTCCATCCGTCAGCTATGAGCCTATGTACGCTGCTATTGAGCAGCGAGGCACAGTGTTATGTGCTGGCGTATTCTTCGCCATTGTTTTTATGGGAAAATTCTTCGGGGGAAGATTGCTAGGCTTGATTCCCTTAGCCATATGTGTCTCTTCTGGCGTTTTCTTATGGATGAAGGACTTGGTTCGACGAGGCCGGGACATTGAATGGTCGAGTGAACAGAAGCGTGGTGAGACAGCCGTCGCCAACCTAATCCCTGAATCTGTTGAATGGATGAACACTCTCCTCGGAATTATCTGGGGCCTCATTAACCCAGACATGTTCTCTGCTGTCGCCGACACTCTCGAAGTATGTTTTTGGTCCATTGAACTCAACTCATACTAACGAAGACAGGACGTCATGCAAGCATCGGTGCCAGGAATTATCGAGAACGTCAAAGTTGCCGACATCAATCAAGGGAATAACCCTCTTCGGATCCTGAGTCTCCGGGCGCTTCCTGATCACCACATGAAAGATCTGAAAGATGAGATGCACAAGGAGAACCAGAAGACTAAGGACCCGCAAGAGCTTGCTGCTGATGAAGAGGGAGGTGACTACTACAACTTAGAAGCATCATTTGCCTACCACGCGAGGCCCGCATCCGAAACCGTGTTGGGCAAAGCGCAAAATATGGGCATGCAATTGGTATTCTATCTCGGTGTTAGAGGTTTATTTGGAATACCCTTACCTATCTGTGAGTTACTTGACCTGTTATTTCGAATAATGTCGTTAATCACATATAGGGGTCGAATTGATTGGCTTGGTGGGAACTGTGCGTCTTAGACTTCAAATGACTCCTGAACCACCATTCTTGAAAGCAGTGACCATCACACTTATGGGAATTCCAAAGGTCGAGGCAGGATGCACACCAATGATTGAGCGTGGCGTCAACATCTTCAACTTACCAGTGATTTCCAACTTCGTCAATTGGGCCATTAAGACAGCCGCCGGCATGTATGTTGCGCCGAAATCACTGACACTCGACCTCGGCAAGATGTTGTCGGGAGACGACATCCAAAAGGAAACCAGCGCTCTGGGTATCCTCTTCATCCGTATTCACAAGGCTACTGGGTTGTCGAAGCAAGACCGTAGAGGATCTGAAGGCGGTGGCTCCGATCCTTACATCACAATTAGCTTCTCCAAATTCGGCAAACCGATGTATTGTACCCGTGTCATCCAAGATGACTTGAACCCAGTTTTCGAGGAGACTTGTGCTCTCTCTGTCACCGCCGATCTCATCAAGGCAGACGAACAACTATCCATGGAATTATGGGATAGCGATCGGTCTAGCGCCGATGACGTAGTCGGCAAGGTCGAACTCTCTCTAAGAAAGCTCATCCAACACCCTGGAAAAATGTACCAACAAGTATCCAAGCTTCGCGGCGTCAAAGCTGAGAGTACCATGCCAGGCGAGCTTCACTGGGAAGTCGGCTACTTTGGGAAGACTCAATTCCGAGCTGCTCTAAGGACAGACGGCAAAGATCTCAGCTTGCCTAAGGAGATCCGGGATCATGAGAAATTGCAAGACGAAAAGGGCGCCATCCAAAACGACGAAGAAGATGCTGTTGTACACACGCCTCCAGACCCATTATGGCCATCTGGAATTCTTAGTATCGTCGTTCACCAAATTGTTAACCTTGAGCTAGCTAACGTCAAGGGCTCTGAGGGCGGAAAACGTACCGGAGGGAAAGAGTACGAACCCGCTCGTGATGCTGGTGAAATCAAGGAGGAGTCAAGCAAGAGATTACCGAGTGCTTATTGTACAATGTTGCTCAATGATGAACTAGTAGGTTTCTTGAAGCACCCCATACATCCCTCTATTAATAATTTGTTATAGGTATACAAGACCCGAACGAAGGTTGTTTCCTCTAAGCCTATTTTCAACGCTGGTACCGAGCGCTTTGTTCGAGATTGGAGATCCGCTATCGTCACTATTACGGTTCGCGACTCGCGTAACAGGCAGCACGACCCTATCATTGGCGTGGTTCCTTTGAAGCTCTCCGACCTCATGCAAACCAGCAGTCAGGTAAGTGGAACGCTGAACTCATCCATAATGTATAGAAATTGGCTGATGTCGGGTGATTAGGTCACACGATGGTATCCCCTAGACGGTGGAATTGGCTTCGGCCGTGTCCGTATCTCGTTGCTGTTCCGATCTGTCGAATTGAAGCTACCACCGCCGCAACTCGGTTGGGACGTCGGGACATTCGAGTTCACATCAGACAAGATAACCTCGACTTTCGCTGGTTCGGGTAAGGGTCATGTCAAATTACGCCTGAGAACAGGAGGCAGCTCCGCGGCAATCAAACGCGAATACTGCAAAGTAGAAGGCGATAATTTGGAATGGACCATTAAAGGCATTACCGACAACCAGAGCCCACGTCTACCTGTCAGATACCGCTACCGCTCGCCTGTATTCTTTGAATTCCACCTGCCCGGCAAACGCCACCACGAGCACTTTGCGGCGATATGGTTGCAAGAATTAATCGACGGCGAGGATAAGTTGTTTGATATTCCCGTGTGGAAGTGCGACAACGTCATGCGACTATCCCAAAACTTTATCACCGAGGACAACTTCAATACGATTCCAGATATTAAGATCGAAGAAGTGGGACGTCTTCGCTTCAGGGGCAGGTTCAAGGCCGGTACAGATAGGGACCATCTTCGTTTCGTGAGCGATAATGATTCACGCGAAACTATCGAGACGTGGGAGGCGTGCTTCGCGGAAGGCGTCCGACAGGAAGAGGTCCTAAAATCGATACCCGCTACCATCCAGAAATTGCACGATGACTCGCTGACGGGAGGACGAGACGTCCTCGCTACAGCACCCGAAGAAGAGCGTAGAAAGTGGTTATCAAAAGACGGAACAGACTGGACCGGCGCCTTCGGGCAAGACCCAGCAGACCTAATGACCGGCCACGAAGGTCGCGAAGAACCTGAATACGAACAGGACTCCGATTCAGAGCCTACCGACAGCCCCGCCAGCAAACCCCGTTCCACATCCTCCCAATACTCCGACGACCTCGGCGTTAACGACGCCACGTCTGACGCCGCAGGGAGTTCGGACTATGCACGTCCAAGTACAAGCACAAGTGGCGGCGCCCTAACGCAGACCACGACGAACTCCGGCGAGAGCAAGAAAAGCAAAAGTAGCAGCATGAACCCGATCAAGCAGTACAAGGATTACAAGGAGAGAAGCAGGGACTTGCATCGTCAGCACCGCGGACTCATGCAGTGGCGCCCTCTGCGCAACGCGCAGTTCGCTAAGGACGAGGCGAAGTTTGCGATTAGACGGGTCAGCCACATGGGCGCTTTGAGCGGGCGGCAGCCGGATGTCGAGACGGAGGTTTAATGGGTGTAAAAATGGTTTGCCCGGGATGGGTGGTAGGTGGGATTTCTTTTGTTATTACACTATGTACCTAGTATGAAGGTATGATAATACACAGGATTGGGATATTGGCCTGCGTAGGCTACTAGGCTTGTGCTAATATTGTATTGTATAGGCACGGAACGAGGCATTGGGATGGCTTGTTTTTGGTATGAGTTATGAAACAAACACTATAGTAATTTATTATAGCTTGAATTTGAGTCTGTATTACAGCTATGAATTTTTTGAGATTTACCTACCTACCTAGGTAGGCATTCTTCGGATAGGGAGAGGTTACACAATACTACGTTTAAGTGAGTAATTGAATGTAGGCCAACAAAATAAACCATGCACCTTTAGAGCATAGAAGGGCACAGTGAATAGGAAACGTGGTCCTGGGGTTCGATCTTCCTTGACGCAAAATTGAGATAAGCCATGGGGATCAGGGCAGAATATCTCAGAGTGTATGCAAGGTGTTCTTCGTACGACGAAGGATTGGGGATGGGCTTTGAGGGGTTCATAATAATATAGCAGGGAAGAGGAGATCGAGAGAAAGCATACGCTTCCTTTCGTTGATTGGAATTGCTTTTTTTCATTCAATACCTAGAATATAGGTATCCTGTCGTGGGCACCGTCTCTCTCGGCAAGCCCGATATATACTTCCTTTCTTCATGCACATACCCCTCTGTACCCTTTTATACGCCTAGAGTTTCCGTATGATACAGGTCTTGTACAAATGGCGCAACGATTCGAGCGCGAAGATGTGAGGTTCGTTTCGTTTCATTCCAGTAATTCGTCGTCGCTCATATCCCGTCCCCACCCTCCTTACCCTCTATATTTTACCTCGATTCTTTTTCCCGGCCTTTCAACTTCGGCCGGGGAAAATGTAATCGGGATCCGGTAGTCCGGGACCTATTCTTGCTACTCTTACTGGTTAGCCATCTTGATAGCCTCAGCCTCCTGTCGGGCCAAGGCCAGCATGCGCTCCTCGTGCTTTATATCGTCGATATATTTCTTCATGATCGCGCGGTCCGCAGCAGCCTTCTGGTGCCGGCGCTCAATCGTCGCCAGATCAGCCTGCTCCTCAGGCGTGGGCTCGACCTTCGTAGCGCCCGTCTTGGCCATAAACTCATCGAGGATGGCGTTCGAATGCACGTCCTTCATGTCGATCGTGACCACGCGCTCGCCTTCCTCCGGCTCCGGCGCCGGGAACTCGTTCTGTATGCTCGAGCGCGGCTGCTGCGCGAGGGGGAGGGCGTTTAGCTTGCTCATTAGCGCGGACGGCTTGTTCGCGTCGAGCGCTGCTTGTCGGAAGTAAATCGACATCTTGGCCGGCGCTGACTGGTCGTCTGTTCGGTTCACCAGCATCGGGACGGCGGGGTTCCAGAATTTTAGGCGGGGTAGACATTCTCTCCAGAATTTTCTACACAGAGGCGTGGTTAGTTAATTGTATGTGTAGCGATTTGGGACTCATGTAGGGGTCTCTTTGAGGAGCGGGATTGACGGTAGAGGGAATTGTAGAAATGGGAAATAAGTGTATTCCGCATACCTGGGCCCCAAATGTCCATTATTCCATTTTTTGGCAAAGTCCATATGTATCCGCGTGATCTCGGGCGGGAGTATCGCTGCTCCTGGACCATGCCGTATTGCTAGAATCTATGTCGTAGCCTTCGTCAGAATGTACGTTCGGTCGCAATTGGTTATACGCTTTACCTTCTAGATTGGTATGTTAGCAGTGACTCTCAGATCTCATATTGGGTATAGTAAAATAGCCATTAAGCAACGAGAAGATATTCTCCATTCTAGAGAGAAATATAGGCGAATTGACGGCGGATAACTTACTTCTTGCAATATGTGCATACGCTTCCCTGGGTTCACCATCTTGACAACCCTCCTGCGAGCTTGCTTGGCTCGCTATCAAGTTTTTCAATCTGGCTGGCGCGAGGTCGAAGGAGTAAAATCGATAGCTGCTCTGATACTTCAAGCGATCGTCTGTGCATTGAAATTTCGGGGACCCCTGCTTAGCGCCGGCTGTCAGGATTTTCCGATGCGCTTTGCGGGATTATCGCTACAACGAGTGGTGTATTATGTAATCTTGGGTCGATTCAACTTCACATTTCTTCGCAATAGGGGTAACTTTCCAACCCTTCTTAAAGTGCTCAGATTCCTTATATTCTTGTGAGATGATACAGGCTGACTTTCCATGCTTGAGTTCCGCTTAAGTATTTTTGGCCCAAGAAGCAACATATCGTTTCAATCACAGCATAGCGAGCACTAAAGGAAACCAAAATAACTTCAAACTAGGTAAATCGCCATGAAACGAACTCCCACGAGCTTCCTCAAAGAGAGGAGTGCCACGTCACCAGGAAAACACATTTTTTCGCCTCACTAATATGGTACATCCCAGCAACTCCTTTGTATGGTAATATATTGGTTTCAACTCAAGCTATTCGCAGGATGCCCCCGACGAGCCCGGTTAGCCATATTCCACGCGTATAAAAGCTGCTGGGTCCCCTTTTCCATAAGTATGAATTTCCCACCACACCACATTCACATCACAAGTGTTGTAAATCGCTAGATATTACATCAATTTCGAATCTTCATCATGTCATCCCAAAGCGATATTCCAAATGTATGTTCCAATACTAACGGGGATATTTTTGCATGTGCTCAATTGAATCCTGCAAAATTTCACGCCAAGGTCCTTGCTCTCGGTGACATGAACTTCCAGCAGGCTGAAGACGGAAAACTGACTTTGGAAAAAGATGCTTCAACCATGCAACCTATCAATGTTAAGGAACTTCTAAGGCGCGTAGATGGAGACGAAGACCTAGACAAGCTTGGGAAGAATCTCCTCGACTCCTTTGCTCTAATTTTTGCCCAGCCTGGACCTGAGGGAGTTATAGCAACCGTTATGGAGAGGAAAAATCCAAATTCTTACGTTCTCTACGTAGCAAAGAATTACGGTATTTACGACCACTTAACTAGGCTTGCCAATGATATCAAATCGTGGTTTAGAATGAGAGGACCTTATCCTGTAAAAGCAGGAAATGTTCAATCTCATATTGACAATCCAACTTTCGAGAATAGTTATTGGAGGCAAATTCTCTGGGATTGTTATCCAAGCATCAGGAAAAGCCAAGCACCAGTTCTGGTGCTACAATAGCCCGAGTTTAGGAGTCTTCAAGCACCTCTTGCTCGGGACGCTGGCGCGCCCCTCGGTAAACCACAATATAGGTAGGTAAACAAAGTTCTTTCAACAACTATTGAATAAACAAAATAAATTACCAAGTCACTCATTTCTCATTGTTCCTATCTAGGAAATTTTGAAATTTTTGCCGGAAAAAAAAAGCGACACAATACCCCTCCTAAACTCGGGCACTCCATATACGAAACGTGCTATGCAAATTTACAAGATATTAATGATGAAAATAACAATCATTTTCTACCTGTCCGAGATGTGATCAGTCAAATTGGCCATTCTGGCAAGAGTATCGGGACGTTTCATGCAGCTAAGGGCTTGATGTCTATTCTAGACAACATGCACTTATTACGTGACTACTATCTAGACCAGAAAGATAGCAAAGTTATTCTTCTGCTTAAGGAACTAATATACATAAAGATAGATCTCGCTCATGAACTCATAAGCAGATGTTACGAATTACTAGAATTTTACGCAGAACTTCAATAAGAATGTGCAGCATAGACAGAGGTTTGCTGAAATTCTTCGACTTTTGGATGTTAGCATCCAGGATTTGATTGAGTCGGCAAGTCCGGCCTACAGTAACGACAGCCTAAAAGAGGTGAGGTGTAAACCTGACTGCCCCGATGTTTTGCAAAGATTTCTATCACCGAAGACGAGAGAAATGCGCATGTTACGAGGGGGGCAACAAATATCAGAAATATCAGTAGCAAAGGAGCCACTAGGTCGATGGAATTAGATGAATATGTCTAAACTTGTGGTGTTGGTGTATGTATGAGCCTAACTAATAGCTGATGAAATATGGATGTGATGATCAACAGAACCTGTGGTAGTCTGGCGGCCGTTCGTAGCAAACTTAAGGGGTGTAGTTGTACTATGTTAACTCCATCATGACCCTCCTTGGTATTAGGTATTTTTCTGGATGAGTACCGCCTCACTCGGCACTGTTCTTTGGATTCTTTCATTACTATAATTTCGTTTCGTTTCTTTTCGAACAGTTTAAGATATATTATCAACACGCTCCGAGAAGCCCTTTATCGGGAGCTCGAATACGATATCACCGTCAACCTCGATGATCATTCTTATTGATAAGATTTCGTACACCTTGAAAATTGACTTGTTGATGTCACTTGGACCCCACGACTGAGGGTATAGGTTGCACCACTCGGTCGCCCTTGAAAATAGCCATAAACTTTTAAGAGAACCCCTGGGTTCGTGTGACACCAGACTATCCATATGATGGCCCATGTACCAATTTCTAAATCTGAGTGCGTACGATTCTACGATACGTACGTGCTGTGTGCGGCGAAGATACTTTCTGTTTGTTTGCTTCGTGTCGAAGTCAAATAGAATGCTGCAGCTGGCGGGATCGGGTACAGACGGGTTATCATTGTTGGGCAAAAGTGGTCCTCTGACTAAATCGTCCCTCTCGATGTTTACACGCAGTACTCCAGCGGGTTGACCGAGAGGAACCTTCGAGCGGCAAATCGAGCAGGACGGAGATGAGACGAGACCCTCAGTTTTGACGGGCATGCGGTAAACGGCAAAGGCGAAGCTGTAGAAGGCTTTAGCTATCTCTCGACTCTCACGATTAGTGGATAATAAAGGTGACACGACTCGATGCATGGGACCTATTGAGCGAAGCGCGGCATCGACATAAATGTCTACGCTTTCTCGCTCTGTTGATTCCTGGTATAGAGCATGTTGCCAAATCATCAAACGTAATTCGGTAGGGAGAGATGAAAATGTGGCAGGCTGAAATTCAGTCATGGTGTAGGAAGTATGCTTGAGATGTAATATGAATTGGGTTACGATATAAAATGAACATGAAGTGAACTTGATAAGTACCCTATTATATAATTACCTAGTACCTTTGTAAGGAGATCCTTGCTGCCTTGACAAGTACCCAACATGTTGGTGAATACCATTCCTTAACTGAGAAAGAGTTAATTGGTTTGGGAAGCAGTTAGATTTTCGAAGCCGGAGGAAGAATATTGTACGGCTATGCTTGAAAATCTTGAAGCCACAGATGCTTTATCCCAAGGAAAATGCAACAATGACTCATGCCTCATATCTTTGTCTTAGCGGAGGTTTTCATAGTATCCAAACCCAAAGCAATGAAAAGCACGGGCTGATCACGTATAAAACGGAAATGATATAGGTAGCTTTGTAACGAATCTTTAGTTGGCTGACTCAGGAGGTTTATGTTATATACTACATCGTGATAGTCCAACTCTGCCGGTTCGTCTGATGCCTGTAATAAATCATATGAGAGTCTCAAGATATGCCTAGGCATCTAACTTGACGGGGAAATTTCCAGCCTCTGTATAATGTTAGTTCTCATCTTTATTCATAACACTCTTTTCCTGAACTGACCTCGTTGATCGTCCCATCGCGCATACCATCCACTGGGGCATAGAGATCGGTAGGCAAGTAGGAACTAGGACCGTTAACATATTGGTTCCGTATGTAGGGGCTATACTGGTGGTGGCCGTACCTGACGGCATGGAGCGAAGTCCTCGCCCTTGGCGTTGATGCACTTGTGGTAATCGACGTAGTTCTGCCAGCAGTGCTTGGTCTGGTTCATATTTGGGAACCGAGCATCGACACCTAGACGGCGGCGTTAGACGATTATGTTTCATTTATGGGCTCGATATCGTCGCATAGTTTTTCCGATTCAATCGCAATAGGAGCAGAGTGTTTCTTACCAGCTAAACCACAATAATCGTTAGTTGTCTGTCATCATTCGGGAAAATGGATGTGGATTCGGATGGGTTGAGGGGAATTCGGAATGAGAACTTACCAGTGACGAACTTGAAGGGCTTTGTCTCGCGCTCTTCGTCAGACATTTTTGCGGCTTGTACGTTTTATTTGGGTGGTGAATGAGGTAGGCGGGCTCAATGGCAATTCTGTTGTTGTAAAAATGTTAAAGTGATGATGTATTACGAGATTATGAGACTATTGAGTGAAGATTGTAGCTGCACTTGGAGGGAGCTTTCGGATAATGGGGTTCTTGCCGAATCGAATCATACAAGCGTTAATTTTAGGTGCCTCAGGCTTTTTTGGGTGGCACTTGGTGGCATGATATAGTGGACACTTGGGGGAAGAGGGACCCACTACGATTATTTTCCACAATTTGACTGGTCGTGGCTTGAACCCAGGTTACCGAAAGCTGCTTCCCCCCCAAAACCTTCCAACAACCTTGGAACGTCAAAGATAATAATTGATAATTCCATCTTCGATCTTCGATAGCCGAAAGCTATAGCCTCAACAACGCACGCCCCAACGCCTACGAAAATCTCCCCTCAATCCGACACAATGTATGCTACTCGAGCTTTGAGAATGATGCCCACGAGGCGCATGATGTTCCCTATTCCCGTATGATCTTATATATTTCGCATCGCTTGTGACGTTTGACTAACAACTTATAACAGAAAGAGGACCAAAGCGGTATGTTCTCGCCCATCGCGAACCATTGATGCCTCAAACATATATACCAAGCTTCCGAAAGCATACTTTCAAAATACTACCGGAGGGGAATTGAGTATTGACCGATCCCATAGCGCACACCGTGTCTCAACGCCTGCGAAAGTTGCGACAAATTCCGGCAGAATTGCTCCCTCTCGGTTAGTCCACCCCACGATCTATATCCAACGAAATATACATGAATATCGTACCGATAATATTATCCACTAGGTGTCGTCGTTGGTTTCGCCGTTTTCGCTGCCGGCTACTCCAGCTTCCGCAAGTTCAAGGTCGACAAGAACCTCCGTCTTAGCCGCCAAAACCGCAAGGCCGAGCCTACGGACCACGGCGAGCACGCTGAGCACTCCGAGCACTAAGAAAATTCGTCATGGCACGAGGGACGGAGTTGGAATTTGGCCAGTCGGGATAGGCTCACTAGGGAAGGGTGCGTTTTCGTTTGGGGAAGCATAGCACTGTAAATGTAACCACGGGAGGTGGATATGTCAAATATGGGAGATAAAAAGCGCGGTATAGACATTAGTCGCATGCTCCTATATTAAACACTTCTTTTTGTGACCCATGCTCCTTTCCTAACGCCAACGCTATGCGAGAAATTCAAGCAACCCCCACGAGCGATTCAAGCGATTCCTCATTCCGGTTTGGGTCCGGCAACGTCCAGGCCCTCAAGTCCTTGCATGGGATCTTCTGGTCTGTCATCGTCTACACCAGCCTTAGGTGCTGCAGCTGCCGCACGGTCTTCTTCACTAACTGCATGCTCTGCCAACCAACCTTCCTGTGCCTTTTGTTAGTAATCTAGATACTCAATTTTAAATGAATATCCATGGATGCTATAATGATGAAATTCGTACCTGTTCCCAAATAGCCTTCTTGCTACCTAACCCTTCTTCTGCGCTCTTTGGAGGCTTCGCTGCCGAAACTTTTAGGACCCTGCCGAATAACTCGGATTGATCCATATTATCGATAGCTTCCTTAGCATCTTCGGCGTCCTCATACTCTACATATGCGAACCCTCGATGCGGCTCAGTTGCGTTTGGCGCATCATTCTTAGGCAGAGATATATCTGCGATTTCACCAAAGGGGATGAAGGCCTCGTGAATATTTACGCTGGTGACGACGGAAGCCAGACCGCCGACGTAGACCGTAGCTTTCCAGCGGGCGGCGTCTGTCATGTTTTGTCTTGTCTCGGACCAGGAGGTACGGTTTCGTTATGACCTTTTTATTTCGTAGGTGAGCTGCGTTGGCATGAGCTGCATGTGAGTTCCGGCGAATAATATGCAACTGACAGGAAGTTTGGTGTGTGGCTGATAGAAATAAATTGCGGCGGGGAGTTGAAAGTTCGAATGGTACAATTCTTATTAGGAGATATATTCACCTAAGCGGCACACTTGCTTCCAATGATAAGAGAATGCCCTGTTAATTCTTCAATGAATATTTACTTGTTTCTGATTCTTATAGTAATTCGTAGAGATTTTTAATAAATTTTTATTTTATAATTTCCATCTTTATAGACTCAATGCTCAGCGGTGTATCTATGCATTTACTTGATAAAAAGCTTCAACTAGGTATTTCTAGAAAAGCGGGTAAAGCGTCGTCATAATCCTCGGCTGTTATCACGTGAAATATAGTAAGGGGTTCAAGTGGTTTAGCAAATTGTGGCTGGTGAAAAAGGTACAAAGGTCCCACAAGTTGGAACTTGGCGAAAGGGAACAGATTCCAGCAATTCCAGCAAGCAATTCCTAGCGGTGCACGTCCTTCTATTCTTGATTCGGTTTGGACTGTGAGCTCATACGCCCGCCGCCCACACCTAGGGACCGTTGGATCGTATTATCTGGCAACATAATGAATTCGTGTGTTCCCGCCTTTCTGTTATAGGCAAGCAAATCAACGAACAACATCTCCATACTTACACATCTCGGGTCCCTGCCAACATTCCTAGCTGGCCTAGAGTGCTCAATGCCAGTTGGCATTTAAGCTAATCCCCTGAGAATCTCTGGAAACTCTCTCCTACCATCCCTCGATTCGACCGACCCTGACCACACTAAGCTGCCCCTCTACGTAGTATACGTGGTGAAAGTGGTGTAGCCAACATGGTCAGATTGCGCGAGATCTCGCGTACTGCAGCCTTTGCCTGGTCGCCCGGTGCAGAAAAGCCATTGTTGGTCACTGGAACTAGAGCTGGAGCTGTCGACGCCGACTTCTCCGACGAGACCAAGCTTGAATTATGGGATCTAAACCTCGACAGCCAAGACCAAGGTCTTGAGCTCCAACCCCTTGCCAGCATTGCCGCCGATTCGAGGTAAATATTCAACAGGGTCATTGGCATGGTAGTGAGCGTAACATTCGCTAACGGTTATCATTAGATTCTACGACATTGCTTGGGGTCAACCTTCCGAAGACTACCCTCAGGGCATCATTGCTGGTGCTCTCGAGAACGGTTCGCTCGATCTCTGGGATGCCGAGAAGCTTATCGCCGGCGATTCTGATGCCTTAATATCGAGAACGTCGAAACATACTGGCGCTATCAAGTCACTGCAGTTCAATCCTGTCAGACCCCAAATCCTAGCCACCGCTGGTGCCAAGGGTGAACTTTTCATTTATGACGTAAACGACCCCGACAACGCCTTTCGTCTAGGTACCACGGCGGCTCGATCAGATGATTTAGAATGTGTAGCGTGGAATAGAAAAGTTGCTCATATTCTTGCCACCGGTGGTTCTGGTGGCTTCGTCACTGTGTGGGACTTGAAGACCAAGAAGGCTTCATTAACACTCAATAACAACCGGAAACCCGTCAGCTCCATTGCGTGGGACCCGAACAACTCCACTAAGTTGTTAACCGCTACACCTGACGATACAACTCCTGTCATCTTGCTATGGGATCTGCGAAATTCCAATGCGCCCGAGAGAACTCTCCAGGGTCATGAACAGGGTGTTCTGTCGGTGTCGTGGTGTCAACAAGACGGTGATATTCTAATTTCGTGTGGCAAGGATAACAGAACGTTGGTTTGGAATCCCCAGACAGGAGAACGCTATGGAGAATTCCCTGAAGTCACCAACTGGACATTCTCAACTCGATTCCACCCCCACAATCCTAGCCTGTCGGCTACGGCGTCATTTGATGGAAAGATAACCATTCAGACGCTTCAGAATACAAACCCTGCAGCCGTACAGAGTAACGCTCAAAGTAGCTTGGACGGCGAAGACTTCTTTACCCAAGCTCAGAAACAGCCCCAAGGCGCTGCCTTTTCTTTGCTGAAGGCCCCCCGATGGCTCGAGAATCCCGTCGGAGTTTCATTCGGGTTTGGTGGAAAACTAATCATCTTTAAACAAAATCCCCACCAACCTGGTCAAAAGCGTTCCTCCACAATCCAAATTTCTCAGTTTTCTGTTGACTCGGACATTGGAACTGCTACTGAGAAGTTTGAGGACTCCCTAAAGTCTGGTGACATTTCGGCTATCTGTGAATCGCATATTGAGCAGGCGAAGTCAGATGAAGAGAAGGCTGACTGGCGTGTCTTGGAAACACTGCTTGCCGAAAACCCACGGAAACAAATTGTCGAATATCTAGGATTTAATGAGGAAGCGCAGGATGAGCCAACAAATGGTGTAACGGACGACACTGCCGAGTCAAAGGAGGCTGAGCCTGAGAAGCCAAAGAAAGGAGGGAAGGGTCATAAGAAAACCTTCTCGACTTTCTTTGCTGATGGAGGTGAAGGCGAGGGTGAGGATTTCTTGGCTAGTCTTTCGGCTACGAAGGGTGCCAAAACAGACAATCCCTTCCATCTATTTCCGGATAGTGATACGGGCGTCGAAAAACAAATTACGAAAGCGTTGATGTTAGGACGATTTGAGAATGCTACCGAAATTTGCTTAAAGGAAGGTCGCATGGCGGATGCCTTCATGATTGCGAATTGTGGCGGAAAGGAACTTGTTGACAAGGTCCAATCTGCTTACCTATCCCAGAAAACCGGGATGCCAAGTTATTTGAGACTTTTGGGCTCTGTCATCGTCAAAAATTTGTGGGACGTCGTCTATAACGCCGATCTAGCTGATTGGAAGGAGACTATGGTGACTCTTTGCACATTTGCTGATCCGACCGAGTTTCCAGACTTATGCGAAGCCCTGGGCGATCGCATCATCGAATCTGGCTCCCGAAAGGATGCATCCTTCTGTTATTTAGTTGGCTCCAAGCTCGAGAAGGTTGTCGATATCTGGGTTCAAGAGTTAGAGGAAACCGAGAAGGCTGGCCTTGCCGAAGCCGACGATTCCACCTTTTCAATTCATGCAAGATCTCTCCAGCATTTCATTGAGAAGGTATCGGTATTCCGTCACGTAACAAAATTCCAAGATTCGGAGACTGGCCTTCCCTCAGGTTGGAAGCTTTCTTCCCTTTACGATAAATATATCGAATATGCGGATATTGTTGCCGCCCATGGCCAGCTCGAAGTTGCTCAAAAATACCTCAGCCTTTTGCCAACGAAATATGACGCTGCGGACATGGCACGTGAACGTGTGCAACTAGCCACCCAGAAAGTGGTTCACCAGCCTGCCACCAGACAGCCAGCTCACAAGCCCTCGGTGGCCACACGAGTTTCTACCCGGACTGCATCTGTGCAAGGGGGATACCAATCGCCTCAACCCGCGGCTGGTATTAGCCCAGTTAACCCGTATGCACCTCCGGCCGTCCAAACCCCTCCGGCAAATCCGTACGCTCCACCAACTGCTGGCAACCCCTATGCTCCCCAAGGATACCAACCGCCACAGCCACAAATTGCTCAAGCGCCTCCTCAGCATCCAGGCTACGGCCCTCCTCCGTCTTTTGGCGGCCCACCAAGATCATCTACCCCATCGTCGAAACCTCCCCCAAGAGCTTCAGACGTTGGAAACTGGAACGATGTCCCTATGGTAACGAAGGCTCCCCCACGAAGGAACACACCTAGCGCAACCCCTATTACTGCTCCTTTCGCCAATCAAGGTGTGCCTCCGCCGCAAAGCCCATATGGCCTTCAACGAGGGACAGCCACACCGCCGCCACCTCCCCCTAAAGGCCCACCAACCGGAAGGGTAATGTCTCCTCTCGGCGGTCCTCCACAAGCCGGACAACTTCCACCTCCGCCCGGACCTGGGTCGGCTGCAGCGCAAACGTACGCGCCTCCCCCCGGTGTCCAGACCACAGGTGGTGGCCCTGGATTGCCTCCGCCTCCGATGGGCCATGTCGTTCCTAGAATGGCCTCACCTTATAACCCGCCGCCAACGACTACTCCGCCTACGAGCCGATACACTCCCGTACAGCCGCCTCAACCTAACCCTTCTCAGCAACCTCCTCTAGGTCCTCCCCCTCAAGGAAACCGAGCGCCTCCGCCAAACCCTTACGCTCCCCCTCCTCAGGCAGCGCCCATTCACAACCAGTACGCCCCATCACCATATGGTCCTCCGTCGGTGCCTCAAGGACCACCCTCTACAGGCCCTCCATCGGTGAGCGGCGGTGGCCCACCTGCATCATCTTCGCCGGTCCCGCCTCCACCACGAGCTGCCCCACCACCGGCTCGTCATCCTGCGGGTGACCGCTCCCACATTCCCCCCAATGCTAAACAATTAGTCGATATCCTGAGTGTTGATATGCAACGAGTAGCAAGCAAAGCACCCGCTTCGTTCGCTCCCCAGGTTAAGGATACACAAAAACGACTGAACTTGTTGTTTGACCATCTCAACAACGAGGAGTTAGTTAGACCGGATACTATCGAACAATTGACCATACTAGCTCAAGCCTTGGAAAGCAAGAATTACCCAGAGGCACAGCGCCTTCAAGTAGAGATTCAACGGGATAAGACAGAAGAATGTGGCAACTGGATGGTACGTTCAAACAGCTCTATCAGTAACATCAAGTGCTTTGACTAATTATTATCTAGGTCGGTGTGAAACGGCTGGTCCAGATGAGCAAGGTTACGAACTAAGACTATTGCGGCCATACCGGATTGACAACCAGTTTTTGATGTTTTCACGTATTCGAAAAGCATGATGAGGATGGGGTCTCATGGTTCATGAAGTAGTAAAAACTGTTGAGGTTATACGTAGAGCGTGGTTACATAGATAGGTTAGCCACTGAAATTTGAAATTCCGGGCAGTGTTCTTGAAACATAATATGCCCAGCTTAATTATCTGATCTTTTGCCTCCAGCGAGATTCTGTGTTATGCTGAACTAGAGGATATTCATCTTGCGTATTGTACTGGAATTTGCGCCCCTATCGTAGACGTGATAATATATTCGACTTCACAGGTGTGCTTTAGCGAGACCAAAGCGGGTATCTCCGGCTCCTCTATGTAAATTTAAGACCGACTAACAAGTACTAATCAACGGAGCTAGACGGACTTTAGGGATATTAGGAGTTAAGGAGCGGCATCGTGCAGGAAGAGGGTCATACAAGATTACCTATCTCATCTGAGCAAGCTTTTTCTATCGTATTTATGCTTATTCACGACTCTTTGCTGCCTAGATGGCTTAGTTCAGTCGTTGGTTCAAGCGAGGTGGATAGGGGTTGGTGGAATCGACTTTTGGGCAAGGAGATATAATATAAAGTAGCCATGGTAGCACTTCTAAAGGGCTAGTTAGAAGATTGAATAAGATAAAAAATTGTGTGGTTTTTTGGTATACTAATACGTCTTTTTTGAACAAGAGGTGAGGTAGCTAGGTCAAAGTCTCATCTAATATGGACACACCTGCCCCCAAACTATACATCCTGCCGGCCGACGCAGTCTGGTTCAGTAAGTCGCACAGCTAACCGCCTGATAAAAGTTGAACCAGATTTACTAAACCTACATCAAAAAGTCACCGGCTGCTCTTCTGGCATCGGGCAAGCCCTTGCCCAGCACATCGCCAACAAGACCGCCTCTCAGCGCGTCGTAGCCACGGCCCGCAACCCGGCCTCCCTATCCGCCATCCCGGATTCTCCCCGCGTTCTCAAAGTCGCCCTTGATGTCACGGTACCAAGCGCCGTCGAATCCGCCTTCGACGCAGCCGTCTCCCGCTTCGGGCGCGTCGACATCGTCGTCAACAACGCAGGCTACAACCTAATGGGCGACGCCGAATCCTCTCCCCCCGGCAACCCCGGCGCGCGCGCCCTAATGGACACAAACTTCTGGGGCGCGGTCGACGTAACCAAGCGCGCCCTCTCCACCTTCCGGGACGTAAACCCGCTCTCGGGGCCCATCGGCGGCGTCCTCATAAACGTGACTTCCATGGGCGGATTCTTCGGGTCCCCGGGCAACGCATACTACCACGCGACGAAATTCGCGCTGGAAGGGTACGCGGAAAGTGTTGCTAAGGAGGTTAATCCGGACTGGGGGATCCATGTTACGTGCGTGGAGCCAGGTGGCACGAAGACGCGGTACGCGGGGGAGAATCTAAGGAGGATGGAGCGACATCCGGCGTATGTAGGGGACCCGCGGAGCGCGACGACGGCGATGTTGGGGTTTATGGATACGCCGGCGTTGCATGAGGGGTTTGCGAGCGCGGAGGAGGTCGCGGAGGGGATTTATCGGGTTGTGGGGAGTGGCAGGAAGATACCGATTAGGGTGCCGTTGGGACGCGACTCGTGGGCGATGGTTATGGCGGAGGTGGAGAGGGTTAAGGGGGATTTGGAGGAGTGTAAGGATATTAGTTGTGCGATGGGAGTTGAGGATGCTGCGGAGATGACGAGGTTGGTGAAATAGATGTAGGTTCTGTAGAATCTAGTATTGTTATAAAATCAGAATAATGAGTTCAAAAGTCACGATATCAGTCCTCAATTTTGGTTCACATTCGGGCGCGAGCCCGGTCTTTCATTTATTACCATAAGCATCTATCGTCCCATTTCCCTGCTACTAAAAAGCAAGGGCACTATGGCAATCCTCGTAGACGGGACAATTGACTTTGAGAAGAGCTGGGTCTCTTTCCGTCTCGGGAAGCCTTTCCTTGCCACTCCATCGCGTAGGCCTTCTCAAGTCGTAGACGTCGACATAGCCCATCCCTTATCGAACTCAACAGGTAGCTGAGAACAGAGTAAGCGTCGATTGAGATCTGATTGGGGCAATGCCGTATCATTTTGATTTTCTCAAGTGAAAGAGCACATAATCCACCACTTGAGGTAGTTCTTTCGAATCCTATCGTATCATTCCAAATTGTTGTGATTCAATGTGTATGCAAATGTCCTCATTCTTCAGACTCCTGAAACCAATTGTCCCTAAGGTACATGCAGTGACGACAAGCGATGCTCGAGAAAAGGCAATTTTTGGACATGAGCCCTAATGGTCTCATCTCTTCGTGGGTATCATTGATAATGTAGGTGTAGTGTCATTTATTTGTTGTCCTCCTCGTCCGAGGAACTCATGAATTCGTCATCTTCGTCAAAACCAGCGAACACTCCCGAAGATGGTTTCTTCGATGTTGTTTTAGTTGTCGGCTTTGTAGCTTTAGAGCCGCTAGCTTCCTCGGATTCGTCTCCTTCGCTAGAAGAGTCTTCGCCCAAGGATTCCGTAGAGGTAGAGCCGTGCGATGTGCCTAGGAGGTTGTCCTTGTAGTTTCCGGCCTTCATAGCAGCAAGGACTGCTTCGCGTGTGCGCTCGGCTGCCTCTTCCTTGTCCTCAACCCACTTTCCGTCCAGCCGACCCTTCGTGTTATTCTTGATTTCGTGCTCTTTCTCATCCGCAAGATCAACGATCTGCTGCCATCTTTCGCGTCGCTTCTCTTTTTCCTTCTGTTCCATCTCGGGCTTGATTGCGAGGTACTCGGCTAGAGACTTAGCTTCGTTGACTGTGCGGAGTCGACGTCCGTCGAGGTTTCTGCTAGATCCATTCTCATCGCCACGGTTCTTCTTCTTTTTGGAGGACATTCGACCACCGGCTGCTCGAAGCTGGGAGCCGAAACCACCCTTGCCACCGCATAGCGGAATTGATAATCGGAGAGATACGAAGGCATCGTCATCGTTGCAAAGGCTAGAGACTAGCTCATCAGAGCCGTGAAGGAGTTGCTTATTTGAAAGAGTAGTTAGGATGAGTCGCGTGTCCGTCTGGGGTAATCGATCTTCAATGCGATCGTGGAGGTCGGAGTAAGTGGTGGTAGGAGGAACAGGGAATGATAGAGTAGGAGGTAGGCCTAAGCCTGAAAAGGTGGTAACGAAAACGTTGATGTTTTTAGGCGCCATGGCTGTTTCTTGAACAATGCGCGACAAGATAGAGAAATATGAGATGCCTTTGTGAGAAAGGTGTTGATGTTCAAGCGTCGCAAGGCGATGAATCTCAAGTTAAAAGATGGATGGCAATTGAATTGCCTAGGTGACGGATTGAGGATGGCTAGAGTGGATCTTATCGGACCTGCCAAGGATTACTTAAGGTTATCAGTACAAATTACTTGGATACATAGGTACATTGCTCTTGCTCCAAGCATATTTCAAGCCACAATTAAAATGTCTACGTGATCCGTGCACATGCAGACCTAGCCACATAGCCCCACGAACTTTCCTAGTTCGCTTCCTACTCCACCATAGGGTTTTTGCGCACAACCAAAATTTCCCTAACTTCAATTCATCGCAAAAGTATCAGCCAGCCGTCTTCTAAATCAATCACGACTCTACCCACCTTGTTCAACATCTTGCAACATCACAAACCGCCAAGATGCTGATTCCCAAGGCTGATCGCAAGAAGATCCACGAGGTAAGATAAATAATTAATTAATTTCGTGAAGATGCAAGAATCAGAGAGCTAACCTTTTTTTTTTCTCTGCGCAGTACCTCTTCCGTGAGGGCGTCCTCGTCGCGAAGAAGGACTTCAACCTTCCTAAGCACCCCGACATCGACACCAAGAACCTTTTCGTTGTCAAGGCCCTACAATCTCTCAACTCTCGTGGATACGTCAAGACTCAATTCTCTTGGCAATACTACTACTACACCCTCACCCCCGAGGGTCTCGACTACCTCCGAGAATGGCTTCACCTCCCCGCCGAGATCGTCCCCGCCACACACATTAAGCAACAGCGATCGCACGCTCCTCCCCGAGGAATGATGGGTGAGGGTGAGCGCGAACGCCGACCGTTCGGTCGTGGCCGTGGCGGCGACCGTGGCGACCGTGGTGACCGTGAGGGTGGCTACCGACGACGAGATGCTGGTGAGGGCGGCAAGGAGAGCGGTGGCGCTCCTGGTGAATTCAACCCTCAATTGTGAGTTACCCGCCGAACCTAAATTTCTTCGATATTCCTATTTCCTATCCATAATACTGACCATATTATTTTACAGCCGTGGTGGATTCGGTCGTGGCCGTGGCGCTCCCCCCTCGTAAGGTGGAGATTTCACTACCCTTAAAATCCCTTGGACGAACATGAACGACCAGCATGGACATGTACTCTAGGGAATGGAGCACCTGCATGGTCGCGCTTCTGCTCGCGTGATAGCAACTCGTGGGAGGAACCTCGGATGCACGGTTGGGAGTTATTAGGGGGCTTAATCCTCGGGAATCATCAATGAATTATGGACATGCTTTTGCCGTGAAAAAATCACTTGCCTCGATGAAACAGCTTCTGGCTTGGTGAAATAGGTTGATGAGAGTGCAGATACTTAATCTGACAAGACTTCAATGGTCTATACGATAAAGGACTATAACCTGCTGGTGTGAAGAGACATGGTCTTCTTGAGATCTGTAGAGGGGATATGATAAGAGGTCATTTGGTCCATCCAGCTACCATCCATTCTTTCCAGCTCAGAAATGTTGTGATAACCTCACACATAGAATAACACTGCTGTAGACTGCTTGAACTCGAAGGTATGTGTACATATTTATAGAAAGGAAGCCGCAAGCATTAATATGTATTTGTGGATGGTTCAATGTTGCATTGTACCTGGAAGCATGCACCACACAGGCTAGAGTATAAACGATTTTCCAGTGGATGGATCGCCGTACCTTCCCGGTTACCAAACTTATAAGCCGGAGATATCCGCCGGCCCCAGACTCGCTAATGTAGAATGGAAACGGCGGTCTCCATTAATACCTACCAGGTAGGTAAGTACTACCTAATTAGCGACCTTGAACGTGCTCAAATTCGATATTCGGCGAAACTTCTAGACAGTCTCATCTTTCAACCACTGATGAATCAACCCCGATATGCCAAGTTACGCGGACTGGTCCGAATACGGCACCGATCAATTCTGGCATGAAACTGGGACAGAACAAACATCACTACAGCTAGATTGCGTAAGCAGGTGAGTCTCCAGCTTCAGGCTATTTTTCCCATCACATACAACATGCAGCACATGCCGATTTGGATTTAGTTCCCCCAAATATTAGACCGCCCGCATATACACAAAATACGAAACCTTTACTAACAGTACAATCATTACAGCGTACCTGCGTGAACCGGTATGCGCCCAAGCTGTCAAATATGGCTATGATCTTCTATATCACATATGGATCAGAGGCTATGCCTACCACTATATTATGTATGATATATTAACCATGCATCACAAACGGTTGGATGCTGCTTAGATAAAATGTTGACTGGCACACGACTACGATACGCTCACTTCCGAGGATTCGTCACTAAGCAAACTACAAGTGTAGTAATGCTCCCAAGACATTGGGATGCTCACGATCAATGCGGTGTTACAAACACACAATTATGCAACACATGGCTTCGGAGCTAGCCACTCAATTGAACTCAAGGCGGGACAAGGCGGGATACTTTCCAAAACACGCCAGCCGTCTCATGCTTATTATTCGACAATGGTCGGTTAAACTCGTTAAACTCCTAATATGAGGGGTTATCTTACATTCCAACAAACTCTATCCTCATCCAGTCGCATTCAATCGCCAATCGCAGGGGTCAAGTGACGGTCCAAAGTCTTCAAAGTTGAGAAGGCTGTCCGAGCCATCCGATAACACATCAAAGTTGAAACTTATTCAGCCCTTCAACATATCACCTGATTGTAACGATGCCATTGGCCTATGGTTATCGAAGTTTGTCACACGAATATAAGCAGCCATGGATGCTTAAACGGAGATACGAGCTACCGGCAGGCGACATTCATTAAGACAGAATCTTCTTTCTTCAAAGAAGCGCGAAGCGTGATGACGCTGCAGAAGCCAAGCAAAATGACGTCTAGATCCGATCAGCGATCCCAGGAGGGGCCGCGTTCTTTTACACCTTTATCGGACCATTTCCCACGGCACCGTCTCCGGTCAGGCTAGTCAGCTTCTGCAAGTAGAAATTACCTGAGTGGGGTTCAGTGACGCTCTCATCTCCAAGTTACACTAGCAACCTTAGACATCACGGAGTATTGGCGTACTGGCATATTAGCATATTGGCGCAGTATTCTATTTGACCTATACTCTCAGTGGGGTCTACATTCGGTTAGCCAACCTTAGGAACCCAATCAACCGGGGTTTAGCTTGACAAGTTACCTGCGTGGTGAACTCATTTGTAGTCCATGGCGGGGTGTGGCGGCGAGGGCCTGAACTAATGCCCCTCCTTTTCGCCCTCCACTGCTTCGTAGTGGCATGGATACCAGCTCTGCAGGCAAACTCATCATGGGAACCAATCCGTAAATACTAGGTTGGGGCTCGTTCCCTTCCGTTTCCCGCATCATGCCTAATAAGAAGGCCGTCTCCCAGATCTTTCGTATTTCTCTCAAGTTTCCTTCTTGACAATCAATCTTACAAAGAGATCATCTGCTCATCTACCTCGGGTTTACATATCACCCATCCCCCAAGCTCCTTTGTCCATGAAGTGTTTATCCGTGACCAAGCTTCTGCTACAGTTCTTGTAAACAGCTTTTTATTTCTTACTCGAATACCCCTCATCATACGATAGACCTAGAGTCTCGACAAAATAAACCAAAATGGCTTCACTTCCTCAGTCCATGAAGGCTCTCCGGTCAGTGCCACTTCCACCTTAAGCTTCCCGAAGGCAGAACATGCCACCTATGAAGGAATAATAGAGCTCCTTCGGTATAGTTTTCCCGCGCGAAGTTAACTAACAACTATAACCTTCGTAGATACGAGAAGCCGGAAGATTGGAGCATCGTTCAAGTTCCCCTGCCTAAGCTACGTCCTGGTGATGTTCTCGTCAAGGTTAAGGCAAGTCAATTCGCCTTGTCTTCATAACCACGACAGCCTTAATAACATTGGTTTTCTGTAGACTTGCGGTGTTTGCGGTACCGATCTGCACATTCACGAGGGCGAATTCATTGCTAAGTTCCCCCTTATTCCTGGCCACGAGACCATTGGCGAAGTTGTTGGTAGGTTTCCTACTCTAGGGAATGTATTACCAGGCCGGAAATTGATAATTTCTATTAGGATTTTCCGATGACGTCAAAGGCTTTGAAATAGGCGATCGTGTGGCTGCTGACAACTCAGAACTTTGTGGTCACTGGTGCGTAAAATTTCATTCTTACCTCATCTATAGTGGCAGTAGCTAATTTGCGCCTCAAAAGCTTCTACTGCCGAAGAGGCCAGGAGCTTCTTTGCGAGGATTTCAAGGCTCACGGTGTTCTCGGATTAGACGGTGGTTTCGCTGAATACGTACGCGCTCCCAACCCTTTGTGCTATATCCAATTAGCTGACTCATGATCGCTAAAATGTAGGCTGCCTACCCCCAAGGTCGTCTCTTTAAAATCAAGAACATTAGCGATGTCGACGCCACCCTGATCGAGCCTGCCTCCTGTGCTATGCATGGCTTGGAGAAGATTGCCCCGAAGGCCGGTTCTCACGCTTTGTTGATCGGTGCCGGTCCTACCGGTCTCATGATGGCACAATTCTTGTATGGATGACGATTGATCCTTTTCGAGGAACACCACTAATACTTGTCAACAGGCGACACAGCGGTGTTTCGCAATTAACAATTGCTGCCCCCGAGGGTGCCAAGATGGAACTGGCCAAGAGCCTCGACGCCGGCGATTTCTACGTTCCCCTCTCCCGATCGAACCCAGCTCCACAATGGGAAAAGATTAAGAAGGACAACCCGTATGGATTCGATATCGGTGAGTAGGTAGACGTCTTTGAGCATTGATTATCGTGCTGACGCATATATGTAGTTGTGGAGGCTAGCGGTAGCGCTAAGGTCCTTGAGGATGCCATCAACTACGTCCGTCGAGGAGGCAAGCTTGTCTGCTACGGTGTCTATCCCAACGCAGCCCGCGTTACTTGGCCGCCATCCAAGATCTTCGGTGATGGTAAGCTACATGATGACTAATGCATTGTTGAATGAAACTGATCTTGATTAGAAATCACCATTGTCGGTTCCTTCTCCGAAACTTACATGTTCCCATCTACTGTCGATTACCTAGACAGCGGTAAAGTCAAGACTCACGGTATCGTCAACAAGACCTTCAAGCTCGAGCAATGGGGCGAGGCTCTAGAGAGCATCCGAAACAAGTCGGCCATTAAGGCCGCGATCGTTTTCGACTAGATCGGAAGACGTAGGGCGTGTGCCACTACAAAAGATGAAGATACCAACGGTGAAATGACACCGGCTAGATAGAATGTAGTCGAATCAGACTCCTATCTTTAATAGGAAAAAAAAAATATTGATTTGTCATCCATCTGCCCATCTTTCTAGATCTGTAGATCTATAAACAATGGACTAAGATCGTGATTAGTAGCAACCAATTAAAGATGCCGCGTCTTCCAAATGGGGATACAGAATTCAAGCGGAGTAGCTAGTGAATTTGTAAGGAGCACGTCATTCGTCGAGTCCGCTGTCCCGTCGTCGATATAAGCATCGAGGACCCCACGACCTTGATGGCCGGCCCCGTCTTCTGGGACAACAACTCATGCAAGGTTAAAGTACATGTCGATACATATTAATTAATACTACACACCAAAATCCAGCTGTTGGACGTTCTGCCGAGCCTTGTAGCTTAGCCTAAGACCAACATGCCAACCGCCGTCGTGACGGGAGCTAATTCGGGCATCGGCTTTGCCTTCGCCCAGCTCCTTATTCGAAAGGTATCACCTACCTATTTACATATTCTTCAAGTACTCACATTGTATATATGAAACACGATACTCCCGACCCGTTACACATAGTCAAATCCTAGCAATCTGACTCTATCTAAAGGGCTACTCCGTCACAGCCGTCGACGTAAACATCAGCGACAAAATCAAGTCCCTAGACTGCGCCACCGCACACCTCGACGTCACGAACCCGGCCTCAATCTCCTCCTTCAAAGAATCCTACGGCTTCGGGTCTCTAGACTTACTTCTAAACATCGCCGGGGTCATGGTTCTCCACGATAAAGACGCATTAGGCGCCGTTACCCACGAGTCACTGACAAAAACATTTGAAGTAAATACGTTTGGCCCGTTATTATTAACCCAAGCTCTCCTCCCTAATTTACTGCTTTCGAAGAACCCGAAGTTGGGCGTTATGAATAGCAGGATGGGGAGTATTGGCGATAACTCGTCTGGGGGGTCGTACGCGTACCGCGCGAGCAAGGCGGCGGTGAATGCGGTGTTTAGGAGCTTGGCTGTGGATTTGAGGGATAAGGGGGTGGCGGTTGTTATTATGCACCCCGGGATTGTGAGGACGGGGATGACGGAGGGGATGGAGGGGATTGAGGGTGCGGCTGGGCCGGAGGAGGTCGCGGAGAAGTTGTATGGGGTTTTGGAGAGTAAGGGGTTGGAGGATACGGGGAGGTGGTGGCATAAGGATGGGTATGAGCTAGAGTGGTAAGTAGGTCAATCACGGAGGAAAGATGTAAATTTGGGAAATTGAAGATCTGAGAATAATCTCTCACATTGGTAATGAAGTCTCTGATGGCAACTATCGACTGGATCCTATGTACTTAGGTCCCTGAGTAGGACAAACATGCCTGTCCCATTTCATGCCTTCCTAAAACCTCACCAAGCTCCATGCCAAACTCCGAAACGAGTCTTCCAAACCCCCAAGTCCGATCCACGATGTAGTGCTTAAGATCGACCACCTTTCATGAACCAGCCGTGCCAACGGGAGACCTTGGGTGACTCAGGCTTCGGCTCATCGTGGGGAAGATCAAGTGCCTGGCGTAGCTTCCAGACGCGAGTAATCGGCACATCGATGGCCTTGATGATCATATCGCACCAGCCAGCACCGGCACATCGCTTGCCAACGAGACGTGCTCGGCCCTCCTTAAGAGTGAGCGCGGCGCGCTTGTCGGCCGCACCGTACAGAGTGACATCGAAGTCTCTAGCTCGCATGTCGAGGCGTCCCTTGAGGGTGGCGATCATCTCGTCCTCGAAGTTTCGGATCTCGAACTCGCAAATGCTGAAGGAAAGTTCGACTGGCGAGGGGTTCTTGACGTTGAAGGTGACGGTGAGGTGGGTGCGGTTACCGATCAAGGAGCCGAAGGTGCTCAGGCTGGAAGAGGTGCTGGGGCGTGCGCTAGTCGAAGCGCGAACCACGGCGACTGAGGTAAGATCAATGCCGGTGATGGCAATGTCGCGCTCGTAGGGAAGAGAGCGAGGACCGATGCCGAAGGACGCGACGGTGACAGCGCCCTGGCCGTTCTTCAGGGAAAGAGTCACGCTCTTGGTGTTAAGAACCGCGTTGACGAAGGCCAAGAGGGAGGTCTTGCTGGTGATCTCGACATACTGGTTCTGAATAGCGATGTAAGCGCCTCCAGGCATGGTGTTGAATTCAGGAAGAGTGATAGTGCCGAAGCGGCCCATAGACCCGCAGAGATCGATGGTCATGGGCGAGAGAGTGGCCTTGGCCGGTCCCGTGTTGGAAACTCGAGCCTCGAAGGAGACATGGAAGGATCTGTATTACAAGTTAGAGATAAAAAAGCTCAATCATGTAGTTAAGGAGAGGGGTCAAGCTTACGCTTCAGTCACATTGCTGATTCGAATCAGGCTGATGTCCAGTTTGCTGTGCTTGAGGATAGCCTCAAACACGTAGTTGAAACCAACCTCCATGTGGCGATTGTGGTGCTCAAGGATACCTTGGAAGCCGAAATCCATGATTGAAGCTACTTTTGCTAATTTTCCGAAAATCCAACGATTGATAGCCCTCTTGGGCATTCTTGGGAGTTTTCTGTGGCAATGGATGGGTTTGACACTGTTACCCATGCATGAGTACAGTTTGATGAATTGCCATTGATGGGAGGAAAAAGAGTGTGTTTGGCAGGTTTGGTGATTGCACTGAGTAGCCGGGTGGCTATAATGGTGAATGGATTTCCTGTGTGACTCCTGCAAACTTTGACTGGACTGCCTCTATGACGATGAAGAGGATCACACCAAGAGGGATCGTGAATGTGATTCAGTTGGGATACATTGGCCATGGCCATTGAAGCCGTCTGAACGAATACGCCATAGAACGGATGATAAAGCCATTATACCCTCATGGGGACGGCACCATGGCCCGCGTACAAAGACGACGTGCTTCCTCAATATTCATACTTGGGATTGACATTTTCGTGAAAAGTCGTGAATATAACTGAAGAAGTTGTCTATTTAAGAGCTTTCCTTCGTCATATAAAGTAGTTAGGAGCAAGACTGGATTATCTTTCCATGAAGACTTCTTGAAGCTCACGTCCCGTCAACCCTTTCACTTCGAAGCAAGCTCAGAGGCATTTTTATCTGTTTCAAAGTATTAGTCGGGTGTTTCGAGAGGCTCTTCTCTAAATTGCTTGACATAGTCTTAAAATGCTAGGGAAATTCTACCCCCTTTTGAAATCACAATGGATAAACGAGGTAGCGTTGCGAGCATCGTATAATCAAATTATATTGAAAGCTAAATTATCTTAACGAGATCCCATCTCATAAGAGTGATACTGGCCCAGGTAGTTGTGAGTGTCTTAAAGATAAATCTCCTTGAAGTATGGATACAATAATAAGTTGTAAATAAGGGTGAGCGTTGACTTACCTGCCCGTCGAAGAACCTCCATTGGCAGCTTGAGGTCATAATACCAGCTTGCCTTAGAAGAGTGTAGTAAGTCGTCCAAATAAATTGTCGTCGTCTCCCATACGACGGACTAGGTCTAAGACGGGTATAGTAAGCGCCAGAAAATATGAGTGGTACGACGCAGCAGCAAAAGACAGTTGAAGAATATTCATCTTTGATGCAAAGCCAATCCTCGGGAGGCTCGTATTTAAGTTTCCGGCTGCTAGAGCATCGTGAAGCATATTCCCGGTAATTCCGCAGCGAATGATAATAAGCCCATAGGTGATACTAAGGCGTCATTGATAATAGATATGCTATATCTTCATATTATCCAATACCTCCTCGATAAGACCCATTTGTCAGAATTCCTACTGGCGCTCTTCGAAAGGGCTATTCGTAGCAGAGTAACCAAGTAGGTAGTACTTAGATTTGAGTTAGACGATGTTATCTCCGATCGATTCAACCATGTAGGAAATCCCCATGCTCAGTAGCATGTACTTAATTTTGAGTGAATAAGATTTGTAGATGCATAATCTTAATTCTCATGTTGTTAAATGGTCGATTATGACGGCGGATTCGTCCTATTCGTATTTACTTCTGCATGACTTAATTTGACGAAGGGGATTTCCAAAGCCGTAGTCTCCGTTCCTTCGAAGACTGAAGCCGGAATAGAAGAGTGGATGAGACGAGATAGTAGAGATATAGAGATAGCCTAATCGACTATTTGTCATGTACAGCACATCAACGATCGAAGATGTAACCAATGTGTGGTCTTCCGCGAATACCGCAATCTGGTTGACGAGCTTACGTGTCTTGCTGCCCGTACGCGAGTTGTTACCCAGTAGCCTATTTGCTCTTATTGTGTGGATCTTGAGGGAGGCTAATTAATTATATTGTTGTTTCTTGTCTCGTTTCGAGAAATACTCCTATAAAGGGGGTTCTCGGTTAGGATTGTCCTTAGTCTCTGCGATAATAACAATAACATGGAAAAGAGTGCTCATTTAGTTTTTGTCGTTCGATGTTGTATGTGATGGATTGGAAACCTAAGACGTGACTTGGAGGCGTGAAATTATGTTAGTTCAGCTTGTGTTACCTGAGTCGGCAGTTACTGCCCCTGTTGAACCCAATAAAATGGTACTAAGGTAGGCCTGGGGTACAGAAGTCGTCAGTGTAGCACGCGCCTAAAAAGATGTACTCCAGGGCTTCCACAGTGTCGTATCGTCATATCCTACAGCACTGTGGACCCTGTAGCATTCCTGCGGGGGCTAGTGGGGGGAAACTTGTCCAGGTGCGTTACACTAGAGCCGCCTGGTTCCTGTCAGACCTAAAACCAAGGGAGTTTCGGGAAGCGGCAAGCGCTACGGTTGGCTGATTTTCCTTCTGTAGACCGTTGTAGTGTCTGTAATTTCCAGACTCCAGAGGCGGCACGAGCCTTTTGGGCACTTCAATTTAGACTCATCAACTCCCAATCTCGCCAGTCTTAATTGACTTCAAGACCATACGCAGTAATAATTTTGCCCTACGCACAGTCCTTCTCTTTGCAGTGCTTCTGCTTTTTTTGTTATCTATGTCTTCTTTGAGAACCTTACATGCAAGATCGTTGGCGGATCTTGATTCATTCTTGAATAAGTTGTGGTTCCCGTCAAGATCTGTTTAGGTGCAGGTGGGTAGGCCTTGCTACCATCAAACGGATCAATTGACCCAAGTGGCATCCAAATCGTCACGAGCCTCCTACTTCCCCAGATCTCTTTAGTTTAAATCCTTCATACCGTACCTACCTTCCTTACCTAGAAATATCTAGGTAGTGTAACGGCGCAGATGAACCGATAAATGCCCCTTCTTTGCTGCTAGCCTTCCTAACTTTCGTAATATCTATAACCATGTCCCGTCCTAATCGACCTTCTCTGGGCCAATATGACTTCGCACTTCGTAACCCACCAACCAACGAACCGCAAAATCGTTCGAGAGCCAATTCGAGACTTCCCGACTACGATCCTATAAGAATCCCTGAAGTTCAGATCGAGTCGAGTTCTGACGACGATATACCTATATCAAAACCGAGGCGTCCTGCCCAACACTCTCGTTCAATGAGCCATCCATTTCCCTCGTTATTTTCCAGTAAAAAGAAGAAGACTGGCCGAGCCGGCGATAATTTTGGCGACGAAGACTCTACCGATGATGTGAGCCCGAAGCAAAATGTACGACAGAGTCCGCAGCCGCATGCGGCACCTAGGAGGATACCACGTGGGCCGGCAGATTTCTCGACTGGCAATTGTATGACATGTGCCAGTTTAGTTAGATGGCCCAAGGAACTTCATGTCTTCAGGTGTACCATCTGCTTGACAATAAATGACCTCAAGCCACACGATTCTGTTGTTAGCAACGACGGTATACAACCTAGTGCTAGTGGTCCATTACCTTCAAATGGTACTGAATCCGGACCTTCACGGCCGCTACAACTGCCTCGTATGTTTTTATATATCTTAGAAAATGGTTATCTTACTGACCATAGTAGCAAATTCCATATCTCTTGACCGCACAAAGCATATCATCAGGCAATGCTTACATTTGGCTTTGCAATCTTGGACGACGCATTCAGACCCAGGTCTATCCGAAAATTGGCCTGGCCGATCATCATCTAGGCCGTCTAATGAGTACCTCACGCGAAACGAATCTCCGAGCAAGCAGCATAGCTCTCCTGGTTTAACTGCTAGCCCATCTGGTTATATCTACAATGCCGTGTTCGATGATCCCGCCGCGCTTCAAATCGAGCCAAACCCGCTGAACATTCCCACGTCTACGACCAGATCGTACTCAACATCCTACCCTGATATTAGGAGTACAACATTTCCTCTTCCAAATCAACCTCGTGGGCGAATCCCCAATCCGGAGGCCACAGCTCTGGAATCAGAGCCTAAGAGAGTTTTCAAGAGACTAGAAGAATATCTTATTACTTGTTTCAGTTCCCATACATGTGTTAATAATTCATTCGTAACTCGGCACATGAGCGCTAATTCTAGGCTTCCGCCTGAAGTTGTCAAAAAGCGAGTTGTGGTAGACAAGAAAGAGCCGATTCGTGACGAGCCGCCCATATCAGAACTCGATGCTAAACTTCTACTTTTGGGCGACTTTGCGGAAAATGGCACGTGGTGGACTGGAAGCCAAGAGGAAGTCGTGCCTCTGAAGAGTTCGCATCGGCGGAAAGAAAGTATGCCTTCGATCGTATCGACTAGATCGCCTCGGATTGATTGGGGCATGGTCACTGAGTGGTATCATGCAATCATTAACTCAGCCGAGTCATGGTCAGAAGTATATACTGAGATGGTGCAACTTGACCCATCCCAGAAAATGGGAGAAGCAAGACTACAGAAATTTGAAGCCTTCATTATCACGGCACAGGAACATATTCAGCGAGTTCTCCTGAAATGTACCGAAACACTCTTGAAGCGACCTGGACGATTAATGGTGGAGCCACAGGCGGTTCGCTTCTTACTCTTGATGTTAGCTAACCCTCTTCTCGCGTCGGGGTCTAAGTCGTATACTGGCCAATATCAACGTCTGAATAAAGGAAAAAGCCCTGCCGCAGAACTCGAACCCGAACAGCAAGCCAAATCGGCGCCTGGACGACACTCTGGGATCATTAAACGAATCCTTGGCTTGCTAGCAAACTCGTCAGAACAGTGCCACCATCATTTGGTAACATGGATTTCAAGATTGCCTGAGCATCTCTTCCTCCAGATCAAAGACCTCGTCAGTAGTTTCATTACCTACCGATTAACTCGACAAAGTGAGAAGAAAGTAGAGCCACAAATCGATGTTACTGGTGGCCTGATTCCACAAATGTCCAATTCCCGTTCTGGAAACACACCGGCGACGCTACACGCCGCTTTGGAAGCATCGAAAAACAAGAAGCAGAAGCAACCCGTCGAGCCAAAACGCGCGGCATATACAGACGACTGGCAAATCAGAGCTGCCGCGAAGGTGATGGCGCTCATATTTTCTGCCAACAACTTGACATACATTCGACATAATGGCCCCGATGGGCGTAGCCATGGACATCTACTGTCAACAAGTGACTTCTATAATTCGCTGGTTGACTGCCTCGATTTCAAAGCCGATTTTGAACTATGGGAATCAAAAAGAGGCAGGTTTGCTTTTTGCCAATATCCATTCTTCCTTAGTATCTGGGCGAAGATACAAATTTTGGAGTTTGATGCCAAGCGACAGATGGCTGGAAAAGCGAGAGAGGCGTTCTTCGATAGCATTTTGACACACAAAAACTACGCGCAATATCTCGTTCTTAGTATCCGTCGGGATTGCCTAGTTGAGGACAGTCTCAAGAAAGTGAGTGAAGTCGTCGGTAGTGGCAGCGAAGATATCAAAAAGGGTTTACGCATAGAATTCCAAGGAGAAGAAGGCGTCGATGGTGGAGGGCTTCGGAAGGAATGGTTTCTCCTTCTCGTCAGAGAGGTGTTCAATCCAGACCACGGTAAATACCTATCTTCCTCTTTCCGTCCCAGTATTGTTCTAATCTAACCGTCTCAGGGCTCTTTGTTTATGATGAAGACTCACGTTTTTGCTACTTCAACCCTAACACTTTTGAAACGTCTGACCAATATTTCCTGGTTGGAGTATTACTTGGATTGGCCATCTATAACTCGACTATATTAGACGTCGCTTTTCCACCATTTGCTTTCCGAAAATTGCTGGCGTCCGCCCCTCCTCCCGCCATTGGCGCGCCTGCACATTCACGCCCAACAATGAACTACACATTAGACGACCTAGCCGAATTCCGGCCAGTCCTCGCGAAAGGACTTCGACAGCTACTAGATTTCGAAGGTGACGTTCAGTCTACCTTTTGTCTTGACTTTGTTATCGAGGTCGAGAAATATGGCACCAGAGTTCGAGTGCCCCTCTGTCCCGGAGGCGAGACGAAGATGGTGACGAATGCTAATCGACGAGAATATGTTGACCTTTACGTCAGATATTTACTCGACACCTCAGTTAGTAGACAGTTTGAACCTTTCAAACGAGGTTTCTTTACCGTATGCGCCGGCAATGCTTTGACTCTCTTCAGGCCAGAAGAGATCGAGCTCCTTGTTCGTGGTTCAGACGAGCCATTAGACATTACCTCCTTGCGGGGAGTTGCCGTTTATACAGGTTGGCCTAAGAACGTGAACCCTAGGAGAGAGCCGATAGTACAGTGGTTCTGGGATACTTTCGAAAGAGCTTCACCCGTCGATCAACGCCGGTTGTTATCTTTCATAACTAGCAGTGATCGTATTCCTGCCATGGGCGCGACATCTCTTGTCATTAGAATCAACCTCCTAGGTGAAGATGAAGGGCGGTTCCCTTCTGCAAGGACCTGCTTCAATATTCTGTCCCTATATCGCTACACCTCAAGGGCGAGACTGGAACAGTGTTTGTGGCGCGCGGTAAATGAGAGCGAAGGATTTGGACTCAAGTGATGATGGGTTCATGACAGCATTGCATTGGCGTTTAAGGGCTCAGCACAATCAAATCACCAGGATGTTACTCGCCAGGAAGCTTGCGAATAGACATTGGGACTTCTTTTCTTATGGCCAATGTGGTTCTTGGATGGCAGTACTTCCCTTGAACGAGATAACCTGTAACTGAAGTGGCGTTCAGAGATTATACCCGACTAGCTGTATTAGTAAATACATGACAAACATACTGAATGATGAAATCTCGATGCATGACTTCGCTGAAGTAGTGACATTTATGCATATTGTACTCGCTGTTTCATGAGGTCTTATCGCACTTTGATCACACCGTCGTTCAAGGGATGAAAACTGACCGTAATAAAGTGATATATCACGAACTTTCAAGGGGACAATTTAATTGATATTTGAATGTAATGAATATTTGACAGCCCCCTTCCTACCTTTACTCTGTGTTACTCCGGATGTTATGGCCCTCGGAATTGATATTCCCCTATCGTTCTAACATGTTTCTAAAATATTTCAGCCACTGAAAAATTGTTGTCTTGGCGCAGGTTCTATACTGCGGCTAACTTCTACTCGAAGCGATGTTGGTAGCGGTGAAATTTATATACCCCAAAATCCCCCACAGTTGTACTCGCTTCTACTACGGGGCTATAGCCTCTTATATCAACTCTACAACTATCACATGAATGTAAACCCCTCTGAATAGTACGAATATATTGTCTGTATTAATGAGATAGTGTGGGGTGTAGCATCTATATTTCCACATTAATAAATACGGCATCTCCCCTATTCGATATTACCTGCACTAAAAAAGGCGCCATGGAGCAGAATTGGCGAACGAGAGCGGCGGATATATTGCGCTTGTCTTATTGCGCATGGTTAGGCCAATCCAATGTCCGGACATATAATTGACTGGTGACAACTCGTTATTGAATCATGTAACACCTTGTTGGTTGACTCGAGTATACAGGTCCTACATATAATTGAAAGACGGAGTATAGAGTATGATTGGCGCAAGTCGCGGGACCGAGACCCACGAAATTTCCGAAGTCGAAGGCCTAGAAGAAGTTAGATTTCCGCCAGAAACCGAGTTGGTTTAGAGGATGGCACAATGCGATGTATAACGCAGTTAAGCGGCGCGAGGATAGCTGGCTACTGCTTGTCTAGGTTAGTTGCTAGCCTTGAGTAATATGGAGGTTGCCGTGGTCCGTGGATGGAATCAAGCCAGCGTTCGGGCCTATTCTCCCAGCCTTGTGTGGCGCTGGCAACGATCAGTCATGGCCTCACTAGAAAAAAGATTTCTAAGCTCCTGGACTGCTAGATAAGTGGAGGGATGCTCGTAAGCTTTGCTTTGCTTACTGCTATCTTAGGGCTTGCGTATGCTTTATTGGCACGTTGATCCCTTGCTCATCCACATTGGCTAGCCAGACAGGTTGAATGTTATTGTCACGCATGCGATGTCGGATTATTGGATTGGTAGGATGGGAATATGTCCTTGACTCACGAGTCACGAGAAAGGGCGTGATAATCAGCAGGAGCTGAATGGTGAGCATTGATAGCAATTTATGAGCGACCGAAACGAGTGGATGGATTGTCTCGGCACCTTATACGGAGTATGGTTGCTTTCAAACTCCGGTACCTTGCGGTCTTTAGTTGCAGACAACGGGGGACCCTGAAGGCAACCCTGAGCTAACGTTGAGGTTTTTGTTTTGCCCGCATGTGGCATGTGTAAGCTGAGACGGGAGCCGCCCACCGCGGAAGCGCGTAGATCGCCATCCATCCTATGTATGGTGAGGATCTGAGGCAAAATATAATCATTCTGGCTTTGAGATATTCAAATTTTAAGACGAAAATTATGAGAAAGAAGACAATCCCAACTTTCCCGTCATAACCAATTGGATACGTTTGTAAGAGCCGAGCTAAATCGGATAGAATCGTTAATTGTAACCCGTACGATGACCGAGAACCCGTTAGACATTCGTGCCATTTTCGTTGTGCACAGTGATAAAGAGTCCCTCGGCTGTATGGGAGTGACTTCGAGTATACATGGATACTGAAGATTGTTTGAAACTTCTTAAGTCTTGAGACCCTTCGAAACAGACCCAGAGATCTTCAGTTTGAGGAATATAATGAGATCTTCCTTATGAGCCTGAGTTATTTTCTTATGAGACAAATTTCAGTGATAAGGGTTGAGACTGACAAGAATACGATGAACGCTGAATTGGGTCTGTGTGATGTCAACGGAGCTCGCATTACGCACTGTCTTGGATCTTAGGAGCTCTCCGGAGTTACGGGACTGGTACCTCTAATCCAGCTGGAAGCTTTTGTCCGTATAGTCCGACCGTACGGGTCATCTAGACCACCGCCTAAGAATATCGTAGAAGGGAAACCAAATAGAAAAAATAGAAAAAATTCATCATAGTCGACTAGGTTTGTCGTATATTATATCATTTTAATTCTTTATCTTGTGATTGTCTGCTCGCCTCGTTTGATTTATTAGAGTCAGCTCATGTCTCTCGCCATACAAGTTAACACATCATATCTAGGAGAAACATCTGATATTAGACGTGATTTTGGTTTGTACATCTCTAGATCTTGGCGAGGCAGTGGCGGATGTAACTATTAAGTACCTCTTAGCATGTTGTACAGTAGGAATTCCCCGAAGGCAACCTGGGCAGTTGCTTTTTTACCCCTCCAAAAAATCCAAAAAGTCGTGCTGGGCAGGAGCTGTAGGGGCCAATTCCGTTGTAGGGATTGAACACCCCACCTACCTTCCGCCTAGCCCTGGAGCTGCATCATATTTTTTTCTTGGTACCGTCCCTCAACCATTTCTTTATTTATCGCTCATATGCCATCATCAACCTCTTACCCCTCCAAGTTCCCTCTCTTCTCTCAACAACAACATATTTAAGCTTACCTATCTCTTCTTTTAATCCTCTCGAGTGATCTTTCCTTGATCAAACCTCGAGATTTTACCAGAGCCCAATTAATTGAAAGTCATCTTCACATCTGAACCAGGTAAGAGCTTAGCTGCCCCTCTCAACAGCTCTTTTTTTCCCTTACCCCGCCATTGCATTGGGACATGGGGACACTATCGTCACATCGACGAGCTTTCGTTTCTAGCCCCGCCAACCTGGATCACTTGGCTTTGTTTTGGCTCGGAGCCTCTCTGCTCAGCATTAACACCGAGATAAGACGGGTTTTCGAGTTTGCTATTTTTGATGGTGGCAATTCGTTTCCGTTGACCGCGGAAAGGCCGCATCTCGAGTAACCTGCTGAATAGAAATACCTCTCTTCCCGCTTCCCGCAAAGCTTCATTTGATCATTTTATCTTCATACTTATCAAACTTTATATACTCCATTTCCCTCTCTTTCGAAACAGGAACTTTAGCTAATATCATTCTCATCAAACTTAGGTAAAAATGGTCGTCAAGGTTGGCATCAACGGATTTGGCCGTATCGGCCGTATCGTCTTCCGCAATGCTGTCGAGCACGGTGACATCGAGGTCGTTGCTGTCAACGACCCTTTCATCGAGACTCACTACGCTGAATACATGCTGAAGTACGACTCTACACACGGTAACTTCAAGGGAACCGTCTCATACGACAGCGATGGCCTTATTGTCAACGGCAAGAAGGTCAAGTTCTACCAAAAGCGTGACCCCTCTGAGATCCCTTGGAGTGAGACCGGTGCCGAGTACATCGTCGAGTCGACTGGTGTATTCACCACCACCGAGAAGGCCAGTGCTCACTTGAAGGGTGGTGCCAAGAAGGTCGTCATCTCCGCTCCTTCTGCTGATGCCCCCATGTACGTGATGGGTGTCAACGAGAAGACCTACGACGGCAAGGCCAACGTTATCTCCAACGCTTCTTGCACAACCAACTGCCTTGCTCCCCTCGCCAAGGTCATCCACGACAAGTTCACCATCATTGAGGGTCTCATGACCACTGTCCACTCCTACACAGCCACACAAAAGACTGTCGACGGTCCCTCCAACAAGGACTGGCGAGGTGGCCGTACCGCTGCTCAGAACATCATTCCCAGCAGCACTGGTGCCGCCAAGGCCGTCGGCAAGGTCATCCCCGACCTTAACGGCAAGCTTACTGGAATGTCCATGCGTGTTCCTACCTCCAACGTCTCCGTTGTTGATTTGACCATCCGCATCGAGAAGGCTGCTAGCTACGATGAGATCAAGGAGGCCATCAAGGAGGCCGCCAACGGTCCCCTCAAGGGTGAGTTCAATTCTTAATCAATGGACCCTCAAGTATAAACTGAATACTAATGTTTCATAGGAGTCCTTGCCTACACTGAGGACGATGTCGTCTCCAGCGACTTGAACGGCAACACCAACTCTTCCATCTTCGATGCCAAGGCCGGTATCTCCCTCAACAAGAACTTCGTCAAGCTTGTCAGCTGGTACGACAACGAGTGGGGATACAGCCGACGTGTCCTCGACCTCCTCTCCTACATTGCCAAGGTTGATGCCGGCAAGTAAATTACCTAAGTACTTAGACTTTTAATGAATGAAAGCTCTGGCGGCGTCAAAATGTGCGGGTGGCTTTCATTGAACCAATTGATTACAGGCTGAGGATCACGGCTGGGCTCTGGGTTGGGCTGTATGACATACGTAGTACCTATGAGTTCTACTCAAACAAATAAAGAATAAAAAAATTTATGAACCTCCTCGACTCTTACTTGACTACGTGATTTATCGGACTATATAATGTCACGATGGCTATTTAGGCAATTAGAGGTGGTTACGTAGTTCGGTTGTCACTATGCCTACACCCATAGATTGACTTAATTAAGGACATAGGCCAAGTTGTATAAGTCGAAAAACATCATCATTGCAATTCCGCATACGCCAATGAACCTATGATACACACTTCTATCTCGCAAATTGCTCATCCAGTAGTAGCAAGTAGTAGTAGTCGTAGCAGTAGCTTGTTCGGTCTCTCTTTTTATAGCCTAAGCTACCTTCGTTACCTGGTCTTTTGGTATCCCATCCCAACGCCACTGAGAATTAAATAGAAGGCTTCCAAACACACCCGTCGCCGTCTGTTGGTGTTTATAGAGGGAATCGGCTTAGCTTAGCTTATCTCCATGGCGTCACCACCAGCGCCATGACCGTTGGTTACGGCGAAGTCGACGGCGCCGTCGTCGCCGATGAGGCGCTTCTCGGACTGATTGACGAAGGCGACAGAGCGGGCCGGGTCGTAGAATAGCTTGAAGCTGCGCTGGACGTCGTCGACGGAGACTTGCTTCGCCTTGCGCTTCGCGGATACTAGCTGCGAGGTCGTGATTAGGTTGCTCGCGTACCGTAGCCCGGCTTCTTGCCCGATCTTGGTTAGCAGCGCGAGGGCGTCCGCCGATACGTCGATTTCTTCTTCCGTGGCGCGGAGAGTTAGGATCTGTCGGATCTCGTCGGGGGAGTAGGTGGAGGTCTGGATTATGACGACGCGGTCGAGGAAGTCGAGGGGGAGGCCGTGGGGGGATCGGTAGTCGGTGCCGCGGATCTTGGAATGCCCGCGGTTACTTGCCATGATTACGATGGGGGCGAGGTCGACTTCTAACGCGCGGTTGATGTAGCTGAAGCACTCGATGTCGAGCATGTGCACTTCGTCGATGAAGAGGACGCCGGGCACGATCTCGGCTTTGCCTTCTTCCTTCCACTCGCCGACCTTGGTGTCGATCTGGTCGCGGATCTCGCTACGGATCTCGCCCGTGTCGCCGCTGAAGAGGGCGAGGAAACCTTGAGTTCGCGAGTTGATGACGTCGATCTCGTGGAGGGTGACGGTGTGCACGACTTCCTTGCGCTTCTGCAGCTCGCCGTCGGGACACTGCAGGAACTTGGTGTCGACGCCCATAGCGTCGTAGTCGCGGCTGCGGGCGTAGCTGCGGCCGAGCTTGGTGATCTTGCCGGAGCCCTTGTCGATGCTGATGATGTCGCCGGCCATCACGCGCTCCTTGGTCATCGCGTCGATCATCTTGGCTCCCATGTCGTAGACGGCCTCCATGTCCGTCGTCTTGATCGTCAGCTTGCCCTGCTTCGCGCCCCCCGTCACGCTCCGGTCGATCTGGATCTCGACTACCTCGCCCTCCATGATCTCGGACTCTTCCTTGATGCGCACGCCGATCGACTTGCGGAAGGCTTGTGTCAGGGCTTCCGTCTTGGACATCTCGAGGGAGAAGATCTCGGACGAGGCGAGCGTCGTGAAGGGGACGTCGGGGCCGAGCGATTGGGCCATGCCCATTGCGATGGCTGTCTTACCGGTACTGAGTAGTAGTCATGATGAGTGCTAATCCCTAGAATGGAAAAGAATGAGTAATTTACCTTGGTGGTCCAGCAATTAGAACTGCTCTTCCTGCAATCTTGCCAACCTTAATCATCTCCAATATTACCGCCGCCGCCTTTCGTGCCTTCTCTTGGCCAACGAGACCTTGCGACGCTGTACGAGGCTCTAATGTGTCGGCATCTACTCCTAATCCTCTGATGTGCGAATGCGCTGCGATGAGGTTGAGGCCTCGCAGCTCTTTCGTCTCACCGACGGTCACGACGGGCTGCATGTTAAACGATGTTGGTTAGTTTCTTGAGCTTCCCTTGTTGACTTTGCATCCCAATGATATTAGTACTTACAGCAGCCATGGTGAACTCAATTCAATTCTTTAATTCAAAGATTTTCACAGCTTGCGACTCCTTTATTGACGTTGTTCTCCCCAAGGTTATCCTGTCCCAAGTTGCGTTTCTCAATGTTTTATTTTTCGTGGTTGTATTTTTTCGTCAGCCTTGCTAATTGATTTTCTGAGCAGAGCTTCTCACAGCAAGAACGAATCCTAGCTCCAGAAAATTGAACGCGCTGCAAGGGTGAAGCGCGGTTCGGGATGCAGTACGTACTTTGCTTATCAGTTCTTATCAAAAAGTCCTAGTGTGGCCCACATATGAATATATCCGTGGCTGCGTGGCGTGTAATATGTGGCGCACAACCCGCCGATCACGAATTTTCATCAAAGGAACTAGCGCTTCTTGTGGCTTTCCAGCGGCGGGCAGTTCCAATCAACTGAGACCTTCAATGTATAAACGTTTCTTGATTGGCTCTATGGAGTTATTCGCTACATAATAATTGATGCAGTGACACCTGATACGTGCCTGACCCCACTTGTGCATCGAACTTTCACTATTTCGGTATATGATATATGGTATGGTTGTTGAGCTAAGAAGTCAAAAACCCGGGAAAAACCTGAGATGAACGCGTTTTAAAAAGCAATTTAATCAGATGTAATTTTTGCCGTGTTCGCCACTTTTAATCTATTAGCCTGTCACGTTTCGTCGCGCATGGATCCCGCACTCGCGACCCCGGGCAACCTGCCCACCAAATAAGCGTTCAAGACCTCGAGTTATCCAATCTCAATTTCAACATGTTCATGTCGGTCTTTTATTTCCCTTCAATGTTTCATAGCAGTAGTTCTTGATGCACGTGTATCTCGACATATTTTTAAACCATCCACATTCTTGTTCCTGTTTCGCTCTTCCTATGTTGTATTTTAGTTGTCGTTCGTTTGGAAGCAAGTATCCACTGTAGACATGTGGATGCATACGACTCTTATGTTTCACGACCCATATTTACCTGAAGTTACTATACATAAAAACCTAATAAGAAGGAAAGAACAACCAACATAAAATACTTGGGCGATTACCATCGATATCTCCTTCTCTCTTTATCATAGACCATACCTTCTGAACGGACGGATTAGACGTCATCCGCGGGAAGTGCCAAGTCAAATCGCTAGGTAACTGCAGGGTCTATCTTGAAGCGGTCGAGACCGTTCACGCACCGCCAGATACAAAACGCTAATTCTACCAAGGGTCCGGTTACCTACCGACTAACTATTCTTATATCAACTCGTCCATCACCTCAACTTGCAATCATTTACTACTCATCTTTAATCGTTTTAATTCAAATGATCAGACGTTTAAACCTTAACCTGATATATCTTCAGACGAACATATCATCCCTCTATCATTTTCATCACATACAAAGATACGGTCTCAAGATAACGCAATTCGTTTGAACTTACCAAAAAAACTCATTCGGAATTCTAGAAGTCTTCTAGTCTACTTTTAGTATTTGACTACCAAAAGTTTTCCAAGTGAAATATTTCATGATCGCCGTCTGAAACCCGACCTATCAGAAAATTATATTACCTACATAAAAGGAAACAACCGATTAATTCAAATTAGGTTCGACTTGCTTGGACCGCAAATTTCACAGTGTTAAATCCCATATAAGCTTTCCTAGCTTATCTGATTGGAAGTGGCATACTTAAGCTGTGATTACCTTCTAAGGAAATGCTCTTGCCACATGTAGCTGGGATATCTGGAAGTCGCACTGTAAAATTAAGAAACCGGGGCTGGGGTGACTTTCTTTATCTGGGTCTCAAGGTAAACTTACTTTAGTTTTACCTCGCGATGCCATATCCATATAAAGGCAACGGCTACGAAGATGAACGGCGTCGCTCATTCGGACATCCGGCCCACAATCACCCCGGCTTTGAGAGAGATCGAGGTCGCGATATGGGATACGATCGGAGAGATACGAGAGACTCGCGCGAGTTTAGAGGACCCCCGCGAAGTCCACATCCTAACAAGAAGGGTAATATGGACTCACCAAGAAGACTGCACATAGACACCAAGAATGTCGATGGGCCTAGTAGGTCATCATCGTCAACTCGGTCTGCTGCAAGTGCGTTTAGTAGTGCTGTCCCTAGCGAGCCGGGTAAGACTCGATTCCATATAACTAGTACATACTAAGCAATTATTCTAACGTACTCAATAGCTGCTGACAGAGCTGGAAGGCCCACTGCGAACCATCAAACTGGTTCTGCAACTATAACTGTCATTCCAAAGGCAAAAGACTCGAAAATACAAGACGTATTTGACGCTGTCTATAAGTGGAATAAGATATCGGAAGATCGCTCTCTCTTGAAGCTGCAAAAAGGCAAGCTTTTACGCGAAGATCAAAGACGTCAGGCGGAAGCCAACAAGATTAGTGGCAAAGTTGACGACTATGCGCCATATCTTGAATTCAAGCACCGCTTCGAGGAAAGTGGGAAGGCAGAGCGCGATGATGTCTCCAAGCAGCTCGCCAAGCTCGATGAACAATATGCGGAAGAGCTAGAAAAAGTCGTTTGCGCCATATCATCTCACGCGCCCGTCAGTCCTCATGCAGCGATTCAGACGGAGTCGCTATCAAAGCTAGAAGCTGGCTTCAAGAAGCAACAGGAACAGATACAAAAATTGATCGGCCTTCAGGAGACATCTACGCAAGCTACCAATGCATTGAATCAAGGCCTCAACGCCTTGAAATCTGAAAATGCTTCTCTCAAATCCGACTATGCCTCCCTTAAGTCTAATTTCACTACTCTCGAATCCGATTGCGGCGCTTTGAAAACCGAAAACTCGGAGCTTAGACATCAGATCGCGAACTTCAATTCAACCCAAGATTCCGCTCAACGGGCTCAAGAAAATGCGGATAAGTTCTTCAAAGAGCTACAATTACTTAAGGCTAGGATGGATACCATGGAAAGCAAAATGCATGGTTCCATGGAGAAGATTGAAGACCTCGATATGGAGACATACAACGAAATCCTTGAAGCATGGATCGATCACGACTTCAAAAATAAGCTATTGTCCTACGACACATCAATCACAACCATACGCCAAGATCTACAATCATTCCAGGAATCAGCTACGTCTCGGCTTAGTAGAAGCGAAACATTGATTCAGGAGACAGGAGTAGCCCTTCAAGCCCTTGAAAAAGCACGACAGGTTACTCCTCAAAGAACTAATCGGGAGACGGAAGATACCAAGGCTTTTGTTGAAGAGAAGCATGCTTCCCTCATTGAAGTTATGCAAAAAACAGTCGCTGATTCTGGTGATGCCTGTGCCGAAATGGTTGATGAAGTGACGACTCGCCTCAATGGCATTGAGTTAATGGTCAATACATTACAATTGGCGACGGTCCCCTCGAAAGACCCCGATATGGCTGCGCAGATTAAGACCCTACAGCAGAATATGGATCAACAATGTCAAAACTTGAACCAGCTTATGAATCGTATTGCGTTGATGGAAAACCAAAGGCTTGGTGCTGAAATTGGTGCTGTTAACGCTAGCCTTGCGGAACTCAATAATCAGGTCAATGGGCTTCGGCAGAGCAACGGCCACGGAGGAATTGCCAACAGTGAGACTTTCGTTAATTTTATCAAACCGGAGATAGACGATGCCAAAAGGAGATTCGACGCTCTAGAAATGTCTGTCCGAGTACTAGACAGCCAGTGGTCCAACCTCAGCTCGAAGCAAATGGCCGAGAGGATTCTTCAGCACCTAGATCCGTATGGACAGCGGACCGAGGCTCGGGTTTATGGAGTTGAGAATGTGATTAAGCAATTAGAGGCTAGACTTTCGACTGCCGAACAAAACCTTCTTATGTTATTCAAGGATCGGAAGCCTATTGACGTTGCGAAGGTTCCTCTATTAGACGGGAAACGACATGCTTCTTCCGAGTCGCCTTCCGAAGAGCTAATGACCAAGAAACGGAAGCTTGGATCGAACGGCCAGTTCGCCCCTCAACCGCATCGCAGCAGTAGCTATAATCTATGAACACTACCCACTTATGGCGCGTCTCTCTTTGACGGCTGTACAACCTAATTTAAGTTTTCGGAAGTTGAGATCTCGTGAAGATCTGCAACGAAATGGCCGAAATACCATCGAAATTATGATTTAGCGTTCACCCCAACGAGGGCGGAGGATATACCCTTGGACTGTGCTTCAGGGTATGGTGGTGAAGCTACGTCATTAGAGATGCATTGCGAAATACCCCTCTTAAGCAACGTTATCGTTACTCCTTCGTGAGTATTTGAAATGGGAAAATGGCGGAAAGGGTAGAGGCGGATAGGTCTTGGCAACAAGGTTAATGCGTGTGTTCAGAGTCGGCTCTTGATTTCAAGTCGAAACGAAGGGTTCTCTCCTCCTGAGGAATCTCGCCACCATGAGAAACTCCCAGAAGAAAAAGACAATTAAAAAAGTTGATTTTTATTATTGAATGTGTTCCAAATGTGCCGCCCGTGGATATGTTTTCATAATCCCTTGCGTTCTATGATGCCCGTGTCTGTCTATATGCTTTTTGCCTTGCCGTGCCCGTACTATTTACCGACCATGCTCTTTTCAATTTCATTTTCCTATGCCATACGGAGTATATTATAACAGCTTGAGTCCTCCCGTAACTCGATCCACCAAGCTCTTGGGTGCAGGCCCGACGCCAAGCACCGTCAGACTACCCGGGTCGATCTGCGTTCGTCCGGCGTCCTGGATTACTTCGGATGTTATTCCTAGGCTCCGCGCCTTGCCCATCAACTCGAGCAGCTCGTCTTCAGACTTCACTTGCACGGCGATCTTGGCTTGGCCGCGGCGCTCCCAGCGCTGTAGGAGCTTGGCTTCGGGGGATGAGGGGTTGTGGCTTGCGGCTTTGGTCAGGGTTTTGTAGCATGCGAGGGTGGCGTGGGAGCATTGGGCTGCGATTTTGCCTGTGAGAGGAGGTGTGTTAGTCATGACTCGAACCTAATGAAGAAAAAAGGTGGTGTAGTAGTTCACGAACCCTTTGTCATGCCCAAATCTGTCCGTACGACTAAAACGAGCTTGCACTCCTCGTTTGCGGGTGCGTCGGCTAGGGGTGATGGTGAGCTGTCCTCTTTCTCCTTCTTCGACTTCTTCTGCTTGGACATCTTCAGTCCGTCTCGTTGATCGGCATCCTCCCCGTTCGCCCAGTTAGGTGCGTGGTCGAGGATCGTGTCGTCGTCTATATCGGACTCGTCGCTCTCTACCGGGTCGTCGATGTTGCTTCGTCGCTCGGAGGCTAGGGCTGGAGAGACGATGAGGTAGCCTCGGATCGAGTATACGCCGAATATGAAGCCCGATAGGAATGTGACGATGCTGGTGGCGACGATCATCGACGTAGAGTTTAGGAGAAGGCTGCTTGTTTTGTCTGCCATTTTGTCGGATGTGATGTGATATGAAGGGTTTGAGATGTTAGAGTCGTTGTGTCTTCGATGACACAGTGACAGTGACTGTGTGGCTACAGTTCACAATGCTCTCACGGTATTTTTGAATTTTTTTACATGCAACTGTAAAATTGAAAAAGGAGAAGTGTTTACTATATCTCTTGCAGCTTATATCCCTGCAGAGAACCTTGTTATTAGAACCTTGAAAATGTGAGGCTGACAAACTGCGAGGCTGTGTGATCTTTTTTGTCTAGGGTATCAAACAGGGAAAAAAACGTTTAAGAATCTGACTGCAATACGCGACATTCAAGCACCCCACGTTAGCCTTGCCCGTTTGCAGGCGAGCCTGCCTTACTATGTACCCAAAAGATCAGAAAGTTACCGACCCCTGCAGCCTTGTCTGCCAGCGGCTCTAATTATAGACGTACCCATCCGTATTCACATCACAATCATCACAAGGGACATTGTCGCATTTTGGCACTTTGGAGGGGAGAGTCCAATGACGGTGATTGTGGAACATTTTGGAAATAAAACGATCAAAAAACGATCCTACCGAAGATCTACAATGGAGTGAATCGCAATGCTGTGCTTCCCATCCAGAGACATTTTCTCGCTTAACGGATTTATCGTACATGTCGGAAATGCGTCACTCGGTAGAAGAAAAAGCACGTTTTTCAGGTGCTGGAAGCCATAATCGCCATAATCGGTTAGGTGCACGCGCTATGTAGATACAGGTAGACGGCCTAGACAGATAGGGTAGTAGTCGGGTGTGAATGATGTGATGCTAATGGCCTCCATCTCTGAATTTTGTCCTATCAAATCATCCCGACGCATGGGTTGTGTAAGGATCCTTGAACCGGCAAGCCACGCGAAGCCACATTTAATCCCACTTTGGCACCTGGCAGTTTTACACTTTGGACGCTAGCGTTTGAATCCGGCGTGAATCTGGCTGACCTGGCTGACCTAGGCAAGTGTGTCAGCGGTAAAGGACAGGAAATTGCCAGCCGCAACAGTGACAACCAGCAGCGAGCGGCAAGCAAACACTGTAGTAGTGTACATGCTACCAAGTACCTGCCTACACGTTAGCACATTAGCTGGAAAAGTGACGAAGTGACGACGGGTTAAAACTGGGGGTCCTATCTTTGCCCGCCCCTACCTGCCCTGCTCCATTCCGAACCAACTCTGCCACCTTCCGGTCCCTCTCACACCAAAACCCAAGCACCTACCAAAGCACCCAAGCACCAAAGCCCCAAAGGGGGACTCCAAAAGGCTTAAGGCTTAAGCAACAACCCACAACCCACACCTAAGCAGACCCAAGCTGGGAAGCAACCCATACTGACATACTGGAACATCCCTGCCATTTATTGTGTAGTTCAAGGTAGACCTTGACGCTTGACGTTCCTACCTTGCCTACAACAATACGCTACATGCTACAAACGCCTACTGCGTGCTACCACAACTACCTACAAACGACCGCTGCTACTTGCGGTCGGTATTCCACCACCTGCACTCTCACCAACATCTTCCCGCTTGCCGATCATCACGCATCATCTGCAACAACAATTATCGGCACGCACTACTACTGCGTATCTCGACTTGACTTCCTAAACCTGACTCTTCTTTTTTTCCCTTCTCTTTTCCTTCTCCGACGAGCTTCACCTTAACCCCCCCTTGCTCTCCCTCCCTTTACTCCTTCGCAATAACATTCTATCCGCGATTCGCATCCTGGTTCCTCTTATTATTATTTTTCTTGCTTCTGTAATCATTCGCCGACGCGAGCCACAATTTGATGAGCGATGCGCCGGGCCGAATGTCGCGAGGAATTATTGGAGGCTGGATAAGACAGCAGATGATGTCTACGCGACAACAATAGCCTGTGACTATCTACATATTTGCTACATATTTGCATTGTATCATACCTACACATCCTACTGTGCCGTACAGAAGTGCGCGGTGTGCAGGGCAGAAAAGCCAGCGTCACCATCGCACCCAACTCTTGGAACCTTGAGGTCAGTCGATACATCCAATTCCGCCATACCGCAATACCGCAATACATACCGCACTACCTCAATACCTTGATTCACAAAGGGTACATCTATACATCTATACAACCCGATCCCCCATACCGCATGCTCTACCGTGCTCCATACCCATGCCCTGGATATAATCATATTATTTTTCAACAATGTACTGTGCTACCTATCTCCATTATTTCCCAATTCAACCAATCCCTATCTATCAGGTAATTGAACTACCTTTTACCACATCTCGAATATTTACATGCTACGATATTTTCGGATATTAAAATCATACGTCGTTCTATCTACCATCTACCCACTATACACAATCTATAACGACGTGTTGAAACTGGCGTGCTGAACTCTAAAAATGCAGAAATCCCTTATCGCAACATCTCGAATCCTGATGATATCCTCAACGCCGTCCCTTCGTACCTAAGTCAGCAAACAAACCCATAACAAGTCAACCGCGCCTTTCTTTCTTTCATGATCCTAGCACCAAGCTCGCGTGCAACGTTTCGAAGTTGCATGAACAAAGAAAATCATGGAGGAAGCGACCAAGACGATTGAAACATTAGTTAAAAACATCTTGCCCTTCAAAGCACACTACTTGTCACTTGACACGACGCGACGATACAGAGAACAGACCGACGACAAGAGATTAGAAGAGCAAATCATCAGGCCTCTACAATATACAACATTTATAAGTGACGCCGAGCGTGGCATTCTCCTTACGAGAGCCTACTTCGACGTGCGGGAAGAACCAACAAACACTACCAATGCGACAGATATCCCTACACCCAAGAAGAGTGACCCCAATAAACCAAAGACGAAACTATCCCTAAAAGATTACAAGAATAGGAAGAAGTCTCCTGACGGCGAAGAGACGCCTAAACCAACTGCGCTGCCCTCCAAGGCGAATGCGCCTACGAAGAAACTGCCCGACCCGGTAGTAAAGGAGATGGACGACCACCGTGATGGCCGGAGAGGGGCATCCGACGTGAAAGCTAGCTTGAAATCTGAGGCGCGTCGCCATCGCAGTCCTTCGCCGGAGAGGAAGAAACGATTTGCAGAAGTCGACCAAGATTCCAAGCCAGCCAAACGAAGCAAGGTTGATAATATCACACCAAACTCTACAAACTCGCGTTCTATTAAAGACCACACACCGCAAAAGTCCGAGCGGCTGATATCTTCAGAAAAGAAGCTAGTGAAGGACTCGAAACCTCTCCCTGCTACCAATGGAAGATCATCTCTATCAAGCACAGCGCAGAAAGGAATTTCTCCTAAACCCGGTGCTCATGTAAACGGAATCCAGAAGATTTCTAAGAATAGGGACACAGGGGATAAGAGACCGGAGAGTAATTCAAATTCGAAGCCGGCATATGTACCACCTCTGCTATCTCCAATCGATATGTCAGACTATATAGACGATGATCCCAAAATAACGCGCCCTATCCCCAAGAAGAAGCCGGCGGATTCGAATAACCTAAAGCTCCCATTGAAGAAGGCCGGGGAAGATCACGAACCCTCCCCTAGTCCTAGAAAGCGCAAGATTCCACCCCTCCTATCTCCAACACTCCCGCCCATTGTACTCGAAGAGTTAGCAAGAACGAATAAGTCGTCTCTATCAAAGGACATAAAGGATATAAAAGAATCGAGTCAAAGGAGCGATCAAAATTCCGACTCCCCCAATGGCCTAAAGAAAGCAACGAAGCCTTCAAAGCGCGAAGAAACCATACATGTGGACAGCAACAAAGGGCAACGGGACTCACTTATGGTTACTTTGAAGTACAAGAAACGAAATGCGAAAACTGTAGAGCGGCTCTTAGCCCTGCCCCCCGTCGGAAAAAAGAAGAGCGACATGCTGAAGAGAGACGAACGTCTGGCTCGCGATCGTTCCGACAGTCTTGAACCCGGGACTGCGCGTAAGCGACCCATTCCTGCTGTGGACACCAGCGAAGCACTCAAGCGACCGAAGACCTCAGAGAACATTCGCCCGACGACGCCACCGAGACAGTCATCAGCAATGACCCGAGTTGCATCTAATAGTTCCCAAGCTGGTACGCCCGGGGCCACGAACGGCTTCACACCTGCCGCACAACCGCCTGAACGACGACGTCCACCTGTCGACCCAGAGAAGTTACAGAGGTTACGATCGCGATCGACGAATATAATACAACTTGCCATTAAATTAAAACACGAGCGGGATGCGGTCTTGAAGAAGCAAACAGAAAGAGTTCCGGAACACGAGCGACAGGTGGCCATTGCCGCTGGTATCCAATGTCTAGTTTCGTTTTTATTCGGCTTCAAACTCCAGAGTGACGCTGCCGACTTAGAATGCAAGCCTGCATCGATTCGCTCATTGAGAGAATTAATGCCATTATTCCGGGTGACAAAAAACGACTGTTCTAGGCACCATGGTTTGACTGCGTTAATATTGCGCCTTCAAGGTATTTGCCTTGTACTCATCAGCCGCATAGTGTGGACATACCCTCACGATCAGGAGTTGGGGAATCTGATGCTCACAAATAGCAAGGAGCAGCAAGAGACTTGGCGACTGTCAGACAACGCACGCAAAGCTATGGGTGTGTACGATGGAAGTTCTAAATCAGATGATGGGGGCTCAGTAGGTAGACTTATCGATCGACTCGGACCATGGACGACACCTGAGGAAGCCATACCGATTACACTCGAAATCTTACGAAAGGTCTTGCAAGGGAACAGCTCGTGGAAACCAGCCGACGCACTCACCAAAATCGGACACACTGTAACGAACGGAACTACAAACTGAAATCTAGAATCGGTGCCACCAAACAAGATATACGACGTTTGCGGCGGTGCCTACCTGCATTCTAATGTATATTATGAACCATGATTCCTATGACATGATACCACCACACATACTTTATTATTTCCGCGTCTGCAACAATCCTTCTGAGTTTGGGTATCCGGGATGTGAAGACATATGGTCGAGGGCGACCCGGAATTGGCATCGGCGTCTCGCTGGAACGGACGGATTGAGGGGCGGGGTTGTCTACATGCAAAAATCTATACAACAGCTTTTCAGGCTTAGGGCATAAAGGTTCGACTGGCTGGTGTTTTTTCATACGGAATATTCAGTCAAGTCAGGAGAGGAGAGTTGAGTAAAAAAAAGAAGAGCTAGATGCATTGGAGTATTTTCATATCCGGAGAGAGGGGAATGGAGGCAAAGGAAGGTGATATGGTGCTATTTAGCCCCTATTTGGCGGCTCTTGTGTATTTTCCAACTTGGTAGCGATTGCGCTGCTTCCCATGATATCCCGCCGGCATGACCGTGCAAAATGGTACTTTTGAATGAATACCTACGTCTAATTTCCAAATCTGCTCAGTGGCTTAAAATGTGAACTATGCCGTAACCTACCTATATCTCATCAAGTGGATTTGTCATGATCACAACTGTGATTATTTCATACCCATCTATCCTCGAGTTCGCATACTCATGACCTTTTCTATCACAGGGGAGATACGAGGCTAAAGACATATATTACCTCTTCACATACGTGTAGTCATGTCCATGTATCAAGATTCAGTATGTGAGGAACTAGCCCTAGCTCACAGAGCAGTCATTGAAATAATTAGTGGTATCCTTTTATAGTCTTGTGTGACCTCATAATCATGCAAAGTGGGCAATACGACTCCAGCTATCGTCGCCAGCCTCTCTAAACTCGACGCCCTCTCCGAAATAACCAGCATCCTGCCAAGCCTTCATAGTTGGACCGTCAAACGGCCCTTGCTTGTCAGCATTATCCCTCCCGTCCGTCCACCGGAACTCCCACATCTTATTCTCGGGAGCCTCCTCAGACTTCTTCTTCGGCTCGACCCACGGCTCGTCTGCTTCGCGTGTGTACTCTCGAACTAGAAGCTCTCTCTCCCTATCGTATATATCTGGTCGATCTCTCCCAAGCAGTTTATCCGCGGCCTCAGTGATGGAATTGATAGCCTCCCTAATACGAACTTGTTCCGGATCTTCTGGTGCCTTTTCGCCATCCACTTCCATGGAGTCTAGCTTTTGCTTCTTCTGCTTCCACTTCGGCACTTTCTTCGTTTTCGTCTGGCCTCGACCTAGTCTGGCAAGAGCTTCTAACGCCGTTTCGCCGCGCTCGAGGTTTAGGATGAGAGATTTGAGTAGGTCTGAGGTCAGGGCGCTGTCGTCTTCTTTGCGCTTCTGCCGTTGCTCGGCTTCGCGCCGCTCGTGGGCTTCTGCTGCTTTCTTCATCTCCTTTTTACTGACGCCTTCGAGCCATCTGTCGTGAATGGCGTCGGGGTCCACGGCTTTGCGCACGAAGTTGCCGGCTTCGTCGAATCGACCTTCTTCGTTCTCGGCTTTTAGGTTGAAGGCTTCGACTTTGGGGGCGTGTTTCTTCAGGCCTCCGGCACCGACTTCTTCGTCGATGCCTTCTTCTTGGATCGCGAGCTCTATGGTTTCTTCATCGTCATCGCCGGATGATTCGTCGTCTAGATGTACGTGTCCTCCGGATTTTGACTCGGCTTCTTGGCCGTCGATATCGCGCGTTTCCACGAACTTGACTTCTTTGCTCTTTTTGCCAGTGGTGTCATCCACCGTGTCATCTTTCTCGTCTGCGTCTTCATCGGCCGCAAACATGTCATCCATATCCTCGTCCTCTTTCTTCGACTTGGACTTTGACGCGTGCAACATGCCCATATCCTCACGATCGGAATCGGAGTCGTAGCCGTCGATATTTACGGCTCCGCGCTTGGTAGCAGCGCTTCCGCGAATGACGTCGGCATCGGCTTCGAGGTATGCGTCGTTCTCATCTTCTTCGTCTTCTGCGTCGGGGGCGAGCGCGGACGGATTCCTCATGTCGAACTTGACTTTCTTCGAGTTCGGCTCTGCATGATGCGCTCGCGCGTAGTTCTCGCCGGCGCGTTTAGGGCGCGCGGCGCTGAATCGAGAGGACATTTTGATTGCGACGATGGATCTATCCTCGACTCCTCAATGAATCATGTGTGGTAGAAAGGATGAGTTGAAGTATGGTAGAGCCTTATTGGCAGGTTGGATATGACGTTGAAATTTGCCCCTGTAACGGTAGCTGCAGCTCATCGGTGGGGCGGTAAGCTATAGCACCTTTAGGGAATCTTATGGTGCATTTAGTGGAGTCTTTAGCGGTACCCCTGACCCGTAGCTAGGCCACGGTCGGGTGTCAGTGCGGGTGATTGTAGAAGGTGCCACCCTAGCAGCCTAGGCGGAATAATACCATACCCGACGCTGTTTCGTCATCTAGTTGCCTTCACCACTGTGCATGACAGTAGCTCTGAGGAAGGTCCAACGACTTCGTATGATCTGTTTGGGAAGGTTTGACCACAAACAGATTATGATTGGAATCTTCGCCATTATTCATCCATTTTCTCCAATACAGTACATCCACGTCTCTTTGATCTCATCGTTTCTAAAAGTACAAACTACAAACGGTTGAGCTTCTAAAGGACCAAGCAACCCCACCTTCAACTTCAACATTTCAATATGGTTCGTTAACAGTTGCACAACCACCTCCATAATCTGATCTTCTAGACATTTAATTTAACTAAACTTGACTTCTTCCAGTATCGCGGTGGATTTAACCCGTTCGACGCGGACGACCCAGCAGCAATGTATCATATGGCTAGATCCGGTATGATGCGCGGAGCAGCCGCGCGACGGTTCGACGAATACTTCCGCTGCTACCCGATAATCATGGCCCCCGGAACCGAGCGACCGGACCTGAACTACGGTTCCAAGATATTCCTACCGCCTTCTGCCCTTCAAAAGATTTCACAATTACATGTCCAGTGGCCATTGATGATGGAATTGGTGAACGGGGAGAAGGAGCGTCAGACTCACGCTGGTGTGCTGGAGTTTGTGGCGGAAGAGGGCAGAGCATACATACCACAATGGGTTGGTCTCAACTGGAAGTCCGGAAGAGGGTGGAATTATGGCTAATAGGTACAGATGATGCAAACGCTACAACTAGACGTCGGAGACATGATACAGATCAAGACGACATCCCTTGAGCTAGCCAAGATGGTTAAGCTTCAACCACAGTCGACCAACTTCCTCGATATCAGCGATCCCAAAGCAGTCCTAGAGAAAGCCTTCCGAAACTTTGCCACACTCACCAAAGGCGACGTTTTCAACTTCGAGTACAATGATGAGGTCTACGAGGTCGCGGTGCTAGAGGTGAAGCCGGAGACCGAGAAGATGGGCGTGTGCATGATCGAAACCGACGTTTCCGTCGAATTCGCTCCCCCGGTCGGATACGTTGAGCCCCAACGAGGCAGCGGAACAAGCACACCACGTAGTACGAAAGGCGGTCTTCCAGCCGGCGGGGTTATGCACCCCCAAGGCACGATGGCCCAATCCATCAACTACGACGCCATTGCCCCGAACGCCACCACAGCCGCAGCCGGTGCTCGGGCCGTGTCCTCGCACTTTATAAGCGAAGGCCACAAACTCAACGCCAAGAAGGGCTCCAAAGCCCCAACACCTAAACCCTCAACTCCGGTAGCTGGCACCTCGACGAACACTATCCCTGTCCCGCCGAGACGCACGAACGGACCCATGCCCCTGAGACTCCCCCCTAACAAGCTGTTCTTCGGCTATGAGGTTAAGCCCTTCAAGACGGACGCGGATAAGGAGGCGGAGAAGGAGAACGCTGCTAGACCGCACTTCGCTGGCCAGGGACAGACGCTAAGAGGTGGTGTTGTCAAGAAGAAGGATGAGGGCGAGGGGAAGGGAAAGGCGCCTGAGACGAAGCCGAGCGAGGGCCGGAGATTAGATGGTCGGAAGCCATGATGGGGCAGAGGGGGGATGAAAGCAGCAAGTGGGAAATGGCAGTGGGAGTGAGTACCAACATCGACTGGCGTTTGAGGAGTTACTAGATAACTACGACTTGGGCTTAGTAGCTTAATTGATGATCATGATATCCTCATACTTCAGTGGGATTTTATTGAAGGTGTCTGGTGCTACCTATTCGGTCTTATCCATTTTCACGGGAGGCGCTGGCTGACCGATTGCTGTCACGGTATGCAACACTCCTTACGACTTTGGTAAGACCTCTTTGCTAATACTAAGTGCATTCCATCAAATATCTGATAGGAGAGCAAACAGACGCTATACGTAGACCCTAGATGACGACGATTTTCCCTAGATTATTCGGATCCTTCGGCCACGCCTCACCCTGCATAATCCCGCAAATATAGACAGGTGCCACAATTCGGTATTTATCTCCGTGAACGTGTCGAACTATCGCAGGCATACACGTACCGGCAACCAATGCGACTTTGTCTCCGGCTGTAATTCCGTGCGCTCCGGCTCCGAACGCTCCTGTATCTGTCTTAAAGAATGTCCAGAAATACGTCGAGGCAGTGAATAGTTCGTGCAGCTCGGAGATCTTGTCGTCTGCTGAGATGCGGTTGTATAACTCCATTTCGGGAGCTTCATCGATGCTTAAAGCTTCCCGTTGCTGCTTTTGAGGATTAGAGGGAAGATCACCGAGGATATCGAGCCACTGAGAGAACGGCTTCCGCATATCGAGCTTGTCGTCCATAGTCGCCTGATTAAAGACAATTTGGTACAAATCCTCGCGCCAGGTATCATAGCCGCTGCTCTCACGCTCCATGTACGAGAGGGCGAGGCGCAACATGCGGATGTTGTATACGACAAGGTATTTTGCGATGTCGTCGCCTGCGTCAAGGCGCTTTTGCTTCCATTCGGGTGCGACTTGTCCCTCAACTTGTGTTAGGATGTGGTCGGTTTTGAGGGCCTCGGCGGTGCGATAGCGGCCTAGGAGGCAAGTTCCAAGAGCAGAGGATACGCTTCCGATGATGGCAGCGGTGGTCCGTACTCCTATAGAGCCGTTCGGGAGATCGACGAAGTCAAAGCAAGCTCTTGAGCCCTTGTTAGCGTGATAATCCCCCTTCGGCGTCGGAGGCGGCAGCGAGTTCGCCCAGTTCGGAACCCAAGAAGGCCAGTCGTCAGAAATATAGTAGCAGCTTTCGATGTTCAGACGCTTGTTACATGTCATAATGGCCTTGGTGGTCTCCATGAAGATACTGTCTATCGGCTTCCTGTAATCGGGGTCCGGAAGCGAGATCCCATAACTGACGAGCAGTCCACGGAGACCGTATACCTTGTCTCGGGGTTCTGTGGCCAATAACCGACAGGCTTGGCGGAAGAGCTCTTCGATGGTGTCGTAGCCTTCGGTGATAGCGAGCACGCGTCGCGGGCCTTGGAGGGATACGACGTGCGTTCCGAAGCCGTTGTAGAGGGTTTGGTTGAGATTCTGTACGAGACTGACACCTTTTTGTGTGCTGTATAGGTCTGACCATGATTTGATTAGGTTGAAGTATTTGAGGGTGACCCGGCCGTATATGAAAGTTGCTTTGCGACTTAGCGATACCTCTTGGACGACCCAGACTCGACTAAACCATGTTATTCCCCAGAATATGTCGTTGAGAGCTGGCAAAACATTAGTTCATATAAATGACCATTAACTAACTTGTTCCATAGAGCGCATACCCTTTGTGTCGATCTTTGAAGCCAAGTCAAGAAGTTTTTTCAAGTAATCGTCATCTCCGGAAGAGAGGTTCGTGTCGGCGAAGTTAGCGAGATCGAGAAATGTCTCTTCCCAGACTGGCTCTATCTTCGACCCTAGCCAAACGACTACTTCTTCCGCGGCGGTATAGATATCTCCCATGATGCTCACTTGCTGATTACGCTCGATAACAGCCTCCGGAGACTGGTTGATACATAGAGCGTCGATCCATACAAGCGAAGGGTTGTCGGAGTTCGCTGCTAGGTGTTGTAACACACTATTGCAATTTAACGTGATGCGAATAGGGGCTCCCGAGCATAGCGCTTCTTCCGTAGGCCTCTGGCCGTCCCAGGAGTAGGAAACAGCTTTGAAAGAAGGACATTGGTCTAGAGTAGCTTCCAGCAGCTCGAATTTGACTTGGTCTGTAGTTGAAGAAGCTGGAAGGAGTTTCAAGAGTCTGATGCTATTGTGGGATGTAAATGGAACTTGATTGTATATATTAGCCATAGTGTAAGAAGGAACTTTTAGGTAGTCCTTATTACCGGATCACATAGTTAAAAGGCGTCGAGCAACTGAAGAGAGGGGTTAGTTATAGAGCGACGGCACAACCTATGAATGCACGGCATAGCAGGGATAAATGCCTAGTTATTTTTGGATTCTGTTATAAATCTAGCTTTCGATGATTAACCTATAGCACGAGGAGTTAAATGGGCTAGAAATCCATGGTTCTTCTAGTGTTTTTGGTAGCTCGATCGTGGTTTGGGGGCCGTGACGCAACCCAGACATGGAGCTGAATCCTAGCTTGCGACTACGAGGATTAGCGAACGGATTGTGAAGTCCGGAATACCAATGGGAATACACGGAGATAATGTTACTAGCTATACTGAGGTATAATAGGATCAATAAGGACGCTGTTTACTTGGGTAATGCATTTGAGGGGAAGCTTGATTCATTTTGAGGTTTTATTTTCTTCGGAGGTTATAGAATGGATCGGTCTAGCCATGTACTATCTAGCTTAGCAAGAAGCGCCAGAAGGGATGTTCGAGCACTTGGTGCTGGTCTTGCCTCCAGTAACCTTCACGTTAGTCCATGTCCAATCGCTGCAGGAGCCGTCACCGCACAGAATGTACACGTCGGTAGCACTTGAGGCGACAGAGCCAGAAATGTTTTCGAGAGTTAGGTCGGTGATGGGAACACCGGTGGTAGGAGTACCAGTCGGGCTACCGTTCTCGTAGTCTTGCTCGATAACAATACCGTAGCTGGTAATGTTGCTGAGAGTAATGTCGGAGTAGGTGACGTTCTTAACAGAGCCGGTGGCATCGTAGACGGTCTTGATGCGCACACCGTTTTGGGAGTTGCTGATCTTGGAGTTTGAGATGACAACGTTGCTAACGTCGTTGTCGCTACGTCCACCGACAGAGCCGATGCTGAGACCGTGGCCACCCGAGCAGGTGCCTCCAGTGAATTCGATGTTGCTGCCAGAGTTGATGGCAAGGCAGTCGTCTTGGTTCTTGATGTTGGCGTTGATGATCTTCACCCCGTCAGATGAGCCGACGTCGAAGGCATCAGTGTTGTGGCCACCGGCAGAATCTCCAGCGGAGTTGTCGATGGTGATGCTGTCTAGGGTGAGATCGGTCGCGCCGTTAACGGAGAAACCCTGGACAGGCGTGTTCTTGACGTTGAGACCAGTGATCGTCGAGGAGGTCAAGCTATGGGCGTAGAAGAACTTGGGCTTGGTCTTGCCTCCGTTGCTGCCCTTTCCGTCCCACCACGAGGCTCCATTTCCATCAATGACATGGCCACTGGCACCCTTGACAGTGATGCTGGTGCCAGAAACGCTAATGAGAGGACCCGACCATTCCTTGTATCCGAACGAGGTGGTACCTTGGAACGTAACGGTAGTTCCCGTGGTAAGTTTCGTTAGGTCGAGGGTCTCGCCCGCGGGAACGGTGATTCCGTTAAGCACGATGTCCGTACAGGAGCTCTTTCCAGACGCTAGGGCATCGGTCGTCGTAAAGGTGCAGCTAGCTCGCTGCTTAATGGTCTTGCTCGGAGCCGCGAGGGCTAGAGTAGCGAAGCTGATAGCGAGAATGGGATTGGAATGCATTGTAGAATAGAACAGGCTCTGCCGAATGAACGAATGTCTGAATGACTTTAGATATATACAAATATGAACGAGTGATCAACCTCGAGAGGAAAGAGAGAAACCTGATTGAGGTGTTGAGGTGTCAAGTCAATACCAAGACTCTGGGCGCCGTCGACATCTTATACTTCAGCATTCAGCATTGAGGTCGTCGCTATCCACTTACCTGTTGCGACTGGTGGCATGATGATCCTCCGAAGATGTTGTCTCCTTAGGAAAATGCGGAGTACGTGTGAACCCCTGGATTAATATGCGCGTCCTATTCGCGCGGGTGCTGATCTGCACTGGGAATACTATTAGATGATCGAAACTACGCCCGCCCCGAAGAGCTGACGAGTTTGCCGCACGGATAGGAGGCTAACACGGCTAACACCATTTGATCAGATCATCTGTAGTTAGGGGATAGTTAGGAAACCGCACGGCTTCGAAAGGAGCAGATTTCCTATAACGGTAGTTGGGTGGATCATTGGTTGCATCGTGAGCCCACCGGACTTGTCCTGTCGTTTCATCTGATACATTAGGGGTTAGACTAACGACGAACGCGTATACCTGTAATCATCATTGGAGGTAAATATATGCATATACATAGCAAAGCTAGCATAAACGGGAACTTCCACTGGTGGAAACGTGATGGATTGCATGGAGGCGTTGTTCTTTTGAAAGACAGTGGATGCGACTGGCTCTTTCATTCCGGACGAAGACGGACTCCTCATATAAGCCGGGTCGCGATACTATTAAATACCGAACGATCGGAACGCTAAGCTAGGGTCCGTCACGGACGGATCACCCGGATTCTCCACTAATCATAAGCTCCCGCTACCTAAGATCAGCAGAATCGATCTAGAAGGATCAGCCCCTATCTTGATTAGTGAGATTAAGGAGTCAGTATCGCCTTAGCTTATACCGTTGACATGGCCCTATCAGACGACGACGCAAGAAAATCTGTTATAGTTCTATGGTTTCAGTAGAAAGCCGGATGTTGACAACCGTGTAAATCGCTCAGTTTAAGAATAGAAGAACCATGGATAGAGTTGTGTGCGCGCTAGCTTTGAATACCTGAATGTTTCCCTGTCCTTGATATAAATTCCACCATTCACGCAATCATACGCAAGAAAAGGACGGCTTGCAGGGACTGCAGCTTTTGGACTTCGGAGGTATCAACTCCTCATCGTCATCATCCTTTTGAGGTCTAGCTCTCTTCGTACCCCAAGACTTGGCTCTGGCGAGGCGACGACCATTTCTAGGATAATAGTTATCGTGACCTGATGTGGTGATTGCAACGTCGAACGAAGCCTTGGAATTGGTTCCATATTATCCCCGGTCGTCTGCTAAGACCGCTTACGCTTTGTGTCGAGAGTACGAGTAGAGAGCGGCTCCGATGGATAATTGCTAGACGCTAGTAATGGGCGCCTAAAAGATGTAACATGTTGAAGATGATGTATTGGAGAATATATTTGATAGGGCGGAAATTTCTGAGTAGAAAAGGCAGCGGGAGATTAATCCTATGGCTAGTCTTCTGAGCAGATCGTGTGCTCATACGGGTATGTTCGGGTAGTCGCAATAAGTTGAGGATCATCGAGGTTTTAGTCGAGTGAGAGTCTAATTATTTCGTGACCACGAGAGTCGAATGTCAATCATGTAATAAATTTATGATGGCGCATGAATTCTGCTAGAGTAATTTTCTAGCTTAGATTGTGATCACGGCCATGTCTTTCCTTAGACTGTTTTGACTGTGCTCGGGCTTTGCCCTAAGGTTAGCTAGACCATTTTAAAAAGGTCGGTATTCTCTGGATTCTAACCACATGTCTTCATAATTACAACCTAGATTCATTCGTCAATATCGGTCGTCGGAAGTACGGTATATACGAGAACTTACCAACTAGATCGCTCGGAGTTCCCAGTCTATCATCTCCTAGTCAGCAGTTTGCGAGCATGAAAGAAAGGGGACACAGCTACGTATCCGTCCCCGAGCGGTTGTTATGCTATTCGGTTTGGTTCTTGGTGCTCTTGATTTTATGCCGGACAGCGGTGGAAGAGGAAACTCGACACGACTCCAGTCTTGGAAGCTTTCTAGGCGAGGCTTCAGCCCCGAGGGCGCTCTTTCTTGAGCCCTTTTAAGTATCTTGTTGAAATTGGGATGACGCTTTAAGTCTTCGACGACCAAGTGGTTGAGCTTGTGACGTCTAATACAAGATGTTGAGTGCGCAATTCGCTAGATGTTGCTACTAATGTCGAAGGCGACTGAAAGTATGATCGAACTCGATTGTGGTGAGCGAGAAAAGATGGAAGGAGGAATTGAGGATGAAAAGAAATGTGAATGCGTCGATGATGTAATCAAATATACAGATACATCTCTACTCATTATACATAGCAGTGTATAGTGAAATGTTCAGGTAAGTTAGGATAGCAGGTCGTCTAGAGCCTTCATACGCATTGCTATTCATGTGGGATTGTAGCAGGTATGCTCTAGCGATACTGCGACAAGTAATCGTACACATCTACGATGCTTGATCATAAGCATAAGTGACTATGTATATCCTAGAAAATTGTAAACACAAGACCCAATTGTAGTTACGGGTAAGCATCTTCCCTTTTTACAGTATATAAGTTAACCTCTGTGGCACAAGTTGATTGATTGACTATCCGCGAATTTTAAACCGATGAATACCTAGCCCGCTCAAAACTCCAGACTACCGATCAACGCGGATGCCGCGGTGTTGTACAGAAGCTTCCTAGAACCCCTCTCATCTCACATTCCCGATAGAAGTAAACGCGAGTTCTCGTTCTCTATTAGCTTCGGGCAAAAGACGATGCAGCTCAAACGAACCGGCATTTGGCGTGGAAAAAGAATTTGACATATCGTTGCCGTCCAGTCTCTAATTTTTAGAAAACTCCGGTAGAAATTGAGACAGCGGTCACTATGCCTCGCCATAAAACCTATTGACTTTTTAGCACCAACAACATGAACGATAGTTAGAGCGAAGAAAAAAGTTAATACTTACTCCGGTGGGTTGTAATGATCGTCGGGACCGGGTAGTCCATCTGCTGCCAGAGCTAGGACGGCTGCATCGTCATCAGTCTGATCGTCAGTGTCAAGACGCTGTCGTTTAGAAGGTTGTTCTTCGTCGAGGATGGAGTCGTCTTGCACTAGACCCAGGGAGTCCGCCTCCGACATAGGCATCGCATCCATGGCTGCGGCGGCATCATCCAGGTCGGACTCAAGGATTTGACCGGATGGCTTTGAAGGGGTCACTGGCTCCGAATCGGCGGTGGGTGCCGGGGGCTGTTTCCTAGGTCGGCCACGTCCAGGACCGGGACGTCGCGTGATAGGATTTTCAGTAGGGTCCGATCTACGCTGGCCGTCTCCATTTGACTCGGTCTTGTGCTGAGCTCTGCGAAGACCCTGGAAGTGTTGACTAGGACAAGTACGTTAGCTCATGCATATAGTAGCGAAGCGCTTGAGACAGGGTTTAATGTTGCAGATGCGCATATCGCAGGTGCTCACCGAAGTCCTTGCTTCGATCGTAGGGGGACGGCGAACTTCTGCTAGCGAGGTAACTCCGAGGGATCGGATGGGAATCTGACATAAACAACCCAGGATGTTGTCAGATGCGCAATTGGGGGGCTCGGATGAAAAAATGACAACTCGGACGAGAAAGTTTAATTGATAATTATGGGAATTGTTGGAATTGCGAGGGAGTATGAATAGTAGAAATGTGATGGATATATAGTATTTATGGTATGTATTCAATCCAATGATCCCAATGATCCCATTGATTCAATGCGGTGGAATAAGATGGCAATGAAGCGTCGATGAGATGAGTGGTTTACTTACCGGCATCCTTCGTTGGTGAAGCCATATCCAAGAGATCGCATATGGTTACCAATGGTAGTCCATTCTGCGCCACTTATGATACCGATGTTCTTGACTGAGAGGATGGTGAAGAACAGGTCTTTGTCGGCTCTGTCATTCCAATTCTTATTCATCTTGGACCCTTTGAATAGCTCGAGCCGTCGAGGCTAGAGCTTAAGTGAATGTACTGATCAGTGACGGTACTGGGTACTGGTGCTGCAACCGATAGTCCGGTACTTAGATAGGTAGGATAGGCTGGGCCGATGGCCGATGGCTGATAGCCCTGGAGGTGATAGGTAGGATGTAGAATGTGGGAACGACTATAGCAATAAGCCGCTCTGCACGTGCGAATCACGAAAATTGATAGAGATGGGAGCTTTTGAGAGGTTGAGAAGAATAGCAGGGAGCTTGAATTGGAGCTACTAGAACTGCTTGAATTACGCGGTCCGAAGCACTTAGTGGGTTTTGGTGGGTTTTGGTGGGTCGCTTTTCTTGGCAGAATTGCCTAGATGGCTCTTTTCAGTTGATCAACTTCCAAGGTTGCCTTTTTTTCTACGGGTGGTGGCAGCAGCGCAGATGGTGCGAATGCTGCAAATGGTGCAAAGTCAGGGTAGGACTGATGTAAATTTCTTACTTAGGGAGGAAAGCACGGTTCATATGATGATCCGAGGTACGGATGTTGTACGGATATCGAGGCAAGTGCGAAGCATTTAGCGAAGTAGCTAAGTAACTAAGTAACTATGTAACTTTCAAGATTTCTTACTAGATTGACCGGGTGGATAGGTAAGGTCGGAGCAGCTGGCGCTAACTGATTGAAATCACGTGAACTCGCATCTCAACGCAACACGCCGTCACGTACCCGAAGAAATGCGCAAAGTCGAGGTCGCTACGTCGCTACATCACGCCACGCGCAGATTTAATGTATGTATGTACCTTTGAGGTAGTTGCCCCGGCAAGGGAAGACGGGAACTCTCCGTCCCTTCCGAATTTCTATCACAATTCACTTGTGGGGAAAGAGGCATTGCTTTTTCTTCATCTAAAGTGGAGGTACAAGGTACTTCTCAAGTAGATAATAGGGATCCACGCATGCACGCACTTAACCCTAAGGCGGAAGGGTGTTACTGAATTTGAAACATCACGTGACAGGGCGACTTGAGCGTGCTAATCCCTGTACACCCGATTTAGACTCCAACGCGTCCCGACCCCAGCCCCTTATTTTCTTTTCTCATCCACACGCATCCACCTACATATCCATGACTTAATCATGTATTTCTGTATTTCATTCTTGGACAGTTCGATCATAAGACATAGGGTACTCCAAATCAATTTAGCATCATGTCGTCACACAACCCACGATTGGATATAGAAAAGCAAACAGATTATTTGCAGCAAGTACAAGTACAAAATATATCAAGATACACACCAGTCGACCGCCATCTCCGTTTGCAGCGTTTGCAGCCAATCTAAAGAGAAGAGAGGGTGATACCCCAGCAGCCCAGTCTGCCAGTTTGCCAGCGAACAACCCCGGAGTTTATCGTATTTGAAAACATCGGGACGCAGCAGCAATGTACCTACTGACATCCTTACCTAAGGCGCCACAGTATCATACTCTTTCCCAACTCGACTGGCCTTATCCATACCTGCTGCTAGTAGCCTGCTAAGTCATCAGATATCTCCAAAGAGTGCACGCTGTTCCTGGATTAGATGTCGCATTGTCAGATATGCGACTGATTCCCACCAAAGTGCTATGGAACCGTTGTCAATTGGCAAATAAGATGAGTCGCTCAGAGGTAAACCTGAGGGATTATGCTAAAGGTACATGGAGTTGGAGTTCGACGTGCAACTCGTCGAGTCCACTTAGGTTCAGATCCCCAGCCTCCTCATTTATCTGTTAGTGACTCACACGTTTTACCACCCCTCGGTTCCCCTCCGAATCTCTGGAGCCATATCCACTTAACACACCTCTTCCGGCACTTTTTGGACAGTGTGTGGCACCAACTGACCATTCGGGGATCGGTTCCTGAAGCTAGCTTCGTGTTACATATTCTCTCTGTGCCTTGGTTGATTGGTGGACGAATTCCTTCAGTGAAGGCAAAAAAAAAAGCCATGTACCAAATTTTCTGTTGGGCTTCCAGTAACCAGAGCGTGAAAGCAATTTACAAGCCATATTCAAAAAAAATCCTTCTGCGATCACTATGCAGATCGAGTACTTAAGTTCTGTCTCTAATTACATCCGAATTGTGGCTTCGTGGAAGTGCTGCAAGTGCTGCACTAGTATTGCATGCTTCAACTATCAGCCTTCCTTGACCATGCGACATCCACTCATGTCGGTCAAAGCCAGGATGCCACGACTCTTCAAGGACCCCCAAAACCCCCCAAAATCCCGGCAAGAGAAGAACGATAGTGTGTTTAACGGCTGACAGGGGTAATGGAAAACATGGAAAACCACTTTACGCGGTGTGTCCACGGTGCCACGGTGCCGCGTACCAACGCCAGCATCCCACTTTCGCGTAAACCCCACCATCCCTTTTCGTTCTCTTGACCCCTTGATCTCCCTCTTGGCTAAGACAAAAGTTGTCGATGGCGTTCGCCTCGTTGGAGCTGGAGTTGCTAGGCAACCGTGTCTTTCATACTGTTCTCCATATCTATCCGTAGATGATGGAATATCAATGTGAACAACCGTGCCTTTTCATGCAAGCACTTAAAAGCAACCTTGTTACGAACCGTCTTTACCCTTTTGATCGATAATATAACCAGCAGGATGGAACTAGATATACTTATATCCCTCTTTCGACCTAGACTTTAAATCTTTTATAGCCAAAATAGTCCTTTTAATCTCTTTAATATCCCTTTTGGCCTCATTATCTTGGTATCAAACGGCTTCGTCTCGCCACCGTATAGACCCACCCCCCTCATCATACCTCACCTCACCATATTCGATCGACGGGTTTGATGTGATCCCTAAACTCCTTCTCAGGCTTGCTAGGAGCTTTATCTAGAAGCGTTGGCATATATTCCACTCGTCTTCCCTCACCGACTTTCACATCTACTTACTTCGTGACTCACCCATTACATTTCAACTCCACCTGTTCAGACTATTCTTGTATTCAAGTGCTATACCCAATCGCCTAACACTTCGCTGTGCACTTCTTATTGAGAACGCTCGCCTCATTCCAATACCACCTTCTCTCCGTTTATCAAGCAATCGCGCCAGCAGAACACCGCCATCATGACGGCTAACAACAATGACACCGCCATGACTCGATTCCTCTTCGCTATTTTGCAGCAGAAGAACCTCAAGGACGTTAGTCACATCCGTCTTTGCGATTTGTGTCTCGACTCGCGAGAGATTGCTAACATCTCGTCCAGATCGATTGGAATAAGGTTGCCGACGACCCAATCCTAGGCGAAGGCAAGAAGATCTCCAATGGCCACGCTGCTCGCATGAGATATTCGCGCTTCAGATCAGCTATGCTAGGTCTTGAGCCTACTCGACGAAATCGAACGGGTCAGCCCAAAAATCGTATAACCAAATCGAAGAAGGAACCAAGATCGAGGAAAGAGGAGAGTGTCAAGTCAGAACCTACTCCCGAACCTAAGCTTCATGATTCAATTGAGACGTCTCCTCCGAGAATCAAGCAGGAGTCACCGTATCCCAGCTTTGAGAGTCGCCTTACTCCGCGCCTCACTCCAGGACCTGGTTCAATGCCACCTCCTATACAACACGTACCTGGCACAATTCACCCTCGACTCCTTACACCATGCAGCGATATGGACATGTTTTCCCCTTCGCCGCCTCTCATGTCCAGCCCTACCAGTGACATGATCGCTCCTCAAAACGGCCTCGACTACCGTGCCGACTACCGTGCGTCGCCATGCCCCGACCACAACGATCCGATGTGGCCAAACGCCCCAATGTTTACTGCATATTCCCCAAACTACGCATTTGACGAATATGGGCCTGTGGTTTCCGATCGAGCGCTTCCTCATGCGCAAGTTCATTTGGGTCTTCCGACCCAGCAGATCGACGCCAACGAGGACTGGATTCATGTAAAACGAGAGGCATCTTGGGATCCATCTGAGTACTAATGACGAGTCGAGGATATGAATGGGCGGGGCAATTGATTCTTGCAATTGGTCTACACGACCTCACGAATGATGACCAAGGCAGTGGTTGGGCTTCTAAAGGATTTGGAGTGTGCATTGTATTTTTTTCGGGCTGGGAAATGCGATATGAGATTAATTTTTTTCTGTTTCATTACTCTCAAAATCCAGGTGTTTAGGATATGAAAATCTGGGGCTCTCCAGAGGTTGTATCTGTGACTATCTACGTGGTCGAATTCGGTCATATCACTCTTGGTGAAATGACATGGGCGTCTAAGACGGACGTACTTGGATTCGGTTTGCCAGGAGGAAATATCATAGACACTTGGATCAAACGTGCTAGGTCGGAGTACACTAAGACCAGTGCTCCTTGAATACATCGTGTGGTCACTTAAGCGCTGTGTTTTTCCGGGTATTCATTTGTGGAATGCGTCGTGTCCGATGATTTTGACGAAATGAATTGGATTAGATCGAAGACTGGCGATTTCGGAAACACATTCGCCCTCAAATTGTTGTGCGTCTAGGTGAGCAGGGGTGTGATGGGGTCGAAAGACAACTTCCCCGGCTACTTTCTCGGTGTACTCTCACCTGCTATTCGTTCACCTGGGCTGTCTGGGGTATATTCTGCTGGGATCGAGCGGAAAGGGTCTTGTCCTAACATCGAGAAATTCTGACAGGTCACTTTTGGCCCTCCTTTGGCCTCCACTTCATCGGACCCCCGCGCGCCTACGCCATTGGATTATCAATGGGATTGCTAAAAGGTCGATAACGCATCCCCCTCATCATGATTTTCTAGTCGTTTTGAGAGACGCTTCACTTCATTTTTGCACATTTCCTCGGGATGTCTATAGGAATGGGCTAGTGTGCATTCCCGTCCGGTCCGGACCCGAGATCCCGGTATAGTTACGGGAGGAACGGCTGCATGTAACCCTAACAACCGGCGATTAAGCATATTGGATCGTTAGATCTAGGGTCGTAGGGCTCGTCCCACCACACCACGACGTCAGCGGCTGCCTCATTGGAGTATTCGGCGAGCGTAGGACTCTCCCCCCTTTTCCCCACGCATACACTCGCATACAACTCGCATACCTCCATGGTCACCCGATACGGCGAGCTGAGATTAGTTAACGCCGTGCCCTTTACTTATAATTTTAAGTGGCTTCGTTAGTGCTTATGCTACTCGCCGTCTAGGCCTATGAGGGATTTAACAATCCTCGTTATCATCCCCTGTTATTACGTGGAATATATAAAAAACGGCCGTGCTTTTTCTGTTAACTTATAACCTGTCGGTGAGGGACCAGACCTGCGAGGTCAACCCACTTTATGGCGATAAGGCTGGGCCTATAGGAAGGGTCGTAGCTTAAGCTATTCTTAGGTATGCGCTGTGTCTCCTCGTGGGATCAACATCGCAGTATACTGTACACTTCGTGATGGGGGTCGTCGTTGCACAAACGTGTCGTCGCTAGGTCTAGATGACCCTCTTCGGTCTCCTTACCCCTCCGTTGGAAAGTCTCACCGATCTTACAATGTTACTTCCGATCATGCAGGTGTATCTCCTCATTGTCACCTCATCGGTGTTCTGCTTCCGATACCTGGGCTCCGGATAGGGAGGGTATACCTGGGAGGTCAGAGCGGAGTACACATTCCAGATCTTTGGTGTTTACAGTCGGCCTCCCGTTGCGGCCACTATCCTGGAAGCCCTAGGGCTGGGATGATTTCAGAAATGGTACGTATACATGGCGACCTTGTTTACACATGGCCCACCATGCTTTCAAGGGACGCACATGTCTCCAAAATATCTATAATTCTTTTGTGGAGAAACAGCCCTAAATGCTAGACATGCTAAACAGCAACTCAACCTCTCGTGTACTACTATACAACAACAGATAGGAAAGAATACATGTTGAAGAAGTTTATGCTTAGCATGTATAGTTCTACAAAAAGAAAGATCGACTTAATTAGGAATTGTATACAACAAAAGCATCTAGTTGCATAGGAAATGATACAACAACGCGGATCTTTGAAGCAGAACTCGCTTAGAGTGCCCTTCCTGCGAGGAGTATAGAGTAAAACCTTTGCATGATAACCTTAGAAACGATACGTATACAGTATGGCTAGAATTCCTCTACACTATTCGAAAGCCTTCGAATTCACATGAGAGCAAATGCTACCTCGGAGGCATCCCCGGTGGATATCAGCAGTCACCGAAGTTACATCTCGCCTTATTAGCGTTCACAGACGTCAGCATATGTTCTCAACATGCAAATGACAAGCTGCTAGCCGCTTAGAGCTTCGTATTCACACACTTTGATCTTCTTGTTAAGCAAGCTAACATGGATTAGAGCATGGGAGGCGAAGTAGAAGTGTCGGTAGTGACGATTCCTACCTTAGCCTGTGTGACCTACCTATGTCACAGTGAACGAGAAACTCCGCTGCGATCTACATATTGATCCAGACTACGTTCCAATGTGAAAGACCTCCAGGTGCTTCCGGTGACCAGCTCCTTCTGCAAGAGTTCCAGGCGATGCTCCGATGACCTCCCCACCCACGAAAACTCTCTCTAGGACAACACTTGCCTCTAGAATAATCTCACTCGGGGGGTGAGCCGGAATACACTCCGCCTGGAACATGTGGCCATAGAGATAGTGATGTATTGTACTTCTGTTTTCGCCTCGCTATCTAGAAGTTGCCTCACGCTTCACGGGTGCCTAGTCACCTTCCCAGAAGACCGAGTGATCTTACCTGTGGACTTGTATCACCACACTTTCCCAAGTGAGTTTTCACGCTGGTGTGTACACCTACCGAATATTTCAGCAAGAATGGCTGGAAAATGCAGTGAGATGAACTTGTGGGTGGCAGAGAAGGCCTTGTTCCCATCCCACCTACGAGTGATGTTGATAGTGACCTGCTAGAGGCGATGCTTGGCATTATTTCCTGCGACTTGTCAATAACACCCAAAGCATAAGGATCGAATTACACAGCCTATTTTCTGCCTATTAATGTTTCGGGAATAAACAAACTGTTTGCGAACTGTCTTAGTTCGCCCAACAGTTGTTGCATTTATGCATATTGTTTGAAGATACCTTGGGACATGCGGATGCCCCTATACACACATCCACATCCCAATCTCGTCTCGTCTTAGAGCCATGGAGTATAGGATACGACAAATTCCATTTATGTCACAATGAATAGAAGGGATTGATAGTTTTACTTTATGTAATCACAATTAGACGTCTCACCCTATATGTCGTAGAATTGACCAATCAGATCACGCGAATGCAACCCAATACGGAATCAACCGCATTACGTAATGTACTAACCAGGAATGAAGTTATCTCCTAACGTCTCGACCAAGTACAGGGAGGTATTGTGGTTATCGCCGATGTTTCATCAGTAATCGCTTACCGCTTAATTTGACATGACGTTGCTGGTCGCGGAGAATGCCCGGGTTTTTTCTTGATTTATGATCCATAGATATCTCGGATTCGATGGCAATGTGGATTGACGACGTAAAGTGGCATTGTTCTAAATCGTAGACTACCGCTGAAAGGGAAATGTTCCCGGCTTGTTGAGCTAAGAGACAAATTTTCAGTGGATACAGGGGCAAAACATATTTTATTCCACTGTGTTCTAGTCGGCTTCTAGATGGTCTGTTCGTTCTTAGCGTTTCGCGATTGACGAACAATACGAACTTGTAAATCTCTTCATTATCCAACTTGCGTTTTGATGGTCTTGATGATAATTTATTCCCTATTCATGAAATTGAATGAAGTTGGATTCAAAAGATGGGAAAGTGACGTATATTATCGAAACTTGGACGCTAGTTTCTAGCTTTCCATGGCGTTCCCGCTCTAATCAAGCCAGATCGACTGGCACCCCTATCGAGATATCGACGCCGGCAAATATATTGTGGGGAGGTAGACTAGATGATGGGATCATTAAACTCAAGATCCGGCATGTAACCTCCCTCGGCAGACGCTTGTGGAGGAACGGTTAGTTGATCGCGTGTCTGCCATAACTGGTATTTTTCCCGTCTCTTCTATGGACCATCATCTCCACCTAGCGTTACAGGTCAACGAATTTAGATGGATACACACCGAGGATGTTGTTTTTTTTTTAATCGCATCAGTAATCGTCTACGTAGGGGACGTTAAGGCCGACAGACTGATATAAAAATACAAGTCAGGAGGTCGCTATGGTTGGGTACGTCGATATTCAAAAATCTCATCTAACTCACAATTCACCTACCTACCTACTCAAGCTAATATCTCACAATGGCAGAACAGAAGAGTCCCAAGTTCGAGGGCTGGCTCGGAAAGAGTCCGGAGGCCGTCCAGGGAAAGATGTTTGTACTACCTGAACCCCTTTTCGAATGATGAGTAATCATGTGAATCATGACTTGACCTCTTATAACATAAAGAAATAGTCACTGATACCTGTCATTAATTAGGGAATGGGGTGAATATAAGCCTAAGAAATGGACCGAAGACGACGTCGACATAGAAATCTCCCACTGCGGTATATGTGGCTCGGATATCCACACCATGAAGTCCGGATGGATTCCAACGCCATATCGTACGGCCTCCCCTATTGCTACCTCTTCCTCATACTAATACTCGCGTAGCTTGTGTTGTGGGTCACGAGATTGTTGGAAAGGCCATTCGAGTCGGAGAGAACGTCAAGCATATCAAAGTGGGCGACCGAGTGGGAGTAGGCGCCCAAGCACGAACTTGCCAGCAGATTACCTGCCCAGACTGCAGCAATAACCTAGAGTCATACTGTCACAACGAGCTGACGAATACCTACGGCTCGATATATCCCAATGGTGAAGGGAAGAGTTATGGTGGCTATGCCGACTACAACCGTACTAACGGGCATTTTGTTTTCCGTATCCCAGATGGCTTAGAGTCATCGAGTGCGGCACCTATGATGTGTGCTGGCATTACGGTGTACTCGCCCCTGAAAGAAAATGGATGTGGACCAGGAAAGACCGTGGGGGTTGTCGGTGTTGGTGGACTAGGTCACTTCGCCATCCTATTTGCGAAGGCCTTGGGTGCCGATAGGGTGGTTGGTATATCGAGGAAAGCTGACAAGAGGGAAGATGCGTTGAAACTTGGCGCAGATGAGTACATTGCGACAGAGGAGGACAAGGACTGGGTTGCCAAGCACTCGCGAACCCTGGACATCATCATCTGCACCGTATCCAGCGAAAAGATGCCTTTGAATGGTTACATGTTTCTCCTGAGGACGAAAGGAACCTTAATCCAAGTCGGGTACGTACTTCTTTTTCGCCTCTTTATCAAGTGGTATGCATTGGACACGAACTAACATAGATCATAGTGCCCCCGACGGAGGGATCCTACCTCCCATCAGTGCTTTCGCATTAATCCCAAGTGGCACAAGAATTGCAGGCAGCCACACTGGCTCCCCTAAGGAAATTAGGGAGATGCTGCAGCTTGCAGCAGATAAAAAGATGAAAGCTTGGGTCGTGGAAAGACCCTTGAAGGAAGCCAACCAAGCTATTGTGGATTTCGAAGATGGCAAGGCACGGTACAGATACGTCCTTGTAAACGAAAACTTCGGCAAACACTAGAGATCAGGGAGTGGAAGATACACTCGAACCTCTTGCTGAGGATAGTGATGTCTAGCTACCCAAGAAGCTAGAGGCTGTTTATGAGGTGATGAGGAGCTTAGAAAGTTGTTTTAGATCACAGATTTTCAGCATTTATTGACAGCGAACACGAATTATTGATGTTTCAGTATACAAAATGGAAGACAGGCAAGTTATTGTCATTATTTCGAGAATAATCCAAATTTAGCATTAGGACAGACGCCTAGGACAAACATCTAGGCATCAATCGAGTATTGCACTTTTACAAAAGTACCAAATCAATCCGGCAACACTGTGTTGCTCATTCGCGTTTGCTTTTCGGCCTACTTTCCGACCATGTTTACGAACAAGGGTGTCTAGATCGCTAGGCCTATACTTTATTTGGATGTGACACCGTGACTCAAGTTCACAATAAGCGCATGGTTCTATCAGATTCCGGAGTGACTTCCTTAGTCTGTTTCCTCTGCATTTAAGGCATTGATTATTGACTTGTAGGGTCAGATGTCACTCTCCCAAACAAATCACATTTCTGAAGTTTTTTCTCCCCGTATTCTGATGTCATATCTGACAGAACTTCTGTTATGTACACACTGAGAACTTAAGGAAATATTTCTATAGCGTCCTAATATGTTCGTACCGTAATCGCCCTGTTAAAGAGGTACCTCTCGAAGGCACTAGAGCCAGAGAAGTATTGAGAGGTCATCATAGGTAGCCTCAAACACGCTTTAAATTTTAAAGAGCACTTGTTTGTACCCTTTTCTATTTCCATGAGTGTCGCTTTGCGAAGACTGAGTTATCGAGTATCACATATTGGCGAGTTATATTAAACTCGCTTGAGCCTGCATTAAGAAGTTGAAACCTAGATAGAGCTGTGGCTACCGCCTACCCTTTATGTTACTTATATACTGATCTCGTTCAAGATTGGAAGTCAAACTGGGTATACGTTCTGTGGGTGTTACCGACTAGTTGCTATATACAAGCAGCCACCTTCGCGTTGCGGGACCTACCCAGTAATCAGAGTAGCAACTAGCCATAATAATAGTTTTGACTTCAGGGCATCCTCGCCTGTTTTGACGCAATACCGTTGCCCCAACTTCGATCTGGAGATCTAACCTTCCTGCCTTTCCACTATTATTTGACTTATCCCCAACCCCAACCTTCCTTATACCCATACCTCCCTCGTTGCTACGGGAACTTTTAACTTCCGATCCTTACCTATTCTATTCGGATCTCAAGACCACTACTTTAAAAAGAGTCACCACCGACTCTTCTACTTCATCACATCTCCCATCCAAGATCAACACATTCCTCAGTCATTGACCGGAAGACAACAGATCAGCTCACTGACTCGATACATACCAAGTCTACACTCCAGCATCTCATGTAAGTATCCATATCCTTTTGTCAATTTCCATATTTCATCAGACGTATCTCTTGATAGGTTCAGCGAACGAACTGTCCTCAATCTCCCAATACCACCATAGGATATCTACCTATAGTGGTCCTACACTCGTCCTGCTATCTCATTATCGTAACCTTTGACTTGGTATCAAACACCCTCGTTCCAGCTGTGAAGCAGTAGGCACCAAGGTCTGCGAATCCTTTTGTCATCAGTGACTAATTATTCTCTAACCATAGTGCCTCCATTCGCAACTGTCCTGCACCTCTCAGTAAGGACGACAACTCGGCACAATGTCTGCCAAGATTGGTGATGTCAGCATCAGTGCTGCCGACCAGAAGTTCTTCACCATGATGTTCAAGTATCTTCCCACGGGAATGGATCTGGATTGGGCGCAGTTCGCCAAGGATATGAATTTCAAGGACTCTGGTGTTGCTAAGGTTCATAAAATCTAGCATTTTCATATCTATGGTCAATGGCTCACCATTTTAGGCTCGCTTCAGACAAATCCGTCTCAAGTACGGAGTTGGTCCGTCTTCAACCAACTCTTCTCCCTCTTCCGCCAAGACCAGCCCTCGCAAGGTCACGAAGCCTAAGGCTTCTCGAAAGGGCCGAGTCAAGAAGCAAGGTGCAGGCCTCGACCTCGGTGACGATGACGACGAGAATAAGATCACTACTAAGGGCGGATCCCATGATGATGAGGAAAAGCGATCCATCAAGGAAGAACACGCCGATGAAAAGAGCAGCCGCATTAAGAATGAGGCTGTTTCTGATAATGAGAACTAGGTGGACATTTGATGGATGGGAATACGTAGCTATTTAAGGAGACATGTTTACCCATCTGGTAACTGCCTGGCGCTTGGGGTTTGACAGCTTTCTAGAGAGCCTTCTCCTATCTGGGTCGACATTATGCTTAGGACAAGCATGGGATATCTTTCTGCGTTGATTTCATGGGTCTATTAGCTAGTACTCAGTGGCACATATTGCCTCACTAACTATTCATTCCCCGACCATAGTACTTCCTTGTGACTACTTGACATGTCCGAAACCGACATTGAGGGGTGTACTCGTCCCATGGGTGTTTACCAATACTTTACTTGACGGCAAAACTTCCTTTGAAATGCGCGTGATTCTATGGTAGATGGTATTATAAGGCAATTCCTGCATGATAGTAGTGCCGACATCGCAGACAAGAACCGTCCCCTTGATGATTGGCATATTCAAAGGAAATAACGTACATCTATCCCTTCTTCCCTGCATACAACAGACCTTCCTCCATCTTTGTCCGGATACATGCTGATCCATTCAGGATAAAATACAGTGGTACCGCCCTTGAAGTCCGTACATCCTGACATGCACGCCTCCCCTGTATTTCCATTCACATGAGCGCCCAAGATATCTCAAAGTGGTCTAAATCTATCGGAAGACATTGACGTATCCATGGATACCTCGTAAGAACCTCGATCAAGTACTTATCGGAACATCCCCTGCTCCCATGTCGCAATTACGACATCGCCCCCTGTAGGTATCTGATCCTACCTTAGGAGGCTGTCAAACTCTTTTCTCATTGGCCACCAGTATATGCAAGCTGATGATATCATTCACATAGGGCTGGGTCTTGTGATAGATACAAAAGCTCACATAGGACGTCTTGTTTACATCTTTACAAGATTAATTGAGTGTATTTAGCAATAAATAAAAGATTAAAACTGGGCATTCCTCCTATCTTTGTAACTGCCCCTAAGAGTCTCATCTAAGATTATTCACGACATTCAAAGGCAAGTTTCTGACAGATAGATATGGTAGAGCAAAAGAATTATCATATTTTAGCTGCTGGTCCTGACACGAATTGTCCGAGACATGCCTTGGTGTGTCCACATCTAGGACATACATGCGTACCAAAAAAGCAATCCCATCTACAATCTGCAAGCCACCTGCGGACCTCTGACCGACCTCCACCCCCACGATTCCCCGACTGCAGGAAGGCTAGACTTCCGAATCGAATTGTGCTTCGGGAATCTGCCTGCCTTAGTTCAATTGCTGATCGCGACCAGCACCGGGAAACAGTGATTCCTGGGGGGAACAGCAACCACAATCGATGTCGCTGTCGCCCTAGGCGACATCGACTTCAGTCTGGTTGATAATAGATTGATCTCTATCATTTAAACACGTATCCCTACATCCATTCTTTCTCGATCTTTTATTCATCCCACATCGACTCAGAAAATCTATCTCTCTACCCACCGCATCTTTCTCCATTCTCACCAGATATCTCCATCTACCCAAACATCATTGTCAACCAGACTACAATCACCAAGATGGCGCCTCTAGACATCGACTCTCAGTTCAAGTTCCTCATTGCCTGCATCAAGCACTCCAGTGCTGGCAAGGTAAGACCATTGTGGCTTGAATAGGTAGATAGGATCTTGCTAACTCAACCAGGTTGACTTTGGCGAGGTGGCCAAGGAGCTTTCCATCATCAGCAAGGGTGCCGCGTAAGTTTTCCTTCACAGTCCCCCTCCCATCCTATCCTGTATCATTATCAGAGAACATTCACCCCCCAATCTATTCAAGCACATCGCGATGCTGACAATATTGTTTATGTCTAGTGCTAAGCGATATGAGCGCCTGATGAAAGCTCACGGAATCAGCAATGGCGGCAGCGTCAAGAAGGAGACGAAGGACTCCAAGGAGGGCGTGAAGACTCGCGCCACATCCAGCAAGAAGCGCAAGCTCGCTGCCGTGGATGAGGATGCCGGAGACGTTGATGAGCCTGTCAAGAAGGAAATCAAAGGTGAAGTCAAAACCGAAGATTCAATCGCCGTCAAAGCGGAGCAGGAGAATAGCGTCAGCGCAATGGCCACTGCGCCCGGTGCTACACCCACCAATGGGATAGCACCTCCGGGTCAAGTGAGCTCATCGCCTTCGACCAACGCACAGAACGACGAAGATGACGACGACGTCTTAATTATCTGCGCAACGGAGAAGCGCGACGATGGTGGTGTCCCCGTCTACGGCGGCGGCGACCACCATTCGCATTCGCACTCGCATTCGCCTGCTCCGATGATCCCGGGGATTCATTCATTCGATTACGCTGCTAACATTGGTTTCCCTCAACAGTTTCCAACTCCGACAACGACGACGAGGATGTCCTCTCCTCTTAATCCCATTCCCTACGGATACCCACCTAGCACATGGATTTACCCTCACCACGAGACGCACAATTATCTCTGACAAGCACGTTTTCTTTTACTATCTTGAGAAACCACAAGACAAACATCGTTTCTCACATCTCACGGTATGTTTCCCCCCATATTACCTCCGACTTTTCGCATTAGCTAATTAGGTATCTCGCGACAGGCATTCAATCAAGGGTACATACTGAGGCTAGGAACACATATTGGGAGGATTTGCTATTGCTTAATGGTATCATCTCGGGCCCTCGGGAGCAGGGCGTCGACATTCGTTCGACCATCATGGCGTTCGACTTGATCAGGACGAACATATGAGGAAGATAATCAGTCAGAATTGAGTCTCATCACAACCACTTGTCATTCCATCATTGCCGTGATTGCGTTGCTATCTATGATCAATCTAAATCAATCTCGAAATGTCTCTTTGTGACTATTATAATATGTAGACATATCTGGATACCTTTCCGGTATTCTTTGCTTGTCAATTATGATATTTGTGTCTATGTCGCTGCCTTCAATATCTTTGGTGCAAGCCTGTCCTCGTGCTAATGGAGCGATAGCGATATTATCAACAAACAATACCTTTATTGCCTTTTCATGGGTATGTTACCAGTCAACATGTCGGATTACATTATATTTCATAGGTATACTTGGAAGAGAAGCATTGGAGGCTCGTATCATATATTCCATTCCTACTATCTCCATTTTCTTCGCTTTATTCTTTCTTGTTCTGCAGGTAGTGCGATGCCAGTACTAATATATACATATTCCTAGATAGAAACCAATCTGCCTTCATCTGTTTCGATCGTAGCCCTTAAGATGCTACATTGTGTATCCGATGATCATTAATAGAGTTGACATAAGATTTCAAGTCCATCCATCGGTAGTTCTCTACGATCTCCTAGTCTCCACGAGTCACTGCAATGCTCAGTTCCAAGTAATCTCTGATACTAAGTATGTGATGTGTTGCTATTGTAATACATCGAAGGCGATATAATCTATTATATATTCGCTTAGACAACAATAACTATTGCCAAAGGCCTATGTACATAGCATCATCTATAAACTACATTTAAGTGATAATAGACGTACACGCAGCACACAAAATAGATTCCTGTTCTCCAGATATATTCGAACCGTTCTATAATGAATATGAGTCATATTTCCTATCGACCAGAGATTCTTCATGATATTCTATTTCTATTACATGGTGAGTGCCAAGACCTATCATCGACGGGAATATGGTATGTCAAAATGGCCAATTGCTTTCCCGGAAGAGTGTCTGTTAATAGAATCCCTAAGATTACTAGATCCTCAACTGTGATAGTTGAACTTGTTCATTTCTACAATCTTCTGTCTCTACCTACTCAAGCCTATTTGATTTTCTAGGTGGGAAATATCAATGCGAGTATCAATGGATAGAGGTAGAAATGCAGCAAGCCTCTTGCTATGGATGGAAATGCCATACATTTGCGTATTTCCTGATATTAGAGAATGAATATGGTCTCCGATATCATCAGGATGCTTTTATTCTATGGTTCAAGGTCGACGCCCACTGCGGCATGAGAATTTGATGGAAAATAAGGATATGACAATCTTGATCTCTTGAATCAGACTCGAAGCTACCTTTTTGGAGCACGAATATATCTAATACATATGTAAATAATGCCTACTATAACCTGATACTTTGGATATGAATTGCTTTTGCAGTACTAGCTCGTGGTATCTATCTCCACCGATATTATATCGGATATGATCACTATAAAAGTCTCCATTCGTTATCATACTGCATTCTGCCGCCCACCTCGCTAGGTATGCTATGGATGGTAAAGGTTGAAATCCTTTGGCTACATGATATTCTTCAAGTAGATATTACATAGGTAGATAGTTGGTATTGTACGTTCCTGGGGGAGAGTGGTCTACTACCTATCACGATACATATAGAACTTGTCATCAATATCACTTGATTTTCAATTACATGGAGTAGATTTCCTACTAGCTAGAGACCTCGAGGCTCACAGGACCTATCGCAGCTGGATAGAAACACGAAATCAGCGATTCTTCTGCTTTCATCAGCCTTGGAGCTTAGAGCTTGGATCTTATGATTCTTGCCACCGAAAATTACTATGTACTGGAATTACGCAAATTCCGCAGATGTTTGTTTGCTTTCACCTTGTCTATACGCAGATCTACACCAGAAAAGGCGCGTTAGCATGGCGGTACTAGTTCATTCAACTACCAATTCTGCATACTTCAGATTAATGAACAGAATATCTGGAAAATCTACCGACGCTACTAGTTGGCAAGAAGATTCGTTGAAGTTTGCCGTCATCAGACTTTCCGAACAAATCTTTGTAGCAGTAACCAAGCGCTAGGTAATGACAAAGGTAGTGAGGATAACTTGATCAACTTGATTAATGCGAAGATGTTGACTTTTTTTTTCATTAAGTGGACTGTGCTCTATCTAGCTGGTCATGGGACACATATAATGGCTTTTTACTTGACACATCATCAGAAATTCAGAACAATCTCTTCCATCTAACTTCGCGATGTTTTTATTATCACCGATTATTCACTTAGTGTACGGATGCTGCAGGGCTGCTCTTTCCTCTTTCCTCGCGCTATGACTGCAGCGCGACCGAGCGCGACTTCCCCACTAGCATAGTGAAGTACTATGTGCCTAGGTACGTACTGAGTACTTATGTACTATGTATCCATGTACTATGTAGTCACACTACACAGTTCCTGCCAATTGGCAATTGCTCAAGAACTTGATCTAGGTAGTGGTCCATGCATTACCCACACTTCTACCTCGATTCAAAGCAGAATTTGCTTACAGTGAACCAGTTCTTGCCAATTTTTGATGCCAAGAGATCGATCTGGAGCGGGAAGTGGGTCCTGCAAGTAGTATTGTGGCGTTCTGATTTGCCGAGATTGGGGTATGATCTACAAGCCTTGCTGGTAGGGTCCACGCTAATTTCAACGTCCTTTCATTGAGCCTCATTTCTTCCTGTTAATTCACACAGTAAAGTAGTCGCCCATCTGGCTAAATAGAGCTCGATTCCGAGCTTAGTTACCTTACTAATCTAATAAACATCAATAATAGATCAGATGCGTCGCTAAATGTGCAAAATATCTGTTCATTCATTGTTCTTGTAAAAATTTCTTCTACCAATTGAGCAGAAAAGCTTCTACATCATCCCATCGTCCTTCAGCCATCGGCATATACTGTAGTTAAGCTAACAAAACGATTGCCACAGTGAGTCAGTTGTATGCAAGATATCGACCTAGCGATACTGCGCACTATGCATCTACTGTGGTAAAATTTGAGGACGGCCCAAAAAAAGTGGTCTCCTCTGGGGCCATACTTGGGATCGAAATTAGGAAAAGAAGGCTATGGCGAATCATACTTGCGGATGATCAAAAACTTCAATTCATATGGAAGACCGAACTCTGAAAATTCTAGTGCTAGTAAACAGTGTTGACTCAAATCTCCTTTGATGCAGTAATTATCCACCGAAAATCCAATCTACATAGTATTCAGACTAATAATCAATCACAGGAACAAGAAAACGTAGATCGAAGAATTTTAGATCGCCGGATTACGACTGCAGAATTTGTCTATAATTGTAGTGCTATTAGCAACGAACAAAGGTGCCTATTCAATTACTGGATGATCCAGTGGCATCAATTGGCACATCGTGAGATCGGGTGATAGGGTTCGGTTTATCACCTGCAGGTCAAGCTTGTATCAAAATTTTCTAGTGGACAGTACACTGGACAGTACACTGGGTAGGAGTCATATTTTGGTGTACTCTAGTGTCGTACAATACCGGAATACCTGCATTCACTGGGTGGATGTAGTAGCTCTCTCGTCAACTACCGCCCACCTTTTCTGCCTCACCAAAACCTATATAAGAGCAGCCCACCACCACCTAATTCTCTCCTTCCTTTCTCCCACATTGCAACACAACAATAACCAAGACCCCCAGGTCAGCCATCTTGCGAACCTTTCCATCTTCCTTACAACAACAAAAACCATCTTCGCCTAAGCTCCCTCGGCGTCGACTGCTACCAGGACACACCCAGCAACTACCATCAACCTTTTCATTTATCTTCATTCGAGTTTAACTCTAGTCTTACTCATTTACTTCACAACGGTCATTATCCTGTTGTTGATTCGACCATATCACTCTACTGTGATCTTCCGTAGGTCGTAGGTAAGTTCACCAAATTTCATCACCGTCTCAACTCGTCACCTTCCCTCTTAATTTTTTCCACCTCACACCACCTTCATCCACAACCCACAAAACTTTTCCGCCTACACCACCAAATATTTTTCTGCCAGACTTTTCTTTTTTTCCTACATCCCACCCACCTGTCCCTCAATCTTCGTTTTCATTTTCCTTCCACATTCAACTTTCTTTTTCCCACAACTTTCTTTTTCCCACAACTTTCTTCCACCCATACCAACCTTTCTAACCAACACCACCATCAGACCACACCACCAACAACTTCTTACACACAAAACATCATCCAACATACGACTGGTAAGTATCATAATAATTTCCTATCTCTATCAAAAAACTTTTCTCATCATCCTGCCCTCCTGAATTTTCCCGCCATCACCCACTGCACACTTCACATTTTTCTGCCATCACTTCCACCCTCACTCCTACTTTCAACTTATTCATCACTCCACCACCACCACCACAACTCGTCACCCACCTTCCTACCACACACAATTTCTGCATTCTACTTTTTTCCACATCCCCCTCAAAACAAAACAGAACCAACCTACCCACCATCAACTTTTATCTTCCCCCACTTTCATCATCAACTTCCATCACCTTTCATCATCTTTCATCAACTTTTCCTCCCACTTTCTACTCTACATCATCACAACACCCTCACCCACCCTTTCCCATAACCTTTCACCACAACCTACCAAACCAGACATCATCCATCAACACTTATCATCCCCCATCATCCCCCATCATCCCCCATCATCAACCATTGCCAGTCATCGAGTTTCATCGTGGTTCACCACTAAAAGTATTTTCCATCATCAATTCCATCAAATTTCATCAATGCGCAATCACTAACACGCTTTTCTAGCAATCTTGACATTGTGAGCAGCAGTATGTCTCCTACCATGTCTGAGCCTACTAAGGGCGATAGCCCCAACATGGCCACTCGAGCCCAGGCGTAAGTTTTTTTTTATATTCCCTCTCTTGATATCCCTTTATACCGTTTGAGATGTCATGAACTAACATAAATTGATAGTCATCGCGAGGCCACCAACGCCGCTCTTCTTGAGCATATCGTCGAGGTCGGCCGTGATGCCCCCGACTCTGCTATTGACGTCTCCATGGGAAGTCCTCTTCGTGAGACAATGGAGCAGTGTAAGTTACATCAATTAAAAAAAAGTCAATTGAAAAAAAAATAAACTAACAATTTTTCTAATAGACCTCGCTCGCGAGTCTGCTGAGGGCCGTGTAGTGCTTACTTACGACGATTACTCTGTCTCCTACTCTGAGGAGCAGATCAAGTTTATGGCCGGTGAGCTTGCCCAAGCTCGCGCCGCTGGATTGTTCCCTAAGACCACTACTCCTGAGTACAACCTTCGCGCTGTCGTCGATGACCACAAGCGTTACAAGGTTGTCGAGAAAGCGCGCCAGGGCGTTGATCCACGAATGTGGAACAAGACTGAGAGTATCGTGACTGCTCTTGTCCAAGCTAAGCTGTTCATTCAGCAGCGCGATGACAGTATCGCTGAGAAGACCGAGGACGAGCGCATCCGAGCGGTGATCAACAACTTAATGGAGGGTGTCCAGCAGGAGTCCCGCATTTACAGCACTGTCAAGCACGCCGTTGGAACTGCTCTCAAGGAGAACAATGATGTCGATGCTGCCACGAAGGTCGGTAAGGATGTGATCAAGGCCTGCAAGGCCGCTACTGATGCTGTCAACAACATGGCCAAGGAGAACAAGCACGGCGTCAACGATTCCAACGTGGAAAATGTTCTTGAGGAAGTTTACAAGACTATTGACTTCGCTCTTGGCCAGACTATTGGCGACCATGCTCGGCAGATGAGCGGCAATCTTGACCGCGTCGAGGGTCAGTTTGACCGCGTCGAGGGTCAGTTTGACCGCGTCGAGGGTCAGTTTGACCGCGTCGAGGGTCAGTTTGACCGCGTCGAGGGTCAGTACGAGCGTGTCGATGGCCAGATTGCCCACTTGAACGCTATTGGTCAGCACGTCAATGCTATTGACGGCCACGTTCACTCGTTCAGCAACAACCTGAGCGCTATGAGTACGCTTCTTAACTCCACTAACGGCAACATCACTGGCATGACCACTCAGATTGCCCTCCTCCAGACCATCGTCAACATGTTGCCTCAGATGATCGAGAACATTCTCCGCCAGCACCTAGCCGAGAACCTCCAGACCGGCCTCGGACCCCTTGTTGCCGTGCTTCAGGCTCATGGTATTGTCCTTGGCAACGCTGCCGCCCAGAAGAAGACGATCAAGTCCTTCTTTATGGGCATCGTCCGTCGCTTCCGTAAGGACAGCGCCTAGATTTGTCTTCACCAAAAGATGTGGGTTCGTTTGTAACCCCACACCCAAATAAGACAAACAAGGACGAGTAGGAACGTATGAGATCGTTATGAAACATAGTCACAGTGCACAATTTGTGCATGAAATCGCATGGGCGGGGAGTAAGGGATACCCCCGGGTTTGATTTTCAGAAAAATGACACTGGTTTTCGGGGAACACAGAAGTAATGTGTCAGATGATGGTTATTGCCCATGAAGGATACAGCCATCAGATAAATTTCTCCGCAGTAATAAGAGCCGGGAGATAAAAAAAATATGGTGTTTTTGCTATAATGTGATTTGTGTGATTTGACTACCACCTCTTAAGTTCTATTGTGTATTCCATTGGCCTTGATTATCAAAAGTCCATATCGTGTAGGATTGACGCGTTCCATCGTGATGTTTGTCAAGCCTCCTGTGAAGTCCCGTAAGATGGCCACAGAGCTGAGATCTGTCCATGGGGGGGTTCCTTGGCAAGACATCCCTAGATAGCTAGACATGGATTTACGTATGCATATCACGTCTCCTGGCGTAAGGTAGCTTAGAGCTCCTCACGCAGCAATTGTAACGATCTATCGCTTAGGGGTCTTGATTTGCAGGTAACAACGAGGTGAAATAGGTGATCGTTAGAAGGCCTAATGAGGACTTCCTTATAGTATTTCAAAGAGTGGCTATAAGCTTAAGTTGACTACTGTCTAAGCATCTAAGTACATACCTATGTACCTGGCCTACCCTGTCAGATCTAGACAGGGGGGCGCCGGGGCCCCCGGAATAAGATTCTTCCGGGTCGTGGCCTAGTGGGTCAAATGCCTGTAAATTGGTTGGTTCCTAACAGCAATAGAGTATTTTCCATTGCTATTAGATTTACATGATGATAATATCCCCGTTGTTTATTTTGAGTGATATCAATATGTAGGCTATTTGGCCATCATTTAGACATTTTTATCTATCCTACACTCCGAATTGCGCAAGAAAAACGTTTCGATAGTAGAAACGGCATGATGAATTGAAGTAATTCTTATGTTTCTAGTGGTGTATACATGATATTCGATAGTAAGATCAATCCTGCCTAGGTTTTCTGAAAACAGAGTACGTACTCACGATCTGGGAATGCCATTGTCATACGGGGATTGGATGCCAAGAGACAGTTGGCTACACAGTCGCATACAGGTCAAGCAGGAGGCATGCAAAGAGGTCATCACCACCTATTATTGGAAGCTGTTGGTCAGATGCTCAGAACGTTACATCACCAACACGAAGGCGTTGGGCGCCTAATATGTATATTGTACTTAAGGCCTCCAGGCATATCTCAAGCATAAATAGGTCAGCCAGATTCCCACTCAAGAGAAGAGGGAGGAACCAAGGACCTTAGAGCCATTGAGAATTATTAGTTGAATTTTGGTATATTCCAAGCCCTATAAGCCCTTGTCACAGCCATTTTGCTGCTTTTCTGCCCGCTCCCATAGGTTATCTCTACAATATACCTAATTTAACGCCTTATGAAAGCTCCGCCACCAACATAGTATCGGCACAATGTGGCGTCGGATGCGATAAATCAAGTTAAAATCAATCTTGAGGCAACCCGAGAGCGATCTCCGAGCAATCTTTCTCTCTCACAGTAGCGGGTGAGATCTCCCGAAAGATTACCAAATTCTCTCTAGCGCCCCGCGAGTATATGGAAAAAGTAGAGTCGATAGGCCTTTTACGATACCCTTTCCGCATGCGACTCGATACGCGATGATCCTACTCGTCTGATACAGCCTTCCTGCTCAATTGCGTTTAATAGTTCTTCCGACATGTACACAACCGAGGCTTGAATCAAGAAGTGAAAATAAGGCTACAATGTAAGCTTAGAGCGATGTTGGTAATAATCTAAGCTAATATCACTTTCCACAGCTAAGAGAACAGATCAATTTGCAGCGGTCGCGATACTAGAGATGGACGAGACGAAGCATAAGCACGAGGCAGCTTACGAGAAAGGTCAAGATGATTTCGAGTCTGCTACAAGCTGATGAAGGGATAGTTTTAGTGTATATCGCATCTTGCCTAAGCAAAGAAGTGTACGGAGTAGATCAAAGCGCGTGTTCTTTGCTAGAAGCTTCGCAGTTGAGTATCGCTATACAAACATCTATTTGAATTATCATTGTACACAACTGATCATTGGTCGTCATATATAGATTTTCCGATCCTAAAATATACACGAGAAGTCGAATTATCCATTACCAAACCTCCTCCAAGCCCACAAGCCGTTTTAAGACTCGACACAGCTCAACATGCTTCCAAGCTTTTGTAGCACAACCGCCTGCTTGTCCGCCGCCGCCGTCGTCTTATCGTTCGAGTCCCCAACACTAACGGAGATCTGGCACGACCCAGCATCGATAACACTGTGCTCAGTAGGCAGCCTATCCGTTCCACACGTCTCAACATCCTTGTCGGAGAAAATACCCGGGTTGATACGGCTAAGCACCCACTTGAACTTAGCCGGGTCCGTGCAGTCTCCCGACACGCTCGGGAAGTTCACATTCAGGAACGTGTCGTCAGGCAAATAAGGAGTCCCGGACTTGATGATGGCCTCGGTGAGCTGGGTTGCGAGCTGCGCGTACACGGTGCTGCTGGCAGGCACAGGGGACACATCCCAGGCGTTGCGCGTGTCGTCCTGGCCGGAGAAGGCGAGGGCGGGGATCCCGCGCTCCTTGCTGGAGAAGGCGGCGACGCCGACGGTGCCGGAGAAGGGCACCTCGAGCCACAGGTTGCCGCCGACGTTCGGGCCGGAGACGACGAGCTCGGGAGCTGCGCCGTTCCAGAAGGGCGGCGCGATCGTGTCGATGCCGTAGCGTGCTGATGTCACTGGGAACGAGTTCACCCAGTTCAGGCGCGTGTTTGTGGCGTTGGTGCCGATGGGACCGCTGTTTGCCGGGCAGCTGTCGTATTCGCAGGCGCTTGTGCGCGCTGAGGGCTCTACGTCGGTTGATCCTAGTAACCACGTTCAGCTTAAATGCGACAGCAAGTCACATGAGAAAAATCTTACCAGAACCAGACTTGTTCTCAGCCGGCGCGGAAAGGACGACGTCGTGACCAGCCGCGTTGAGCGCATCATTGAGCGAACGGATGTAAAGCTCGGCCCAGCCGTCATCGTTCGATTGGAGGATCCGAATGCCTTGCACTCCCAAAGCGGGCAGCAGCGCGGAGATAAGGAGTTGGGCACGCATTTTTGGCGATGAGGCTCGACGGTGATCACAGATCGATGAGACGGACGACTGGGGGAGCTACATCAGGTGGGTTGTCGATTCATTTAAATACCCTGTTTATTTTGGTCTATCAGATCGAGCTGCATATTTGCTCATGGGACATGCCGTCGGAAATGCAAGCGTGCCCCTGATTACCCCCGGCGCCCTATTCAGGGGAGTTAGCCAATGGATATCCCTGTCTTTACTGCATATTATAGCGATATTGTCCACTAAAAACCGCTAACTGGACCCAGAAGGAAAGCCATCTAGCGAGGCACGTGGGGATCTACAGCGCCTTGGAGATTTCCTGCAGGTGATGAGGCCACCAGCGAGGGTCATCCATAGGGGGCAGCCCAGCGCCCAGTAAGGCAGGTCAGCGCAGGTCAGCAGGAGCCAAGGCGTCCCCGTCGCCATCACCGAAATCCATATTTACATACCATTTGTCAAACGGCTACTCCCACTCCGGCAATCTTCAAGCTTGTTTCATCCTTCATTGACGAGAACTTCATGCGCACGACCAAGACAACGCCGATTGAGAAAAATACTAGAAAACCGGTTGTCTCATAACCCCAGATTCAAGATTTAAGTCGCCTTGGCACTGGGTCCTTCGGCGCTGTGGCTAGTGGACGGACGCACTACCGTTTGCCCAGTGATTTCGTGTATCACCTGCCAAATAGGGCAAGTAACACAACAACGGCTACGACCGTTAGGGGATCAGCGACCGAGCTGCCCGAGACACGTGAAAGCCAGTTGATCTACACAGCGAAAGAACGTGCTGATTTTCTTATTATTGATTACGTTGATTCTGGAATATTTTATTATGGGATAGCTAGCTGACATATAGGTATTTAGGTAACAGTTCGTGAAACATTTATTCCAAGCTCCGCGTGGCGTCGCATTTGTCGTTTGTAGGCTTCCCGTAAAGACACGATCTTGATTTCGACCCTTCGATTCCCTCGATTAGGTAATCCAACCACAAGCAAGGGATCGGATGGACCTTCAAGACATCTTTATTCTCCGTTATTCGAAGGGAGGAAAGATATCATCGAATATAAATCACGGGCCGATGCGAATCCTCCCTCAGCGGCGTTATCCACCCTGTTTTACGATAAATATCACTCTGGCCAAATTTGGCTGTCGCATACAGTTTTTAAATTGTCGTTTCAACTTTTCGGTGAAGCAAACGCAGTTAGCGGCAATCCCCAAGATATAAGAAAGCAGCTGACGTTTCCACGATGCTTATTTCTACCTACACTTGTCCCAACATGCTGCAGGGCGTCAACTATTAGCTCCTAGATACTGGATATCCAGTATCGTCGATGTCAACATATTCGCAAGAATATGCCAATCTTGAAGGAGGATAAGGACAGTGATCCTTTACGGCAGTGTTCGGATTACATAATCCAGAGAACAAAGCGATTGTCGCCACGTGATTTCGAATTTCGAAAAATTTATTAATAATTCAAGCCCTTTGACATCGGGACAATTTGAATAATGCCATTATTACTAATTTCATCGATTTCGAGTCAAAATAAAGATATCACGTGTTTGTTCATACTTTGCTAACAAACTTAATAGCCACAGCATCGTCGTACAGCTGCCCCGGATACGGCCCCTGTCTTCGGGTAGGTGACCCGGATAGATAGCAACCGTCTCCGTCCGTAGATCGGAGCGCTCCGAGATCTGGAATACAGATTGATGGGAAAATTTGTATTCATGATCAATTATGACGTGAATTTAGCGAAAATCATGTTTTCGCGTCTGTCAGATTCGGGATCTGCTGGCGGACGGGGAGCTCAGTCAGAACGGGGCAAAATAGGCTCAATTACAGGGTTCCCGTTTGAGAGTAGCCCGTCTAGCCACTGAAAACAGGTCTTATGGTGGACTGACCCAGAATTTTCAGGCACAATTCCCGCAGATTTATAGTGGCCAGGGGACGCTACTGACCCTCCGCACAAATGCCGTAATCTACACGTTGCCTCCGGGGGCGGAGCCATGTGGGTCACCACGCACAATTCTCGCAACCCACGGTGTGGAAGGACTGATAGAAAGACATTATCCTTCTTTATAATTGTTAAACTACAATGGATTTGTTATTTCAATATCAAACAAATCTAGCATCTTCTTCTGCTTACTCTACGCTTGTGTAGTGAAGACTTTTCGCTATTTAATGACGTGAACGACGATAAAGTCTCCATTTTCCTATCAAAAAATCTTAGTATCTTTCGATCTATCCTCCGTCTTATAACCTATAACCACGGAAGACACCCTACCCCGGTAATTCTCATCGGATTGCATCAGCATCCACATAATGGCTATCCATCGCCTGGGTTCTCCCAGAAGCATACAGACAACCTTCTTAATTCCGAGCATTCACTGTCCTACCTGCGCTTCATTCCTCGAGAACTTTCTATTCGCTCTACGGCCGAAGCCGATAGAGGTTGAAACCTCTATTCTGTCACATAGTGTAACAGTCAAACACCCCTCAACCCTCAGTGCTCGATCGATAGCTCGAGCCCTAGGAGAGGCTGGCTATGAGGTCGACACCATTTTCAGAGGCGCTTCGTCGGAAGAAGTAAATCCAAGCGACCCCCATGGCAGTCCCGACGATGACTTCCCTTTCCAATGGCTTTCTCATCTTGGTCACTGGTTGATAGGGGGAAAGGTCTCAGACGACGAAGTCCGGAGGAAGCGCCACGCAGAACACTGCGAGCAATGCCGTAAAGATGCCGAACCAAAGTCATCAGAAGACGGACAGACCCCGTCTCCGGCTCCGGGTAAAGAGTCTCTAGTCGTTGTCGAGTCCGGTCCATCCAAATCATACAGAGCCTCTATCTCGATTGTGGGCATGACTTGTAGCTCCTGTGTCGGCAAAATCGCTACAAAACTTCGCGAAATACCTTGGGTGCAGTCTGCCGACGTCGCATTGCTTACCCAGAATGCCACTGTAGAGTATGAGGGCGAGCACAATGCTGAAGATCTGGCCGGGGCTATTGAGGATATCGGTTACGAAGCTCACGTTGAACCAGTCGAACAACTTACCACCGCACGAAAACCACTCCCTCATGATGACATATGGTCTATATCCTTATCCATTACAGGAATGACGTGCGCGTCTTGCGTAGGAGCCATCACTTCTGTGCTGGAAAAGCTACCGTACATTAAAGAAGTCAATGTCAATCTCGTTACCGGCAGCGCCACAGTCGTCGTTGACGGTAAAGCTCATGTCGAGGATGTCCTGAATACGATCGATGATCTTGGCTACGGCGTCACCCTAAACGAGACGACAAAAGTCGGAGAAGAGGTTATAGAGAGTACAGAACGAACTGTAATGATTCGAGTGGAAGGGACTTACTGCCAACATTGCCCCGGGCGAGTAACAGAAGCCCTGAACAGCTTCGGAGATAGAGTGACCATCGCAAAATCCCTGACGCCAAAAGATCCAATCGTTAAGATCTCCTATACCCCAAGCACACCCGGTTTCACGATACGCCATATCCTAGCTGCCATATCTGCGGCTGACCCGGCATTCCGTCCTACCCTCTATCACCCGCCCACGGTCGAAGAGCGCGCAAGGCAAATGCACCATAGAATCCGACAAAGAATATTGTATCGAGTCATACTATCGATAATTATAGCAATCCCTTCTTTTATTATCGGCATCGTTTATATGGCACTTTTACCAGCGGACAATTCTGGCCGTCAGTACCTTATGCAACACCTAAAGGGCGTCACCCGGGCAGAATGGGCATTGCTAGTCATGGCCACGCCGGTGTACTTCTTCGCTGCCGACATCTTCCATCGCCGTGCGATCAAAGAATTATATTCTCTATGGAGGCCCGGTAGTCCAGCACCCTTCCTCCGTCGCTTCTACAAGTTCGGTAGCATGGACATGCTTATGTCCTTCGGAACTTCGATCGCGTATTTCAGCTCCATCGCAGAAATAATCATTGCTGCGACTCAAGAGGGCGGAGAGCAGATGCAAGAAAATACGACTTACTTCGACTCCGTCGTTTTTCTTACCATGTTTCTCCTGATCGGACGATTGCTAGAGGCCTACAGCAAAGCGAAGACTGGCGAAGCGGTTTCTGAACTAGGAAACCTACGACCGAAAGAAGCACTTCTCTTGACCTCCACTGACGAAGAGACCTACGAGAAGGTCAGCGTTGATATGGTGGAGACAGGTGATGTGGTCAGGGTTGTTCACGGTGGTTCCCCACCATGGGATGGCGTTCTACTAAGCGACAAGGCAGAGTTCTCGGAAGCGAGTCTTACAGGAGAATCTAGACCAGTAAAGAAGATCACCGGCGATCAGGTATTCTCGGGTACTATGAACGAAGGTGGACCTATATCCATGCACATTACTGGTGCCTCGGGCAACTCCATGCTAGATCAAATCATTAAGGTCGTTCGGGAGGGCCAAGCACGACGAGCGCCAATTGAAAGAGTAGCTGATACTTTAACGAGCTTTTTCGTTCCTGTGGTTACATTGATCGCGATTTCAACCTGGATCATTTGGCTTGGGTTAGGTCTCTCGGGGCGACTTCCGGAGTCGTATCTAGATCGCCCGGTCGGTGGTTGGCCTTTCTGGTCGCTCCAATTTGCTATTGCTGTCTTTATTATTGCTTGTCCCTGTGGTATCGGTCTAGCTGCACCAACTGCTCTCTTCGTTGGAGGCGGCTTGGCAGCTAAGCACGGAATTCTTGCTAAGGGTGGTGGTGAAGCTTTTCAAGAGGCTAGCAACATCGACATTATTGTGTTTGACAAGACAGGAACTCTAACAGAAGGCGGCGAGCCCAAATTGACAGACCACGAATTCCTATTCTCTGAGTCTGATGATTGGACCGAATCCCAAATTCTTGATTGCCTCAAGGAGATCGAATCGAACAGCAGTCATCCCATCGCTAGAGCTATCGTCTCTTTCTGCGAAGATAGAGGTATCAAAGGCATAAAAGCTCTCGGTATCGAAGAAGTTCCCGGTAAAGGTATGAAAGCTTCATTCGACCTCGGGCCTAAGCTTGAAACTGTCGAGATCCTTGTCGGAAACGAAACACTCGTGAACGACAACGCCGTGCCTATCACCTCTAAAGCATCTCAAACACTAGATACGTGGAAGGATCAAGCGAAGTCAGTCGTATTAGTCGCCGGAAAATCAAGTTCCTCCTCATGGAACCTCCTCGGCATCTTCGCCACCTCCGACCCCCTTCGCCCCGAAGCCCGCCCCGTCCTCGACGCGCTCCGCCGCCAAGGCAAAGATATCTGGATGCTATCCGGCGACAACACTAAGACCGCCAACGCAGTCGGCGCCCTCGTCGGCATCGATCCCGAGCACATCATCGCAGGCGTGCTCCCAGAGCAAAAGGCAGACAAGATCAGCTACCTGCAAAAGAGTCAAGTCAAATCCAGCTCTGCCTTCCTTGGCCTCGGCTCAATGCCAACGAATCAAAGAGCCGTCGTCGCCATGGTTGGAGACGGTGTAAACGACTCTCCCGCGCTGACAGTAGCCGACGTCGGTATCGCCATTGGCTCCGGCTCCGACGTCGCAATCTCGGCTGCGGAATTCGTGCTCGTGAACCCGAACCTGAATACGCTGCTCGTTTTAACCAGTCTCAGCCGTGCTGTGTTCCAGCGTGTAAAGTTCAATTTCGCGTGGGCTTTGGTGTATAACCTTGTCGCGCTACCGATTGCGGCGGGTGTTTTGTACCCGGTGATGGTGAATGGGAGACACACAAGGTTGGACCCCGTATGGGCGAGCTTGGCGATGGCACTTAGTAGCGTCAGCGTGATTTGTAGTAGCCTGTTGTTGAAGAGCAGGTTGCCGGTTGTTGGGTTCAGAGGGGATAAGATATTGGGCGCGAATTGAAATATTAGGATTGGCATTCAGGGTACAGAGTCGGAATTAAGGTCAGAATGGATGTGGGCACTGGACTAGGAGTTCATTGATTAGCGATCTCGACAAATAATGTATAAATTTATACTTCAGTAGTCTTCTGATCTTTGTGAATTGCTCTTTGTTGAAGTGTCTAGGTATGTACCTATCAACCAAGTAAGACTATCTCCTACATAGCGGACTTGTCAAGGGAGTGGCATTGGAAAAGGTCCATGAGGTTGGGTAAACTAGCCATCTAAGTTGCGGTCTAGTTCAAAGAGAAATTATCTAGCTGTTGCTGAACCTCTTCTCAGCCGTTGCCCAGCCATTGCTGAGCTGTTGTTCGGCTGTTGTTCAACCGTCGTTTGACTGTCGCTGAGCTGTTGCCAAGCTATTGTCTGTCTTTGCGATCAAACGTAATGATCCTCTAGTACCCGAAGCATTGTCAGATATTTCTCTAGAAATAGATTTAAGCAATTAGGCAACTCACGGATGAGGCATGTCCCAAGCATGATATATAAAAGGGCTGATCTATACCATGTACGCCTAGATGATCACCCAAATGCCAATGGAAATGATGACGGCCTCTATTAGATATACTATAAAAAATCGTGATAAATTGACCTGAATACTACAATAGTCTACAAACAGCGAATCGATCGTATTCGTTTGACGAGACCAGTCTAATACAACGCGATAATCAGCTCGGAGGGCTAATCAAATGAGGCGTCGGCTAGAATGTTGACTATGGCGTCAGCAATGTGCTATGTGTTCGCGATGTGGGTAATAAAGATATAAATAGCATCATTACGGAGGGGATTTGAGCCGCTAAATGATTCTAGATGCGATTTGGGATAGCGATCTATATGTTATTCTCAACATAAATAGTAGCTAGCACATCTGTTCGGGGTATCACCAAAGGCAGTATCATAATGCGAACCCCAAGCACGAGGCCCCTCCCACTAGCATTTTAGCGATCCCACCAATCTCTTCTTCGACCTCGGTGGTATTTATATATCGATCTTGACATCACTTCCGCATCAATTCTTCGCGGAAAAATCAAGAGGATAACCATGTCGGCCGATCTTATAAACAGCGTCATCACGCAGGGTCAGAATCTCGCTTCACACAGCTGGGAGTATGGTACCTTCGCGGAGGCTTTGCTAGAGTGGTACAATCCGACCTCTTCTGTATTTGGCAGTAACGCTTTCTCGGACGGCAAAATTCCAGTTTTACAGGTCGCCGACACTCGCTCGTTATCGTATGCGAAGCCTCAAATTTCGACTAGTGGCGATACACTTGTAGACGGAGATGGTAGGTGATCTGCTTTTTAAAATTATAATTACTTAAATACATGCTATGGTGTGGTAAAACTAATACGCTGATAGGTGCTGCTGGTGATCCAGCCTCCCTCGGCGTCTCCGCTATCCTAATAGGCCAGACCGAGTCCGACTACCTTTCCGCAGCTGAACGTCAGGTCGAGCACTTACTCACCGCAGTCCCGAGATATTCGAATGGCGCCATCAGTCACCGAGAGTCAGTAGCTGAGCTATGGGCCGACTTCGTCTACATGGCGCCACCGACACTGGCATATTGGGCTATTCAGTCGAACAACTCGACCCTATTGAGTACCGCGATCGAGCAATGTGTCTTATACAGAGATGTGCTGGGTGTTCCCAAGAACGCAAAAAGCGCCGGTGGACTTTGGCACCACATTATCGGACCGCAGAGCCAAGACTTGGGTATCTGGAGCACTGGAAACGGCTGGGCTGCCGCTGGAATGAGCCGTGTCTATGCGACAGCAAAAAAGTCGCATTTTGCCAATGACCGGAAGATAAAATCGGATCTTTCGACTCTCAAGGGTGTAATTAAAGCTATATTGGACGGCGCAATAGCACGCGACAACGCCGAGCCCGACGAGCCGCTTCTACGTAACTATCTCAACGATACTACTTGGTTTGGCGAGCTTTCGGGCACGACTCTCTTGACGGCGACCGCTTATCGTATGGCTCAGCTCGAGCCTGCGGATTTTGGACACAGCTACACGTCGTGGGCAGACAGCAAGAGGCAGACTATCGTCGGCAAGATTAGCAGTGATGGTCTTCTGTCTCCTGTAATCAACCCCTTAAACTGGAACGACAAGACGCCGGCTACTCAGTCTCCAGAAGCACAGAGCTTTGCCGTTCTGATGTTTTCGGCGCATCGTGACTTTTCATCTGGTTCCTCGAAAAGATCCTCGGTAACGGAAAGGGACACTTGTTGGTGGACTAACGCACAGTGCCCTTAATCTAATTCCATCCTGGCGCGCTATAGCGAAGCGAGACCGAGTGTTAGGGCATTTCCTTAGTAGACGTTACCCAAACGACAGAAGCTACTCGGTAAATTTTAGTGGGAGAGAATCAAATAAATACAGTATCCCTTGGTATTTTGAGACTGTATTTTGTCATTAAACTGCGTGGAAATATAGGGGGCTATAGCGCACTCTATTCATTAGCGATTCTAAAGAAGCTGGAGACTCTGCGCTGCTATTGATATAACCTATTTCATTCAATTCCTATTTCAAGGTGCATGAATTCGGCCCATCTTTAATTATATTATCTATATTGCAGAATTAATTATGAAGCTTTATTTTGAGTGATTGCTGAGTTGTTAGGGCACTAGAAATCCTCCCATTTTACTGTGTAGGGTCCCCAGCGCAACAACAACTAATTTGATACGCTACAACTCGCCTGCATTCACTAAATCCTCCCATAGGAAAAAAATTTAGGGGGTGACCAGCGCACCTAATTAAGCGCTAAAGGGGCGTCTTGGGTCCTGGGGTCAGCTCCTTTCTATAACACGCAACCAATTTCCCGCGATTTTTTTTTTGAATATTTAATTGGATCTTATATTGGCCTATATTGAATCTATGAGTGAATAGATCTAGATTCGAGTACGGGTAGTTTAGAGTTCCTCGTGAGCTCGTACCGTTGTTTTCTCGCATCCTGGCTCCCCATCGGCACAACAATAGAAGCCACTACCCGTGGAACTTGCGCTCTGCCCATTGTAACGTAATTTCTGGGGATATGGGCACAGAACACCATTATATACTGTCCCATTGTGTGGTACAGTTGAGGCAGGAAGTTTGTCAGGGGCAATGCCAGACTCGACCCACGAGACCAGAGCTTTGAAAATGCCGGCAGGGTAATATCCCCCAGAACCAGAGTAACAGTGACCAAGTCCTGGCGCTTCAAAGATACGATAGTAGTCATGGACTTTGATGTCTTTTGCGGCAACTTGATCGTAGAAGTCCGTCGTAGAATCCGGAGGAACAATAGTATCGGCCTGTGATTTGTTAGCTAGAAAGCAATATTCAAGCACATATCTTGTACTTACTAAACCGTGATAGGTTATCATCTTTCCTCCTGCGTCTCTGAATGCGTCGAAGTTAGGCTGGACATCGCACATTGCCCCATATTCTTCCTTCGCAGCTCGGAACAATTCTTCGAATTTGGTGGCTGTGACAGTTGAAACATCAAAATTAGGATCCTTCTCCATGAGCAACTGTATCCATTGAGTCACGATCTCGGTTGGCTTTCCCACGCAAGTTCTGTTCTGAGAGCATATAGTTGTCGCAAGAGCAGCGAGGGTGGCAAACCCGATATCTTCGTCGACTAGTGTTGCCCCCTTTTTGAGCCCCCACCAGAGAGGCGATCCAGCCCAAGTGGCGTTTGCAACTTGAGCAGCAGTCGTTGAGATGGTGATATTTTCGAGAATACCCGTATCATTACAGCTGATAGAATTACCAACGACCGTATGGGGGTCGAAATCGCACTTTTCGGGATCAAGGATAACCCCATCCACCAATCCATCTTTAGCATCGCAATATTCGATTGCAGCCTTGGTGATAGCATTAAGTTCGCAGTTCTTTGAGAAACTTCCAAGCGTTTTCATCACAACTTGGGGCCAGAGACCGCCGACTCCCAATCCAGTAAGATCAAACGCAGGGGCTGAGGCCGCTATGCCGTCGAATGCGGTAGGGTATGTCTCAGCGAGCTTCATGCCTTGCCGACCCCCCTGAGAACAGCCGCTGAAATAAGAGTGGTGTGGTGGCTTGCCAAAGTAACTTTCCGTTATTGCCTTTCCGATGATAGACAACTCGTTGAGTGACGTGGAACCAAAGTTTTCTAATAGCTGATAATTGACATGACCCGGACTCAATAACACCCAGTCGTAAGGGCTTAGGGAGGGGTGGCCAGCATCAGTTGTCACTGCTGAATATCCTTCGGCCGCTGCTGCAAGCATAGAATAGGCACTTAACGGGAAAGCAAGACCTCCAGCTGTCCATCCTCCACCGCCGATGCCTTGCATTCTTCCATTCCAACCTTCTGTTGGGAGATATACGTCTACAGTGACGTTGTCAGAAGCGCCGGTATGGGTAAATGTAGTCGTTACATGGCAATAGCCGAGCCCTTCGATGTCGAGAGCACCATTGTTGACATATAGGCTTTCAGGTATTTGGGTGGTGACATTAGAGACTAAGGAGGTAACAAGTGATGTGAATTGTATCCCTGGGAGAGAAGGATATGGTATCTTAGAAGGACTACACATGATGAAGAAGGGTTGGTTTCCAAACCATGACCTTAGACACATAGCCTCCAGGCTGACTTGGAGAGAGCTGGCCTATAAATATTGTCGATGAGCTAATGAAAGCCAAGCCCACTGCGCACCATGGATTTAGCTCGTCGTGGTAGCGTATGCGATGTAACATATGCAGCATATAAGGACTCCTATTCGAGCAACCCGAGGAGGAACGGATGATATAGAAGGACCCGCCCTATCCGTCGGGGTTCTCTTATACCGTCCACACTCCGACCCCCGAGGATTCGGGTTTTATTGGTTAGGAAACCGATTCCGCTCTTAACCCGCCGTCCAGCTCTAGGATTCCCCTAGTAACACAGATTTCACCGCATTTTGGGATCTTGTGAATCTCGCGATGAACAATAGGGTGTAACATCATTCTGGCGTATGCAAGTAACGGGTGTGGGATTGGCGGGTTGATGGATATCGCTCTGGGAGTTTAGGTAGGTAAGTTGTAGGATACATAGCCCTAGTGTTCAGTGCATATATGCACTATATCATTAGAAATTGGAGGGGATCCAGGGCATAGGATGCCTTATAACTCCGGTGAGGTTAGTTATTAATTAGTGGGCTAGAAGATTTCATTAGTTGAATTCGCTTTTTAGCTTCATAGATGTTTGCTTAATTCATTGACCGAGTACTTACACTTTTTACCTGCATATTTCAAGTGTCCAGGGCACGTTGCTTAGCAAGGGCAATTTTTCATCCTATTGGTAGATCACAAACGAGCACTTCTCACAATCCACGGATCTTAATGATGCCTCACGAGCCAATCTCACCCCTTCGAAAGATTAAGAAACGAATACGTAAAATATAACCATAAATGGGATTATCAATCTCCCAGCCCCGCGCAGGGGGTGTCGTTATGAGTCGCGGTCGCGGAGTGCGGCACAGCCTGTGCCGCAAAATTCTAGGACCTTGAAGCTTACGACGGTCCAATTTTACCTAATCCATCGATTCTACGACCGTATCCGATCGAAACAGACGACCGATTTGCTGATAACAACACACTGAAGAGACCTCGAATATACTCGCATGCGGGGAGAGTAGTCGGTGATGTCTGGATTGCCACCGCGTCGATCCGCTTGTGACCGATGCAAGGGTCAGAAGCTAAGATGCTTGCGGGACCCCGGGCAAGAGCGCTGTCATCGCTGTACACGCGCAAACACTCAATGCCAAACTACTGCAAACCTACGCTTTCGCAACGTTCTAGGGGATGATACTGGGCTAGGATCGCGTAAACGAGCGCGGCATGATGGCCATCAACAACTTGATCCAATTCCTAGCGCCAATCAAAGAGTCAACAACTCTCTTTCTACTTATTTTGTTGGGAATTCCGATCATGCCCTAAGCCAGGGGGCTTCCTCTTCGGGGCTAACGGAATCGTGGGACCCTTCCATGTACGGGTTGATATCCAGCGACGCTCTTGATGGAAATTTCCCTTTCTTTGACGTCTCAACGAATAAAGCTGGCAGCCCTACAGCAAACAGTTCAACAACGTTCCAGTCTCAGCCTCAGCCTTCGCCAGAAAGCATATCACAATCGCAATGTCATGTGAGTCATTGGGATAATGTCGTACCGTTTTCCCCAGACGGCGTCATCGCTACCCAAGATCGAGATGTCCAAGCCGGTAGTGCGATTCCGGGAGAAGTTCATATTCAGCGGCTCTCTAGTATCAACCTGAATCTGGCTAGGATATTAGGTCATGTTGGGCAGGGATCTCCCAAGATTTCTCTCAAGACTCTTATTTCACCCATCAATGATTATATTTCAACACCAGTCTACAGTATAACCGACGGGACACGGGAATTGATAGATATCCTCCGCGGCCTTTCTGGCGCGATTCGGCGACCCAAATCTACCTCATCTGAAGGGTCAGAACCCATTAGGAATGAAAGTGTTTCAATAACACCATACGACCTAGACTCTCCCCCTATCATGCCATCGACAAATGGGCCCACGACTACTTTGGACGCTACAACCCTGCTGCTTATCCTCACTTCATATATACACGTCACACGGCTATTCTTGATCGTTTTCGCACATACCTATGAATGTCTCAGAGAGATTTCCAAAAGTGACAAGCCTTCTTTATGCGCTATCCCCGGAATTGACTTCGGCGATGTGCCTCTTCGTACGTCCCCGCAAACCCGCTTATACACTGGAAATTCATGAGCGTCATGGAATTACATGGAGCAATGAACTGACATATCTGTAGAGTCCGGCAATCTTCAAGCCACAATGTTTCTCGAAATCGTCAACAACTTATTCCAGAGAATAGAAAGCCTAATTGGAATACCCCAGCAATTACGGGTTAGCAAGCGCGGGTCCGATGGTGACGGTCTATTAAGCGACGAAGAGATCAATGGAACGCTTAAGATGATGATTTCTAAGGAGGAACTCGTTTACCAGCCCGAATATGGCAAGGGCGGCGCCAAGGCGTTGCGTACGTTTCTCGAGATGACCGGCCAAATCTTGCGAGAAAAAATCTCGCCTTGATTTCTGCCACAAACAGGTGTAGCGTATAAAGCTGCGACAGCGTTTTATTATAGAAGATATCCTGCGGCTTGGCTCTTAGAACGTCGCGATCCTAGAAATCTTGGGTGATGGATCCACATTTATTATGAAAACTAGATTTCAATCTCTTGACGAAAGACGAGTTCAATAGATTGCTCGTTCGTTTATAGAATAATTCTCGCCATTTTTATTCTCAATTTGTTTCAAAGGGGAAATTGAGGTCCCAGTCAATGCTATCGATATTAACTTTTATTAGGCTAGCCAATCATCACACCCGATTCCTACGAGACATGCCCAAAAAGGGCAATTCTAAACCGACACCGAAGGGACATCCGACTCCGAACCGAATCAAGGGCCGCTTTTTCGGCGTGGGAGGCTCAGCAAATAGCCCATATAAGAAAATCGATGAAGCTACATCTCGATACCAACCAAGAGCAGAACGTCACCCAGCTTGACTAGTCTATTCAACTTATCGTGCCTGTCACTCGTTACTCAGTCGCCATGATTACAGATCCGACTTCCGACGACCTCTTGAACCAACACCCAACGAATCCACACTCCATTCATGTCGAAGAGAAACTCAACATGAGCTTGTATAATAACACAGAAGAAACGAAAGAGCCAGCTGATTCCCAGCGCGGCTTTCGCTTCTGGGCCATCATCATCGGCCTCGGCGTCACCAACCTTCTCGGGGCCTTCGAGAACACAGTCGTCACAACTTCCGCACCGATCATCGTATCCGAACTAGGGCTCGGAGCGAATTACATATGGATCACGAACGCGTTCTTTGTTTGCAGGTAAGAAACCTCGACCATATTACCTAATAATTAGGTAATCTTGAATGGGATCGAGCTGACTAAGTTGATGAGTAAGCGCTGCGTTCCAACCCCTATTCGGTCAACTCTGCAACGTCTTTGGGCGAAGATGGACGACTCTCATTATCGTGGCGATATTCACTCTAGGGAGCGGAATATGCGGAGGCGCTACTAGCGGTGCTATGCTTATTGCCGGCCGTGCCGTTCAAGGACTCGGATCTGGAGGCATCATCATGGCTGCTGGTGAGTTACACGGCCCTTACATAATTAAAATCTTTACATAATCCAGAATTTTACATAATTTCTATCCTTATATAATCAGGATATCAATCTTTACATAATCTCAGCGTTATGTAATCAAAGCTTTACATAATCCAAAGAATTATATTATATAAGTAGACTCCGTTGGCTTACAAGTCTTTAGATATCATCATTTCAGATCTAGTCCCCTTGCGGCAGCGTGGAAACTACGTTGCGGTCATACTGGCCATCTATGGCATCGGAACGACTCTTGGGCCTTTCATCGGCGGTTCGATCGTACAAGTTACAACCTAGAGATGGGTCTTCTACATGAACCTCCCTATCGGAGGTGTTGCCTTGGTCGTGCTATACTTCTCTCTCCATGTCAACTACAATAAGGAGATGTCATTCGTACAGAAGCTGAAGCGTCTTGACTTGCTGGGGAATGCAATCCTCATGGCTTCGACCGTTGCCATTCTGTGGGCCCTAACGGTAGGCGGAGTACAATATCCATGGGGTGCGTGGAACGTCCTGGTGCCCTTGATCCTCGGTATCTTTGGTTTTGGCCTGTTCGCGGCATATGAGAAATGGGGTTGGTCGGCTGAGCCTGTTATGCCACCGCGGTTGTTTAATAATCGGACTTCGGTCATCGTTAGCGTTAACACGTTTCTCAACTCTGCTCTGCTTTACTGGGTAAGTGATTTTCTGGTTCGTCGTATTCTATACATAGTCGGACATTTGATTAACCCTGGGCGTTTTAGATTGTGTATTTTATGCCTGTGTACTTCCAAGCAGTAAAGCTCTGCAGCCCATCGTACTCCGGTGTCGCACTTCTACCACAATCCCTTGTTGGTATCCCCGGGGCCGCTATATCTGCGATTGCGCTCTCCCGTTGGGGTAAATATCGTCCCTTACATTTTGCCGGGTTCGCGGTCTTCACTCTTGGTATCGGCCTATTCGCATACCTAGATGAGAACTCCTCCAAGGCGGAGTGGGCTGTGTTTCAGTCCATCGCGGCATTGGGTGCGGGTATGGTGCTCAACACCCAGTTACCAGCATTCCAAGCTCCTGCACCTGAATCAGATCAGGCGGCCGCCACGGCGTCTTGGTGCTTCATACGCACGTTCGGCAATGTGTGGGGCGTTGCTATCCCGAGCGTCATTTTCAATAATCGTATCAACGAACTGTTACCGCGGGTCTCTAACTCAGGAGTTCGGGAGCTCTTGGCCAATGGGGAGTAAGTTTTCTTATTTCATTTCTCTCCTTCTAAAACTATGTATTGTCGAAGGATATAGTTGTTGATGATTAACGGTTGTAGTGCGTATCAATACGGCTCAGCGAGCTTCGTGGGCTCATTTCCTCAGCCACTACAAGGTGAGATCGTTAGCGTGTATCGTGATGCGCTAAAGCTAGTTTTCGAAGTCGCTATTGCATTTGGTGGTCTCGCTGTATTGCTGGTTTTCTTTGAGAAGGAGATCCCGCTGCGAACGGAGCTAGAGACGGAGTATGGGATGAGGGACCCATCAAAGAAAGTGTCCGACGCGTAGAATACCACCGAGCAACCTTCTTCGAAATGTTTACTTATGGCTTATGTGATGTAGGTGCAGGATCGCTCGCGGGAGGATAATAACCCGTGATCAGTCAAGGGGGACATCCATTCGTATTATATTTCTGTCATAGATTGCATTTTGCTGAACGTCCAATTTGTCATTAGCGCTTCAATACATCACAAGTTTTCTCTGGAAGGAAATAAGTGGTTTCTCCATCAGTAATGCTGATAATTTATATTGTTTGTAGGTATCTAAATAATGACGTAAGACATGTTAGGATGTCACCGTGTCTTGGGTCCGTATCCGATAGGACCCGGGTACTGTGAGACTGTGGCTCCCGGAATGTTGCCCCCTGAAACAATTATTATTTCGGACACCGACCTTCAAGCCGTCAAGCCTTCTTCCTTTTCAATCTCATCCTTACTTGGTGACCACTTGTCTTGTAAGTTCTTATCCAAGCTGAGCTTATAAACATCCTTAGGCCACCATTCACCCCAGCTCGTTAAGAAAATCTGGTCGGGGTCTTCAGGGAAATCATCACGTGTGAATGCACGGAGGATACTTTGAGCACCTTCAGGGACAGTCTTGGCGTCTGGGTGACTTATGGGCAGCTGCATAGTAGTGCCACGAGGAAGTCCGGTACCGGGAATCAAACCGGGAGAAACGGCGACGACATCGCATTTACCCTGGAGTTGGCGGCGCCACCAGTGGGCTCCGAGGAGTTGAATAAACTTGGTGGCGCTGTAGACGCTCCGCTCTGTTTTTGAAGCTCCTTTGACGTCATTATCAAGAAAACTAGGATCCTCGACCCCTCGTACGGCCCCGCTCGAGACAACTACAATGCGCGATCGTGATGCCTCCAACTTCTCTCGAAGCAGATGGGTGAGATAATGCTGAGCTAGTATACTTGTTAGTGATAATTGATGAGTTGTGAGATAGTTTCTTACAAAGATGATTAACAATGTACGGTTCACTCCACTTTGAACCGTGGGGGCCAGGCTCCTCGGCATTCTTAGCTATCGCTGCATTAAGTAACAGGTAATCGATCTTGTCTTGTCCGAGTTTCTCAAGAACCAACTGAGAAAATGTTTTAACCGTTTTGAGATTTGATAACTCCAGCGGAAAGATCGTCAAGTTGTGTCTGCTGTCATATTTGAGTCCATCAAAGGCTGCTTGGGCTGTCTTGGCATCTCTAGCTCCAAGGATGAACTTGTACGGCTGCGTTTGCGCAAGAAGCTGCTTAACTAATTCAAACCCCTAAAACACACAAGACAGGAGTTAGAGGACCTTATAACAGAGAGTGTCATTGGAAGGTTGGCCTACCAAGCCTGAAGTAGCACCAGTTGCTACGATGGTTTTAGCGATAGTTGCCATGATGAAAGAGCTGTATAGTGTCACAAGGAGGTAGATTGGAGAAAATGCTATGTTGAGAGAGCTATGTGAAACTATGAACGTCAGGTTTATTATATATGCTTCAAACACGTATGAGTAATCACGGTAATAGGTCCTAAAAGCCGTTATTGTCCGTCTATCCGTCTGGCATACATATAAAAAGCAATTTAAGCAGGTGTATTTCTGGCAAAACGGTACACTGATCATACAAGATAGAGTTGACGCTGACAAATCTAGCCAAAACCTTAATGGCTTATAAACCGCCTAGGTCTTGTCTCACGTTGGAGGGTGTGCTGAGCATCCACTATAGTAACATCTGGGATAACATTCCTGCGACCAATAATTGTCATTCTAATTAGAAACAGACATTGGGTGTATAGCCAATCCAGAATAACTCAAAATACAATTTCAATTAAATAGACCAAATACAACATCGAAGTCTGGAATTGCAACAATCGAGTTCTACGAATTTCTATGGGTCCATTAGCTGCGGTACCGCTATGCCTATTGTGGTTAGCGCCCACGAGCTTCGGCTTCTGGCCGGTTCCTTCGTCATTGGACGATTAAATTTTTTGAAGCTTTTCTTCCCCAGGTCTCCAAACTCAAATTTCCAACACCTTCACCCCAAATAATTCTTAAGGAACCTCTCTTCTTCCTTCTGTGATTCGTAGCTAGGTAGTGATATCTTCTTTAATTTTACTACTTAATTTGCAAATACTACGGTCACAATGCAGCGTGCTCTTTCCTCCCGAGCGCGGGCTTCGGTCCTATCTTCGGCTGCTGCTAAGAAATACCGGACTGCGGGACTCTCGCAACAAGTTCGATTTGCGCACAAGGTTGGTATATTGGCCCTTCTGAGCTTCAGTTCGACTGGACTTTTGTGATATTATGCTATATAAGGTACTGACTATGACTGCTGTAGGAATTGAAGTTTGGTGTCGAAGGCCGGGCTTCCCTGCTTGCTGGTGTTGAGACCCTCGCCAAAGCCGTTGCCACCACACTTGGTCCCAAAGGCCGAAATGTCTTGATTGAGTCAAGCTACGGCTCCCCCAAGATCACAAAGGGTATGTGCCGGACTTGAAATTTGCCTACAATTCAAAAATGCTAACCTGAGACATTTACAGATGGTGTTACCGTCGCAAAAGCTATTAGCTTACAAGACAAGTTCGAAAACCTCGGCGCAAAATTATTACAAGACGTCGCCTCCAAGACAAACGAATCTGCTGGTGATGGAACTACAAGCGCTACCGTTTTGGCTAGGGCTATCTTCTCCGAAACTGTTAAGAATGTCGCTGCCGGCTGCAACCCTATGGATTTGCGACGTGGTACTCAGGCCGCTGTTGACGCTGTCGTTGAGTACCTCCAGAAGAACAAGCGGGATATTACGACTAGCGAAGAAGTCGCTCAAGTCGCCACCATCAGCGCTAACGGAGACACCCACATTGGCAAGTTGATTGCTAATGCTATGGAGAAGGTCGGCAAGGAAGGTGTTATCACTGTCAAGGAGGGAAAGACGATGAACGACGAATTAGAAGTCACTGAGGGTATGCGATTTGACCGTGGCTACGTCTCCCCCTACTTCATCACAGATGCCAAGGCCCAGAAGGTTGAGTTCGAGAAACCCCTGATCCTTCTCTCTGAGAAGAAGATCTCTGCTGTACAAGATATTATCCCTGCTCTCGAGGCTTCCACTCAATTGCGACGACCTCTTGTTATCATTGCCGAGGACATTGATGGCGAGGCTTTGGCTGTCTGCATCTTGAACAAGCTTCGTGGTCAACTCCAGGTTGCTGCCGTCAAGGCTCCCGGCTTTGGTGACAACCGAAAGTCGATCCTCGGCGATATTGCTGTCCTTACCAACGGTACCGTCTTCACTGACGAGCTCGACATCAAGTTGGAGAAGGCCACCCCCGACATGCTTGGTTCCACTGGCTCTATCACCATCACTAAGGAGGATACTATCATCCTTAACGGTGAGGGCACCAAGGACTCCATTGCTCAGCGATGCGAACAGATCCGTGGCGTCATGGCCGACCCCACTACTTCCGAGTATGAGAAGGAGAAGCTCCAGGAGCGTCTCGCTAAGCTCTCTGGTGGTGTCGCCGTTATCAAGGTTGGTGGCTCTTCTGAGGTTGAGGTCGGTGAGAAGAAGGATCGCTTTGTCGATGCTTTGAACGCTACTCGTGCTGCTGTCGAGGAAGGTATTCTGCCCGGTGGTGGTACTGCTCTTCTCAAGGCTGCTAGCAACGCTCTCAAGGATGTTAAGTCTGCCAACTTCGATCAGCAACTCGGTGTCAGCATTGTCAAGAACGCCATCACCCGACCGGCGAGGACGATTGTCGAGAACGCTGGTTTGGAAGGCTCCGTGGTTGTTGGCAAACTCATGGATGAATTCGGCAGCGACTTCAACAAGGGTTTCGACAGCGCTAAGGGAGAGTACGTCGACATGATCCACGCCGGTATCCTTGACCCTCTTAAGGTTGTCCGAACTGGTCTAGTCGACGCTAGCGGTGTCGCATCACTACTAGGCACCACCGAAGTTGCTATCGTTGAGGCTCCGGAAGAGAAGCCTGCTGGCGGCATGGGAGGCATGGGCGGTATGGGCGGAATGGGTGGCATGGGAGGAATGATGTAAGATCTCTATGAATGAACGTCTTCCTTCTCTTGTCATGTATCAAAAAGTTTGGGTTCGGGAGCATTGACCACGGTGTTATGCGGACGGATTACATGATGGCTCTCATATCCTTTTTTATCTCTCCCCTCTACCTTCCCTCCACCCTCTTCCTATACTTTGTTCATACCTCTTGATATCCCGAGCGGCGTTGTAAAAAAAAGAGTTGTATACTAGAACTGAACTACGAGTCACGATACTACCTACCTCCCCGGTAGATGATCATAATCGATATGATTGATAATACGGTTGCCTCCTTATTTTTTGCTCGTTTTCGCTCTTTTATTTATTAATTGATGCCTAACAAGGCATTAAGTTCCAAGATTGAGTATTTATGTTACCACAGTAAGTTCTGCCTGGTTTCTATGGTGATGCCTTATATTATGATGCGCGATGACGAATCCTTGTGGCTCATCCTGTAATATGAGAGGCAGCAGGTTAAGCAGCGGTATTGGCGGTGGTGAAAACATCCATTGAACTATGGGTGTTATGTAAAAGTACATACTGTACCTGTAATACCTGTAATATACAAGGGGAATCACGTGAATAGGAATAGTCAGTACAAATCTTGTTGCCCGATGGTAGCGATGGTGACCCAGTTACCGCCAAGAAAAAAGTTCGTTCTTAGAGCTGCAAGCAAGCATCACACAACCGTATTTCAAGGCCAACAACTGCCCACTTTCCTCCTTCCAACTCTCCCACTTGTTCACTCTAGTCCCACTAATAAAGCACTAATAAACAACCGCCCCCCTGCACCCCTTGTCACTCTTGTCACTGCTTGTCCCTCATTCTGCTCATTGTTTCCCCCCTAAAATCGCTACCAACCCCTACAACCCCTACCGACCGCCTTAAAACCCCTCCCCAAAAACATTGAACCCCACCAAGGCTTTATTGTTACAGTTGTGTTGATTTCTCTCTGCTTCGTCGTGCGTGCCTCTTTTTTTTCATCAGCCCGCAGCCCGACCTTCCCCTCCATTGCGATAGTGCCCACACTAAAAACATTACTACGTCTTTCCAACCTTTGGAATCTCTCTCCTTTCTACCGTACCCTCCCGAACACCGAAACTTCTTGCAAACCTGACCACGAGAATCACACGCCCGTGAGGATACAATAGACATTTTATTTTCCATGTTAGTACAAGATTGATACATCGCCATACTCACCTCCTACCTTGAAACCTACATGCGACTCTTTCGTCTTCTTCAAGGATCTATCTCTAGAACCCCGCTAACCCAACCCACATCGTAGTTCGTCTTCGGATTCTCATTTGGTACCATCGAAGCTCAAGCAGACCGCCGAAATGGTAAGCCTCCAAAATCCAATCATCCTCAACTACCTGCTAATTGTGAATTATGGTAGTCTCAATCAGGGTTCGTGATCCCTCTGCCTAGCTATTATTCCTGCCCGTTATTGCCTCTCTGCTCGCGACCACCATCCGCGCGTCATTATGCAGCTTTCACGATGCGTGACTCTGGGAGTTCGGCGTAGTTAGGAAACAGGAGCTAATATCGCAGCTTCGTACAGAGCGACAGTCTCGCAGGACTGCATCACTGCATTCAACGATCTCAAGCTTGCGAAGAAGTACAAGTACATCGTCTTCAAGCTGTCAGACGACAACCGAGAGATTGTCGTCGAGGAAGCTTCGGCGGATAAGGACTGGGAAGCTTTCCGCGAGAAGCTCGTCAACGCCACCTCCAAGAGCAAGTCTGTAAGTAGTAGATTCGTGCGATAGAGTTACGTCCCAAGCGTGATCCTAATTATTCGCCGATAGGGTGCTGTTGGCAAGGGACCCCGATACGCCGTGTACGACTTCGAATACAGCCTTGCCAGTGGAGAAGGCTCGCGGTTAGTAGTTCTTAGACATGCATGAGACCAAAGTCTTTGTGCTAACAAACCGCAGAAACAAGATCACTTTCATCGCATGGTCCCCCGATGATGCTAACGTCATGGTTAGTACAACCAAAACCCGTTTCAAATCCATAGGGTGCTGACTGTATCAAAGGCCAAGATGGTGTACGCCTCGTCGAAGGAGGCGCTGAAGCGCTCTCTTAACGGTATTGCCCACGAACTGCAGGCCAACGACCAGGACGACATCGAATACGATACGGTACTTAAGGTGGTCAGCAAGGGCTTGGCTTAAGCATATTCCGACCTCGGAAAACCTAGGAGCAACAGCGAGGAAAGTTGTTGAGGATTACTAGTTAATGGGGCACTCGCGTGCCAAGGATCCCACGATGTCTACGAATTCGCAGGATGGACATAAAACCCTCCCTACCAATTCACTATGGGGAGTAGGGCCTGTTTAGTCGTTTTTTTCCTTTAGAGGCATGACATGAATTCTTCAGATTTGATGTTTGCCAAGGGTATACACCACACAGCCGAAAAAAAGCCATATTGGAATGTAGATCATTCTCCTTGCACGCTCCTGAACAAATGCCTATGTCATTAATTCATTAAGGATTCTACTATGCATCGAGCCCTCTAGGTATATCATCTGCTTGGTATTTCATTTGCCATGCTGACCCCATTTGCTTGTCTATCTGTTGATCCATGATCTTGCGTTCCAGGCATCATGGATTATGTCCGCCAGCTCCCCAGCTATCTTCTCATCCCGTATCCGTTGTAGCAAGAATCCCCTAAGGTCGTCCCAAAACTCCTTCGTCCGTAGAACTTCTCCGCCGCTTGGTCCTTGTGCGACCTCGACTTGTGCTGGGGGACTCTTAATAGCTGCAGCACCACCCATAACCATGACGGAGAACTCGATGCTTGTCTCGTCCTCGCCCGCGAGGTCCTTCAAAACCTTGCTATCCGGGATGGGTTTCTTCTTATGCAGAAGCTTCATCTTCTCTACAGGTATGCCCGAATCGTTGGAGACTGCAGTCTTTACGTCTAGGATGGAGGTATTCGGCATTTGGGAGGTGAGCTTGACGTCTAGCGGCGGGTTGCGGAGGGATTTCACGAGGACGGTAAAGCTTCGCTCTTGGCCCGGGGCCACGGCATGGGGCTTTCGTTTGCTCATGGTCTTTGGCATCTTGGGGAGTATATACTATCGTGAGTTAGCGGGGTAGTAAGACATTAGATACTTTGCTATTGAGAGAAACGTACGGCGCTGCGCGCTGGGTAGGTTTTCGGATCTTCGACATGGTCGGGAGAGAGCTTGACTGGACGAGAGTCCAAAGCCGTTAGAAACGACTTGGCAAATGTGACTTCTGTCATTTTGGCTAAGGAGATTATGTGATATATTGAGGATGAGAATTTTGGTTGCAAATAATTGAAACTGCTTGTCAACTCCTCGGTGACGATCGTGATGTCCCACACTCAATAGCATTCAATAGGCCTACGCCACTACTGTCCCGCCTTGTGGCTGATAACATTTCGCTGAGGTCATATACATGTACCTATGTACATTAGCCCCGCTTTACTCAAAGCGCCGCTTCCCTGCTCAAAGTGAAGACTAGGATCGTTATCAGCTTATCGGAAGAAAAAAAGTTCAAGTTCAATTCAGCGGCGGGTTGCTGTGAATTTTCAAGGCGCATCTTTCAATAAACTACCGTGATACCCCAATTCTTTTCATATATCGTCGCCGTCTACAAAATGGGTGTCGGACGTCGCATGAGGAAGCAGGGCCCACCTGAGCCCCTATCGGAGGAACATTTTCAAAAGCTAAAGCTCAAACGAAAAGGCCATTCGTCCCTCGATGAAGATGTTCCTAACGCGGCACCGCCCAAATCGAAAAAGCAGAAGACTGCGACGAAACCAGCCTCGAAGTCCAATGGTGTGAAGGCCACACCGGCTCCCAAACAAAACGGGAAGAAGACGAAGTCAAAGAAGCAGCCCTTGCCGGAGCCAGAATTGGATGAAGACGAAGACCTTGACGATGTTTCTGACGACATAATGGATAGTGAATTGGGAGACGACTTCCTTGGTGACGATGATTCGGTTTTCGACTCAGATAATGAGCAAAATGACCGGAAAGCAATGTTCTCTGAAGATGAAGACGAGTCGGACGCTGAAGAGAAGCTGACTGCAGCCAACATCGCTGGTCTGTCAAGAAAATTGGACGAGCAAATGGCACAAGAGGCAGCCAATGCGCAACTCGAATTAGAAGAAGCAGCAATGCAAACCAACATTGAGAGACCGGCCGTTCTTGACGATGAGGAAGAAGATGATCTAGCATTGAAGACGAAAGCGCTATTAGCTCCCGACCTACAATTATTAAGGACGAGAATCACGGATACGATACGTGTGTTGGACGACTTTGCGAACCTGGCGCAAGAAGGCAGGAATAGATCTGAGTACACCAGCCAATTGTTGAAAGACGTTTGCGCTTACTACGGTTACTCGGAGTACCTTGCCGAGAAGCTCATGAATCTATTCCCCCCTCGAGAAGCCTTCGCGTTTTTCGAGGCTAACGAGACGGCGAGACCTGTCGTCATTCGAACAAATACCCTACGGACGCACCGTCGAGACTTAGCCCAAGCTCTTATAAATCGTGGTGTCACGTTAGAACCTGTTGGCAAATGGTCTAAGGTTGGATTGCAAATTTTTGAGAGCAACGTGCCACTTGGTGCCACACCTGAATACCTCGCTGGTCACTACATTCTCCAAGCCGCTTCCTCATTCTTACCCGTTATGGCTCTCGCCCCGCAGGAAGGAGAGCGAGCGCTTGATATGGCTGCTGCCCCCGGTGGTAAAACAACACATATGGCCGCTATGATGAAGAACACCGGTTGCATCTTCGCTAACGATCCCAGCAAGGCTCGTGCCAAAGGTCTTATCGGTAACATTCACCGTCTTGGCGCTCGCAATGTTATTGTCTGCAACTACGACGCTCGAGAATTTCCGAGAGTTATGGGCGGCTTTGATAGAGTGCTACTTGATGCTCCTTGCTCGGGTACGGGAGTTATTGCGAAGGACGCGTCTGTCAAGACCAATAAGGACGAGAAAGATTTCATGATTTTACCGCACACGCAAAAGCAGCTACTTCTAGCTGCTATCGACTCAGTCAATCATGCTAGCAAGACTGGTGGTTATCTAGTTTACTCTACTTGTTCGGTGACTGTTGAAGAGAACGAACAAGTTGTCCAGTATGCGCTAAACAAGCGACCAAATGTCAAATTGGTCTCTACTGATCTTCCTTTCGGTAAAGAGGGTTTCACCAGTTACATGGGCAAGAAATTTGACCCGAGCTTACGCTTAACGCGCCGATACTACCCGCACACCTACAACGTGGATGGTTTCTTCGTCGCTAAATTTCAAAAGATTGGTCCGACACCCGCCAACCTCATCAAGGACAAATCTAGCCAACCGGCGTCTGCGCCTCAAGCAGACGCGGATGAGATTATCGACAAGACACCTATCGCAGCAGATGAGGACACACCAGAGGGCGCTAAACAGCAAAATGATTTCGGTGGTTTCGATGAGGAGGAGGATGAGAAGTACATGGAGCGAGCTAAGCACAATGCTATGCGAAAACGTGGCCTCGACCCCAAGTCATTGAGGAAGCCAAAGACAGACGGCAGCACCGAGAAGAAGAATGAGGGTGAGGAGAAAGAGAAGGTTGAGAAGAGTAATGGCGAGGAAAAGAAAAAGAGCAAGACGAAGAGCAAAAGGAAGAGCACATAGGCAGTTAACGAGAGCTACTCGAATATCTAGAGAACCACGAGAGAAGCGATAATGTCAATACAGGGTAAAGGTTTAGGTCGCTTGGCATTTTAACTGTGTGATTTGCGCTAACAGTTCACATGTTCTTCCCCGGGCGGTTACTATTCCTGCGAGGTTCACAATACAACCTCGATCTATACCGAATTCATAAACACTCAACGCTACTCTACACATACGATGTCACTCTGTCTATGGCTACGCCTCGCTCAATGCTGGTGTTGGTTATCTTCAGTTGTGGCTGTGTCTCGTTTTTTTCCACTTTCAAGACCTTGTTTTCTCGAGATATATCTAGCTATGCCTTTCCTCGTTTTCTAAAACGAAATTGAAATAATCCTATCAGTAATGGTGCTAACGAAATGCAAATTTGAGCCCTTTATTGCCCGGAATAGCTCGGCTAGAACGAGCAGCTGATTTTATCCCCTAGAACCCCTACGCCCGCGACGCCTCAGGCTTCTTACAGCGCACCCAACCCATCCATCACCTGCCTACCCCACCTGAAGTCCCTGGGCTTTAGAAACGCTAATTGACCATTGATTATAGCGCTATTTCCCCTCTAAACTCACTATCATGGCCACTGCAGACGATCCTCTCCGCCTATGCACCTTCTGCGGCTCAGTGGACTGGACGCTACTTACCACCGGACCCTTTCACGGTCGCAAACTACGCTTGAAAAACGAATTGTCTGAAAACCCGAAATCGATCTTTGTCATCCAGCCCTTAGACCACCGCGACGCTTCTCTAATTACATGCGATTTATGTAAATTAATCGAAAGTGCATCCCGCGGTCGTTCGGCCTGGTGGCCAATGACGAATTTACGGGACCATCATTGGAGTAGTCTCGTTTCTTCGCCGGGAGACATATTCTGGGTAGCTTTGGGTAAATTCATCGATTCGATATACGGGAGGGAGATAGCGGAAGTGAGCCCCCTGCAGGTCTTGATGAATGGGTTGGCGAGGAGAGGGGTCAGGATAGGGGGAGGCGGAGGCGGGATGAAGAGGAACACTAACTCGAATATTTTGCTGATGAATATGGGATTAACTCCCATAGACTGGGCGACGCAGACATTCGTCCAACTGCATCCTTGCCTGTATCCGGTCCCGAGCGTGGATGACTATGTCACGGATGATGAGCCACTTGCGGTTTATCCTTCAGCGAGGCTGGTGAGGAATGAGGTTAATGTTGGGCTGCTGAGGCGGTGGTATACGACTTGTCGCGAGAAACACGGAGAAATGTGCAGTAGCCGGACGTGGCTTACGGCGAATACACCGTGGCCTAAGAAACTTCGATTGATTGACGTCCGGAGTTCGTGTATTGTTGAGGCACCAGCAGGGTGCGACTATTTTGCACTGAGTTATGTGTGGGGAAATGAGAAAAATTCTTTCCAGGCGACTATAGCTCAGCTTGAAGCGATGAAATCGCCTGGGTTTTTCGGGGCGCAGGCATTACCAAAGACTATTGCTGATGCAATGGAATTGACTAAGGGGATGGGTATAGGTTACCTCTGGGTCGATCGACTATGCGTGATACAGGACTCGGATGCCGATAAAGCGGTCCAGATCCCGCAAATGGACCTCGTGTACTGTCACGCAGCGATGACCATCGTAGCAACAGACGGTACAGCGCTTGACGGTCTACCCGGTATCAACGGGACTAGCCGCATCTTGGAGCAGAATACAGCCCGTATCGCCATAGACTTAGGATTTATGGATGTCCTTCACATGGACCAAAACTACGAAAATAGTCTATGGACAACCCGTGGATGGACATTCCAAGAGAGCCTCTGCTCCAAACGAATCCTCATCATAACATCCAGCCAAGTCTTCTGGAGCTGTGCAACATCCAAGTGTTGCGAGACTATCGCCTTCGAAGCTTTCCCAACGGCCACCTCCCCCGACGATATCCTCTTCAATGTACTATCCGAACATCGTGTCTTCAACGAAGTAGGCGGGGCTCATAACTTCACCATCGACGAGTTGGGTTCTATGATCAAGAATTACTGCCTTAGGAAACTTACCGCGGAAGAAGATGCCCTAGACGCGTTTACAGGCATACTGAGAAGAGTCGCAGTAAATACCGGCCACGAGTTTTACTGGGGTCACTCGGTCTCGACAAGGTTTGACGAGAGTCTTGCATGGGTGAATAGTGTCAAACACGGAGAACTCGAGTACCGGCGGCCGGAGGAAGCAGAGCGTAGACGGGAGATGCACCGCGCCAGAGCGAGCGATGGGACTGTTCGCGAATTGCACTTCCCGAGCTGGTCCTGGCTAGGGTGGAAGAATGTCCTGGGTGTCTCACGCGCCGTGCCGAAACAAGTCGTGACTCAATCCGAGCTTGAAATAATGAAGCTTGGCGTGAATGGGAAAGCAGCCAAGTTGTGTTCCACAGGAGGGAGAAAGTTTGAATCCGTCATGGAGCTCGACATGCAGGGTATAGACCAGTCGACTTCAGCGGGATGGAAGGAGGATACTTCGATCGATCCCAGTCTCTTGCATACAGACGCAGACGGAAAGTTCATGGACTCGGGGCGTCTGCTATTCTGGACAAGCCACGCTATTCTCACCATGGACGGCTACAAGATTTCGAATGCCGCAGGAGATAAAATCGGGGAATTGCTGTCGACCCCGTCCTCTCCGAAGCTGAGAGCGACTGGGAAACATTCATGCATCGTCGTATCGCGGAAGTACGACGATGAAAATCGTAAGATCCCAACTGGGGTTCTAAGAGCCGAGAGAATATTAAATGTCCTGCTTGTCGAGTGGGAAGACAAGGAGAAACATATCGCTTCTCGGACTCACGTCGGTGTGGTTAAAGAGGCGGATTGGGTTGGTCTCGGAGAGCTGCGGGAGTGGATACTAGTCACCCTTACGTAGCGGTCACAAATCCGACTTTCGGTTTTTCTTATACTATGGTATCTAGGGTCTTAAGATTAGATTTGATTTGAATCGAGAACCAAGAAGTCCATCTTCCAGGCACGAAACTAATAGACCGGGTACTCTTAAAGAGGACAAATTCTCCTTTCAATTCATATCTACCTAGCCTAGTCGGCTCAGGTTATATGTAAGGGACTTTTAGGTATAAAACGGTTATAACTGTGGAAGACCGTAATGGCTACCGGTGTGGTTCTGAGAGCCCCGGTAACCAATGAAAACGAGGCCGGATCCCCATTTCGGAAAGAAGTCTACTAGTAGTACGACTCCGCATACCTATAAGTGAGACATCTATCTATATTCAGGAGCATGTTGAAGTCAAGTAAAAAGTCCATAAATTCGTAAATAGGTGTCATGGGTGTCAGGTTTCGTTCATTATTGTATCTAGGTATCTAGTCATCTAGTATATCCTCCGGAGTAACAGGAATCTCACGAAGAGGATACGAGTTGGGGCTACGTCTAGGACGCTGCCGCGGGAGTGGTTCAATGTTCTCCTTATCCGCCGTCTCCTCATCCTCATCCTCCCACTCTGCTTCTTCTTCCGCCTGTCGTTCCCTCTCCTCCATCTCAGCGTAGCTCGAGGCGTAAGACGCCACTCGAATCGACGCGATCCGCTTCAGCTCCGCTTTCTCCTTGTCGGTCGACTGCGTAGGCTCGGTAAGTCCTCGTCGCTCAAGACTGTCTCGTGTTTCGATAAGCGGGATCTCGTCACCCTCGACAGGGTCTAGTTTCTCGAATTGGTATGAGCGGACCTCGCCGTTGCGCCAGCCGGAGTTGCGGGAGTACCCGGTTCCCACGAAATCGTTCGTAAGCCAGTGCGCGAACTCCCCGTGCGTCACAACCACCACGCGCGCGTTCTCCTTTCCTCGGTCCGTCAAATCGCGGACGATGGCGAGTAGGAAGCATCGTGCTCGAAGGGCACGAGTCTCGAGTTTTTCTACATCGGGGGCGAATGGCGTGTCTGGTCCCTTCTTATACCATTCTTCGTCCAAGCCTGCCGTATCTAGGTCGGGGTTGCTGTATTGTTCGACAAGTTTGGAGACAGCTGTTCCGGTGCTGCTGGGTGTGGCATTTACTTCTTGTAATTGGGGGTTGAGGATGATTCTCATACCTTCCTTCGCCAGCTCCGCGATGAATGCGCTTGTCTCGATGGTGCGTCGTAGGGGAGATGAGACGATGTGTGTGATGCTCTCTCCGCTATCTATTTCTTTGTACCTTTCTTGTAGACTGAGGCATTGTCTTACGCCTCGATGGGTTAGACATGGGTCGGGTATGGTGCATCCTATGATATTGTGATGCGCTTCTCCGTGGCGGATGATATCAATGGTGGGTGCCATCTTGAAGTTGTCGCATTTTCCTATAGTCAGAAATTTGAGCGACAAAGGTAGAGAGACAAGTCCGGCGGTTTTTGGTTCGGGGCGATTTTTAAAGAGATGATGTGGATGAATGAGTGCTGCTCAGTCACCAACGTGAATCTGCACTTTGTGTTGATGACAGTGTTTGCTCTTCACACCCATGAATGTTTTCTCGGACGATAGACCTAGATACCTAGTAAATAATCGCGTCGGCAAAAATCATTTTTAATGTATACTTACCTAAATAGTGATAGATTTGTACGGGCATTTATTAGGTGGGTTCGTAGGAAATGAGGTTGTCGTAGTACAAAGAAGTAGAGTAACAAAGCTGCTGCTAGCGGTTTAGTATCGGACTTTGTCGTCGCGGCCAGAGGTTCGTAGTGTAAGTACTAAGTAGAACTAGTGGTGGGGTACCCCAGAGTTTTTTCCTAGATTTCTACTAGAAACGAGTGACTCGTGAAATGAATAACTGTGCCAATGAATATCAATTAGGTTGCCGTGAAAAAAGTTGCAGACCTGAGTATGCACTGCTGACTAATACATGTTCAGGGGTTTGCTGCTGCTAAGCAAGCTACAAACGGCTTACACCTATTACCACTTTAATACAAATCGACACTGTGTATAGTTATCATATGGGTGTTTAAATCGATAGGGGTAAATAAACCCTATGGTCACTTGATAGAAGGACAGGACTTCAGTCATCTCGAACTACGTACTTTGGAGGGTTTATTGTGTGGAGGGGAGTTACTTACCTAGCTAGTACGTGGATATTCAGTCCGATCACCGTTTAGAAGCAAATTAGCCTGAGCACATAAGCTTCCAATCAGAAGTAGTGATAGACTGGGAATAACTTTTACATATTAAAATATTAACTTCACTTTGGTGAATCTATCGTTGGATGTTCGATTGCCTTTGATGGCGAGGGGTACTGACTGCAGTCCAGATATCATCTAGGCACCACACCATATTGGCTACCCTATCTCAGGATATCGTATACGAGACTGAACTCATCCCAAATCGTTTCCACTGTTGGGCCCTGTCAGGTTTTCGTCATTGTTCGCATTGGGCTGCCCGCCAGACTGGCTACCCCTATTCTCGTCTCTCGTAACAGGTCCTGGTAGTATCTCCTTTTCAGTCTCTGGACGTTTCGCTCTCCATCCAACCCTGTTAGTAAATACCAAATCTGAACTTTCCCAATCACCGTCCCATACAAATGCAGAACTTCGATTCAAGGGTATATGATTGACGCGCCAGTCCCAAATGCTGGCGTACACCATGCGGTATGCTGAAAATGCAAACACGGTTCCAATGATGATGCCTGTGAGGATATCGTACCAGTTGTGAGACGCATCCACCGTCAAAGAGCCACAAACGAGGACAGCCCCTAGGATAGGTAAGTAAAGGAGGACGAGTTTCCACATCGCTGAATGATAGTTTGCGAAAACCTTTAATTTGGCATTTAGGTATAGGAAAATATACACAGCCGCGGCGCAAATGGTAGTCGAGTGGCCGCTCGGGAAACTCTGCATCGCATTCCATAAAGGTCGTCCCTGACCAACTGTGCAGACTTGCGAGGTAAACATGTAGTGTCTGTAGCCGACAGCATTCAATGTGGTATTTACGGCAAGGGTAGGATCGGGCTGGCAAATGTCGTAGAAGCTTGGTCTCAGGCCTCCAATAAGCCATTTGATCATTACTTGGAAGGCGGATGAAGTTTCAAGGGCGTAAATGAATCCGATGATGAAGTTATTCAGGTCCCAAAAACTTCGTATCCGTAGCTGAACTATGATCAAGAGGAATAGGGGAATCATGATAGCTAGGATGGTGTCTACCCCAGAAGAAATGATTTGTTGTCGATATGGATATGCGAATTGAGGCCAGACGACCTCGCCGGTGTCATTCCCAGTGCTTGCGTCTATGACCGTAAGGGGGAACCATCGCATTCCGGGAGGAGGAAGACTATATACCTAGACGCTGTTAGTTCACCCTATAACGCTACCAGGCTTTCCAGACTTGCCCCGAGAGCTACTGCGCCGATAGCAGCCATGGTAAGAATATCAAGCCAAGTAACTTTCAGCCATAGGGTGAATGAGGGCCGCGTTTCCATCGAGTATGGCTCATATTGCAGGAAATTCCATATCTTTCGTTTTTCGGCATCAGTCGCATCTTGATTTGGCGGCTTGCGACGTAGTCCTAAGCCTCCTAAGTACGGGTCCATCGAAAAGAACGACAGGGGCGGAGGTTGGGGATACTCAGAGTGATCATAGGTAGATTATTCGCGCCCTACGATGCTACCAGGCAACCCACGGATGATCTCAATGATAAGAGGCAGACCAAGACAATATCCTAGAGAGTGGCTTTCATTTAGGTGTCGAACAAACCGGATTGTTGTCGTATCAATACGTTGAATAGGAAGTTGAAACTTGAAGTAATTCGACCGAGTTCCGACCTTGAAGTTGCCTGGCCTACTTGGCTAAGAGCCCACGTACCCAGGCACTTACCCACGTCATAGGAGAAGGTACTAGGTCGTCCATTCCTCAACTCATATGGATTGTATGAGGTGGTTGGAAAACTTACTATCAGCGTAACACAATTAGAACCTATAAATCCCGCTCCTTCTACTTACATAAGCGCCTTACCTAAGTCCTTACCTAAGTCTGTGTTACTCGAACTTTTCCCTGATCAAGTTGATTACCTCATAATGAATTTGTTAGTAAGCACTTAATCATCAGGCTTACTAAGTATGGCTGAGTCATCGATCAAAGACAACAGGGCGCCTGAAATTTAGGTCGGTCGAAAAAACAACATTTAACAACAACACATCGTTCTCTTTTAATCGCCCAATTACTGAGAGCCCAACGAGTATATCACCTTAATACAGGAAAAAGAAACTGAAATACTCATGAGAACTACCCATTAACTCTAATCGGAGACTCAAGACGGCAGAACAGTCTACCGGGCACCGCACGATTGAACTTACTACCCCTGAACTAGTGGTAACGTTTACGTAAGCATGCCTACTCAACAGACCCCTTTATTCGACTAGAAACTACTAATATGTGCATCTAGATATGTGCTTTCTGGGTGACTTTCTATTGAATTGATGCAAACTGAAAAGTCTATTTTTGTAAAGATTGTAAGAATAATACACAAGAATCCGTCGCCTTATATACACAATTGGCCAATGTCTATCCCAACAGCTTAAGTGAACCCCCGATCAACCTACAGTGACCGGCTAATTCGCGTCTAGTACCATGATCCGATTTAAAGGCAATAAGACCATATAGATGCTAGTCGAAAATAGGTCCCCTACGATCTCATGTCTGCCGCTTAACTAAGTTTCGCAGCGACACCCTGGACAAAGGTCTTGCAGTTGACCTTCTCAGCGTTGTAGACTGGGTTCTCCTTGACATATTCCTTGGCTATAGTACACAGAAGAGTTAGCATCTCGATTATTTTCGCGCGATTTTTCTAGGCATGGACATACCTTCGTCAGTGACCTTGCTAATGGTAGCAGAGCTGCCAAGTTTCTTCAAGTAGTTGTGCGTGACCTTATCCGTCAAGGCCTTGTCAAGGTTATAGGCTTTTCCGGGGGTGTGTAGGACTGCCTTGCCATCACCGTCGATTCCGAGGTCCCAGAACTTAACGTCGTTGACCACCAGGTTTGTCACTCTCTTCTTGGGTGGGCCTGTCGTCTTCTCTGCGATCTGGACGGCAACCAGAACCCAGTGGTTTGACCCCACGGATTCGCGGGCATCGACGACGACATCAGGAAATCCGATATCCTTGCCCTTGTCACGGGGCCACTGTGCGCTGAAGAGGCTGAAGCCCTTCGTCAAGCCACCCGCGGGAACACCCGCAAGTTTGTTCCACTTCTGAACAGTGGCGTCCGGGGCGGGCGTTGTGCGTTCAACAAGCCCGACAGAGGGGATCTCGTCGTTAGCAATGGGAGATGCGAACGCGAGCTGGGCGCAAAAGAACGCGAAAAGAGGCTTTATGATCTGCATCTTGGAAATCTATTGAGCAAATGGGAATGATATGAACTGGAAAAGAATACAAGAAACACTTGAAATGTAAGTTGAGGTGGATGAATACAAGAAGCCAGTCTACTTGGCGACGGACTCGGTATATATAGAAAAAGAGCTATGGGAATTACAGAACCGATGTCGTTTCTCGATCGCCTCGGTTTCAATCAATCTGAATCAGAGCTACAGAGCTGTCAGCCTCATCGGGTCCACTAACGACTATCACGCAATGTCAAAGGATTGGTACAGCCTCATGAGAGAAGCTAGGCCTTCGCCGCTCACGGGATGGAACCAGCGGCATCACCAATCCGGTAACACAATCAATCGGGAAACCGGGAGACGCTGAGCATAAGCATCAATATTGTATCATTGCCTAAAGAAGCTATGGCTCATCTCGTTTATGTGATCGACCTGCACTACTATTCTATCGCGGGGAAGAGATCAACTGATTATTGATACTCACGATCTATTCTAGGAACCAGGAACCAAGAGCCGTGTAGCCTATTAATTGGGACGAGGAATGCGGGCATTTGAAACATGGATTTGCTGACAGCTGAGCGGCACAATCATCCTAGTGTCTATGGATTGGCGATCTCTACTACTCATCAATAAAGCTTAAACAGTTCTTACATCAAATAAGACATATTATTCGAAAGCTGGGGCATGCTGACGGCTTACTCATCTATGCTTATACTAGGCTTCTAGGTACCAGGTGGACTACCGATCCTTACATACCTATTTCTGAACAAGCTTCTCACAGCTTTTATACCGAGACCACAATAATGTCTCTTATTAAGGCACCAAAGAATTTTCAATTACGTTATAGAAACGAATATGATAGGATGGACTTGTTATACAAGTCTAATAAACCCCAGGCTAGTAACCATCCTTGAACCCCTTGATCTAGCTTATTTATCTCACCTTAAATAAATTATTGATCCTAGCACCTCTGTCACCTGATTTCTTTCTTACTTAGTCCTAAACTCTTCCATGAGGCTCACGGCATTAAGCTGCCTAGATTGCTCCATTTCTGGAATTAGAATATGACGTTTGTGGGTTGAGCTATCATTTTTCTAAATCCGTCTGTAGGATGCTGACGCTGTGTTAGGGGGCTGTGTGACGTAGTGGGTCAAGTGATGTAATTGGGGACCAAGGGAACAAGACATCAAGACACGACAGCAACAACGGCAGCAAATTCATCGTTATAACCTGCCAGTTTACGTTCTTATTCAGATTTCCGGGAATAAACAGCCGGCAGAACCGTTACCCATCATTTGAGCAAACCAATTTCTCACGATTTCAAATCTACAACCTCGGTCTTCGTTCAATTACACCCCAACTGTTTCCTTCACTACATCAGTCATCATGGGCATCTTATGGCGCCCCCCAGAGCACTACCTCGCCAAATTCACGGCGGAAAATGAGCTCACAGGCCCACGCTTCATCGCACGTCTCAACGAGACCGCGCGAAGCGATTTATCCATCACCCCCGCCAAACTCGCGCGCGTGGACAAATACTGCGTCGACCACAATGGCGAACCAGCCTTAACATCAGCTTCCTTCCAAGACCTCCTCAACACCCTCTTCCCCGCACCCACCGGCCCTCCTATCGTGAAAAAGGCCGGTCCGGTCCTTTTTCGCATGCTCGTCTACCTGTCGCGGTACCCGTTCATGCCGGAGCTAGCCCCGGGAGAAGAAGCGTACCTCACCCGTGACGGTCTGATCCGCGCTGTCCTAATCGCGAACGCGGATAAAGCGCGCCGGACCATCGCTGGCTGGGGCGGTGGGAACACGCGCTCGCGCACGGCGGCAGACCAGCGCCGCCTGTTATTCCAGGGTCTCGCCGTACAGCGGGCCTCGGATCCACCCGGTTATGACGCGAACGTCTGGCTAGCGGACGCGGCCTCCCGCGCGCGCACATTCCACGAAGCTGGATCGAATGAGGCGGTTGTCCCGGATAACGCGGTAACAAACCGTGATGAGTTGGGGGACGAGGTATTCCACGACCTGGTGGATTTCATGGTCCAGTTGCTGCCTGACTGGAATGAACATACCGTACGAAGACAAGATTTACTTGAGATCGCGAAGAAGCTGGAAACGGAGGAAGGGTTAGCGCGGGCGCCGTTGCAGAGGTACGAGTTGAGGAGGGGAGATTTCGAAGCGCTTGTCGAGTTGCTGTTGCTGGCTTACGAGTCGCCTGAGGAGGGTGAGGGGCTTCCTGCGGACTTTAACGAGCGGAGAAATAAGGTCGTGGAGGAGTTCTTCGGGGAAAGAGAAGGGATCGATTTTAAGGCGTTTGATGAGGTTTCCGGGAGCGGGAAGACGGAGTTTGATACCGGTTCTGCTGGCGGCAACTTCGCTGGTGGTGATGATTATAAGCCCAGCTTGCTCGAGATGCTGTACTGGATGCTGGATGAGCTTTTCAAGGAAACCACCAAGTAACCCATAAATATCACAGGATTGTGGAATAAGTTTATATACCTAGGTATATACACCTAAACGTCCAACGCGGCATAGAGACCTCCACTCTTGTGTTTAGATCTTCAAGTTCTGGTTGCCTCGGATTCAATCATTGACTCGCCGTTTTCGGGGTCGGGAAACTGGCTCGAGATTCCCACGTAAAAGTCTGATAATGGGGAAATGCTTCTTGCGTATAGCAACATCAAGCGGCGTGTTATCAGCGGTAGATCTCGCATCGATATTAGCTCCAAAATCTATCAGTGTGCGGACGACTGCCTTGTGCCCCTGTTGGGCTGCTATATGTAACGCCGTCATGTTTGAGAAGCCTTTACCCTCGATATCCGCTCCTGCTTTAAGCACGATTCTTACTACAGAATCCTGTCCACTCTTAGCTGCTTCATATAATACCAGCTGAGGCTCGCATTCATTTTCATCTCCTGTACCTACTTTCGGCCGAAACTCACGATCCACAGCATTGCAATCTAGCCCGGCTTCAAGAAGGACTTGCACTACAGCATCATGACCTTGACGAGCCGAGCGAATCAACGCTACCCGTAGAAGCGGGTCATGCACACCAATAAGGGTTTTATCTGGATCTAGTAGCCGTTTCACCTCCTCATGCTGACCTTCGATGGCTGCATGGTACGCCGCAAAACGTTCTCTCTCTACTGGGTTCGCGGCAATATGCCCCAGCACTATCATATCGGTACCGTCTAGCTTGTTTTTTGCCTTTGTTTCAAATGCCCTTATACCAGACCATGCGTCCACAGTGGCTCCTGAATCCAAAAGTTGTTTGATCAGAATCTGGTATTTACCCTGGATTGTGATGCTTAGCGCAGTCCTGCCTTCATCATTTCTAGCATTTAAATCCACGCCGCTTTTTATTTTTAACTCCATTGATCCGCTACACTCTGCTTCGGTGTATGGCGAGATGTTTCCGTATGGATTCATATTATAAAGACGTCGTATCAATTTATGCAAAATAGTCGCACCGAATTTGTCTTTCGCGAAAGTATCAGCATTTGCGCGAATCAGCAGTTCCATCAACGGCTTAGCGTTATTACAATATGATGCATAGTGTAGCGGCGTTGCACCACATGAATCTTGAGCATTAATGTCTGCACCCCTTTGAACAAGTAGCCGCACTATGTTGTCTTGGCGCTCTCTTATAACGCTATGTAATGCCGTTCGACGGCCCCGCGCAGTCGCATCAATATTAACTCCATGGTCCAAGAGATAATTCACCAACTCCTCTAGCCCGAAGTATGCAGCCAAATGGAGATTCCTAGTCTTTAGTGGAGGACGGGACATTTTGCTCCAATGTTTATGGTCTGGTTTGGCGAACCGATTGCTATCATATATAGCATCATAAGCAGGATATTCTCTGGTCTCGTCTCCTAGAAAGTCCAGGATCAAATTATCGATCTCAGTCTTAGGACCTGCTAGACGGGCATGATACCCCAAATAAGATGCTGCGTACTCGTAAAAAAGAGTGTCATCTTTATTTAATTGGCGTGATTCGAAGCAGGATAGATATGAAACACACGCGAGACTAATGTATCTCTGTGCCACAAGGTTTCTTTCAAAAATGTTTGGATTGTCCTTGAAGTACTGATGAACCGTTTCATGCGCAAATTCAACTACTCCCCTCTTCTTATTGAATGATACAAGCCCACCACATCGAGAAATGATGGAGTGTACATTGGGGATATTTCTCTGATTGAATTGAGTGTCGCCCTCCCGAACACCCAAAGCATGCTCGAGTTGCTCAATAGTTATGCCGACCGATTGGTATACATAGTGAAATATCCAGGACAACAGACCATAAGTTCGATGGCGCTGAGTATGATCCAACTGATCGATTCGTTCAATCGACTCGTCGTATACCTTTTTCAAGCCCTTCGGTCCCGTAGAAAGCTTTTCCAGGCGGTCTTCGATGTCTTGTTCGGTGTCAGTATTCTTGAGGCTTTCAAGTTGAAGTTTGGCGGAGAGAAACCTGATCAATTAGTTGGTATATATCCATCGATGAGTAAGTTCAAGTTACTCACAACGAACTAGCTGTCTGAGCAACTTTCTTCGGTATGTAATCACGCAGTAGAGAGTGCTCGCTAAGATGGGTGATGTGTTTTATACCATCTTTGATGAAAGCTTGCACATCTTCTGTTACAGCCTTAATTTCTATCTTTGAGCAAGGTGCAAAACGATTTTGGATAGCGCGAAAGTCCCCTCTTGATGTTACCATGAGACACAACGATGTTCTACCCTGCAACTCTATCATCGTTTCCAACAAAGTCTCGCGAGCATCGGGCGAACATTCGTCTAAGGCATCAATGACTATAAAGATATAACCATAGCCTCTGGTTATTTCCAAAAGAGCCGCCGAAATCTCTTGCAGGGATAGTGGCGCACGCTGGGGGCGGTCTCGAATTAAATTTGGCAAGCCTACAATTTCGCAAAGTTGACGTAGAAGAACAGAAAGTAGTGAGTTCGCCGTTTGCTTGACGCTATCCTTCCTGCCATAATTGCAATACAGGTAGGCACACTTTGTCTCCTCGCCGTTCTGTCTAGACAACAAATGTTTGATAGCAATCGCTGCGATCACACTCTTACCGGCTCCGGGAGGTCCGTGACAGAGGAGTGTTCGAGCCTGCCCACTAACCCAGGCTAGGAATTCTGGATGATTTTCAAACCAGTACCCGGTCCCAGGGTGACGCTTAGAATAATAATTGACGTGTGTATCGTCGCGCCATTTCTTGTCGTTATCTTCTGCGATCCAGGAAAGGGCCACACCGTTTCTTCTGTCTTCTCGGTCTATAAGGTGTTATTAATCGTAATGACACGCACGGTTGATTGGTAATTAAACCATAAGATGCCTTATAAAGATTGATTTACATGCCTTGGCGAAAATCGTTCCTAAGCGTGCGTACTATTTCTCGTCCATTCGAATCAGCTTTGACTACTACTAAATACAACAGATGCCAATAGAAAGGTTGTGGTTTTAAATAAATAACGACGAAGCGTTTGACCGGGTGTATTATGATACATTTTGACATATAAGCGTACCTTCATCAAGCACATTGTTCCAGCTAGGTTGTCCTGTGACTCTTTCTGCTTGTAAGACATGCAGAAGTTCTCTCGTGTATGCAGCAGCAGTCAGTGCTGCGTATTTGTGCCATTCATCGTTTTTGTGAGAATCTGCATAGTCGCATATGCCTCGAATGACTAGACACGGGATAGTGTTCATGAGGCCAGCAGCTTCCATTTCAAAACATAGAATTCTCAGATCAGGATCATTGGCATACCGTTCCCTTTCATCAACCACTTTCATGAGGGAGTTGGAGCTGCCGATAGTTCCATAGTGTATTTTCACAACACGAGCACCCGCAACCCGTTCAGCTGCAGGCTCCAATCTTTCGATATCACAATCATCGCAATTCAGCCCCCCTTGGTGTGGATAATCTGTGCGATACAGTCGATCTTCGGAGGGTCGCTTGAAGTCGAGGCGCTTAGCCATTCGTTTTATATTCTCGGCAATCATGTCGGGCTCATCTGGATCATTATATCGTGCTCGGACTTTTGGTAGCGCTCTGAGCAAAACATTTGGGGGGTTGTTAAGATTGCGCCATAGTTGGGTTGAAATACTTCCATCAAGTAACTTACGCCTTTTTACGGCATCTAATTGTATGACCCCTCCATGTCTCCCCCCACTAGCACCGACAACAACGTCACCAAGCCGGATATCATCTCTTCTCGTCGGAGCACCTCCGCCAATGCCCACTAGCAAGGCAAAGCGCAATCTCGGAAACGATCGGACCATGTCTCTGGCAACGGCTGCCGCAGAATTCGTACCATAGTCGCCGAATGGGAGACTTCCAATGACAACGTAATGGTCTGATATCTGTCCGAATTCATAGGTGTTGTCGTCTTTAGGATTCGAAGTTCGCGGGCCCTTAAACCTTCTATCTAACATCTTACACGCCACTTCATACTCTTCTTGTAAAGCGCATATCCAACCAATCGTATATTGGCTCTCCTCTGGCTCGTGTGATTCTCCGTTGGGCGTCGGGGACGACATGTCGATGTAAAGTATTGTTTGTGGATTGAAACGACGGTTTATTGAAGGCACCTAGTAGGTGATGATTTTGATCGGAAGATCAATACTTGAGCTTTGCAAATCTCCTGGGGGCCTTCAGCCATTTTGTGCGCGGCAAACCTTCACATCTCTTTTGAAGAATATCGCATAGTATTCTCTTGGCCATATCTTGGTAGGCTTAGAGGGGGCTCGTCAAAGCACAGCCAACCGCTAGTGGGTAATTAATATCTAGGTCGCCGAAGAAATCAACAGGGAGATGGTAGTATAGTTTTTTTCCTCTCAATACAGCCTCAATTGTTTTTCTACTCTTCCCTCCGGCTCTGCGTCATGATTTTCGTCCAAGTAGGCAACTTTCATAAGAAACAATGAGTGTGAACTTGTTTGGGTGGTAGAGTTGTCACGAAATATGATTAATATACTAGGTTGCATTGCCTCATTGGAGAGTGAGATCAAAAGTGCCTCGTGCTAATGAGCTTTGATTGCTACATAGTCTTTAATTTCTTTAATTATGTACCTAGAGATCAAAGGGAGCAACACTGGTCGAGATATGTTACGTAAGAGGATACGATTTACGCATATAGTACTTGATATGCCGGGACATCTCTGAGAGCTCAACTAGTCACCTATGTAACTTAACCAATACTGATTGAAATCTCAAATAATTTTGGCTTCGCGAATTTCTTCGATCGATGTCAGAAATTAAAATGGATTCGTTATCTATCATCCACCCTTTGAACCCCACTTATAATCACGATATCATAACCCCTAAATACCGGCTTTAAGCCTTCTAGGGACTCAAAATTCGAGCTGATAACGTGTTGGGAGGGTATAGATAAGACCTCCAGCTCACTCGGCTTCGAAATTTGAAAGGACGCTATATTCTTGGGGTTGAGAAATTTTTCTTAAGTTCACTGTATTTCGTGTAGTTCTAATAGCTAGGTATCTACCTACCTATATATCAAAGCTTCTCGTCCTATGTATTCAATCGTAATTGCTTTTACCAGACTAATATTAGAAAGTTTGTAAGCATGCGATCATCTGTCATATCATGTTTGCTTGCTTTGAGCAGCTTAGGATACGCAACTCCGGTAAGTCTGGTGGCTTCAGCATTTTATTCTCCAAGCTTACATGTACACAGTACTCGAGCAAGCTGCATAAAAACACAGCCCTCGCTATCATTGACGTGCAGAACGACTTTATCAATGGCTCATTGGCCAACCCGAGGGCGCCCGTGATTCTGCCTAAGATCTACCAGCTCCTAGATGATCACGAATGGCCTTTCATCGTTGCTTCTCAAGGTACCTAACAATACACCATCAGCCACCGAACATAAAGAATTCTTACGATAGGCTGACTCGAATTGCCTAGACTGGCATCCGCGAGATCATGTCTCGTTTTTCACAAGCCACCCGGGTAAAATTGCCGGGGACACAGTAAACGACAGTTTCGTGGACACCCCTACGAAGATCGAGACGCAAATGCTATACGCGGACCACTGCGTCCCTGAAACATGGGGCGCCCAGATCGAGACCGGTGTGCAAACAAGGCTGCATCTGATCGAAGGCTACCGGAGCCCGGTGAATTACATCAAGAAGGCGCAAGACCACCGCGTGGACTCGTATTCCGCCTTCGCAGATAACCAATACCATCGGTTCACGACCCTAAACTCGGAGTTAAGCCTGCACAGTATCGAAACACTTGTTGTCACTGGGCTGCTGACCAATGCGTGTGTGCGCGGCACGAGCATCGATGGGATCAAATTAGGCTATGAGGTTATTTTGATCGAAGACGCTACGGAGTCCACAAGCGCTGAGGATAAGGAAGCTGCGATTAAGGAGCTGGAGGGCTGGGGTGTACAGGTCATGAACTTGACGACTTGGGAGAGCGAGAATCCGACGCCATCGAAGCTGAGGAAGAGAAGCGAATTGTGATGTGACGGTGGCTTGCATATGATTAATCTATCCGCACAATTTGAAGTCCGGAGTCCGTGATGGCGCTTTGGATAGCTTAAGTAATAATCGATTACGTAAATGATTATTCACGATTAAAAAGGGCATGACGATGTTGAAAAAAGGGGTTCAAAAAGAATTGACCATTCAAATAAAAAAATTGATCTGACCGGCGAGGGAATCGAACCCTCGAGCTAGTGCACCGTCACTGAACCCAATGCCACAAACACTGTGATCAGACGCTCACACCACCATGCCACTCCGGTCTTATTAGGGTGGTTATTTATTCTTGGGAACTAGAAGAGTCTTTAGCTATATATGCTTTCCTACGGGAATCCCTGGTTAAATGTCGGGGTTGGTTGCCGGGATACCACGCGACGCGACGCATTGAAGCCATGCGAGGGCTCGCGAGAGATTCTGGCACTGTGTGAGTCACCGTGTGCTCCGTTCTATCTCGTACCTATGGGGAGTGGCCATGACACTTCCTCTGAGGAGCAGACTTTGACACAGTGTTCAGTGACACGGTATCCCCAGACTCATCTGATGAGACAGCAAGGTGACTTGAACGAGATGAGTTTCCTCTCCGCCCACGACTTCCAGTCCCCATGTCATCGATGAAGCTCCTGATGCCCAAGCCGTCGAAGTACCCCACCCATGACACCCCCCTATCTAGCCGCTAGCCAGGTCATAAAGAAAAACGCACCGACGCCAACCGCACCAATGCCAACCCACAGCGCCGAGATGAACAAAGCAATCTTAGCATACATCTTATACAGCCTGACCCAAGAAGCTCTCGAGAAGGACCTCCACGCGTCGGACGTGGCCAAATACTCCTTCCCATTGGCCCGAGGTAGCGTAATCGAGCTATGAAGTGGCACGATCGTCCTTGTCCCCTCTGACAGCAGGGAGGCTTGGACGCGGATCAGGACTGCATTGGTGGGGACCTCGACGAAAGCCCATAATGTGAGTACCGTGACGAAAGAGAGGACCGAAGTCAGAGGATTAGGTGTCGCTGTTTCCTTTTTCCAAACCATCGAAAGGAACACCATGCCTGAGACGATATAGCCCTCACATGCTATGATAAGGAAGTAGGGCAGGGCGACTCGAGAGGCGGCGCGATACACAAGACCTGGAGGCGGGATGCGGCGCCAGAAGGGTTTGGTGCTGGGCTCCGTAATGATGATGTGTACCCAGGTGGTGTACAAGGGCAAGGTGAGCATGCAGGCTATTGGCCAAACGACGACCGCAGGTACGATCGTGCTGAAAACAGCGATGATGATATGGGTGGCAGCTTGAAGGACCATCCAACATCGGAACCCTCGTAGGAGAGGTCTCCTGATGGGAAAGGAGCATATGTGCTGATAAGTAGAACGGAGACCGGAGGTGATAGGCTTTTTTCGCGTTGTTAAGTTTTCGTCTACCTCGACGGGTTTGTTTCCATCGGAGTCTTCCAACTCCACATCATCGCTGTTAGGTACTATTTCGTAAGATTCAGGAGCATCGTCTTCAACAATAGCCAAGGTCGGAAAGTAGTTGCACAGAGCATAGTCAATCTGCGACAATTAGAACACTCCGGATACGCACATTGAAATATCTCAAAGTTACGTACGGTTATGAATATGACTAAGACAGTAACGGCCAGAAGAGCCAAAATTACCACTAGGACAGTAGCCAGGACATTATCAGTAGATTTGTCTGATCGCGTCGCTAAGGTCTCAATTGACCGACTCGCTACGAGTTGCGGGACAATTTCATGTTGGAATATCTCTCCGGCGTTTTCTACTCCATTAGCGATAACAGGCCACAAAATTGAAATGGGATCCATAATTTGGATATTCAACGTTGTCTCAACGATAGCGAGAACAAGCAGTCTACATCGAGATAGTAGTTGAGAGAGACCTGAGGCTGAGAAGTGGTGACCCAATTCCTTTTTACTTGGGCGCCAAGATAGGATCGTACCTAGCTATTTGAAGATCGTGGCGAAGTCTCGCTAAAGTGATGCCTAGAATCATGCCGCAAAGCCAAGGATCGTGAAACGTATAGGGCTGAATATAAGCAGCTCAAAAGCGCTTACATGTATCAGTTAAATTGAGATCAACTTCCCATAGTTGTAAGTTCTGATTTATACATGTTAAGCCTGTCCCAAGATGTGAGATTTCAGCCATTAAGTCGTGATCGCGCCCGTCGAAAAAAAAAACGCCAAGAGATCTACCGTCACAGCTGAAAAGCAAGGGCAGATCTGGTTCGAAAATACGCCGTAAAGCTTACGCCAAGACTATGAGCTGCAGCTGCACTGCAAAGCTCGACCAATCTTTGGCACGTCGCTCGTCCATCTTGTTTCCTCATCTACGTCGCCCTTATATTCCTTGCCATCGAACGTACGACCGGACCAGCTCTCTTCAAATGGGTGTAAAGCCATATGCATGACTCGATCTAGGACCTCTCTCTCGTCTTCCTTTTCTACTCGTCGAATAACCTCATCGAGGATCCAGCCTCTGGGGATGAAGCTAGGGCTGACCTTTTTCATAGCCTGCATCCTCTCTTCATCCTGATCCTCTGGGACAGATTGGCCATCGCCCCAATCTTCGAGGACGCGCTGCCGCCACTTGCCCAGCCATTCGCCAACGCGCTTGCGGCCCTCAGCTTCAGAAGTGCCTGTGACGCCATCTTTGTAAAAGAATACACTAGCTTTATCTTTCCTCGCTTCTTCCGTTTCCAACTCATCAACTCTGACTGAGCTCAATCGGCGGAAGAAGAGGTTGAAATCTAACTCCAATGCCTCCATAGTATCTAAAATGCCGCTGAAGAGCTCGTCAAAGTCACTCTCTTTGAAATTCTTCAATCCCAATCGGGCCGTCATAAGCTTCTTGTACTCGCCGAGGAACACAGCTTTGTACTCCTCGCCAACTTGCATGATGATCTTCTCGGCTCGTTCGATGATTCCATTCGCGTCTTCTTCCTTAACGCCGTCTTTGACAAATTTCGGATCATCAACTTTCGATCCAGCGCCAATTGACTCACCGAAGGACTCCCCTAGACGTACTAGATTCCACCATATGATGCTTGGTTGGTTGCGATAGCTATATCGCAGCATGTAGTCGTCGTGATTAGGTGTGTAGCTAGGATCAAAGTTATCCATAAATGCAAATGGACCGAAGTCGATGCTCAACCCGAAAAGGGAGGTGTTATCCGTGTTCAACACGCCGTTCATGAACCCGTAAGCCTGCCACTTAGCAACGGTAAGTGCATTTCGCCGTACAATTTCGCGGTATAATCTCGTGAACCGATTTTCGGCTACCTCATCCGGTCCCTCGATCGCATCCGCAGGAATTCCCCTCTTCGGGGCCGCTGACTGCGTCGGCTTATCCGTATTATCAAGGCGTCCGGGCAGGTTCTCCCACCCACCAAACACATCCTCAGCAACATACGTCGCAAGTTTCCTAATAAGATCCCTATCCCCCCTCGCCCTCAACAAATCAAAATTCCCAATCCTCAACCACGACTCCGCGAACCGTGCCACAATAGCCCCAGGTTCCGTTGTCTCTCTCCTCACCTTAACCCCCGGCAACAGCGTCAAGCTCAGAGCCCGGGTCGTCGGTATCCCCAGCGCATTAAGCGCCTCGCTAACAACGAACTCACGGATACTGCTCCGTAGCACGGCCTTCCCGTCCGCAAACCGACTATACGGCGTCAACCCGGCGCCCTTCAACTGAACCTCGTAGCGCTTCTGCGTGCTGGGGTTCGTCGTCTCAAAAAGCGATATCGCGCGCCCGTCGCCGAGCTGCCCCGCCCACTGGCCGAACTGGAAGCCCCCGTAGCACTGCGCCCAGGGGTACCCGCCCTCCCCCTTCTCCTCATCCCAGCCCTGCAGTTTATTCCCGGCAACCGTATTCACGAAATCAGGTTCTCGCTCAGAGCCAGGCAGGATGTTTAAGTCGCGCATTGCGGCGGGAGAGACGGCGAGGAGGGAGGGCGAGGAGACGGGCTGCGGACGCACGTATGTGAAGAGGGCGTCGCGGACTTGGCGGGGGCCGATTTCATCGCGCGGGGTCTTGTGGGAGGCGGCGGGGGTGGGGAAGAGGGAGTCGGCGGGGAGCTTCGAGGTGAAGGTCCATGATTTCGGGATGTCGTTTATGGATTGTGCTGTGGATGGGTAGGAGGTGTTGGAGGCGGAGTTGCTCGCGCCGTTGGTCGAGAATTGGGACGCCATTTGCGCCAGTCGGAGGTGTGGCAAGCTTCGGTGCGCGATCCGGCGGAAGAGCATATAGACGGCTTCGTCGGGTCAGGGAAGACGAAGTCGGGGCTGGCTTTAGGGTGTCTGGTAGGATGAAGAAACAACTTCAAATAGAGAAATTTCAAATAGAATCATTGGAAATATGAAGGAAGCGCATCATATAGGAGTGCAAAGAGGACGTGAGGCAATATGTTCATTTCGACTTCGATGATGCTCAGCTGAAGAATGTGGCGATCTGCTCCATCACGTCATAATTCCTGTTTAAGCGCTAGATATGCAGCTACTCGCTACAGATATGTATCCTTTAAATCAATACCCCGTTTCAATGATACACTGGGTCTATCAATTGGAGTAGTAATTCCCATAGTTTTCTCATCGACACTATTCCTTCATCAATCTTCTTAATCAAGGACTACATTCATACGAAAAGCTGTTGGGGGCGAGGGCGGCGCTTGATTGCGTCCTCGATGGTCGGGCGAACAGGGACATAGGATTGTTGCAAACGCCAAAAGCCCTAGAATTACAGTCACTCGCCCAATGTCCAATTTCTACGACAAGTAAACACACCACACCAACTATCACAGTCATATGGTACGGGATCATATAATTCCATGTCAACTGAGCATTCTTATTAACTGGGGAAGCAGCAATTACGACTTGAAAAGGAGCGACCAACGTTGACGGTTGCTTGGAGGCTCTGTCGTTTGCATGCCCTCAATGCTAGCTACATGATTGTAATCTCTTCAAACGGTTCTTCGATCAACCATCCCGGTTGCAATTGAACCTTACTCATTTCCCACTACCCTGTCCTTTGAAGTCGTCAAATCTCAATTCTCCTTATTCGAAATCCCAGAGAGAAGCACGCCGAAATAGCATAACCAGACGAGGCACTCTGAACGCCTGTATTGCAACCCCCTCCCTTACTAAGCAGCCACAAACGCCCACCCTCAGGATATCGGTTGTCAGTCTTCGCCGCATCACAAGCCCGGTTTCTTATGAGGTAGAAAGGGCGTTGATTTGAGCGGTGAGCATGGTTGTGAAGGGTGCTGCGGGCTCGTTTCGGTACTCACGGACAGCCTCGCCGTCGTCGATGAGCTCAGCGTCGAGTTTATCCACGTCGACCGAGTTAACCCATGAGGCAACCTCCTGCGCGAACATTTTGATCCATCCGTTGGCAGTGAGGATCATGAAAGGAGGCCAGTCATTGGCGGGGTGGTCATGAGGAGTGACCTGGTCCTTCCAGAATTGCTCGATGGTCATGAATGCCTGCTTAGGGGGAGGCAGAAGGACTAGGTATCGCGTGCCGTTGCCAACATCCCAATCGATCCACTCCGAAAGGAGGTAGTTGGAGAACTCGGCAATATCCCAGTCGTTAGGTGCGTTCTTGACTAGGATCACGCGAGAGCGTCCGTCTTCAGGGACGCTCACTTCCCAAATGAACTCCTTCTGGTCCTCGAAATCTACTGAGATCACCTCTAAGTGGTCGAACTCATGACTGTAGTCGTCGTTTTGGTGGATCGGGTAGTCCGCGATGCGGCTCAGATGCTGACGGGTCGTACGATCGTCAAGTCCCTTGGCGAAGCAGACAATTAGGGGAATATCCCACCAGTACTTGTCTTCTCTGGGGCCCGCCATCTTGCACTACAGATTATTAATATTTCAAGGAATATTAATTTGATGGATTGGAAGACTTTTACTCACCAGATATCGTTGATGGGATGCGAAGACGCAATTAAGTCAGGGTGATCTGATGTGGCATCAAAAAGCTGATGGCGGGAGATGAAGTTTCTTGATTTCGAAATAATTCGGTCAGAATGGGCGGAGTCAAGATGACCTGCGGGTTTATTCTCTTTCTGATTCAGAATGTCCTTGCCCTGAACGAGAGGTTAGTCAGTCGAGTATGGGGGTACTCGTCGGCTCCTTCACCTACACTTCGAATTCGTCTGCGGAGTATGCTCGAAATTCTTCAGACTTTTCCGCGAGTATCACAAGGAAATTATCAGAACACACAGAGTGCGAATTCTGTTCGGTAATTTGAAGCAGGAAAACGTGAATATGCGTGAGTGGCGAGTTGCTTTCAGATGGAACCCCTTTCTAGGATAGGGGATGAGGTTGATGATTGAAAGCTTACCATGAAATGGATGGATGTGCGAAGGAAGAGAGTTATGAAAGGATGGATGGAGGTTTATTCTGGTTTGGATTAGCTATCTCTAGATACCTATCTAACACAGAAGGCCCTTCCAACTGATGCATCAATAGAGTTCGTCCTTGCAAATCATCGTGACACCGTCGAACAATCCGCGGCACCAGGCCGTTCGGCGGCATCCCTGAGCGAGAGCATCGGCGCACTAGTACTAGGCATACTGAGTCACAGAAGTTCACTAGTTCAGTGTCCCTCGCAGTATCTAGGTATGTGCTGTCAATATAACCTCTAAGGGTTTGCTCATATAATGGCCTGAGGACCAGCAATGTCCTCAATGAAAGAAGCTGGAAGCCCTCACAAGAATGCTTCCAAGACTATGAATTGCTCAAGAACAAACGAGCAAAGTACTACATATCTACCAGCATAGCTTTCACTTAGTAGAATAAATCATAGATCACCAAGAACAATTATCTAAATCATAGATGTCAATTCTACACTGGATGCTTGGATACCTACCTAAGAAACCTCAGTTCAAGAACAGCTACATCTGTCTCCATGCCATTTACAAGTGAGCATCTTCTCCGCCTCAAAAACACGCATTACTCTAACTGATTAATTCTGTATAATAATTACTTTGTTACTATGGAAGTTTTCGCCATGGAATATTGAAGCATCCCCGAGAGATCAAAGAGCTATCTAATCGTAAAATCTCGAAGTCCAGAATAATCAGGGACGCCAGGCACACCAGGAACAACCCAAGCATTTCGAAACACTGGCAACCGAATCCTAATTGGATCTTGGCTCTATGGGGTATCCGTGTGAAGTTATCCTGCACTATAGGACACTATAGAGCGATGCAGCGCCCAACTACCTCCCAACGTTTCCAGATTTTCGAAGTCAATATTCTGGATTTGCCACAGTCTAGCTGCTTACCAAAGATCCATAGGAGGGCCATCTTTGACAAATAGTAATTATTCAGACCTGCTATGTGGCTTAACCCAACGACGGGGATACATGTCAAGCCTCACTTTGGGTAGCGATTTGTTCCTAAATAGTCGTACGTCGGCCCTTCGTACGTGGTTTATTGTGGGCCGAACCGCGAACAACAAAGCATGAGATGGCTTATAGGGGTTCGTTGAATTGTCTGGAATGAAGCCTATTGGTAAAACCCGGTGGTCTCGATTAGGATTCGAATCGAGCTAAGCTCTGGGGCTATTATGCTGTCGTCGATCGTCAGCTTTTGAGTCACACGTAAGCGATGCGAGTTTCAGGCCAACAGGATCCAAAAGGCCGAATAGAGGAATTTTAGGGGTCCGAAGCCGATAAAACTACGGCAAACTACGGCGGGCATAGCATCCCCGGGGCTAATGCAAGATGTGGACAATCAACATCTGGTTCGTTTTCTACGTGTCCAATCTTGACAACGTTCAAATAGGAAGTAATTACTTGTCAATCCCGATGCAAGATCACCTCCACTTACGGCCTCGTGTTGCGGCCCATCCCATCAGGGCCGGACACAACAGCTGATCTGACTTTGCCATCAACAATAATTTTACCAATTCGGTAGTATAGTGGGTGTCTTCGAAATCGCCTCCAATCGACAAGATATTGTACGCGCAGACGGCGGAGCTCCGTCGTGGATAAAAGGGGACCGCGACCTCCAGCAAAGAATCTTGAATAATCATTCCAATCTCACATCTTGTGTCTTTCGAGCATCACTTGAGAGACATACCAGAATAAACACAATCACCAGACATGGGATCCATCGAATCAGGATACTACCCCAAGCCAACCGACAACACCATGAGCTACGGTCAGAGCAGCTACGGCCAGAACAACGGCCTCGCCACCGCCGGTGGCCATGCCATGAACTACGACCGAGGCAGCGGCTACTCTGGCAGTGGCCCCAACTACGAACAGGGCTGGGCCCAAAGCAGTGGCCAGAGCTACGGCCAAAATAACAGCCAAAGCTACAGCCAGAACAGCAACCAGAGCTATAGCCAAGTCAACACCGTGAAGCAGGGCCCTACCATCCCGACCATGAAGCTGAATGATGGCAACGAGATCCCAGTTGTAAGTTTTTGCCGCCCAATGTTAAGACTTTGATTCGATGCTAACGATGCGCGATTCAGCTTGCATTCGGTCTTGGTTCCGCTTTCCAGGGCGGCCAGTCGGACACAGTCCGCAACTCCGCACTAACAGCCATCAGGAATGGCTTCTACCACCTAGACGCCGCTGAGGGTACGTTGTTCCACCAATCACTGTCTTTCTTCCCTTCAAACAATTTGACTAACGAGCTTTCGCAGTCTACGGAAACGAGAAGGAACTTGGCGCCGCCATCCGCCAATCTGGTGTCCCTCGATCGCAGCTCTACATCACAACCAAGGTCTGGACGGTCGCCTCCAACGTGAAGGCTGCCTTCGACGCCTCCCTCGACCGCTTGGGCGTTGACTACGTCGACCTGTACCTCATCAACTGGCCTCAAATTGCCGACAAGCCCGACCGCCTACAACAAATCTGGTCGGAGATGGAAGCCATCAAGCAATCCGGGCGGGCCCGATCCATTGGTGTTTCCAACTTCCTTCAGAACCACCTTGAGATGATCCTGCAAACGGCGCGCATCCCTCCCGCTGTCAACCAGATCGAGTACCACACATACTTACAGCACGGTGGACTAGTCGACTTCCACCGCCAGCACAACATCGTCACTGCGGCTTACTCGCCGCTTGCGCCCATCACCAAGGCGCACCCCGGTCCCGCCGACAACGTCCTCGCTTCCTTGGCCAGGAAATACGGTGTTGGTGAGGCCGACATCGCCATAAGATGGGTGCTCGACCAGGGCATCGTCGCTGTCACTACCAGCACCAGCGAAGAGCGCGTGCAGAGCCTGCGAAGGAATCTGCCCACCTTCAAGCTGACCGAGGGTGAGATCCAGGAGATCGCCTACCAGGGCAAGCAGAAGCACTTCCGAGGATACTTCAACGACATCTACGGTGCCGACGACCGACGGTAAATGCTAGCTGCCTATTTCTACCTACTGCTAGATCGTCTTTACGCGGGGCATATTAGAATGGGCCTCATTTTTCTGTTTGGTTTTTGAGTGGCGGGATATTTCTCAGGTTCTGGTGAGGTCGGGTCGGAGGGGTCATCATCAATGGTAGTGTTACATCGCATTAGGTCCAGCAGGCTGGAATTGCTACCTGGCTTGGTCACAATAGATCTGCTCATCACACACAATATTAGCAACAAATATAGCTAAGGCTTCTTAGGCCACCAAAAATACTGTGCCATCCAATGAATATGTCTCGTGAACGCGTGTCTTATTGTCCTTGCGGTATGTATCTAACATCAAGTCATCATAGCTCTTCATCGGATTCTGTTTCATCGTCGTCGGCTGGTTTCGGTGTTGGTGCCGCGGGTTGCTTGCTCTTCATAAATGGTAAAACTCGTCGCGGCGGAAGCTCGTCACTGTCATCTCCCGAATTATTAGATTTATGGGTTTCGTGGGTTGTTTTTGCTGATGTGGATGCTCGAGCATTTTTGCTTGGTGCTTGAGCTTGTGTTCTTCTGGATTTGACTGGTGGAGGTGCCGGCTCATCATCTGTGCCTGTTCCACTCGCAGTTTCATCCGCTGTGGTGTCCCGATCTTCCTCGATATCTGGCTGTGCGCCACCATCGTCATCCTCCTCAGTATCCATCCTTTCCAATTCAACATCGCTGCTTTGTGGCTCTTCTTTTATTTTCCGTTTTGAAACACGGGAAGATTGAGCTATATGTTTTTCCTTGTTCCGGCTGCCGCCAATGTTAGCAAGCTTGTGAGGATCGACATTTGCAGACGCCAATAGGCGTTGCTGTTGCCGGATTTTGACTTTCTTCTCATTTAATAGGTCTCGGAACTTTTCAAGAAGCTCTGCCTCATCCTCTTCCTTCGTCTTGACAATACCGTCTAGTTGGGCTTTGAGATCACGTAATGACTCCTGAACAAGCTCGCTGCGGGCGGCGAGAACTGACAGACCTTCTTTGACCTTATCCCGAGCTCCGATGGCTGAGACACACCAATCAAATGGAGAGATCTCGGTATTCCCATCTTCTTCTAACCTGATAGACCCAAGAAGTTTCTAACGGCGAAAAGTGTCAATGTTGATGTCACTAAATTCAGTGAGATAAGAACAGGGTACATACTGTAATTTCCTTGATGTTCTTCCGGAAGGAGAGAGTGATAAATTCACCATCTGATGAAAGGTCCGCCCTGATCTGAATCTCAGGTATCGGGACCTGTTCAACGAAGGTGGCAGTCAGGATGTCTACCCACTCTTGGTCACTGCAAGGGTCTTTCTGTGCCTTGTAATCTTGAACCCTCTTATGACGTACTACAGAGATTCAAATAGAGCGGGTCAGATTTCCGGATCATGAAGATTTGGCGACGCATAAAATTCGTGCGCCGAGGATCCGATTGAACAGGTGAGCTGAATTGAACGGGTCGGAACTTACATTTTGTCGTAAACACAGCTGTGCTCTCTGAGCCGATCAATTTTAGGTCAAGTGGTCGGGACCCATTGGATGATACCTCCAGCAAGACGTACTCGTTTTCCTTTCCCGAAATCGGAAATCGTAATATTGAGACTTCTGCCATATTTGCGCAATTATATCTCACTTCTGGAAGAAACAACGCCGTCGGTTTACTTAAAAGATCATTTGTCAAGAAGAATAACTCGTATCTGGGGGATTCATCCCGGTGATACGAAATATACAGGATTTTATCGTCGTTATAGTGGAACAAATACGACCAAGACAGAACACTAACTCAGGATTCTCGGGGAAGCCTGAATATGTTTTGGAGAAGTTTTGAGATTAGAAGCTGTACATACGAAAGGTAGGAAGAGTCCGAGGTCTAATTAGGCAGCATGACTTTCCAATAAGCATAAGTCCACACAGCTTGCAGCTTCCAGTTGCTAATAACGTTCACGAGGATAGTATCCGTTGTTAGCGGGTTAGCGGGTCTGGGTCTGTTAGTAGAACGGGCGCCAGGCAGAAAAGTGCACTAAAATGTACCTCCAGATGTATTCCAGTTCCAGGCTGGCTCTTTCCCCAATAATTGTTAGGCGGGTACTTGCCTCTTTGAAAAAAATATTTATGAGGGGCAGAATTTACAGCGCGTTTTCAGGGATTCGCGTCACTATAAATGTATTCTGCCGCGAAAACCCGCCCTGGATGTACCACCTGATTGGCTGGACTGGTTGTTGATGCACTGTAGCCCTAAAAGCGGTCTGTGCACAAGACCCCAACCACCTAAAATCGAAAAGTACCTACCTTACCATCTCTCCAACCTTCCAACATTTGCCCAACCAAACCTGACTTCTCCACAAACACTTTTCCTTCCAGACACTTTCCAAACTTGCAAACTCCAACCACGCTTTATACATTGTCTTGGTCGTTACCGTCCAATCAATTCAACCAAGTCAATTCTTGCGATCAACACTTCCAACTTTATTTCCTGATCTGCGATTCAATTGCGATCGATCAGTCAATCACTCACTTCTATCTACTTTCTTACGTTTTACCTTGCGACGACGTTTTTCGTCTGCGCGCACTTGGTCTTTACTGTCCTTGCGATTACAGCTTGCGACATCAGTCTATCTGTTACCCCATTCTACTTGATCATCCTGTCCGCGCCTTAGTCAATTGACCGTGTGCTCAGCCATACACCTCGACCTTACCTTACTGCCATACCCTACCTCACCTTCACTCACCTTCTTACCTGACTTTATACCCGTACTTTTACTTAATCGTAATCACATTCATCTCTATATTCCGATACAATCCACTATCTTCTTTCCCGCTTTAGTAACGATCACACTTGATCATATTGTACCTTGGTACCTTAGCCTTACCCTATTACTTCTACCCATCCACGTCTACTTGTCAACTTTTCGCATTCGACCACGTTGTCGCACTGCAAAGTTGTTACATTTCTCGACCACCTCATCAATCTTGAAGAGTTCTGGAGTAGCTAGCGATTAATCACTCGGAGTATATGATGCGACGAGCTGCGATCGACCCTTAGCTAAAAGCATTGTTTTCGGACATTGGCTTCGAGAACTGCGATATCCATTTTTCACTCTCACGCACACACACTCCGACTAGTTCAGTATCGTCCTTATTACGCCACGATGCCTGACTTCATGATGTCAAAGGAGTGGCATGAGGAACAAGAGAGAAAACAGAGATGGAACGAGAGTTTTGAAGACGTGACTGTATACAGCACTGAAAGTCACTTTGGAGAGAAGAAGGAACAGGAGAAAGAGCAAGAAGACCTAGCTACGAGACGAGCAGTGGTCGCTAAGATTCGAGAGCTTGAAGGCCAGGACGCTAAGGTTGAGGATTGGGGCGATGATGAGGACTTCTTGATCGACGGTGATGACCTCACTTTCCGAAGCAACTCCACTTCTACGAACCGACACCCCCATCACCGCGATAGCCATTCTTCCTTCCGATCCGACCGCGAGTCTTTACCCGGAAATGAAGAACGACATGTACATCTGCCTGGCGATGACGAGAAGTCGACCTTAGACGCGATTGCCGCAGTCGCCCATGCGGGCATCCCTATACCCATGAATGTACCACCTACTGCTTTGATGGGAGGTACTATCAAGCGACTAGGAGGAAGAAAGGTGAAGAAGATTTTCCAAGAAGATTATGCCGACGACTTGGAGTTCCCTCTGACCGGCCCTCTCCGTTTGAAGCCCCAAGATGGCAACCGATACCCCGAGTCTCTGAGACATGTCAGCGGATCAATGGATCAGAGCCCGACGAAACTAGCAGCTCCTGCTATTATTCAGGAATTACTTCGCGAGCCAACTCTGCCGAAGACCTTGGCGGCACCCATTAACCTAGATCAATTTCGAGATGATGACGATGACGATGATGTCTTCGGCGAAGGTGCTGCAACCATCAAAGCTCCTAAAATACGTCCTCAGACTAGACCTATTTCTCTCATTACTCCACCTACACCCTCGCCTAATAAGAAGCAAACTGAGGATGACTTGGATGGCGACTTGGAGTTTCCATCAGATGGTTTCCTTAAGCTATCCCGAAAAATAGATATCCCCAAGACTCCCGCGATGAGTGTAAGCGATGACTTAGACTGGGGAGAGGGTAGCTTGGGAACCCGATTTGGTGGCACAAAGCGCGATCCCTTTTCAACTCGCAGCTCTTCCGTCTCTGGTCTTAGCCCTAGTCTGGCTAGCTCTGTCACGGCTGAGAGTGAAGATGAAATCTTCGATGGCTTATTAATCCCAATTGGTCCTCTGGATCTTGGCAGTCGATTGAAGCGACGAAAGCAAGATCCGTCCCCAGAGAGACCTCCCGAGAAACTCGAGCCCGTGAGAGAAAAGCGGGAGCTACCGCCCAAGAGCGCAATCAAGCCTTCAGCAGATAATGAGGATCCTCTTGATGGCCTTGATTTCGGTGATGACGATGTGTTCCGCTCTACTAAACCTACACTACATCGTAATGTGAAGGTTAAAGAAACTCGACCTACTAGTCCCGTGCGACCCAAGACGGCGGTTTCCGTAACCTTCACCAACAAGCCGGTCACATCAACGCCTGCTTCCCGTTTGCCTAGACCTATGGAGCGAGCGCAAACCCAGCCTTCTCTAGAGCCAGTGTCAGAGAGCGGCGGTCCTATACCCCCGCGACCAGCTCGAAGACCTCAGTCGCGTCTCGGCCACTCGGCTCAGTCTTCAATCTCGAGCGTTCACACCCCTACTACGCCCTCGTCTGCTTCTTCATTGCCATTTAGCACACCCCGCAGAAGAGACCTCAACCAGAAGGCGTCAACCGGCGCATTGCGGAATGAACCCACTACAACCAGCGCGCAATTGTTACGATTGAAGCGCTCTCTTCCCGCTATGCGTCACGCCCCGGGGTCAACGAAGCCCGCTGTCTCGCGGTACGATCGACCACCTTCTCGCACCGATTCGCGAGTTGAATCTAGTCGACCCCAATCTGTCCTCCGACCCAAGACTCCGGTTGACCGTGTTCGTACCAATTACGAGTCTAGCGCAGCACAGGCGAGAAAGAACCCTTTTCTACCTGCCGGTGCTTCGCAGTCTCAATCTCAGCACGTTAGCACTAAGAGCACGCAGACCACGCGACCATTTAGACGCCACGATTCTGATCAAGGTCCCGAGCTCCGACCTTTGTCACGCACTATCTCTCGGACCGCTGCTAGATCACCAAGCCCCAGAAGGCGCAACGAGAAAGTGACTACCGAACCCGTGTGGCAGCAAATTAATAAGCCTCGCCGTGTGCGACGCTTCGGTGACGGCCATGAGCTTGATTCATTTGATGATCTTCCAACTTCTGCTCAAGCTGAGTCTAAGTTTGTGAAGCAACCTATCGGAAGTGGAAATAGAACAAACGTACGCAACAAATTGTACCAAAATGTTTTGCCCGACCGTAGCACACCAAGCCCTGTATCACCTTTCTCGCCTGCGAACACTGATTCCCTGCCTCATTTCGCACGGGATACGGCTGCCAGTCGCATCGCGAGAGAGACAAATCTCGCACAGCGAACACCTTCTGGACCTCTTGCGCCTCTTGCCAACCAGCGAGTTGCGCAGTTGTCGGCTAGAGTGAACTTTGCGCCTTATAGCCACAGTGCTTCTAGATCCAGGAAGTCTCAGAGAGTCCCGCAGCAGAAGCCTCACTTGATCTCTAACTTAAACTCAGCAAAGGAGACCAAAGGTAATACCCCAATTCCTTATAAATCTCAACAATCCAAGGTTCAAAAGCCAAAAACACGCCGAGCACCCAATAGCACACAAGTATCTAGACCTCAGATCCCCCAAACCCCTGAGCTCCTTAAGGTTCAGAAACCGCGAGGACTCAAGCTTCCCCTTAAAAAGCAATTCACGAGTCGAATCCCCCTACCAACCGGGCGGCGACCTTACAAACCGCAGAAGTCTCAGTTGCCTAAGAGGGAAGTATATAAACCACAGCTGCCTAAGATAGTTGAGCTGCCTAGGGATCTGCAGTTACCTAAGCCGGCTGCACCCCTAAAGATAGCGCATGCGCCCATTAAGAAAGCCACGCCTACGAAGCCGCAGGTACCCGCGAAATCTCGAGACAACGAGACGAAGTCTAAGTCAAAACAAAGCGACAAATCTGAGCAGTTTCAGAAGCGTCCTTCACGTCTCTTACTAACCCGTTCATCCTCTCCTTCCTCATCTTCTTCTGATGCATCCTCTTCTCATTCCGTACACGTCCATATCTCATTCCGCGAAGTACATGAATGGCACAAATGCCGTAAACCTTCTCGTTTGCCATCCAACCTCAAATTCTATCCTAATTATACCGCTAACTTTCCATCCGTAGTTGTTAATGGCATGACCTACAACCCGGCCACGTTCCGCTGGGAAGGTAACGATAATGCTCTCAACGCCTTCGATGTCCCAGCGTCGTCGCCGTCAGCAGCTTCTTTACCTCACGTGACACGCGACAGAGAAGGCTCGGCATCGAGACCAGTACTTATTACCAACATGACCGCCACTAAGGGTGTCAAGCGGGTTGGTGACATGATCTTTGATCCACAGAACATGCGTTGGGTCAAAGCCGATGAAACGCCTTCGCTATCCAACGAATCTACCAGCGTCATGGACGACGATGACCCCTTCAAGGGCATTCCTGACCTGGAAGAGAAAGACAGAAATTCTAACGTGGGTGGGCAGTGTCGCGGAAGCGACGATGACTGGCTAGTCGGCGAAGAGTTTGACGTCGGTCCGGAGTTTATCAAACGCCAGTTCGACGAGGAAGGGCGATGGCGTCGAAAGCTTGCGCCCTTCCAGAAGGACGACAGTCACCAGAACCCGACCGAGACCCAAGAAGCATCCCGAGATGCGAGCCGGGAAGCAAGACGATGGGCACTAAGAAATATCATTGTAAAATGATATAAGTAAGTCTCACTAGTGTCGATACGGTATTTTAATACCAACCAAGACAGGCCTATCCAGAGACCTGAGTCGAACCCACCTATAGACAGGTGGTAAATAGGCGGAGTACCTAAAACCCACGCTATAAAAAAAGTAACCTCGATCATCACGACATAACCAAACTACATAATCCGCAACAAATCCCACCATCCTTTTCTCCGCTACAAACCATAAGACGCATTAATTGGCGTTCGACAGAGGGAAATAAATAACCTTTTTTTAATGTACAAAAGACGAGGGGACATACTCCCCATTCAGTTCTCTTCTGTTATTTATACAGCTTGGCTGTTTTAAGGGGATGACATGGACATGTACAACATTACGCATAACGCGGCAGAGGGTATACCCGGTTTACGACGAATACACCACATGCATCAATGCAAATAACACTAATAATGGTAACGACGACTTGGCATATTCTCGGAGTTGGATCCCGAATGGACCGAAAAGGGAAAGTCGGTCACTACTTTACGATGGATAAGACATGACGACTAAGGCTTTGACGACTTGCGACGTGTTACGATTTAGGATTGGGGGATTGGGGGAGGGATAAGGGTGAAAGGAGTGGCGGAAAGCTGGTTGAGGACTGGGGGTCTGGGGACTTGTGTACTTGTGGTTCAAGGAGTTTGAGGGTCTTTCGTTTAAAGATAGAGGGCGATGAAAGGCAAGATGCCTGTACATTGCCTACTCGTTGGTAGCTTGACTACGAATAACGAAGTGTGATACTATCAAGTTTAAGGTGTCTTGATCAGTGTTTATAATATGATGAAATGCTACTAAGTGCATGTAGCTAAATTTTGATTCTGTTTTGCGTTTTCATATCCGTTGAGTTTGAGAGATGATCTGGTTGACTCATTGAGCATCATTGGTGTAGGCTTGCTTTACTTATAGGCGCCGCATATCACATTCTCGCTCAATCGGAAACCCCTTGTACAAGCCGGCAGTCGGTTCAGAACACTCATCAGGACAGCGGAAAGATTCACTTATTAATCGGGTATCGTTGAAATAAGACGTTTCTCATACCACATGGTAGAGGTTTCCCGCGTTGCAGTGGAAGCGGATCTACCGAAACTCATTAGACCCGCTGAGACGACAGAGCCCTACAAGGCCCAAATAGGAAATAGAAGTCGACAGGGGTGATGGCGTGCTCGATGCTATCGACTTCACGGCACACTATATCTTCAGCCATCTTCCCTTTCCATCTTTCAGTTATTCTTGATCTCTTTTCCAACTATTAGAACATTATCTTTACATACAAACTCACCCCGTTTTCTCCGCGTTTTTTCTCGACTTTTTCTACAACTTTTCGGAGAGTGGCGACTTTACTGGAGATAACGGAGATGCAGTGACAGGCGCGACGAGCTCGCCCCTGCTCCCTCGCTGATGACTCCTAGCTACATCGCGCAGTGAGAGCAGGGGCGAATGGGCGACTTACGACGACTCACGGAGACTTCGACGGGGCGTGGAGGGGAGAGGGCGCGTGCTGACAAACTTGCTCATTGTGTGGGCTCATAAGGATATCGGGCCACGGCTATCGCAACGCCATCCCATTGGTCTCGCAGCAACAAAATCGGGGTTTTATGACGGTCCGCGACGGGTGGCGGCGACGGGATCTACGGGATCTAAGATCGGAGACATCGAGCCATGCGAAAGAGTAATCGGCGACCTGAAAGCTCGACGGGGACAGCGGGGAGAACCGGTTCGAGGGAGCTAGGCGACCACTGCGGGGCGGCTACCTAGAAATCCTCGGTGGTCTTAGCCCATGCGCGAAGTTGCAGTCCACGCGCGAACTACTGTCAGAATTACGGAGTCGCCTCTCCCCGGTGGACCCTCATCGTGGGCAGACTGGAAATGAGAAGTCAGAATTCTGTGCGAAGAACAAGGATCTCGGAGCGATGTCATGCACCGTTATAGCAAGCCAAGACGACGAGTTCATGCGAGCGAGCTTTTTCGTCTCCTTCTCCAGTCGCAAGGTTACTGTGTTCGTTGGGATGGTGTTGTGGATGATACGGGGGACCCTGAGATTACCGACTACCGGCGGGAAAAGAAGAAAAAAACTCATCTGTGAGTTTTGAGGAAAATGTGACGGTTTTTCTGGTGTTTTTGGCCTATATAAAGATAGCTATCACGCAGCTTCTCTGGATTATTTCGTCTAAATCACCAATCCAGACAGCCTCGAGTTCTTTCAGTCGTCATAAATCCGCAAAGTTTCGTAACCTTCGTCATGTATTCGCAACTCACCCGCGTATTTTCCGCCGCCCTGGCCCTTCTTCCCCTGAGTGTGTCAGCAACACTCCCATTCGGCCACTACGGTCCTGAGGGCACCGTTCTATTCCTAAACGGATTCCACTTTGTCTCCGGACATAGCGACTGGGAGATCTCCGCGAACCACTACTGCGTCATTATTGCTAGCGACACTTTGCAATGCGCCGTCTACAACACCAATACGACGCCTGCGCGATTGGCTGGGATTGAGTACATCATCACTACGGAGGCATTCGAAACCTTAGACTATGAAGAGCGCCAGATGTGGCATAGTCACGTCTACGAGATCACCAGCGGCTTCCTCATTGAGCCAAACCTACCGGACTCTGTCGACCACACCATCATGAAGGACGTCTGTGAGTAATTCCCAAACACGTGCTCCATCCTCATATTCTCTAACGATTGACTCTTTAGTGGTCGGGACCTACGGCAAGACGTTCCACACGTGGCGCTACGACCAACAGAACTCCTCGTACCCGATCGGCGTCCCGGAGCTCGTTATGGGCTACACCGGAGACGACCAGATCACGCCTGATTTCGTGACTAAGAGAGACGAGCTCTTCGGAGTTAACACGACTGAGATTAAGGAGTCCCGCAGCGACATCCCACCCCCTGCGATCGTTGCTGGAGCGGATAGTTGGAAGTATGGCTTTGTTCTGTCTTTGGGTTTGGTGAATCAGACTGCGAACACGAGTTTCCCACCTGCTATCGCTGCTGCGAAGGAGGAGAAACAGGCTGTTCTCACCCACAAGGATGCTTGACTCGCCCATTCTAACAAAACTGCAGAAAAGTTTTTTGATGCATTTGCCTAGAATTATTGGATTCAAAAGTTGTGCAGTGGAGTTTGGAGCGGCATGGGTGGTTAAAGGGGATGAACGATTGTACATACGTAGCTGAATAGTACTGGTAATAGTGAGAATCCGAACTTATTCCCCTCTTTTGAAATAGCAGTATTGAACATGGAAATAGTACTCACCATGCTAATAACCATGTCTATAATGACACCGTATCCCATATCCATTAGTCACGACCTCTTACTTACCTGTAGATCGATTTGGGGGCGGCAAAAATGCCGTCAAACCCCCGTTAAATCCGAAGGAACTACAACCATGGACCATGGTGTTCGCCGATTACTATCAGCATTAAAAATTGGAGAAGACTCCTATAAGCTTCGGTATCGTTAAAGGGGGATATACGGACGAAGTTGGCTGGATCGGTCCACGTAATCGCTATGTATGCGCCTTTCAGCAACATCGGGTCCGCATTTCCGGCTCAAGGTTATGTAATCTAATATCGACGAATTGGCTATACAGCATTGCTAGATGGTTAGTATATATATCAGGACTATACGTCGGTAATTCCTAGAATCTCGTCAACTTACTCACCAACACACAATATACCTACCGTATAACGCTTGCATATCATACTGCCCACCATGCCTCTCCACCTCGCAGAAGTAGACACACTCACGATTCAAGCCATCGTCAACGATGAGATCGACCAGATCTCCCCGTCGCCACACCCAGCAATCAAGCACCCCCAATCTTTCCTCGGCACGCCCAAGACACCCATCCCAGCTGGCGCCCAGCCTGCCGGTGCAACATGCCAGATGCGCATGGACACCATATGCTGTGGAGCCCACGGCCTATCTCTTCTCGTAACCGTAACCAAGGACGGGAAATCGCACAGCCTATTGTTTGATGCAGGACCAGAGGAAGAAGTCTGGGAGCGCAACGCGAGTAGACTGGGGCTGGACGTGACGAAGATCGAGAGGATCGTGCTATCGCACTGGCACCGCGATCACTCGGGGGGTTTGCTGAGCGCGGTGAGGATGGTCGAACAAGCCAAAGCTAAGAAAGCTGCTGCGGGCCAGCAGGGGAAGGTAGTCGTGGATTTACACCCCAACCGCCCCGAGTACAGGGGCATCAAGGCCCACGAGATTATTTCGCTAGAAGCTGATCCGACATTCGCTGAGATCGAAGGCGCTGGCGGAGAGGTGTTTAAGAGTGGAGAGGCACATACCGTGCTCGATAACACGTTCTTGGTCTCGGGAGAGATTCCACGGCTTACAGCGTACGAGGGTGGGCTTAGAGGAGGCGTGAGGTTCAGCACGGAAGGAGGGTGGGAGACTGATGAGCTACTTATGGATGAGAGGCTCGTTATGTGCAATCTGAAGGGCAGAGGACTCGTTGTGTTTACTGGTTGCAGCCATGCTGGCGTGGTCAACGTCTCGCGCCATGCGAAGGAGTTAGGAGGTGGTGTTCCCTTATACACGGTCGTCGGTGGCTATCACTTAGCAGACGGGTCGCCGGAAAAGCTGCAGAAATCGCTAGCAGATCTGAAAGCCCTTGAACCGAAGGTACTGATGCCAGGACATTGTACGGGATGGAGGTTCAAGGTAGCGATTGAGAAGGATATGCCTGGGTGCATGGCCCCTATTTTCGGTGGTACGAAGTATGAACTCATCTAAACGGCGACGAGGAGTATAGTCCATCTTGGTATATCAACGGGAATCGCAGCTCTACTCACATGATTAGTAATAATATCTTGAATATTTATACGGGTCTTGAACAGGCAACTTATAGATAAGCCCAAGGTTGGTGTTTTCATGTATCGTGACACGACAAGAAGCTTCACTTACCTTCAACCCCCTATTCCGATAACAACCCAAGCCTTTTGGTTTCATATCCCCTCTCTTCACAACACTTAGAAGGACATAAATTATTGTCGCTGTTGTGATTGCGACAAACCCAGCTTTTCCTAAATTTCCACAAGTAGGACCGGGGAAAGCCTGAGTTGATGTCTTCTATGACCAACTCAATTCCTGACTCCTCAGGAAACTCCTTCCCCCAAACTCTGCACAACACAGTACACTGTGTAAGAGCACACGTGCCTCCCTCCCCCAGAGCTCTGATAGGAACGATCCACTGTATAGGGTAAATTCCACGTAAGGCCATCCAATCGGCAATACCATGTAACTCTGTTTGGCCAAAGCGCGACAGATAGTAAGCCATATAAGCGTAGTTTCCAGAGAGAGATTCCAAGTCAAAACAGACTAGCTTGAAAACACAACGCGTGTGTGCGCGTGTGGGAAAGGCCGGTCTTGGTGAGATGGATTCACTTGCAGATCCCGGTGCTATTGCTCTTGTTTCCTCGTGTGATACATCGGGAGGTTCGATTCCTTCACCGGCCGTATCATCTCCTTTTTTTAATCTTTTCGTTTTTTTTTGTTGATTGGCGAGTTGGCGATGGTGGTGGTGGTGCAATAGATAGAGTTTGATTGAGCCTTATTATATATATCTATGGATATATAGATATATAACATGTCGTCGCCGTCGATTTTCGATTGATTTGGTAATAAATAATTGAATAATTATTTGGTTGGGTTCAATAGATTAGTCCCGATTGATTCTGATTGATTCCTAGGAATGACAAACAAACATGATCAGAGCGTTTGATCGGACAGCGTTGACGTGCGCTTCCTGTTCACCCCCCTATTCCATGCATGTCGGTGCTTGATATCGAGAATATTCTCTCTCTGAAAAACGATGCATACCTAACTAAGTAGTATATCATCTTGGCTGCCAATGAATATTTTTGTTGTCCTCTGATAAAAGGAACCTGTTTTCTGAAGTTGTGATACAGGCAGGTATGAATCTTCGAAGTTCAAGGTTGTAAAGGAACGCTGCCAAATCCAATAAGAAGCTTTGTGTGGTAACACGGATTGAGGGGCACTAAACGGGTGCCTAGCAGCATGCGGGGAATAGCACCTAATGACGACCTAATTGGCGTTCCGAGACATTTTCCTGTCGTGTTACCGTTTCTAGGAATCCCTTGGCAAGCATTGCCTCAAAAATTACGGCTCAGCGAAATTCCGTATTTCGATGCTCTTTCACTTATATCAAACTCAAAAATTGCGAGAGGACTGGCTGCAGCAGCTCTCATTGATGGTTTACCTACTAGGTACCTAGGTATACTGCCTTAATTTTCCCGTCTTATGCGGACCCCTCACCGCCACCCATGCGAGTAACTGCAGGCTTTCCGAGATCGACCTATAGAAGTAGTTATAGCGAGATTTACGGCTCATGAGATGCATTACTGGGGTCGCTCGCGAATTTGACAAAACCCAATAATTGCGAGAACGTTAGCTACTGTAGCTTTCATTGGTTGAAATCACCAATGCCTCAACATTCTCCGTCATAAATAGCCTCATGTGGGGTTCTTCAGACACTTTTTAAGATCTCCAGATCTATGATAATGGATCGATGTTCTAGAAGGCAGTGCCCTAAATTTTACGGCTCAGCAGTGACCGAAAATGGGACCTATTTAAAGGTCCTTGGAACTCAAAAATTGAGAGTACACTGGCTACTGCAGCTCTCATTGATTGTTTCTACTACACTCTCACGCGGGGCCCTCAACTTGACAGGCAGTGCCCCAAAAATTACGGCTCGGCACGGCGAGACTCAAGCACGGGCGTATTTTCTTTGAAACTCAATTATTGCGAGAGCCTCAGCTACTGCAGCTCTCATTAGTCGTTTATCTTGCACTGCCTCAATATCCTCAAAATCTTTCTGCCTTTCCGTTTTAGCTTCATGCGGGGAGCTGCAGGTACTCAATAAGATCGATCTCAACTTTGAATATTTCTGCGGGCAATGCCCCTAAAATTACGGCTCAGCAGAGATCCACCTGTACCCGTGGGATCCGATCATTTAAACCCCAATAACTGCGAGAGCACTGATTTCTGTGGCTTTCATTGAGTGTTCACATTGCACTGCCTCGGCTCCCGAACTTACCTCCGATTGATTTATGCTATAGCCTGCACTTTTCTCGTGCCAAGGAGAAATCTGGGAGATTTATGATGCCTTGTGCAAGTATTTAGGTCGTGTGCCCCCTAAATTTTGACAAGAAGCATACCTAGACATCGCTACTCGGAATTGTTGATAGGTCTTGATAAACGCTGGCTGCTGAATTGTGTTTTTTTGGGGGGTATGTATACCATTGTTTGATGGCTCTGCAGTTGTGGAAGAGAAGCTGACAAGACGACTAGACTCCATGACCTCGGGCTTGTTGATTAAGAGGCTTATCTGTGTACCCAAGAAATAAAATAGCAACGCTATCTTCTCGCCGCTTGTGATTACCTAACAATCCGAGGCTATATGTGAGAATGAGATACTATATTCGACCGTCTGTCTCTAGGGTCCGAGCTAAGACAGGCTTACGTATTAATCAAGGAGAATAGCATACCTACTTTGGGATATCTTCGTGCCGATCTCTCATCGCGCTGAAGAACTTCTTGCTTTTTCTCCAATTGTCCAAATGAGGTCCGTCACATAACTAATGCAAGCCATAAGAATATCCGAGCTGATATAATTCGCAGCGTCGCCTCACCGAGGAAAACTCCTTCCTCTTCGGGCAATCCCCGCGGCACGATAATGCCGGAAGACCCGTTTGAAGGTGAGCTTAGCTCCGGCTGCTGCCGCTTCGAAGATTCCATGGACACTTTATCGACCAATCGTCCGACCCACGAGTTCGCACCAATCCACGCCGGTCACCAAGAGTTATACGGAAATAGGCCATTCCCCGGTCATCCCATGCAACATTGAAAATACAATTTCCCTGATTGGCGATCCCCTCCACTACGACTCTACGACTGACAGACCATTTACAGCCCATCTTTTTGCATATGATGCCGCACGGGGACCCGTAGCTCGTCAGCCATCCAAAATGGTTGAATTATAAATACCTTGGATCTTGGTAGATCTTGAATTGCTAGGTAAGGATGTGAGCCTCAGGACTTGGCGCTTTATTCCCTTGCACCTTGCAGGAACTCCGTAGTCCGTAGGTATGATGGCGCACTTATTTGCCTCCGTGAAGAGCCTGCCGATCTTGGCTGCTTCCGCCCTTGCCGCTGTTAGCTATCCGGCCATACCTACTGACTTGACAACTCCAGTTCAGCAGCGTCTCGCTGTCAACGGCCCCAGTGGTGAGTCAGTGGCGTTGTAAAATGCGCTTTAATGTCGCGGTGGTGCTTTATTGCAGTGTGCTAATTTGACGGCCCCTTTAACAGCCATCTCCGTCGGTTGGAACACCTATGAGAAGTTAGACAAGCCGTGCGTTCAATATGGAACGTCGAGCAGTAATCTCAATTTGCAGGCTTGCTCGAACAACTCAGTGACCTATTCGTCGTCCCGGACTTACTCCAATGCAGTCACACTCACAAATCTGGCGCCAGCCACCACGTACTATTACAAGATCGTGTCAACGAATTCCACTGTTGATCACTTCTTAAGTCCGCGTGTGGCTGGTGACACAACCCCGTTCGCTATGAACGCCGTTATCGACATGGGCGTCTATGGCGCCGACGGATACACCATTCAGATGGACCAGACCAAGCGGGACATCATCCCCACCATCGACCCGTCGCTAAATCACACAACCATCAGCGCCTTGGCCAACACTGTTGACGACTATGAGTTCGTCGTCCACCCGGGCGACTTTGCGTACGCCGATGACTGGTACCTGAAGCCAAAGAACCTCCTCGATGGAGAGGATGCCTTCCAAGCCATCCTGGAGGAATTCTACAACCAGCTATCGCCGATCTCCGGGCGCAAGGCGTACATGGCGAGCCCCGGTAACCACGAGGCAGCATGCGAGGAGATCCCGTACACGACGGGACTGTGTCCGGCCGGCCAGAAGAACTTCACGGACTTCATGACGCGCTTCGGGGACACCATGTCAACGGCATTCCCCTCTCAATCGCGCGTCGAAGCCGCCAAGGTCAACGCGAACAAGGCGCAGCTGCTCGCCAAGCCACCCTTCTGGTACTCCTTCGAGTACGGGATGCTGCACTTCACGATGATAAACACAGAGACCGATTTCGACGACGCGCCGGACGCTCCCGGCGGGTCCGCACACCTCAACAGCGGGCCCTTCGGCGTCACGAACCAGCAGCTGGATTTCTTAGAAGCGGACTTAGCTTCCGTGGATAGGACCGTGACGCCGTGGCTTGTGGTCGGTGGCCACAGACCGTGGTACACAACCGGCGGGGACGGTTGCACGCCGTGCCAAGACGCCTTCGAGCCGCTGTTCAACAAATACGGCGTCGACCTCGCGATCTTCGGACACGTACACAACTCGCAGCGCTTCCAGCCCGTTTACAACAACACTGTCGACCCCAATGGTATGAATGACCCCACGGCCCCCATGTATATAGTCGCCGGAGGCGCGGGCAATATTGAGGGGCTGAGTGCCGTCGGAAGTAACGTTTCGTTCAACTCGTTCGCGTATGCGGATGACTTTAGCTATGCGAAGATAAGCTTTTTGGATACGACGAATCTGCAGGTTGATTTTATTAGGTCTTCGACTGGCGAGGTGTTGGATACGAGTGTTTTGCATAAGTCGCATACGCAGCAGTTTGTTGTGCAGTGATCGATCATGATGATCATGAGTTGGTTATATATTCGGAGATCTAGTCGTAATGATATTCGAATTAGCGTATATCTCGGTCATGTGTAGGTAGTACATAGGATAGTATATTAAAGAGATATCCATATCACTAGGTGGCATATGAAGACATTGGATCCATCCATAGCTGGGCGTGAACGCTATGGGTTTTAGCGGGGTTACAGGGGCTCCAGTGGCACAGCCCTGGAAGTTAGGGGTCTCACTCAGCCCTATTTCCTTCCCTAAATCGCACCTACCTAAGGTACCTATCCATTTTCTCATTCTGATCACAACTGCGCATTTACACCTGACTGACTTTTAATCAATATAATATGGCATTTTATACTCCGTTGAGTTCAACTAATGGGCGAGCTCAAATTCGAATTTGCTCTCTTTTGCCGGCGAGTTTCGAAAGTCCATTAACTTGTCATATCGAGCCTGTCGATTTCGACCCAACGCTCAAATTCGAAGCCTTGTCTTATACCTGGGGTGATCCTACCCACCGTCTTCCTATCGAAATCAATGGCGAGATAATTATGGTCACTAAGAGTCTCGCAACTGCTTTAACATATTTACGGAAAACTTCGGAAGCTAGATATTTATGGATTGACGCAATTTGTATCAACCAGGATGATCTTGACGAGCGAAGCGCGCAAGTCGCGATGATGGGAGATATATATCGGGCTGCAACACGTGTAGTCTCATGGCTAGGAACTCGCGATCCGCTATTCGATCCGTTCGTTGAAATGGAACACGCCACTTTACTTTTCGGGCACATTGAGTTCCTGAAGAAACATGCGCCTTTCCAGGAGTACCTTGAGAGTGACGGATCTCAGCCATATCCCAAATTTGAAAAGCATAAAAGGATATTCAATGATGGCCTTTATTCTCTTCAACTTCTCATTGGTGAGAGGGAAAAGGAGAAGCCGGTATATTGGCAACGAGCTTGGATCATACAAGAAGTCGCCTCGGCCGGGAGATTGGTCTTACAATGCGGCCCGTATATTATTACAGAAGAAGATATCGGAATGGTCACAGACTTTATAAGCTCCCCGAGGGTAGCCGGTCTTATGGATGGGAGGTCCGAACAACGGAAATCCCGATCTCATTTCCAATCCAGTCAATATGTGCCTATTTCAATCTACCGCAGTCTCATCTATCCAAACCCAGAAGACAGAGAGAAGCGTAGAGCTAGATTTCGTGGGCCTATGAATATACTAAGCCTCCTGCGTCATAATAGATCACGTTTCTGTGCGAATGAAAAGGATAAGGTATACGCTATATTGGGACTCTCAGATCTTAGGGACTCAGCTCATCCCGGAACCATAGTTGATTATCACAAACCCGTCCCGGACGTATACATTGGAATCGTGCAAGCCATAATCGACTCATCTTCTAGTCTTGAAGTTTTGTGCTCCGCAAATCTAGCTGAAACCACTTCAATGTCTGGCCTACCGTCCTGGGTGCCGAATTGGGCCGTACAAAAAAGCCCTGATGCATGCGAACGGCCTGTTTCATACAATAATCAGAAAGCTACTGGAACAATACCCGCAGATTATAGGTTTTGGACAGATGGAACGGCCCACATTCTATCGGCGACAGGTTTCTGCTTTGGGTCAGTCTTGGATCTTAAAGACCCTTTTGTCAAGCTCGATCCCAGTTTAGCAAACGGCGATGCAATGTCTAGACTACTTGACTACGCTACCCTCTATAGCCAGTTATCAGAAGCTTATAAGGACATGAAGACGATTCTACATCCGAAAATATTATCAGCTGATTTATTCCAACATACATGCTCCTTGGGTCTACTACGCGACGACCTAGACGACCCCTTTCAAAGTCTCAAGGACATTTTAGAGTTGAGTACCGCCCCCGATATTGACAAGCCAATCGATTTCTCAGATAGCCGGTTTCGATTGAAGTTGATGGCTTCCAGCATCAACAGACAGTGCATTTTCGCTATCCAGCAAACTCCCTTGAAGGAATCAATAGATTTTGCGAGCGGTGAAATAGGGATCGCACCTCCTGGAGTCGTTCGAAAGGGTGATTTAGTCTGTCTCCTTTTTGGCTGTACTGCTCCTCTCATTCTTCGACCGGTTGGAAATAGATTCGTGGTGGTTTGCGCCGCCTATGTACACAACCTCATGGACGGCCGTGCTGTGACGTATCTCGAGCATGGTCTTTTCAAAAGGACGAAATTTGACCTGGAATAATTAATATATATAATATTCAGTCTTCAAAACTCCCCCACTGATGTCGCAGAGAAAACCAATAAAAAAATGCATTCCCAGGTCCACAATCACCCTACACTTCACACAGCCACTCTAAGGCCACCAACACCAAGGCTGTAACAAATCACAAGAATGACACCGCCTCGCCGCGCATTTCACCTACTTAATTGACTCAATAGTCATATTGACAAGCCCAGAATTCACCAGCACCTTCATCAAACCTAAGACAAAGATCCTCTTTATTTATGAATCGACACCGCGAAGATTGCAAAACGTATCACCAGTTTAACAATGTCCGAGGAACCAACCGATCCAAGACAAGTCGCGCGATTGAAGAATTATTTAATGAAGTACGATGAGCCTACGTTACTTCGAATGTATCGAGATCTCGACAAAATGAACAGCTCTTCTGGGAATATATCGAAGGCAAGGAGAGAGATGGCGCTCGCGTATCTAGACGCACTGCAAGAGAAGCGGGATCAGCGCGAAATACTGGAGGCGCGGCAGCGAGGTCAGGAAGAGGAAGCCATCCAACGCATCCGAGAGCGGGAAGAACTTCAGGAGAGGATATGGCGCAGAGGGGAAGAAGCATTGCAAAAGTGGAAGCAAAGGGAGTCAGGGCGCCTGTTGTCGGGGGCGGCCGGAGAGTCAGGAGAGCACAACACAATTTCTTAACTTCACCGTCACGCAACGATACTGGAAAGATATGCGCAGAATGTTCGCTTAATAAAGATAGCCAATAGACGGCACTCATTCTTCGCCTGTGGCCTATCGTGATTTTTCAACCCATCGAACTCACGTTAGAACAGAACCTAACCCCCCAACAGTCTATTAGCAGAAGTATACCGATACGATATAACAACCCCCTACGAAAAACCCCCTCAGCTAACCCCCCCAATCTGCGCCGGCGTCAACGTCTCCGACTTCGCCATGATCTGAGCAAGCGTCACGTTCCTCTGCTCCGGCCCTCCCTGATCGACCGCATTCCCTATAATCGGTGCCACATTAATGACACCCGGGTCGTGGTAGTTATCAGTAGCCGCGCGGTACGCCATCCCGAGCCCCGGGTTCGCGGGCAGGAACGGCTGCTCGTTCGGCATGTACTGGTACTCCATGCACTCCTGGAACGCGACGCGGGGGAACAACGTCGTGTCGTTAAAATGCGCGTCGTACTTCGCCTCCATGGCCTGGTCCAGACACGTTATCGTCAGCGCCTCGTCGTCCGCGACGATTGTTCCGCGGCGGTCCGGCTCCGGTTGCAGTAATTTCCACGGATTACGACACGTCGAATCAGCACACGATTTGGTCGCGAGGAGGAGCGCGTTCAGACGGTTTAGGAGCTGCTTCGTGGTCTCGTCTTTCGGGTCTTTGGCCAGGTTTGTGAGCTCGTAGGGGTCGGCTGTCGTGTCGTAGAGCTCTTCTTCGTTCGTGCACCATTTCGAGTATAGGTACCCTCTTTCTGGGCCGGTGATGCGCAGGGTCTTGTAGCTGTTGTTGCCGATGTCGTTGGGCTTCAGCTGTAGAGGGTTTTCGAGGTTTCCTTCGCCCCAGAATTCCACGTTGATCACTTCTTGCGTGCCGTTGAGGGGGCAGGTTTCTAATATGACGTTGGGGTTGTGCCAGTTGGCAAGACGACTCTGACCGTCGAGGAAGACTGGAAAGTTTGCGGGGTTGACGCCCGCGATTTCTAGGAATGTGGGTACGAAGTCGTAGTGGACGCTCGGGGCGTCGGATGTTGCGTTTGCTTTTACCCCCGGTCCACGGATGATGAGTGGCATGTTCGTGTCTTCGCGGTACGGGAGCGATTTTCCGGCAGCGACTCGGTGGTTACCGAGATGGTATCCGTTATCACTCGTATAGATGATGTATGTGTTGTTCAAGATACCATACTTATCGAGGCGATCAACGACATCCTGGATAATCTCATCGACTCCCTGGAGAGTAGCAACACGAGCCTTATAGTGGTTATCTATCCGCTGAGCTTGTAAATCGTTTAAGTAGTTCAGTTCTTTCAACCAAGATGGCTTCTGATCCTGACTCTCTTGGCTTGCATTCCAATTGGCGGTTCTCGGGACCTGGAGGCCTTCTGCGCTTCCCTTGTGTCTTGTTTGGGGAGTGGGTAACTGATCGATTCCCTCGACATGAGGAGTTGCGGGAGCTATCGTCAGATAAAATGGCTTGTTTTGTCCGGCTAGGTAATCCAATCGATCAAGTCTACATGTTGTCAGCCGGTATGTCCTGAAGAGATATGGACAGTCGACACTCACGCCTTGACTCGGATCACGTCTAGCTGATGAAAGCCTTTATAGTGAACAGGGGTTTCTCCGTTTTGGGACATCACAACATTGTTATATAGATAAGTGAAAGGGTCGACCTATCAGATTCAGCTTCGTTAGCTAAAGTGTGTTTAGTTTCATAGTGTCGCATCACTTACGAGCATATCAGTGTGTGTCCATCCCTTTGGAGCATTCATGTAAAGTGCTCTAGTGTATCCGTTCATGAATTTACCGATATCTATTAATGTTAAGCCATACTTCTTCCTACAAGGTATCAGACCACTTACATTCCGCATTATAACCAGCAGCCACAAGCCAGTGAGGGAGATAATCCTCGTTTTCCTTTGATACCATAAACTTTGCATAATTACCACCGGGTGAGGAGACATCCGTGATGTTCGTATTGTGCGCGGCTTGCCCTCTCAATAGGGAGGCACGGCTGGGACAACACAGAGCAATGGTCGCATAGTGATTGTTGAATTGCGTTCCCTTCTGGACGAGTTCTTTCTGCAGGATAGGCATATGTTCAGTGGACCCAAGGCGAAAATCTTGGTCATCGGGAAAGATGAGGACGATGTTTGGCTTCGTTGCGTTCTGGGCAATACATTGCGTTGCGCCGGCAAGGGCAAGCAACGTATATCTGAGAAAACTCATGTTGCATACACAGAACCAGAGAATTTGTGATAGGAGAATATCCATGAATTCTTGACTCTGTAGAAAGAGAGACTTCGACTCTTCTTTATATACCTCCATCGGTAAAAGTGCACGGTGAACCCTCCTAGTCGTTCTTACGGATCGCACAGCAGGATTGATGGATCACTACAGGGCTCCGATAAAAAGCCTAGACCGTGCTTCATGCAAAATCAATATTGATTCACGGTCACCATCGTGGCTGTGAGAATTGTTCCATAAGCATTGACGTCATGGCATAACATATAGCCTTAGTTGGGGTCGCTCCCATAGAGATAGTAATCTCCTGGACCGCGGTGGTAGTTTCTGTAGTATGCGACGAAATAACGGTAAATTTCACCATGCAAGGGACGTGTAGGTGCACGAATCAGAACTAAGAATCAGCCGAAGGGGGTCGTGATTGGGTTGGTTACGTACGCTACGTCAGATAATCACCGACATATTCCTTCGTTTCCGGGTGGAGAGTTTGAGAGTTAGCAATGCCCCGAAAGCTAACGGCTAGTATGGGGATATTGCAACATCTAGTCAGAATATGGCAACGTTTACGACGTTTCCACATAAGCAAGCGTTCAGCTCCTCTTTAAGACGACCTTTCTGGTTAAGATATCTAAGCAGCTGTGAGTAGAGCACCCCTTTTTGGTCCCAAACATGTCACCTACTAGTTGACATTGGGAAACATGATGCATCATGGGATGTGCCATTCCCCAAACATGACTGTTATTTGAATGAGTCAACGGGAGCATAATCCGATCTTTTGTTATATATCAGGCTCACCCATATGGTGATTATGCCTAATATCCCCCGTTACCCAACTTTCATTGGGGTATACCTAAAGACTATTATGAAGATTTCTCATACAAGTCTAGGGTATATTAGTCATATAGATACGTGCCAACTACCTACTCGTATTAAACTTGACCAGAAAAAAAATAACGAAAGAGCGTGACGCAATGCCCTCGCCTCTATAAGGATGAGCTGATCACCATACCTGCCGCTTGGTACTGTACGAGGGCCACAGTGAGGTTATATAGCAAAACAGTCGTACTTCTTCCGACAATCTTCCAAGAACTTATTGAAATGAGGCGGATTGGCTCAATTGTTAAATAAAGTACACCGCGTGCGAATATGGTCCCGGGGTCGAAACATTTGCAACTTTATAGCCGCAGTGGTTTGAAACAAGTTCTTAGAAGATTGTTTTTTTATTTTTTATCAATTTTTTCTTCACATTCCTATCATTTCCACGTAATATTATATCTAAACCAACTGAAGTTACACAACATGGATACCCAAGGTACTGAAGATACTCGAGATGCTACCCCTACCGAGGCGAGTGTCCACGACACCAATGATACAGCCACATTGCCTAGACTGGGTGAGATCACTTAGACAGCGGTGACTACAACCATCGTCCACCACCACTAACATTTCGGTTAGAATACCTAGCGAGGTACCATAACCTAACATGACATGGTTGTCTACCTGACGACGGCCATACGGAATATACGGGACTAGGTCGGGCGCGGGGTTTGTGGTTTGTGAGGCTTCGAGTCGTTACGTCAGCGCCGTAAACTTAACCTAATTGGGAATCAGTGGGGCATGGAGGTTCTGGGAGAACCCCATTAATTAGTAACCCACTGCACAGTATTCTTAACAGAGCTTTACAAACACTACAGCAGGAAGAGTTCCAGGATAATCTCTGGAGATACTGTTTAAGCATAAATTTCAGAAAACTCGTCGAGTCCGGAGATCACTTCACGGAGAAATATCAAAGCCGCGAAATGCGGATATATGGATCGACCATCCTAGCAAAATTTCATGCCCCTCGGGGTCTGCTTCTTTCTGAAGACATATATCAGTGCATTACCGGCATTGCAAGTACTTCATGAGGCCTTAAAGACCAAAGCTACCAGGGTGATGACGACATGACCCTCATATCAGGAGAGATGCCACAGTCATATATCTTCCAGGCAAAGGGTCATAGTGAGACTTCCGTCTCCTGGCTCGCTTTGCCAGTATACATCTCAAAAACGCACGTTCTAATGTCAACGTAATATAAAACAAGCAGCGGAAAAGCTTAAGAGCCTAAGACCCTGTACCCAACACGAGCTCCATTCACTGAGAAGCTCAATCGCGAAGCCAGAAAATCTACGGATGGCTCGAGAAGCAATTAGTCGCAACATGGAAGTGCGAGCTACGACAGCTCTACCCACTCCCAACAACGAACTGTCCGTCTAATAGGAATTCTATTCTATGCAAGAGTACGATGACAGAGCAACATCAGCAATCGGAATCAAATCACGAGGACGTGGCCGTAGCCCCACGAGAGCGCAACACAACAATTTTTTGCATTCTACTTGACGGTATTGCGAATATATTAATTTTTTATTTTTCTTAGTAATCTTCCTACAACGCAACCGCGGCGCCCAGTACTCCCATAGCGAGAGCAGCGGCGGCGAACATGCCCGTTTCCCTAGGCGATGCGTTTTGGGACGCGGTGGTGGTGGCGGATGAGCTGGCGTTGGCGCTAGCGCTGGCTCCTGAAGAGGCAGCAGCTGATGCATCGGTGCTGGCGGTTTGGGTGGCCGCGGAGCCGGTGCTCGAGACGACGCTGGTGAGACCCGACTTAGTGGCTGTCTTGGTGGCCGACGCGCTCTCTGTGCCCGTGGCTGTGACGCCATCGCAGGCGCCGGCAGAGAAGCTCGAGTACATGGTGAGTAGCTCCGCCAGCTCGCTGGTGATGAGAGAGGGCTCGGCGCCCATATCGGCGGAGCAGCTGGTCGCGAGAGCAACGAGGTTGGAGCTCTGCGACGAGAGGTAGGAGTACATTTCCAAGTTGTAGCTGGAGAATTCCGGCAGGACGGTGCTGGGTAGCTGGGCGGCGAATTTGCATAGCCCGTCGATGCTGCTCCAGTCCGCACCGCTGTCGGCATCTACGGGCTGGTCCAGCGCGTCCTCGAGCGCAGGCGCCGGCGTTGGGAAGCCGTTCGTCCAGGACTCAATACGCGACTCACACTCCGGCGTCGTGGAATGGGTGGGCTCGGAGTCGTCAACTAAGGTTGTTGTGCGGGGAGCGATGCGCACCTGAGCGGTGGCAGTGGCGCTGAAGGCCGCGGTGAGGAGGGCGATTCTGACGTGCATGATGATTATGGTATTAGGTTTGTTTGTTCAAAAGAATGTAATCAGTTGGAGAGATCAGGCTGATCTTAACGATGTTCCGTATCAATGAGTGAGCAGAATATCGTCGTCGTCTTGACTCGCGCGCTCGATCTAGAAGAAATAAAAGAAGCCATCGTGATACCGAGGGCTGGCGGAGAGTTTTATAAGAAGCGCGAAACGCCGGCCCCCTAACGAGACGAGCAGTACCAGGCAGCGGTATGACCGTGATGTGTTAGGACATATAGGGCCTAGCCTAGGCCTTGCCCAGGGGTGTCGGAACTGCAACGTCGGCTAAAGCTCCCCTGTACGCATGAGCTAGACGAGACGGGAAAAGTCTTGGCTGCTAAAGTTTTATACGCTAGGTGCGTAGCTTAGCTCAGGCGCTATAAACTTGCTCATGAAGTCAGTGAAGCTTTTCACTCGATCTCAAAATATTACCTAAGGTATATAAAATACGACATATCAGTAGATCTCATATTCAGCTCATCGCCACTCCAGAAAATCTTCATAAATAAAGTTATTCAGCGATTTAACCTGAACGGCAAACGATCTACCTTAAATTTGAGGGTCTGCCAAATTTTATTTCCGCGATATGCAGATGTGCGGCGGGAGTGCTGGCCTTATTAAACAACCCCATGTCAGCCAGGACTGACTAATCCCGGTAACTATTGGCTGGGCGGTCCACTTCCGCACTCGCGAGCTAAGCGGATTGGCCAGCGCTGAAATGAGACGCTAAATTGTTCGATTTGTGAAATCCTTCTCGGTAGCTAGGTAAGATTAGCTACCTAATACAGACTGGCAGACCGCTCGACGAGAAGAAAAAAGCTTCTGACACTCTGGGCATGTTACGCATGATCTTGAAAAGTCCCGGGACTTTTCGTTTCTGGGCGTCTTGGACTCGGTCACCGCGTCAATGCCTTGGACCGAAGTGAAAGTACGCAGTAAGGTCACGAAGCTTCCTTATCCCCAGAGTATAGCGGCAGCCCTAAGAAGTTTTAGTGAGTACAATGTTTCTAATATAGCGCTGGTCTGAAGAAAAAAGGAAAGAAAAAAGAAAAAAAAGGCATTTGAGCTTTTAGCATTGTTAGCTAGTAGGTTAGCCACGGGTAGGGCCGGGCTCCGAGATAAAGTTTTATGTAATACTCCCTCACTTCCACCTGCCACCTCGGCTGTAAAAGTGAAAAAATTGAGTGAGTGCAATTTCCACCCAAGGACATCCCGACCGTCACAAAACAATGAGAAGGCAAAAAGAATTCATGATATCAATCAAATTGGCAAAAACAAAAGGGTTTGGCCGGGGATTGAACCCGGGACCTCTCGCATATCAGCTGTAGGGTTTACCCTAAGCGAGAATCATACCACTAGACCACCAAACCATGTAGATAGAAGCCATCGCTAGCCACTTGATGAAGTTGTTGGACGGGGTCTTATTGGTGCTTATATCACTAGCTCTGTCTGTATTCGGGAGTTTGTGGGGTAATGAGTCGGAGCTCCTGTGGGGAAATCCGAGACCCCTGAGTCGAACTGGTGGCGCTGCGCACTGTGTGCACATACGGAGGATTCTGCTTTGTTGAACGGTCGTGAAGCGCAGAGGAAAATATCGAGAGTCCTGTTCAAGTAAATTTGAGATTGGTAGTGATGGCTACCTAGGACTTAGGTACGGAAATAGCGTGCCAAAATCACTTTTTATATATCGGATGGTATGATTGGTTTGGTATATCTGAATAAATGACTTGCATTTTTGAAGTGATGATGAAGTTGATGCTATATGTAGAATATTATAATGGAAATTTCTGAAGAGGTAGTCTTATAGTTGATAATGAATAGAAATGAACCTCGTATGATGATCCCCAAGATACTCCAGCGTGGAAGATGAAATCATAAGTTTCATTATTATGTACCTAGTACATTAGTCAAATAGATTTGGTGTTGAATAGTAAAACCAGAGTTTATTGAAATATACACGATGCAAGCGAGCTAGCTGGATGAATCGAAATTAAAAGATAGTAGAGATAGATTTCGAAGGCGCCTGATAACATGACCAACTTGCGTTATAAAATGAAAGAACCCAAGCTAGAGATTCGTAAACCACACACCCCTTCATAGTGCAAAAATCACAACCCCTAGGTATACTCCCTTACATGAACCTGACATGATACCCCTCGAGACCCAACTGGCATAAAACGTGAAAGCATGAATGTGGCAGGAAACATAGGAACGTATACCCAAATAGTGTATCTTTATATCCTCACTCGTACCACTCATCAGATACTAGGCGAAGCAAAGCCACCCGCTGGGTCGTAGGTCGTTTCGGCTCCATCATCATCATCCACTCGTAGGTCAGTCCAGGTCGTGGCCTGTTCATTCTTACTCCTAGGCTTGCCATCTCTTCATTATCCGTGCCACCCAAGACACTCCAATCGTATTGTATGATATACCATTTGTTATAAAAGTATTTCTGGCGATCGTTCCAAACCTGCTCGTCGTAGTGGAGGTCGTCGTGAGGTAAACCATCGGTGTTCTCCTTGGCGTTCAAGAACACCATAAGGCGGTCGGCATCACCAGAGCGGTGGCTCCCGGCAACCAACTTCCTTATCAGAGCATCCCTGGCGAGTGCGTCGTGTTTGTCAATGGAAATAGGATAAGTACCCTCACGCGAAAATAACCGAGTCTCCAGAACTGGGTCACTTCTGTAAGGTTGTACGTATGTTTCACCTACAAGATCAATGTTCTTCAACACCGGGAAGATATTTGGGCTGTATAAGGTGTGTAAAAAGCGCGAGGTGTGGAATCCGCGCCTCCCATAATCTATAGTAACGTACCAGGCGCGTTTGGTGAATTCTCTCAGAGCATTTATGCCTTCTAGATTGCGCGTCTGAGGCTTCAGAAAGATGCTATCTCGGCTTGGGTCGAACCACGCCCAACTTTGGGGCATTTTTTTCGTGTGTATAGACCCTGGCTGCCTCTTGACATTCCTGATCGATGAAAGTTTGCCATACCGACATGCCACGGCCCGAGACTCCCGACAGACCTGGGCTACCGAGGGCGGCAGCACTTGAGATACCAATTCATAATAAACGCTGAGATTTTGAAGTGGATCTACGTCAAAGCTTTCTTTGAAGCATACCATCCGCCGTGGAAGGGCCAAGTCCCAAATCATGAGTCGAATTTCGATTGGTAAGTTCCTGAATTGGTGAAACGGACGCGCTTGGTAATCCATCACTCTGCGTAATGACCGGATCTCATTGCGCAGAACTCTCGTCTGGGAATTCAACGCTTCCACTATGGCGTCCTTTGCCTTATTGATGTTAATTTCATTGGTTCTCACGCATGAGTCGAGCCCTTCACGGATGCGATCTTGTCCTTCGGTGATCTGTTCCTCTACAGTGTGAAGAAGTGCCTTCAAACCGTCATCGCCTTCTGTACCCTCCACGCAATCTTCAATGGCTCCTTGCAAAGCTTCAATATTATTCCCGATATCTTCCAAGATCTCCTTCCAATCATTGGATTCTCCTTGCACGACCTCTTCCAGGTTTTCGAATCTGTCGGGAAAGTCGTCGCGAAGATCGGCGATAGCTGCGAGGACGTGGTAAACTAATTCCCTGGTGGTACATCGATTCATGTCGAAGCGATGACCTCGGCACATGGGAGCACCCATGTTTCCCCCACAGTAACCGCCTTCGTTATCCATTGAGCCTCGCAGAAAATTTTATCGATTGCCTCAAGATGTAGTAATTTGGGAGAGCCCAATTGGCGAGGGATTGGTTGCAAAAAGAGGGAAAATGACAATATTCTGTGCGGAGGATGATCATCACGCGACGCGGTGATCGGGAAGAGCATAGGAAGAAAAGAAAAGAAAAATTACCTACCGAACTAATAACCTGGACGCTATGGCCAATTCTCGCACATGGCTTTCCATGGGTCAATATCCGACAGGGCGTTCAGCCAACAGACCTTAGCTGCATATTACAGGTCAATTATTGACAATAATTTCTTGTCAGTCTTGTATGATGGACAGGCAGACAGTTAGACAAGGCAGGCAAGCTACAAAAAGGCAAACGGCATACGACAAAATATAACAAAATTACAACACCAAGTAGATAGGTAGAAATAAGGTATCAAGATATTCTCTCAGGTCAGACAGAACTTGAGTCTATGTGGAAGACTTAACATTTAATAATAATAGGTATGTAACGACCGGCGGTAAGAGGCAGCGATCCTCGAGATTTAAGAAACTCTCACATGCTTCCATATCGGCGTCAATTATTTGCTCTAGAGCATAAGATAGAGGAAGACTCGACTATAGCAAGCATCTAGGTAATCTAGAAGCTCGCTCAAGCTCACCTACGATAAAATATGCCCGTGTACAATTTGTTGATTAAAGGAAAGAAAAAAGAGAAGAGACGGATTTCAGAAATTTCAAATTAACCGATGCTTACCAGACCAGACCCCACTTCCCCATTGGTCCAAGCGTCGCACTAAGTTCTAAGTTAGCATTGGGCAAACCTTGAAATTGAGCAGATTGAGGCCATTACTAAGAAATACGTACATTTGTGTGACCTCAATTGATGCCTCAAAAATCGGGTCGGAATATCCGTAGCTGGAACCAATCAGAGAGGGGCTGAAATAATCGCGATTAATCGCACTAGCTCCACTTGGAGAGAACATCCAATTATTCCCGACCAAGCACCTCACAACGAAGACGTCAACATTTTGAACGGACCTCCCAATTGACCACCCCCGCCCTCCGACCCGATTCCTACTCTTCTCCTCCTCCTTAATCACCTAATTCCGTCGAGACGACACGATGCTTCGACAATCTCTGGCTCGTTCGGCTTGGCGGACTGGCCGACAAGCCGCCAGATACTCCAGAGCTTTTTCTGCGACGCCACAACGGCCGGCAGAGGTGGAGCTTACAATTGGTGAGCACATCGCTCTACAATCGCAATCAGATGCTCTACGATGGTTGCTAACGTAGGTTTAGATGGAAAGAAGGTGTCTATTGAAGGTATAAACCTATTCCCGGATCTCGCTGGGCACCCGAACGCCTTTACTAATTAAGCCCGCAGCTGGCTCAGCTTTAATTCAAGCCTGCGAAAAGGCCGGAAGTACCGTCCCTAGGTTAGTCTTTCGAACATATAAGGGATCCAAGATAGTAAAAAGAACATAGCTAACAATGTATGCGTAGATATTGCTATCATGAGTACGATCGATCCAATATAACCCACCCTGCGACCACGGCTACTAACAAAGTGGGATAGAAAGTTGATGATAGCCGGAAACTGTCGTATGTGTCTAGTCGAAGTCGAACGAGCACCGAAACCCGTCGCTTCTTGCGCATGGCCAGTACAACCCGGCATGGTTGTGAAGACAAATTCACCTCTTACACACAAAGCCCGAGAAGGAGTGATGGAATTCCTCCTAGCGAATCACCCCTTAGATTGCCCTATCTGTGATCAGGGTGGCGAATGTGATCTTCAAGATCAATCTATGCGATACGGTGCCGATAGGGGTAGATTCCATGAGATTGGTGGAAAGCGAGCGGTGGAGGACAAAAATATTGGACCCTTAATTAAGACGTCGATGAACCGATGCATCCACTGCACAAGATGTATTCGATTCGCAAATGATATAGCCGGTGCCCCTGAGATGGGTTCGTTCGGACGAGGAAACGACATCCAGATCGGTACATACTTAGAAAAGAACCTAGACTCCGAGATGTCGGGCAACGTCATCGACCTTTGCCCTGTCGGAGCCCTCACATCAAAACCTTACGCCTTCCGAGCTCGTCCCTGGGAACTGAAGAAGACCGAGTCAATCGATGTACTTGATGGGCTAGGATCCGCCATCCGTGTGGACTCGCGTGGTCTAGAAGTTATGCGAGTTATTCCTCGTTTGAACGATGACGTTAACGAAGAATGGATTAATGACAAGACTCGATTCGCCTGCGACGGCTTGAAGACCCAGCGATTGACTATGCCGCTAGTACGACGAGAAGGCAAATTCGAACCGGCACCATGGGAGCAAGCTCTGACGGAGATCGCGGCCGCCTACCAACAGCTTGCGCCCGCGGGCAACGAGTTCAAGGTTATCGCTGGTGAATTAACCGAGGTTGAATCTCTAGTTGCTATGAAGGACCTAGCCAACAAGCTCGGATCGGACAACTTGGCCATTGACACACCCTTGGGAGGCCAGCCTATCGCTCACGGTGTTGACGTTCGATCAAACTACCTATTCAACTCCAAGATCCTAGCTGTTGAAGACGTTGATGCCCTACTCCTCGTCGGCACCAACCCAAGACACGAGGCTGCTGGTCTCAACGCTCGTATCAGAAAGCAATGGCTAAGGTCAGATCTCGAGGTCGGCGTTGTAGGCGAAACGTTCGACTCAACTTTCGAGTTCGAACACCTCGGTACAGACTTCGCAGCCTTAAAGAAAGCACTCTCCGGACCCTTCGGCAAGAAGCTCCAGTCTGCAAAGAAGCCCATGATCGTCGTTGGTTCTGGTGTCACGGACCACCCTGACGCCAAGGCTTTCTACGAGCTTATCGGCTCATTTGTCGAGAAGAACGCCGCCAACTTCTTGACCGAAGAGCACAACGGATTCAACATTCTCCAAAGGGCTGCCTCCAGAGCAGGTGCTTTCGAGGTTGGCTTCACAACGCCATCCCCCGAAGTCGCTCAGACGAAGCCCAAGTTCATCTGGCTCCTCGGCGCCGATGAATTTGCCGATGCTGATATCCCCAAGGACGCTTTCGTCGTCTACCAGGGCCACCACGGCGACCGCGGTGCCCAGATCGCCGACATAGTCCTTCCCGGTGCCGCTTACACCGAGAAGGCCGGCACATACGTCAACACCGAAGGCCGTGCCCAGATGACCCGCGCCGCAACATCATTACCAGGCGCCGCCCGCACAGACTGGAAGATCATCCGAGCAATCAGCGAGTTCCTCGGCGCCCCCCTACCCTACGACGACGTCGCCCAATTAAGAGAAAGGATGGTCGAGATCAGCCCTGCACTAGCTTCCTACGATATCGTCGAGCCTACGTCGATGAAGGCGTTGAGTAAGGTGCAATTAGTAGACCAGAACAAGGGCGCTAAGCCCACGAACGAGCCGCTGAAGAAGGTTATTGATGATTTCTATTTCACAGATGTTATCTCCAGGAGGTTGGTACACCATTATCCCATTATCTAGAGTATATCACTAACATATTACGCAGTTCACCGACGATGGCGAGGTGTTCCGTTGCAAAGGCGACGGGTAACCCAGATAACAACTTAATGGCCCCCGGCATAACCGACGCCAAGCCGATGGGCCAAGTGGCGTACGGTTCGTAAGGTTTGGTTATGTCATGAGGGGTGGTGAGGTAGAGGGAATGCGAGCTTTGAAAGAGGCAGGCTTCGAATCAGACGCTACTATATGACCGGGAGGATATAGTAGGTACTTACTCAAGGCCCGGGTTGAATTTTTCTTTGTTGCTGGGCGCAGACATGAACATCATGGCATCGTTAGTGTACATATAGCACTTGGTTCAACGGAGTAGAGAAGAGATCAAGAGAAGAAAGAAGTACATAAAAAACGCCTAGAATTCATCGCGACGTCTGTCTATTTTGAAGTACAGGCCTTTTGGATCCTAATTTTTGAAGCTGCCTGCTACCTATGTTGTAAAGTTAATGATATGGATGGACGACACTTGGATCGACCTATTTAGTAACGATATAAATACACGCCTACATGAGATGAAGCAAAGCAATTATTGAAGCTATTCGAGGGTTATAGTCCAGCCTCTCCCTACACATCCAGCAATAATTATCACAATTCCAAATTAATTATAGCACGGGGGACGAGCGAAATTAAGAAAAGGCGAACGATCTGTGTATTATTAAAAGAAGAGAAACGAAATGAAAGAGGTATACATCGTACGATTTTTCCGAGATTGCCGTCAACTTGTCCGGGTATTTGAGTATTAAGGCAGAACATAGAAACGACGACGGTAACTGAAGGAAATGACGAAAGGAAAATGTCTCGAGACGGCATCACCTAGCCTATGAGTGCGAGTTCGAGGCATATCACATCGTATTCCAGCGGTTCTATATTGGACTTTAGATGAAGATGCCAATGTAGAAACATAGAATTCCATGTGAATTAAACGAATGAGCGTAAATAATGACTCTCCGTAATACAAGGAGCATATGTAAGACCTCTCATCGATAGCGCAAAAACAAAATATTAACATCTCTGATTTTGGCCATTTTCTGATCAGTCCACCCCTTTTCCGAATTTTGTGTTGACTTTGAAAGTGTCATGCGAACCTGAATAGTTAATTCCCAACAGAAAGTAGCTATCCTCTGCAGAATGTTCACTTCAGTTGAGATCGGGAAAAACCATTCATGCAACTAGTATAGACGACAAGGTGAAATACTACGTATTTTCCATTGATCGGTCTTAGGTATCTTCGCCATCCAATTCGAGGTCTTGAAATTAGTAAGCCGGATTAAAACCAGGAAAGGGATGGCGAAAGGATTATGATGGCTTGACTGATATCGCAAAATCCATAAGCATGATGTGTCCAAGGCGCCTAGGCGAGGCAGTAGCCCGCCGGGCGTAGGATGCGTGTAAATTCCCTGCTCGAGATGATGCTGCCGAAGACCTGCCATATGTGAATCGAATTGAAATGTGCCACTAGCGTCCAGTCGTGTATAGACGCAGAACATAGGAAATAGAGATGAAAAAGAGGAAGCCGCAATAACTAAACATTATAGAATCGCAGCGTGGTTCCGAAAAGGCATGCCACGATGATTGAGAGGCTTTTCGTCAAGTGGATACCTATCAGGTCTCGAAATCAATAAGGCAAGGCAATTATTGGTAGCCACGGCCGTTGAATCGAGGGCCTGCAGGCATTCGTCCCATTCCAACACCGGCGCCAGGTCCAGGTCGAGTAGCACTGGCCGGGTTGGTACAGAGCATTCCGACACGGGATCCAAACTTGGATCCACGGAGAGAAACCATGTGCTTTCTGATGTGCGCGGCGACAATCTCACGGTGCTGAGGTGACGCGTTGTTGATGATCCACTGGATCAGATAGTTGCCGTACTGATCACTGGAAATGTCGATCAAAGGGATACGAGGACGGTCCACGCGACCCTCGCAGACACGGTCGAGGTAACGAGCTAGAAACTCACCCCCGCCAATTTTAAGACACTTCTCAACAACCTTTGAGGCGTATTGATCCATGCTGTATTCGGCTGCGAAGCGGATAACATGGTCGATTGCACGGCTCCGATCAGCAGGTGCGCCATGTTCACAGATGTGCTGGATACACCAGTTGCCGAACTGGCCATGAGCAACGATGTCGATGTTTGCAAGGACTTCTTCGATACAGGGGCGCTAGAGAGGAGACAGTTAGCATTTTATATGAATGCCTCTTATGTGTTCCGAATATATTTACCTTGTCTTCTTCGAGACAGTTCTCGAAGATATTCTGAACGACCAAACTTCCCGTCTCGCCAAGAGCGACCTCATGCCACATGCCGTGTAGTGCATCGTTCACATACTTCATGATCTGAGGTGGTGATTCGGTCCATCTGAGCTCAAAAAGCTTCTGCCAGACGTGGCACGCATATCGATGGATGACGGTCTCGGGAATACGTCGAAGTAGTTCATGGACCATGAAAGCCTTGTAGTCCTCCGGAACGGCATCGAAGGCCTTTTGCACTACGTGGCAGCCAAATGGATCCATTGAGAGATTGAGTGTATTGCCTCTAATGGCCTGGGCGATCTTGATCACCTGCTCTGGAGTTCCGTGCTCGAAACAACGTTGCACCAAGAAGTTGCCAAATCGATTGACCATCAAAGGGTAGGCCGAACCAACAATCGCTTCAACGATTTCGTACTTCTGATCTGGGGTCCCGACCTTGAGCTTCTGCTGTAAGAAAATAGAAGCTTGTTGGTCATTGTTACAGATGATCTTGTCGACGATGTACTTCCAGTTACAATTGACATTGCGGTCGAGTAAGCGGCGATAATTCAGGGGCTCGGTGGTAGGAAGGTACGTTTGGCCTTCCGAGGCTGCAGGCTATAATAAATATGCATTAGTTGCAAGCTTGAGAAATAAGAAAATGGCCGACATACCTCTGACTTCCATGGTACGACACCCGAAGACGACGTGAACTCATTTGCTAATGGCGACAGCGGCGTGCCAACAGGAGTTGGCTGGTAGTTGGAATACATTCCCGAATTGGATGGAGCCGGTGGCGGTCCTTGCATACCGTTGTCGGCCCCATAACCAGCACCGCCGTAGTTGTAGCTACCACCAAATCCTGGGCCTGCACTAAAGCCGGGAGTTCCGAGACGGCTATCAAATCGGCCATTTCGTCGGCTGCTAGAGGGCCTAATTGTTAAGTCATAATCTGGAGTCAGGCGATCTCCTCGAAAATTGCCCGGAGCCGAAGGCTCATAAGCCATGCTCTGATCCATGTAACCTTGTTGATGAGCGCCGCGTCCGCTCCACTGGTTATGAGGGGGGTCAGGTCCTGAGAAGCCACCAGCATGGAAGGGACCCTGGTTATTCTTGAATCCCCAAAGCTTGCGAGAACGATTGAAACCAGTGGCTGATAATGCATCACTGGTATCAGATCGAGAATCATCGAGAGAAGACCAGTATTGGCCTTCTCGACCAATTGCCTGATGGCCCATAGCGTTAGAGCCCAGAGGACCCAGGACTCGGGATGGGTTGGAGTCGGGTCGGAAGTCAGGGGGGAATTCGCTGTCCACTGGAGAGCTGCCCATGCCGTAGTCCAGTCCAGATGGGCCGTGACGACTCTGTGCAAGCTCTTGGTCAAGTCGGCTAATCTTGTTTTGAGCCTGAGCAAGCTCGAGCTTCAAACGAAGAACCTCATCCTTGTTGACCTCACCATCTTTCTTCAGAGTTGCACTAGCAGGTCGAGTGGTAGGAGCTGTGCTCCCAAAGGTCTCGGTCGCAGGTGTGATAGGAACCGAACTGCTCGAAGAAGTGTGCTGAAGAATAGGAGGGACGAAGTTTCCATCCTCCGAAGCCTTCAGAGCTTCGCCTTGCTTAGTGAGCACGTTCTTCTGGTGATTGAGATGATCTAGAAGGTTGTCCATAGGACTTGAATCGGAGTGACCAGACATCTCGTGATTCAACTTGATCTTCTGCTGTAGTTAGTTAACGGAACATGGCAAAATCAAATTTGAAGGAGGACAGACCTTAGGATAGCTCTGATTAACCAGAGAAGAGGTTGAAAGTGCCGAAGCTGTCTTCTTCTGGGGCTATAAATTCTCGTTAGCTTCAACTCGGTAATACAAGCGTTACAGCAGAGATGACAGATAATATTTTATGAATAAGAGAGAAAGATGGGATAGATAAACATGGCGATCTAGCCAACCAAGGATATTTATCGAAGAATTATCGCATGTATGATAATTACTTACCTGAGGAAGAATACGCTCGAGCATATCACTAACAAGGGCAGCAGAGGAACCCTCGGTGCCGACCTTGACATTCTCCTCTTTCGAGACAATCTTAGGAGCCATGGTACGGCGAGGAGTAGGGGAACCGGTCGAGGGAACAGTTGGCGTGGACATGTTTGCCAAGTTCTGTCTTCTTAGTCAGTATGTAAAAAGGACAGAAACCAGCGACCGGCTATCAGAGAATTGTTGTTCGATGGACACACTAAGTGTTCAAAACAAAAGTCGAAAAATGGCAGAGATGCCTCTTTTGAGTTGCAAGAAAACGTACTAAATGGTATTGTATGGTATGGTACGAACGAAGGTGGATTGTGGTGATGTGTGGTGTAGTGGTAGAAGGGATGGTTGATGGTAGAGGATGAAGGTGAAATTAAAGGAATGGGTGAAATGAAGTTGGAGAGGAAATAAGGGGGGGAAATAGGGTAGAGGTGGTAATTAAGTTAAGGAAAGTGTAGGTGACGACCTAAGTTAAAATATTTTTGGGCAAGTGTAAATGATTGATGTATGATGGTGTTATGAGCAGGGAAGTAGGGGGAAGTAGGCGAGGTTGTTTAGAGATGGGATGAAAAGGAAGTTACCCCACGTAAAGTCAAAATAGCACTTACCCAGCGAGAAATATTACGGTAAGACATCGTATCTCGAAGGCGACGATGATGAAGCTAAAGAGCGTCGAGTGTCGAGTGTCGAGTTAAGGTGGAATGCGTCGGAAATCGACGTCCGGTTAATGGTGAGGAGAGTAAGAAAAGATGGGTAGCTCGTGTGTATGTAAAGAGTATAGTTGAAATGATCGAAATGACCGAAATGATCGAGCAAGAGATGATAGACGAAACAGAGAATTATCCGCAGATAGATGTGCGAGTTGAAAGGATCGTGATGACAAGAGTCGAGTTATTCGGTGTCAAGTAGATGAAAGTAGAAGATTGGGAAGGGTGCGTGTATGGTGTATGCGTAGAAAATAAGCTTAGGGAGTGATGAACGAAGGATGAAGAATCCTCAGACCGAAGCTCAATTTTTTTGTGTATATGTTTTGCGTGTACGAATCGTTGGGGTGGAATGGAAGAAGGGAAGAGTTTGCAGGAGGTGTGAAAGTCTGGATGAAATAGATTTCGTGGAGCTGGATCACGGTTAGCCCTAGATCAAGATGAAATCAACGGGGTTGTGCACGAGTATGTATTGTCTAGAGAACGCAAGTACATGTGTACATATGAATGAGCAAGTTACCTACAAGAACTTGTAACGCTGGGAAGGTGCTCACGATAGGTGCGGCACTATGAAGGTGATGTACCTGCCATACAATCGCGACGGCAGGGTTCGCGATCCCGCTTTTTATAGTGGACTCCAGAGTGTTATTCGATCAACTCCCCCTCCCCAGAGCTACTACCACAGGCCAAAACTAGTAGGTACCTTGGTATTAACCAGTTCATACTGTGAGAAACTTTATATTTTAATAATATCCTGCTGGACTATGTTAAGCTTGGACCTTATTAAGATTTCAATCTTCAGTACTCACATGATTGTTTTCTTATTTCTTTGGCCTTGAGACCACCCTGGCATTCATTATCATTATGCCGCATTTTCATCTTCATCTAGAACTAGTTTTAGGGCGCTCAAGTAGTAGCTCGCATGATCAATCTATATAGAACAATATCTTCTAAACATCGATCTAGGATAGTTGTGGTCGAGCATACCACACGGCATCATACTGAGCGTCTTGGCCCTTCACTTTCTTGTCTTTTATACACGTATGGATATATTCCAACTGATGCTGGTTAGCTCACCCGATGTGTTAGATCTCCAGATAGTGTTAGAAGTTAGGACTAGAGAGGATGCGGCTCTGTTCGAAGGACCCACTGTATTGAGCGTTTGGAATGGTGCTGTCAATGTTAGGCACCAACCTTCATCATCAATAACACAACATCAATTGCTCCAGCGAAAACAACATTATTTTCCGATTTTCCACATGGACAAAGCCGTCTTCTTGTAGATAAATGCATGAAGACGTTGGTGATGTGATTATAACACTGTGATTTAGGAACGACAGTCTCCAGTTTAGAGAATTCCTTGTTTTGATTAATATGTCCGCATCTTTTATCCGAGTAAACGCCGTTATTGTTGTGCAACCATATATACAAACACAGCCTATGCTGGTCTCACTTCTTTTTATCTAAAATCAAAGTTAGTATGGTTCCATATACATGATAAAGGGTGGGAGATAGTATACCACCAGTACGTGCTGCCTTTGGAGGTCCCCTCTTCTTCCTTGGCGCACTTTTTCCACGCGATTTAACTCTATGATCTGGTTAGATTTTGCTTCTCATTGACGTCAGTTATTGTGGCGTCAGAATGCATACCCCGCCAAGTGCTCCAATCTATCCTCTGCTTGCTCATTGATGGTCTCTAACCCTAGGGTCCTGAACGCTCTCTCTAACGTGTTGACTGTAGGTCCCCTGGGTGGATAGTATTTCGCGAGTGTTGGACCTCTCAACCTTTGTCGAAGGATTTTGTTGCCCATCCGTACACCATCGGGGTTGTATGTCGTCGAGAAGATTTCGCATTGAGCCTGAGATGTTAGATTGCACTGACCAAGACATCTTTTAGCGGCGTGATTCACTTACCTTCATAAGGTTCAGCAGCCTCGCACGAGTGACTGCTGACATTTTGGGTATCTGCGTGCCTGGGTGGCAGGCTCTACTGGTTTTGTGGTATAACAAACCAAGTTGTCGCAAAGTCAAAAAGTTGTCCGATTAAAGCGCAGTACAGACCGGACAAATGTCGGCCAAACTGAAGCAGTGGATCGGTAACTTAATAATTCGCGGTAAGGCTAACAAATACCCCCCGATATTGAATTAGGAAAAAAATAAGCTAGAAACCCGAAATCTGCCTCGGTCGCAACCAAGCTCCAAACACACCCTCAATCTTTGCAACATCAAATCGAGAATATAACCTAATCAACGAGAATATTGAGCTTACATACCAATTTTCTAGGCATATCTGATGCTATTATAAAAATGTCAAAGCGCACTCATGCAGAGTTCGCAGCTAGGGAAGAGACATCCGTCTTGAAGATCTTAGAGCATGCTACAGATTTGCTGAAAGCTGCCGAAGCCCTGAAGAAGGAGCTCGATACATTTCGTGAGAGTCCGGATATCATCTCCGTGCTACAGCGCCACAACAAGAAAATACTGCAGTCCGCCCAGCTGCTTAATCAAGACGAGGTAAGTATTAAATCATCATATCGACGCGAATATTTTTTATTGACGATTCACGCTCCATTAGGCGAATGTCATTGGCCAACCTGAGCCTGAATCTCGCAAAATTCAAAAGTTAGATGAGGATGGGAAAACAAAATCCAGCAACGCGTCTACAGCGTTCAGCATACCACCACCTATTTCACTATCCCGGTGGACACCTGATGATATACCCACTTCGGGTCTGCCGCCTCTACCTCCCATCCTAAATCCCACTCTCGAGCAGGCAGTGCTTACTCACTCCGGTATGGTAATGAAGCCAACAGAAATGAGTTATGAAAGACTTGAATGGATTGGAGACGCTTACCTCTACCTGATGTCTACATGTTTCATTTACCAAACCTTCCCTAACCTAGGTCCTGGGCGATCTTCTCAATTACGCGAGAGACTGATCAAGAACGAGGCTCTATCTGATTTCACCGTGCAGTATGGAATTAACACACGCACGAAGTTTCCCGCCGAGTTTGATCTAGGTGGTAGAGTTGGTGGAAGCCTGACATCTCAGAATACAAGACGGAAAGTATTAGGCGATGTCTTCGAGGCTTACGTTGCAGCTGTAATCTTGGGGGATCCGGAAGGTCTGTCACGCGTGTCGCCTTGGATAAAATCTCTTTGGAGCACAAAAATCGCAAAGGAGATAAAAGAACAAAGCAGAGACCAATCTTTCCTTGCCGCAGGTCCTACGAATGATTCTTCGAAATCCGGGAACGACGGCGGTAACCAGATAGCCCCGAAGCAGGAGTTGCATCCCAAAGTTTTGCTTAGTCAGGCTCTTGGCGCCGTTGGGGTGAAGATCTCGTACAATGACGTGGGTCAACCAAAACTAGATAAAGTCTCGGGAAAGCTTCCGTTGTATACTGTGGGTGTATTCCTCGATGGGCTTGGGGAAAAGAACCTCCAGCTTGGGATTGGAAGCGCACTGTCGAAGAAGGAGGCTGGGGCTAATGCAGCACTAGCAGCGCTGCAGAGTAAAAAGATGATCAGGCGCCTGCAGAGGAAGAGGGAAGAATTCTTGGAATTTGCAAAACAGGCGAAGGCTGCAGAGGAGGCGGAGGCAGCGGGGTCGACCGAGTCGACACAGAAAGAGTATGACAACTGGTCTTAGCTGGTTATTGCTGCGGCATAGACAGCGCACTGTCTAGTTATTGTAGCACTAAGTGTCTATGATTCTTTGGTAAAGAAATGAGAGAATTGTTCAGATTAGTTGATATACCACCTACCATCCCGCGAGGGTATCGCCGGCTAGATATTAGGTATGTTTACCTATCTATATTAATTTGACGGCTCACTCATTAATATCGGATATCGTGTTTCTCGTCGCGTTTTTCACCTTGACAACGGGTGGGCTACTGACTTCAATTCGGACACGATCCATCACGAAACCACACCAATAGCTGCTACATCATGAAACCCCTCATATATAAAAAGTAAGATTGCAAGGGATAAATGTGCTACAATTGTCCCATCTTCGAATTCTTATCTGAAGTTGTCCCCTTCACGTGCTTTCCTCGGATGCGGATGGAACTGAAGAGGGTTTAATACCAGGAAACTAAGGTTCCGGTTCCCACTAATCTTAGACGGGTCGATCTCCACATGCTCCAGGGGTTAAAAGCTCAGTAACGCAGTGTACCACGCGAGCGGCCAGCAGGGCAAAAATGTACCTACAGCTACCAAAGAAAGACCTACAGAGGGGATCTACAGAAGGAGCTAACCCCTGCTTGGGTTTCCACGGGGTCCATTTTCGCTCTACAAAGTTACGACCGAGGCAATTGCAATTCCTCCAATTCCCTAAACATCCGCGATCAACGTGAACGAACCCCATTATGTATAAGCTTTCATTATGGGGGGAGACTCTCACAAACCACAAACCACAAACCACAAATCACAAATCACAAACTTCAACGCGACCAACAATACCGACATTTAAGATAGCAATCGCTCATCGCTCGTCCCTCATTGTATAATACTAATACTCGCGCTTAATTCTTCAACTTATAACTTAATCGTTTTTTTATATTAAAAAACAGCTCAGAATCGTACCTTTTAATCCCGATATTCGACTGAACTTCCTTGCGTCTTCCACTTGTATAGATGACGTGTTCCTGAACCCAGGCTCCCCATTGGTAGCCTTAGAACCAACGCATTAGGCGGTGATCCAACATCAGCTTCAATCCGTCTCGACCTGTTCTTCGGGCAGCCGTAGCGGGCTCGCTACGCGTACGTACGATTTCCCACTCGCCACGCCTTCGACGCACCCGGTTCCTACCAGGTTCCTCTATCCATGCATGGATAGGGGTATATAGATACGAAGAGCAAAGAAAGAGTCGGAAACTAGAATCATATACATACTGTATTCAATACAGATGCGAGGCTCAAAATGGCCGACTCAGTTGGTATGTCCCCTGAGAATCAAGACAATCAAGACCCGCCGAGCCAATCAACCACCCCAATAATCAATCGTCCCTTTCCCCTTCCTGCTTTGCTCATAAGTTCCCAATCCATCACACCTTCGCTGATAGAGTCTCCACCCTCGGTAGACCGCGTGTTCGTGCACGCCCTGAATACGGTGAAAAAGATTCCCAAGACGGGAGCGTCGCGCCCCCCGCCGGGTGATCGTTTACGTTTATATGGCCTGTACAAACAGGCGATGGAAGGAGACGTGGACGGTGTCATGGAACGGCCAGAGCGCCGACCGGGTATGGATGCCGACGAACTCGAGCGCGAGCGCGACAAATGGGACGCCTGGAATGCACAGAGTGGACTCAGTCGAACCGAGGCCAAAAGGCGGTATATTGAAGCACTGATAGAGACTATGCATCGATACGCCACGACGCCGTAAGTCTTCCCCTCTTTATACGAGATATAATAGTTGCTTCCTGAAGTAGAGCTAGACTTAAGTCATCGATCTTCGGACAAGTGAGGCGGTGGCTGGTGCATAAACTAACAGCTGGCATCAATAGTGACGGGAAAGGACTAGTCGCGGAGCTCGAATTCGTATGGGATCAGATTAAGAATAACAGCCCTTCGTCGTCGAATGCGTCCCCGAAGAATGCTACCTTTGCCGAAGCCCGACGTTTTCAAGAACCATTAAGCGGAACCGAAGGCCCGATGAAGATGCTAAGCCCCATGAGTGAGGATGATGCGGCGGAACAAGAGTATCGCGAGAAGCAGGACGATGAAGGAGAAGAGGAAGGAGACGGAGAATATGTGAAGAAGGGAGATAGGTGGTCACGCAAAGTAGAACGCGCTGTTGTTAGGTTATCCGCCGAGGTAGCAGCCCTACGGGAACAGATCACCGTTGGGCGCGAGTGGAGGTCTAAAAAAGAGAAGAGTTTCAGTTCCTGGGCCAAATGGATGCTGTGGATTGTCACAAAGCATCTAGCAGTAGACATGGTGGTCTTGGGCATCGTACTATTATGGATGCGGAGGCGGAAGGACAGAAGACTCGAAGATCACGTCAGGGCGATGTTGAGGCTGGGTCGTGAATACGCGAGAAAAATACTGCCGTCGAGATGATGAGAAATCAACGATCTGCTACATGCATTATGGATCTACGCTACCCTACCTACCCGCATACCATCAACAATCCCAAATCTTTCCTTTGTCGGTCACGCGTGTGATCAACCCGAATTACATACCGGGATGAAATAATTTCTCAAAAGGAGAGAAATGCACGAACCGACATCTACATGAGAGACGATCCTTCCCTACCTCACTCATCCGACTCTTCACTATCGCTACACGATTTCACGATCTCGATGTCCGGTTCAGCTTGTACCAACTCTGCGTCAGGTTCCGGCGAAGGGGCTGGAGTTACACGGAGTTTGGGCAGCCAATGGCATTTCTGCTGCAGAAATATCTCGATATCGGGTTTTTGCATCCATTGATCGTTCACCAGACATCCGGCGAAGATGAAGATGCGATCCGATGCCATGTCTCTCTCCTTCATCCACAGGGGAGCGCTGCAGTGTTCACATCGGAAGAGGTACTTCTTGAACTCGAAGATCGCCTGAGTGGCCTGGAAGGAAAATACTCGGGTGGTTCCTAATCGATGGTTTAGAGATGTTGGGATTGGGAGGATTAATAGGAAAATATGGGTGGATAGGATGACCACGACAGCCACCAAGACTGAAGAACTCACCCGAGCTGATCTCCAAGAACTGCTCCTTCGTGACGAGGAAATCGCCGTGCGTTCCGCCGGTGATCTTCTTGCAGTCGACACAGTGGCAGATTTGCTAGTTTCGGTTAGCTTTTTAGGGATATTAGGAGGGTATGAAATTCTAATGGTTCAACTTACGTGAAAGGGACGGTGACCACGAATCAGACCTTGGAACTACGGAAATGCGACATTAGCAAAGATTCTTCAGCGAAGCTTTCTCGTTGGTGTTATACATACTTCGCCACAGAGGCATGTGATCGACAGATGCACTCCCACATCGATGCAGAGGCGGGAGAAGCTGTCTTCATTGAGGCTAGTCCAACCACAAGCCATGGTGTTCGTTTGATGAGAGCGAACTATTCTGCTATGGGCGAACGTATGGAATTCAAGCCGGTGTTGTGATGATGAGGCGAGAGGAGTTTTTGTAGGCTTGGAGAAGATGGTCAAGAAGAGAGAAGAGTTGGTCTGCCCTTGGAATTCCGAATTGGGCGGGAGCACTTTTCGCTCTTAGAAACCAGACGGGGCGTGTTACACCATTATCATGGAAAATCGGATCGTTTGGACACTGCGGTTGCCTCGAAACACCTCATTAGGAAGGGCTATCATGGCTCGCGGGGTTCAGATGAGGCGGGAGCTGCCATTCTCCTAGGCGGGCTCAGACCAAGCGGAGGCCACCGCCATTCGAAGAAGTCACACAGGATAGATGATATTGCTCAAGAGTTAGTTATGCGGAGACTCTTTGTAATTCAAAGAGGCTGCTGCCTGAAAGCTATTGCTATTCACAACATCTTTGAATACCGCTCACCCAACAGGTTACCCATAGACAGGATAGGATGTTAGGAAGCTAAGATTTTGAGTGTGAAGCAATCATCAATTGACTCTTACCAACCCTCTCTACAAAGGGCCTATTGATTCTCAACGAGCATGTGTCGAGATCTCGCCAAACACAATATGTGCAAACGCCTCAAGTCCATTGTGAATGCCAATCATGACTTGCCCACCACTCTCAGCCTCTCTTACTCGGATACACGGACACGACATAATGGAATCACATCAAACGCAGGCAACTGCAATTCGCCATCCACGACAGGGCTTAGTCATGAAACCTAATTGTAGGACGAAGCATGTCTATGTTTGCGCAAACGAAAAACTCTTTATAGGTGAGATGATGTTGATGACTAATCTGATAGATAATGGTCAACCTTAGAATTCTTTTGAGAAAGTGCCTCTTGTATGAATAATCACAGCCGCCTTTACCATCCCACGTGTATAGAAGAAAGAAATGCTTGATTCATGACTATACATATACAGATATATATACTACGTCATGCCTCGTGCTCTATGCTATGTACTCATTATATACATGTCTACGTAATATCGTATTTTCAAAACCTTAGAACCAATTAGTAGAGATATGCTGTATGCCCTAGTTCCATGCATGAACGGTACCCTAGCTGAAAGAAAACAATATGATATAGCTCATGGCATTGTGGCGGGGGTATCGGATATTAAGCCACATGCCAGCAGGAGTATGTACTGGATTGAATCAACGTGGGTAGATCGGTTTATGAATGCGTAGCAAATCTGCTGTTCTTCCGGATCTGCTTTCCGTATCGGAAAAATAGGTAGGGGAACGGCATCATCGCGACCGTGAGAAAGGCGAGCAAACTGGATCCCCATTGGTAGCCAAGCTTATGGTACATTTGTATTCCAAAAAGAGGGAAAGCGGCTATAAATGAAGAGTTAGCTAATGGAAATTCTAAGATTCTCTCGTCAAGTACCACACTTACCGGCAAATGTACACCTGACGAAACTGTTGGCGGCGAGGGCTGAGGCAGCATAGAGCGGGTACGCGTCCACTATGGCAATGGTCGGTTAGTATATTCCAATAGTCAGAGTCAGATTAGCTTCAACTTACCAAGGAAAGTGAATATTCCCGTGAAAACCATGAGCGTGCCGCAGCCAAATATGCCAGATCCGATAATTGGTACTATCCAGTGAACCCAAGAGTAGGATCCCCAAGCAAATATGAACAATCCACTAGGAACTAAGAATGCACCGGCGATCGCGGACGGTAGGCGGAACTCGGGTTCGGGACGTCCGTTGTTTGCTTCCAGGAGTTGGAGGTATTTGCGACGCCAAATGGGATCGATCATTGAGCAAATAATCATACCCACGAAGATACCAAGGAAGCTCAAGCCGGACTGCCAAAGGTTGAAGCCATAGGTATCGCCGAAGACTAACCCGAAGGCTCCGAAGAAGAGGTATAGAACGCCGAGCAAGATGGCAGAGAAAAGGCACAGTAGTAGGCACATGGGCTCGAAAATAAGTAACTGAAAGGGGCGTAGAAGAGAGTTTCCTACAGTGGCCAAAACAGATTTATTTGACTTTTCCATAGGTGCTTTCCATCGTTCATCGCCAGTCTCTTTTCTTAATTTCCTGGCTTTCTCGCGGAGCTTGATCGGATCTAGAGTACCAGTTAGTATTTATCTTCCATACTATACAATTTGTAGTCACGTACGATACGTCTCGGGTGCGAAGATAATTATCATAGCGAACTCGATGAAGGCCCAGATAAGCATTGCGTAGTACGTCCACCTCCATGTTGAATAGTAATTAATGAATCCGCCGAGTAAGGGCCCAAGACTAGGGCCTGTTTCGCTGCGTTAGTTCAATTTAAAATTGGCGTGTTTAATATTTCTTTAGAGGCCACATACCGATAAAGGGGCTTAACGCTATTATAACCATTGGCGCTTGGATCTGGTCTCGATTGAACACGTCGCTCACTGTGCCGCCAGCGACGCTGAGAAACGAGCTACCACCGAACCCGTCGATGAATCGCGCCACCAACATAGTTGCAGCACTATGAGCGACAGCGCTTGGAATCAGCCATATTAAGAACAGAGTCCAGGAGATGAGATAAATCGGTCGTCGGCCAACGAATTCACTCAGAGGACTCATAAGCAATGGCCCAAGAGCAACTAGTATAAAATTAGTATGTGTGATTTGATAGGGCGCGGATTGAAAACATACTGCCAAGCACGAAAAGCGATAGGCCAAGAGTGCCAACGATACTTGAAATGTGGAACTCGGGATTCATCTGACTATATGTCGACGCGTAAATTGAACTCGTACACGTTCTATATTATCATTAGAACCCATATGTCCAAATGTTAAATTCTATTCATTTGCAGTATAGGATCACTTACACACACAGACTTCCCATACCAACAGTTATGACGACGAGCCACTTCCGAACGATGTTCATGCTCTTGGGGCATAATGGATCATTATCGCCCTCCCACGCCACCTCAAACGGATCCTTCTCAACTTGAGGTTGATCGGGTGTGACTGTGTCGTCGGTTGACTCCTCGCCTTCTTCTGCGCATCCATATCCATTATTTGACCGTACACGGGCAATGGATGAAGAGCGCACATGAGCCAAACTGGGAGAGTCGCGAGATCTTTCTCTGGTTACCCCAGTATTTGGCCGGGATTCCACCTGCTGCTTCTCCGAGTCGAGTTTTTCCAAGTCCGAAGCCATGTTTCCCCCCTTTTGCGCCACCACGGGACGAGTTGACGCCTTTCTTTGGCCTGATGAAAATGTCTGACGTAACTGGCTTCAGGTTAGCTGACCAATAACGATCCTGGTCTACTAAGCAAATTCACGATGTTACAGAACACTTCACGAAGACATCATAAGAGGGACATCTGAAGTTCAAATAGAAATTGGAGGCTCTCTAATACGGCATTCCTTCTTTTAGTAATGCAACCGACCCACATACTACCATATCGAAGTTGCTGTGCCAAAAGTAGCGGCAAAGCGCGAGTACGCGAAGAGTTGCGGGTCATTTTTGATGGAGTCACCGCCATCTTCAAGGGTCCTTCAGGCTAGAGCAGGCAAAAAGATTGCCCTGGGTGAATGAGATGAACTAGGTATAGTTGTACCCATTACTCATCGCCCAACCCCGGCTCCTTTCCCCGTATAGCATAATGGAGAAATCTTGCCTGGCATAGTGATATGCGGTCACTTCGTTCCCTATGGGGTTGCTCAATAGCAGAAACCGGCACAACGCGCAACCACTGTTGGCCGACTTTACGACGAACTTCAAGGGAACATCCCCGTAATGTTCCGAGTCAGTGTGTAAGCGCGCGATGCCGCGAAGCCGATCTTTCGGGATTGGGTTCATCGGGTAGGGGTTGTGTTGAGAGACGGGGTCTTTAAGTCCTACTTTATCTCCGATGGTAGTATATCAAATAAGGCATGGAAGCGCGAAGACCCACGTTGAAAAAGTTCAAGATTTGAGGTAAGACACACGTGCAGGAGGTCATCCGCATCGATCCGGTAAAACTTTGACTGTCAAATCGTTACACACAGCCTTAATCACGATTACCTAGGACCTCCTTCCGATTAGAGGACTGCTTACAACCAATCAGCAATGTTTGAGAAGCAACTATGATGCTTAAACAGGTATATTCACTCAACCAAGAATATTTTCTTAGAAGGAACATGCATTTATCAAGCTCGTGGACCCCTCTACTCGACCCCGCGAATCGGAGTTACAACCTCGAAAATTGTGAGCAATGGCAGTGTAACATTTGGATCCCGATTGGCCAATTGGTCAGATCACCACACAAAGATTCTTGCAGGTAGGAACAACCAAAAAAAAACTTCGGCGGGGCCACCGCTTCGGACCTTTCCTCAAAGCGTCGACTCATACGGCAGTAGAGCCACGACACAACGGAACTTCATTGTTTGAACTTAACCAAGCACCTACTTCCAACAAACGTCGGGTGCACAATAATCCCTCAACGTCCTCTAGGATTTTACGATAGGCGAAGCTATCACCAGACATCTATCCATGGAGTGAATGACTAGGACCGCTAGAATTCACTGAGATCTAGCGAGCTAATATCGTGTTCTCGACGCGCTCTCTATTCTTGCGTATATATTACCCACTCAGAAGCATATTTTCTAACTTTGCGGTGCGCTCCTTAAGACATATTAGAGAGTTGTCGAATATTTATCAAATATAGGAATCGAATTATACTTAAAATTTAGAATTGTGGTACCAAAATGGCTACTCAAGCCAACGGTGCGTCGGGTCCAACTCGAATTTCCATTCTCGGATCCGACTCTATCATCGTTGACCACGGTATCTGGCGAAATTTCGTCCCGAGCGATCTCCTTGATAATCTCAAGTCCTCTACTTATATCCTTATCACCGACTCGAATCTACACGATCGCTATGTTCCTACCTTCGTGACTATCTTTAACGAGGCCGTTAAGAGCCGAAATCTACAAACCCGACTTCTGACTTATACCATCCCTCCCGGCGAGACTTCTAAGAGTCGTGAGACAAAGGCCGAGATAGAGGACTGGATGTTGTCCCAGCAATGTACGAGGGACACAGTTATCATCGCCCTAGGCGGCGGTGTTATCGGTGACATGATCGGTTACGTCGCTGCTACTTTCATGCGTGGCGTCCGCTTCGTTCAAGTCCCTACTACCCTGCTTTCTATGGTCGACTCATCTATCGGTGGCAAAACAGCCATCGACACCCCTATGGGAAAGAACCTTGTTGGTGCCTTCTGGCAACCTAAGCGCATCTACATAGACTTGGCTTTTCTCGAGACACTCCCCGTTCGCGAATTCATCAACGGCATGGCCGAAGTTGTTAAGACAGCTGCTATATGGGATGAGACTGAGTTTACAGCTCTGGAGGAAAATGCGACCGCAATCTTGAGCGCTATCAGGTCCAAGACCCCCGATCCCAGCGATAGACTACTGCCGATCCGTGCCATACTTAAGCGCATCGTGCTTGCCTCTGCCCGCACCAAGGCCGAGGTCGTCTCCGCGGATGAAAAGGAGGGCGGTCTAAGGAACCTTCTTAACTTTGGTCATTCTATTGGCCATGCTTATGAGGCAATCCTCACCCCTCAAGTTCTACACGGCGAAGCCGTAGCGATTGGAATGGTCAAGGAAGCAGAGCTAGCTCGTTATCTCGGCGTCTTGCGACCCGGCGCTGTAGCTCGACTAGTCAAATGCATTGCGAGCTACGAATTGCCGACATCTCTTCACGACAAACGTATCGTGAAGTTGACAGCCGGAAAGAAGTGCCCCGTAGATGTACTACTCCAGAAAATGGCAGTGGACAAGAAGAACGAAGGCAGGAACAAGAAGATTGTCCTGCTCTCTGCTATAGGTCAAACGTACGAGCCCAAAGCTACCGTAGTTGAGGACAGCGCCATCAGAGTTGTCCTTTCTCCCGCTACTCGGGTAACACCGGGCGTACCTCAGGGACTCAACGTACAGGTAACTCCTCCTGGATCAAAAAGTATTTCTAACCGAGCCCTGGTTCTTGCTGCCCTTGGTCAGGGGACCTGCCGAGTCAAGAACCTCCTCCATTCGGATGATACCGAATATATGCTGTCAGCAATCGCTGAACTCAACGGAGCATCCTACACATGGGAAGATGCCGGCGAGGTCCTCGTGGTTTCAGGCAAAGGTGGTAAACTTGAAGCAAGTGAAAAACCTCTCTATATTGGAAACGCTGGCACCGCTTCTCGTTTCCTAACCACGGTAGTTGCTTTGTGTTCATCTTCTAAGGCGACATCGACGATTTTGACTGGTAATGCCAGGATGAAGACCCGACCCATCGGACCACTTGTGGATGCCTTGCGATCAAATGGTATTAACATCAATTACCTTGAGAAGGATCATAGCCTGCCCGTACAGGTCGACGCAGCTGGTGGTCTTGATGGAGGAGTCATTGAATTGGCTGCGACGATTTCATCTCAATACGTCTCGTCTCTTTTGATGTGCGCTCCGTATGCCAAGAAGCCCGTAACTCTACGCTTGGTAGGCGGCAAGCCGATTTCGCAACTATACATCGACATGACCATAGCCATGATGGAGGCATTCGGCATTTCCGTCACGAAATCTCCTGATGAGCCTCACACCTACCATATTCCCCAAGGAGTGTACAAGAACCCTGCAGAATATGTTATTGAGAGCGATGCTAGCTCAGCAACATACCCTCTTGCGGTCGCTGCTATAACAGGAACGACTTGCACAATTCCCAACATCGGCGCGAGCTCCCTACAAGGCGATGCTCGCTTCGCGACAGATGTGCTACGTCCGATGGGATGCACCGTGGAGCAGACAGCTACATCAACGACCGTAACTGGCCCAAGTGTCGGCGGATTGAAGGGCATTGAAGTCGATATGGAGCCCATGACTGATGCATTCCTGACAGCTTCAGTCCTTGCCGCTGTGGCATCGGGAGAGACTAAAATCACCGGTATTGCTAACCAGCGTGTCAAGGAATGCAATCGCATTGCAGCAATGAGGGAACAACTTGCGAAATTTGGCGTGCACTGCAGAGAGCTAGAAGACGGCATTATTGTGGCAGGTAAGAAGTTTAACGAGTTAGCCAAGCCGACCGAAGGCATTTACTGCTACGACGATCACCGCGTGGCCATGAGCTTCAGTGTGTTATCTGTCATAGCACCAGCCCCTGTCCTAATTCTAGAACGAGAATGTACTGGCAAAACGTGGCCCGGATGGTGGGACGTATTAGCTCAGTCGTTCAAAGTCAGCCTAACGGGCGATGATATCGTTCCTCGTGCCCCCAAGAAGGCAAAACAAACTGCGACGGGATCCTCTATTATCATTGTTGGCATGCGAGGAGCCGGAAAGACTACAACTGGTCACTGGATGGCCAAGATTCTTGGGTATCCTTTTGTGGATCTTGATCAAGAATTGGAGCGAAGATCTGGCATGACAATCCCTCAGATCATACAAGAGAGTGGCAGAGGTTGGGAAGGCTTCCGGAGCGATGAGCTCGAGCTTCTAAGAGATGTCATTAAGAACCAAGGCCAAGGCCATGTATTCTCTTGTGGCGGTGGTGTTGTCGAGACGCCCGCAGCCCGAGAATTGCTCGTTTCTTACCATCGCAATGGCGGCGTGGTACTCAACGTCAGTCGCGACTCCGAGCAAATAATAGAATACCTCACACGGGATAAAACCCGTCCTGCTTACACCGAAGACATAAGAGGCGTGTACGAACGACGCAAACCTCTGTTCCAGGAATGCAGTAATTACGAATACCACAGCCCCTACCTTGAACCACCCAAGAGTGATAGCGAGCCTCCTGCCGATTTCGCTCGGTTCGTCTCGTCGATCACCGGGAAAAGTACACATTTCGAAAACGCGAAGAAGAAACGCCAATCCTTCTTCGTGTCGCTCACTGTGCCAAACGTTTCATCAGCGTTGGAAATGATCCCCCGTGTTGTGGTTGGCGTAGATGCCGTCGAGTTACGAGTTGATTTGTTGGATGATATTTCTCCGGAGTCAGTCGGAAAGCAAATTTCGCTGCTGCGTTCCACGGCGAAAATACCAATCATATTCACTCTCAGATCCGTATCTCAGGGAGGCCGTTTCAAATACACGTCAGAAAAGGAGTTGCTTCCTCTGTATCGGATAGCCATTCGTTCAGGTGTTGAGTACATAGATCTTGAGATGACGCTTTCGGACGAGACTTTGGATACCATCATCCAATCACGAAACAACTCTACACGCGTCATCGCGTCGCATCATGACCCAGAGGGTAAGTTGTCTTGGAAGAATGGTGGCTGGCAAGCGTGGTACAACCGAGCCTTGCAATACGGCGACATTATCAAGCTAGTAGGAGTTGCAAAGAAGATGGACGACAACTACGCGCTAGTTACTTTCAAGGACAGAATGTTTGCTGCTCATGGGAAGCTTATAATAGCGCTCAACATGGGTACGATTGGGAAGCTCTCTCGAGTGCTAAATGGATTCCTAACGCCTGTCTCACATCCCGACCTTCCCTTTAAGGCAGCACCCGGACAACTGTCAGCAACTGAGATCCGTAACGGTCTGTCCTTAATTGGTGAGCTCGAGACCAAACAGTTTTACCTATTCGGGAAGCCTATCTCAGCATCTAGGTCACCGGCCTTGCACAACACCCTATTCCGCCAGACAGGATTGCCTCACCAGTACTCCTTACATGAAACCGACTCTGCGGCAGACTTGACAGAGTTGATCAAGTCTCCCGATTTCGGAGGTGCATCTGTCACCATCCCGCTTAAGCTTGACGTAATGGCGCTACTGGACGACATCTCGGAATCAGCTAAGATCATTGGTGCCGTCAACACTGTCATACCGGTGCCCCAGCAGGATGGATCGAAACCGCGCCTATTGGGTGAGAATACCGACTGGAGTGGCATGGTCTATTCCTTGCGTAGAGCGGGATTAGCACCACCGGCTGAGGGGACAGCGAATGGTGCGATGGTGGTAGGCTCAGGCGGCACTAGTAGGGCAGCTATCTACGCACTACACTCCCTTGGTTACAGCCCTATCTACATCGTAGCACGGAACCCTAATGCGGCCCTCGCTTTTCGTTCAACCTTCCCTGAAGATTTCAACATCGAACAGGTAAGCGATGTCAACCCCGTCCAGCACCTGCCAAACGTCATCATCAGCACAGTGCCGGCGGACAAGCCGATCGAGACGTCGATGGTACAGCTCATTGGATCGGTGTTACAACAGCCTAGGCATAATGAGGGACTCAGAGTCCTGTTGGAGATGGCTTACAAGCCTAGCCGTACGCCATTGATGGAACTAGCAGAGAACGCAGGCTGGACTACCATTCCAGGACTTGAGGTGCTTGCGTCACAGGGCTATTATCAGGTATGTGTCACCCTCACAACAACGTCGATCAAGGTGCTATTTCCATTTTGCTAACGATACTTGGTTACAGTTCCAACTTTGGACAGATATAGTGCCTCAGTTCTCGGACGTACGCACGGCTGTGCTAGGCGATTAGGTGTGATCAAACGGCGTTGATGGTTTACCAAAAGGTCTTGTGATATTTGTAGCCATATTGCTGAAATAGACCACCATATTCTACTTCACCGACTATATTTTCAAAGTACTGCTGATCTAATGCGGTGAAAATATGAGGCTATGGTTCGCTGTCGACTCTGTGTGGCTGACACTCTATATTACAGGTATCACATGCGAATATCAAGTTCAGCTATGATGTTCGAAATGGATGTGTCGTTCGACATGTGAAATCCGCCTCCACGAAAAAGTCAAGAGTTTATCTAGCAGCCTAAAGATTCTCGAAGCCACAGGTTCATAGTATTCAGATCCCGAGCATGCAGGCGGCCTCGTGAGTATACCTTAGATAATCTAGTTCTTTGGAGGCTATACCACCTGAATGGGTACCTAGCCACCACTTCTAGAAAAACCGTTAAACCGGACGAACTTTTCGAACCTGCATTAATTGCGGCGAAGCACATGGCTAGATACTACACTGCTACCTAGTCGTATAGCGAGTAGCGTATACGGGCACATGGCTTGAGGCGAGAATACACGTACACTACTAGCACACTGGCACATGTACGTCGGGCTATCGTAGATACATAGAATCTAGAAATAAACCTTGCGACGATATATCTATATAGCTGCCTAGATAATGGTGGTATGTAATGTGTATACGTACGTATAGTTGACATAATCCTGGGTCATCAACCCGTCGTCGTGGGTGAAGTTACGCGTTTATAGATGCACAGCCACAATATGACTCGCATCGGTACTTCAAGGTTAGTATTCGCCGTCAAGCCACGTTACAGTCAGAATGAAAGCTTTGAACCACCCTGGGCTTGTCCCTCCCGCCCGCGCCGCAGATCTGTGGCTGTGCCGTAGATTTGGGTGTGGGGAAACCTGTTGGGGATTCAGTTGGGAATTTTCAATTTTTCGAAGTTGCTTTTGGCCTCGCGTAGTGTCGGGTGGCCTCGGCTAGAGCCGAGGTTTTGAACACGCTAGGAGTGCTGGGAAGGGGATTGGCTGGGTGGTAGTCTGGTGGTTTCGAGAAGGGACGAGAAAATCAGGGAAGGGGTCCGACGATCCCGTACGATTGACGATCAACACGATCTTCGTGCCTTTTTCCACTCCCTACTACGTACCTACCTATACGCAGCTACAAACCTGCAAACGCAGCTATGCTGCGGGTTCTGCGGGCTCTACTGTGCCTAGGGAGGTAGTGTAAGTGTAAGTAGGTAGAGAGAGGGGAACCGGGCTAAGGACCGCCCTCCGATGGACGGTTCACTGGCTCAAACGGATCTAAATACGTAGGCGTGGTCCCCTGGGATGGGCAGATGGCGGGTACCTAATGTGTTGATGTACAGCTCGCCTAACTAGAAGAGTATACGAAGCGAGCGCAGTATACAGATACGAGAGCAACAGCACAATGTCTTTTTTTTTTCAAGGGTATTGTATCTAGGGTATCTAGCTACATAATCCTCCTTTTTTTTTTCTGGTCGCGCATCGAGGGCCTTCGAGGTTGCTGCTTCAGATTTCATGTGCGATTACATCATGGCTTTTCTAGGGGTCATGCAACGAACGGATTCGTTGCATATGTTGTGCAGTAGCGGCTTTTTTTTTGCTAGGGACTAGGGACGAGGTAGGGACAGGTATGTATATCCCTGCCCTCCGTCCACTGATACGAACGCACCCACATATATCCATGCGATGCGAGTTTTTTCGTACCCTTGCTGCTATGTATAGGTATTATGTAGTATACCTTGTATCCGTGGACCACGGACCACGGTTATCGTTGACGCAGGTATGCTGTAGATACATGCATGTAGATACGATTTGTATACCTATACCTGGTTACGCAGCTAGGTAAGGTAAAATGGCCGGGCAGGTGATATAGATTAAAAGATGAGCGAAAAAATGATCATGATTTATTATTATACTAGCTAGGTAATTAGCTGCTTGCTTGGGCTTGACCGTAGGCAGGCTACCTAGCTTAGAATGTAACTCTCAACTCATCCCTTGCCAGGTAACCTGTTTTTGGGAGACTTCCCATTGTCATTCTCCTGATATGGGATGCTTTCCAGGGGGGCTATGTTTGTCAATCTCGAGCTTGTGAGTCGTAGGTCATAGGTGATCAGTCGAAGTGGTGATGATGAGGTTGAGGTTGTTGAGAGGTAGGTAGGGTAAGATGATACCTAACTCAACAGCAGCAGCAGCCACAGTGGCAGGCTGCCGGGCTAGCTACCCTCAGCTACCCTAGCAGCTAGGTAGAGGTAGGTACCCTAATCTGACGAGCTCTCGCGATTGCAATCTTGCAGCGCAGCAGCGCGCCGGCGGAGGTTCGCTCGGCGCTCCTTGCGACCAAGATAGAGAGATACGTGGAGATGTCAGATGCCAGTCATTGAGCCCCTCGCAAATTTCGTCGTGCGTCGTGCGGCAATTTAGCCAGATGCTTGGGTAAGTCAATGAAGTTACCTAATACGTGCGCTTGACCAGAGCTTTCCCTCATCTACATGTCGGTATGTCAGATCAGAGCAGCTAAGGTCGGTCGGCAAGGGTATGTGAACAGACAACAGCGACAACAACAATAAAAAAAAGAGACATGTAATATATCAAACAGCGGCGGTAGCATAAATAGGGGCCCAACCATTTAGACCTGCATGTCTGTATGTATGTAGTATGCGTATTGTGCAGCATCTCCATACTAGCTAGGTAGGTACGTAGGTAGCATAACAGACAACGTCGTCATAGCAAAAAACAAATCGCAAGCATCAGCAGCAGCAGCAAGCAATGCAAACAAACACACAGCACTCACACACACACTTGGACCCCTAAAATCTGCGAAGGAGCAAACAAACAACCGCTGTCCCGGCGTAAGCGTCTTAAGCCGAGGCGCATCTCCACCAATCAGACCCCCTGCTTTACCATCGCTTCAGGGCTAATATCCCTTATTCTCCTAACTCCTCTGCTACGCTACCCGCTATCGCTACCGCTACCTTAGCATTTAGGTCACGAATATAAGCTTAATCTGCACGCCGTCAGAATGAGACACGTATGCGTACATAACACATCTACACTTACATTATGGTGTTGCTGTTGCTACTGCTACGGCAATACACACACATACACACATACATACATACACATATGCCTACGAAACATTCAAACACGCGCATACAAGCCGCCAAGTCACCCGTCTCAACAGCATAAGGAAACGTTGAAAGCAACATCGGTCAAAGTTTAATGCGCACAAGAAGGATTAAGATAAAATAAGGTAGCTAGAGTAGGTAGTATTATTAAGTTACCCTTGCAGGAAGCGTAATCTATCTTGACGAAAGCTCTCTTCTTTCACCACCTATGTCGGCTCCTCGACATTTTTCTCGATATAGAGCCCAGCCCACCCTCTTCCCCCTCCCCATCAATTCATTTTTCCCCGTTGTATCGTACAATCTTTAGCCGGCGTCAATTTTTGGTATTGGTAATGATAACGATGATGATAAGGTAATTCTTTTTTTGCGTGCCACCCAGATGATAATGCTCTGCCTTGTGATGATAATTGGCAATGCATGATGATAAAGACAGAAAAAAACAGATGATAGCCCGCTGATCGTACATTCATAAGATGGTATGGTAATAAAAGAATATATCTCGTCTCGTCGTGCCTCTCTCTCTTCTCCCAATCAATCGGAGGCGCTTGTTTAATACTCGCTTTTTTTTGCCCACTGCCGGAATCGTACAACACCCCCCTCAAAGTGCAATTTGGAGAAAAGATAATAAGACGCTGCCCCTTATCGGCGGTACAAGCGAAAAAGGTTTATACAGAATAAAAGGAAAAGAAAATTAAGATAATCGATATAAAAAAAATAAGAAATCGATAAATCGATCATAAAGTTAGGTAAATCATCGCTGATCCGATCCCGGCAATTTTTTAGTTCCCCAGTCTATAGGTAAACCCAAACCCGCGTAACCGCATCAAATGGACGGATGACGTAATGAAATAGCGAAAAGTGTAAAACCGTAGCCGCACCAAACCACAAAACAAAGTAGGACCCAACTGGTAGCTCCAAACTAGTAGGACCCTTATTTACCCTTTCTCAAATGACCCCTAGCTCCATGTGTGTGTCCAAAAGAAAGTGCCCGATCCAATGCAAAGTGATGACAGATGCGAAACATCATAATCGGCTACCACAGGGGAGGAGCCGACAATGTACAATGTGATCTGATGGAATGATGGGATTGATCGTACCGGTATCAGTGGTATTGGTATATTTGGTATATTGGTACTGGTGATAATAATGATGATGAGAGGTATAGGTACCGAAAATGTATCGATTGAATCAAAAAGCGTCGATGGTGTAACGTGGGAGCTCCATACAGAAACGGGAACCGTGGATGAGCTGTTCCGGTGGAATGCGCCAGAAAAGGGTTGGCACGGTCGGGATGGGTGTCAATGATGCAAAACGATGATAAGCGAATATGGGATATGATGAGTATGATGTAGGTGGTGATGCCGTAGTACCTTTCCTCTGCATTCTGCGAGCCAGTTCGACCCATGCCCAAGAAACCCCAAGAACCCCCGAGTCCAAAGGTACTTCATGAACCCTGAGCAATTACGTCATGGCGACGACGTCATAAAGGAAGAACCCAGTCATGGGTCCTGCGGGGACGGGGCTGGCGGGCTTGCGACGGGTTCGGGTTCCAACCCAAACCAGCCCTGATTGATCGGATTGATCGGTGCCCTGTGGGTTGCTCTTGTGGGTGCTGTGGGTGCTCTGTAAGCCCTGTAGGTGACATCCTAGGCTAAGAGCCGGACCAACGCTAAAATTAAAAAATCGACCCAAAATCGACCATGCCGCAAATAGCCAGATGCGTCGCTAGCTCGCAGGACCCTGCAGAATTGACGTTGGACCCTGATAGTCCACCCTCTCTTCCAGCGTCAACGGAAACCCCACCTGCACACCCCGGTACTCTTGCATGCATTGGGTCTTTGCTACCTTTGTTCCGTTTCCAGACCATTCGAGCACCCTCTCTCCCTTGCTCCCCACCAGGAACATTCTCGCCTGCCTGCAACCCTGCCTGTAACCTGCAATCGCCTTGCTTGGCTAATTGGGTACCTCGGATACCTAGGTACCTTCGTGCGTTGCAAAGCTTTAGGCCTCACTGTGTGCGCCAGCTCATACGCCAACGCCACCACGTCTCCGGTGCTTGCCCGGAAACTCGACGTCCGGGTGGCAGACGCGGTAGTGCCTCGTGAGAGCATCCGCCCGACTGAACGTCTTCTCTTCCGTGCAGAGGTCGCAACGAACCTTTTGCTTGCGTGCGTTGTGAATCGTGTCCTCGTGGCGCGTCAGGTCGTAGGGTCTAGAGAATATCGTATTGCAAGGCTTTCCAGTGCTAGGGTTAATCCTCTCGCACTTATGCGGCCCAGCCTGACTGTTGAGTAAGTTGGTTGGTATGCCGCCTGACGTTGTCGGAGACGACCTGACGTGGCTCAGAGCGTTTGCCTGACGATGTCCCTCGCGCTTGTGCTTTTGTAATAGTGCTGGCGTCTCAAACCGTAACGTGCATCCGTGATACGTGCAAGTGTATGTACCTCCATCCGCACTAGCCCCTGCCGGTTTTTGGCTTGGTACCTCGCCACCTTCCGAGTTGCTCGCATCGGCCGAGCTAACCCTAGAGTATGTCGAGGTTGTAGGCGTCGAGCGCTGCTGTTGTTGGTGGGCGATGAAGGGGTACTGCTGCGGTAATGGCATCGAAAAGTTGAATCCGCTGTTCATCGGTGTCGAGGCTACCGACTGGAAGGACGGACTCGAATGTTGGGAAATATTCCTGGAGGTCATGCTCACGGTATCGTTCCTTGTAGGCTCCATACTGTAGGTGTGAGATTCTTGAGATGGAAACAGAGGCATGTTAGAACCATCGTCCGACTCGTTGAAGTCAAGTAGCGCATCCTTTGGCGATATAGTGTTCGGTGTGCCTTGCTGCTGTGTAGAGTTGCGCGCAAGTTGTTGTTGTAGTTCCTTTGCTTCTCGCTCTGCCTTTCGCTGTTGATGCATCTGTCGAGCTGATCCAAGTCGCATTTGTTCCATACCCACCTGAGGGAAATCGTTGATAGCGGAGGCATATGGAGATCCTTGGCGGAAGGGCGACTGGTCGTCTCGCGAAGGGTTTGAGATAGGTGACTGAACAGCGCTCAAGTGTTGGCTGTTGGCAGCCTGAAGTCTTTGGGCGAACAACTCGTTGCTTGGCGACATGGCTATTTGCGTCTGGGGTGGTGGGGACGCTGACGTTATAGTGAAGTTGGGATTGAATAGTTCGTCGTTGTATATATCGGTCATAGTGCGATCGAGCTTTGGGACATGGTTGTTGTTGTAAACTGTATCGTCGAAAAGGTGTAAGTAATTTTCAAAGTCATCGAAATCATTCTCGTATAGAAAATACTTCGTCAGAGAGGAGGCCTCACCATTCCTTGGTCTTCGACAGTCATCCTCGGTCTCGTGGAACGACGGAGTAGCGGGTGAGTCACCACCTGCAACAGAACTTGCCACCGATACAGGATGAGATCTCGTAGGTCCACCGCTAATCGACAACTCAGGTGCCGGAGCTAAGCCTCGGTCGCCTCTCAACTTATGTTGTTGTTGATTCGTCAAGTTTGGCAAGCCGTCAGCCGAGGCTATATCGCGCGACATGTGTTGACCATTCAGAGCGTCACGGCCGTTATGTCGGTTGTGGCTATTGGCATTAGTAAGGTGGTCGCGATGGTTGTAAGTGGGCATAGCGTTAGCGTAGAAGGTAGTGTCAGCCATAGGCATCGACTTTCCCAAGTTATAGGCATAGCTGTTGTCGCCACCGGCCATGTCGTGATACGCATCGTTGCTGGAATCTGTGACGGCTATGTGAGGGTTCGATGTGTTGCCATTGTACGGCGACGCCGGACCATTGGAACCCAGCGACGAGAGAGAGGATTCGCGTTGATGGCTGAACCGATGTGCAGCCCTTGGAGTCTGTTGGTTTCCGTGAAGCATCCAGGAGTCCGACGGCATCAAGTCGGGAACTTGGCTGAGACTCTGACTGTTGTTTCCCCCTTCAAATCCCGACTGCGACGGTGTCGCGGGCGTTCTGTATCGTTGAGTGGCGGCGATGGCGGCGGCGGCAGTATCTAAGTTCGAAAGCGGCGTTGATGAGTGAAACCCGTTATTCCTTCCCGTTACTATATTCGTGTTCGAGTTGCCTTCGAGAGGCTGCTGAGCAAAGAACTGGAAAGGTTGGTGAGTCCTCGATGAATAGCTATTGTGGTCAAGCATCTGCATCATATTGTGTAGCGATGCGATGGTAAGGAAGATCGGATAGAGGTCGGAAGGTATTTGTGCTTGTTTGTTGGTAAGTATTTCTAGATATTAATGAAGATATTTGGTGTATTAGATTGTTAAGATCGAATAATGTGTAATGAGTATTCTTAGATTGTAGAGTGTGGGGTGAAAGATGAGGGAGTGGCGACTATGATGACTTTATAAGTAAGGTAGGCGTAGGCAGGTATCGAATTGATAATGACCGGGGTGTGAGGGTACCGACCGGGGTCCGGGGTACAAGAGTACTTATGTACTTGTATACGTAGTACAATGAAGGGCTTTCCCAATTCCTTTCTCTGCCACTCCACCTGCCGAGGAACTTTGACAAAGTGCCTAGGAGAACCTTAATAGAGGAGCCTCCAGTAACCTTATTTGGTATCAGCGACTCGGGTCCGGATTCCGCCGGTCAAAGTCACCAATTGAGAAAGAGCTCCAGAGACTATTCTTTTGTGAATCGGAGTCCAGGCGGTCCGTCTCTTATTATTCTCTTTCTTTCCCTCACAAATCGAATGAGTAATAGTCAGGTGAATAATGATGATGGCTTGATAAATGAAGCGCGGGGGTCATGTGGCCCAACCAAAGTTGTTAACTTGACTATGCACGGCTTTGTCTTCGGTTTGCTTGCCCGGACCAGCCTTTGGCGTATCGTCTCGTATTACCGACTAGGTAGAATAATAATATCTCTAATCTTCGTTGTAGTCGATTATCTTATCGGAGTTTGGTCGGCGTATTTTTTAATTGTGGTGACTCTTGCTATGTATTAACTGTCTCTTAGGTTGGATGGATGAAGCAAAATTAAGACGGTGACTGATGATATTTATTGTTCCGTCAGGTAGTATACACAGTAGCACTGCCGATATAATACATGCATACAACGTGAGGTAACATCTATAGTATAATGAAAATCAAATTATTCATCACCAGTAATTCATCCATTCAGTAGTGCTATGTAATTCAAGTAGATCCATGGAGAAGTTGATGCGCATGTACGTTAATGCCGATTTGACCATGAATGAAAGTTGGGTAATCGATTTGAAAGTTGAGGGTGAAAATGTACCTGATTACAGATTTGGGGTACTTTCGCATGGGCACGCCCTGGCTGGTGCATCGAAAATGACGTAGCTGGATGGTATACTTAGGTACAAGACACCATGTAACGTAGATACACAGTTTGCAGGTTTAGGTGAACAGGGGTTGGGTCTGGCTCTGATTCAAGATGGGTGTGGTGGGTCGATCGTAAGTACCTAGGTAGGTAGGGTCGCACGGCATCTCAGTCGAGATTTTCTCTTCCCAAATTTCATTTTGCTTTTTCCCGTCTACCTCCCGCTCAAGCTTTGCATCACTATTCCCCGTTTAGGTCTACTCTCTTCTATTAAGTTCCGATTCTTGTCCGACACAGTCATTAGTCATCGATCTATTTCAGTACTCACTCGCGTACCTAAGTATACTTCTCCGACGTATATCCGGTATCCGCGAGAGTGTGCATCTAAGTCAATGCACTGCCACTTCTAGAAGATTGAGGAGAAGACAAGCCACAATTATGCAGCAAGTGAAAAAAGTTCGAGACCGAAAAGTTGGGCAGGACATTTCCGGTCTTGGCAATTGGTCCCGAAAAGAATCAATTGATGAGCATCGTGCAGAGGTAATGGGGAAGACTAACAAATCAATACGACCAGATTAGGAGAGAAAAGAAGTACTAGACCTACTGAACATAGGCAGTCATCGTCGATTTCAGCACGGATTACGAGGCTAGAACGATGACTGGCATGAAGAGAGATCCATCCGTCAACACGTGTGAGATCTAGTCACATGTCAGGTACCAGTCGGATCACTTTCTCGTGGTGGTCGGATCATTATCGTCCCACAGTCACCAACACCAACATTAATCAAAGACTCTCATGAACTATACTAGAACATACTATAGGCTACGATCTAGGTAAAAAGAAAAAAAAGACTCATCTACGGCATTTGCAGAATATACCAGCATGCATGTTACTAATTCGCCTCGGGATAAACTATATCACGGAGCAACATCTTCGTCAATGGATCTGTCGGTGCTTTTTCGCTTCGGGGCAGGTGGATGGATTTAGCGATGCGGCCGTAAGGACGCGAGCAATGGGACCGCAAAGCCGAGGGATGCGGCGATAGCGATGCGACAAGTTGGCAATTCCAATTCGACAACCTTCGGGCTTTACAGTCATGCAATGAATGCAATCATATCATAATCCCTTATTCACTAACCTTCTAACATTTTGACTAGGACTCAGAGACTCAGATTACAAATTAGTATCCCGCGGGGAATTGAAGGTCCCCGGGATCGAAGGGCGCCCGTCAATTCGTGAGGTTTTCGGCATTGGAGGAGAAGGGATGTGAGGGATGCGACTTGGCCTTATTCAGCCCTACATGGAACCTTGGAATGGAATCATCGGCCTGGTTTTCGGACCAGGCATCTGCAAGTCTCAACGAGTCCCAGTGCAACCCGACGAGTCCGACATCTCTCTGACTGCTTCGGCTACGGTTAATTACTACTTGCTACAACCAAACATAATGCTGAGGACGAAGGGATGATGACCTGACAAATTTTATCGTGGGTGGTGACATGCAGGTTCTATGCAGGATTCAACGTCGCAACGTATTTTTATTCGGTTTCACAGCACAGACCCCGATCCCGGGGATCGCAGACTAGAGACCCCACGTGACACTCAAAGCCCGTTTTTCGCAACGCTGGGTGCGTTGAATGACCTGAAGAAAAATTTTATCCTTCCAAAGTCACTGGTATACATTCAACAAGTGGATGTATTCAATGCCAGCCTAATACATGCAACCCAATTCGGTGGGAAATACAACGGTGCTGGCCGTTTCTAGGGCTAGATTTCCGGTCGCATTTTTTAACTCGGTCTGGATTCAAGGTTCGACGGACTTATGGCCGATATTGGCGATCATTTGCATCTCTTGTTGGGGAGAATAAAAGTTCCGGGGATCTGGAACCGGCAGATGGAGAGACAAAATTGAAATCTGGACCCTCCGCTTAGGAATAATAAGGAAACAATGCCGTGGAACATTCTATAGTGCACTAGATGCGTGACCTTACGGCGCTTGAGCGCATCTGGGCAGGGATCGACGCAGGGAAAAAGTGGCTGTGCAGCTTCTACTTTACGCGCTTAGGTACCTTGCATATCGGTTATCCCGGTTGCTTGCTTCCTCTCGCTAGCGACCGCCCGCTACGTCCATACCGTAGGGCTCTCCATTTTCAAGAAATTTCACAGGATGTACCTACCTAGTAGGTCTAGTATGTATCAGAGAATGCTGTTGGATACATCCTTCCTGGCTATACCCAAGTAGTAGTCATGACAACCCAATCAGGAAAATGGCATTAAAACATGTACACTGCATTAACAGAAATCAGGAGGCCGCCCGCAATCATACCGAGTCAAAGTCAATCACGCAAACACGCACCCTACTCGGTGATGATTCATTCTCGATATCGGCTATAATCGCTTTCGATCTCGCTAATCTCCACGTATTGCCGGCTTCGTCACGCTACCCAGCAGATCAGGAACCAAGCGTTAGGGTCTTTCGGCACAAGTAGTCATTCAGGGGTATAAGCGTGCACAGCCCTTCCGTGCCAGCCGATAGTGCTGACAAGACACGAATTTTGGGATATGGGAAAGTTCAGAATGCGGTTCTCAAATTCCATCATCTTTCATGTTGTGTATCCAGTCTATTGCTGCATATGCTGCGGCTGATGCGACATTCAGCTGCCAGTTTTTTTCTGCAAACGCCAATTTTTCATGGCCTCCACGTGGGACTGTTGCTCGCTTCAACCGAATATTTCTCCCTAAGAGTCAGCTTGAACAGGTTACCCACCTAACTCGAGGAAACACGAAGTTCAAGACAGAGTTACGTTGCATGTTACGCCTCGACACATAAGTTCACTACCTCTAAGCCGTATAGGTAATGCACTGGTCTTCCTTGAATAGCTGAAATCAGTAATTCGTGTCACAACTGTGCATCGGCCGGCCCCGGGTCGGTGGCTTCGACCGTCCACAAGTAGTACGGACGAAACCCCTTCTAGACTAGCGCCATAACACAGATAAGTCTTATTCAGTGTTCTTTTTTAATCGCTTTATTTTATCACCCCGCATAACCACGTTTTCTAGCGCGCACACACCCGAAACAGGGCTGCAGAGTGCCGGTACCTGACTTGTTCGAGAGCGCAGCCACACGTCAATGGCGTCCCCAGATCTAGAAATCATCAAGACAATCCCCACGGCGGTTGGTTAAAACCGATACCGAGCAAAAGGTCTCAAAGCTTTGCCGATGCGTGCGCCCCGAAGATGCATAAACGGCGCCTGGGATCAAATGTACTTGGCCAGTGCGGTCCTGTCATCGCAGCCCCAGATTTTTACCTATTAAGTATTGATGTGGTCAATCGTTACAATGTTAGGTATCCACTTCATCCACTCCCTACGATGGAGCGTTACACGAATCCGTCCAGACAATTTGGTCTAGAAGGCAAGTTGGGTAGTTCATGCCCACATGTTGGTTGACAATGGTATAGCCTCGCCGGGAACACGAACAAGATTGCTCAACATCAGTTCCGATGCCCAACCGAGGTAACTCAGATTTACGGTACCGTGGTCTTGGTATCGCTTGACCCCCTTTTCTGAGTGATGAATGTCCGATATTGGAGACGCCCAAGGCTAGACCTGCACAGAAGGTTGCATCGTGTTCGAACAGCAATTCGTGTTCCCCTATGTTGAAATTTTTTCTCACCAGGCTGAGCAGCACCAATGTGTTGGTCTCACTTGGGCACAACATGCAGTTCACGGCCTTTCCGTATAGGTCCATCTCTCCCGACCGCACAGCTCAGGCTCCACGACACGTTACGATGCGGAAATTTACAACTCATCGTCTCGCACATCGACGGCAAGCCGCAGCAGAATTCGATCACGTGCGCCTTGTATTGCAGGTCCACTTACCAAGATGCTTATTGCGTAGCTTGTGATCAAATAGTTACCTAGTTGGTTGGGCTCCATCGATCGACAGAACGAGAACATTGCAAGGAAACCCGTGGAGAACAGTTAGGAAATAATGAATTTATACATCAAATAATACAGCTAATGAATCGAGTGATTGAGTCCATGCTAATCCTATCCTGGACGAAATTGGTTGACATTGGCATAAAACGCGCCCAACCTAAACTGTAATTAGACACAGAACGCGCATTTTCGCGTCAAAATGGTGTAAAATGCCACCAATTTTACAATCAGCCGTGGCGTCACCCCCACCTACCGCCGCGCATATTAACCCAGCCGCTCAAACCGACATTTCTTTCTTTCTTTCTCTTTCTCTTTTGTTTTGACCTTTTTTTCTCCCTATTTTTCCAGGTTTTATTTCCTCTTTCCCTTTCTTTCTTTCTTTGTGGGGCAAGAAGTCTTGCCCTGCTGTGTGGCTGGTGATAGGGGGGCATCGCATCACCCATAGCCCATGGGTATTGTGACGTCAGGCAATCAATTTGAGACGGCTATGATGATGCAGCGATTCCACTGGATGGACCTGCATCGATGGTAGGTTGCGTTTTGTGGCGGAAACAGGTTTGTATGGTCGGGGATCCGGACTAGAGAGCGGGCGATCTTGGACCCGCCCCTCCGGCTTATCGGAACTGCCGGTCGGTTGTGGCTTGTCCCCCGGAACGCCACACACAGCCCTAGGGCCGACAATCAACCGACCACCGGTGAGGGTGTGACGTGGTTGGTTAAGGCATCACGTCTACCTAGTCGATAAACCCTCACAGCCGGTTTGGTATATTGCGTGCATACGTGGTTTCGTCATGGGTGGCAGAATTTGCGAGGCGGCTGCTTGTCTGAAACTGCAGCTAGATCGCTTCGCCGGTGGATACTAGCGCCTCATGTGATCCAAGTTCCATGGTTTGGGACAGGTATGCTCGCCACGCTAATGGGAAGTGAGGCTTTCCCGGAGCTTTCCCCGTTTGCCACGGCATGAACTCCGTATACTCCGGGGCTCTTACTACTGCTTCTTTCGGAAATAAAGCTTAACACGTCATACCCAGTAGCCGGTCAATTTGTAATTCGGTTAGCATCTTGTAGTTATAGAAATGATAGGCACCAACTTGCGGTCATCCGTGATTCCATACCTCCGAGAGGCGGCTAGTCTTGTGATAGTATCCATGTTCATGTAGGCATCAGCCACGTACTCCGTGGCTTAGTAAGAGATTCAGGGGAAAGGGGCGACATTGTCATCTTCGGCAGAACTTCGTTCAGGGGTCAGCAGGTCAGTTGCCTTAACTTTGAGAACCCATTTTCTCGGGTATCCAGGAGAAGATCTTTGTTAGCATGAGTCACTAAGTGACAGCAAGGTACATATGCCACGCTGCATGTGGCCGCATTGTGTAGGATGGCTGCCTAGTACTGTTATCGATGTGAAGATAGCCCTTCCGTAGACAGCAAGACCAAATCGCCAGACTAGGTCTACACGATCTCATGCGTTATGAGAATGAGTAATTCGAGTGTATCGTTAAGAGTTTCTGATAACGTTGGACTATGGCGGTTCCCGTTTCCCGTGATGAAGTATTGAGTCGAACTTTTTGTTGGGACTTGAGTTTAGCTTGATCTAATACGTTCACCTCTCATCTAGCCAAACTTGGTCGTGTCCTCAAGAGTTGGGTATAGAGCAGTCTAGGTTGTATCTAGTTGTCAATGGCATGGGCGTACTATACAAGGTAGGAAGAATGGTTCTCTTAAGAGCCGGTAAAGAAATTTAGGGTAACCATAGATAATTTTCAATGTCAACTGATTACAGTCACTTCGTACTCTACTTGGAACTGTCTGTATGGTATCTTTGATGTATGGATTATTCCTGCTCAGATGGTATTCCGTCTACGACATTTACTCCTATCGAGGAATGGCGAGTTGCAGTGGGAGAATCAACCTCTGAGAATGATCATGTACATGTCATGCTTATTATTCAAATGGACACTGTTCCTATCCGTATTGTTATTGTGTTTATGTGTATATGAGAGATGATTTCTGCTATTGTAGTTAATATATGAAATAATTACATTACAAGAAAATTACAAGCTATATCGTAACAAATACACTACAGAATATAATATCTCAATGGATTCAATATTTATAACGTGGAGTATCTCTTTTTCGGCATGAATATAGTTGTAGCAGTGGAATATTTTGGGATGAAGGTGAAATGTTTGATTTGAATGTTATTTTCCATATATAAACTTGATGTTTCAAAACATCACAATAAAACTTCGATTGCTAAAATACCAAATATCAGTATATCTTCAATGAGAATAGGAAATGGAGAATATCATTGGATATGGGATATTTAGACATGGTTCGTAGGTATCAATTATGATTTCACAATGACGTTGGCGGTTAATGTTGCCAAAATAATCAATAAACGTCGATGATATCAAAACACCATACCAATGGCCTACCTAGATACTCACCACATAACCACAAGGACATACTTACGGGACAAATTAAAATGATATTTTCCTGTTAATATAAATATCAAACTATGAAATCAACGTGGAAACCACAAGATGACTAGAAATAAGATAATCACACATTTCCCAATATTAAAACTAAACATTATATATGAAGCTTAAGTACCCATCGGCGTCCCTAACCTACCAACGGGTAGTAATTCGACCACAGAGACAAATTAAACAATAGGATACGTGAGTACAATGATCTGGTTACCTGAGGAACATTGTAGAGTGTGGGTAATCTGCGGATTCCAATTGCCTCAAGCTAGAAACCATTTACACGGATACAGCTTCATTAATGACACCATCAGAAACTAAGGTACGGTTATTGAGCTGTGTCCGCCTCATTCCATTCGGCCAATCGAATCAGTATTCGAATAAAACATGGGAACCGACTTTCCGTGCCGTTACGTAGCATCATCAAACGCGGAGAAGAACATACACCCGAATCTCCTCCAATCTACGAATGACTCATGCTCTAGCGGTCATGGGTTCGTGTCAGGAATCATAGCACTCAATAGAACGAGTCAAGCGCAAGCTAGGCAAACCAAAAATAGTCGTAAGAAACGTGGTATCGGTATTCATTCGTTTTGTACAAATTAACTGAAAATACCTACTCTGAGAAGGACAGAGCGTATAGCATGTAGTGGCACTAACCTTGGAAGATTCTACGAGGCTGCTGGCACATGTGAGTCACCTAACTTAAACTGAAACCTGCATAGGGATCACAATTAATAGCAATGACTCATTGCCCAAGGCAAACACCAGTGAGCGCAAGGTACATAGGCAGAGATTATAGCACAAGACTAGATTGGATAAGATGGAGCCTACAGTGTTCCGGGAACGGAAACGGCCAAGCCTGAACGGACGCGCGACGCGTCATGGGACAGTGTAAATACGCGATACAGTCACAAGAGTAGACAAGAAGTTTTCATGTGTTCATAGAATCGATTATGCCTCGACGGGTCAATCCATGTTAGACCCCCTTAAACCCGTATGGTACAGTGAACACCCAAACGCAAAACCCAACCCATGACCATCGTACCAACCACAGTGCTAGTGGTGTGTGGTAATTCGCGAGAAAAATGACTTTCGTAACAGACGTGAACTCCCTTCCCAGAACCGTAAACAGATAGTTTAACCACCGAAACCGTAGAGGGTGCGGCCTTGTCGCTTCAGAGCGTAGACGACATCGAGAGAGGTGACGGTCTTGCGCTTGGCGTGCTCGGTGTAGGTGACGGCATCACGGATGACACCCTCAAGGAAGGACTTAAGGACGCCTCGGGTCTCCTCGTAGATCACTGTAGTAAACGCGTTAGTTTGGAGATTCAATTAACGCGACGCGATAGATTGATTGGAACTTACTGGCTGAGATACGCTTGACACCACCACGACGGGCGAGACGTCGGATAGCGGGCTTGGTAATACCCTGGATGTTGTCACGCAAGATCTTGCGGTGACGCTTGGCGCCACCCTTTCCGAGACCCTTGCCACCCTTGCCGCCTATTGAAGACGCGTTAGTGATGATTATTCAACGAGGCTGGAAGCTGAATGCGAGGCGACGCTGAGCATAGCTAGTCTAGAGTAGATGGGAATACTTACGTCCAGTCATCTTGATTGATGTTAAGTGAAGATGTAGATGATAGTTTGTTTGGGTAGCTTGATGCTATTTGTGGTTGGTGCAGATGAGGCTGAGAAGTAAGCGGATGTTTTGAAGTTGAAAGGTTGAAGACGTGGGGAAGTTTGGTGGTTTTAAATAAAGGGTAGATGGCATTAGTGCAGAATCAGATCAGCCTGGTGGGTCAATCAACGCGAACTGCGTGCCTGATCAGCCCCGAGAAAAAAATAAAGATGTACTGTTTAGCCAATTAAAAAAAAGAAGATAAGCGCACCGCAGGCAGTTACACCCAGTACGCCGATACAGCGCTATACTGTTTTAAGCCAGTTTTTGCAGAACCTTAAGTTAAAATGCACCAATCATTAATTCGCACTCGCACCAGTTTTGGCATTTACACTTGATAGTTGGGAAATACAGTGACAAAGTATTTACGTGCATGCCACCAACCGCCCTTGCACTTTTAATTGAACACAGTCCATTTCTCATGTATTTCGCCGCAGGGAAAGAGCTTTTACTGTGCTACTATTCTGGTAATAACCTGGGGAGCTATTGCGTGTGTCACCAATTAAAAGGGATTCACAATGGAATTTAACACGCGACGCGCTTGCTTCTATTTAATTTGATGCTTCAAATATGCAGGTCCCTTAGATGTACTTACTCACATTACCAAGTGACTGGTCAAAGCAGATCAGTTGCTATGAACTCCTAGTATCTTGACAAAGTTACTTTGGTACCAAGTATACCTAAGTAAATAGGCACATGCACATGGAATTATTCAGAGTGACAGTATATCTGATATTTTATTGCCCATGTATCTAAGTACCGATGTTACAATTTCCATAGAAGAAATATTTGACGTAGTTCTGTAGGAAGCGACTGCCAAACTGCCGCGATGTACCTGTGTATCTGGGCAGTTGCATTATCAAATGGCTGGTAGGTTATCAGTCGCGATGTCCAGCGCAGAGGTGCACAGTACGTACCCTCACAGTAATTGCCCATGTTGCGCATACACTTTTTCTTGATTCAGATTATCGAAAGGTACGAATAAGGTAAAGTGTCTTATTTTGTGGGTAGGCGCGGCGTGGTGCACCCAATCAGAAATTAGAGTAGTTTTTTATGGCAACTAAGCCTGCGAATTTCCCACCTAAAACCAAAGCATTTTTTAACAGCAAAACGCACCCCTGTCTCCCCTCGAAAAAATAATCAATAACACAACCCAAAGCAGGCGCGCTTTTTGAATTTTCTGATCCTGCACTTGCGCATTGACCATTCCCAGGTGTCCTAGGCTGCTACCGCCCTTTGCACGTAATCAGCCAGCCCCAAAACTTACAACCTAAGATTATTTATACCTGTCCCCCACCCCTCCTCCAATCCTTCTTCTTTTCATCATTCTCATCAACCCACAGCAACTATCTCGCTTACCTTTCCCATCAAACAATCCATCAACACCATCACATTTCATCAACTTTTCCATCATCAAACAACACATTACCATCATCTACAATGGCCCGCACCAAGCAGACCGCCCGTAAGTCCACTGGTGGCAAGGCTCCCCGTAAGCAGCTTGCTTCCAAGGCTGCTCGTAAGAGCGCACCCTCCACCGGAGGTGTCAAGAAGCCTCACCGCTACAAGCCTGGTACCGTCGCTCTTCGTGAGATTCGTCGATACCAGAAGTCGACTGAGCTGCTCATCCGCAAGCTCCCCTTCCAGCGTCTGGTAAGTCATCAATTAATCATTTCTACATGCATCACCATCGCGGCATTTGTGGTTCTCGGGTCACGGTCGCAAGATTTGCAATTTAACCCACCCCATCAACGCGGTTCCCCACGACGCGACCGATAAACAATATACTAACGCGTTCATTAATAGGTTCGTGAAATCGCCCAGGACTTCAAGTCCGACTTGCGCTTCCAGTCCTCCGCCATCGGCGCTCTTCAGGAATCCGTCGAGTCTTACCTAGTCTCTCTCTTTGAGGACACCAACCTCTGCGCCATCCACGCCAAGCGTGTCACCATCCAATCGGTTAGTACATCTACACCATTACCATCAATTAATACACATGCTAACAACCTCTGCAGAAGGACATCCAGCTCGCACGCCGCCTCCGTGGTGAGCGCAACTAAGCGACTTCTGTACTTGTCTTCTAGTGACATTCAGGACAATTGGGTTTAGGGCGTACAGTGCTCTATCACGACACAGGGATGGCATGATGACTCGGTTTTGCACGGGAATGGGTAATCATTAAGGCGTTATGAGTTGATCGCGGTGTTTTTATTGATGCAGAACATGGCTTGTACATCAGTTCTAGGTGGCCATTGAAGGCACCACAATACTGAACTCGGGTACTGAATCCCGTTGACAAATTACCTTTCCTGTCTTTTCATTGCCAATGTGATATGAATGGATGTACATAAATCAATGCCGCGCATGATAATAAACATCGAGTAACTCGTAACCACTACATTGACTTGATCGTGTTGTATTTCTATGCCTGCGTGATTGACTATCACGCTGTCCTTATGAGTGAGGGTATTCTCAATTATTATTCAAATAATGTCGATGCTGCTATTACGATGCCATCTCATCTAACAATTACGTACCCAGTGTATGCAGCTTCTTCATTTCCCTTGAACTTCAACGCGATGATTCTAGATGTATGTGCGGCAAAGGCTAAGGCTGATCAATTAAACTATGATGTTCTCTTCAATGTATTGCGTTCACGCTCTTGCTGCAAATGTCTACCAACATCGAGTTTTCGACATTTTTCTTCTACATTCCCACATTTTCCATTATCAAATAGAAATATCCAGAATCGCGCCGCATGTATTCTAAACTGTAGGATAATTTCAAGGTCAAACTGAGGTCGGAAATCTATATACTTTGATAGATCCGGTCGCATCTCCATTCGGGAATTTTCTTGGGCTGCCTGGGGACGGCACGTACTGCGAAACACGGAGCTGGGTGGGAGGGCTGGAGTGGCAAATCGAATCTTACGTGTGGCAAATTTCCAAGGTCGTACGTGATCGGCTTTGTTCTTGGAGGTTGGTAGGGGAGAGGCGGATTTGTTGATGTTTATGTTTACGTGGTGTGTTGATTGGATGGGGGTTTCTACGTGGGATTGAGGTGGTATTTATGGATATTAATGACTGACTCCGAGGTAAAAATGTTTTGGAATATAATAAATATCTTCATTTCTTTATGAAAAGTCCGATGACATTCGTGATGATCGAGATTCCTGAGGCGGCGGGAAGATAACCGTAAATTAGCTGTATTTCTAACGATCTATACTTAAGATGCATATACGAAATCACGGAACTTGAAATGACGCCGAAATCATCGCTGTAGCATTGGAAGTCAAGTAAATATTCTAAGTCACTGCTTCGGACTCCTATTTGATAAATTTATTTACAAATGTGTATTACAAGCTGGATGATGATATACATATCTTTACCAAATTCAAGGTGATCATCTCGACGATGAAGCTTTACCTGAAAATCTTACAGCAATAATCCAACCGTACATACTTCACACATACACACAACACAATTCCACGTCACAGATCACGACACCAAGCTATGGTAAGGTATAAAAACTTTCTGCGATATTTTCCAAAAGCGACAATAAGTACATATTTATCCTATCCGGAACTCGAAAAACTCCAAGCACCCACTTTTCTCGTCCCATTATACAGCGCTCTTCTCACTACACACGCTAAACCAAGTGATTCTTCCCGTTCTTCGGGTACGCCCTGGTCAGGACATCGAAAGCTCCCGTGCCGATCTTGCCTAGTCTACCCATGACGATTCGGCTACTGGGGGTGCTTAGGTCGTCCCAGTCTCCGTCGAGGATAGCGTCTTTGAGGAAGGAGAGAGTGGTCTCGAAACTCATCTTGGTGAACGGGCTGACGTTGCCCTTGAGACCGTTGCGGTTGAAGGGCGTGAAACTTCCGTTTCGCGTCATGTAGTCACTGATGAGGTTGAGATGGCGTTTGTCGACGCTGATACCGTGACCGTCGAAAATGCCACCCAATTCTTGAATAATGGCGCTGCGTGCTGCTTCGACACCGTATACTTCTAAGACTGCTGCGATATCGTTCGTGATGATTCTGTTGGGGTTGATGAAGTCGCCGTACTTCTGCATGGCTCGGAGGTTGACACCGTCTGTGTGGATGACCGGCCTCTCTTCTTCCTTGCCGGTTCGCGGGTTGGTAATCTTCTCTTTAGATACAAAGACACAGGTGCGGATACCGTCGATTTGCTGGATGAGCGTCTTCTTGACAGCATCTTGGACAATGCTCAACATGAGGATTTTAGGTATATCGGAATCGTACTCGAGTGTGAAATCGCATTGTTCTCCCTTCCGCTCGTCGCATCTGAAATGAGATACGACTTGAGTCCTTTCCATGACTCGAGCTTCGCGCGTATCCGACAATTTACCAGCATTCGAATCATCATCTCCGTCTTCGTCTTGTGGTCGCGGGCTGCCGCCAAATCCTTCGTCCTCTGGCTCATCTTCATCCTCGGGTGACGCTTCTCGTTCCATTCGCCTTTGAATCGCGTCGTCTTCGTCGTCGTTCGCACCATATGATACTGCTTGCGATCGGTTCGCGCGTGCCTTGGCATTTGTGGCGTCGCCTTCGTCATCGTCGTCATCATCGTCATCATCATCACGTGCTGCGGCATCGGGGTTGCCAGACGCCACTTCCACCACTCCGGACTTGGTGCCGACTTCGGGTACTGCGGCATCGGCCCGATCTATCTTTGCTTTAATCTCCTTCTTCACCAACCTATCTAGCATAGGCAAGAACTTGACCTCCAAAGTGCGAAGTACGTCAGAAATGCTGATTGCATACGTCTTCGTATATTCTTCGGAGGGGAAGAATTCGAGGTGGATGTCGAATTTCTTAGCCAAAGCGTAGCTGACACTTTTCCCGACGCGTTCCTTCACTGTAGCCTTGCTGAGAACGTGTGAGAGCGGGAGAATGCTGATCGCTTTCGCAAACGTCTCGCCATCCTCTTCAGATAGCTCTTCGTTTAGCAAAAGCGTCATAGAAGGAGTCCCGATGTGATCACTAGCTGTCATCAGAATTTCTCGCAGACGCGGGATACCGAGGGTGACGTTCTTCGCAGAGTGACCAGCCAAATGGAAAGTGTTTAGTGTCATCTGAGTTGAAGGTTCACCAACAGACTGACCGGCCACAATACCCACAGCTTCACCAGGTTCCATGAGCGAGCTGAGATACTTAGCATGGAAGATCTTCTCCGCATATTTACGAGGAATGAGGGCAGCGGTTGTGTCCTTCTTGCCCTTATCTCCCTTCTCCTTGATCAACCCGTCTTTGTTGTCCTTGATATACGCCGTAACTTTCTCGTAGAATTTCTCCGAGGTAGAAAATGCGTGCCTATTAGGGTTAAGCTCGACATGGATGGGATCGAGCGCTTTGGGATCGTTCGCCTTTGCAAGCTTAACAGCTTTCTTTTGGTATTTCTGAGCAAACTCTTTAGACTCGTAGATTTCTTGGTCCCATCCTCTTTCTGCTATACCAAGGCGGTCGATTTGTGATGTTTGATTGCGAAGAACGAAGCCGAAATCAGACAAATACTTCTGCTTGGTGATGTCGATACCATCTTCTCCGTATAAGAACTGAATCATTGATCCATCGGCGTCTCGTACGGATGAATCGTAAGCCACCTTAAGGCCCTCCATTCCTTTGATAAGACATCTCTGTAGGTAACCGGATCGAGATGTTTTCACAGCTGTATCAATAAGACCTTCTCGTCCAGCCATGTGATGGAAATAATATTCTTGGGGGCGAATTCCTGTCAAGAAACGATTTACGATATAGCCGCCAGCTCGTACGCTCGTTTCGTAGGGGCGGAAACATGGCAGCGATTTCCCGCTAATCATCAATGGTACCCTCCTACCCTCAAGAACTTGCTGACCAAGATTGCAAGAAATCAAATTTGCATTGACAGAACTTCCCTTCGCACCAGACGTTGTCATCGACTGCATTTGATTTTTGGGGAATTGCTTCTCGAGACCGGCAGGCAGACAGGCGACAGTAATTTCGCTAGAGAGAAGACGAGATTGCGAATTTACCACGCGATCAAGATCTTCTTGCTTAGAATCATCGCGCATAACTTCTTCTAGGCGCTCTAGCAACATAGGACTTGTGCTGGTGATATCTTCTCGGTCGCCCAAACTCACATAAGTTGCGGCAGCCTTAAGACCGATGTGGTTGGCATTCTCTAGTTTCTCTTTCCGAGTCTTTTCACCTTCGGGCGTGAGCCGCAAATCGTCCATACCACAGGTGAAAGCGCGCATATTCAGGTATCGGGTAAGCATGCGACCTAGACAACCGAGGAGCCTAGCAGCAGATTCAGGTCCCCAAATCTCGTGAATTGAATGTATGAACCCGCCAGAACTTGGGCCTAGCTGCGACTTGTCGAGGATACCGGTGACGAATTCGCCATCGTTAAATAAGACATCCCCATCTTCTGTAAATTTCCCCCATGCTGCTCCCTTGACTTGGGATTTCCCGGAGAGCCAGAGATCACCGCAACCAGCAGGCTTTATATTCCTAAGGATGGTCGTGATGACCTGTTTTCCAGTCCAGCGCGGGGCAGGTTTTATGATAGCTGGCGGTACGAGTTCAAGCCTCTCGGATGTTATGTGGCCGCTTTCGGGTCTTAACGCGCTGTAAACTAATTGGTGATATGCGCCCTTATCGAAGAACGTATCCCTGTTGCAAAGAGCAACTGAGACGGAAAGATGGTCTTGAATTAGACCTCGTAGGGGCTTTCCGGCCGTGGCAGAGAGATACTGATGATCTGTGTCAGCAATTTTTAATGCTTCTGCACGGGCTAGCTCGTTCTGTGGGAAATGCATGTTCATTTCGTCACCATCGAAATCTGCATTGTATGTGTTACAATTCGCGTAGTGCATACGAATGGTCTTTTCTCCGGGCAGAACTCTAGCACGGTGACCCATGATAGAAGGCTTATGTAGGGTGGGCTGACGATTCATCAGCACCACATCACCGTTTCCGAGATGTCGGTGGACCTTCTTGCCCTTCACTCCCGCGAATTCTTGGCTTGTCGGCGCGAGTAGTTGATTGGCCAAGGCCATTCTGTCTTCAACAGACTTATTCTTCAGGTTGATAATCTGCCCATTTTCATTCTCAATAGCTGCAGCACCAGGCCATTTATCAATACCGTTGATGACTGCTTGTTGCATTTCCCTAAAATTATGGCTCGTGACTGGTTCTGGGTAAGTCAGCTTCTTTGCGAAGACCGGAGGTACTCCTATTTCGCTGGTTTCGATATTAGGGTCTGGAGAAATGACACTTCGAGCAGCGTAATTCACACGCTTTCCCATCATGTTTTTTCTAAAAAGACCTTCCTTCTTTTCCAGCTTTTGTTTAATACCATCTTCGTTTCTCTTCCCAGCGGCGCCACGGATAGGATTCCTATCTTTGTCAATAAGAGAATTTACGCTGTCCTGAAGCTGGACGCAAGCCTCGTGCATTTCGGACATATCTCGCTTGCGCTCTAATGAATTGGGATCTTTTGCATGTGAAGAAATTTCCTTGTGGATTTGGGCAATTCGTGTACATGCCGCTAAAATCATCTTGTAGAGAGAATTTTGCTGGGCCTCTGCGATGGCTCCGTCACCTGCCTTGGCTTCGGGACGGTACTTGTTCGGAGGGACGAGGACAGTTTGTATGAAGAAATTATCGGCGGGGAGCTTCTTTTTAGAGGGCCTCGAGTTGTAAACGAGACTCATAATCTCTTGCTCTTTTTCAAATAGGAGTTGCAATCGTGCTTGAACCTCCATCGAGTTGACGTAGCGTTGCTGGGATTTGGCTGCTGAGCCTTTTTTTGCTTTTGGGAAGTTGCTGGGTCCTTCCGACATGACCACATCGCCATTTTCGTCGAGTTCTTCACCTTCACCTTCTTCATCTTCGTCATCTTCGGCCTCAGCTTCTCCTTCGCTTGAAGGTAGATCAATGTCGGCTATTCCTTCATCGGACTCATAGCTACGCTTCTTGGCCGTATCCGCTTTCGATTTGCGTCTTATAGCCAAGGCATCTCTGTGTTCCATGTTGCGCTGAGCCATCTTGGCTTGGTCTTTTCCGCTCAGCGGTTTCTCGAAAATCTTGACGAAACGATCTTTTCTGAAATTTGGAGATATAGCCTGGCAGGTAGCACATGTTCTGCCTTTGGTAATTTCTCTCAAGAAGTTCTTGAGCACTTCTCTCCTAGCTTCCGACGCACCTTCGTGTTTTCCTTTCCTGATATCAGCGGTTCCTAACCTGTGTTGTTTTAAGACTGACCGGGTGTATGCCTCCCTTAAACGGGACACCTTGTCAGAATTGGAGGTTTCTTCGCCCTCGGAAAGATCCTCATCCTCCACTTCTATGTCGGTAGTATCTACCGTGATATCGTCTAGGCGATGTGCCTCGTCTATGAGACCGAACTGAAGAAGGCGTAATTTGCATGCGACAAGGTTAATGTCGACTCGTCGCATTCGAAAGCGGAAGCAGTACTGGCATTGGGCTCTAAGTAACCTCAACACCTGGTCCATAAAGACCGGATGGTATACGGGGACTGGAAGATCGATGTGGCCAACATGGCCAGGGCAATGCGGTTGTGAGAGATTACATGTTGTGCAACTACAAGCGCTCAATTAGCATGCGGCATACACATAGTTAACTAGAAAATCGTAGTATTGAATATGTATTCTACTTACACTTGGTCTCCCCAAGCACCAAGCGCAGGATCGTAAAGACCACCAGGTATAGGATTTAGAAGACTGTCAAAAGTGGTTGGGTTCTCGATTCTCTTGACCGAAATAGCTTTGATTTCAGTTGGAGTGAGAAAGTCGAAATCGACGCTGTCGATCGCAGACGATATAGGCTGCGAGACGTTCATGACTGAAGCTGTCACCGGCTCACAGCCTGGCGCAATTCTCTAAACAAACTTTTAGACCGTTTTCTGAGGGAGTCAAAAGTTCGTATAGAGTCCAGGCGCACCCGAAAACTCTATCAATTCATGATTTTTCGGGTTTCTGGATTGTATTAAACGGCAGAACGAAGATTCTTGCTTCGAACGTTTTTTTAGTGGGGTTGGTTGATTGATCCAAAAATTTAGAGCTCGAACTTTTTTTGCTATCGTACAGCAGAAATTGCAGGTCATGTGACTTATCTTATCTTTAATTTCTTATCGCACCTAGTCAGAACTCAATAGTTACATATTATGCACTTCACTGTGACAAGCATTTGGGAAAGAGCTCCGGTGCTGGTTCAAGTTGCTGGTCGTTCTTCCTTTTGTTCTGGGATACCCAACTGTCTTTTCCTTCCTTCATCTCCTAATCGATTTGTCCATCTTCGAGTTTAATCAGATCTTATACTTTACACATATATCGCGCATCAAACGAAAAATCAATTCGTCCTCTCCGAAACGTTCCCCATTGCGTCGTAATATCAGGCTACGTACAATCAAACCCGACCCTCATGGACCGACACGGTTCGCCAGGCTTGGCTCCTCGCAACGATGGTTCATCTCGAGTCCAAAAGCCGGACTCTGCTTCGGATAAAGCAGCCAAGCTCGCGGCGCTAAAGGCTCGTGTATCGGCGGCCATAGGCACAAGCAAGGCAAAAGGAGGATTGAACGTCGGTCTACATCCAGCACTCGAAGACCTGGGACAATGGAAACCCGGCGGCAGTAAGAACGACTCGAAATCTGGCTCGCGCCACGATGGAAACCGGGCGGTGCCTAAGAAGCAAGCGCTCGACCTATCGGGGCCATCAGCAGAAGAGATCAAGAGCAATCCGTACTTCGATGCCAGTCTAGGAGCGCCTAGCGTGAAGCCACGACAGTCGCGCCATCTGATATTCAACCAGAAAGGCAAATATATCCAACAAGCGAATGCGCTGCGACGACAGGCCGCCCTCGAGGCCCTGAAGAAGAAGATTGCGGCCGGCACGCGCAAGGTCGGAATTGACGAGGACAAAGACGTCGAGAAGAACTTCGTTGTTGACGCACCACCGGAGATCGAGTGGTGGGATGAGGGATTAGTAGATGGAAAGAACTACGATGATATAGAGAACCCCAGAGCCCTAAAGATCGATTCTGCGGACACGATCGTAACGAGATATATCCAACACCCCGTCGCCATCGAACCGCCCCAAGATAAAAACGTGCCCCCACCGAAACCCATGTACCTCACCTCGACCGAACAAGCGAAGCTACGCCGTCAACGCCGAATGGCCGACCTCAAAGAAGAACAAGCCAAGATCCGTCTCGGCCTAGTCCCGGCACCCCCACCAAAGGTCAAGAAGGGCAACCTAATGCGTGTGCTAGGCGAAGAAGCCGTCAAGGACCCGACGGCCGTCGAAGCGCGTGTGAACCGCGAGATCGCCGAGCGGCACGCGAAGCACGTGGAAGCGAACGAAGAGCGCAAGCTGACCAAGGAGCAAAAACACGAGAAGCTAGCTGCAAACCAGGAGAAGGACGCGGCGAAGGGGCTGCGCATGCTGGTCTTCAAGATCAACAGCCTGGCGAACGGCCAGCACCGCTACAAGATCAACATCAACGCGGACCAGCTGGCGCTTACCGGGCTGGTTATCATGCACCCGAAGCAGAATTTGGTCGTTGTTGAGGGCGGCGAGTGGTCTATAAAGCACTACAAGAAGCTGATGCTGAATCGTATTAACTGGACCGAGAACCTGGCGTCTAGGGAAAAGGACGCGCATAATGAGGCCTTGAAACAGTGGCTCAAGGCTGAGAACGAGGAAGGTGATTTAAAGGATCTAGCGGAGAATCAATGTAAGCTTATTTTCGAGGGCGAGGTAAAATCCCGCGCCTTCAGGAAATGGGGATCTAAGGTCTGCGAGACGGATAGCGAGGCCAGGGAAGTGCTGTCTAAGTCTAAGATGGAGAACTTCTGGAACCTGGCGAAATCTACGCGTTAGAGTAGTTAGTAATTACGCCGTTGGGATAGGGAGATTGTAATAAAATGAATGCTACGATGCGAAGATTCTAGATTGTACGTTTCTGACAAGTTTCATCGTGAATTGACTACCTAGGCCCTCGTAATGTAAGACGTTTTGCTGCATGCTTTTCCTGAGAACCTTCCCAAACGCCCGATTCGCCCAGAATACAAGATGAGATATCCCAATCTCCATCCAACTAGACTCCGTCAAGCTGCATCATTTCTTCCTCATCACTCATGTCGTAATCCTCGTTGATAGCTTGCATTGCTTGGGCTCTCTTAGCGGCCTCTGCAGCCAGAGTTTCCTCCTGCAGCTCTTGCAATTCTTTGATACGTTCCTCATCCATCTTCTGCTGGTGCTCTTTCAAGTCCTCCAGACTCCACATGCTGATACCCTCTTGGTCTTTCGCCTTGAAGGGCCGCGCCATATCGCGTAAGAACCGCTTCGCAGTGATAACGGCCATGTCGGTGCTGAGATTACCATCCACCTCTTGCATAGCTTGGTTAATCCACTTTGGAAGCTGGAGCCGCTTCTTCTGAAAGCGGCGGTCCGCGAGCACCATGATACCGTAATCGTCCTTTCCTCGGAGCACACGACCGAGGCATTGCGCGGCGTGTCGCATAGCGTCGAAAGACAGGAAGTCATTCTCGCGAATGCGGTACGTTTCGCGTAGGAATTCTAGTCTCGCCTTGAGAATACGGGACTCCGTGTACTGGAACGGGACGCCGATGCATAGCACAGTCCGTCCGTACTGGTGGTCGAAATCGATTCCTTCCGACACCTTTCCACGCGCGACACAAAGCAGGACCGCTCCTCTACCGTTACAACACGCCGTACGATAGGTCTCTAAGGCCAGAGAAGTTTCCTGTGCATCTGGTGTCTCAACCAAGATCAACTTGTACTTCCAGACTTCATCCAAAATACCCATGCCCTGCCACATGCTAATGATAGACTCCATGTAGAGGTAAGAAGGAAAGAAGACGACCATTCCATCGGGGGTTATCTTGGCGAATTCGGTCAAAAGGTTTCCGTAGTTGCGAACTACACTAGGTTCGTTTCGGACTGAGAAACTGGTAGAGACCGTGGCCTGGTCACTTCCTCGGGTGACTATCATCGGCAAGAAAGACTTTCTAGCCAGAGTCATTGTATATGACTCCTGGACAACTGTGGAGAATCCCAGCATCTTCGGGTACATCTCTAGAGGCGAGATAGTACCTGATGTAATGATGACAGAACTGAATCTGTCGAAAACAGGCTTAATAGCAATGGCAGCGTCTAAGCACGTAAAGTGCAGGACAGGGTTTGGTACTTCAGCCGTGTCAGACTCGAAAGGCTCAAGAATGAGCAAGAAACCCTTTTCGTATGTCGCAACGAGAGTAGCGAATGTGGCAACTTCTTGAAGAGGCTGAAAGTCCTCAATGTTCGTGAATTCGAGGGTCCGCACAAGTGAGGTCAGTCTTTCGGCGCAAAACCTCAACGGTTTCTTCTCGATGAAGGTATGCTCCTTAAGGTGTGCCAAGAACGATGGCGGTGTTTCGGAGATGACCTGGCGTACTTTCATACGCGTCTTCAAGTATTCGATGAATCGTTTCAGGAAAGCGGTGAAGTGTTCAGCTCTGCGAATATTACCGGGGACCGCCTCTTTCAGCAGGTCGTCTGGTAGAACCGGGTTCGACATGAATGTATCTTCTTGTCGAGCTTCGTCGGCATCTCTAAGGCCTTCGACCAGCTTCTGGTATTCGTTCTCTAGCTGCTCTCGGTCGGTCTCCTTCATCTCATTAATTTTCTTCTCCAGGCTCTGAGCACCTTTAGTAGCCCTGTCTAAGGACTTTTCGGTAATATCGGTGCTAAGAGATTCGATGCAGACGTTGTCGATATTGTGAGCCTCGTCAAAAACAACGATGCAATCCTTCGAAAGCTCCTTAGACACACGTTCTGCGATCTTGGGATCTAATAGGTAGTGGTAAGAGTAGATGATGACGTCGCAATATTGCATCTATAATGCCAAGAATGAGCCTCAAAATCTTAGAAATGCAAAGTGTGAAAATTACCATTCGTCTCGCAGTGAAATAGGGACACTGCTTCTTCTGTTCGCCATATTGCTGGAGATCATCAAGAGTCCAGACACCGCTCGGGATCAGGTTATGTGGTTCTAAGAGATCAAGATTGTCGTGGTAGATGCATGTTTCTATGCTTTCGCCCCTCTCTTTCTTCTCTCTGACGAACCCAGCCGTCAAGCTACGGCATCTTGCGTCGACGATGGCACCACTCTTTTCTCTCTTCACGGAAGGATGAAGACATAAATTCTTTCGACTTGTCAATCCCAGTCCGCGGAACTCTTCTACGTGGCCAAGCTCATCAGTGCGGAACTTCATGAGGGCCTTCAGCTCGACTAATGCTTTTTCGATCTCGGACATGGTACGCGAGCAGTAAATGAGCTTGCGGTGCTCAGGGTAGTGCTGCTGATATGCGATAATGAGTGAGAGAAGTGATACGGTCTTGCCGGTACCCGAAGGCATCTCTAAGACACAGTGACCGCCTGCATCGAGGGTTCTTTTCAGGTCACACATGTACGCATACTGCTCCGGGTAAATGCGCGGATAGGGAAAGAGAACGGGAAGGTCGTCGATGAAGAACTTCATCTTGACTGATGGTAGCGGAATCGAAATGGGGATGACTTCATGAAGGTATGGGGTGTGATGTGATAGACCCTTATTATTTACGCGTGAAGTGGACGGATAGCTGTGTGCTCAGCCCGCCGGGAAAAAAACTTATCTTGTACAATTCTGCTCACTGTGTCTGTGTTTCCCTGTGTTATATATAGGGAATAATCATCTAGTATATGATGGATACCATATAACTTTCTTGCTTTTGATGATGTTAAGTGAAAGACAGCAGCATCATTGACGTTGCTCAGGTAAGTTTTACATACAAATAATATGTACGTACCTCAAGCTACTAATGTGCGATAAGATAAGCACTGTGTAGGAGATGTGGCCCGTGCATATCTAGTACCGCTTAGCCACAGATTGGCACTTGCTTGTGGCAGTTGCGATGGTACACAGATACCTCAGCATGTTGGAAGTTGCCTGCTTAAAACTGGCACGGCAGCTGCACGGCAAACTCCAACAATTTATCAATCTGCACTCGCTCGATTTTCAAATCTTCTACACTCCAACTTCTTATTTCAATTACTCCATCAGACAACCAACTTGGAACTGCGAACCCCTTAATTTCAAGTTGGCAAAATGTATAAACGTTACTATCGTCGTTGGTTGTTGACGTTACCATATAGGTCCAAGGTCCACAGCGACCCTTGCTAACATTCAATGTTGGAGCTCGAAATCAATAAATAATACAATTTGGCAATTATCGTCGGTGTCAACTGCATACAACGGGTTCCATTGCGGATGAAATTTCGGATGATCGGATTATCGATTAATCATCACCGCAATGTCGCTGATCGTTGATCGTTGCGCGGCGCCCAGCCAAAGTTATCGCGCGGACAATTGCCGGCGCTTGGTATCGTCGCTTGAGCTCTCTAATAAAATTAATTAATAATCCAATGAATCTGGCGGATGGAGGAGAGAAGTCGCATTAAGCTTTTTACCTTAGACTCGAGTTATGCCGCAACGCAAAGATCCACGGCTTGTGCCATCGGGAAGAGCCGTCTGTTGACAAGATGGGAGGTATCCCGCCGTATTGGAAACGCGTCTAATAGGGACGCCAATCCCGGCAGCGTGGACAATCGCCCCGATAGCCTCTTCACCTAACCATGGCCTTGGGTTGACACCGGTTGGGGGTTAATCGGATGAAGAACCAAACTATCGGATCCGGTACGATCACTTTTTAGTTGTTTTAGATACAACTAGGCTTAGTCGTTTTCCCGCCTCCTTTTTTAAAACTGACCGACCTGTTTGCGCGACCCGGGTTTTCATAGGTACTTTTTGTACTAGTGAGCGAAACCAAACAAAAAAGGTAAAATGTTGACGCCATCAACGTCCGATTGTCGTCGGCAATTAAGGTCGATAAAGTTTCGGACCGCGGACATTATTCCCACGATCTGACTCCGAATTCCATCACCGAAAAAGTGACTAATTGCCGTGTCCGAACCGGTCCCGAATGAGTCCGAAAAGTGCGCAAAAGTCATACGTGCTAAGTCGGATGTGCACCCGTCAGCTCTCAGCCTTAGCCTTATATGCATTGCTATTTTGAGATTGTCGCACTAGTAGTATTCTACGAATGCTACGTCGCCGAATTTATCGCTGACCACCAGGCTGCAGCAAATGTTACCCAGCAAGATATGAGTTAATCAATCTTGTTTCAGGTGATGCTGAAAATCTGCGAATCCTGCGAGGCAATGCTGCTCTGATGACAAGGCATATACTTCGATCGTTTGACTAATCACAACCTCCAATTGCGGAAAACATATGGACGCCTCGATTTAAGTCACGTTAGGACATAGGCTGGCTGTTCGTGTTTCTAGTATAATATCACACTTTTGCTGTGTTATCTTTAGATCATCGTATGGATAATGTTCAGCTTCGTTTTTATGGTTTCATCTTGTGGTTTACCCAGAACGAGCAAAGGCGATGTTTTGCTGTAACGTAGAACGGCTATTTCGAATCTGTGATCCATGGATGCACCATGGAATGGATCCCCTAATGATACCTATCTAGCAAGCTCAATCTAGGCGCATGCCAAGTTTGTTGCTATAGAGATTAAGAAAATCCTATATGCTTTGCTAAGCACTACGAGACAACATCATTTCAAAGTCCGCCGTCGTCGTAAATAGCAATAGCTACCTATGGTAAAGCTCCAAAGCTACACCCTATTACGAACCTGCTAATATCCCTGAAACTCATCTTAGGTAACATGTTGAGTAGGTGGTGGTAGTGATAATGATAGTCTCGCGGATTACCACCATCACGATCAGGCTCCAATGTCACGATAGTTCGTCCTCGCACCGCACACACCGGCGCTATCTAATTTAGTAGCTGGTTCAATGTTTGGTTGATTTGGCTATCTGCCGTGCTATGTATGCATGCAATTTGGTCGCATGTACTTCGTACGGTGAAAGGATTTGCAAGCCCCATGCCCCATTCTCGTACAGCGGCCAATTTCAGCCCCCGAAGCTGAACTTTCAACCTTTTCGCGCTCGCTCACTTTTCCAATACCAGACAAGCGTCCAGATCTTCCCTAGTGAGCTGTTTTGGTAAGGAGTTTAAAAGACAACCTTCCCAAAGCAACCCCCTGCCGTGTGTGGGGACGCTTGGTGCAAATCTCCAGCCAGAATATTGTGGTACAACGGGGAGTCCTGCGTATCTTGAATCCCTACATGCGGGTAAGGATGCGAGGATACCTCGTTACATCGACCCGTAGGGGAAGATGTGCACAGCACTGATAGTATCCAGTGTGGATGTGGTATTGTAGTGAACACACATAGTATTCGGCATACTGCATTTAGGTAAGCTAAACATTGAAAGCTTCCAGGGCTTGGTTAAGCTACTCCAACTAAAAAGAAATCTACCCACTCTTAAATTCAGGGGATTTACAGACCTAAGAGACCCAGGGATACGTTGGGTATCATCATTCACCACGGACACTCCGCCACTCTTTTCTCTCTTCCCGGGGGGCACTTTTGCTACTGCCTATAACGCGAAAATCATCATCGCAAACTAAATAGTCGGCAATGTCAAAATCCGAGCAATGGCTCTTGCTGGTACTGAGTAGGCCGGGGGAGACATGGTACGCGTCGACCTTCTCGTTTTGTTCTCTTTTTGTGTGGAAGAGCCCCGCTTCGGCCGATTTACCTGTGTTATTAGCGAGCCCTGGACTCTGTAGATTCTTTGCGCTGCACACGCTGCACACGTCCCGTCGTCCCCGTCGAGATGATACCGGTTACGGCTAGGTAGGGGTGCATATGGTAGGTATGTATGTATTATGAATGCATTTGCGCTTAATATCACTCGATCGAAAAAAGCATGGGTTTGATTTCTTCCAAAGATGGTCAAGTGCAAATTGTTTCCGTTTGTTTATGTGGCAATTGTGATCATTTTAAGAAACCGATAGCGAGCTAAGCTTGTCGACGACATTTTCTGAAACGTAGAGCTCCCAGGGCTATATAAGCTTCATTCCTTCGAGCTGCTCAGCCTCCTCAACACCATGTGTATCAGAACGTGGCGGGGTCGACTACCGCGTCTAACCATCTTGAAATCCCGCGAAGACGAAAATGAGAATAAATAATTGGTGAGAATTTAGAAAATGTGCTTACATTCTAAGCCCGAGGGACCCGGCCGAAACACGTGGGTTACGGCAGCAAGCCTAAGGCGTAAGAAAATGGGGGCCAACTGAGAAAAGACTCAAGAGAGAAGGTTGCAAGATTGTACTTGAGGCTTCTCAGCTCTATTCTGAAGAGGTAGAAGATGTACCGATACATCCACTTCTTGGAGGCTACTTGTAAACCTTGAACCCTTTCCCTTGGCGGTGGATCGCTACGGGGTCAAATAGCACTAGAGTCTTTGGTCGCTTCGGTAGTACTGGCAGTGGATTGTTGCATTCTGCAGCCGTTCTTTTACCTATCATCGCGCTACTAATGGAGTAGCATGGGAAGATGGCAACGACACGTCGGTATCCTTAACAATTTTTTTCTTCGTCGAATATGCTCGTACCTGCAGCTAAGGCTCAAGGCCAAGGATGGAATCTTTCGAGTTGCAATCAAAGACGTAGATGGCTCGAATGACATCAATCCATATATTCGGTGATCGTCAAATGGCGGTGCATCCTGGAAGGTGCAAAATGCTGCTGCCTTGTAAGATTGAATATTATGACTTCATAATACCAGCCATCTTCAAACGAATCGAGGTTATCGAAGTGGTCCCCTGGGAATGACCTTGTAAGACCTTGTAAGAGGCCTGTAATGAATATAGATTTGGGGGATTTGGGGGTTAATTAGCCCTGTTTAGTCCTGATCTTGTTCGAAATATGGGATGAAATTTGTAACATGTCTCTTTTTTGTCATTGACATCGTTTGGTGGCGCAGCCTATGAAACAAGACCTCCATAAAGACTCAGAGAGTCAGAGCAGCTTCGAACCTGGCTAAGCTACAAATCTACTAGACTCCGCGCGCTTTGGGATTTTCGTGCTAAATACAAAACCCCATCCTACTAAACTCAAATTATTAGTCCCCTTCATACACCCTGGATCCTTGAATCCCTATGAGAATTTGGGGGTAAATTGGGTAAAAAAAGGTACCACCTTCAGCTAAGAAAGGTCGAACGGCTTCAAGGTTCGCTCTTAGCGGGGATGTTAAACAGCTCAGGTCAGGGACAGGTGCGCCTTGTAGGAATAGCGATCACTGGGTATTTGCCCACTTTGGAACCCAGGTCGAGAAAATAGAGTTACATCGCCTTGAAATCCAAAATCCAAATACTGTGAAAGGACATAATTATCTTGTTTCTTTACATAGAACATTGAATAGTCTAGCGTACTATCAGATTATGTCGTCTAAAGTCCAAGAATGGGGCTTGTACTTTTTCATCATCATCTTTATCGTCATCTTCATGTTTGTTGGTTGATACTAGGCATATCATTCATCCTACCTACGTAAGCCGATGGATAGGTAAGCATTCCAAGCATATTGGATTCTGGTCTCTTTCCTATTTCATACCTATTATCTCCGACGCAACAACTGTCTTCGACACGAGTGATGAAAAATCAACCAATTCAAACATGGCCGCTGGAGTTAATGATTTCAGTCGGCGTCCTAACGCCGAACGGCTTAACTTTCCATCGTTCCGTACCCGTTTGTGTGGCTTAAGCGTCCCCTGTATCCCCTGTGTCCTCTATGTCCCCTGTATTTTCACTGGATTCAATGCACTCTGCCGTCCCCTGCATCTTATCGCTAGATTCTATACTACCAAGGTCCGCCTCTTTAAGTTACTAACCTAGCTAATCCTATGCAGACCTGGCAGAAGAACAATACATTCAAGTCAATAGCCGTCTGCCCTATTGTCCCACATTGCTTAAAATATAGGTTAAGCCAAGCGTCCCCGGACTTTAACACAAATGACAAAAGCCAGCAGCCATATATCACGCCATGGTTTTTGGAATTCTCAAAAGACGCGTCCGCACTAAACTCGATCGGGCCAATTTCACATTGGTGGCGGCTTAAGCGAGCTTTAGCTAGGGCTCTAGGTATAGGTAAGGTACAATTTGTCACAGTCGCTTAGGTTAAGTGTTTTTAGGGCAGACTCTAAGCAAACGTTCACGATCGTATCCGGCTTCACTCTCCTTCCTCACTTTACGATGATATAGGATAATGACTAAACAACGGTCACGTTATGACTTGATAAGAACTTTATTTCGTGGATGTCGACGAAATAGAAGGGACAGGGGCTCATAAGGCTACCATTCTTCAACACTTGGAGGATGGCTGTATGCAAGGAGTTGGATCTCCTCCCAGGCAATGTATCCGACTACCCTCCTGGTACAGGTACATATCTGGGTACATAACGCTAAAGACGCACTCTCAGTATACATCCTGGGTATGTGTGCTAATTCCAATTCTGAAAGCATGGTTCTAATAATATGGGGAATATGCTAATATGGCTTCAATAAGGTACTGCGCATATATCCATAATCCATACTATGTATGTATGTTGGACAGTACGTAACGGGGTTTGACGGGTTAACAATAGGTTTAGTGCTCACGGAAAATGAGAGTCTTGGGAGTCTTTTTTTGAAAAAAAGTACACCACTCTGCCATGTTGGTTCGTCGAATATTTTCGGTCTGGCTTGATTAATCCCCCCGCCCGACAAAATACCCCCGGCTCCAACGGTGGACGTCGTACGGTATGCTTGCTATGTATTAGTCACTCCCCATTTTCTCTCATTTTTCTCTTTTTCTGTACTATACATTATCCTATTTTTTCTAAGTATGGAAATCCTTACCTGTATGTACCATGCATAGTCTGACGTTATGCTATGTACCCAGTTGACCAGACCATGTTGTATTCTCTCTCTCCCCCCTTGGCCCCCTACTACAGCCCTGAGCCCACCACCACCTGGGCGCTCTCTTGTGTCCCTTAGACTGCCGCGAAGCAGAGCACACACACACTACACAACCTGGACTACCTCTCCCACACCCTTGTGATTTTGTATCCATTGTATCCATCATTTTGATATACTGTTACTTTACCAAATATGACAAGTCCGCAAGGAAAAAACGGGGCTCTGGCCTTACGAGCATCATATCCCACCCCCCGGTACTATGTATACCTAATTTTCCGCAGTCTGCCTTGGATGTACTCTGGTACTCTGGTACAGACAGTACAAGATGTCATGTATCTCGCGCTTGTTGCTCCTGGTGTCTGCCTCACTATGTTTATCTCGCTGCAAGTTATATGGAGTACGGTTTCACTCCTACTGTCTTGACGTCCCGTTCTTACACCAACGGTGGCTAGTATCATACGTAGGGGCGTGGACCGATGTTTAGTATTACAGGAACTACTTGTTATAAAACTATTGCTTACATCCCACTATCCCCATAGCCTTTTTTTATGTATCTGTATCGACACACCTCTATCAAGCCTCAGGTCAAATTTCGTCAGACACAGTTGGAAAAGGGAAAAAAAGCTACTCGCATACTTAACCCGCTGTTACCTACCTACTCTCCTCGGCGGACTCGCCTCGTCGCACAACACACCCGGGACCCCCTTCGCCTTTCTTATACAACCAACCTTTCCTGCCTGTTGGGACGTATCTTGCGTTTGATACAGCCCCGTGATGGATCTCTCACCTCCATCCTTGACTAGGTCGCCGGCGTCACCTCCAAGTACAAATTGCTCTGATAGCCCTACTCTGGATTATCCCTCTCCGGATTTTGTTGACCCCATCTATAAGATTGCTTCCATGTTCGAGCAGTCTTGCGCGACGATGCCTAACAACATGGGTTCCGATAACTCGCTCCCTCCTCTAGATGTGATGACCTCGGCTGGCTGGAGTGGGACACCCGTAATGCACCCTAGCTCGACCTCAGGCGCGCCGAATATCATGTCGGCCGACTATGATACTTTCGCTCATTACGAACCTAACATGCATGCGTCGTACAGCCACGAATTATACTCGTCTCACCCTTCACAGGCACCAGTTCTCTCAAGTAGTACCCCTCCTCCAATGTCTTCAGGTGTTCCCCGTTCACCAGATCCAAACTCGAGGCACGCTTTCGGCTACTCCCACAGTGTTTCGCCAATACCGAGGATTAAGATGGAAAACCCTAATGCCATGACTGCCGACTATGGTAGCGGCGCCGAGCTAACCCAATACCCGTCTCCTCGCTCTGCTCAGTCTTTACCTTTAGAAGCTGGTAGCTACGGATCCACTGCCGGTAGCTCTGGTTACCTGTCAGACGTCCCTTCAGGTTCGTGGCCAAAGTCTGAGTACCCGTCTCTCGAATCGGACCAATTCTACGCTGGTCCCAGCGCTTCAGGGGCTGCATACTCTCACGACAGGCGACAGCTCCGGGTACCGAGAGCGCAGAGGAGACAACCTAGGAAGCTAACAACGAAAGAGGAGGCTAACTTCCAATGTGAAGTCAAAGGGTGTGGCAAGCTATTCAGCAGGAGCTACAACTTCAAGGCGCACATGGAAACTCACGACGAAAAGAGGGAATACCCCTTCCCCTGCACGGTACCAGACTGCAATAAAAAATTTGTGCGGAAGACGGATCTGCAAAGACACAACCAGAGCGTTCACATGAAAGAGAAGAACCACAGGTGTGACTATTGTGGCCGGATGTTTGCGCGGAAGGACACCCTTCGAAGGTAAATTTGCACATAATATTTTGCCCCACTTGGAGAACTCGCAGCTAATATGCAATGCTACTACAGACACATGGAAGATGGTTGCTCTAAACGCTTCGACCTGGGTACTTTGGACTTGCGCGCTGAGACATACGACACCTACCCGGCGCCGACGAGAACACTCGGCAGCACTCCAGGACACCTCGTTGCCCCCGCGACTCAATTACCACCCGTAGCGATGAACCAGCAGCAACACCAACACCCCGGTAGCAACCTTTTGGCACCAATGCCTTTTACGAAGCGATGATTTATTTTTACCACTATTATTTCCTACTACGATAACGACGAAGACGATGGGTTGGCAGGGCGGCATTCTACCTGTTCCGGTTCTACATTGTCATTGATTGATTACCATGTACGCATACCCCCGGGAATTGGAGTTTGGTTACTATTAGGGAAAACACGGGCTATAGAACTTGTACCATCGACGGAAACAAACACACATCACATCGGGCATTATATCAAGAACAGGATTTTTCTTTCTTCTCTTCTATATCATGTATTACTAGTATCACGATAACCCACACCTCAGGTTCAACAACACAAACTGAGAGGTGTGAATTTGGCGTTCACGGCGGCGCCTCGGCACGAGCTGCCCTGGCTTGGAAGGATTCGGACTTTTGCTCCAACTCCACGGCATTGTTGCCTGGCTCTAGAAGAAGCAGTAAAAAGAGATTCTATTTTTCTAGTATTCTTTCTGGTCATCGGGCCGTCTTACTGTATGTACATCGTAGCTCTGTCCACTACCCACCGTAGGCAAGGCTCCTTGGCCTTTTTTCCTAACCCCTGTCTAGCAATTTCTATTTGTTTTTGACCTTCTCTTGTCATCGAGCCGAAGGTTACACTACGCATATTATTCTAATCACCTAATCACCTAACAATAAAAAAATCTAGTAGGTGACACCAAGCACCTATGTGAACGGAATCGGCCAGTAAGGCTCAGCCCGCTTTCTGACGTGCATGGATATATGTCTCTGTGAAACGAGGCACAAGGCATTGTAAGATCTCGGGACACTCATGGGGAAAGCAATATGTTGTGTGTCACTGAAGCAACGGCAGATTTTGGTTGGACCGTGCTGAGACTCACCTTACGAAATCCCGCTGGAGGTCCGTTCATTCACCAATCGCTTCCCCAAGGACCAAGGTTATCTGAGCGGGTGTGGCGTTTTCTTCCCTTTGGCAAAGAGATCTCTCTGCCGGGTACGCTACCTGATCTGCTGTTGGTCGGTTGGCTGGTTGGTCGTTGACGAGCAACGAGATAGCTTGGACAGTGTAATATTACGGAATTGCGCGGAATCGCGTAGGGTTGATTGTCGAACCAAGCGCAGGGTCTTACATCATGTGGGATCTCGCTGTGGATATTTCATCGAGAGAGCTAAGACGATTTGCCGCGATCCGTAGTTAGGTAGCACGACCTGTACGGGTCGACGAAGCCGTGTTGTACGTTTGTAGTGTAAGTCCTTTACTTAGAATACTTAGAATTTAGTACCTCCATTTACCAAAGTACAACACAGCCTGCCTTAAAAAGTTACATGCTGTAGTTTATTGGGTAGGAAATCCATAAGTGGGAAGGGGTCTTAATTTGCAACCAATAGACGACATGGCCCCAATCAGGGATCTCAGTAGTTTCAAGATGAGCAACCCCATATAACCTCTGTAATAACACTAGCGAATCATTTTGGGTCATCTTTTGTCATCAGACTCCATGACTCCATCATGGATACGATACCGGTTGTAGTCATAACTCGATTTGTAGGCAGCAGCTGGTGAGGTGATTAAAAAAAAGTACAGAAACGATGGATTCGAAGCAAAGGACCATGACCATGACAATAACCATGATTGTGACCTTGATCGTTGCCATGGCTATGACCATGATGATAACCGATCGTAACCAAAAGACCATCCCCCGCGCCTGCACTCGGAATGGTTCTTTTACGTTACGGACCCGAGTTCGTGGATTGGCTACCGATTGGGCAGGGTACCAGGGCAGGCGCGAAGGCACCGTTTTGGCCCTTAGCACTTCCAACTATAGAACATTCCCAGGTACTTGCGCAGCCGTCATACCAGATCTAGACTAGTAGAGCTTTTAAGTGGGACTTCCATTTTTGGCACCAACAGACGCTGGGATAAATGTGATTGGTCGGATAATAAAGCACCCTAGAGCGAAGCTAAGAAAGTTTAAAGAGCTAAAGCGAGCTAAGTGAGCTAAAATGCTCGATCTATGGATACCTATGGATATTGTTACCCGTCAATTCTTAAACCCGTACAATATCCATTGACGAGAATAGAGTCAACTGGTCCGTTCACCTTTCATCCTAACCTCTACCACCTATACTACCTAAAATATGTGGTTATGTAACATGGTATGCGGTGGGATAGCATCGACAAAAGGCGGGATTGAGAAAAGGCCAGTCTCAGTCTCATTGTGCATCACTATGACGCGCGTAAGCTGACATTTATTCAGCCATACACCGTATATTGGTATATTGTTGAATGTGTATCACGTTGTACGATCAAGGCGTCTACTGTATTATGTTATGTATGATGTATGTGGAAATGAGGTAGGTATGCGAATTTTCGCCGACCTGACTAACCTAGCCAAACGCATAGGCGCGCTGGGTTGAACAAGATCCTGCGAATATCGCATACTAGGTAGTCAGCGGGAAGGCTGTCAATGTGTACGAGATCACAATATTATACGGTTGCAAAGAGAAAGAGACATGACTCGCGTTGGGGGGCTAACATTCTGACATTCAAAGTACCTCAGGTGGTAAGTAACCCGCCAGATCTGCATGCTACAGTACTGGTATACTAGCAAAGTCTGGTGTGTCCAGGTGTACAGTACGAGCCACATGGCCATGCGGGAGGAACCTTACAATGCAGGAACCTCCCCAATACTGTACTGTAGATTACGAGTATCACGGTGCCGGGACCCAATCTGCCAATGGGTGAGTGTCTGGTACAGAGCCGTACAGAGCCGTACCACGCAACTTACAGCGATTACCGCCCGCCACGAGACCGCCGACATGGCGCGGGAACTGGGTGATGCAAGGACGAAAACAAAGTGCTTACTCTCTTGCCCTAAACGTCGCCGGGCGAATATCGGGCATGATCTCCTACGCCTGCCACTCTACCGCAGTTCTCTTTGCGAACCTGTCAACGAGGAGAGTGCTGACAGGAATCCAGGGGACCTTCAGCCTTACTGCCTTACAATCCCTTCACGGAATCACCAATCTACCATCTACCATCTACCATCTCCGTACCTAGGGATAAGACGAGATGACTGGCATATACTAGGTACACACACCTAAGTGCTTACTACATGTACATGGAGTTTGGGGAGAGGACCCTGAAAGATGCCAATATTCTAAGCTTCTAATCTTCTAAGCTCTAGAAGTCTTAACTAAATCTCTGCGCGACCCCGAGGCTCCACGGCGGCATTGCACGGCTAGAATTTGTCAATTCTCTAAAATGGAAAATGGTCCAAATTCTTTAACACGATCTCATTACAACTCCATTTTCCACGATCGACCCCTCGCAAACTCTTGCCCGATGCAAGCGCACGATCCCACTCACCAAGAATTGTACATAATTGTATGTACATTATGGATATTGTACATACTACATATTATTGTACCTAGAAGCTAGCCAGGACTAACCAGGACCAGCAGGGCTACCTACCGCCGACTCTCCATTAGTGGAGTAGCGGTCAGCTTATGACTTTTGGGTCTTGGTAGAGAAAAGCCAAGTTAAGCGCCAGGTCAAGCCCCTCTAATTCGTTACGCGAAGTGGTTCAATGAACCTGCAGCAACGTAACGGCCACTCATATCCCCTGTTTGACCTGCGGATCCCAACCTACAGACCGGTGTTGTGTAACTGAACCCCATGCTGCCTTCGAGCTCCAGCTGTTCTTGCGGTGTACCTAGCAGATTCACTGGAATTTTCCCCGTTGGTCGAATAGGTCGAACTCCCCCCATCATCCCCCCGCTAACGATTCCGCTGGATTTACTCACTATCGCAGCTGCTAAGATGCTCTAGGGCTTTGCTTGAGTTTTCCCTCAGCTCTGAAATAACCTGAGGGTTACCGTCGCAATACCACCTACAGCGCACTGCAACACCTACCTACATGATAGCATACCAGCGCATGATAGGGCTACCAATTGCATTAATTGCGCAAAAACCGCCCATATGGATATGCATCTCGACTTGTTTAACTAATACATTCAATACCACCACCATCTATTTTTCTGATTACGACATATCATTCGTTTGAAGTTGACATCCATTCACATGCAAAGGTCTCATATCGATGATATATTTAGAGACGAAGCTGAGGGTCTAATTACGCACCTAAATCACTAGATCAGACGATCAGGCTATCCAACAGCTGGATCTGCTGGGCATCTGCTGGGCATACAACAATACAACGAAGCATCAAAAACCTTCAGTGACTAAAAAAACCACCAAATAAAGAAATGATTCTACGTCTTACAGCAACTCTTAACCTTATCAAGCGTAGATCCACAACCCTTGAAAATCCGATGACGACTTCACGGCTCTACCGAGATTCGTTTGCTCACTTTAAGCATCTCAAAACCCGGTCCCCCGCGATGTGAGAAGCTAGCTAGTGAGAGCCTCTAGCGTCTTAGTGCCGACAAGCGATATCGACTAGGTCTTGGTAATAACTTTCTCTGTCTACGACCCTCTACGACCGAAAAAGATATAGAGCATTCCCACCTCGTTCGGTGGATACGACCCTACAGCGATCTGCGGACGGTATCTCCGATAGGAAACGGTAAAAGTGCTGTAAGAGCATAAGAGCATCTGCAGCATTCGGATGCGTAATAATAAATAGTTTGATACCATCGTCGTATTCTCATCAAATGCTGGGCAAGCATGACACACCCACTTTGGGGAATGGTAGTCATCTTGTCGTACCTAGATAGGACGGCTATAATCTCACACGAATCTGCATTCGGCTTTTTTAGCGCATCACGCTCGAGAAGGGGGTTGGGGGCCGAACAGTCGGACTTGGGCATAACGTCGTACGGTGTGAGCTTTGCTCTCATTCTTTTTCTAATTGCAGCGTCGATACTACGTCCCGTGATACTCCAAAATCGTAGCCCTGGAGCTGGAGCTTATACGCAAACTTGATTTACGGATCCAACCCTACGGGAGAGTCTCACTTGCGATGGTGACTGCATACGATGCAACCGCACAGCGTGGCAAGTGGTCCTGATCACGCCACGTTCGAGTTCTTGGGATTAGAACGATTAGAACATACTGCAGTCTAGATGCTATATTTCATCTATCCCACAGATACGCTACCATCTAGGCACATGGAGACACATGCGCTACTGTATGTAGGCGCTGAGGGTTTGCAGCGTGAGCGTGAGCCCTACCTCGCGCCGACTTCCTCATCCGACATACAGCTGGGCTTCTCGAAGCCTTTAGATCTTTTTTTGTAGCCCCCATATTTCCTTCTTATTAATTTCCCCCTTTTTCAACGGTCTTCGACACCGAATTTCTTACGTCCGTACGCTCTCGGAGAGTGTGTGGTGTCGACGGGAGAATTGTCCGCTCCGCAGATCCTGCCTGGTCCCACGTGTGGCCTTGGTCGATCCCCTGCAGGCAGGATCAGATGAGGGTGCAGATGGCTCGTCGCGGCCTACGATAGCGGCAAGAAAGCATGACGTAAGTCGAATGCTGAAGAACGTCAGTTCACGCATTCCTACCTGAAAATTACCTAAACAAAATAACTATTTTATTTCCTGTATATGCTATTTGCTACGCTATGAATAGCAAAAAAACTTGGCTGAAGCAGGAAAGCTTCTGTTTTAGATCTAGGGGCTCGGACTCGGTATCGTTCCCGAAAAATTACTGGAGTTCGGAGTTCAGAGTAACACATTTCTCCATGCTGGTATCCGTTCGCAGTGCGAACTTCGCATGAACAGGGTCGATTAGATAGGTGCCCAGGTCCCATATACTTGCCCATTTTAGAGCCGTTATATGGTACACTCCACCCTCTTAGCCTTATTTACTGGGCTCTGTGGTCCGCCTCCATCAATCCACCTCAATTCATTGGCTAGGGGCATCTAGGTAAGTAAACAATATTTGATATCACGGATGCCAAGAGAGAAACCATCTTCCTATCCATCCCTACGGCCGTATGTATTTGTATTTCTATAGGCTTGTTCACTATCAACTCCTCACCAGAATCGTACTAGACGGAAGGTCATTCATACCTTATCCCGTCGAGGGGTTGGCGCTAAGCGAACTGACTGGAGGACTGGATTGTCCAACCAGTCTGCTCGATTACGCGGCAAACGTACGGTTTGTGTGGGTGCGATGGGGAACGGCAATAGAAATGAGAAGAGAACGAATCCATCGTCTTGTTCTATCCATATTAACCACCATTCGACTCCCTAAACCCCTAAACCCTTTCCGGCCGAGTACGTGATTCAGTTAAGGTTACCTTCTAGAACAATTCGTCAAGCGCCGGTCATATGCGGCAGCTGGGAAGGCGTGAAGGATCTCAAGGCTGGATCAAAAAGTTGAATCCTTCAGCCGAAGCAAGGACATAGACGTAAGTCACATAATGAGACCGGCCAAGGAGTCGAGAAGACAGGGTTTGGTCGAGTTTGATTTGATATTCTTTATGCTACTGCATAGGTATGTAGATGCTACATACTACACACTAAACACTACACTACACTGAGCAATACAATGCTTTCCAGGGACCTTGAAGTTGGATAATCCGGTCCTGTTGGCCCTGAGATTAATAATAAGCTCACTGTCCTTCCTATCTCATGCCTTCCCCTGCTTTTCAGCTCGTGGGATGCAGGGGGTTTCCGAGTGTCTAGTTGCTGTAGGTACAATACATGGCAGCCATACAGAGACGCATGATACCGTACATGCTGCAGTGAGCTGCAACACTGCAACACGTTCGGCGCGTGGGTGTCGAAATCTACAGCAGCATTGTGCATGCCTATCCCAGGTACATACATTATCCATACCATACATACAGGAACTTACCCCAGCCCATAGTTGCAGGGACGCTATCGTGGGACCCAGTTTAGCTAAGCTTGGCATCTCGACTCGCCGGCGATGGTGAGTATTCGGATAATAAGACGGATCTTATTAACGTACGACACCACTACCACATACAAGGCTTCAAGTATGGAAAGGAGTGGCGTTTATGTCTACCTATCATATGTAGTAGTATAAAGAAGGAGGGCAAAATACATCCAGGGGATGGGAGAGGAGAGGAGAGGAATCTGCCTTTCCAGTTCCGTGCCCTGGTCCGTAATTTTGCAAGGTCCGTGGATCGAGAACGAATCCTAGGGAATTGCTTGCCGAAGCCACCCGTCGCTGTATCTAGGTACATAGTATCAGTGTAGCGTAGGTATCTTCTAACTAGTAGAGAAGCCCAGGCATTGCACTATTCCCCCTCGCCATGTGTTTTGGCTCTTTCCTTGAAACCCCCTAAAAGGAGAACAACAGGGGGAAACCCCACGGGCGCCGAAACTCGTCGACGACAGGCGACGGCAGGCAAGCATAGTTCTTCACCTAGGTACATTACATGCTGCATTCCTAGTACGGGATGACAGGTAGACAGCGGTGGCTCACCCATGGCTCGGACACTTCTCTCGTGCATCCTTCCTCGCCGGCGATCGCAGCTGTCAGCACTTAGTTATCACATATGCCATGCCGTGCTGCTAGGTCTGAGTAGGGATTCTCCCTCTCCCTATCCCTATCTGTCGAGGCGCAGGAACTGAACCTACCATGAGATCCAGAAATACGATTACGGAAGAAAAAAAGAAGGCCAGGGGGAGGGAAGGGAGGTACACATCCTGTCTGGTTTCGGGGATAAGGGAGGGAGGAAGAAGAAGGTGGAATTTCTAGCTGGGTAGGAAGGTATCTGTAGTTTATTGCTAATTAAACTCGTGCCAGAGATCACGCCGGTGACTCATTATACACTAGGTATTCTCACACTCGTGGATTTGTCCAATTCAGGAAGACGATTAGTGAATGTTGGGAGTTTCAACGCTGATTGCTCGAATAACGGGTCTTGGCTCCAACACCTAGGTGAACTGCGAAGAAAGGACAGTGCGTTCCTGTGCCACAGGTTCTTATGGGGGACATGGGGCATGCTGATGCCGTTGGCAGTTGGTCGGCAGTTTTACCACATCCATATCCATACCAATAGCAACAACATGTACGTTATCGCCGGATCCCAGGATCCGTACGTAGATACCTAGATATCCACAGTGGCGTTCTGCACTCCAGATGCTTTCGCGATCCCGAAGCTTACTTGTACGGGGAATAGAAGGGAAGGGGAGGGGTGCTGGAAGCGGTCGTCTCGGGACTTTCGAACGATCGGGGATGGGGTAATCACGTTATGGTTTGGGCTTGGGGGACAGGGGAAGAGAGGCGGAGGAAGCAAGGAAGGATGGGGAGTGGTGAGGATGAAGATTTAGTGGCGGAGGTAGCCCTATTGGAAGGCTACGTGCCACCTCGAGACAGAGTGATGACAACCTCCCGGTCGTGTGGAACTGGAGAAGAGCCGGGCTATGTAGCTACGGTTCGTCGGCCGAGATTGAAGATGTGGTGTAGGTAATATCCATGGATGTGTGCTGTGTATTGTGTATTGTGTCTGCATTACTTTATCCCGTAGTAGTGAATTATCTGGCATCCATCTGGAATCATTTAGATGAAGCAGACCTGAGATTCTCACCTCGGCTTTCCTCTCTCGAACAATCGTAGCAACAGGATTTTCACCCTTAATACGGGAGGGAGTGGCGAAGTTTCTACCTACATCCATCCATCCATCCTCTACACACATCCCGTACAGTATCGAATGGCGGTATTAGGCACTGCTGATACACCCATCGAGACACGGTCGACGTAGGTCTATCCTCCCGGGTATGCAGGGTAAGTCATGCCAATAGGGGTACGCGTAGAAAGAGCGGCTTTTGAGAGATTGGGGGTGAAAATCCTAATAGCGAGCACACAAGCACGACATACCTGCCTACATATCCGGATGCCGACGTCCACCGCCGACGACGATAGGGACGACTTGAATGGTCGCCTTGCTGCTGGTACCGTGGGAGCATCTCGACTGTCTCATACATACATACATACGTATAATACCCAATCTCTGAATTGGCTACTTCCCGTCCCCGAGTTAAGGGGGCCTAGGGACGGGCAACTAGTGCCGACTGAATACGATGTCTGCTCGTACAGTGTGTGGGTTGATGCGTGATAATTAGGCCATAGGTATGATTACGATTGCGTGGCAAATTACATAGCAACACCCGGCAGCCGGTGGGGGACCCGGTCTCCCGTCGTCGAGTTATGATGGATACATGTGCCATGTGTAGATACATAGACCGTGACTCAAAATCCATTCGAGCACGGGTGGACAACTATACCTTAAACAGTAGGACTTGTAGACGTCGCACAGGTGCGGTATGTAAGTAGGTATTGTACAGCCTCGACCGCGGGATGGATGGGGAGTGACAGGCGTGGGATTGGGGTGGTTACGGGGCTGGGTCACGTTTGATTACTCGAAGAACGACGTTGGTTTATTGTCTCAACGCTGCGACATTGTGAGGCGAAAGGTGTCTGTACTAACAGCTGCTGTGCGTTATCTCGATCTCTCGCTCCTCTCGTAACACTGTGCTGCCTCCCTAGCACCGGTATTACCAACAGGTGAGAGTTAGTGTATCGTCGTCGATCCAGGATCGCGAGATTTTGTTGAAGAACTTGTAGGTAGATCGGGTTTCCGGAGTTAGCCACGGTTCCCTAGGACTTAGGTTGGCTGCTGACAAGTCTATCTGGACGATGTGAATTTTGCCCAATTCCTCTATGCTGTGCCTCTGTCTGTGCCGCCGGCATTTTGCTAGAGAGTCAGGAAGTTTGTTAGTAAGCGTAGAGTTTTTTGTTAGTTGTACGTAAATTGATCCAAAGTAGCCACGTCATCTTTTAATCTCTTAGGAACATATTGTTGTTCATGAACATCGATTAGGACCTATCGTGACTCGAAAAGGTGTTAGAGGCTCTACTGCTGTATCCCCAACATAGACTTCGACGTAAGCATCGACAGAGGTCTCATGAGGAACTTTTGATTTCCAGCGCTGGGAGAGACACGGCATAGAGCTAGATAGCGCTACCCCGAAATCACGTCGCGGTAAGTGTTAGCGGAAGGACATCGAACTAAACTGCAGAAAGTTCTACGACACACAGTCTTAGCTAACTATCTCTAAGACATTCGAACATCGAAGAAGAACCCCGACGTCGTACCGTGTCACGGCGGAATTTCTCTCCCGAGAAGCTAGAAATACCGCGAAATAAGGGGCTCAAAAGCTGAAGACTATGGCAACGGCAATGGTAGCACAGTTGGGATAGGGGTTTGCTCTATGTCTCGATACGTCGATGGGTATGACATGAGGTCATGGCAGAGCTAGAAGATGGGTTTGCCATGTGCTTTACGGCGTATTCGGCATTTGAATTGGCAATGGTGGCGGATATTATGAGAAGTACTTTCCATAAGCCGCAGACGACATGGTATATGGCTAGCTGACCTTGAGGTTTTCGTGTTATTGACAGCAGAACCGGAGCCGCAAGACTACTGCATATCGGCGAGACTTGCCGCAGACAACAAACCCCGGCACCGTTAAAAGCTCGACTGCCGTTGATGCTTCACTAGAACCGCTCCAGAACCTTCCATTTTCCTGAGACATATCCACGTTGGCATGTCCTTTTGCAAAAAAAAACGCTCATCCCCCATTAGTCCAATGAGGCTGAAACCCTTCTAACGAGGAGAACCCGTCATATTCTTCGCAAGTAACTGCCTCTCTATTACCTAACACTGACCTAACCCAAACCTCCGGTCTTAGCCGTAGTAGTCCGGTCAAGGCTGACAAGTGAGACAAACTCCGATACCTAGTGAAAGCCTCTAAGTCTACACACCTAGTGGCTTGGGGGTTCCTAATCTCAGTAAAGACGCTCCTCATCGATATTCTTTACGCCTCCGAATAAAAAAGCAAAGAAAAAAAAAAGCCTCCCCCAAATATCACGCTACGGGCGTATGGGATATCCCACACGCCGTTCCGAGGATCCATAGATGCGATAGGGCAGGGAACGAAAGTACCGAGACGGAGTAGGTACCGACAGCTGAAGAGCTAATATTTCGACCGGTCCTGCAGGTTAGGATGGCCAGGAACGTAGTATTCCGGCGTACTTCGAGGAATTATCACGCATTCTGTTCCTGCAAATGCAAACCGGTTCCGTGTAGCGAGGAACATTGAGACAACAACAGGGTTTTCGCTGCCAACAGCCTCAGCTAACCAAGGGTTTCGGGACCGAAGGTAAGTTCATAGCGACTTATTCCAAAACACCTCAAAATGTGACATGGTGAAGAACGAAACGAGGAGGATGTAAATTGTTGTATTACTATGCTGTTACAGCTTGTGTGTAAATCTGTTCATATTGGCATTTGGGTATCCGTAGTCTATATGCCATCATTCCCGGTCCAATTCCAGTAGTAGTAGTAGAAGTAAATTCCCTAAAAAACGCCAGGCCAGAAGTGTATCCATGCAAATTTATTCGTGAACCAGACATTAACTCTATTCAAACCGTCGGGGGAATACCCCGTTTCGTAGCCTTGACGGCTCTCATCGCGGGAAGCGTATTCGTCTTCCCGGGATTCCTTCCTATCTCCATGCATAACATGCGGATGAGATCGTGATTTACCCAATAGCTCGTGTGAGCGCTCAACATGTTGAGATACTGTAATTCGAGTGGACCGCTTCCAGACCGCAGGAAGTAGTCTATCTGACCGTTATCATTAAGTAGAAAAGCTTTCTTCTCTGCAACCTCCTCACGCGTGAAATCGTGGACTTCGAGTTCAAGCTGTGACGGGAGACGCATAGTTGGGGGTCTTGGAATTGGGGCATTCGCTGCTGTAGATGCCCCCGCACCAGGTACAATGCTGAGCATAGCATTGCCCATAGACTGTAGAAAAGACGTCGACGTGCTCGGAACATACGCAGTCTTCAAGCTAGCCGCGTACATCGGGTCTAGGGTCCCATTGAGTAAATATGCAACCGCATCTTCCCGGGCCATGATGTTGTAGATATTGTCCACAGCAATGCAGCCGAACCGTCCCGCATCTCCAACGATATCCTTTGACACGACATCGCTGAGGTCTGCTCCCGGTTTCCGACGCCCTCTCCTTGGTAGCAACGCACCTCTCTCGAGCAACAGGAAGAAAGCGGCCGGGCTACCAAGTAGAAATAAATTCTTGGTATCGAATTCGAAATGCTGCAATTGAGGTTGCTTCGTAAGCTGCAAAGCCGGCACGATGGTGGGTTGTCTCGACAGGACTTCAACACACATGACGCTGCCGAGTGAGTGCCCGATCAGATGAACCCTTCCTTTTTCTGCGAAGCTTGGGTTGTTTCGGCACCATAGCCTGTAAACACGATTTGCTTCTCCGACCATGGCCGCTACCATCTTCGGCTTGTGATGTGACATGTAAAAGGGAATATCGAACATGACATCAGATATCATACTCCGGACTGCAGGAATAGTCTTAGGTTCGATATCCTTCAAGGTGAAGTCGCCCGGTGTGTAATTCTCCTTATCTTCTTCCTTCATCGGTCCACCGTCTTCGAACGATAGGTTTTGTCTCCAATTTATTGGGAGGACCATTATACCATCTAGCCCTTGTCTTAACACGCTTCTGACTACGTCTGTTCGGAGTTCAATATTAATTGCTCGACGGAAGGCATTTATGGCGTGGGTGAAGTGATAATTTTCCACTCGCTCTGCTAACTTCTGACCAATGCCGTGAACGACCAGAACGAGGTCAGTGACTTGTGCACGTTCGTCATCGGCCTTGCAGGCTGAGCATGCGTCACGCCTGGCATTCTCTTGGGCATTATTAGGAACGGATGTGACTTGCTGATGCCGTTGATCTTGTTTTTTCTCATGTTTCCTTGCCCATGCCTCATAGTCGAAACCCCTTACCACCGGAATGCCGATGGTGAGACCCCTTACTATCTTCGCTACTGGTCTGCGGCCATAGTATGCAGAGGGTCTTAGGCTTGGCTTGAGCAGATACGCAGTCGTCTGGTCTTTATAGATCACATGATATTGTTCGAACTTCTTGTGAGTCGATATAGGGGCGGAGTTGTCCTCATTTGGAGTTGGTAATAAGCTACCTTCTGCGGCCGCTTCACCGCGAAAGCAACGAGCCGCACAAAACGGGTTACTGGATATGGCCGGCTCCATCAGATCTTCGGCCTTCTTGGAAGAATTTTTCAGCGGCTTTGGCCATAAAGGATGTGAAACCTTTTCTTCTCCCAGAGGACCAACTTCCACGGCACATCTAAGTTCGTCTTGCCAAGTCTCGGAATGAGGTTTAAGTTCTCGATATCCAGCCTCGAGTTGATTAGCTACGGTGGGATCTATAGGTCTCATATCGTCTCTGCCACAAATTAGTGAACATTCAATCATAATTAGGATATGTGGTTATACCGGTAGAACCAAGTTGCCCGGAAGACAGTAGCAATATCATTGACAGGGGACCAGTAGATAGGCTTCATTTGCAAAGCAGGAAGAGACACCTCATGTAACCTCGAAACACCGACCGTCACTTCACGTGAGACGACTTTTGGAGCTTCGGGAAGTTTAGGTGAGCGAGCCGGATCACCTACCGACGAAGCACGACGGGATCTAGCTTCTCCACTCTTAATTTCTTCAGCAAGGCCGCTGGGTCGGAAAGTAGCCGCTCTTGGAAACGAGGCTGGCGGAGATATTATAGGACTGTCTGGGGTTCCTACGCGTACAAATGGTCTACCTGAAATACCGTCGTTCGCAAATGAAGATTTCGTAGGAACAGGAACATTAGGGCTTCTATCGGATGATACTTGAGGCTGTGATCCCACGGATTGTTGGCTAGGAGGTCGTTCGTCTGGTTGATTTGATCTCATCACAGAATCGATCTGCGACTGGCTTGGGGGTATGTTGTTGGACGGCGCTCGTCGTTCTGTGACAGAAGCCGTTGAATCGGTATGAAGCGTGTCCATCTCACTCATAACAGCCTGAGCAACCATATCTCGATTGAGTTCAGGCTGCTTTCGCCTCGCCATAGCACAGAAAGACGTTCTTATGGCGACCCCGACGTCGACGAGAAGCTCCGGGCAACACAGTAGGGCAGCATTTTCCGGCTCCGGTAGACCTTCGGTGAAAGGCTGGACCTTTTCCGCCGAGGGACCCTCGCGTGCATGTTTTTCGGCATGTTCTACGGCTAAGCGGTGTACAATGCTACGTAGTTTTTCGCCGTTTGTTTTCGCGAGACACGCGCTAGGAGGACGGTTCTGTCGTGCATTTGTGTGATTTTGACGGTATGTATCCGAAGCGAGACTCAGCCAAGCCTTCTCTAATGCATTGTTATCTCCCGGAGAGAAGGGTCGGAGGCTGCTTCGAGCAGCTTTCGGGTCGGCTGTGGCAGCGACAGTGGTAGTCGAAAGAGGATCATCGATGGGAACAGAAGACAGGTAAAAGTATTGGGCGTTTACGGGCGGGATGCCATCGACATCGGAGGAGGCAAACGGATGGGTTACCGGAGCTAATCGACATCTCGATCCGTAGTTGTGTGTTTTCGGAGTTTCCCCGTAATAGTTCATGATGTTGTTGTTTGGAGGCATTGTCAAATGATATTAGGATTATCTACGGGTAGTTTTCAAGATACTAAACGTATCGAGTCTCCCTACCTTGCCTTTTCGCACAGCGTATGAAATCTATCGCGCACAAGGCCACAAATAGATGGCGATGCTAGTAATAGGCAGCCGTGTTAAGGAAGGCATGCTTTGAGGAACGTACGTGCCTAGAATTTCCTTTTCAGCTCAGGGCGGTCTGTCGGAGTTTCGGTAAGAGGCGGCGAGATGACCAGACGGCTACTTGCACGCACGGAAAATAAGCATCACAAAATAATAAATGGAAAATAGAAACGAAGGCGGATGCGGGATTCATCAAATATGAATCTAATGAAACTAATGAACCGAAGCTAGCTGTCGATCGGTTCACAACAGCAAAAGCTCATTAAAAGATTTAATTCGGAAGTAAAAAAGCATCGTGTACCTGGCACAGCTTCAGTCGGTAAGTAGGGTGTCATTTAGCACATGCATGTGCTTCTATGCGGCGGTGACGTGGTGCTGAAGATAAATTAATTGGGACGGATCGGAGTGGATGGGTGCAGTGGATGCAGTGGGTATTCAGCCTGGACTAGCCTGCTAGCCTGGGGCAGCCTCACTCCCCGCTGTGGCTCTTCGTGGCCTTGTGGCTGTTTAGTGTATCAGCAGCCCTGGAGGGCACCTGGCAACTTCCCCATGTCCACGCACCTGCGGCAGGTGGTTGATTACGAAATATATCTCAGGACCGTGGCAGCGTGGACCCCCGGGGCTTCATTGGCGAAACCTTAATTCGTTTCTTTGATGGGGCTCTCACGTAACCAAGTGGAATCCATAATCTTGACTCTAACCACTCTCGAATTGTTTTCTCTTTGTATCCATTGATGCTTAGAATAATTCTAGAATCCCGCAACGGTTTCCTGACCCGGTACCTCTATTAGCCAATGGGGATCGTATCTCAATTTCACCTTACTTCGTTTATCATCCCTAGATTCTTAAAGGAGATTCGAGGTTTCAGCATTGAGAATGTTGTACCATTATGCATCCTCTTGAGACCAATGGATCCACGTTCTTGAAGGTCAATGTCCAACGGACCTTTGCATTGCAGCCGCAAAATTCGTCCCTGACATGTGTCGTATGCAACGGTATGTATAGAGTTAGACGGAACATCGCTAATATTAAGTACGCGTAACATTCGACGACATGTCAAACTGCCAATCAATTGATGTCAGTGACCTGTCGCTGTACTAAGCACGATTGAGTTGGAGTTAAGTTGAGAACATCGAGATTCCGGGTCAAGCTAGGATATAAACCAAAAGTCTATACTCCATACGCGCAACACTAGCGGAGTCTAATTGCGATTGCGGATCTCATAGGGCTTCATCTGACAAGCTAACGGTCTGACAGCTACCTAGGTATATATATTACCTAACTAGGTAATTTGCGACTGGATGTCTAGCATCAAATTCAACGTTATCAGATGTTTGTCTTGACAACAAGAACGTCAGTAGACGCTCGAGCAGAAGCAAGGGCTACCGGTCGAATTAAAGGTCAACTAGATGTGGATGCTAATGCAATACGCACTCACAGGATGCATTAGTGCTACTATAGTAACCTCGAATACCCTCAACGACGAATCTCGATGGGTGATATAGTAAGAAAAATGGTGGCGAGGGTGGTAACGGCCCTGATGTGTATTGCAGACAACCAGACAACTACGACAAGTACAACGAAGCTGTCGATCCTAGTGGCTATCTTTGTTAGGTCCCTTGTCAAGTCCCTGGCGATTGGGTCAAGTAATGCAGCTTGCCAATGATACCCCAGCCTCGGAAATGGCAATACAAATGCTGATAGAGAATAGGGTGTCACATCCTGCACATTCTGCCCATCGAGGGTGGGGTCTCAATCTCCTCCATTGGCCAACGGTTTCTTTAGTAGCTGATGTTGCAGTCGACGACGACGACGTATTGCCCCTCGTCTCACCCGCAAGACCCGTTGGGCTTCGACGTGGTTTATAAACCCCATACATCTAGACTATCTAGATAAAGAATAGGTGCTACTCTGCCGTTTTATATGTGCGTTGTCGTGGCCTCGTTACTTTCGTTGAAACTCCTCCGAGCCGTTGGTGGCGGCAAGTCAACCTATCAAGAGGCGTATAACGTCGTTTCGCCCCCTCGAAAAAGCAGAAAGAGGCAGAAATGAGTATATAAGCCACATGCATGTTTAGTTGTCCTGGGGAACATCACACCGAAGAAAAAGGAACTTTTGACCGAAATTGGCATATCGAACGTCTTTTTTTTTCCTCACCGGTATAGAATGTTTCTTTGGCATATTGGTATATTAGCATAAGTTCGACATCTCGTGATTGTTTTCTATCGACGCCTTTGTCCGCTCTTGCGTCTGCTGGCAGGCTGGATATGCTGGGTATTGGTCCCATAAAACAGGGAAATATGTAGTTCGCCCGGCACTGATCAACGTTTGGAACACTGGGTCCTCTCTATTTAGAGGGGAAGGCCCGGTTCAAAAGACTGGCACTAGCAAGGTAGACCCGGACTAATTATGTACGCCGGTCTTGGCACCCTGTGAGGAGGAAACGCTGTAATTTCTACTTCGCACTATTCTGTATCAGTTACAACCTTAGCTGTGGAATACAGACGGGAAGCAACTCTCACAAGCTTCATCAAAGAAACACCATGACATGACTTGTGTAATGTATAGAAAAAGGAGAATTGGATAGATGGGTTGTATCCTGGACGGGTCTGTATCCGAGGCATACCATTGTGTTTTATATGGGAGACGAGGAGGTAGGAGCATAAACCTGTGAACCATATGATCCCATCTGACCCAATCTCGCACCATTTATCTATCGATCAAATCGTCAAATCAAGTTGTCTTATCTGCCGCTTGGTACACCAGCGACGGGACTTCAGTTGCTGACTTGCTGGGGAACAGCATAGGACGGTACCTAGTCTATACACTACGCACTACATAGTACTTGACGTATGGTGCTATCCATATGTTGATGGTCCTATTGCACTGCATCGCTGCATTTGACAGGGATCCATGAATGTTGCGATAAGGCTGCAACTCCCAATCAACGCGGTCGTGTGCGTGAAACGAGTCTGATATACCCTCCGCCCACAACCATTGAACCATTGAACCCCATACCTACTAACTTTGAACCATTCCACACATTCCATACATTATATCTACCTAGTTCCTAGGTAGTTACATCACGTCTTCTTCTCATCTTCTCCTCACTTACCAATTCTAAACTTTTCGCCCATTTTAATCCAATTTTCCACCTTTTAGGACATTCTGTATTGTATCTTCTCTCTTCTAGGTATGTACTTTTACAAGTTTGTACTCCCTCTAATTCCTCTTTGGTCTTCTTCTCTTCCCGCCTCCACCCCCCTCATCCCTCTTATACCACCTATGCATGCCACATATAGGCTGACCCCCCTTCCCCTCTTATTTTGCAACAAACAACAGTGAAACCAAGAGAAATAGATAGGTGCACAACGCCAATGAAAGGAATTGCGCTTCGCTCTTATCTATTTCCCTACGTAATTTCCTCGCTAGTTATAGACAACCATAACCTTTTTAAGATTCGAAGTTGACGTATAAACCAAACTTTAGGAGCACACAAGTACAGACTTCCTCCGCAACCTAACGTTATCGTCGATTAGATTCCGGGATCGATCCATCGACAGGCTCAGGACCTAAAACATCCCCGCTCATCTACATACGTACATACACCGAACCAGACTACTCTTTCCCCCATCCGCCCCGTCCTCCCCGCAATTGCGCTTAGTCCACCTCACAACTTGAGCAGCTACTGCCCTGCTACTGCCCTACCTAAAGCAACTACCCTTGTGCCTGAGCCTGAGCTTAAGCTTGACAGCCCTGGAGCCTGACCCTGATCCTGATATGAAGCACACGCCTTCCAACGGTGCTAATCAATAACAATCTCAACTCCAACTTATATTTTACTTCTGTTTCAACAACAATTGTCACTTTAAACAATAACGATCAGTAGTACTATGAGTAGGACAATGACTACAGTTGCACTCCCTAGGCCAATTCCACCGCATCGCTCTTCTTCTGGTATCGTCACTTTATCTTCTCCAATAGCTCTCGAGACCATCAATACCCAACAAGTATCCAGCGTTTCGCCCGCGCCCATCCCAAACAAACATATTCCAATTTGCCCTACCGGTCCAGCGCGTCCTCACGTTCGTGAACCAAATACCCCTCCGCCTTCTCCGGGTCGTGAGGATGAACGTCGAACCCGATCCTCTCCCTCTCTCCTCTACCCTCCAGATAAGTTTGAGCATCTGGAGGCGGGGCCGCTTGCTTTATATAAGATCCATCCTGCAGACGTAGCAGCCTCCTTAGACCATCTTTCTAAACAACCTCTACCAGAACCCTCACAAGTCTTTCCTTGGTTCCATGGATTGCATCCTTGTAATCAGATCCAGCAGACCTTTTTCTCGACGAGGAGCAAACCTATGCGGCAGATACCCAGTTGTTTACGTGGTATCACAGTCGTTAAGGCCGACAGTGATCTATCAGTTTCGCGTCTTAAGGGAGCTATTGCTCCAAACGAATTCATGAACCCATGTGCCGATGGCGAGTTTATTGAGGTCGATCCAAAGCAGGGATTTTCCGTTCGGAATTTTCAGATCCAGGCCGCTAAGACAGCCATAACTTCCGATATTATCGTATACGGCGAGGATGCGGGTTTAGTCCGCAAATTGGGATGGGAAATTGCGTCAGCACAATCAAAATGGCGAAAGAAACACGAATGCCTTCCGAAATACAATACATTCATCTGCGTTAGTCCATTTGAGGACTTTGAGAAAAGGCACAGCGAAATTGTCTCCATCGATTCAGAGGGTCGCTTGACCGGTGCCGTGGTGGACTTTTTTCATCAAGAACGATTGGAAATGTATACGATGACGAAGTCAACAGAGATATCACGCAATGTGTGGCTGGGTCCAACTCCCGAGCCCGAGGGTGAAGAGCAGCAACAGTTCGACGTTCTAATCGAATGTAGTGACCTCGGTCGACTGAACCCTGCTGCTTTACAAGTTATTGCTGAAGGTCCTAACGACGATACGAGACACACTTACTTAGATTTCCCCTCGTCCGGGAGCATACTCCCACCGACATGGTCCCACGCCGAAGCCGATGGCATCCTAGAAACTTGCAAGTGGCTTTGGCATCTTTCACACGGAACTTTACCCTCGAGGTCGGATACCGATGTAGATGGCGATTCTAATATGTCTGATGCATCTGAAGCAACCGAAGTCGAGGCGAACCGGCCGCGGAAGATTTTAATACATTGTGCTGATGGGTATACCGAGTCAACCATGTTGGGTATTGCGTATTTCAGTTATAGTACCGGTCGGCCGGTCCATCAAGCCTGGCTTGAACTGCATACGATGATGAAACGAAATTTCTTCGCATATCCAACAGACGTGGCTTTATTAACTTCCATCGCACCCCGTCTACTCCACGAATCACCTGTCTGCGCGGATAAAAGCCTTTTGGAGATCACGAGTCTCGTGAAAAATGAGCCCAAGTGGCTCTCTTCTCTCGATGGTTCATTCCCGAGCCGCATTCTCGATTACATGTACCTAGGAAATCTAGGCCATGCCAATAATCCAGATCTGTTGAGAGCAATGGGGATCAAACAGATACTCAGTGTGGGTGAAACGGCTATGTGGCGGGAAGGCGAGCTCGATCAGTGGGGCGAGGACAACGTGCTTGTGGTAGAGAAGGTTCAGGATAACGGTATTGATCCGTTAACCAAAGAATTTGAGAAGTGTTTAGAATTCATCGGTGCGTATACCCACTCGTTAAGCCATCATCTGGTCCTAGCGCACGAAGTCGTGATCCAGGACCTTCCTGAATAGGAACATCAGCCTCTTTAGACCCGCCCGATTAGCTAACCACCAAATCAACAGACTGTGGCCGTCGGAACGGCACTGCAACGCTAGTCCACTGCCGAGTGGGCGTGTCCCGTAGCGCGACTATCTGCATCGCGGAAGTGATGCGCTCTATGAACCTCTCGTTCCCCAGAGCATACTGCTTTGTGCGAGCGAGACGGCTCAACGTAATCATCCAACCCCATCTGAGGTTTGCGTACGAGCTCCTCAAGTGGGAAGAGATGCTCCAAGTCCGGCGACATGAGGCTGAGAATGCCTACGACGCTGGGCACCCCGTCCGGAGAGAGCTGGAATGGGGGGAGATTGCGAGAGAAATTGCGCTTATGAATCGACCTTACGCGAGATAGATTGCTCGCTAAATAAGGGGAGGTTCTGATCATTGGCTTACCAGCTTATTCATCATCTCACCTGGCTAGCGGCATCTGACAACTCGAGTGGCACAGTTGACAAACGGTCTCGTCGGGGTTTGAGCTGCAGCGCTTAGTCTAAGGTGGGATTTGACGCTGGGAGTAAGGTCAAACTATGACAAATTTCAGCATTGAATAACGGCAACTAGTGGGAGGTGTTGGGGAAAGGCAGCGACCACTGTCCCTTTCCTACCCACACATATCTCGTTGGATTATTTAGCATGTTGTACATGCTTTCATTGTTTTAATTTACGACTACCGACTTCTTTGGACTACTTACATTCTATCTCGGAGTTGACGGGATAGGCGGATGAGGGGGAATGATACATATCTTCGCCATTTAACGACGAGATGACCTGACAGTTTTTAGCATTTTGTGTTTGCAAAATCTGTGCTTGAGAAAGGGGGATGGGGCTGAAAAATCAGGGGGGTACCAAAATCCGGGCCCTGTTGCATCATCAGTTCATCCAACGGCGCCACGGCGTCGTTGTTTTGGGGCGGGAGTTTTTCTATTACACGATCGCTTTGTTTTTCTCTGTACGGGTGGATGGATGGATGGATGACTTGGTTACCTATCATAAGGTGTCATCTCGAAAGTTTTCGTATCATATTATTTACCACCTGTCCCCCAAATAGGGGACGGGATACGTTTGAGCTGTTGTACGGCTGTTTACGCCGATTGTAGTATCTACCTACATGTATGTGACGTGATGTGGATGAGCGACGGAAATTTTAAGGGATTTTAACGGGTTTACGACTTTGGATATCTTCGATAATGAGAATGTTTTGGTCACATCTATGCAGCTTCATCATACCAACGTGTCAATGTATCACTACTGATTGTCATTTAAATCATCAACCTTGCTTATACATCACATCTCTTTCAACGCAGGACATTTTAAACGCTTACTTAGTAGTATTTGGCAGTAAAATAAATAAACTCTATGCTCTCAACATCGCGTAGCTAGGTATGAACCGAAGAAAGCCGCTTAGACGCCAAACGCTGATGCAAAAAGACCCTCGAACAGACATGTAAAAAGAGAACGCAAAGAGGCAACTCCCCCTTCCCTTTGATCGCGAGAAAAAGTACAAAATATTCCGTCTTCTGTTTTGGCTCAGCTACTTTAAAAAGAACCGTCTCTGCGGGGGGTGTAGAGACAAGTGGGATTAAAAACGAAGATAGTAGTACGAAGCGTCGATAAAAAAAGACCAAGCAACGCAAACCCGAGGCCTCCCCTAACCTCCGTCTCCCCCGTTGATGATGGTGAATGAACCTGTAACGCCTCCCAGATGATTGTGGATGCCTATTTATTCCCCCGACGGCGTCGCCCGGCAGTTCAGCAGCACCCAACCGGACCCATCGAACCGGATCCCATCGCCGTCCTCTTCTTCTTCTTGATCCTCTTCCCCCTCATCGTACATGCCGCTCTAGGGACCGTAATTCGAGGCGTCGAGCTTATCATCGCTATCAATGACCCTGTAGACTGATCAATTAGTTTGCGTTCTTATTATTAAACATTAGTTTTCTTCTTCTTTTTCTCTCAGATCTCCTCTAGAAGCTAGAAACTAGAGACCCAAAAGTCAAGTATAATTAAATATTAAAAATGTAAGAATCTGTCAGAGGCACGCACGAGAACTGCTTAACTAGGTAACCCTCGCCGCCGTGCTCCATGTCGATGTTGAAGACATAAAACCCGCCGTCGGAGGTGACGACCATGACCTGGGGGCTGCTGCTGCTCATGGCGACGACGCTGCGGAGCTGCTGGCCGCCGGCGGCGATGGGGGCGCCGGGGCGCGGGGAGGAGGTTGTGTTCTTCGGGATTTTTATATAGGCGAAGTCGCGTAACGGCTCCCACATCTCGGTTACGGTCTGCGGCAGGTAGTTGCCGACGACGCCCGCGACGCTGCGGCCCATGAGTTGGGACGACCGCCGGATCATGCTGCTGAAGGAGCCGCTGTGGCGCGGACGGTTGATTATTGGTGGGTTGGAGGGCGGTGGTGCCGCGAGGTCGGCTACGTCGCTGCGGGGGGAGCCGGTCGCGCTGTTAGGGGAGTCGTTGCCGCTGTCGTAGCTGCGGCTGCGGGACCAGCGGTCCTGGCGTGGGGAGGTGGGAGTGTCGGAGGAGGCGTTGGAGTTGTTGGGGCCTGGTTGCTGTAGGCGGAAGATGTGGACGGTGTCGGAAGTCGAGGAGACGCAGAGCAGCGAGCTAGCCATGTTGAAGGACATGCTGTAGATCGTGCTGGGGTATGTTCCCCGTCGGAACTGGAAGAGTTTCTGCCCCCTAGGCACGGAAAATACTCTGATGATCGTTCCGGTTTCGCTTGCCGTGGCGAGTAGGTTGCCTTCGTTGTTGAGCGCAATGCAAGATAGGGGGGAGCGGTGAGCCTCGATTACGTTAACGGCTTTGAGGGTTAAGGTGTCGTAGATTAGGACGTCGCCTGATGTTACGGGAGCGTAAAGAGAGGCTGGAGGCGCATGCGACGGACGTTTATCTTGCGTGTCGTCACGGGGTTTCGGTAACGGGTAGGCAAGGAAGCAATGTTCGGAAGACGGGGAGAGGGCGCAGACGGCACCGGGATTAGGTGAGGTGGCGATGTTTGTGAGGAGCGACATGTTGGCTATGTCATATAGGTAGATCTCATCTTCGAGGACAACAGCTAGTCGTTTGCGGTTCAGGCGGACAGCAATGACGGCGGACGGGAAGGTGAGTTCGCAGATAACGGATGCACGTTTCGTGTTCTGTATTATTAGGTGGCGAGGAGAGAGGACGAGGGCAACGAGGGAGGTGGAGAAGAGCATCTCGATAATAGCGATGTTGCCATCGTCGCTGCTGAAGATCTTGGAAAACGGATCTGTGTGGTAAATGCGAAATCCTTTCGAAGTACCTGCAGTAGTCGTTAGCTACCTGTACGAGCAAAACCCATTATGAATGGAGACTCGACATACCGACAGCTAGGCAGCTGTGGTCTTGGTTAAAGGTAATGAAATTAAGAGCCGGGTTCGACATGATTGTTTAGCTGTGAGACTTCTCTCGACGTATGGTTCGAAGGCTCTCGCGAAATATGACTGCTAGCTAGACAGATTTCGAGGTAGGATAAACGCCGAGGGTCTTGTCTCAGCTATGTGATACAGCTATTTCAAGACGTTTCCCGGCCAAGAGGAACTGGTTATTGTGTACCGAAGCTAAGATAGAGCTGGTACAATGGAATATTATGTACGTCTACGTTACCGCCGTCTCGATTCGAGCTTTACTTTCCGATTCATGACAAAGAAAAATACGGTGAGTCGGGATAAAGTAGGAGTTGTATTCATCAGTATTGGGTATTGGCGGATAAGTAGTAAAAGAGCCGAGATATCGAGCGGGCTTACGTAGCCGAAGTGAAGCTAAGCTTAAGGTTGCAAAGCTTGAAGAACAGATTCGAGGCAAGGGTTAGGTTTTGGGAATAAAAAAGATCATGGATAATGCTCAGTGCTATGGATGGTACAGAAAATAGTGTAGATATCAGTTAGAATAGTACTAAAAATACGAGGGGGTTGGAGACTTGGAGTCTGTACACACCGAGTGGGGGAGAAAAGAGGAAAGGACAGTTGAAATCATCAATCAGATGCCACTGTCAGGCGGGGTACTGCTGGATGCTACCGGGTACAATCTCATTGTAACACTGCATCCATGTCGCTAAAGTTACGCGCTATTGCACTGTAGCTTCGGGAGCTTGGACCTTCTGGGCATTTTAACGCGGCTTTGAATCCCGTGCCCACTGCTAAACCTTGACCTGCTCACCTAAAAACCCTTGCGCTGATCGACCGCCGTCAGCGCCGCATGCCCTATAATTATGTACCGAGGTACCTGAAAGACTTACCTAAACCACGCGCTACAACATTGAACCGATCAAATCTCGATGCTCTATCACAATTTTTTATCGTCTTAGAGATTTTCGATAGGGACAATATGAATGCTTCCGTTTGACAACAAGCATATGGACGACAATGGAGTGCGTTTCCGCAAAATTGAAGACGATGTCTAGATTCATATCATAGGCCAATTCACAAGATCTTTTTACTTCCAATAATTTCACTTCTAGCGAGCCTATCACTTTATTAGAAGCTCATATCGAGATTTTACTCGCATTTCCCTTCAGCTAAGATGCCTCGCAAGGATAGCAGCAAGTCCCGGAAGGGACACCAGCGTTCTGCAAAGGAACTGGCTTTAGATGACTTGGTTATGGCTGTATGTCTTACCAAGACATAATATATCTCGTTCTATTCTAATTTACTTATGTGAAGACAAACAGTAGCAGTATAGTATCTAAGAGAAGCGTTGAACGCATATACTACCCTGACGAGCCTCACTTCTTTCGTTTCTTCGTTAAGAAATTTCAGCGACGAGCTCCCCTGATTAATCGAGGTTACTATATTCGACTACATGTAATTGATGTGGCTGTCCGTCGATTTCTTGAAAGGCCTTCGAACAAGAAGAAGGTGGTTATAAACTTAGGTTGTGGCAGGTAAGGTATCATCTTACCTACTACGATATTTGGCACAGCCCCTGACCACTACTAGCGATGTGCTTCCTTGGCAGTGCATGACGAGATATCCGGACCAGTGTCAAAATGTCAAATTCGTAGACATCGATTTTCCTGACCTGATAGAGAAAAAATGTCGAGTTGTTCAGGAAACTCCTGAACTCAACTCTTCGTTGACCGGGTTGAAGACCAATGTGGGAAATCATGTGCAACTACAGAGTGGCCAGTACATTGAAATAGGATGCGATCTTCGTCGTATTTCCGATATAGAACAGGCACTCTCAACCGTAGTTGATATCGCCGATTGCGAGTTCATGTTCGTAGCTGAAGTCTCCATCACCTACATGGAGACCGAAGGGGCCGATACAGTCATCAAGTGGGCTAGCACCCTCGGGCAAGGTAGGCGGAATGCTCATATCAATCCACGTTCACAGGCTGGGGCTAACAAAAACAGCCGAATTTTGTTTGCTCGAACAAATCATTCCGGACGGCGAAGACCATCCGTTCGCGCAGACCATGTTAGCTCATTTCGAGAAGCTAAAGACGCCCCTGAAATCTGTCTTCACCTACCCAACACTCGATTCCCAGCAGGATCGGTTTACCAACCGGGGCTGGTCACAGGTTGATGTTAAATCCCTCTGGCATATATGGTGTGATGACCAATGGTTATCCGCAGAAGCGAGAAGCAAGATTGATGCTATTGAACTTGAGCCTTTTGACGAGTGGGAAGAATTTGCGCTCTTTGCCGGGCACTACTGCGTGGTTATTGCCAAGACAAACCCGATGAATATCACAGCTGTATCTAACGGGTCAAAGAATGTGACGGAACTGCAAGTTCCAGTTGCATCATTGAGCGCGGAGTTCCATGAATACTCTGGTACTCGAGGCCAGCGTCGGTTCGGTGCGGCATTGAAGCTTGAGAATGATCTAGGGGAGGAGTTCCTAGCCAACACTTTTGGGTCTGGGACAAATACTCGTTTAAGATCCTATGACGTCTATGAAAGGGAGCCGCCTCTTCAAGATATCAAAACCCACCACGCTGGTCCTAGCAGTCGCATGTGCCACACAATCACAGACTTAGGCGATCATAGGAGTCTACTCGTAGGTGGCAGAAGTTCCCCATCAAGCCCACTGCGGGATTGTTGGCTGTTCGACAAGACGAACAACACATGGCGACGCACGGCTGATCTCCCACATCCAATTTATCGACATAGTACAACAAGGCTCGCTCAATCCCGTATAATACTTCTAATTGGAGGCAAATCTGGATCGTCGACAATTTTCGATGGTTGTCTCATTTATACACCAAGTTCTGGCTGGATCGAGTGTGAGATTTTAGAGCCAAGCTACACACCCGTTTTTGGTGCTCTCTTAGCTAGTCTTCCCGAGGCAGATCGTTTTGCATCAGGCGATGGATTCCAATTTACTGGTGTGCTGGCGGGTGGCATCTCTCATGACGGTATCATTGCTAGTCAAATCCTACGCTGGGTCTTGGTCTTTCCAGGAGCCGGCAAGCCCACAATTTCATTTACGCTTCTGTCGGATGTGGGGAACTCCGGCCCCTGGGTCCGAAGTGCGAATAGCATCAATCACCCTGATGCTCTAATCAACCGATTTGGTGCTACAGGCTTTGTTTCTTTTCAAGCGCATCTAACTATGATCGGAGGAATCATCGCAGATGGCATAGTTACACAAGACAATGATGCCATGGTTGTAGACATCTCTGGATCGCACTATAAGATTCTTTCGACCTTTCGTATAGAAACTACACCTCGGCCACTATTGATAGGAGTATCGACAGAATTAACGAGCGATAACCAACTGGTCGTAATGGGTGGTGGAGCTACTTGTTTCTCGATGGGAACATTCTGGAATCGCGGCTGTTATACGTTAAAGTATGATCATGCGACTAACAGCCATACGCGGCCATCAGATGAGAGAGCAGTATGGAAATATTCGAGAACCGTTGAACTCACCGACGAGGTAAAACGCCAAGATGTTCCATCCTCACATAATGGACAAGTCGCAGTTAAGGTTGATATATCAAGGATTCAAGTTAACACAAAAGCCGATTTTCTGGATATATTAAAAGCCGGGAAACCAGTGGTTATTGAAGGGGGTGATTTAGGAGGCTGCGTCAGGAATTGGTCGTCAGAGTATATCGTGAAGCAACTAGGCTTTGACCGAAAGGTAAGATTTACCCAATGCCACAATTGGACCTAATCTAATCACTTTACTAGATCGTCGTTCACGAAGCAAATACCGCTAAGATGGATTTTAATAGCAAGAATTTCGCCTATGTCACGAAAACGTTTGGAAATACGATTGAGGAGATAGAAAAGGGCCATAAATTATATCTACGTGCCCTTTCGGAGGATCACCCAACTGATCAACCAGCCAACATCAAGTTGGATTTTCCGCAGTTGGCAGATGATTTCCAACTACCCGACGCATTATCGTTTGTCAAAGAGAACGAATTCAGTTCCGTGTTACGAATCACTGGGCCAGTCAATATGTGGCTACATTACGACGTAAGAAAGTTCATATAACGAAAATGGGTACAGTCGACTAACATTATGCTAGGTCATGGCGAATGTATACTGTCAAATTGTAGGCACTAAGAGATTCGTCTTATTTCCACCTTCAGACGTCACTCGACTTTCGTTTGCTGCGGGCTCATCTAGCTCGAGCATTGATGTATTTTCCGAACTTGAATCGTCCTCCCTTGCCGGGACACATCCTCACGAAGCTGTACTAAAACCTGGAGATATAATGTTCCTCCCGCCCCTCTGGTTACATACTGCTACTCCCTTGAGCAATTTAGGAGTTGCTGTCAATGTTTTCTTCCGAAATCTCGAAAACGGTTATTCTTCTGGGAGAGACGTCTATGGAAATCGAGACCTTGCGGCTGTAAGTACTGCCACAACATCTCTGTGACAACTATTAATTATGTTTTTACAGTACGAAAAGGGTCGTCTTGATGTTTCACGGATCGTAAACAGCTTTAATAAATTGCCGCTCGATATGAGAGAGTTTTATGTCAAGCGATTAGCAGATGAGCTTGCTCAGAAGGCGATCGACTGATAACCGATATTTTAATGATTGTCCATTTTAGATTCAATCACGAGATCCTCACTAGCATCAAACTCGAATCCCCGCCATGTCACTTTATTGCTTCTGCGGCAACTCCCAGTCCCTGAATTCCTACCCAAGATAGCTAGAAATCTTCGTATCTTTACTTATACAACTCTCCAACCTAAGCCATTCCTGGGATAGGATTCGGACCTACCGGAGGTGCGGATGAAGCGATATTGGCTTGGTGCATAGTCCGAGGCCCGAATGAGGCAGGATAGTCAATTGCTGTGTGGAACATCTGGTGGTTCGCCCACATGACAATATCCCCTTCCTCCAAGGTTGGAATAGAGATATACTCTGGCTTTAGTACCCTCTCCTGGATAGTCTTTAACAACTTCCTGATCTCCACAACGTCCTCGATTACCTTGGGATCTTCTGTTGGAGACGAGCGAAGGTACAATTTCCTCGCGCAGATTCCGTGGACTTGAAAGGCCTTTTCTCCTGTCACGGGGTTGACCCAGACCATAGGATACGTTTTCACGTCTTTCGGGTCAAAGTCACCTAAATCCTCGAATGTCTTCTCTTTGCCCTCGCTTACGAGACCAAGGCCATTAGAGTTACCCTTACAATCGCCTATCCACATATACTAGTCACCATTGTTAGCATTGGCATCCCGTTTCTAGGTCATAGTGACTATCAACTTACCGGGTGGGGCGCATATTCAACCCAACTGTGATCAGCCATGTTCTTCTCATCTTCAGTCATCATTTCGTACATCTGGACATTGCTGATAAATGCAGTTAAGCCAGGTTCCGCTTTCATGCTGAAGCCAGAGTCATCGTCCCATCGAATATTGACTTCAGGTTCGGTAGGTCGCTTTATGCATCGTAGAGTGGTAAAATATGCTGGATCTCTCGCATATAACGGCGCATCCATATGCCAACGCTGGAATCGAACGTTTCCTGCATTAAATTCCTCTTCTGGTAGTTCCTTTCCGTGCCAGTCGTGGGAGAGGGGTTTAGTGATGGTCTTGTTCTTGATGCCGTAGTGGTCTTCTCCCTGGAAGCCTGTTCCGATTAGACGGACATTCTCGGCACCTGGAATGCCTACGACCTCGCGATGTTTCTATTCTCACGATTAGACTTGATTTTCTTGGTTAGGGATTTTGGATTACTTACCGAGAGCAAACCTCCTTTGTTGTTAAACGTCTTCATATCCCCATGAGAGTGGACTTGGGGCGAGTCGGGGTCGAATCGTGTTACGAGCTCCCACTGCTTGATCGGCGGGAGATCTTTCTGCCCCTTAACTACGACGACTTTGTGCGTCCAGATAGCATTGGATAGGTGGCGGACATCCGCATCTAACTTGATTGAATATTTAAAACCATCATTTACTAAGGGGTCAACTTACCAGTAATATCACTCAAATCGAGATCAGTCACGATGGCACCGAAGTCGTGTTTCTCCTTAGGAGTTTTGATCATAGGCGTGATCGTGAAGCTCGCTTCCGCGGCTAGCGTGCTTGGTGACATTTTGAAGGCTTTCAAATATTCCGAGGCTAATTTATCAAATCTACACTAAAATTCAAACGTATATCGCTTCTTTAGCGTGGAGAAGACGATGGTTGATATAGGCAATCCTCGGTCTTGGTCTGGTCTTGATATGCTCTATCGCCAACGTGCATGGGTATCTATCTATCGGAGGCGGCCGTTGATACGCAGCACCCGGGATCCCTGCCGGCGCCTCGATGCAGTATCAAGTCGCGGGCGGGGCTCTCCATCATAGCTCGGATTTCTGGTAGCTATCAATAATCAACATTGATAATTGCCTTTTCTTTTTTCTACGTCCACAGAAATCTATCTAAGGCGAGGATACGGGGGGCTGGGATTTCGATTCTCGTCGATAACTGTATTATGTAGCTAGTAGCTATTTATCCTGTAGTGAACGTCCTTTTGGACATCTACAATGAATTACCACCGGTTTGAGCAACTTTAAAAATTCACATCTGCAGTCTTTGCAGCATACTTGATTCATTTTAAATTAAGTGGCTTCGGACTTCGGACTTAAAACCAAAGTCAATCACGATGTGGCTTCCACTGCTGCTACAAGCAGCTTCACTCTACTTCAGCCCGGTCTTCAGCCATGCTGATCACCACCTCCACGCAAGATCGCAGCAGGCCGTCGTCAGCGACCCGACGCTCTCAATCAATGGCGTCTCCTTCAGCACCAGAGCGTACTGGATGCGCCAAGCGAACCTCGCTCTGAACCAGCCGTGTCCTTACGCCGCGTTCGGTTCTGTAATCGTGAACCACACGGGCACCTCGGAGCTTGGCGAGTTAATCTGTACTGGCGCTAATAGTGGTAGCATAACCGGAAACCCGACGCTTCATGGTACGTATACTCTTTCCCCGTCCCGCGATTTTTCTATACCGAGATGAGGCTAATACGATATGACAGGAGAGATGGCAGCGATCGCCAACTGCTCACGCATCCTCACGGACCCCAACGGTCCCTACAAACTCACCCCCAGCGAAGCAGTCGCCGCCTTCCCGAGCCTAACGCTCTACACAAACGCCGAGAGCTGTCCCATGTGCGCGTCCGCGATCCGCTGGGCCGGGTTCCGCGAGTACGTGTACGGAACGACGATCGACGCGCTCGTCGAGAAGGGGTGGGGCCAAATCCGTATCCCGTCGATGGATGTATTCCAACAATCCTTCGACCTACCGCACCCGAGCCGACTGATCGCGGGCGTGTTAACAAATGAGACGGACCCGTATTTCTTCTGGCAGAACGACCCGGAGTACCCCTGTCCGACGGGCTGCTCGCGGGTAGGAGGAACGTGTCAGGCGGATTAGGGAGCAGCCTGGATGTTTCCCTTCCTATCGTGGTGGCGTGTTGCGAGGGAGTTTCTAGAGTGCCTGGATTGAAAAATGGGTAAAATAAGGATGTGTAGCTAGGGTCTTAGGCACCTCGTTATTCGAAGTAAAATAATTCGTGATCCGTTTATGCGACTGTAATGTCGCCTATCTACTTGACCTCGTGATTCCTGCTTGATTCGTTCCCCCCTTCCTCCTTCATATTCTCATCTTCCGCCGTCCCGCTCTCTACATCTGCATCGACAGCCCTCACAACGGGTGTGTCTCCCGGCACCACGTGCGGAATCAACGTCGTCTGATCCGGGAACCAGTAGTTCAACCCGCAGTATAAGACCAGCGCGACGAAGAACCCGTATAGCCAATTAAACGTAAACAAGTTAACCAGCCCCTGGCTAATATGCACATTCGCCGGAGTAACCTTCTTCGCGAGCGCCGGCAACAACGGCACGATCACGACCGCCGTCGTGACCAGCGCCCTCCAATTGACGCCATACTTATACCTGTAAATGCCCTCAGGATCGTACAGCGCGGGCACATCATACCGTCTCCTCTTCACGACCCAATAATCCGCAACCAACACGCCAGCAATCGGGGCCATGAAAATCGCATACGCGCTCATGAAATTAAGAAACGCCGCCGCACTCGAAACGATAATCCACGGACACAGCGCCCATCCCCCAAGTACCTGTACCAGCACCACGCCTCTCCTAATATTAATCCACTTCGGGGCCAACGTCGTAACATCATTCGCGAAGCTGATCCCGTTCGCGCTAACATTAACGCTGATCTGGGCCAGCAGCCAAATCGCAGCAGCGAAGAAGGCGGCCGCGCGCCCCCCGGGGGAGCCCTGCCAGCGGTTGACGATGTCGAGGGGGGACCAGAGGACGGTGCCGTAGACGCGTTTTGAGGCGGAGGCGGACACGATGCCGAAGATGCCGACGAGGGTCTTGAAGAGCGGGATGAAGGGGAGCTGCCATAGCTGCGCGCCGCGGGACTTGCTGAAGCGGGAGAAGTCGGGGATGTTGACGGCGAGGGTTGAGTAGCCGCCTGTTACGCTGGTCTGGTGGGTGTTCCTGTTAGCCACATCTGCCTTACTAGGATAGGGATGGGGATACGGGTGGGAGGAGAGGGGGATGTACCAAATTCGACAACCAAAGCCACGCCCTCGTAGACCCAGACACCGTCGTCGGCGCATAAAAGAACTCGCCCTGGCCTCCCGCCACAACCGTGATCCAAATCACCATCGCGAGCGCCATCGGCGTCACCAGCACCGTCTTAACCCAGAACAAGTACTGCAGTCTATGACTCGGGATCATCAACAACGGGAATTGTATGCACCAGTAGATGAAATAGCTCAGCAGCCCTTGGGAGGTCGTGCCGGCTGACTTGGGCAGATGGTTGGGCAGGTGCGCGTAGCTGGGCCAGATGGCGGTTAGGATGGCGGTGACGCAGGTCCCGCCGTTCGCGGACTGCACGCCGAACCAGAAGAGCGCAAGGATAGCCCGCGTTACGACGCAGAAGTACGAGAGCCAGTACCCGTAGCTCGCCCGGCACGCGATCGGGAACGGGATGTGTAGGTCCGCGCCGATTGCGCCGTTGAGGACTGTCGGGATCGCGTTACACTGCAATAGTTTACGTTAATTTGCTGAAAACGTCCAAGGGTGAGCTTGACAAGCTGGAGAAACATACTATAGCCGCGACGAGGACGATCAAGATAGCGTCTGTAGCTGTCAAGCCTGTCGTCATAATGGCGCTGGCAGCCGTCCATGTCGACACCGTCACCAAGTCGGAGTACCAGTAACCGATGAACGCCCAGCTCGTCCAAGTCCGCTTATCCTCGGGTACCGGATCTTGATCTGTTACGGCAGCAAGGTGCCACTGTTAACGACGAACTGGCTAACACGTGGGTGACATTGTGTAGCAACGAACATACCGGCATTCGTCCAGACGTAAGACGGCGCAATACTACTGGTCTGCTTGGGCAATTTCCAGCTATGTATATCGGTCAACCTCGCGTGTGTTTTCTCCTTGATACGCTGGCCGCGCTCTCGAAAGGTGAATGAGTCCATCGCGATAAGAATTCTGGGTAATATCGGGCGTCAACATTAGCTTCCAGCTTGTTGCTATTCTCGTCAGACTACCTGCGCGACGACATCTACAAAGCAGAGCTCTCGAAGCTTTAAAAAGCCTCGACCTGCAAGTGAGAACAGCTGCAGCTGTTTGACTCGGGGTAGCGCGCCGCTGGATATGGGACCGCGCTAAGGGCGACCTCCGAACCTCACCTCGTAACATGGCGATAACTGGCTTGCTGTAGCGTAGAACTTTTGTGGGTTCTAACTTGATTTCGTCAGAGGGCTGACATGCATCCTGATATCAGAGATAAACGAATCTTTGACCATTGGCAAATCGGCACCGGGCGGCAGGGTTGCTTATCATTACCCCAGCTATAATAGGCCGATAAGTAGGCAAAGCGGTGATAGGTGCTAGGTTGGTATAGGTATTATGGGTACTGAATACTCACCTCGAGAGCGTCCCGGTCCGACGCAGACTTGAGCTCCGCTCGGGAACAAGACTCGGTATGGAACTACGTACGTACAGGTGGTCCTAAAGATTTACAATGCTAGGCGTTGTATATGCGACGCGCCAGGCCTGGATGTATAAAAACATGCATTACGATTCTCGGAAATCCTTAGTCACCATCCGTCTATGTGGCCTCAATTGGTGACCCCGAGGCTGCCTTATACACAAGATAAAATACAAGAAACATCATAAAGAGCTAATGCCTGCCCCGTCCTCGTATGAATAAATGCTTGCCTAGTTTTTTTGTCTTTCCTTTACTCGCCCTTTAGCTTGTCCTGCGATACAGTGAACGCCATCTCCAAGAAATCTTCCTCCTCCTTCTTGTGCGCCGCCTTAAGACCAGTAGCAACCGATGCCGAAGGGTTTCGGCCAGCGTACATAACGTGCTTGCGGTCGTGGTATTCGGTGTGGTTTAGCAGGGTCTCAATACGCGGTTGGGTAAAGCTCCATGCACCGGCGTTGAGCGGCTCTTCCTGGCACCAAACAATAGTCTTGGCGTTCTTATACATGTCCAAGTTCTCCTTTAGTTGCTCCCATGGGAAGGGGTTGAGCTGTTCAATTCGAGTGAAAGCGACGTTGTCGATCTTGTTGTCCGCACGGTACTTGTGAAGCGTCGCCCATACCTGACCGGTGCACAGAATGACTCGGTCAATTTCCTCCGGAGACTTGATAGTTCCAGTCTCATGCTCGGGGTCGGGGATGATCCATTTAAAGTGAGCATCGGGACCCGTGAACTCCTCGATGTTGGAACGAGCCAAGGGGTGTCGCAGCAACGACTTGGAGAAGAAGATTATAAGGGCTAATTAAATTAGTAATCATGGTTTCTACATAAAAGTTGATTTGAATGACTTACGCTTTCGGAATTGTCGGTGCATCTGTCGGCGAAGGACGTGGAACAGGTTAGCAGGGGTTGTCATGTATGCAATCTGCATGTTGCAGTCTTGGTGCTGGCGGTCGAGCTTCTCCCGCGACGGGAACACGCGCGGGTCCTCGTTGGAGAGCTGTAGGTATCGCTCTATACGTCCAGAAGAGTGCTCGGGACCCTGACCATCATAACCGTGGGGAAGAGACATGACTAGACCAGTGCGCTGCATCCACTTGACCTCACCGGAAGCGATGAACTGGTCAATGACACATTGCGCGTTGTTGGCAAAGTCACCAAACTGGGCCTCCCACATAACCAACGCGTTAGGAGAAGATAGGGAGTAACCGTATTCGAAGCCTAGAGCACCGTACTCGCTCAAGGAAGAGTTAGAGATGACAAATTTGCCCTGGTCCTTGCTGATGTTCTGCAGGGGAGTATACGTGCTCTCATTCTCTTGGTCGTGGAAGACAGCATGGCGCTGAGAGAAGGTACCTCTCTCTACATCCTGACCAGAGACACGGACGTGGTGGCCCTCAGTGACGAGGGAACCAAACGCGAGAGCTTCAGCAGTTGACCAATCGATGTTCTTACCCTCAAGAACCGATTTGGTGCGGTTCTGGAGGATACGCTTGAGGTTGCGGTGGAGTTGGAATTCTTCGGGAGCTGAGCCGATAACCTCACCGATGTGCTCCAAGGTCTTCTGGTCAACGCTTGTCGACATGTGTGGCAGAACCTCAGTCGCCAATTCCTTGGGCGACTTGAATCCGTTCCACGCAGAAGTAGTCCATTCCTTCGATGTTGGTTGGTAGTCTTTCGACTTAGTAAAGCTTTCCTCTAACATGCCCCAGACCCATTGTTTATGCTCCTCAACGTCCTCTTTCGTGAATGTGCCATCTTGGAGTAGCTTTTCGACGTAGATGTTGATCTGGGGGTCTTTTGCGCTGATGCGCTTGTACATCAAGGGTTGTGTGAAGGATGGCTGATCAGTTTCGTTGTGGCCGTGCTTGCGGTAGCAAATAAGATCGATGACGACATCTGACTGGAATTCGGCACGCCAATCCGCGGCTAATTGACAGACGAAGTTAACGGCCTCAACGTCGTCGGCATTAACGTGGAAGACGGGTGCATCGATGGCCTTAGCAATATCCGTGCAGTACGCAGTTGAACGGGCAAATCGGGGGTCGGTGGTGAAACCAATTTGGTTGTTCACGACCAAGTGGATTGTTCCACCGGTTGAGAACGCTGGCAGAGAGTGGAAACCGAGACATTCGTATACAATACCCTGAGCGGCAAAAGCGGCGTCACCGTGCAACAACACGCTCATGGCAGTTCGGTGTGTCGTTTCATCATTGTTGTAGTGCTGGATAGCTCTGGTCTTTCCTAGCACAACCGGGTCTTCGGCTTCAAGATGCGAGGGGTTGGCAACGAGCGAAAGCTGGACGCGCTTTCCGGATGGCGTAGGTCGCTCGAAGTTCATTCCTAGATGGTATTTGACGTCGCCGGATCCCTCATCTTCGGCACCAGCCGTACCTGCGAATTCGCTAAAGATGGATTCGTTTGGCTTGCGGACGACGTTGCTGAGCACGTTAAGACGTCCACGGTGAGGCATTCCGATTACGATGTCCTTTACACCGTAGTCAACACTTCGGTCGATAAGTGCCTTCATACCGGGTACTAGCGTCTCGCAACCTTCTAGACCGAATCGCTTGTCATTGGGGTACTTGGTGGCTAGGAAAGATTCGAAACTGGAACTCCAGATTAGGCGGTCGAGAATTCGGCGCTTTTCGTCAATCGAGTACTTGAACGGTTGAGGAACCTCAACACGTTCTCTTAGCCAGTCGCACTTGGCTCGGTCGGGAATGTGAATGAATTCGACACCATATGAGCCACAGTAAATCTTCTCGCAAGCGGCAATGATCTCGCGCAGAGTCATTTTTTCTCGGCCCTCTCGCTTGAAGCGCGGCAAGATGCCAGGTCCAAGTGAAAACTCTTTATCGAGATCCTTCTCGGTGAATTGGTAGTGTTCGAGAGATAATTCCTTGGGCTTGACGTTGGTGAATCCCTTTTGCTCGTTACGGATGCCAAGAGGATCGATATTGGCTTTATGATGACCACGGGCCTGGTATGCGCGAACCAGCAATTGGACTTTAAGATGGTTCGTCACATCAGAACCTTGACTAGCTCCAAGACTTACGGCCGGGCCAACACCTCCGGTTGCATTGGGAACAAGAGTCGGAGGAGGAGTGAATGCCTGCTGGATGGGCATATCGCCGCTCTCCATATTCTTGAAGTAGATTTGCCATGATACGTGGACGCTCTCGGGATCCTCCTTCCATTGCAGGTACATCTCATCGATATAGTTCGCGGTATTACCGGACAAGAAGTTGTCGTTAGGAGACGGAGGGGTGGATGTGGTCGAGGCATGTCTCATCTGAGCGGCGACGGCAAGCGGGCGGCGGGCAGAGCTAAGAGAAGAGTAACTTCTCGAAGCTTGGGTGGCGCATCTTGAGGTTCGACAGCTAGCTCTGAGGAGCTGGCTTGTCGAAGCTCGAATGGTGCTGCTCAGCATGGCGCCAGGCTAATGCTTTGACAGCTTTAAGAAAAGAGTATATTAGGTGTGTACTTTGTACGGGAGACAGGGAAGAGGTAGGGCAGGACGGGCTCTGGTCTACTGTGGCATGTAAAATTCCCCAATAATGACTTTTATTAAAAACTCCTACCGAAGGGCGAGATTCTAAGATCTCTCGAAGAGATTAAGGAGCGGCGGAGTAAGTCAGGATTGAACAACAACCTTACTAGGTAAGAGAGTTGTGGTGTTGAAGCTGAAAGGAAAAGAAACTTGGATGGACTGGGAAAGGTCACACTCTAAGACTCTAAAGTTGGAGAAGTAAAAATGCAGCAAAGCGACTGGCAAATGCGACTGCCCCTGTCGTCACCCGGTCGCAGATCAAGGTAGCCAAGAAAGTCCCGGGAGTGCCGATTATTCGATTAAAAGCTCTTTCCTATGCTACTAACCCTGCTTTTTCGGTTGCCACGACATGCATATAACAAACACAAGAAACGGAAATGTAATTACAGGCTAAATTCGGCTCTCAGAACAAAGCTAGGATAGGGCAGCACTTCAAATGTGGGCTTTTGATTCGGTGGAAAGGTCCGACTCTTACCGCAAAAAAACCACCGAGGCTATGTAGACTTTTTTTTTATAGAAGACTTTGGCAATGGATTTTTTTATCGCTCAAGTGACTTACCGCCTTTGCATTTATGCAGTATACCTATTAGGTATATTTGCAAAAGACTCAATTCGTTTAACTAACACTATATGTACTCATGTATATACAATCAAAAGTCAGGTGTACAACAAACCTTGAACTCAATTGATTAAAATAGCAGTTTGTGAAGGTCGTTAGAACCTTAATATTAGGAAGGTCCCGTGCTACCGTTAGGTATTACTCTATATGTCGGGTATTGCACAACTCCATGTATAGGTGTCTGTGTTACCATCCAAGAATAACAATGAGCGCATTCCACGTCGATGTCTCCAAGTGCCAGGTGGGGTTATTGTCTTCGATGATGCGGAAATATCAACCTAGGAGAATAATAGAATAGTAGGGAAATAACCGAATCTTCAATAGACCTAAAGGCCACCTAATATTCCTGCGGTGAGGATACGACATGCCAATAAATGTCCCGTTTCAATGATGCTGTCTCAAGATGTCGTCACGTAGCAGCTTGACCCTAGATGATTTGCTGCGTTAAAATATTCCATCCAATTAAAATGTTTGCTTTTACCAGGATAGGTACATGTGAACATCCTAAGCTTCAGCCATATTTTACATGTATCTTTACATGTATCTTTTGTGGGTTTTGTCCCGTGGCCCACACCCGGCAGTCGGCCACCTGTGGCTAGTGTGCCAGCCATAATGATCTGTACAGTACAACACAGTGCTAATTGGCACATAAAACACTTATGTATGCTATGCAACTGCTGCCTTCAAACGCTCTTCCTACTTCATTGTGAATTATCATCAACATTATACACCTTCATAACGATTTCCTCAACAGAGACGGCAGATAAATCCTCGCTAGCATATTCAACACGCTGAAACATTTGTTTTGGACGTGGCCGCACGGATACTTTGTTCAACGGTTTTCACCCCAGTCTCTTTGTATTCGATCCCATTTAGGATCCGTGGAATGAACAAGCAGGATAGTACGATATACACACACGACATTGTTGCATTAAAACTCTAAGAGGAGTCCGAAGTAGCTTTTGAGGGATCCGCTATACTTGGCACTTCGAGCCTTCATTTTTCTTTTCGTTTTTCACGTTTACTTGCGCTTTACCGTGCTGCCGCGCAACATGACTATTCCCACGGGCGCTGCTTCTTATAAAAAAAAGGATGGCGTCCTCACACTCACTCCCGACCAGAAGAGGGTCACATGGACTCCAAACACAGCTCCAGGTGGTCCGCCTTCGGTATCGTTGCCAATATCAGAGATCACCAGTAAGGTTTTTCTCCCGTTGCATATGAACAATTAAGCTAATAACTTATTTGCTAGATCTTCAGCAAACCCCCGATAGTGCCGCTAAGGTTATGCTGAAGATTTTTCATAAACCCGCTGGAGCTTCGGAGCCGGCGACGTACTTGTTCCATTTCAATTCTCCCGCAGATCCAAGGGCGGAAGCAAACGTGATCAGAGACTTGTTATCCAAACGCATGCTTGAAGCCAAGGATAACGACCCTAGCGTCCCGCGACCTAATGCCGCGTCTTCAGGAAGCTCTAGGGGCGGCGTCTCAGGATCAATGGCGTTCGCCAACGCAGTCAACTCAAAGCTAGCGAGGGAGCGCTTATTCGACGACGAGGCATTGAAGAATGATATTGCATTACAGCAATCTCTGTTAAGAGCGGACCGGAACCTTTCCCAGATGTACATGGAGGGTAGGAGAATGAAACCCGAAACCATGTCAGACACCACGTTCAACGCACAATTCTGGTCAGCGAGAGTCAATTTACTTCGCGCTCATGCTATCGAGAATAACCAAAAGAAAGGCCCATATAATGTGTTGGCCCAGGTTAAGCCTACAATGGAGAATGCCGACCCGAGCAAGCCTAACGAGCTCAAGATCAAGTTCAGTGTTGAACAGATTCAGATGATTTTGAACCAGCACCCTTTGGTCAAACGCATCTACAATGAGAATGTTCCTCCTGTGAAGCAGAATGATTTCTGGGAAAGATTTTTCCTCAGCAAACTCTCCAAGCAATTGAGGGGAGAACGTATCACCGAGCTCGAGAAACCTGACACTCTCTTCGATAAGTACGACGAATACGACGACATTAAAGATTTCAAGAGTAAACTGTTATCTAAACACGTACCACACATCATCGATGTAGAAGGGAACGAGGAGAATCAGGGTGGTCAGAAGGGTGGAAATCGCAAGGACGTCGAGATGCGACCGAGAGGTAGAAAAGAGGTACCCATCATCCAGACACTAAACAGCATCAGTGAGAAACTACTTGCTAGCACTACATCACGGGATAACGGCCCCTCGATACCGGTCGAGAAAGAGAATGACACCTACCGAGAACTTGCTCTGCGGGATCTTCGCGGAGATGTTGAAGAAAGTCGCATAATTCTCAACATCAAGGAACAGAACAACTTCTTTTCGAGCGATGCCGGTGTCATTTCTGAGACAGCTGCTGTTTATGAGAAACAAAAACCATCGAAAGTGGTAAAGGATGTGCAGGGCGATTTGAAGGGCCTCAACCAATACAGTGCGGGTGGTGTTGACCTACATGCGTCGCTAGGTATTGATGATGATAGCGAAAGCGATGGAGAGGGACAGAAGCCAGATCATGTTGGATCGAGGGCGTCTCGAAAGACCGCACAGAAGCAGATAATTGATAGTATGGCACAGCGACGAGCTCAGCTCTTCGGCCACGACTCGGAAGAGACATCACCGATGGGGTTGACCCCAGATTTGACTCAAACATGCAACCTGACTCATGCTACTACCATAGAGTTCGTCAAGCAATTCTGGTCGGCATTCCTCTCAGGTGACCCCGATCGAGCTCTCGAGCTGGGGTATCTGGCCGAAGCCCTCAAACGATCCAAGGACAGAATCAACGCCGTCGCCGAGGAGGCCGAGAAAGTGCGAGAGCAACAGATCAAGAAGAGAAAAGAGGAAATTTACCAGGTCTACGAGCGCACAAAGAAGAAGATTAAATTCAACTCCAAGAATGTTCGCGGCGGCAGAGAGGCCGTCCTGACGCTCATGGAACCCACAATCGAGTCTCTAGACAAAGCCATAGCAGAGTACCAGAAGGCATTGGCAGCAGAGGGAATTCAAGCTAGCACAGAGTGATGAGAGAACTGCATCAGCATTCGGCATTTGGCGTTTTGGGATTGGAGGATTGGGAATCGCATCGCATAGACCATTCACAATAGGGTAGGTTCATGATACTATGATACCAGTTGCTTAAATAGCAATAGAAACTTTCTCTTAATGTTATTTAACTTTTATCCGTGATGTATATCGGTGATCTGCTCCCATCAATGAAGCAAGCACGATTATTATTGTTTAAGACTTGGGGGAAGCCACTGCTTAAACCGACCTTATAAGATCTTCCTACCCCAAATGAGGATCTATAGATATCGAAAAGTAGAAGGCACATCCTTACTTAATAAACAACGGGGTTGAGCAAGTTATATATGTAGACGTAAAGTGAAAGGCATGTTTCGAACAACATCATATTTCCCTATCATAGCATCTAACCTTCGAGCCCTTAGCAATTGGCATAAGATTATTTGCATCATCCGGATACTTAACAAGAGTATCACCATTAACATGAAACATGGACAACAATATTAAACGTGCCCTCAATGATCTCTCGGCCACCACATATAGATCCCGTCTTCCTCTTTCGAACAGATCCAATGCTACCAAGGCCTTTGCTCGTCAATGCTCCCCTGAGGCTCTTTGGGACCGCAAAGACTCCTCGGAAAGTCAGCCAAGCTCTCACAACTCCATCTACGACGCAGCCTGGGCGTCAGACCCTGGTGACGTCGTCAGATCTCCTTATCAAACGCCTGATCCAGCCCTGGTTCCAATGACACCGACGAAGACGAATAGGCCTATGACACCAACCTCCCAATCCAGTCTCATAGATCTAAACGCAGATTCCCCTCTATCAAGGCTCGAACAGTCTGCCTCAACATCCACGTTCGACACCCAGTTCTTATACGGCCATGGTACAGAACTCGCCCCCATCGCCGAGCAGCGCAGCATCGCGACCCTACGGACCATGGCCACAAAAAGCAGTCTCGCGGGATCCAACATGTCCCCGTTACTCAAGCACCAGCCGTCCGGCCTAAGCAACAGCAGCAAGAACACCCGCCACGAAAACAGCATCAGCAGCAGCGCCCAAAACACGCCTCCCCGGCGTGCTCTCCGCCGCCGGATATCCTTCAGTCTCGACGATATATCCCCTTCTCCCGCTCTCAGCACACCCCGTCGTACCAGCAACGGCAGCCGCCGGATCAGCGGCGAGGTCTCGGAGCCAGGCGGAAGCAGCGCTGTAGATAGCTCTAATCAATCGGGTTTCGTGGCTAGGATCCCGCGGCTGCGCACGATTGGAAAGAGGCACTCTCCGCCTTCCATCGAGACGGTGGACGTCAACATCCACGCGTACCCGCAGAAACCCCTATACCCGCCTCACCAAGCTCCCGCTACACCCATCGCGTACGCGGAATGGCTAACCGCCAACCGAGGCCGTATCTCACACCACTATCCGGGCGCCCATCCCTCAACGGTATTTATGGAGCAGCCGTTCCGCGGGGTGCGCAGCGGACACGGAAACCTGGAGACACACCCTTTTGTCCGTAGCACGGGAATAGGAGCCAGGAGACCGGCTCCAGGGCCCAGAAGCGCTACGTTCGAGGGGTTGTTAGGAGGGGGGTGTGCGGATGGAGATGCGAGCTCGGTGAGAGGGGTGAGGGGGCTTCGGGTCCGGGGGGATAACGTGGAGACGTGTCTCGGCGGGCAGTGTTGCGATATACAGACGCCTCGGGAACGGAATGAGCTGTGGGTGTGCAAGGCGTGCGGACGGCCTGCGGATCAAAGGTGGAGTTTGCTGTCTACGTTGATTGGGTCGGGGGCTGGGGGGAGGCGTGGGGATGAGTGGTGCTCGAGGTGCTGTTGGCGGAAGATGGTGTATCTTTGGTGTTTCTGCGAGCCACTTGGCGACAGTGATGGGAGATGAGGAAGATTCATTCGTTAGTGCTGTACCTACTTACTTCTATGGTAGTATAAAGTGGATGGGAAAAGAGGTGGCTACGGGAAACAAGATGTGTAGTTGGCGACATCTGCTCCCAAGAACCTGTTTTGCTACAAATCCAAATCCTTGAATAATTCTTTCACAGTAGTAATGGGGTATACACGCTCCCTAAATGAAAAATGCCAGTTATTTCACAATCAATTGCAATGGATATACTCCTCTGATGCATGTGGTATTCAGCCCTCCAAGCCCTAGTCACTCATTATGTACAGTTTCAAGCGACCGGCTCAGTTCAGCTCTCAGAAGACGATCTCATCCTTCAGACGACCCTTCAGACTACCTGTAGGCGGTTACGATCGTATAACCTGCCAAGGTCGAACGATACCATCGTCTCCGGTCGTAACCAGCATCTCCTCAATACCTCGTTTCTCCGGTGCACATCCCTGATCGTATCTCTTGCACCACGTAATGTGGTTGACCTCGTACGGACCATGCGCGGCTGAGGTCATCGAAACAACCTTCCATCCGTCGTTCTCAATGATCTCACTCTCTTCACTCTCTTCGCTCTCCTGTGACTCCTGTGACGTTTCCGAGTGGCCGTTAGTCATGGGAACGTCGCCATCCAACTGCTCTGCGACTTCATCTTCCGCCGCAGCTTCGTCTTCGTCCGTAATTTCGTCGATTTCGGTGTAAACGACGATCATTCCGTCGCTTCCCGTACTTGCCACCATGCCCGTCACCGGGCTCCACGTAACCGAGTAGATATCTCGCGTATGCACTTGAGGGAGCACAGCAGTGCAGGTCCACTTCTCCTTCAAGCTAGGTCTCATCGTATTCGGGATCAAGCCGCCACCGGAAGGTCTCGGGCGCCACGGCTCCTCCTTCAGCGTCCAGACGCGAATCGTCATATCCGCGCTCCAAGTCATGATTCGCGGGAAGCCGTCTCCCTTGGGATTCGGCTCCCACTGGACGCCCCAGACCGTTCCCTGGTGGCCCGACAGCACGGCGACGCAGATCCACTCTTGATCGATCTCCTCGCGCCACACGCGGACCGTGTTGTCGTAGCTAGCGCTCGCGAGGACCTCGCTGCAGTAGCGTGCGTTGCGTCCTTCCTCCGTGCGGTTCTTCTCAGGGCACCACGCGACGGCCTTGACGTCCCCGTCGTGCTCGTTGAGAACCGCTACCGTCTCCCACTCGTCGTCGTCCTCGTTCGCGCCGACGTCCTCCCAGATCCACACCGATTTGTCGCGGCTGCAGGTCGCGAGGTACTGGCCCGTGGGCGAGAAGGACACGGACTTGATTTCGGAGTCTTGGCCGTCGAGGATGATTATCAATTCCCAGTCTTTGTCGGATTCGTACTCGTTGTTGTCGGAGGAGTTGGTGGAGGTGGAGGGAGGCGAGGTGGGAGAGATGGGAGACGGGGGAGAGGTCACTTCGACTTCGAGATCATCCGTGGGTTCGTCGCTCCAGCGCCATAAGCCTGCCGTCGAGTCGAAGCTGCCAGTTACGATACACAGCTTGTGGGGGGTAAGGTTCGGCTTCCAGGTTGCGGAGCGCACGGAGCGCTCGTGGCCATTTGTGAGGACGCTGTGCGCGGATAGCGTCGTGAGCGAAAAGACGGTTACGGATTTTTTGTGCGCGGTCGCGAGCAGGGGAAGCGTCGGGTGAGGTATTGATTGCCAAGCGCGATGGTAGAGGTCGGGTTGGAAGGGAGGGAGAGGCACGAGTTGGACGGATTCCGGGGATGGAGACATTTTTCTGGACGGTCCCCGGTCCCGGAGCGCGCCGCGGGAATTGTGGATTGGAGTAATTTCGTAACGCCTTTCTTTTACGGTGTTTCTTGTCGAAAGCTTCTTATTTTTTCTTGTTCTAGTGCGGTCTTTGGGGCGATGCACAATAAAGATTGTGGTTTCGCAGTTTACGACAATGTGATGTTTGAGTGAAGCTTAATGAAAATTCATGGAATTATCGGTGCTAATTGAACGTCGCGGGAAACCCTGTACGACTGACGTATGCGGGGCAGGTGTGGGGTTCAGTTCAGCGCTTCAGTGGGGTGGAGCCCTGTGAAATACAGAGGTACATCGCATCCATAATCCACGGAAGGCATTATCCAAAGAAGGGAACATTTTCAACAAGCAACTCCCTTTTTCCTAAATACAACGATGTAAGGAGCTATGAGAATGCCAAGTCACGTCACAAATAATAAGTATCGTCTTCTCATATTCTGAATTCATTCTTAGAAAGAGAATAATTCATCTAGTGTTGAATCTACCTATACTTGATCTTGTACTCGACGTGTGAGCCCCCGGAGGGCTTCATTGTGCCTTACAGCGAAGCCTCAAGCAATGAGCTCACTCCCAAAGATCGTTGAAAGATGTCAGAGCTAAGTGTCAGTCACACCATCTACGAAAATTTGACGGAGGCTATGATTTTCATAACCAATAAAACCAAAAGCTGTTTCCCACTTCCCAAAATTTGGATTTCATTCTATCCTTAGGATGGCCTGATAAACAGACCTCCTAAGCCGTAATTTTTGAGGCGTTGCTTGTCACAGGGGCAGGTAGGTATGGATGTGTAAAAACTTAAGGTCTATAGTGAGTTGAAAGAAATTCATCCAACGAATGAGATTAAGAGAAGTTCATGGCACCGCAATTTTTGGATTTTCTTTCTGTGATCGACGCAAGAATATCCGTTCTTGTTAATTGGGGCAGTGCATGATATGCCGTAATTTTTGAGGCACTGCTCGTCACAGGGGCAGGTATGTGTAAAAACCCCAAGTCTGCAATGAAACAACAGCGGCAAACTAGCAAATAAAATTGAAAGAAGCCCACAGCTTCGCAATTTTGAAAACTCTCATGAAAAGCATGTCTGAATGACGTTAGTCACTGCTGAGCCGTAGCTTTTGAGTCGTTGTCTGCTAAAGCCATATGTAAAAACTCCGAACCTTGTGTTGGCGCGAAGATCACGTACTTGAAGGGTCACATTTCGGAGGATCTGGATGCTTAGCATCAAACAGATGTCTGCATCTATACCACTTTCAAGAGCGTTCGTTGTCTTCTACAGACAATAGCTGGAGATTCGCTGGTAGGTGGTCATAATGAATGATTTGCCGTAAGACCAAGATTAAGAGCTGAAAATTGATTCATTAGAGCCCTAATTCTACATAGATCTAATTCATTGGGATTAACTACAGGTCGACATGTTACGAGACGAGACATAGATCCGTAGAACAATGCCTCAGTACTTCTAGAGTTCTAGATCGCGGAGTCGGCTATTACCCAAAGCCACGTTTCGTGCCTATAGAGAAACGAAAACCTAGGTACCTAATAATCGATAGTCGTAGAGATTTCCAACGATTCTCTTTCAGCACATATGCGGAAATTCCGACGATAAACAAGAATTCTACCGGATTTCCCGGTATTCCATACCAGTCCTGGGGGTCTGGCATGTTGAATGCAAGAAATTTCAAGCCTCGGTGGTTTATGGTCCTTAGAACTCTAGGGCGTTTGCTTAATATCCCCATATAGACGGTAACCTCCGTTCTTTTGCTTTTGGGGGCATGCCCCTGAATTCTTTGCCTTGCCATACCAGCCTGAGGATTTTTTTCTCAACTTCGTAGCACTGAGGTGATTAACCTAAGAAGAGGATTATTTTCTCAGTATGGATGATTACCTAATTATTACAAGCGGTGAAGTTTCTACTGGCGTGTTCCAAAGCCTGAGGAGCTATAGACCTGGTGGCTAACGCCTGATTCCTGGAGGCTCGAGCTACTAAACGAGCTGAAAAAAGCTTGAAAATGCAGGTAGCTGAGCATAGGATTTAGGGATATAAAGATCCCTACGAATTATTCGAATAGGCGTTTGGTTGAATATCGGTGTTGGTAAAGCGTTATTCGTCATGAGGTTTACTATCAGCCAAGCTATAATTCGCTAGCTATGCTCTAGGTGGTCGAGGCGAGACAAAGGGAGTCCAGAACATTACCATCATAGGAAAGACTCATAATTTCCCACCTGTTCTGTGATCAAAGACCTGCTGCCACAGATCATGGCTTTGTCTTTGCTTTTGAGCGCCACCGTTATTATGTACGCAGTAGAGGGTGGTCTTGGCAGTGAAAATGAAATTTTTGTTCGCCTCGTGGCAAGCAACAAGGCCTGCAGGCTTTGTTTACCCGTGAGATCCGAGCAAATCAGTACCGATACAAGTCGTTGAGTAATCCCGATCGTCGGTGATATGACTGCGATTGGAGCCCAATTCTGCAGTATGCGGTATGAAGATCGTCGGACGGAGATCGGAATTACATCTCCGGTAGTGCTTGAGAGCGAGTTGATCGGTGCCGAATATAACGGGTTAGAAGAGATTCTTCATTGGCTGTTGTTATTGTATTCAATGGCGTCGAATTACAGTCGAGCTAAGATTCTGTGGCGTGCCGATCTCTTCCTTTTCACTACGAGCTAATTGCCCGCCCAAATTGAGGTACTGAACTAGGGCAATCTGAAAAGAACCTTGGAAGGGACCGAGAACAAATTAGGGCACGAATGAACTGCCGAAAGAGTCGACTAATAACCTTGGAAGATACAGACGAAGTGACTAGTAGCTTTCTCGAGAATTAATTGAGAGACCCCCTTAGATCGGAAGTTACCGAATTGCTGGAAACGAGATCTCGGAATGCAACGTAAGTCATCCAGGGGTCAAGAGACGGGGCAAAGTGTCTGCATCCTTTTAACCTGTAACCCTGCAAGATCGGCGTAGCTTCAGCAACCCTTGTGTATCGAGGCTTACTCGCTTCCCGTTAAAAGATAGGATCGTGATATTGCCTAGGTAGACTTGGCGTTCTGAAGCTAGCATATAAAACTATTAGAATTTTGTTACATGGCAAATTCGTGTCCTCGTGCTCAACACAAGGCTTTAGTCGAAGAGACAGGCTGATCCGACAAGATGTCCGTTGACTGAGTAACGAAAATAGACAGTCAGATGAGCAATCTAGCGGCAGTCTTAGCTGGGGGTGTCCGTTGACGCATCTTAAACCTCCGTGGATCGTGACACAGGAAGTCCAAAACTCAAGGGCCAATCTGTTCCTCTGGGAGTATTTCGTTCGTAAGTGGCTGTCCGTGTACTATAGAGATGCAGTCTTCATTGGCTTGTTGGAATAGGATAATAGGTCCTACATAAGTTATAAATTAGCGATCGTCAATGGGAGAATCCCGGCCGGGGTTTGTGAATTTCTGTATGGCTGGTTGTGGACAAAAATGTAGATATGGGAATCCTGGAGGTATTCCTATCCATGTTGTTGGTTGATATGCTAAACCATGATCTTAATATGAGTACCGGTGCGCTGGAACTGCTATGATTAGTGTGATATCGATATTTTCCCCGTCTGTTCCTAGTACGCTATTTAGAAAATAAATCTCGGACGTCCAATGACAACGCATCCCGCACTACTCCTGTTCGTTTTAAAATCGACGACCTGTGCCTATTGGATGGGACAATATCACTATAATTATTCCCTGGACGCGTTATCAACTGCTGTACTACTTACTTACTACCTAGTCAGGCTCCAGAGCGTCATCGACTCTGACTCTGCTTCTCTCATGCCATAGCGTGACACTATATCTTATCAAATTCGGAATTATCCTTCTTTCCTTCTAGTCCAGGGCTGAGGACGCCCTCGATGTATGTGGCGTTTCCAGGATAACGTCTAAGCTTCAGATTCAGCTTACAAGAGTTTACCTAGCTATCCCTCTTTCTATCTCTTGGCGTCCCAAAGGTGATGAGTTGAAGGCTTCTAGGTTCTTCATTCAGATGCTTTTCGGGCGGTTATCAAGTAATCGGACGAACTTCAGTCTTCAAGTCACAACAATATGCTGTCGTTGTTATCGTACGCCCTCATTGATGATTGAACTCTTTTCTTGGCTAGTCACTTAGGTGACCTTCGACTCTTTCCTCGAGATACGCTCTTCGCGATGTTCACAAGCGATGAGGCCCTATTGAGTTACGTGGGGAGAATCGTCCCTCGATCCTTCCAACATGGCTTGATAGTGGTGAGCTACATTGTGTCTTGTGTCGGGGCAGTTTTGACGCTTGAGCTGCTCCACCGACGAACCTCTCCTCATGGCTTAACCAACCATCTCCTACTTGTCAGTGCCGCAATAGCTATGGGAGGGATATCGATTTGGTGTATGGTGAGATCTCGTCATGAAATATCCATCAATAAACTAGCCAGTACCTAATCTGTTATAGCACTTCACCGGTAACCGAGCAATCATACTAGCCAATAACGAACCTGAACTCCGCATCGACTATTCCAGTGGGTTTTCTGCGCTCTCCTTTTTCGCGCCAGTCATTGTGCTCCTTGGGACTTTTGTGGCAATCGGCGCGAGCTACAAGGTTTCTTGGTGGCGAATTTATTGCGGAGGAGTACTTGCTGGTACTAGCATCTGCGGAATGCACTATCTGGGTAATCTTTCCATCGAGAATTATGTTTGTGAATACAACGCGGTATATGTGACGGGGGCAGCTATTATCGCTATATTTGACAGCATCGTGGCCTTATCTCTATTTTTCGTTTTCAGAGCATCCTGGAGGAATACGTGGTGGAAAAGAGCGATATCAGCATTTGTGTTAGCCGGTGGTGTGTCGGGGATGCACTGGGTCGCAGCTGTAGGTACCCAATACCGTCTGAAGCACTTGAATGAGCGCGACAAAATCTCCCGGAACCAAGACCTGAAAGTTGCCATTACCCTATCAGCTGTCGCCGCACTCTTTATAATAGGATCCATAGTCTATGAGGCATGGCTCACACGACGTACTTCGAACAGAGCTCAACAGATCGTCTTGGGGGTCGCGGTGTTTGATAAGTCGGGAAGGATTTTGGTGAGCCCGGATGGTTTGTTACCCAGTGAGAAGATTACAGACACTTATGTGGAAAGAACCCAAGGCGACAGTTTTAGCATTTCACATCCCCTTTTCCATTGGATGTTTCAAGTTTCTCGAAATTGGAACAGCGTGAACGGCATGGTCGATAGCATGGCCAATCACCTCGCACATCTATCGAAAGGTGGCCGAGATAGCAAGATTCGCCTCATCACCGACGATGGACAGCCTATCGAGAACTATGACGCAATTTTTCGAGAATTATTCTGCGTTGCGGCAGCGAGTTTAGCGGACAAGTTAAAAGAGCAATTAAGCGACGTTGGTATTCTGTGGGACGACATCTTGGCTACCGGAGCAAATCAGCTACCCCAGAAACTTGACCGAAGCGTTGTCGACTGTACGCTGGAAGAAGGAACTTATGGTCAGTTTAGGGGAGGGAGCGAGAATGGAATTTTGCGACAACATGAATATGGACGTGGCTCGCTCATGTTTCTTGTTCGTCATCTCGAAAACGCACACGACGTGAACCGATTTGAAGCTGCTGGCTTCCGGTTTGCGGAGATCCACCAGGTGTGCGGAATCATCGGGTCTCGCATGCAGATAAAGACGAGGGACCTGAAAGGCAAGCTGGCAAATATGGCAACTTTCGCCGAAGGGAGCGCTGTGATGAGGCCAGGAGTACACTTGGGGTTCTTCGGCGTTAAGGCTCGCGTTGGAAGTTTCGGATTCGATGTCATAGTCAAGAAGGGTACTCGAAACTTGCTCCCAACTATGCCTATACCGATCGAACGTCTCGAGCCATGGCAAATGGACAGTACGTAGAATTTGAAAACTCCCCGTAACGGTTGTCGCCCATTTGGACGAATTGTATACTCAAAATATGATTGCTAACTTCTCTTGCTGTAGTTATTCGACACCTCGATAGAATGAACGTTCGCGCCATCTTCCAGCTCCTCGACGAATTGAAAAAGCTTTCCCCTCGAGAAGTACTCTTCGCATCCCAAATGTACGACGCTCTCCAATCTCTTCGCGCTTGGATAGACGATCCCATCGTCAACGATGCTGTGATGACGTCCAAGGTGGTTCAGGTACCTTGTCAGGCTCGAGTAGGATCGAGTTCCGCCAAATTTTGTACCATGATCACGCTTTGCATAATGATGCCAATTCACGTTAGCGCCAGCAGTCCAAGGTGCGAATTCATTCCTTTAAATTTCTTTAAAATTCATCAAATGGCGTATAAGGATTCGCCTCAACTCGCCGCTTTCGCACGATACGTACATCGGGAATTATCCCCGATAGCGAATTCGGCGCCGATCAAGCCACCGAGGGCGACGTACCAACAAGCCGGACGAGCTATTTTCTCGCGAAACCGCTTTAATGTACTGCGTCATCTCGGAAGATCGAATAACAGCAACTATGATGTGATGGAAAATAATTACCTGGAGCAAACCCAGTCAAATCGAATATCCTCCAGTCATGAATCGGACCCGGCCGGTTCCACGATGGGGCTCTACAACCAAGACCCTCCATATCGGGAGAGGTTGGGCAGTGATGCAATGTCAGATAAGACGGCGGTGACATATCAACCCTGTTCTTTGGCTGGTTTAGGCGGCATTATGGTGTCTCAAGAAATCCAGGTAGATATAAGCCAGATCGATGATTCGGGCAGAAAGATGTCTATCCCGTCAAAGGCTGTTACTAGTACAGACCGAGTAACTATGGTTAAAGCTGGAGCAGGTTTCGATTTTGAAATGGACGTTCTACCTGGGATAGAGGATGCACGGATAGGGACGCCTTGTGGTTTGGTGGTGGCCGAACGTGAGAAGGTCAACGAAGTGATTACATTCGTTGATGAGCTCTTCGCTGTTTGCGTCGACGGACTTTAATATATCCTATGGCCTCTATCGCCAACACAGTCGTTAACACAGTCGTATAATATCCATATAGATACCTAACCACGAGATAGTGACGACTTCACATAATAATCACCACATGTATATAGGTACTTAAAAACGCGTAATGAAAGTGATTTATGAAGAAAATCCTCAACAGTTCTGAAGGATATGGGTCTGTGTTTCGAGTTTATTATTGGCTCCATAACGAGAAATGCGCACGTGGAGAGAGAAAGCTGTGTTGAGTGGGTTGCCCCTGTTTGTTCATACATATCAGTATATATAATTATATGTACTTAATGAGAAGTTTTTTTCTCAGTCCATACATAATCTGACACCTTGGTAATTTGCCAATTAAGTCCATAAGATTACATTTAAAGCACTATTTATGGATAAACTTAATTATAGTTGATAGGAGCAATATGATGAAATTGTACCTGTCTAAAATCGGCTCATGATTGACGGGTTATTTCTTACCGAGCAGGTTAAAGCAGAACTAAGAAACCTTGGAAGGCTTGTCCCTGTTCAATCTAGCTGGTCAGCTATCTCGATAGACGCATTTACTCCTTTTGCGGGGTTGCGCGCTTTACAACTCTACGTCGTACAACTTTTTTTTTCTCCCTACCGCATCCACCCCGTAAGGTTTTCTCTTGTCATGTGGATGTTGCCGCATTCTAATTACGGGTCACTGTGGGGTTTAAGCCGTAGCTCACCTTTTCGCTTCGGGGAAGGAGCTGCGGTACCCGGTTTCTCACAAGCTAATGAACACGGCTAAGAGCCTAAGGACAAGACCTTCCCTCCATAATTATTTCGGTTTACGGTTTAACTTTGTTGCTTTGTATCTGATATGAAACTGATGTTGATCATGTATCAACCTTTTCCACGTAGTCTTCCTAGTCTTCCCCATTATTCCTCCAAATCCTCCAATTCTTCTCCGCTGACAGGAGAATTTCAAAGTCGGCGTGGTCAAACCCCCACGCTGCACCAACGCCATCCAGCTTCATCATCACCACCAGGAAGTGAGGGAAATTTGTCTTAAATTTTTAAAAGATATTGCATATTTTCAGGTATCTTGAACTTTGAGTCAAGCAACCCTGAATCGATTTTTCTTTTATCGGTCTAACCGACCGCCGATTAAATACTTCTCTCATCTTTCATCCCTCCGCCAAGATTTGCCCTCCCTTTGACGAGGCTACAACTGGGAACTTTTTGTTTGCTTGCCTATTGTGTTCGCAATCATACTCGAACATACCTAGAAATTAGCCATACTTTGCACCACTAGGAGAGCTCCTTACTAGCGGTGCAACCATTCGGGACGCATTCGAACATCAATTAGATCTCATCTTTCTACCAGTCTACAATGTCGAGTAGACTTGCGAGAGGGTTGAGGCGAATTGCCCTTCCTACCACAATCGCTGCGGTCGGCGGTGGTGCCCTTCTTTATTCATACCGACCCCGAAATATCCCCGGCTTCGAAGGTGCCGCGGTCCCTCCTCCCATCTACGGCGCAGATGGCACATTTAAACTCCCCCGATTTCCTAAGGTGAAATCGCGTGACGAGCAGATTGCCGAGTTGAAGAAGAGCAATACGGAAGAGCAGGAATATGATATGCTTGTGATTGGCGGTGGAGCTACTGGTGCTGGTGTTGCCCTAGACGCTGTTACTCGAGGCCTCAAAGTAGCAGTTGTTGAACGAGACGACTTTAGCAGCGGCACCAGTAGCAAAAGTACCAAGCTTGTGCACGGTGGTGTGAGATATTTGGAAAAGGCCGTATGGAATTTGGATTATAACCAATACGAGTTAGTCAAAGAAGCCCTCAAGGAACGAAAATACTTCTTGCAGACCGCTCCGCACTTGAGCTCGTGGCTACCAATTATGCTGCCCCTGGACAAATGGTGGAAGGCACCATATTACTGGGCCGGTACTAAGTTCTATGATTTCCTCGCTGGTAGCGAAGGCATCGAGAGCTCCTATTTCTTAACTAGGAGCAAGGCGCTCGACGCATTCCCCATGTTAAAGCAAACGGATCTCGTCGGTGCTCTGGTTTACTACGATGGTGCTCACAATGACTCAAGAATGAACGTCTCAATTGCCATGACCGCAGCGGTATACGGGGCTACCGTATTAAACCACGCCGAGGTAACTGGATTGATCAAAAACGACCAGGGCAAACTTTCTGGTGCTCAAGTGAAGGACCTGATTCCGGAGCGCAATGGTAAGAAGTCCGAACCAATTACTGTTAAAGCTAAGTGTATCGTGAATTGTACTGGACCATTCACCGATTCTATTCGAAAACTTGATGACCAAGACTGCAAGGAGATTGTTGCGCCGGCTTCCGGTGTTCATGTCATCTTGCCAGGTTACTACAGCCCGTCGAACATGGGACTGATTGACCCGTCAACGTCTGATGGTCGAGTTATCTTCTTCCTACCGTGGCAAGGGAACACCATTGCGGGCACAACTGATGAGCCAACAAAGATCTCCCCGAACCCACTACCGGACGAGAAGTCGATCCAGTGGATTCTGAACGAAGTTAGCCATTATCTGTCTCCGGATATCAGTGTTCGCCGTGGTGATGTGCTTGCAGCTTGGTCTGGAATCCGTCCCCTTGTTAAAGATCCCAAAGCCAAGAACACAGAGTCCCTCGTTCGCAACCATCTCGTCGATATTTCCGAGTCCGGACTCGTTACTTGTGCGGGTGGAAAATGGACGACGTACCGGCAGATGGCAGAGGATTGTGTGGATGCGGCGGTTAAGGAATTCAATCTCCCCACCAAGCCTTTCGTCAACGCGCCACGAGTTAGCGGAACTGCATACATTGATGATGGAGCAATTCTGAACGGAACTTGCCAAACCCACAACGTCCGATTGGTTGGTGCTCATGGTTTCAGCAAGACCTTGTTCATCAACCTAATTCAACATTTCGGCGTTGAGACAGAGGTTGCCAAACATCTCACTGAGAGTTATGGTGACCGAGCGTGGACGGTCGCGGCCATGTGCAAGCCCACGGATCTGCGATTCCCCGCGAGAGGAGAGCGCATCTCTCGTCTCTACCCCTTCGTAGACGGCGAAATCAGATACGCTATTACCAACGAATACGCTCAGACTGCCGTCGACATCCTAGCCCGGAGGACCAGATTGGCCTTCCTCAATGCTCAGGCCGCGCTTGAGTGTCTCCCTAAGATCATCGATATCATGAGCCAAGAGCTGAAATGGGATCGAACAAGACAAGAGCGGGAGTGGAAAGACAGTAAGTGTTTTGATCATACTTAAATACCTAGAGAACCAAATACTAATGCTATCGCCAACTCAGCTGTTGCATTCTTGCAATCAATGGGCTTGCCAGAGCCTATGCTGACCGCCACGAGGGCACAGGTCGAGAAGGGTAAGCTCGACTTCAGCTCATCGCTTGAGTACAAGATGTACTCGAGACACGATAAGCCACCCGTAGCAGAGGAGTAATCTATAAAGGGGACGGAAGAAGTAGTCGTATCTAATAATTGCTCGAATAGGTACGATATCATAGATATATCTTAGATATATATTACCAGCTAGTAGAACGAAGGGTTGTATAAGGGAAAAAGAAATAAGAAATAACCCACGAGTTTTAGTTGTAATCTGACATCAAATCATAGACGGAAATAACGGGATCGGAAGGAGGGCATACTTCTGGGGCGTATTGGTGCTTTTTCCCTTTCTTCGGTTAGGGGGAGGGTCCCATTCTCGACGCGCCTAAAATCTACTATTATGTTTCTATCTACGCAAGGAAACGGTCGCTGCACGTTAGCGAGCGATTTTTTTTCTTCTCTTTTCTTCATCTAGCTAGGGGCGTGGAAATGTTTTTTAGCCTAGGTTGGTTGAGACGGGGGGGTTGCGATACATAGTCGACTGGTTAATAATAAAAAGACTATGAACCACACATTTCATATTCTCCCTTCCTCGGTCTTCTGATGAGGTAATGTCATGCGGTGCTTTGAAATACGGTCACTCGGAATGGGCAAAGTCGGACTTTTGCGTCGCGTAGGTAATAGGGGTTCGATGGGGCCGGTGTGTGTAGTAATACGGTGTGGCCGAGACAAAAGTTGACGATATCCAAGTTTATGTAGACCTCGGAGTGGGTAGCTTACCTGAGATATGTTGAAGAGTGGACACGGCATTAGCATTGCAACCTACCATCGCGCAATCATGGGACGATCCAAAACATCACATTCATAATTCACATCAAGGCACATGGCACAGGTAGGAAGGTATAGACGAGTATGTTGTAGCATGGCAAGTTTTGTTCATTCGTAAAAGTGTATGTACAATGACCCTCAAGACTATATTCACAAACGCTCCGACGAATTATTTGGTATCTCGACACATACTTTCATCAAGCTTCTCTTCGCGTAGGTCCGTCTTAAAACTGTATCCGTAATATGTCCCGCTCTAAACAATATGCAGGTGTTTTCGCGTAAAATTGTCAAGAGCCCAAAATTCTCTCGCAGCCCGTCCACATTATGCATGTTCCAAAAAACGATGCTGCTAAACCCAGACCAAATCCGAATATGTGTGATATGATATATGATGAGCGGAAAATTCGTGTCTTCTAGTTAAAGAGCAAAAATGATATCCAGGCGTCGTTAATCCGGTTTGAACGCCTCGCCAAAGAAGAAATAAAATCCGTTTGGTTTCCCAGTCTATGCCCTTGTTTGTATCCGTGTATTTTTGAATGCTTGCCGCCCAAAGACCCGGTTGCCCGGTGTCCTGATATTTAACGCCGCGTAAATGCTATCCGAAATCATTCAATGCCGAAGAATTTTTTGTAAGGTCGTTCCTCCGAGAGGTCCATGTGGTTTAATCGAATCATTAATCCAGCTCTAGTCGCGATTCGACAATAATATTATTTCCGATTAGACCAAGAAATATTTAGAATCCATTCATCCTTCTTCCCGATGCGGACCATACTCGTTGGAGAAGGCCTCGCTTGCCGACGTCGGGTTTCCGATACTCGCAATGGCAGGGACACATAGTCTCAGAGCTGACTCTGTACTTCATCTTGCGGTCAAGTTCCGCCTCCCAACCATATGCGTCTTCAACTGAGTTGGTGCGCATGAAGGCTTCGGGATCGACGACAGTAACAGATGAGTCGGCTTCATTTCCTTGGCAAATTCCTAGGAAATTCGAGAAGTCACTGAGGCATGTTCGGCTAGTAGTTGGCGATCTTTCCCCATCACTGACAAGAGTTCCGGTCTCAGTGCCAACTACTGTCTCTGTATCGGTTTCGGTTTCGTAGTGAGGAAGGGATTCGGGGAGAGGTAGTAGGTGTAATGGTGATACGGGAGTAAGAAAGCTACAAGGCTGCGGCGATAGGAACGGTAGGCCTCTTGCTTCCGGTTCCTCCGCCACCTTGGCGGGTATCTTTAAAGATTTTGGCTTAGTGTTACGGCGACGGCCGCGATCACCATGCCCGATCGTAAACGATCCAGTTTCATGCGCGTGCCCCGCTTTCACGGCCACGCCCCCCTTGGCATCTCCACTGATAGTCTGAGGATAACTGTGTTGTCCGGTAGGCACCCCGAGTGGAATCTGCATTCGTTCACCGGGGTGAGGATCCTCCCAGGATACATTTTCAATTTCGGCAGCTTCCTGTTTTGGTGGTATGGAGCTACTTCTGTTGCACGCAGTAGCAGATGCGTTAGGTGATGGCGTGACCTGTAACCCTCATAATGGGGGTTGGTTGGATGATGTTGAACCTGGACGACGAGTGGATTTGCTCTTTCTAGTCAAACCCAATTTCGCGCCCATCTTCTTCCAGCTGTTTCCCGAGATCGCTCGTTGTAACGTGCTAGGTGATGTGTTATATGTGAAGTCTGAGGTAGGAGGTGTGGTGGGTGGGGTCATTGGCTCGGCAGAAGACGAATGCGGGCTGCTGCTGTCATCGGTCATCATATCTACATCTACCGTCTCCATTGAGGCAGTTGTCGATCGGTTTCCGGCGCCGCTGCTACGGCTGCCCATGATAAACATTGGTAGATAGGATGCCCTGGGCGATGTGCTCGCTTCATCACTGGTCGAGACGTCCCTGGGTATTCGTAGACGCGAGCGTCCTTGTCTAGGGTCTTGAACCTCTTCCTCCATACGCGTCTCCAACACTGGCGGCAGCACCGACTCAAGGAAGGGCACTAGAACCGAATCGTTTATCAAGTCTCGGACAATCTGAACCGCTTCGTCGAGCTCTGCCGGGTCAGGTGGGCTGGATTTGCAGCACGGTAGTTCAAGTAGATAATCGCGAACATGTGACGGGAGGTTCACTTCTCGCGGTGCGCATGGCATAATGTAGGCGTCGATAACCTTCCGCCATAGTGAACATATTTGCGCCGGACCATTGGACGATTGACGCTGGATCATTTGATAGTATGCGTCTCTATATCGGTCAGCATCTAGGATAAATTCCAGTGTTTCTAGGCAATGGTTTTGGGACAAGAATGCCATGAAAGAGCTTAGCGTCCATGGTGGTGGTGCTGTATTAGAGAGAATATCTGTTAATGATGGTGGGTTGGAAAAAGGCGAGCCTGTTCGCGGTATGGCGAGGCTCGTCGGGCGTGAGGTGTCCATTGCAGTTTCTTGGTCCCAGTCTTCGAAAAGCGACGGCGGAGGAGACAACTCCGTAGGAGACGGGTTCAAGTAGACTGGCGAGCTTCCTCGTAATCTAGGCTTTCCCATTATTCCTTTGAAATTGTTGTGATAGAGAACAAGTATCGGGTAATTCGCCTGGCTGTGTAACCCCGAGCAAACAGAAGCTCTCGCAGCGAATTTTTAACCCAAAACAAGCTCTAACGCCATGCAAATTTGGCGACTTTGCTGTTTGACAGAATTGTTTCGTATCTCGATAGTGAATTCGCACGAAAAGCCTTCTATAGACTATCTTCAAGCGGCCTTCATCATATGCAGGCAACCCGTGGATTCCAAGATATCAGGTCCTTCTGGCCAATCAGCGGGGTCCTGGTCCTAGCACCGGAGCGGGTAGGAGCAGTAATGAAGCAAATTTCAAAACACCTGGAGACAGTCAATCAGCCGGCCAAAATGTCGTGCTTTTTTGGCCAGCACAGACTGCAGGCGATGAATCAGAAGCAACAAGACAGTCGCCAATGATCCAAATAGAAACAAGAAGTTTGCCCTACACTCAACCTTTCGATAGTGTCTAAGGAACAAACAGATCAGACCCAAACTGGGAAGGGAGACCACGTTTAGAACAAGATTAAGTTCAACTGTCCGAGGTGATTCCCAAGATAAAGTTAAGGACTTCCGCGTGCCAAAAGGTGACGTATCAGTCGAGGCAGGTTGATGTCAGTGGAAACCTTCTGGGGGTTATGGTAGTTATTAAGCGCAGTATAGCGGGCAATATAATTTCCAAGGTCAGCAGCTCGCGACGAACATAGCGGGGAATAGTTTGGAGAGCTTTTTTTCTTTTTTTCCTCGGCTTTCAAATCGGGATTCCTAGGCGAAGGCTAATATTCGTAGTCCAAAGGCCAAGTGAAGGTTAAAAGGTTATTGAGCTTCTAGCAGTTTTCTAGAGCGGAAAACAGTACAACGAACCCAACAAGCAACGGCTGTGTCGTTTTACGACGTACTTGGTACCGCAGTCCGTGTGGAATGAAGGACGAAACAGGGAGATCGCGGATGATTCGCAAGGAGGACCAGGTCACAACAGCTGAATCCACCAGACGTAACAGAACGAGTTGAATGTGGGTTCACGAAGGAATGGCGTTATCTGATGTTTTTGTTTGTTTGTGTCGTCTGATAGTTTTGTAGTCTTTGTAATTTTATACAATTGAAGCGCTGAGCCGTCGTTTGGATTGCGATTAAATGTCGATAAAGCGAATACGTCGTATGTCGTATTATAGGTGTATCAATTGACCCTCTGTCTCTTGCTTCCTATGCGTGGTGAATGGTAACGATGGGTGAGGCCGTGTCGAAGTTTGGATAAATAGTAAAGTTGGTTGGTGTATGGTCGAACGAAAGCTTTCCGGGGTAGGTGGTGGTTAACAATTCAACGGTTGATGAAGGTTACGGAATAGACGAAGACTGAATGGAACAATTAGAGACTCGAAACAGAAGGCAGGTGGGAGAGGGAAGGAAGATTAAAGGGAAAAAGGGAGACAAGTACTGGTACCCACCTCTTGGGTGATCAAGGTACCCAAGGTACCCTGGGATTTCATGTAGGGCGAATGCCCATGCCCATTGCCCATGCCGACCGGGGTTTTAGTGTGGGTCCCCATTAACCTCGTCGATTATGGTGGAATTTTTGACTAAGAAAATGGGACAAGAGTTATACAAGTACATTGTATATCTTTTTAGTCCATCGTTGATCTCCAGTTAATCCATTTGAACTAAGAATCTCGAACACTGACCTGATGACCTGAACAGAATAATAGTCTTTTGGTCTTTACTAGGTATACTAAGTACATAATCGTCTTATTCACGGTTTACGATTTATATCCGAAGAACGAAAGTGTACATACTTCTTATCAGCGAGACTAACGACCAGTTCCCGATGACAATTTATTACTCTTCTATAATATACACACCTATCACACATATCCAGCAACCAAAGACCGGGGTATGAGAGGGGAATGAAGAAAGCATCCGGTCTGGGCGAATGTTGCCGACTTCTCAATGAACCTCTCCGTCCACTCCCTCTTACGTACATGTACCTAATCCAACTATCGTATCTTCCGCGCAATCAGACAACGACGAAGACCAATTATAAGGCTACGGGATGTATAATATGTTTCCATATTATACCTATACCTCCTATACCTAGGTGATTGTCCTGCTAGTTCTGTTGCCGCTTTGTCGTAACACTACACCTCCGGTTAGGTTTCGAAGCCTTACCTTTCTGTCTGCCTGATTATCTCTACTGCCGTCATTTCTCACCAACGAGAATGCTCGTTGCTCGCCCAGTTCGCTCAGTTTCGCCCCGGTCGGCTTCAGCCAGGTGGGAAAGAGTAGCATAACTAGCATACCAGACTACGTACCGTACTACGTATGAGAGGGTGGCGCGACGCTAGAAGGGCGCTAGAAGAACGAGAACCAACCCCCCTGTCCAATCACAAGGAACTTCTCAATCGCATCCGAGGAATCTCATTCTTTTGCGGAATAGTCCGTCGCACCCCTGCTCACATTAGCCGTCCTAAGATAAAGCGGCAAGGGATGATGGAAGAATGCTAGAAGCACCTGATGTCCGATCAAAGCCAATCAGCTACTCCAACTCCTTCCAAGTGGTGGGGTTATCACCCAGCGGTGGTACCACTAGAAAAATAGGGATGTATCTATCAGCCGAGCGACCGCCTACAAGGTACATGGGACAAACTCCTTCTAGAAACATTTAAACATGACCAAGGAAAAGCGCATACGAGAAGAGAATAACGAGTTTTTGAGTTCGCCACTTAAGTAATGAGTGAGAATTAAGGCCGCGCACAGCATATCGGGCAACTTTAGTGCTATGCGATAAAAATTTAAGGTAAGAATTATGTACTTAGCGTCTCTAATGCGTTACCTGTTACTTTTAGAGCCTCTTTTTAAAAGAAGATTATGATAGAAGAATTGAAGGCGACGATGGCATCACCCCGATTAATGATCGCTTTGTCAAACTCGCCGTTCAAAAACCCCTGCGCCCCTAAACCTACCTGGGGGGTATTTGGGTCAACCTAATACCCAGATAGTCCTAGAAGCTGTCCTAAGCCCAAAGCCGTGAGTGTCAAGTATCACCTTGTGTACCATCTTACCGCAGATTATTCTGTATGTCATGCAGATTCCGTCCGTCACACAAAACCACAAAACCATGCTCTGGGTCGTCTCTCGACTATCACGGCAGAGATTGGTAAGTATGGGTAGTATGGGTTGTATGGTAGCACTTGAATGTTGTCGAACGTTTCGAGAAGATCATATGTAGTATGTAGAATGACTGTCACTCTCTTATTCATCCATATCAAGCAGTGTCTTTTTGCCCCTCCAGTAAAATGTACGCGCTGCAGCATCTCGTGATTGTCGCGCAATGTGACTGGCTCGGTCGATATCATCCTAGAAGATTGCGGTATCATCGCCCCCTAAAATCGTTATTGGACGCACGCGACCGTTGGGGCCAAGCTTTTCTCGGCAGACGCTATTTATATTAGGTATGTATGTACGTTGCGAGACTCGGGGAGAACCTTGAAGCGATTTGAAGGCGCTATATTATCATCATGGCTTGATAGGAAGACTCCAACCAGCTTTGGTGTTTAAATGAGCTGATCGATTAATTATCCTTGGTAGACTGGTGGGATAGTGGGATTAGCTATCTGCCTATCTCTTTCGACTCTCAATATCAATATTGCATCAGTAACAAACGCGCAAGCCGCGTAGAGTAGCGAATGGTCGATGGTCAATAATGATGGCACGTAGATCCCTTCTGCCAGTTGGAAGAGAAGGTGCCGGCAGTTGGTGAGCAACACAAGGTGGTATCAGTGTCTCGCCCTCGTCCGCCAACCAATTCGAAACACTTTACGGGCGCCGGAACATGGAAGACGCCAGTTTGCATCATTGGACATAAGCGTAGTCCAAAACCGTCGTCTCACACCCATCTCCATGACCATACATGGCCATGTTGCTCGGGAAAAAGCTTGATGAGTATGGATGGGTATGGGATGGGTATAGGCAGAGTCGAGATCGGCCATGCAGGACACAGGCATAGCACATGCCTGAACCGAGACCATTCTCGAAACATCGCCGACCCCGCCGATAAAGGTAAGGACAAAAATCTTAAAAGATTATAGGCGTGAGATCAGCTGCTTACGCTACCATTTCTAGCAAGGCTAGGGGCATGTCATTGGAGGATTCTTCACGGAGGTGTGGCTGTCATCATTGCTGTATCCGGAGGCAATACCGGAACTTGATGACTCTAACGATGCGAAGGACAGCCTTGCCGGAGCGGCATCGCGACTATTGATGGTGTTGCATCAGGAGTCGCAGATGTACTGCATCTTTGTCCACCCCACCATTCGCACTTGGATTTATGTACAGCGCCTAACTTCGCGCCGGGGCTAGGTGAAGAGACGAAACCTTGGAAGACACTCCGCTGCTCAGCCAGGCTGGGGGCTAAAATCAACACAACATTACGAATACTTAGTACTCTTACTCGTCTGAGTAAGTATATAAAAACCAGTATTGAAGATGACCAGAATACTTAGTAACTCTCTCTTCACCGCAATTTCGATGTTGTTCTCTCTCGGGAAAGAATATTCTTATTGAAAGATAACGGTTGCGACCCCTCCAGCCTAGCAGCCTAGCAGCCTAGCAGCCTAGGTAGTTCGCCGTAGTGGTTCGCCGTTGCGATGAGCGCAAATTATGACCCCACCACGGATCCTACTTCGATAGATCACCGCGAAAAAAAGCAGAAAGTCTTCGCATTGGGTTGTTGGTAAGTGTCAAAATCGAAATGATTATGGTTATTCGGTTTAGGCTAGTAGGCTAGCGAACGGTAACGGGTTGGTCCAATAGCTCCGAGCTAGGGTCATAACCACCGAGTTCTCCGGTTGCCTGGGCTGCTTACTCCCCCAAGAAAGGAATGTCAAAAAAGAAGAATACTTAGTAGAAGGTTGAATAATCCATCACACATCACATTGTAACTCCTGTAACTACCTAGCAGCCTAGTAGGAACTCGAACTCGCAATCGCATCGAAAGAACCAAGGAAGGGTTAGCCACGGATGCGCCTATTTGCCTTTTGCTCCAGTGAACTTACCTAGAAGTTAGAACCTAGAACCTAGAACCTGGACAAAAATGTACTGCTACGGCGTAAGGTAACAGGGCAAGTACAGGGGACAAAGAAAATGAAGGTAGGGGTACTCCGCAGTGAATCGAATCGGTACAAGGTACAATTCTTTCCAATGCAACAATCGTATGTCCATGGATAAGGATTACGTAGTGCCGATCAGGGCCCCGCTCAACGGATGTGATGAAATCCGTCTATTCGCGTAATAACCTTCGTTTCTAGAAGCATTCTTGTTTTCTGGAACATTTCCGTATCAAGCTAGTCGACCGGGATTTTTGTATTAGTTTGCGCTAAGAGCTCGGACGGTCAAGCCGGACCCGATAAAATCCAATGGGCGTTTCCGTTTGCGAAGGGAAAAAAAAAAAAAAATCAAGACTCATGGGTTATTCGATTCCTTCTCCAGCTACGATGCGACGATACGACGATGCGACGACGTTGTCAATTTTTTAGTTCTTTTTTTCTTACCAGGATAATCGCATCGTCACGATCCAAAGACACGATCCAAAGACACGATCCAAGGCACAGGTGTCGATGTGGGTTTAACGACCAATTACCTAAGTACGAAAAAGGTCACCGACAATCTTGCCGCCTTCATCTAGATTCCTTTAGAGTATGCATCGCGCTATCGTAGTTAATTGGCCGTCTTTACTACTTTACAGTAGCCTTCGAAAATCTTTCCGACCCAACCAGCCAGCCAGGCCGAGGCTCCAACAAATCAAGTAACTCGTTGCAGTCCCAATTAACATCTTAGTTGGTTCGAGGATTTGACGCGCTTACCAATTCCTAAACCGCTCTAGCGGTATTAGGAAGGCAATCAGAACATTTTCTATGCGGTGAAAATTTAATCTGCCAGCTGAGAGAAACCACGAAACAACGAAACCAAGCTGAGGAAGCGAACCAGCCTATCAGACAACGCGCTCTTCGCGCTTTTTCTTTCCTCAGCTCCTCCCAAAAGCGCCAACTTGTTCCGTGCTAGCGACGATAGAGATGATGACACACGCCCTACGGCGTAGTTCGGCCACGTTGGCTTAGCAAACTTAGGAAATCTCCGGTGGCCACGATGCCAAGATGTCGAGAATCTCAAAATCGTGTACCTTAATTCGCAGCCCGGAGTCCAGAGCCACTGTTTGAGCCGAATATCCTACACCGTCTCCCAGCGCTACGGAACAGTATCAAAAATTTTCACGCCAGGTATTACCATGTATCATGCTCAGCTCCATCTTGCCCAGCCAAGTCCCGATAGAACGTCTAGAAGTGGGTTTTATCTAACGCCGGGTCGGTTTGCGGGTCGGTCGTTTGACTCGTCCCAACTTGGAATTATCTACCTCCTAGGAGGTAGGCTGTCCAGCAACTAATTACCAACTACAAACCAACTGCCTACTGGAATTCCAGCCTTACTAGTAACGTCGCATCTCCAGTGCCGGTTATACCGTACCTAGGTATGTATCGACACCGGTCAACAATTCTATATATCGTAATTAATTTACCACGTGACGAAGAGAACCTTCTATTCTCGTATGCAAGAGGCGACCATCTTAATATATTGACAGGTCCGCGAGAACTCATACCTGGCTACCGAAGCAGTACCAAGAGCTGCAATATGCGGAAGCCCACAGAAATCTCAACGTTACACGGCCGACGCTCACTCGCCTAGAGGAGACAGCTCTGAAGATCCCAGGCGCATAACCTCCATAGTAGATGTCATATCACCTTCTTTATGTGACACGACGTTGAGGGCTTTGGGGCTTCAGCGGGTAAAATGCTCATCGCCAATGCGACCGATTCCTTATGGATTGTTCCACGTTCCACGAGTCAAACCGCATACCAAAAAGCATGATGAAATTCGGGCAATTTAGCCGTTCAATTATTTTTGCTTCTAGCATCTTCGAGCGCTTCTCCCCTTCTACCCCTTTAGGCGTCCGCCCTCGCCCGAAGAATATGACATGTCAACCGGACTAACCCCCTTCACAGCGAATATGTCACACGAAAAGAAATATGCAGAAAGTGGCAGCAACCCCATTGGACGTAAATCAATATCGGATCCCATTTACTATTAGCGGAATTTTGCGTGGCTTGTCTATCCTTAATGCCGAACCCCTCATGAGCATTTTTCGAGTTGCGAGTAATTACATCGTGCAGTTTCTGCCAAGGTGCCTGGCGATAAGAATATATTGCAATTTTATTCCAAGCCCTTTGTTTTGTTGCCCGCGGCAGGATTTGCCAAACACAGAAATCTTCGCACGGTCCTTGGCAGAGCCTCACGGTAAACAGCTCCGCCCTCTCACCTATCCTATTCGTATATGCTGGCGTAGTGCTGGCGTTGGATGGAGAGGACCTTTGATAGCTGCCTAAAGAGGCAAGAGGAAACAGCACATTCGTCTCCTAGGCTTACCTACTCGCAGCTTGGCCTCTCATCAATGCGCTCATCAATACGACGCGGACCCAGATTGGAGCTACCGGTTCCGATTGGCCGTATGTTGTCGATGTTTGTTATAACTACCTACATACGTACATGGTTCGATGTCGTTGAAAAAGGCCTTGCTAGAGCCTCAAGCTCCACTCGTTTCCTGGTAGGTGGTGAATCTATCATCCTAGAAAGGCAAGTCAAGAGGGAAACCCCGATTCCAAGCCCGGAAAATCCGGATATTCGGCCGCCCTAAGATCTAAATAGGACGATGGCTCTTAATTTCTTTTCAATACGGCATCTGCTAGCATGCAAACATTTGGTGCCAACGAATCGCCAAGTCTCAACATTAAGATCGGTCTGAGATTCAATCGATCCATCGCAGATGCTATCGTGGGGAAATCAGATAGATTCATACATCTAACGGATCACGCGGCTTAAAGAAAAATTTGACTGCTTCGTATGATGTAGAGAATATTTGTCTCTCCATGTCTCTCCACCTAGCCAAGGCTCGTGAAAGCACATGAATTTGCGCTATGATGTATACTAGACATAGTTTGGCCCATCTGATAAGATTAGTACCGTCCAATGGGGAATATTCCATGTCATCATATGTATGTTTGGTGATCATTGTAAATCTATCCATTCAATTGGGGTCTATTCCCTGAAGAAAATATGGGAATACTATAATACCCGAAGGATACTTCTCTTGTGTAACGACTGACTATATACGATGCTTGGCAATTACAGCCGCTTCTCTCACCGGAGAAGCATATAGCGCCTGACGGAAGTATAAGTTTCAAAGTCGGTGTATATTTTAAGGTGGAGAGCCTTTGTAATTAATCTATCGCGATCTGGTTGCCGATATGAGAGCCCACTAACGCTGGAGGCGTTGTGCCACCGACAGCTCAGCGCCGATATAGGTATAGCATCTCAACAGCTTACTATGGCATAAAATGACTAATGTACCGCTTATAGTTGGCGAGCCGTATCCTTGGAACTTGCCTGGATAGGCATCGAGCCTCTTGATGCGACTGCTGAGATCAGCCACGGGATTGGCAACGTCACTAGTACAGGGGCGTGTCCCCTTATAGCAACCGCTGGGAGTCACTTGACGAGCATCTCACTACATACGTCGATTACAAAGCTGGGGATTATAGTTCATTAGAGTATTAAAAATCCATCATGGATCCATGTTTGCTATTTACAGCCGTAGAGTTTGACGCCGGCACTGTTACCAGCATCCCTATCGACACCCTGACAATTGCTTACTCGATTCGCCACTGATTAGCAGTCCGGTTGCGAAGGGACAGGGCAGAATCGCAGCGATAGTATACAAAAAGTCACGATACATTGCCCTAGTTCATCTACATTGTGAGATTGTGTCCCTGAGAGTCGTAGGCGGCCAGCAGGCTTCGTTGTGTTACCCCTAGTTACATCGCTTCCTAGGGAATTTCCGGGCAACGAGCTAAGGATCGCCGTAAAGAAACTTCGGTCAGGAGTCTTACTCTACAATCAATATGCGATTGTGCCTCCCACGGCGCACGGGGTTGCTTCGCAGTCGTCCATGCGTTACCCGTTCGCGAACAACGGGCCGTATTCGTGAATTCTAAATCATGAGGAGGCGGTTAGGAATCAATTTCGGCATCACGGCATGGAATATGAGATTGAATAGTCTTTCAAATTGACAAAGGAAACGTCGAGTTACGATCTATGCTGATAGTAAGCCATGAATGCCTTTTACCGCTGCAGCGTACGTTACGAGTGGTTGAGTATATCCCGAAGTTTACTCTGGGGTGACCACGATAATGGGTACAAGGGTTACCATACGGGGGCTAGACCTCTAGCCCGTTCTTCGGGTGTCATACTGACATATTCACTAGCCGTGACAACACTAGGATGCGGATCGATAGCGCGCCTGCTTCGAAATGTCCTGAAATGTGGAAACACGTTGGCAAGCAACCACGAAAAGGTCAAGGGTTTCAGGCACCCATCGTGATATCTCAAAACACGTCAGGGTAGTCCAATGAAAGCTGCAGCCGTGGCACGAGATGTGTTTGTGATTATCTACCAAGGGATGGGGAAACATAGCGTATGGTATTTGCCGACGTGGGCGCATATATTGGCCTCCTCGATCATACCCCACGCCGTAGCCGCGGGAACAATCCCGAAGGCAAATCCTCATTAAAGTTATCACCCGCCAAAGCCAATCTTTAAGATCATACACTAAGCCTCGCCGCTAGCCTGTCACTGTTTCCAAGAGCCCATCCCTTGGCTTAGGCGAGTATGTAGCTGAAAGGCGTCTAGAATCGTTGTGTTACCCCTTTTCATGAAAAACAATATCGTAACACAGCTGTTGGATGAAGGCTCGCATATTCACATTTGAGCCTAAATTACGTTTAGAAACTCGAGTCACGCCTGAGAAACAGTTGTTGTTACCGACGAATAGATATTGATGCTTGGCTCATGCTAAGACCCCTCAACGGGGGACCAGGCGAGGTCTAGAACGCCAACTCAATCATGACGATAGGGGACTTGGGGGATAATTTCTCCAGTGAATAAAGGCATACAATGATTAGATAACCCTAGGTAGTAATTGGAAGCCTTAGGATACACGTTCTTACTCGTCTTGATAGACTATAACCTAACAGGGCCAAGCAGAAAGCCCTTCGAGATGCTAACTACTGGCGGAAGGTGTGATTTTGTCCACAATACCCGCACCGTTGCCTTAATATGGTGCGCCTAATTCGTATAGACATTATCGTGGGTTGTAAAAACCCCAGAATTGGTGATACCCTGGGGAAATTGGCATCTGGTGTTGTAACACTTCGAATCACAATTGACTCCTTTACAACCTGATATGCGATGAATCCAACTCTCATGTACTTTTACACTAAGCACATTTACAGTATGATGATTAGCATGCGAAAAGCTTGATTCATTGACCATCCCGTCGCTATAAGTTGCCCATGTGCGGAGCGGGATTCGCTTTAGGGGGAAGTAATGCATTATGGCAAATTATATACCATGTTTACATCGCCGACGACGTCAAATATCATTTTAACCTATCTCAATTCCAAATAGGAGTAACAGTAATGATGCGATGATCGTGTTCATATCTCCAAATCTTCTTTTATTGTTCTAGTAAGAAACCTAGTTGCACAAATGTGACTTGGTATTCAGCCCCTATTATCCATGCAACTGGTAACCTAACAGCCCCCATCACAACGATTTGCGCACCAACCCGCACCGTCACAATCCCCAGACGCAAGGAATATGGCAATCCAGCATTTGAATGGACGTAAGCGAGCTTCGGATACCATGTTGCGATACATCGAAACAGTACATGACCTTAGATCTTCCCTCAATCCACCAACACATGGACTCCAGGGAGAGGGCTTACTAGAACAGCAGGCACAATGCTTCAGAATAGGACGTTGATGAGTCTGGAATGCTTGACAGCTGTCATATTGACGCGGAAATGCGTGTTCTTGACGTCCTCCCGAGAGTACGCGACGGCTAGTGATACTATTCCTACACTTTAGCACGCTGCGGAAACCAAAAGTCCCTGCATGCTTAGCCACGAAATGCTTTGAGGGTAATAAAATGCGAGGCTACCGGAGAGTACATCTTACAAGTACAGTAGACTTGTCTACAAGTAACGGAGTTTAGACACAGGTGAACAGGAAGCTATGTCACGGCTCTCAATGTAGATGCGGACGCGGTTGCGGTAACCGCGCCCCGGCACACGACGGGCGCGAGGCTAAAGTAGCGGAATAGTTTATATGGTTGACTTCGGAAGAGATTCCCTCATTATTAATATAACACTTCCGAAGCGAGGAGACCGCCGGCTTCCGCTTGCCTAGCTTCCGCGGCTTCTAATGACTCGCTACGGATTAGGGAGAAGTTTAATAAGCAACCTTGGGTCATGTCCCGTCAGGATGCCGCGGTGATGGGTCATACAAAGGCACCTCGGCATCTAATCTCGGTACCGGGTAGATCATAAGCTAAGCGAACGGCGCGAGCTCGGCGACGCTCGGTCGGTGATCATCGAGGACGGTTGGAGACCTAGTCGTAGAGCCGCTTGGTTCTTTCCTAGCTCTAGACGTCCTTAGGGCTGAATGAGTCCGGGGTAGAATGGTCGAGGAGCTCGGCGCCACCGCTCCCGTGTTGCTTTGCCGAGTGCTGGAACGGCCGGTTTGTCGTCACTCTGTCAGCTGTCGGGACCGGATCTATGCCCTAGACCCCTAGGAGATCCATATACCTCGGGAAGTATGACATCTCTCGTGGGTCTATATAGCTCTAGAGTTTTCGCCCAGGCCCGGGGATTTGGGTCCGGGTCGCTATATTAGTAAGGAGTCTCGACTCATCACTCGTCATCTTACTAATAGGAGTATATCGATATTGTTCATATTATGGATTAATTGCGCCTTGCTTAACCAGAATGTACGAGGCCTCCAGTAAGATTATCTATCGAAACAAGAGTGACCGTTCCAAACATTCTTCCAAGAACTTGTTGAACTGGACCAAGTGGTTCAATTGTGCTACCTGTCGTTTTACTCTGAGAAACATCTCGGTTAGAGACATGTGCAACCAAGCTATGGTGACTCGAAATAGGTTAAGATTGTTTTTTTGACATTTTTCCAAAAACAATTTTCTCATTACCTCTAATGACTCTATGATATCTAGATGTCGCTTAGAGATTAGTAGCTATCGTATCACCAAGACGCCGCAATATGTAGAGAGCGGGGAATAGATGGAGAACTCCGTTGTGCTACATTGTGCTACATGGCATAGAAAGCCGGGGAAGCTTACATCTATAGCAGTCGGGGTATTACCTGATAGAGCAATATACCTAGAGGGAAGTAGCTAAGCTCGCCTAGGTCTGCAGAAAAGCAGCCCTGGAGGTCAGCTCAAGCTCAAGGAGCCAATAAAGTTTTGTAGTTAGAAGGTCCTAGATTAACCAGCTTCCTTTTTCGCAATTCCTATCTGCAACCTCATCTTCGATCAAGTTAGCCATTGACGTAGCCTCCCTCTAAACTATCACACCGCATCGCCCTACGGCTTGATTGAGCAATAAAATTCAAGCGATATGCAGAAATCACTGATAGGGCTTACGCAGCCGACTCGATCGCGATCGGGCAACAGCCGATATTGGTAACAAAACTATCGGAGTTCGATTTAGGCAGCCGAATTAATTGAATGATGCGATAATGGATGAGGAGAAAGACGATGATGGCGTGAATTGACAGCCGCGAGCCCTGTCTCGACCAAAACCACTCCGCTCCGTGGGACTCTCTATTATTCTCTTTCTCAAGATAGACTCACATTTAGTACTCATTTACTGTAGCTCAGGATTTCAAAAATATCTATTAATAAATCAATTGATGACTGCTTGGCGTCGTCGCGGTAAGACACGCGCGATCGTTTCGAGTTGTACCAAAAGCAGCCTTGGCGATAGTTTCAGTCGTCCCGCCAAGAGCGTTTCAACTGATTGAAAATTGAAACCATGCCCTACTCCGGCAACATGAGCTCGAGAGGCGACAACTCGGAATCAGATGGCGAGGATTTTGCCGATCAGCTATCACCTCTGGATGGTTATTTCGCCTCTTCGTCCTCGCCGTCCCACCAAGTGCCAAATGTGCCAGACATCTTAGTCGCTGACCCCACATTGAAGCACCAAACGTCCAAGTCGAACGCTGAGTCGAAGACAGCGAAAGGCCAAAAGACAAACGAGGAAAGAGTCCGACCGACCACTCGGAGAGCTAGAGAATATTGCTTTCATCCACCCATTGGATTAGGCAACAACGAAGAGTTCATCGGTCTAACAGAGCAGCAAACCAGCGCTGGTGCTGGTGCTGGTACACCGAACCCATCACGTCAACGACAATTCGATCCCACGTCCGCGCATACGTACTCGCCTTTGTCAGCATCCCACTCACACATCCGATCATATCCAACAAGAAGCAGGACTCCTTCCATATATTCGGAGGCACCACCAGCTTATTCACCTGAGCCATCTCCCGTCACTCCCTTCAACCAACAAACACAATCGAGGAACTATAATACAATCACTTCTATCATGGGCGTATCAGAAGTGATAGAAAATGAGAGATTGCTTGGGGGAGGTCCCGAAAGTATGGGCCAACCCCAAGACATCGAATCTGGAACCTCATCACATTGGATAAAAAGAGCCAAAAGAAGGTTCCCCACGTGGCTCAACTGCAGAATCTTAACTCTCGGTCTAATTGTCCTGGTAGTTTCGGTTGGGTTTTTGGCAGGTTCCCTAAGAATAGTTAAAGTAGAAGACGACCATGTAAGAACCCACCTCTCTATACCATTTCCTATCCGCCATCGGAACCCATCGCTGATATCTCGATCTAGAGAAAAACCATTGGACCGCAGCCTATTAAACAAGATCCACCAGATTCCGTTAAGGAACCTGTAACTGAGCCCGGAACTGAGCCTGGTACCGAACCCGGAACAGGTACGCCTGTAGTTGCAGTTCCGTTTCTGCCAACCTACTGCGAAATGGCGGAGTATCGGTTCAACGACCAGATATTACCTCTGAATTTTGATAGTAACCGTAATGTCACGTTCATACAAACTGCGCACCCCCACGCTGGAAGGAGCCAGGTACGCGTCGCCGGTCAAGTTAACGTGAGACGTCTCGACAGCGGCGGTAATCCGCGTATCGTACTAGAGATAGCCACTAACGACAGAGGGCTCCTTCTCGACGTCATCTCCGACGAGGAGGCCCAAGCCATGAAGATAAGCGTGCCGAAGAATTATCCACCCGCGGACCCCAGAAAATGGCCCTGTGTCGAGCTCCGGGCGACTGTCTGGGTGCCCCGGGACGCAGATATTGGCGCTCTAGATCTAGACGTGGTACACCTCGACGTCTTACTTCTTGATGACTTATCACTGCACGTGGCCGACTACACAAAACTGTTATCCACTACTGGCTCGATCATCTCCGGCGCACCAGAACCGAATACATACAATAGCTCGGTATTCATGTCTGAGGTCCCGGACTTCGCGTTCGTGCCTGCGGAAGAGTCCTACCTGTTCGACTCCCGCGTAATTGAAGTGCGCACCACGACCGGCGAAATCCACGGGAACTGGCCCCTCTATGATATGCTCGGCCTGCACACGACCTCCGGCAACATCCGGGTCTCCATCACGCCCCAGCCGGAGCTCGTCTCGGACCCGAAATCCGCCGTGCTATCCGTCACCTCGACATCTGGCGTTATCCACGCTGTGGAACCGGTCCACGATGTCCAACAGGTGCCGCTAAGAGATTACCTGGTAGATTTCAGGACGACATCGGGGAACATCGGCGGCGCAGTCGCCTTCGGTGCGGGAGCCACGTTCAGGAGCACGGCCAGCAGCCTCGCCCTCGAATTACTCCCCATCATGCACGTCGTCAACCAATCCCCCGAGCAGCCCGCGCAGCTGGAAACGGGAACTACGAGCGGCACCACCGCGATCAATATCCTCGAACCGGTCTTCTATAACGAGGATCAGAACAGCATCGTCGTTGTTACCGGCAAGCAGCTCGATTGTCTCCAGGCTCTGCATAAGAGCACGAGCGGATACTTCGAGCTTAGATACCCCGAGGCGTGGGTTGGGGATCTGTGGGGCCAGACTACGAGTGGGCATTTGAGTGTTAGGGGGAGGGGCGTTCAGACCGTGTATTCCGGGCGTTGGCCCATGAAGGTGCAGGCGCGGAAGGGAGATGGTTCGCCCGGCTCGGTGACGGAGGTTAAGGCTATGTCGGGGGATTTGGATGCTGTTATTGGGAGCGAGTAATGGGTAAACATTGAGCGATAATGAGGTGTAGTGTAGTGCAGTGTGGCGTGGCATGAGTCCTCGGAAAACAGAAACTTGGGATGAAAAGCGAGATGGACGTAATGAAGATAGGTACGGGTTACGTGGATTATGAGAATACCCTCGCGTTCGTTGACCATGGTTGGGATTACGGCGTTATACGGTCACTTGCATAAGTTCGGTGTCTGAGCATTTCCTTTTCTTACTTATGAGAAATGAGAATATAGTAAAACGAAAAATAAAGCCACATATTTTTACATTATATGGTTTTTGAAATGAGGATTAGGTGAGCATGCGAGGTTTTATATACGGAGAAGTGGTAAACAGAATCCGTCCGTTTCTACACTCTCTATTCGGGGATACTACCTACCCAGGTCTTAGACACGTCTATTTCATTACCGGGACCATTCAAATCTGTATACCTTTAGTAGAGTAGGCAATTATGTCAGCCAACTATGGAGTACTTTAAGGGTTGGTAGAATATCTCAAGGACTACAGGGCCTAGGGGTCACCCAGTAATATAGACTGGATGGATGTTGAAATTCCCAGCTTGGCATATAGATCCATCACAAACACAACATTAAAAGAATTTTCTTTCAAAGGAACTATAAGGGTCGGTCCCACCCTTATTCTTTTCGAGCCACATTGTGCTTCACGATAGAGCAAACACGCTATAGATATAAGATAGTAGCCCTAGTGCTATGACTAGATGTCACAAGTCACACGGTTTGCTTGTATAAAATGGGATGAATATTGGCTTGCTATCAAATGAAGCCACACGGTGTTGTAGTATCAGCCTTGTATTTGAGACTGAATGTAATGTGTCGAATGTTCCACGGGAGCGAGTCACCAAATTACCCCTATTCACTTTAATATACATCACGTCCCTCGCATTACATACTGCTGTGGCACAAAGTGTAGAGTGGTTAATTTCATTCAATTATATCTAGATAATCACTATTCATCGCGATTACCCGGTACGCCGAAGAACCTTCCATACCTTATTTGCTGGAAGGTGTGAACAATGGGGGTAGGTGGCTAACAATGACAGTGACGATGCTAGTCATAGTTCACTCTCCTTACTCACCTTCTAAGCTTACTAGTATACTTAAACTTCACGCCGATTTCACTCTTGACTTCATTCTTTCCTCTCCCTCTTTCAAGAACCGGAGGAGTACCGAACTACCATCATTTGATACGGACCGTCCAAGACGCGCCAAACCGTCTACCCACAATCTCACCGTTGCTATCTCATCGGTTTCTTCAACCAGCCGGTGCGCGCTTCATCCGACTCTTCTCTTTTCTTAGAAAAATCACCCGCTACATTGCCGCATGTAGCCAGCAATTTCGGCAATCATCTTTTGTACAACATCATTACATCTTTCCCGCACTCAGGTTACATCTCGCGACCATGTGTGTCGAAGTGTGGAACACCTTTCAAAGGTGCGACCACCGCGTCTACCAGAACACGTTCGCCTGCAACGTGGCGCGCCAATGCGCACCGGGCGATGACCTTCTCCTCAAGCGCACCAAGTTCCTCCCGGACACCCCCCAATCCGGCGTGCCCCCCAGCGCCTCCTCGTGCAAGAAGATCAAGCAAGCCACGCGCCCCCTAAGCACCAAGTGTCCCATCTGCGCCGGGGAAGAGCGAATCGCGAGAATGGAAGCGGCGGCACGTGCTACTGCGGAAGCTAGCACTATTGCCGAAACCACGACCGCGTCCTCGGCTTCCAGTCCCCCGGCGGAGGCCACCACGTCCGCGTCTTCAGGTAAGAGCGTTTTGCATCGAACGGGCAGTCGATTGAGCTCTTACTTACGCCGGAAATAGGGGAACTAGCGACCAGCCCATCGCCAGGCGGCGAAGGAATCCAGCGCGTGCGCGAATCTCTGGCGATGCTGGACCGCTTTCGAAAGACATCTATCTAAAGCCTTTTAAGGGCCAACATACGTCGGCGATATGGGGTGAAGGTTCGGACATCTGGGACACGGAATGGCTATCTGACTCGGGATAAAGGGAAAAGGGACGGCGTTTGATTTTTAAGGGTGGGCATCTGACGGCAAAGATGACGAGAACGGGGATAAGGTTCTGATTTCGAGCAAATTTGGCTTTTGCTGTACTTCTGCTGTACAAAGTTCGCGTATGACTTTACCAATGCAAATATTTGATTTTAACGAGTGTTTTCTCAGTCCGTATGATGGACAGCTTCGTGCTATCTTGTGACTTTGAATGAACTTGTTCGCACGTCAGTAACCCATAGCAAAGGGGAACAGAAAAGCAAACTGAGCGAACTTGATGCTATCTTTGGTGTAACCATATTGATCCCAACATAATAACGCCTATCACGAACGCCTCCGGACTTTGTAAATTTCCGATCTTTGATATTCTTTGAAGTTTACGTATGTGGCGTCGTTCATGCTCGCCTGTCTTGCATCGTGACTTCGGAGCGACCCGAGAGTTTGACTTAGATAAGCTTAGTCCGATACCTTAGCAGTACTAGATACTTCCAAGTCCTCCCCGTTTGCTTTCTTGCAAACATCTGGTTTGATTTATTGATCTGATTTTTTAAGAGATGTTTAGCTTACATTTTACAGTTTGTGTTTGATATGACATGTAATATTTTAACATGGAATTAACGGCGATAATTTATCATTATACAAGGGTTATGATGGTATCGGAACACTGGTGAACCAAGCCCGTGGGATCGGGATAGCTCGGGATCTCGCTAAAGGTCGCTCTCTCCTCAATTTAAGGGGTACCTTTTCTATGCTTGCATGCATTATCCTGCCTTCCCCACGTTTTCCAGTAGCTTCCCACATGGAGCTGTACCAGACTTTACCTAGCACCACCAGCACCAGCTTTAACCATCATGTCTTCCTAATTGAACCTAATTGACTGCTATCTTCGTCCGTCTTTAAGTCCCCTAAAGTAGCATTTTACCGACACAATCTCAATCATTTTTCCATACGCGTATTCACGCACATGACTGTTTCTCGACCTTACTATGGCCAAAAAGGCACGTCAAAGGATAAGCTATGGTTCGTCATTTCTCATTTTCTATATTTTCTATTAATATCCAGTTTCACTTAAATCTAGTTCCCCTATGTAGTCTATCTAGCCCCAAAGGTTCCCCTTTATCCATCGATCTTCACGGCCGTCCCCGCCTAGCTGACAGATTGAACATGAGATTGGCTGGTTACCAACATATCCACCAAGATTCATCGTTGAATCGCTTGCTGCGCCAGGCTAACGAAAGATGATGTAATATATATAATGATAGCTTCGTCCTAATAATCTGATTATCTTTCAGTTCTTGAATTAGATCATTCGTCGTCCGGCGGCCACAGACTCGGCGTTAACGGCCTCGCTGTCGACCGAGACAATGCCATTCTGTAAGTTCCCGATGGCTATAATACAGGCTTGTATCACCCTCAATTCAAACGCTGATATTGTCGCACAGCTATTCTGGAGGTAGAGATGGTGTCATTTGCACATGGGACTTAAATCTCGATCTAAACACTCACGACCCCGACCGCGTGGCTAGCCGAGGCGCAAAACCCCGACCGACCACCAAGTTCCGCGCATCGACCCAGGCCCACACCCACTGGGTCAACGATATCGTACTCGCTGCCAATAATACTGCCCTCGTTTCCGCATCCTCCGATTTGACGGTAAAAGCATGGCGACCCGAATTGGGAGATACCGAACCTCATACCATCGGCCAGCACGCCGACTATGTCAAGTGCGTCGCGACACCGAAGTCTGCGGATTGGGTCGCTTCGGGCGGCCTTGATCGGAAGATATGCTTGTGGGACCTCAGCGGCAAAGGGAAGTCCTTGGAGATCGACGTTCGAGGCGAAGATGTTAGCGAGAAAGCTTCCGTATACGCCATGAGCGTCGGTCGAAATATCCTGGCCAGTGGAGGGCCAGAATCAATAGTACGATTATGGGACCCGAAGTCTGGCAAGAGGATTACCAAGCTAGTTGGCCATACCGATAACATCCGTGCGATCATGATGAATGAGGCCGGCGATACTGTTATGACAGCTAGCTCCGACCAGACTGTCAAAGTGTGGAGTGTTACTGCTGGAAGATGCGTGTATACGCTTACTATGCACAATGATAGCGTCTGGTCACTTTTCTCCGAAGATCCTGACTTGGCTGTGTTCTACAGCAGCGATCGATCCGGTTTGATTGTCAAGACGGACACCAGGGGCACAGTAGAAATGGACGAGGGCTTGTCCGTTGCTGTCGCTCAGGAACATGACGGTGTTAGTAAGGTCGTGGCCTGCGGAGATTATATATGGACCGCCACATCAAGTTCTTCTATTAATAGGTGGACGAACGTTGAGACTGGCTCTGAAGCTCAACTCCCGGAGGCGTTTAGACATTTGCGCGCGAGTAGTCCAGTCTCGAGGTCGAGAAAGTCATCGGCAGCTTCTGAGGGACCGGGGAAGAACGAAATCCCAGCAAAGTCCATATTGAGGATATCGAACACTGCCGCTTTTCCGCTAGAGCTTACGGATTCTTCTGAATCTAACTTAACCCCCGGCCTATTGCCTAGGAAAGGCTCGGAACTTATGGTTGATACTATAGTCCCTGTTATCGAACCCATACACCATTTACCAGAAGAAACGATTGAAGGCCAAAACGGGTTGGTGAAGCATAAACTGCTTAATGACCGAAGGCGCGTTCTGACCCTAGATACTGCGGGCGATGTGTTATTATGGGACCTTATAAGAGTGGGTGTCATTTTGTGCGATGTTTGAACATAACTAATTTGGTGTAGTGCGAAGTTATCCAAAGATTTGGAAAGAAGCATCTTGAAGATGTCGAGCCAGAAGTAAATACCTTGGAAGCCGTGGCTCCTTGGTGTTCGATCGATACGAGTTCTGGAAATTTGACCGTCGTGTTGGAGCCTTTTAATTGTTTTGATGCTGAGATGTACGCCGATGAGTTGATTTTGGCGGAACCTATTGAGTTTCGGGAAGACCAGAGAAGTACGATCTATCATATATCTAAAACAAACTTCAGTTCTAATTTCAAAACAGTAAATCTTGGTAGATGGATCCTTCGATATTTGTTCGCTAAGTTGATCGATGAGGAGATTAAGCGAGACGAAGTTCAGAGACTGAAACTGAACGAGGTCGTGGAGAAACGTCGTGCTACTGCTACGCGACTCAAGGCATTAGGGTCGATAACAATACCATCCTCCGACGCACAAGGATACGAATCTAGTGATTCTCCAGTGGCAACACCAAAGGCTAATGGAGCCAATTTCCCTATGACTCCGGGACTGGCAATAGGCATAGCGACCCCGGCTCCTAATCTGCCGGGCGTTCCCGAGAATACTACCACCTCTTCTAGCCCTCTAGAAAAGCGACCTTCGCAACAGTTGCCTCGATCATCTGGCGATGACTATTTCTCCGGTGGCATCAGCTCGGTAGATGCTCCTGCAAAAGCGGCCACGACTCCGGCTGGAGCAGACCAAACAACTACTAAAGAGGAGACGCCGAAATCCCCAGTGGAAACGAAGGAGAAAGATAAAGACACAGCCAAGTCTCCAAGCACACCTTTTGGGAAGAAATTTCGAATGGGCATGTCTTTCGGAACTAAGAAGCTTGGAAGATCAGCCTCCACTAGTATCGAGAAACCAACTGCTGCGGAAGAAAAGCCAGAAGAGAATAAATCGGAGTCCTCGTCAAATCATGAAAAGGAGATTGATGATAACTTTCGTGGTGTGATACAGAAGATACACAACGACTACGAGAAGCAACTAATCGAAAATCCGGATAACCTTGTCGAGACCAAGATAACACCGGCTTTACCCATTGATGCTCCAGTATTGAAACTCCCACCCGGAACGAAGGTTATTATCCAGGAAGAAACTTCTGGTGGTAGTGCTAATTTGTATCGGGGTACGGTGATGAGCGTCGGTGTCGATGCGGATATTATCGAGGAGAAGGCTCCTATGTGGTTGGGTGAGGTCTTGCTCACGGTATGTTCTCAGTCTCTCAGTCATGAACTAAATCTAATTTTGATAGAATACGATTCCACAGAAAGACCCTGTCAAGGTCTCGTTTGTGCTACATCCTTGGAAGGATTCATTACCTAGCATTGCGACGACCGATGGAAACAATCGCCTCAACGCGAATAGAATGCTAAGGGTGAAGAAAATCCTAGCTTACGTTGCTGAAAGAATAGATCCCCAGTCCGAAGAGCCAGAGCCTGGAGCGCTTAAACCCGAGGAGTATTTGGAATTGTATTGTAATGAACAGGTATGTATTACTATGAACAGAACAACATCGATATGCTAATCCTTTAACTTAGTTACTACCAAATACGATGAGTCTTGCAACGCTACGAGCCCATATTTGGAAAGGAGGCAGTGACGTCGTTTTGTGTTATAAGGCAAATGGCCGGAAGGAAATACCAAAAGAACTCCCACAACCGACGCTTGATGATCCAGCGGTTTCTGATCCTGGAGGGCAGACGGCTATACCACCAATAGCAACTGTAACTTGATAGGAGTAGTTGAGCTTGTAATAGGAGTTGGAATTGTATGACCAGGAGGAGGGGTATCATCCATTAACTGTCTATGTCTGGCAATTCTAAAAATCGGGGTATTCTATCATCTGTTGTACATACTCTTCATCTCATCCCAACCGCCATCTTGAATCATGGCTCCGAGTATATACCCCGAGTTATACAAAGCGAGGATTAGTCCTCAGTTTCAACACCGATGCTCTTATCTTTTTTTCGTCTTGATCTTTATTTCGTCAGTCGTGAGCACGTCATATAGCATTTCCCTGTAGCGCATTAACAGCCCACTGGTAGCTACCGAGGAAAATCGCACCTCCGGCGCTAATCCACATAACCCTCGGCCCTATACCCGCGAAAAAGGGTCGTATGCCATGGTTCCTCAGCAAGTCCGTCAACACAATAAACACCTTCTCGCGCTCCTTGGACAGCATAACCCTCGTCTTGAGCACATCAAGCGGCGTCGTGATCCCCGCCGCCACCGCCCCCGACACACTCCCATACAACGCGCTCTCGCCCGCGCTAACCTCAACCACATCCCCCCTCCCTACCGTCGCGACCTCGCCGTTCTTCCGCCGCCTCCCCCACCCCTTCAACGCCTCCCACAGCGGGAACTGGATCACGGTAAACGGCACCTCGCGCATAACCGTGATGCCCCAGCCGCGGTATAACTCGCGCCACACACCTCCCAGCCCGATCTTCGGGAACTGGGTTAGGATCGCTGTGAGGGCGGCGGCGCTAGAGCCGCCGTGCAGCCCGGCTTGCGCGCGCTGCTTGACGACTTCGGTCGGCACGCGCACGGCGCAGGCGGCCACCTCGCCCAATGAAGCAGCTAACATGTGTTCGGCCGGCTCCTCCCAATTCCTTACTAACCCTCCCACCCCTCCTCCCTTCCCATCCCCATGTATAGGATCCGTTTTCAACCCCCCGTTCGCAGCAGCTAAACTTGCCTCTCGCCGCAATCGTCGAGAAGAGAGGGAGCTCTTCACGCTCTCGTAAGTGCAGAAGAAGAAGGCGGCGCCCGGCGCGGACCCGACGACCGCGGACCCGACGCCCCGGTATATGCCGCGGAAGCCGCCGGAGGGGAAGAAGCCCGCGTGCGATTGGAGCCGCGTTTTTAGGGTGTCGAGGGGGAAGAGGGAGAGGTCGACTGTGGTCCCTGCTATGCCGCCTGCGAGCAGGGCTGTGGCGAAGGGGGGTTGGGGCGGTTGGGGGGACATTGCGGGTGTCGTAGTGGTTATGGTAGTGGTTGCGATTTCGGAAGAGGATGGGTAGATGGATTATTCGTTGGAGCTTGATGGCGGTTCGAGGAAGTGAGAATTCTACCCGAACACTTCAATTGAAGGTGTAGAATACAAAGATATCAGCTGGAAAGCTGTAGCCGGGGACGGACTCGAGACGATATGTCCATCGGTCTAGATCATGTCGGAGCTATATACATACTCGTTTGCTAAGAAATCCATTTCCTTGGAAATATTATATTTTTAACGGACGTCACTAGCTAAAATCGGCGCTGTGTCCCGCTCTCTAGCACTACCCTGGCACCCTGGACTTCCGTCCTGCGCAACTTTGCAGGTGCTAACTTTGCGACTATCGATAGCTTTATCGATAACAATTTCGTCAGTAACTTTTTCTAGTCGGGGATTTATGATTTGATTTCTTAACATTTTTAAATACTTCCTGTAGAAAATCCGGCCAATTTCCGTTTCGTAGCTGGAAATTACTGGTAGTCGCATGAAATGGAATGGGCACGCTCCATCATGTTCTACACACCGGTGCCAGGCCCATTGGCCTGTCCGAATTCGTCGACGCCGTGCGCGCCACCTGCCCCCCTCGCTTCACTCAGAGGGGGACTCTGCAGCATAGGCGAGTTGGTGAGTAGCCTCTACTAAGGAACCCCTATCTATGTAATAAATGTTGAAATTATGATCTAATACTGTGAATAGCCATAGCTGTAAGCGGAGGGGTAGACTCTATGGCCCTAGCCTATCTCTGTTCGAAGGTGCGCAAATTCGACAATGAGTTCCGGGTCTCCGATAACCCGGTGAACGGGTTCAGGGGCATGGTCGTCGACCACGGGCTCCGGGAGGGGTCTTTCCAAGAGGCTACCGCCGTGTGCGCCACTCTCGAAGGCATGGGCTTCTTAACGGATTTGATCCGGATAAATTGGTCCAAGGTCCTGGGCAATTACGGCGATTACAGCCACCCCAACGAATTACCTAACCTTGAGAGCGTCGCGCGCGCGGTTCGCTACGAGAGGTTAGGCGTTACGTGCGCCTTTCGTAAGCTCGCTAGCATGTTCCTTGCGCACCACGAGGATGATCAGTATGAGACTGTTCTCATGCGTCTGCTGCAGGGTCACGGTACTCGCGGCTTGCGCGGCATAAGAAAAGCTCACGATATCCCTGAATGTGAGGGCGTCTTTGGCGCCCACCAAACCGGCTACGTAGATGACCAGACGAGCGAGTATCCCTTCTACAGGGACCGTCCATCTGCTAAAGTTCGCAAGCGCCTGAACCGGGCCCTCAAAGCCGACATCCGCCGTCTTATGAGCGAAGGTGGCGCCGATGATGAAGACGGGGTTGAGATAGAAGACACTTACCATAAGCCTCCGCCTGGACCTGGCACCATCCCTATCGAAGATGGTGGCGTTATGGTATACCGGCCGCTGCTGGAATTCAGCAAGGACCGTCTTATTGCGACCTGCTTGGAGAATAACGTTCCGTGGTGGGAAGATTCTACTAACCAAGACGCTACTTTAACAACTAGAAATGCCATTAGAAAGCTATATACGGGCTATACCCTCCCGAAGGCCCTTCAGAAACCCGCTGTTATTGCCCTTGCGAAAAGGTCTGAGTGGAGGATTCAAGCACAAGAAGCCGAGGCCGATAGGTTGTTGCGCCGAATTATCATTCATGATTTCGAACCTCATGTTGGAACTATAGTAGTGCAGTTTCCGAAATTCGAAAATATGATAGCGAAGCGGCACGCTCAATCATCATTACGTCGTGAAGCGCGCCTCTCACGACAAAGAGAAATCGCTGCAATTGCCTTGCGCAAGATCCTCATGCTCGTGAGCCCGGAAAAGCAAGCGCCACATCTCCCAACCCTAGAAAACCACGTATGGCGGCTTTTCCCGTCTCTTGCCGCTCCAGGACAAGTTACACCAGGAAGCGAGCCAAAAGCCTTCAACCTAAGTGGCGTCCTGCTCTCCCCTATCATACCTGATACCCCCCAACGGACCTCCGCTCCAGTGAAGCGGGACGAACAAGATCTACAACAGCTATCCTGGTACCTGTCCCGCGCCCCCTACACCTCCACACAACCCCTGCCCGTTGTCCGCACGCCCTACTGGGCGATGCTAAGACATGCCCCGACTTTCAACTACTCCACGCGCATGCAATGGGCCTTGTGGGACAACCGATACTGGTTCCACGCTGAACACCGCTTCCCCTACCGCGTGATCCTGCATCCCTTCCTCGCCGCGCACTCCAAACCCTTCCGCGCCCTCCTCCCCCCCGAGACCCGCGCGCGTCTAGACATGTACCTAAAGCGGTTCGCCCCGGGCAAAGTACGGTATACGCTCCCCGCCATCTACCTAGAAGAAGACCTGGACCTAAGCTGTCCTATGTACGATATCAAGCCGCGCGAGACGTACCCTAACCCCATTTCCTGGGAGTACTCGAAACACGTCCCCGGCGACGGGGAAGGAGTTGGGGACGGGAGAGGCGCGGATAGGGGGATTGCGCAGGAGGGCGAGAGGAGGGATAGGAGTACGCATCCTAGGGTTCTGGATTCGTCGAAGATGAAATTGCTTGCGCTGCCTACGCTTGATATACAGATTCCTAGGCTGGACGATTGGATGGAGTATGAGATTAGGTATCGCAAGGCGGATCGGAAGACGTTGGGGATTGCGGGGACGTGGGATAGGGGGTCTTTTGGGACGCTTAGGAAGGAGACGGTGGTGAATTTGAGGAAGAATATGAATGATAAGGGAAAGAGGAAGGGGAAAGGGAAGCTATTAGGATCAAGACCAATGTCGAAGTCCAAGAGAGCACCTAGGACTTAGGTAAGTATGCTCGCCTCAGTACTGTATATAAGATGCCTGTACTATAAGCATCGAGATGAAGATCGACTTCGATATCCATTATATACACAGCTCCCCTCCATGATATTTATCTGTAGCTAGTTAAATACTTGCCCGATAGCTACTAGGTATGTACCTAGATATTACCATCAAAATTACAGTAACCTACCGCGTTTACGCATTCTACGTCCTTAAACGTATACAAATAGAGAAATCAAATCTTCTATATCAATACTAACAATCACAATTCCATTCACACAAGCCAAAAAAGTCATCAGCGTAAACCGAATCATCTTCAATTCGATCTATCAGGTATCATCAACACGGGGGGAAAGCGTATCTAAGGAAGAATTGGCAAGGGCCTCTCTAGTAAGAGACGTGAGTATGCCTGAGAACGCAAGCAGATACAATCCAACCACCCGAAGGCAGAAGGAGATCACCTCTTGGTGTGTGTCGTGGATCAAGGGGGTTCTTCATTCCGTACACGGCCACAACGCGAGTGTGAGTTGGGCCTAAAACCAACAAGTGTGTTTGGTTTGGTTGGTGCGAGAGCGATCCCGTAGCGAGGCGATCGCCACACCGAATTGACTTTTGACTTAGAACAGTAGAGAAGGGCAAAAGACACAAGCGAGAAATCGCGAGATGCCGATGTCGATGCCGAAAACTCCGTGCCGTGTGTGCTTCATCCCCGTGTCCGTCGCCGGACAACAACAAAACTTCAGTGCTATGCCGCCGATGCAATGCCAATCATAGCAGTAGTAGTAGAAAATCTCCAACTTCCGACTCGTTGGACTGGGACAAGACCGCCTTCCTCTGCAGACGATGCCGCCTAAAAGACGCGCCACACTCCGCCGCACCCAAAGGGATCAGTCGTACAATTCCGTGTTACAATGCGTCGCCAAATTACTCCTCACACCAACTCTTCGGGTATATCGTCCCCAGAGCTTCGTTAGGCCCTTGATACCATGATAGATAGATGGACATATGTCCTCACACCAATGCTTTCGGGTATATCGTCCCCAGGACTTCGTCAGGTCCTTGATACCACTTCAACGAACACGAGTGTCCGCCATTTCCCACCCACCTCCCTTATCCCTCGCCTCATTCCACTCCATTAAACACTAGTTAGTAGGCAAGGTCAATCCACACCAACACCTTAAAAAGCCCCACCGGAGCCCTCCCCAGCAAGTTTCTTCATCAAGCGCTCGCTCAGCTCGAGGCGTAGATCGAGGATAGTAGCCTCGCGCTCCCAGCGATTCCACTGAGCCAGATTCTTGCGAAGCTTTTCCTCCTTGACGTATTTCTCCGCTCTTAGCTTCTCCTCCTCTTCCCGTAGTGCGATTGTGCGGTCGACGAGCTCGGGGAGCACGCCGAGGGATATTGCGAGGTCTTCTTTATCCATCTTGCCACCCGGGATGATGGGAGGTAGCGTCGCTAGGAGCTGTTGCGCCAAGCTGGGTCGGTTGTTCTCGGCGGCTGGACCCTTGGGAGGGTTGAAGGGCTTCGATGGGTTGACTGGAGTCGAGGGCACTGACAGCGATGTTGGGCCTGCGCGAGGGCCGGTTGGGATAGTGCTCGAGGCCGACGTTGTTGTAGCCGAAACGGGACCTGTGGAAGGTGGTAGATTACGGCTTTGTATCGTGCTACCCCAGCTAGTTGCGCCTCGTCCGCCGCGACTGTAACCTCCTCCACGAGATGGGACATAGCCTCGAGGACCTGAAGGTGCGCCGCTAGGGCTGATGTCAGGTCTACCAGACCCTGAAGAGACTATTGAAGATGGTCTGGGAGGTGGTCCTATCACTCCACCAGATTGGCTTCCGAACGTTCGGTTATCTCTCGGACCGGTCGGCGGTGCTCGAAGAGCGGCGGGGCCACGAGGCGGAGATCGTAGGGGAGCCTGTTGCTCCTTCGGGGTTCCCTGTGGGCTTCTGTCTCTAGTCGGGATACCGTGAGATGATTGAGACATGGGGCGCGAAGGCAAAGGAGACTCTGGGCGTGAGCGATCGTCGCGACGAAGCGGAGGAGGATGGGGTGATGATCGACGCGATGTGTCTCGAGACGGGATTGCCGATGAAATGGCCGAGTCACGAGGCAAGGAAGGACGTCTACTATACGAACCATAACGATCATCACGACGGTCGGTGCTACGAGATCGAGTGCGGTACGTACTAGCTCGCTGAGGAGGGGTACGTCGAGGAGATCTGTCTCTAGCGCGGTCTCTTTCGTACGGGGATCTACTTCTTCGCCTGCGAGGATTGATTAGGGGTATGAAATTAGGATTGGTAGTGTCAGAGTCAGAGGCGTAAGAGTTGAAAGGGTCGGCAGAGCCGACGGGATTGAAAGTGTTGAAGGTGTTGTGAGTGCTGGAAAGATTTGCAAATGGAGATGGTTGGTATAACCTTGCACCGAAATCCCTTCGAGGAGATCGCATTCGATCCCTATCATCCCGTCTCGGAGAATACCTGCCGCGTGGGCTACTACGTCGAGGTGAAGCGCGTCGGGGCGATGGGCGTCGAGGGGGGCTTCTACGCAGACTACGGCTTCTATCACGTCGTCTCCAGCTGTCACCACCCAAGTCTCTAGCGTCTCTAGCGTCTCGTCTGTCTCTGGAGGGATCTCGGCGGTAACGGTCTGCGCTACGTGAACGGCGTCGAGGAGATCGACTAGGAACATAACGATCGCTGTCTATGATCGGGGGACTACGTCCTCGAGGAGGGCTTCTAGCCCGGCGTGGAGAACGATTCGAGTTGAAGGGGCGATATGATTCACCGGCGCCATATCTAGTGACTTCACCATCATCGTACCTAATTGAGAAAAAGAAAAATTGGTTAGCTTCTTTTCATCTGATCTGATGCATTGGGCTCCGTCGAGGACAATAATTGGATTGGCGCAAAAAAGCGACCAATTGCCTTGCCAGCATAGAACTGTTAGAATAGCATCAGATATAGTACTTACCTTCTACTTCGAGAATCGCGATCCATTGTAGCGGTAGCGGTAGGGTTGCGTCGGAAAGTAATATAATTATCTTCACGATGTCCACGAAGTCGCAATACGAGTTTAGTTCGTAGCGTAGGAGCGCGGAAAAGGGGTGAGATTTCCGAATGACCACCTAAATAGGATCCTGCTTGTTCTTCAGGTTCGTTTTGGGTAGAAGTCTCAGGTATAGATAATAGAAAAGCTCTTGGATCGGGAGTAGGAGGACTCTCAAGCTTCACCTCTGTCTCCGAAGAACTGGGAGACTGAGGCTCGCTCTTGACTCCGGATTCTGTTTGATCTTGACCAGTATTAGAAGTAGGCTGGGAATCTGAAGCTCCAGGAGAAGGTGGCTGTGCAACTCGAGTAGGAGATGGAGATGGAGATTGAGAGCGAGATTGATAACGTCGGGGACGTTTAGGCGAAGGGGAGGGAGAGGAAGTGTCAGAATGCCATCGCTTCGACTGGTTGGAGTTATTGGTCACAAAGCCTGGACGCGCAGGCTGGCTGCGATAACTACCGCTGCCCCGGTTTGGAAACATTTTGGCCAATGATATCGCCTCGATAACGGAAGTATGATGCGCCTATCACCGCTTTGAGTGAGCCTTTAGCGTGGCCTTAGCGTAGCTTTAGCGCTACCGCTAGCGCCTATCTTAGCGTGTGCGTTAGCGTTTTCAGGGTCTAGATAGCTAATTGACACCTAAAAATAGGGATGGAGTGATAGAAGTGAAGATGTGATATAGTGAGTCAATGAAAAATGCGTGATGCAAGAAGTGCAAAAATGCCAGAAACGCAAGAATTCTAGGGAAATCAGGAATTCAAGTGATGAAAAAAATTTGTGTTTACATTTGCGGTGTGAAAAGAAAAGGAAAGAGAAATTAATTTTCAGACCCGGAGTGAATAGATATAACGCAAAGTTCACGGAGATCAAGCTCGAGATCAGCAGATCAAGGGCTTAGGGCTTAGAAAAAGAGTCCTGTTGAATTATTGTCACGTCCTTTGACACGCCAATACGATCATGTATCGAGGAGTCGAGACGTTGAATCGTCAAAGTACACACTCCTCCCTCGAGGTGGGTATGCTTCCAGCACGCCTTTGGTATATACAGCCCTAGAGCCATTTCCTCGAGTATCCTAGGGACCTGACATATCCATAGATCTCACTTCTCACTTCTCGTCCTCAGTGGTATTACCACTCTCCCTCTGTTCGACTCTCTCGTCGATGAATTGGTATACCTCCTTCGCGTGTGCCTCCATCATACGGCTTAGCCCAACTTCAGGACTTCGTTGCACCCCTCCAAAGCGCTTCTTGAGCACCTTCTTTGCCAAATCAGGATCTCCCCAGCAAGCATGATCGTTAGTCACATATACCAGCGAGTTTTGCTTATACCAACTCGACAGCTCTGTGTCCGTCTCTGACTTGACTGGTCGTAGATTTCCCGTCACAAAATTTACCACACCAGCGATTCGGTTCTTGCAATCTACCGACTCATTAGTACATATGTTCTCGTTATGAGTATAAGGTATACGCACCGCGGTTCGTCAAGAGCACCTTGACCCCAAGGTACGCGTTGCCCACGCCGACCAAGAATAAATCATCGGCATCGTATAGCTGAAGATAATTATCCCAGATATAGCATACAAGCTCTTGGATCTGCCGTTGTAATGTCTTCTCATCAGCCCGAGATGTATATGCGTCTAGATCCTCAGTGTGAGTAATATAGTGCGGGATGTTGACATCAAGGACGCCGAAGTCGTTTTTATGAGCCCACTCAATATAGGACAAGACGCCATCCATCTACCATCAATTAGTGCTTATTTTCAAAACTAAAATGAATCCACTCACAATGAAGCCGTTATGAGGATCAACCGTATTATCAACGAGATCAGGCATCACTTTCAGTTCGGGACTAATTGAACTGTTAGAATTCAAAGAATCAACGGGGACCACAGGCAGACTTACGGATCATGGATAATAAACATGATTTTTCTCTTCGCTTGTAATCCTGGCGTGACGAGAACTTGGTTCTCGAATGATTTGTAGAGAACCTCTCTTTGGATGAAGAGAGGTATCATTGAGTACTTTTCAGATAACGCTTGTCGTTGATAACCGCGGATGACATCGTGCAGACGAGACGCCTTATCGCCTAATTCCCTGACGTCAATGATACCGGGTCTCATGCATTCCCAATAAGGGGCTTGAGCTGCTTGGACCTTAACCAAGAGCTTTGCGGCCTCTTTATTGATGGGAGGTATCTCCATTTTAGGAGGCGGTTCTCCCATGAGTGTGCGGGCAACGGCCAAAGCTGAGTGCGAAATCGCCTTCAAGTTATAGCCCCCCTCGAGGCAGACGGCTACCTTTCCGCCGGCCAAGGACATTAACATATGCGTCATGTGAGCGTAGCAAGGGGGGGTGACAAAACATCCGCCCAACTCGTCACCGTCGGCCGCATCGAAACCAGCAGATATGATGACCATATCCGGGTTAAACTCGTGAGCAATTGGCATGACAATCTTCTGAAAAGCAGCCAAATACTCGCCATCTCCCATACCCTGGGATGGCCATGCAATATTAACGTTCTTTCCTCGGCCTGGTCCTTCGCCAACCTTGTCTATGTCTCCGTCTGGAATCATAGGGTTGTCTGGCTTTCCTGGGTAGAAGTCGCCGTTGGCATACACGTGAAGGGATATGTAGAGAATGTTCGGATCCTCGTAAAACATATTCTGTACACCATTTCCGTGATGAACATCCCAGTCGAGAACCATAACCTTGCGACATGTATCCGGGTATTCGCTTTGGCAGACTTTGGCGCCGATAGGAACGTTGTTGAACAAACAGAATCCCATAGGGGTGTCGTATTCCGCGTGATGTCCGGGCGGTCGAATGATAGCGAACGCGTTTTTGACTTTGCCAGCAGCAACGTTTTTGCATGTTTCCACGGCACCTCCCGCCGCAAGTAGTGCAGCCTCATAAGACATTCCACCTACGTAGAGAGATGCTCGTCCTTGATCTAGGCTATGACTAAGCACGCGTAGATCTCTCGTTGACATCTCGGAAAGGTTTTGAACCCAGTCGTAATGTCTCGGCGTATGTACCGTACATATCTCTTGTTTTGTGGCTGGACGTGCTGGGATCCTCCACATATACTTGGTGGGATTGTCTTTTAGGATATCAACGAGTTTGGAGTCGGGGCCTGTATAAACGAGTCCGCCTTTCTTAAAAATCTTCATGATCTCTTCAATACGTCTAGGGTCTTCTGGGTGATGGGGTGAAGGACCAAAATCTGCGTTCGCGTGGAGCTTCATCCGGTCATCATAACAGCAGCCAGTAGGCAATAGTCCCCGCCGCCGCATTGTTTTAATGAGATCCTCAGTATCAACGGACTCATCAGAATCATCGCCCTCGTCCATATCAACGCTCATTCCATTGTTAGCTAACACACCGCCGGCTTCTTGGTGAGGGACATGAGCAGCATGGGACTCGTCGAAGCCATTAGGCGCATCCGTCATAGCTTGGTCCTCACCCTCCATCATGTCCAGATGATGGTCAGACTCGAGGACACCTACTCTTCCAAAGTAAATTGGGGTTGGGTGTGAGAAATCGAGGACGTCTTCGCTATGCACTAGTTGATCGCCTAGTTTTCACCTACGGCACTTATAACACTAGCAGGCGTTGAGCTACAAGCGGTGCTTTCGCTGGTCGATGTAGTCCAGTTTAGGCCCAGTGAGCACGTGGCGATCTAGGTGCTTTGAGAGTGTCGGCGATTTGCATGCCCACAGCTAACTTGTGAGATATCGTTCATAAGATCTCAGGGGAATAAGGCGTTGGTAGTGAGACAACGATCTGATAATTGTGTTAGCTCATATATTATTTGTGAAAAAGCAAGTCGACAAGGCTTAAGCCGATTTGAAATAAAATTCTCGAAGTACACGCATAGGGCATTAACCAGATGCTCTCATCCTCAGGTTCATGTAGAACAATGATTGACTTGAGTTGTCTAGTCTAATAAATTCAAGAATGATCTTGGTAGACATAGAGAGTGAGTGAACTGTTAATTTGCCTAACGCCTTCATATCCTAATGTGTTTGTAATGCATCTTTCATGTGTCTAATTTGTCTCTCTCTTCCTTGAATGAAGGAGGTATATGGAAAGGAAGGATGGTAGGTCTGTATACTTACAAACAGCAGCTTGGTGGCTCAATGATCACGCGAAACCAGCCCCCCAGTTCAAAGAGTAACCGGAACGGCCAGTTTCTCAAGCGAGGCGATAAAAAGACACTGATAATTAGAATTACTCTTGAGAAATCGAACGAAATATCCGATGACCCTTTCGAAAGATAGAAAGGCACTAAGCGCAGCGTGCAGTAGTTAATGAGAGTTTGTCTTGTGAAGGTATACGGGTGGATGGATGTTATGTAAACTTGCCTAGGTCAGTAACTTAATCTTTTTAGCGAGTTTAAGTTGGCGCTGGGGGCGCGGCCTATCGGACCCGCATAACCCCAGCCTATCAAAACAGGCCTTTCTAGGGGCTGCCTACACGTACCTACCTCAAGAATTTAGGTACCTGGAACAATAAGATGCCTGAGGGAAGGTGCAAGTTCGAAATTCAATTAAATTGGTATTTATAGGCAGAGATAGCTGATATTATATTTCATTATACTCTTCAATGTCTTAATGCTCTAGATATGCAATACTATACTTACGAAAGCCCCGTCTGTTAGGTACAAAATGTGGGTGTCTATCTCAGGGCCAAGTACCTGGTGGGCACATGCACTTCTTATAGGAGAACATCTATATGAATAGTGGCTAAATCTCCCATCTACAAAATCGCAACGAATACATATCACGAATGTATACCATATAGTACTGTCATTGGGGAGGGGAAATGAAGTTTGATTATTAAGGAAGGGGAAAAAAACTATCTAACTACTTATCCTCAACATGCCCTAAGTGGCCTGCTGAGGAAAGTAATAGCATCAAATGAAATAGACTGCAAGTTGTGTGATTCCTCAAGGAGATGTCTGGGGGAAACTTGACAAGGTAGTAGGCAACGCAGGCGCCGTTGTCGTGCAACCATGTAAGTATCTCCCAAGAGAAGTTGATCTCTCCAAGAGTTAACACGCCAGTCTCAGCATGAAAATGCAATGGGGAAGAAGGCAAAGAAAAGCCTTCGTGATTTCCGGGGAAAAGCGAACACTATACCGAGGGACCTAGGCACTGGCGTGGATGCGATCGTTATCTGTGTCATAATTGACGGACCCCCGGTATAAACTCTGACACTGTTCTTGCAATTCTGGTTCTATGACTTGAAATCCCCAAGGGAATGATTCTGAACCGAGAGAGGTGAACATCATTGTCTTATGGCTCTTGCTCATGATCCGTGTCAATTCCGAGCGAGCTGAATTCGGTACCGTAACGTTAACTGTGCGAATATGCCGACAAACCCATATACTACCTGTGTTACTTCGAGTCTAGTTGTCGAATGGTTCAACAGCTGTAGTGTTGTTGGGGTTTGAAGGTGAGTAAAAGGGTGAGTTGGGATAGTGCATTCGATGAGGGACAGGTGCACCTCGTGAATTTCTCACAACCTCACCGCACTTCGTACAACGGGTCACTTGACCGCGACGCTAGCGCGGACAATAATCATCTAAACCATTGTCTCCTCGGGAGACTCGTATGGCCGGGTCATTCGGAAAGTCGTTGATCTCGTCTTGTGTGAGGGGTACCTTTCCATCAGACCAACCGTCATCCATCCATCCAGGGGCTCGTCGAGCATCCATTCTAGATTGATTCAGGATTCCAAAGAAGGGCCTGTCTTGCGGGTCATCGGGATCCTTGATTGCCAAACGCTCGTCGATCACCTTCTGAATAGCTATGGATAAGGTCTCGGTGTCGCGATGGAAGTCACCACGCGAATCGCGAATTACTGATTTAACAGTATCAGACTTTCTCCAGTTCGAGTAGTAGGTCAGATAATACTTCAGCTGCTCGGGATCGAGCTTCGAATATGTATCAACAATCGTCAGGTGTCGGAGATCGGGAGCTCCCCAAGGAACGAGATCGACTCCGTGAGTACCCTATAGAACTAATTAGTATGTACGTTAAAAATTTACTCAATTTCATGAACAAGATATACCTTGCACACACAAACGCGCTCCGGAGAGGAGCAGAGATCCTTGCTCACTGCCGTTTTGACCATTTTCCATAAGTCTTTCAATTCGCAGATCTCGTTGGTGGGCATGACTCGAATCACGTGGAGTCTTGTATCGTTTGACCATCGCTGGGGCTCCTGAGAATTGCGGTAGTGATAGACGAATCCGTGGTGGTAGTGGGCATATAGCCACCACTGCGCTACCGCCTTTCGTGCTCGGTGCTCTTCAGTTTCCACCAGGCAGCGGCGGCTCAAAGGATCGTCTCTCCAGTAGAGTCGAGGGTATAGTTCAACCCACCAGTCGATTATAGCTGTCTTTCTCCACAACTCGTAGATATGCATGGGCTCGAGAGTGAACTTTGGCAGTTCGCCAGGCAGGAAAACACGAGCATCGTCGACTCCGCGTGGGATAACAGTCGTACCTGGTTCGACCTCGGCGTCCATGAGGTTGATTTCAAGTGATCCAGAATTGAAATCGATGATACGGGGGTGGAGAATGTGATCAGGTTGCATTTCATGTCGATGAGCAGTGAGGAGAAGGAGCATTGTACGGAACTCAGGTAAACCTTGGAGAACCTTGACCATGATAAAGTCCTTGTTTTTCGCGAATACCGCATGAAGTTTCTTGCAGGACAATGCGAAATTTTGAAGGGTAGCTGGGGTCATGTTCTCCATGATCTTGAGCACAAGCTCCGGTGGTATAGTCAGGATAGGGGTTTCGGCCGCAAGGGCAGGAGACGTATCCTCGGCAGACATGTTGAATATAAATATAGTGTAACAATTCACATATATTTTTATTCGTCCGAGGACATCTAACGATCAAGTGAGAAGAGGATAGTGTACTGCAAGATAACAATTCGCGCGGGTCGAAGTGTTTCTGCAGTAATTGAGGCAGGTGGTGGGCTAGAGTTGATGGGCAAAGCAACTTATCTTTAGTAAACGCGAAGAACTTCTAGGGCAGATGCTCGCCTGAGAGAATCAACAGGCCCAAGTTGAATGTCTAGTATCGGGGATTGATGGTTCCTGATGGGTGGTGCTATTACTGGGACCTACCAGGAAGCCTTGGGGATACTGCGACAATTGAAGAAATTGAGTCGACTTGGAATCGAGTCTGAAGAAGATTATGGGTAACAGAAAGAAGATGCTTCAGAATTGCTTTTCACTGGCAAACCAGAAGGCAGAGCAGGATGGTTTCAAGGAAAAAGGTTGAGTGTGTGTGGATGAAAGTATTTTCCCGCGGAAGAGAGAGGAAAGGTTTAGGAATGAAAAACTTCGGAATCTAAGATATCTTTAAGCATGAAAGGATGAAAAAGGTGACGATATTTCATGTGTGAGCTCAAGTTTTGCGGCCAGCAGAATCCAACACTGTCACGGACTTTAGAGAAACCAAACGCCCTAGAGCTGACGGTTTCGAGTCGGGTTGAAAGGCTTGAAGAGACGACCTCGGGACTGTTTATCATATGAATAATAGGCACCTCGTCAAATCACTTTGGATGGATTGCAGTACGCCTCGTATTCTTGCTTGAAGCAATAAGATGAGATAGCAATTTGGATGCTCACAACCTTTCCCCTAGCCACAGGTTAGTCAACAGATGGTGAGAGAGAATGAGAGATCTGACCTTCAATAAAGTGGTTGGAATTATACTGCTTTGAGCAGCCACTGAACAAAATATCACCCCTTGTTGAATGATGACTTCCAGAGGAACAATACCTCCGCTGATCTTAGAAGCTTTGCTCTGTTGGCTGAAAATAACTACCTAAGTAGTTCACATGTGACGTTATAGAGCGTGTCTCAGATAAATCCCACTGATTAAATGCTGCTCTCTTTTCACACTTAGAGGTTGAGCTCATACAGCTCCTTGGCCAACTTAATGCCAAAACGTCGACAGAGATCCGTGTCTGCCACCACGTAGCACCCCCAGTTGACCCAGGGGCAGAGAGTTCTTGGACTCAATCTGCGATAACCTCTCCTTTGGGGCTATACTGGGTGAGAAGTATTTGCAGCTGCATTGCAGGCTGCTGGATTTTGTTCGCCATAAAGGCGGACTCGTCGTGTAGTATTGTCATGTTGTCGCTTGGTCAAAAAGAAAAGAGTAACTTTGAGAGGCGCGCCGAGTCAAGCAGGTCTTAATGATACGTACCCCTACCAGCTCAGGGGAGCTTGGACGTTAATTTCGGATTAATATCCGACCTAGCGCCGATCTTACCAGACATGTAATTTCGTATATGATTAGGTAATCAAGTACCTCTAACGTGATCTTACATAAAAACCTCGGATTTTGAATACAAGTTGGAGCTCACTTTACAGTGACATATCACAACGACTTGTTTAATTGGTCTCTTCAAGCTCATCAAGTAAGATTCCAATTCAAAGCTACTAGATAAACCGAGTTGACATACTTACCAATATCAAAAATATAAATACATTCGATCCAGCTCGTTATATCCATGTTGTACATTTTATCATGATATATATATACTGCGTATTACCCATATAACGAATAGACGAACTACGGGTATATTCATAAGAGCAAGTCGATCACAAATCGATGGTGCACATTGAATGATAACTTAGTAGTATATGAAGATAACCTTTCCTAGAGGATTTTTGCAAATACCTGGGTCTCATCGCAAACTCCAGAACGCCAATCTAGGTACATAGCAAGATACGCAACTCAAGCAAATAGCTCCTTGGTGTCGAGCGCATCCACCGGTGCCTTTTTGCCGCCACTCGTTCGTAAGCCCAGCTCGCCAGCTCTCGAGAGCCTCTCCGCATGTTGCTCAGACCGAGCATTGTATTTCGAAGCTGATCTCCTCCTTAAATCGGCTCTGACCTGGTTTGGCGAGACGAACTCCTTATTCTCGTAAATGATCGGTCCGCCGAAAGATCCTTCTTGTATAACGATAGGCGTTAAGACGAATCGTGGTCCGATCTCAACCAGGCCAACATCGAGTTCCTTGTTGCGGCCCTTAGACTTCGGTTCCGCCTCTGCTTCATCGCTGTCTCCCTTCGTCTTTGATGGCTCTGACTCATTAATCTGATAATTTCGAACCCATATCTTTCCGTCCGCAAAAGTAAATCCCATAACGTGATCTATAAATGGCTTAGATTTCCTTGCGCCTTGAGGTACGCCGAAGGTATGGAGGAAAAGTTCCTTGATGACTTTTAGGTAGGGTTCCTTGTCGAAAGCTGCGTCGAAGGACAGAACAGGTCTTGATCCTTTTAGGCAATTGCCAGTGAAGTGTAATTCTATGAGAAGAGTTAGTAATTGCCCAGCCACACCCCCAAATAATCCAAGCAAGATCAGATAATTCATAAGGCAACCAACCTTCCATCGTATGTAAGTTCTGCAGGTGCATCTTGACCGTCGGCCCATTAGGAACCTTGCCAAGCCAGACGTATAAATCCTGACCCTTGCGCGCCTCGAAAAAAAGGACATTGTTGCAGTTGTACAGTTCAGCAAGCTCGTTAAGTTGGAAAAGTTTCGACTTCGAGTCAAACTTCGCATCCTTTCGGCCGTGAGGGAGCATCGCCGCAAGATCATTGAGTAAATGTCTGTGTCTATAGGTAATAATTGTAAGATGCCATGCGCAAGTCTCCTCGAGTTGGTGAATTCAACAATACCTGTAGGTCACGCCTCTAGACGATAATATCAAGACTTTTTGCTTGTTCTTCCGAACGCCATTGGCAGGTGCCTCGGCTTTTTGGCCGTTAGACCCTTTCGACAGAGATTTGTACACGGCAGCCATTGTGCGTCAATAATGCCAAGGTCCGGAAAATTAATTGAAGCAATTCAAGAAGGTTGCGATTGAGGTCGCGCGCAAGGTCAACTTTTTTTCTGAAGAGCTTATCGATAATAGATAACATCAATGGTGGGGCTGGGGGAAAAGTTTAAACAGATAACTGGGTACTTTAAGCATGTTAATCCCTGTATCCAATGCATCTTATGCAATTTATGTAGGTACAATGCACAAATGTGCCAGTTGAATCGTGGTCATAGTTTATGTCGGTATCCATTCGAGGTCGCCAAGCGGGCGGCCAGATCGCCTAGAAGGATCTGATGTAAGACACGAAGAATCCGTTTTAAGCAAACGGTCACTCGCGACGTAAAAAGGAGGCAGAATACAGCTGGCTGACGGCTTCATTCTTAATACATGTGATTGATTCCGCACCCAATCCATTGGTAAGACGAGCCACGTTGATTACTACCAAGTCTAGAGATCACGGTGACCTCACCCTCATATACAGGCAAAAAAAGATAGCATTCAGTAACTACGTTGGGTGTTGTTAGATTAGATATGTTAGTAGCCTCCAGCTGTCAAATTTCAGAGTAAGGCCACAAACATCAATGAAACGCAGAAGAAAAAAGGAAGAGAGCCAATGTCCCGTGCAAGGTCAATATTCCGAACCCCATGACGCATATCACTCTTCCGCAGAGTGTGTTCGTTCCGGACAATATGTGACGCCATATACGTAACATCATACCAGCCGTATAACCGTCTTATCATCCCTCAACGTATGCATCCAACTAACAGCACTTTCCACCCTGCTTCGCGGCATCGTCGGGGGACTTGCTCAACGAAATGTTGGTGCCTGCCATCGGGGCTTGGGCGCCCTCGCCGCTATCTAGGGCCTTGCTAGAGACGATGCGGTAGATTTCTAATTAAAAGCATGGGGTTAGAATTTGGTTGCCTTGAGTAGCGCTCGAATAAGCTTAGTATTGTCAACAGGACACACGTACCGGTAAGTATGTTCTGGAAAGCAAGCTCAACGTTGCTGGCGTCTAGAGCTGAAGTTTCTATGAAAGAGAGATGGTTCTCGCCTGGAGGGTCCTTTGTTAGCAACCTAGACGTATCTTGATAAACTGTATAGAGGTATAACGTGGCACGTACTCGCAAAGGATTTAGCCTCCTCTGTGGGGACAGCTCGCAGATGCCGTAAATCGCTCTTGTTTCCGACCAACATAATAACAATGTTGGCATCAGCGTGGTCTCGGAGCTCCTTAAGCCATCTTGTGACGTTCTCATAGGTCTGGTGCTTGCTGATATCGTAAACGAGTAGCGCACCAACAGCCCCTCGGTAATACGCAGAGGTGATGGCGCGATATCTTTCCTGACCGGCGGTATCCCAGATTTGCGCTTTGATGGTCTTGGAGTCGACCTGGATAGATCTGGTCGCGAATTCGACACCAATTGTCGACTTAGAGTCTAGGTTGAATTCGTTTCGGGTGAATCGACTGAGAAGGTTGGACTTTCCGACACCCGAGTCTCCAATCAGCACCACTGCAGTTCCATATCGTCAGTAATTGTAATTCGGAGTTTGGATCGTTAAATCGTTGGCGAGTGGCGGGGAGTACCTTTGAAGAGAAACTATGATAAGCAGCAGTTAGTTAGATGAAATAGAGACAATCCCAGGGTCTAGGAGGTAAAGCTCACATCGTATTCGTCGTTAGCCATGTTGGGCGATGATACTTGTAGTTGTTATGTAGTATTTGAAAATTGGTAAAGGCGTGGCAGAAGATAAAACGAGGTTAGATGGTAGGAGGCGTAAGAAGGTTTGGTTTGTATGCAAGGCAACCACAAAGGTTGAATGCGGCGCTGTTGTCACAATGACTAAAGGTCGGCGAAAGTTCAACGAGACGCTCTCAGGGCTTCCTCGTTGTCACGGTTTCGGTTGTCTGGAAAGGTTTTAGGAGTGTCTTGTAGATGCAGAGATGCAGGCGATCGAATATACCTGACTGGTGGAGTTGTGAATGGGGGGGAATTAGGTACCGTGCCTACCTCTGTACTTTAAAGCAAGCGGTCGGGCTTGGTGCTATGATAACCTTGAAACTACAACGGAAGGTACTAGGTACAGTGGGTACCAGGGTACATTTACAGGTAGCTACCTCCTATCTGTTATCTGCCAGGTGGGCTTGGAAACACTGAATCACCATTGACTGCTCAGTGAGAAGAGCCCCGACCGCAGCCACTTTTAGCGCATTAGTGAATCAAGCTAGCGCAGGAAGGTCCAAGTGACACAGGCGGTGCATAGTTCTATCACGTGATGCTATATACCCCACATAGCTGTATTATCTAAGCCAATTCTTCGGAGGTTAAGGGGGATTCCGCTGTTTCGAAACGAATCCAGAGACATTCTTAATAAGACAGAAATCAGGTCTCAATATCTATTATTCGATGCCCATCTTCTAACGACTCGTTACTTCTTTAATTCCAATCTTTAATTCCATGTTCCATGAGAGCCGAGATACATATCAATAAGACAGTTTCAATATCTAGACACCTATATCACACCAAGTACATTTTGTATCTATAAGTCATAGTTGATATCTCACATCTCACACGTAATTATAAGAGGCTACATATCTTCAAATGATTCTTTCTTACGACAGTAAAATATAGAAAAAAAAATAGTTTTCATATCCACTTATTCCCTTAAAAAGAAACAAAGAACCAACTCTAAGACACCACTATCTCGTACTCATACCCTACCCCTGAACTCCTACCTCTTCTGCCCCACAACCTTGGAATTCATCACAAGTAACTTCCAAGTTCACACCATCTGAATAACAGCCCTAAACCTCGGTTTCCCACTCATCATGGCATCTACCAAAATTTAGCACATGACCAATTACCAACCCAAGTTTTGAGATACTCACTATAAGCCTCTTGCACTTCCTCCAATCCCCACGTCTCAACCCAACACTCGACGCCACACCTCGCCGCAAACGCCACCGCGTCCTCAGAATCCCTATTCGTGCCCACGGGCCACGCCTGGACCGACACCCCGCGCTGCATCATATCCGCGTGGCTCAACCGCATTTCCCCCGGCAAGCTCAGCACAACCAATTTGCCCAAGATTCTCAACCCTTTAATTAACGGCTTAAACGCTTCCGGGTCCAGCGCGGTCGTAAACGCGACATGTGCTCCCCCTAGCTCTTTTAAGGCCGCACCTGGATCGCACGTGGATGAGTCAATGTATTCGTGAGCGCCGAGGGAGTGCGCCGCGGCGGCCTTGGAGGACCCGCGCGAGATGGCGATTACGCGATATCCCATCCGGTTCGCATACTGGATGGCGAGGTGCCCTAGACCGCCTAGTCCTTGTACGGCGACAGTATTGCCGGGTTTGAGACCTGCATGGCGCAGAGCGTTGAAGACAGTTGAGCCTGCGCAAAGGAGGGGTGCTACTTTAACTGCATCGATGTTAGAGGGGACGCGGACGGCCGCTTCGGCGCGGAGAGTGCAGTATTCGGCGACTATGAGGATGGTTAGTTCACCGTACTCACATATTGACGGTTTTATGATCCGAGTCCGGGAAGAGGGGTATAAATACTCACATCCGCCGTTTCGATTTATACCATTCGCGATTGGATTGTCGCACATCTGCGGCCAGTTCTGCATGCACTGATCGCACGTCCCATCTTGACCACCATGGTAGCCGGCTCCGATGCGGTCGCCAACGTTCCACCCCGTTACCTTATTTCCGACGGCCGCTACTTTGCCGATAATCTCATGGCCTGGGACAATGGGAAACCCACCGCCGAGGTAGTTGAACTGAGCGCACATGTCCGTGTGGCAGACTCCGCACGCCTCAACCTTGACCAATATCTCGCCCTCTCTAGGCATGGTCAACGGTACATCTTCAAGGACCAAGTTCTCTCCAAGAGCTTTAAAGGAGGCTTGTCTATATGATTTTGGCAGTGCCATAGCTGATTCATGTATTTGGAAGGAGATTCAAAGTTAAGTAGCACAATTAGCAGGTAAGATATCAACCTTCTCTTCCACGTCGAAGAATAGTATTTACGGACCTTCTTCGTCATTTTATATGATTCATCACTATACATAGGACTATCGCAGCTTGTTTACGGACAAGTAGAACTTGACACCAAAGATCTATCCCGTCCGGATTTAAGGGCTTAACTCGCAAAATTCGTCGATAGCAGAATTCAACTATTAGTATTCCAAGACTTGTGACTCAGGGGCTCAGGCCAAGATCTGCTTCATTGGAGGACTCTGTCTAGAATGACTGCGCCGTTTTCTTACATGAAGTACGCATACTTGTTGGTTGCCTAGGATAAATGATGAGGCGCCGTCATAGATAAGACTGTTGGAAGCTTTATTTGAATTCACGATGGGTTGACTTGGCATAGCCGGATTTATCTCTTGATAACCCCGAACGTTGAAACTGAACCTTGAATCCTTCTATTTGGCTTGACCTTCCAATATGGAGGTCCTATTTTTCGATAAGTATTTCATAAATAACCCCAGTTCCTACCCTTCGAAGTCACTTTGATATCTAGCTATCCTAGAACCTAGTAGGTAGCCACCACCTAGCTTAGGTCCTCTAGTTGAATAATCGATCACACACATTGAGCTGAGTTCATCGTTGATACTCTTAACTCCGGCCCTGGAATCAAGTGACGCATTGGGAAATCATCGCGGATATGTATTACTACTCATTGTATTAATAAAGGCGTTATCTACTCAGACCTAGACCGATATCGAAACGACTCGCATTACCTCCGAACTGTACCAAGGAAATTCCAGCCTTGGTTCACAATTAGAAATACCGTTCTAGAGAGAGTGTCTGCCACCTTGTTCCTCGTTTCTTGAATATAGACGATCTTCACGTTCAAAAGACGGAGTTCAGGCGCCCATTGGTCATAATTCCTTCCACCCTGCGTGAATCAAGAAACCAAGTCAGGGGAGTCAGTATGTATAACAGACACCTCTCTGGCGTGAAACACATATGTTTCCGGCAGAATTCGACTATAGTACAGAGTTCTCTCTTGTAAGTACCGTACAATAGTATAGAAACTACTAATTGTTCCTGCACCATCTGGAACGACTTACGTCCTGCTTCTGGTCGGCCCAAATCGACGGCGTAAAGAGGCACCGTTCATCAGTTCCTTAACCACCTCGTTAAACTGTCTCACGATCGCCCGCACGTCATCCAGGGAATTTGCTGATTGTGCTCCGAGTATAAGATTCAGGCGGGCCACCGAAATGATATGAGATGACACCACAGTCCTAGAACCCAAACTATATCGCAGCATTAGACGCCTTTCGGTAGAATTACACGCACAGGTCTTGGTCTGTTCCTCGCGGCCGCAAATGCTTGCGCCGCAAAACCAATGATCCATACTGCGGAAATCTAACACTAAAACTTCCTATTGCTTTGGTCTTTCCACATTTCCCGACTGGGAAGCAGGATAGAAATCGGTCTCAGGAGATGTCTTCTTTACAACCCCTGAGCGCACATAATCTTTTTTCTTATTTTCTACCTGAGCAACACTTTAGTCTCCGAAGTTGATGGTCTTTGGCTTTCCTCCTCCCTTCGCACCAATCTACTCTTCGTCGCGTTCTCCTCTGATCTCTCGTATTTCGTCTTGCATCTCTCGGCGCTGTTCCATCTGACTCATGTACAGATCGACCATTGCCGGGCCGTCCGTCGCCACTCCAGTCGGTCTCCCCTTCATCGGGTGATGACTTAGTGGTGGATGGTTCTTGCGTCTCCCAACACCGGCTGTGCGCATCTCACTTTCCATCCTAGCATAATTTCGTATAGACTTAACTTGGTTCCTGAGAGCTTTCTCGCATTCAATCTGGCCACCGCTCGGCCTACCGCACCGATTAATTCCCTCGAATCCCATGCTTATTACGCGGATTTAACCGCGTAAGAACAAATGTAGCAGACATCGAGCTAGATCGTGGACAATCTGTGTACGGATTGGATAGCCTCTATGAACGCGAGACTGGATAACCAGCGTTGGAATGTGTCTACTAAAATTGAACCCTTCGGAGTACGTCTCAGCCGTCGTATGCATTTTCCTCGATAGAAATATTTGTTTGTGCTGACAATTCGCATACGTCGTGGTTTGTCATCGTCCCTAACAGGAAGGAATTTCCTGTTTTAACCCATCCCCCAGGTGTCGATGGGCAAGGTCGCTCTTCTTCGTGTCCGTCTCGAAGGTTGTTCCGACCCTCTTCAGATCTACAGAGTGAGTGGGGGAAGTCTCGCGATATCCCAAATCGTTTGGACGTGTCTCCGTACACCCTAACTGCCTCCACTCTTTCCATTATGTCTTCAGGAAATTCCAAGTCCGTTTCCCAATTACTCGTCTCGTCGTGGATGCGTAGTAGGATGCGGCCGCGTTGCTTACATCACCATTTCCGGTCTCTTCGACCGCCTCCACGGGCAGACAACTAACTCAATTTCCATCACACGAGGGTGAGCGAGGATCCCCTCTGTGAGAGCGAGGTGCGGATGGTGACTCGTCGCGATCTCGTAGACCAGCGAACGAGACGTCTCTGTAGTCATCGTCATCGCGAGCATCGCCATCACCCTCGTCCGGGATATACCAGCGAGAATTCTCAGGAGGCGGAGGCCTCGTGATCTCCTCTGTATGGAAGGCCAATTTGTTCAGCTGGACGCTGGACCGTTTGGGTCTAGGAGATATCCTCTGGGAGATCTGATAACTTCCAATCTGGCGGGAGGTCAAGCAGGACCATGAACAGGTCCATGAGAGACTATGATGGCCTCGATGAACTTTTTGGAAGTTGGCTCAGAAGCTATTAGACAGTGGCTTCTTCGTGCTCCACGCACAAGGCGGTACATCGCTCCAGGATTACAGACAAGCCTATCGTATCCTTCCCAAGCATTCTCGACAATTAGCAGAGCTTTCCTCATAATGTGATATGGTTCGGTCCGAGTGAGTTGTCAATGACACCAACCGAAGGTGACAAGCTCCACGTTCCCTTCGCTAGAATAGTTTAGAGCCCTTTGCGCAACAACATCGCCAATCCTTGGCTGTTTGGCCTTGCCCTATGGCACGAGACCTAAGTCAATTTCGTGTAGGGGCATCTCTGAAGAAGTTCTCCGGCGTCCATGAGATGAGGAAGTGGGCGGACAAAGCTTAATCCAAGCCTCTTACCATCTTATCTCTCTCATTGACTTATATAATGGATATGTACTATTGCTGAACAAAGCTTTATTAGAGATCGAGGACCCTGCTTTTTTTAGTAGGTTGTAAGAGGTTTACATTGAGTGAGTTTGAAGAAAAAGTTGAGAGAATGGGATTAAATATGTTGGCAATGGGAAAAGGACTGTCATCTACGGCAGTTAGTAGAATGGGGAAGAAAGAAGGCACAACTTTGGAATGGTGAGCAATTTACTGAGATAATGAAGTTTATTTCAAGGAGCAATATGAGCTGATTTATGGGGAACTGAGTAAGTTTTAACCCTGTGCTTCTCATTAATTTGCTCTTCGTTCGACTCGGCTACTTCCAGGTGGTCCGTAGTGCCAATTATGAGGCATTTTGAGTTGTTCGTAGCCCCCTTTAAGATTAAATTGGCATCGACCTTTGTTAACAATATGATTATCTAGGCATGTTCTAATCTTGCTATCTATGACCGTTCCATATATTCAGATTGCATTACCTATATACAGCAAATAGTATTAATCTTGAGAAAACCAAAATAATGCGAGAAGCGAGATCTATTCCATAATAAAAGCAATAAACGCCTGCGCTGTAAATGCCAGGAAGCAATCAGATATACTTCTTAACCTGCTCATCAGTCCACCCCCAAAACTCACTCGCAGCTCCCGTGCCACCTTCCGACTTGCTCTTAGACGCGGCCGCCATCGCGTTCGTAATACTCCAAAGTCTTCCCCAGGGAGCAACTAGCTCATAATTAGCTCAAATTCTGCGCATAATGAGTTCAGGTTAAAACTTACTGTGACTTCCAGATTTCTCAAGAGTAACTTGCGGAGAAAGGCCAGCAAACAGGCACGTGTATGCTCCGTAGACAGAGGGGAAGAAGACCGTCTTGCGGAGGAACCAAGTCATAAGCGGACCTTGAGTGCGCCACAAATCGGAGTCGAGGTTTCCAGGATTCAAGGAGGTGGATACAATGCCATCTTGCCTGTGCTTGGAGGCGAATTCGGTATTTTGTAGGAAATTTCCTAGCTTGCTGGTGGAGTAGTAGTCGAACAATCCCCCCTTTTCGCCATGATATACATAATCCAAGAACGCCTTAGCGTTGGCTGCCTGAGCAGCGGAGGATGATACCCAGACTACGCGGACGGAATTAGGTTGCGATGTCTTTGCCGTCGAGACGAGGATGGGCGTTAGGAGTTTCGTCAAGGCAAAGGTGCCGATGCAATTCACTCCGACTTGAAGTTCGTATCCCTGCTTCGTCTTGGAGCCTTTTTCAGGAAACGCAACACCTGCGTTATTGAAGAGAATATCGAGCTTCTTTTCCTTGGCAAGGAACTTCTCTACCGATGGTTTGATGGTCTCAAGATCGGCAAGGTCGAGATGAATGTATGTCAAGTCACCAGCTGATTTCGGAACTGTTGTTCTGATACTCTCAATGGCCTTCGTCATCCTCTCCTCGGATCGTCCCATCATATAGACCTTGGCGTTCTTGGAGTAGAGAATCCGGGCTATTTCCTTGCCAACTCCGGTGTTCGATCCAGTAACGATAATGACCTGGTAGCATTGTAAGTAAATGTCCCGACAAATCTTTTTTATGAATATACCTTGTCCGTCAGATCCGGCACATCCTTCTCCGTGAAAGTTGGCTTCCCCGGAAAAGTTTGCCTGAGCAAACTGATGAGATCCGAGAAATATGACATTGCGATTTACCCCTATTTCACTTTTTGCCGGTGACGGAATAGGTGAGTTATCTGATCAAAAGATTGATTTAGGTAATATGCCGATGGTATGTTACTGAACAGGTATGTTCGTCCTTGAAGATGTCTGATTGTGAGAAGCGATTCAACCAAGATACCTACCGTCGAGGTATGTTTATATGGATCAACGCTCGTCGCCACATATATTAGCATGAAGCGCGCCATACCTGATACCTTCTAGTGAAACGACCAAACCCGCGGAATTCGTTTACTGGGGGGTTTGAAATGACGAGGTTGGAACGGTCCCAGCGGATATACTGATGACTCGTATTTTCCTTCTCTTCGCCTCATTTTCTTGATCATCGTGTTACTGATTTGACTAAAGGGAAATTAGTGTACTAGTATTGGTAGTTGATAATGCAATTCAATCCATTGAATTCCGGTGTCCCCTAGTAAGATAAAGGGTATATCTGAATCCCGCGGGATTACGTAAGATGACCGGAGTTCCGCCATTTCCTAAAGCCGCGGGATCAAATGTCAGCGTTCAATCTCACCATCATCATCAACCTCGGTCACTAACCATCAATTCATTACCGCGGCCGTCCTATTCACGTTCTATGGGGAATCATCCTAGCTTCTTGAATATAGAATGGAATATTAATCATATCTTATTTTTTATCCAATTAGATTGGCCGGCTCTGAGATGAAATGTCTTCCGGTTCGATGACAGGGGAGTCCGCGTCGTGTAGCCCGGCACCTTACGGACAAGCGTGCATCGGCTGCTCCCGTGCCAAATGTAAGTGCTTCTATCGCTCCGATGGTAATTCCTGCGAGCGATGTCATCGTCTAGGGAAGACCTGCGAGCCTGGGCTGGCTCTTCGTAAACGTAAGGCTCGCACACCACCCCAGCCACCTGCGCAACCTCCTCCCCCTCCCGTTAACTCGCGACTCGAGGAGAAGCTAGATGATTTGGTATCCCTTCTACGGTCCCAGGCTGCCGAAAGACAGAGTCAATCTCAGACTGATTCTCAAAGACATACGCCGCAGTCGATATCAGAAGGGACAACTGGTGGCTACGGCGAGTCTGTAGCCTCGATGTCCGCACCCGCGAATCCGGATGTCGCGTTAGATGCTGCCGCTGGCGTTGTTCATCTATTACGCCCCGCGACGCCTCCTATGTCACCATCATTCATATACGATGATATATCCATCTACCGTTTACCCGACAGGGTCGCCAATGAGCAGTTGGAAACATTCCGTCGCTCATTTCTTTCGATGTTTCCGTTCGTTCATATTCTTAGTTCTACGGGCGCAGCGGAGCTCCGTCGCGAGAAGCCATTCCTTTGGCTTGTCATCATGGGTCTAACTCCTAAATTAGTCTCGCAGCAATTTCAGATCGAGGCAACTATATGGCATATCATAACACACAGAATAATTACGCAACATCTTGTGAATTTGGATCTGCTCCTCGGAGTTATATGCTTTGCCTCCTGGTCTCATTATTTTAAAAAGGACAAGCCTTTCATGTGCATGCTTACTCAAATCGCCATATCTCTTGCTCTCGAGCTAGGTATTCATCGTAATCCGCCTACGGCTCCGCTACGACGAAGTCGCTTTCCAAACCAGATAGTCGAGCAATCACGCCCTAGGACGATGGAAGAGCGCCGTACCATGCTTGCAGTGTTCCATCTTTCATCCGCGTAGGTAGTTTACTTTCAATTCGCTTCAAGGACATTGTTAATCAAATATTATCAGCACATGGTCAACGTATCGAAAGACTGAGCCCCTTCGCTGGACGTCATATCTAGAAGAGTGCGTTCGCATCCTTGGTGAAGGGAGAGAGACCCATCGGGACATTCTCTTAACCGCGCAGGTCAAGTGTCAAATAATAACGAACCACCTATCTTGCGCCTCTCCTGACGAGGCAATCGGAATAGAAAGCCCCAAGGCGCCGCCAGCAGCTTTAACTACAGCTATGCTAAGGCAGCTCAACAACATCCGCCAGAACTTACCAGCCGACGTCGCATCGCATAGTACGATCCCCTCGTAACTTATTTTAACTGACTCTAATATTTTCAAGGAACTATGCAATTCTACCTCCTCCACACAGAACTAAGAATCCGAGAATCTGCCCTCGGCCGATCGAGACCTCTAGATCAAACCGGCATATCACAGTTTCAACGGGTGCAAGACCTCGAGGCTGTCCTCAACACGATTGAACGGTGGTACGTAGCTTACTCTGAGATGCCACTGTGCGATTGGATAGGCTTTACGGCCGACGTATTCACGCAGTTCATGCAATTCATCGTTGTGCATTTCAAGCTCACTATCCTCGACGAGCCCGGGTGGGACGTCCAAGAAGTACGTCGGCGAGCGGACGTTTTCGAAAATATAGACCGGGCGTGCGAGAACGTCGAACGCGTCCCAACGATATTAGGCATGGTCGACGCGGATGGACCGCGGTGCGGGTTGTTCTTTAAGATGACGACGATCCTCCGCGAGGTCAAGGCCTTGTTTCTAGCTGAGATGCAACCGCCCCCTTCTTTCCCTACTTCGGAAACTGGCGCTCACGCGAACGATATCAATATTGGCGGAAGCGGAGTCGAAGCCATGGATTTCTCATTTTCGGATGAGTTTCTCATGGGAATGTTACAAGACGACATTCTGAGCCCGGGTTGGGATTTTAGGCCGGATAGCTCATATATACCTATCTAGAGTCTTGTCCAAAAGGAGGGATTGTTCTATCCAAAATAATGGAGATTGCGGAATAAGGCGTTTCCCAAGGCGTAACCCGAAGATATAAATGAAGGCAATTCGTCAAAAAATCCTAAGTGCCTATCTGCAAATAGGTAGGATTGAAAGACATCGATGTAACTTCCAGGGCTCATATGCCATCAATGAAGGCTATGGTGCTTATGGTGAGTGGCAGTGCCCGCGACTCGTCCATACACGGACAAGCGCACTTTACCCCCAGCTCTTCCACCCATTGGTAGCTTTTCCCTATAAAATAATGAGAGCTGGACTGGTCATCATATATAACAGATGATAAATTTGCTTACTCCTGTTAAAGAATCAAGCAAATAAGCCATATCGTTTTATTGGATAACTCTCCAACCGCCGGGTTTACCTTGAATCACACCACACCATACTCTGCAAAAATGCGGCTAATCAATACCAAAAGTTCAGACTATAAAATGAAGGAATTCTTCGGCGACGAGATACCTCCATATGCTATCCTCTCACACACCTGGAAACAAGATGAGGAGGTCACATTCCAGGAATGGCAAAACATGGACTCTCCGTCAATCCGTCAAAAGCCTGGATTCATAAAGATCACGGATACATGTCGGCAAGCAAAATTAGACGGGTTCGATTGGCTATGGGTTGACACAAATTGCATCGATAAGAGCAGTTCTGCGGAATTGACTGAGGCTATCAATTCCATGTTCACCTGGTATCGAGACGCGAAAATCTGTTACGCCTACCTGCAGGATGTGCCATCAAATGGTCACCATGGCCAGTCGGAAGAAGTCATGTCCTTGTTCAAGCAGAGCAGATGGTTTCATCGAGGCTGGACGCTCCAAGAGCTTCTCGCGCCTAAGAAGGTCATCTTCTATACGAAAGACTGGAAGAAGATAGGATCTAAAGAGCCTCTGGCCTCCAAGAAGGACAAGTCTCCGACCTCTGAGAAAGACGAGTCTCTTACATCTAAGATAGCTGAGATAACCGGCATCGACGAGACATACTTGGACGGTTCAACAGCTTTGAGGATGTCCAGTGTTGCTAAAAGATTGTCTTGGATCGCTAATCGAAAAACGACTCGAGTTGAGGATATCGCATACTGTCTGTTGGGAATTTTCGATATAAACATGCCTCTCCTATATGGTGAGGGAATAAAGGCCTTCACGAGACTTCAACAAGAGATTGTCAGATCTTCAAGCGACCACACTATTTTCTGCTGGACGTGGGATAGCGACGTTCCTTCTGAATGGGTGAGCATGCTCGCTCCATCACCAAAACAGTTCCTGGGGTCGGGAGAATACGTCAGGAAAGATGGAGTCGCCAAGCTAAAACCATACTCAATGACGAATATCGGTCTATCAATACAACTACCAGTTGTTTATAGCAGTCGCATCGTATATGCCATCCTGAACGTTGGCAAGGAATTCGGAGAACACTATGAATATGTCGCGATACCCCTGAGAACGGTTCGTTCTCGCGCTCAATTCGATCGGTATTATTTCCCGGAAGCCCCTATTCTCTTAGATAAGCCAATGCTTGCAGGACGACATAGGCACTCTACAGGGATGAGTGGTGAACACCTTATCGTCCGATCCATCCACGACGGGCCAGGGACAAGCCCAACCTCGCTCCAAGTCAGCCGCTACAACATCCTCATCCTAGTCGACCCCGAGTGTTCCTTCCTACACATCAAAGGCGGCTCCCTATCTTCAACCAGCGAAACCGATTATTTCGACCTAGAAAGCCGAGACTTCGGCTTCGGAGCCGCGAGGGAAGCCGCCGAAACTGGTGACATAATCCGCTTACGTAAGGTAAAAGATAGTAATACTGCCGTCTACGCGACAGTTGCCAGGATCAAGAACAAGCGGACTCATCACCACGCTGATGTTTTGTTTGCGTTGAAACTAGGATCTAACGGTGCTAACTTCCCTAGTTGGTACTGTCACATCCTCTCGGATCGCTACCACGGCGACAGTCGAAGCTCTTCCAAGACACTGAAACAGTCCGTCTTGGAAATACTGGATAAGTTCAACGCGTCTGGGGCCGGGTCCGCGCAGACGAGAGATATTGCGCAAGATAAGACTTGGTGTGTCAAGTTAGGGGGAACCGTGTTGGCGAATGATAAGACGGAGGTTCGTATCGTTCGTATATGTAACGATCGGGAGTTTTACGAGGACGAGGGGGGTTACTTTGGTGATGAGACCCCATCAGATACCGATGCGGCGGAGAGCTCGATTGCTGAGTCGAAGACTAAGGTAAAGAGATTGATGACCGAACGAGGAGACGCATTCTCGAGTTTCTGATATGACTGGTGGTAGACTATGAACTCTCATGAAACGATTTTCTAGAATTAGATACCTAGGTATAGATTTTAATTTTGTTCAATAAATATAACCATCCAAGCTCAGAACGATCATAATGTCCCTGCTTAGAAGATTCTTTCACGTACGAGGAATTCATCCAACATCCCCTTATTCAGACACCAAACTGCCTCCTTTCCGAGATGACTAAGAAATTACTAAGTTGTGTGGCGTTTATACAGCTCGAATCCCTTTAAACAGGCAATTCTCCATCAATCTTTATAAAATTATGTTATGAGCCATATCATACCATGGAATATACCCAGATGTACATCATATATTTGTCAGATCCATAACTAGATACCTGTGAAGCGACCAAAGCGAGATATCGAGCTGTTTGTGCTATCCCCAGCTCGCTCCAAACAGGCAATCAACACGTATTACGTCAGAAAACAATCGCAGGTTGTGTAATCCATGGGATAGATTGGCATTTTCTATCCCGTCGGCTTACATAAAGGCTTACCTAACATCCGCTTGGGTGACTAAAATATCAGTCAGCCTTTTTCTTATTAGGTAACATGCTTACAAGATCTTCAAGGTGTCACAAAATCATTATGTCATCACATTCGAGAGAAAAGGGAGCATCCGGAGTGATAAACACCGTGGATTATGGTCCTATAGCGTGCAGTATTGACCATATTCCGATTCAAGGTTTGTCGCGTAGAAAAATCACCGCCAGATCCCTACCATAAAAAGGTATCTAGATACACACATAAAACCCAGTAGCAAATATGCCCCCGTAATCCTTGACCCACGAAGCAGACAACAGACTTCCCATACTCGAATCATTTCTTCCTAACCATCCCCGCTATTATCTTGTCGGCGCTATCCACGACTACGTGACTAGCATCACGCCCTTCAACTTTCATGTCGTGATACCAGTCTAGGGTTGATTTATACTGGTATTGTATAGGTTGGGAAGAGCTGGCCTGCTTCCTGGCCTCGATCGACCATTCGAATAGATGATTCTTGCATTTCGTCTTATCCACTTTGGTCCTGGGACGTGGCGCATGCCAAATTGTCCTGATTGGTCTGCTCTCATCACTGTAATCATTTGGTGATGGTTCGGGTTGTTGTACCGCCTCTAGACGGTCTGGAAGTCCCGAAGGCGCGTCCACTTCCCATTCAGACTTCTCGAATAGCGTCCATTTCATTTCGCGTAAAAGATTATCGAATGGGGGTAGCCAGGACTTTCCATCGCTCATCATCTCCTTCAACCTTCTATAAGTCACATCTAGAGAGTTGTCTGACGGTTTGAATGTCAGGTTTGTGTGGCTGCTTATGTGAACCTTCTCAAGGAAGAACCGACTGTTTTTAAGGGGTAATTCTCGTTTGACGATATCTATCAGTTTTCGTTGTACGTCTAAAAGGGGAGATCCTGTACGTTCTCTATCGCCAGCATGTAGATCCCAGATGAATAGCTCAATCTTGGCGTACTTCTTAGGTGGCATGTGAGGATCTACGGGTCTGATCGCTGCAATCCACGCGTGGCGTCCGTATGTGTGAGGAGGTGCCTTTGGATCCCATTCCCTGTCTATGGTGTAGAAAAGACCGTACCAGGTGTTCATACTTCTATTAAACACAGGAACTTTACCCAGCCAGTTCTTGAAGGTATCGTATTCGCATCTTGAATCACCGAAATGATCGGCCATTTGCACATTCAGCCACGATACGGGATTCGCATGCAGTCTAGCCCAATTTCCTATTCTGTAAATATTGAAAATAGCCGTAATGTGCTGGCGTATCTCGGCAGCACTGTCGTTCTTGAATATCTCGCTCTTAAAGTCGGGAAGCGTATGGGAAGTAGGTGTGGCTATCATAGACGTGTTGGTGTAACCGGCGCTCGTAGGGTTATTTCGACCAAACCCCTCGGTGTGCTCCGCCGCTGAGGTAGTTACTTCTGTTCGACGACGTTGACTTTCGCGAATGAAAGCGACGTCGGGATCGCCTACAGTTTCCGCGGTATAGACAGGTATTTCGATCTTTCTGAATGCCGCTCTGTTTCTACTGTTACTCGAGCCAAGTACAGTGAATCTGCGGTACTGATCGCACTTCAGACTCGACCACCAGCAGAACCAGTTTACCAAGCTCTGCTCATCATTAGGATCAATTAAATCCGGGATCCAGTGCACCTTTCGTATATCCTGGGTAGTCTCGTCATCTCCGAAATTATCGATGATATTCTTCAAGATCTCCCACGACCGAAACCTTGCCTCAAGATCGGTTCTGCTTAGGCCGAGTTCTGCCAACATCTCCTCACGTCTAGGATTCTCTTTATGTAAAGAGGAAAACGTTTCATATTCCTTTGCCTTTTCTAAGGTGATGGCTCTCAAGTAGTTGGGAAAATCTGCACAAGCCATAATCAGGTAATGTGGATTGGCGCAATAATTGCTAAACCACTCTAAGAAATAACAGAGCCGTATCGGGTCGGAAAGGGCAAAACTAGGTGTGATCAAGAATGCACGACCAGATGGGAATAATCGTGTCATCTGAAATGTACCGGGTTCAATTGCTCCGTCCACATCGGATGGGAATCTCGGCACGTCGTACTGTCCGGTGGCAAGATTCCAAAACGTATAACAGCGCTTGTACTCAATTAATAAAGACACGCGAGGTATTTTTCGAATGTCAGAAGTTATATCCTCATGAAGGATGATAGTGCCTGCTGCTCCGGCTCTCACCGTTTCATGAAACTTGGCCCAACTATCCTTGGTTTCATTGGAGAAGGAGAAAATCCGGCAGCCTGGCTGGCAAGAACCTAAAATCTTAAATGAGTGATGCTATCAACGATGCCCTGTTCACTGGGTTGAACTTACGGAGCCAGAGCTTAATCAAATTGCATGCCTGAGCCTCCCTTTCCGGGGATAGCAACATGAACACTTGCCTATCTTTCACCCTCGGTTCTTGAGGAACAAGTTGAGAGAATTCAAGCCCGTGTAAACGTTGACTGAGTACCTGACAGTGCGATCCTGCTTTTATATCGCTTAGGCGGGCTGGAGCGCGAGGGATTGACGCTGGAGGATGCAGCCTCGCGTCAATTGGTGATTTATAGATCATATGCCGTAACGGAGATTCTGAAGTGCTTTTAGCAACTTCGAGGCCATCCCAAGCACCGCAGTTTGCAGGATAGACCAGAATTGAATAAAGTTCAGTTACCAAATGACATCCGTACGAACTCTGGCGTAGATGTTTAGCTACGTTAGCCAGACTTGTCTTGATCTCGTCCGAATTAGACTCGATAGCGCCGGCAGAGAAAATCTCCTGTACTAGATCGGATTTGTACGGTAGGAAATTGTATGAAGTGCAGATTGATTCGAAGTTCAGCGTTTCTTGGGCAAAAAAAGCTGTCAACCATGGTTGGGAATGACGAGAAATCCCACTGAAGACGACTCGGACTGGTGTAGATCCGGCTTTTCCAAACACGGCCGATTTGGCAACTACTTGGACCTGTCCTCTCTCTTGGTAAGCAGCCAATGAAAGTTTCGACAGTTTTCTTGGTGGCGTAGGAATAGCTGATCCGAGGCTTTCCGGGGGGCGGCTCGGATCATAATGTTTGCTAGCAGTACGGTCGGCCGCTGTAGGCAAAGCGTCAATCATCGGCGTGTCCTCCGACATCATGTCTTGCGTTTCCGTAAAACGCACAGACTTTCTTGTCTTGGGCACCGTGAAATCATCAGCCGTAGTAGTTGGGGATATTGCTGTCGGACTTTGGACAATGTCTGGCAGTTCGGGTGACACAGGGGGCGCATTTCCTTTCATCTGATCTGTACTAGGGTAAGAGCCTCGATTATTCGTTACAATAAAACTTGCCGGGATCGAAGAGAGGTCGGGTGGAGCTACGTCATTTCTTTCGAGTCCTCGTTTCTTAGCGATATTGATTTTACGCATTGTACTAAAAGCTTTTGGAGCTTTAGACGGATCATCCATAGAATCATTGAGAGACGCCCTCTTCTTTCGCTCTTTGCCTCCAACAAAAACATTTTTAGTTCGCGCTGGTTGCGCAGCTGGTTGGGGTCGAGTACGTGTTGCAGTATGCTTCTTCACCCCGGCAAATTTATTTGCTAGACCAGACATTATCTTAGGAGGCATTCCAGAAGGAGTTTTAGACTGTGAAGTTGGCGCTTTTTTGTCAAATGATTTTTTAGATGGGGATTTAAACGATTCAGCACTTGTGCTCGCACTCGGCCTTCTCGCCGTTCCTTGATATCCGGTTTTAGTGGTGGAGGTTCCTTCATTTGAGGCCCTTCGCTTTGCTTCTTTTGGCTTCAGCGCTGGCTTGGTCGATGTCACGGGCGTAGGTGGTCGTGGTGGTTTCTTTTGGCTTGGCTTCGAACTTACACCCGTGTCTATTCTAAGCTTTTTGGGGTTGGGGGGTGTAGTTTGGGAAGCCTTCGGCTTGGATACGTCTGGAGCAACATCTAGGGATTTTGAATTAGGGGTGACGCGATTTCCCTCACGACTACCTATCTCCGAGACTCTTTCATTTGGGTCTGGTAGATCTCTGGATGTCATCGTAGGAGAATCCATTGATGTGGGTGATTTGGGAGAGTCGAAACTGGTGTATGGTAAACCAAGACGCTTGCGCTTAGCATTGCGCCTTCTTTTTCTCTCCTGCTTTTGTCTGTAGGCTTCATTAAATAATTCGACGTCGAACTGTTGTCGGGTTCCGGCCTTGATATTCTCTTTGGTCTCAGACCAATCTTGCAACAGACCTGGCCCAAGATGTTCTGCCGGTTCCCAAGTTGATTCATCAAGGGGGAAGCCCTCCCACTTGATGAGATACTGCATCTCGCCCGGCACGTCAGGGTGCGGTCTCTCAGCATATACATCTTCCACGACCCACTCCTTATCGTCATCTTCATCACCACCCTCGTGATCAGTGGAATTTAATGAGATGTTGTCCAAATCATCCGTCAGGTGGGTTTCTGCGGACGTCGCCGGTTGAGATGGAGATGAAGCCATCTCTAAAAGTTTATTATATCATCAGCGCGAGTCTGATGAAGATTAACTCACGAAACAGATCTAGAAATTGTGATTCGTGAAAAATGGATCACGAGCCACACGAAGATTAAGTGTGGCAGGTTGAAGATCAAGTTAGGTAGTTTCAAGATCAAGACCAAGATCGATAGCTTTATTTATACAAGTGTGTTATAACCCAAGAGGAGAGTGCGAAGGGATGAAGGTAGGTAATTACCGAATAAGATGAAGGTTCAGCGATTTGCAGTTTCTTGACGAGTAACTTTAGGTAGGGGTACCTACCTAGGGTCCCCAACGCACTGGCCAATTATGTAATAAGGTTGCTCACGAGAATTACATTACAGGTAGGAGGTAGGTGGTAGGTATTGTAGCGACTCAAACGTACCTGCCCATTACATACATACGTATAATGAAGTCACCATCTGGCAATTAAATTAAAGGCTATCGATAAGTTGTTAGGTGTATGGATTCCTGCTTTTCTGTCAAGTTCAAAGCTCTGGTGTCTTGAGCCTATTAGAGATGCGACACAAAGAATCGTGTGGAGTCTTGTTGGATTAAAGTGGATAAGGGTATGTGTGCCTGACTATCTAACTGAAAAATATAAATCTAGTATCATAGCTCGTTCTCGAGGTCCGAAGTCGTCATCTATTCGATATAGATACCAAATATGATCGTATGCCCAACCAAAAACATAGAATCAGGAAGATCGCCTGCTAAGAAAAGAGATGAACATCCATCCATCGACGTGAAAAATAAATGTCGGCCGACGCAAGCCACCATCGGAATGGCGGCATCTCACATTACACAAACACAGCGGATAGGGGCACGGATAGGGTCGGAAAGATGCCGGTGAACGCCACATGGCGTTTATAGCACAGCCTCCTAATATCGGTATTCATCATCCATGTTCCTATGTCCGCTTGATCTCGGCTTGTTGTCGTTCCGCTCGTCATCCAGCCAATCTTCTACGTTCTTCCAGCTGCGCGCCCCAAGATCGACTTCCCGCTCGACGCCACGATTTCTAGCCCGGTTACGGTCGCGTTCCTCCCAAGGATCCCAGTCTCTTTTCCAGCCGTAGCCATCGCCGCTGCTGCTGTGCGGGCGCGTGGCAAACTCGCGTCTTTCAACAACGTCAGGATCCGGTCTCCACTTGCGCTCCCATTTCTCTTGTTTAATCCTCTCCTTCTCGCGGTGAACTTCCAGTCGCTTCTCAACCGCGTTTGCACCCAGCGCGCCTACGGCGGCTCCGACTACGGTACCGATGAGCTGGTTACGCTTGTGGTCCGTGTCATCATTGTGACTGTTACGTTTGCTTGTAGCATCGACTGCTTCCCTAGCAGCTAGGCCACCCACAAGCGCGCCCAACACGCCAATGCTCAGGCCAGCAGTGGTGTCGCTAAACGTATTATCGACGAAGTTCCTCGTCTTCTCGATCGGGGTCCGCGCCCGACCGTCATCCGAATCATCCGTATCGCCGTCCCTATTATGACCTCTTTCCTTTCTCCTTCCGCGACTCCGCCGACGATACTCGACCGGGGGCGGCAGTGATCTTGGCCTAGAGCGCAAGTCGATAACTTCTAATTTTGACGGCGATTGAGACGGGTGGTTTGTTGTTTGTGGCTCATAAGTCAATTGCTTCAGCGGTGGAGACGGCGGTGGGGCGTATTCGTATACTGGGTTCTCTGGGGCTGCAACTCGCCGGGCTTCCTCATAACTGGTAGGATAGTCGCCGCCCGCATATCCGTATTCGGGTGACCGCTCTCTGTGGCGGGTCGACCGCCCGTGGGAATAGCCGTCGTCGTAACGCGACATCGTTATTTTATTGGTAAGCAAGTTCTGCAGGTGTATGTGCTAACTGTCGCAACAGTTTGCGGGGGGTTTATATCAACTAGATGTATACGGCTCGATGCGTCGGGTCGTGGTATATCGAGTGTTTGTGAAACTGAACAGAGTTGTAGAAACAAAAATCTTGCAGTACGTACAAGCCTTGTGACAATCTTATTATACCAAGGCAGAGGCAGGTGACAGGAAAACGCTCATGCTGTACGGGAGAATAAGGTAAACGAGGTAGCCCGTATTATTATCTCACCGGGTTATATTCTGCCTAGGCTCAGGGCGCAGTAGATAGGCAATATGCAAGTGGGAGAGTAACGAGTTATAAGCAACATCAGAACCATTAATATTAATTATTAGTAAAGTCCCTCGTGAAATATTACCTCTGATCCCACGCCATTGTATTATGCAGTTCGATGCGATAGTTGATACGCCCAGAGAGTAGCAGAGAGTAGACTCCCTGGAATCCCTTGGACAACTACATGATGTATCTTGGACGAGATCAGGTTGGATCATGTTCAGTTGCCTTGTCACTGACGGGTGACCATTGGTGGGGCTATGAGCATATGATGTCACGGGCTCCAGTAGAACACTTGATTACATGCATGTGGCCGATGTGGGAGGCCCGCGAGGGGTTTAAATGAATATACAGGCACTCGAGCGTGTCTTTACGTAAATGCCAAGAATGGGAATGAGAGATGCTTCCCGAGGTCCGTAAAATAAACGTCAATCTGTCGCGGATCCCGCGGGGTCGCTTCCCACCTTACTCCCAACCACCTAAGCCCCTATTCCTCACAGGTTTTCTGCCCATTCAAACAACCCCTAAATGACTTCATCAGAGATTCAAGCCCCCAAATTATTACACTTTCAAGAATTCTAGACATGTTTTACCCATAAAATAAGAATATTAAGTAACTTTTCTATCTGGCCAGAAGTGAAAGAATATGCAGGTACCAAAATAAGAACAAAGCCCCCAACATTGAAATAGCAAGCCTCATTACTAAGCCTATCACACATGTGAGACTCCAACGATTATATAATTGCTTTTCCAGAGCCTCGCCACTTTGCACTCTATCTTCCGGAGTTCCGAAGACATGGCTCTTGGCATGAAGCATTCTCCTAAAAGAAGTTATGAAACATCATTCTTAGCACGGTAGAAAGACACGGTTTTACAATCTGACAATCAATTCACCACTATCTAATAACGAAAGCCTATTGCAATCGTGGTGCGATGACGAAATCAAGGTCTCAACTTCCTATCCGAAAACCCGTGGTCCAGGAAAGTTGTCGAAGCTGGCGGGAAATGAATGAGGAGAAGTAGTCGAGACCAGTGCGATGTAGGAGTATTAAGGAAAACGAGAGAGTAAGGAAATGAGTAAGGCATTGGCATGAGTTACACTGATAAATCAGCAAACTCTCGACATCCTCCACCAACAGAGCAGAGCCAAGTCTCTAACTCAAGGCCAAGGACGAGGGATATCAACACCAACCTCTCGTAGTACATATACGAAAGGAGGCTAATCCACTCTGTCGAACGCCGCCTACAAGAACGAAGAAAACCGAAGGAAAAGAAGAACCTGATGAACCAAACGGCGTGTGCAAGATTAAACCGTGGTCATCCAAGCGACATCTTCCAACTTAATTCCATCTCATCAAAGCTTGCCAAAGGATCCTATCATCGGTACCGAAGGTCCTTCTGGGGACGGAGCTGGATAATGTCGTATCGAAACGCAAAACGAGAACCGAAAACCGAAAGACTGAAAAGCATACCCCCTATGCAATGATAACGGGGGTTGGGTATCTGACGAATGAGACCAATGAAACCGATCCTGAGAAAAGAAAGGCGTATGTACGGGTAGACCTCTCCTCCTTTAACGAAAAAGGTACGATTGGTAGAGGCTACGTAAAATCATTCATTGTTGTCTCATCACTTCGTCACCTCGTAACCCCGAAACGCCAACTTGAACGACCCTAACAAAACGACGCCAGTTTCTTACTGGTCTTGCTGCTTCTGGTCCTGATCACCCATAGGAGGGTTCGATCGAAGAGGGTCGTAAGTCTTAGGCTCCAGGATCGGGCCGCTAAAGTCGCGCTCGTTCTCCGGCACGTAGATCTGGTTCTTTACACGGTATTCGCCGGGATACCTTCCCTTGGGCGGACTCAGACCCTCATTGTCGCGCGTCTCGGGCAGCAGGCCCTTGTTGGGAGCGAAATCGGCACCGGCGAAGGCCTTGTCGGCGTACCGCTTGCGGCGCGCGTCTTCCTCGCGCTCGATGACGACCTTGAAGAACTGCGACACCTCAGCGAGAGGCACCTGCACGGATTCGGGGCTATCGAGTAGCATCATTAGGCCCTGCGCGTCAAGGATGTGCTTCGCGATCACCGGGTCCGGCTGGCAGTACGTGTGGATGCGCATCGCGCGCGCGTTGACCTTCATGCCGTATAGGCAGCCCTTGATCACCTCGTGGTCCGTCTGGTGCGGGCCGTAGAAGCGGAAACTACCGATGTGCGAAGAGATCATCTCGAGCTGGGTCTCGAGATCGTATCGGAATCCGACGACCTTTGGGCGACCCTTCTGAGCCCAAGCGTCACTGATCTTGGCGTGGATGTGAGGGTTCAAGCGTCCGCTGTGGAGCTGCAGATTGATGTACGCGCTGAGAGCATTACTCAAGATAAATTCGAGTTCGCAGTACAATAGGGACTGCTCGCGGGGGTCTAACGAGATGTTTAGCTCTCGTGCCGTGGTGACTGCGCGAGGCTTCTCGCCTCCTCGTAACTCGGTCATCTCGGCTGCCTGTGAGTGAGAAAAAGTGTCAGTCCTTAATTCCAAACAGCATAGTGAATAGGAGTGTGGGTAGGCTGGTAGGGGATACGTACGATCTTGCGAGCCGTCTTCTTGAAGGCGCCAACAATGCCCAAACCTTCCTTCTTCACCATAGGCTTCTTCTCCTGCTCGGCGGTGTCCTCGAGCCAACCCTTGTTACCGATCATGGTCTTCGTACGCATTCGCGTGTGCATCAAGTAAGGCGTAAGGGGTGTGAACAGAGGGGTCACATCCTCCTTGAATCGGGACTTGAGGGGCGTGCCCTCGTTCGAATGACCTAGAGACACTCTATCGCCAGCATGCATCATCTCAGAGGGATGGCCCTGCTCCAATGCAGGAGTAGACTGAGAATGCGGGAATCGACCGCTCATGGGTGATCCGACGTTGAGGTTGTCGCCTTTCCAGGCAGCGTAACCCTGCAGGATACTGTTTGCACGACCCACCATCTGGTTCTTGGCGGGCACATAAAGGGGGCTAGGAGAAGGCTCGTTGTAGTAAGGCAAGGGGGTGTCATCCATGTACACCGAAGAGCTGCGAAACTGGGGAAACTTGGGAGCATTCTGGACGTTCTGTCCTTGCTCAAGCTCAGGTGAGGGGATAGGGTTTTGCATAACCCGGATATTGTTACGAGCCGATTTATAACGGTTGGTTTCATCAATATCAAGGGGAGTAGGGCGATGTCTCGCCTGGGCACCGACCGAAGAGGATGGTTCAGGAGACTTGTGTCGCGAGACAGAGCGAGAGTTGTCACGTGACTTGTTGTCACGACGTGTGGTCATGTCATTCATTGTCGTCGAACGGGGAAAAAAGGACGACGTCTCAGCGACAGGGCTGAGGGCCTTGTCACCATCCTCCAACTGGAGTTCATAAGCCTTCTCTCGCTTGCGGCCTCGGTCAGGCGTGGGCTCTCGGGCAGCCTGCCGGAGATTCTGCTGAGATCCCATGTTGCTGTTGGTGCGAGTATGGCTGAGCGTATGCGGAATCTTCTTAGCCCACTGAGGCTGATTCATACCAAATTCCTCGAGCTGAGGGAGCTGAGGCTGCGATGCGACGCGCGCGTGGAAGGGTTGGCGACCAGGCTCGTAAGTGTCGCTGGCCTCGCTGCGAGGCTCTCGAGAGGCCGTTCGGCCGCGGTTGGACTCCATGTCGGATCCAGTAGTCGAAGAAAGAGTTCCTACAATTCGATGATATCTAAATTCGTGAGTATGTTTGTCCCAGAAAAAATAATTAACATCAATAAATAGCACTCACCTGTCGGGGATATTGAACAGTACGCGTTTGTCCTTGTTACTGTTGCTGCGGGGCCGATTGGAATTTTCCTGCAAAACACGAGAAGAACTTTGCGACCTGGGAAAATACCAAGGGATCGCGCGCGTGGTAGGCCGAAAATTTTCGCGAGGAAGCACGGGGTTTAATAGATTAGGGCTAGGTGCACGATGGAGCCAGTTCAGGACTCTCCCTTCAGGATCTGGATGAAAATTTTCAGTATGAGGCTGGAAGATGAAAAAGAATTGAGGAAGTGGGGTGGATGGGAAGATGGGATGGAAGATGAAAATATTGGAATATGGGAAGCCTAGATTATCAAGTGATATGGTCTAGGTTACTTACCACCACCTTTTCTCACTATCTCCCAGTCGATCCATTCCGTTTGATAATATGTACCTATTCGCCACGCAATCACAGTTAGCCCTAGAGGCGCCGGTTAGCATATGACCAGTAATTGTCGTGGGAATATGGAGGTACCATACCTGAATCCTCGAGAACGTCTCCATTATTCTCACCATCTCCCAACGTTCGTGGCGACAACATGTTCGTTCACTTCATCGAAGATGCCTATATTATCTCTACACCATCTACGTTAATAGTAATCGTGAGCGCGACCTACCAAAGAGAGGCATCCATACTCCGGGCGGCGGAGCCTTCTTCGACATAGTGATCGAATGAGACCTTCTCAAAGGCGGACTGAAACAAAACGATGGTAGGATCACTCTCAAAGGCTTTTACGAACGTCGCCTAGAGTCGGTGGACGTACGTTGATTTTGAAGACAGACTGTGCGTTTGGATATTTTGAAAGAAAAGCACGGTTCTTTGGATATGGATCAGTACGGAAGATAGGTGAAGTGGGAAAGGTTTGAATAAATTTTGGTTTGGATTATTAAATGCACCCGTCTTCGTATAAAGGTCCATACCTTAAGTACTAAGTACATAAAAAGCAGACAATTCTCACTGTGCATGGACGTTCCTTCCTTCCCAGTTAACGAGATCGTTGTCCCCAAAATTTCTATCCAACCCTTTCTTTAAATTTCCACGGACCAAGTCTCTCGACAGTCGCTTCTTGAGACATCGCACCGGAACAAGGTCCATTAGCGTTAGATTCTGCATGAACCGCCGACTCATCGAGCATTGAATCACCTCCATCCCCATCGCTATCACAATGGAATCTCCGCATGTCCAAAGCTTTATCCACTCCGCCGTAGTCGAGGTTAGGTGGGGGCGAGCCACGACCCGACTCTAACTCCACCACGGTAACCTTCCGATGCGGCGTTGGATTTTGCAACCCAGAGCTTTCTACCGGAAGTGTAAACTCGATATTTTGAAAAAGTAGAGAATCTCGGCGGCGCAATGCACACTTTTGCCTAGAACATCCATGACAAAGTCAGCAATTATTCATACTCCAGTTCTATAAATTTAATACGTGCCTTCCCGTCTGCGCCGACTCGGCCCCACTAGAAGCCCGGAGCACCAAGTCTCCCCTAGCATCCGGACACATTTCCACATCTACACTCCGCGGTATGATTGCGCATTGGCCGCCATGAAAAGGCTGGTTTGAGGTGGTATAATTGAGCGAGTTCTGGGTATGGTTGTCACCTTCACCCTCACCCTCGCCCTCAAGTGCTCGCCCCAAGCCGAAAATGATCCCTTGTCTCTTTGTCGAAGTACGCTCCAGGGACAAGTTATTTTCACGCGTGCTCTGGTTCCCCTCTCCGCATCTACTTCTAAAGTTGAGATCGGTAGCATCTTGACTGAGAGCGCCCACGTGGAACCTTCTAAAAGTTATAGTCGGTTCTCCAGAGGTCCACTGGTAGTCTAATCCTCCATCAAATCCTAGTTGCGGAGTAAAGGGGCCACGAAAAGACCAAGGCTGTTCTCTGTCTAGTAGCCCATGAGTTACGGCTTCCACTATTGTGTCTGTAGCCTTCGATTCAGCAGTAGGCATTTGTCTCAGGGATAGGGACTCGGGTAACGATTCGCTGGCCTCGACCAGTAGGTATTTCCTGGCAAATATCGCATTCGGCACCTGGAAACCAACTGGGAGAGGGATCTTGGTGGCATCAGGACTGCAATCTTTATCACGGTGACGCAGAGACGTCTGCTCAAATACATGGGCACCTGGCCTCCAAGTACGCCGTTTTTGTGCTGTTCCAGATTCGCGTTTATGTAGTGAAATCCTGTCTGCTAGCTTATAGAGAAACCCAATCCCTGGCGAGAAACGATGAAGTCCTTTTCGTCGGCTCGGTGGATTAAGAAGATTATCTGCAGTCCCTGGGGGTGACACCTCACTGGGACGATCCAAGGACGCGATTGGTACGTCTCGTTCTTCAATGAGCCTACCTTGGGATGCATAGTCGCTATCCCATTGCCTCTCGTGGAATTCTTTCGGATTTGGACTATTGAGGGGACGGGTGCCTTCATTTCGAGAGGATATATAGAGCGTATGGTCGATCATCCAGGCTTTCCGGTGCCGTATACAGCTGGGATCAACCGATGCTCTCTCAGTTGACGGCGACGAGTCGGATAATACGAAAGGATATCTGTTTGGATGTGTCGATCTCCATTGCGAGAGCCGCTTAGTAGGAATGATTGACGAAGTGATCGTCGTCATATGAGGAACATGAGGGAGTTCAAGGTCAGCCTGGGAACGCTGATTAGCCTTCGTTCCGAATTGACAAGATTTTGTCATGCTAACATATCTACGCAAATGATCATGCTTCCAACGTTGAAAAGCTGCGCCCGGATCGTCTGTATGTTCGCAGTCGACCTCGATTAATTCATAGAGCACACCGCCCGCAAGATCGAGGTTCTCATCGCCAAGATGTTCACGTAAAATTAGAAAGATCTGTAGCAGTTAATCAGGGGATGAAGTATTGGATTAAGCTATGGATGGCTACCTAACCTGTTGAACGCCGTCTTTGTATTGGTAATTTCTCGGGATATGTGCACAGTATCTCACAAGCACATTGCGGCATTCTAGACAATTGTGAGCCAAGGATCGCTACACGGGTTGATAGGTAGATGCATATGCTTACTGTCCTCATGGTAACCAGTCCGGTTCAAGTTATGAATGCCAGACCGTTTATATTTATTGCCAATATCGAAGGTAGAATCCTCTTCGTCGTAGGGAATATGGAACAATTCTCTGGTGGCATGAGTGCCCGATCCACCTGCCATGACGCAAATATCGAAGGCTATTGTAGATCAGTGTAAATAGGCGCTATCATACGTTACTGCTAAAGGGTCGAACAATAGAAGGCTTTAAGAACAATGTAGTTATCAATGGGAGCCCTCGTTATATCACCATCAAAGATCATGGAGTTGGTTGCTAAAACTTGGAAGATGGTAGACATTGTTGAGACTTTCTAGCACAACGATGGAAGTTATGGGATTAACTTGCTCTCACAAGGTCATCTCCTCTCACAGCCACAATGTTCCTGCCTCAGTCCTAGCTGTGTAAGTTTAAAAAATTGGAAGTGCCGAATGAGATTAAACTCTATTATCCAGGGAGCTATTTCCAGGACTGCGATTCTTTAGATGTAGTCCTGAAGGTATGTAGGTAGGTCCTATGGACGTAAAGGGGCAGCATGATGTTAGCTTGAGCCTATCAATTCTAGATCCAGGAGTCAGAGTTAGTAATATCAACAACATGTTTAGTGTCTCTATTCGACGGGAGCGTATTGCGATAATTTCTTGAAGTATTAATGTTGGTAATGTTTGTACAACATGAGATATTCATTTCTAATCATTCCACCCTACATTATGATAACTCTGTTCGTATAGGTGCCGCGCAAGTAACAGACAGGGGGTATACTCATCATAAACAAGCTGACGCTAAAGCATCGCATTATGTTCATAGTTGGGCTATCGCCTCACCCAATTTCTTCGTACAGAAAGCACCGAAATACTCGTTCAAGGCATCCACGGTCCCGCTGCCCTCGACCAAGTTCGTGACAATACCCACGTAACCATCTGGTCGAACGACAACGACGCCACCCTTCTCTTGGTCAAGACCCATCTTGGCATGAGCTGCGGCATCCGCGTCAAGAACGCGGCGGTCCCATCTGTCATCGGCATAGACGTGGTCGCGGTATCGAGCAAGCGGGTTCGGCACGTCACGTATGATCTCGATCTGATCCCGTCGAGCAGCGAATATGGTACAGAGAGTAAAGAATAAACTGTGAGGGTTATGCTTCTCGTGGTGCGAGACAGAGTCAATATCCGATCGAAGATAAGATCCGTAGAATGACTTCTTATTTCCGACATGCAAAGCAAAATCCCTCAAGGCCTTAGACGTAACAGAAGGTTTACCAGCAAAAATGTATATGCGGAATGAGCCGTTGAGCGGAACCTCTTGTTCCAAGTGCACAAGGTTAGCATCCACAACCCGCGTAACGTCCGCATTGATCATAATTCGTCCCGTTCGTAATTTGGTTTCTTTAGGATGAATCAACGATGATTTTGCTGGATGAGCGGGCGACCAATTCAATGCATTGGGTTTATACGCCACGCCATATCCGCTAGTAAATTCGCAAGCCTCCTTGAAAGTTTTCACGAACTCATTATCTTCGACCTGGGCACTGGTCTGTTCAGATGCTGCCTGGACCTCCTTCGCAGCTGGCGGTCGTTGTGAAAATAGCTTGGCATATTTGTTGTCGAAGGATAGCAGAGTCTCCGCGACATCTTTGCGTTCGGGTTCGTAGGTTGTCAAGATAGCTCGGTCTACGAATCCAGCTTCGACAGCGTGAAGTTTCCAAGCTAAATTAAGAGCATCTAAGAATGCCGTGTTCATACCTTGACCAGCTTTGGGCTATAGAGTGGGTTAATATGATTATTAACTTGAGAATATCGGGACCTTACGCTATGTGTATGGCACGCATCGCCACCTAGGAATACCCGATGATCAATTGTGTACTTGTCCGAAATGCCTTGCCCGATAGGGTACACCGAGTACCATTCCACGCGTTCCCATTCAATCAAGTACGGGTCAAGAATTCTCTTGGCGGAGGCTTGGACTTCTTCTGCTGTGGCGGTCTTGCGCGGACTCCAATCCGCATCCGTCGATGACGCAATTTGGATATATAATCGAACCATGTTTTCTTCGCGAGGGATGACCATGACCGACCCATGTTGAGAGTGTATTGTACATTTCATCTACGATCCATTAATAACTCAAGCCATCTCCAAAGAATGAAATGTGACCAACTTTGATATCTGGGAAATCGGTTTTGACGACGCCGTCTATAACGCCCCAGACATGTGAAATGGGATCCTTGTGCGTGATCTTGATGCCCAATTGGTCTCTCACGGTAGACCTAGCACCCTCGCCGCTGAACAAGTATTTGGCTCGGACAGTTTCCTGGCGACTTCCGTCGATATGCTCGAGATATACCTCGACGGGATATTCCGGATCAGCGTTTTCATCTGACTTAAAACCCTTAATGGTCCACGGCCGCTGAATCTTCACACCGTTCTTCGCAAGGTCTGAGATAAACATACGTTCGATTCGCCCCTGATGTAATAGCGTAGTAAAAGGATATCTTGCGTCGATGAAGCTTGGACAACTTGCCCAAGTACCGGTTCTTACGATGCCCTTGCCGTCTTGTGGCGGGTCCCAGAAGGCTACTTCGAATACTCTGGCCGGCTTGTGTGCCATGATGGTGGACTTTAAGCCCATATTGCGAAGGAGATCTAAGGAACGAGGTTGAATGCCATCCGCGCGTCCTGTGGGTGTAGGTTCGGCTCGGTTGTCAATATGCTTAATACTATATCCCCATCTTGCGAGACATGTCGAGAGCATGAGACCAACAGGGCCAGCTCCAACGATGACTGAACCTATTAGCGTAATACAAGAGGTCGATGGTGAGCCAACTTACCGATGTCATAATGTGACGGAGTAGGTCGTTTCGAAGACCGACTCTCCATCGTCAGAAGCAGAATATAAATGACAATGTAAAATGCAGTGGGACTAAGGGGTTGGGCGACGTTGATATAGCCTATTATGTAGGACAACCTTATGTTAAACGAAAGGCAAACAAAAAAGTAACCAGATTATCTGTGTGAATCTAGATACTCAACGCGAACGACCGCTCCTTGTCAGGGGTTGCTAATGAAGATCGAAGAAATGAAAGATATAGTGCCGGTAGCACTGAAATGAATGGTACGACCTAAGAAGAAAGCCGGCGAAAGAGATATAATTTATCTTGTACAGATTACATACAAGAACGACCGAGGCTGTATACCGAAAGGATAAGCACGTTGAGCCATGAGGTCTGCACTAGTCGTATCTAACGGCAGGGACATCGGGAAGTGTGCCACGTCTACCAAAGTTATTACCGTCAAGGCGCATCCCATAGAGCTGGGAATGTATAGTAGTATGGATGTATAAGCGAGGTCCACGGGTAGCCTGGAGGCGAGGTAGGTCTTCATTAGGGGTCAAAACTACCTGGTACCTACAAAAGATTATTATAAAGGGTAGTAATGTATGACATATATGAGGCACAGGAGAGGCAGGTGAGGCAGGAGAGGCGAACAATTACTAGTAGATGACTGAGGTCCTTCATTTCGTCAACTATCGATAATGGATAATGGTGTTGGTTATGGTGATGATCACCAGAAGACCAAAAGACCAAAATAGGCTGACTGCTCGCGCTGGATTAGTTGGATCAAAGCCCCGGGATGTTGACACGGCAATAATTGGTGGGGCCGTAGCGGGGGGTTACTCACGGCTGAAGAGGACGGGAACGAGAATTCGATGGGGAAATGGAAAAGGTGGAAACGAGTGGAACGGCGACAACTTAATCATGCTTATAAGCTGAACTTGATCGATTTCCAACCTGCCAACTCGATTTCTTCGGCGTTAACGGGAATCCTACGACCTGGACAGCTGGATTGCCCCACAACTTTTGTTCTCCGCATCGCAAATACCTAGGTAGTAGATATTTTGATATGCTGATATCAAGAATAACTTTGTTCCTAGATACGAAGTTCCAATATTAATTACACGATCTTTTGTTTTCTTACGCAACCATCGTCGGAGAGTTTCCACCCAACACTTGCTACCCATTCGACATCGGATCAACCGCGGAAGATGGGCTGCCTGCTTTAATAAGAAAGATTAGACATAATACATAAATTAAAATGGATGAACACTTAGCTTGCGGTATTGCGTATTCAAACATTGCTGATTGGGACGGCAGGGTCTCCGGAAGGGGCGTCGCGGATAGGGGGCAAAAATAAGTAAAAAAGGAAAAAAAACCATGTTCGCACGTCATAGTAACCAAAAGAACGAAGTCATCATCCTTTATATCCCCCTCTTAGATTGTACGTTACGTGGAATTGATGTTAACATACCATCCATGGATGCTTGAAGTTGATGCTGACCCAAAGCCACGTCGTCACTGAATTTTGGCGTTTGAATATACTTCGTGATGTATCGGGATCTTGCATATGAGGCTGAACCGAGAACCGAGCCAGGGATTATTACGCCGAAAGCTCAACTTGAAACATACCTAGGTACCGAGTAGGTACGCTTCATGAAATGGGAGCATAATTTAATGATATACTGGGAAGCGCGTGGATGAATTATTAGGGAGTATTGGGCACCATGGCGACCGAACAAGTAGCCCTAGAGCTGTATCTCAATGCCAAGACGCCGTTAGGAGGACGAGAAAAATATCTACGGAGGTACCTACATCGGGGTTTCCTTAACTTGGAAGTCTCTCAGCAGCCACATGTGCGCCGCGTAGCATTCGACGATAGCACCTGCTTGATGCATGGTGTACCTACCTCTGACGCTTGCCTAGATGAAGGTACCTGGCTGCCTGGGTAAATCAAAGTACTAATATATATATTTATGTACCTACATAGAATTTCATTTGATCAATTAACATCATATGTGTCTTACCTGAAAAAGATTACTATAAGCAATGCGGTAACTGCATTCATCCGGACTATTTAGGTAGATCAGATGATATCTATTTTTTATATGCATACGCTACATTGGGACATCTGTAAATCATCAGGTTCGAATACATAAGTACCTACTAGGCAGTATCTGTGTGCTAGAATGAATTAGTACGTACACACGTCGATTGAATTCGTCTATATCAAGCCAAGTGCCAGTTTTCGAAGTTTAAATAATTGTATTTACGAAGGTACCTGTAGTATTTTTTTGTTCTAATATGGCCGAAAGTTGCCTAGCGTACCTGCAGAGCGATTATGTACACATGTACACATCTCAGTTGAGATCAGCAAGGCTGGATGCGGCGAAAAAATATGGTAGCAATAAGGCCCGTGCACGATTATTACATCTTGGTTCTTTCCTAGATAGAGAACTGCGCAACCTCAACTTCTATTATCGAGATACCTGCTTCCGCGGCGTCAAATCCGATCGCGCAACGTCGCTGTCCAAATCTGTCGCAAAAATCGATGCGCATTGTACGTAACCCCTAGATACAATAAATTCCCTTCTCATATGCGTCAAGTGCGTGTACATCAATGTATTATCCTAATTGAGAGTCTACCAAAGGCGGTAACCAATCTGGGAACTTTCAAAAAATCAAACTTCCAAATCACCAGGCAACAACCCAAAACTATACCTAAAAGGCCTGTGATTTGAAAACAATACGCTCCTTCCTCCTCAGAAATCGTGTCGCGTTCTTGCCTACTTTCTGTAGACGCCACAATTTTCAAAAACTTTAATCCTCGACCTTCTGCTATATAAGACGCGTCGCACTCGTCTTTTTCTCTTCCTCCTTTCTTTCCTTTCACACCAAAGAAACCATTCACAGAAACACTGCAACACAACGCAACTTCATTCAAATTCATTCAGAAATCATTCAGAGAAATTAACAATGGATACCCCTACAGTAACCCGCCGACGCGCGAATCGGCCAGCTCGATCCGTCACTTTCCAACTTTCTGGAATTCTACATCCCGTAACCCCTCGCGACCCGGTCATCGGTCCGACGCGAAAGCGTCGCTACTCCCCTACTCAAGACGGCACATATAGTGAGTCTTTTAGCAATTCTGGTAGCTACTTCGGTAGTGAATCTGGTAATGTATCCTACGATGGTTTAGATGGACAGGCTGCAGAACAATCGACCGCGTCCTCATCATCCCGATTTGCTCTCCATTCATCATCACCCTTACAATCTTCATCACCTTTCCAGCGATCGCCCATCCAACCATCAACCATTCAACGATCGTCTATCCAACCATCTCCTATATTTCGACCTTCTTGGCCACGCCGCTCACGCCCCTCCCCATTCGCTCATCCGTACGCTCGAGCGCTTGGATTAGATCAACCAGACCCTCGGCCACTGAATCCATTCGCTCCACCTCAACCTCGTTTCCGCTATACTCGACTCCTTCGACCCAGATCAGCCCTCAACACCCCAATTAGAAGTTTTCGTGCATTACGTGCAAGTCGTGTGGGCTATGGTCCTTCGGTACGTCAATTCATTAGTATATCTTGCTATCATTTTAATCGATGTTAACACCAGGTTTAGACCCAATTCCCTGCTTTGGTAGCTCAGGAGGGTTAGGTACCTCCCCGACGTCTTACCCAAGGCCAGGTACATCGGATTGCTCAATTGCGCCCCGACCTGATTTTTCAAACACCTGAACGTATTCGTCCAATTAGCCCAGATACCCGACGATATTTCCTGCAGCCGAACCCACAGGCACCACAGGCACCTACAACTCCTGAGCGCGTAGTAGAGCGTGAGGAGTATCCAATGCCTGGAGCCTGGTCCTCAGAATTCGATGATGATCTTGTAGATACACAATCGCTCCCTTCCATCATGGCTTTCCCGGTTCGCTTCGGTGCAAACGTCTGCAATACTATCACTTATTTGCGAGACTCTTCTTACAGTCTCTGCAACACACTGGGAAGCTTTTTCCCTCTACGCCGTCAGTCTTCTGGAACCACACCATCTACTTCCGAAGATGGCGAACGCGCTCGCAAGCGTCGTCGAGTTGACGCTGAGGATTCTCCAAATATTCCAGAGGTTGAACAACAACCAACTCCTATTTCATTAGTCGATGATCCTATGGACATTTGTACTCCTAGTCCTCCTCCTATCAACCAAGGAGATTCCAGAGCAGACACATCATCTGAGAGCCCATCATCGGATTTTGGAAAAGATTTCGTACTTTTCGATGACGAGCCATCACCTAGAACTATACTCAGACGTGAAGAGTATGATCGCAAAAGTGCTAGAATTCGCGCCATAGTTGAAAAGCGACTATTTCCTAATGGAAGAAGAAAGTACGAGCCAAAGCGATCTTCGACTCAGACTAAAACTCCCCCACCCTCACGCCAAGAGCAAACAGAACAGACGGGTCATCAGTGGGGGCCTTTGCCTCCTCCAAAGTACAAGGATATCCGTGAATTCTTCGAGCATGATGACGAGATCTGTCTCCCAGGTTTAGAGCACTTGCGATTGACACCCAAAACTACTAAGATTTATGAATTGGACTCGCAGCGCGAAAAACGATTACGTATAGAAAGAGAGAAGGCCGAGCAAGAACGCCAAGAGCGCCTTCGTATAGAAGAAGAGCGTCTCAATGAAGCTCTTCGTCCACTCGGTCTGCGAAGAGCAAGAGGTGCCCTAATAACCTCATTGACCCCCGACTGGGAACTGAAAGCCAAGTCATCACCAGTGAACGGCCGTACAGAGCAGCATAAGTGGCAAGGAGCACGTCACCGAGATGGCGTAGAGCTCAGTCCTCACGATTTTGGAAGATTAGTGCCTTCAAACGAATGGCTAAATGATAACGATATCCAAGCCGCCTTAGTTCATCTCGCAACCTACGTCAACGACAAGGCTGGCGTCCGGCCCAAGGCTGACCCGCCAAAGTGTGTTGCCCTATCATCACAGTATTGGTCAAACTTTCGAGCGGAGCCTCGAAAGAATGTCTACCCACGAGGATTGGACCGAAATTGGGGCATGAAGCCAGCCAACTTCCTCGATATTGATACTGTCCTAATCCCAGTCAACCAATCTAACCACTGGACCGTCCTAGTCATTCGACCTACACGCCGAACAGTCGCTTACGTTGACTCGTTCCACTCTACTGGATTGCGACATGTCTCCGACGCCAAGACGTGGCTAGCGACGTTCTTGGGCGATAAATACGTCGCCGATGAATGGCGTACGGAGCAGTACACCGTGCCGCACCAAACGAATGGCTACGACTGCGGCATGTTCGTTATTACCAACTCTATTTATTTGTCGCTTGGGATAGACCCTAGTGGCTACTCACAGGATGACATGCCTCTCCAGAGGCTTAGAATTGCTGCCGTTCTATTAAACGGTGGCTTTACCGGTCCATTCGACCTATCTCACCTATAAGTACTAGGTGACGCCTATACCCCTACCTAACGATCAATAAAGATCGATACCTATAACGATTAATAAAGATCGATAACGATCGATAAAGACCACTAAAGGTCATCATCCACTATACATATAACCCGTCACATCCACGCATCATCAGCAACTGCATATCTTATCGACACTCCTTCAATGCTGGGTGTTGCCAAGTCACTCTTGTTTATTATAATAATTTTACCCGGTCCCCGGGAATTGCATCGAATCGGCGGTTTTGTCTTTCTCTCATTTGAAACTGGGTTAGCATTTCTAAGATACCCTTTGAGGCGTGAGGAAATGGAGTCTGGAAAAGTTGGGTGCTGGTTGGGAAATGCGCGTCAAACGGAAGCTCGCCCCAGGATAGGGGGCTAGAGCATTTTTGGTTGTTTTGTTTTTGTTTTTGATTCAAGGGTTTATGGTTGGTGTTAGGGAGTTATGTGGTTTTTCTGCAAGCATGGTTAGGTTATGCAAGAGATGTGTGTCTAAACTCTCAATCGTTTAAGAGAGTCGCGTAAGACCCTGTGGGAAAGGGCTGCCGAATGTTCAATGTCGTTGATAGAATCGACTGTTTTTTCAAACACAAACATGGTATCTGGAAATTGTTTCCGTGACATGCGTAATTGTGACTATATGTGTTTACATGCCTCTTCGGCACCTCTTATACAACGGATATGGATGCCTACCTACCTAGGCAGGTAGATGATTGACTTCGAACCCTAGCACTTATCACTCAACCACAGCACATGAATAGAATCGAGGTAAGCCAGTAGCAATATCTATTTTAACAAAGGGGTATCCTTCGCGAGATTTCACGTACTACGGGAGAACTAGCTGCGGTAAATATCTTTCCCTCGTAGGTCAGTCATATCTACACGCGAGCTGTCTGCAACCAGAAAGCATGAATATGGTCCGCCTGTTACCTAAACCCTCGTATCATCGTCATCATCACTATCACCACACCATCACTCCCTCTCCTACCCTCCGTTGCCTGAGTATTTGTTTATCCCCGTCTCCAACATAGGGAATCACGTAGAGTATCGTCGGGTTTCGACGTTTTTGGAGAGAGAAGTGAAGAGAAGAAGGTAAAAAAACACAAAAGATTCCACACCTTAGTTCCCCCTTCCTACCGCCGCCGCCCGCCTGACCGCCTTTATAGAACGCCTGCTGATGCAAGTTTGGGATATATTCGCGACTACTCCTCTCTCGGAGTTCTATCCATCTAAAAGAAAAAATTTCTCTCCTTTAATTTTTTGTACTCGACGTCTGCCTCATTTATCATGTGGGGGAATGAATAGACTGGGATGTTTTGGGAGCGTATTTAGTTATTGGAATTTGCTTCCTTCAAACTGTTACCTTTTCCTGAAAGGTTGTGCCTGGTTTCTTGAAAGAGCATCTAGCTCAGGTGCAGGATTCGTTTGGCGTTTTCGTACACCATCCAGGTGATGCTGAGGGCGGGAGCGACTTTCAGAAGATTCGGCATCAAACCCTTGTAGAGGCCTCTAACTCCTTCGTTTTTGATCGTCTTCTGAGCCACATCCCAGATGCCCGTGTAGCGTGCGGGGTGCATACTAGTTCCCTGCGTCTGAAGTCTCGTACGGAGCACGTTCAGTGGGTATACGACGGAGGCGCCAAAAGCTCCCGACGTTGCTCCCATTATTCCTGTCGCAAAGGTGCTAGGGCTGGCGTCTTCTTCGTGTATGCTGTAGGCTCTTGCCGTGTATGTAACGTAGGTGGTCTTGAGGAATTCGAACGTGCCCATATCGATAGCGGAATATGGGAACATGCCGACCAATCCCATCGTAACACCTCGATAGGCTGCTCTCATGCCACCTTCTGCCCACATCTTGCGGGCAGTCTGGAATAGGAGCGTGTTGCCTCTGGGGCCGCCTTCGACGTAATCGGATTGTAGTCTAACTGTATAAGCCCCAAGTTTGAAATTGGTATAATGAGAAGCTTACCGAAACTTGAGTGTATCAAGGGGGTAGACACAGAACCTATTCAACTATTAGTTTTCCACTTTTTCGAAGAGAATAAAATGTCAAAACTTACTGTGCTGTCATACCAGCTACGCCTCCCGCAACAAATTTTGAATACGGATTGATGTGGTGCGGGTCATTATGCCCCTCGAGACTTGCCAGGGTCTTTTTGGCGGCTTCGTACGCTCCAAACTAGTCGAGTATCAGCAACATATTCCAGCCACATAATTCAGAGCAAGCATACCCTGATTGCCGTCTCAGGCATGATTTTAACCACGTTGAGTCCATTACCTAGCAAAATGATTAGCATCTAGTCGATGTGTGTCTAGTAAGGAGTAAATACCAGCAAAAAATCCCCGAGCACCTCCGGCTTTGTACAGGTCGGCGATCGCTGTGACGAGAGGTCTGCCAGCATGCTTCAGAGCCTGTATGGGCTGGCCTTTCTTGGCTGCTTCGACGGCGACATTGGCGTTCGACGTGGTATTTACGAGAAGGTAGACCTTCAGTCGGTCGAGGGGAGCAGTAGCAGTACGAGAAATGCCTCCCGCCACAGCACCAGCGACAAAGTAGCCTGAATCGGGGATGTATTTCATCAGCACGGATCTTTTACTCGTCTCAATCAAGCTAGATTCAATTTCAACGTCTGGTTCCGTAACTTCTATTAAGACGCCGGCAGAGGCAGCGCCCTTTCCAGAAGCGAGATCATATGAGTGCGCCATAGCGGCACTCGTATTTTGCGTTTGGTGAGATAATTGAGAAGCGTGTGTTGTCGATTTAGGGTCCTGTGAATCGCTACTATTGGCTGAAGATGAAGACGCAGGCACGTGGCCTTCTCGATCGGGGGGTAATCCAGGAGAGGCGAGTCTCACGATTGAACCAAGGAGGGTGTAAAGAATATTCGTACCTAGCCCTTGAAGGGTTTCCTCACTAACCACTGAGTCACCTTCAGAGTTGAGAGTAAGGATGTCTGAATAGAATGTGAAAACTGCATGCAGTGTGGTAGTAGGATCAGTGTTGGGCATGAAAAGTAAAAAGTTCCTAAGATAATGAAGAGGTTAGTGACTGTTAACATGATCAAGCCGTTGAATATGAAATATTAGCCTGGATATCCGGGATCACTGGTGACCATCGATATCATAGTCGGAGATGACTATATGGCAAAGTCGCATCCCGCCTCCAAAATTGAAAGTAAAATAAAATTCACGCCCAGGAACTTATTTAATCCCTCAGAGTCACGGGAAGCGGGGGAAAGGCCTAGAAACGAACTGGAGGGGGAAACTAACCGCCATTCTTCGTAAGTGATGAACCCGTCGCGATTGTGGTCGATATTTTCGAATAATTCGTTCAATCGTCGCATTGGCACTGCGAGACCAGCGTGTTGCACAGCATGATGAAACTCCTCCTTGTCTATTTTTCCGTTTTGGTCTCGATCGATAGATTTGAAAAGAACGTAGAGCTGACGCTCAGCAGCCTCGACGAATACTCGGAATTCTATATTGATCCAAATATGGTTAGTTTATGATGTTCGATATGTTTACAGCCTACTCTGTAGGTTTTTGAATCTAGAATCTCCCGACCTTCGTATTGAATCTTGCCGTCGCCATTCGAATCTACAACCTTGATGATGGTTTTGAGCATATCATCGGCATTTTTCATAGCTACCGCACCAGGTCAGTCACAAAACACGTCAAGTCTTAGACGACCAGGGCGGGATTTTATGGCTGACGATGATCGATCCTCCTAAGCCCCTTTTGCAGCCCCTTCCAATCCAATTCGCCCTTATGTTGGTAATCCAGCCTCTTCCAGAGCTCTTCAACACGTGCGTCGCGCTGGTTCTGCGACTCCTCCATCTCCATCTCTAGCTTAGTTATCACCTTGGGAAGATCCATGGTCAGGGATCATGACAGGCGCAACGATGACGAGGGAGGATAGACGATCGCAAAACTGGTCATCGGGATACTATGGGTATGGCATAATTGGGAGGCCTAGTCGGAAATCGTGGGTGTGTCGTGTCCAAGGTCATTCCCTTGAACAGCGACAGGAGGTCGAATTGTTGTCGAATTATTGACGTAGGTTGTTTTTTCTGCAACCATTCAAGGTCTAAGACTGGTGGACGGGGTTAACGGCACGCGCGAAATGACGGCTATCCCGCAAAAACGGCTCCGGGATAAGCAGGGAATCCATGTCCAAAGCTCCACAGCCAATCAAATGTGCCGATAAGCTCGATAAGCCGATTGGAGACAAAGCTCACTGGATGACGATTTCCCGCGTGGCACTGTATGTCACCAGCAAATAAAGGGGGGAAGGTACAGTGCCGCTTGGGTAACGTCGGCACATGTCACACCGTTGGACCATCTTAGGTCATCTTGGCTGCTGCTATTGGGCTGCCAATGTTCGAATTGTTCACACTTCTTTTGTCCGATATCTCCAGGATCTACAGTAGTAAAATACAACTTGTATTTTTTCATCAGCCTTGGCTCCGTGTAAGGTGTAAGCCTCCATCAGCCTCACAGGGCTGGTGTTTGCCCAAAAAAACTTAATAATGTCTGCCAATGTCAGATATATTCATCTTCAATTGCCCTAACTTTATGGGCTAGAGTATTTCGCCCCTTCAAATTGCTGCGATGGCAGCCAACTATTGGGAGTCGACCCAGAGACGCTTCTGGCAGTTCTCCAAAGATGAACTTGCGCAGATGCGCGAAGAGCTGGAGAAGAGCGACCAGAACCTGGTACAGATGTTCCCTCTACCGCGACGAACTCATCTCAACATCTACTTCAATCAACGTAAGAGATATTAATCCGCTATCGCAGATTTGACATTGATACAAATATTCGAATACTAAGACGTACCCTCCCAGAGATCGGTCGTTTAAGCAAGAGGCTCAATGTCAAACAGCAGGCTGTTGCCACTGCGCAACTATACATCAAGCGATTCTATTGCAAAGTCGAGATACGTCGCACAAATCCATATCTCGTCCTCACCACGGCGCTATATTTGGCCTGTAAGATGGAGGAATGTCCGCAACATATCAGAATGTTTGTCACAGAAGCGCGATCCCTCTGGCCGGGTATGACAAGTCTATACTCCTCCGTTGAACAAAATGTCATAGGCTAATTGAGAAATTCTTTGCGCAGATATGCTACATCTTGAAGTATCCCGTATCGGCGAATGCGAATTCTTTCTCATTTCCGAAATGAATTCGCAGTTGATAGTTCATCAACCGTACCGAACTTTAACCAGTCTACAATCCGACTTCAACCTCAACCAAGACGAAGCTAGCCTTGCTCTATCGGTCATCAACGATCACTATATGACAGACCTACCTCTCCTCTACCCTCCCCACGTAATTGCGCTTACGGCAATCCTTCTTTGCTTGGTCCTTCGCCCAAATACAATGACAGGTGGAAACGCTGCGGCGAACATGGCTACATTAACGTCGACCCTCACACAGGCTCAACAAAGTCGGCCCGGAGCCGGTAGTGGCAGCAACCAGAGCACCCCCGGCGCCGGCGAGAGGGACAAACAACAAGAAGCGCGAGTGACGAAGGTTCAGCGCTTCGCAGCTTTCCTTGCTGAGAGTAACGTCGATATCGAAGGCATGATAGATTGTACACAAGAACTGATTTCGTTCTACGAATGCCACGAACAATACAATGACAAGATTTCGCGCGAACAAGTCAACAGGTTCATTAAAGCAAGGGGATTAGACAAACATTAAGGGCGCAATTGCGTCTCATGAGTATACCAACCGGGTCATTTACATTACAGAAATAATAGTCCGCAACTCTCAGTCAGCATGTGATTCTGTATTCCCACCACCATGGATTTTTGAGAGTAACGCGGGTTAGCGAGACATCCATGGATACAACTAGAAGCATAGGTATTCAGTTACCTAGACATCGGGAAACAAATTCCACGTTCAAGCGACGTTTTCACGATACTGACTCAATGAGCTATGTGTTGTGATGAATGCCATACCTACATAGGCATTTCCAGTCGTTATTTTTAGCACATTTAAAACGAGACCAGTTAATGGGGATCAGAAGTTGGAATCCAAGATGATGTGTCCATTGGAATGAATACTAGTTGCGGGAGAGATGATGCCATTTCTAGAGGCTTCCGTTCCTACATACCTACGTATGCAAAATAGTGTCAATATTCCCGCTGTCTTGGACTCTAGTTCGATGCACGTGGCTTGACCCTGAACTCATCAGAGACCGGAACACCAAATGTCGATGATTGCATCAGTTTGCGTCCCTTGCATCTGATAAGAGAGGTGCTTGATATCAATATCCATATGATATCCATGGATGCTTAAATGGAATTCATATTTTCACTCCATCCATCTCACTTAGCATTGCCTGGGCATCGTCTTAAGACCCGCAATAGTGATATGCAGAAATGTGGCTGAATAAGATATGGGTGTCCCTGTACAATTCCCCGCAAGACGGGACCAAAACCACTTCCAATACTACATGCAATGGCGACGATGGTTATCTGATGGTTGGGATATGCAGTACCGCCTTAAGCGATGCAATTCAGCCCACTGTCCAGCCTCACGAAGACAAGCGCATTGCATGTTCTTTTAATATATGTGCTTTTATAACTCATCACGTTGTTGAGACTTTTATAGCGAATTCCAAGGTTATCCTGCATATGAAGAAAAAGAGACATGCAAAATACAAGACAGACGAACATTAGCTTAGCTGTGGCAGTGGCTCGTCCGGTAATAGAAATGGCTGTGTCACTCAGCCGCCGATCTAGGAAGTTACCCAGGTACATGTACAAGTTGTACATGGCCCGTGCTCGGGTACCTGATGAGGTACATCGAATACACCCATCGAATGCCGGCTTCCAAATTCGCTCTCATATAACCAGCCAGACATGGCAGGAGCAGCAGAGTTCGGTAACACGACGTGAAAAGACTTGTCTAGCCCTTTAGTCGTTAGAGTGTTTAGAGTGTTTAGTGTCTTTAGAAATTCTAGCCATCTGAATTCAGCTTTGCTCATCCTACACAGCACCCATGATCGAAAATTCGTCAATTTCTAACGTGGCTGCATGGTATCCCACCATCTTTCGTCACAAATGTCAAGATCGTCGAGATCATCCCTTGAAAGCTAATGACAGGGAAGAACCGACAGCACCTGACAGAACATGGTCCGGGTTCTCCTGCGTCGGCAGGTCTGCCAAATTCGGAATCACTCGGCCAGCCTTCTTATTCGATTGTTCTCAGAAGAATCTATGTACACTACTAAAATAGTAGCAATTGTTACCTCGTGACCTCGGTCTAGGAACAAATCGGCGCTGTTATTTATCTACGGCTGGCGACTTCCGACCACCAAGATCTTCGCTGACGCCCGGGACGAATCGCGCAAAAGAGAGCTTACCCAGAGCTGTGTTGCGTGAGCTCACAACTAATGGGATCAATCACTCATCACCTACACACAGATCCAATATCCAATATGCGTGATAACCATAAAATGCCTAGCGATAGTAAGACCGGAACGGAAAATATACACGGCTAAAGCATCATTGGGAAGACGAAGCCAATGAGCGTCTACACACGTATTACCATTTCGTATCCTATGGGCACTCGATTTGCCGCTTTCGTCATACGCAACTGTACTAGGTATCTAGTATGTAAGATGTCGCAGTTAAACAAGAAGGGTGTTAGAACACTAAACCGTCAATGTCTCTTGTTGTAAACAACCCCGATCGTCAATCTTCAATACATACGAGACTCTACTAAACCTTGAGGGGATACATGCGTGTTGGTGCAAGCTATTGCCTGTTGAGGGTCTTCCCTTTTCAGGGTCTACACGTGTGTACATGTTCTAGGCTCTAGATTCTTTTTCAGGGACCATAGAACAATGTTCATTACACATGGCGGCAACTTGCGTCTCGTTGGGCAATCATTAGCCATTCAATCAGACATCTTGCCTCCGACGATCTATCCCATTATCTTACATTGATGCAGACAAGCAGCACGCGGATAGGTTTGCTAATTTGTCCCTAGGTCTCACAACCTCACTACTTGACTACCGCACGTATTCGATGACAATAAAGATCGACAGCCCATATTACGTTTGGATTCAGGTGAACAAGCGCCTGGATCATAACTTTCTCACACATATGTAGGTTATTGAAGCAAGCAAGCATAGCAACTGGTCAGCATCGAGAAATGAAACCGCTGGATAATCTCAGGAATGCTGTCAGCTTTTAGGAGCGCGGGAAAATCCAAGCATTCCCCTAACTTTTTCTATCTTGGCGAGGCGGAATAGTGAGCGGTCAGAACTCTCTTGCCGCCTTCGACACAGTTCAACCCGCAAGGAGGTCAGCCAGTCGTCTGCTTAGCTGCCTAATAAGAGAGAGGACTCCAGCATTACCCAGCATTACCCCCGTCTCGTCCAAACCCCAAGCGGTCTCACGCTGCACGAGACCACCAAGGTTCCACTTGCACCGGTACGGTGGCTTGCAGGACTGGTATGTCCAATCCCAGCGAATCTCCGGACAAAGCAAGGTTCCAGTCCGAGAACCCACTATTCGCTCCACAGCCCAACAGGGACCTCGAACGCTTAGACCCAGGATACCAAATCACAGTGTCGGTGGTGACGGTGCCCTGGACAAGGCTACAATCCCACGCAACTCAAAGGACCGAAGTCACCCTCAACTGGTCAAAATGGTTACCTACGTAAGTAATTACATAGGCGATACCCCCGCTGCAGACCTACCTGCGTGTTCTGCTACGCTGTTGTCAAAGAAACATTGGGCACTCTTTCAGAAATAAGTGGTCTTCCGTATTTAGCTGCTCTGGTAATAGCTTTGGTACCTTCGAGGTCTTCAGCACCTCGAAGCATTGATAAGGTTAGGATAACGGCGGCGAACTCAGACCAGCCAAGGTCCATTGTCCTTTTCTAAACTTTAATCAAAGCTTCTAATGAGCCCTACGTATGCGAAGTGGAATGGAAATCGAAAAACCGATATGTTGAATTACATAACCAAACCTCAACGTTTCAATATTCCCTTTTTCCCTTTTAGAGGTTTGAATGGTAACCCCTCCTTGCCCTCCTTGGAAAATTGCCCCCTGAGTCTAGGGGCAGTTAGGGGAGTTAGGGGGTTAACTTATTCGGGTCAACAATTGACCAAGCCGACACTGACCACCTGAATAGGGCTGGATCAAAGGACTCCATTGCAGAAAAGGGAAAGCATCCTACTAGTTGGGAAGCCCAAAAATGGGGAGATGATTAAATCTACGGGGTGAGCGCGAACTAACAATATCTAGCCATGGTAGGTAAGGAACAGACAAATTGTGACCGAGTCATTGACGATCTTGAATGTGTATAGAAGATCTGGGCGAATCTTATGACTGTGGGATGATATAGATTTTGTATAGAGTGACAGAGAAGAGTCAGGATGCATATAGTCGCGCGAGAGTAGCGAGTGCCAGAGCGTCAGATGAAGCCATTCACATCTTGATTGAATCGAACGATTAACCGATCTGGTCGATTGAGGCAGTTCTCGATCCTGTATCAATCGACCCACCAGAAGAATTGTCGCCGCCCTTTCGAGTCTCCTGATGCATGCACATATCTGACTTGCTAGCAACATTAGCATAATTGCTAGTGCATAGTGGCATAGTGGCATGTCTACTGTGTGTGGTTGTATCTAAGTATATCCCAAATAATGCCATACAATGCCTATACAAGTTCCCAACTATTGTATGTGGGTGTACGCATGTGGTAAATGAGAATCTTCTATTGGATCTCATTTGCAGAGAGGGACAAAATTGCTTGCCCCCTTTCCCCCGACTGGGACTGGGGATTGGGACTCCAGCGCAATCGTTCAGGGACTCGTCTCCCACCAGCCTCGTCCACTAGCAAGTTTAGTAGCCGTAGAGGTGTGTTTAGGTACTTTGGTAGCGGGCGCAGTCTTGGAGATTTCAATGCATAATTTGTTCCTTAATGCCAAACTTCTGCGGCTACGCTCGCTACGGTAAATTAGCCCGGCAGCTACCTGCTGACGATCGCATTGCAGCGGACATCTGGTGACGGGTGAGTGGTCAGGGCTTTTGTAACTAGGTACGTATTGTATGTATTATTGTATTATTGTATGTATTGTGTATACTAGTAGGCATGGATTTGGGATTTGTTTAGGTGGACTGGTTTTGAGTGGTCGGTACGCTGATGGTTTAGCATGTTTAAAGGAACAGGAGGGCGTTCTGCAGAACAAGCCGATTGACACTGTGGCATTCCTGCAAGCAACGACAGCGCCATCGGTCAGGCTTGTGATGCTAGTCTTCTTTTGTATTAGTCTGTTGACAGGGTTATCCAATGATCTCAGGTGGCGACTCCAGTTTCATTCGCCAACTCACCCACCCGGATTTCAATGAGGAAACCCTGCGAGCCCTGGAAAGAACAGAGCAGGTAGCGCAAGGTTACGCAGGACTTGCAGGTCTTGAAGACTCCACCTTTTTCCACTCTTACATGTCTTTGCATCTTCCGCCGACCAATGCCTGTTAATGTTTTTCTATGCTATTCCTTCTTTGGCTTGGTCCCAGGTCTTGAACCAGCAAGCGACCCAAGCGTTACCCCCTGCCCTTGGCTCCACCCTCCTTTGCCGCCTCTCGCTGTTCAAGGTTTCTCTCTGTTCTCTGCTTTCTTTCCATCCAACAAAATCCTTCGCCTTCTCCGAATCACAGCTTGCTCTTCTCCTCTTTCCCGCCTTTCTCTCAATTATTATTCACTCTTATCGATCCTACCGCTCACCCCGTACCCTTAAACACCAACACCACCAAACCTTACCCAGACTTACCCAGAATCACATACACATACAGCTGTCACATTCAATATCCAATTCTTAAACCCTCTTGACAAAGACTTTGAAAGCTTCGTAACAATTTATCCATCTTGAAAAAAAACTTGAATTACATAACCTACAAGCTTGTCATTGTTTGCTGTCGGTTTTTAATAACGCAAAACCGCAAAGCTCGGCAACTTTACCAGAAAGTTGAAACCCCCAACCTGGTCTACGGTCTAACAGCGCACACGCACACACCGCCACCCAACATCTCTTCTGTCCAACCATCCAACCATTTTTTCGCAAATCTGCGACGACTACGTGAGAATCATATTTGATATCTGAAAATAAACCTACCCGATTAAGGGACCCAAACTCATAATGTCTTATTACAACTACCATCATCAACCAACAGCACCTACATCTTCAGTTCCGCACAACCACCATGGCGGTCGCAACCGGAGAGCACCTAGGCTATCTGTATCTCAGAACTCTCAAAAACAGTTTCGAGGTGTAAGGAGCATGAAAGAGTTGAGCGAGTCCGCCTCCGTATCTGCCTTCCGATCACAATTCGAAGCTAGTCGCTCATTCGACCTGGAAGACGACATGGAATTCTGCCCCAAGCTGTTGACTGAGATCGATGTAAGTATACCCAATATGCGTACTATCATTCGTAATATATCACATGTGACGTACCGTCGTCGCATGGAATGATACGACGTAGATGTAAGAACAAGAACCACGAACACGTTCACTAACAATCTCATTTGTCCAGCTTGTATCAATAAGCAGCGCCTCTTCCGATCGTTCATCATTGTCCAGCAACTCGCCAAATGCTTCTCCCACGCAACATCCGCAACAAATTGCTTCTCATTTCTCTCTCAGCTCCACCTCTCCGGCTTTCATTCCCCCTACTTTCCAGAGCCAGCAGTCGAGTCTGAAGTTGCACGCACCCGCCGCCACCCGGGCGCGCAACGCTATTCCCATTATCAACCCCGCCAATGGCCTAACTATGTCGAGCCCGCCGCCATCCGTTTCACCTGCCAGGATGCAACATATCGGCAGACGGTGGTAGATGACCGGTCGTATCGCTTCCTTATTGGATGTTTGATATGACTCATCATCTACGCACTCGTTTGCGGTTGTTCTGAACATCTCTCAATTTCCGTTTAGAAGTCACTCGCTACTCACGGTAGTTGTTCATCTTGGCAGGCACCGGAACGGACATCAGGTATCGACATCGACAAATATCACTTAATCTTCACATCACTTTAGGGCTCGACTGCGGACTCATCACGCTCACTCCACTTTCCCCCTGTATAAACATACTTATTCGACATATAACAAGTGTTCATCGTCAGCCATTTTTATTTCGGAGCTTTCACGATGGGCGCGGTCGGCATTGAAGATAATCGATACCTCCTGATTTTCTGTTCGGTTTAAAAAAAGAAAAGGGAAAATACCATGACACTTCCGGTGTTCCGGCCTCGAAAGATGAGGCTATTTGTGTTTCTGCGAAAGGGCGTTTTAATTACGGCGGTTCTTGCATTTCTTAATCTGCATCGGTGTTCACGACACAACGGAGTCTTCGGGTTCAATCTGGGAGCGGTACGATAAAGAGTCATCATGGGTTCATGACGTTCGAGCAAAAAAAAGAATACCACTACTACTACATATAGAACAAGTGTTTGGCGACGAGGGGGTTGGTCTCTATTTTGTTACAGCAGGGCAGGTGGGTTCTTCCATCGGGGCGGAGTTGTTCTACTCGGCAAGGTCTTTTACATGGGAAATATCCGGATTTTTTAAGAGAATCTCAACACAAAGCAACGGAATTGGGTGGGCACTCGGGTGTCTTGTTTATTTCTGAGCTCATGGCACCAGACGGGAGTTGGTTCGCGCGGTGCTTTCGGGGCTGCAAATACAGGGCTCATATTCATGTCATCATTTGTTTTCGCTACCATTTTTTCTATCCTTGTATTACGGTCTGAGGGACGAGAGGATACCAGTCCATTTCTTCACATTATTCCCCCGGCAAAGGTTCATTTTTCCAAAGGGTCGAATAGCATTCACACTGGGTTTCTGGGGGTTGATTTGGAGGAGGACGGAATCCTTCGTTGTGTATAGGAAAGCATATCGGGTGTATGGACAAGCGCGGGCGATGCGCGGAAATGGGGAATACGCCACTGGTTTTCATTTCGACGGCGATGGCGTAACCTTATTCTGGTGTGTGTGTGTGAAGATAAAAGAGCACCTCGTAAGAGGTCTTCTACCGTACATTCGATGCGTTCAATTGAACTGGGCGAAATAACTGCCTCTCACTTCAAATTTTTGGGTCTTCTCTACTTGCATATCGTGATTATGTCATTTTGTGATTTGGTTCTATTAGTTCGGCAACTGATATTAGCCGTAATCTCGTCTATCCGGCAACCCCATAACTAGTGAGATTGTTAATTCTTTTTAGAATTATATGAGATCCATTCTGCAAATTCGCAAATTGCAAATTCGCAAATTCGATGTTGGAATCTAAAGGCTATTGGGACCGACAACGTGAGAATGGTCTTCAATCTCGTCGTTCCACGGTTGGCGAGACAGCCTACTTACATGCTGGGTAGGCTGGTAGGTAGGTAGGTCCTAAGTACACTTAACCCGGCATTCCTCGTCCGTCTGTGCATATTCTCTCGGCCGCTGATCCGATATCCGCTTTTTCTTTTTTGAGGTTTGGTGGTTTGGGTGGTTTGGGTTAGGACAAGCCACTGCAGGGACTCTGAAGTTGCACGATTTGTGTATGTATGGCTATACTTGGATGGTATGCATAACTAGAGGTAGGTACTTAGGTCCTACATATCCCTGATCCTTTTTTAAAGCAAGGTATTTTATGTACATAGACAAGAGAGGTGTATTGACGGGTACTGGCAGTAGGCAGGCTGCGGGCTGACCGGGCTTCCCCAAACGGCCGCTTGCAGCCGAGGTGGTGGAAGGGAGGCGTCTGGCTTCGTTTCGGGGCTAGCGCGCGTGAGAGGTGCATATGCTAGGTATATGTGTATGCGGGATGACCACCGCGCTTACGCTGTGGATGGGAGGAAGGGATGGATAAGATGTTCGTGACTAGGTGCCGTGCGTGATGGCTATAGGCGTGAGGGAGATCAGGTGATAGGGAGGTTATGCACGGCGGCTGTGGTGTGAAGGGGTTTGCGTGTGGGCGTAAAATGAGGCTGGCTAAGGGATAGGGAGCCGGCGTTTATGGTGTAGGTGTATCGGACGCATGGTTGCCGAATCAAGAGTATGAGGCTTCCTGTCAGAGGCTGAGAGATACCTTTTGGTGTTCGAAATGACCTTAAGACTTTTCTTTCATAGCATGTAGTCATAGTAATCGTATGACTCGACATGTATGTATCGGTTGCTTCATGTCGTGACGAATTATGTTGTCTACACACGCACCTGAGAGTTACCTATGTAACAAGTTAGTTGAAGACATCAGCTTGGATTATCAAGACATTGGCTCTTTTCAAACTACGTCGAGTATAGTGACAATGGTACCCATGAGGTTTCTAAAACTTAAGAGGATTTAATGAGAAGATGAGCTACATCCTGGCAATATCTTTCGAAAGTTCTCCTTCTTAAGCTGCAACTCTTCGGCCTTCGAAGTTATTGTCTCGGTTTTCATGTTTTGGTGGTCAAGTATTAAATCGGCACCCATACACCATGTAGTGGAACACAACCACTATCAAAGACAGATTTCATATCCTTGGAGGGACTATAGGGATGGACAAGATTTTACTATCGTCTAACGAGCTAGTGGTGAAGTACCCTAGGTATATAATTTACGTTTATATCCAACAGTAATTCTCATACTGAATACTTAGTTGTAACGGTTGACATGGTCTTGGGGACCACAGATTCATCCATATTGAAGAAGATTTTTCCGTTTTATCACTGGATGTAATCTGAATCTAGAAAATTGGATGGACATATCGGAGGTTTGGATTTTCGGGTAAGTCAAAACTTATATTTGTATGTCCCCCCCTATAAATCGTATATATTGTATATTAACTCGACTCATTATGTCAATGGATCTTTGTCTCTCTAAACGACTCCGAATACCTTTATATACTCATTCATAGTGCTGGACTCGACCAAGAGAGGGCAGTATAAAAACTCAGGGGCTACTTATTTTGACTAACTTTATTACGTAGAGCAATATCTTGAGCGTGCTCTGGGGTTTTATTCTTACAATCACTGCTAAGGTGGTATATTATGCTAAGATGAGTGTAGTGTTCCTTGGGTAGACTAAAGCTACCTTCATGTATATGATGTCTAGCTAAATATACCTATTCTACGATATATCAAGGGCCAGTAATTATCGTACGGCGTTAAGACATTTATAACGACAAACCCACATGTTTCAACAGGCCATGTGTCACTGTAGCAAAACATCTTGTGTTGTCATATAAGGTAGTTTCAATATGCAAAATCCCGTTGGTTGTCACGCTGCAAACCTAGGAGTCTAATCTACCTCATACGGGAATCCCTCTTTGTCTATCTGGATGCTAAGAGATGCTCTGTTAAGGAACTCCTCTATGGGCCGATCCCAGCCCTGTAGCCATCACGGGATATTCGCAGAAGGCTTGACATTGGTAACATCTGTGTCTATTTGTATAATGATCTGGCAAGCTTTCTAATGAGGAGTCCGGCCAGAGCCCTTAACATGATGACCAAATGTTAACTGGATCTGTTGGATCTAGATAATGAGACTCTTCGATAAGGCCGTCTAGTTAGCCTGAAGAGATAGTGACAACTGATATCAAACTTTTGATAAGAAATTGATTTGAGAATATGCGTAATCAATTTCCGACTGATATACCCTTGTACCTGTGTGCTGGAATACAGCATGAAGACACTACGCATTTAGAGACAGTAGATTTGATAACGGACATTAATGCTCCGGACGGAAAAACTGGAATCTGAAATCTGTACGACAAACGTCGATCTTGAAGCAATGAAGATTGAGTTTATTAATAAAGTGCAACCATTGAGTGGAGAAGTGATGTCGTTGCTGATGTTATTGCCGTCAGTTGAAGAAAGAGCGTCATCGACCAATAGGGGAGCAATACATCTTCCGTTTCTGGCCAATCAGCTGTCTTAGATTAGCTGCACCCACCTAGAACAGCTCCTTACAAGCTGGTGACGTCATAACTTCAACATACGAATGCAGGAGGGCAGTTGCTTCTTCTCTCTTAACCAGTGAAAACCATTCAAACTCCTATGACTACGAGATAATTACCTCAATTCTCCTTGGAACTTATCAATTGAACCAAACAAGACTGTTTCCATTTGCGTACTGTGTCAAATCAATCATACCACTCTTCCGATCTCCCAAGCTCCGTGTCTTTCAACCTTGCACCTCAATCAATTCCTACTTACTACGACCTCTCAAAGAAAACCACTGCCCTTCTTCTAAAACCACACCAAGAACTTACTTACACTCACAATGGCCTCACGAATGCTCTTCCGATCAGCCGCCGGCGTCGCCACAGGCCGACAAGCCATCGCCCAACGAACATTCACCAGCACCTCCGCCAACCTAGTCTACAAAGAGAGCAATCGTAAGTCCCCCGCCGCCCTTCCCCGTCCATCTTTTCCCCCTTAGCACAATGGAATTCAAGATACATGAAGAATGTGCTGACAGATGTTTGAGTCGGCACAGATGGCTCCGACGCCGCGGACCCGGAGAAGCACAAGCAAGACGCGCTGGCGAAGCAGAAGGCGGGCAAGGGCCACTGGAAGCCCGAGCTCGCGTCCGACAGCGAGGAGGCCGTCAAGGCGGACCGCGCTCGCGGCGATGGAACAGAGGATATATCGTCCCTGCAGAACCGGACCAAGGGTGCTGCCGAGGAGACCAGCAAGTCCGGCACCAGTATGCGAGACGGGTTGTAAGATCTGAGAGGTACGAAATATTGAAAGTAGTGAATACAGAGCTGACTGGTGTAGGGTTTAGAGTCGATCTGATGGATAGAGATGGTGCGAGCCCGACGAAATGATGGGACTGGCATTAGTATCTGAAACTGAAGGGTCGTAGTTAGCATTGCTCGGTCGTTATGGTATGGATGGCTTTATTCGAGGCTGGCTCCACTGCGGTTTCCTTCATGTTGTACAAATAAGAAAGGAGAAAATGGACTATGGGATTATTAGGCCAATATAAGCATATTGCTTTGCAGCTTGCCGATGACCGTGCACTTATGACTATCACACTTGTCAGTAACCTCAAAACAGACAGATTTCTAAGTTGATTGGTAAAAAAGATCGAGGACCGTTTATTATATAGGTCCGTAAACCCGATTTATATATCAAGTACATAACCCAAAGAGAAGTCGATAATAGGTAAAGTCCGTGGTGCCTTTCCATCCACTGTTGTATATGAACATAGAAAAACAGCAGACGGTAAATGATATTGGATAGGCAAAAGTTCTTCCGATAAACGCCATGCCACGCGCCCTGCCAATGCCAAATGCAACGGGGATGCCGGAGTGATCGAGTCCAGCCGAATCAGCACTTCTTCCACCTCCTCATATGTCCTTCCTTTCCTTCCCTCCTTTTAATTACGAGATAGTGGTAGTTAGTTCGCTTATTTATTGTATGCGGTATGTAGTATAGTGTGGTGTGGTGTGTAATGAATGGTGTTTATTTTAGTATCGCGATGAGAAGAACAAGCACGATGATCAAGATGATGATGGCGATCATCTGCTTGCTCTCGCCGGCGGACCGCGCGATCCGTCCGACTTGCCGACGCGCCCGGTCCAGCCGGCCTTGGTGACGGTCCACAGCGGCGTCGACGTCGTCTAACATCGCGACATGTTCATCCAACTCATCGCCGATGCGCATGCTGAGCTCTCGCTGGCGCGCGATGCTTGCCCCTAACACGTCGAGCTGTTCATCTTGTTGGTCTAAGATTCGCTGATGGTACGCGTGGATCTGCGTGTTCGTCATGCCAGAGGCCTCGTCCCGGTAGCCCATGTTATCGTCTGCCGGGTTGTCTCGGTACCGGTTCTCGCCGAACAACTGCGCTTCTAGATCCGGGGCGACACCGGGGCTTGTCGGGTTGTCTGAGAACCGTACTGTTTTGGATACTGTGCGCGCGCCCTTGGGGCGCAGGTTCGATGTCGAGTTCGCTACGGGTGCTGATGGAGCGCCAGTAGGCGAGCCGGGGGAGGTAGTTGCATGTTGAAAGTCGGGGGATAATGCCGGGTCGTTCGGATGTGTGAGGGTCGATGCGCTGGAGGGAGAGGAGAAGCCGTGGAATTGGGAGGTTAGGTCGTTGTATTGCTTCTGCAGACCGGGTAAAGCGTCGGTGATTGTGAGTGAACCTCTGTTGCGATATTAGCTAAAAGGGATCGTTCATCCGGTTGGTGATGGTTTTCGGATATAGATTATGTATCATGATCCCGAACCCGATTATCACATACTCTTCATCGCCTGCCTCCTCTAGCCTCTTCTGCTCTGTTTCTAATGCCGCCAATCCATCTCGGAATTGATCTAATGATCTAGATATGTGACCGTCTTTCGAATCGCCATTTATGTTGAGACTCTGCGCCCGTTGCCGTTCAAGAAGCGACAGTTTGATATGGTCGGCTAAAAGGTATAGCTGGTTCGGATTCGACATGGCGCCTGGTCCTTCGGCTACCTAGGTAGCGCTTCTGATTCTATGATGGGAAAAGTAACGAATGAACTAACAAGACGAGACCGAACGATGGATGTGTTGAATAGCGCTGAGCAGTTGTCCTTCACGATTGTGTTTGATAATTGATGCTGATGTCGCAGTAGAAATTCTAGGGTACAGATATAATGTACCTAATAATAGGTACGGGGTACATGTACATACGTACAGTAATCTGAACCAGCGCAGGCAGCTGCTATTCCACCAATAATTGTAGGGCGCAGCACCGCGCAATTCAAGTGCGATCGAGGCTTAAAGTTTGTACCTGTGTACATGGAACCTTAACAATTTATCTCGGTACGTACTTGGTACCGGGTACCGATTTATCTTGCGCATCTGGACTGCCCCCTTATGGTGGTGGGTTTTGTCTTCTCCACATCAAATATCCGTCCGTCCCGTCATCTTCAACATTCTCTGCAATATTCGCAATAATCCGCTCTTGAAGCTATTAACATCCACCGACGATAATCCACAATATTATATGCAGTTTTATATGACCTCTAATCCCTTCGGTGATCGACATTTCTGTAAGCGAACAAACCAGTAGGGGTAATAGCCGTTCTAGCGAGGGCAGCGAATCAAAATAGGAGCTTCGGGGCTGTTGGCTTGGTCTGCTGCCCAGTCTGCCACCCAGTCTGCCAGTCTTTGCCGTGCCGAGCTTATTCCCCCTCTTACTCATCCCTTGTTGTGAGGTGTTTGAACTTTTCACAACCAAAATGACGCTCAACTCAGCTGACCTTGGACTCCAATGGGGTGAGCTACTCAACTACCGAAGCCGTATTGCTTATTTGCTTTACCTCCGCAACGGATCCGCGACTGTGGAAACTCCGAGTCGTCGACATTCGTTGGGTTCAACATGGCCCTAAGTGCTAAAATTCCAAAATCGCCTAAGGCGGGCGGGATTAGTACTTCTCTATACCAGAGCTAGGCCTTCCGATGAGCCAAATCTAGGTATAAAACAAGTCAATTCTTGAATAGTCATGGTACACCATCTTCTTAGCATGTCACTACAATCCTTCGTACCGGAGCACTGGGGCCAGCCGCACATTTCCGTTTCTCTAGGCGCGGAGTCCGTCTCCTTAATAAGATAACAGTGTTCCGACTGCCCACCGCGCTACTCCTGTTGGAGACAAGACGGCACGACATATACATTTCACGGCAAGTGAATTGTGTGGGGTCAACTACAACCAACTATTGCTAGTTACGCGTGCTATATCAATCCGATGTCCAGGGGTCTTTTTATGACACAATGAAATAATGGCATGCCCCTCACTGAGACGAGCTCTGTCGTGGTTGTGATTTTCTTGTAATAAATATAACAAATCTAGCGTCGAAACTTTTCAGTCCGATCATCAAGACTTCTAGTGGGTCTTGGTTTGTTTGCTCTCTTTTCTTCTGTGCCTTTGCCAGGTCTGGGATCCAAGGTCTTCGAAATTAAATTTTACTGTTTACCTTCCTACTCTATAATACCTCTAACCTACCTAGCTACTCAAATACCGGTCTGTCGTATCAAACCCCACGTTTCACGACATCATGTCTCTCCCAAATGGTGTGTACCGCGCAGATCAGGTCGGCTCTTTTTTGCGACCTAAAGCAGTTCTCGAGGCACGCGAGCAGGCCGCCGAAGGCAAGCTGAGCCCCGAGCAGCTCCGGGAGATCGAGGACAAGTACATCGCCGACGTTGTCAAGAAGCAGCTTGATGCTGGACTACGATCTATCACGGATGGAGAGTTCAGGCGCCAATGGTTCCACGTCGATTTCCTCCGGCACCTAGCTGGAGTAGAGCTTCGTGGAGCTCTACAGTCTACCAATGTCAGTGTTGGCGGCACAATGCCCCCACGATTAGTTGTGGTAGACAAGCTTGGTCACCCGAAATCTATTCAAGTGGACGACTTCAATTTTCTCGAGTCTCAGATTGCTGCTGCAGGTGCTAAGGCTACGACAAAAGTCTGCATCCCTTCGCCGACCATGGTTCACTTCCGCAACACGCGTGACACAATTGACGAAAAGGCCTATCCGACATTGGAGCCGTTTTTCGAGGATCTCGCTCGCGTATATCAGGAAGAGTTAGACGATCTCTATAAGGCCGGAGCACGTTTTGTACAGCTTGATGATACTAACTTAGCCTACCTGTGCGATCCCAAGATGCGTTCCGAGGCTGAGCAGCGACACGGCGACGCTAACGTTCTCGCCCGCCAATACGCAGCCTTGATCAACGCGGCTATCTCCAAGCGCCCGGCCGATATGACTATTGGAATCCACCTTTGCCGCGGAAACCACCGATCTCAATGGTTCGCCCAGGGTGGATATGAGCCTGTAGCTGAAGTTCTGTTCAAGGATCTTAACGTTGACGCTTATTTCCTCGAGTACGACGACGCACGATCAGGCGACTTCTCTCCGCTCCGACATCTACCCGAAAACAAGGTTGTCGTGCTTGGTGTGATGACCAGCAAGAAACCCGATTTGGAAGACAAGGCAGATATCATTAAGCGTTTGAACGAGGCTGCTTCCTTCTGCCCTAAGGGTTTGAAGCAGCTCTGCCTCAGCCACCAGTGTGGCTTTAGCTCAACCTCCGAGGGCAACGACTTGACTGAGGACGAGCAGTGGGCTAAGGTCAAGCTACAGGCTGAGATCGCGAGGGAGGTCTGGGGTGACGATCTATCTATCTAGATGTTTTCGACACGGAACGAGTTATGATATACATGGGTGAGGAGTCGCGATATGGGTTAAAGTGGAAGACAAATTACAGACGGTCCCGTCCATCACGGTCGACCTTCGTTATGGCGGCTTCACATTGTAGGGCACATGGCTAGGTGCATAGCGACGAAGTTGAAGTTGGCTCTTTCAACAGCGGCAACGTAACATATATCAGCGTCGAATGGGAAAACAGCACAGAGGCGTTGAGAGTGGTAGGCGGGTATACGAGTGGCTTGTGAAAATATAAAGATAAAATCCCGAGCTGTGGATGCCTCGGAGATAAAAAGGAAAGAGAAGGAAAATCAGATAATTCAACCCATACTGAATGAGTTAGATGAGGTACGATGAATAAGAAATGAAATATAATAAATGCCCAGACTTGCCTTTCATCGACATGTTGCGTGGCTTGTGTTTGACGAATTTTTTACGACGTATAACTGAGCTTGATTTAATATCTACTAAGTAGATTAATTCTTTCATTCTACGATCATATCACGAATACAGCGCAAAACCTCAGATATACCAGTAGGAAACTGCAGCTTTGATATTGATCTGCCTCTCCTATCCATAGCAAAGTGGCCATAAGCCTCACGAAAGAAAAAAAAAACCTCAGACTACTCATACACGCGTTTCGTTGTTGGTCCTGTCGCCCCTATGCCCCCCTACCCCGGTACGCCGAGTACTTTCATTTTCCATAGTGCCAAAGAGCCGCAAGCCAGCCCAGCCTAGCCTTTACCCGAGGGGATTTCGTTTCGTTACCACCGGAAATTTCGTCACGACCCGACCATCACCACCTTCACTGACCATTAACCACCATCAACTAAGCCGCAGTTCCCTCCTTCCTCCCGTCCCTCTTTTATACACCTCCGATGAGTTCTGTCCGATACTACGTTTTGCATATACGTTTTTTTTGTCTCGGATGAGGGCACGGGTATGGAAGGGAAGTTTTTTGAAAAATCCGAAAAGCCGGGTGGAAAAAGAGGGAAAATCGCGAAAATTCGTAAGAGAAACGAGGCCGATTCAGGAAAGAAGCAGGACTATTAATTTTTGCGTGATTTTATTTTGTTCCGTTCCTTGACGCCTAAGGGGGCCCCGAAAACGCCGGAAGATCCAGTTGCTGGTTTCTGGATGAAAATTGCTTCCAAAAAATTGGAGAGCGTGGGGAAGGAAAAAAAAAGACGGCACAATTTCTAGCCCAGAACACCGTGAGGACTTTTCTCGTGAGAAATAACCGCCGAAAAAGAAGAAGAAAGGAAGAGGGGAAAAGGTATGAAATTTGTCATTAAAGACGATGTATGGAACGTAGAGTCCTCGGGGTTCGCATCAAGTCGTAGATATCTGTCATACGATCGTAAAATATCATCTGATCAGAGGAACGTTCATGACCAGGAAACCATTAGTGGCATCGTCTCCAAGCTCCCTAAGGCTGAGGCTGTTCAGTCTGAGCTTGAGGCTGAGCGCCTTGTGTCTGGGCAAGGCTCTGATACCAAAGAGCTAAATAACGTTGATATCCACCATCTGTAACTAGGGTTAGTCTACTTTGTTGATATCGAAAGAGAGTCGTTTCAAGAAACTTGTAGGAACTTACAAGGTGCGTATGGATCAGCTGCACCGTTAGCAGTGCTGGCTGCAGGGTCAGCCGCCTGCGTGCTTTGTTGAGGATAGCTGTTGCTAGGGCTATCCCAGTCGCGGCGATGTTGGTTACGACCACCGCGGCCTTGACCAGGCCCGCTGTTCTTCTGTCGCTGTAGGCTTATTAGTAACTCATCCATAGTGATATTCAGAGTAATAGAACTTACAACCGCGTCGACCTTATCCTCAATCGCTCTCTTCGCACGATTGATTGCATCACGAGATCCTACGAGACCTATCTCACGCTGTGTTTCATTGGGTCCAGAGGAAGCAGTGACATTGATCTTACAGCCTGTCGTATTCTGCATCTCGCGGATAGTTTCACCACCTTTGCCTATAATCATTCCAACTGCCTCAGATGGTACGTAGATAGAATCGTTCACCTTGTCCGAACCAACTTGACCGTTGTCACGAGTATGGTCAGGCCTCTGCGGGCGAGGCTTGTTCATGTTACCACCGTTGTCGTTGTTGTGGTTGTCGCTGTCAACAATCTCCATGATCATAGTCTTTGCCAACGCTGTTGCCTTGGTTGGTCCTATCAAGTTCACTGGGCGCAAGCCGTTGTTACTTTGATCTTCGCCTACAATGTTGATATGGCAACCACTGCGCTCTTGTAGATCCCTGATAGTCTCTCCTCCACGTCCAATGATTAAACCGACGGTACGGTCAGGAACAACAATCTGTTCATAATCCTCTCCATCGCGCAATGCATTGGGGTTGGGAGTACGGGCATCACGGCGGGCATGAGGTTGTCTGTCGAGACCAGCACGAGCAATGGCGCCCATACCACTGTCATCGATTGTTTTGTTTATAGCAGCTTTGGCCTCAGCACGTCTAGCCCGCGGGCCAGTGATCTTGCATTGACGATACGCCTCTTGTTCACCAGTAGACGACAGAAATTGTACTCGGCATGATGTCTCGGATTCAATACGCCTCAGATTCTCACCCTGACGACCAATAACGAGACCAACTAGAGTAGACTCAACATCAATAATCTCACTGTTATCAGGAGACTCTGATCGATCACGATCGCGACCGTAGTCGCGGACATGTGGTCCACGATCATTACGTCGCTCATCCCGGTAGGGGTTAACGTTGTCACGTACATCACGACGCGGAGGGGAACGCGAACGAGATCTATAGTGCCTAGGCGGTGCAGCACGAGCATCCTGGCGGTCGATGTCACCTAGATTCATTGTACCCGAAGTGACGGGCCGGATGGCATTAAGGTCCATGGGATAGCCTGGGTATGTCGGAGGTTGTTGGGGGGGCATTGAAGGAGGCATTGCACCGTAGGCAGTGGGTGCCGGGCCTTGTTGGTAGCCAGGAATTGCATAGGGCGCGGGCGCAGGCGGTTGAGCCTGAGAAGGCGTGGTGGAGGCTGCTGACTGGGCTATTAGGATACATTAGCACTTGATACCTATATTGGGATAACGATGTTGAGGTCATCGTGTAGGGTTAAGTAGGTAGTATAACTTGACACGAGGAACGGTAAAATAACACATACCAGCTAGAGCGGCGAGAATCGCCTGTATATTAGGTTGCGCCTCGGCCATTGCGCTGACAATGGTAGGAATAGAAGAGGGTAACGAGAAGGGTAATGCTTCCTCAAGTTCACTTCCAGATCAATCCAGATAAAATTCCCGATGGCTTAATGATGAAGGCCTAGCCCTATTACCCTATTGCTTCAAGGCTTCTCAAGGCTTAACGCACGGCACAAGATACGGCAGGTCGGCGCATGCAAAATGATGCAAAGTTCAATCTGCAACGGTTTGCAATGCTTTTGAATGACAGGCAACGTTCAGTGTTCAGCGATCAGATTTATACGTCAAACGTCAATCGTCAATCAGTCAAGGTGCAGTGGAGTGAAGTCAATCAATCTATGCTCAATGCTAGGCGTGAGAGTAAAGAGTTGGCTTGACTAGATCAATTAAATTGTTGTCGTGAATTGAAAGAGAGAGTGAGATAGAAAGAAAATTGATCACCAATTTCTTGCCGCGTCAAATGTTGTCAATGTGCGTGTTCCCTCTTTTACTTTGTCAACTTGTGATGCCCTTGATGTTGAAATGTGAAAGAAGAAGAAAAAAGGAAAAAGAGGAAGGGAAGGAAAATTGAAAAGAGTTAGCAATCGAAGGTTGAGCGGGAAATCAAAAGTTTAAGTCACACTGCGATGATATCGACAAGATAGGTACCTAATACTTAAGGGACTTAACCTAATGCAAACTCTTTTTACTCTCGCCTCTAGCCTATTTTGGCTCAATGAGACAGTTGATTGTTCTCGGCTAATGCCTCACACTGTACGCCCGGACCACTTCGCTAGCGCGCCAGTTGCGGGCAACTGCTGCACAGCTGCCGAAATGGCGAATAGCTGCAGCGTGTTCAGTTTGCGATTGCCAAATGGAATAAAAATATATTGCTCACTGCATGCAACATTGAACACAAGGTTTAAATGTTACATAATATCAGCGGACTTAGGTAAGTCTGCGAAGTACCTTAGACTTTCGTAGTGCCGACCTTGCTAGGTATGCTCGCTATTTCCTTTGCTGTAGATAGTAGAACAGAGGTTTTCATCGAGGTGTCAGTTGCTGCTGCTCTGAGACAAAATTTAATTATCTACTTATCTATCCTCTCCGGAGAGCCGAGGTGTTTGGTTACGGTCGCATTTATTGCATTTAATCTATTCCGAGGACTCGGGTATGATGGGCTCCGGTGTTTCGAGCGGCCTTGGTGCTGTCACCTTCCAAATTCTCACTCGAAATTCGATTTTAAGATGTTGAGATCTTAATACGCCACGTATGGGATTGTAATATCCTGTGATTGCGTGAGGATAGCAGGCGCCACAGCGGTCAGCCGAAGATTAGAGCAAAATAAGCCGGCCTTTTCTTACTACAGCAGCACGTTCCCGTTCTCGTTTGTATCAGGCTCGTTACTCGATGCTCTAGTTGGATGTTGCTTTTGCTAGAACTATCTCAAAAACGCAGTTCACATACAACTTTCCGAGCAGACAGATATAGCCTTGATTTGACATTTCGGCGGCCTCTTCAAGTTCAACGCCAAATTGCGTGCGAAAATACCCTCGAAAGGGAGCTATATTAATATGGATCTTGGTACGACGAAACATTCATGACAACGTTGTGTTTGCTTAGGAATTGAGCCATCTTAGCTATTTCATTCCGTCTCGGCTTTGAATGGCTCCTCTAGCCTTGGGGATATATATGTTGAGACGCATGTGATGGAGATTCCTGACTGAGAGTATCGAGGCTTCTATTTCCAAACGAGAACAAGCACGGTGATTGGTACATATACCTAGAGAGGTGGCTGGCATATCATCAGATCACCAAGTATGCCGTATTGTGGCGTCCCTTTATCCCTGCCACGAAACGCCTCATGACGGCACAATCAAGCGGAGAAGGGGAGATTGCTTTTTGTATAAAATTTAATAACATTTTAATATTCTCAATCTTGCATGTGACTGAGATTACTCTGCATGGATATCTTAACCTACCATGATGGACTCAGAGAACACTCAATAGGCCAAGGAAGCTTGCAAACGAGGCAATGACCGACCCTCAGAAGTCGGCGGATCAAGACACCATCTTGTCTATCATGCTGTGCGACGTTGGGGATGCACGTCGCCTCTTCCAAACTCCTTTCAGCACGCTTCAAAGAACACGACGGCTCGGAAGTTCGGTAGCGGATCGGCGAGCATTTAGATAAGCATTAAAAAGGATACGTCACATTCATCGATTTCGCCTAGCAAGCTAGACAAGCATTGGGAGTAGAACCCTTTCCATATTGTCAACACTTTGACGATGCGATCTTCAGAAGTCAAAGCGCCTAGGAGTCCATCACGTTGTACCTTACAACATGTGGCTGACTTTTTCAAGGAGGCTGGCTGGCATGGGCGTAATCCGTTTGCGAGAAAGACTACTAGCGGCAGTCCTTGCTGATGATATGACCGACATGACGGAGCGAATTCGCCACGGCAACTTGAATCGCCTAGTGATAGGGGAAGATGAGAGAGATCGAACGCCGTCAACCCCTACGGAATGGCCGGAGAAGTATTGCAAACTTTTGGTGGACAGTATCTCGTATCTTGAATCCTACCTAAAGTCTCATTCTTCAATAATTTGATCATGAGAGATTGCATCGGCGGGTCCCTGGCAAGTTCTCTCTACACAGCTCCCTTACTGAGACAAGGCACTGGACGGGGTTAATTTGTGTTGATTTCGGAGAGCAGAATTTGCCACACTTGTTACTCAACGGCACGGACACTTTCCTTTTGCTATTGTGATGCCAAGTGTGAGACTTCTCTCGCCGGAGATTATTACAGAGTACTCGATCAAGACTTGTACATGTCGATTATCTTGGCTAACCTCATTTCATGCTGTTTTTTAGAACCAACAATACGGCAAGCTACCAGATAATATCTACTAGCTATCAATCGACGACGAGAACGGAGACGTGAAAACTTCGGCGCGGAAGATCAGAGCTGGCGGAACTGACATCTTGAGCACATTAGAGTATGTGACGGACGATATGACGGGCTACTTTCTAGCTAAGAAACGACGTGGTCGACGTGATGCTGGAGGAAGACTAGTCTGTTTGCATATGACAGACTAATAGCTAGGACAGATATACTCCGGGTCAACCTTTGAGGAAAGACCTCACCAAGGAGAAGGCCTGGAAAGAATGCGTAAGCTCAGCGTGATGAGTCGGGTTTCGGTTAGGACATCATCGATGCCACCTCATTGAATCATATATGGGTACCTAGGACCTAGGCAAGCAATCGAGTTTTGAATTTTCGGTTCAACAATACTGTGAACAGGCCACAGGGGATATATGGAAAAAACAGACATGCCTAAGTGATTTTACGTGAAAACCCGTTCGATGCTGGTGGGAGGCCGTTCGGTAGAAAACCCTGTTGAATTTCAAAATTTAGGTGGATGAGGTCCATTTAAAGTTGAATCCAAGTCAACTGATATCTCAAGCTGTCTGAAGCATACTGGCGCCAACTGTTCCATTGGCTGGTAATGTCCAGCGCTTATACGTATTACACCAGGGGCCACCAAACAGCCATCGCCCTTACGTTGGTTATACAAGGACGGAGTCAAAATGACAAGCGCCGCATGCCGCCATCATACAGGGTCGCTCTTATGACATTTGCCGCGTCGCCATAGTCAAGCATTGCTCGGACCCCAGAGTAATGTATGGCTCTCATGCAATAGACAAGGGTCTGGCGGGCGTAGCCGCTCGTTGCTTTTCAGCCAATCATCTTACACCGCTGGCGCTTTTCTGAGATTGCTTTTTAACCGATAGCGGATGGCGGCAGACGGATGTTTCGAGGATATGATGAGGTGGCTAGGAAAAAAAGCAAACACACATATATGTATTTCCTGCCATCTCAACAAAAGTCATTAGGAGAAATTTGATTTCTTACATCTGTCTTGCATAAGTAGGTATGTGAGTATGTCGAAAGAGAGCATCAGTCAGAAAAGAGAGTGACTTACTGAGGTTCCGCCGGCAACCTTACTACCAAGCTACCCCAGAATGATTAATCACTTGGCCAATGACGAGCGATTATGGAGAAATAAGGTTTGATTGGTTCAAATAACCTTCAAAATCCTTGTCCCTTATATGGGTACTCACGGATATCCGTGGAATCTAATTGGTTGCGTCTGGACTTCTTTCAAGTACGGTACTCTATTTTAAGACGATTCTTCAGCAAATTTCCTCGTGCATCCCGCCAAAATTGCACACCCATCGTATTCAAGGAGACAATGAAGCCTTTCAGTATCAATGAATCTGATTGTTTGATACTTGTTGTACGCATTCTTTGAGTCATTCCTACTCAGAACCGAGCACTTTAAGCTGAATAACTGTCGGGTGTGTACAGGCATCATGACGTAAATCACCAAATTACCTGCCTGCGGGAATCCTCCCAGGGCTGCATATGTGCCCTCTATGCGACCCTGAGGCAAATAACACTAGCATTTCAGGTAGTAGTCTGCAGCTCAAGCTCCGATCTAGATCACCCACCTAGCTCAAGGTAGCATTCTACCAACATCTTCATGGACATCACAACTCTTAGCATCTATGGATATTCTAAGATGAGCAGAATACGATCTAATGACTCAACCTGTGGTATCTTATGTATTCACAGATGTATACAAGCAGTTCATGAATTAAATGTATTTTAATCGATTGTGCCTGACTAACAGTATATTACGAAACCGAGAATCGTCATGTAGCTTCATGCGTGTTGGAAGATGGGGAAGCGGTCCGTTTGATATTGACGAACACAAGTGTAAATTCCCCTAATAAGAAGTGAATTCCATTATTAATGACATCTATAGTTCTAATTCAACCACGAGGTCAATATCCTAGTCAGGGAAGCCAGCCAAGAGAGTTTGTTTAGCGAAAGCGCGCGGACGAAAGAATCGACTGGCTGAGAATCATCGCCAGCGCTTAGCTAGATCTGCACACCGCGCGTAACCTTCACGAACGGTCCCAAGTTACAAAGAAGCCTCTTATTATATGTGGAAGACGAAACAAAGGCACCACTACATTCTATTCTGAAACTGGGCCCGTCCTAGTAACTTGTCCCTTGACTGGCCGTCGGTTCACCGTTGTCCTCGTCAAGGGTTGTTGAGGTTTAACAATCTTGGGTCTCTCTTTTATCAACCATCGTCCGCCACTCTTCGTCATTGTATTCACCAACTTCTTTTCACCATTCGTACACAACCAATAATTTTCATTTCGATTTCCTTATCACTTTTATAGTCATTAATGGAGTCATAGGAACAGTACATCATTGAATGAATCACGATATCTTTTCCTTTCCTTTCTTCTAATTGTTCTCTTGCCCGCATCTCTTTATACATATTCTTCTTTGAAGATATTCTTTTCTGCACTTCAATTCGCACACACCGCCCTACAACACCACACAAAATCCTCGCCTATACGCCTGGCGCGCCTGATTTGAGAAAAACTTGACTTCCCATTCAATTCTATTATATGGTTTTTCTTGATACACTTTCCTTAAGATCGTATAACTCTACCTAAAACATATACACTCATTTGATAGGCGCAACAGTGTAAACACGATGCCCATCTTTCAAGAAAAGGAGGGTTTCCCTCAGGTACCCTCCTCCTTACGACACGATGCCTACGACACCAAGGATGTCCGCAAGATGAATGTTCGCGAGCTACTCTCTCAAAGCTCGGCGAAAGGCGCCACTCCCTACCTTGGACTCAGTTCGCGACTCTCGCAGATATGGTTCAACCGATGGACTGTACTACTCCTACTAGTCTTGGTCAATTTCCTTCTCACCATCGGACAATTGAACAACAACCTTGACGATGCTAAGGTGAAGGCTCTCGCAGCATGTACGAAAGTCGAGGACATTGGTAGTGCCATGGCCTCGATGCCTCATTACTTGTCCGTCGGAGTCAACAAACTCACCGCAACTGGCATCACCGACGCCGTTTCCGGCTTGATGACAGTCCTTGACATGATCCTCACCGGTATCGAGCAACTCATCCTCTTCGTAATTGGGATGATGACCGACACCTATGTTTGCTTGATTACTATGGTGGTCCACGGAGGACTTAACGCCTCGGCACTGGCCGTTGAAAAGACTACCGACGCCATGAACGATGCCATCGGTGGAATTGCCCAAGCAATTAACAGTACTGCCGATGATCTCCAGAAGCCGATCGATTCCATGTACTCCATCGTCAACGGTGCCCTGAACGCAGGTGATCAAGCTACAAGTGCTGTTGGAGGAGCTGTCGCAACTGCTACGGCTGCAGTGGGAGGAGCCGTCGAGAGTGCTATCAGTGGCGTCGGAAGCATCTTCAACAAGAGAGTTGACCTGCCACCTAAACCAGAAGTCGCTGGCGACATCACAGCGGTGGCAGCCAAGCTCTCCAACGTCCACATCAACAGCACCGGTTTCGTCTCAGACTTGAACACCCTCAACAAAGAACTCCCAGACTTCGACCAAGTAAAGAACCTCACTGCCACCGCAGTCTCGATTCCATTCAACCTCATCAAGACCGAACTCAACAAAGCCTACGGAAACTGGGCTTTCAACGATAGCGTGTTCCCTGTCGCCCAGAAGGAGGGTCTGTCTTTCTGTTCCGACAACTCGGTTATCAACGACTTCTTCACAACGTTATACGAGATCGCCCACACCGCCAAGATCGTTGCAATTGTGGTTCTAATCCTTGCCGCGATTGCCGTCTGCATTCCGATGGCATACATGGAGATTCGCCGATGGCGCCGCTCTCAAGTCTGTTCCGAGAACGCATACGACGACATGGATCTCGTTTACATGACATCGCGTCCTACCACTGCTCGTCTCGGTTACTGGATTGCCTCGAAGTGTGGCGCAAAGCGAAGAGTTCTGGTGCGTTGGTGCATTGCCTATGCCACATCTCTTCCGGCTCTGTTCGTCCTCTCCCTCGCGTTAGCCGGTTTCCTCTCTTGCTTCTTGCAGTGGATCCTTCTGCAAATTATTGCGAAGGAGGTTCCAGCCCTCGCTGACCAAGTCGGAGACTTTGCCAATGACGTTGTCGGTACCTTGGGCAATATCTCGCAGAAGTGGGCAAACGATGCGAACGGTGTCATCGACTCTTTCAGCACCGAGATCAACGGCGACATCCTTGGAAAGGTTGTTAACGCTACTACTGCAGTCAACAACACCCTGAACACCTTCATGGACGAGATCAACAAGGGTATCACCATCCTTTTCGGTGACACTATGTTCAAGGATCTCGCTCAGAACCTTGTCCGCTGTCTCATTGGATTGAAGGTCGAATCCGTCGAGAAAGGTCTTACCTGGGTACACGACCACGCTCACGTCAACTTCCCTACCTTCCCCAACGACGTCTTCTCCGTCGGCGCAGCTAAGTCCATCGACGGCGACTCGAACCTCACGTCCTTCCTCGCCTCGCCTAGCAGCGTCACAACCGACGAGGTCACCGGCGCCGTCACGCACGTCACCGACTGGCTCCACAACCAGATCGTCCAGAACGCGCTGATCTCGCTCGGCCTGCTCCTCGTGTACGTCATCGTCGTCCTAATCGGCATGATCCGCACCCTGATCGGCCATAGCGACGTCGCCGGGGACACACGCAAGATGCGCATCGAGAACTTCGACATGGCCACCCGCGCCCCCGCAGCCTCCACCCATCGAGACGTAAACCTTCCCGAGTTCGGCGGCCCCGGCGATGCCAGCGCGCACCCGGACCGATACCAAGCCTCGCCTTTCGGACGAGACGACGCGTTTAGCCACGGCGCCGTGCACGCCGAGCCCGTCACCACCGAAGAGGCTCCCCCGTACACCCGCAACAGCAGCTACGTCCAGTACGGCGACGCCAAGCGGTAGGACCGCGAAGCTGAGCCGCAAAAGCAGGACGAAAAGGCGGGAGTGCCTAGCTACGTGAGCCCGTGGAACGCTAAGCGCGTCGGCGCAGAGAATCCGTTCAGGGACCCGAAGTAATTGTCGTACACAGACCGACATACTTACGACCATATTGCATGATCCGGTCGAGGATCACTTTACTTTATCTTTACTCATCAGCGATTTGATATTTTTTCTTCTTTTCTTTGTTACTAGGGCATACCACACGCATACATACAACCAATACCCATATATACACCAACCATACAACCCTCTTTTCCTTCCCACTCTCTTAATTTAGGTACGACGCATCGAACCTCTCCCTTCGATGGCCAGTCAACCCATTCCTTAAGGTTCTACTCGGGTACATGCATGGATGGGAATCGGTCATTAGATACCTAGATGGGACACGGGTACATATGCATATGCATCAACAGACGGCGTTAGCACGGTATAGCATTGCGGACTTTTGCATTTCAGGCACACACACATTAAGAAAATGGGAGGGAGAACATAGCAGAGCAAAGAGAGATCAGGTATCTCGGCTTACGCCACCCAGCATTAATTTTTCTTTTGATTCTTCTGGAGGGCTTTTCGGGTCCTTGGTAATGGAAAAGGAAAGGAAGGGGTACGATACGAGATACCAAAGTGTTAGGGGTGTAGAATCGACGATAGCGATGAAAATAAATATGCCAAAATCATTATGATTATCTTTTGAATGTGAACCTTGTGCCTCAACTACAGTGACATGATTTGAAATCACCTAGAATACCCATGGAGGCTTGCTCACCTAGTATATCTCGGGATCGTAGTCTTGCTTAAAAACCGCGTAGCATGTCACATACAATCCAAGAACACTTAAGAGTATGAAGCATAATTATTTTCGTTACCAGAAAAAATCGCTGTTATACCATTCATACAACACCTCCAGCTATACACATAAAAGAACGTCTATCATCACATCACCAAGTAGTAATAATCATCATAACCATTCAACAAAACCGCTAGAGCCCCTAAATGCTTTCTTTCATCACCAACCAGCCAACCAATTACCAATCTCCTACTATGTATGTGGAAAACCCAAACCCGCTACGAGACGTAGTGAACGTATGTAAGTTGAAACCCCATCCTATCTTCTATTTGTTGCTTTATGTATGGATCATAGCTTCCATTTAGGCTTCTGCTTCTTGGGCTGCAGTGCCACGGTCTCAGCCGAACTAGAATCGATAGCGGCGTTGCCGAACTAGACGTGCCGCTTGCGCTTGCCGATGCGTTCATAGTGTTTCCGCGGGTCGACACGGTTTATATACGATTTGAGGAGGTTGGGGAGGCGTCGGTACCGTTCGAGGGCGTTGCGAGGGGGGCTGATGTCGGGGCTGATGTCGAAGACGGAGTGGCGTTGCTCTTGGTGACTGGCTGCGGTGTTGATGTCTTGAGGTCGGCCTCGTCGGTATGGTCTTCGGATGTTTGGGTTCATGGGGAGGAGGCATTCTGGAACCGGGGAGGCGACCGTAGAGGATGGGGTGGAGTTGGGAGTATTGTCAGGCGGGGTTGTGGGAAATGCCATTCTTTCGCCGTTGCAATTGGCAGAAATGAAAGAGCCGGTATCACTGGCGACGTGGTCGGGAGCCTTGGTATCGTCATGTTTCGCGGTCTTCATGCCGTTTGATGGGTAATTGAACCGCACGACGTGCCCTCGCCCTTTCGACATGGCAGCTTTTTTCTCCTATCTCGCTGCCGTAGTCGGGAAGCTTCTTGAGCTTAAGAACATGCCCTTGACGCTGCGGATAGCGTCTCTGGTCTTCTTAACCTCGTCATCGGCCCCGGAGCTATGTCCGAATCCCATACCACCGTGGATAGTAGCGAAATCGGTTATGGGAGGAGCACCCACTTTGTCGATCTCATCGCGGACCTCTCGGAGAAGAGTGTTAAGATCGGCGGTGTTTTCGGCATGACGTACGTGCATGTCGTTCATCTCGCGGAGGGATGCCTTGAGAGCGGTGAGCCGGCGGGCTTGTGCGTCAATAGGTTTATCTACCGATGGTGTGCCGGCTGAATCTAAGGCAAGCATTTTCGGTGAGGTCTGCGTCCCTATGTCTCTGTGGAAGAGTTCTGTAGGATCGCTGCAGATGCTCTCGTTGTCCGCATAAGCATCCTCATCTTGTTTTGACTTCAATACCAACTTTCCATTCTTATATGGAACCTCGCTGACAACATCTTCGAGCTGCTCAACTAGCTGCTCTAATTTATCGTTTATATGTCCGTAGTAGTCGGCTCGCGCATCGTTGAGGCTATCTACCATTGGACTGACGACGAATCGTGCCGTTCCGTATAGAAGGGTCCACACGCTTCCGGAGACAGCCAAGATATTAGCGAGGCTAGATGGTGTGATCAATGGCGGTGGTTTGGTCGAGGTAGTTAAGAATTCGGGGTAGGTTATGATTGGTACCGGATCGCTTGTCGGTGAAGCCATAGAAGTAAATGCGTCCATGTCTTTGTTTGCTTCGGAGGTTCGCACTACGCTTTCGCCTTCGCTTGTAGACTTGGTGATCGTCGATAATGGGTTTGAAGTTTGCGTGGCTTGTTCTACCTCTTCTAGCAATTCCTTGATTTGGGTATCGTCCAACCCCTTGCTCTTGAGGAATTCCGTCTTCTTCTCTATACTCGAACTTCGGACTGTTTCGTCTCTTAGAAATATCCGCGCTTGCTCAAGAGTCACGTCTGGAGAGTCGGTGTTCTGGGGGTGACTAGTCTCGGGTGCAGCGTCATTCTCGGATTGCGGTTCTTGCCACGCCGGTATATTGGACCTCTTTGAGTCGGCCATACTGATAATGAATGAGGGGCTGGTATGACCAGCGGATATGATTGATAATGAAAAAGAATGGGAATCGATTAATTGGTATATGAGATATGAATGGAGGAATGTGAAAAGTTGAAGGTTAAACCATCAAATGGAAATGGAAGCTTTCAGGTAAATGGAAACAAACCAACGCGACCTATCTTATCGTACATATTTAGGTGGGTAGCTGCCTCGGTTCGTCCACTGAATTCCAACCTCGCGACTCCCGAGAACCGAACGTTGCTAGGCGATTTGTAGACACTCAAAGGTATGCCTCGATATGGTTAGATAGTATCCACTGTAAGTTTAGCTCAACTCATTAACTGCTGCTAACTTGTATTACCTAACAATATTACCCTTGTCTTGAAGCTTAAATGCCAGTAGCACCTTACCGAAACTCACCTCCCGCACGTGACACAGATCTCAATCGCAACATTGAACTCTTAGACTTTGTCATTTCATCGTCAATACCTTCCTCGCGATTGAGAAAATAATAGGAAAGTTCGTTGGCGAATATTATTTTCGTCTTATCTTATAGCTTACTACCACTTCTTTTTAATGCCAACTCTTAATATTTTCGCTTCTATTCGTCGCATTCTAACACCGATAGGTTTAACGACGGTTTCTTAGGTCGTATACATAAACATTCCGAGACGTTTCCTCCAACAGTTCTGTATCACAGGTTGAATTTGTTGACCGGTATCCACCTGCATCACCACCGACGATCAGATCAGAGGCTTCGGTCGATTGCCGTCGAGGTCAGTACCTTTTTATTACCATCCAGAGACCATCCCCCAATAGCCAAGCTTGAAATTTCGGCTGCATGATGGACTAAATCGGAATACGCCCCGAATCATAGGTCAAGCCGTTCAAGTCGCTAGGCGCAGTCCTAGCTTTAGCTCATTAGCCCGTCAGCCACAGCTGAGTGCACGAGAACCGTCAATCTATCATGTAAGTCTCAGTTGTAATAATTTTGATAATGGCCCGTCTCTCGTCAGCACCTGTCAACTTCCCTGTTCCAAGTCCATCATTTCCAAGAAGATGGAAATACCTGGCAAAAAGGGGTTGAGTGGAGAGGAATGATACAATTCATAGCGTCGCTGTCTATGGTTTGGTGAGACGACGGAGAATTTTCAACTCCGCGTCTAATAGGAGGTGCGGAGCGATGTTCAAGTGAACGAGAAATGGGGAACGGGGACGGGAGAGGATGACAAAAGGGGCAGTAGGACGGGGATAAAGATGATGCGATGCGAATGCGGTACGCCGCAATTCGATTCGATACCGATGCGATGCATGTGCAGACAAGGCCAGTGCTTCTTTTTTTCTTCTTCTTCTTACTTGCCTAGGCATGTCTGAAGTGAAAAAAAAAATCAAACCACAAACCACAAACCAGATTCAATCTCTGGGCTGTTGTGTTTGTTTCGTTTATCGGGTCGGTTGCATCAAAATCGGTCAGTATCGGTCGGTCTTGGTCTTGGTCTTGGTGTGTTGCCTCAAATATCTCGTTGAACCAATTCGACTGGCTGAGATGTTTTTCGTCTAATCGCAAATCGCCAATCGTCGCCAATCGCAATCACGTATCCCATAATCCAAAAGCTACATTGGAACTTTGGAACTTTGGAAGCTACAACCAAGTTACCACCAAGTTACCAAGTTGCCGAATCCTACAGCCCTACCCGTATTGATCCCCGTATCCAGTATCCATTTCAGCGGCAAATGGGAAGCGGCGCCTTACTAGGACCTAGGATCTAGGACCTGCTCTCTTCGCTCTTGTTTGCGCACCGCGGAGCATCAACGTGTCACGGCGTCTGACGCCTCAATCAAGCTTATTTCAACTTGCCAACTTCGCAATAAACAAGCTCCTAAGATTGCCCTTGCCCTTGCCGCTTCGCGCGCGCCACCTCCAACAAATCCAACAATTCTAACAAAAAAATACGTCCTTTCATTCTTACATCACACATATATGGATAACTGTTATCTATGCATTGATTTACAATAACGACTTCTCCTCATTCATCATCACATTTGATCCTCCTTTCTCACCTTTTGCCATCAAACCCCATATATTCCGCCTGTTTCAAAAGAATCACACACTTTCAATACATCAATATCAAACACCAAACCATCAAACCTTAGACTTCGACGAACCTCTCCAAAAATGGCTTCCCGTCCACGTCGCGCAGCTGCTCAGAGGGCAAATACAGCGATCACTGACATGGTTGATAGTGACAACCACATAAATAGCCGCACAGGGAGAACCATGTCCTCCAGGACTTCTCGCAGATCTGAGGGTAAGAGTGCCGTGACATCGGTCTCGCGCGGCCCTCCCTCTTCGCCCCCAGATTCTAACCAACATATCCATTTTACAGTTAAGCTTCCGGCAAGCAAGCTTCGCCAAGCAACCTCTAGCCGCCAGCAAGCTTCTAGCTCTAGTATCGTTGAAGGAAAGCGAAATCGCTCTCAGAAGAAAAGCTATGTCGTAGACTCTAGTGACGAAGAAGACGACGACGCCGAAGACGAGGTCCAAGTAGAAGAGGAGGACGATGACGATGAAGACGACGATGATGCTGAAGGGGAAGACGACGACATGGCCGATATGGGAGAGGAAGACGCAGAGGGCGAGATCGTAGTCGACGACACTATGGATATCGACGCCGACGGAGATGAGGACGATCTCGGCGATGAAGATGCCGAGGGCGAAGACGACGATATGGACGTGGACACCATCCCTCCTCCAGCGCCCGTAATCAAAGTCTCAAAGCCCACTAAGAGTACTTCTACCAGCAAGTCAAAGGCCCCTGCCAAATCCAGCGGAAAGGCTGCGGTCCCACAGGCACGTGACAGCGATGACGACGAGGAACTTAGCGAACTAGAAAGTGAGGCCGATGAGATTCAGGACACCGTCAAGGTTGGAGGAGGCGATGAAGAAGACGCCGAGGGCGAGGATGAGGAGATAGAAGCAGCAAATCCCGCCGAGGAAGAGGACGACGATGTCGGTAGCGATGCCGGCGACGAAAGCCGCGCTGAAACTCCCGATCTTACTCGAATGACTAAACGACAGCGTGCTCGCTTTGAGGAGAATGGAGATGCCTTGATGAAGTTGTCTGATGGCAAGTACCCCTTTTACGATAGTTGTGTATCTAAGCTAACCTAGGTATAGAGGTGCAAGCGAAGAAACACTTCACCGCCGAAGAGCTCTCTATGCGCCGTGCTGAAATGGCTCGCCGACGACGCAATTTGAGTGAGAAGCGTAACGAGGAAGTCAAGGTACGTCACGCATTCTTCCTAGAGATTTACATGAATATTTAGGTAGAGTATAGCACTAATCGGTTGGATAACAGATGGAGACCATAAACAAGCTTCTCAAGAAGCAGGCTCCCAAGACTAACCGCAAGTCTCTGCTTGCTGGAGACCAGACTCCTGATGTCGATGCCAATAAGCCTAACCCCGCATTCGTTAGATGGATTAGCAGCAAGGAGGGCAGCCGAGTAGGTGTCCCTGACGAAATGCTTTCAGGACCATCCGGCAAGGTCTTTATTCGAGGCGGTCTTGGGAGTGGAAAGATGGTAGAAGAAGTGTCATAGGACGATAAACACCGTGAAAACCACCAAGACAATCGCCAAAGCCCTGAAAATGAAGATTAGGATAGGCATCAAGACGAGCAACCCAATAATGGGTCCTGTACGACGGCATATGTATTAGTCATGCTCACGTGACCTATCCAAAGCCGTCCTCAAGATTCATATTCCGATGGGTAGGATTTCCGTTCTTTTTTCTTGCAGTTCATGGAGTTAAAGGGGGGTTGGCACATACTGGTCCTGTATTTTAGATCCCATGCCTCAGCGGAAGCAATAATTCATTTTAACGCACATGCCCAAGATGGGACTACTTTTAAGTGGAGCAGTATCTTGAACCTCGCCGTTGTTTACTAACTGTCTGCCAGGCTCGATCCAGGGCCTGCGTATGGGATCGGTTGGCTATTAATCTAATGACAAATTGGCATGATGGTCTAGAAAACTTAGACGGGCTTTTCTTGGCAAGCCCAAGGTTTTAGGTTTGATCTTCCAAGGGGAACGGCAAGTTCAAGTTAATATTCAATGCGAATCTTTTTGTTGAATTTAACTAAGGCCAAGACAAATTTCTATGTTTTAATTCATCCTCTGTTCTGCTATATTTGTTAGGATTATAGATATCCATTACGCATTCCATTCAACCTATATTGATAGGTTTGTAAGCGGTATGCTTCATTTTTCATCCCAAGATGGTCCCTAATTATAGCTCTCTACTCCAGTAAAATTCGGATGAATTACAACCTTGGAAAAGGAGACAACATCCTGATTAGGCACCTACTGAGCAGGTTTCGACTGTTTGTACTGTATTCATGACTAATCCAAATTATGGTCTAAGCACTCGCGACTACTAGGTATATTGGCATAAAGGGGGAAGAGGACGAGAGGAACATTGAAATTAAACATAGGCATTCCTTAGTCACTTGAATATACGTACTCTGGATAATTCAAGCATACCATGTCATGATTATATCCTTATTGTTATATTCATACTGTCGTAATGTGTACCTTGTCACCGGGTTGCTTAGGTTTGTTAGCAAGCAGGGACAACATTACTCCTTAGCAGCGTAGAGGGGATGCACAGTTGACAGGGTCTACGGTGGTTTTCTGTACTGTACAAATAAATATATAAGGATACATCTCTCCATGTATAGTGATCCATAATCCATTAAAATAACCACCGACGTAATCGGTGGTTGCTAACGTATATGACGGCCAATTTTGGTCGATATTATTGTCTAATGTATGGATAATATATTATGAGTACCGGACAGGTACTCTTAAGGGCATATTGACACCCTCTATATACTAAGAATAATAAGTAACGGCTCCTGTTGCGTACACATGCGTGGAAGCTACCCACAAATATGTTCCCATGGGCACTAACTCAGGTGGTTGGCAGGTGCAACAAACTCAGGTTCGATGGTCCGGAACGACACCACCGGTGCCTGCCGCACTCTTCGGGTGCTATGGGCACTGGCTTGCCCCGTTGCCCGGGTTTCTGCCATTCGTCACTTCCCACAGTAACGGACTGACTGATACAGAGGCTCTGAGTCACCTTGGTAACTAGACATTCGTACAGTACAGGTAGCAACTAAAGTACCTTCCTCCTACTACCGGCAGAATTAGGTACTCTACTACCGCCTGAGATCTCTCTCGTCCACCACCATTATTTTCTGCCTTCCTATTTCCCACACAAACCTCTATCTCTTCCTGCTACCAACCACTTTTACCAACCTTTACTCTATCTGTCTTTCGAGGTTAGAGAATACGCATACCAAATTCATCGACCTTTGATCGCACTTCCATACTTTACAGTAACCGCACCATATCTATCTAGTATCTGCACACATACACAAGAAGCCGGTATCAATTTCCGCCCTCTCTATTTACTTCCACCTATACCATTACCACGCATCTCTGTTGTTGTGTGTAAATCTATCCGACAAAATGCCCCGACAGAAGAAGGTAGTTCTCTCCACCGACGAGGAACGCCAGGCCCGCGCATATCGCAAAGACCTAAAGACTAAATGGCAAACCGGCGCTACGGATGACCAGAAGAACTACGCTCTTAGCAAGTCATTTGGCGCCAACAAGTATTCATGGATCACTAAGGTAAATATACACATTCATATTCCCTCTATGAAGTAGCCTACTACCTTCACCTGCGACTATAATTCCTCAAGAAATCAGTTGGTGCTGACTGTCTTATTAGCCAAAGAAACCAGCACAACCTGGTTCTCTGGACGAATTAGAAGAGCGGCTAGAGAAGGCAAAGGCGGCAAAGGCCAAAAGGAACGGCAAGGCCAAAAGGAAAGCAGACAAGCGCGCCGACGATGGAGAACCTCCAAGCGAACTAGTGCAGGCACTAGAAGAAGGATTAGAACAAGCCTTCGCTCAATCGGCGGAAGACTTCGAGAAGGAGTTCGAGGTACGGCAGGAGAACGACTCCAACATGCCTGCCTCGATCTACCCTCAGGCATCGTCAGTGGGACAACATGATGGCATCAGACCTCACTTGCCCACACCTGAGGTGTACTCTCCCAATCGTTCTTCGATGGCAATCCCTGCTCCTATCACTCCCGTAGGCCCTATCACTCCGACTTCGATCGGCCAAGCGTCCCCGAAGGACTCGGAATCGGCTAGAAATACTTCCTCGAAGCGTAAGAGAGGTACGGAGGAGGATCCTATTGAGATATCCTCACGGGAGGCGAGCCCCATCGTTATCCCGTCTCGAGATGGGACTCCGACTCCTACCTCTCAGCCTCCCGCAGCCAAAAAGGCTAAGACGGTACTGAGTCTGGAGGAGGAATTGGAGGCAGCATTTGCTGAAATAAATGCCGAGCAGGATAACGCCGAGGCAACTTTAAGCTTCGAAGAGGAAATGGAAGCAGCATTTACTGAAATCAGCGCTGAGGAAGACGCAAAGATGCTGTTGGCCCTTCAAGAAGAAGCTGCTGCGCTCAATAGAGAGAGAGCTGAGGAAGAATGTTACGGGGAAGAATATTGCGAGGAAGAATTAACCCTCGAAGAAGAGCTGGAAGCAGCGTTGACCGCAGGGGTTGGTGAAAACGAACAGGCCGAGGCCGAGGCAGGACCAGGCCTTGATGAAGAAACGGAAGCGTTGTTTACCGAGGGGGAAGAGCCTAATGAGGACGAAGAGTCTGAAGATGATGAAGAGGAAAAGGCGGAACTTTCTCAGATTCTCGACTACGCGCAGGCTTTTATGGCCATCTAAAGGGATGACTTCGTATGATATCCCTCTGCGACAGAGACTTTTCTTATCATTAGATACCCTGCTACTAGCGTTTTGTATTTGACAATCTTTTCTTCTCTCTATAACCCTAGAAGGGCACATAATTGCAAGGACTAGTGTGACAACTGCGAGCATAATTCTTCCTTGATCTGTCTGGTTTTAAATTCCTGGATGCTGTAAAAACCATATTTGGTATATGATTAGGTAAACAACCCCCTATTTAATGATAACTGGAGGATGGCTCTTTACAATGTCAGTATTGAAATATCCAGCATGAGGATAATGTTTTCAATCGCAAGCTTTGAATTTCCTTACACAATTGTCCTAGAAAGCCTGAAGTGTTGATTTTATTACTTTCTTTACCTGTTTCCAGTCTCCTATAATTAGCCAACCTTATATATACCTATTACCTTACAGTGAATTGTTGATATTATTTTCATTCTCATTATCATTGTTAATTTAGAGTTTTATCGTAGACCAAGCCTCTCCTTCCCTGTTTCTTTCTTTCTGTATGAGGTTCCTTCTCTATATTCTCGTCCAGGACGATAACGATAACGTCACTACCAAATCATACAGTGGTAGGTATCTAGGTAAAACACAAGATACAAGACTTTAGTACTTAACATCTCATTTATCCTCAATAAACCAAATTCTTACTTATGTTCATGCGCCGATATTTGATACCTATGTAAAAATATCACCATAGGTGCGACTCCTCGGATACTTTCTCCTTGTCGACTAGGTATATTCTTGTTGAAAATCCTAAGATAAATATCGCTGCTCTTGTTAGTAAAGACGACTTAAATCAGTGAACTTTCGACGTAGACTAATGGCCTTAGTAGACCATTTAAGGTCGTCAACATGGGACTCTTCAAGGGGACACCACGCAAGCCCCTGAAATCAGCATCGGCTCGGCGCGAAAGGCCTGTCATTTCTCCACGACGACTTCTTATGCCATTGTCCCCTTCGGCGAGCACCTTGAATAGCGGCTGGCGGACAAAAAAGGTAAGGGATTCCCCTCTCCCAAATCAACTCAAGACACCTTCAAAGCCGAATCATGACTCTAAACTCATGCTCATAACCTAGGCCCGATTCCGTCGTTGCTATACCGGCAGCCAGGAGGCAGACACCTCTAGCCCCCTTAAGCATTCTCGGACCAACCGAGATACCTCATCGTCGCCCTTACGACGTATAACTAACCGATATACCTCATCGTCACCCCTACGACCTCGAAGACACAACGATAAGCCAAGAAATTACAAACGAGTAGTGTGTCCGAGTGAACTCTCTTCTCTTGAAGAACATGCCTTCTCGGATCCCCAACCAGAACCTTCCGAGCTGGCCGATGATGCGCCTGAGTTAGAGGAAGTAGTCCAGCCACCCGATGACTACGACATCCCTACCGACAGCGAGTTTGAGGATTTCAAAAACACTGGTGCCCACCGTTCGCCGCCCCGGAGTGAAGATGACCTCTCTCAGGCGACCGCAACGGCCATGGCTCCGTATTATACTGGATCTATACTTAATGATTTGTTCTCTCCGAGTAAACAGTCAATAGTTCACGACACGCAGGAGGACGGGATTACGGATGATGAGTTCAAAGAGCTTATTGATGATTTTTATGGGTGTGATGAAAAGTCAACTACTCCGCGAAGGCCCCATAGGCACTCTGCTTCGCAAGATTGGTTGAATTTTGTATTGAATCAGAGTAACGAATCATGATTGTAATGGAAGATGTTAATTAATTATACAGAAGTTTGAACACTCCCCTATTTAGGGGATTGCTTACATAATCAAACAATGCTTCCTGATGACTAAGATAACAATTAGTAAGATGACTAAGCTGTTCTCCGCAACAAGGGAATCGACATTCGAAAGAAGAGACAGTGAAAACTTAAATCTAGAACTTGCTTGAGTTGAATGATTTGCCTAGGCAAGTACGAAGGTACATGTTGCCGATTGCCCATTTAGTATAGCTAAGCGAGCCAATGGTACGAGAGATATCTTAACAGAATTGTCATGTGCCGTGGCTGGTGATCGACATTGTATGGTCATTTTTATTTTTAGGTGTGGAACTTTGGAGATGGTTTTTGGTAGGTGCGAACTGCGGGAAGACTTGTGGGAGAGAAATTGCTGCAGATTTGTGGATTTTGTGGATTTGTGATACGCTTGACAGCAGGAGCATCTCATCATGATTCCAATTCTCCCCCAATCTTGACAACCTTGAACTTTCCAGTTCTCCAGTTCACGCTCCAGTTCCTTTTTTGAGGCAAAATGCAACGTCAAGCTAACCATCTCGACCATCTCGACTATCCCAACCGTTGTAACCACCGTTGTGGAGCAGATTGTCGCTTGCCTGCTTCAGTCCAATACTTATTAATTACAATTCCAATTGTTCTCCTCACCAGACGCACTCAATGACGCATCGCCATGACTTTACTATTACTATTATTTCATACTTCATCTTCTATCTCTTAGTGGGCACTAATAAGCGGGCATACACACCTCTCACACACCTTATAGGCGCACACACATACATTACGCAGTGCAAACATCCATAGGACCATAGGTACACACACACTGTCGGCATATTCTCTTAACTCTCAATCCTCCCATTCCCTGGACGATCCACAGTTCCCTTGTCGCGCCGCTGCAATCCCGGACCTGCAGCTAGCCTTCGGTAGTGCGTGGCCGCCAATGTATTTAATATTACATTGTATTAGGCAGTTCAGAGTAAACGTTTGAACCTTACTACGTCGCTACACAGCTACTACACAGCTAGGTGCTAGGTGCACAGCTAGGTACACCCGCTGCTACACCTACTACCGGCATACACGAGAGCCTTCCAAGCTTATAGCGCTACACCCCCCGGCATTGTACGGGATGCCTTTGGTGGATTGCCCGGCCTAGATAGGACTCGACAGATTCGGTGAAACCCTAGAAGAAAAAAAGAGGCAAAAGGGCCAGGAAAAAGAGCAGATTCGGTCACACGACACTGCTGACTCCCACGATCCTCGGCTGACCTCCCCCAGCGAACCACATTCGCACATCACACAGATCTGCAATCTCTTTTTTATGCTCGTTACACCTAACCAGTCGCCCGATGCATAATCAATTCAATTGAAACGACTGCGTAGGAGCGACCATCAGCACCTATTCAAGCCTCTCATTATTTGGGGCCGACGAGGCTTTTTTTCTTCTCTCTCTCCCGTCCACCGTTCCTTCAGGATGACTGTCTCGGAATTGAATTCGTCAGCTCCGGCGGACTCCCCGTTGATCGTTGACGGCCAGAGTCCAATGAGTTTAACAGAACATGACTCTGTACCCCTTGTCTCTCAGCCTTCGGGAGCTGGAGCTGAAAATAATAATGCGATAGCGCCGAGCCCTGTTACTTCGGACAATCAATGTATGTGTAAGTCGAAGTTGACTTTTCCTGCAATTCTACTATTCCCGTACCTACATAATAACCTTCCAAATCTTTTTAAAATCTTTCCCATTCCGCGTTGTTATGGAGATGTGATCCTTGTCCCGGAAACTTTAGGTGATGTAGTAGTTCAGGGGTGGCAATGATCAAAATTTGTTTTACTCGGTTACCTTCAGTTAATACCTGGTTATTCAGTACGAGGTTTACAAGGTACTAGAATCGTCAAAGTCTCATTCTAATGTCGAGTGACTTGAATTAACATTTCTACCCTTCTATGTCCTATCCTTTCATCTATTTACAAATTCTGCGTTCTGTTTTTTGTCCTGTATTATACGTCGTACTACCCAACCTCTTCATACTCACATCTCAAGCTACGACCGTTTTTCTTAAAAGAGTCAGTGCACAACGCCACCCGCAGTCTGGGCACTTAATATCTAGTATAGCAACCAGAGTAACCTAAACTGATGCGGTCCCTTTAGCGAATCTGCCAACCTTGCCAACCTTACATGGCACCACCCGGAACACCACTACGGCCAGTCACGTTGATTCCCCGCACCCCACACAGGCACAGGTAGATGGCCAGGTTGATCAAGCTATAATACCAACCGAGGCTGGCGCAACTCGAAGACTCTCTGTCTCTTCACCCAAGATGTTGTTCTCTGATCTGTACAAGTCGACAAAGTCGCCGCTATCCAAACTGCGGCGACACTCACAGGTTGCGCCTACAGTCCCGGATTATGACCCCGATCTCACATGCCGGGATAAAACTAAGCAGAAAGACGCTATCAAACGTGTTTTAGCGGCCAAGGTGCGCAATGATTGGAATTTCAAGTGGTCACGCCCATCTGTAAGGCTCAATTCGAAAGATGAAGAGACCGAAGCTACGGCCAATGCCAATCAGGACGACCTTATTGTGGAAGAAACCGATTCGGGGGATGATGCGGCCTCGACATACAGCACGGTTTCGGAAGATCTTATTCATTTTCGCCCTAGGTCTGAGTGGCTATCGGACATGCCCGATGATGACGACGATGACCCGGTATCACCTTCAGCTTACCGGTTTGACAGTCCGGATGCCATTGGCGCTTCAGTGAAAGCAGAAGCCCTAGCTAAGAGCGCGAAGCGGAGGAGGGCAGTGCGTTCTGAGATGGAGTGGAACGATGGATTGGCTTGCTTCAATGCCCGACGAGATGCCTGGACAGGTGCGAAGGCAGCTCGCATTCGTCCAAAAGCGCCTTCTCCGACAGTAACCTCTCCTGCTTCTAAGAGACTTTCTTGGTGGCATATTTCAACTTCACCGTCACCTCCATCGCCTACGGAATCAACGGGGGCAGCTACACCCCTAAGTCCTAGTGCAACACGTACGTCTGGTGATACAACCGTTGTGGCGTCATCTGACGTGGAATTTAAAGAGGCAAAGACGAAAGAGGATACCTCTACTTATCCAGTAGAGATTCTCATTCCTATTCCGCAGCCTATTCTACCTCCGACTACTCCTATGCGCGCCTCCATCACTCCAGCCGCATACTCTACTATCTACGACAAGATTGTGATACAGTCCGCGACGCCATCATGTCCCGTCAACTTAAATGATGTAATTCGCTCTTGTGTGGTCGGCTGGAAACGAGATGGCGAATGGCCTCCTCGAGCAGCTGAACCTCCCCCTGTCGTAGCAGTACGCAGGAGGAGGAAGGAAAACAGCACGGATAGCAAGCCCAATGCAGCTAAGAGGATGAGCTTCAGTTTTTTAGGACGGAGGCAGAGCGTAGCGGGCGATCCTAGCACTTTAGCGGAAAGCACAGCGCACCCAGAGAGTCAAGCCACAGGAAGGGCGTTTAAGAAGAGCTTGCAACGTGTTTTAGGACTTGGAAATGAGAGGACGGCCAGTAATACTAGTAATCAATAAACATGGAACCGATGGCGGATAATTGGCTTGGGAGGAAAGAAAGACCATGGCGCTTAGGGAGTAAGGCAGCTCGTCCGGTAACTTGAAGATAGGCGCGAAAGGCGAACGGGAAAGGAAGATTGGGCTGGGACAGTTCACAACAATACCCTCTGGGGCTTTCAAGGAGGATGCGAGTTCTCGGCATTTAGGATATACCCAGCATCGCTTTCGGCGTTTTCCATTTTACCTAACTTCGGAATAGCCACCGTTTATGTGGCATACGCACATACATACATGCATACTTCGTTTACAGACTCTAGAATGAATTAATAGGCCATCGCGCTTTTGTTCTCGTCTATATCTCTGTTTATTATCCAGATTCCATGTAAATTCGTTGATGATGATGACCCTGGCTGAAGTTATGCAAAATATACAGTTAGTTCAAGGTTGTTCAACGTCTTACCAACTTGTAATAGCGGCGGGGACTCCCGGACGGTTTGCTCCGCTAATTTTAGTGGGAGGCGCCACCATAAACGGGAATAATCGTTAGTAACGCATGAAGCGCTTGCTTATATAAGTCCGGGACTCCGTGACATCCGAAGATTCATGCGAGGAATGCTTCAATTCTGGGAGGCTGGTTAAGTATCTCGCCTTGCTGGGATCATTCGATAGTTTAAATTAGCAACTAATCAAGGTAAATGCGGCTCGTTAGCGTTATTAAGGAGAGTCGGATGGCGCGTAGGTACACCAGTGGTGGTGGATATCAAACACCAGGCACATCCACAAGCATGTACGTAGCAAATCAAGAATCCCATCTATGCGAGGTCGACGGTTTACCTTCAATCGCCACAATCAGATCATTCAATAAGCAGTAAAATAGAAGCACCAAAAGAGCAATTCAAAAATCATAAGTCAAGAAGTAATAAACCGTCGTTTCATCTCTCATTACCCTACTTTTTGGAGCAAAAAGGCGAACCACCGCGCGTCTTAAAAAGACCGTACGCGACAGAGAACGCCGGACAAGTACTTGCCACGCCATGCATACATGCATTGCCATTCCCTACGCCAACGTGAAAAAAACAGAAAAGTTCAAGAGTATCGTATCGTAATCCTACACTCCGGGATCGAGAAATCGAAAAACCCAAACCGGGAAGAATAACTTAAGAAAAGAAACCCAAGCCCGCTTCGTGTTGTGTCGTGTCGATTGACCCCAGGACAAAATGAATGAAAGGGAAAAAAAGGACGAGAGAAAAAACGCCAGACTGAACACCACCGGTTTGCTTTTGTAAGGCCCGTACCCGTACCTAGGGTCCTTATTCCGTGTCCCCCTTTCGTAGTCCATTTCGTAGGCCGCCCATCGTGGCATGAATCGACGCTCCCAGAGGTCCCGTCCCCCGCAAAATGTGGTATGTAAAACAGTCTTCAAGAACTGAAAAGCTTCCCCTCAACCCCTAGGATTTGCTGGTATTGGTCTCAACCGAAGCTGTCCTCGCAGTCCTACTGCCAGTCCGCTTCAGCCTCAACCAGGGCCTTCCTTCCCTTGATCGTACCCTTTACCTCCCTCTCTGAATCCTTTCCTTCAGTCCCCTCCTCCCGTCTCACAACCCCGCTCTCAACGAGCTTATCCCAAACCTTCCCGCGTTTCAACCCGTCGCGTCCCTTAGCGCTCGCGTCAACCGGCAGGCCGTCCAGCACCTTAAGCCGACGGCATCTATCCAAGACGACTAGCTCGTAGAACCTTCGGCGCATGCGCGTGCCCATATCCGACCTGCTGCTGAACCGCTCGTCGCGCGCCTTGTCCGCGTCCTGAAGGTCGAAGCCGTTACCCTCATCCTCCGTCTCTTTGAGTAGCGCGGGCGGACCGTAGAACCCGAGTGTGGCTGGATTATCCCTCAAGTCCAGTCTCTGAAGATGCGGGAACCCGGCTAGGACATCTGCTACTTGACCAGCGTCCGCGAGGCGGTTGCCCGCTGCGAGGAGTTTCTTTAGACGCGGGATATACCGCAGCGCAGTTACGTCGTCGATGGCGTTCATATTGAGGTTGAGAACCCGGAGATTGGGCATTAGCTGTCCGAGGTCCGGGGGCAGGTCTTGAAGGCCACAGTTGGCTAGTTCTAGGTACTGCAAATTTAGGAAGTCAACCGATGGGTTGAAGATCCCAAGGAGGTTGCCTGAGAGGTACAGCTTCCGCACCTCGTACGCAGCGTCTAGGAAGGATAGGTCGAGCGGCTCATCGCCTCGCTGCTCGCGCAGAGAAAGGCTGTCTAGACGACGACATCGCGAAAATCCCTTTATACTGACCAACAGGTTACGGTCCATATGGAGAAGGCGCAGCGAGGGGAACAACGAAACATCGAAGGTCGTCAGCTCGTTGTTAGAGAGCGTCAGGTACCTGAGGTTGGGGACTGAGACTCCGGCGCTTGGTGCGAAATATGATAGGCCGTTGTGCTGCAGGTTAAGGGTAGTTAAGCACGTGAGTTGCTCAACCCCCTGGATCGAGGTAATCTGGTTGTTCTCCAAGTCTAGCTCGGTCAAACGCTGTAGCTTTGTGCCATCAAAGTTAACCTCATCAATCAGGTTGCCCCTTACACGGAGAACCTGCAAGCTGTCGTGCATCTTGATACCGTCTAAACTCGTGATCTGATTATTGTCGGCGCGAAGATTTCGTAGGTGAACCAAATCCTTGAAGGCGTGCAAGCTGCTGATCTGGTTGTTAGACACATCTAAATATTGTAGATTCATCAAGTGTCCCCATGCTGTCAGCTCCGAAAGGTGGTTATTGGTAATGCGCAAGTTGCGAACGGCTTCAGGTACGCCGTCAAGGTGCTCAATGGAGTTGTTAGACGCGTTAAGAGTAATGACGTTCGTACAAAATTCATCAAGCATGTGAAGCGTCGTCAAGTGCTTGTCGTTGATGTCCAGCTCTTGCATAGATTCCCAGTCAGGCTCAAATGGCTCGACTTCGGTGATCTTCTCTACGAGATTCTGAATAGCCTTGGACATAATCTTCTTGGAGCCATCTCCTGTGACGAGGTAATGATCTCCGACGACATAGCTTACTTCCAATCCGCAAGACTGGTCCGCTTGGTGCATCGTAAAATCGGACAGAGGACTCAAGGATAAGGTGCCGACATATTGACCAATGATTGGCGTTGCAGAGATTGGCTGAGATTTTGCGGGCGCTGGCGTAACCACAACACTCAAGCTTGTGTTCCGCTTGTCTTCGTTGTCCGGGTACAGGACGCTCGAATCAGCGCGAATGCTGAGCTGCCGCTCCTCCGCCGCCGCGTCTTCTCCACTTGCGTCTTCGTCCTGTTCGTCAATCCGGGACACGGGCCTGGGGATAAAATCCTGACCTTTTAAGGATAGATTTCTTGCGGAACGGCTTCGCGACCGGGAATTTCTAACTGAGCTTCCGGCAGATTTTGGGGATTTAGAAGTTCGTCCACGTCCAAGCGAATCGGTGGGGGCCACGTGTTCCACATTTCCATTTTCTTGACCGCCATTGTCGTCATCTACTTCCACATCCGCTTCCGCATCCGAGTGATGTGGAACATCTTGGATGATGGAAGCAATCGGTGACGAAAACGAAATAGTGAGATTTCTTCGTCGTGATGGACTGGATCTTTGCATCCGATCCTCATGAATTGATATTTCATGCTCGATCTCCTTGTCATCTTCCACCGCCGTATCTAGTTTTGCGTATGTCTCTTTTAAATTACCCATTATGTTTTGAGAATTAATAGATTCATGCGCTGTAGTAGACGACTTCGCAGAAGAAGGGCTTGTTGGCTCCTCGTCTTGCGCCCGCTGCCCCCCAGTTCCTATGTCGGGTTTCACACCTAATCCGAGATTCTGCTTCTCTCGCGCGGTGTCGACCGACAAATCAGGAATACTGGCGAACGGGTCTTCGCTATCTTCGGATGGAAGAAAGTTTCTTTCTTCTGAGGCCCTTGGCTTCTTGATCTTGACCCATACTTTATTCTCTTTATCGAACACCATGTTTCCCACCTTGTTGCCAATGAAAGACTCAACTACATGTGGCCCGATGAGCTTCTTTGGCTCTGATCCCCTAGAGGAGGTAGTGCGGATGGATTGTCCAGAAGATCGAGATCCGTTCGTGGGATATTCGACAGCAGCAGCTTCTTCGGACTCGGGAACGTCTGGGTTGCGCGAGATCCTTACATTTGAAAGATCGCTGATCACCTCCGAGTTTCCCTGCAAGTTATCCCAAGTCTTATCAGTTAGAATACTCTGCCGGATGGACTCGCTGAGGCTACTAGCCTCATTGATAGCCTCCCTAATGCGCCCCATCGAATGCATCGAATTCGTAATGATTTCACCGAGATCGCTACGCTCCTCGTACTGCTTAAGCCGATCAGCAAGCTCCGGGTCTTCCTGGTAGGTTGGGGCTCTAACAATAGGAGGCCCTTCCCGACTTGGGGGCCGTGAAAATGGCTCCCTCGTAGATTGAAATGAACTCTCGTCTCCGCCATACGCAATCGAACTCTGTTGCTGCTCGGCGGTCTCGACCTCGGATTCTTCGACACTGCTAAGATCATTTCTAGGTCGTGCCTTGTTACGGATCATAGTCATAATTTCCTCCGCAACATCATAGTAGTCCTGGGTTTTCAAGGAGGCCCTACCTGACCCATTCACAGCATAACCCTGAGCACTCGTTTCCGCCGTGCTATTTTGGCGACCCGAATTGTAACTAAGATCGGTGAGTGATTGTTGATCCTGTGTTGCCGATGATCTTTGGCCGGGGGTTGGTGATCGAGGTCGGAGAATTCGCCGTGTTGCCATAATATTTGGGCCTGCAGTTTGTTGCAAGTCGGATTCACCAGAGGCCGTTCGTTTCTGCCCGATAACTGATTGCATGGTCCGATGCGAGGATTGGACGCTATCAAATGTTACAAGCTGGTCTTCCAACCCGTATGCAATATCCGATCGGTGAAGCGTCCGTCTCCTTTTCGGGGTAGGATCTTTAGATGGCGAGGTTCGCGGCCTCTTCCCTTCAGAGCCGTCCCTCATTGGTGTCCCCCCAATACCTCCACTGGGACCAATCGGGTTCTCAGGACTCTGTGGCCTCGAACTATTGGAAATTCTAGAAAAGCCCAAGCTGCGTCGCAAAAGATAAGCATTGTTCTGTAATTTATGACGTCGTCGCGGTACGAGGAGGGATGGTCCCTCCGACGATAAGTCCCCTTGAAGTTGAAACTTCACAAACTGACTTGGGGGCAGCGAGTCATCTGCAGGCATCAAATTCTCCTTGTTCGTTGCCTGCGACTGAGCCATTGAGTTCTGGGTAAGGTCTTCACTGAACTCGTAACCGTCTAGTTCCCCAGCCCCGAAAGTACTAACGCCCTCGATGTTGTCAGGATAGCTGGGACCAGCGTGCCCCTTTTTCCTAGGGCTAGACTCGGCCATAAATCCTCTATTCAAGTCGGATTTAGAAGGTGACTCTTGAGTTGGTAGAGCAGCAGCGTTGTCTATATTTGAACGTGAAGGGCTCTCCGTCAATTGATCCTCAAACTGACTTATGCGTCGGAGAAGAGTTTGATTGGTGAATGTGTCATATGGACCGAATAGTTTAAGGGGGCTACCACTCTGTCCCGAAGGGGGTTCGAGTCGCTTCTCTGGGCTGGGAAATGGTGCGCGGGGTATATCAGGAGATTGCGATTCTCCGCGCCAGCTAGCTGACGCAATACGCTCTAGCCTGACACTCGGGAACTGCTTCGGGGTGCTGGCTTGGAGCGACGACTCTGGAAGCATTTCAGAGGTATCAAGATTTAACGGAGGGCTGAGAGGACGTCGACGAAAAGATCCTTCACCCGAGCGTCCGCCTCGTTGAACGTTTAAAAAGCCGCCATTTTTGACAAATTCGTCAGTGGTGTCGATTTTCTGGCTCTCGTTGGCAGCAGGAACCGTTTCCGGATCAAGTGGGCTAGGAGAATCCGAATCCAATATCATCTGGTTTCTCCTTAGATTCTCAAGACGCTTCCATAATTGTTCTACAGGAAGTTCAACCGGAGAGAATGATATCAAAATTGGGCTCAGATCCTCGTTCCTTATCACGCTTTGCCCACTAATTTTACGCGACTCATCAAAAGCGCCACCAGGATTAGGATTAAGAGGGCTGATAGGCCGATCTTCGGGCTCATCTGTTTCTTCGTCCCGTCCATCATAACTCTCATCCAGGGTAGAATGGCCATACCTGCTTGAATCCTGGCTGTCCTCATCTGTCCTTCGGAACACGATTTTCTTAGCAGGTGGAGGGGACTGTCGAACCAAAGAATCAGTGGCGGATTCCTCGAAGGTTTCGTCAACCTGCTCATCTCGCGGCTGCTGCTGCTTGGATCTTGAATAAGGCGGAGGACTTGAGGGTAGAGTCATATCGTTGGCAGCTTCTTCATTCGTTGTGGTCTCGTCTCCGGTAGATTCCTGCGCAATCGGTGGTCGAAAGATGTTTTCCAGACCTGTTCCCGCCGAGCTGAACAAATCTTTTGATTCTCCATAGTTCAGTTGTCCATAAACCAATCGCTTCTTCCATTCCGGTATACTATCCCTACCCTTGGAAGGCGAGCTGCTCTGAGTTTTGTGTTGTTGGACGGTGTTATGGACGACGGATGTAGCAGTAGAAGCAGATACCGACCGACTAAAATATCGCCGTCCTCTCGGTGAGTTCCTAGCCTCTTGTGGAGACTTTGAGGAAGACTTTGAAGAACCGCGTTGTGATCCGCGAATGTTAATATCGTTTGTGCTTCGTTCACTTAGGATATTGTAGGCGCTACTGTTGTGCGCGGGTTGTTGCGGTTTCTTTGCTGGGGTACTTCCAGGATTATATCGTGGTATGCGACTAAGAGGTTCGCGCTGACCTTTGCGACTCGTGCTCGTACTTGTGCCAGGTCGTGCACTCGGCGTGGTAGGCAACTGAATCTGTGAATTGTCGGACCTAGGCTGGGACACCCAGTCCTCAGAAAGTGAGTCCAACCAGGCTTGGGCCATGGCGGGCAGATATAAAGATTAGATGCGATAGGTGGATGGATGATACGTATCAACGACGACGGTAGCAACAGACTTCCATGGAGCAATGTATTCAAGCACAGTGAGGGGTTTGAGGCAATTGAAAATGGCAGCACCGTCAGCGATAATATTGTAGAATTGTAGTGTGTGTATGTAGTTGGAGGGTCGCGATTAGATGACGTGCTGTATCCTAAGTGGTGTTGTGTTGACACTGGACAATGAGGCGTGGGGCAATTGGTCGCGTCTAATGCTCAAAGGTGCGGCACTAAACCAATTGAGGAATTATCAAAGGTAATTGGATGATAATTGAATAGAGCAGAATCGTTATAGGTTCGTTAAAGTAATGGAATATTCCTTGGAAAGAATAATTCGTGAAGCTCTGATCACGTCCTAGGGTTCCAGGGGAGGTTGGTAAGGGTTTGTTAAGGTGAGAAGGGCGAAAAGGGTAGGTATCTTCCAATGTACTTGTGGATGTGGTGGATTTAGTGGATTTGTTCCAGTCTTCCAAGGTGTTATGCAGGCGGTGTACCGTTACTGTTACTTAGCTCACACCGTCCCTCGACCTTTCCTGATTGGTCAAATCGCCGGAACAAGTGGTACTGGTATCTTCCGGTTTCTGTAGCAACCAAAGCCCCATTCATTCGCCACATCTAACCCATTCAACCCATTTCAAGCCACATTGAGCCACACTATATCCAGAAAGGGACGCTAATTTCAATTAACGCGCTCAAACGCGTCTAATCGCGATAAGTTTTCCCAAATCTCATCTAAGATCGGTACTGCGCCAGGTGCTTCCTCCATATTCTGCAAACACAGGTACTTTCCTAGCAGAGTGGGGATCTTATGCCACCTAGCAACAACCGGTACACAATATTAGGCCAATCAACCCTAAAAGTCAAAATCTTTTACCAACATTCAATCACCGAAGCCTAACGTTGAACGTTGAAACCCGATCCTAGACGCAAACGGAAAAATGGCAAGAGATTAGTGAAACACAGCACTTGATATTGAAATAATGGATGAAGACAGCATGGATATTGAAGCCGAGGCGTGGAGGCGAGACCGCCTCGGCGATGAACCCATCTATTGTGCCGCCCCTCTTCCATCGAACCCAGACGATATCATATGCTATGGATCAGATGAAGAACTTGACGAAGATGCAAAGATCGCAAAGAGGCTAAGATACGAAACCCAGGGACTCCGATTCTTACAGGGTAAACCTCTCCGGATTTTCTCTGCTGCTCTCCATGGTCCTTTCGAGAAGGCATCAGGATGGACTAATCCGTGGCTACCAAAACAACCCGACGTTCAAAATCCCGTTTCCACACATTCCCAACCTACATCCAAACCTCTCCCAGCAATCAAACCACGCCTTCGCAGATTTCTCGAGCATAGCGATACTATGCCTGATACCAGTGACTCGATGTGTTACCATCTACCTACCCCCGAAAGCAATCGTGAATCCCAACTTTCCGGTAGTCCTCCAGAGTTGGATAAAACAAGTCAAATAAAAGCTTGGGCAAATGATGTGCCTCAAGGGGAAGTTCTGGAGGAAAACCCTTTCTGGGCACCTAATTGGGTCCCCTCAGAAGAATCCTTTCCTTCCAGCAAGAAACGACCAGCTACGAAGGACTGGTTGAGGAGACAATCAAAACGAAAGAGGCTTGATACCCAAGAAGCGACTAGAGCCTCTACGCCCACACCACTAACAACAGCGCGACCAGCAATTCGATTAAGCTCGATGCCTACAAGCATTGGTCAGACTTCAAAACCTGATGTTCCAAGAAAGGTGGTCAGCCAAAGCTTCGAATTGAACACTCCGTCTTCTACCACACACCAGAGTGTTTCAGAGGCCCCGTATAACTCTACAAGGCATCATACAGTGTCCCCACGAGCCAACTCATCCGAAGCTTCCGAGGCATCTATACAAACTTCAAAAACAAGGACCACGGACGAAAAGGCTAATTCAAATGCTGAAAATTTCGAAATAGAAGATTACGCAAACCAATCTTGTGAAAATCCAAGAAATAAGCAAGCTGATCAGCGCCAGAATAGAGATGACGTAGGCTCTGAGAGTTATGTAGATGAGAGTTTCCATTATCGAACTCGACCCACAAAGAAGGTTGTGGATGCAGAGGAACCAATGACAGACGTCTATCACGAGCCGACCCAGACCAAGACTCCCTCTCCTACAGTAGACATCGCAGTTCAGGGAACCATGAAGCTGCCTCGTCTCGCACAATCGAGTCCAATTTTGAAGCAGAAAATTCCCATGGAGCAAGTAGCGATGAGCCAACGAGCTAGAAGTCTGCCTGCTCTAATCTATCATCATCAAGAGAATGGCAAGGAATATTTCTCGATCCCATCACGCTCGAAGATAGGAGCATCTGGCATTCAACAACCACTTTTTGAAAACCCGGATTCAACACACAATTGTTTACGTGACATTTCGATGCCACCAGAAGGTGCTAGCACTCCTCACGCGAAGGGCGAGGAAAATGACGAACAAGTTCCAGCCCAAGATGATCTCCGTACAACACAGGCACTACATGAAGATAAAGTGACTATACTCTCAAAAATCTTAGAGGAAGCTAAGGCACATTCGCCAGAAGATCAGCCGGTCGCCGTAAAAGCGGCATGTAATGGTGATCCAATGGATATTGAGGGAAGTACGTTATACGAAGCTAATCAAATGCCCACAAGTCATCACGAATCCAAAAGCCCAATTCCTGAAACAACTCCAACAGTCGAGATAGATGAACCGATGGAAACCACGATGAAAACAGATGTACAGGAAGATAAATTAGATGCCGATTCTAGTCTTGTCATAATACCATTATCACGGTCGGAGTGGGGTGTTGCTGAGGTCCCGGACAAGTCTCCGGAAGAGCCAATGATGGCTGATGAGAGCAAAGCGAGCATTCCGAATGTCAAGGTTGAAGAGGGCATTGACGAACATGGTCCAAATCATGCTGCTCTATTAGAACCTCCGGAAGTTATTCTGCCACAAAGTCCGTGGGTCACCGAGTTGGCTCCGGGGGCAGATCTAACAATCGAGCATATTAAGGCAGAGCCGGTTGACGACATACCCTCACCTTCTTCATGTCCGTCTCACTATACTCTGCTTAGCTCCCAGCCCAGTGCACATGGGACCCCTATGATCAGAGCATCGCAACAGAGCCCGTGGGGTGGTGGACTACTAGAGCCACCAAAGTTCGAACAACATGGGTGTCTCACATATGTAGAGGCTACCTCTCCGGACACGCATCACGGCACACCAATTTCTCCACTTCCCCAAAGTCCCTGGGCTAAATCAAGCACGAGCGCCATACCTGGTCCTCAATTCGCAACTCTTTCGCCCGCCCCGGTGATCTTGAATGGGACACCATTACAGTCGAACTCACAGTCGCCCATGGCAGCTATTGGACTAGATACTGGACGTCCAGAACCTCCAAATGAGGGTCCGACTACGCCTCCTCGAATAACTGCTCCTGTTATGGGGACCCCTGACTGGGAAAAATCAATCAAGTCATTCGCCATGTTCAATAGTCCATCGCCGAAATACTCAGTTCAGAAATCCTCCAGGCACTCTTTATCTACTGGCCGTAAACGCGACGGTATTCTCAGTTCCCCGAATAGTGGGCGATCAAGCCGAAGGGTGACATTTGCCTTATTGCCTGATGATGGAGACGACACCGTACCTCAGCAATCACTTGGCGGCGAGAAAGCTGGGTCACCTCCACCCCAAACGATAGTCGATGCCGAGGATGAGGATGTAGGCGAACGCTTTCATAATCATTTCGATATCATGAAGCGGCGTGCCAGTGGGGAGAAGTTCCGACGTCGTTCTCGGCCACTACTCCCGAGCGCCTCGCAACAGATGCCCAAAAGTCCAGCAGTCGGCGCGATGGCCGAAGCTTTCCGGGGAGCAGATGCGTATATTCCTCAGGCACACGGTACTCCCGTCGGAGAAGGTAGAAGGGATGTCGGTCAGGGAGATTCTAACACAGAACAATCGCCATGGCAGAAGGACAGTCAAGGAGTAGACGACGTGGCGGAAGTCCTGAACAACTTAGACGATTTCCTCAATGCGTGGGACGTAGAGGCCGAACTGCAGAAGGCTAGACAGGAGGAGCCTACCCCGGTAAATCAGAACTGGGATTTAGACATGTGAAGATAAACAGAAAGACGGCTGCATTACGACGACACGGTACACGGGAGCAAATGAGAAGGGGGCTCGTTTCATGTTGTTGTTGTTGATACCCATATGCATACTTGCCTTTCAGCATTGCTCGGAGTTTGGTCGGTTTCGGGGCACATGTCATGCTTACAAGGAGCTTTAGAAGGCGCCGGGAGGAATAGGGATACCTCGCGATACATATGTGAGGTTCATGTACGAATTGACTACTGAGGCTTGTTTGATAGATTGCTAGTCTTTTACTGGCCTTGACAATACCTGGGTAGCTACCAGTCTCGCAATGAAAAATACTCTGACAATTATTCAAGTCATACAAATGTCCAGGACTTTCCTGATCGTTGCCAAGAGTTACTTGTTTGTTATTTTCCAGGCTATCTTACGTATGAGATCTCTCCAAGAAGTGGTAGGTGAGTGATATTTGACCAGCATCGGGATGATGTCAGTGGCGATATAGATGCCATCATCGGGTTTCCTGAATCGTAGATCGTGGCGCAAACATCTACCTGAAGCGATAGATGACAATTATTTTCCTGGGGGTCACTGATCATACTGATCAGTAACAACGCAGTAGCAAGATCTTTGAATGATGTTATTGAAAGACTGTTGTCGTATTGCTCGCCAATCGAGGAGCTGTCACTGGTGTTGCAATCAGGTATACCGACAACTATTGTTATTAATTCTCTTTCACCACGTCTATCTAATTGCATCTCTACTTAGGTAATCCAAATGTATTGAGTGCCAAACTCATACTATTCATTTTAATTTTGTTATTTGGTCATTGTATTGTTGTATAGGGGTCCCTCCAAGCAAGTACGTCGCCTGACGTTTTATCATTCCAAAAATTAACCCCTATTCACACAATAGCGAATACAAACTTCAATCGGTGGTATGCTAGAAATTCTCATGACATTGATTGACAACCTCGATTCCAAATAACATCGTGGCGTTAGCACATGTCAACAAAACTTACCCTCAGCCGTCTAGAACTACCGCACCACATCGTGATCCTCACCCCCAAGGGAACCCTATGGCCTCATCTCTACCTACCCCTATCCCGTGCAGAGGCAACCTGCTTACATAAACCTACACCGGTCACAGCCACCACTCCATCACTTCAACCTTAGATTAGACGAGGCCAATGAATCACAAGGGATTAGGAGCGTCAGGGTCTCATGTGCTCGCTGACCTATAGCATCCTCCTGCTATACATAACAGGCAAGCCCGCAGCAAAAAAAAGTAAGCATTTGACTTACATATGTAGGCATATATGTAATGCAGAGTCCGCCCTTACAGAAATGCGCAATATCGGTGAGCGGATATTAGTAACGGTTTATCTGGCGTCCGCACACCGTGCCTGTGGTCGTGCCACAGCATAATATTATTATTGTTAATTTTTGCTTTCTCTCGCTAGCGCCGGTGAACAGAGACTACTGGCCTAGATTCCTTTTCCCTAATGCAGGTAGGCGGCTTACCTGCGTACATACGTAGCGTCGCCGTCGGAGCCGGGGGCCACAAAAAACAAGGGCCGGGCTGGTGGGTAAAAGTGCGAAATTGAGCCCTAGGGAGGAAAACAAGCGTGGTGGTGAGCTTAGCAGGAAAAAAAAAATAGCTGCTGTCAATGTCATGGCGCCCCCGAGATTGCTACGTGACATGACTCGCGGAGCGGCCTTTTAGCCTCGCGATTAGACCGTTTATGTGCCTGGGACGCGAGGATTCCCGTTCCCGAAAGTCCTGATAAAGTTGGCCATCTCACACGTGGCAGCGGCTATCGCTAGTCTCAGATCTATAGAAGTACATATGTAGCAGAGACAGGTTGCGCGTCCTGATCGTACCACGATGAGCCTTACGGGAGATTGTGTCTTGATCAGCGCAGTAGCGTTTCTGTTGGACGCGGGTCTGGGGAGTTTACGACGGAGTAAATCCTCCACTAATCAATGGGAGATAGATTGGCAGATTGGTGACCATCCTGTAGGATTACATAGATACGTGTGTGTGCGTGTGAACCTAGGTATGTAGGTACTGTAGGTACTGTATGTATGTAGGGTATGTAGGAGAGATGTACTCCGTACAACGGCGGTGAGAAATCGAAATAAGCGGAACGGAGCGATAACGCAATATGGGATACTACATTTCTCCATGTCTAGATCTTGGGATCAGCCGCTAAGGTCGGAATTGGGAAACTGGGATAGTAGCTGGGGGAGTGCTGAAACAGGCAGGCAGGTTGTCGGTAGCCTCAACATGATTTGATACCCCTTCGTCCCCTCAGGTTCCAGACCCCTCGAATTGCAGCTCCTTTCTGATGCGGGGAGGTTGTGCAAGCTGATCTGCATCCCACAACACTATACGGTCTTAACATTTGGGTCTTGGCTAGATATATTTGCACACCACGGAATCGCATCTCGCGTGTACGACCTCGTTTAGAAAGGTCGTTGTTGAACGTGGTCATCTGCTCATCTGATAAAAGCTCAACCAACCGCGCGATGGACGACGGGCAATGGTAGAAAGGCTCAACAATAATTAAACAGCCGTTCGAGCGGGAGGAAGCTGGCCCTCGTGGGAAGTTGGTGGCACAACATATTGCGAAGCACAATGACGTAGAAATGGTGTGATAAGATGAGCTATAAAGGGTGTGAAGGGTCGAAATTCCCATCTGCCTTTGGAAATGCCCTTCCTAGCGTAAGACGCGACAGTTGAAAAATCGATGTCTTGTGCATCTGTCGCCATTTGATGACAAGATCAGGAGACTTCTACTTCTAGCGTGAGCTTGTTAGTCATTATTGCTGTAAATATTGCTGTAGGCTGCTGGCGCTCTGTGCCTAATTATAAGGCGCCTTATGCTAGCAGCTGGACGATCTTATGTCATTTATAGCGCTGGTTATCGTAACTGTCCTACGATCGCACAGCTTCTTGATTTGTGAACCCTGCGAGAATGGGATATAGGTAGTAGTATGTGTGTGATGTATGTACGATACCGAATATATCCCGCGGGCTTTCGCTCAGAACCATATTGTTGGGCAGATGACGATCTTTTTTTGAGTTCCTTATTTATTAAATGTATGTACCGATCCTAGCCAACCTTAGGTACGTAAGGCAGCGTGGGTTAAACTTGGGACGGAGCGTCAGGGGGCCAGATCCATCTAGAATTTGCGCGATAGCAGTGGTATCGCTTAGACACAAATGGAATCATGAAATCCGAAAGAATGGCTGGTCTCCGGGTTAAATAAGTTTCTCCATTTTGGCCGCGTACCTAGGCTTCTAGGTATGAACGATGGTCGGCCAAGTTTGAGAGCTTCGTCGGCGATGTGAAATAGGCCAGTGCCAAAATACCAGGGCAAGTAGGTGTCTGCAAGGATATCTCCATACTTCCAGTCGATGGATACGTGATGGATATGCCGAATCGCACGTTCAACTATTAGGCGAGACAGGAGTAGCGCTGCTTCGCTGCCGGGGTAAACCCTTGAGACAGTCGAAACCATCGAGGACGGAGCCATCTCAGCCTCACTGCGTTTGGTGTTTTAAATGCGGATTTAAATGCAGTCGAGAAACGCATTACAACGTTGGCCCGGCTAATGGCAAATGGCCTCACAACCATGATTGCGCCGGTTGACCGGTCCAGAAATTGTCCAGGTATGTCCAGATATGTCCAAATGTCTATGAATTCTCGGGCAATTAAAAGGACGAGAACGGCCATTGTCAGAAGCGAATTTCGACGTAGCACGAAGCAAAGTCGGATGATCTTTTGCTCAATCGTGTCAATCGTGGGTGAGGGGAAAAGGTCTAGAATATAATTATTGCGGCACACCAAGGCGGGCGACCTAAGTTGACCAAGTTGACCCCGTTGCTGTTGCTGTTAGTTGTTGGACCCCGTTAAGCTTGCTTTTTTAGTCTCCTTAGACCCCTAAAAGAAGAAAAGAAGAGAAGATTCCAAAGCAAGTAATCAGCTAAACAAGCTAACTAGGTCCCAGGGAGTAGCCCTGGAGGTAACTAAACCAAGCTTCTAAAAGCCCTGGAGGTTGACTTCCGTGAAAAGGCTAGCGCCTATTAGATCCATTACACTGCATAACGCATAGCAGGTCATTATTTCCAGAAAAATAAGGGGAGAGGGGGCTTTCAATGTTCGGTGTTTTCGATGTGGCCTGTGCTTTGAGCTTCGATGTCGCTTCTTTCAATGTTGCTTCGCTGCTTCAGTGCTTGTTAACCCGCCCCCTGTCTTTCATAAATCAGCCAAGCCCAGCGTTGTATCTAAGTACATAACTATGACGTGTGTATGATGCGCCACCTCGGGACCGCGTCACAATAATATGTACATATGCTTGTACTATTAATGTACCGATCAAGTTTAATATCACGCCCGCAGCTTATTTAATATGTCTGATTGCCAGGCATACGATTGCGCTATACTTAAATATACCTTTCGCACATCTATCTATGTGTATGCCTTAAGCGCATTGAGCCAAACAACCCTGCAAACAGAAATGCGAGATGGGAAATGCCCTGTCTAAATGATATGCCATTACATACAACTTAGGTAGGTACCGCATCCCTCTAGCTTTGGATGACATACCCTCCGCCTCCGGGGCTCTATCTTAGTTGAGATCAATAAATCTCAGATGGGTTGGATAAGATATAGCTAAACTAGTGGGATTGTAGAGCGAAAGTAGGAAAGTAGGCAGGAACAAAGAAGTTTGGGGTCCCGATGAGGAAAGAACATTTTATTATGTCATTTGCCTCACTTGCCTCATATCGCGTGTTATTTTAACAAAGAAAAAGTTTAGTTTCACCAAGTCATCAAGCGTTCAAGGGTCCTCCTCCTTATCCCCTTATCCCCCTTATCCCTCCACCCCAACTTTTTTTTTTGGCCATTTCGTCATCGAGCTTTGAACCCTTTTTATTTTCTCGGTTTTCGCTTTTCTCCAATCTGATCCTACGGCGCCAGCCGAATTAGTCACGTACATTATCAGACTTTAACAACATTGAACCATTAAATCGGACACGACATCTGGACATGCGACGTGCTATATGCGACATACGTAACAGCGTTTAATATTGGGATTGAGACTGCCAACTTGACCACTTGACCACAAAGCGACCGTAGAGTAACACGACGCTGGAAGAGTGCTGGAAGCACACTGGACTGACCGGAGGCTCAATGGGGCTTATATTTGGTGATCGTCAAAAGCCACCTCTTACTAGTGCTGGGTCCTTGGGTCCTCTGGTTCTTCTTGTTCTTTTGGGGGTCCTTTTTTGAAGAGTGGGAACGGCTATACCTGTTAGGCTATACCACTTCAGTAACAGTGAGTACCAGCTACTGCATAGTAGTTTTCCCTAGTTGTTTTTCCCTTGCAACTTGACGACGAGGAACGCGGCCTATGATTTATATTATCTCCGTCTCCATGTGTCCCAGTTGTCCCAGTTATCCCCAAAATCCACCTGGTCAGTGGTCTGCCGTCTACCTAGTCAACCCAGTTCTGCCAGTCTACCTTGTCCACCACTTTCGACCCTTGCCGCCGTCGCAAAGTAGCGCCATTGAGTCGCTGATCATTGCCTCAGTCGACAGTTTCTCTTGCCCTATTAGGGTCCAGAAACTCCCGTAGTCTCGTCCCTCTATGACACTTAATACCCCCCCGAAATCTACCTAGCCAGTCTACCTTGCCTTATTACCTACCTTGGTTCTGTCAAGTCCTGTCAAAGTACCTTGACTGCTTGACCAGCTTGACCTGCACGAGACACTAGACATTCGCCTTGCTTGATCAAGTCAGGCAATCCGAACAGTGCAGTGCTTGCCCCCCATCCTGTCATTCTATTTACACCCATACTTAACATTACCTTATTACCTATACCTCCATTACATGCCTAATAACTGTATGTTACTTACGTTACTTACACCCTTCAGGACCAGGGCATTCTCTTGTCCTATTTCCAGTGCGACCAAGTTGCGTCTACTTACGTTCTAAGTAGAGAGATCGCCGGTGGTCCAGGCCTCATCGCCCATTCCACACGCACACACTCATACACACCACTACTACTAATTACTACCGCTACCGCTACTACTGCTACGATCATTGACCGGACCACACACGGAAAAGCAAAAGGGTCCCTCTATCCCTCTAGTCTTGAACAGCATATCGACAGGAGAAAAGGTTCCTTCTTCTAACAACCGTCCATCTCCCCCACCCACCCTCCTTTTGGCGGTTCCATTGTCATCGTCATTCGAGAGAGCTGGGCTCTGTTTCTGTCCTTCGCCTTCTACTCGTACTGCTTATTCGTACGTTGCTGCGCATGCGGTTGTTGCTGCCGCCTTCGATAATCTTCTGTGTCTTACCTATACCGCACCGGTTTCCTACACCTCAGCCACACGACGCAGGGAGAGAGGAACTTAGCTAATCGTGCCACCAACACCGACGCTATTGTGCAAGAACCTATTTACTTTCCTAAAAAAAAATATAAACCAAGAAGAACATATTTGACACTAAAATTGCTCGTCATGTCGGTTTTATAAGGGACAGAGACTGAAATGGGAAGAAAAGGTTGGACTCCTCAAAGACACGACGTCATCCGCAGGAACATTCGTAGGATGAAATTGAAAATGGCCCCAGACTCGACGAGAAATAACGACCGTTTAGCATCGACCACAACGCATTCTACCACTACTACTCAACATTACACAATGAAGACGTCTACGAGACCACCCCTGGTCTCATCACATTCTCATTCTCATGCTTCCAGGCATGCCCAGGCGAACATGCAGTCTTTTAGGGCTAACAGAACTACGACACCCATGGCCTCCCCTCGCATGCCTCATTCCGTCGGCCAACCTTATCCCCCTAGTGCCAAACTATCTCCCGTCATGACGGATATTAGGTCACCAAGTCCCAATTATTTTGGCCTTAACGTTGACCCTTCAAATGGCGACATCAGAGATTCCGCTGTTGCTCCTCTCGACCACTGGAGCCCACCAAGTTCATCTGTCAAGTCCTTCGGTGCCGCGATTCCAAAGCAGGTGCCTCTCGATGCCAACCCAGAGTTTGAAGCTTTCAAACGTCAAGTCGATGCCAACCGATCTAAGGGTTTCAACCTGGGCAACCCTCATTTTGCGCCGCTTCAGTCACCTCTGTCTACGAGACCTAGGCCCCCACGTTTGTCGACCAATCATAGTGATAATTCGTCCGACTTGTCCAGCTCTAGGTCTATAAGCGGCAGGATTCACGATGGCCGGATGGATCTCGACACAGACAGCTTACACGACTCGGCGTACGTATCATCAGATTCGAAGAGGAATTCAGAGGTGTCGCTGAATCCGCCCTCATTTAGCAACATACCGCGGTTTGAGTCTCCTGCCCGTGCTGACTCTCCCTTTGAACCCTTACGAAGGATAACTTTATCTAAGACCGAAGATCGGCATCCTCGATTATCTTTGCCTGGGGAGAAGTTTGAACAGTCATTAGAACCCATGAAACCTCGTGCTGAGACGTTGCCTACGGCACTTGAAACTGGTCCCGGACTCATTCTACCGAATCAACTCAAAGACATGCTTGCGAATATGCCTGAAAATGAGTTTCTACTACTAGACATTCGAGTATCAACTCACTACTCGCAGTCGCGGATTCGCGGCGCTTTGAACCTTTGCATACCAACGACCCTTTTGAAGCGAGCTACGTTCAACCTAGAGAAGTTACAGCAAACCCTCCAGACTGAAGAAGACCAACGAAAGTTTGCGCAGTGGCCCAGTGTCAAGTACCTCGTTGTGTACGATGGTTCCTCGACAGAGAAGCGGGATGCTGTATCGGCTATGAATATGTTCAAGAAGTTTACAAATGAGGGTTTCTCTGGAAATCTCTTCCTTTTACGAGGTGGTTTTCATGCCTTTGCAACTGAATTCTCCTCATTCGTTGATCACCAGTCACCAATGAAACGGTTGGGTACCTCTGTTTCTTTGGAAGGCGGACGACCGAGCTTTGCACCTGTGATCGGTGGTGTAATGCTCCCTTCTAATGCTAACACTCCTAATCCTTTTTTCAGCAACATTCGGCAAAATATGGATCTTGCGGACGGCGTTGGTCAGATGGATATTTCAGTGCCACCCAGTTTAGATGCTAATATTCTCCCCCATTGGCTTCGAGATGTGACCAGGTCTTCGGATCATGGTAAGAAAGCTTCTGAGCGGTTCTTACAGATTGAGCGCAGAGAGCAGTCTCGCATGAAGGAGGCATACGCATCCTTTAACACATCTGCCACCCCGGGCCAGCATCATGGTAAAGTCCGACTATCTGGGGTGGAGAAGGGTGGTAAAAATCGCTACAAAGACATCCTTCCCTTCGAACATGCTCGTGTCCACTTGACCGGTCGACCCGATGGCGTCTGTGATTACATCAATGCAAGCCACGTTCAAGCCTCGCGAAGTTATAAGCGTTATATTGCGTCACAGGGTCCTTTACCAGCCACTTTTGAAGTAAGTTCGCCTAGCGAGCCGTTCCTGTGATCGTAGGTTTTGAGACTAACCATTATCATTTTAGGACTTTTGGTCTGTGATATGGGATCAAGATGTTCGTGTCATAGTCATGTTAACTGCTGAGTCTGAAGGCGGTCAACTGAAGTGCCATTCTTATTGGCAAAATAGGGAATTCGGTTCCATCAGACTCAAGCCGTTATCCGAAAAGAAAGTGTCGCTTGACATTGATAAGCATAGGCCAACACCCGGGGCCGCATCCGCAAGTAACGCATCGGAGTATGGGCGACGCCGCGCTAACACTACAACGACGTTTGAGTCCGCTCAGAACACCCAGCCTCCCCAAACACAATCTGAGACTCCCTATGTCATTGTTAGGAAATTTGCGTTGTCGCATTCTGCTCACCCATTTTCTCCGATTCGCGAGATCACACAATTGCAGTACGCATCGTGGCCAGACTTTGGTGCTCCGGCCCAACCATCACACCTACTAGCCCTTGTTGAACTAGCCAACGTGATGCAACGTGCTGCGCTGCCTGTCAACGCGAATACCATCGCCGCATCAGTTGCCACGGAAAACCCATCAACAATGGGTTGGTATGACGAACCTGAATCCGACGCAAATGCTCGACCGATGCTTGTGCACTGCTCCGCAGGGTGCGGTCGAACAGGCACCTTTTGCACGGTCGACAGTGTTATTGACATGTTGAAGCGACAGCGTCTAGCAGCAACGAATCGGTCAGATAAAGATGGGGATGTGAGCATGACTGAAGCTTCTCCTGTCCGTCGCAGGAGTATCGCCCCTAGTGGCCTCAAACTCAAATTAGGGGACTCTAGGCATGGGGAAATAGAGACTGGCTGGATCGAGGATGCGGATCTCGACCTGGTTGAGACTACCGTGGAAGATTTCAGACGACAGCGGTTAAGCATGGTCCAAAGCTTACGACAGTTTGTCCTTTGCTACGAGACCGTGGTAGAGTGGGTCTGGAGAATTCAGGAGAGGAGCAATCGCTTGGTCGGGGGTAGAGGACGACCGCGAAGCGAGATCCTAGAGTTTCGAAGATGACGAGAACGACGGAGCCCTCTTGGTTAAATACGATTATAAGTTCGTTGCTGATTCATCGGGTTGGGAACGGGGAATCCGGGAGGGCTCACGGAAAAAAACTGCATAAATTCGCATTCGGCATCAACACAGCATTTCGACATGGTCGGAAGGTTCATATCATTTGGCTAGACGGTCTAGCCAGGTTACGGCGACCACGGTGTTAATAAGGAAACGGAGTTTTTATAGGCGTTCTTGGCATCACGGCATGGCATACACATTCGATTATTTTTGAGCGAGTTGACAGCATAGCACACCACAACTGGATTCGTAGATCAGGGAATATGCACGGAAAGAGGAGATACGAAGGGTCAACTTATAAGAGTGCCTAAAAGCAGCAGCCACGTTGGCGGTAGGGATTCTGTACATTATCGACGGCGAAGAGGAGTGATGGCAGTGGATGGGCGCTGCTACCGGCGGATACACCGTAATTCGTACCGAACTACATACACGGGCTACTCGTTAATACGGAGTAGAGCTAGATGGATACATAATCGACGCTCTACATATAGATCTCCCCAGCCATGATTTGTGACATGTTAAAATTTCATCCCTCTCCATATTCGTAATTATATATTATATAGTAACTACTATTTTATCCACGGAAATTGAAATAATGCCTGTGATGTGCATTCTCAAGGAGGTAAGGGACTTCGTTCTATCAAAGCGTCAAAAGTACAATACTTGACTAGCAGGCTTCATAGCTCGGAGTATTTTATGATCAAATATTTTGAAGATTCGTATGGACATATACGTGCAAACAAACAATCATCACGTCTGATCCTACGCTTTCGTATCTGGAGGTAATTATAACTTAGCACAAGAGTACGAATCACAAGTAAACAGCATCTGAATATCGTCTAGAAATAGCAAGACCTCGATGCATTAGCCTCATCCGTCTCAAGCCACCTCTAGGATTAATGTACACTTTATAAAATAGTCGTATCTTCGATTCCGACTCCGACTCCGACCCCGACTCCGCAAAGCCGGCACCGTCATATGGATCCTAGCACCACATCCACGTCCACACTGAAGCCCAAGCCCGTAACGACGTAGCGGCATGTTGGAATGCGGAACCGCATACCCCCATTTTGTAGCAAGGCAAGCAACCACATGATCTTGCTTATTTCCAGAACTTCTGGAGGGAGACCTCCTTGTCGTCGTGCTTATTCAGGATCTTGGCAGTGGCGAGCTCGAAGTCCTCTTGTGTGACGTGGACTCTGCGCTCTCGCAGGGCATACATACCCGCTTCGGTACACACACCCTTGAGTTCAGCACCAGAGCAGCCGTTCATCTTCTCAGCGATCTTGGTCAAGTTAATGCCACGAGTTAAGTTCATCTTGCGGCTGTGGATGCGCAGGATATCGGCACGGGCCTCGACTGATGGTGGCGGGAACTCGATCTTTCGATCGATACGACCTGGTCGTAGGAGCGCCGGGTCTAGGATATCGAGACGGTTTGTGGCCATGATGACTTTGATGTTTTTCGTGGGCTCGAAACCGTCGAGTTGGTTGAGCAGCTCGAGCATCGTGCGCTGCACTTCGGAGTCGCCGCCGGAGGAACCTTCGACACGTGAGGAACCGATCGAGTCGATTTCGTCCATGAAGATGATCGAGGGGGCGTGCTCGCGGGCCATGACGAAGAGCTCGCGCACCATGCGGGAGCCCTCACCGATGTACTTTTGCACGAGCTCGGATCCGGACACTCGGATGAACTTGCAGTCTGTGTGATGTGCCACAGCTCGGGCCAGTAACGTCTTGCCCGTTCCTGGGGGACCGTAGAGGAGGACACCTTTTGGTTGGGCGATGCCGAGGGATTCGAAGAGCTCGGGGTGCTTGAGGCCGAGCTCGATGACTTCTTTGATTTCTTTGATCTGCTGGTCCAGACCGCCGATCATATCGTAGGTGCTGTCCGGAACCTTCTCCACCATCATGAGGGATACGAGGGGGTCGACGGAGGAGGGGAGGATCTTTTCGAGCTTGTAGGAGTCGGAGAGGAGGGTTACTCGTTTGCCCACGGTGAGCTTTGCTATGTCTACTTGGTCCGAAACATCGACGACTACGTATAATTAGTCACTGCATAATTGGAGGTAGTGTAATGAGTCCAAAGCATACCGTATTTGCCTTCTGGATGTACCTTAACTAATACCTTCTTCGTCCCCATCACTTTGACTACCTCACCAACGTACGACCCGGGTTGCTGCAGCAGCCCTAACTCTTCTCTCAATAACCGTACCCTCGAGTTGTAGTCGTTACGCTGCGCCTCGAGACGTCGAAGAACGGCCTGACCCTTAAGAATCTCGAGCTTCATCGCCTCGATTTTGTTGTGGTAGTAATTGTCGAGCGCCATGGTTGCTAGGGCTCCTTCAGGAGAATGATTTCGTATGCGTCGTCTCTCAAATTTCTTGGGGTTGATGAAGTGGGGTTTGCGATGAATCGGTGGTGGAGGATGTGTATATTATGAATGGTGAGGATGATGAATTGTAGAATTGTAGTTGGTGTTGGGATAAGGCGACGAAAGTGATGGTGAGGCTAAAGCTGCGCCAATGATGGCCCTGACCAGGGTAGGTCAAGTAAAGCTTAGATCTGGCGCAGGCAGGTGCTGCACAACGCGTTCCGGAACTACGGCAATACTAAATTTCCGGGAATGTCAACGAAACCGGGTCCGACCTTGAACTTAATTCAATTAGAACAACGTAATAATACGTAAATTTCGATATGAACAAAAATGCCAAGCATGTGCATTGAGGTAAGCTCGCAGGTTCACATGCATAAGTTACGTATATTACAAAGAGCTTGCTAGAAATTTTCAAGCCATTTGTGCAAGAATACCTGCTCAGATGACGATTATCTGGCCAAGCACCGAAGCCCGCAGCTGTATTATGCTGTGATATACAACATAATACTTTCAGCACCGAACTACCAATATACATGCATATACATTTGCAAATTGGGAATACTTCAACTAGGTATATAGTATTTCCTAATATTGAAGAGGCGTCAATAGCTTGCGGGTAGTTGCGATTTAGTATGTTTCTTGACAGGCGCGACTGCCGATTTTTGTCTCTCTAAAAAGATACATTGTACATCTATTACATCCTACGTCGTACAAACCCAAAAGTCTCTAAACAGGGGTTGAAAGAATGCTGCAGCGTCGACCCATCTTTGGGACCAGTTTGGGGTCAGTTTGGGGAAAGGAATAGCACACCTTCATACGCCATAGGGCTCCATAGCTGCCTTTTACTGCCTGTAACTTCCTTGTAAGTTCCCTGTAAAGACGTAAGTAAGCAGCGAACTGCTAGGATTTTCTAGGCGGGATGAGCTTTGATGGAGCTGATCGGGGAACGCTAATCATTGTCCACTCACACTGTAAATAAATCACGAGGGTTAATCACGACTCGGGACTGGATTTACTGGTCTGTACTTGGTCTGGAATTTCCACACCACCATCCACCTATCCACCCTATCTGCTGTCTGTCAAGTCTGTCAGCCATGTGCTACTTTTCGTGATAGCACTTGTTAGCCCTCAAGCCATGCTGTGTGTGTGTAGCATGAGATCTGACTGAACGGTTACCGGCAGTCGTAAGCTGTCTTTCAGCTTTTTTAATTACAGTCCTTTCTGTCTAACCGTCTATTAACCCTTTATACGCACCTAAACCACCTAGGCAACCTATTGGAATATTTTTGGTCATAGCCCTGGAGCCCTCAATAGAAAAAAAAAATACTACTATTAGTACTACTACCTGATCAACTAATCCTTCTATCCATCCTTATTCTCATTCCTTCGATGTTCTTATCTTTCTTTGCCTAAAGCTGCTTGTTTTGTTCATCCGAATTGTTTATCTTCCGAAGATCTCCGCTTTGCGATTCGCCCGCGAGACATGCTGCAGCAACATACAGCACGCTAGATCTGCAGCTCAAGGCATACCATACATTCCTTACAGAGTCCCCTCCAAGGCTCCATCGAAACATCGTCCGGTCTCTCGTCATTTGTCTTTGGTCCGTTGCCAGAGTTGAAGCTAAATTCGGATACTGTCTTCCCTTATCCAGCTGAACCTGAACTGCCTTTGTCTTAGTCTCAGAAGAATAAAAAAAAATACAACCTTTCTCATATGTTCCACAGCTAGGTTTAATATACGCCTTCTTCGTTGGCAGCGAAGACCTCGCATATCTCGCTAGCGATGGATCCCCCTTCGCAAGATAGCAGTTCCACTGCACCTCCCTCGCCAACCGATACGCGACAGCAATCTACTCGACGCGAAGTTAGGGAAGCTAGGAACGTGGAGGTAGCTCCAGAAAGTTATCAATCTAGTGAAACGGTGCGGAGAAGAACAGAACAGTCCTATGGTGCGTTGCTGTGATCTAAATATTCTTATCCTCCACATGGTCGCGTCCCTAAACCTAATTCCCACCCGTCGTGAGAGTTGATCGATGTCATGCCAAGCTTAGCTAGCTCTTCATTAGAAACTAACCTGACTCTATGGCCAGGCACCCTTCAAACACCACCGCCCGCGACCAGCAGCGCGCAATATTTGGGCGAATCCACTGCCCACGACCGATCGCATTCGAGAACTGGAACACAACAGCCCCGTTCCCCCTTATTAGGCCCGGACCGTGGCCGACAGCGTCCTAGAAAGCCCGCTATGCCACGTAGAGCCTCGTCGAACACGTTAGCTCCTCACCGCGGTGAGATATTCTCGACGGATGATGACGTGAATGAGGTTGAAAACGACGCTGTTGGACGACCACCTTTCTCCCCCATACCGCCGTACAGTGGTGAGTCGTCAAGACCGTCTTCTACATTAAGACGACGAAGCATGGCTCCGCCAGCTTTGTCTAGAGTACATTCGAGCCGTAGTGGCGGTCCCGATGAGGAAGGTATTGATGAGGTGTTAGAAGAGGAAGAGGACGACGAAGTACATCTGCCGTCGCAGCCGCATGAAGAAGAAATAGCGCCCGATGGACCTCCCGACGACTCTAGCATTATCGAAGACGAAGACGACGATGTAAGCGATGCTGAGAGCTTCACCTTAAAAGACCGACAACAAGCCATCAACGAGACACATCCTTTCGGTATCAGGATTTGGAAGCCTGCATTATACAAGAAAGATCGGTCGGTTCAGAAGACTGCTGAGGGCGATATTCATTCTTCTCCCGGAGGTCGGGTTAGTCATTGGTTGTTATTCTTCAACATCATATGGACGTTGGCATTTGGTTGGTGGATGGCCTCGTTTGCTGCTCTTGGCGCGGTAGCCTGCTTCATCTTCGCGGCAGCTCCTAGCGGAAGGGAATATGGTCGCGTATTGTGGGGTTTGGCTGGCTATCTTTTCTATCCGTTCGGGAAGTTCGTACGACTCGAACAAGACGAAGCATATCTGGATGAAGATCAGGGCGAGGGCCGGAGTATTAGCGAGTACGAGCAATGGCAAAGCGGCGATTTGGAATATGGTCGACTTTTCTTTGGCCCCGAGAGAAACCGTTCGATCGTGGGTCGGTCAAGAAGAAGCATCGATTCTGAACCTAGCGAGACAGACAGTCTACTTCCACGTTCAGGTCGCTATGAACACTCGAGTGATCCGGGACGTCGGCTGAAGAGACGTCTTTTCGGTCGAGGACAATGGAATATCGGTCGGGTTATCTTCTTCATATTCTTCTGGGGTCTCATAACGCCTTCTCTACTCATCACCTCCGCCATCTGTTGGTTTCTGGTATTCTGGATTCCGATGGGCAAAGTTACAAACCTCCTCTTTGATCACCTTAGAAGGCATCCGTTAGCTTTATCTTTCGAGTCCGACATCAGCATCGCCAGAACATCCGATGGCTCGCACTCATCCATCCTCCTTTGCACGTACAGAGCTGTGGGCTCAAAGTACTGGAAGTATACTATCGACGGCACTAACATCTTTCTCATCAACCTGATGGCCGTCGTCATTTTTGTTATTTTTGACTGGCTTGTGCTTGACAGTATCCTTGATATCGACAGTTTCATCACTTCTCCAGGCTTCTTGTTCGTCGCCGGCTTGTTCTCGATCATCCCTCTTGCATACTTCATCGGCCAGGCTGTCGCATCTATATCCGCTCAGTCTTCCATGGGCCTGGGTGCGGCAATCAACGCCTTCTTCTCGACGATCGTTGAGGTCTTCCTCTACTGTGTTGCGCTCAAGGATGGCAAGGGTCAGCTAGTCGAAGGCAGCATCATCGGAAGCATATTCGCCGGTATTCTCTTCCTGCCTGGATTGTCCATGTGCTTCGGTGCCATTAAGCGCAAAACCCAGCGCTTCAATGCCAGATCGGCCGGCGTCACCTCAACTATGCTTATCTTTGCTACCGTTGCTGCATTCGGACCGACGCTTTTCTACCAAATATATGGCACCCACGAACTTCAATGCCAGAGCTGCACTGATTTCTTGTGGACTGGGGAACGGGACTGTCGCCGTTGCTACTATTCTCAAGTACCAGCTCTCGACGACCGTTTCTATATCGAAGCAGTGCGTCCATTCTGCTACGCAGCTGCCATCTGCCTTTTCCTTTCGTACGTTATCGGCTTGTGGTTCACCCTAAGAACGCACGCCGCCGTCATTTGGAATACCGAGATTGATGAGAAGAAGCATGAAGAAATACAGCACCATGCGCCACGGATGTCCGAAGCTCGAAATCTTGCTGACTCGACTGGAACTGATATTCGAGACAGCAATTTGTACAAACGCATTCTGGGACAATCGTTGAAACAAGTCGGTCTAGATGAGGGCCGCCACTCACGTCAACCCTCGGAGGGATTTCCGATAAACGGCGGTGTTCAGATTCAGACTCCACACAAGGTTCCTCCGAAGGACGACATAGCCTCAGATAGTATTCGTTCAAATGTTCATATTCCTGGATTTTCTGATGCAGAGAACAGCAGTCTTGTCCGCAGCGTCACTGAAGTGGCCGCTACGGCAGCAGCAATTGCGGCCCGCGATGCCCGTGGACCACGTCGTTTCTCTAGCCAACCATCCAACGCGGGAGCCAGTACTTCTGCGACACGTCCTACCCCCATTCGCACATCCACTTTCCCCATCGATACGGAGGATGTTGGTGAGCACGCGCAAGCTTCTCATGGAGGACATGATGCCCCGAACTGGAGCCGGGCGAAGAGTTCGATCATTCTGATGGGTGCTACTGTCCTTTACGCAATCGTTGCCGAAATCCTGGTCGACACTGTAGATGTGGTCTTGGACAACTACGCAGTCGATCCTAAATTCCTTGGTATTACACTGTTCGCTCTCGTACCCAACACCACCGAATTTTTGGTAAGCATCAAACGTTTTACTCTATTCCAGGCATGTTGCTAATATTACTATAGAACGCTATTTCCTTCGCCATGAATGGCAATATTGCGTTATCGATGGAAATCGGATCAGCCTACGCCCTACAGGTCTGCCTTCTCCAGATCCCTGCCCTTGTCTTCTTCTCGGCAGTCTACCCTCTACAGCCCGAAGGCGACACAGATCCTACGCACTGGACCTTTAGTCTACTATTCCCGCAATGGGACATGGTAACCGTTATCCTATGCGTGTTCCTGCTAAGCTACATGTACGGCGAGGGAAAGAGCAACTACTTCAAGGGCAGCATCCTGATCCTGACGTACCTGGTGGTCGTAATCGGGTTCTACTTCTCCGGCTACTCCGATGCCAAAATAGGACAACTGGGCGGAAGCCGATTCGATACCCTCGGACCCGACGGCGTGTGGCAGACGTACAAGACGATTGGGCAGAGGACCGGCGGTAGAGCATATGAGGCGGGCGTAGATTTTTGAGGGCTCGTGGAAAGTTGGTTGACGAGCTTGGATGTTCTCTTTACTCGTGTAACATGACATGACCGCGATGGACTGCATTGCGGGTTTTACAGATCGCGTTTTTTTTTTCTTGCCTCTCTTAAGTAATTGTGATATCCCCTAGTACTAGTCTTCTTTTTCTGGGTCTTGTCACGGTCACTGCATAATCAGGTGTCATCAAGGTCGGAGTACGGGTTTCTTGTTATTGAGGTTCCTTGGTCTAGGATGTGTGTGTTCGTGTGTTTTTTACTTTGTTGTTGTCGGGGCGGTTGCGAGACTGCTTTGACGGTACCTAGATATATGGGCTACGTCTGATAGCACATGAGAGAAAGAAGAGGCATGGCGATGCAGGAAGAGGGAGAGAAGAGAAGAAATGGGATGGCATACGGCGGGATGGATGGGTACATATGTGCTATAAGAAAGAAAGATAAGCATCCTTAATAGATCCTATGTTGTAAGATTTTTTGTGAGATGAGAGTGGGTTGGGGTTGATGGTGAATATGTGTATGTGTTGACCAAGATCGTGTGAATGTTGTATGATATGGAGGTGGTTAAAATCTGAGTGATTTACGTATAGTCGACTCGACTCGTCCTTTAATCAATGAGTAGAAGATGGAGTCCCAAATGGGTGTGTGGTAATTTTGATGATCTACGTACTTAGAAAATGATGGCACATATTATACTTGATCCTCGCTCTGCAAATAGGCGAGAACTATAGAGAATTTGAAACCAAACTGGGCGTCATTGACGTATTGCGAGATTCATCGTATCTTCATCGATGGTACGTAGATATACACAGCGTGATACAAAAAAGTGCTTGGAGATAGCTTCCAAAGCAAAAATCTAGAGCGACATAGACGATCGGAGATAGGTAGTCATCAACAGGACAAAGGTTGTGATACTACGAGTTAAGGAATCGTGAACGGATGGAATCTGTCATGGCAACTAATCTATGAATATGGCATGTAGGAACGATGCTACTATTATGATGGTTGATAGACATGTTAAATGCCGACAGGAACACCGACGATGAGCACCTTGAGAATACTACATCCAGTTGCACTGGTTCATTAGAAGGCCAGACACACGAGCACCGCCATGAATTAATGCATGCGAGCGACACTGCGAAATACCTTTTGGATTGGTATGCATCCTCACGATAACTAGGAATGGAGGCTCTTCCTCACCTCGCACGTCAAGCGCACGAAAGCAACGAAAAGAGAAGATAAAACCTGTCAGACGTCCGACCATCGCCCACCCCGGCCACGCGCCCGAAGGCAAGACCGCGACAGATCGGGGTTGAGATCATCACCACTCTCTATACAGCACCCTCTTGCGAGAGTACCGCCATCCTCGCGGACAGTTCGAGAGTAAGGAGCAAAACCGCCAAAGGCAATAGTGCTCCCGATAATTGATTTTTCACTCTAGGGCGACGGGGATATCGTTCATCAACCAGGGTGGGATCTGTGGCTCCTGTAGGGAACACAGAGTGGGACGAATACTATAGAAATGATTCTCTGAAGTATTGTCGACATGAAGAAAAAAGAAGAAAAAAAGAGGAAAAGAGAGGAGGAGGAAACGGGTATTTATAGACTTTCGAAATTGCGCGGCGGGCGGTGAGAGCTTGGCAGAATCAGCCGGGGGTGGCTGGCAGAAAAAGGTTTGCACAATTAGTGGGGCAGCACAGCTATTTTGATTGGTCCAAAATTCTGCCATGTACCTCTGTACTGTGGAACTTTTTTTCTCAGAACCAATTTTTTACGCTGTGATTAGGTAATCTCGATTGCCATTTCGAAAATTCAGCTGATAATAGCTTAGCGTCTCGTAGAATCAGTAAAATTTTCACAGTAATTTCACGAAAAGGCAGGTACACTGTGATGTTTGCACACAAAATGCGGCTCATTTTACAGTACTTACCCACTTAAACCGAAGCACTGGTGCCTGCCACAGTGATTTTCCAGCCAATCAGCAAAGAAAACCCTACCCTGGCAGAAAACGTCCTAATCGGGACTAGCGCGTAATTCTGCCACTACTGATCCTGTGCCCCTCCACCGCCCGCCGCCCGTCCTTCGAAATATTATAAATAGGGATGCCCGCTCCCAACTTTCTCTCTTCTTTTCCTTCTTTTTTCCTTAGCTCTCTTTGCCTTTTGGCTTAGATCAAGTGTAGTATCTGTTCTTTTCAGTTTAATCTCTGAAAGAGTCTTACTTGGACTCAATCGTGATTATTCTAATTTTTAGACTCCGGCTGGCGCATCCTCTGTGCTTGCGCATGATCGCTGCCACCGTGTCCCTGGTATTACACTGCCTCCAGGTGACGCGAACCCATCTTTGCTCATTTTTCGTTGCTATCTCCAGCTTGTCTGGGGATGTGAGGAAGAATGCCTGTTTGTCCATTTGTGTATTCCTATTCGCTATGGCGTAAAATCTTATTTATGTGTGTTGAGTGACGCTATTCGCAGTGTGGGCGAGGCTAATGATCGTTCTCGCACACTGCCATCTTCAAATCGTCAACCAAGCCATGCTACACATCACCTACAATATCCATTTGGTGTCTAGCACATTTTTCAGGTTGTATAAGCAGTAGTATGACGACATTTGCTAGATGTAGATGCAACCTCCAAATACTGCGATCAATTTTAGGCGACTACGCCCATTCTAAAGGCTGTAAATAGATATCAAAATACAACCCGCATACAAGCCCATCATCAGACATCATCCAAGAAGAGTGCTCTCTGTCCTACGTACCTTACAGAGCAGTATTTATTAAACTAAAGATCATCACAAGTCACATCTTCTCAATTCATCCATATCAACCTTAAGTAAAGCTACAGTAGTATCGATTGTAGGGTACCTAGATCTACAGCTACGGATTTGCATAATACAAGGTTACTCATACACCATTCTTACTCTTATTCTCCCCAATCCCATGCTACACAAAAAAAACAATATTAACCTCTAAACTCGGCCAAGCCGTCGTCTTCCTCTAACAACGTGATAAAGGAAAACGGTGTGAACATGTGACCCGCGAACTCGGCGTACTTTGATTGCGCCTCGACCCACTGCAGACGGAGAGAATGCAACTAGAGGTGATGTTAGTCGATGCTCCATTATGTGACGTTCGTGTGGGGAGGGCGAGACTTACCATAGCGCTGCAGCCTTCCATACAAATGAGAATAGCGCAAGAAAGGAAGAACCATAGGTAGAAAGCGACGACAGTCATGAAAACACCGAGGACACCAGGTTTCGCTAGCGACGGGCCGAGAGTCATGTCCCATAGAACCACACTTAGCTGCTGGTGAGCGAGCGACAAGGCCCAGAGACGTAGGTAGGAGGCAGTGTGGGAAACACAGTTGAGACAGAATTCTATCAAACATGTTAGCATATACCATGATCAAAACATCATATCAAATAGACTTACCAATGGTGTGGATGACCTGGTGGATCATGATTTCGCTGAACTCGAATTCTTCGTGTTCCTCATCATCGCCACCGTGTGCGATCATAGCGACACCTTCGCCATCATCCGTGTCCATACTAGGGCGACCGTTGCCGTTGCCGTTGCTCGTAATGTGTCCGTCGCCATCCTCGTCGTCGAGCGCAGAGACTCTCGAATGTTCGCCTATACCACGATAGCCCTGAGCTCTAGCCCGGTTGTGTTCCCATCGCAGGTAGAACGGCTTCAAGAACAACAAGATAGGGACTTGGACGAAGGCGAGGAGGAGTAGTATAACCTGAACGCTCTTCTGGCCTGGGTACAGTTGGATATCCAAGGTGCCGGGTTGCAAGAACATGTAGATCAACATGTTCAAAAGTCCAGGAGGTTGCTCTCCAATGCCAAACCAATCTACAGACCACTTGTAGATGATGCAAATGACGAGGTAACCGAAGATAGCTTGGAAGAAGATCATGCCCGGAATGAAGTTACCCCAGATATCGATGGGCTTCTTGAAATGTCTCGCGTTATAGAAGGATAGGCAGAGGGAGTACGTCATGTGTGCCCATCCAAGAATGATAGACATCTTCATCTTGTAACTGTTGGTAAACAATAAATCGTTTTCCGTCCCGTGCCAAAACCAATCGAGACCAAACGGATATCGGTAATCGCCCTTAAGTTTAGCAATGAGAGGCTGGCCTTGCTGCCACCCTTCAGGTACCTCCCATTCCCAGGCACTGTCGAAGAAGGTAAACGTCTTGGAGAAGACATCGTTGTAGATAAGACCGGTAAATAGGGAGAAGGTAGCCATGACCAAAGCAATGTATCGACCGTAGTAAATCATGGCGAAGAGTTCGAAGGTGACCTTTTTCAAGGGCTTTTCCCAGTAGATCATGGCCACGGAGGCAGCAAACATGATGGATGCGTGTCCAAAATCTCCGAACATGACAGCGAACAAGAAAGGAAAGGTAACGATTGCGGGTAACGCAGGGTTGACTTCCTGGTAGGTGGCCGTACCGTAGGCATTGATAATGGTCTGGAAGGCTTCCGTAAACTTGTTGGTTTTCAAGTACGTAGGGGGAGTCTTGTTTGTTCTGATCTCATTAATAATGGATGGAACGGATAGGCCTGCTCGGTTCGTCACATCCTGAAGTGTCGAGCGGATAAGAGGTAGGTCGTTTGTAGGACACCAAGCTTCGGCGATTAGGGTTCGTCTCTGTCGATCGAAGGAAAAGAGGTTGAGTGTTTGGTAGGCGGCCTTCTCCTTCGTAATGAGAATCATCCAAGCTGCCAGAGATTGAGCAATTTGGGTCAGCTCAGCCTCAAGGGTCTGTTGCGTGTTGTGCAAGACGTTCTGAACATCGTTGAGACGGGCATTAACCTCGTGCATCTGGTCCCGGCGAAGATCACCGTTTTCATCAACGCTATAGATATCAGCTCCCATAGATTCCGAGATCTTACGAATCTTGGCTAAGATCTCCTTTCCGTGGGCGAAGATGACAAAGACGTTCTTGTTGATAGACTCGTTGTTGGCTGGGTCAACCAGGGGCTCGGGGATCTCGGCTTGGTTCATGTAAAGGTTTCCACGCAACGTTCTCCAAAGAATACGCTCGAAGGCGGCTACACGGTCGCGGTTTATGACACCAGCGACGAAGCCGATGTTCAAGCCAGAGAAGGAACGCTCAACGTCACCAGCCTGGTTGTGTTGCTCTACGTCTTGAAGTAGGGGAGCATCGTCGTCCTCTGTCGACGCTCGAATCTCTTCGACGTTACCGTGGGCGCGATCGAAGAAGCCACCGGCCTCGCGAAGAACCCATCGCCATTCGGTCAGCTCGACCTCGCGCTTCTTCAACGTCTCGTAGCTGTCATTCAGCTGAAAGATACGTTGCTCGAGGCTTTGTGTTCGCTCGGAAAGTTCGTCTATCTCGGTCGTAGTAGGAGGAGCGAGTGTTTCGATATCAAGGTCTAGCTTTCGTAGGGGGATATTCGACTTTTCCATCTGCGCATGGAAGTAGCCTAGTAGGATGTGTGTTAGACGAGACACGGTGGTCTTGAATCCCGAGGTTGGTGCAGCACTTACGGAGTTGTCGCTCGACATTGTCAAGCCTTCGAATCTCCTGAGTGAATGTTCGCTGAAACGCACTGACTTCGCCGTTGAGCTAGATGGTTGTTAGTGCTGTCGGATAGATGCGGTGCATAGTCGGGATGGAAATATGGTAGGATGGTAGGGGATGATGATGGCGTACATCTCGAAATTGGACCAGTCCAAGTTCTCCCAACGCGTTGACGCATTCTCTCCCGATTTCGTTAGATATATACAGCTGCACCATGCTCATGTCCGCAGAGCGGAACATGGACTGCTTTGAAGGAGCCATGGCGAGGGCGCACTAAGCTCTTCAAAGGCAGGATGGTGGTTCTCGATGGTGACGAGGAAATGCGAAATGAGAGCTCTAAGAGAGGAAACGTTGGAACGAATAAGCGAATGAGCTTGGTTCAAACCTCGCTGCCTTTACAGGGGGCCGCGCTATTTCGGAGTTGTGGCTTGAAGTCACGAGGCGCAGTTGTGGCGCATCCTTTATTCTCTTACCAAATAGCTTGCTTCTAAGGAGTCATCCAACCTATAGTGCCGATATTATGTCAGCATGACGTGTCTTCCAGCTTTTCTACGCAGTAACTCATCATCAACATCATTGACACATTTGCTGGACCCGATAATACCAGGCAAATAGCACCCATCGAATTCATTATAAATAAGACCCAGGGCCAGCCTGGATATTCAATCAGTTTTTCATGAGGGAAAATCGGCAACTAGTATAACCCAAACAGTATTGATAAGTGTCTATCTACCTAATAATTTCATATGACACGAACCACGATACGAAATGCTCATATTGAGCAATATATATAAACTAAACACATATACGGCATCTATGTATACCTACATATCTTCTCATACCTTCCCTACTTTCTACCTATTACAATTGAATCAGCCTCAACGCTTTTCAGAGCTCATTAAGAGAGCTGCTCTCATTTAGAGTCTCGTCGATATGGCTCGTTTTTCAGCACCAGAGCTCATTCCCTACTGGGTCCCAAGCCTTCGCCTGTGAAGGAGTGTTCTATCATTATCTTTAACCCAGAAGATGACACGGAAACATACCCTCTAAGGCGCTGCCGCGTTATAGTCATCAACGTGCTCTCACTACGCCGTCTGTAGCAAAGGAGGCTTTACCACAACTACCAGAACACTATAGCTACACCAGAAGACAAAGTCTTCACAATTAACCCGATATCACACCCTGGCCGGTCGTGCGACTCGCTTGCAAAAAGCCCTGTAACAGGTGCGGCTCGGCTTCTATGGGTCGACCAAAATGTCTCAAACCTGCAAGCCGTCCACGCGGGATCACAAACTATTCCTAGGATTTATCCATCCTATCTAGTAAAAAAAACACATTTACATTTAATGCCAGCTCCCGAGAGCGACTCCTAACGCAATAGCCTTCTCCCATCAGACTCTGCACGATATCGTAGGACGATGGGACTACTAGGATTCGAATCGTTATTTGTGGATGCGTCGACAATTTACTATCTAGAGCCATAATAGGAGCTCCAGAATACGTAACAGGAAGATTCCACATGTCTTCTCCCTTGTATTACGAGTAGTAATACCGTATTATTAGACTCCATGGTCGGTATTCGATTCGACTTACTATATATATGATACCTTATTACATAACTGTCTTCTTGACGAGTGCTCGATGATGTCAGAGACGCTTGCTTACTCGACCTTCTGTAATTAACTTCTACATCAAATAAGAGAAGATGCAGGATATTTTCCATATCCGATGTCGTGGCGTTCGGGCATAGGACACTGGAAATAGTGTGGTAGTTAGGAATACCCACAGCCAGGCGTCTTAGCATTCATATATGGTCCTGGAAGTGTAATGGCTGTGAATTCTTGCCGCTACTTTCATTTGATTTCATTTTTCCCCCTTACCTTCTCTTTGCGCCATTAAAAGTCGCGAGATATAGGACAGCTTCTCTGCTTGGCCAGGCGCACGCCCTTAATATAAGGCGGCGAGAGAAACCGATAATAGGGATCTCAGATGATATACTGGCTGTCTCTGACGCTCACAAGAAGCCATCAGTAGTAGGATTTCTGGATTATCCCGGCACCCTTCCGTCTATAATTGGCTTTGTATTCACACTCTGTACACGGATAGGTAGCCTCCTTTTTGATTCAAGCGTTGTATGTTGAAATGCCTATTAAGGTTCTCACGGGAAACGGCGTTATCCTGGGAAGAACAATAACACTCGACCACATAATAGAAATAGTTTCGACAATGACAGTAGATCTTTTGTCGAGCCCAGCCCTTCACTCTAGAAATAACCTGTGGAGAGATTATCCTCTGCGTGGAGAATAACAAAAGCTCAAGGACAAGCATCCTAACAACCCAAAGGCCAAAACATTCGCCTAGATACAATGATATCTTGCGGAGTTAATAACTTGCATCTCATACACCAAACCATAGTAGTGTATGCACGCCTGGCCAAAGGGTCAAATACATAAGACGTGCTCAAACGGAGCATACTACATAATCCGCTCCACTAACGGGCTATCGAGTGCGAGGGAGGTGAGTATATCATCATAGAAGAGGCCCACAATTCGGTCGGACAGTTAGAACGATATCACGGAGCTCAGATTACGCGTATGAGATGACTTCCGAGGATACGGAAGGCGAATACTTGGATTCTGGAAAAATACTACAGATAGCCGTGAAAGCAGCAAATAGCACTGCTAGACCCAATAGTTTAGTACCTACATAGTTGCCAGATTTAGTCGCCTCCATAGACACTATGGCTATCCAGCACAAACCGATCTAACGACCTCTCCCTATCAAGAACTTCTTTAACACGAATAATCACACAGGCAGGTGAAGATCCCAGCGCGTACGAGATTACGCGAAATACCACGATAAGTTCCAATTCGAACAGCTCATCTGAAGGAACATGCATTTAATAAGCTCAAAGTCCTTGAGATACCGGACCCTGTAGTAAGGCAGCACCGTCTATGCATAAATATGGATTCATGGCCGGGTTCGGGTACCTCAACAGGCGAACACGATGGCGGAAAAAAGGAAGATAAAAGACTTCGAGACAACCATACACGACATGACATTAAACCATACTACTCCCCCTCAACTCAAAACACCAAATAGACATCACATAGATAAATATGTACAATATATCCCATTAAGTTCACTTAAAAAGGCTAGACTGGCTTCTGGTAGTAACTAATCTGACATATACAACAACGCTATCCGCTATGATTACTATGTGGTATCGATGATGATGATTTCCGCTACCCCCTTCCTGTGTAAGTATGAATATGTGATAGTAACCAGACAAACTCTTTTTTTGGTATCATATCTTCGTCCGTGAATCGTTAGTCCAATGTTCCAAATCGCTATGCTAATTACAGATATGCCAAGTGCTTAAGAGCTTGTCCTGCTTCGCTCTAGAAAAATGTGGTGATGATGGGCGACATCCTGAGGGGAGATATAGTAGAGTCCAGGAGGGAAGAGAGGACGAAGCCGACTATCCTCTTACAACTTCCTCTTGAACATGAATGAACCATACATGCCGCCAACTTCCATGCAGGCAATGGGTATCTTCCGCATACCCCAGAACGAAGCGCCCATCTTCCACGACCGGAGGCCGGAGTCCCTAGGACCATCCTTGGGGTCGTGAATACGGACAAGCCAAGCTCTGTTTCCATTCTCCATCACAGTCCATCCCAGCTGCTTCACGACCGGGGATTTCGCCAGTCGGCCGTACAACTCATCGGTTACTTCGATTACCTCAAGTGGCGAGGAATATTTCTTCATAATCGACGTGTTTCGCCCGAATAATGTTATAAGATCAAGCTCGGATGTCGTATAATCGGAAAGGTCTAGGTACTTGAGTGTATGTGGGACCCATTCTAACTGCTGGCCCAAATCCTCGTCGCTGCTCTCATCAGGTACAAATAATCGGTCAATTTCCGATATCTTCAATCGTCGACCTAACGCGAGCTCCTCCAAATGCTTCGTTAGTGGACGTAACAGGTCAATGTGTGATTCGATCATTTTGCTACCCTTCAAGCTCAATGAACGTAAGGTGTGAGGAAGGGCTGTGATCAATCTAGTCAAGTCATCTTCTTCAAACAGCTGATGACTTCTGGCGTCTACGCCAAGACTCAAGAAGACAAGTCCCTTCACGGCTGGGTGATTCGTCAGGAAGTCAACAACAACATCGGCGGTGAGCGACCGGCATTTGGACAAGTTTAAATGCGTGATCCTTGCGCTGTGCGGAATAGACTGAAGTGCTTCATTCGTCACGCGAGTTCCCGCAAGGTCTAGGTGGGTCACTTTACCTAGCCTAGGGAGCAAGGTCTCGAATACGGTTGCGGGTAGAGTGATACACTTGTGAAGAGACAGTCGAGTGATAGAGAGCGTCTCAGGCCAGTCAGACAGGAGGATTGACTGGAACGAATTCTTGAAAGTAGTCGACGAGCAACCGCAGAAATCGATTCCCTGCAATCTATCAAGTCCCAAGAACAACTTCCTTAAAACCTTTGCATCGATCTCGTCCTCGATATATTCCTGTGCCAGAAATTCACGGAGATAAGGGGTCAGCTCCAAACATTGCATCAAAGTTTCTGGGGTAAGGTTGCGGGTAGTAGCTCGCTCGCTTGCCGTCGTGAAAAGCGTGACTGGGTTGAAGTGACTGAAGTCTATTCGTCGCACAATAGTTCCCAGTTCCTTATTCTCTGAGATATGCGTCAAGAACTTCCGAAAGATCCTCGAGTGTGGGATCGTGATGTTCTTATAAAGTGCGTTTAGCGTTGCCGAGTGGAGCGTTCTTGATGTAAGCAATAAGGACATCAAGTCCACATTTCGAGCGGAGACTCCGTTCGGCGGAACATCGAGAACGAGGTGGTCAATGATTTGGCCTATTTTGAATTTAACCTGTAAGATACCTGTCGTGATTGTTATGTGGACTTATTACTCTAGACTCACCTAATAATTCTGTGGGGAGCTTTTCGATAGCCGACTGTCCTGGAGCCGACCTTTCGGGATCCTTCTTCTGGGGAGGGACAACTGGATCTGACCATACTATCTTCAAAGCCTGCAAATCGCCGTAGCTCTTGCTCGCCTGCCTCCCTTTAACACCTATTTGTTTCCAGCCTTGGAAGCCCTCGGCGGCGACGGCGGGAAACCAACAACCGTGTAACCTACTCTGAGGTTGTGTGATAGGTGGGATGAATTGGGTCTGAGTGGTCATTTCCGGGGGCGATGGTAAGTCGTCGACAGCCTCCTCAGATAACTTGGAGTAAGATGATACTTTGGAGGACGTAAAATTCTGGGCTAAGTCTGATGAATCGATCTCTCGGACGGAAGAGAAAGATGAGCGAGTAGACTTGTCCGAAGGAGTTGAGCTTCCAGGTTGGTCCATGGTGTCAGAGATGCCGGGAGTAGGGCTCAGTTTAAGTTTGCTGTTACTGGTGATTCGTTGGTGGATTGAGCGTCCAACGACATGAGAGAGGGTTGTCCGATCCATTATCGGAAGATGAGAGCCAGGGTCGCAGTGGTCTCAAGTTGCACAGGCGATAGATGCAAGATGCAGAGTCAATAGCGCAATGGCTAATGAATATATTCCTTCCTTACCCGTACGACAACGGCACGAGTACGAACCGTCCTTCCTAATAACTTCCCAAAGTTGCTTTACTATGTAATAGTTTAACCTTTAAGTTACTTAGGCACAACCAAGGTCTAAGGACAACCAAGGACGACCAAGCACAACCAAGGGGGCACCACCAGGGCGCGACCAGGTTTCACCAAAGGCTGTAAAGGCTGCAGAGGCTGCAAATTAGGTCCCAGCCGACCCGGATGGGTTTTCTCTTAGTCAAAACACCGATTTCTTAGGTAACGGATTTCGTTGGCGCAATGCGGGGAAGGATTGATGAGATGGGTTTCTGGGTTTCTGGATTTCGCGGATTCGCCGCCAGAATATCTCTTATGATGACAACGTTTAAATTGCCAGGTATTAAATGAACGTGATCTGTTGTCCCTGTACTGTCTTGTCTTGTCTTGTCTTGTCCCTGTCAGTCCGGCTTCTCGTCAACCGGGATATGCCAATAGACGGGGGCGTTTGCTGTCTTTTTTCTTTCGTCGGTGAATGCTAGAGTCCCGGATTCTTGATAGGTTAGGTAAGTATGGAGCGCGGGAGTAGGTAGTAGTATTGAATATTTTGAATATTGAGACAGGAAAAATATACAATACAATAAAATAAAAACACCAAGCACGGAGCTATCGAATTTGCACGTGTACAGCTTTCCTCGTTTTCTTTCTGGTCTGCCAATTCCAATAGTACAATACAATACCTAAGCTCAGATCAACGGTGGCCCGGGTCTTGTTCTTCACCGTCTAATTTATTAGGAGCTATACCTTGGAGCCTTAGAGCTTTGAGCCATAGAGCATCAGCTTGCGAGCACAAGACCCGCAAGTGGCTAGAAATGGGTTTGAGCAAACCTCCCCATGATTCCATTGTTCATGGATTTGGTAATAGAAACTGAGAAAAATGGCATAGAGATGGATTCTTCTTTGTCACCTGAGCCGTACCAGGCCATACCCACCAACGCTTGTTGCCATCGAGACTGGCGGCAAATGGTGCGAAGTCCGAAAAAAAAAGTGCCTTGGCCATTAAAGCTCCGCTCGGATAGCTATTTGGTAATGAGAATATCAGACGACACCGGATCTGCTGTTACGGGAAAATATCGTCATTGCGATGTGGGAATTCTTTCATTTTTATTCTGGGGAAACCGGCGGAATGGTGGGAAGAGTTTTTTTTGAGTGACGGAGTGACAATTCAAGGCTTTGAAAAGCTTGCGGAGGTAAAAAATTGCAGTTTGCCTTTTCTTACTGGTGCTCTGGCGCTGTAGGTGCTGTAGGCTGAGTGGCTAAAAGTTGAATGGAAAGGTTCAAGGTTTGAGCCTAGCCGAGCGTAGCGTAGCGATAGTCTATTCCGTGGGTCAAGCGATGTTCCCCTTCGTGGTCCGCCATTTCTGTCTTGGCATGCTGGCATAGGACGACGTTCGGGACGGTCTTTCCTCCTGGCCTCATTCCCCGGATTCGATTATACATATATATGCATGTACTTACCATTTTCGTATGTGTACTTAATAAACCCTGCATTATACGTACATCTATATGTCATTTTCATGTACTCCTATCTCGTATATTCATGCGAAGTCACCTCATGGACCTGAAAATGCTACATCATACCTTTTACTACGTACTTCTTTGATGGCGTTTGATTGAGAATATCCTCTATTTGATTTGCTCGTTTACTATGCCGTTACACATGCCTTTACGGGCTATTCAGCTGCTATGGTGTACGCCACTCCGCGGACTTGGAATTACTATGCGTGTATCCGTGCCTGGCTAGCCGCTGCGATATCGCAGTCCGGCACCGAGCCACCACATCACCGTACTACCTAGAGGTGTATTATCATCTAACAGATTTTAGATTAATTTCGATGACACTACTTTCCTGATCAGAAGGTTTGATCTGCTGCTCGATTTTTATCATCTCGTCAGCGTTCATACCCGGGCTGCCGGGGTGTACAAAGCCGGACTTATAACCAGAACCGTCTGTCTTAGCTAAGCCAAAGTTAAAGAAAGGAGATCGCGAGGAGGAATCGTAGGTCACCAACGATCCGCGATTCGTTATCCAGGTCCGTCGAGTCTTTGACCGCCTAGCCTAAATCTTGGCCGACTCAACCCGCTGCTGCCGCATATCCAGAATATCGTAGACTCGTAGTCTAGAACTAAGAGTCTTCGTTCCTGAACCCGTTATAGCTTGGATTACTCGTATGGTCAAATATGGTCAAGTTCACATGACCTTAAAAGGGGGTCCTCTAAGAGCTACTGTATCAGGTGTTCTAACATGGAAACAAACATGCGAGCTATTCCATAAGAAAAATCTCCGGTCCGGCATATGGTTATTAATATTAGGTATTAGCCTCGTTTGCCATGCAACGTTTGATGCTTAACCCTTGCTTCCACGACCGGGTGTGCCGATCTAAGACCTGCATGACTTGCTTAGAACATACGTAGTTGTTTGCGGGGAAATAGCCTCATGTCTTGTTGGTGAAATGCGACCGCCAATCACCTTTCGTCCTTTCTCCTCCATGTTCGAACTTGCGGCTCATGTCCCGATCTTTAGGGGAAAGGGGGAAAGAGGGGGGACAGGTACACGACAGTGTGTAAGACCACATCTGTATAAGGCAGATATCGGTAACCACATACGTAAGAGGTGCGTCAGAGTGGACAAGATGAACAAAGTGAACATGGTAGACAAACATTTACTCGATAATAGGATAGGAGCCGTTGCCAATTTTCTGTAGCATCTGAACATCTTGTCTATGCTAGTCTGTTGATCACCAAACTATGAGCTGCATTGCAAAAGTACACACATACATGTAGTTGCTAGCTCATGTCATGTCGTGTCTAGGTCTAATGATAGACATGGGCAAAGTCTCTTTTGGCCTCGTGCGGAGATGGTATTGTTTAGGTCAACCATAGCTTTCTTGGAGATTTCCCGTCTCTGTAAAGACGAACGATATTTAGCTTGGCTTAGTAAGTGACCCTCGAATAATATTGGAGAGTTCGAGCAGTATACAGAAAAAACAACAGCATTGATTTAACCCATGTTCCCTTTTACATAAGACTTCTTGCCTAGGCGTCTAGGCATAGTCCCGACTTGACGATAATATGACCTGATCCGGATTTGATCGATCCCACCGTAAGCACGTTCTCCTCCCATAATCATGATTAGCTATGCTGATCTAGTAATTTCGAAATAACCGAGACGCCATTATACGTGAGTTCGTATTGCATCCCCAGGTCCCGGTATACCCTGCCGGATGCCGCCTATTGTGACGAGAGCTGAATGAACACCATGAACTCCGCGAATTCTAACTAGGCGCTCTCAAGACCTATTGAAGCAGAGCGGAAGCAAAGCGGAAGCAAAGGGGTATGCGCGCGTGTGTATGTAGATGAGAACTAGGTCACCTGCCGTTTATCTTCTTCCCAGTTTTGATACGGTCCTTGCAATTATCGCAGTACCATTTCACTATCATCACCATTAGCCAATTGTCTCGACGTTGAGATATTCGATGAACTCACTGTTTGATGGCGGTGCTGCTTTCAAACCAACACAGTCTAGATGAAACCATTCTCGTTCGCAGTCGTCTGCATCGCAGGCGACCATTTCTCCGTAACTAACACCATTGCAGTAACAATATAATGGCTCATCAGCATCGACGTCACCCTCGTCATCGCCCTGGACGCTACTATTCGCGTCTTCGTCCGCGACTCGAGCAGCTACTTGCTGCACTGCGCCCTTCTTGTGACTCCTCTTTGTATTAGCTGTCGATGCGTTTCTTGATGACCTGGATCTCGGCAGCGGGTCGGGAAACGACCCTAATGCCGGTGTTGATGGCTTGCTAGCTCGTCCGCTTTTAGTCGTAACAACGGTCGTGGTTGTCCCTGATGGGGTTGATAAAATGTCACCCTTCGGCTCAGGGTCATCTCCCTTCGTGGCGGCCTTGTTATTTGTCGGTGCATTGCTGGCGCTGGCAATAGCAAGAACCGGCTCTTCTTTAGAGGCTTCGACCTTGACAGTCGCCGTGGGTTCCTTATTCAATTTGGCGTCATTGGGGGGTCGAATGCCATTCTGCACCGTCGTGAACTCGGGGGCGACAGTCGCAATCCCGTTGGTTCTATTTGATGCAGATGAAGCTGGTCGTTGCCGGCCATTTTCTACGTTGGATTGTATGGAATTTTGTCTTGCTCGAGACGAGGCAGGGCGTGCGGAGGTTGTAGAAGGGGCGGGAGAGCCACGAGCCACGAGCTTTGGGTCGAAGTTAGGTTGAATCGGGGATGGCGCAACCGAGGGCGATAGGGTAGCGGCCGTAACATTTGTTTTACTGTGAGAAAGAGTGTTAGCAACGGGACATCCTGTAAAGCTCGTGGGAGTAGGAAGTGCTCACCTTTTTTTGGAGGTGCCGTTAACGGTCGGAAGAGCTTTGCGCTTTTTAGGTTGCTCAGGAGCAGGTGTTGCCCTCGGGCTGGCATTTTTGGTCTTCGCAGTAGTAGCGCCAAAGACCGAACTCATTGCGCGCTCCATAGCTTGCCCTCCATTAGCTGGCTTGTTATTTTCAACCTTTCGTCTTTTGGAAGGAGGGTTTCCGTTAGTAGTGGTAGTAGCGGCAGTCGTGGCAGCACCTGAAGTAATACCCAATCCGACAGGCGCAGTGGCGTCGGCGTTTTTACGAGACTTGCTGGGTGCCTTTTTTGTTGACTCGCCCTTGTGCTTGTTGTCGTGATCATCTAGGTCTGAGTCCTGGTGTTGACTCTTGAGACCTTTCTTAGCTATGAGGGCCTGTTTTCTAGCATCGCTCCGTGCCGCGGCTTCTTCCGCGAGTTGTTGAGCTGCTGCCGTGATCGTAGCTGCGCCATCTCGGCGCGATCGTTCGGCTTGATTTGCCCGATTTATTCGATTCTCTGGATACGCCCAGTGTGTGGTGCTACCCCATTTTGCTTCGTCGCTAAATTCAGTCTCTAGGTGTGGCCATACATCGTTGATGCGAGACAGATGTTTAGAAAGCGCCTCGTTCGCGGTTGTCATGACGTGATTCTTCTCTTCTAGAGAGACAAGCATTTCCTGAACCTTGAAGGCAGTTTGGCGAAATAACTGCCGTCGTGGAAGGTTGCTTGGATCAAATACAGTGGAATTGTAGTTATCATCGGTAGATCCAGTCGGATTGCCGTTCGTGGGAAACCCGCTCGAGCTATTTTTTGCGCTCATTGGAGTCGAGGCCGCGGCGATGCTGCTGGATGCATCGTTGGCGTTTCTAGGCTCGGGGGGGCTCGTTTTGAGGACGGCTTCGACGAGCTGAAAGAGTGTCTCTTCGGGGGCAAAGATCTTAGCGTCAACCTCTTTTAAAAGGGTAAAATGTCGGACGAGGTCTTTAGGAAGGGATGTTATAGCATCGGTGAAGTATGTAATTGCAGGGAAAACGTCGATGGGTTGGTCGTGACTATGGCCGCCACCAAGCGAATCTCTGTTGGCCAAGGTGCGTGTTGAGCCAGACGATGCTCGTGGAGGATTCGCTCGAGTCTGGCGAACAGGTTGAGCTCTTCGATTTGAGGGACCCGGTTCCCTGTCTCCTTGAGGAGGCTTTGCAGTCTTCATGCTTGATCTTGCACAAGAATGACGGTTAAAAATGGGTAGGTTGGGTTGAGAAAGAAGCGTAGGACGAGGACGATGGGTGGGTTGTTCCTTGAACAAAAATGTCGGCGACTTTACGGAAGTGGTAAGTTGACTCTGACAAGCTTCAAAAGAAGTTCATGTCATTTTGCGATGCAGAATAGACAATACCAATAGGAATGGTATGTAAAGTAACGCGAAAAGAGCTTCGTAGACGAAAGGCGCAAAACATAGGTGGAAAGTTAGGTGAACAAGTAGAATGGTAGAGGTGGTGGACGAGTTGGCGAGTTGGACGGATGAGACTGTAAAGTTGAACCAGGTTCGTTTATTAGCAGCGCTTTAGTTGTACTGACCTTTACTGCTGCTAAGCCTGTTGCACAGGGTCTCCAATTGCGCGCGGGTTTCTATCGGCGGGCACACAAGGTTTCTTGGTAGTGTGGGCTTGCGCTAGATGTGAAGAAGCAGCATTTCTATTGGCTTGATTGGACAGTTCAACATCCACTCATATCCACTTGTGACCAGGTCAAGCCGCCATTGATCCGAGAATTAATCCGCCCTCGATACGATAAGAGATAAGAAAAACAATGACGCTGAGGTCGTACCCGTGCCTGCCATTAAAATTACCAGAATTATTTACAAACTTTGCTTTAATAAGGGGTAGGTACTGTATTCGTAGCCCTCGGCATTAACAGAATCCACATGTTACCTAATCCATCCAGCCATAGTATTCTCTTACAATTCCATGACTCGGTTTTGCTGCAAGAAATAATGCATGCAGATATATGTGTGCGCCATAACGAACTGGTGTCACAAGCTGCACATTCTGTACCTACATATGTAGGCTCTAAAGTTCAAATATTCTCACCAGTCAGGAGTTAGTAGACTGAAGACGAATGTGAAACAGCTCAAGTCGATAGAATCATACACGATGGATCCATATATCCATATATATGTGATGCTAAACTTCTTTTTCACATTCACGTTCATCAGATAATCATGTATTTAATAAGTAATAGTCTTTATTTGTTTCAGATTAACTCATTTACCATGTCAGTCCCAGAGTGAGATGCACCTCCATTGCCAGGAGCGTACCTACTTTCTAACGGTACGCCTCAACGCCAAACCAAGAATGATACAAAACTATGCTGTATGCTTGCTCATTTTCGAGGTGTTTCCTTCTCTGAGAGCTTCTTTTGTCGCCATTGCCATTCAAGAAGGATAGGCACGAAATGCCATAGGTCAAACTCGGGCCATAGACACTTCAAGAAGAAAATTTGGGTATTCTCGTGACACTGCCACAACATGAAGTCGCTTAGTCTCGTGACGCCGCTAGTCCGAATGAACATATCCAACGGTGGGCACTCTGCGGTGTAAGTGTGACTGTTGATAGTCTCGGCCGTGATGCTCTCAGGATTCTGGAACTTGACTGGCTTCACTGGTGTAGATGAAAGAGGTGGCGACTCTGGATCTAGAGCAGTAGTCGAAGACATCGAATCATCCACATCTGACTTCCCAAATACATCAGGGGAAGAATTTCTGGGCGAGGGCGAGACAGACTTCTTGGACCTGTTAGATCGAATCTTCTGAGTGATTCGAGTCTGTGAAAATGGGGTATTCGCAGGTCGAGGTGGGTTGGTGTATTCGTCGACCGTAGCCTTGATGGCACTGGTCATCTCAGCTCTTGAGGTGTAAGGGAAACAGATGTTAAGTATAGCGCTATAATATCATGTCAGCAAGAGCCAATTAAACACCAGGCGGTTAATCCGGATGAAGCTTACTCCTTGTTATGCTTTGTCATTTCAATGGCTCGATCGACATAAGGCAGCACATCATTTGGAATAAGATCCCTCTCCCCCAATACTCGAATACAAGCACCGTAACGGTCAAGAAGCTCGCCGTGCTGAACGAGCTGTTCCAGCTTGACCTTGGCCATTGCCATTAATCCACTGACTTCGTGTCTGGGTCGGTTGAAATTCTCGATACTAAACGCATAGACGGTAACGACCTTGACACCACACTTGTAGCAAATTTCGAGGACTCTAGCAAGTGCCTCAAAGCCTAGGTGGTGGCCTTCGATAGTTTCGATCTTGTGGTTTTTAGCGAAACGCCTATTACCGTCCATCTCGAATGCGACATGTCGGGGGATTGGTCCCTGCTTCAGAGTGCCAATGAGCAACTCTCGTCCACTTCTAATTACCCATTCCGCCGGCGGAGATTTCAGGATCCAATTCCTGACATGTGAAAGGTAGAGGTCGGACATGGTGGAGTTTGGAAATTGGAAGAACGAAGGAGGATTAGAGATAGGCTAGAAAGCTCACAAACGATTCTGGGGTATCAGACAAAACAAATAAACTGAAAAGGATATCTTAACGAAGGCTGTGTCTTTTTTGCATCGCAGGATGATGACGAGATAGTGGCTGTTCAGCCTCAATGAATTGAATTCGCGACGGATTGCTAGGAATAACGTTATCTTGGCGCGACGTGGGTACATATAGGTAAAAGAGCTAGAGCTCGGGCTGTGGCCACAGTTCATGAATTTGTTAATCGATAAGATGAGGTAGGGATCGGGATTTCCAATTTTGATGTCACATACGAAAATAATCCCTGTTGATATTCCCTTAACGATTCAAGGGTGGGGCTGTAATAGCTGGATAAAGGAATTCAATATGTAAAAATCCATGATACCTGCTTGAAGAGGACACCTTGTTCATGACAACCAAGTGAAAGCAACCGAGATACTTGCATGTGCAAAACACGCCGACCTACTTAATATTTTGTCTATAACGATGCGAATGGACAGGTTGGTCAACAAAGTATTGTCGAAATCTACACACATATGTACCTGAGTAGCTTGTAATCAAGCACAAGTCGAGGCTGCGTCTTGCCAGCTATTGACGACTTGTCATGTGCCGGTAACTGTCGCAAAGCACCTCCCATCAAGACCATCGACACAATGTCCTTCACCAATGCACCGGTGACGCAGAGCCTCGCCTGGGGACTCCTCATAACGTCCATAGCAGTCAGTTTGCTGGATATCAAACACTATTTTTATATACTAGTTGACTTGCATCTTTGGCGATTCCATCAAACCTGGAGGGCTCTCATCTACCAACTATGCTACACCAATTCTGTCGAGGTGCTGTTTGCTGTCATGATTGTTTACGGATCAAGGACAGTTGAAAGGATGTGGGGGTCAAGGAAATTTGCTGTAAGAGCATTACATCGTTGAATGAAGACACAATTAGCTAATAGCGCATGTTATGCAGACCTTCGTCTTCGTTACTTGGGTTCTCACAAGCATCCTAACTCCTCTAATGTTGACTCTACTCCTCAGGCCGATTACTCTAGGTCTCTTCAACTACCTTCCGGCCGGGCCGACGCCAATTGTATTCGCTATCTTCGCTCAGTATCATTCCATGGTACCGCCTATATACAAATACAAGATCGTGACCTCCATATCCGCACCGACGGATGATCAAGCGCAAGGCATCACGCTTTCCAATAAGTCTTACCAATACCTCCTCGCATTGCAGCTAGCTCTCTCCCAGTGGCCCGGATCTCTGCTTGGGGCGCTCATTGGCTGGCTAGTAGGTTTGGCTTGGAGGGCGGAGGTTTTGCCGCGATCACTGATACGATGGCGATTGCCCGGATGGGTTGTGGGGATGAAAACACAGAGGAGAAGCCAAGAATTTGAGGGATTGCGTAGGAGACTTGAGGGAGAAGGCGCATCCACGGCGGCAGCAACCGGAGTCCAGAGCCAAGGTGAAGGCGAAAGTGGAAGACGAAGGACCATGGGCCAGCAAGTTATGGATCAGTTTCAGGGCGCATTCTAAAATTGCTCGGTAACGAACTACCACTACCTTAATTTATAAAGGAAAAAGAGTGTCCTGATTTCAGTTATTATACTCTTCCCCTATATCAAATGTCGTTGATGGTCTATAATCTGGTGACACGCATTCTCCGAGTTGTTCGTCCCCGCACAAGCCGCTGTGGCTGATTACAGTGAAGGGATCAAAATAGCATCCATGTACCTAGGCAGCTAGGTAAGCTTGAACGAGGTTGGCACAGACTCACCTAGATCTAGTGCTTCGTTTTGGAGAAAACTTACATTCAGTCTATCTATTCAGAATTCATCGTAAGTATGACGCTTAACTAAAAGCACCAAAGGGATAATATGTGATGCTTTATTTAGGAAAATACGATTGTGGTTTATAGAAATCGCCCACGTGTGCCGCGGAGGCGTTGCTCATGAGCACAGCCATCCAACGTTGATTGGACTCTTCTTTGAGCTATAAATGGTATGTAGATGTACTTTCGCCAATTTCCCACTTGTGCAATTCTTAGACAACATCTAAGGATACTCATATTAAGTAGATAGAATGACAGGGAAACCCTAGCGACATCTCAAGATGCGAAGACCGAAATTGCGACTCCTGTAGTGAACGCGCCTCATTTAACTCATGAGCACAACACTCGGGCACAATTCCGATCGGCAGCATCGTATATATCACTGTGTACAGCGAGATATTGTAGAAGAATATTGAAAAGTCCGAGATTAATGAGAGGTGGGCGGGCTGTGGCGGGCTACTGCAGGGGTGGTGATCGACTTTATTTTAAAGTGCAGATACTGCAGCAAATTGTACATACGTGCGTAAGATCAATGTCAATGTATCTCTTATCTAACTCATATACCTACGCCTGTATACAGTCACGTCGCAAACCTTGTATAAATATTGTATTAATAAACAATTAATATGTGTATGAACATAAGAAAGGCTAAAATATCGATTTCGTATACACTATTGTTTACATAAATATCAGCCCTAGGGAAGGTGCTCGTCAAACTGAACAGACTCACTTCTTCGGCGTTCGTGGTACACTAGGACCGGATGACATTCGCGGCGGCTACGTACCGGGTACACGTAAATCGGTTTGATTCCCCAGCCCGTCCCAGCCACGAGGAAAGGGCGAATCTCACGTCGATTACCTGACATGGTTTAGCGCTGCCGCCCTAACGTGAAAGCGCGTGCTTTTCTAGCTCTCCATTGCTTGGGAAAGTGCACCCAAAGTACGCTACTAATCATTTTTAGGTCATAATGTCATGTCCTCCCATGTAAATTCCGTAGATCTTCAATCTGCTAAAACTCCTTTTTAAATCCCAATCACCAACTTTACCCAACTCACATCCACGTTTTTATTTTTGGGCTCTGACTGCATCTCTCTTGCGCAATCGTCCCATTGTTACCTTTCTTGGATGCCCTTTTTTTCTCTTCTCTCAAAGTCGAATTTTTGGAATTTTGAATAGTCCTTTTGTATCTGGCTCTTGACGACTTCATCTTGCTTTCTTAAACTAGGTACTTGAAATTCGTAACGACAAAAATCCTGCGCCGACTCCTGATTTGAGCGAAATAAGTAGCCCTGGCATAATTCGAAACCCGGGCTTTTGCGCGATCTTCTCATAGTATAATGTATTTTATAATTGGCGCGTCGACTAGAAAGTGACAAGAATGAACGGGTTTTCAAGTCGAGGTCAAAATGACTTCGAATCGGCAGCGCCGCCGCCTCTACGCCCGAGGTTGACTCCTAGGCTTTCGCCGAGAGGTCCGGCACTGGTGGAGTCGTATAGGCAGGACAGTCTGAATGACTTCGAAAAAGATCCGCCCCGGTTCAACCCAGTAAGCTCTTACCTTAGCTTCCTTACCAGGAACTCGCCTATGGAGAGTACTTACAACCTACTAGATGAATCCGGGACGCGTCCAAAGCTCGGTGCTAGTCGATTTAAAAGATCCTGTTCAGGTACACTTACTTACCGAAACCGCCTTACTCGACAGCAAGGAATATGAGATCCTATCTCAGGAGGAAGTAGATGATTTAAAGAAACAGTGTCAGATCTTAACTCAACGAATCGAGCAAACCCGGGCGAACCTTGCTATTCAATCTAAATATCGCGATGCCGCCATATCGATGTCTAAGTTATATTCGCCGACGGCCCCTGGTATGAAGAGAAGGAGTCTCCTAGGCCACCGACACAGTGGATCGAGTGATGCGGCGAGGGAAGCGGAGCACGAGCTTACCACGATCCAGAGGAAGTGCGAGGATCTGGCCTCTGAATTATGGTCATTAGAGAAGCGCGCCATAGAGCCCCAAAAGAGACTGCTAGAACATACCGCCGGCATCCTGCAACTTACACATAAAACGGCCAAGAAATCTGCCAACCCTTCTCCAAGAGTTCCTCTTGTCAACGGCGTTCCTGCTAGTCCCGAGAGCATGTATACAACATCAAACGGCCGTGATAGCCTCAGTATGGACTTTTTAGAAGATGGGCTCACTTTCGACGAGGCAAGCTTGTATCGGTCCTTTGACCAGTCTGATAGATTCAACAATCAGTTTCAACAGAGCACCATTGAAATCCCTATGAAGTCGCCTATTCGAGGACAAAATAAACAGCTTACCGAAGAAACTGAGCGCCTGCGCGAAGAGAACCGAGAGCTTCGAGCTCAAGCCGAATCAGGATCCAGTCCCACTCAATCGAGGTTGATAATGGAGACAGAAAATAAATTGGAGAGCTTCAACCGCCGGCTGCGCGAAATCATTGTGAGCGCAGACCCTGCGAGAAATGGCAACTATATGGCTGTGCCGTCCGGTCGACTTGAGCTTGGTGATATGATTGGCAGTCATCTAGACTACCTCGAAAAGGGGTTGGCTGCCATTTCTGAAAGCCGAGGTAACGGCGGTCAAATGGCAGGACAAATTCAAGCAATCAATGCCCAAATCCAAGGTGTACTCTTAGATGCCAGTATCAATTACCCCTCGCCGCCAGACGTCAAGCTGGGCGTTGATGATCAGCTTAGTTATTTGCGGGATTCGCTGCAGCTCGTTGGAGATGAATTACGGCAAGGTGGCAATAGAAGCCAGGGTGCACAATCCGAAACGGTCCTCACGGGTCTCTGGGACATGATTCAAACCGGTTATGCCGCCATAAGGCAACGGAGACAAGAGCGACGAAAGGCTCGAATGGAGAAGGGATTAGACCCGGATGAGGATGAGATGTCCGACGGCGAATCTTTCGATGCCAACGAACCGTACTCATTGTTAGCATTCGAGACCAAGATCCAATGGTTGTACAGACAAGCCACCAAGTTGCAAGAGCAAAAGTGTGTCTTGAAGCGTCAAATCAAGCAGCAGCGTGAGCTCAACAGCAGATCTGATTCGGAGAAGGATCAAGCACTAAGGGACAAGATGGACGAAATTGAGGAGATCAGAGAATTGCTTCACCGAGCAGAGAAAGAAACGGACAATGCTCGCTCACAACTCTCGATGGCCCTGGAAGACGCCGAAAAGTCGCAGAAGGACCGAACTGAAGAATCCGCTGCCATGGATGAGGCTCGAGAGCAGCTTAGAGAACGGAATGCCAAGATTGCTTCGCTAGAGGCTAACGCTAGGGATGTAGAAGGGCGCTTGACAATGGCTGAAGCTAATGTCGAAGCTATCACTGCACAATTACAGCAGGCTCACGAGGCGAGAGATGCCAACGAGAAGGCAGTCCAAGACAAGGAGAACGAGCTCAAGGCCAAGGACGAGGAGCTCGCACAGATGACGGGCATGTTTGCTGAGCTTAAGATGGAAGCAACTCTTGCCAAAGCTGAGCTCGACGGCGCCTATGGCTCGAGGAAAGAAAGAGCTGCGGAGGTCGCTGCTCTCCATAACAACTCTGAGGCTGCTAGGTTGCAGAATAGAGTTGACGTTCTTGAGAAGGAGTTAAAAGCTACCGCCAAAGATCTAACTGACATTGTTAAGCAATCAGTCGAGAGCGAGAAGAAAATAGGAGAATTGGAGAACGAGCTCGACCGAGTCAAGACTGAGCGCTCTAAGATCAAGGACGAGAAGGATTCGATGAGCGAAGAGCTGGAGAAGCGGCTCCGCGAAGCTACCACCGATGTCGAGGAAAGTCTCGGCAGAGAGATCGCAAGGCTGCGGAAGGAGAAAGAGCAGATCCAAGACGATCTCGACAAGGAACGACTGGGACCTGGTCGAATCCCGTTATCGCCGGGCGGTACCAGCAAGACATCTTACCTCACCGATTCATACAGGTCAGGGTTGAGAGCCGAGAGGAAGAAGTACGAGGAACAACTAAGAGTATGTCTAATTTACAGCTATTCCTTCTGTTATAGCCCAACCCAGCTAACTCGTTTGACAGGCGGAACAAATGGTACGGAGGAAGCTCGAAGACGAGCTAAGAACATTGAAAAGGGCACAAGGACCCGGCAAAAGCCCATTGAGCCCTCGGTGAGGAGACGTACATTCGAGTCGTTCGTTCTATTGTTGAATATTATACCCACATATATCCTTTTGTCAAAGGCATATTTTTTTCCCTTTTCTATACTTGTATAAAAGTTCGGCCATCGGTTTGGCTCAGTTTTAGATATTACATGCATTGGGATGGCGATTGGAAAAAATTCTTGGATTACCACTGTATTACTCGATTTGGTTAGACAATCGGGTTTATTACTATGTTTTGGATGTTCAACTTTAGCGAACAATTGGATGTCTTTGAAGATGAAAATGAGAAGATGATTACCCAAATACGTCCCCTCGTCGATGTCTGCCTGCCTACTTTTGCCATATTTTCCAAGTTACCTGCCAACCTGCAGCTACGGTCAAGCCGTCATCCCACGCCAACGATACTAGGTATCAACCCAGGCGCCAATGGATTGGTTCGCCGGTGCCAAGGTCGGAGACTGCCTAGTAGACGACAGACGAGTTTCCCACCTTCGGTTTCCGGAAGTCGCCAAGACCATGAGCTGCAACGTGGACCAGGTTCGCCGATACGACTGGTCATCCCCCCTGTTCCTATCCGTAACCTCGAGGCCAATAGGGAGGTCGTACCTCGATTTCTCTTCTACGGCCGTCAGGTTCAGATCTAGATCTTGCCGTTCCTGCATGTTGACGATAGCTAGATTCCAGGGCTTACGCCCACTTTTCATCTCCGCGCTTTAGATAAGAGCGTATAATATGGGGAGGTCCCCTTAGTTGGATTTGGGGTTATGAGATTCTCGTCTCATACCAATCTGGAGGTAAATTGCTTGGTGAAGAGGTTCGTGGACCCTATACTGACAGTAGGATTCATTGAGTGCGGTGCAGATTACCATGGCTCTACTTCAGCTGGTTGTGGGCACTCTGTTCGCGATCACTGGTGCCTCGGCCCAGTCAATTGCTCAAATCAATGGTGATCGCTTTCTGTCGGCATTCAATGGCCAAAGTGTGAGCAATGTGACGGGAATCGTGACAGCGAAGGGACCCGACGGTATATGGCTTCGATCCGTCGAGCCAGGTAACGATAAACGCGTCTCAGATGGTCTATATGTATACGGTTCAGCGCTCACCAAGAACACCAGCATCAGCGTCGGAGATGTTATTGTTGTCGATGGTAAAGTGAGCGAGTATCGTTCTAGCAAGGCTTACTTGTATATGACAGAGCTTGCGTCGCCGACGGTAAAGGCGATTTTGGAGCACGGGAAAAACGTCGATCCGATTGTAATTGGCAAAGGGGGTTTCTGCCCACCCACGACGCAATATTCTGGTTTGGATAACGGGGATGTCTTTGCCGTGCCGAATAATCAGAGTTTGATCTCGGTCGAGAATCCCCAGCTAGAACCAGAGTTGTATGGCTTGGATTTCTGGGAGAGCTTAATGGGTGAATTGGTTACGATTGAGAACCCCCGTGCGGTAGGAAAGCCGAATCAATACGGTGACACTTGGGTCGTTGGGGATTGGAGGACAACAGGAGATAACGAAAGGACTGGTCTCACTGTTTCTTCTGACGATGGTAACCCGGAGGCCATAATAATCGGTAGCCCGCTCGACGGCTCGGATAACCCGACGGATACTCGGCTAGGTGCCCACCTTGAAACCATCACCGGTGTCGTCTACCAAGCCTTCGGATTCTATCGCATCTTACCCTTGACGAACATATCCGTCGTCCAATCTCTAGCTCCTGAAGTACCTCCCCCAACATCACTTATCAGCGAAGGGACTTGCGCTGGTATCACAGTCGGCAGCTACAACATCGAGAACTTCTACGCCGGCGACACCGCACACGTCCAAGCCGTCGCAAAGCACATCGTCGAATTCCTCCAAACACCAGACCTCGTCGCGATCCAAGAAGTCCAAGACGATAACGGGGAAACAGACGACGGCACCGTAGACTCGGACCAGACCCTCAACGCCCTAGTCTCCGCCATCCAGGACCTTAGCAATACCAGCGTAGCCTACAACTACACCTACATCTCCCCCCTCAACGACGAATCCGGCGGCGCTCCAGGCGGAAACATCCGCGTCGCATACCTATACCGCGCATCCATCCTGCAACTCCGCAACCCGAACAAGGGGAACGCGACAACGGCTAACGAGGTCCTGCCCGGCCCCGAGCTTAGGTACAACCCGGGGTACGTGGACCCCGGGAACGAGGCGTGGACCGATAGCAGAAAGCCGTTGGCCGCGGCGTGGGAGCTGGTGGGAGGGAAGGGGCGGACCTTGTTCACGGTCAATGTGCACTGGACCTCGAAGGGGGGCAGCTCGTCCCTGCATGGAGACGCCAGGCCGCCTGTTAATGGGGACGTGGAGGTTAGGGGGATGCAGGCTGAGGTTACGGCGGTGAGTACTTACCTATACAGATTACGCCCTTCCTTTTTCCTACCTATTTATTCTCGCTTTCTGTATGAGGAAAGTATGGGAATTACGATAATATGAAATGAATTGAAAGTAGGTGATGTGCTTGGCTGACCCCAATCTTACCAACAATAGTCCTTCACCGCCGCCATCCTCGCCGCCGACCCCTCAGCCTACATCCTTACGCTCGGCGACTTCAACGAATTCGCCTTCGCGCAGCCGGTCGCCGACTTCGCGCGCTTGTCCGGACTTACTGACCTCGACGCAGCGGCCGATATCGCGCCCGAGGAGAGGTATACGTATCTTTACGATATGAACTCACAGGAGCTGGATCATGTTTTCGTGAGTCCGGAGTTGGCAACCAAGGTGAAGGGGTTCGAGCATGTGCATGTGAACACTTGGGTTGCGTACGATGACCAGACGTCGGATCATGACCCGAGTGTCGGGATGTTTGATATCTGCTAGCCTGGGTAATTTGGACTTGTACGGTTGATCATGCTGGAGGCTACCTAGTTTACGATATTGTGGCTTTCGTACCTAGCGCGAAGTAATGCTGGAAATAATTTTACAAGTATAATGTCCTAATATGGTGTATCTAATATCTACACTTACTCCTGTACTCTTTGCTGAATTTGGACTCCTCAGGGGTGTGTCGTAGTATAGGCCTATTTCTATGCCCCCCTATTCTCAAGCCCCTAACCCATTAAAGCACACCCACTCGAAAGGCCTCAACGTTCGGGCGATATCCGTAAAAGCAGCTATTTTTCATTACGGCGAGCAAATAGGCTATGGCAGTCAGCGCTGGCTATATAAAAACCCCTTTAATCTCTTTACCCGCGCCATCATCCCTAGCCGCCACGTTTTTGGGGCGGCCGTTGCACGCCGATATGCACCCCATATATGCCGGGCCGCGGCTCAAGATCTGGATCTGACCACCATCGCTGTAGCCCCTAAATTAGAACGTGACCGCTGTGCTGGTTACGCTAGATACGGCGGATGTTGTGCATGATGTCGTAAGCAACATGGTGCTTATTATCAAATCTTTCTAGTAAAGTCGCTTCCATTCGCCGACGTGGGAGTGACGACGATTCATCGAGTATAGCTTGTCTTACGCTGCAGCAAGTATGTTATAGCAGGAAGGTGACTAATGCCCAGCTATTCCTCCATAGACCGACGAAGGAGTTTTAAACTAAACCAAAGGAGACGCCGGCAGGCAAGGCACACCTATATGTACTCAAAACCCGCGCTTCCATTATCGTCGGCGTCATCTTGCATATGGGCTGCATACTGCGTCGACAATCGCACCTATTACAGTGCCCTTGCGGAATTTTCATCCTCCATACCGACTTATACGCCACACCGAATCCCCGAATCCCTATAAGACCAAGCCCGCGCACTAATCTTCCTGCGAAAATGACTTCATGTTCGGATAATTGGCCACGGTAGCTTTAGGGCTGGCTAGCTGGAACGCGTGAGGTGAGAAAATGTGTCACATCCCCTATCTTCCTCCCATCCCGCACGCTTCCGCTCATTGTCATAGAGTCACAGAGGATTTTCGGGTACTCCGTTCGCCGTAGCAAGTTCACATACCCAGACCTCGGGGACCGCATTCGGCATCAATTGACCTGCAGGCGAACGCACGTAGGTTATGGCGGTATAGCAATTCCCTAACGAGTTAGTCCGAGACTCCGGGCGCCTGTTTTTTCTTTTGCAACGAAAAAGTTGGCGTGCCGTGCATATGGATCATACATGTATCATCCCTAACAAAAAGTCCCCAATGCAACAACGACAACAACGCACACCGACCTCCCTACTTTCCCTACCTTATGTAGACATCTATGCGAAAGCCTTTTGACGGTGATTTCGTAATACGAAAAGCCTGGCATATCCCGAATCCGCCTCCGCTCGGACGGGTATCCAGGGATCCGGGCTTTGTAGCACCTACCTACGCAGCTTCGCTCGCACACCTTGCCTCAGCTGAGCGCAGGCGAACCCAGTCCATCCCCTGTCCCTCTCCCATCCCCGACCCAGCGCATTGTTCTCGTGGGAAGCCGCCACCTATTTTTAGCTTTTCCAGAACGTAATCTTTTTTCTACAGCTGAAAAAAAAAATTTAGGGTCCCTTCCCCCCCCTCGTCCCCCCCATTATTATGCGCCCGCGACACCCCCTTTTGATTGGGTTGGGTGGCTTAGAGGCGAACGAAAGGGCGATCTTCAGGAACGCGCGTGCTGTGGTTGGCTAAAAATCTGCGGGATGGACGGATTTGGAAATTTCCAGGGCTCTCTCGTTTTTTTTTTTTCGCGAGCCGGTTCCCAATCTGGCGGCGTTTTCTCGCCTTTACTATACGGAAGCATGTACACGTAGAATAAATAGGGGGTGTGCGAAAGAGTCAGAAAATCACATGGATTTTCGCTCATGCTGGGTCGGCTCTTTGCCGGACCAATCCCCGTCCCAGGAGGGCGAAAGTTGCGAAATTTTCGTCACCAACGAAAACTCATGTATGTACGTCCGCGTTGTTAAAAAAGCCACATCGGGGTTTATTACAGATTAGGATTCATCACTGCCACTATATCATGCCAGCGTTGGGAGTGGACCCTCGCCGCCCTCGTAAGGCGGTAGGCGGTAAAAAAAAAAAAAAGTCGTATGTACCTAAGACACGAGAGGCACCAATGATCATCTTCATTACGAGGAAAACTATTAGACGGTTTTGGGTCTGGTAATATTATTGTCTCGTTGGCTCCCTTCTGCATCTTCTCTTTCGACCCGCTCCACCGAGAAAAGCGAATAACGTCTGTACACACCAACCTTGCGGCGAGGAATTTCTTTCTTAGACTACTAATGGTTCGTCCCGTCATCACCGCAACCATCGTGTCAACTATGATTTGCCACGCCCCAGAGGCGTAAAATAAGTCTCTCCATCATGACAACAAAAACAAAAGGGAGGGAAAAAAAGAACCTAGTCCGCCTCGTTGCTGCTTTGCTCTCCAGAACAAGTGACGTGGGCGAAAGGAGCAAGAAGTCTGCTATCCTTAATTCTTATGTATGATGCAATAGTAATGAATCAATTTCTCGCCTCGCCCGCCGCCGAAGAATAAGACACGACAAAAACGCCTGTGAAAATGTAGAACCGGGTATGTGTTTTGAATGCAGACCCTTTTCGCCAAAAAAGAGACGTTGCAACCAGAAGAGAGTAAGAGAGATGTGTACGTTAAAAAAACCGAGGTTGCAAATCTAAAAACTTGACTATGCCTCATCCATGCCTGTGAACAAACCCCGCCAGAACCAGATGTGAAGCCTGTTACTCCTAAACACACCAAACGACGATGCCGGTCCAGAATTATGGAAGAAAAGAAAAATGCGTTCCAGAGCGGATGGAAACGACCAATGCCATGTGATTAAGTGGGGGTGTAATGGTATAATGGTATAATGGGGTATTAATAATGTCGACTCGCCGTAGAGGTATCGCCCAAAAACGCAATCATAAACGAGGATAAACGAGGAGCATGATGAGATGGTTGATTAAAAGATGTAAGGCGTGTTCCCGCGTGAACGAGAAAACCGGGACTTCCAAGAATCGAAGAGGATCTCATGCGTGACACGTCAACGACTAGATCGCCATCGGCATATCAGGTATGGTCATGACGCTGTCGAGGTCCCCGGCGTAGACCAAATGCGACCAGACTCTCCAATGGAGCAGACCCATGTGGGCTAACCGCGTGGCCATATCCTCAACACCACCCTCTTCCCGCGCTTCCCGGATGGCGTTCTCTAGAGAAGTACGCTCTCGAGTTGCATTCTCGCGCGAGCCGTCGAAAGACCGGTTGGGGCCGTGTAAGCGGCCGCCAGTAGCAACCGAAAATAGAGCAGCACCGGTAAGGCCTCTGAAGTCCTTGACACGCTGTCGGGTTTCCACAAGTAGATGGTAGTGGTGGGACTGTTCTACCTGTTGGAAGAGTGGGGAGGAGAGCTCGGATAGGTGATTGTCAAGCTCATCTTCGAACTGCAGCAGATCTTGGGCGGGGGCGTTGGTGTAGCGGAATATTTGGAGGGCCAGAGAATCCTTCATGGCCTTCCACCGAGAAACTGACCGAGAGCTTGCGGGAGAAGTCTGAATTAGAGCAACTAGCGAGTTGAGAAGGCTCTTATACTTCGCTTGCTGGTCTTCTAAGCGATTTGAGGCTGGCTGGGTAGGTAACACGAGGGAAGCGCGTGGAGAGGAATGGGCCGAACCGGCCGAGCTGAATACTAAGCTAGATGGCCTTGAATGTGCCGAGTCGTCGTCTTCTGTCCTTAGGAAACCGGAAGCATCCGAAAACGGGGTTGATAGGAAAGGTGTGGGAATAGCGCTCACGCTAGACATCGAGTCGCAGTATCTGTATCTCCTCTCCAAGTTCTCGTATAGGCGCATGCAGATTTCTAGGTTAATTGCATCAAGCATATCGGATCGTAGCTTAGCCATCCGCTCTTCGTCGAATACGAATGTGTCCGGGTGAGAGTAAGGGTCGGTCGAAGGCAGTATCATCTTGCATAGTGCCTCAAAAAACACGCCCATCTCTCCAAAAGCTTGTACAGACGCAGGATCTCTAGAATAGTACTGGCTCACCGTCAGGTACCACGCTTGGGCAGGACTAGGGTCCATCTTGCGGTCTCGGATTTTCTTCAGGAAAAAACGTTGCTCGAAGTGAACCGTATCCTCTATCAGAATTGGCCGCAGACATCTGATCTGGTGGTTGGCAACATCGAGTTTCATGGCTTCCAGAACGCTCAATAGACTTCGCATTCCTTGTACCAATTCCTCCATATCATTAGTCTTGTTGCCGTTCGTCAACTGGTTGTACATCTCGTCTACCCATTCGTCCCTCATAGGGGCACAATGAGACTTGAGCACACCAGATAACCACGATGCTAGCTTTTCCAGGTCCGCCATGCCCTTGCTGAATTGTTGCATGATCAAATCCACGTTTAGTCCTTCGTCCAGGTACAAACGATCCCTCTGCGGCACTAACGTCTGTATGATCTCTTTAACCGACTTTAGCAACTGCGGGAGACACCATTCTTCACCCTGCCCGAATCTGCTCATGAACTCTTCTCGGTCCATGATAAACAATTGCAATTGTTCCGTGAGCGTATTCCAGAATTGGTTAGCCTTCTCTTGTTTTCGCCTGCCCTTCTCCCCGTCAACATTGGGTCTAAAATGAAGGTCCGGGTCGAAGTTTATGTCGTGTCGTAACTTGGGGTTGTGGATAATCTTATTTACATCCAACTCACTCAAGGTAGCTTTCGTTACAGGCGGTTCTAACGGTCTCGAAGCTCGGGGTCTTTGAGGGAATTCAAAAACGATACGCGAGTCTCGGGAGACATTAGAACTTGTGGATGGATTTCGTGAAAGCCCACCACTCGTCGGGTTTCCGGGGTGTACGGGAACTAGGTGTCTGGGACCGGTCTGTGCATACTTCTGCTCCTCGCTCTCCGCGTTAGGTGCCTTCGACTCGGCCGATTTCTGCTGGATTTGGTCATCGTGTGAGTTTGGTCGTGGTTCGGACATTCGTCTTGTTGTATTGCTCTCAACGCCTCGACTCTCGATTCCACCAGCTCCTTGATCCCCCATCTTCTCTGCCGTGAATTCGACTTTCCACGGCGTTCCTACACTAGTCGATCGAAGCTCAAAAGTAATCTTCTAGCTGATAAAATGCGTTTTCCTCCGGTCCTGAGTGAGGGTTTTAGCCGCAGTCTCGAGCTGATTTTCTTTCTTTTTTGGATTATGGCCAAGTGAGGAAGAATATGAGTACTAAAAGGGCAGTTGGTCAGCGGAGGGGTCCTATATTTCAGGAATTTGGCAAACAGCTCCGATGTTGGACGGGATGGTCTCGTGAAAGCGGATGGCTGCAGATGTACCCCTAGCTCGCCTGTTGTGTACTTCGAGACAAGGGAATCGAGAGGTGTGAAGGAGTGGTGTTTGTTGCATCTGTGGGAAAGCGTGTGGATTTTTGAGGTCTTACTTGGCCGCCTATGATTTGAGAGGATGCTGCAAGCCAACCCTGAAAAGGACTGGCAAGTAGCAGCTACGGTCAAGGAAGAATATGTATGTGTATGTTTGCAGTAGGAATCCTTGGAGGAACGATTCAGGACAAGGAGCTGAGAAGGGGGATGGGGATGGGATGTGTAAGTATGTATATGTACCTTGGTTCCTTATTTTTTCTTCTTTTCCAGCACTGAGTGTAATTACTTTTATGTGGTATGTATGTACGAAGGTAGGTATGTTAATGGACGATGATGTATGTATTTGTTCCCAGAGGTAAAGGGTGGGTGTGTATGGTGTATGGTGTATAGGTATGGAGTAGGAATGGCCGAACAAAGGGGAAGGAAAGGAAGAAGATATCGCGAGTGGACAGGAACGAGGCGATCAATAATAATAATATCTATGTAGGTAAGGTTGTTGGCGGGAAGGGAAAGTAGGAAAATGGAAAACAAAAAAGGGACAAGGGTAGTATTAAGAAAACTAAAAGCAGTAATCAATCACGGGAAAGTAGATTATTATTATTTTATTATTAACTTGGAAGAGAAAGTAATAGTACCATACCAATGTATCCTGTATCCACGCTGCCACGGTCGACGGGTCCTGGTCCAGGCGTGGGTTACGGGATGGGTTATGGGTTTTTTCTGTGGTATGGGTTACGGGTAAGGGGTGTGGTAGCGTTAGTGCGTAGTGTAGTGTAGGTACTATGTAGCGTATGTATGTAACTGAGTAGCGGACAATGGCAGAATGGGTACCTAGGCCCTAGGGTCCTAGCCTCCTAGCCTCCTAGGTGCCTTAGCTGCTAGGATACCTAACCTAGAATACCTAGACATGGTTCCGGGGGAAATGAGAAATGTGAAGCACTGATACTCATCAATGCGCTATTGCATCCACACCACATCCTTCCGCGGCTCATAGAACATGGCTATGGCTCAAAAGGCTCATGGTTCGTCGTGCGTGGTGCGTAGCGTGAGTAGTGCGAGTAGTGTGCGTGTAGTGCGTCGTTCGTGTGTGGCTCATACATCGTAGTATGGGATGGGCTCACATCATGGATGATGCTAATGCTTCGCTTTGCTTTAGGTGCTAAGATGCTAATATGCAGAGGTTGCAGAGGCTGTAAAGGTGCGAATGTGCTTATGCTTTAGATTGCTCTGTTCTCTCTTAAACATGCGGCTGGAACGTACAGCTCCTAGGCCTATCCAAGGCGAGACCTTTTGGACATTTTTGGTTACCTTTTGGACGCCTCCTTCCTGCTGGCTGAGACGATAATTCCTAGTATCAATCAGAAATTCCTCGTCCAGCGGTGGCGGCGTGGGGACTTCAAAACGACCCAAGTGATCCAAGGGGCTCCTAAGCATGTAGTATGCAGTGTAGTAGCAGGTGGTAGGTAGCATGCAGTAAGAGCCCCAGGGATAGGTTGATCGCCACCATCGTAGCAGAATGATAAAACGATTAGGAAAAAAGAGATGCTAGAAATTGCTAGACTATTAAGACAGCTAGACTCCCGTGCTTCTCTCGTAAAGAAAATAGTAGTAGGTAGTGTTTGTAGTAGGGAAATAATTAGACTAGTAAACCACTAGTCAACCGGTAGATCGGATGTAGACGGATTGGACTACTTCGGTCCACGACTCAGGAGTCATCTTCTCCGAGGGCCGCAAAGGGACGAGAACTTGCGATCAGCATAAAAAAAAAACGCCAGCAGAGCAAAGAATGAAAAATACTAGGGAATAATACATTAGTACGACAAGACACGCAAACGCGCATACGCACGCATACATAATACATTTGGTGTAGTACATCCAGTATGCTCTTAGTACACTTAGTACCATAATACTAGTCGAGGTACATGAGTCCATACAGGTACTAGCACCACCACCAAAGCACACCACACGAGGCGTTTCCCTTGTTCTTTAGTCAGGCTTGGGACCGGTGTGCCTTGGCTTGCATAGGGTGCATAGAGGTGGGATTCTTTTTTTTTTTTCGTTTTTTTCGTCCCGTCCTGTTTAGACAGGACACAATATCATCATAACGGGTTCAATTTGGGATCTGGGAACAGTGGGAAGGGATGGGTAACAACGAGATCCCTCCAAAAGCATTTAGTCAACCAACCGATCTGCACATTGCTGTGCCTAGCTGACACCGACTTTGGGAAAGACTCCGATGACGGTCTTCAATTAGCGTCCGGGGGACCTTTAAGAGGACGTGCCAGACGTGCTAGACATGGTTGAACATGCTTGAAAATGGCCCGTGGACACTACTTCTCGTCCCAAGCCATCAAGCGAAGACTTTTAGAACGGAAAAGGAAGCAGTGGATGCGGTGGATATGGTGGATATGACGGATGATGGTGGGTTTTTGTTGACGGAACAAGATGGGAGCGATGGAAACGATGGAAACGATGGAAACAGGCAAAAAGAAGGAGAAGAAGAATGATGAAAGGTGACAAAAATGACGAAGCGAGAAGGAAATCTCGTTTCGAATCGTTTCGTTCAGGGAATAAATTCCCCTAAAAATTCTAATACCCAATCCCTAATCCCTTAGACCAGGGAATCGGAAAGCGCAGGTGGCAGTTAAAACTTAGAACTTACGCAGTACGTAGTAGACTAATAGCTGGAGCAGTAGCAGAATGGTAGCTCAGGGGGGTGTCGCCCTAAGATTAGGCGAGTTTTTTTCAACTAGCTGCAGCATTGTAAACGCTCATTGCAGTTACCCTGTTACCTCCATGTTTCTGTTTTCAGTTATATAGGTACGTCGCTACTTACCTAGGTAAGAAAGGTCAGAAGGAAAACAAACCTAGCGCGGTTTCTCTTAAGGCTTTGCGGCTTCAATGGGTTGGACCTGAGTTCCATTGATTTGGGTCAAGTCCGGGACTAATCTAGCTCCGTCCAGGTCCCCCCGTGGAAGGTCCAATTTGCGAAACGAAACAAGCCAATACCCTTTGAGGAATCATAATCGTAATAATCCGTCCCTGCATGGTCAATTGCATAACCTAATTCCAATATCTCAGGTGCTACTACCCAGTCTGGTATATACGTACCTGGGTATCCCCGTGCTGGGTATTTTACAGTAGTATTCCATTTGGCATTTGGCAGTTGTACTACTACGAAGTACCATCGTCAACTCATTAACCATGAACGCTACGTATGCACTTTTATATTTCAACCCAGGCTTAATTATTTCATGTCCATCATATACGATCCGTATACGACACTAATCCAGGTTATCGCTCGATGTCTAAATCTATCGCCGTATCAGATGCCGTCGACGAATTTTAACCGGACACAGCCAAATCGCCAAATCGATGCAGCGGACGAAGACGCGCAAACGTTTTGGAGGAAGGATGATATTATAGTAATTTGTGGTGTGTGTGGTGTAGGGATTGAAGCAGACAAGGTGGAAGATGTGGTAGATGTGGTAATGGTAATGTGGGAGATTCTCGCCCAGCCGTCGATTCTTTGTTTTTGCAAATCACACCCTGTCATTTCACGGATATGTGGGAAATGCCTTGCAACTAGCAAAATACGAATACCAGGACGAGCCGTCCCCAGGCATTGCAGTAGGTATTTTTTATGTTTTTGATGACCTGTCGTGGTGTGCGGCGGCAGCGGTAGCGGCAGCGGTAGAAGCAATGCACCTGTCGGTGAGTGGGTGAGTGGTCTGCCTGTACGGTTCAACCCAACATTGAGCCTTGGAGTCAAGACGGCCGGCGGTAATGATACTAATATGTGATGATAATATGGGCTGCTATGTAGGTCTATGTATGCATGTATATGTAGGTAGGTATGTAACAGAGCAATAAGCAATGCCTAAGACCTAGGATCTAAAGGCGGTCCTTTGGCTCGGCCGCAAACTTTCATTGTTAGGCGTTGGGCGTTGGATGAGGAGGGATGAGGAGAAGACTGGAGTTCAAAAGGACAACCATGAGATTGCCACGAGTCTGATGGCGATCATGGTGTGAACTACACATCTACATATGACCCGGGAAGGAATGCGTCAACTTCCGATTCACCTAAACTGATAGGATGTACCTAGCGGTGTATGAGATGGTCGAAATCCTGTCCCAGTTTCCTTTCTGATGGATAATGGGAAATGCCAGTTGGTTACAATTGGGACAATTGGGAGCGTTTGGAACACTTCTGCTCCTTCACGACTCGACCGTTTGCGTGGATGGCCATGATGGCCATGCGCTCGATATTAATTTCAATACGGATGCTTTACAAAAGTGAGGCGAGCGGCTTCTGCAGCTCTCGCGCCGCTAACGGGGCTGGAAATCGGCGGTCTAAATGAGTGGAAACGAGATGGCGGTCTCTGATACATGGAGATACCGGTATTCCAGCAGCTAGAGGTGTCCCTTGCCTCATTTGTCACGGAAGAATACAAGACATATGCGACGCTGGAGTACCAACTAGTACCCCCTTGAATCGAGTAGGATTGTTACTCCGTACCGAGCAGCGCGGACTTGCTGGGAGCGCACGCAACTAGCCTACCAACGCCGGCGCCATGCTGCTTACCCAGGAATTGTACCTTAAAGATGCCATCAACCTGTGATAAGACTCGAGTGAAACGAAAAAGAAAAAGAATAACCGCCATAGCACATTCACACCATCCTTTCAAAATCCATCAGTTCATATCCATGGATGGATACCCAACTTCATTCACCTTCCGAGAAGCTGGAACGATGGGACGCCGCGTCCGCCCTGTCCGCCCCCCCGTCCGACCCGACACAAAAATAAAATGAAATCATATGAGTATTGTCGTTTGTTGAGGCTATCTTGAGTCTTTGATTCAGAGTAACTTTACGACTTTGCCAACGTTCGCTATTCCAACATAGTAAACCAAGCTGACCTGTCCGTTTACTAAGTACCTAGTATACTAAGTAAATTGGACCATAAGGGTCGAAGCGGTTACAAACATATGGCCAACATAGGAAAGTCGAGAGCCCTATTGTGTCATCCTATTCGTTGAAACCTGGCCTGTCAAGTTTTCGTTCCTGGCATGTAACATGTTTGCTACTCTGGTGTTACCGCGACATCAGCAGTTGCACGATAACATCAGAGCCATATGAGCCATTTGAACCATATACATATCTGTATAATAGGTACGTACCTGATCTGTAGGTATTTCTTGAAACGGTCACCATCGGGGAAGATGTATCAATTGAGCCTGCAGCTCGCCAGGAGACTACATCGCTACATTGTACATGCGGAATTGTCTGGACTCTGGGGTCTCCCCTAACCCATTCACTAGCTCACCACATTTCCGGTCTCGACAACATTAAGTCGTGAATGACAAGAACCTCGCACGAGTCTGCGACCGCGAGTCAGACAGCTTACTAGTAAACACCAAACTACTCGGAGAGCTCGGGCAATCCCGTGCAAACCTTGGAGCCGCGGTTGGTACGGCTATGCCGACTCCTTTAAAAGAGTCTTCCTCCGGGCTGCCTCACTTGGAAAACCTTTTCTAGGTCAATGACAGGTCGCAAGATGGTCGAGCTAACGGAGCGGGCACGGATGAGACGCCACCAAGCTCTGCTGGCTGCCGCTTACGATGCGGCGTAATTGCCGGATAGGCGATGACATCCATTGGCTTCGCATCCCGTAACGCCCTGCCCTCGGGAATCTGCTTATTACTCATATAAAAATTACCTAACTAAGAATGTCCACATCGCCGTCCACCATTTTTATACAGAATGAAGATCTCCGCCTCGATTATCTAGATCCGTACTAGAGCCTTCCAGCCATTCGAATTCGGGCATATCCGCACCCCAGCAGCCAGAAATCCTGCGGCTCTCTCGAATGGCTTTATCATGACGTCGAAGACTTCGAGTTATTATTATACAGTCGCAGCAATTTTATGCTCTCCGCTTTCTAAGTTGTTGTTGTCTTAGTTTCGACATAGTGCATCTAATTAACTGCACAATGCTAGAAACTATCGACCCGCTAATACCGCAATTGTTTTTGAATCTATTCATGAGATCAATTTGCATGATATTCCAATTTCGATTTTCTCCGCAACCCACTGTAACTTAAGACAGCACGACATAACCTCCCCTGTATCAACACTGAAGTAAATATATTCTAGGCAGTGCGGCGTCACAAGTTTATAACCATATGCAAGTCATTCCCCCAACAAAGCCGGAGACAGGCCGAAGGATCGAGTACGAACCCGTGTTTGCATCTATTAATTATGCGCCTGTTCCCCGGCGCCCGGGAATAGGGGTTTAGTCAGTCGCGAAGACGAGAAAAGTCGATCTCCATAAAGGTGGTAAAACCGTAATCTGACATGCAGTCAATACAAGGCTGAGGGTGTGAGATGTGTTTAAGAGCTGCCGTCAGCATATCGTCGTCACGCTCTCGTCACATCTCCGGCACATCTTTACTGTGTCCTGTCTAAGATCAGTCAGCCATCGACAAATCAAAAATGGTTCTTACTTAGCTATTCTCTCACTCGGAAGCCCAATCAGGGCAGATCCACGGCGCGCATAATATTAGTTACCATCGAGTCCTAGTTAGACACAGCATGACCCTAATAGCAATTGAAGGATTATATAATAAGTTATAGCATGAGTAAGACATGCAATCTTTTTTTCTAGTGTGATGCCTACTTTACTATAGTCAGAAATTATTTGCCGCCAATCCTCTAGATGTCACCCACCCGCATCGATTGGGTGTCTTCATATAGAATATTTCGGAACCGTAGTACATAATTGCCAATACTATCACGATTACAGCTTAGATCTTATGTAATGGAGTCGACTTCCCCCTATTCTTGTCTCCCCCACAAACATATCACAGGGTGATCACCGACATAAAATGCGCATTTGAGCTATAAAAGTGATCGCAGGAGGTAAGGTCCAAAAAAGGAGTGTAACAACATAGTTTGAATATCGTGCTTTGTAACATCGTGTCCTCCCCCTTCCGCAATCATTCTAGGGCATCAAAAGGAGGTCGGCCCCGAAGAAAGACGCGAGGAAGGAAAAGGGGGAGGTGCTACCCAAACTCAAGCAACGACTTCCACGGATCCGAGCAACGACGTGGTGCTCGGATTAAATCTGACAGGAGCGATTTACGAGGAGCGCACCTTCGGATTTTAGGAATAGGGGGTTTTCTACTTGGCTAAGATCAAGTGGTTTGAGGCACAAGGGATGGTCTTATCAAATTTACATTCATAGATGGGTGGGCGATGACCACTCCTGAAATATCTTGGTGGGTATCTTTGATCCTGCGCTCGCAATTCTCGCCATTCCATCAACCTCATTCGGTATCTAACCGAGCCAAGTTCATCAAGTCGACTAGCTAAGCATATACACCACATTTCCATGCTTTCTCGTGATATTTTGTTCGACGACGGGGAAGTACGACTGATGCCGCACGAAGCGCCTGAGCGAACTCCACCACTAGCACGCGATGAGGGAACATGGTTACTGAATGTTTGCTGTTGCAGAGCCGATGGGTGGTCTTGAATGGTTCGACAGATACGTAGTCGGTATTATTATCGTATGAATAGGCAATTTTTCATCTGCAACGTATTACTGCGCCCGTGTGACTCGTATCCCCAATGCCATTTCACTCCATGAATCGAACCGAACTCCGTTTAGCTTTGACGAAACACTTGGAAGACAATCAATCGCTCTAGTTGCCAACAACTATCGAGGCCTATCCTGTATTAGCCAAACTCAGGGAAACACAATGACTTGCGGTCAAGACTCAGGGTTCCTATCTTACCGCCATGAAAACACAACACAAACTTATATATGGACTTAGTCTCTCGCCCACTCTAGCCGCCTTCCAGAAGATGCCCATCAAACTGTAGTTCTCACAATTAGTCTTCGCCACCATGTAACCACTATACCATCTGGGCGGTAGCCTACCCTTGCTTATTTCTGTCTAGGATCGTCGGGAATATTTGGTGTACGTAGGCGCATGTGCAGATGAGGAGGAGGATGACGAGCAGGAGAGATTGGAAGTTGAAGAGCGCGGACTGTACTGACCATTAGCTACCAGATTAAACGTAGTGGGCGGATCGATTCGGGTCTTGGCTTACCATCTTGGCGACTTGTATTCTTCAATCAGGAAATGTCGCCTATATCTAAAACGCGAAATAGAGTTTCTTTGAGTCGATTTGTGTAGATACTCGAAGTTGTCAAGCTACGAAATGCGTCACTTGAATGTTGATTCAACTGTCGCCAGATTTACATAATTACGTAAGAATGATTTCTCCGACGATAATCCGCACGTGAAAAGCAGGGGTGCAAGGTGGATACAGTACGCTAATTCCAACTAAGACGTTACACAGGCCAGGGTGCTCTAAACCAACCCCACTAGCTGGCACTAAACTTCGACCAACCAAACTTCCCATAGGTCGGAGATTGGATGCGACTTCTTCAGCCTTACATCCATCTTCACCTTGTCCTTTCTCGATGAACCTTCAACATCGACATTGAACTGCAAACACCCACAATCATTCTGCAACGTATCGCACGCCAACGCGCGTCGTATACTCGAAACAGACTCTCGCAAATACATATCAAATTCGAACAGAACACAGCGACGCTTAATCAAAACAGCCGCGTTCACCGTTCGCAATGGAGCCTCGCGCTCGCGCTGGCAAAAATGTCGGCAAAGAGACCTTCAACCACAGAGACAGTACGTCTCCTCCATCCCCCACATCATCCCCCATCCCATACCATACCATCCTATCCCTCCCTTCTCCTCAATAAACCCAAATAAACAAACCTAACCTCCCCTTCTCCAGTCTCCCAACTCCTCTACGCATACGGCGACGTGCAGGAGCCGCTTCAAGAGACGGTCCGCGTACTCGACGAGATCGTAACGGAGTTCCTCGAAGGCGTGTGTTTCGAAGCAAGCCGCCACGCCCAGGTAGCGGGGCGGCAGAAACTGAAATTCGACGACTTCGAGTTCGCCCTGCGCCACAGCCCGCAGTACCTCGGCCGCGTGCGCACGATGGTCGAGAAGCGCCAGAATATCAAGGAGGCCCGGCGATTGTTCGATAAGGACAACGAGGCTATATCGAGGGAGCACGGCGCGCTCGAGGACCCGAAGATGGCGGGTCGGAAGGGGAGAGGAGGGGGCGGCGGTGGTGGTGGTGGTGCGGCGGAGGCTGCGGAGGATGATGAGTTGTTGGGGCTGGATGAGGATGAGGATTTGCAGGTTATGAACCGCGATACTTCGTCTAAGGGCACCGGCGGGAGAAAGAGGAAGAGACCTGCTAAATAAGGGGATGCGAATTGTTCTCCGAGTGTGATGGGGTAGTCTGTCTCAAACGACGACGAAGATGGGGATGATGGTACTGCAGATTTGCGCGCATAGCAACGGCGTTATGGACACGGAATACCAGGTGGCGTTTCAGAGCCACGATAATTCAGGTCAGGCTCTTATTGGGTGAGGTTCAGATTGCTTACATGAAATTGATCCCCGTTCACCAAGACATATGACTTTACGTAACTTGGACGTCTTGAGTGTTTCTTTGCTTTGTGTTTCAGACAATCCATTGTGCAAGTTAAAAGGTTGATATGGGGAAGCGGCCCAAGGATCGGGCAAACGGTCCTCATCGACGCGAAGGATTGTGAACCATGAGCTCGTCTGATCTTGGCTTCAGAGCGAGCTATATCAAGAAGGTAGAGTGTTGAATTTAAAGTGCTGACTATAGGAACACAGACTACGCCTTCAAAGCAGGGCACTTTTGTCTTAGTTCTTTCTATCAGAAATTAAGGGCGTTGAACAACGGCATTCTAGGCCTTCGCTCATTGCACCGCGTCTGGCTGATTACGAATTATATTCAGCCTGGCTAAGACAGGACGGATTGGCCGAGACTGAATTGTATGACCTTGTCATGGCCTAGATCTGTATAGTATTACTTTTGTGAAAGGTATATGTAGGTTGAATTATAGATGTTATAAATCAGGGGATGCCCACGACCCTAAGGTAAGTATGTGAGCCTCCTAAGCATCCTACCAGACTACCTACCTAATTTCCGACTCTGATACCATTCTCAAACCCAAAACAACAGCAAAAATGCGTCCATTATTCACCCTACTCCCTATCTTCACCTCCCTCTCCCTCGCAGCCTCAACCACAGTCACGGCCTCAACTGTAACATCAACCACGTCTCGGGTCCCCGACAAACCGGTCGTCTTCTACGCAGAACTCTTCAACGGCAACGACGTCTGCAACAGGACCTCTGGTCCCGTATACGCGTATCTATACAACAGTGGTCCATGCCTGAATCACGTTGTCCCGGGTAACGGGTCCGCTCGAGTGACCTGGAACGCCCAACCAAACAATCTTACATTGACGGGGTGGACGGAGGCGAATTGCAAAGGAAAGGCGGTTCCGTTTGGGACAGTAGTTGGCAAGTGTGTGAAGTTGAATGGAACGGCCATCGCGAGTTGGTCTTATTAGGGGGTAATGGTCGCGTGGGTATATCTATGGGATATGGATGGGTAGGAGATATAGGAAATAGAAGATACTTAGAAGTATGACCTGAGTGAATCACAGCCTAAGTTGGAACTGAGTACCTCAGTAAAGCCACTGGAAGGAACACCTCAATCACCTGTGTCGTGCCTTCCTCAGTTATCCTGTCATCGTGGTCAATGCTCACACCGTACAGTGCAGGCAGCAGTTTACCCGCTCCGGAGTAAGGCTTAAATAGTAAAGTAATACCACGAACTTCCATCGGCGGATCCTAACTGCATGTTCCTTACCGTTTGGTTGGCCAAGAAGTACTGTTTCCACAGACACCTTCTCGTTCCTGTCTGACAACTGCTCTGAAACGGGTGGTTTAGGGTTCGAGTCCCAAAGAGTGCGATGCACCATGGGCCCTTGAAAAATGGTAGGCAAAGAAATACCTAATAGCGGGGGCGCAGTAGCCAGGAGCCGATCAACAGATCCTGGGCTGGGCCTATTAGAAGTTGGTGATTCAACTTTTTGATGTTCTTTTTGGTGGTTTGATTGATGGTGGATGCGATGCACCACCATCTACAGCCTCATTTTCATCATTTGATTCTACCTTTTTCATAAAAAAATATTTTCAATAAGGACATTAATAAACTTTCATCTTCTCCCTTGTTCTTTTTCTATTCTCTGCTATGTACTCATCTTCATTGATATTCCATGTAATCATAAACACTACGTCCAACGCAGGTAATAAGAATCATTTGACACTGATCGATAACTTACTTCAATTGTATCAATGGCCATTTGTATAGTAGGTAGGTAATAGTTAGTTTAGCTAAGTATTGGTTGGGTAAAGGAGAAAAAAAGACAAAAAAAAAGAAACACAATCTTCCAAGAACTCGTCTCGAACGAACCACCTCCGCTACAAAGTTGCACATGTTTCTAACCAAGATGCTTCTCGGAGTATAACGACAGGTGGCACAACTGAGCTAACTGATCCGTTCCAACAAGTTCTTGGAAGATTGCTGGAATTGGCACTGTTGTTTTGCTATATAACCCTACCAAAGGTGACTCACACAGTGTAGAGTGGTAGGTGACGAGCTCGCGCTTCGCGCTCCTTCCTCATTTATCACCATTTCCCCCTTTACAATATTGTATCGATCTCCGGCATGGCAAACATGGTGATGATATTCAGAGCGATGCTTTTCGATGTTTTATCACGGATATTTCGTCGTACTACAGAGAATGTTAAGGCACATTAAATTATTAGATGGGCGAGAATGCAAGACGTACAATACCTCCGAGCGCGCCCTTCAACAACATAAGAGGACATTCTCGTAGCAGTGTCATTTGATAGTTGCCATCTTCGCAGTACCCAGCTCACTATAGCATCGATGCCCTTGGATACGCAATGAACATTATATATTGATGATATCTTTCAAAACATAGAAATGTATTCCTATAACATCTTCCTTGTAGGCTTCTCAGGAGGATGACAGCTACCTCGGCGTTCCAATAGAACTTGACTTACATAATACGATAAGTCCGTTTCGAAAATCGGAGGTATATCAAGTCCCTTGCATGGCGACTAATTGAACCAACTATTCCCCTCGCATTCCCGTCCAAGGGCGTTTCCAATAGATCATAAATGATAAACACTCGGCATTGCTTTGAAAGAGCTGAAAAGTCCTGTCGGATCTACATCAGTATAGCCGAATCTCCTGGCAACCTTATCCGCGAGGAGTTCAATGTTGCCGTTGGCGATGGGGTGGATTTAGCGAGCGATATTATACTCCACGTTCCTGGGCTAACCGACTAGGTGATAACCTGCTTCAAGTCAGCTGTCCCATTAACGTTTAATGACATGGGGATCCGTCGTCATTTATTCAAACTTTCGGCATTTACCCTCGTCGTTTGTTGGGACGGTTGGGTTAGGTACTTTGACTGTTGATTGACATTCCGTTGCATCGGTCCTTGAAAATCTTGCAACCTTACCGACCCAGCGATCGTCCTAGACCTGTAACCCCGGATGGCGCGATTACTATTTCGGCTCTGTGATCCACGCGGGGTAGCCACCGATTCGCTGATAGTCCCGCGACATCGGGGCGGACAAAGGTGACCACGCCTTAAGCCTGCATACCCAACTACGACACAAGATCCTTTTCAGGTCTTCCGATAGCCGTGGTTCTGACTTTTGGGTCTTTGATAGCGCTTGTTCTTCGAGATGCATACTTAGCCTTCCCACTTCCGACGAAACTGTCGTATCCCGTTCACGGAAAAGTTGGTTAGTCCCCACACAAGCTTTCGGCCACCAGACTACTTCTGTAGGGTGGTGGTTGCATGGGAATGGGTATGGTCCAAGGGAAGCGAGGCGGCGCTGTTGTTATTAATTGTTTGCCGTTCCCCCGCTTATGAGAGGTCCATCTTAGGTCGATGTGGGTTGCTTTATCTTCTTTCATCTTGAATAGTCTACTTAGAAACACTCTTAGTAGAGAAATCGAAGATTTACTATACCGTAAAATTGTTTCATGCTCTCTCTGTATTGTTGCATCTAAGTTTTGCGTCGCTGTATATGGAGCCCATACAGTTGAGACTAGTTTGAGCGCCTCCGAGTCATTAGTGACAATGCCGTCGTCTGTGTCTACCAACCAGACTAAATACGTCTTTGATAACGACGAAGATGGATCTGTTCCCTCATACCTCCCTACCACGATCGATAAATCCGATAAGAAGGGCACATTCGAATCAGAGGTATCTACGGTCGTAGAAGTTGACCCCGACTCATTTTCTTCAGATGCATTGGCAGTCCCGATTGTTTCAAGAGGACCGTCGCCCGGACCTCCCTTGAAACCTCTGACGGCGCACCGCTCAGGACTCAGGGGATGGTTCAAATCAACGTGGCAGAAGAACAAAGCGCCGCTCTTGATGTTCTCGGCACAATTTTTCGGAGCCTTGATGAACCTCTCTGCCCGCCTACTCGAAGTCGATGAAAAGCCAATGCATCCGATACAACTACTCTTTGTGAGACAGGTTATGACGACCATATTCTCCTCCATATACATATGGCGAATGAGGATACCGCACGGTATATTAGGACCCAAGGGTATCAGGTGGTTGCTGCTCTTAAGAGGTTTCACCGGCTTCTTCGGCATATACGGTATGTGGTACTCAGTCAAGTACATACCATTAGCCGAAGCGACCGTCATCAGCTTCCTAGCACCTAATATCGCTGGGTATATGTGTCATATATTGATCCATGACACCTTCACACGGAGGGAACAACTTGCGTCATTTATAGCTCTAGGAGGAGTTGTGCTGATCACGCGACCGTTATCACTCTTTTCGGGTGCTTCTTCGCCACAAACCGCTCCGAGTGTTGTAACGGCGGAAGCCGTTTTTAACGCCACAGTAGGAGAAATCCCATATCCTGGAGGAGAGCATATGCCGACAAGTGCTGAGCGCCTGAAGGCCATCGGTGTTGCGCTACTTGGTGTCCTCGGAGCGGCTGGTGCTATTACGTCGCTTCGGTGCATAGGGAAGCGGGCTCATCCTCTGGTGTCAGTCAACTACTTCGGCACATGGTGTGTATTTGTGACAACCACTATCCTTGCAGTGGCTCCTGCCCTCGACTACGCGCAGCCCGAGCTTCGCCTTGAACTTCCGGACACAGTGAGGAAGTGGGCCCTCCTTTTTGTTGTGGGGGCTAGCGGCTTAATTATGCAAATGCTGATGACATCCGGATTGGCCGTTGAGAAGAGCAACCGCGCTACCGCAATGATGTATACGCATATGCTATTCGCAGCAGGATTTGACCGCTGGGTGTTTAATCATTCAATGGGTTGGATGAGTCTTACCGGATGTGGGCTTATAGTTGGTAGTGCGCTCTGGGTTGCCCTCACAAAGAAAGAAGAGAAGAAGAATGATACTGGTGACATGGAGACGGGAATTGTGCCTGTTGTCATTCCAGAGGATAGTGAGAGTGTGTTCACGATTGACGATGAGACAGAAGCAGATGAAGAAGAGGGCGTTTTGCTTAGACGGGTATAGATGTGAGATAACGGATTTACGTGTACATTGGAAGACGTGATAGATATGGTTCCTGATAGATAGAAGAGTCAAGAATTTAAAGAGATCTTTCATGATTATCATATCATTGTAGAATTGTGTAGTGTAGAGAGAATGGTAATTGAAGTTAAGGGTTCAAGGTGTGACAAGCTTAAAATTGATAGAGGAGGAGAGATTACGTAATGCGGTTGCACGCCGAGCGGCTGCAGGTGGAGCTGTTGGGGCTTATCGAAGCTAGGTATGAAAAACAGTAATCGTGCACAGTTTTAACACTGTCCGTGCAATCGCGACCCAGAAAAGTTTCGCGACTGTCCAGAGCTTCCAACTTCCAATCGAAGCTCTCTTAATTCCGACAAAGTTCTTAGGTTCTTAATTTCTGATGCGATACCCTTCTTCTATCTCACCCTAGTTCGTTCATGATTCCTTTCAATTACCACATTCTTTCAATTAATTACTATCACGGTCGTCAACTTCGCTAAACCTTCCCCGAACCTTTATTTTCAAGGCACCTAGTGAAATTCAACGACGTAACGATTTTTACGACAAGATGGTGCAAATTAGTGAGGTTAAGGGCAACAACCGCGAAAATCGCACCGCAGCCCACACCCACATCAAAGGTTTGGGTCTCAAGACTGATGGCACAGCTGAAAAGCAGGCTGGTGGCTTTGTAGGCCAACAGCAAGCTCGAGAGGTATGTCCCGACATCACTTTATCCATCATTTTGCAAGGCTGACGTACAATTTTCTGTACAATATAGGCCGCCGGCGTCGTTGTCGATCTCATTCGCGCCCAGAAGATGGCCGGTCGAGGTGTACTACTTGCTGGTGGACCAGGAACTGGAAAGACGGCCCTTGCCCTTGCGCTTAGCCACGAACTTGGCACTAAGATTCCATTCTGCCCCATCGTCGGTAGCGAGATCTACTCAACCGAGGTCAAGAAGACAGAGGTCTTAATGGAGAACTTCCGAAGAGCGATCGGTCTGAAAGTGCGCGAGACAAAGGAGGTCTACGAGGGCGAAGTTACAGAGCTTACTCCGGAGGAGGCAGAGAACCCTCTGGGCGGGTATGGCAAGACTATTAGCACGCTGCTGATCGGATTAAAGAGCGCAAGAGGCCAGAAGAAGTTAAGACTCGATCCAAGCATTTACGAGGCCATCCAGAAGGAACGAGTTACGGTTGGAGATGTCGTCTACATTGAAGCCAACACAGGTGCCTGCAAGCGAGTTGGACGATCAGACGCCTATGCCACAGAATTTGACCTCGAAGCGGAAGAGTACGTTCCCATTCCCAAGGGAGACGTCCACAAGAAGAAGGAGATTGTGCAAGATGTTACACTTCACGATCTTGATGTCGCCAACGCCAGACCCCAAGGCGGCCAAGATATCATGAGCATGATGGGCCAGCTGATGAAGCCTAAGATGACGGAAATCACCGATAAGCTACGCGGGGAGATCAACAAAGTCGTCAGCAAGTACATCGACCAGGGTGTGGCCGAGCTTGTTCCCGGCGTTTTGTTCATCGATGAGGTACTTGATTCGTATGCCGAAACCATGAGTTGGGAAGCTAATTGATTATAGGCGCACATGCTCGATATCGAGTGCTTCACGTATCTCAACCGAGCTCTAGAAACTACTATCTCGCCCATTGTCGTGCTTGCCTCGAATCGAGGCATGTGCACTATCCGTGGTACGGACGGCGTGGTCGCTGCTCACGGCATCCCTCCCGATTTCCTTGCTCGACTCCTCATTATTCCCACCACGCCTTATGATGCTGAGGAGATCAAGAGAATCGTACGCATCAGAGCTACGACAGAAAGCGTCCAAATCACCGACGCCGCTATTGACAAGATTGCGGAGCACGGCGTGCGAATTAGTCTTCGATACTGTCTTCAACTGCTGACTCCCGCAAGGTATTTATTTCCTGTCATTTTCACACGATCACTTACTAATTGAAAAACTAGCATTCTTGCCCGAGTCAACGGCCGCGCTCAGATTGATGTCAAAGACGTTGCAGAATGCGAGGAACTCTTCCTCGACGCGCGACGAAGTGCTGACCTGTTGGTCGGTGAGACAGGACGCGGGTTCATCCAATAAGTTAGCGCGTCCTGTCTTAGAAGACGGGAAGCTTTAATCCACAGGAACCGGACTGCCGGACTCGTCATAATCTAATTTCGCAAGGCCACCGCTACCAGAAAACAGCACAGTATTAAAAGGGAATCGGGTTAGGAAAATCGCTTTAGTTACGGAGGGGTTTCGGAGTTCCCACATGTATGGACGTTATGTTGGTTGAGTTCACGTAGTCTCAACAGAGACAATCTGGTTGGTTGGTTGTTCCCACATCGCCACCACCCTGAAGACTTTTAAGACATTGCAAAACGGCTGCCAATTTTCTTCAAGAAAAAACTTGGGTCAAGTAATGAGAGGAATATGAGTCCACGTGATTGGTATCTAAGCTAATTTCGGTTGACATTGTCTTTGTTGTTGCTAGGCTTGTGAGAGACAGTATACCTCCTCTCCGTTCCAACTGGGGGACGGGGCCAGCATTCCTAGTATGTGTGTGTATGTCTAGCCTCAGACTAGGGGTTTGTTATGTCAAGCAGCTGAGAGAAAACTTGTCAAAGTCCTTTTAATAATAGCAGACAAGGCCACTATCACTATTGATCATTGACCTTGGGAAGGACTTTGTTATTTGTATACCTGTCACTTTTGTCCCTGTTGTTAGCATGGATGGTTTATTATTATCAGTCATACTGCGAACAGTAGCGTGGTTGTTAGAGCCTGTTGTTGCAAACGCTGGACAAAGAAAAGGGGAAGAAAAAAAATAGGTAAGGCAGAGAGTACGTGAGAAAGATGCGTGGCTAATCTGCAACAGGTTGGGCCTCTCAGCGTACTCCCGAGACATAAGTCTGAAAGGAGCCTATCTTTCTCTCTTCTCCTCTCGATATTACCCACTCCCTCACTTCAATCAATCATTAACTGCGTTGACCACACACCCTCTTAATAATGGCCAACGCTAGTTTCGTAATTGCGTGTGCAGTAGAAGCAGTAGCAATAGTGGCGGCAGCGGTTGTTAGGGCATAAGATTATTGACCAGCTGCCTTCACCTCCTAGGATCATTGTCTCCTAGCAGAGGCCCTTATGAATGGAAATATACCAACAAAGAAAACAATCTCAACAAGCCCTTAGTTGTTGCCCGCGTCATTTATTCATGTCTCATGTCTTTTCAAATCGACAGCCACATACCCAATTACCACAAGAGGCAGTTGGCTCATCATATCATAATCGTCACCGTATCTCGGCATCATTTCCTCCCTAGATGATAGACGTTAGGCCCCTGAGGCTTTGGTTAGAGTTGTACTGTCGTGTATGTTGCCGTACCGGGATCCGCTCTTTGGACCGCCTTGTCCTCCCCACACACCGACACACTTCGCTTGGCTCTTTCATCGTTTGCGAAGAACATGACTAGAGCAAGCAGCAACGAATCCTCTCCCCCTACTTCCCCAAATGACCGGTCGTCTCCCCCAACTACATCGACAACGACCAGCCCTACGACACGGAGTAAGACTCAGCAGGCCGCGATGGCAATGAGTCGTCGAGATGATAGAGATAGAGAAGATTCAGCACCAGCACCGTCGAAATCAATTCCCGTACCGGTATCAGGCACACACTACCCCGATGATTCAGCCGAAACTACAAGACCACATCGAAAACGAGCATATTCCATTGACATTGAAGAAGCGAACCAGCCCCGAATCCAAGATCTCAGACTCTATACTCCCAACACGGCAACATCAAACGCTAGTGAAGGGCCTAGAGAGTTGATATGCCTCTGTACAAAGGCACCCAAAGTGCCCAGACCACGAAACGGTATGTGGAGTTTTATTCTCTTCCTCTGACCCTTTTCCACCCCCGTGGGATGAACTTAAGTCTGGGACTCTGTCCTGAGCCAAGAATATCCCCCACCGCTTTTCCAATTAACTGTTGGATATTTCCTCTTTTCCTTCCCATCAACACGGTAGTGTTTCGGTAGAAGTTACTTTCATCCCGAGACGGGTAACTCGGGCGGATCCCTCTTTGTCCAGAGCACTATGTTTGTATTAAGGAGTCAAAGGGTGGAAATGAAAGGGTCGAGACCTAAGATTTTTGTCTTATACCCTAAACATGCAACGGCACGGGAACCTTGGATTCAGAGAAAAGGCATATTGCTAACTTTTGCGTTTGCTTTCCCCTTTCAACAGCGTTCATCCTTTATCGGCAACACTACCAAGGCCAAGTTGCCGCTCGGCACCCGGGACTTGCCAACCCGGAAATTTCGAAGCTCATCGGCGAGCAGTGGAGAGAACAGCCTGAAGAAGTTAAGAATAATTGGAAAAGGCTTGCTGAAGAGGAGAAGATTCGCCATCAACGCCAGTACCCTGACTACAGATACCAACCCCGACGAGGGGGTAAGACTCCTAGTAGTAGGCCCTTGCCCGCGACCGGTGAGGATCCCGGCCATTGTCCTAAGTGTGGTGGCCGCTACATCGCGACTCCGAGAACACCCTCTACACCTTTTAGTGCAGCAACACCTGATATTGCGAGACCAACATCGAATATGCCTCCTTATCTAACACCAAATCCCCGAGTAATTGAGTCGGATCACCTCCGGCGTGGATCTGCTTCCAGCACGATGTCACTTGACCACGACCGTAGATTCACGCAGCCGCACTTACATAACATTGAAGAGGACTACTCGATGATGTCCCCGATGGCAGCACCGATAGACCCTAAGCGGCGCCGATTCAATGGACCAAACATATTTGTTCCTGGATCTCCTCCTATGGGATATGTTTCGGCAGACCCACGTTTTCAACGTCAATCGGTAGCCGGTCCGCCCATGTCAGCAGTTGGTTATGGACCTGGACCTGGACCTGGACCATTGCCAAGACCGGGCGCCCAATATCATCAACATCCTACTTACGCCAATCACCCTCATATGCAGCCACCCCCACGACCCCAACTAACGTATCATTCTGCTCAAATGCCGACCCGCTCTAGTAGTGCATTTGACGAATCACTTCGATTACCTCCCCTACAGACGCAGATCCCCAACTCGCCCGCGATGAGTCCCGAGACAGGGTCGGCTCGAGTAACCTCCGCTGCTCAATCTGCTCACGGCACTGGCCTCGGAATTGTTAATGGAGCCAACGTCCCCGCAAGACAACCACAGCCAGCACCACAACAAGTACCTCCACGATGGTCATTCTTATTGAAGCTCGAAATATTGCGTTCGATTAGTCTGCCGTTAAAACCACCGAATCCTGGAGGGCCCGCATTTGAAACGCGAGGACCTCTCATTGCCGTTGAAGGTGCGGCCTCGTCCATACTGAAGGAGGTAGCTTCTATAGTGGAGAAGGCGTTATCCGTATCAGGCGAATATGCCGTGAAGACTTGGACAGACGATACCCAGACACAGTCGAATGGAGGAGAGACGGATGGAAAAAATAATAGTAATGGAACTGAAAACCAACATCTAGTAGAAAAGGGCTCTCCGAAACGGTCGGCTCTCCAAAGCCCACTAGCGACTTACGTTGCCAGGATGCTAAAATGGCACAAAACGTCTGAAGACTTGATCAATTACATGACAAATAATCCACCAACAAGCGGGACAGATACCGAGATGGGAGAAGGTGACAAACCCGCTGCAGGTGCGTCTTCGAAAACCAAGCTACTACCAGTTGCAATCGTATCAGACGGCTATAGCCTCACCGTGTCAGATAGATATGCTAGCTCGCTGCATGTGAACGATGCATACCGCGCAGACGACCACTGGCAGTGGGTGGCCACACTATGGCGTGGGATCATAGGAGCAGACCTAACGATCTATGTCAAGAAGGCGTCCGATCCAGCAGAGTTACAAGGCAATAACTGTGTCGAGTTCGTTAACTCGGCTGTCATGGTACTGCGCATGGCAGAGGGTAAGGGAATAGACGAGAAGCTGGAGCGACGACTCGGCTTCGAGATACTCGAATGGGTGCGTAGCGGTAGTTTCAAAACTGGCTTCGCAACGCGGCCATAAAATTGGCGTAGCAAATATTGTCTATTTAGATGGTGCAACACAGAGCGTGGATCAATGTTCATAACGTTAAATACTGCATAGCTTTCATGACGAATATTTTACACTTGTATGTAAGGAGGAAATGGATCAGGGGATGAAAGAAAGGAGACCAATGGAATTGTTGTAAATGCAAGGACATACCCTACATAAGATTCATAATGTATAAGATCGCTTAAACTTTTCTTTTCATGATTTCACAAGAGTGATAAAAGTGAGATGTCTTAGTAGAACGAAGTAGGGGGTTGCGGGTTATTGGGTTTCAGGCGTGATGTGGAGGATTGCTATTCCATAAATTGGACATCTAGTAGATTCAGGTAACTATATGCAGGTACCTAGGGAGCTGACAGATAAAACCAACAGATTCTTAGGAATTTTTGAATCTTATCTCTCAATATCGTCGAACAATGCTTTTGATGATGTGGAGTGAAGTTGATATCGGGAACATGTGACGAAGATGCAAAGCGTAACATAGTGGATGTAGTATGCACCTATTGGCCTATAGCAATAGAAGGGATTTACAATTAACGAATAGTAATGTCGTATGCGGTTAAGTACGTAAGCAGAATCCCCACATTTTGATTTCCCGCAGCTCCAATAACCCTGATAAAGAGGTACTTAGGTAATCAACATTCGCGTTACGAATTCGGAAACGCGTGCATCTAAAGGTCCTAAACATTTCCACACTTAAACTCAGACAAAGAGTTACAATCGTCATCCGTCACCCTTAACCTCCCATTTAACCCTATGGTTCACATCTAAATCTTTAATCTCTAATCCGGAATGTACTAACCTACAGGTAAACTGCCCAATATGTCGGAAATCGCGGTTGGGCAGTCGATTCAGCTAAGCGACGGCCGCAATGGCACCGTCCGTTATGTTGGACAGACTCATTTTGCTGCCGGCGATTGGGTTGGCGTCGAGCTCGAAGACGATAGCGGGAAGAACGATGGAGCTGTCCAAGGCGAGCGATACTTTGACTGTTCCCCGGGAAGGGGGATGTTTGTTCGTCCTGTCACAGTCACCGTGATACAAGCTGCACCACCTCCGAAGTCTACCGCCCCTATTCGAAGAGGTTCCCGTACGAGTACAACTGCAGGACGATCAGGTTCTGTCAATGATCCTACAATGCCAAAGCGGATGAGCCTCAATGCTCCTAGTCCTAGTCCTGTATCTAGAACTAGGCCTTCTAGCATTGGAAGAGTATGTACCACTTAGCTTCATATCATTATAATTATTGTTATATGTATTTTTCTTAATCCTAATATCATCTTAGCGGTCTCCTACTAAGTCGCCTACCAAGCAACTTGCGACCGCAGCATCTAGTCTTTCGAACTCGCGAACCGGCACGCCATCGAATGCCCGCGTCTCATCGATTAATACGAAGACCCGCGCTTCGGTTGGCGGAGGGCGACAATCCATGGGCCCACCTCCGCTACCTTCGACCGGGACGAGAAGGCAACCTTCAACTTCTTCCACTTCGGGAAGGGTTGTAAGTGGTGCTGGAAGACCTCCTGGAGGGCGAGTTTCTTCCGTGACTGGCCGCGGTGCTCGCCCTACTTCCGGAAGAGTCAGGTCAGGAGATTCGCTATCAGGGGGCGAAGGCGGGAATAGATCCGGTTTAGCCTCTCCTCTTAAGAGCGACGGCGAGCAAACGACCAGTCCTGTCCAATCTAGGACAAGGGCTCTAGAAAAGCTCACATCTGCAGGAAAATCGGCGGCGGGTTCGAAGTCGGCGATGAGCAGCACAACACCTTCGAGAGCACCAGGGAGCGCGGGCCCTTCTGCCCGCCCAGCCGCATCTAATGCAGTTTCTAGGGAGAATGAGGACCTGAAGGCAAAGCTAAAAGTTCTCGAGCGTAAGCGACTGGAAGACCGAGAGAAGATGAAGGAGATGGAACGGCTCCAAGAGCAACGTGACAAGTTCGAAACCATCAACAAGAAAATTGAGGGCAAGTTTCAGACGACGGCTCAGGAAAACGTCACTCTACGCAAGCAACTCAAGGAAGCCGAAGAACGCTTAGAGCAAATCGAGACCCTGCAGGCCGAACATGATTCTGTCATGGAACTCGCAACGTTGGATCGAGAAATGGCTGAGGAAACTGCCGAGGTTTACAAGGCAGAGCTCGAAGCGTTAAAACAAAAAACAGAAGAACTGGAGCTCGAACTCGAAATTTTACGTGAAGAAAACACCGAATACTCCCAGGGCATGTCACCTGAAGAACGAGCAAGCGCCGGGTGGCTACAAATGGAACGCCACAACGAACGATTACGCGAAGCTCTCATCAGATTACGAGATATCACTCAGCAGCAAGAAGAGGAATCCAAGGCACAAATCAAGGCACTGGAGAAGGATCTCGCAGATTTTGAAGCTATTAAGGAGCAGTACCAGATTGCCAAGGAGAAACTTCTCGAGTCGGAGACGCGTGCCGAAGACCTCCGACAACAGCTCGACGATAATTTGGGTGCGGAGACTATGATTGAACAATTGAGCTACGAGAAGCTGCAACAATCAGAGCACATTAACGAATTGAAGGCCGTGATTGATGACCTTGAAGCGCTCAAGGAAATTAACGATGAATTGGAAGTCAATCACGTCCAAAACGAGAGAGAAATGCAGGATGAGCTCGATTTGAAGGATAGTGTTATTGCGGAACAAGCTCGAAGAACTGCCGAGAGGGACGATACTATTTCGGATCTGGAGTACACACTATCTCGATTCAGGGAGCTTGTCACTAACCTCCAGACCGATCTGGAAGATATGCGCGCCTCTCATGCTGTTAATGAAGCCGAGTCTGAACAGCTCAACAGCAAGTCGAGAGCGATGATGGATCTCAACCAGAAGCTCCAGATCTCGGCTGCGAAGACACAAGTCAAGACTATCGATCTAGAGTTGCAGCGTATGGATGCTCAAGAAGCGCAACAACATCTCCAGATTGTCAAACTATTCTTACCCGAGAGCTACAATGCTGACAAAGACTCTGTTTTGGCACTACTGCGGTTCAGCCGATTGGCTTTCAAGGCGAACTTGCTCCATGGATTTGTTAAGGAACGCATTAATGGACAAGCTCACCCTGGCCACGAAGACGACGTCTTCGCCGGCTGTGACGCATTGGACAAGCTTAGCTGGGTATCTTCTATGTGCGACCGTTTCGTGAATGCTATTAGCCACTGCTCGCTGGAAGAATTTGCCAAGTACGAAGGCGCTCTATACGAACTAGAGCCTGTCGAGAGAGCTTTGAATGCCTGGATCGATGGTCTGCGTCGCGACGAATTGAAGGAGAAGCAATGTGCTAGCGAATTGCAACGTACTATCGCTCTTATGACACATCTGGGTGAGGTGCACATTTCGGAAGGACTCGAGAGCTTCGCCGATGAAATGCAGATGAAGACGATCCTCATGCAAAGTCACCTGGAATCTGCTGCTACTGCATTTAATGTTGTCAAGGATATGGTTCAAAGAGTGGTACCGCCTAATGGCGATGAAGACGAGCTTGCGCAGCATTTCGCCAAGAAGTCCGAATCTGTCATTAGCCAAACCCGCAGCGCTAAGGTTGTCATAAGCAAAGCAGTGCGATCGTTGGAGGATCTCAGAGCGAGATCTTTAGCTCTTACTCCCGATACTGCTGAAGCGTTCGAGCAGTGTGAAACATCAAGCCGAGAGTTGGCGGAGATGTCCCGCAAGATTGGTGTCGATCTTCATGCATTACTAAGCGAGGAAGGCCGTCCAGAGCCATTCACATACCCCGAAGTACAAAGCACCGTCCACCGCACAGTAATGACTGCTTTCTCATCAGCCGAATCTGATCTGTTCTCTACCTACCTCTCTAAACTCCGCGTTCTTACAAGTCAGATCACCGACCTCGCAGCCGTCTGCGCCGACCTATCGCAGACACAAGAATTTGAACGTAGCCCTGCACCATGGATTCTTCGTGCACAAGAACTCAAGACTCTCAAGACAATCCCGATCGATGCCGAAGAAGAGCTGCGACAGCTAAAGGAACACTACAACGAGGCTCGTCGCACTATCGCCTTACGCGACGAGAATCTCAGCACAGCTACTCTCCGTATTGAGACACTCGAAGCTCGTATGCGTGATGCGAATACCAAAGCATCCCGCATTGCAGACCTCGAGGCACAGATTGTTGATGCTGAAGGGCGTGTGGCAAGTCTCAAGAAGGACATCGAGCAGCAAGATCGTGAGGCCAAGACTCTCGAGGCCGATCGCGACAAGTGGAAGAAGATTGCCGGTGACAGCAGAGCGTTCGGCGACGAGGCAGGCGACAACGCTGCTGGGGCTAAGGCTGGTCAAGAGCGTGCTGTGGCTACAGCTCGTGAGATGGATGCCCTCAAGGCTGAAATCGCTAGTCTCCAGGAAGCCGTCCAATACTTGCGCGAAGACAACCGACGCGCACGCACAACGGAACAAGCAAGGTACGACTGGCTTGCCGAGCCTTTGGTCAAACCGAGACCTGTTGCGGAACAGCGCAAGCAACTTGTGGCAGCTGAGAGTAGAGATGCACTAAGCGAGCTGCTCAAGATGGCAACGTCTGCCAAGATGTTCGATCTTGGATCCATGCCCAAGGACAAGCTAGCATGGCGTCCGGCAAAGTCTACACCACAATATTACTCAGCGAAGTTACACGAAGATTACGAGACATGGAAGAATTGGGAGGCTTCCATTGTGCAGAAGTCCAGAGTGGTACTCGGGGCCGAACCTGGCCGAAAGAAGCAATCCGAATCTGAAAAGGCCAGGACCATGCGTAAGGCAGTCGCCAGACTTCAAATCAGACTGCCCGATATCGATGGCAAGGTGATTCCCGGCGGTGGTGACAGGGGTGTGCAAGTCCTTGGGTCGAGAGAATGGCAGAACCTGCAGGGGAAGCTTTCTCCGGCTATATAAAAACTTGGTTTTTGTAACCTACTACTGTGTACAATGATGAAAAAACGAAGGACGAATTTTGAAAGTTTGGAGAGATTAGGAGATTAGGAAGCAGTTAGATACCCATTCTGTTCATAGGGTTGTGTCGTCATGTCCATCATTGCGGTGTATTATCACGTGGTGTATGATGGGGATGAAGATACAATGATATATGCTTTTCCCATTGCTCTATTTCGCAGGTTGATGGTGATGTTCGTGAACCTGATCTAAATCATTAGAAGGCACAAGATGTACCGTGATAGATACTCTTCATACCATAGCCTTTTTTTTCTATATGGAAGGGTATAATAGTATCTCATCCATTCATCTTTCAGACACAAGTTTTATTCATGCCCCTAGATGGTCTTCACGCCCTTCCTTTTCCCTTCTTCCCTTTCTTCCCACCGCCCCCTCCTCCACCCTCACTCGGTCCAGCGCCCATCCCAGGCATTCCCCCCATACCTCCCATTCCCCCAAGCATACTCATCATATCCGCGGGCCCGCCCCCACCTCCCCCCTGCATCTCCTTCATCATATCCTTAAACGCGTTCTCACTCACCCCGCCCCCCGTCATCGCAGCACTATACGCCGGAAGCAGGTCCCCCATCTTCCAGCCTCTGGGGACCGCCGGCCGCGGCCACGGCTCGTTGTCGTCGGGGGTATTTAGACCGGGCACGCGCACCCGGCGTAGGGCGTCCGAGGCGTCGGTTGTGGGGTGCGCTTGCAGGTGCTTCGCGATCAGGATGTAGAGGTGGTGTTTATTCTGCACCTGCGCTGCGTACGGGTTTGCGTTCGCGTTCGCCGCTTTAGATGCAGAAGTGGGTTTGGCGAGCTTCACGCGCACGCGCCCCGGGTTCGCCCAGTCTTTCGGGTGCACGCGGTGAGCCTCGAAGACGGGGGAGAGACGCAAAGCCGCACATGCTGCTGCGATTTCACGAGCTAACGGGTTTTTCACGGCGAGAGATTTGGAGACGCGGCGGCCTTCGGCCCGGGACCGCGTTAGGTCGAAGTAGACGGGGTACAGCATTTGGTAGTCTTTTATGTCGCCCGGCTGCACTTGTTGCGGTTGTGGTGCGGAGGACGGGTGTTGCATGCGTGGGCCGGAGGTGGAGGAGGGTTGGGGGGAGGGGAAGAGAGAGGGCTCGGGGCGCGAGGCGGCGGGGGCTTTTTGCCGTAGGATGTCGGATTCGAGGAAGTCGTCGATGTCGCCCTCGCTCGGGTCGGACAGGTCGCTGTCGGAGACTTCTTCTACGCGCGGGTGCGACATTTTGGGCTGTGGTTTTCGGTGATGGTGGTTTTGACGAAGTGAGGATTTGGTAATATTTTGGCACCCCTTGTTAAGTGTTGGACCACAAACGCCGAATTTTGGTTGTGGGGTACCCAGCTGGAGCTTGCTGCGATTAGAGGGCGATTAGCGCTAAAAGCAAGGTTTAGGTCCCTGGTAGCGGGGTGGAAATTGCTAGCCTATAATTGGTTAGGAGTTTTGAGTCCGCCCAGAGCCCTGGAAGTTAGCAGGAGGTGATGGATTTTCTAGAAGACTGGAAGGAGAATCAGAGTTTACAACTTGCTCTTTACATCTTTGAAGCTTGGTTGCGAGTTCGAATTTCATTTCAGAACAATTGCCCATTTAATCTTTGAAGATATACTCTCCCGGGGTCTATTTTTGTATAGTTCAACGCTGAATTGTAACGAATATCCACTGGTTTTACTTTCAGTATCATGCCTCTAGCAGCGTCTTTTGGAAGAATTATTTCTTAGGCGGCTTGGCTATGGCTTGCCATAGGACTATTCTAGGCGTCCCATACGCTGAATTTGCATTGAGAAGGCGGCTAAGGCACTTAAAGCCGGCAGCCACCGTCTAGATAATTATTCTCAGAAGGGCAAATGAGCGATGCTATTTTCAACTAAATACCAAAATCTATCAAGGTGGTAAAATGGTCATTAAAGATTTGATCCCAGCTCACGACCTCAAGTTCATCACACTTGAGTGGGAGATATAAGAGGAAGAGAAGCTCCTTGGTTACATGCCGGCTGTGTATCTCACATCCCGGATTCCCCGTCTTCATATTAGAACACCGTCGTCAACCTCGCGAGGCCGAGGTATAAAAACCTCGGAAATCGGGATGGATAACTCTCCGCCAAGTGGAAATACAGTGGCTTTCTCACTTCTGGACCAGTCACCTGGATATCAAGCCAAGCCGGGAAAACGGCTATGATTCTGTGGAATAAGACGGTGACATTTCAAGATCTAGTTGAAGTTGGTGCCTCCGTCACCGACATCCATTCATTGGGATGGAACCGTCGTACAGTCGCGCGCTGATCATCTCGCGAGCTTAGACCCTATTTTAAAGCAGCTAACAATCTTCGCAGAATACCACCTTGAGGCACTACGTCAGAATTCGAAGATAGCAAAAAATCTCAGCCATGTTCAGTACGCTTTGTTGTCTGAATAGACCTGCGTTATGAAAATTGATCCAGGCGCTTGGATTAACATTCGAGTGTCTAAAGACATGCGGAGACACAATTCAGATCGTAACGGGTTCGAAGGCATTATCTCTATGCCATCGCAGCAGTTCCAAGACTAGTGGGCGAATCTTCGACTTGATGTTAGTATGCAAGCTCCAGGACTCTGGTGCCATCATTCCCACGCGTTTCTACTATAAGCATGAGGTCATGTCTATCTCTCACCGAGAGATCCGGTAGCCCAGCAACGTGGTTACCTACATTCCCACAATGTTCGCATTAAACTTCTCATCTGAACGAAACCTTGGGGACCCCATAAACTAGGTCGTCGCTAGATGTCGTGATCATCCAGTTGAGTCTTTCTAATACGACGTTAATAATTGCCGGCATGCTTACTTCGACCATCTCTCCTCGACTTTGTGTAGCCGAAGTCTAGTCTCATGCAGTACGGACTGAACAGCACCTAGCCCTCCCGATAAAACAATACTCGTCTCTCCCTGATATTGATGTTTTATCGGCTCTCGGCGTGTTTATGTCAGGTCGTCGCGTATATTTTCAAAGACCGAGATCCGTTCTCATGAGAATAGCTAGTTATAAGGCTACGTATTTATAATCGAAGGTTGATATCATACAAGTGCCGATATGATAAGATTTCGTCAATGAAGGTGACTGGGTAAATCTACATTAACCCCAGTTGTCATCATGCTCGCTATGGTGGATTGCTTGGTGCCTATCACCGCGGCTTTAAGATTACCATCCCTCCATTTACACGGAGAGTGGTGTGTCGCCAGCATCACCCCGCTTACACGGGGATATCTCTAAGTAGGTCCGGGAATTTGGTTGCGGAAGGATGGTGGGGGATAAGTATTTATGATCCTGCTTGGCTGCAGTTATTAGAGCCATAGCCTTTGTGGTAACACGATTCTACCTCGCCAATGATATCTAAAAGGTAGACAAGATGTCGACTAGACTCCTTCATGTCATAGAACCGCTCGCAAGAACTACACTATCAGAGTTCTTCACATTCGCTGTTTTATTAGTAAGACTAATCCTAACCAAAATACGGATCTTGAATTTATAGGAACTAAACTTCGCTAAAAGATTACCGCACTAGGAGTCACCAAGGCTATATACAATGTCTTCTTCCACCCCCTGGCTTCCATACCGGGCCCGAAGCTATACGCTATTTCGCCTCTCCCCATAAGTTGGTCTCGATATCGAGGTAGAATACCTTACACATTCGCCGAACTACATGAGAAGTATGGTACAGTCATAAGAGTTGGCCCAGATGAAGTTTCGTGTGCCGGCCCCTCGGCTTTCAAGGATGTCTATGGTCCTCGGTATGGAAAAGGGGGTCCGTTCACTCGCGATACACGGACCCTACCACTAAGGGATAATTCAGAGGCTGCAGGTATGTTCCAGGGAAATGTACAAGAACATGCTCGAGTACGCCGTCAACTTAACCCTGCCTTCTCGGAGAGGGCTTCCCGGGAGCAGGAACCCCTAGTGGTAGGATACATCGACTCTATGATTCAGAAGTTAAGGAATGCCACGGCGAGAGGAGAGCCAGTCGACATTGAGAAGTATACCATGTGGGCAACGTTCGATATACAAGGCGACCTTGTGTTCGGAGAGGACGTGTTCGGATGTATCAAGAACGAGCGGTACCACCCCTGGATTGATATCAGCATAACATTCTTCACTGCAGGAGTGTATGACCACGCCTTGAACGATATCTCTCCCTGGGTTCTATGGGCATGGAAAAAGTTCTTGGTCCCACAAAGAGTCACGGATGCTATTTCGTATCACTGGAAAAAAACGCTAGAGCTTGTGGACAGGAGGATGGCTGCTGGTCAGACCGACCACCCGGATTACATGACATTCATCAGCAGTGAGAGCAAGACTGGCGAGGTACTCACGAAGGAGCAGATGTACGTCAATGCCCAAATGCTAGTAATGGCCGGTTCGGAAACCGTAGCCACAGCCTCCGCAAGCACATTGTATCTCCTACTCGCTCACCCGGAGACCATGGCCCGAGCAAAGCATGAAATTCGGACTACATTTAGCTCTGATAAAGACATCACGGCCACTTCTATTACACAACTCACGTACCTCATAGCCGCAATCGACGAATGCATGAGAGTCTGGCCTCCGGTCGCAACGTCGTTTAATCCCCGACATGTGTCATCAGGAGGCTGCACTGTAGACGGTTATTTCATCCCCGAAGGCTCGATGATCGGTATCCATAACCATGCTATCGGCCGCCTTGAGAGCTACTTCAAGGATGCGAAGAAGTTCGTCCCTGAGCGTTGGTTGGGTGACGAGAGATACACGGATGACGCCAGAGAGACCTTCCAAGTAAGCTTAGTCTTCCATTCTACTGATCTATTTATTCTATAAAATCAATATTCTTAAGAAACCAAACCGAATAGATAGGTACTAACTGAACTCATCATAGCCGTTCAGCGCGGGGCCGCTGAGTTGCATAGGCCTCACAATGGGCCGCATGGAGACTCGCGTCATCTTAGCCAAGCTCATCTACAACTTCGACATCGAGCTGATGCCCGAATGTAGCAACTGGCTCGAGAACCAGCCGAACTTCGTCGCGTGGCACAAGCCGCCGTTGATGGTAAAATTGACTCCGGCGAAGCGAGCTTAGTTGCTTACCTACTTCCTAGGTAACTTACCCAGCCAGGTAGGTTGGTAATTCGGTGAAGCTGGCTGGCTGGTCTCAACGGATCCGGGGCGACGGCCTCCAATGATATGCGGGGTGCATATGTACGAGATCCAATTCGTTAGTTTCGTAACCCGGAACGGGGGCTTAAATAGTATATTGGATTTGCTTTTTCCTTTCGGAGTTGATCGACGGCGCGGGAGTTGTGATTACGCATGCGCATGTCTCGGTACTGTACGCTAGCTAAGAAGAGATCCCGTCCGTAGGACCGGGTCTGTTTCGTGCAGGAAACCGAACTTATGCGGATACTATGTACTAGCACTGGCTTGTAACGCCTCCTCGTGCCTACGGCACTGCGCTTTAATTAGGAAAACGGGCAGCGATTGCTACGTCTCCGAAGGTTAACCGTTGTATTAGATTTTGATATAATCCTTAACATCTTAAACATTGTTGCCGTTTTGAGAATTTAGTGCATTTGTTAAGGAGATACTTCTTATTATATAAGATACCACATACAAAGTAAGGTATTGTAGCAATCGCTGCCCGTTTTCCTAATTAAAGCGCAGTGCCGTAGGCACGAGGAGGCGCCACAAGCCAGTGCTAGTATGTAGTAGTGTGTAGGTAGTATGTGGGAAAGGTCACTTGATTGTGATATGTGCGACAAGCTTTGCAGATGTCGGTATCCTGGCCGCGGCTCCGACGTCAGCTCTGCATCGCATGACGGACAGGTGCGGCGGTTCTAATGCGAGTGATTGATTTAGGGGGCGTTAGGCTAGTTGTCCGTTCATATTGATAGGTACCTACCTACCTACATATCACGCAAGATCATCTTATTAGGTATGTTGTTGGTGGCGTGGATGTGTTGGGTGTTTTAGCGGGCTATTGTACCTACCTACTTTCCCTATCCCATATTTAGAGGTTGGTGATTTTTATAGAGCTTATTCTAAGGATATCAGCTTTCTGAGACGTTGCGCCATGCTTGTACAACGAAGACGACGCGTCCGCACTATTTGAAGCTTAGAAGAACTGTCGATCTTCGAGGTTAGTGGGTAAAACGCCATAAGGGTGGCGTTTTTGGTGGTTATCACACCCTATATTTCCGCGAGAACTTCACGTACCGCGCTAGGGTGAAAGGGAGCGGGAGCATCCGGAACATGTCTAGGTGTGTAGTTGATATCATTTCTATCCATTCGAACCTGTAAAGTGGGAAAATTTGAAGAAAGAATGGGGGTTGGTGGAGTGTCATCAGCTCATTTTTGCTTTTAGTTATCCATACTTTTTAACCTCTAGTTAGAATAGGGGTTACTCCTCCGATGTAGTCTTACCAACGCTATCCCTGCAGCGAGTAAGATAGATCTCAACCTTCTGGGTTGCACTGCAGTAGTCGTAAATAGAGACGCCGGTATAATATATCATCTAACACGTATGAGCATTGGATCATATGTATCGGCCGTTAGAAGTTCTTGGTATTTCTTGGTATTTAATCGCAACGCACACACACACGTAGTCTGTCTTTCGTCCTTGCAATTCCGTCTTACCCGTTCCATAATTAAGATTACATATGTACAACGAAGACTGAAGGCTTTCGGGTATGCTCGTTAGTTCAATCCCGTTCAGCCTCTTCCTTAATTACCTAGATAGGATGGCACACGCACCCATTGCTGAGCCAAACCCATTTCTATTGCCTTCCATACCCGAGCCCATGCAACCGATTGGGACGAGTCGTATTATAGACTCGTCCTATGCCTCACGCCTTCCGTAAACAGGACATCTCGTACAAACCCACACCTTATTTTCGTCGTCTTCAGGTTCATCCCGAGGTCCTAGTCCACTGCCAGGCCTCTCATCATGGTTGAGCTTCTTAGCCACGTGAATATATTCTCTTACTCGCTCTTCTTCCTGGGTAGACCGGCTAGCCTTCTCGCTTTGACATCGCCTTCGCCTAGCCATCGACTGGCCTTGACGAGTTGAACGACGTTAAGGAATTGCTTTAGTGCCATGATGGGGGCGCTAACCCCAGCGAGAATCCAAGGGAAAGTAGAGTCCATCTTGTTCGCACGAGCCATCTCCAGAGCACCGGCACTGTAGGGGTTGGTAAACAGCTGTCGGAGTACCGAGCTGTTAACCTGTGCGCCAGTTTGGATGGCGTTGGCTTTGGTCTCACCAAGGGGCTCAAGTAGCTGTGGTGATAGAAGTGGAGAAGAGAAAGAGAGAAGGTATAAGGCAATGAAAAAGACTTCGTTGAGCGCACAGCACACAAAGAGGACAGTCTAATATCTGATTAGCTGATATCATAGGTATGTTTTAGTAAATATGGGAACGAACCTTGTTGGTATAGTATAGGTTCAGCAGCCAGCTTCTCGACTTATCCACATTCTTGTGGCTAGAGTCCGAGCCCGACATGGCTAGCGTTGCATACATATGCATATAATGGCTTGCAAAGTCTACGGAAATCAGTCCCTGGAACACGATAGCCCAGCGGGGGAAAGCGGAAGACAGGAAGACGAGTAAGCACGAAGTGGTGCATCGATCTGTGACCATGTCTAGAACGGCGCCAAATTTGGTAGATTGTTCGAAATAGCGAGCCGCATATCCGTCGAGGGCATCAAGTAGGCAGGAGATGCTGTAGAGAATCGAGCACGTTCGAGGGTGTAGGGGCATGTAGTACAGAGACGCAATAGCAAGAACAATGCGAGAATAACCTGGTTGTTCATATTGTTAGATTAAGCCGAGTTACAAGGTGCCAGGTGCAAGGTGTGTGGAATAGTGATCTGCGCAACTTTGGCGCATGTAGCCTTGCATTGATAGGAGAAGCGCATACCAATAATATTGGGCCAAAATATGAATATGTTCTCGTGTGGGTAATTTTCAGCTTTAGAATCTGAAGGCGCAACAGCTAGGCCATTCTCATCGGAGTCAATACCGTTGCCGTTCATGGCGACATCGTTGTTGGATTTGGTGGGAGTATCATTTGCGGCTGCGGCTGCTGCCAGAGCGGCCTGCCGCCTGGTTCTTCTCTCGGACATGATGACGAGTTCTCCTAAAAGCGGCGGGAGGCGTAAAGGGAAGAGTAGATGACGTTCGACGTAGGTATTTAGGTATTTATTTATTTATTTATTTACTGATTAGGAGCTGGATCGATGCTCGTAGTTTAGTGCTCAGCTGAAATACACAAGTGGCGTTGTAGGTTACTCGGTGCCCTTATTTCGTGGTGTGATGCTTAAATAGGTGTGGTATGATAACCCTCCGTGAAAGAATGTGAAAGAGGACGGATGAGGTATCAGGTATCAGGAAACGATGCGACCGCTCAAGCAAACGAGGTATAGGTAGAATGCAAGAATATCTCCGTATTAGATAAAGAGGTAAAAAAGATAGATAGTGTATAGGTAGGTAATAATCAAAGAACTCGAAGAGGGAGGAGATGATAAAGTCTTAAAGTTCTTAAAGTTCCAATTCTAACGTTGTCTTTCTGATAAGGGTCCCTTTCGGCTGGGTCGGGAAGGACGGACTGAGAAAACTGCCTAGGTTCTGGTAGGTGCCAGCTGCCAGGGATCGCGTCAATGGCGAGATCGATTGATTGGAAGCTGTAGAGCTGTCGAGGCTGTAAGACCCGCAATTTATCTTTTTAAGATTAGGTAAGGCTGCATGTGGCCAATGCGCAGTATCAGAATATTGAGAATATTCAGAATATGCCTATGTCACCGCTCCACATTTCTCACTGTTTAGCGTTGAAACTGATAACGTTAGCGTCGTTTTCTTATCGCGAATTTGAATTCGGGACGGGACGATCGACGCCCTGTTCTGCCCTGTTTGATCCATGTCTGCCGTTCGCCGGACTTTCACACCTCGAATTTGGATTTGAACAGCTTCAATCTCGAATTCTCTGCCACACTTACCGCCACGACAGAATTGTCACCATACCTCTCGGAACGCCTTGGTGATGTGCCTTGGTTGTATGGTTTGTATGGTTTGTATGGCAGCCTTGAAAGTACGAAGCCTTGTTGGCTATTGCCATCTCGGTGAAATTCAGAGCTGCAGCATAGCACAGCACAGCGCAGCACAATATCCATCGTAACCTGAGCCCGTGTGAAGGCGACGAATGCGACGAAAGATAACACAGCCCGGTCAGCAGCTTCGATGTTCACCTTTCAGACCACCATAGACCGCATACAGCTCTATACTATGCATGCAACATGCATATCAACCAATGGCAGATGCTGATAAGAAGCTGTTGTGCCTGAGAAATTGATACCGTCCGCGCACAATCGGGTTTGCTCGACCGAATGTGCTACTAGCCGAGTCATGGCACGTTCATATATGACGTCGTCGGGTTCCCTCCTCAACTTATCACGATAACCCTTCTTGTGTACCTATCTCATAGCAAACGCAACGTTGACTTTGACAGAACCTTGGTCGGCAATGCCCCTCATTGCAAAGCATATAAGGCTGGCTATATGAGGAACAAGTATCGTCCTCATGGAGCGGCCTATCCCGGATGAGACTCTCAACGCAGGTGGACCTGACTACGAATACAATCCTGACGGCGTTGTTGCAGTGTGTAAGAAGGTTGTTCCAGGGCTTTTTAAAAGGTCAGACCATTACAAGTGCATTCAACTCCATTGGCCTTGTTCGCGTTAGAGCCGACCTGAAATAGAAAAAGGATTCACCAAATCTGCATCTCGAGGAAGAAGGATGCGAGGGGAACAGTCAGCAGACTAGATCCACATATAACCAGTCGCATCGTTTGCGCCTCATGTTGGAGACGGGCAGAAGGGCTGGATGGAACAAGTTTCTATATGTACCTCCTGCTTACCCTTTTAGACTAGAAACACTCATTTCCACCTATAGAGGACGACGGGATTTCAATTTACCAAGTGGCTGCCTGCATATTGCCCAAGATGTATGGATGTATGGACGTATTGGCCGGCACCTATCCATGGGTATAATGGATACTTAATACATACAACAACTTACCGCAATTAACATGGAGCATTAATGTACCAAATCCCATTTCATACTTGAGCCAGGACGCCAGTCCCGACATTTATGGCATTTTGCTTTTCGAGATCCACCCCTTTTCGGCTAGCACAATGCAATCCTCCCGATACATATGTATCTACGTACATTGAATGTACTTCGATGTTCATGTTCATTAAGACGGGACAAATATGACAGTGTCATCCTCGGACCTTCTTCAAATAACAGCCTGCTGCGATTCACCAAGGGAAGGCACAGGATGGGTTGGATCAAATGGTCGCCAGTTACATAAATAGTTATGTACATACATAGAGGTGGTATACCGTATGTACTATGTATTATGTAGCCCTGGAGGTGTAGGTGCAAGTACGGCTGGGTGCGAGTACCTTACCGACGGACAATTGATCATTCGCCCATTTTCTTGTGACACCCGACCCGATCCAATTCCATTCCTTTTTCACTTCATTTTCTACAATACCATCATACCATCCCACTTTCAACAGTAACAGTCTAGGTGGGCTAGCCTGCATCAAAAACCTCCCACCTATCCACCAGCACCACTCTACATCAAATTCTACTACGCACTACGCACCACCCACCCACTGCTACTATAGTACTAAGGACTCCCCACCGCCTTCACCCTGGACCCTACAGATCCTAGAACCTGTCATTACGATTGTTCCTATAATTGACAAACCAACAAATCAAGCTAACGAGTCTGGACTCGATTCCGAAAGCCTTCAGTTTCAAACTAATATAGTCCGAGAAACTGCAATTGGTCTAACTTAGGTACGGGTACGCAGTTAGTTGTTTAAATACCTAACTTAGGTAAGTTTGAATTGGAAGAGAAAAACCGAAACCTGGACCGCCAAAGCCAACGCCAACGCCATCCGCCATCCGCAACCCGCTTCCCCTCAAAAACTTTACCTAGCCTTTTTTTCTTTTTCCTCTCCTTTTCCATTCCCCGGCTCTCCCCCCTCTCTTCGATCGTCCGTTTGCTTCATCCCGACTTGATAGAAGACTGGACAATATCCCTTGGTGCCCAAGTGACAAATCTACAAATTGACGGGTGACTTCCGCAAGCGAACCCTTCTTAAGATTGCTTAGAGACCTATAGGCGTCTCCGATCCTCGTCTAATTCGGATCCGAATCCTCATACCTTTTTTTTCCGATTCGCAAGCAAACATTTTCACCTAGGAGACAAATAGGCCCGAACACCCCCGGGTTTCTCAAGAATCTCAAGACTTTACAGGAGAACAGCATATGCACAAGATTGTCGGTCAGCTTGCAAAGTACGAGGGCGGTCCACCGAGTAGAGGACGAACCTTGCGTCCCGTCCCTGCGTCCCTGCATCTCCAGCTTTCAGGTATGTTCGGTTTCTCCACGAAGACATTGCCTTCGTGTACCCATACTCATATTCGTACCCGTTATTTTTGCCTTACCTTGTTTACCTAAGGTCCCTGTATATATACTGTGTTTCACGTCAAGAGATCTATTTAGCCCAAAGCATATATGAAGAGTGCATGCCGCAGAATTCCCATGCAGCTCGATCCGTCTTACCTCCCATCTTATCCTTCAATTAGATACACACCTACTCTCTCACAGTAAATTGACATCATATAGCTCCACCGCGTCCAGGGTTCTTTCTCAACTACCGATCATTTCCTCCGATACTTGCTAAACCTTCCTGTCGGTAGAGCCTGACCAGGTCAACTTGTTCGCCGAAACTGCATTATTCCAGAATTGCTGTCTCGAGCCCTGTCTCGTACACTTGAGCCGAATAGCAAAGTAAACCAAGTTAGCAACATTACGACCGTCAATTGATTTGCTATGTGCGCATCTTCGAACCGCCACCCTACTTTCAGGGCGAGCTTCACCGAAAGAGCCAGCAATGTCGCCCATCCGCTCGCCAATTACCTCTTCCGTCTCATGGAATTGAAGAAGTCAAACTTATGTCTCAGCGCCGATGTGACCACCGCCCGCGAACTTCTCACAGTAGCAGACAGAATTGGCCCATCCATTGTCATACTCAAAACACATTACGATCTTGTTTCGGGATGGGATTTTCATCCGCAAACCGGCACCGGTGCCAAGTTGGGTGCTCTTGCAAGGAGACATGGCTTTCTCATCTTTGAGGACAGGAAATTTGGCGACATTGGCAGCACGGTTCAATTACAGTATACAGCCGGCAGCGCTCGTGTTATAGATTGGGCACACATCGTGAATGTCAACATGATCCCCGGAAAGGCAGCCGTAACTGCACTTCAGCAAGCAGCCGCGCGGTGGCGTTCACGTGTCAACTATGAAGTGAGGACGTCCGTCTCCGTCGGCACCCCCGTCTCGGACTCATTCGACGAAGAAGACGAAACCCCCACACCCGCGCCTCCATTGGTGCCCAAGGAACTCCCACCTCCGTCGAATCTACACAACAATGGCAGGAAGGGGAGCATCGTTTCCATCACGACCCTGACGCAATCTTTTGAACCCGTAGATTCGCCTCGTTTTCCTAGCGGTATTGCCGAGGGTGACGAACTTGTCTACGCGGGGATTGAAGAGCCCCCTTGGGAGCGAGGGCTCTTGATATTAGCTCAGATGTCGAGTGCAGGAAACCTTATAACTAAGGAATACACGCAGGCCTGTGTCGAAGCTGCCAGGGAGCACAAAGACTTTGTAATGGGGTTTATTTCTCAGGAGACGCTTAACAGCGAACAGGCGGATGATTTCATTTCCATGACGCCCGGTTGCCAGTTGCCTCCCGAAGGAGACGAGGACGACGGGAGCATTGCAGGCGACGGTCTTGGTCAGCAGTATAACACACCTTCCAAGCTTGTTGGAATAGGTGGCAGCGATATCATAATCGTTGGACGGGGTATTCTTAAGGCGGCGTCCCCGCAGGTAGAAGCTGAACGGTACCGAAGAAAGGCGTGGAAGGCATACCAGACCCGGACAGGGCAACAATCGTGAGAGTAAACAGGCGTTTGGTGCCACATGGATCTATATCAAGCATGGATGAACCATTTCGTCCCGGAGCCTGGAGTTTTTTCGGTTTTATACAAGATAGTCATCATTATTACGGAAATCCGGCCGAGCAAAAAAAATTGGGAGGGGGCTTTAAGAAAGTTAGCAAGTCACATTATATGATACATAATAAGGTCTATATTAGGTCTTTTGGCAACGACTAGGGAGTTTATGGAAATACTATTCCCCCCACGGGTCAAGTTGAGGTTTCGCAATATAGATACGTGATGAGCCTCACTACTGAGCTACCTACTGCTTATACAAATTTTTTGAGGCTCTGGCTAGAAGTTTAGGAACTAGAGCCAAACAAGTCTACCACAAGTCCGATATTTCTCTCCTAGTATATAGGAAATGTGTGGCGTAGGAATTTGCTAGGAAAAAATTCACTGATATGGAGCTGTGAGCTACATATTACAGGTACCTTCTATTATGGAAAGGACCGCGGCATGTGAGGATTAGCTAAAGCTACTAGATCTTACATTAGGTAAGCGTCGGATACAACGGTGTTAGCGGGGAAAAGCCGTGAATTATAGGCTGTCGCGGTAGTTAGCGCTAATAAAACGTCAAGGTTTATCATTGATGATTGTCGACTCATTACTTCCTGATTGAAGAGATGGCGGGGGTTCCCACTTTCTACAATACAACCTACCTAGGACCTAGGTTTTACTGCGAAAAGTTGTTTTATATAAGAACGACAGGGGACACAATAGTACCACGTAAGGTTCATGCTCGCTATTACTGAGGCGAGTTGAGGGAGGTACAAGGCAAAGAAGTGTATGGAATAAGGTGATACTTACCTCCATAACGATCCATACCTCATACCTGCCATTATCTGCCCAGGTATCTACCAGGTATATCTCCGCGCCGATCTATTCTAGCAAGAAAAAAAACCACTTCGCATTGCCTTGCCTTACAACCTTCTCACCGCGCAATTCCCGTGAGAGCAAAACCAACCAGCCAAGCTACCTCTCTACATACATACTATCTGCTACCCCTCAGCTACCGGTCGGGTCGCATTGTTTTACTGGATTCAATTTTAAACTTGACCTCGAAATTAATCTCAAACTTGAATCCGTTTCCTTCCTTTATCATCACCATGTCTACCGCCGAAGTGGAAGTGGCTGAGAGCGTCGTCCACATGGATGACGAAAAAGTGACCCACGAGACGAATGGCAAAGCGCCGCCTCGCAAACGCAGAAGGATTGTCATTAGTTGTACTGAGTGTCACAGGAGGAAGCAAAAGGTGATATAGTTGCATTTATTTTATTTTTATCTTTATTCTAACCTGTTCTATATATTCGTATATTTACTTGTTTATTATTCATTGTAGTCTAATTCATGTTATAAAATTAGGTTACTAATGCTCCTCCCAGTGCGACCGTAAGATGCCATGTACGAACTGCGTGTCGCGAAATAAAGAAGGATCCTGTCGTTACGAGACTGGAACACCACTCGCGAAGCCCGATCGAAAGGGCTCTTCTCAGAGCGGCAATGAGCGTTCACCCGAAGCGATCGAAAATCTACCCATAAAATCAGCAGATTTCGGTTACTCCCATAACAGTGCCTCTACTCTTGGAATGTTGCGCAAGATCGAAGGCGATGGAGAGCGCTTGCCAGGAATGCCCGTCGAAACCTTTGACGGGGCCAATTTTGGTATGCGTGAGAGATATAAGGCATTGATTCGCCAATTACCCGCAAGAACCTATGTCGAACAATTAGCAGACCTTTATTTCCGGGATATCAATTGGCAATATTTCAGCATTGATGAGCCCGTGTTTCGAAGGCTGATGGAGCAGTGGTACAGCATGCCATTTAACGTCCTGACAACTTCTGGCCCGCAAGCTTTGGATCCTATGTTAAGGGCCTTTCCGGCTCTCTTATTCCAAATGCTAGCCTCATCTCTTCTCTACCTTCCAGAAGAAACCGAAGAGACGTTTGAGTCTTTAAAGTACACGAGTACAATGACTTTCGAAGATTTGGCATTCGATTATAGCGAATCCGGCGTGTCCATATTGTCGCTCCTAGGCAAGCGTCAAATGTCTATCATAACCGTACTGACTGGATGGGTTAGGGCTGCCTTCCTGAAATATACCGGCATGGTTACCGAGGCTGTGAGTAATCCTTTTCATCATCCCTGTATTGCCCGGCTATTAATTCCCTTGTAGTGGCATCAAGTAGGAACAAGTATTCGCGATGCGCAGGAAATCGGTCTCCATCGAGATCAAATGGATCCTCAACCAAGTCCAGAGGATTCGACCGAGGAAGCCTTGGAAAAGATGTGGATGGCTCAGAGCCGACGAAGAGTTTGGATGACCCTCCTCGGCTGGGACTTGCACACTGGTGCCGTGCTCGGTAGACCTACAAGTGTAGATTTTCGCTTAGTGAATCGGAGTCTGCCGGTGGATTCGCTCATTCCTAAGGACACAAAAAAATCACCTATAATGCAACGTAGCGAAAATGACCCACCTACGCCGCTGACACGAGCTCTGTGGTCCTGGGAGGTTATGCGCCCATTGCGAGATATCCTTGATCTGGAGAAGGAAGGGCCGTTCCCGAAAGATTTTTCAAAGGTCGAAAAAATCCATCAAGAATTGCTGGATCTTCAAGCCCGAACCCCGCCGCCCTTCCGCCTGCAAAATCCAGACACGCGGTTCGACCAGCTTCCGGAATGCAGCTGGTTGCCATTTGTCCGGCCGACCCTACCGCAACTTATCTCCTTCAATATAATGGCGCTTCATCGCCCATACGTTTTCACCCGAGTCACAAGTCGGCATGAGGCCCTCAAAGCAAGTTTAGACATGCTAGACGCGCAGAAGACATATTTCTCTCTGTTGAAACCGCAACAGCATAAGACCTTTACCCTCTTCTTCGGAACGTTCGATGCTGTTATCATGATTGCATCCATCTATATCTTGTTCCCGAGGGAGCACGGGGAGCTGTTAGCAACCGTACGACAACATTTTGAATGGGCAATCGAACGCTTCGAGAAGATGGCTAATCGGAATCGGCTCGCGCAAGCGGCTCTCGGGGTATTGCATGCCATTTATATCCGTTTCAAAAAGGCTGTAGGGTACAGTTGCAAAGCAATTAGCGACGTAGGCGGCAGCACCACAAGCTGTAGTGGAACGACCGGTAGCTCTGATATGCAAACTCCCAGTTCTTTATCCGAACCGGCCTCTCAGAATTCTCAGAACCAAAGCAGTACATCGAATACTACTGCTCCGTCTACGTTGCCCACGACGACGGACCGGGGCGGAAGCGTCAGCTCGAGTACGGGGTTGACACCCGCCTCGGGAGCCGAGAACAACGTATTTGCGAGTACGGATTGGCCGTTTCCGACGGATTTCAATTTCGGTTCTATCATGCCAATATACCCCATTGGAGATATCGCATATAACGAATTAACGGCCATACCCGGCGGCGACATAACATCGACGACATGGCCAGAAACCTTCTCGGGGTCGACGCCAGCAGGAAGTAGTAGTGGTCTTGCCGCCAGCATACCGGCCAGCTCCACAGGGGAAGAGCAGCCGGCGCAATGGCAATTTGGCGGCGAATTCGGTGACGACACGCTCTGGAACATATTAAATCAATTCCCTACTTACTGATCGAGCCGGGCTGGAAGACGATGTAACGATGGACATTTTGAACGATTTATAACTGGACAAATACCTAAGTAGATGACTAGGCGTTCTCTTTTTCGAATAAACGGATTTGAAGTATGACGTATTACTCATTCCCGGGTGATATTGCTTCGTAGTTTAAATGAAGATAGAGCAATATGCTCAAGTGAATAAGTACTGAAGTAGTGATTAGAAAGACGTTCCTCGCAGGCGAAGGAAAGTTGTGTCTATGTGACACCTTATGCTTTTCCATGCTCCGCCTTTTGGAAGCCTTAAGTCCGAAACTTGGGAGATCCCGATGCGTTATGGCCGACGCCTCTTACGCCGTTGGGTTACGCCGCTTCCCTACCAAAGTTTTTGTGCGGGGGTCAATCGAGATCTGTAGGGGCTAACCCGGGTAGGATTTCGTTTTGCTATCCCTGGATGGGCTTTCGGTGTTCGCGTTTAGTTGATTTTGCGGCATTCAAGCACTATCGTGACTGGCCCTGAAGATTCAATGTTGAACCGCATATTCATCGCACTTATCTGGAAAGAGAGACGAGAGCATTATTATCTGTACGTACTTCCAACTAGGGACCTAGTCCTTCTGATTTCTATCGCATTCATGCATATTCCTAATCCTATCTTAGCTTTTATGCTGCTGCGCCCTCATCCGAGATTCCGTGCATGATACAGGTGGGATGGCATTGAGTAACAGCAAAATGCGAAGGTGGTACTCATCCATCCAAACATTTGGACGTAGGTACAACTGAGAATCTCTTGAATGTTAAAGTCGTTGAGAAACAGTCACAGTAAGTATTCCATTTAATAACTGCTAAGCCATCACAAAACGCATCACTTGTTTGCTGACTAAGCATGCAATTCCAAGGTTGATGTCATGGGAGCTCAACTTACAAGCGAATTGTCATGTCGTTGTCATAAGATAGATGATTTTACCACATACTAATGTGTATATATGTACATAAATATGCTGATTAGGAAAGACAAGATCAGAGTCGCTGTGGTAGGTAATGACGGTAAATCTAGCAGGGACTTATTGTAAAGTTTAAGTTGCGAGAATGCTGACGTAATCAAAAGAGTTAAGTAAACTTGCTTGCGTTTCAAATTCTAAGTTCAGAACTTAAGAATCTAACATCGTTCACTCTTTTAATAACAGAAACCTGCTATAATGCTTTATTGATATGTGCTAATTGTACATAGATAGATACCTATCTAAGGACAGTCATTTTAGTGAGTACAAAATAACCAACCAGCTAGGACATGTATGAGGAGGTACACAATCAACTGAGTAGTTTTCACACTAGAGTGATTAAAACCGATTGGATTGTAGTCATCGTGTATGTACATAGGCAATAATTCATTTAGAAGTATTATCATTTATAAAAATAAAGTGTTCGGACATATATGATTAAGATAGAATTAACGGATGTGTAGGTGCAAAATGCAGTACCAATAGCAGCTTAGACAGTCTCATTTAGGTAATTGTGCCCTGACAGTAGGGCTGACAACTTCCCTAAAGTTCGTCAAGGCACCCCTGGAAACTCTCAATTTAGTAGCCGTTTACCCCAGATTTTCGGTTCTTGGGGCGGACAAGGGACTGAGCTCGAACTGTCAGGTCTCCACTTTATTTATATAGTTACAATGTGTTTAAGCGTCTAAGCATCGACTCAACGTGCGATCTCGACAAGACTCTATTTCGAAATCATATATAAATCATTCTCGGTTTTCATATCTAATCATTTATTTTTATTTGTTTTCATCCTAAGATTACCAAACTATCCAACATTTTCACAACTACGTAACAAGCCATCTTTCCCTTTGGAACATTAACATCCACCCAACCCTCTACTTACACTCACCATAGTCAGCGCTTCGCTCTAAAGATACTAAGTAAGTCTGGGTTTAAGAGGGTTACTCGAGTTCCTGGGTAGTGGGCATTAACTTTTAAACTCAGCACGTAATCTGTTTCTTTTTCTTTACCAGCCAACTACTTCCACCTTTCTCATACGCACCCGAAATCGATACTTCTTTTACCAACAACGCTTTGCCAAATAACACATCTCTCTACTGAATTCTGTGAAGGTCCCCTAAGCTCAAGCACCAAGATGTCTTCACCCGAAGAGGCAAAGAATGGCGACCAAGGTCTCCACGGTCTGCTCCTGCGCTATCAGCAGTACCAAGCAGACTCCGAGCGCACGCACCAGTTGATCAAAGTATGTATCATTGCCGACCCCTGGAAAGAACTATCTGCAAGTTTCTAGAAGGCTAATTAGTCTTTCAACTATCTCTAGGATCTCTTGATACACGCAGAGAAGACCGAGACCCGCCTCCGCCAGGAAAATAATCTCCTGCGCCATCAGCTGTCCGATGCTCATCTAGACCTTAAAGATGCCGTAAAGGCACAAAAGGACATGCAAGGACGTATCGATGACATGAAAGTGAGAGTGGGACATGTTCCGGTATTGCTCCTGCTAAAACCCCCTTTCTCCCTAGGATGTTATATCGCTAACGAACCTCACTAGGTCCCCAATCCCTATGTCGCAGTTTTGATAGATGGCGACGGATTGGTTGTATGTCTCAATAATCATCTATATTCCTTGTCTCCTTTACTAACCATTACAACCAGTTTAAGGAGCACTTAATCAAGCAAGGCCACAATGGTGGCCAGGTAGCTGCCCAGGAGTTGGAGATAGCCATTGCCAACAAGTCCAGCCAATTAGGCCATACCAATGCCAAGATAGTCACCAAAGTAATCGCAGATGTCCAGGCTTTGGCTCAGGACTTGACAAAGAATGGGTTTATACCCAACGAGCAGGCACTTTTCGATTTCGTCGCCGGCTTTAGCCAAACCAGTCCCACTATCGACTTTGTTGATGTGGGATATGGCAAAGAAAGAGTGGCTGCCAAGATCTTCGGTGAGATACTTCAGGCGCGTTAATCACACTTATTCTGACTATATGTGTAGGTTGTGCACAGTTTCACCTGAGAAACAGTAACTGCAAACAGGTCATCATGGGAGTAGGCCACGATTCGGGCTATATGCCCTATTTAGAAGAGCTCAAGCGCACCGAAGACACCATGAATCGCATCACGATCCTAGAGGGAGTCCCGACAGTCCAAGCGATTCTCAGTTTGAGAATCGATATCCTATACTGTCGCCACCTTTTCCGCACCGAGAGAATAATGCCGAAGTTGCCAGAGTCGCCTACTAGCTGTCGTTCGCCTACTCCAACTCCCGGCACATCCTACGCGGCAATCGCTCAGACAAAGAATGCTCCTCCGCCTCCCGAGATCAAATTCCCCATCAATCTCAAGAAGCCCGCTCCTCCGGCCCATGTCACCCAGTTCGCTTCGCTGAAGTGGAACCCCGGCCCCCGAGGCCTCGATAAGCCGATCAACATCAAGCTCGAAGTAATGGATAGCCTCAAGAAGAAGACGGGGGATAACAAACTATGCAACAACCACTTCCTGCGAGGCCCATGTACAAAGGGCGCCGATTGTGTCTTCGAACATGACTACAATCCGACTGCGGAGGAGAAGAAGGTAATCGCATTCTTCGCCCGCCTTAATCCTTGTGCCCTGGGCCAGGCTTGTGTGGTTCAAAACTGCATCTATGGACACCATGTAAGTTTTTGCCTCGATAAAAGCTTCATCCGGACGGTTTCGTGGTGTGATATATGCTGACTGAACATAGTGCCCCAGCGTTGTGAACGGCGTCTGCATACACCCTAAGTGCAAGTACGCCATCGAGGACCACCCGCCGGGAACCAAGTTCAAGCACCCCAGATTCTCCGAGTGATCGCTAGACTTCGAGGAATTCTGTAGTCCTGGGGTTTTCTTGTGCTGTGCTGCGTCCGACTAACACGCTCGCTCTCTGGTCTCTGCCGAAATACTAGGTATGAGAAGCACAACAATCCCGGAGATAACATTTCGTTGTGGTTTGCTTGTCGTCTCTACCCCGACTTATTCGACAACACACCGTGACCCACATCATAGCCCGAAGGTTCGTTGCGTTCTTTCCCGTATGAACCGGATTCGCTTGCTAATCTGGGCGAAGAATAACGACCTGCCATACCTGCCCTATTGTGAGGTTCTGGCGTGTCGTGGCTTCTTTTCGCTTTACATCGTACGTTGAATCCCAACGGCGGCAGCTTTCCGGATAACATCGTCTCTTCAGATGTTACGAGGTTGGTTGCCTATTGTATAGATCTCAGGTTATCATGATTCCTTAAGGATAATAATAGCCGCCTTACCCTGTTTTCTCTTTTCTCATATGAGTGATGGTTGCCTCGATTGTGATTTGTATATCGCTATAAGTTAAGACGAGTCAGACATTTAAATTGATACAGCCACCAGCTTCTAGGAATGATCTTCCACTTCCACCGGTAGGTGCCTAAGTATCTTGTTGGGTCTTGCTCAAGTCCGAGACATCACTCCAATTAGTCCACTGCATCTATCCGATCACAGCTCGATAAGTACCATCAAAACAAATCCACCAATCAAGCTCGCAAATCACCCCTAACTCAAACTCCGGTTGGCTCTCCCATCACGCAGTACATACATGCGGCTACCCGCGCCCCAACACCCTCAGACGCGGCAGAGCATCAACCCACTCTCCTTCTCTCCTTTGCGCCCCAATAACCAGCCACGCGGGAGAAAAGCACCGCTTAATAAAGCGGCGTTACATCGTCACATCCCTTTAGCCGAAGTCCCTGGCTAGGGTAGATCGTAAGGAAAAAAGCTTGTATAAACGGCAATTTGCGTCACTGGCGGGCATGCTCGCCACGTTTCGAATATTTCCGTACTATATGTATACGACTAATTTCCCGTTGGGGAAGGGGAGAGTGTAAAGACTTCATTTCTAGATGCTACGCTACTTTATCCCGTGCTGATCTGACCAAGAGATCTTCCACGACCCTGGAGACGTAGAAAGTGTAGATCCAGGGGCAAAATTTCATAGGGTGCGGGGAAGGCAAAGGATGGAAGTCTTTTACTTCGTCACGATGGGGGGGATTTGCCGGTGCTTGTAGATAGCTATATATATTGCTTGCCTGACGTACTTCTCGGCGGGTAACCTAGAAGGATATCTAGACAGCATTCTTCACCTTGTCTCGTTGCTGTCGTCTCTAGGCAACCAATGATGTTCTCCTCGATCATTTCAATGAGCCTCATGGCCAGCACGGCCTTGGCGGCCTCGCTCACGCAGGTACCAAACTACAATAACAACGCTACGTCCAAAGCGCAGATGTAAGAATGCCCCTTCCATCCTCTGCCACTTGAAACCGGTCTGATAATGGTGGCAGGTACGTGTACAAGCCGGACAACGTAGTTGAAAACCCGCCGCTCGTTGTTGTTATCCACTCGTGCCAGTCGACAGCACAGTCATACTTCCAAAACAGCGCGATCCCGTGGAAATCAGGCTCTGACGGGAAAGGTTACATCACCGTATGGCCGTCCTCGCCCAACAGCGGAACCTGCTGGGATGTGTCATCGAAGCAATCCTTGACCCATCTAGGGGGTGGCGACTCCCAAGCAATCGCCAACATGATCCTATATGCGATTTCCGAGTATGGGGCCGACCCCGAACGGGTTTACGTCACCGGTGGAAGTAGCGGCGCGATGATGTCTAATGTGCTCGCGGCGACCTATCCAGAGCTCATCAAAGCCGTGTCCCTATACAGTGGCGTGGCGGCAGGGTGCTTCGTCAGCAGCTCGGGAGGAGTCGACCAATGGAACAACAGTTGTAGCGGTGGCCAGTCGCGCGCTACCCCTGAGAAGTGGAAGCAGGTCGTACTTGACATGTACCCGGGATACGAAGGGCCTCGTCCGAAAATGCAGATCTGGCACGGTAGCGTCGACAGCACGCTAGCGCCGCAGAATTATCAAGAGGAGATCAAGCAGTGGACCGCCGTTTTCAATGTAACCCAGGACCCGACAAGCACTGTTGAGAACAACCCAAAGCAAGGCTATACGACCAGCAACTACGGCGACTCCGTCCAGGGCATTTATGCACAAGGCGTAGGACATAGTGTGCCGTCCAATCTAACGGCTAGTGAGGCATGGTTTGGCCTATAAGGTGTTGACATACTGAATCTAGGTTAATTGAATGCCAGATGTGGATATTATGACTACATAGTTTTGTTAGCATAAATGAAAAATAAGTTGAAAGTAACGCTTCTTACATGTATATGTAAATATAGAAAAGTCGAAAAATATTGAATGGGGTATATATGTAAAGACAAACGCCATCAACCTTATTATAAATGCTCTCATCAAGATCCAAAATTTCTATCCTAAATCTGCTCTTGTGAATAAAATTGCAAACATTCCACCTATAGATGTGTGTGGTAAATTGTGTAATTTTATGCTTAATGTCATGTTCCCGTGCCGTGAAATCCAACTAGATAATGCTGTTTCGTCCCAGAGATACTAGGAAGGTATCTTTTTAGACACTTATGCTGAATTTGATATAGATTCTGTACCGGGGCTGGAGACGCGGGGGAACGGGTCTAATAATTCACCCAGCTCTGTCACGCTGTGATTCAGGGAAACAATCGACGATTTTCGTTTCCACTGACCATCGTAGATACTGACTTCCGAACCTTCGTTGTCGAATAAACCTAGGTCTGTCTTTAATCTGGGGTCTCGGTCTCTCTCGTATCGATCCATTTCTGTTGGGGTCCAATTGCGATTGTTGATAAGTAGTTGGGCAATTTCGGTTTTATCATTTGTCCTCAGGACCATCTGAGGCACTCGCAGTAGATGTGCCCACTCATCACCGACTTCTTCGCAGATCTGCCTGATTTCTCGGTCTGCGATACCGCGCATCCACCAAACATCTGGGGTTAGTTTGGCGAAGCAAAGGTGGTGAGCTAATAAAACCAAAGCTCTTGGCCGGTGTTCCTTGGCAAGAGGGATGAAATCTTTTGGTATAAAAGCTGATCCATAAAATTAGCAAAGACTGCATGATTTTGAGATCGCAGTTCTCATGTCACTCTTGGGACAGCGGTGGATTAAGAAAAGTACTTACTGAAGAAAGTGATTATACGAAGGTCGAGTATTGGGTTGAAGCCATGATCTTTCATCTCCTGATAGAGCGATCCAAGATATTTAAGCATGTTATAATAAGTTTGCTGATATTTCTCATCCGCATCGCCGGGATGGATGGAAGCAACCATGAAAAGTAGATTGTTTGGGATGTAATGTGTTGCTTTCTCGAGATCTACCGGCGGTCTGTAGAATAGCACAGCCATTCCAGTTTCCTGGAGAACTCGTGGCGAAACAATCTCAACGATTAATCCGATTCCTCGCCAAACTTGCATCCAATCTATAACATAAAGGGGCTTTCCGTCTGGGTCACGGAACATTTGACTGCTCAAAGCAGTCATTAGAAGCGATGTCGCTATCAGGGCAGGGAAGTCGGGGGGATTTGCCGCTTCTATCGCATCTCGATAGCCCTTGAATGCTTTAGAACAATAAGTTGCTGCACGTTGATTGGAAATAGGTTGATTCAAGTTCTGTAGATGTAGTGATGATACTGCCATCAAACAATTCATGAGGAACGGCGACTTGAAGGCGTGCTTGACCACTTCGACCTGAAGTACATGATCGACAACCGCGGAACGGCCACTCTGAATCGAGAAGAATTGAAATCCTGTAGTGGTGTAGAACCACAGCATCTTCATGTCTAAGGCATCTGTCATTTCCCGTGGCCTAAAAAGAGGCTCTGTGACAACAAGCATATTGCTAGCTTCCTGCTCACGGGGTGGCATCGGAGAAGATGCGGATGATGAAACCTCGGAATCAGTCCTTGAGGCGGGAACAAGTGCAGTAGATGTCGCCGCTGTAGTCGGATATATGCAGTTCTCCTTCCGGAGCCTGCAAGCCTTACATGTTGGCCTTACTTCATCGCACTTGATTCGGAAATTAGTTTTCATGAGACTATTTCAAATTTAATCATTCAATGTAATTACCTTCACTTTCCGCTTCTTACATTGTTGACATCCGGCTCGTGATTTCTTATGTGGCCTTTTTGTGTGATATGGCTTATGCGAGTCTGGCCCCTCACTAGAACCTCTGCTAGAATGCCTACTAGACGGATCAAATTCTAGAGGAGGTCTGAGGTGAGTTAAACTTGCATCGCGAACATCGTCGATGTCGAAGTTCCAATCCAACTCGTGATTAGAGCCGACATCGATGTCTGGCGTATCGACTTCCACTTCATGATCCATTTCGATTGAGTCAAACCAATCGCGCAGTGCTTAGTCAACTTTGTTTCATCGTTAGATCGCCAAGAAACGGTCTCTCCCTTTTTTTAATATACAGAAATAAGCGAGATGGGAATGTGGAAATCTGGAAACCAAGAATTGGAAATCCGATAAAATCAGATATGATAGATTTCGCTTAAGATATAATGCTTGTTAAGAAGTAAAAATAAGGTTCTCGGAATAAAGTCCAGAAATAGTAGAGAAGGAACGCGATTTTGGCGGAGAATTAATATGAGGTACGACCTAGGTAGAAACCTTTCAGCGCTACAAATGGATGAGTTGCTGGCCTAAGCCACACTGCAACTTCCAGTTTCCTGTCGCGGTCCTATATAATTCGGGGGAAGACCAACGTACTCTAGACCCACTTATTCGCCTCTGAGGCACGGATCTTACTTCGCCCACCTCTTCGCGCTCCTTCCACACGTGGACCAGGCTATTGAAACATTGAAGATCCAAGGATGCTTAATAATCCGTCTTGTGCCGGACATCCAGTCTTGGCACTGCCGATCTTCTCATCAATCATGGATTAAATGTACTTAGGTACTTAGAGAAGTACATACAAAATATCCAATTTGGAAAACGCCATCGCGAATTTGGTGTTACCAAACTTGGTCCTAAGATTACTGATAGACGAGACGAGAGCAGCAATTGATGAATTCGGGTCGGGAATGAGAAATTAGTCTCTGGCGTAATCAGAAAGAGAGGCAATGGCGAGCATATTCGAGCTCCCAGACGACCTCCTTGCAACGCTCATCGAAAGCTTCCCATGCCGTGACGCCCAAATTCGAGCTCTTGCGACGCTGTTATATCCTAGAGCCGCCCCATGCCGCAATTTGATTATCCACGGCACTGAAGCCACAGGCAAGAGTGCTGTCACCTCTCGGCTACTCGAAGCCTTATCCTCATCTCGTACCGACACCGACGATTCCCTTCTTAACTATGCCATTGTTAAGTCTGCCGAATGTGTAACAGCGCGACATCTTTTCGAGAGAACCATCGGCTCTGTAGCAGATGCTTTACAATCAGAAGGGAATGGATCGGTTGGACGCTGTGAGACGCTCGCAGCGCTCACAGTCGAGCTAACTAAGCTCCTTAAATATGACCAGAGCCACGATAAGAACTGGAGATTTGTGTTAGTCTTCGACGGTATAGACCACCAACGAGATGCGCCGCCTACAATGTTACCTGCTCTTGCTAGGCTATCTGAGATTGTACGCGTTTTCCCTTGCCTAAGGCACCTACCGTAGCACACTGTACTAACACGGCTTTCTAGATCCCCAATCTAACAACAATATTCATCCTCACCGCCCCATCCCCCTCCCTCCTCCGCGTCTCCTCGACTCCCCAGCTCTACTTCCCACCATACACAAAACCCGAGTACGTAACGATCCTCTCGCGTCCACCATACACGCCCTCGCCGCTCCCGAACACCACACCGCAGGAAACAACAGACCTGTGGACGCGCTTCACAGCCGCAGTCCACGACGCCCTCTCCAAACCCGCCTCTCGCACGCTCCCAGGCCTCGCACGCTGCTGCGCCGCCCTATGGCCGCGTTTCACGGCCCCCGTAGCCTCAGGCACGTACCGCGCGCGCGAGTTCACCAAGCTGCTCGTCGCGGCGCGAGCTTACTTCCAAGACGAAGGTGTACTCGAGCCGGGGATCACGCTTGCCTCTACTTCTAAGCCCAACACCAACACGCCGAAGCCTTCTTTGGGAGGCACGAATGGGACAAAGACGGGGGATAAAGAATGGAGCCGTAGCACGGCAGACCTAGCAACCCTGCTCCCGCCAACAGCGCGTCTCCTCCTAATCGCCGCATACCTAGCCTCGCATAATGCCCCACGTCACGATCAGACTATTTTCAGTACATGGCACTCCGGGCGTCGACGTCGGGGCGGTGGGGGAATAGCTCAGAATACGCGCGTGAGCAAGCGAGGAGCCAAGCACCGGAAGATCGCGCGCAAGCTACTGGGTCCTAGCGCCTTTGTGCTGGAGCGTATGGTTGCGATATACGCTGCTACGAGGCGAGAATGGGTTCGTGATAGCGAGTATGAGGACCAGGTCGTGGTGGACGGGGATGTAGGTATGGCGATAGCGACGCTGTCTAGTTTACGGTTGCTCGTTAGAGTTGGAGGCGCCGGAGGAGGAGATACGATGGATAGGGGGGGCAAGTGGAGGGTGGGTGTTGGTTGGGAGGTTATTAGGGGCGTAGGACGGAGTATAGGGGTTGAGGTTGAGGAGTGGCTTGTTGAGTAGTATGAGAGACGTTGACGATACCTATGGGTATGATATTGGGTGCGGTGGCATCTCACATTTGTACAGCATACATATAATGCGATACCCAGCGGTTATTTTGACTCTTCGAAGAGAATAATATTTTTTATCTATTTTGTCTATGGATAATACCACGACTTGTGTGAATGAGAAGCACCTGCAATATATCGCCACCTCCATACCCCGTTTTACCTCGCTGAACCTGCCGCCATGCATTCGAATAACCTCACATTGAATACGTCAAATAGGGTAAATCCGTTCCCTTTTATAATCTCGGTATATACCAGTAGCCTCCACCACCTAGCTCCTTTTGGATTAAGAACTCTCAGGTGCGAGAATCTGTTGTCAAGTTAGCTTGATACTCCAAATTCATACTACCTGTCAAAGCGGAACTTACTAATGCTGTGCGGCAAGGGATATACACATGAGTCCAGTTCTTCCTGCCATTCCACTCCATCGGCGTAGTGAAGAAGCGGGCACTGTGATCGTTGCGACCGAAACCGCCGAATTCTTTGGCATCGCTGTCAAGTACGATCTTGTATGTACCCGGGACATCTACCCCAATCCTGTAATCGGCGAAGCTCTGAGTGGTGTGGAAGTTGAAGATGAACACGCAGCCAGCTCTTTCAAATACGATCACCTTATCGCTCTCATTCTTGAGGCTAATGTATGCCTGTGCTGAGTGCAACCAACCGTAGTGCTCTTCCGTCAAGTTCATCTGGCGGTCGAACTCGTTGAGGTCCTTGTACCGTAGGAGGTGGTCCTCAGTCAAGTTGAGCTGGCGCCGCGCGTACCAGAACGAGTTATTGTTACCCTCACGTGGGAAGTCGAGCCATTCCGGGTGACCGAACTCGTTGCCTTCGAAGTTAAGGTAGCCCTCTCCACCGAGACCGTGCGTTAGTAGCCGGATCATCTTGTGTAACGCCATACCTCGAGAGATGACGGGAGTCAAGGGCGACAACGTCGACATGTTAGTGTACATTTCCGCGTCACAGAGATGCATAAGTAGGGTCTTGTCGCCCACAAGACTAAAGATTGAGTTAGCTTTCTAAAGTTGAACTTAGGCTTGATATTATACTTACGCTTGATCATGGCTCTCGCAGTAAGCGATTGTCTTCTCACCATGTCGCCTGTTAGTGAGAGTCCAGCAGATGTTTGATACATCCCAATCTTCATCTTTCTTTTCCTTAAGAATCTTGATCCACATATCCGGAATAGCCATTGCCAATCGGTAGTCGAATCCAACTCCACCAAGTGATAGTGGTAAGCAAAGTGCCGGCATTCCAGATACGTCTTCGGCTACGGTGATAGTTTCGGGGTATAGGTTGTGAAGCATCTCGTTAGCGATCATTAGATAAACCACGGCTTCTTCGTCAACTGCTGCGCCAAAATACTCATGATATCCACCAGAGAAGCCACTTAAAGCTGTTAGTGGGAAATCTCAAAGTCATAAGAAGCGAGCCATGTAACTTACGTTCCTATTCCATGATGAGTGTAGAGCATACTGGTCACTCCGTCGAAACGGAAACCATCAAACTGGTACTCATCCATCCAGAATCTCAGATTGCTGAGCAGAAAGCGCATAACTTCATGGCTTCCATAGTTGAAAAGTCTGGAATCCCATAATTCGTGTCTGCCCTTTCCGCCTTCGTGAAAGTAGAGGTGATCCGAGCCATCAAATTCGTTGAGGCCGTCAAGGACGTTTTTGGAGGCATGGCTGTGAACAACATCAAGAAGAACTACTAAACCCAAACCATGAGCGGTGTCAATTAACTCCTTGAGATCCTCGGGTGTGCCGTATCGGCTACTTGCAGCGAAGAAATTGTTGACCTGGTAGCCGAAACTCGCATAATAGGCATGCTCCATAATAGCCATGAGCTGAATGACATTGTATCCAAGATTCTTTATCCTTGGCAACATGTTTTTGGTGAATTCTTTGAAGGTCGTGACTCGCTGTTCAGGCGAGGAGATGCCTACGTGGGCTTCATAGACACGAGCACTCAATGGCTTCTTAGGCCTTGAGTTCTTGAAGGTATACTTTTCAGACGCTGGTGGATTCCAAAAGCGGGAATCATAGGCGGGTGAGACTGAGAGATCCTGGGTAACATATTTAATCCAAGCAGGTAGACGGTCAATTCTTTCTCCTGAAGGTGTTGTCATGGATATCTATTGCTTGGGTTTAGCAAATGCGGAGTTTGTGAAGCTGAAATAGAGCCATGTACCTTTATCTTAGACTTGTGTGGGATAGCTGGCTGTCCGTCCTTCGCAGGAACAGTAATGCTCCATATTCCAAATTCATTCTTTGTCATATGATGAGAACCTCGATTCCAGTCATCTGACAATATGAGGTTAATATGATAATTTGCGGTAGTAGACAGGATAATGGGCACTCACTGAAGTCTCCGATCAGAAAAGCTTCGGTGGCGTTTGGAGCCCATTCTCGGTACACAATGTTGTTATCCTTGTCAACGTTGAGACCAAATATTTCAGTGCCCTAAGCTCCAGTAAGCCGCTATATTTTTATAAACAAACCCCTGAGAGGCTGAGGTATAATGATAGTCATAACAAACTTTTGAGAACTTGTCTAGTCCACCCTCAAGGTCATCAATCTTCTTAATCCATTCTTGGGCCTTCGCAAATCTTCGTTTTAAGGGCTCTTTGAAAGGCTCTAGCCAAGGATCCAACTGAATGACGCCTATGAATTATACTGTTAACCGCCTATCCTATAGAAGCTCTCCGCCACCGCGGGGTTTAGAGAGAGAAATCGCACCAGTGCCATCGTTTGGTATTCCCGGCGCGGCGCCAGAACCAAGAGTATTCGCAGAACTATCGGCCACGGCAGCCATATTGGTGGACTATGGCTTGATTCAAGATCGAGAGAAAGGGGGGAGATGGTGCTGTTCCAAGTTGAACACAACTAAGGACGCGGTTCGAAATTGGGTAGCTATTAAGGTTAGGTTGGTCTAGATCTCCCCGCTAAACAACCTAGGAAGCTATGGAGGGAGCTATGTACCTATTAACTGAAACGCTTGAACAAGAGCAAAGCTACTACCGAGGGACACAAAGTATTTTTCAAGATTGTAGTTGTTCTTGCTGTTCTTGCCTCTTCTTATAGAGAAAAAGGAACTAAATTTAAGAACTCATTCTTTCCTAACTCGTACGTTCCCATGTGAAAATTGTTGCCTTAATGGTGCCTTCTTGAGATGAGGAGAAATAATTCCAGCCCAAAATACCATGTTAATGACGTCGAGGGGCAAGTCAAGCTGCAGTAGTACCGTAGCAGTGGATCAATCAGCTATAACTTGCAGCTTCTATCTGCTACAGTGGTATTCGTTTTTCAACGCGATCTAGATCAATATTGGATTAGTTGTGTTGTAATTTTTAGCGATAAGCTAGTAGTATGTTGGGCTGAAAGAATAAAATCGCATCTGGCGATAATGGAAATTTATAATATCTATATGTTTCTCATGGTTATCAGAAGTATATCGCCGTCTAAAGTTAGATATAGGTTGCCTGAAAGCCTTTTAGAAGTTGCTTATTAGATGTTTAACTTTTAAGGCTTTGCGGGGTGTTGGTTAAGCTCAAGTACTGGTTAACCCTCCACCAAATTTAGCGGAGAGGCTATTCTAATAGTGGCTGGGATAGAGCATTTAAGCAGCCATGGAGAGATTCCCCGCCAACGACCGCCCCTGTAACAAGGGATGCCCCGCCCCATTAGCTAGAAAGATCCCAACCTTTAAAGCTCATATGCTGGATCATCGCTGCGAGATCTCGCGCAACTTATGTCCGATACAGGAGTGACCACCGTAACAACCTCGTCAGCTCTTTGATCAGTAACAACACAACACATCACATTATACCTAGTAGACTATAAACACAATCGAATCACAAGTTGCATTCCCTAGGGCGACGTTTGAATATATATTTAACCCCCTTAAATTATTCTTTATTCTAATTGGCACCTATGTGGTATACCTTCGTTAATAGGTAGAACAAACCTATTCAACCGTCTCACCTAGGTGTAGGCATACACACTTATGTGGCGGATTTTGGCGTCATTTTCTTGCAAGTAGTGGTGGCTGTTTGGAGGCCACCTCCAACAGGGCCAATATGATGTCGGTCCTGATAAGACGTAAACCCTCTCTCCTCTTTGCCTCGTCCCTAAGAATTCATCACCGACAATTCTCGATTTCCACTGTCCTTCGCACGACTTCAAGACGTATCCCGGAGCTCAACTCCGGTTTTACTGCCAGCTATGACCCCAATGAAGAAGGACGAGGACCTATGTTCTCAAAGAATACCTTCGGGGTTCCGCAATTTTACCCTCGAGACCTCAAGAAGCGAGTCGACGAATACGTAGTGGGACAGGACCGAGCAAAGAAGACAATATCGTCCGTCATATTTAATCACTACCAGAATGTGAGGCGGCGTAAATATCAAGAGGAGATGGAGAGAAAGCGGGAGGAGAAGCTCATGCGACAAGCCATTGCCCGTGATCGAAATGCAAGAGAGGCCGAGGAAGTGTCTCAACACCCAGTTGAAGGTTGGCAACATCCAACACCAATGTCTCAACGGTATCGCGCTGATGAGCTTGACGAAGATGAATTCCCTGGCCATAACGATTCGATACAACAAATGCACCAGGCCTTGCAGCATGCCGAACAGAAAACCGACTTCTACATACCTGAGGATACAAGTCGTTCACCGCCAGTTAAGATCGACAAAAGCAACTTGTTACTTCTCGGTCCAACTGGCGTAGGAAAGACGTACATACTTGAGTGAGTTACTGCTTGCTGCCACATATATGCCCATACCTTGACTAATCCTCTATAGAACGTTGAGCAAGAAGATTAACGTCCCATTCACGATATGCGACTGCAACTCCTTCACCCAAGCTGGCTATATCGGCCAAGACGTCGAAACATGTATCGAGCGATTATTGATCGAGTCCAATTACGATATAAGGGCTACTGAACAAGGGATTGTCGTGCTAGATGAATTTGACAAAATCGCCAAACGTGAGACCATGAACGGAAGAGATGTGGGTGGTGAAGGTGTACAACAGGCATTGTTGAAGTTGGTTGAGGGTACTAAGGTCACCGTCAACGTCAAAGACAATCGCTCCTCATCTCGTTCGGCAACCCCTATAACTACGAGCTACGCCGGCCCTGGATCCTCAACATCTACTTCGGGACCACAGCCAACACCACCTCCAATTGGCAAAATGGACCAGTATACAATTGACACAAGCAATATACTATTCGTCATGTGCGGTGCATTCGTCGGTCTCGACAAGGTCATTCTCAATCGAGTATCTAAATCTAGCATGGGATTTGGTTCTGAGATTAGGAGTCGGTCTACATCCGGGAACAAACCAGATCTTCCACCAGCATTATTTAATCATATCCCTCATCGACCCGCAGACTCCGAGGACACATCATCGCTCACGACACTCGATCTAGCTACACCCGAGGACCTGCAGGGATTCGGATTCATCCCTGAGTTAATCGGCCGTGTTCATAATATTGTGGCACTATCACCTCTATCGCAATCGGATTTACTAAGAATCCTAATAGAACCGCGCAACTCATTAGTTGCACAGTACACCGCGTTGTTCCAAACATATCCCTCTAACCTCTTCTTCACGCGGAAATCATTACAAGCCATCGCAGAGCGCGCCGAGAAGGCCAAGACGGGTGCCCGCGGTCTCAAGATGGAGATGGAGCGTGTGCTAGCCGAAGCCATGTTCGATGCTCCTACCCACTACGTACTCGTCACCGAGAAGGCTGTGCGTGGCGAGGAGAAGGTTGGATATTGGGGCAAGGATGGGAGACTGGAAATCGAAAGGCTGATACGCGAGGAGGATGGTCTGGCCGAAGTGCCGGGCCAGGACGAGCATGGAAGAGAGATTGTGAGTAGTCTCGGCCACTACCGCGAGGCTGGGCAGAGCGGCGCATGAGGATCATAAGTTCGAAGCAAGCTGTATGAGTTATTGTTAAACCACCTAGGTAACCTACCTCCAGGTACGGACCCGCGAGTTTTGGGCGAAAGAATCGTTTATTTGGCTAGGAAAACCCCTGCATGATGGTGTCTGTCGATATGGGAAAGGGCGTTTTCGTTGGACTCGGGCATATTGCGCGTCATGACTGCTTTATCACCAACGGACTGGAGTTACTGGGATATATAGGTGTAACGGAGTTGAGCTGCTAACTGATGATATGATGTGGTGGGCGTATATAAGAAGCTTTTTATAGGTCGCTTAGCAGGTCATAAATACCCCAACTAAGCTTGAATAACACCTGACCGAATTATGTGAATATGGATAAATTCGAATGGCTTGATATGACATTATCTTGACTTCCATGTTAGGCCACTCGGGTATATATACTTTGCGCTTAGGTCTTCTTAAACTTATGATCTGATGGCTCTGTGCACCTGGCAGTGTCTAGGAAAGCTACGATAGTTTCATCTATAAGGGATCCACATATCAAAAGTTGGGGAAATCCAGCTTTTATGGTTCTTCCCCGGTCTGTGGTTGGAACGGGATACGCACAAGCAACATACGATGGCCGGATTGATCTGCCCACGAACAATTACCTCAGGTTTCACAACGCTAGTAACCTAGTTTTTGGGGTGGTTTCCCGAGACGGCAATGAGTGGGAAGGGTTGAGAGAATTTGAGCAGATTGCGAGGTCGGCAGTCGAACTTAGAAACACTCCACTTGACGTTATAGGAAGAACGGCTCTGCTTTTTTTCAGAACGGCATAAAAGGTTTGTGTGTTTTTTCCTCTTGTACATATTTACAACGCCTGGATCTCATCTGTTTTGATCAGCTATCAAAAAGGCGACCTCTCCCTCTCCCAGGCACGGGGACCGCATCCCAACTGGAATTAAGTAAAAAGGGGATTTTTTAATATGTGATGTTGTTGCCGCCGCTGCCCGGACTCGAGTCTGCAATGTTCTCCATCGTCGAATCGGTCCGGATAGCCAACGCGCCCCCGCCCCGCCCCGCCCCTCCGGTTTACCCTATTTGCTTTTCGGTTTGTATACGGGATTTCATGCCTTGCATTGCGGTTCTCTAACGACAAAAGGAAAAGGACAAGAGTAGGTACGGCAACATGGCTAACGACTCTAGTGCTTGGGCGGCGACTGCACCATACCCTTTCCACTGTAGCCCTCGGATGTGAGACCGGTGAGGGGTTCGGCTTTTTGGGCCTGCTGAGTGTTAGTTCACTGACTCGTGTTTTCGAGGAAAATATGGGATCGAAATGAAGAGTTGTTCTCACCCTGAGGAACTCGTTGGATTGTTCCTGGTATTCCTTGGTCATCGTGCTGGGAGCGGGGCCGGCGAACGACCGCATCGTGGCGAAGATAACGAAGCTGGCGAGGACACCGACAGCGGTGTATAGGGCAACCTTGCGTCCCTCATCGGGTGGAGGCATGGCGCGGGGACCGTGAGGACCGAAGGCGATCCAGTATGCTGTTGGCGGAGGTCAGTCCATGGTTGTCTTCAAATACGTGTTTCGTGAATGGTTAGATCAATTATTGGGGATCCACTGTCCCGCTCCACGGTGCCGCCCTCTCCAGTGTCGTTCGCAAGAGTAATTTCCAGGATCAAAAGCTGGTACGCAAGCCTGGAAGCAGCGCAAACTTGCTCAAACCGGGGCGCAAGATATATATAAATGAACGAGAAGCTATATTATTACATACCGGCCTTCTTCTCCGAAAGAGTGAGCTCGGCCCAGTTCTCCTTCATGCGGTCTCGTAGAGCCATCCACAGCTCGGCCTGCTCGGTTTGAGGCATACCCTCCCACCTCTTTTCAATGTTGGCCAGGGTCGGGTTGGAGATGGCGTGTGTGGTGGCGGCACGACGAGGAATTACGGTGGTCGTTTTGCTAGCCCGGAGGGCGCCGCGCAGGACAGAGGTTGCAGGTGTTCGCATCATCTTGACTTTGTGTGTGCGTCAAAACAACGAAAGCAAAAAAAAACGAAGAGAAGAAAAAAAGGTCGAGATAATCCCGTGCGAGTCGATCGGAAGAGTGGAGATTAAATGCCAATTGAGGCAGTCGCGAGGCCGGTCGGATGTGGAAGAGGGGATCGCGGGTGGTGGTTTCTCGCTGACGATAAGGTTGTTGTTGGGTGCTTCAATTTTTCGGCTGCCAAGTTCAATTGAGAGTCTTTTTTTCGATTGAGTTGAACGGTCGTATGATTGTGGTGGAGCCAATTGGAGGATCCGTTCTATGCCTCAGGCATTCTTACAGCTGCAATTCGATGATTGACAGTTGGAAAAGCTCTGACAGCTCCATAGCTCCAGATCTATGGCTCGTCCGGCTAAAAGTCGGACCAAGGTAATAAGCAGATAAGATATATGCGACGTCACACAGCAAGGTTCAAAGTTCCAATTCTATTATTAAGGTCTATGCCCGATACGGGAGACTCATATTCATTTTCATTAGCTAATCATCTGCTAAAGTTTGATTGCTCATGAGCATGAGATGGATGAAATTTATAAAATATTGTCTATTATTTGAATATGGATTTCAAATATAGCATGGAATTGTAATCGCTAGATATTGAAATATCTATACATTTATACAACATGTTGATTGATGCTTCTATCCGTACTGAACTCTTATCCAGTAACTCAATGTCTGATATGAGTTTGATAAATTTCAAGCCGATTGACCCTGTGTGGTCAATGAGAACCTCGATGTGAGGATTTTCGTCTAGACTGATTCTATACGCCTTGGTACTTCGTTAATTCGGCATTCCGTACACTCAAGGCTACTATCTTTGGGTGTAATAGGTCTTGCTATTACCTAAGCACCCGGGGTGGAAAACTCGGTCATAGGAACCTTAGCTTCTGGTTCCGCTAACACAACTATTACGAGGCTTCTTAGGCCTCTATATCTGGAGGCCATAGAGTCCTCCAATTAGCTGATGCTTGGTGGTGGTAGATAGCTAGCGATTTAGTCCCGTGTCCGTGCTTGATGATTTGGGCTGGGTGGAATCATTCGCCTCAGCCACGTTATCGATCTGCTGGTTGCCCTTCGTTGTAGTAGGTTTTGATGCATTTTGATGCTCTCTAAGAGTAGGAGCGAATGCATAGTATCCTGATATATGAGCCATTTCATGTTAGTATCATTCATGATCAAGTGAGTCTATGCTTAATTTCATAGCCAATCCATACCGTTAAATATTCCAAAGGCCACGGCGAGACCTATGGGGATAAAAGTGCGGCCGAATGAACTCATGTTATCCTCATGTGTTCTACCAAATTCCCATGGAATAATAAGATCAGATATAAATGTTGAGGAAGGTGTAAAAAAGTACGTTGTGGAGAAAATTCATATTTCGGGAGTCCTCGTTGGTTGAATAGATCTAATCTATCTATCGAATATATCCATCTACTGGAATAAAGTGGCGTATTGTACGTTGGAAGGTTGCTAGGGGTTGTTAGCCTGTTTTGTCCCACTAATAATTGTAATTGGTACCCGGACCTTAAACTTTACGCGTTTAAGTGCATTTGACGCGTCTACGCTTCCCTCACACACCACGTGCTATTAATTGAAATATTTGCATGTTTACAGGCAAAAATATGTCCAATCTTCATCCTTCATCAGACTAGAGAAATGCAGGCCGGACGAAATGGCGAAATGGAAGGAGCTTGGAGAGGTGCCAGATTCGGAAGACGAAAGTGGCTTCGATAGTAGCCAAGAATCCGAAAATGAACTCCCACAGCAGCCACAGGAGTCAAGCAGACAGCAGTCAAGTAGTACCGGCGTTGAAGATGAACTCGAGATCGAGAATGTAGAAACAAAAGTTAAGACTATTTGGGATATACCACTTTCTTCTCAAAGCTCCGAAAAGGGAAACGATGCAGATCGACACCCAATTCCTCCACCACTTCAAGCGCCCCTAGAACCGGAACCCACGCGAGTATTCGATTCGTCCCCTCTTTCGTCGCCACTACTCGAACCAATCGACGGCTCTGGTAATTCTATACAACCTGTCGAGGTTGAAAGAGTGGAACTAGACCAGCCTCAGGTGCCGGAAGTACCGCCTATTGAACAGTTTACAACCGCAGTATTCGAAGTAGAGGACATTCTTGACGAGGACGAGGCTATCTCTGCAGGAGATGTACCTCGACTTGGGAGATCGCTGAGACCGAGGAAACCTATCCAAGAGCATCCCTATTTACTAGAAAGCGCCCAATACAGCAAAACCTTGAAGTCGCATGGTGTAAAACCCTTGCGTGTTCAAATCGAAGAGGCGGCAAGAAAAAGGCAAGAGGAAGACTCGCAGGAGCAAGATTATGAAGAGGAAAGTCAATCAACCGTGCGAGGGGTTGCACCCGATGATTCTGGTGAAAGCCAAGAGAACCAGCAAACGGTTATATTTGATGACACCGAAGACGAGGCCGGCCCACCCAGTAGTCCGCCAGCAGCCCCCAAACGCCGAGAAGTAGAACCGGAGACTTTGCTGAGAAGCTCTCAAGATGACGATGAATTTCCGGACCCAGCCGACGTAGCTAAATGGAATTTGGGGAAGAAGTCAACCGGGAGTACGAAGAGGCAGGCCTCACCTAGGGTTTCCAAGAAAAGAAAGGTTCCGAGATTGCATCAGCCTTCAAGGCCCGCAAGAGCGCCTTCGCCGCTAGCATATTCCGACCATATCTTCGATATTCCTCCTTCGCCTCCGCAGACTAGCCCGAATTTCCTCACAGTCACACCTGTTACTGCGGTTGGGCGCTCTAGGCCAGTAACAACACTTACTCCAAAATTAAGTAGCACGATATCGTCGCAGAACCAGAGTCCTGCTCCAGCCAACAAAAGCGCTCGCACGATAGATCTTACGATTATGGAGGACACGAATAGCGAACACAATTCGGGTTCTAGTAGTGACTCCGAAAGCGAATCAGAAACGGTACAGGCTGCTATGAAAAGAAGGATGCGCGGCGTATTGCCTGCATCCTGGCTTCGTCTTGATCAGCAGGGAACTCGCCCGAAAAGTACGCCAGCTATTCCGCAACGAAGTCCAGATCGTTCTCCGGAAAGGACCCAAAGAAAAGGCGTAGCTCAACGCCGACAGGTCTCCCCTAAGCCTGGTAGTAGACTGGCACTATTTCTCGATGATTCAGATGACGATGACATGACTATACAAGCCAACGAGATTGATGATTTCCCTAATAATAATAATAACGACAATAACGGTTTCTCTATCTTTGAAGATGATGCTGCTTCCGTTGTTGAGGACGATCCCATTGATTTCATGATGCCCGGAAGGAAAAGAACCAGCTCACATCTGGATGGATTAGGGAGACCTAAGAAACGAAGGAAAAATCAACAATCCACATTTAAAGGTCAACCCGGACAAGCGAAGCGGCAACAAAGGATCACTGGATTATTGGATAGAAAGAAGACTTCATCAACTCAGAAGAACAGTCAGAGACGTTGTGAGAGCAAAAGTTCTAGAGGGCATCGAGCAAGAGAGCTTGGTAGAGCATTATCCAAATCCACGCCTCCTCCTCGGCTTAGCATCTTGGATGTCATTGAACCAGGCGCGCCTCCTTTTGTTCGCATAGCCGCCCGGACAGCGAATCAAAGACGGGATAAGGGTAGATCGAGCCCTTCAAACAAGCAGATAGCATTAGGGACGCGGCAAGACAACATTGATGCCATTGGTACTCTGAGAGATTGGAAAAGGGGCCGTATTCAGCCAAGGGCTTCTAACACGATAGATAAGCCCCAAACGAACTTCCCGAAGTCTCTCCATCCCATTTCCAACAATTCCGTTGTTCAACCCCTCAAGGCAAATTCAAAGCCACGGCAACGTCGAGCTGTGACGTCGACCCAATTTTCCCAGCCTCAACGCATGGTAAAACAGGCAAGCATCGATAATTTCGTGACCGTCGAGGATGTTGCGCCGTATTCATCGACATATGCTCGCCCAACGGCCCCCGCGCTCAAGCGGTCTTCAATTGCTCGAGCAAAGTCATACAATAATGCAACTTCTAGGCCCGCGCAACTTGAGACGGCTGGCGAAAGGGCTGGTCGTCGTGCCTTCGATGCGCGAAAGAGAGCACTTGATGCGTTGTATCGGAAATCGCGCAGAGCCTTGCCAACCCTAGCTAGTGTTGGTCTTGAACGACTTATGGGTAGTAGCGTGTCTAAGGGAAGTCCTGATGAACGGTCCGAAAGCCTAATATCAAATAAAAATCCCCAAAGACCCGAAGCTACGCCAATACGAAGACGTCAGAAGCCCCGAAAGCACTCCCAGCTTCGACACGTAGACATTACCGCTCCTCAATATGCACATGCTAATGACCCTCTGCCCCGCGAAGCGAGTCCTATAAGCCATACAGTTGAGGAGACACATGCAACGGAACCGGCAGGAAAATTACTAGGCCTTGGCCCATTTGGGACACACTATACTCAGCATTTCGAAATATTCCCACTAGACCTGGGGGTTTTCTTCCATGAAAGCACAATTCTTGGGAGCGGTCGTCTACTTAAGGCATCAAGTGAGAAATCTTCCGATACCTTGCATCATTCGCGAGGCTATATCACATTTACCCTTGACGAGAAAACTTTACGTTGGGGTCGATGGGATGCTCAGACATCTTCAGAATTGGGAATTACTCTTGACTGGGTGGTGGATCACCTTCATTCCGATACCCCCGATTTTAGCGGTCGAATGGGTTTGATAGGAGCTGCGGATTTCGTCCTAGATTATCTCCAGGACTATATAAATTTTTCGGATGTTGAGAGCGAAAAACATTTCGCTGGCCGAGCCTTAGAGGTATTACGAAGCTTCGTGGAGCGTTTGGACACCTTCAAGTCCCAGTCCTCAGATCGAGTTCGGTCTCTCATCGAGATTCTTAGTCGCAGCTTGATCGTCATATTTCAGGTCTTGCGCGTTTGTCAGAGCCTTAACCAGCTATCGGAAATTTTCCAGCTTGAACAGCTTCTGTTAAAAGCTGCTAAGAGGACGGCGCGTCAGCTACTCGAAACGGAATTGGTAGACGTTCGAATTATGTATCAAGATTTACAACGAATGTCCTTCCGGGAGAAAGGTATTCGTAACGAGCATTACTCAATTGCTTGCTGGGTTATTCTCATCCGGGTCCTCGAAGAGACTCGCATTCCTAGATCCGGATTTTGGGATGTCGTGTCTTCTGTCATGCTTAGTACCAACCTAACCACCATTAGCGATGCGCACACCTTCGAGCGGATCTGGCATGGTCTCTTTACTCTTCTCCCGCTGGGCGAATTTGACAATACTGGTATCGTTGTGCCAGGCTCTAGGCATACTACGCCCTTGGAGGGTTGGTCCCTCCCGCAAGCACTGCTCCGACGTGTTTTCCAGCTCTATGAAGGTAATCCGAGACAGTCCCCGAGTTTCAATGACTACTGCCGAGGGATTGTCAGCCGCTGTCATTACCTTGTGGAACAGTGGGGGTGGCGGAAGTCCAATGGTATCATAGGGACCATTTTCGACTTCTTCGCTGCTCGAGGACTCTCTCACTTGCGGAATGAGGAAGTATACAAGTCGCCAGACTTCCTAGAATGTCTGACAGGATCGCCGACTCTTGCAGTTGCACCAGAGGACAGGTGTTTCCATATCTTTCTAAAGCTTCTGGCATTATCCGTCAAAAGTTTGGAAAGCTGGGGCTTCACCAAGGATGTTCGGAATATGGTGGCAAGAGTATTGCCAAATCATAACCGGCAATATGAGAAAGAAAATGACATCCACGAAAGCGACCTAGCCGCTCTCCGCAATCATCATGATCTCCTCTGTACACTCTTTTGGGCCGCACCTGCGAGTCTACGACCTTCCGTACAGACTATCGAGAAACTTGTCATACCTGCGAGTTCTCATAAAGAGGCTTGCTTAATTAGCCTACGAGCCTGGAGTCAACTATCCCGGTTTGTGATATCATCCGATGACAATACTAGCGCATATAAACCCTTTGCCGACTGGCAAAAATCTATATTCCAACAAGTTATAGAACAGTACTTGTCTGCCGAATCGGACATTCAGCAGCAACTCTCTCGAATGTCCAAAGACGCCTCAAAAAATATTAGCCGAGATATGATGAACGCGGTCGTGAGGTTAAACCGGAAGAGCGCAATGGATGTGATTCATTTCTCGATGAAAGGCTTCCTTAGTGTCATCAAACATGCTCCAACGCTCGGTGCCGCCTCCTTCGCGCTCAATCACTGTATGTTGAGCCCCCTGGTCTACCTGACGAAGTTTTGCTAACATCTCTTAGACCAACTGGACCAGGTCTTCACACGTTTCCCATTCTCGTCTAAAGACTTTGATTGGAGTTGCATACGAGTTGCCCTAGATATTCTCGACTACTACATGACTAGTATTGAAGAATTTCTCGTCCAGGGTCCAGCAACGCCTGATCACTCGTGGCATGGAGAGGATGCGATCATGGTGAGCACTCTATATTTCTACAATCAAATGTCTTGGCATCCATTAACCTTGATTTAGCTCCTTGAACGCAAAATGGCCATACCGTTTTTCTCGATGACTCGGACCATCATCGGAATGGATTTTAAAGATGACGGGCTTGGTCCTACGAGTGATCATTCCATATGTATGGAACAGGCGGTATCCCTTGCTGGACGGCTAGCGGCGCGCTTAGTTCATGCTCGACTTTCGGTATGTATCCATCACTCATGAGTACACCAATAGCTAACTTGTGTGACAGCGAGTCTCCCAGTTCTTCGTTAATGGACGATACAGCATATTTCACAATATGCCAAGAGCCATCGGTTCACCTTCAAGGAGATACCATGCGCTCTTTCTTACTATGCTAATCCAGCATGGCATAGACGATTTCAAGGTTAGATATTTTGATGCCTTAGGTAGAATAGCACTAATCATGTTTTAGGATTTGGGCATGACCATTCTGGATTTATTCCTGATGGAGTTGGTAAAACCTTGGAGTTTGTTGGGCTATGAAAATAGGCTCGCTTTGACGATCAAACGACACGGCGACCCATATTTGAAAGATACGGTCATAGAGATCAGTAATAGTCCCGATTATAACTCGAATCGGGAACTATTTAGCCGTAAGTTTTGTTCCTTGTAGATTCCATTGCCGGTCATTAATATTTTCTAGGTGTCGTCGCGATGATGCGTAAGACGTTACGGTTTGCAGTAGTCAGCCAGAAGCAGCAACTCCAGTCTCAGTTCTCCAAGGCCCTGAGAAACACTATGGGTCAAATGAAGGTTGATCTGAAGTCTATTACGTTCGACTCGCCCGAGCACGTGAATTATATCGAATTCGTCCGATCCATCATTACGGTGATCAGATCGCAAGACTTATGTCCTGTGGACTCATATTTCTATCAAATTAGCCGGGAATATTCGCCCTCTAGTCAAGACCCTCGCTTACAAATAGCGGGCATACTGTCATGGGGTCTCAAGCTAGAAGAGGGTGACACAAAGGCGACACCAGGACTATTCTACCTGCTATTTCCCAACTTCAAGCTTGCCCTCGCGAATGGTAAGCTTGCGGATGAAAGTGTTATCCTCCAACAAGGAATGGGAAATCCTCACGTGTTTTCTTTCATGCTAAACACGATGTTCCCGGCAATTATAAAAACCGCGCTCGGTTTATCCGAAGGATGGATAATTCTAGTCACTTATGTGGATGCTTTTGAAAGACTCCTCACAGCACCTTGTATACACAGGGCAATCGTAGGAGAAGACATGATTGGGCTTATGACCATCTTGGAGTCCAGCTTCGCTAGTATCCACGACCTCTATAGCCTTGATCAATCTGATGTTCATGGGGAACACATCTTCGCCCTAGCACAGGTCATGCGCCTCCTCAACTTACTTTTGCCGTCTTTTACGGCATACCTCATCAACAACCCGGCTTCTCGATTAGCAACGGACATAACTCAGGCAATCGACAAGTTTACAACCTTCACTCGAACGGCTGGCGAATATCTGTCCGTTCTTATCCACGGATCCGAGCAAGCGAACACTGTGAATCCCGATAGATTCTTTAAGGGTATGCGCGGGCTAGAGCCAAGTTCAATCTCTCAGCGTAATGAGAACATTACGCGATTTGCTAATCATATGGTTCGGGACATCTGCGAAAACTGGGTTACGGACGGTTCGACTATAAATATAAGAGGTCCGTCTAAAGTACAGGGACTTGGGCAAGGGACCTTAATCCCAAGACGGGATACGAAGAAGCTGATCCAGACTCTTCATGGACAGCTTCAGGAATGGAATTACACCAATGACATGGCGGTGGCGGGAACTTCAAAGAAAGCTAGATTGCTTTTTGAAGAGCATTTGTTTTGAGACGTATAGATTTTGTGCATTCAGCCTGGCGTTGGGGTTGTTTGCAATTCTTTAATGAACAAAAGAATTATTTTGAATTTTATTTGGTCACGATGCCGATAGATGCTATGACATATTATTTACGTAATCACAGTGTGCCCATTTTAATATGCGGGTAGGTACCGTCGGTCTGGGTCGGTATAAAGACGCTATGACCACCACGGCTGTAGGGCAAACTCCGGGCCGGTACCAACGTCGGCCAACGTCGGTCAAGACGGAAATTTCTTGCTATTTATGCAAACTCTCAAGCTATGCATTCGCCTGCTCATCCAGAGCGCCAATTCTTCGAATGCATACTTCGTCAATACGTGCCTTTCGCTCGGCGGCACTTGGCTTGCAGAAAGCATCCTTAGTGACGCGTCCCGGCAGACTTTTCCACGCCTCGGCTCGCCTAAGGGCCGCTGACGATAGCAGCAGCGCGCCCCAAGACGGCGAAAATAAACCCGAGAACGAAACAACGAACACAGAAGGGGACAAGGTAGACGAGAACTTGTTCGGGGACAGTCCAGCCGCGGCAACTGATGAAACTCAGGGCCGTAAACGAGCCGGAAATGGTTCGAGATCACGTACCGCTAGAAATCGCAAGCCTGAGGAACTACCCTCTGTGAATCTGCCAAAGTCCTTTCGGCAGAGAGCTGTTTGCCATTTTAAGGACATTGACTTCAGTGCCAAACTAAGTAACATAGATGAAGCGGACGCGCGTGCTATCCTTGAACAGGCACTGCTTCATCAGGAATCAAACTCCAGGTTTGAAGGGCATATTGCGTACATACTTGAGGCTGCAGCTTGGACTGGAGAGACCTTGAGTGAAACTCTCAAGGCTCTGAGATCTGGCATAGATTTAAATGAAGAGTTGATCCACAAAAGGGGCGATATCCTGGTGGCTGCTGCGTTCTGGAGTGCGCTTAAATCAGCCCATGCGATCCACGGAAATGAGGCCGTAGACGAATTATTCGAACGGGTTTCAATTTCGAGCTCTAGGCATCTATTCACGACCCTCAATTACACACAACTGCTTGGGGGCAAACGCCAAACGCCGCACTCAAGTCAAGGCAAAGATATCATCCAATTTGCCGTAGATGACTTAGACATACAACAACACCCAGTCTCCTGGTTCTCGCCTGACTCTATCAGCGAAATCACAGCCTTTCTCCGAGCTGACGTATTGATCAAAGCTCCCAAAAATGTAAAACTTACAGAGCTGCGACGGCCCGTTACTCTTATCAACTTCTCTGACTATTCTGGTTATTCCGTACCCCACGACGTAGTACGTCATGTTGCTCGCCAGTTGGAAGCAGACGTGCTACACTTGAGAGCTGTTGATATTGCGCATGTCATTGGGGATTACCTTGGTCAAGATGCCGTCAGGGCCCCCGGACCAATCTCGAGATTGGGATACAACGCTGCGTTAAACAGCGGGAGGCAACCCAAGAAAGAAGACGATCACGAAGCTTTGAGGCAGGCCTTACCCACTCTTTCAGTTGTGGTAAGCAACAACGAACCCAAGAAAGATAAGAGGTCCATAGTGAACGACTTATTCTTCTCATCAAATAGAGGAAAGAGCGAAGACCTCTGGGAAGACTTGAAAATCAACATGGCTATAGAAGAGCTGATCCATTCCGCTAATTCGGAGTCCACTAGGCAGAGGCCGCTCCTCGTTCATATTGATGATTTCCACGCACTTAGCATGGACTTGGAATGTGGCTCCGTGATCATATCCAAGATCCGAAAAGCCCTCGATGGCCTCTGGGCAGAAGGTCGACAAATCGCTTTAGTTGGCTCATGTTCTACGAAAAACGCATCAAGATCCTATGTGAACGCGTTAAGAGATTTCGAGTCGATAGGTCGAGTAATACATCTCAGCAGGGTTTTGCCATCAGATACGTCTATGGCATCGAACGTGGACATAGCTGTGAAGCGGTTTGCGTCTAACGCGATGCGTGATGTTCTCGAGAAAAAGGACTATATCAGAGAGAATGACACGAATATTACGAAGGTCTTGTCAACAATGGTTGAATACCCCCCTGATGGCACGATCACGACTAGCGGAGAAATGGGTCTGAGTGGAATGCACAGGATTCGATTCCCGAAATCGTGGACGAATAGCATATTACCGATCAATGAGGTATATCGCATTGCCACCTTGATGATTGGTCATATTCAAACCACGAATTACTCAGATTTGTGTAGCATCAAAACTATAGAAAGAGTCGTCTCTATCATTAACATGCTCGAGGACTCGAAAGTGGGGCATTCTGAAAGCCAGACCTCCGAGGAAGAGATAAAGGACCTGTGGAATATATTCAGACCCACAGGTCTCCAGGCATCTCCAAATATACTCGCGGGTGGAGAAAATAACTATGAAGACAAGCTCGAGTCGGGTCTCATAGACGCACAAAACATTCGTACAACGTTTGACGATATCCACGCACCGAAAGAGACGATCGAGTCAATCAAAATGCTTACTACGCTTTCGCTCATCCGCCCGGAAGCTTTCTCTTACGGTGTCCTCGCTACGGACAGGATCCCGGGATGTCTCCTCTACGGCCCGCCGGGCACGGGTAAAACGCTACTGGCGAAGGCGGTGGCCAAGGAGAGCGGAGCTAACATGATCGAGGTTAGCGGCGCCACCATCAACAACAAGTTCGTAGGCGAGAGCGAGAAGAACGTGAGGGCGCTGTTCCAGCTCGCCAAGAAAAGGGAACCGCTAGTAATCTTCATAGACGAGGCGGACGCGCTGCTAGGAAGCCGCGGCCGCGACGATTCGTCCGGGAACGTGGGTCTGAGAAGGGAGACGATCAACCAATTCCTAAGGGAATGGGACGGTATGGAGAAGACGAAGGCGTTTATCATGGTAGCGACGAATAGGCCGTTTGACCTCGACGAGGCAGTGCTTAGGCGTTTGCCCCGGAAACTCCTGATTGACCTCCCGACCGAGGCGGACCGCGCGGCGATCCTAAGGATTCACCTCAAGGGAGAGGAACTCGATCCAGCGACAGTTTCTATCGAGGATATCGCAAAGAGAACGTCACTGTACTCCGGATCCGACCTCAAGAACGTGTGCGTGGCGGCGGCGATGGCAGCCGTCAAGGAAGAGCTAGAGTTAGAGGAGAAGCTGAAACAACAGCAACAGAACGGAGAAATAGACGGCAATGAGCACGATACCCACCAGATGAAGAGGCGCGTTCTCCAGGCCCGCCACTTCGATAAGGCGCTCCGCGAGATCGCGGCTAGCGTTAACGAGGACATGACGACGCTAACTGCGATCCGCAAGTTCGACGAGAAGTACGGCGATGGAGGGGCCGCTAGGCGCCGCAGGGCTAAGGGCATGGGGTTCCGGGTCGTGCCTGAGGGGCCGGGCGTTGGGGAGGGGAGGGTTAGGGGTGGGAGGTGATGCGTCTCACTAGGTACCTAGTAGGTACGGTACTTTAGTGGTTACTTACCTGAGGATTGTGTAGATAGGCTGCTAGTCGCGGATGAATACTAGTTGATGAATTACAATACGCGCGATTTGATTTGCTAGCACGTGGATCTTTTAGGTAAGGCTGTGTTGCAACGCAGTATGATGGTGCATCTAATTAGGTACCTACCATATCTTTGCCCCTTTTCTCTATCTTTGCTCTAAGATCGAATCCAATGGATCGCTCCCGAGCCTGCTTCTTTGCTATGTCTCAGTTTCTCACTCTGCTGACGAACATCGGCCACTCCTTCTGGCTGCGTGTGTTGTCCAAGTGTGTTTGATTGGCTACGAGGTGCGCGTCGCGCAAGCCATCATGCAGCCTCATTACCTCAATCCCGATCTCAATGTCCACCCTATTTTGCGTATACCTCACAAGCCAGGCGACCTATCAGAGTAGACTACTTGAATCTTGGTTCACCGACTGTTATGCAGATGATTAAGTACCTTCGGCATGACTCTCTTAAAGCAGCGACATTCCTTTTGGCCCTCAGGAAGAAATATGCTACTCCCCCCCTTTACCTTTGCACGCGATTATTACGCCTAGTTACCCGACTCATTGCTCACAACAAGACTTTACTACCCCTGTAATCCATTGCCGCTTCTACCAAAGTCTCTTTGCCGACATGTCGGACTACCTCGAGTACTTCGATTTTGACGCCTTCCCGGACTCTGACGAGTACACTCTCGACTTCCAAGACTTGGACACATCGTATCCGATTGGCCAGGAGGAACAGAACTTCGCCTCCAACGCTACCCTACCACCGCTACCCAACGCCACTGAGGCTCCCGTCGAATCGTGAGGCTTTTTTTTTTAAGCCTTTGCTAACAAAAAGGGTGGTTGGGTTTCATCTATTGGCGATAGACATTTCAATGTAACATATGCTATTGTTGAGGCTCTTACGTAAGTCGCGAAAACTCCTCGTCCCGACATCTATCTAATCTATAATCCAGTCCACTTGATGCCGAAACGCAATCTGAATTTTCTCTTTCTCAACATGACATTCACGCCGCGATTCCAAAAACATACGGAAGTCCAAATGATCTAGCTATCGGGCTTCAACAGAGCGCAAGTTCTGAGAACCAAGATCAAGATCTCAATACGCCTGTTCATCAACAAATTCAAGGACGTGCACCATTTTCATGCGCTCAATGCCACGAATCGTTCCTAAACAAGGCCCAGCCTGACTTCCATGGGCTTAATGATATACACAAGGCTTTTGCATGTTCATGTGGCCGAAGCTTTACTCGCTCAGATGCTTTAGATCGGCACCTACGGTCCAATCTCAAAGACGAGCGCCCATTCCCTTGCACCTTCCGCAAATGTCCTCGCAGCAAGCGTGGTTTTAGCCGGCGGGACCATCTTGCCCAACACCTCCAGAACTACCACAAACTCAACCAGAAACAGTTTAATGAAGTATTCCCCGCGGAAAGGCACCCATATGATAGGTATCACTGCATATTCCCCATGTGCGAATTGAATGGAGGAGAAGAATCGAAGCACCTTGACTGGATAGAGCAGAGGAACCAAGCTCCTTTTAAAAAACGCTCTGATTATATGAAGCACTTAAAGGAGATCCATAACGCCACTCCATTTCCTTGTCCCGTGACTGAATGCAAGCGAATAGGGCCTAAGGGTTATACGTCATTTGATGGCTTGAAAAAGCATCTGGATCGTGAGCATAAACTTACTCCCGAAGATATGAAGTTGAAGGAACGAGATCGGGCACGTACATGCGGTCGCTGCAGAAAATCGCTGACACAGCTCGAAGACTTAAATCTTCATCATCAGCTTGTATGTCGCGAGGAATGAGTAATGAGCACGACAATAATGTTAGTATTGGTCGAGGAGCTTTCTACTACTCTGGACCAATAAGTATGGGATACAAACAGATGCCTCCGCGCAGTACTAGCCGATTAGGTGTCTCCCAAGCATACCCGGAGATATCACAGTCTCTGATGGGTCGACCTCTAATCCTACTCAAATACCAGTCAGATCTACGAAGGCCTCTCGGCGATTATTGGTTAATCCTTTCTTCGACAAAGGGCATGTTTTAGCTTTGGGTGGTCATGTTGTCTGTATACGCTGAACATTCTTCATCTTATTTACACGGGTTGGGTTTCTTATAAATGAAATTGTTGAGATTTCCTATTTATGATTAGACGACGTTTATTTATATTCGGCAAGGCTTAAGAGTGTTGGGCACGGAGCGCTTCGGCTCTCAAGGGTTATTTCTTTGGCTCCTTTATCTTCGTTCAATTATGTCGTGCTGTCGTTCTCTAAGCTGGTACATGAAATAGCCTTAATTTCATCCACTCCTTATACTACATTGTCTCATTGAGACGTGACTCAAACACCATTGGTATACCTAGACATGCATGGCTCGTGAGGCGCGCGAATAGCTCCAGGACAGTCTTCCCTACGATCAAAGTACACCCCTTCACGTATATCGCCATCCTGACCCCCAACCGCACCCGTAGCGCAGAACCCCAAGAATTTCCTTTGCCGTTTCGAGAGCTTCGGCGCGACGTCTGGACGTAGTGATACTGTGACCAGTCAGACCGATTACTCCTGAATCGTGTAGTCAAATTTGACTGTATAGATAGGATCAATAAGGGATGCCACTCTCGGTATTACATACAAGGGTAATTCTCCTGCGAACGGATAAACGAGCGCATGAAAAACATAAGAATAGCGGGCCGTTCCGAATCGGGCGAACCCGGAGCTAGCGTGTTAGCTCCCGTGCCGTGCCATATGCGGCTCTCGAACACGAAAGCGGTGCCCGCCGGCGCCTCAGCGGCAATCGTGCCTTCCGTGCTGAAGATATCGGCCGGAGCCACGTGACCTAGGTGAGAGCCGGGGATGACTCGGGTGGCTCCGTTGCTGGCGCGCATGTCGGTGAGACAGAACATGATGTTCTATGGTACGAGATGTCGGAGTGTTTAGCGTGGTTATTCTGAAATCTTGCATGGATGATACGAAGGGCGTACTTACCACACCGAAGACTACATCCCTTATTGGCGGTTGGATGGCCACTTGATCCGTATGCATTTGCATCGGGATGTTCCCTGGACGAGCAATATTGGCCGCGTAGGCGTGGAGGAGAGCATGATCGCCCTTGCTTGGAGTTAATAATCAAAATTCGGCTATAAGAGATTGTTGAGAGGAGTCAGGGGGTCTGGTAGTATGCTGAGTGATTCAGGGGCTATCAGATGTTCCGCAAACGGGGAGCTCCGCCATTAATGGGTTCAAGTCAGCCAACTTTGCGAAATTTTCACTCACAATCAGCCACGGTACTATTTCGTCAATCAGAGGATGATTGAGCAGATCTAGGAATTCATCGCCTTTATTAGTGAGAACCCAGAGGCGTTGATTGGGCCCGCTGCCGGCGTCTGGTCCACTGTCCATCCTCGCAATGCCGGCTTTGCGCTCGCCTGCTGCTTGCTCCTCAACAGCTTTTCTGAGTATCTAAGCTCGTTAGAGAGAAGTTATTCATTATATCCATGATTTAATCTAAATCATAGTAGGACCAACTCACAGCTACTTGATCAGGTGTCAGTGCATTCTTGACGAAGCCGTAGCCAAACTCCTTTATATCCCTTTTAACTTGGGCTATATATTCAGTAGGAACCGGTAGCCGTTCTAATGCTTCCGGGTCAACCATCTTGGCTTCCGCCGGAGGACCTTGTGGTGTCAGGAGATCAGCAAATTTGATCGCAAGAGGAATAGTCTCCTTGCGCATGGCCGTGTCGTAAAGATACGCATCCTTGAACAGCCCAAATCGAGGCTCTAAGTGACCTTGAGTGAATTGGACGATAGAAGCTGGTTGAATGGTCACATGGCTGTCCGGCTCGGCCCCATCTTCGGGAGGGGAGTCTAGGAGCTTGGCGGGAGAACCGGGGGCTCGAGCGTCAACGAAGAGAGGTGGATTCGTGCCGAATGCCACCGAGACAAGGGCATTCAACTGCCCAAGAATGGGCAGCTTCTCTTCAATTACTTTTCTCGCTTCAACCATGTCGTTCTCGAAACGTTTGGTAAGCTTGCCGTATGGTTTCGAACTGAAGTCGAGCCCTGGTACTAGCGGCTTCCCGGGAAGAACACCCGCCATTGTTACCGTTCTCTGAGTATTCCGAGGATTAATCGACTTTGAACGGTAGGGTTACATTTATGTAAGAAAAAGAGATAAAATTCTAGAATCGAAGAAGGTACCGGGAAACTGGAAATACCAGCAGGCTGGGTAGGAGCTGGCTTTACATATCGTATAGCTGAGGGGTAGCAGGCATCTAAACACCCAGGCTTCAAGGTCTTATCAGATGAAGGTGAGACTTTAGTACGTATGGTCCGTGACAACCCAGCGCTTGGCTTTCGTTTATTTCTGTTAAGATATAGGTTATTTCCCACTTTAACAGACCTGGTACCCGGATTTACTTCGTTGCTATCGTCCATTTGGATTTGCTGTTACGTGTTTGCCGTAAGACATTACTCATTTGAGAAATAGAAGTCATCCAAACCCCTACCTACTAACTATTCCCGAAGTGTGTTAGTATGTGCCTCCCTCGCATGCCCCATTCATTCCTACGGCATGCTAGTCTATAAAAGATATAAATTAGAAGAGCGTTGTTACGGGGGTAATCTCTCGGGCTGTGGGAAGGAAATTCCTACCGAATATATCTATGGGAAACCGATATATTGAGCCGTAGCCCACTTAGGTTACCCTTTTAGGAAAGCTTCTGCAATCCTTATGTAACCCCAGACTAGAATGTCGTCTATGATTGGTGATCATACTTCGTATATAGGTACTCTCGGTTTCGTTCCAAAACTCCAAGGTTTATTCTTTGCTGTGCCGTCTTTCATTCCGAGTTAGCCTATATACTAGGTGCTCTCAGCTCGTGAAATATATCTTGAAATGATCTTAAAGAATCATACCTTACTATAGCAAAACGGGTGGTAGTAACTTGGCATATATATAGGTGCCTTGATACCTGCTTGACAGTAGTTGTGTGACTTAAGTACTTAGTAAGCAAGGGGTCTCCCATTTTCTGTGTAACTCGAGATTTGTCATCAATCATGATTAGTCATCATCACATTGAACTCCTTGACAAGCAACTCACCACTTGATAAAATATGTATGTATGATCGCCTACACTGTCGCAAGAACTTCTTGGCTATATTAGGAATAGGTACTTGTAATAAGATGGCTTGGAATTAATTCCAGTTGTTTGCTGCGGGAGATCTTGGATTCTTAAGAATACTTGCTTATGTAATACGGGATAGATAGATAGGTGCCTACCTACCTACCTACCTAGGTCCTAGGTAGCCAGTCTATCATGTGTATCATCGAGCAAAACGACCTTAGAATGAATGGAGATATTGATATTGAGAGGTAATAATAGTGGGAATGAAGAGGACAAGTTTAATTGTGTTCTAACAAAGCCGTATAAGGGAGATTAGTTTATTATATGAGGGGGTAGAATATTTGGGTATCCAACTACCTTCTCGCCCCTTACTCCGAGTCTCAATACCTCATCGCAAGCGAAATTCTTGGGTCTTGGCCTGTAGTTCCTCTGCGCTTATGCTGTCGATTGCTTGACCATCCATCTTGCCGTATATGAATGCCTCGCCAATGAACTCGTAGTAGTCAGGTCGTTCCCTCTCGTTCCAGTCGGGTTTGCGTCGTTTTATCTCGGAACTTTGGCCTGGTTGGGGAAACATCCAAGGCCGTATGATACATGCATGGTACACTACAACCAAATATTATGCAGATCAAGTCGCCTTTTTCTGTTAGTGGGGGTCCAATGCCGGCTAGGTTTTCTTCTGGGTTTTGCTCATCCATTGCTTCAAGCACGACTCGGTTCCATGTCACAGCTTGCACTCGCTTGATGTAGTCGTGCATTATGCCGGCTGAGTTTTGCTCTAGAATATCCTTCGTGGCAATGTGCCCATTCGGTGTATCCTGCACTAAGCATCGAAGGCATGCACGGTGATACCAACTTGGTGGTGGTCTCCCGTCTGCCCCGCGATCAGCAACGAGGGTTCTCCAAACCTTGTCTGGCACTGAAAAGACCTCGTCTTCATCATACGACCACCCAAGCCTCTGGAGTGCACCTTGTGGAACTATTCCGTCAGGTATAGGATCTGTCTTCCATGAAACAGTGCTCAAGACAAGCCCTTTGACATAAATCGAAGGATCCCTTTCATCTAGCTTCCGAGTAGGAGTCTTAGATCGGACGTTAAATCGGCAATGAGATCGCGTTTCTAAAATAGGTGTCACGCAAATATCGGAGAAATGTGGCTTAGTAGACGAAAAATCCATGGGCAAGCCTTGCTCATTACTGTCTGGGCGTATCCCCGTTATGGCAGGGGCATCATTGATGACAGGTGACTCTAGTGCCGACTCTCGCATTACCATGCCGAAGCGAACTTCAGGATCTTTATCGCGTGATGCATTGTAAAATCTGGAGTTGGGCAGGCCCACAAAACTATCACCATTCTTGCGACCGTTCAGCCCCTCTCCTTGCTTCCCGTATGGCGACTCGGGCACAGTCTTGATCCAGGATGGGAGTTCAACCAATGTCTCGTACATTATGTCTGTCTCCTTCCTCTCGGGTAAGGCCCATTGACGACATATGATGTCAAGTGACCTGCTACTGTTAACTACGTAGCGGACAAAGTTGGTGTATACCATTAGGAGGTCATGTGTGTACTCGGGAGTCGGCGGCGGAACTTCCATAGCACATGGAGAGATCCTAGCAGCAAACTTGGGGGATGTGTCTCTAGCAATATTAAGAAAGGCGTAGATGGTGTCTCGTGGGTCGGTTGTCTCAAAGGTTGATAGCGACGACACTAAAGTCTCAAGGGTTTTGATAGGTTCAAAAAGACTCTGGTCAGCAGCTCTTAGGAACTTATTGCTCAATTCGTCAACCAAAATCTTTGCGCCAAGCGGCCTCAGTTCGGTGATTGCGTTGTAGTCTTTGGACTTATTAGCAAAGAGTTTGCGAATCTCCTGAAAATATAAATCAAAGAGGCTGATAGCATCAGAGAAGTCTCTCCAATCTACTTCCCTAGAACCACAACGAACGATAGCCTCTTTTGCAAGAGCTACTTCTTGTATGATCCATCTCCGAGAAAACCAGCTAGCCCTCATCAAGTAGATAAGATCACTCCAGACATCGGCTCGCTCCGGCTTAATCAAGATTCTTATGTCATAGGCTCTAACGATTTCGCCGATGAAGTCCATTGCTCTGTCGGTCCGGGAAAGTTGGTCAGCTAGTCCTAAACAGATGCAGACCCTTCTCGCACAAGAATATATAGTTGCCATATTCGGTACTTGTCCACCTTTCTCAACCTCATTCCCTTGATCCATACAGATGCCATCAGCCCACAAGGGTATCGGATATTTCTTGTGCCGCAAATGCCTTAGGGCTTCGTATAAATTGTCCTTGACGTAGAGGCGTAAAGACATCAAAGCTGCGACGCGTCCTGTATGAGCCATATGCTCCGGTATCCGATTATGTGTAGAAAGTATATAAATCGGATTATCAGCTTGACTTTCACCCCAGTGATATGAAAGAGCCTCGTAGGGTTGTTCCTTTAATTCCTCGATAGGAACTGTGACGAGCTCTGCGTGGATATATGCGTGAGGGTCTTGACTTGGTTGTAGAACCATTAGCCGTACTTGGCTATTTTCAATATGATCGTATTTGTACGTTGATATCTTGGCTTTTCGAGCATTTTGAATGGGTCTATCTTTGGCTCGGGGTGGCGGCTCTCGCATCGGCAATGTCCTCCGTCTTTCTGCTGTTGGCCTAGCACGACTAGGTAAACTTGCGTTTCTTAAAATAGAAAACCCGTCATCATTCGAAGCTATGCTGTATGCTCAATTAGCGAATTCTGAGTCGATGGTTCCGGCGGCTTCCTCAGGAGAGAGAGCATGATGTTGTGAGGTACCTTAATAATTTGAAAATCCTCCGATTCTTGTTAAACAAATTAGATCGCGGCATTTGTTATAATATTTAGATCCGAATGAAATCAAGTGAAACTTTTCTATGATGGATAATTGCAAGACTGCTCTGAACGCGCCTACGTGACTGCGGTTCGTCGCGTATCCCTCATCCCCAGAGATACCATCGTCGTGCCACACCATATAGATTCCTCGTCAGCCCAGCTTACATTTCCGCTGAACTTTTCGAAGAGGACAGTTGTTATTAGGAGACGCCTCGTTCCTAGGTCTAATTGGCTCATCGAACTGGTCCAATTGCATCTGATAGCTAGCCTGCAGGAAGAGGCACACTTCGGTAAACATGGCCACGAATCGTCCAAATTGAAACCGAGAGCTTCTTGGCACTTGCCTGATGTCAGATCTATCTTATGTAGGCAAGCTAAGAGATGCTCTCGGTGAAATGAAACATTTCTTATAGAATATTAAAATAAGGCTGTAGCCTATAGTACGACGATAATATAACCACTTAGTACTTAACAAGGGGTAGTTCAGATAGGCAACTATCTAGGTAGATTGTAAGGGAAAGGGAGTTTTCAGACAGTAGAGTGTGTATGTATATGTGATGAGATAGAATATCTCAACGGGACTGCCTTGACAGACCACAATGATTCATGAATTGAATAAGATCAACGTTATCAGAATTCCGACAGCTCTGCCCGTCCACATACTAACTGAGAGCGGGCGACAAGTGAGTTGAGTTATACATATGTAGGCTGAACTCTCAGCCACGAATTGGAAGTAGTGATGCAGGGAATAGATACCTAGGTACTTAGGTAAGCCGTGCTCACTCAATAACGTAACGTCCGGATAGGTACTCGGACGGAGTAATATTGAGGTCCTTAAATTGATGGATGTCTACTCTGATAAGTAGCCCACTGTGGTTTAGGCAGTTAGTTATGCAAATCGCACCTATGCATGTCTCGGAACTGTTTAAAGCCACCATTCATACATCGTGGCGTAGTCCGACTGAATAACTATACTCCGGGCGGAGAAGCAATGTGCGTTCGAAATCGTGCCTAGATCATGATGAGACTTACTTCCAAATTTCCACCAACTACCCAAACCCCTTTGCTCCATCCTCTCGCCAAATTCGGCCACGGAGGCGACTTCTTCGAAACCGGGTTCGTTCGTGCTACCACCGACGCAAATTGATCTCGCAGCAGGTTTTTGAACGCATTGAAAATCCTTGTATCGCAAGGCTTGTACGCCACTGACCCAATTGCTGACGGCAGCTTCTTCAGGACCTTCCGCATACATGATGCCGGGCGAACCGCCACTCCTGACGAGAACCTGTAAATCGTACAGAGCGGCGGCTTTCTTGACACGTGCAAGCTTTTTACGGCTCGTTATGTGGTGCGTCCGGATGAGAGTTATGAAGACATTGACGGTGCGGCTCATCACGTCTAGACTCTTGAATGATGTTCTGGATAGGGTTACGAATTGCCTAGCAAGGTTAGACGAAAGATTTAATGCGAACCTCGGAACGGCTATTCATCGGAAAAATATACCAACTCTATTAAAGATTGTAGCCAATCAACTGTACCGGAGTTGTCTCAGAAGGTGAGTCTTCTAATGGGTGTCACGTGAATGGCGCCAAGCAGCAAACAACTGTCCCCGGATTTTGTTCCTGTCGCATTCCTCGACTCGATTAAACATGCAGGGGGGTTATCGAGCAGGCCCCCACACAACGCCCGATGCGAGCCTCGATTTCTGTTCCTTTTGGGAAGGTATTTTAGTATGTCCTAGCTCGAGTTCGCGTGGGTCAAATCGTCTCGTACACGAATGCGTGGGGTTAGATCGTATTACGTCGTGGCCTCGTGCGGTCACGATTGGTAAGATATTTCGTCATGGACAATTCGCATGTCGGTTCGATCGGAGACAAAAGATCAAGCAGTGTTCTTCCAGATGGCACAACCCAAGAAATTGACTCGATTGGGACGGTTAGATGCGTCGTATTGGGTGTCATGGATAAGGTGAGTTAGCCGAAAAACGACGGTGTACTGCAGGAAACCTCCCGCGTCTTACAACCATAAGCCTTAGTGACCAACACTACCTGGGATATCGATATAAATCCCTAAACTTCAGCCATTAGCATCGTGGTCTATTCTAAGCAACAGCACTAGACTATTTCGAGTTGATTAGCGCCGCCCTGGAAGACGACCAAAATCACGGTGTACGAATTAGTCTCGTCAGCAATTCTATCAGCTTACCTAGGTGAGTCTTCCCCCAAGACCCCTTTTTAATTGGATACATGTTAGACATGTCTCTGCATCTGGTGAGCTTTCGGGGTGTGCTTCACAGACTTTGATTCTGCATGACGAGAAGAAGTTATCTGTAACCGAAAACATGATAAAATGAATCTACAGGTTTCGAAAGACGAACATGGTGGCCCGTGTCGACAAACTATCATGGACTGCCATGCTTTGGGGCAGTAGAATCAAGTTGTCGATTTGGTGTATGACGGATCTATATACCGAAAGACTAGGTGTCCACGAATGTTCCAATTTGCTTCTTTCTTCGCTACCTGTATAGCCCCCGCATGTTGTTACATATGAAAAATTCGATAGTCCAGTCATTTAAATTGGCAGTGAAAATCTTGTAGGTAGTAGGTTTAAAACGCAATTAACCTGTCAACCACGTATCTAGACCAATTCCTCATAAGCCAACGCGCGTATCAATATGCCCGCTCAACTATCACCTTGCCGTCGACGGTTTTCAAAAGCATCTACTAAGGCCCCCAATATTCATTTTCTCGTTTCATCATTCGTTATCTTCGTTATTATATCGCTACGTGGGGTGTTGATCAATTCGAGAGCGAAATAGGTTCTAGAGTAGCTATCGGTTTACTGAGCGCGGCCGAGTCGGATTGTACTAGAGGCTAATAGTGTCAAGTTAGTCAACGATTTTTAAAAGCGGACCCCTTACGCTAAGTTACTCTACTATTATAAGAAAACCAATTAGAGCAGTGGGTCTCGAGGTGAATTTCTTCGTCTGCTTGGACGACATTCATTCTGAAATTCCTCGCTCGATACAATTCCCCGGGGCTGGAATGAGGTCATAGAACAGGAGATAGACGTACCAGCAACAGCTAACGTTACATCTCTCGGACTATTTGAGGTATAGCTTAGCCAAATGTAAGTTACACCCCAAAGCAAACGTAGACAAGCAATCTATGCTATCTGGTGACTCTGTACCACGGCTTTTGCACTTAGTAATAAGGGCTGTCCTCGAGATTACCACCGAGTGAATTAGAGGCTAAGCTTTTCGAGGCCGAGGAATTATTCGACCCATACCAAAGAGTCAGCAGTCAACCGTCCGTTTAAAACTACCTAATAAGGGAGTTCGCTGTGGCTATGGGTAGCATGGGCAGAACTGGGTACAAAATCGTCTCTTTCGCCGTCAGTCGTTTGGTGGTTGTAGGAGGTGGTGGCTTCAGCGGGTTGAGACCAATCATTTCGATCGAGAAGGTCTAGAAATCCTTGGGTCATCCCTGTTGAGGAGGGATCTTCGGAATCATCGCATGTGGTGGATGGGCCAGGATTATGGAGGACTGAAGATGTGTCGTAGGATACAGAAGTAGACTGTTGAAATTCGGAAAGGCCAAAGGTAGCTGCAAGCGTTTCGGCAGTCTCCCCAAGTCTGATTTGGGCCAGGAGTTCGGTAGCTTGTTCATTAGTTCCACTCTGTAGAATTGCGAATATCATGTCGAGAGATTGCAATCTAGCAGAATCGGAGTCGCTCAAGAGTTGTAGTCTGGAGATATCCCGTCTGTTTACTTCGTATAGGCACGTATCGCCGTTCTTTTGGCATCTACCACACTCGGGTCGGTTTCCATCACACTGGACCTTCAGCATCGGGTTCCTGGATTTTCCGTACAATTTATCATCAAAGACACAACCTGCTTACCTTTGCCTTCTTGTTTTTACACGGGGAACAAGCCTGTGAAGTTATGGATGAAAAGGCTTCCTCTGGGTATATGGGGACCTCACATACGTTTCTCGTTATATTTCTTCGAGTGCCTTGGGCAGGGAGGGAGACCTGTGTTTCGGTACCAGGCCTCGGTGGTGCTGGAGCAAGCTTTTTGAAACCCCGTGGCTCCATGTAGTCCGCAGCTTGGCCCATAAGTTAGTTGAAGACATAGGTAGTATGTACCTGATAAGTCCTACACTAGAATATGTGGATTATGTGGACACGTGATAGATAATCGAAAGAATCGAGGATCGCCTAATCTAGGTGATAGAAGACGAACCAATGAGATAAATAAAATGTCATCGGCCGCGGACTCGATAGATTGCTTGTGACATGGTCTTTTCTAAGGAGGATGGCAACGTGGAGCTAGTCAGGGAAGGGTCGCCAAATTCTCTCGGAGCCAGCTCCGAGTAACCAATGAAGGAAGACCTAAGATCCCCTAAGATCCCAACTTTGGGCTACTTAAAAGGACCCGTAGATTCGGTCTCTTAGGACATAGCAGGGATTATCAATCAATGAATGCACAACGCAAATTCGCTATCTGACCGAGCATGTCCGTAATTGGCACCCGGAGACGAGAGCGACGCCCAACCAATGCATTCCGAAGCGGACCACAATAGATCGATCATCGTGCGATCTAATCCATAGAATCCATATAGGTAGCAAGCACCCTAAGTCAAACATTTTGATGTTATGTATCTTTGGAGCTTAGTTTTGTGTTTTCCGATCGGTGATGGGTCCGATTTTGTCCTAGCATAAAGGGGTTCATCCAGCCGATGGGGCGAATTGATAGAAGATGACACAGGAAAATAGGTTATGACCGCATTGTTATTATTTTTTGTATTTGAGCAATTGAGCAAAGTATTACATTGTAAGTATCTTTTCGAAAATATACATTGAGCCAAAAATAGAGAGTACTTAGTAGACATATGTTAGGTAGGGCATATTACGCGTACTTGCCGTTACGAGGAGTCCGAATGACGATGTGTTGACCCATTTAGTGTTACCGGACCGCCGGGTACCGGTACCACAGACGACTCTTGGAACGGGGTATCAATCGGTTTCTGATGGGGTTCGATACAGCAGAGCCGCACTACCACTTTTGAAGCTAAAAGAAGCAGCTAGGTGAGGCAAATAGAAAAGGCACCATATCGTCATTTAGTCTCTTTCTTTTTTTCTCCTTTTTTACCTCTTTTTTTCCTTTTTTTAAATCAATTTTTATTCCTATAATATTCACTAGAAGCCATCCACGTATATCAGTGATTGAGTAAAGAGCCTATCTGGGTAAGCAAACAACTACTTTAGGGTGCGGATTTTTACCGTCTAGGGATTTCAACTGTTAAGCCAGTGATACTCGCCTAGCTATCAAAACATGCCGGTAGATATAATTGACAGAGCCACCAGCTTGATCCAAGGAGCATGCTCCGTGCTATCGTAGTTCGAGAGATAGCTCTTCTCGTTATACGGGTCGCCGACCACTCAGGGAGCATTGCGAAGCCTACACTTCCCAGGAAATATACAATTTATCATTCCCCGCTCACACAGTTGTACGCATGGGTGTATCAGCGGCGTATAAGGTAAGGTAGTTGATTAGTAGTTGACTTCTTCGGGTTAATTGACCACTATATGGCGAAGGAGCTGTCTCCGGGTGTGGATCCTAACCTAGTGACTTGCATTAAGCTCTATTGCGACCTTCATGGTTATTATAGAGTTGGTCGATAATGACATTTGCCACTTATTCTTGCGTCACCCCTTGGCAAATCGACCCATATTTAGCACGATTTCCAAGCCTGGCATTCTTTCAAGCCTACCAAATGGTCGGGATTCGGCTTAAACTAGCTGATGACTTTGTTACGCCATAGCTCCATTGTCGATTATATCGAGTCTCGAGTTTCGAGCATAGATTTGATATTTCCTCACATAGTCGTCAATAGGAACATATTCAACTACGCAGGCTCATTGATATCCAAGCCGTAGTCAAACGTCGTGGTACAACCCCCCTTCTTGTCCCATAATACCCATTGTTTTTAATCGAGAACGCGATTCTGTTTTTTTTTTCGGTCGCCATACCTTGATTAAGGTATATCGACCGGATTAATCGTATTCCAATCCATTACCAACATAATAACGGGGATTGCAGATCTTGTGACCACAGCGACGTACTGATTAGTTCATCGCAATTGGCTTTTATTCTCCTGTGCTGCTGAAGGTGGTCCTGCTTTGTCTCGTCTCGGCCTGCGACCAGTCTTCCGATATCAGACTAGGAGCCATGGCACCCGGCGCTGATCCGTTGGAATTGCTAGCCAGTCCTCATAATGCCGTCAGCAGTGCTACCCTCCTCCAGCCAGAAAAGAGACTTGAGGCCCCGAATCTTGATCATTTCGACAGTCTGCAGCCTATGCAATGGGACATCCCTGAGACAGAACTAGCCATGATCGATGGAGGACTTTTTCACCATATGGATTGTCCTCCAGATTCCCAGGCAAATATTATAGACACGGATTATTACTCCGTATGTCATTCTCTACGTCTGTAGGACATTCAAATCTCTGGCCTGATTTGCCCAGAGAAACTATACTGGCTTGTTGAATCATTGCCCCGTGAACGAGTCATCGAGTTGGCAGCAACCCACACCGTCTCCAGATTCTTCAGAAAATAGAGAGGTGTATTGTTCTCAATGTAGCACGCGGGACCAAGACTCTAATTTGAGAAAAGAGTGCCCGCATCGAGACAAGTGTATACGATATAAATTCGATCCTTACTCGTCGCCTCCTTCGCACGATGAGGAAATCGGAGTCGACGAGAAACACAAAGATGGCGGGAAGCGCGTTAAGAATCGTATAGTCGCTAGCAGGTGCCGAAAGAAGAAGAAGAGAGAGGAAGAAATCCTTCAATCAAGAGCTAAGGGATTAGAAGCCGAGCGCGACGCGTTGAAATCTAGGACGGAAGGGTTGCGGTTGGAAGTCCTTAGTCTTAAGAACGAAGTTCTGAGACACGCTGGTTGCGATTGCGAGATCATCCGGAAGTATATATCTGAAGCTGCCAGGCAGATCGCTTGATTTAGGTGGTATTGGGTTACTCGATGGATCGACTCGTCATTCGATCTTTTCTTTTTTTCATCTGATATCGATCGTTCTTTCGGGGAAGGCAAGCTAGGCGTATGTGGGTATTAATGGTAAAGGATTCCGGTTCGATGAAACTTATTTTGTGGCAGTATTAGCCTACCTAGAGATCAAAAGTTTTTCAGAGGCATGATGGATGGGGGAACTTTGCTCACCCGCTTGAATGTAGCCGGTGATAGTCTAAGTAACACTGCTATTGCCACTCCAGGGGAAACTAATGATATTGGGGTGGAGCTCCCGGCTTTGTACCCGGCTCTGTGGCTTCCCGGTGCCTATTTTCAACCTGCCGACTCCAGAGGAATTCACCGAAGGTAACAGCCAAAGCCGAAAGGATAAGAAAGGGGCAAAGAAAAACTTCCCTAATCTGTATTCTGTGTGGTTGAGGATCATTGATTTATGTACACTCTATTGTGACCCATATTTAGATATAGGAGAATCTATTCGCTCTTAGTACAGGTGTATACTGCTATAATATCCCTGGAGCACTATAATCCGTATTTAGTATTGCCGAGAGATATTCGCTCACCATATCCCCCCCTTGAAATTTAGATAACCAGAGTATCGGTATCATAAATCTACTTAGGTACCTAGTTATATGAATAATCAAACTTTGTTGATACTGGATTGTAAGTGTACTTAGTTTCTATTCGGATATCGACATCTCCGGGGACTCGTTAGGGTACAGACATCCGCTAAAATATTAGTGACAATCTCGACATGAAAGTAGACATAGGCACGGTTATTTTACTCCGAGAACAAGGCTGTTGGTAGTTACTAACTGTTCGTTTCATGAGCGACCCGTAAAGCAACCAGAATGAGCCTGATTGGGCAACTGTAGCAAACGGACACAAGAGACGTTTTCCGATTACAGTATAAGGCAACTTTTTTTCATATAAACACAATGCTACCATCACTTCCCTTGTCGGATTTGACCTAGATCGAGACAGAGTGTCTCCTGTATGATCAAAATCACATTTTAAGACATTTATCATCTTGAAAAAATAATGATGTATCGTTTTCACTCATAGGAGTTTGAAATGCCGCCCTAGAGAACTTGATGTGGAGCATTTTTCGCTAAAGACTATCCAACAGTTCAACAACTGCTTAGCGAGGTACATGTTCGGCTTGTGAAAAGGTCTGTATCATCTTATGAACCTATTGTGGCAACTTTTTGCAATCAGATGCAAGTTTTCGTTGAACGGCGGTTCACCTCAGATTATCGTCGCCAGTAACAGAGATGGATTCTTTCAATGCCTACTAAGTAGGCAAGGTACCCTGCCAAGCAGTGTAGAAGAAGCTGATCGTCGTGTGGGTCTAGATTTTGCCTGTCCCGGTTGCATTCTTGCTGTTTTGTACTGCAGGCGCCACATTTGGGACCGCCTAGCCTCATAGATTTAACACCCCCTGACTATTGGATGTACCCAATCCGAGCTCAGCTACACTGTGATAGAATACATCTGTATAACGAGTAATATGCTCGTGTTTTTAACTCAGGAATGTACCTAGAAGGGTGCCGTAACTCCCCCCCTTCGAGAAAAACCTGTCTTGAGATATAACAACCCCGACCTCGTACATTTTGATGATAAAATATCTCCAACACCAAACGTAGGATTTTTTTCTCGACATTTTAGATACTCACCCCCCGTATGTCGCACCCTTTACGGCCACTGTTGCCCAACTCCCCCAACCCTCCTCGCATCGAATCCTCATCGCAGTCCCAACACCGCCCTAAAAGAGTAGCCACCGCGGCAGCTTGTGAAGCTTGCCGAAGAAGAAAGAGCAAGGTCTAGACCTTTCTAACCTACTCGTCAACCTTGAATCTAGACTGATCGAATGTAGTGTAGTGCCGAGCGGCCACGATGTTCTGTATGTATCGAGCGACAAACCCCCTGCGAATACACAACTCTTCCGACAGAGACCCATCTCAGAGCGCAAAAACGTAAATTAAGCGATCTGGAGATTAGATGCCAGGCGTACGAGGATCTCTTTGGAATCCTTCGATCTCGGCCGGAAGAAGAGATCGCCCATGTCCTTCAACGGCTTCGGGCGGGAGAGGATGCCCAAACTATCGTCAAAACAGTTCAGGACGGCGACCTTCTGTTGCAACTTTCGCTCAAGCCGGAGTTCCGATTCCGATATGAGTTCCCCTACATTCGGGAGATGCCACACTTCCTGAAAGATCCGCAGAATCCTTACATCCATTCTCTTCTGTACGAGAGGACGGTTACACAACTGGTTCACCCGCCCATGTACATAGAAACATTAAAAGAGGTCTCGGAAGAGTCTCAGAAAATGTACCTCGCGCCGTATCATACTGTCGAACTCCATGATTCTCGAATATCTTCCATAGTCGTGTCGAAATGGACATCAGTTTCCTCCGACAATCCAATGTTGCGTGTTCTTCTGCAAATATACTTCGTCTTCGAATTTCCATTCCATCCGTGCTTTCAAAAGGATTTCTTCCTTGAGGATATGTTTGTTGGCACGAAGCGTTTTTGCTCGCCTCTGTTGGTGAATGCCATCCTTGCTGCCGCATGGGTATGGACCGTGGCTTTTCTTAGAAGATCACACTGGAGGTCGTCCTTTGCTAACTTGTTATGAAGCACGGATATACCCGGATGAAGAACAGAGCTGAGTATTGGCAGCCTGATAATCTTGGATATCGATTCCTCGCTGAAGCCTTGAGGCTCTTCGAATTAGAACAAGCGGCTCCCACGATCACTACGGTACAAGCGGCGGCCATAATCAACTTGGCGTATAACCTCAACGGTATCGATGAGTTAGGTTGGGTTTATGCAAGAAAGTCTCTTGAAATGGCTCAAAGGATGTCTCTCTTCTCCCTAAGCCCCGACGAGGGCGCGGATTGGCGAATAGTGGCGGGCGTAACTGCCTGGTGCCTGTTTAATTGGCAAGCGTAGGTTTTCCGAAATCGTCTCCCTATTTTCGGATTGGATACCATATTCACGCAATCATACTTACATGTATCCTTACCAGGCTCTCGACTTTCCACACGTTTCAACCGCCGATTATAGAAGACCCGCCTAATCGACCACTCCCCGATGCCGACGAAGAACCCTCATATTACGGAGAAATACTTGTAAAGTATCCCCTCGGGCAAGAACCAGTACGCATACACAATGGAACAGTTTTTAGAGCTATTTCTCAGTTCCGCATCTTGCTGAACGAGATCACGAAGTCGTCTTTCAGCTCTTCTCGGGCATATCGTCCAGTTCCACTCGAGGCTGCCATGCAATTTAGATCAAGACTTCTGACTTGGTATGAAGACTTACCGGAGCCCCTCCAAGCCCGCCATATCGTTTTACCTTGCCACCTCAAGATACAGTAAGTTCATGCACCAGTACTAAATTTGCGGCTCGTCTCTGTGGCTAATAACTCGTAGTATTCATTATCATGTTCTACTTATCAGCCTCTTCGAACCGCATCTGCAAACAGATAAAGTACACGACGGTGTAAACCCGAATATGATTGTCAGCCACTCCAGAATTTGCTTTGAGACCCTTATGAGGGTCTATTATCTACGCCACGGTTTCGAGTGCTTGGATACTACCCTGGTCCAGTTTTTGCATCTGTTGGGTTTCAGTGCTCTAAAAGAGATATCGACGACCGAAAACGGCTCGGTGGCGCAGGAGGCTATACGATCCACACTGATGCTTTGCGCCAAGGGGCTGTGGGAGCAGGGCCAGAATTACTATTTATCAGAAGCTATCTTCCGTATGTTCAAGCACTCCATGAGCGCAGAAGATGTCATCATCCTAAGAGAGATCGTTGAGATCGAGGATGATGATGGCCCGCTGAATCTTATGGTCCAGGCATTACGGTCTCGATGGCCCATCGGAATCTTTAGTATGGCAGATGACAGCAGGGATCGTTCACTTGAACATTTCACCCGCTGGTGGCAGCAATACTCAGAAGAGAAGGCCCAGGATGTGTCTGCTATGGAACAAGACGGGTCTGCCGTTCCACCACGATACCCAAAACGCTACGGGACATGATCCCTGGGATAGCGTAGTAGCTGACATAGGGGCGAGGACATCACGCGCGAAGAGATTGCAAAATAGGCATCAACCGGCTGCAAATCATCTAGGTGCTCCTAGTCAGAAACGCTTATTGTGGGCATCATTTTAGCCGATGACGCTCGCATGTAGCAATATGGTCGGTCTTCGCCACGTCGAGCAGCTTTCTGACAGTTTTTGCGGTCGGTCTGTTGTTGAGCTAGGACCTATCACAATGAGATCGCGCTCTGTGTCAGGAGAGTTGAACCCCCGCTATTAGACTTGGCGCGTCGTTGAGCCCGAGCCGCCCTTCGCAGTCTGCATACATCCGCGCCCGGGGAACTTCGCCACATCTACTGGCCCCAGCACGTCTCAGCATACCAGGGGTCCATCTTACCACGGTTAATAGAGGACCCGAACTCCTAAGTTTCCAGACAGGTCAGATCGCGATGACACTTGGGTAGCAGTGGACGAAAATCTATTTTTTCCCCTCCTTTTTTTTCACTTTCTATCATATTCCCTTTCCACTAGTATTGGATGCTGAAGGGCTTCTTCGCTGCAATAGGATGATTTAAGCGGAGATTTTCTCAGCAAACATCGGTCCCTAGACGCTCCCCTGCAGCTCGCCGTAATCCCCTAAAGCTAGGAAGGTGAGTTGGGGGGATATCGCCACCCCTTATTGAGACCACCCCTATTTCTTGTTTCCGTAAGTTCGTTTCTTCTCGAGTTCGCATTTCAATTCCTGCAGGGTTTTTCGTTGGTAACTACATAGTCTGAGATGGCGGCGTATGATTCGCCCCAGGGATAGTGTGTGGCTGTCCCGTGTCCAAAGGCGTAGGGATTAATGAGCAATGAGTATGTTCTCATGACATTTATCAAAATTTATGACTAAACCCAACACTCTTTAGGCTACGTATCCATTTTAACCATTCTCCCCTTAAGCCTTATCTGTCTATTTGCCCAGTCTATCTCGTACGATATTAGAGTACCACTGACCTATAACCTGTGCTGGTGTACCGATTAGGAAAAGGAGGAAGTAGGGAGGTGAAAAAGAGGCCTCCCGGCGAATCGGTATTATACCAACGCTACCAGTGCGACGAACCGGACTCGATGCCAGAGATCGAGGTTATGTACCTCGCACAAAAGAAACGAACACGCTGACACGTTGCCGTAAATCTCGATCTGGGCTTACATGCGCTGGGTTAAGTGGTAGGCCCGTAAGTACCTCTGAACATCCGATTAATAGAACAGTCCGGACCCCGCCACAGCCGCCGAGAATGGAAACCGTACCCGATCTATCTTCCACTAACAACCGTACCACCATGACCATATCAGGGCGCTACTGTACCGCGATATCCCCGAGCGCATGTACTAAGATAATAGCGATCACCAGAAGCCACTCATTCAACGAAGCTGCGGTGTAACTATGCCTAATCACTGCGAATGTGCTCAGGTAGATAGGTTATGAATACACATAATATCATTTTAACATAACCTGCGAATGCTGCTTTCTACCTTGAGTTAAAATACGTGCTTAGGAGGTAGCCACTTAGGTTTAGTTGTACCTGGCATACGGTCACGAGATTCGTATAACCATAAATGGGGAAAATATTTATATAATGCAACTATATTACATCATTATGTGCCTGAGGTTTATATATGGGCATCTTGTCTCCGTCGTAAACATTGCCACTGCCATCGTAGGGAGTATCAATGTTCGCATTAGCCTTCCACTGCTCTCGGACAGAGTTAAGAATCGGTTGTCCTCCGGCTCCAACTAGCAGCAAGTTTGGCGAAGGGAAAGTCGTCAACCTTGTGGTGTGATTCCTATTCAACGCGCCGGGGTATGACACAGAATTATTCACAGTTGCTACGTTCGCAGGGTCTTTGTTAGCATAACCTGTCATGCTGGCAACAAGCTCGAAGACGTTAGCGCCGACGTCGAATCTTCCGAGATTCGGCAAGTCCCAATTATTTTCGGCGGTGGAGAGAACGGAGTAGTGGGTATAAAACGTGTCATCTTCGGACCCTTTTAGGCTGTCCGGAACAGCACTGCCAAGCAAGAGGGACACAATTCGGTTCGGCTCGGAATAATCTTCCGTTTCGTCGTATGTTAGTTGAATTAAGGTCTTTTCCTTGAAGACCCCATCAGCTAACAACGGAAGCAAGAACTTATGGGCCCACTTGGTTGCATAGTCTAGCGTAGTGTTATGGCCATCGTTCAACATATCCGGCGACATCATCACGAACTGTGGAATGGTACCAGCCGCAAGATCGTCCTTGAAATCCTCGAATGAGAGCAAATTCAAGAGTCGACTTCCATTCTTATTAACGGAATCATAGGAAACGAACGGGCTGTTCTCGGGTTAGCTTACCACGTTACTCGAGACAGACAGACAAAAAAAAAAACACACAGGGGGCTTGGAAGCTTACTTATGTTTCCTAACATAATCCCACATTCCATGGATATCATAACTGCCTTCCGCCATGTAACCGGGACCGGGATTGCCTTCGAAATATCCACCCCATGAGATGCGTTTCTCGTCGAGAAGATCGACGACAGTGGAGACGTTGGAAGGAATACGGACAACTTCGTCATGATCCAAGCCGAAATAATCACCTCCTACGGCAGCGATGTAATTTGGCTATTGGGAATCAGCAATAGGTCTCTAGCGATGCAGTTGTGGGATATAAACAGAATAAGCTAATGTTAAACTTGGTTAAGTTGAGTGAGATAGCTCTCATCACTAACCTGACTAGGATGGGTATGTGCATAATATCGAGTCTGTAAGATACCGAACCGTTTTAGATCCGCAAAATCCGGATCCGCGACAACTTTTGCGAAATCCTACGATTGTCAATTTGTCGCCTAATTAAGGATTCGCGATAATAGGGCGTTGCGAACCTGATTCTCGAGCCAAATACTTATAAACCTATCAAAAGCCCTTCCCGGGACTATGGCGGCATGAACAAACGAAGAAAAGCATGACAGGCTGATAGTTAGTGAAAGCATTGTGACCCAACCATTATACAACTCGCTACTATCTACGCCTCCAGAATCGCTGATGGATGTCTCGATATTCCGCTCGTTGATTATGGAATTAAGTAGGTAGTATCTACTGATCTCAGGTAGAAGCTCGACACAATATATTGACACGAGAGCACTTCATCGTGAAATGCGACCGGCGTACACGTGGGATGTCCAGACAACAAGGGAGCGAGATGTTCAGTGAGTTCAGTGAAGTGAAACAGTTTCATTAACGGATTGCACCTAATGTGATGTGTCAGATCAGCTAGGGAAATCATTGGACCGAGGTAAGCCACTCAGGTCACTATTTCTGTTATACAGCCACATTCCACATTAAGACGCATCCATGGATGTGGCTAGGGAAGGTAGCAAACATTCAAGGTTCAAACCGTTCAATCATTGTTTTGGAATGAGCTTAATAAGTTCGGAGAGAATTAGTAAGATTTGATACCGCGAGGTGCATGCATTGTTAGTGACCACGTGACGTGGTACCATCCTTCTCGATCCTCCCAGCTCCAGCCGCTCTTTTCTTTGTCGGAGGTTGTGGAAGACTTCGTGTTGTCAGCTCTCTTTCTTAGCAGCTTAACCTAGAGCCCCAAGCGGTCAAGACGTTTTATCTATTTCGAGGTCGCGCGACAACTAAGGACTTTTATTTCGGAACAATAGAAGACACTTACTCGTCAGATCAGGCAATTTCTCGACGTCATGGCTTAAAAAAGTTGGCGCCTTTGTACGCATTTACGCATTTACGGATTCCACCCTGACAATCAACGGCCTTTAAGTCCGAGATCCGAAGCCTAACACCTCGGATTTCCGAGGCGCTTACTTCTCAAAAGATTGCTTGGAATTCACTTGTCCCCAATGTCTAAGTAAGTGACTGAAATCAGAAATCTTAATTTCATTTTATCCTGTCTCATCGATTGTCTTTATTGATCTTATCAATCTAGCAAATTCGATTTCCCGAGGGGATTTGCCAGTTTGCGTGCAATACCATATATCCGTGGATTCCCTACCGGTACAATGGCTGACGCTCAGGCCAACAATATGCCTCCTGTCCAAGAGGACGATGAGCATGAACATGACAGCAGCCATGAAGAACATCATCAAGGTCCAGCTCGGAAACGCCAGCGGGTCAGACTTTCATGCTTAGAGTGTCGTCGCCGAAAGCTTTCATGCTCAAGGGAGTTGCCCTGCGATCGCTGCATCAAGTCCGGTACGCCTGACAGGTGTACTTATGAATCGAGACCTGGCGCCGCGCCAGCCCCTCCACCTACTGGGGACAGGACGTCTCTTGCACCCGCTGCTCCCCCGGTAATTTTTGGTTCTGATGTTCGCCGCCAATCCGTGAACCTCACTCCGGTACGTCCAAATGAACCTTCGCTGCTCAGAGATGCTGCGCGTGACCATGAGCGGATCCGTCGGCTTGAGCTCGAGGTTGCTCAATTGAGGGGTACTCTTTCGTCAAAGCAATCGTCGCTTGATGGAAGCACTATCGTAGCTTCGCCTGCAACTTTAAAGGACTCGATAAAAGATGGCCAGTCTGTACCATCTAATCCCTCATTTACCCCACAAAATATTGAGGCGCCTGAGTATCAACACTTGCGAGGACACGATTTTAAGACCAAATATTTCGGTCCACATAATGCCTGGTCATCGTTGCAAGAACTTACCGGGATCTTTGGTTTTATGAGGGAGACAGCCGAGGAGTGGCTCAAACCACTCAACATACAGAAGAAGGACCGAAGGAAGCGGAAAGAAGAACGCGAGAAAAAGGCTACAGAAGGCGATGTCGTTCTGGAGTCGCTTCTGCCTCCTAAAGAAGAAACCGATGCTCTTGTCGCAGTCTATTTGGATCAGTTTGAACAAATTCACCGAATTGTTCACTTACCTACCTTCAAAGCCGAATATGAGGCGTTCTGGGATCCGTCCAAGACAAAAACGGCCTCATTCACTGCTCTTGTACTGTCCATGATTGCCGTTTCCTGTTGCCTCGACATGCAATCATCCAGCAAATTTGTAGGCGTCAAATCCAGCTCGATCCAGATGGCCGAGAAATGGGTTAGGGCTTGTGACGAGTGGCATGAGCGGCAAAGTCAGAAGCACCGCATGCTCGTTCACTACCAAATTGCCTGTTTACTTTTCCTTGCTAAGAAGGTCAATCTTATCAAGAAGAAGCGATTTTGGACCACATCTGGAAAGATGGTTCGTGAAGGACTCACCATTGGACTTCACCAAGACCCCGACCATATAACTGCGAAAATTACTCCTTACATTGCAGAGATGCGACGAAGACTATGGGCTACCTTGGTCGAGTTCGATGTCCAATCGTCATTTGACCAAGGGCTTCCAACCCTGCTTAGCTCCGTTCACAATGATACTGACGCGCCTAAGAACATTGAAGATGATTGTTTTGACGAAAACTCTCATGAGCTTCCGGCCTCGCTCCCGACAAGCCATTATACACCTACGTCATACCAAAATATCAGCCGCCGAAGCCTCGCACTTCGAGTTGAGCTTAACAAGATACTGACCGGCCCGCCAGTGGAGCTCGAATGGGAACAGGTCCTTCAATATAGCGATATGATTACTCACGAGATCGACCAACTGCCGGCGTGGGATCTGGAAACTGAGAAGGATTCGGATCAGAAGCCAATCCTAGCTCACACTTTGCTACACCTCCAACTCCGGCAATATCTTATTCCGTTGCATCAACCATACTTGAAGCTCAGGAGGTTCAACTCGAAGTACCAGACAGCAGAACTCATTTACTACACTGCTGCACGTGATATCGTGATGATGCATGATAGGCTTTACCAAAAGGGAATTCGAACCTTGTATTTCCTTCGCGAAGATACAATGAATTCCGTCATTAATCTCTGCAACGTGACGCTACATCAACCAAAAGGTAAAGATACCCTCTGGAGTTATTTCAACATTCTAATCAACGAAACTAACAAAATATAATTAGATTCATTGAGTTTAGTCATGTCAAACGCACAAGAAACTCTCAGACTCATTGAGAGATGCATCATCTTGAAGGAAGATCGTGTGTTGAGATGCGGAAACAATGATCCGTGGGGTTATTCGTCGATGTGCGCAGCTATGGGTCTCTTGGAGACGCATATGGGCATCAAGTCGGCGGAAGCAGCCAAGGCATCGGCAGCTGAACGTTTCATCAGTCTACATTATAAACTGCTTGCGTTCCAAATCCCACCTTACCCCAACCCACCACACTCCCAGACTACTTCGCCACATGCAGCTCAAGATCCGATCAGCCGAGCTAAGGTATATAAGAATCTGACTCTATATGAAATTCATTTCTAATGATTATTTATAGTCTATCACGCCGTTCCCTATGGACGCGACACCATCAATGCCAATGGCGGCCACGCCGTATCAACAGCGGGACGGGCTACCATTGTCAATGCCCTGGCTGTTGCCTGCGTCGGATAATAGCCAAATCCCGGTCCCGAACCCTGATTTCAACTTTGAGATGCTCGGTTCCGATCTTAACGACCTGTGGGGAGATTGGGGTGGTGAATTTGCGTGAAGTAATTTCTAAAGGATTTATATAAGACATTTTCAAGGGGATAATGCTTTTATATGCTAGGTGCTGGCGGCTTTGTAGAACATCATTTACTTCACCTTTCATTTATATCTTTGGAACGGAAAATATAGCTTAAGATACCCTGATGCCCGACATGAATTGATTGAGCATGAAGGCTATTCAATATGAATCTCTCACCCTCCCGAACCCTCTGGATTACCTAGCTGTGAGAACCTTATCGACCTAGATTCACCAGATGCCTACAAACGGCTAGGTAGGAAGCAAATACCACGCCTTCCCGTCTCAATTTGGCTAGCGTTCCGACAGCTGAGGCACAGCCCTGCGGGGCCACAGAAAGCCGCTGTATTCAATAGTTCCTTGCAGGGGCTGGATCCTTCGACGGTCGGGGTGGCTCAAATGCAAGCCACCCATTTCGCTAAGACAGTCTATGCCTCGGCGGTTGGTCAAATCTATGTGAGTCTTGGTCGATTTGGGTACATTTTGAGTCTTGTCAGAAAGGTCCAACGAGATGGGTCGAAGACCCGCCGAGGTTGTCCTAAACCCAATTGACACCGTGACAAAGGGAGTGGAGCGGGAGATTCGTACTAGTAGGAGAGCCTTCAATGCTGGAACTGGCAAAACTCTCCGTCGGGATAGCAAATAGCCCCAGTATATGGTCAAATTCGAATCCGACTCATTAATCATCACCTCCCTAAAGCTTCTCGACGAAGTGGAGTACTAGGAAGGATTACATAAGTCCCGGCACCTTTGCTAAGCAATCTCTTCTATAAGGTTCTCGGGTTCGCATTCAGGGCCGAGGCTTCTCCATACGAACACACTCGGAGCCCTATCAGATTAGGAAGGAATTATAAATACAGAGCGGGTCCGGCTTGGCAAGTGAAATGCCTACCTTGGAAGATACCTAGGAAGGTGCTGGGTATAACCGTGCCGCTGGAGATCCTAAGGTCTAGCCTAGGTAACTTTAAATAAACCACCAGTTTCGCTTCTCGAGCTGCATAAATGTAAAAGGGGCGAACTATAATTATTTCACTTTTTAGAGTTATCTGTTAGATTCTAATTCAATTAGATATTCACAATCGACGGAAGACATCACTCAGAATTTAAGGGATATCTACCTTAGCAACGTGACAATGGCTTCATATCTCGGTCTTGAGAAGAATATATCCTACTACACCGTCAGTTGAGATTGCCTCCCAACCTCCACTGAGAATCCAAAACTAACACCAGTCTAGATTCCTGCAGCTATCGTCTTGGTACATCTTTTCCCAAGAACACCCGGATGTCTTCTAGTTTCAAGCTAATTTATATGGTACAACTTAGGCATTACTGCCAAGAATGTACTCGGGGCTCACTGGTCCCGGCAAGAAGGTCTTCGACGGGAATAACCCGCGCCTCTTCACTCAAGCTCTAGAGAAGTCTGATCTTGACAAGAGAGTAAGTCTCGAGCTTTATATACTCTAATTACAGCTACAGCAGTGTCTAACACCCACCTTAGCTTAAAGGCCGTCTCCAGCGCGCCGAAGCCGCAACGGCAAATGCCTTTGAAACACTAGGCTTCTACGCCGCTGCCGTGACCGCCGGGAATGCGGGTGGCGTCTCGGCTGACACCCTAAACAACTTGACCCTGGGGTATCTAGCTAGCCGTCTCTTCTACTCCTGGATATATATCTGGGGTCAGGAGAACCGCAGGTGGATCTTAGCCCGGACGAACGTGTGGGGTATTAGTATGGCCTTGTGTTCGGCTATGTTTGTTTTAGCTGGAATTAAGGGGAATGAGGGGAGATGAGGATGTCTTAGTTCCCGGGTGTGGTTTTGATATGTTGTAGTAGAATAGGGATTGGATTGAGCTGGGTCGTACGGGTATCTTGAGAAGCTTAAAATCATCGATATGGCTCCAAGCTGAATATACCATGTGGATAATATATGGATTATGCGTGAAAAGCGCTGAAGTTGGGTGAAAGTTGTGATGTATCTTGAGTAGAGGATTGGCAATAGAAAAAGGAGTGAACGAGTGATACCTAATTGTGTACCAACAATCCCCATATAGGTAGGTAGGTAGGTATGTTCAATAGAATCCAATCCTCATGTGCTCCGGTATAATAGCCAACCTTTACTGGTTGATATAGAAATAATCATTCACCCCATTAAGTTCATTACTCTTGTACCGTCAGCCAACCTCCGATACCAACCCTAACCCTAACCCTTGTGTAACACCCCTTTTAACCCTAACCACTTAAGCCAGCCCTACACATCCTCTCTCAACAATCCCTCCAGATAATCCAAGCCATCTAGCAACATCTCAACCGTATCTTCCTTCTCCATTTCCTTCTTAAACTTCTCTTTTCCCCCACCCTTCGTATCGAGCCCATATCTTGCCCCGAATACGCCCACGAAGTTATCATACGCAGTCGTGGGTTTCTCGCGGCAGAGCCCACACATAATCTCCTTCAACCTGTCACTTCCAAACCCACTCATCGGAAACTGGCGCACGACCGTCTTGTATTCCTCAACGGTAATCACTTTGCCGTCTCCGGGAGGGAATTTGGGGCCTAGGAAATCCGTTATGATGGCTAGGTGCGCGAGCGCGACCTCGGGGCTTGGGTGGTGTAAGGCGATGGAGCCGGTGCAGTGAAGGGCTATGGCGTCCCATACGATACTCTTTCTGTGACTGTGGCCATGCTCATTTTGATGGCCAGCCCAGTCTTCTGCTCCTTCGCCCCCCTCGGCAACATATCGTCCCACGAACTCATAAGCTAGGTTCGCGCCGTCGACTTCGAATCGCTTATCCTTAGAGAGAAGCTCCTTGGTCGTGGCCCAGCCCATGTCATGTAAGATGGTGGCCAGAACCACGGTCTCTATGTTCAGCTGTCGAGGACCTGAACCTGAATGTGATTGTCCGGATGATGTGACTGGAAATGAAGATAGGAGGGTAGAGAAGTTAGGTAATTTCTTGGCGAGGATAAGAGCCCAGTACGCGCTGCGGATACAGTGGTTATACGTCGCTGCCGTGGTGTGCTGTTTTGTGTATTCAAGAGCAGCAAGTGTGATAGGGGAGTGTGGGAATTTGATGCCGATATTGGGGAGATCTGGAAAAGGGGTCTGAGAAGTGGACATCTTGATTTGGAGCTTGGAAGTTCCTCAACTGAAAACTAGCGCCGGTAATATAGGAGGTTGAAGTTTTTTGATCCGATGAGCCAAGGAGGGTAGAAACGGAGCGGAAAGAGAATTGAATATATAGCCGGCCATCATGTATGAGAATTGATACATAGTCTAGGACTTCTAGGCTGTAATGAAGCTAAGCATCTCATGTTTTCTTATTTCCATAAGCCCCATAGGGCTATGATGGATATGGGTGTTGAAGCCGCGAGCGTTCACTCTCACCGGAGCTCCGTGTTGTGGTGTAGACCGGGTCACCATGACTCTTCCTAATAGGTCACACCTAATGCCTCATTTCATAACCTCCGACCCTGATCGGAGACAAGCAGAGATGACGTATATAAATGGGTTACGGCGGGTCATCTTTCAAGCCCCGCGTCCTAGATCTGTCCAAAGTTGTACTGAAAAGGGATACCGGCGCTGTGTCACTGCCACTACTGCATTCTAGGTGTGGAATACCGGTGGGTAGCCAATTATACTCAAGTCGTAACGTAAGGTGCTTATTAATATAAGCTGGGGTAGCTGACTCATAACACACCCTCCTTTTCTACTCAAACCCCGCAACTATGCCTCCGATACACTAATAATACATCTCTAAATCCCGAGTTCTTGTCTATCTATAACCCAGGTTTTAACAAACACGCAGTTGTAGGATGTAGTCCGCACTAAACGCATCTTCAAAACGCCATTTCGCACACCGTATCCATACCCAGCCAAGACAATTAGATACACGGTTGGAAACCAGCCCACCAACGCTAATGCAATACCGGCACCTGGATATCGCTTTTGAAAGCGTCCGCTGCAATCTAGCCTACACACTGCAGACATCCTTTAGAATCCAAAACTGTCTAGTAACGAGTTGGCATCCGGTTCTTCGAATACGCTTGGTGGCGGGTTGACACCATGACTTCCTGTTCCTGTCTTCATCTCTCCTGGAGCAAGGGGTGACATAGGCATGTCTTGTACGACCAACGAACTGCGACGTCGGAGTAATTTTCTCGGATCGATCTCCCCGCCAAAACTTGGTTCCGTTGATGGCGGCTGTCGGAGGAACTCCCAGTTGCGAACTAAACGGTCAGCTAGGTGATTATCAGTATAATACGTACTTTATGACTCACCAAGATCAAGGCCTAATAGATCACACCCCATGCGATCGTAAAGCCTTGCGTTGTGCAACACAAATTCCCACTCTGTCCTTGGCATAACCTTTGACGCACCGCGGAGCGTTTGTAAAGTCTTCTGTCGTAGTTGAGAGTATAATACGACTAGAGCTGGATCGTCTGTTAAGAAGAGTTTAGCCTCCAAGTTGCTTGACGAGACTGGCGACTCTAGTAAGGTGTAAACGGGAGTCTTGATGAAATTAGCTTGCCATTCGCGCAGTGAATTTGGGTGGGAACTAACAATCAGAGCGCGAACGGCCATATCTCTCCTCTTCAACATCCAGAAGGCCCACGATGCAAGCCATCTATTACCCTCCTGAGCTGCGACAGCGAGAACTTCATTCTCAAGCAACTTTCTAAGTATCGGCCCATTATCGCCCTCATATACTCTTGTGATAGCTATGGCGAGCTGAAGATCCTTGATCTGGTTTAGACAGACATTTACAGCATCTTGCAAGTGATTCGCAAGAAGGAAGAAAGCAGCGGCATATTCTAGAGGTTATATTAGTAAATATGTATATAGCGATACTTCGAAATGCATACCGAAACGGCGCTTGCTAAGCAGAGCATACGCATTCTTCAATGCCGTCGTTTTCCACTTGGGATCATCGAAATTATTCGCCAAGAGTCGTTGTGTTGCGCCTTGCTCCTTGTTCCAACTTGCCATGCGCCACAAACCTTGAAGAACAGTTTTCTTCTTGAGGGCAAGGTAAAAGAGACTGCAATCTACAGGGTTTTTCATCTCACTTTTTGTGTACTCATTACGAGCCACAATTTCAAACTGTGCTTTCTGTTGACCAATTAGTAAGACGAGAAACACACTTTGGCCAGTTTTACTTACCACGGCTGCTTCATCTGTAAGCCACATGAACATGCCGCTTTCTCTCGCATTTTCCCAAAGTAGGGTGCCATGATATTGACGAGATACGAAGTCTGTCAGTATGTCCTGACTAGTAGAATGATAAGCCCAATTAATTTCCCTCCACGACATGTGGATTTCGTTAGTCCTTCTCTTCCTCAGCGCATGCTGCCTGAAGAATAACATGAATCTCGAGCCGTTTTCGTCCATCGAGCGACGCTGTTTTTCTACTACCCCTAGACACTCAACGATGTCAAGTAGTTGAATCTGTTCGTGGCCAGAAAGTTGAGGGATAGTTATTTGTTGGAGTTTCTCGCATATATTCATAGCGATATCCTCCGTGAAGGCCTCATCATTGTCATCAAATGAAGTCTGGGTTACGAGGTAGGATGAACCATTCCCATTGGTAGACATGGAAGCCTAGGGAGTTAGTGAAATGCAGTTCCGAGTAATTCGCATTACTTACCACTTTGCTTATGTAGAATTCCGTCAGGTCGAGACCCAGGTAGTCGTCAATTACATCCCCTTCCATATGATACTTCAATGTATGGTTTAAAGCTAGGAGTATGTGCTTAACCAAGGTGTGTTTTCCTGCCAATATGTACTGACTGAGGAATTGAGGGTGAAAGACTGGTAGTGGACCATTCAATCTTTGAATGATGTCGAATAAGTCTCTTGTTCCATCTTTGCGATGTGGCACTCGTGCATGCGATATTAATCGGTCGGTTGTCCCAAACGTCCTGTCATATAAGAATAGCTGATTGCCCGCGCCTATGACTAAATTGCCATCGCTGAGCCAAGTTGAGTCTCCAATTGGATGTGGCGTAAAATCACGGATACTGATTTCCCTGATTGGCGCCCATGCAGGACCCTTGTTTAAGTAATCAAAACGCATCTGAGAAAGTAGAATGATGCGATACGGAAATCCAACAGCAAGAATTGACTGTGAGTCTGGTGTAGATGTCCAATCAAGATCCTGCACGGTATTGTTATTCTCGAAATCTTGCTTGTACTCTAGTCGGGCTCCTCGAATGTCCCATATAGTTAATTCTGAGCGATCCCCGTTTACGAGAGCGGCCTTTTTCATGGTGCTACCGCTGACTAACGTGGGTTCGGACACTCCCGTCTCCATCGAAGACGTCGAAAGCCATTCGACTTGATTTCGGTCTCGAGACACTCTAGCAGTCCAAAATTCAACGCGTCCACTGTGAGTATATGATATAGCAACATCGCGAGCAAAGACGTCTAGGGAACTAGATACCACAGGCGAGGAACCTGCGGGATCAACCGGCAAAACATAAGCGAGGTCTCCGGCATCATCTAACTTGAATGTGCAGAATTCTCGAAGGCATGGTTCAACACCATTAGTATATGTTTTATCAGTATCACCGTTCTTTAAGGGGAGGTGTAGTTCCCAGACTATGCCTCGCTGTTCCGAGGTAACGGTTGCAAGATGTGCGACAGAATCATCATTGGCTCTCTCTCTCGGAAGCACGAGGATACAAAGAGGTTTACCAGGAATATCGAATTTGCGATCAGCAAGTAGTGTGTGTGTTGGTGAAGTGCAATCCCAGATTGAGATGCTATCATGGTGTAGAAAAACGACAAATCTGCCGCCTCTGATTAGACATATTCGATGAATATGACGTGTCTCTGGGATTACGTTATGTCGCAATAATCTCGTCCGCAGCGGACCAGGAGTATGTCGCCACACAATACTTTCTCCTTTTTCGGTTCTCGATACGATCGCGCGACCGCTGAAATTTCGCACAATTTTCTTAATTGAGGCAGAGTGTCCAGACCAAGTTGCGCAAGGAACCAAGCGATTCTTGGGGTGGGGAGTCGGGTCGAGGAAATCTGCAATGTTGCTCTGGTATACTTCGACCTTCCCATCGAAGTGGTGAAACAACATATTTAAATTGCCTGCGTTCTTGTTGCAGTAACTGAGAATTTCAGCATGGCAATCTCCTGTCGAATCTCCGAGAAAATCGAAGTCCTTGGATTTGACATAGGCGACGTTGTCCACGTTTTCAGCACCCCTGGACTTGCTACTTATATTCTCCAAGGCCCAAGACGACATACTTCCATGTCCGTCAAAGACGACGCAGATTTCGGTGTCTCTGTTCGCGATAGATAGCAAGTACTGAAGAGCGACGTCTTCTTTCGCTTCGACATCCCCTTCCTCCTGGACAGCTCTTTCTGCAGCGTTTGCAAGGTCCCGCTGGCTGAGGATAAAGGCCCATCTCAGGTAATGCTTGCGCGTCTCATGCTCATTCCGTATTGCTGCCGCCAGATCCAACTTTCCCCATTGACGTAATGACTGGCAGCTGGAGCCATCCGCACCTGTCCAAACGCGCATGACATTATCGGCGCAAAAGGTATAGAGCACATTCTCGATCGTTTGGCCGATGTATGAGGGTTTCCGCCATTGCATACTAGTGATAGCTTTCGGGTGTGGAAGATAGCCAAAGTCGAAATGCACTTCCTCCGACCCGAAATTCAATCTGCGCCACACTTTAACTAGCCGGTCGTGATATCCAACGGAAGCAATATAAGATGAGTCATAGGATAGATTCGCGGCTTTCGCGGGACTAGCAAGCCCCTGTTGCCAATGACAAGTAGCGGGTGTTGTAGTCGTGTCGTAAAGCCAAAGAGAGGATCGTCCGATGAGAAGCTCTTCGGAGCTTCCCCATGATAGCGTTAAGGGGGTTGGACCAGGGTCGACCTCGAAGGATGTTTGTAATGCCCACTATACAAGTTATTTGTTAATAAAACGCCATGGTATTCTATGTCGGGGCAAGTAGTAACCTTTGGCGAACCACCGTCGTCACCGTGACTCAAGGGCCGGTATATCCTCACAGTCGCATCTGTGCAAGCAGCTATCTTCCCTGACGACTCGTCAAAGGAGACAGCCTCAAGCGCCCGCTCGTCATCGTCGTATATAGTTTGGAGGATCGTTTGGGGGTCGGAGAGGATGGCTAGGGCGTTGCCTGTGATGTAAACGATAATGCGCTTTTTGTCCCAATAACCGGTCGACACAGCTTGAAGGCTAGCTTCGGGCTGGCCTGGAAGGACTGCCTTCATACTATCGTCGCAATTCTCTCAGTAGTAACATGTCTAAAGCTTCAGGGAGGGTGATGCGACGGTGCGACAGGTTGAATGGAAGTAAAAGGGCGCTCGACTTTGCTGGTTCGAAATTCCAAAATTACCCCTTGTAATTTACGAGAAGTAAGCTTTCGGCGTTCGGCAGAAGGATTTGGTCAATGAAAACGGTCTTAGTATTATAGTCAATCTGGTCTACATATAACCCGTTTGTAGAACTTTCAAGGATCGTAATTCGAAGATGTAAAACTTAGAAATATTTTAGGCCGATGTACGTAGCGTCGTAGCTATGTAGCTCTAACGAGGGTGTTGAGATGTCAGGTGCTCTCCAGGTTGTCAGATGTCGCTGCTACAGCGGCCATTCGCGTCGGCTTGCGCCTGCAAAATGACGTGGGACGGCCCGCGAATCCCTGCCAAAATCAATTAATAGGGACCCGCGATTAGCTCGTTACTGCATAATTAGAACCAAACTACAGTGCACTACGGTGGACTACAGTGGGAACAAATGCGATATCTGCATAAAGATCATTTAAGTGCAAAAAACACCTTCAAATTGGGAACTTTTATTCAGGAAACACGCTCATATAAGAATCGAGGTGTATTTCAACAGTGGATGTCTTTCATTATGGGTATCTTTGAATCTTTGAATATTCCAGATCTCCCAATCAAGAGAATAAGGGGTATCACTATATAGACCTGTTAAGCCTAGCCTGCCTGTTCCATGCATATTTCCATCGTACAAAGATGGGATAAACCCACAACGCCGTCAATGCTCTCAATGCTTTCAATTACTTGATTATTATGCCCACGACACACGAAGATTCCTTTCCGGACGACCAGAACGATTAGTCCTGCCTCTAAGAGCTGATCCTCTCGGCGCCATCTCGCTATTTCGCCAACTAAGTCGATTAGGAGGAGGTGCCAAAGGCGTAGTTGTGCCCAAGCTTCCTAGGAAAAGGCGTGGTCTCGCTGGAGTAGGTATATAAGTCTCCTCCTGCGCACTCTCACTCCTGGCCTTCGCTGCAGCTTGCCACCTATCAAACAACCCTCGCGCCTTGTTGAGCGAAGCCCGATGTTGGGCGTCTTCTACTACTTGATCGACGCTTCTGTAGTCTCCATTAGGGAGCTCAACGGGAACAAGCTTGTCTGCTGTTCGACCATACCAACTCTCGAAGTGTGTTCGCAGCTGTCTTCTTTCTTTTTTCTCCAAGGCATTTGCTACTATTAGCGGTCGATTGGGTATCTGAAGGGAAGTAAGATTCCATTTCTTCAGCGCCTTCGATTTAGCCGTCTCTTCCCAATGTTGCTCAGCTTCGATGCGTAGGTCTTCATGGCGTTCCGACCGATCTCTCCATTGTTGTAGGATCTTTTCTTTGGCCATTACGTCGCTTGTAATGCCCATGTTACTCCGCTCTCGTGCTCTCTCACGCCATATGTCGAATGATTCCATGCTTTGTCGATATTCTCGGTCTGCAACAATATTCTCCAAAACTGCATTCATCGCTTCGTATCGTTCAAAGCTTGGCTGCAGCTTCTCACGCCATTGCGCGATGCATCGCTCTCCCATGCCTTTCTTTACAATACGACGGGTCTCCAGATGTGCTTCTTTCAACTTCTGCTTGCGCTTCTTCTTAGCTAACTCCTGCCACGATAACAGAGTATCTCTAGTCCTATAATAGTAGTCGGCTCGCTGAGCATAGTGCGCGAGTGTTTTTTCCTCATGCTCGGCCGACCGTTCGGTTTGTGCTCTCCAAATAGGAAGTGACTTTGTAACCCCGCTATAATATTCGGCTCGATCGGCGTAAAGCTCAAGGACTCCTTGCTGCTTGACAGCACGTTCAGTTTCGCTCCTCCAGATAGGCATCGCCTTGGTGGTTTTATAGTAAAAGTTGGCTCGCTCAGCATAATGATCTAGAAGCTGGTCATGTCCTTGTGTTCTCTCTGCGTTCTCTTGTCTCCATACATCTATCGCTTTAATAGCTTTGTTGTAGTAGCTGGCTCTTTTTGCATTATATCGTAGAGTTTCTTGCTGCTGAGAGGCTTGCTCTGCCTGGGAACGCCACACAGGAATTGCTTGAGCAGCTCGTTCATTCTGTTGCTCAATTTGGAACTCTCTAGCCTTTTCCCGTTTATCCGATGTGTATTTCTCCCAGATATCATAATAACGCATCCGGAGAATATGTCGTCGCGCAAGCAGTGTTATTTCATCCATCTCGTCATCAGAATCATTCGGATCATCATTGGAATCGATGTTCTTCGTGTGTATCTCAGGGGATATATTCTCACGAGTATCAGGTATAGCTTGAGGTGGACTAGGGTTGTTGATGGCAACGTTCGGTATCACGTTTTCGCTTGGTGGCGGAGGTTTGGGGGCATCTTCCGAATTGACAATAGGAGCAGGAGGCGAAGGTTCAACAGGACTATGACGAGTCTCGTTCATTTGGACGTCTTGCTCTGGTCGACGGTGAATGCCAAATGCTTTGGACTTTAATCTCATTTCGTAAACTTTAGCAGCCATCTGTGCCCTGTCCGATTCTTCTTCCAGCCGGTTGGACCAATTTGTAAATGCACGTGATAACATCAAGTTTTTATGTGCTTTTGCCGCAACCCGTTCGATAGGATCTGATGACTCCTCGATCTTCTGGACTCTACGACTTTGCTCTCTTGCATTTTGTCGCCATCGCTTCAAGGCAATTTTAGCATTATGAATCTCGCGAGCTCGTATGGCAAGCCCCTCGAGGCGCTTCGAGTATGCGTTTGGCGGAAGACAGTGTGGTGGTACACGATCCACATCGGCAGATATGGCTCTCCATTCTTCAAATTTCGCTTCGAGATCCTCTTCTAAGTCGGCCTGCCGAGCGGCGTCAAATTGCTCGCATAGTGTGCCAATATAGTTAGACTTCTTCTGCCATTGACGAACGGCTGTCACCGCGGTGAATTTATTGTGATGTTTTTTTTGAAAAGCAATCGCGCTGCATTCGAGTTGCTGTTCGATCTTTGAGAGATTGGCGGGATCCTCCTTAGTAGAAACGTTGTCATTGACATCATCCATATGATGATCATACCGGTTCCCAGGAAAGTTGTGGTCATAATCGTCATGATTACCATTTACAACAGGGTGTTCTTTTTGTACAATTCTACCAATGACGGCATCGGGATCCTCACTGTCGACAATAGACATCTCATCGGAGGTGTAGGCCGAATTGGAATGTGCATCGTCAGACTCGTTTCCATGCGCTGGGGGGAAGTCCCATTGAACTGTAATTCCTAGCTTGGACATAACCGTCTTGAACTTCTCCCTAAGTGAATCGGTATTTCTGACACCCCCAACTTTGAACACGAGCTCGCTGATTAGGCGGTCATCGTCTGGGTTGATTCCATACTGAGGCAGGATTTCGTCGTAGGCATTGTATAAAGCATGGGTCGGTAATCGGGAAGTAGGCGTGTAGTCGTTCAATATTTCTTCGGCTCGTGTCACGATATGGTAGAGAATTTGGATATCTAGCAGGAATTAGCAGGATAGAGAATTAGGAAAAAAGGAAGCATACCCTCATCAGAGTACTTGTCCCTATCCATGATTAGACTCTCATGGGAGGGCACAGCAGATGAAGCCATGGTTTCATGAGGTTCAGTTTCATCGGATGATGTATCAGACAAATCAGTGAGATATGGCCGAAGATTGTATAAGAGGGCCATAGTAGAGTCGTAATGAAGTCGCGGCAATCGTGGGTGTGCGCATCGTCTAGCTTACAGCTCTTTTGGAAGGTACTATGGATGTAAGTACCTAGGTGTGTGTAGTTTTCTAGTGGGTTGAAAGGTCGGTACAAGCCGATAGTCATTCACTCATCAGTCAACGATTAGGCAACATGATTGAAGAAGAGAAGAGATTCAAGTCTCGGAGAAAACAGAAGGCACAGAAGATAGGCAGCTTTAACTTGGTAGAATTGACTTTGACTATAAGCCTGGAATTGAGTTCAGACAAAAACTTAGAATAGTCGCGTCGCGACCTGTATGCAATTAATTGAAGGTTGGAGCTACAATTTAGTGGGACTACAGTTAGTGTAACCATGTACATAACAACAACATGTTAGGTACATACCACCATATACGCTATATACCGTTACTCGAACGTGTGCTTATAAATGCATATAATTTCCATATTTACTTGCCTATGATATGACGTAGCATTCTATCAGAGCTCAATTAACAGTTCGGGAGTACGACTTCAATACTAGGTTAACTTCATAAACTTTATCAAGCTTCAAATTTGTCAAATTTGTCCGATTTTCATGTTCACATTCCAACATCTATGAGGTTCTGATACAATGCCACCACGTCAACGGCCGATTCAGAAATTTGCCGCAGCCGTTTCGCAGTGCTCCGCCGAGGTAATATTCTCTGGTGACATAATTCAAGATTGCGGGACATGATGGATACTAATTATCGTGTAGGCAAGCGTGTATGGGAAATGCATTGTTGCTGATTACAACTCAGTTCATAAAGACAAATGTGTCAACGAGTTCCTTAGATTAAAAGACTGTTTCCTTGTGAGTTATGGTGTCTATATACCCCGAATATTATTGAGACCATGGTGAGCTCATAAAGCAACAGAAAGCATCAAAAAACACTCGATGACAATAGCATATTATCAGCATCCCCCTATCGACACTGAGATAAATTTTGAGGAATGGTGATGTGAAATCATACCATGCTTCAAAAAATGCGATTAGGCATGGAAATAGAGGTTTCTAAGTTTCTTCAATGTCTCATTCTCGCTGAACACCTACCTTGATAGCTGATGAGCCGTTGGTTGTTGGCTTTTGTGACAGCAGGTGATTATTACATAAAACGGTTTGCGGAATATAATGATGACTACATATGAACTTAAGGGAAGTTAACCGCAAAAAGAGTCTGTTGGTTTGTGCTACCTGCTTTTACGAAGAAACCGAGACCCCGATAGGATATCTGTACTGTGATACCACAGTGTGATAGGACCCATGTCTCAGCTGAAAGTGAAGTATAACTTTGTGCCCCGTAAATAAACATTCCGATCCCCGGATTTACGATAAACACTGCGGCAACCAGCAAAGGAGGCACATGGCAACATTCAAGCCTAACCAAAACCTCCAAGGTAACCCCAATTTCTGGATAGCGATAAAGGGAAACTTATCCAACAGCCATCCAAACAATCCAAACAATCCAAACAACAATGACGTACCTGGTTGACTCAAAACCTTGAACACAACAACACAATCTGATTTTTGGGGGCCTCAAAAGAATCCATTGTAACTATCGCCCGGTAGTACTCGGCCACTCCTTACCGAACCAATTCTATGCTTAGTTCCTAACCCGACTTTGCGACCTCATCTAATCATCTGAGACCTTTTCAACCTCAGATGGTCTACCAATCTGGCTAATCGCAACCATGTCCTTCCTATTCTCGAGAGCGAGAACTAGGACTAACACTCTAGATCTCCCCAAGCAAGCTAGGGAGCATGTCCTAAAGCTCGACGGCCTCGGAAAGGTAAAGAAGCACACCTTTACCCCTAAAAACATTGATTCATATACTAATCAGTACTCACTAGGCCGAAGAACTGGCCAAGGTGCTCAGCCAGATGAAGCTCATCCTCCAAGGAACACCAGGTATTACCTCAACTCAGCACTGTCGCATGCGGTGGCGCATCCCCCTATCTCCTGCGCAAACATGTACCCGCCCAACGCTAATGCTGACATTGTCTCGACAACAGAAGTAGATAGTACCCCTGAACAAGTCTACCAACTCGTCACAGGTCTCATAGAAGAAGACCTCCTCCTTCTACTCGCCCAGAACCTGCACCGCCTCCCTTTTGAATCCCGCAAAGATACTCAAGTCATATTCTCATACGTCTTCCGTTTCCGACCCCCAACTGCGTCGCCCAAGACCGATCCAGTCGCATTGAGCTATGTGGTTAACAATAAGCCACAAGTATTGTTGGAATTATGCCGAGGTTATGATCACAAAGAGAGTGCGACACCAGCCGGCACTGTACTACGTGAGGTTCTCAAGAGCGAGGCAGCCGCCGCCATTATACTCTACGATGACGGGGAGGAGCCAGGATCCAGTCTGAAGGGTGTCACGGCGATCGATAGGGAACGACCGCAAAGTGGCAACGGAGTATTTTGGCGCTTTTTCGATTGGATCGACAAGAGTTCATTCGAAGTTGCCGCCGACGCCTTCACCACATTCCGAGTAGGTCCAACCATCCAACCATCCGGCTATCCGGTCTAGTCATACAATATCTAACAAATATTGCTATAGGAATTATTAACCAAGCACAAAGAGCTCGTACCTCGCTACCTCACCATCAACTTCGAGCTCTTCTTCGACAAGTACAACCACATCCTAGTACAGTCCAACAGCTACGTAACGAAGCGTCAGTCGATTAAGTTGCTCGGCGAGATATTACTCGACCGCTCGAACTACAATGTCATGACCGCGTACGTAGACCGAGGCGAGCACCTAAAGATCTGCATGAACCTCCTGCGCAGCGACCGGAAGATGGTCCAGTACGAGGGCTTCCACGTCTTCAAGGTCTTCGTGGCCAACCCCCACAAGTCCATCGCCGTGCAGAAGATCCTCCTCATGAACCGCGACAAGCTGCTCAACTTCCTCTCCCACTTCCTCGAGGACCGCACCGACGACGAGCAGTTCATCGACGAGCGTGAGTTCCTTATTAAGCAGATCCGGAACATGCCCCCGAACCCCGTGCCTCCTGCCCGCCAGATGACCCAGGCGGTCTAGAGGAGGCCTGGGGGAACTGGCGGTGGTGCCGAGAGGGGCGTATACATATAGTCGATTTACTACTCTATTGCTTTACCTACTTGTTGACGGCACGGCAGTCTGAAATTACTGCTTTTTTGGAGCTTTGCAAAGGGGAGTCTAGATATCGACGACGAACAGATTACGGTAGACGTACGAAGCAGCCGTCATTGGCAGACATTATTGCATGTAGTTAGGCGTTTAGGTCATCACTGTCACCAGAGCCACGAAGAGCTCTAGCTTTGCAATGAAACACATCATATACACCATTCCCCATCTTCGGATGACGTTGAACTGTGATGCCTTGTGACTAAACTTTTATAGGTTGGATAGGTGACACTGTTATAATACCCTGGTCATCGTAAGCCGTCGCCTCACGCATCACTCGCCATAAACTTCGCGAACTCGTCCTTATACTCCTCCCTCCATCGACTCAACGGCGGTCGTCCCGTAGCCGCATCTTGCGAACTCCACAGCATCCTCTTCCGATCCATCTCCTCCGTAACCTCGTTATCCGGACACAAGACCCAGAACTTGCCCTCTCCCATCTTCGTCTCTAGGTAATCCGCTAAAATGACAGGAGTTAGTAATCTTCTTTGAAAAAGGGGTTTTCGGGAGTAGGAAGGCGCGAGAGTCAAGTCCGCTTCGAGGAGCAACAACTCCCCGGTTAGCTCCACTAAGCAAAGACCTGTCACACCCGAGATAGGCTTAAAAGGGGGAATAACACTCGACATCACATACCAACTTGGCCCGGCGTCCACGGCGCATCCGGTTTCTCTCTGCCGCTCGCCGCGCCAGCAAAACCCGTCCACGTCCACCCAGGCACCAGTAAATGGACTGTGATACCTTTCTGTGCTCTTAAATCGTAGCTCAGTTGCTCTGCAAGCGACTTGACGGCCGCCTTACTAGCGTTGTACGCCGGGTTGCCGGGAGGATTCGTGATACCCTGCTTAGACCCCGTGATCACGATCGCGGACTCGAGGGAGGAAGCGGAAGCAGTCTTCTCCTTGATCAAGGGGAGTAAAGTAGTGATCCCATTGACGATTCCGAAGAAGTTTACGTCAAGGACCTTTCGGAAGGTGGCAGGATCCGCGTCCGGGCCGTCGAAGGTAGTGCGGGCGCCGACGCCGGCGTTTAAGGCTAGGAGGTTGATTTGGCCTGTACACATCGTTAGAAACTAAGATTGCATACAAGATTCATAACGATAGAAATAGATATTAATTGAATAAACAAAGACAGACGATACATACCACCAAAGTCCTTAACAACCGCGCTCTTAATCGTCGCCCAGTCCTCCGTCTTGCTAACATCAACACGCAGCGTCGTCGCCGCCTCCCCTAAGCTACCCTTCGCAGCATCTAGACCAGGAGCGTCCCAGTCGGCCACAAGCACCTTCATACCGTAGCTAACACACTTCTGTGCGAGCGCGAGTCCGATACCCGACGCTCCGCCCGTAATGACGGCCGTGTTGGCCTTCTTGAAGATCGCCGACATTCTAAATATTATAACTCGAATTTCAAAAGCCCGTACGTACCCGAGCCGTCTTTCTTAGTCTATCTTCAAACGCCCTAAGCAACATCTCGAGAGGAGTCTTTGAAAGTTTATATCCTACCAAACCCCCTCCGTATTCGGGGATAAGACATTAAAGCCCGATGCTAACTCTCGACATACATGTACGTTTCACTAAAATGACGTAGCGTGCATCGCATAGTCCTCAGCAGCCATTGATATGCTACGGTTCGTATGGGTTTATCGACGGAAATTGAAGCATCCGGATGTATCTTATGAAAGCCTGCCAATATCTCACAACACCACGCAATAGTCAGAGCTATTTTTTTCCAAAATGTTATTTATTATGAGCTCCAAGCCAGCCATCTACCTAGCTAGGTACCTGAGCACACATGCGTAGAAGCATTCTTTATAGAGAAAGCTGGTATACTAATACAGGGATATACAACCTTTTCCTCAAGCGATCCCCATATCACTTATCACTTTTAATAGACGCAACTCTGGACGGGAGATATTTGGGATACATCCAGGGGAAACCACTCGAACACCTAACGCCTTGATCAAGTACCGGTTGAGCCACTTCCGGTTTTGCTTTGCTTGTCGATTCTGGACTATTAGCGCGACAATCCTATCGCTGCACCTGAATAGGCTGCTTCGACAACATGACCGTGACGCTTTCGCGAGCGTTGACGGTAGACCAGATGCTATCTTTTCCACCCTTTCTCCACTCGTCTCCAGTTGCATCTTCGCCCACACCTCTCATCGACTCTCCCATGATCACGTCTAGGTCGCGTTTCTGCGAGCTAAGCCAGTCCCTCACAAACGTGGCAGGGTCTTCACTGAGGGAAGACAAGAATGTATGCTTGGCTTTAGACACGTGAATTGCCTGGATAATCGTAGCAAGCTGCTCATCAAGATTTGCTGCATCCTTCAACATGTTGGCATAACCGGCATTGCTCAAAAATGAGAGCATCTTTTCACGCAATGGGTCGTCGACAGCAACGCGAACATCATATACGGTAGGCTGAGGATCCTTATGAAACTCTTCGTCAAGTCGAATGGTGTAAGGAAGTTTGACCGGCGGTAATGGTTTCAAGTGCGGGGATATGTATTCGTGTAACTTGGGAATCTGGCCGGTTTCGATACCAAAAACCTAGTGATCAGGTAGGTTAGTCAATTGAATGGATGAACCAACACAGAAGAAACGCACCTTTTTCAAGAGTTCATCACAGCGGAAATTCCTCTTCTCCTCATCCTCTTGCAAGCCCATCAGCTTAATGTATTCCCAGACACCCATAACAATCTCCTGGCGTGTGGCTTCGGACAAATCAACAATGTCTTCTAGATCCTGGCTGATGGCATATCGCTCGGGTTCTTCGTGTCTGTAGAGGTTGATCGTGATATTGAGGTTCTCGTCACCGCTGCGCTTGAATGTCATTTCGTCAAAGTCGGCAGCGGCAGGAAGACTCGATGAAGGACCAGTACGTTCTGGCTTCTTCCACTCGACCTCTCGATCGATACCCTTCCTGTTGGCGGGATAGTCCACGCTTAATGCCTTGAAGAAGTGCGAGAATCTGTGTTTTGGCGCACTGGCCGCCTTCGGTTTCGGATCTTCTTCCATACGGTCGGGATCGTCTGATTTCTCCTTCGCATCTTCACTATCGTCGTCTTTATCAAGATCGTCATCGTCATCTAAAAGTCGTCCCTCGATCTTGACCTGATATGTAGGCTCAAGATTGGAGCTGAAGTCAAATGTGTCGACATTGAGACCATTCCCTTGCCAAATTTGGTCTTCTGCCGTGTTGGTAATCCAAATTCGGAGAGTCTTCCATCGCTGAGCTGCAATTAGCCGATACGGTTCTTAGTTATGTTATATATATCACACGCGAGACATACCTTAACGCTTCGGTTGACCGAGTCTACAATATCCAATCGCTTTCGCGTCATTGTTGCATCGAGTCTTCTCTCAAAATCTCTTAGATCTCGATATCTCACGGCCATGTCACCGACAGTACAATCGTCAAGGCTGTCTGGCAGGTTCTTATCGGTTGGTTTGCGACTGCGACGCTTTGCCATCTCAACCTGGATGGCGGCAGCTTGTTGCTGCTGTGCGATTTGCGCCTGAGTCAAGGGCACTTGGTGATGAGGACCGGACGACATCATGGGACCTAGGTGACGGCAGAAATGGTTAGAAATTGAGATACGACGAGAGAGGGGTGAAACAAGACCCCTTACAGGTCCGAAGACGGGGATAAACAGGAGGAAGCAAGTTGTTAGTTATAGGTACACGACGTGTATGTAGGCATGTATGTATGTATGTGTGTTATGTGCATATTGTGGTAGTATGTGGTAGGTTGGCAATGGAGGGCTTAATGAAGCGGTGGAGCCAAAGGGGGTCATCGTAGTGGTCCTATATAGTGGACGTATGTGGATGCGTGGGCGTAGTGGACGTAGTGGACGTAGTGGGGTTTGTCTGGCGCTGGATCGTCGACAATTTAAATAAAAATAATACAGGATGAAAAAGCAGATCGTATGGTCGGTCAAAGTTACATACCAATGCCTCCTCGTCGCTGTCCGGCCGAATGGGGGGTACGCTGCGGCGCGACCTGCTGCTGCGGGTAAGGACGGTAGCCAGGCTGCATCTTGACTGATTCGGTGAAGGAACCGTCTTCGTCCTCCGTAGTATTTTTCTGACTTGTTTTAAATATGACTTGACTTGACCTGATTCAATCGTCCACAATCCTCCAGCTTGTGAGACTTGGACGGAATACGGAATAGTAGAAGTTGTAGAACTGGGTACGATGCTAGGTGCTAGTGCTAGGTAGCAAGGTGCTAAGTGCTAAGTGTCCAGGTGTTCAGGGTGCTGGAGCTCCACCGAGAAAAAAAAACGTGCGACGCCAGCTCCGATCGCGATTGGGAATGTGGGAATGGGGGAAGTTGGCCCTTGGCCCAAGTTATCTGGGTCCAAGATTTGGATAGTCGTCGAAAAAAAAGCGCGTTTCCGCCTCGTCGCGGTCTGTTTAGAATGATTGGAGAACAAATTCCAGTTTTCGAGTTTGACCGGCTTGGCCAAAAGAGGACAATTGAAAGATAAACTCTCCGTCAACATTCAGCTTAAAGAATTAGTCCATGTGGCTGTGGTGGCTTGGGGCCATTAGGTAATGTACAAACATTCGATTAGGTAACATTGAACCTTGAAGTGTTTGTTCAGGCGCTCCCTGTGGATTACATAAGACACACATCCAATGCACTGTGCATTACGCATAAAAATATGGAAGAATCATTTGCATAATAACCCTACCCCTTATTATGACAGAGGAAACATGACTACAAAGAAAAAAAATATTTACTACTACATAGTAAGTCAACTTCAAGTCACAAACCCTAATCTTTACGGTCTTGCCATTTCAATGCTATTCAGCTATGTCTCCCTTAGACAACTAGGGTATTAGGTCGAGGGTGACCACCTAGACTAGATATAATATTCTTGGGATATTTGCCCTCGGAACCCCAGATCTTCGATGCAAAGCAACATGAGCAAATCTCAACCCCCCTAGCGCCCTCGATAGTACCTAGGTAGGGTTACGATCCATCAGGCTCGACATTCTTCACCCTCCTCTCCTGTCCTCTCCCCTCTCTTCTCCTCTCCCCTCCCCTCTCCGCCATCCTAGGGGGTGCGAAGGAAATTTTATATTGGATATTGGAATTGGATATTATATTAGGGAATGTGAGGTGTGGGTCATGCGTGATGTGATCCTTCTAATCCATCTAAAATGAGATGCCGATTGTATGCTTCAGCAGGAGGAGCAGACTGGTGATAAGGAAAACTCCCAGAATGCATGTGTTTTCGTTTCATGAATTTGGACCCCCCCTTTCAAAGATCACCAAAAGCTACCAAAGCCTACGCCGCGCTAGAACATGCCGCATATGGAAAAAAACGAAGCTTAGAAAGGGAAGTTAGGTGGATCCTAGTCATGTTAAGTTGGATGGATTGGGTCGCGTGATGTAAGAGTGTTGGTATCTAAGACTTTCCAAGCTGTGGTCAATGAAGCTACCGCCACTAGAAAGCCGAACCCAGCCCCTGCTTGGACTGTCGTTTACTAAATCGGTTGCGTTTCGTGTTCGCAGCATCCTCCAAGCTTGCTTGGCTCTTACTTAGGTGGTTGCGATGAGACCTATCGTTAATGTTGTAAGCCTCCGGGCCAAAGGTGCTCGCCGGACTTGACATTGACGATGACATTTCCCCAAATGCATTATCGCTAGTATATGAACGGCTGAGGTTAAGGGATACAGCAAAGTCTCTGGCTTGTTGTAGAGTTTCGAGCCAGTCATCTGCCGTTGGTCGAGGCGGTTCAAGGGAAGACGGGGGCTTGACATCTTCGAAGGTATAGTGAATACCGGCCTAGCATTTGTGAGCATAAACAAACTTGAGACGAGATAAAGTAATCTTACCGAATCGACACACCAGACGGTCTGCCTTTTCGCGTCTATTTGAGTCTTCCACGAGCAGTCTGGTGCTAAGAGTGAGACTTCCAGCTTGGCCTTTTTCTCCTCACCCCCAGCAGGTGCTAAGATGATCCTCCCACTAGACGTAATCATGACTAGCCGTTGCCTTTTTTTCGTTGTGCTGCCACCAAAGAATCTAGAAAATTTTCTATGCCCTTCTTCACCTTTACCGTGTGGACTATTTGGGATTGGTGACGACATAACCATAAGGTCGCCAAGCCGTAATATCCTCTCATTGTTTCTTGTTAGCACGGGTGACCACTCAATATCTAGTTGAGATGGTGGAGGGATGTCGGTAATGATCCTCCCTGGTGCGCGAGAAGGGCCATTCAATCCGTTCCCTGTTGTCGGGGGTCTGGACGAAGATTGCTGACTACTCGGCGTCCCATTAAGTTGAATAATCTTAGGCTCCTGCGACGGTGGCACGTATGGACGTAATCGAGGTGCCTTCATTCTCCATAAACCCTTACCGAATTGCTGGCCATCGAAGAATTCATGATTCTTTATGTGTTCAATGGTAAGCCGTCTTGCTGGATCCAGAACCAGACATCGTTCTACTAGATCCTTCGCTGCCGGTGGGAATCCTGCCGGGAATTCATAGTCTAGATTCACAATTTTTTGGAAGGTCAAATATTCGGAGCCAGCCTTGAATGGAGGTCGACCAGCTAGGAGCTGGTAGATAATACAACCGAAGGCCCACAGGTCACTCGCTTTACAGGCATTCTTATTAGTAAGAAGCTCAGGGCTGACATATTCAGCAGTACCAACGAAGGATGCCGCGCGACTATCATCGTCAAAATCTTTGCCCCTGGAACTAGTCCCTGTATCCTCGAGCCTAGGTGCGTTTTGTGGCGCTCTCGGGTCGCTTAATAACCGCGCCGTGCCGAAGTCGGTGATCTTCACATGCAACTGGTCGTCCAGTAGCACGTTCTCTGGTTTTAGATCTCTGTGAATTACTCCGCGAGAGTGCATATATTCGATAGCATCGAGGATCTGTGCGCCGAAGAATCTTGTACACTCAACATCAAATGTCCCTGTCTTTTTCAAAACTCCTAGAAGCTCGCCGCCATTGCAGAGATCCAAAACATAATACAGCGAGTTTTCATCCTGGAAGGTATAATAAAGCCGTACGATACCAGGATGTTCAGTAAGACGGTTGAGTGTGTCCTTCTCAATGTTGACGTATTTTATCTTCCTCTCCTTGATGATATGCTTCTTCTCTAGGACCTTTATCGCGTATTCCTTTAGCGTTTGCCGATCTGTTGCAAAATATACCGTACTGTATGAGCCTTCACCCAAAACTCGGCCGAAGGAGAAGTCTCGGACACCCTTCTTCACTGGTCTCATGACGGTTTTCCCATTGGCGTCTATCTCTTTCCGTATCGATACGGCAGCCCCCTTGTCTTTCCACTCTTCACTGCTCTGAGACACAGCCATATCTTGCATGAACCCACGAGGTTCAGGGACGACGGGGACCCCGGGAATAGAAGCATATCCACCGCCCATACCCTTCGAGCTCCTTCTAGGGGGTAAGGGACCGCTCCCAGCTACAGCCTGAAGCTGACGGTTCTGATTATAAGATCGCTCGCGATGGCTCGATTCCCGGGAAGGAATACTGGGCGCATATTCCGACGGCGCCCTAGACTCGATCTTGCCCGACACATTATACATGGGCGTTCTAGAAGGCTCGGTCCTCAGGATGTGGTAGGAGTTCGCGGCTTGGTCGCGTTCTGCGGCCGTCGTGGCGGCATATAGGGCAGATGTTGGACGGGAAGAAGACATGTTCGCATATTGCAAGGCACCATTCTGTGCATATGCAGATATTTGACTTTGGGGGTCGGGTGGTGTGCTGGAGATACCCATTGACATATCCGTCGCCTGTGGCCTGGGTTGGGTGGTGTGCAGGTCAGGGTCGGAAAGGCGAAGATCGGAGATGGGCTGGCTTGAGGTAGGTGCATTAGCGTCTTCGTCAAGGTCTTGAGAAGCACTCGATTCTACATCGTCGGGATTTGCAATGCGTAGGCCACCCAAAGCCCTCGAAAGACTAAGATCGTTATTCATGGTCACGACGAAGACCGAAAAGCGGGACGGTAATGGGTTGTTAACTATATGGTAGAAGTTAATTACTCAAGTGGGAAACGGAGTATTAGGATATCAAGGGGGGCGGTGCGGCGGCAGATGAGCGGTGCCCCTGCCGGTTCGTATCGGACGGAGAATAGTATTACGAATCTGCCAATGTACGAAGTCTAGGTGGTGGTTCAATGCTGTCAAGTATCCACGGCTTGTTGTCGATAGGCTTAGACCTTGGACCTTGGACCCCGGACCATCGATGATGCTCGAATATGGGCTGTGCTCTTTTTCTTCCTGTCCTCAATGCCCTGTACGGCACTGTAGGGTAATGTCCTGTCCTCCAGGGCTGTCCTCTTTCCTATCCTCCTTAAACAATCCGCGTCACCATCGGCCGGGAAAAAGGTTGCACGGGGTTGGCAGGACCGGATCGAGTCTCTAGCAAAACCCGACCGCAGGTAAATGCTAGATGCGGTACCTAGCGTGGCGTTCTCTGAGTTGGATCCGTCTAATGATAGCATCAGGACACCTGCATGTCCAATCCAGGATTAGGTCGGAGAGATTATTTGGTGGGTTAGGAGGGAGAACATCGAACAAAGTAAGTAGAGTAAAGGTGTAGGTGTAGGTGTATGGAGCAGAGGTAGAGTGGTAGACAATGTAGACAATAGAAGGTAAAAAGTGAAATTGGTATTGGTCTGATTGTGATGTCTGTAATTACTGCACGTACATCGTACATCGGTTGTTCCGCAAGTAATTTTCGACACGGCAGCTTAGCCGTGGACGAAAACCGTGGACGAGAGACAGACGAAAAACAAGAGACGATCAGCTAAACCAGCTTAACCAGCTGGACACTGGACAAGGCAGACAAGGTAATTCAAATCTCCAATCCCAATGCCTTCCCATGCATTGACACTGACATGGAAAATAGACTTGATGGTAACATGGGGTTAGGGAGGGCAAGCGAATGGTAGACAAAAAATGGACAAATGGTACGCCGCGTAGCCAGATATGAATTGGTCGATGCTAATTTCGAAAAGTGGCAGGTCGGGCAAAGCTACGAGGTTCCAAGGTTCCAAGCCTTAGAAGCCTATTAACAGGTTAATCTGCTTAGTCGCGAGTCTTTAGCGGTCCGCGGTCCACTGGAGCTTTTTTTTCTCTTCAGGGGGTTCCGTGCTAAAACGCCTTAGTGCCCTAGCGACCTTTAGTGGAGGCAAGAGGTACCTAGCCCGAGAGACATATACGTGGTGCTGGTCGTACAACGTCGAACCTTATATGTACCTATGATCTAAACGATGTACAGAGTACGGGATAAGAAGATATGCTTCCAGCGTTCTTCCGTTTTAATGAGACGCCTTTAAACTGATAACGAAATTATAAAGGCGCAGAAGAGTAAAATAGTCAATTACCTAACAGGTATCCATGGATAACCTAGAAAATTAATCGAATATTACGCACTTACGAGTACCTGCTTAAGTGACTGCATGTGCCAGTGCCAAAGTTTGACTCGCGTACTAACTGTCCACTGGGCAAAGGTACGTAGGTACTAAATATAATATGGCTTATCTGGCGGCTAGTCCCGATTACGCTGAGCTCCAGGGCTTACATGTGGTAAAAGCCGCATCACCAAAATAGCATTAACGATCCTGAGGCTTCAAATTTACCAAATCGTATTGCCCTTCTTCCTTTTCCAATCAAAACCTTGGGATTTACTCCCAAAACTCCGGGTCTATTTTTGTATTTTATAAGATACATGCGACCTTGAAAGTATAAATAAGAAAAGTCTGAACCATAAAGACTGTCCTAAAACAATCTATCTCCGTAAGCTTCTCTAGATGAATTATCAGCAGTGCCAAATTGTTGAGAACTAGAAATGTGTACAAGAATCTACGTCCACGATATGACAGATCATATGTCCGATACCCTTAATAATTGATCTCAAAGACTCGGAATTATGTCATGAAATCCCTTGAGGAGAACAATTCAACACTCCTAACCTTCAAGTTAGCACATGCCTAGCAGAGTCTAAGGCGAGTTATATCGATCACCTTATTCCAAGATTGTAACTCGTCACTTCCTCCAGATATTGAAGACTGGGTTCCTACCAGGTAGTGATCATATATTTATGATCACAGATGCCTAAAACAAAGACGAAGCCTAATTCGTGGTTTCCAATCTTTTGTATCAGAAATATCCTTGAACAATCTTGAATTGGGACGTTCTCTTAATTTTTCTTTTCTGTTTCTAAATGACATCTTGAAAAGCAACACCCATTTTCGTAATCAGTCCATTAACCGACGACATGTTACGTTTATCACCCACCACCCTCTCCCTGACCATGACAGAGGTCAAAGACTTTGAGCGTCATCTTCGCTTCAAGAAGTATCTTGCTAAAGAGGATACGTTTGGCCAATTGCCTATTCGTACTAAAAAAGATAGCACGGCCGCCCAGAAGAGCACCGAGTCAGAACGTGGCGACGTGGATCGAACGAGCTCAGAAACTGCCCCTAAAGACAACTCTACAACCGAAGTGAAAGAGAGCCCCAGGCTTCTATCATGCCCCCCTCGACGTCCACCAAAATCGGGTGGTGCTTCTGCTAAGAGCGGCTCTTTAAATTTCTTGAATTCCTCTCCAAGCAGGACTCCAAGCTCATTGAGCACTCCTCAACCTACCGGTTGGGGAAATTTACCTATGACCCTCCCGCCTCCATTCTCAAGTGAGAAAAGAACTGTATCAGACGCCCAGTCTCTACCTTCGGTGCGTTCCTATCACTCGTCAATTTCTCGAAGCATCTAACCGAATTATCAAATAGGCCCATCAGAACAACCAGGGGCAACCTCATCGTGGTGACTCCAATCAAGAGCCACCAGCAACTCCCCCCAGACGGTCATCTCTTCGAGTGGCACATGCCGAGATCCATTCGAGCTCACCAGTGAGTCTCGAGAGGACTCGTGCGAGACGTGACTAATCATATTACCTTAGCCCTTAAGAGGTAGAAGGCGATTCGTTAGTTCGGCTGTTAGATTGATGGAATCTATGATTCCTTCTCCTAGACGCGGTTCTGCGTCACCGTCCCCATCACCATCGCAGCATGTTTCTAGGCCTGACTCTGATTCGTCATTGCGGGAAGCCGAACTGGGATTTAGAATCTACAACGATGCTATTCCGGCATCATCGCAACCGCAGACACCGCATAATCTCCCAGAAGCACGTCATCGAAGCCGTCTCTACGGATCATACACCGCTCCTCATCACTGCTTAACCTCGCATCGGTCTAGCGTTGATAGACCAGCAGGTGATACGACTAGCAGTCCATCGGGTCTCGAGACACCCGGATTCCAAGGGCTCTACGGTGGCCGAGAGAATAGTGAAGACTCGGCATTATTCCAAGAGGCGTCTGGATACCGAGATGGAGGTTTTGGGGATGAAGAAGAAGAAGGTTAATCATGATAGGAATGCGAGAGCACAGTACTTCTCGGAGTTTTATCACGTGTCCTGAGGGTTAGTCGGTTATGAATGACTGAATATGTTCCAGCCAAGACAGCATCATTACAACGAAAAAACAACAATAGTAGGTTTAAGCATTAACATACCATCAAACCTTTGGTTTTCATGCAGAACCCGCCGCATAAGCACGACCGCATTCCACTTTATCTTATATTTTTGACGATCCCCGAAAGTGTCGTTGTTGCGGAATAAATGTATTCATCAAACCACTGCCCCCGCTCTCTCGTTATTGAACATGTGGATAGACATAGGTACGCATAAATGCTACAAGGAGATGACGCAAACAGATCACACCCAGGCTTAGATGGGCTTGAGGGGGTAAATCGGATCTAAATAGCATCGTCAACGGCGTGTTGCTATCAGGAGAGAAGAAGATGACCAGACGAGTAGGAGTATTAGGCGGACACTGGATCCGTATCCGCGAACCTACATAGGCATTCCCTGTTTCTCCTCAGACCATCCTTCTGACGATCTTACTACTTCTATTGGTGGTGTTAGTGGAGGGAATCATTGCATTTATGTATGTACATGCGTACCCAGCCTTCTCACCGGAGCGTCTTGTGTAGGTATGTAGGTACCTGGGTACAAATGCGTGATAAGAGTCGGTCAAATAGTTTTTCCTATGGAAAGACGGATCTTCCGGGTCTGCACGAGAACTGGCTCGAGCGCTTGAGGAACGATGCAGCAAATCGCGATCAACATGATTCGACGGGCATAACCGGTGGATAATTCACTTGTTAAGAATAAACGAGACATAATACCTGGTAGTTTTCTTAAATGGGGCAGAACATTGAATGGGGGCAGAATGGGGTTAATATTCGGCCAATAAGGTGCCGGTTGCTGTGGGAACTTTTTGGTCCCAGATTGCCAAGAGACTAAGCTTGACACTAGCGTGGAGCAGTACTGGCATCTGACCAATCATAGTAGGAAAGTCTTCCTAGAACCCCTAGTTTATCCATCGCCCTACCGAATGCTCTGCATTCGCCGATCCTCCTTCCAAGGCTCAACATGAGAATGGTCTGAGCAGCTTTTTGAGAAGAGAGAAAATTGACGTACCTTCTGCAGCTGCACACCAACACGGACCCACTCCTACTAAAGGTTACTAAAGTTATGTACGTAATGTATCTTCCCGGCATTATTCAGGGCAAAGGGTACTTTGTTCTTGTCCTACGACGGCCGACGGAAGCGTAATCGTTTGCGCCGTTGCCCATCACTACCTGCAAAGTACGTACCTTCTTCTTTTGCGCCTCTCTACGGGTCACACCTTCACACACACGGTCTAGTCTCAGCCCGGGTCTATCGTCTCACACAGCTTACATACATACAATATAGTACATTGGTACATCCAATCCCATACTAATACCTATAGCAGCATTACACTTGCCGTTTCCTCGTCTACGTCCCTTCGTTGCTACGCTACGCTACTGCTAGTCGTGTAACCGACTCCGTTCCTTTTCTCTGGTGCCTCTTTCCTCTCAGGTCCCGTCATCTGTTAGCACTAACCTTGAAATACATAGTGTACCTAACACAAACACCGTGGACATCCTTGTCTGACCTGTCTCTCTTTCCCCCAATCTAGTCCCGTCCCATGCGCGCACGCAAGCTTCGCTACTGCTGAAGGTTCTTTTTCTTCCTTATTTCTTACACGATTCTCCCACCCAGCAGCCGTAGCTCACCCTCTCTCTTGTCCTCGTCTTCTCCATCCCATCCTCATCCTTAACTCTTCCCACAGGACATCTATATCATATTACATACATAGATCATCTCCATACCGCTTCTTCCTTATCTTGTCACACACATCACACATACTCTCTCATACATATACATCCATCCATCCATCATCCATCTCCTCCTCCCGGTCCTCTACCCTTAACTGTGTCGGCGGCCACCTGCACACCAACTCCTCCAACTTGTCGATAATTGTTCAGCCCTGTGTCGTCGGCGTTATCCTTCATCTCTCAGAGCCTACTCACTTCTCCCAGATCAATTGGTCTCACATTTCGTTCTCATTCTTTCATTCAGCCGCCTCGCAGTCACCATCCATCATATTCACGACTCTTCCAACACGCGACACCATCACACCACAGACGCTGTCAATTCAAAACTTGATTTCTAACTAATTTTACTGTATCATCTCACTTGATTTCTAGTGCTAACCGATTCAAAATGGGTTCTTTCGAACGTACCTCGTCGCCGGTTCTTACCATGTCTCCAAGTACCGCTCACCATGGTGCGTTCGGCATGTCCTCTTTCTCGCATCAACCTTCTCCTTTCAGCCGGTCCATGGGTTTCGGTGCTCCTTCGCAATGGTCTCAACCTTCCACCAATCGCTCTTCCCGCAAGCGATCTAGAGACGAGGCGGGCGTCAATCTTGACGTCGAAGAAGCTAAGCTCGAAACCATTGAGCCCGTCAAAGAGCCCGAAGACGAATGGGTATATGGCGAGGGAATGGTACTCATCAAATCACCTTCGTCATATGTAGCCGACGCAGGAAGCCAGTCCGGCACCTGGGTTGAAGAAAAAGCAGCCTCAGAAAATATCCGCAAGAACGAAGAAGCCCGTGCCATCAATCAACAATGGCGACCATCCCTAAGAAGCAACAAATCGCAGCGACTTGATATGAACTCTATCTCGGTCCCCAAGAATGAGCCTCAGATCAATCGTTCTAGCCCAGTCCGTGACATCGACCCTGCTACATCTACCTCCAGCCTATCAGCAGACGCGAGCAGCCAGCCCATCATCGACAACTTCACACTACACCTCGGAATCGGATGGAGCCGCATCAGCACCGACGAACATATCCAAGCCGCAGCTCGTGGGTGGGCGAAGTATATCGAAAACCACTTCCCTGTGACCAACGTTCAAATTCAGCTAGAAAGCAAGGGTCTCCAATCCTACCTTGTTGAGGCTGCCGAGGGCTTCTTCCTGTTTGCTGAGAATCTCCGTCAAGGCCAACTCGTTAGCAAGGACCTCAACCAAGCATTCGCCAACCTGAAGACGTCGCCTCCCACATTCGAAGGACCCGAAGTCATGTTTGCTGCTGAATCACCTAGGCCAGTTAGGGCTTCATCACCCCAAGGATCGGCTGTCGCCCCATTAGACATCGAAATGGACATGAGCTAAATTACTGAAAGGAGAAGGTCACTGATTGCTTTTGATGTAGGACATGCCGGCGTAGCTTGGCGAGAGGTAACTGGAAATTGGCTGGTTCTGGCCGGGGTTCATTTGAATTAATCATTTTTTTATTAACGATTTTAACGGTTTCAGCCACATACACGACTTCGAGCCGGTGGATATTGGACCAAAAAGTTTCGCGGGACCTGGAGTTCTATTCCTTTCGACGGCGCTTGTATGCTTAACTTGTACGATAGAACTCTACATCGTTGATTTTCGCCCAAGAGAAATCAACTCTTTTTATCAATATTAACCCATGACTACATATGCCAATTATTCTTTATACCAGTAAATGTCCCTGGAATGCTGCCTTAGCAATCCGGAAAAAGTAGTAGGGCGACAATAGCGTCGCATTTGCGTTAGATTTCCAAGGTCCAAGCCAATACCGAACCAGAACAGAATGCGGGATGTCAATCGTTAGATCTAGTAGACCATACGATCAAACCAAGGATTCTTAATAAAGAACCTACCTAGCTATTCATAGACATCCCGTTATCTACTGCTATGTATGTAAATCACCTTACATTTACATACGTAGCCTTGTGCATATTAATATTGAGCAAAAGTGAGAGCTTGATGGAATCTTCACTATCCATATCCCGGCAAGGCAGATTTTGCTAGATTTCGGCTGTGTTAGTAAGGGATAAATAAATATCGATTTAAAAGAAATTCTTAAATGGAAAGGTCACGTGAAGGCGTCTCTGTTCAATTGCCTAACAGAAAGTCGCAGGTTTTGATTACCTAACCACTTTTTTTTATTATCCCGTCCACTAGCAAAGTGAACTTTGTTCATTCAGCAACTTCTAAATCTCCAAAGCTTCGATTATACCGCAGGACCACCCGCGATTGGAGGTTTGCTATGCAGACAATATATCGTTATCGGGATTGTCAAAAGTGACGAGGCATGGCCTAGTACCATCTGGGCAAGCCAGGCGAAGAGCTAGGCTCACAACCAACAAGCTCACCCCTCTGCTTCCAAGGAATGAGGAGCCAGGGTTTCGAGGTCGTCGAGGTGACGAGCAAACAACTGGTTCTTAGTGGCCGAAACACTGGAGCTAACAAATCTTCCTATCGATAGGATATCCGTTGCTGGCCGATCGCTGCATCCGGGATCCAGTGCAGCCCATGCTTTCGTCCACCACTCAAAGCGACGAGGGGCAAGTCAGATATCAACATTTTATCGAGAGTGTAGCTATGACCACCATCCAATTCAAATCCTTTTAAACACACCTGCATTAGCCGTCGAGGCAATAGATGCTCACGTCCATGTCGTGCAAGACAAACTGAAGTAGGTAATACGATAAACAAGGACGCGGCAAAAGCGCGACGTTAGCTAGCTTATGTGGTTTAAATGGTTTATATGCCATATGACCCATACCATACCATCTTCACATCTCGTCTTCGTCCGTAACAATTTTGCAACGCGAACTCCCAACCAACTTCGCTTTTCTTGCTTTCATTTAATATTCCGACGCTCTTCTGGGACGTTTTTATTGCCGGCCCTTTCATGGAGGCCGCCTACAACGCATCGCATACATACCTATGAAACCAGCTTGCTGTGGCAAAATCGTGAGCGACACCTTACAACTCTTGCGCATCCTTGCACAGCCGCAACAGGGCAAGCGACCTATCAATCGACAACAATTGCTCAATTAACAGTCCGAACTTGGCAGTTGGTCGCTCGTGATGCTACCAGGATAGGCGGCCCCGCTGCATATTGTGCGTACATATTATCCCGTGCTTTTGCGTATCCATTCAGCTGCCTCAAGCTGTGGACACTGGACTTTCAGAAGCAAGGGAATTGACAGGCCGTTCTCTTACTCGACTTCATTCTTCAATCTTGTTACCTTCTTATTATTATTTGGACTCATTTAATTTACATATGGGATTGCCATTGTTGTTTTTAGATTGACGACCGCCTACTCTAGCTACTACCTAGCTCTAAGGACTCCTCGATTATTTATTTACCCAGGCAATTTATGAGAAGAGACGATCCTAGCTAATCTTGTACGCCACAACGACTGCGCCTCCTCACCCGATCGCAACCAGGCGGATCTACCCACGATTTACCCATACCGCCAACATTTCTAAATAGTTGATTTACAAGCTGACCGACAAGTTGGCTGGCTTGCCAACCCGCGAGTGGAGGTCTCGAATTCGTGCTTATTTCCACTTGGATCGAGCACGACAGAGACCTCGAGCCTCCAAGCGCAGAGCTCCGATTCTATCCACCGATTCAAGACGCCTGCTTCATCTCCCGATATTTTGCTAGCTTCTAATATTCATGGTCTCACAACTAGATCAGCCTCTTACCCTCCGCGGCCCCTCATCCGTCGTTTCGGCGCGCACCTCTTCCCGCCCCCATGCGTCCTCTCGGAGTAAGCGGTATAACCGCTCCCACGCGGGCGGGAGCTCCTACGTCCCACAAAATGAATTCCCCGTGTTCAGCCATTCGGGAGACGTCGAGATCGTGATAAGAGCCGGTGGGAAGGAGAATAGATATCTCTTACATAGGCATACATTGACAAGGTGCTCCGGTTTTTTCGAGGCGAGCACGAGCCAGGAATGGTCCAAAGCGAGTTTACTGCCATTACCAGAAGCCTCTTCAAGAGAGCTCACTCGCATAGGGGAAGATGACATGCTTAACGGCGGAAGTGAGGTTACGAGACCCGGCACAAACTCGCCCATTCCGCGGAAAAGATGGCGGTATGAGTTAGACCCTGGGAGCGGAGCAGATGATATACCGATGTTAGTGCAGAAGGAAGCCAATACCTCCAGCTCATCCAATTCCACACAGTCAAATTCGATATTCGGAGGTGGTAGCGCAACTGCCAACACGCCTGCTATGCGGAAAACGTCTGGACATTCACACACACATTCCACAAACTCATTCTTCCGCTCCGTCGCGAACCTCTCCCTAGTACCAACCAAAGTCGAACAAAACCTACCTCTTTCGCAAGCCGACGCAGATCTTCTCCGTGATTACGATAATCTCTTCCGTATATTTTACAACTACTCGCCAATGCTAGATAGCATCAACATTGCCGATGCCTACGTACAGTGTAAATCTCTGTTGACATTAGCAGATCAATATGACGCACTAGCAGTTGTCGGACCACGAGTCGATCATCACTTGTTACAGTTCCAGAGTAGGCTATGGAAACAGATCGCTAAATATCCTGTTAGCTATCTACGACTAGGATATTTAAGCAGGAGCAAGGTCATATTTCAAGAAGCGTTGATACACGTCGTCGGGCAATGGCCTGCCGGGGAGCGGAGTATTAGGCAGTCGTTTCCGGATATCGTACTCGATATCATTGAAGATAAGGTAGACGAGCTTGAGGAGACGGTGTCCAGGATCGAATCCCGTCTTTTTCGTCTTAATCTAACTAACTCACGCGGCGAGCGCGTAACACCAGGGAATTCCTACCTGGATTGGCTTGCCGTATCTTACTTCCGCCAGTGGCTCGCAGATAATACTTCACCAGCACCCTTGCCTCCTCCAGCCTCTACACGGGGACATTCGTCGCGTGACGGCGGCAGCTCATCTCGCAATACCGCAGTAGTTGCCACGGCACCAACTGCCCCAAACCTCGCAAGCCTAGGCCGGACTTATCGTACTCTGGGATCTGCAGCGGGGTATCTCGGGCACGAAGATTGCAAGCGGTTCCTCAAGTTGACACCCGAATTATACTCGCGCGATAATCTCAGGAGATTCGAGAAGCGTATTGACGAACTGAAAACCGCAGCTCGTGAGATCGTCCGGCCGCTTATGGGCAGTGGGTTGGAGCTAGAGCTAGAACGAGGGGCCGCTACGCCAGGGACCGCGAATATCGGCGGACCTGGAGTACCCATATCTCCTAGTGGCATGACGAGCTACCTAACGTGTGTCCGTGTCATAGAGAGGGATCTTCCTTGGGCCATTGAGGACTAACGAGGGAACGATCCAAGATTCAACACGCGATAATTTATATGAACAGAAAGAAATCACATGATGATAAATGGCATGGGTTGAGACGAAACAAGATCAAGTCGAAGAAACAGTCTTCCCAAGCTGGGCAAGGGATGTATTAGCACGCGGATCGTGCACCACCATCTATCTCACAATGATTCAAGTTGACGACATAAAACGATTGCATATGACGACCGCAGCTAGTGTCCTCCACTACCGCGATATGTAGCGTTACTCCCCCAGAAGTCCGACCCAGGTTTGGTTGGGACTTGTTTTGAAATGGATTGTATATGGACGGAATGTTCTTTTTTATTACTATGAGAAAATCGCTTTTTAGGATACCCACCGATACGCATATCTACTATCTATTTTTGGTTTTTTATGTCTACATTTATACCTATTTAGAATACGAAATGAATGATATTTTAAGTTTGGAAAAAGGCCAGCGGTTCTTTGAACGGGTGATCACTTTGGCTTGCCCCTTTCTTATTAAGCTAAACGGATCACGTGATCCCCCTAGTTGACCTTTTTACGGCGAACCCCTTTTACCCACGTGGCAGTGAACATACTATGTTCAATGCTTCATGTTTCCTGAAGGATGAGGTATATCGGTATGTCAGATGTTTAAAATTGTGTATTTCCATGACCAGCTAATGTTACGCCGCCGATGATGACACTCAAGTGTTCACTTGCTAGGCATCTACCTAGTAGTTGTTTGCATATACTTGTTAGCGCTTGGCTGATATACAAGTAGTTTTCAAACTTCAATCTATTATAGATCAGCTATAATCAAGAATATCATACTTTAGACTTCATCCGAATTCAAGGTTTATACACATGGTCTATTCTACCTGAAAACTTCACTTTGATTGCTACCACTTGAAACACCTTCGCGCACTATATGTGCATATAAAATAAAACAATTTATAAGAGTCACAATGTGTTGTTTCCTTGAGTGGTCTACTGCCACGGCGCTGCTGCCACCATGCAACGCAGCGACCGCCGTCACCCAGAGCTGTTGAAGAGCTATATAACTATCTCCAAGCTCTTGGACACTCTTTCGTTTTGGTCTTCTATATAAGGTTACCTGTACATAATAGCCGTCATTTTACATTTTTCTGTGGCCGTATAAGGTCTTAATTCTTCTATTATACTCTGTTACATTACCCTGCCCTACTTAGGACATGACGTCGAAGACAACATACTAAACGGACATCTATGAAGACTTCAGAAAGATGGATGCAGAAATAAACTCATTAAGAAGGTCTCAAGAAGCACCGGGTAGAGACAGCTACGCACAAGAATCAAAACCCAGTCAAGCCCTATTGCTCGATCGCATCGTCAATAAAGATCGGCTTCAAACTCCTAGTAGTCGGCTTCTACAGCTATCCTCTTATATCCTTGCCGACATTATCGATTTGCTAGCTGACGACAAGGTCACTTTAGGTGCTTTAGCACTTGTGAACAGTACTTGTCAACAATTAGCTCGCTCGAGTCAATTTTCTGCAATCACTTTCGATCACAGTCCTCGCTCACGCTATCTTCTCGAGAAGATCAAAGAAGAGTACCATGTGCGAATCTGCAGGGGTGCTCTGGGCCGTTGTGTTCGAAAATTCACGATGGCGCATAAGCCAGACTCAGACGAGGATGATGATGTCGAGTGTGAGAGAGATTTCGAGTCCGTAATATGGGTTCTCATACATGCCATGCCTAATCTTCAGGTTGTCGAATGGTTAGACGACCTGGAGCTAAAAAAACGCTTTTTCAGAACACTAGTGGAATCGCCAGCGAAATCCGTCAAGATCGGGTCGCTAGAGATGAAATATCCAGCATCCTTCCCATTAATCCATGACCCTCACTTGTTACTTCCATGGCAGATTCGTCATCTTTCATATAATACAGATAACATACTATTCATACCACCTAATCTAGACGAAGAAGTCTTGCGAAGTTGCGCATCTACAGTCGAGTCGCTGAGTTGGAGTCAGTTAATGGGCCCGGCATCGGCGGAGATGTATATGACCAGAATACCTTTCACATTTCCTCGACTCACGACCCTTCAGCTCAATGTCGTACTGATACCAACGTGGAGCTACTTACGCTTTTTTAATTCACCCTTGAGACAACTCAGGTTACCCTTCTGGTATGACAAGGATAAGCTCACCATGGCTCTTTCGGAGTGCCATACCATGAGAGACCTGGAAACCCTAGCCGTTCCGTATTTCCCTCCCCATGAAGAGGGCGCTGAACGCGTGTCGCAATTCATCTCGAGACACAGCCATATTAGAAAGCTGTCGGTGGAAGAGGATAAGATGGCCCAAGTACATGAAGCTCATATAAATACTTTCTTAATCCCTTTACTAACCCCAGAGCGTTTTACAAACCTGCGATCACTTGCTATCTCCTGGGGAGGGGGTTGTACGAAAGCAGAGACAAAGCCTCACATCGTTCACGTCTCGTTCAGATCGCTTTGCGCGATTGGAGAGCTGACGGCCCTCGAGCAACTTAGCTTAGCGGCTGGTATCATGACAGGGGGTCGATGTCAATGGTTGATAGACCACGACCAGATACGTATTGCACTCGGGAAGTTGGAGAATCTAAAGTTATTAGCGATTAGCCGCGACACCTACAGACACGGACCTAACCCGAATGTGGAGGAATATTATACAAGCCCATTCCTCACCGATCAAGACGTGATAGACATCTTCAACATTAGACAAGAGGATTTAGAGGAAGCGTATCGAGAACCTAATATGAACCCGACCACAATCCTTAGACCTGTGGAAGAGTGGGCTTGGGAGAAGTGTCATTTGAACCGTATGGTTCGAGAAGCGGAGAACTATTCGACTGTCTTCCCATGCCTGAAATGGGTGTATATAGGTCAAAGGCCCATGGCTATCCAACAAAACTTGCACAACAGCCGACCGGCCGTCGTTCCGCTGACTCAATTAAGGGATAGCTGTTTCACTTACCTGAAAGAAACCTTCACATTTAAGAATGCGATATAAAACTCCTAAGACGGCATCGGAGGGATATCTGTGGGTATTTACCAGAAGACCATTATATGATGGGAGAGGACAACAACCTACGACATAGAAGGGCACTCTAAGAATAAAAGGCATAGATTCGCGACAAAATAACGGTGGGAACTATATTTGAATGCGTCTCTCAGCCACAGTAACTATCTCGGCTCTAGCCGAGAGGTTGAAGACGATATACCATCGACGATGATCCGAGGACAACTCAAGAAAATCATCAGTCGATTTACTTGTCTCTCGCCCGGAGACGCACCCATCAAATCGGCGCTCCTAGAGATTTCTGCTTGTTGTAGAATCACAAATATGGAAAAGCTAGCTTCTGAAAGTGGTGAAGTTCGGCCTTCCGCAATAAATTTGAGGGACTATTAACATAAGTTTATGGCACTATTAAGGAGTGCCTGGTAGCCCCATGGGACTTTCATCGTTCCCGGATGTCCGGGACGTTGGTAAAAGTTATTCGGAATTACCTTTGATCCCTCAGGACTTGGATATTGTGATTCTTCGGCCTGCTGGACCGCAGCGCACGGAAGAGATGGACCGCCAATTTCGGCGCAGATTCCGTGTCCGCCGAAAAGCTGTCGTTGAATGGCTCTAATTCCTGTCACGAAATCATCCAGACGAGAGGAGTTTGTCGTTCTGTCAATGTTACAGATTGATGTCTGCGTGGTACAGCAGACCCGGGATTACGCCAAGCATTGGATCAATGTCTCGAGAGGCACAAGCCGAGCTAGTGGACGAAGGTGAGACGATATAATATATGATTAAACTAAGAGGGGGTAAATGTACGCCCAGAAGAAGACCATAAAGGATGAAACGAAAGCTACATTCAGAACTCATTCTATTTCTCTTGTTTTATAGCCTCTTTAATGCGCATCAAGATAGAGAGAAGAGACCGAAGAGCTCGAATCCTATTTCATCGATTGGACTTTATATATATTGACGACCTTTCAAATATTCTTTCTTTCTAACAATCCTCTCCACACCAAGTCGACTCTCTAGACGTTCGCCGAGACCTTTAATGCAAAGATTGAACATGTCCGATGAAGTAACCGATCTTAGGACGTTCACGGGCCCCTAATTGGATAGCTGAGCTCGGTTGAAAGAAATATCGAAAAAGCGCTCGACGAACAACCGGACGCGAGGCACCTGACCTGACGCTGAGAAGCTCATCGTTGCTGTTAGAAATACGAGACTGAATATGCTTTTCATTATACTTAATTCTGTCCGGGAAATGGTCGAGACAATGTCACTATGGTAGCAGAAGCAACCTAACAAAAGCCAGGGCAGCTTTCAGGTTGTATCGACAGCCAAAGGCGGAAACAAGTGGCAGAATAATCGGGTGGGTGGGTGGGTGGCGTAACACAACTGTCGTTACACATTAAGACCTGGCTACCTAGGTGCTCACCGACGATGAGTGCCTTACCTTAAAGTACATCGTCAACCCAGCAACGGATTTTGAAAACGCACCCCAGAAATTGTTGGACTTCCACAAGGCAAACGAGCACGCGCTGGAGACACGGGAATAAATGATCGCGGTTGAAAGGACATAAGACTTGGGTCGAGTCTTATCGAAGCGAGGGGATTGTCATGGCACAGCCGTGAGTGTGGCTTGACGTCATTCTCCAACCTGGAATCGAAAATGAAACTGGGGGAACCAATGCTCCCTTCCACCTGATAAGCGATCGAAAAGAGATTTGGGTATACCGTGAAAGACGGTATATCTCAACCAGCGCATTCGCGATCAAAACGAGGCCCTGGCAGTGTATCTACAAGCTCAGAAACGAAGGTACTTAAGCTACCGCCTAAGCACCCCGAGGTCTGCATGGGGAAAAAAAAGGAAAATTACTAAAGAGTTCTATCGCCGTAAAAGGAACTGGACGATGATGTTAAGGAACCGCAGGTCGATGGGAATACCTTCAAACACGCTTCCACATAAGCGAGGTTATTAAATTCTAATAGAGACTGTAGCGGCTAATGAGTCGACTCCCTATAATGGTGCTTCACGGCAGCTCAAGCTCAACACAGACTACGTCACGTACCCTTCAGTTGGTTGACCTTTGTATCCGTCCACGCACAACTATCCGTTTCTTGACACCATTTTCGAAAAAAAAGCATAAATAATTTACTCCTATAATCACTATTACGAAGAAATAAACACGTTTATAATGCTGGAAATTCAAACGATCTTGTTGGTCTATGCAATTCTATCTGTGCCATGAGCTCCTATCCTGATGCGTTGTCGTTTTGTGTTTCCTTCCATGCAGTTATGAATTTCCGATTTCCGTTACGCAATTGCAGACCCATTGACCCATTTAATGCAGATGCTCGCTCTAATACAACTCATCAATGTGCTGAACTTGTTATGCTCCTGATGATCCGAACTAGTTCTAGTCCTCGCCCGTCAAGTCGATACACGAGAGATCACTACGTCTCCACGCTGCTCCTCTGCCGCTGCTATTTCTTCCCATATCATCTGACCCCCGAGCTTTTGTAAGCAGGTCGTCGGCTTCATCGACGTCGACCTCTACCTCTCTGAAGAAACCCGGCTCGCTTTTGCGAGGCAAATATAACTTTGTCGTCCGTTTGGTGGTGCTGAAGGCATTATCTAATGTAGTTTGTTTTTCTGGGTTTTCCTTCTCCTTCGTGGGACGTGAGGGTGCCAACGGATTTCTGTTGGTAGGTTTAGGACTCTTGCCGAGAAAACTGCTTAGCGGTGGTAGGTCGAAGTCATCGTCGTCTTCCGAGTCTATAATCTGTACAGCCTCAACTGCTACTGTTTGCGCTCGAGCGAACCGTCGTGTGCTATCTCTACTCTCTACAGGTGATCTAGTAGCAGGCAATGTTTCTGTCCTAGCCAACTTTCGTACCGGCTTCTTCTCGCTCGACATCGGTGATGGGCTAAGGGCTCTGGCTCCTATACGGCGACCTAGTAGTCTACTAGTTGTCCGAGGCGATCTTATCGGCGTCGTAGATTCTTGTTCATGGCGGCTCGACGGTGAGGATAAGTCCTCATTCGGCAAACTTTTTTCTATAGGAGGATTCTCAGGTCGCTTTAAAGAGGGACTACGAGGCGCGGCAGGCGACGCAGGAGGGCTGGAGGATATAGTAATTGGCTCGGAAGCTTTGCTGGACTTGATCTTGGTAACCCTGGGGCTGGTCTGTGAGCCAGCAATCGTCCAGGGATTTATACTCGCGTCCGGCCGTGATGCTGGGGATGCATTCCTAGCTTTAGACTTGGGCTTTGACTGCTTACTGGGTTTTGCGGGCTGCGCTTTTCGTAACGTCGGGCCAGAGGAAAGAATGGGTGGCAGGTTCTGCGTAGACATCACCGAAACACTAGGTGAATTCCCTATCCGGATTGGAGATGGTGGCCCCGATAGTGTTGGCGCAATAGCTTTATCCGTTTCTTTACCTTCTGGGATATTCTTCGTAACTTTAACGAACTTGTCTAGACTGGCTGTTGTACCCGTAGATTTCCCCTTTTGCTTCGTAGTCTTTAGCTTTTGGCGAGCTGTGGCCTTGGCGGCCTTGGCGCGTTGTGCTTCTTCCCAATCCTCAACTGTAATCGGTATTCCTAGTTTTCCTACGGTCTCTGGTATCCAAGATAGATCTGGTTCGGTTGGATTGAACGGCTTCTTGCTGCTACTCTTTGCCACCCCTTCTTCTTCAGGCATAACCTCAAATTCGTCGTTGCTGTTGAGTGCCAGTCCATCTCGCCCGTATTCTATTACCTCGTCCGGTTCTTCTTGGAAATCATAACCGACAATCTTAGTTGGGATGAACGATATTCGTAGCTCGGGCGTGGCATCTGTGCTGAAATGAGCACGTTTGCTTGTGATCGACTTGACTAATTCTGATTCTTCCTTTTCTAGGATCTCAGTGGATTTTGTTCCGTCATTACCATGGATATTCCGAGCCATCATCTTTCGTACTAATAAAGACGGTGCTAGAACCCTAATGAACTTGATGGCTCCTATTCGATAATTCCAATCGAAAGTTTCTCGAACAAATTCGCGTAACCCCTGAACATCAACTGGGTTATCCCAAGATTGGTTTCTCAACCTTTCCACAGCAGATGCTCGTGATACTACAGGATGAGTGTAATACCCCAGCACGTCGAAATTCGGGAAGTCTTCAGGTATTGACAGAGCTTTATGTCTTGTCCTAAAGAAGCCACTTTCGTTGTATCGTAACTCAAAGGTCAACCATTCCTTCCAACTGGCTATTTCGGACGCATCAGATTTCTTCAACCTACAGAGAGATTTTCCAAATCCGGCCCGGGCAGCTTCGCAAGCTAACTTAACTCCAGCGCCGGGAATACCTTCTGGCAGGTAATCGCCACCACTCATCAGCGCAACCAGCACCATTCCTTCTCGATCTAGGCCGGCTGCACTCTTCTGGAGCCCTTCGGTGTCGTACATGGAGACGTGGGTAGGCGTTTTACTCCCTTTAGTACCCTCGGAGGACCAGTTCCTGAGTGTCCGGGTACACCCAAACATGATGGTATCGACATCTTCGCTAAGCACTGCGTCCACAATGCCTGTTTGTTGCAAGAGGGCGCACTCGGCTTCCGCTTCTCCAGGAGCATCATGGATTTGAAAACCAAACAATTTGATCATCCGTTTTGCCATAGAGGTGGCAACACCATCACCTCGGCCAGACCGCTTGTTCCGTTTGAAAGCTGGCTTGTTAGGACCATCAAAAACGAAGATAGGCTGTATAGACAAGCCAAGTAGTCGGACAAGTCTGTAGAAAAGAGTCCTAATAGCGGGGTTGGAGCCACCTAATAACTATGAGCATATCAGTGAATTATGAGTTGGCAGTTGATTGTCGTACCTCGGGCAGCTTGGGCTTGGAATTGCCATATGGAGATATCAATGGCCAGGCGGAAGGGACGGCCTGTTTCCTCAAGTTTCTCGACGGCAAGCTTCGTTAGAGATACCCGCTTGCCAGTGCCGATTTCCTTGTATATTCTATGTTAATATTAGCGCAAAATCTTGTGAGACGTTGTTCAGGGATGGCATTAGAACCGACCCTTTAATCCCCATTGTGAAGCCCTTCTAACCGGATCGGTGAGACAAGCTATGTAGCCATGAACTTTACAACTTATTTGTTTACTTAACAAACTGCTTCCAAAACGCAATTTTCAAGTACGAGATTCCAAAGGTATTAGCTTGCAGCGAAGTGATTCGATATGTAATACCTAGCAGCCATAGGGTTGGTATATTAAAGATATTAAAGACGGCATCTTCAAAGTAAACCTTGTAAAAGTGGAATAACGTCGGTGAAGTGGTGAGCTAGGTGAACTCTAATGTTGACTTTGACGTTTTTGGTATCCACTAGCAACGGCGTACAGGCAGGGATTTTATTATGGGCCATTTGCTGCAAACAAGCTAGACCCTGGTCGTCCCATCTAATTAGGTCAGCAAGGTCAGGTAACACCAGCACCAGCATCCAGATGGTGAATTCTAAAAATTTTAACCTGAAAGAATCAGAGACAAAACGAAACAAGATGGATTTCTTTTCTTAAATTCCAGTATGGTACCTAGCGAAGGAAGATCAACATTCGAATAGACCAAAATGTCGTCCAGCGCAGGAGCCAGTCTTCCTCATCGTGCCGTATCCAGTATACGCTCAGGCGACCGTTCGTCAATCCAAGCGCTACCAACTACGCCTCACACGCCACCACGAACAATCGTCCCTTCGTCCTTCGGATCGCCGTCCACGCTGCGCGCTGATGATGAAACCATTCTCATCGAATTAGGCTCGCGGAAACTGCGTATCGGCTTTGCGGGCGACCCAGCTCCTAAGAGGATTGTGTCGTTTGGTCCAGAGCAGCAGAGACGTGCCGGAGATTTTAGGGCTTGGGATACCGGCTATCAGGCTGACTGGCGCAAGAGGGCTTCCGGAAAACCGTGGGGAGCTGATCATGAATTGTGGCAACTGGACGTGAGGGGTCAAGATCTGGCTTTAATCGGAGATAAACTCGAGCGCGAGCTTAGAGATGCATTTACAAAGTGCGTTTGTTCAAATTTATGCCTGCATTCTCCCGGAACTGTTAGAATTAACATTTAAAAATTTATTAGGTACTTACTCATCGATTCCCGACCGAGAAGAATAACGCTAGTCTTGCCGCCAACACTCCCTATACCACTCATCTCTTCAGTCTTCGACACCATCTTTAACCGTTTCCAGTCCCCCTCCATATCGCTCCTTTCGTCACCGGTTATGTCTGCCATGGCTGCGGGTATTCGATCGGCCTTGGTTATTGATATTGGTTGGCACGAGACGACAATTACTTCTGTATACGAATATAGAGAAGTGCATACTTGGAGAACGGTTAGAGCTGGCAAGCTATTGGTAGAAGAAACGTACGAATTCCTGACTAATGCCATTCGTGGACGACCGGGCACCGCACGAACGGAACGTCCCGAAGATAAACTGGAGGATCACGCTGTCAGCTTTGAGGAATGCGAAGAATTCGCAACTCGTATGCTTTGGTGTAAAAGAGCTCCCGGACAACTGGCAGAAGATACCCCCGAGGGCTTGGCGACACTTCACGAACAGGATGAGACCGAAACAGTAGCCCCATCAGAAGACCAGTCACCTATGTTAATAAACCTCAACTCTTGTAGACCGCCGAAGACGGTCGAAATTCCTTTTGCAGCGCTGGCCGAACCATGCGAAGCCGTCTTTTTCGAACCTCATCTTTCTCCCTGCTGCTTCGACGATCATGAAATTCCCGTCCATCTACTAGCTTACAGGGCTCTTCTGCAACTGCCGTTGGACGTTCGCGCAATTTGCATGTCACGCATTATCTTTACAGGTGGCTGCTCTAATATTATTGGACTCAAGGGCCGTATATTTGATGAAGTTTCTACGCTGGCTAAAGAGCAAGGCTGGGACCCCATTCGAGGAAAAGGAGTTGAGCAGTACAAGAACAACCCGAAATTGCGGCGGAATAGCAAGCGTCAATCTGGTGAAGGGCCCATTCCTGTGCCTGTTCAAACTGAGAGCAGTACTACAGAAGGAGGAGAGACGGCGCCACCCGTCAATCCGGCACATGCGCCTGTTGAGGCTGATCAGGTAGAGGAGCTGATCAAGAAAGATAGGAACTACAGGCCAGTAGTACAAGGAACGCTTCGGGTCATAGATTCACTGGGTCCTTGGTGCGGAGCGAGCGTGACAACTCAGCTCAAGATCCCAGCATTGGCTATGGTCGACCGCGAGCTTTGGCTTCAACAAGGTGTTAATGGGGCATGCCGACCTAGTGAGGTCGACATTAAGGCGCAACAGAGACAGAGCATGGGTGCAGGGGGTTTGATTAGAGGTCAAGCCTCCCAAGCCAGTAGCAACTGGACTCTAGGAGTATGGGGATCTATCTAACGAATTTAAGGGGTATGAGGTTATTACAACGTTTCAAATAACGAGGGACGATGAAAGGGGGGACTTTTACGAGTTTTGGTTGTAGAGATACCCTATCACATATTATTCAAGTCATTGGGACTTTTAGAAAGAATATTGTTTGGAAGGCTCAGCTATTCCTGAGTTTTACCCTATTTTTCAACTTGACATCCACTATTAGATATCTTCGATATACCTAAGGAATGGGAGCCACATGTGCAATGACCCATTGGTCCGTACTTGCCTTATGAACCTAACCTTGATTATGTATGGCACGGCACTTGCGGTGGAAGATGCGTTCCGGGGATGTGTGGAGAGAATAGAGCTACCCCTGTAAAATGCGGGGGAAAGCTACTCCAAAAAAGTTCACAAGTCGAACGAGATTTAAACTTTTCCAACTTCCAACATTCCACTTTGCGCCATTAATTCTCGGTGCTTTTTATGTGTATCTCCAATGAATTGATTTATATGCTAAATAATTATATCGCTATGATTAAGGCACCAAAAGCACCCTTTGTGTGCCTTCAATGCCGTCTAACGCGGCCTCTCATGAGGCAACGGCTCCTTCCTAATTCCACGACAGCGACAGCACGTCTACTATCCAGCTCCAGTCGCAGGTACAACGCCACCGCCACAACCAGCACCGACAGCACCAATTCCAAGTCCAAGGACATCCCCATCCAAGCCCGACCGGCAATAGCCCCCAAGCCCAATATCGATATCAAACACATCCGCCAGAACCCCGCGCTGTACGAAAAAAACTGCCTGGAGCGAAATAACAAAGCCCAAAGCGCATATCCTTCGCGCATAATCGAATTATTCGCACAATGGCAAGCCAACCAAAAAGCCGGCAGGAGTCTACGAGAACGGGGAAATGCCTTACGCCGGCAGATTGCGAATCCCGCGACAATCCAGCATGAGGACGAAGAAACGGAAGCCAAGTCCAAATCAGGAAATGCCCCTCCCACAGGCGCTGCCGATATCAAGGCTATGAGCAAGGAACAATTGATCGAAGAAGCGCGGATTATCAAGGAAAAGCTGTCTTCAATCGAAGAAGACGAAGCCCGTTGCGAAGCCCAGATGGCCGAGCTTGCGCTCGCTATCCCGAATTTAACGAGCGAGGAAACGCCCCGCGGTGAGGAACCCCGCGTTCTAAGCTTCATTAACGATCACCCCGAGCCCACGCCCTCGTCGTCGGATCGCATTTGGCGGTCGCACGTGCACATTGGATCCGAGCTTGGTATTCTAGATTTCGCAGCCGCAGGTACAGCGTCTGGTTGGGGCTGGTATTACCTAATCGACGAGGGCGCGCAGCTCGAGCAAGCGCTCATCAGCTACGCTCTCGCCGTAGTAACCAAGCAGGGTCTCGGGTGGCGACAAGTGTCCCCTCCCAGCATCGTATACAGCCACATCGGCGCAGCCTGCGGCTTCCAACCGCGCGACCAAAACGGCGAACAGCAAGTCTACACCCTCAAAGGACAAGCCGGCAAACCCGAGCTCTGCCTCGCAGGCACAGCCGAGATCCCGCTCGCGGGAATGAAAGCCGACTCCATCCTCGAAGAAGCCGATATCCCGCTAAAACACATCGCCGTATCGCGGTGCTACCGCGCCGAGGCCGGCGCCCGCGGTGTCGATACGAAGGGTCTGTACCGCGTCCACGAGTTCACCAAAGTCGAAATGTTCGCCTGGACACCTCCCGACATAACAGCCACAACCGAGATCTTCGACGAGATGCTAGACTTACAGACGGAGATCCTACAGGGTCTAGGCCTACACTGCCGCGTTCTCGAAATGCCTACCGCGGATCTAGGAGCCTCGGCTTTCCGAAAATGCGACATCGAGGCCTTTTTCCCAAGCCGCCGCGACCCGAAACGTGAGGGTGAACGCGATGGCTGGGGAGAGGTTACGAGTACGAGCGTGTGTACCGACTACCAGGCGCGCCGATTGGCCACGCGGTTGAAGACGGCGGGGAAGATAGCGTATCCGTGGACCGTCAACGGGACTGCGCTTGCCGTCCCGCGTGTCCTAGCCGCCGTTTTGGAGAATGGCTGGGACGAGGCAGATATGAGCGTTACTATACCAGAGGTCTTGCGTCTGTGGATGGATGGTAGGGAGAAGATTGGGGTCAAGCATCGGGGATAGTGAAGGGGGTTAGACACATACATGTCAAGGGAGTAGCTAACTTGACTACTATGTCTGGATAAAACAGTCGTGGGTGAAATCTGTGAAATACAATAACTACATATATCCCAAAAACGCGAACAGGGAGGCTGGCGGAGTAAGGCGCGATGTATCTAACACGAATATGGGCAATCGACAACAAATCACTCGAAATATCACTCATGTAAAAATAACTGCAATTACCTATCGTTCGTCGTCATTATCATGAATATAATTATGTACTAAGACCATGAAGAAGCAGGCCTTTTCCACTCCTACTCCTACTCATACAACCCTCATCTAGTCCACTCTTTACTCCTCGTCCTACTGCTGCTGTATTTCCGATACTTTAACAATCTTGATAATCTTCCACTTAGCAGCGAGCCGCCCCCCAAACTCTAAGGCCTTGGGTCAGGTGGGTATATGTTAAATCAGTGCAATCCGTATCCCATTTTCACTGAGTAAGTATCGTAACTAAACTAGGTAGGGAAACGTAAACCATTCCGAAACACCAACGAAAGCGGCGAGCGAGAAAACGACGGAGAACAAAGTTTGATATCCTTTCCCTTCATCCCTTCCAAAACCCCTTTCGTTCATCCGTATGCCAGACGCCCTCGTACGACGAAAGACATGACTTCGTCCCCTTCCTGACCGTAATGAACCCCACCCTCATCCAACGACCGTGATGAGCAAGACGCGAGCGAGAAAAAAACGAAGTAGGTAAAGCCGCCCCGTCATACTCCTAAAACAGAACGCCTAGCCCCTCCGTTCCCCAGTTGACTCCTAACAACCAGAATCCTATGCTATGTGGTGCAGGAGATTCATTAGGTATTTTACACCAAGACTTCGTCTTCGCCCGCGATACTGTCGGTGTCGGTAATGCTTTCGGAAATGACACTATCCACCCCGACGGCACTTTCGGCCCATTCACTATGGCTTTGATCGTCACTGTTATACCCGTTTTCGGTTGGTTCACCCGTTATGACGGTGGTCGCGGCCTCACTCTCTCCCCCTTCTGTTTCCTCCGCGTCATACACGTCGTCGTCCTCATGCTCCGTCGGGTCTTCTTCGCCTGAAGTCTTGCCATCGGTGTGGCCTCCAACAATTACAGTTTCGTCTCCTATAGGAGTATTAGGCTCTGACTCAGCGGCAGGCGAATCTTCGCGTGCCTCCTCATCGCTCTCGCGCATTAAGTCAACGTTCTCTTTGTCCATATCCAGGTCGCCATAACCCTTATGATTCCCACTTTTTCCTGGCGCCCAGCTGCTCTTCCGTACTCCCGTAGCAGCCTGGGTACGAACGCTTTGGCTGCGCTTAAGACCACCCGTAGGTACGTTGTTCGTAATCTGGTTAAGACTCAAAATCCGTCGACCGGAGCTTGCAGGATTTTGTGGAACAAGGCTAGCTCTGCCACTATTCACAGCCATGTTAACTGCTCGAGGCTTAGCCTGTTTGGGAGTAGAGTTGAGATCGTCGGAAGGTCCCAGACTCGATCTTGCGCCGGGCACTCGTTTGCGGCTCATAGCTTCGCGGCCCTTAAAAGATGACTTGGTCATCAGCAAAGCACGAGAATGGTCTAGGACACCTTCAAGTATTCTACGCTCCAGACCTTCGGCCCGCGCGTCCATGGCGCGGAGTTCTTCCTTTCGAAGGTTCAGAGCAGTCTCTAGAGAGGATACATCTGCTGTCAGACGTGTCTTCTGTCGAGTGAGCGAATCTTGCTCAGCTCTCAATGCGAGAATAGTGTCACGCAACTGAGCTTCCTCGTCCTTTAGATACAAAAGGTTGGTCTCAACCTGATCTTGCTCGGCTTTCGAGCGCTCTAACTGGATTGTTGTCTCCTGGAGAGTCTTTTCCCGATCTTCATGCTCGTCGTTGATGCGCTGTTTCTGCGACGAAAGGAATTCCGAGATGTCAGCAGCTGTCTTAACAACTTGCTGGTGCACCATGTCGAGAGTGTACAATTGAGCATAAGCCTTGTTAGCAGTGTTTGTGTGGTCAACTAGCTTGTCTAGCTTCGAGTGCATCCCGCTATCCAGATTCTCCCGGATAGTAAGCACCTCACTATCCAATTTGTCTAGCTTTGACTGCACTATGCTATCGTCGTATTTCTCGGGGGGTGGCGGTAGGAGTAGAGGCTCAGGCTTGGCGTCCTCAATCTTCTTTAAGATGCCATTCTCCGAATTCCGTGAGTGTTCATAATGTTGCCCGACGATGAGCAGAACTTCCTTAATTGAATCAAGAATCTTCGGCTGATAGTCGCCAACGTGACCCTGGAGGCCTTCAACCGCGCTGATTGCCTGTTTGACATGATCACGTGTCATCTGGTGTTCATTCTTACCATCCGCGTGGTTTTCTTCGGCTTTTCCATAAAGCGATTCGACCTTCTCGAAGACAGTTTTCGATGCTTCTTCCATCTTCTCGAGCGAGTCAGTGACAGTTGATCCAAGAGTGTCAATTAGCACCTTGAGTTCCTCCGCGATCGTGTTTGTGGTGGCCATTGCCGCTTTCATTCCTTCGTCTCTTTCTTCCGAAGTTTTTGTCCGATCTTCCAAAACTAACTGGAATTCGTCATATTTAATTACAAGCTCGCCAATCTTCTCCTCGAGCTTGGTTCCTAATGCCTCGGTGCTTTCTTTCATTTTCTCATCGGTGTCCATCTTGGCACCCAACACACTGGACTTGGATTCCTCGAATTCTGTTTTGATTAGTTCGAACATCTCCTTCAAGTTGCTGCCAACATCGGCATTCTGATGCACTGTTTCGCTTATGCCTTCGAGAAGTTTTCCTAGGGACTCGACAGCGTTACCACCAATCTCGAGTCTTTCCTTAACCAAACCTTGGAACTCTTCCAGAAAGGCTCTGACTGCGGTGACTCGCTCACCAATACCAGCAGCCTCTTCTTGTTGCTCTTGGAATGCAGTCGCGTTAGATTCAGCAAGCGCTGTGGAGTTCTCCTTAAGCTCTCTCACTGCGTCTTCGACATTCCTTAGGTCATCTTTTGAGGGAAGGGATGCGATGCCAGAATTGACCATATGTTCAGCAAGTGCTTTGACCTCGAGGACGGCCGCTGCAACTGCAGCGACGTGAGTCTTGGTGACCTTGTCGGGATCTTCGAGAGATTTTTCGGCACGATCTTTCGCTTCATCTAACGAAGTGATTACCTGGGATATGAGAGAATCAAGGGACGCAAGATCTTCTTTCCGGGAAACCGTCTCTAGCTGACCATTAAGCGCTGCTAAGGAGTCTTTGGTCTCAAGAACAAGAGCCTCGACTGCATCGACATGATCTTTCCGAACAGCCTGATCTCCATCAACTAGGTCATCCAGACGAGCTTTGGTATTTCGGAGGATTGTTTCAATAGCGTACACGTCCTCCTTCGTAGCAGCATCTTCGGGATTGGCAGGCGGGCTTGTGGGCTTGCTGTCTTTATCTCTGCTGGTTGAAACGCCTGACATGCCGGCCATCGATTCTTGCATGTTCCGAAGCATTTCCTCCATTTCGTTGAGGTCGTCTTTAGAGAGTCCGTTCTTGAGCATCTCCTCTAATTCAGCGAGGTCATCTTTGGACAGACCGTCTCCTGCAGATGGAGGTTGAGGGGCCTCCATAGATTCCATCTTAGTTCTCATCTGTATCATCATGACCTCGAGGTTTTTGATGTCATCGTGCTTGACGAGATCTGCGGGAATTAGAGCGTTGCTTGGTATTTCCTCGGCATGAGCGACAGTAGCGACAGTAGCGACAGCTTTCTCCTGATTAGTCTCTCGAAGGGAGTCGATGTTTGTTTGAACGCCATCTAATCCTGACTTGAGCGCATCGAGGATTTCGTCATTGGCGGTTAGGTCAGCTGGCTTGTCGGCTACCTTCTCGATGCTGAGTCGCAAATCGCTAAAGCCTTCGTGTAAAGCGTCTAGGATATCCGTAGTGCCGGCATGAGGACGAAGTAGTTCTCCGCGTATTCGTTCAATGCTGTCACGAATTGCCTCCAGAACATCTCTATTGTCGCTCATTTGCGGTACGTGAGGAACAAGTGAAGAGTTCACCGTATCTCGAAGCGACTCAATTTCTTGCCTAATCATGTCCCTAGAGCCATCTGATGCTTTCGCGACAAGCTCCGACACCTCTTCTTTAAAGATGTCGAAGCTGTTGACAACATTGCTCATAAGTTCCTCTTGGTGCGAAGAGCCAGAGGCCTTGTCGACGTAGCCTTCCATGTGCTCTCGCAGCTGATCGAAATTACTAGTGAGGTTTGTCATCAGCTCCTCTTGGTCTGGGACATTAGAGGTACTAGGGGTTCTGTCGGCGGGGTTCTCCACGTGTGCCCGTAATTGTTCGAGATTGCTGGCAATATTTGCCATTAATTCCTCCTGGCCCGATGCTCCTGAGACTTTTTCGACAAATTCATCCATGTGCACGCGAAGTTGTTCAAAGCCATTCTCCAGGTTGGCCATAAGCTCCTCGTGGTTAGAGGTACCGGCGGCTTGGTTAACGTAGCCCTCCATATGCGTCCGTAGCTGATCAAACCCATCTCGGGTGGCATCCAAGACTTGCTCTGTGTCTCGTCCATTTGCAGCAACATTCTGCTTCGCCTCCTCGGAAACGGCCTTGAACTCTTCCCGCATGTACTGCATAATATCATGAAGGCGCTCCATAATCTCAGTGTTTTCTTCACCACCATGAGGCACAAGTGCGGTACTCTGCGTAGAGCTTATGCCCTCCTTGACAGCGTCTAGCACGTCATCTCGAGTTAGATCAGTGGCCGGTGTAATTGGGAACTCAAAGTCCTCGAGACATTCCTTAAGGGCCTCGATTACGTCGTCCCGAGAGATACTAGCCGGTGTATCAACTTGCGGGGGAACGAAATGCTTCAGGCCCTCCACAATTGCCTGGAATACCTCGTCTCGTGTGGCACCCTGAGGGGTATCTTGACGTGGCGCATACTGTTCCAGTCCTTCTCTTAGGCAATCAAGAACCTCGTCCCGCTCTAGTCCAATCTGTTGGATTTCGATCTCAGGTTTGTAGTTCTCCCAAGCATCTTTGACGGCCTCGATGACATCATCTCGACTGAGTTTTGGATCTTGATGTCGTGTGGCTTCTGAGTCGCTCAGAGCAGTCTTCATGGCGTTGTAGATCTCTTGGTAGTCAATGGCAGGCTTCTCTACTTCGGACGACACACTATGATCTCGAAGACGATGCGCCATATAAACCCTAATCTGTTCCAGGCCTTCCTCCACAATTCTTGCTAATTCCGCCCGACTAGCAGTTTCGCTTTTGCTGGGGGATTTACCGTGCCAGTCATCCAGCTTTCTGCTAATCTCTCTCCCCATTCCGAGAACCTCACCGCGAAGCTCGCGGACAAGGGCCTTAACCTCAGCTGTCATGCCTCCTGCTTGAGCAACACTGTCTTTGACAGCACGAATCGCCTTGATAACATCATCATTCAATACGTCATTTACTCGTGTTGTGACTGATGGTCTACGATTATCTTTTCCGTTCATCAACTTCTCGACCCGGTGGTTAACCACACCGCTGATTTTAGATCCGGAATCATCACTACTGAAACTCATCGATCTGGCCTTGTCCAGGCGGCCACCATTTGTGGGGTGAAGTGACAGCTCGCTGGATGTTTTCAGATGGTGGATAAGCTCTTCCACTTTATCAGCGGAAGCCATGCCAGATAGCCTCTCGGCTAACTCGGACAGCCGACCGACAATGGAGTCTTGGCCATCTTTTGTACCCATATCTCTGATGATCTTTTCGAGTAGTGCCATCGTGGCAGGCGACGATTCGCCGCCGACGAGGGACGGTGTGCTCAAGATAGACTCTCGATCAATGGAGGCCGCGAAACTATTCGGCGACGGGATCCTAGGGAGCGAAATCGGTCTTCCCATCTTCCCCGGTCCGGGTGACATGCTGTTGAACGGTTTGTTGTCAAGGTATAGCCCACCAGTATAGGTGTCTCGATGATACCGAGATGTTTCCGAGTTAGAGTTCAGTGCTAGTTCGCGCAGACTCTTTCGAATGTCTTCATCTCTAGCGTGCGTAGCTTCTTTGAGGCTCATCAAGTCGGTAGCATTGTCTCGACTTCGACGGCTGAGTTGAGACATCTCATTCTGGAGGGCGGTCGCGATGTTGGTCAAGGTAATGAGCTGGTTTGATAGATGCTCAGTGGAGGGATGCTCTGTGGAGAGATGCGGCCGCATCATGGGTGCAGAGTTGTTTGTAACAGTTGCCAATGGTGATTCCGTGTCCCGAGATGATACGGAAGACATGTTTTGTAATGCCAACATGGTGGCAGATTGCGGTGGTGTGTTCTCACCAAGGATGCTCTGCGGTAGCTTCCTCCCAGAGGGGCGAACCATCGAGCTCAGATTTGGCGCCATAGGTGTAGGTGTGCCGGGAGCGGCGTTCTCCTTCTCAGCCGATCTCGAATCCCTATCGTAGTCTCTAGCGTAGTCTCTGCCACGAGTTGGTGTTTGTGGTCTTGTTTGTGATCTCGCAGATCTATCTTTTTCGGGTGAACCTCGAGGGGTTGAGTTCGCAGACTCGCGATCCCTTGAGCCTTCGATCATCAGGCTAAGGTCCCTAACGCTGCCTGGCTGCACAGACTGCATTCGTTTATGAGGACTACCTGCTCTTTGGACGAGAGCGCGCTCAGGCGATGTGTCGTTCAGACGTCTTGAGACGAGCGAGGGGACGAGTGCATGCTCGCGCGCCTTCTCGGTCAAGGCAGCGTGCGCAGATTGAATAGCTAGCGATGTACCGCTTCGCGATGGGCCTACACCAGGCGACTGAGGATTCAACGGCAGAGGGGGCGGCGCCCGCTCCGGATCAGAACTGTCCCACCTAGAACTCTTGGTAAGTCTACGATACAGCCACATTTTTGCTAAACAGGTGCGATAAAGAGAAAGAGGAAACATACATTGGGACGATAGCCCCGATTGAAGAAGAATGTTGATGTCTTAGAGGCCGGTCGACCGGTGCGTCACGCTCGACCGGTGCCATCATCTAATGTTGCTGTTGTTTCTGTTTGATAAGATGGAATGATATGTCTCTAAGTTGCGAATTTGCGATGCGGCTAGAAAGCCGTATCACTATGTGAGATATCTAACAATTGCGTGGTAAATAATTAGCCTAGGCTAATCCCGTCGAAGCGGGAATGGGAATGAGAGTGAGAGTAGGAATGGGTATCGAAGAATTGATGTTGTTTAATGTTTGATCAGTCAGATATGACCGTCAGGTTTGAAAGTGGGATTGATGATGGATATGACGGGTATGATGGATATGATGGATACGTAAGATGGACGACGGATTTGAAGATTAGACAATAAAAAAACGGAGCATGGGGGTTCATCTAAGAAGGTTCCTGGTAATATGTGACTACGGGAAGCACCTGCTGCTGCTCTGTTCACACCTTGTGCTGATTGTGCTAACTGCTATTGTTATTTTGAACGGCTGTCCCGCTCTTGCGTACTTTCTTGTGTGGGACTATGTGGACAAACAATCGAGCTCCTGCCCAATCCCAATCAAGTTTTATTGATCTGCAACGTCACAACGTCGCTGCCCCAGCAACAGAAGCACGGATCAAAATACGCAACCACTTAGCGAGACCCAGCCAGACCCAGCGAGACCTAAGTACTCATGTACCGATGTACCTTGCCGGTCCTTGCATTTTATTTTTTTCATCACTTTCAATTTTCCAATTCTCGTCACATCCCGCCTTGCGGTTCATCACCGCCGTCACCATACTCCGTAGTAAGGAGCTATACAAAGTACAATATCAATAAATTACTCATCTACTTCTACCACACATATTCTACCACATCATCGTCTTCGTCAGTTACTAGACTAGATCCTACTACATTATCAAACTGTTTACGAAAACCTCGATACTGTAAAATTGTGGCTCGTGGGAAACCCACTTCCAAGATATCCCCCACGTGCGTCCCATATCCCCATCTTATTTAGATTAATATTTCCGAAAAAGCATGGTGCCATGTCAATTATCAAGAACCGTCTGAGAGTATTGTATGTTTTCAAATTTGCTAGTTTCAAGATGTCGAATCAACGATCTACGACTCCAGATAAACATCGCTTCTATACCTGGTTCTATAATAAAGGCTGGGTCAAGAAATTACCGGCAACCGTCGTTACGCCCGATTCATGCATTACTGTACCTCCAGTATTTTCAAGGAGGGACCTAGAATCAACAATCAGATCATCCGATGTCTGCCAAGGTTTCCCATGCGTCCAATGGCCCTTGCACCTTAGAATTGGTGGAGTCTTCCGAACATATCCGGGACCTGATCCGGAACCCCGTGCAAAATACACGGAGAAGAATTCGGGATCCAATATCAAGTCATTCTTTGCCACTTCCGTAAAAGGTAAACTGAAGATTACATACCTATGAATGATATTCTGCACATGCCTTGCCTTATAGACCAAATGTCTTCGTCGAAATCCCGCTGGTTCATGTGCCTAACTCGTAGCACGGTACTTCAATACAAACTCATACTGTCTATCACAAGTAGCAAGCTGCACGGGCGGATGCGCTAAAATCTCCGAGCCACAGATAGTGGCAACAATTATATGCGAGTATAACAAGCGACTCAAACATCGGTCCGTTGGCCCAATGGTAAGGCGTCTGACTACGACTACGAATCCCGTAGGCTAAAAGGTAATCAGGAGATTCTGGGTTCGACCCCCAGGCGGACCTTTTCTTTTTCTTTTTCTCCCATCTCCTAAGTTGATATAATTTTTCATCATGGCAAGTTGCAGCAGGAAGTTTCAGGAGATTTATAATTATAGTCAAACAGCCTCATCCTTTTTCATTAATAGTATTAATTCTCAATTGTGTTTTTACCTACCTGAATGAAGCGATATAAAAGCTTATCTATCAATCACGAAAAGGCAAGCGCTGCAAGAACACCTGGGAACGAACCGTTGTGAGTTTATAATTGGCACAAAGGGGGTTCGGTCATTTTTTATGATTCTCAAAAATACTTGGCGACGTAGTGTCAAGCCTTCTATGAAGATCCCGTGATAGCCGCAGAGCTAGGATCGGCCCATAGAGGAGTTCCTTGGTAGGGCATCTCTCAGTGTTCAGATAGACAAAGGGGCATTTCCGTATATAGCGTGTCTCTCAGTGCGAGGTAGCTTATAGTTCTTCGTGAAACAATAGAGTATTTTCCTGGCTTCTAGGTTTGCATTGTGACACATATAATGGCACCAAATAAACTCGAGACAATGCCTGAAGTCTGCTGAAATCCTCGTGTAACCAGATAACTACTGTGTGGTGAGAGATGATATAGTAGAAAATAGGAGAGAGTCATAGTATCTAAAAATGAAGAGATTCTCCCCCTGCAAATGTGTAGGTTAAGTTGGTGTATAATGATTTCTTTTAATGTAGCGATGTTTTTGAGAATATGTAATATGTATTTTAGGACGACATAATAAACTTCTTAAAAACTATTCTAAAAACCCCTTCTTTTTGTATTTAAGAAGGTGTTTGTCACGGGACACACATGAGGAACGATAGGGAGGCCCTTCAGGCCCGCCAGTGTGCTGCAAGGCTCTAGTAGGTGGCCGGGGGATACGATAGGCGGGCTAGCAGTGTCAAGCCTTCTACGAAGATTCCCATGAGCTAGGATAGACCCATAGAGGAGTTCCCTAGCAGCATCCCTCACTACCCAGGTAGTTCTTAGATAGACAAAGAGATCCTTCTGTATATAGGTAGTAGGTCTCTTGACATGAGGTAGCTTAGAGCTCCTCGTGCAACAATAGAGTCTTTTCCATGCTTCTTGGTTTGCATCGTGACAAGCAGTAGTATAAAAAGGGGGTTTCTTAAGGACAGCCAGCATTAATAGACCACTTGTACCTACCGTATACTAACAGCAGCTTTGCTGCTCCTCTATAGTCATTCTACGTTTGACAGCCAGGGGCCTTTCACTAGGATTGGAATTTCATTTTATGATGAGTCTAGTTGAAGCTAGATATTATTAACATGCCCCTATTCTCATGCACACACACACAAATAACCTTTATTCCTACAAGTGTTTCGGTAAAACACTAATGATCTATGATGCTTACATATCTTGCGATAATTTTTTCATATCTCAATGGACAACTCCCAACTCATCACAAATTTCCAAGGCTCGCTCAATTTTCACTGCAATCCTGGTCAGGTCAAGACCATTGAGTTATTATAAGTGTATCTATCGTCCATGCTGGCCCGAGCCTATGCATTATAAAACATAGTTCTAATCTCTTCCGTAGGTATAAATTGCGATAGATCTCGTTTCTAAGTCTATTCTATAATGAGATAATAGATGGGTATAAAAAATACCAACTTCATGAGCTTTATTTACTCTCTCGTATGCACAATATAGGTTAGCTTGTATTAAACTTAAGAGGGGATAGATAGATACATACTACTAATTTTTTTCTTAAAAAGAGCAAAAAAGTGAAGGTCCGCCTGGGGGTCGAACCCAGAATCTCCTGATTACCTTTTAGCCTACGGGATTCGTAGTCGTAGTCAGACGCCTTACCATTGGGCCAACGGACCTTGTTGAAATGGGACTGATAGGTCGCTTTATGAGTAAAGATCGTTTGCGCTAATTGTATTCAAGTCGGATAATCGCCGGATATTCCCACCGGAGAACTGTGACATGGACGTAACTCGGGATCAGGAATCAATACCTAGGTAGTGATTAGGTAAATTGAGAATTCGAGGCGTTTAGTGGGAAATTTCATTTCGCGAGAGAGTTCTTTTTTTTTAAAGAAAAAAAACAAGCATATACAATGATGGTGAAGTCTGGGAGAATCGTAATCTAGTAGTGTTGCGCCCCTTACTTACTGTGACTAGATTAGAAAAAGGGGTTGGGGGGAGAGCCAAAAAGTTCAAATCCATGATGTACTAAATCAGCGATTGCTCCGAGTTTGGAAGCGGAGATGGGTAAGCATTCATCAGGCAAAGAGCAACATTTTTATATTTCATTTTGTATTTATGAGCTGGATGTATGAAGTTGGAAATAACGCTACACGTCTTGCTATATTTTGGCCTACAAGTATACATACTATGTCAAGTAATCAAAATGCTCTCAAAAACTTTTCATTAGAGTCGAGTTTTTTTTTTACCTATTCTTCTAGCCGATAGAAACTCCTCATATCTATCTTCTTGAAGTCTGTGTAACCATCTAATAAGTCCAAACCGGTCGAATCGCTAGTGTCCACGACCGAAAAACGCCGGCTCCGTCATATATACATGTAGCGGACTATTGGCGCCTAGATCTATCATTACACATCCATGGATCCCAAATAAGTCTTGCGCACCCCTTATTGCTTCGAGGGGCATTCTACTTCATCAGCGTGTCAAATGCTGGGATCAAGGTCTGGGCAAGCCAGAACGAGAACACCAACTTTGGTCCAGTCATGAGAAGCTATAAAGTATCAGCGAAAGATTCACGTAAAATCGTACAAGGCTCTTACCTTGGGTACTAATCCCTTGAAGAAACTAGACAATCCTTCATTCTTGGCCATGTTGGACAGGATTCGGAAACCGCTCTCGGGATTCTCGAAGTTCCTGTTCTGAATACGAGTCTTGATGACGTCTAAGGGGGCGGAAACGACTAAAGAGGCGGAGGCACCGGCGATGGAAGCGATAAAGTTCTGGAACCATGAAGCCTTGTTGTAGTCGCTTAATCCGAAGACGTATTCCTTAGTGAAGGCCGAACCACCGAAAAGCTGTTAAATGTGAGCGGAGCACAGGACAAACGCAGAGGGTTGAGCATACCGCGAATGACCCAGGAGCATTTCGAGCCGCAGTCCATCCCCAACCTCTGTATAGCCCAAAGCCTTCGTCGGCGATAATCTTGAAAATGCCACGTCCTCGGAATGCGTCCGGGTTCGTTTGACGCTTGATCTTGAGCACGTCTAAAGGAAGTAGGACAATCTCACCGATACCGATCAGACTAAGATACATTAATCAACCAATCCGCTGGACACGAATGATTTGTTGTTTCAAGGCTTACCTTCCGGCAGTCGAGTGCATAATTGCCTTTCCGGTCTTCTTTCCGAATGCGCTTTCAAAGTCCTTACCGTAGTGCGCCGCAAGGTAATCCCTAGCGATTGGCTGGCCACCATACTTGTATATTCTCTGGGAAACCTAATTTGGATATTCAGCTATTGACCCTTCAACATAGTAACTATACAGTATGAAATATGGGAGTATGTCTGACCTTGTATCCTGCGGCGTAGCCTAGACCCGGGAAGAGGGAGAAGAATTTGCGACCAAATGGTGCCTCTGCCTTCTCTTTGAAGATAACCTTGTTCAGCTCGCTAGTACTTCTAATCTACACCAGAATTAATATTGTACGCTATTTGTCATTCAAATTTTGGTGGCTCGCACCTTCGTCTGGTTACTCATTAACCGCTTCGCAATAGTGTCGACCTTGGGACCTATTAGTGTTGCGACGGAATGGCTCGAGACGTATAAGCACGCACGGGATGAAAGACAGCCAATTCGGCAATACCAGCAGAGCCTGCATTAAATTTGATTAGCTATTGCTTGATATTTATAATACATATATGCGCCTACCGGAACCGAGGAGTCGAGCGAGATTCGACTCGCGCTCTTTGCCAGTGACCATAGGCGCCATTGCGAATTATTATGAATGCGGGACGATTCCGTGGAATATTTTTATATTCTTGGGAAGTGAATTACCTGGCCACCTGTATTCGACGGGTTAAAAGGCTAGGAATATTGTCTTGAGCCTTAACGACGAGCTGCGAGGATATCTAGGACTGCGGACTCGGCGGAGGAAAACGCACAAGAGTAAATAAAATTTCAATTGCGCCGAAGATTTATAAAAAAAATTCCAGATATTTGCGACGAATTCTAGCACCGCACTAGATAAAATAGCGGGGAGCTTGGGGAAGCTTCAGGGGTCTTGTAGGTACTACCTAGGGACGATCCGGGCTTATCATCCCAGCGATAACGTTCCGCATGGGCACCTACCCCTCTAAGAAGCTAGGTACCTACGCACGCTACCTGTGACTTGCGGAAGCAGGCCGGGATAGGGGAAAATGCATCATCAAGTAGAGTGAAATAGAACGATCAGTAGTAGAATAGAACTATAGGCTATAGCAACAGCCATAGCAATTAGAAAGATTCTTATTCTAGCTAACTATAAGTACATGTCACTTATCGAGGCATAGAATCTACGATGTGATCTAACAACGCGCAGTTCAGAATCGATGGCTAATCGACTCTTCAATGTAAACGCACTTTTAAGCCCTCGGGCCAGACCTCCGTGAATTAACGCCGCCAATGCAAATGCAACTTTTCCCTCCAACCCTGGTATCATATGGGAGAATGAAACTCAGAAATCCCTAAAGACAGATACAATGTCGTCAAGTTTCGCAACCTGGCCGAGGAGCTTCTTCTCGATGTCGAGTAACTGGATGTACTCGTTATATACGTCGCCCCTGAGCCTATCCTCCTCAACACCCTGCACATCCTTTCGCTCGGCCAACTCAAGTACGCTCTTCTTCTTCTGACGCTCAACGTCCAATCGCTGAAAGCAGCGTACCATGGACTTATAGGTATTGTCCAGTATTCGTTGTAGTGTTCGATCGAGATCGAAGAACCAGAAGAAGATCGTTCGAGCGGCTGCCCTGTTGTTGTCTCGTGGTACTTCTTGCACATCAAGAAACCCTGCCATTTCCATCTCTGCCATCTTGACATGCACGTCTGGCTTCTTCATGAGGGCCAGACCGGGCAATGTCTTGTCGTCGAGTTTACCCTTTTCCCTAAGGATCCGGGTGAGACGCAGTCCCTGACGGCCAAATCGGTTTTCGATAATGGTATCGAGCTCGAGGAATTTCAAATGTTGCATGAGCGGTTCGAAATCGACTGTCCACTCGCCGAAGTCACCCTCACCACAATGACGTACGAACCCCTGAGAACTCTCTGCTAGTATGAGGAGATGTTGGCGCATCTCATGTAATCGTCGTGAACCAACTGGGACGCCATCTTCTTCCTGCACTTCTACGCCATTCGTGCCATTTTGACCGTTGAGTCCGAAATGAACCGCCGCCTCCCCGCTGTGGTCATAATCTTCGTCATCTGATCCTATAATTTCTTCATCTTCCTCCAGTGTCTCTTTGAGGGTCGAACCCTTGAGTTGCGGAGGAAATCGTCGAAGTTTCTCTGCATATCTGATGTCGATGGTTCCTTCGCCATGTAACTTTCCGATTCCGGCAGATAAATCAATTGAAGGACTCAATTGCTCAAAAATTTCCTGGGTGGTAATGCGGGGTTCTTTTGTGGCGTCATTATCATCTTCGACCTCTATCGATCGATCAACTTGACAGCGAGAAATCTTCTTTCCAAGAACATCAAGTAATGTTGCGTACACCTTTGCTGTGGTATCGCCAATCAGGTCTTCTACATATCGTTCGAGCTTTAGATTGCGAAGCTCAACCGTGCACTTCTCGTAATTCACTCGAACGGCAGTGTCGAACTAGATAAATGTGAGTTAGCTATACCAACAAAGGCACCTATAGTATGAACTCACTTCTTGCGCGACGATGTTTCTAGCCCCGTCGCCAAGATACAAATTCGACGCACCACCGTTTGTTAACTTCCGGCGCTTCGTAACAGGCCGGAGCGCAGTCTCGGCCGCAATCTCAATCTCGAGTCTTCTCTTTAAACGTGTGTTCTCTGTCTGTATCTCCCTCAACTTGTCTCTGACATATCTCTCGAATTCGGCGGTTTGCTTAGATCCCCGAATACCAGTAGGATAATCTGCCAGATATGCTTCCTCAACCGAGCTCCTGAGATCCTGTGGAGACTGATACATTGTCGGCACGATAGGCTCAAGGATACCGGCGGCAATTAGCTGCGCGAGCGTGTCATGAACTTGATCATTCATATTTCTATCATCGTCCTCTGATTTCACGCTCACTGAACCGTTGACGATACCGTTGCTACTACCGTTGGTGTTACCATTGGAATGATCATGGCCATTTTGCAATGTTCCGTTGACAATCCCATTGCGGGTGGTGTGTTTATCCTTGAATGCTTCGATGAGGTCCGAGATCTTCGCGTGGCCGAGTATGAGAAGTTCGTGGACGAGGTAATGCGCATGCTGTCCGTACTTGGTCTGTATCATATCCAATATCTTCCCCATCCGTACGAGGTTATACGCAGCACAGTGATTTGCTTCATAGTAAGTGATGTCGGTGTCTTGGTCGGTATGGTGGAAGATGAGATTTAATTGGATGAGTACGGCGATTCCATGGCGCACTTGTCTTTGGTTTACGGACGTGTGATGCGCCAGTTGTGCGACAGTTGACCTGCCTCGTGCGAGAAGGTCTGCAAATATGCGCTACGAGATTCAAACTTGTTAGTACTAAACTTGCATAGCGTTGGTGGAAATTCTGGAGAATATCCAATCTATTTGCTTTGGGGAAAATCATACCGATGGGAGTTGGCCATACAGCTCGCTGATGAGCAGAACACAAAGTTCCGCGATATTCTTTGTCTAGTATTGAAGATGTGATTAGTATTTTACTTGATGCAAGGGAAATTGGCAAATAAAATATAAAGCTTTTGGTGCATCGCCAAAAGAAAAGAAAATGGACAACAACCGAAAGACAGGAGGTTGACTCACAACTAACATGGCTGACGGAACTTGGACTTGGACTCAGCCTTGACCTTGATGTGAAAAAAGTAGATAGATAGAAGTATGGATTTGTCGAAGTTGTTGGCTTCTAGAGATCCTCTCACTATCTCTAGAGCACTACAATTACTACCGCAGCTTCATTGAAAAGCTGAGTAGAAAAAGAAGAAGAAAAGTTCTCCAGTTAACGTGGAGATAATGCGAGAGAGGAAAAAGTTGTGAATTGTATTGTTCAATGTTCCTTCTATGTTCTTGCTGACGGGAAGATTATGCAGCGCAAGCGCGAATGGTATGGATGTAAAATAAAATAAGATAAAATAAATTTCAGCGCAACTACTTTTTTAGGATAGCGGGGAATTCAGTGAATGGTCGAACTTGCAGTCCCTCTAAATTTCCAAAAGCTCCCCTGCCCACCTGCCTAACCTGCCCCAAATTTTGTCACTAGCCAATCACAAGCTTTTGCAAGTGGCTGACCAAACTCTAGCCCCATTAAGCCTCAGTAACGTACCATAGTACCACGCCTGCACGCCTGCACGCCTGTAGACCGTAACCGAGAATTTACCGGAAATTGAGCATCTTTTTGCTTGCAAGTCGGAAGCTTTCAAGGATCTGCGGAATCCAAAAGTTGTTGTCGCAGACCTCAAATCGCCCATTGTCGACGGCATCGTCCTCAAAATGTTCTCTAGATCGGCTCTCTCTAGAGGTGCCCAGCTTGCTGCACGCAGGCAAGGCTGTTCGCAGCTTGCCCAGCGTCGAGGTTATGCTGCCGCCGCATCCTCTGCTCCGTCCGCATTGACATATGACACCACCGAAGTTGCTGGCGTCAAGGTCGCTACCAGAGACTCCCATGGCCCGACAACAAAACTTGCTATTGTCGCCAAGGCAGGTACTAGATATCAGCCGGTTCCTGGTCTAACTGTCGGTCTGGAGGAGTTCGCTTTCAAGGTAAGCAACCCGAGCTGATGTCCGTATATTTTGATGTTTTTTTTTATCGTGAGCTAATTAGTTGTGATCACCCCAGAACACCCAAAAGCGAACAGCCCTACGTATCGTTCGAGAGGCCGAACTTTTAGGAGGACAATTACTTGCATACCACACTCGAGAAGCGTTAGTAATCGAGGCGAGCTTTTTGCGAGAAGATATCCCCTACTTTACCGAACTGCTGGCAGAGGTTATCAGTGAAACCAAGTACACCAGTGAGCTATCTTAAGCCATTGGTCTCCGATAAAACGCTTACATTTTTCGTAGCATTCGAATTCCATGAGGATGTAGAAAGAGTCCTGAAGGTAAAGCAGGCTAAGCTCGCCCACGATGTTTCCGCTCTTGCCCTCGACTCGGCACATTCGGTCGCCTTTCACCGTGGCCTCGGTGCTCCCCTATACCCGACCGGCTCAACCCCTCTGAAGAAGTTGAACGAACATACCATTGCCGCATACGCAAGCGCCGCCTACGCGAAGTCGAATATCGCATTAGTCGGAGACGGTGCTACCACAACCGCTCTACATAAGTGGACAGAACAATTCTTCAAGCACGTACCTGCATCGAAGCCCGAGAGCATCAAATTCTACACGGAACCCACAGCGTATCACGGTGGCGAGGCGCGTATAAGTCACACTGGTGGAAACTCATTAGTCATCGCTTTCCCCGGTTCTAGCTTCAACGCTTTCAAGCCCGAAGTTGCGGTCTTGGCAGCATTGCTCGGTGGTCAGCCCAACGTAAAATGGTCGCCTGGCTTCACCCTCCTATCCAAGGCCGCGGCTTCTACTGGAGTAGTTGCCTCTGGAACTAACCTCGCCTACTCTGACGCTGGTCTACTGGCCATTCAGATCACTGGTGCTGCTGATTCGGTTCGCCAAGCTGGTGCGGAGGCTGTCAAGGCCCTGAAGGGCATCGCTGAGGGAACTGTTAGCAAGGAAGACTTGACCAAGGCAATTGCTAAGGCCAAGTTTGATGCTTTGGAGGGTAGCCAATCTGGCGTCTCAACGCTCCTATCTGCCGGCTCGGGTATCATCCACACTGGCAAGCCCTTCCAGATTGCCGAAACTGTCCAGTCGATTAACGGCGTTACGGCAGACAAGCTCAAGACTGTATGTACACTCCCTTCGCCGTGAATGTTTTTGCCACCTTGCTAACACTATATTTAGACCGCAAAGTCTCTAATTGATGGCAAGGCCTCGGTGGCTGCTGTCGGAGACCTTCACGCATTGCCGTTCGCGGAGGAGCTTGGACTAAAGGTATAGACGGGGAAACTGGGAAACAAAAGTGTACCAACAGATTAACCCACTACTGTAGAGTCAAGCTACCTGTGCATATAATAAATCCCCTAGAATTTTCTTTGAAGTTAAGAGTACCTTTTTAGGTACAAATGTATGACCCGCAGCATTTTCCCAGCGGGCTTATATATATATAACTACGTATGCTGTGACGTTACAACGATTGTATTTGTATATAAATTAGAGTTGTAAATATAATGCTCTTGATATATAGCACTCTAACTATACAAAGGCATAAAGACGTGGAACTGAGACTTGATCGGAATGAATTACCTAATATTCATTCTACATGCATTTATCTTTTAATAAGGGGGCTTACGATGAGGAAACTAAATCACGTGCAAGCCTACCCACTACCGGAGTGTTAGTGGGTCCTTCTCAATTCAGTGTTCCGTCCACTGCCGCAGCTACATTTTGTGCTCCAATGCAAATCAACGATACCCTCAATTAATCCTCAACCCCAATTGATTCTTGAGCCACTGTCAAAATGGTGTTCGCCTGGAAAGCCGCTGGTCTGTCGTAAGTTTATTCACCCCTATTCCACGGTGTTCTTCTGGCAATGCGAAGACTTCCAATTCACTAACTCGTTCGTCCAACCGAATAGCTACAACCGCTACCTTGCCGTCGCAGGCCGCGTCGTGCGCCGAAGCTTGAAAGAGGAAAAGAGACTTGTCGCCGAACGACGAGGAGAATCAGACCTACGATTTGCTAAATGGGATGTAAGTATTCTGTCTTCGTAACATACAAAAACCAAGAGTCTCGGAAATTGGTGGCTGATGGGTTTTATGCCTCAATTCACAGAACGGCAAGATGGGCGAGCCAAAATCCCTGACCGAGGCCAACGCGGCCGCCGCAGTCGAGTCTGCTGCCTCTGGAGGTTCATAAATTACGAAGTACATGATTGCTTGCGAATGAAGACGGTTAGACCTCTACGAATACCGGTGCGGATGCGGATAGACAAGATGAACGGCTATGATCACCATTTCGCCGCTTCATGTATAGCTGTATAAAATAAAATCAGTTTCATTACGAATTTACTCATCTGCTTTGGAAAATACGCAGTCACTAAGATTGTCTATTAGACGTTAAGTGAAGATGTTATACAGCTGCATGTTAAACATACAGCTCGCCTCATATAATTTGCATTGTTCCAAGGTTGGTAGGTAGTTGCTCTAGGCGGGACACCGGCGAACCGGCTACACAATGATAGGGCGGTTAGGTCAAGTAGTAGCCTCTTAGCAGAGCGACCTCCAATTATTGGATCTTCCTACGTAATTGCTCATGCTGCACCTTCCACTTAATACCATATCACGATAAATCAATTAATGCCTTATCCGTGTGTGACCTTCTATGCGTATACTTATATTTAACTTAAATTCATGCAATTCAAAACCTTAGCACGTAGAAGTGAAATTATTTGAGTTTCAAGGTTCCAAGTTATTCAATGTTGGATCAGATATGTACTTGTGTACGGAGCTTTGTCAAAAATTTCGGCCGTGAATTTTTGACGCTAAAAGTGACACCCTCAATTCTTAATCAATAATTACCTGATTCAACGTCTGAAGCCCAGCTGCGTCTGTCCTCTGTCTTCTATTCTCCCGCGACAGCCGCCACTTTACAAACCTGTTAATTTCCGCTTGTTACTATGGCAGTCGGACGGGTTAAGTGACATCAGCTCTTATCGTCAAATTAACTTGTCCTAGCAACAGCAGGCGGGCTGCCTTGAATTGCTCTCCCTGTCTTGTATGACCCCACTATCTTGAAGTCTCTCAAAACTGATGTCAGTAATAATTGGCCGTACTTCATTTACATACATGGACATTTCAACCCAAATGAGACTATTCTCAACAAGTTACTTCTGATACACAGATGTGCTGACTCATGGTAGGATCGCAACTTATCTCTTCCCAACCTATGACCGGAACAGCCGATAGTCAACATGCAGCAGCAACATGATCTATTGTCACCTTCTCCAAACATATCTCATCCAGGAGTTATGGCCACCGATATTACCAAAAAGTTTGCCTCTGCTGTGAAAAGTATTCTCTCATAGCCCTCTAATCCTAAGCCTCATAATTATTGCTTACTTACTAACTACTTAGAAGCGTTGTCACCTGGCGAGCTCGTTAAAGATGATCACTTCACACTTTTTGAGTCCGTCGCGGCTCTCGAGGCAAGTCCTATATTTATAGCTGCTTAATCGGGATATATATTTAGGGATTTATCTGCTAATAGCTATGTTAGGTCATGGATCCAAAAATGGATAGTGGTGTACTAGCAGAAGGGGAATCTTTAGACCAAGAATATGACGTCTCTCGCGATTTGCTGCCAGAGGAAATTCTTGGCATCATCGACCAGTTGCTCTGCCTAGAAGTACGTTCAATATACGCCATCCTAAATCCATCCTAATTACCGAACCTTCTGACCTAGAATTACTATTAGATGGCCTGGCATCTAGGCTATCCCCTTTCGCAGACTCTCTTTACAAGCGTCTATATAGAATCCCTTATGAAGCCTCGTCCCACTAACATAGACGAAGCTGACTTCATCAGAGGTAGTCAAAGTCGTGAGAAGCAGCCCAAATTCCTTTTCGTCTTACGGGCATATTGTGTTGGGCTCCTCAAAGCGTGCTGCTTTGTAAATGAGCTCGTCAAAGAAGAGCTCTACTACGAAGTAAGGACAAAATAATTATTCTGCATGACACCAATAAATTCCACTAACAAATCGCAGGAGGAAGACTTCGTCACTAACACTTATGACCGCAACCTTCTTTTTGACATACCACTAGCATCTATCAACAGTTTACTGCTGAAGGCTCGCAGTGACCTCCGCCTCATTAGTAACGAGGTTCCTAAGGAAGTATCTGCTGCTCTTGAACTTCGGCTTGAGCTACGCATCGCTTTTTTGAGAGCTATCGATCTTGCAAGCCTGCGAAGGAACAATCCTGATTCATTGAAGATGCCTTGGACTCAGATGAGCGGTCTGATTGAGCACATCAAGAGGCAGCACGAGCTTGGGAAACCCGTCCCAGAGGCTTTCAGCACCAAATTGCAGCGGCGGTTAGCCAGTACCATGCCTCCGCGTCCCATGGTCCAACCCAGCTTTGAAGAGAGCTACGGCCACTTCAAACGACTTTTCCAGGATGGTGTTGATATCATGGATGTTTTGAAATACACCGAACCACAGAGCCTGCTAGTAAGCTTTTTGAATTTGTCGTGCAGGGAAAATGATTGACCACTTCTTAGAATTTCGTCTTGTTGTTTCAAGCAAGAAAGCCTCAACCACTGGTTTATATCAGGACACTACTTCAAAGTATGATTTGTAAGGATATGGTTGTTTTAGGAAGCTATAGTATCCGGCAAATACTTGACCATGATCTTTCCATTGTTGTCCTGCCTTGCGCGCCACAAATAGACCGTGCCTACGATATGATTGAGGTACCAACCGATCCTCGACATCAGATTTCAGCGCAGATGGAGATCTTCCGGCAACGAGTGGCTGAAGCCTACTTGGAGATATTTAGAATATTCTGCCAGAACAGGTGTAGAGTCCGACGATCGTTATGCCATAACATCCAGGAATGGGAGATGCTACAAGGTGATGTCGAAGAGATTGACCAGCTCCTTCAGAATGCCCTTGACGAAAGACCCCTCGCGATTACCGGCGCGGATGTCAATTTCTCACTCCCGCTCTCGTCCTGGGCATATTTATACAAGCTCAGGCAGATGGAGTGGATCGTCCAGCTTGGATTTGAGCTGGAAATTTACCAGACCGACGAGCTTGCTGGCATGTACTGGTATCTGAATTATCTGGCCAAGACACGTGCGCAGCACGGGGACCGCATCAAGTCTTTTACGATGCGCAGCCTAAATGAAGCGCGTTACGGCCTTACTGGCTCCGGCGAACAGCAGTTACCCCAATACACATCAGTCAAAGATCGCGAATACATGACATCGCTAGCGTACCTGCGCGTCACTATGCTTGACGCGGCGTGCACTTGGGAATTTGCTGATGGCTTATGCTGTCTTTATACGGCTTTACTACGACTGAACCTCATTGCCCTGCCACAGCGCCCCTATAGTTCCGACACTTTGCGTTACGATCTGCGCATGAAACCCTTTCGGAGCATTTCACTACCGGCACTACCGACGTTCGATGAGTTTACGCGCGCGACCTTACAACCAGAGACCACGACGTATGACCTGTTGAAATATGCTGAGAATGCTGTAGGCGGCGCACGTAAAGGGTATGAGGCCTTAAGCAGGATGCCCGAGGCGTCGACATTCAGCGCTAACACTCATGATCGTTGGGTCGGTAATATTAAGGATTGCCTTAGAGCTGCGATAGCGGCAGGTGTAGCGGTATCGACGCTTCAACAGGCTCTAAGGCGGGTCGGGAGCCAAGAAGACCAAGGTCCGTTAGAGTTAGGGTTGAAGGTCGAGATGCCAGAAATGGGGAAGGGATACCACGACTGGTGGATTGTTCCAAAATTGGTTCCTACAAGACAACATTGGTCCACCGAAATTTCTCAGCAATTGGAGAAAAAGGTCGGAATTTCTGGGAAAGATTATGACCATTAGGAGGAAAGGAGCATGAGTACGACACAGCGCCTACTAGGTGTGTTATACTAGGCGTATAGACCGGACGATATCAGGTAACTTAATATGACAATTTGATAAAAGTCTCTATTCAAGGGTATTGATTGCTTAGTAACTTTTCAAGCACTTAACTCTTATGGCGATGTATAGAACTAGATGCGTTTCCTCCTTGTTCATCTCTTCCATAGTTCCCCGCATGAAAAAAACTGTTTTCATCAACATCGTCGCCTAAGCGATCATCCTTCCAACCTTATCATACATATTAATAGGCAAAACATAGCGATTGCGACATCACATCCATCCAAGCAGGTGATACAATATGTACAATGTCAAGGCCGAACATGGCCTCTAGAATTCATGCAGACACTTCTCACCAAGCATCCGGATATTTACGCCTTAATAGCCTTCCTCGCTACGGCGCCCCTGAGCTTGACGGTCTGCTCGTAGAGGACGTCCTTGAAAGCGAAGAGGAAGGCTGCTGTAAGAACGCTCTGGGTGACCTTGGGTCCAATACCTTGAAACGATTGTTAGTTGATGAATCAAACTTGGTTAACTTATGTAGGTTTGCTATAATGGTAAACAAAACTTACCCTTGTATAAACCAGCATAACCCTCCTCCTTGATGACGCGGCGGATAGCTTCCGTCATGCCTTCACGCTTCTGCCCATCGTCGGCGACGTGCATCTGACTCTTAACGGTGATGTAGGGGTAAGTGATGGAGGTGGCGAAAAGCTTGCCGATGGCGCCGAGGAAGAAGGCGACGGTCGGGGTGACGTTGTGCTTACGCCGGCGCTCATAAGCGTTCTTCAACTGCTCAAATAGCGTGTATTGTAAGATAGGGTTGATAACAAGCACGAGCGCAGGCACGACACCGCGGAATAGAGCCTGTGGGCCCTCGTCTCGCAGGAGCGCCATCAACGTGCTGATCGTCGTTGGCTTCTTCTTCTCCACAATGGCGGTGTCAGACTTCTCTTGCTCTGCCTCGATCTGTCCCTTACGCGTGGTCATGCGGGTGTTGACGACCCAGATCGGGTTCGTGAGGATGACGGTGGCAGAGCCGGCAATGGCACCAGCGATCATAGCTTCGATCGTGGTGAGCTTCTTGGAGGCTCGGCCCGCGCGGGTCGCCGCCGCTTCGAAGGAGCCCCGCGTCCATTCGTACCAGTAGTAGTAGACAAAGTTGGTCACGCTAATACCGAAAACCGCACTGTCGAGTCCCGCGTACAATCCGGACACGCCCTCACGCGCCACAATCTGTCGTACCGCGGCTAGGAAGGCAGTTTCGGCTCGCTTGGATTCGACTTGCGCGCGCGTCGAGAGGGTTATTAGGGGGTATCTATTATAGAACGCGAGGCTACGTCAGACTTCTTTCCACTTTCTATTTGATCTAGGGAGCAATTAGGATGTTGATTATGATCATAGACATACGTGAGGACCATGGAAAGGATCCCGCCACCAGCACCGGCTAGAGCGTGCGCGACATTGTCGTTCTGGGGAATGACGGGTTTCGTCGACGCCATCTTTGCATTTATTTAGGATTACAAGGAGGGACTTTAGTTAAAGGGGATTAGGTCAATATTTTGAGGTTTAAGATAAAATGGAAACCATAGGTTCATCCAAGAACTTGGAAGGTTAAAAAGTTATATTGAATTACTGAATTACAGAGCGTAATCTATAAGAACAAACTCAATACTGCCCCTAAGCTTTATCGATGAGCGATGAGCAATGAGCAAACCCATGGAGCAGGTTTGGGAAGCCGAGGTCCGATTGCATCACAATGCGGCTAGCTCTCTCCTTCAGCGGGATGAGGCCCACTAAACAGCTGGACCGAGCATCCCTATCGCTGTAAGGCACAAGGTCAGCATTTCTTTCCCCAGTGCTCTCCCTGTCTCCCCGGCTTTTGCCCCGCATTTAATTCGTCAAAGACATTCTTTGAGTTCCGACTTTCACATGCGAGAGAATATGAAGGTCTAACAAACCTTCAATCTTGTGATGCTAAATTTGAGATGTGTTTTTCTTATATAGAATGGGTCATACTACTACGAATTCCCATTTCACGCCAATAGCCCAATATATCAACTCGAAATAGAAACTATTCCCACATGCCACAGAATGTCTTACATTCCAACGACAGCTGAACTCAACGCCCGCTTGACTTAGACATACATGCTTATGTAATGTCGGTTACATATCTTGATTCCCCAATTGCCCTCATTGTAACCTTATAAGAAAATAAGGGTTGTTTTTTGGACGAAACATAGCGAAGAGATCAGAGCATGTGTCGCGATGCAAGTTTCATAACTGCAGGCAAAGAGACAAGTATGATATGATTGATCGATTGATATCAGAATTTACACGATATTTCTGACGTGCAGGAGGTTCTATAAATTATCCCACCACAATCTTACCTAAGGTATATTCTATCCAGTGGAATGATAGAGACAGGTAATTGATTTCCTGCATCTCAGGTCTCCCCCTTTCTGTCGATGATGGCGTTGGTAGTATCAGCTGTTGAACGCCACCCCAAAGAGGCAACCTTCACACAATTATCACTTGGGGGCTATCACCTAGATCACCAAATCACCAAATTAGTTGGAGAATATTTGGGGGCTCCCCCCTTGGCTTTCCGGGCTTCCCTTACAAAACTTCAGCGCAGAATGGCAAAGTCACGTGGAATTGTAACCAAAAATAGCATCATGCAGGTGCAGCACAACTCGCAGCACAACTCCCGGTCCATCTAAAACAGCCGTGCGCTCTTGCTCGTGGCACCAGCCTCCGCCAGCGCAGTTTCTCAAAATAGAATTCGGCATAATAGGTATTGGCCACCGGAAAGAAGAGGCTTTCACTAACGAACTTTACCTTTCTTTTCTCTCTCTCGATAAGTTTCCTATTCACCTATTCACCTGTTCACCTTTCGATAGAGGAAACGCGGTTGTTGATTCATATCATTCGAGATCTACTGATCTATTTCAACCAGTTAGAAACTTCTCTCACGGTCGCCTATTCCTGCATCTGCTGCGTCTGCTACATCTGCTACACCTGTTACATAATAGCTGGGGGGTTAATGTTGTTAATGTCTATCTGCCACTAAGATTCACGCTTACGCCTACATGAACAAACCAGCTAAAGAGCCAATTGTATGATGAGATGAGAGGACTTTCTGTTACACACGACATCCATGGATCTATGAGAATAAGGATACTTATTCGTTAACATTATTCTTCAAGTCACGAACATCACGAGCTTATAACGACGACAACGTGAAACTTCCTACTTACGAAACACGTCAACCCGCGATATCTCAACCTACTTCACCCTAGAGTCTTCCATCGCCACTCACTCACTATCCATGGGGATCATCGCGTTGATCGCTATCTTATGAGGCTAAGATGGCTCTCTCTACTCCAACAAGCAACGGTACTCGTCGCTTCAATCCGCTTCCGTCTCCCGGTAAAAATGAGACGCCCAGATCGGTAGGGATGGTAAGACCAATATTACCTCAAAAAAGCGTGACAACTGCTTCCATCGAGGACGCGTACGTGAGTTTTATCCTCTACTGCAACCCGGCAGTACCTTTGGAGACCGATACGTACGCGCTTAGAGAAGCATTCCGAACCCCACCAAAGAGCGAGGGGAAGAGCTTCAGCACATTCACCTTGTTTGAGCTCATCAAAAAGCTCCATTCAAAAGAGCTTAAGACGTGGGCGGAGTTAGCCTTGAAATTGGGTGTTGAACCTCCAGACCATGACAAGGGCCAAAGCTCACAGAAGATTCAGCAATATGCTGTTCGTTTAAAGGTAAAACTCATTCAATTTCAGTAATACTCATAATCGCTTCAGTCGATAGCGGCGTAGCTTACTTCTAGTAGCGATGGATGCACTCCATGCATATTAATGCTTTCTTCGACTATCTAATGGATAACCCACACCCATACTGGACCCAAATTCCCACTGATCCAAACCCGGTCTGCGAGGATGGTAGAGATGGGGTTGCCGCAGAAGATGATATGGCTTTACGTGCTTTACTACCTCATATTCGGCCGCGTCGAGGTCGAAAAAGACCCGAGGAAGATGCACTCAGTAAATCTCCTTCACAAAGACCCAGATTAGAATCTCCGGGGTTTGGTGGGGAGCCTAGAACTGCTCGTCCAGATTCACTAGATCCGTGGACTGCCCACCCAGATGGAAGAAATTCATTTATGTTCTCATCAGTCGATCCAAGGTCAAGCGTATTACCAGAGGCGAATTCGGCCTTCCCATGGAGTAGTGACGTCTCACGTGAACCTATGTCGGCCTATCCTCAGTCTGCGATGACCCCGTCGACTAGAGGGACGTTCTGGGGCGATACAACAGAACCTCGCTCAGCCATCAGCCCTAAAACCAAAGCTCTCGGACGACGCCATGGAGCCAAGGTTGTCTCCTCTGCTTGGAGAAGCGGCGGTGTATCTACGAGCGGCAGACCTCGCGGGCGGCCTCCAACTAATCGTCCTACTGATAGTCCGTTGTCAGCGATCCCAGACGAACGCAGAGAGTTTCAAGGATCTCCTTTTGAACAGAATACGCCGCAGTCAAGTATAGCGCCTACACCGATGCTACCCCCGGAGTCGATACCTAAGTCAGCAGGACCTACCTCCGCGCCAACGTCAGCACCAATAACAACTCCAACTTCTGCTCCTAGCAACCGCCCTACTCGGCCGGGTCGACTCTCTCTTCAAGTCCCAGAACGAGCCAGCGGACCTGTTAGATTGGCGACTCCACCACCTCCCGTTGTCATGGTAAATGGGAAAAGTCCGGTCAATGGCAATGGGACAAATGGTGGTGGTAAGACGGCAGACAACCCGCTAGAGGATGCATTTACAGTGTTTGATCGCACCTCGGCGATGTTTACCGCGACATCGACCGGCGATGATGGGACCTCTGGGATGCATTTCGACCCTGATAACGGTGATCGGACGAATTGCGATGAGGTTGAGGCTATGTTTGTCGCCGACGTACTCGAAGGTGCTTGGTTAGATGAAAAAGGACAGCCAGGTCCATCCGCTGACGTCGACGAGGCCATGGCCCTAGTGAAGGTTGTTATCGAAGGCATATCGAAACAAGCCCTTACGAAGGAGGCCTTCCTTATTAACTTGTCGGCGCTTGCGGGCATCAAGTATTTGATGCAAGCGGGTACCACCTCGGTGCAAAGGCTAGAGGTAGGCCCTGATTACACGAAATACCAATGTGCCTGGGGTTTACGGTTCGGTCCTATCAGCGGGAAATTCCGGTTAACAGAGACCGTTCCACACGCAAGGTGGAAAAAAGGCGCCCAGAGACCGGACGAACCTAGGGGGAACTCCGACGTCCCCGCTCAGGGCGACGAGGCTACAGAGTTTTGGCGCAAAAGATACACCGATCTTCTGCGCGTCGTAAATAAGAGGAGCGAGGATACCACGCGGGTTGCTAAAGGGTTACAGGAGTAGCGAGCGACTTTAACGGACAGGAGTTGGTATTGTGCGGTATATTACGTCTTGTAAGAGTATATCTATGGGTTTTACGATTCATGTGAGCTGCTTGAGATTCAAAAGCCGTCTAATTCTTGTATATGTACTTTGGTTTCTGAGATACCCCCGATCGCATGTATTATCAGATATTTGGAATACAAAAAAAACTTTTCTGGTCCACAGGGCTGAGCAGGCCGGTCCCGATGAAGGGGGATCTATTATATGACGACATATGCTATACTTCATGCATCTTAACGACGTATGACCCATCTAAAACTGGTTTAATGGTAGGTAAATTCCATGTAACTTCAAGTTGCCTCCAAGTTTTGCTTTTCTTATGCGTTTCATTGTCTTAAATTGCTCGCCATATTCTACTAATCAGAACGCTAAATGCTCACCTCTAGCATCTAGAACTTCCTCGACTAAAGGTTGTATCTTTTCATCGATAATCCTGCTTCTTAGCGAAGAATTCAGCAAATAAACCAATCGTAACTAAAGCCCCCACGCAAGCACTTCCAGGACCAAACCACCACGCACAGCTAGTATTATCGCGCAACTTGACCGTCCAAAGCATCGCAATCAACATGACTGCTGCTCCAGCACACGAAATGGCATAGTACCGCGTCCCAAACCCGGCAAATTGGCCAGTTAGTACCAGAAAGTACACTTGGATGCTGGCTGCCAAAAAGAGGGCCGGCTTAGTTCCATTTCTACCAAGGCGCACCGCAAGCCCCTTGACACCAGCTTTCAAATCGACCTCATAATCTTGATGCGCGTAAACAGTGTCGAAGATAATACACCAAAGAATTCCGGCTGCGTATAAGCATATGGATGACCGAGCCAAAGGTGATCCCATGACTATCTGCACGCGGCTCAAGAAATTTGAAGTGGAATCCCAAAGGGGGTTTAAAGGGTCCTTTTCAAGTATTGCCGCTACCGTAAAAATAGCATAGGATAGCCCGAACCCTAGTTCTACTTGTGGGAAATCGGTGAATCGCTTCAGAAGCGGGTAGACGAACAGCAACACCCCATTGACGGCGGCGTGGATTAGAACGGATCGTTGGCAAGGTGACAACACCAAAGCTCCAATGGCAATTTGTGCAGCGGTAAACAGATGAGCTTCGGAGCTGGCTACCGCGTGACGCGCAATGGGCCTAAATTGGCAACGGGCGACCTGACGATCATAGTCTTGGTCTAGATTGTCATTCCACGTGCATGTGATGCCGCGAAAGATAGTAGTCCAAAGACTGAGATATGCCGCCAAGAAAATGAGGGTTTTCGGGTCGATATCGTGAGAAACTGGAGGCAGGTTAATCACGTAACCAAGCCCGATCAAATAATGCCAATAGAAAGCCCAAAATCCGGACAGACGATCAAGACGCATAAGTTCGGCATACGGAATCCATGAGTTTGGGAGGAAGCGGAAAACTCCATAGTTCGGCCTCTTGTAGCCTTTTGAAACAACTTCTTGTGTCGCGACAGTCATTTCGTTTATCAAAGTTGCCAGTAAATGCGGCGAGTATGACAAGGGGTAGGTGGTTCACTTCTGGATGGAGTTTGATTTTCAAGGCTATGATGAAAAATACTGATATTCGAGAATCTCTTTATTAATTTGGATGGAAATTTACCAGAAATTATAGTAAGTGTTCCCTATTAAAACGAGACGCGGCGAAGCTAACTGAATCTTCTCCACACATAGAAGACTTACATATTTTGATATTCTTGGATGTTGGTCGTAAGCCGTGCATGATATTCAGGTAAGTTGGCACACTATCAGGAGAGTATCTTCAAGCTAGTGTAGTCAGAGCTACCGTATGCAGTAAGAAAGTATACACATATGACGATCAACTAGATCCCATGTAACACTCTGCATTCATTGCAGGATATCACCAACATCTCGAACACCAATGGATACAGTGGCCGGCAGTTCCTCCGACTCTCGGTCTCCACGGTGTGTGAATTACCAACTCTGCCGACCACGATAATAAAAGATATTTTCCAACATTTTCAAGGTCATTCTAGAGTAGGTAGGGTTCAAATTCATTATTGTGCCCCATCTGACTTACTTACCGTGGGAGTCAATCCTGTTACTTTAATCATGGCTTCTATTCACGACTTTGCGCCTCATGCTATGGATATTATGATTCTAACAATTTGTCTATCTTGTATTCTTCTGTATATCTCACTTCTTCCACCCCACAAGAAGAGTTTTATCTTTGGCCGACGATATGTTATGCCTCGTGGGCCTAGAGGGCACCTACTCGTCGGAAACTTGTCGTCGTGGCTTCGGGCGCGTAGCAAGCGAGCTACGAAAACTTGGGTTAGTCACAAAGACTTCAAAGATTCGGTATTTCCCATGAAACTGACTATTAATAGCTTATGGAACAAGCTCAGCATGGAGAATTAACCACGTTGAGTATGGGTTCTAGGACGTGGGTTCTGATAAATAGCAGCCGTATGATCAACGAGATCCTCGCCAAGCGGACTAAGTATACACATGACAGACCATGGCTTCCCATCGCAGGAGGGCTTGTTAGCCGGGAGCTACGACCGTTCCTGAAAAATGCGACGGATTGGAGAGATGGTAGGCGTCTTGTCCATCAATTTCTCATGGGTCCTCGGTCGAAAGATCATGGGAACATCATAGAGGATGCCAGTCTTGGCCTCCTTCAAGCCTATCTAGATGAACCCGAAGCCTGGTACCTACATCATTACCGTTACGCCATTGCTATCGTGTATAAGATGGTCACCAACCATCCGCTCGATAAGTCGAGACCTGAGCTAAACGATATGCAAGAAGTTACTCAAACTTTTCTAGAAGCAATAAGCAGTACTTTCGTCGACTTCTTCCCACAGCTAACCGTGCTACCGAGATTCCTACAATTCTGGCGCCCACGGTGGGAAAAGGTTGGGGCGTTTCACTACGATGTCTTCAAATATTGGTGGGCCGGGATGAAGTTATTAGCCAAGCATGATGAGGAACCTTCTGTCGTCGATGAAGTCTTGAGCGAACTCCGTGCTACCGACGATGAAGCGATGTACTTGATAATGGCTATCATCGCTGCGGGAAGCGACAATACACGGATCACTATGAATTCAGGAATAGGGGTCTGCCTGGCATATCCCGCGGCGATACAGCGAGCTCGAGAGGAACTTGATAGTGTATGTGGCATCGTACCGCGTCGACTACCAAGCTTGGATGACTTATCTAGTTTACCTTATATGTGTGCCGTGGTCAAAGAAGTCCTGCGGTGGCGACCTGTTTCACAGCTCCTCCCTCCCCGCTTACTAACTGATGACATCGAGTTTGAGGGATACCATTTCCCCGCCGGTACCGAGTTCCTCGTTAATACAATCGCGGTTGCTAGACATGGCCGTAGTAGTCCAGCAGACTTTTATCCCGAACGCTGGTTTGACGAGAGCAGCAACGAAGAGAAAAGCAGAGGCGACGCGGGCATCGATCAGGGCCTTTGGCAATACGCGTTCGCCGCTGGGAAGAGGTCGTGTGTGGGTTACAAGGTGGCCCAAAAGGAAATCCTTTTGGCGTACGCCCGTTTATTCTACTGTTTCAACTTCTTCCCCGTAGGCGAATTTGATGTTTCCAGACTAGAGATTCCTAGCATTGGAGAACCTTTCCCTATCAAGGTGGCTGTGAGGAGCCCGGCACATGAACGCTTGATACGGGAGAAATCAGAAAAGTGCACTCTCTGGGGCCAGGACTAGGAGTAGAGCACGATTCTCCAACCCCCCCTTCCCCCTTATTTCTTAGGTGTCCTGTTTGTTAGAGGCCTAGCTCTTTGGGAATATCTGTACCATTGAATCTCCGGTAACGGTTCAAAAAGTCTTGGAGAATAAAGTAAACCGATTCTTCTGGTATATTTTCAAATATAAGCATTAGAGTTGGAGTCCTACAGCCTACCTAGAGTCGCATTGTTGTGGGGAAAGATCATGGCAAGCTACCTGTGGAGTGGAACATCATCCTAATCCTACTCGTTAATCAACAGGCTATGTTGGTGACAAAAGAAATGTCATACATCTATTGTAACGGCTGCCTATCCAGTGCGTTAACCATTCTGCCACTAAGCTGCATGTCTCATGAAGAATATTTGAATATTACCGCGCCTGGAGGAACGAGACGAAGCACGCAAAGTTCCAACATGATATTGCAATAGGCATTAATAAATGTCCTGAAGATCTTGAAGATCCCGAGGCTCTACCAACCGTTCACGTTACAGCACTTTCCTCTCCGAATCTATCACAGTGTCTGCCATGTAATATAGTGGGTAACCACCAACGTAAAGTCAAGTTCTAACTCATTACACAGAACGGCATCTTCATGCATTGCCTAGGTACCTAGATAGGTAGGTGTATAGGTGAAAATCTCCAAAGAAAGTCCAATCTCACATCCATTCACCTCTTCATTCAAGCAGATTCCTAATGAGTGACCTAATTCGGTAGCTTACAATGACTAATGGGCGGATTCGTCTCACTCCAATCCCCATGTCTCCTTGATCAAGTCTGCTGCCCTCTCAGCGAATGCATATACGGTAGCCTGTAGGTTAGCTGTGCTAATCAGGGGAATGGCACTTGAATCTACGATGCGAAGGTTTCGAGTTCCGTAAACTTTTAGTGTGCTATCCACAACGCCATTCATGTCCTTAGGTAGCACTTCAGTACAATATGTTAGCAACCGCTAGTCATTAGGGGAATTGATCAACGGTTTTGAGATACGTACTTGCACAACTGCCCCCTAAGTGCCACATAGACGCTGCACTCTTCTGGATCCACTCCTTCGCCGTTTCTAGATCTGTAAGATTTGAAGATGGATCTCTGCGGACGATGGGATGCTTGAGTAGATCATTCAGTGGGCTCAAGCGAGCCATGGTTTCGATGTAGAGCATATGCTCTGCGTATAGGTTCAGGTCCAACGGATTTGATAAGTAATTGGGATTAATGATGGGGGCAGCTGACGTGTCCTTTGAGCTGATATGGACACTACCACGAGATAGCGGCTGTGAAAGCATCGCGCAAAGAGTCAAAGAGCGAGCATTTTCTTCAACTGCGCCCCACGGTCCTATGTACGAGAGATAAGCGCCAGAAGCCTGTTTTGGGTCAAGAAGGGTTTCTTCGGCCACTCGATAGTATGCTCGAGCTCTGGCTTGATCGGGACCTTCTCCTACAGTGGGTCGATGCTCGCGAAGCAATTTGGTCAGTCGTTCTCGGCCTTCACGAGAGATGTGCTCTATTATAGGGAGATATGCGTATGTGTACACTCCCATCGAGGTAAGCAGACCAGTCCGGCGCTCAGCAAAGTCGTTCGCAGCTTGCTCACGGGCGGATGGGTTTAGAATGAGGGGATCGAGCGTTTCCAGACTATCGACAGCTCCGTAACTGATGGTATCGATTAGATGATCATAAAGATTCTCTCCAACTCCTGGAAGATCGATGATACATTCAATGCCGTGCTTTTCTAGCATGGTCGAATTGCCAATTCCGGACAGCTCCAATATCTTTGGTGACTGAAGGGCGCCCCCAGCAATGATGACCTCTTTATTACAGAGAGCCTTCCGGTGCTCTCCATTAAAGCTATAGATAACCCCTGAAGCTACTCTGGATTTCTTTTCGCTGTTCTGATTTTCATCGTCAAAAAGGATTTTCTCGACAGTGGACTTCGTGAGAACCGTCAAGTTATCTCTTGTTTTATGGGGTTGGTAGTATGCTGAAGCAGCGTCGGTTCTTTCATTTGTGACTGGGTCGACGGTTGCGAGGCAAGAAAAACTTCCCAGAGCCCCATCGATGAAGGGATCTTTGGTGTGGTAGTAACCATTGGCCCGAAATGTATCTGCCCAAACCTTTCTGATGGGATGGGACTGATTCCCGGGGAAAGAAGTTGGAAGAGGACCATGTGTGCTACTATGATCGGTCCACCCATCAATGCCGAGCGTCTCTGCCAGCGAGCTGTCGATTGGGGGTGAAGTATAAGCTTTGGCAAAATAAGGGCGAAGAGTTTCCCAGCTCCAACCATTATTCCCAAGAGATGAGCCCCAGTGATCGATCACAGATGGATTGCACGGAACAAAAACCTGAGCATTAATGGCACTAGAGCCTCCAAGGACCTTGCCCTGGCTAACTCCAATCGATCTCCCATTTAGCAAAGGCTACAATGAGCTTTAGTTAGGATTATCATAAGGTGTGATGTCATATCATATAGGAATTTAGAAAATGAACGAACCTGTGCCTCTGTACGGAAACCCCAATCTACCCCGGTGCCTTGTAGAGATGTCCAGGAAGCCGGTGTCTTGATTCGCTGGTCTGAGCTGAGATCAGCTCCAGCTTCTAGAACTAGAATCCGTTGGCTCGGAACTTCAGACAGACGAGCTGCAACTACGAGCCCGGCTGTACCACCTCCTACGATAATAAAGTCATATGTGTCTGAAAACATCTCGAGGGAGTAATGTAGAGAATAGCAAAACTCGGCAAGACAAAGTCAATTTATGAAGTGAATTGGAATGAAGCAACCAAGCGTGAACCGAATTACAAGATTGAACTCCATCACACCAAGACTTTAAGGCTACAAGATAGAGGACAAGGGCCTGTACGCAGCTGGTTGGCGGGAAGCTGTTAGGCACACTCGGCGGCTCGGCCAAATTGATGAAGCGTTGATACGGTTTTGTCTTCTAACAGCATACAATCCAACGCTTACATCGGCATCCACCAGATAGATACTCAGTAGGTAGGTAGGTAGGCAAATAATCAGGCCAAGGTCGCTTTCAGAGAAAGCTTGCGGACTGTTGGTGATAGTTTTGCATATTACTACTGTACCTACATAGGTAAGCTTCGACCAACATTATGCAGGTCATTTTGGACGCAACCTTGCAAGGGTTCAATCCGTTAGGGATCGCACATCATGGCTGATGGAGGATGTATGTATTAGTGAACCGGCTATGTTTTGTACTTAGACCGCGATCATTAGAGTAGAATTCATCAGGTAGAACTTGGAGGTTGACTTATCTTCTCAAAATCTCACAATAAACGTCGCCAAATGTAATACTAAATACAGACTCGAACCTCTTTATTCACTTGTAAACCTCGGATTTACGTCACATATCATTTACCTACCTAGCAATCCTCGTGGGTTCTCAATGTGACTTAGCATGGAGCTTACGTTGATCGCCATCCGGACTGCTATCGTGTTAACGGTTAGCATCGCGCTATCCATCACTGCCGTGGGACTCCGCCTGTGGTCCAGACAACTTATAGGAACACCTCTTGCACTCAATGACTATATGGTGGTCATTGCCCTGATATTAGCTCTTGGAGTATACTCAAATGCTATGATAGGTATCTACCAATATAAGTTTAACTCAGCTGTAACAACACTCACTAAAGCAGTACTTCAGAAGTCTTCACCGGAGGGATTGGCCACCATGTTAAGGATATTATGGATACGGATCCAGATTTGATTATCCTCTACTTGAAGGTTAGTCTTGACTTGTTGAGAGATATTGAACGTCACTTACTAACCATCGGGTTTGCTCAGTCATTTACAGCCGCCCAGATACTTTGGTCCGCGTCGAATACTTGCGTCAAATTCTCCATACTATTACTATATATAATCATATTCCCAGGGGCTAAGTTTGCATACTGTTGTCGCGGCCTAATGCTTATCACTATCATTTATTTCATCAGCGTAGTAGCGGAGACTTTCGCCCTCTGTCATCCAGTAGAGTTTAACTGGTATAAAACTATTCCGGGAGGATGGTGTGAAAACCAGAGCCTTTCTTACCTGATTGCCGGGATCACAAATTTGGTAATTGACGCTTCTATCGTGATCTTGCCGATGCCAATGCTATTTAGCTTACGCTTGACGTTGCTAAAGAGATTTGGTGTGGCTGGCATGTTTAGCCTCGGAGCGATGTAAGTAATTTCATCAACTCAACAGTCGCATTCTTGTAACTGATCCGGGGATTTTAGTATATGTGTATTGTCCTTCCTCAGGGTTTTATGGCTTGTCTCATGGGACGTTACTGACTTGACGTATGGAGTCGGCTCAGGGACAATTTATTCTGCCCTTGAGCCCACTCTTGGAATCGTGAATTCCTGTCTTCCAGTCATCAAGCCTTCCCTTAAACGTATATTCATGACTGATAGTTCTGTTTGGAATAAGAAGGTTTTAAAGAGATCTGTAGCAACAGGGAGTCGCGACACTAGAACTCCATCTGCAATCGGTGTCCCCAGCCGTGGCTTTGAGCGACTTGATGACGACATTCCTCTTGCCAGCATCCATGCCCAGGCTAGGACGAACCCAATCAAGAATCAGAACGATATAGGGGATATGAACAATATCTTGATAACGCGGGAATGGGAGGTCAATCGGTATGTCCCAGGTAGCGGGGAGAGCTTTTCACGTCAGGTATAAGTCATGGGTTATAGGACGAAGGGAAACATACGGTATCATGGAGCTATTAAGCTCTTGTACATAGTCCCATACCCACACATACATAGAGGCTTTTATGGCTTCCACATTACGACCTTGTTAGAAGTTTGTTCTTAGCGGCCGGGACTCTGGTGATTGAGGTAGGGATTTAACCCTAGTACCTAAAGCTACCAACCAAGCACTACGCGAATCTTGGTCGGTATTGCTGTAGTCAAAGTAAGTTAGGAGATCCGATAGAACCCGAAAGCCAATATTCAGAATGAAAGCTATGCTCAGCTTGTTGGTCCATCAACCCAGCTTTAGATCTCTAGCTGCGCTAATCGAATGTCCGGTTCCAAGGCCCATGTCACATATCAAGGCCAAATATAGATTGATAGCGAAATACTCCATTGGCCTCTATCCTGCTACGATGCGTCGTCACATTGCCGATGGGTTTCCTCTGATCACGATGCACGTAACGGGCTTGTGGGGAAACCTGGGGTATTCATCCGCAGCCTTGGTTGATCAACCGGACCAATGATATCTATAGGACTTATTAGCTTCTACTTATTCAAATATAGAATCTGACCGAATGGACTAGACGGAATGAATTGATCCTGATATTGACAAATATCACGTATTCGGTTTTGGGTCTGGCACCGCAATGGAGGGTTGCGGCTGGGAACATAAAATCTAGGCTTCTTGCCCGGATCGTCGGTCGACTTGCCTCTCCGAACAAGATCCAACGAGCTTGATCCAAATTTGATTCATTGTTGGAAGCCTCTCTATCAGCTTGTCAAAATGAGATCCTCACTTTATGCTACGCTTGCTGCCATAGCCGCCACAAAGGTGGCCGGGCACTCTCTCTTCCAGGCTCTTTGGGTCGATGGCGTCGATATGATAAGTCTCACGGTCCCGACGTTAAGTAGTAGGAAACTAACTTAGTTAGCACGCGGGTCAATGTATTCGGATGCCTTCATCCAACAGTCCGGTCACGAACGTGAATAGTGCCGACATCCGATGCAATGTGGGAGGCACTAGGGGTGTTTCGGGCAAGTGTGCGGTAAAGCCAGGCAGTACCGTGACAATCGAAATGCACGCGGTAAGATATATTCGTAAACAATAGCTTTTAGTAACTTGCTGACTGTTATGGAGCAACCCGGTGACCGAAGTTGCGGTAGTGAAGCTATTGGAGGAGCGCACTACGGCCCTGTCAACGTCTACATGAGCCAGGTTCCCGATGCTACGAAGGCAGATGGATCGACTCCGTGGTACAAGATCTTTGCCGACTCTTGGTCTGCAAAGGGCTCGGTGGGTGATGGCGACAACTGGGGAACGAACGACCTAAACTCTTGCTGTGGTAAAATGGATGTCCCGATTCCCGCGGACACGCCTGACGGTGACTATCTTCTTCGAGCTGAGGTGATCGCCTTGCACACGGCATCCTCGGCTGGCGGTGCCCAGTTCTACATTTCTTGCTACCAGATTACTGTTGCCGGAGGCTCTGCAAGGGCTACTGCCTTACCAGCTGGTGTTAGTCTTCCGGGCGCGCTTAAGAGCAGCGACCCGGGCATCCAGATCAACATCCACTCCAAGATCTCGCAGTACGTGAACCCTGGCCCGGCCGTCATCGCCAGTGGTACCACGAAGGTTGCTGGCTCTGCCTGCTCCGCCGGCTGTGCTAAGACTTGCGCTGTCGGATCTGGACCTGTTGGAACTGCTATTGGCGCTCCTTTGCCGACTTCGGGCGCGGGTGCTGGTGCTGGTGGCGAGGCTGGCTGTGCTCAATCAAGATACCAACAGTGCGGTGGTCAGGGATATACTGGCTGCACGACATGTGCTGAGGGACTTTCATGCCAGGATGTATCGGCGCCGTACTATTCTCAGTGTGCTTAGGGGACTAGAGGGGCAGAGGGGGCATATGCTGGAAAACAGTCACTCATTCAAGTAGAGGGTTTTGAATTGAATAGCATATAAATTTAAGATATGGCGGGCAATATTACGCTGTGAAGTTGAGTTGAGTAACAAGAATTGATTCATTCACGGTTTCCAGAGGAAATTTCTAGTGTTTTTAGGTCCTAAGTACCTAGCAGCCCCAAGAACCTTCAGGGGGGCAGGGGGACAGGGTTTGTAGAGCTCCAGCCATTACGTATGAGCGCTATTAAACGCCTGCAACTTCCCGCAGTTCTACAAACAGAATGAGCCAATAAAAGACTGGATGAAGCTCGGAAACCCCCACTGAGACTCCCCCGTAGCTGTACCTACCCGAAACCCCCCAAGCTTCAATGTTGCTGCCAATTTCCACATTGCGAGATCCGAGGATACAAACGTCAAATTGAATCTAGCATGTACATAGTACAACTACGTAACCTCGAAGTCCTTCAATATTCAGATCTTCGTCTTCACCCACGCGGCGGCTTCGCTCATAGACGCGTCAAAATACTCAAGATGCGCATTGATATCTGTGCCCCCAGCACAGACTGGGTCGTCAACGAAACACCACGAGTGTAATAATTCTGAAAACTTGTTAAGAGCTTCGAGTTCGGTCTCTGATCTTGGCAGGATCTATAACCTGTCAGCCACAATGCTAAACGGGCAGGGATCGTGAGTCCCGGAATACATACTCCAGTGCCTGCTGCCCCAGTTCCGACGTTGTAGCTCTGCGAAGCCGTGTGACGCACATCCCCAAACAAGGCCACTGCCTTGACTGCATGGCTCTGGTTAGCACATCTCACTGGAGAAGGGGTTACTTAGGTAGGTACCGACTCTTGTTGCCAGGAGAAGTCTCAGGTGACAAAGGTGCACTTATTGGCTGCGTGCAATTCTGATTCGGGATTTCACCTCCACCCCCTCCTAGTATATCGCCTACGACGTGGCCTCCCTGAGAATAGCCCGTCAAGACCAATTTCGCATCAGGGCAACTCTCAGCGTACGCCGTGATCTGTGCGGTGCCATTGACCACCCCACCGTACGCCGAGCCACAGTAGTCATCGAAAGACGCAGGATATATGATATCTTCGAACCCGCAACTAGATAGACCTTCGCAAACTGCCTTCACCAGATCCTCCTGACGGCCCGGGTAGGGTTCCGTCGTGCCACGGGCTATGAAAAAGTGTACTGCTTCGCACGCAGTTTGCCGCCCTGCCAAATCAGATGGCGTTGTGGCGGCTACTTTTAAGAGGGGTACTAGGAAGATCAATCTAGCAGCCATGATATTCAATGTTGCCTTTCAGGGTTGCTAGGTAAGTAGGTGCTTATAAGAGGGCTAATAACATCTAGTTCATGATATCATCAAGAGCGAAGATCTACCTGTCAATGAAGTTCTCGGAATCTAGAAGCGAATATATAACCTATATTTATATATCTTAGTTGTCAAGTCAGAACTCCGGCTAGATGCTAGTCGCGGGTCGTTACCAAGTTTTCGCTCTTGGTAAATACTACATTGAATCTCCCCAAGACTCTAGATATGCCGGAGGAAGCCCCAGTTTCGGTTCTCGGACCCGGATCTACCGTTACAATGGTCCCTTATTTCTGCCTCTAATAAGAGACAGGGTCTTCATGCCAAGGGATATAGGAATATCGTGAAGTTTATCCCATGTATGCAAATTGTCACGAAAATTTACTGACGCGCCAAACCGTGTAAATTACGCCAGGTTCTCTCGACTTCAAAGCCTACCTAGGTACCTATTTTAGTGGCTTAACGCCCTAAACTACAATGGTCATCGTGCAGGATGAGACTAGGTACCTAGGTAGATAGTTCCTTACATCCATGGATGGCATACCCAATGATCGCTTGCGAATATCCTTGCATAATCGCAGGATCTCAAGCGGGGAATTCAACATCGTGTCTTCGAAGATTATCTATGATGGGTTGATATTCCATGCCTTCTGAATTAAAAGGGACGCGATGGGAAAGTTTCGTAGTTCGGTTCTCAAAGTATTTGCTGGGAAAGGTAAAGTCGATCGGAGTGCTGAAAATCTTCAAACGAACGCCTCTCAATCTCTCCAACCTGCCCCTCGGCCCTTACCGACTACAAGCCAACCCACATCCGACTCAGCTGTCCAACAACCGATTCACGAAGCTCGAGATCTCCTGCCCGGGATAGATTTATGGATAGAAGCAAAGGCACAAGTCGAGAACGATCCTATATGGAGAGAAACTTCGGATAAATATGCCAATGCACTGTCATTAATTGGGGATCCTAGCCATGGCCGGGATCAAACTTCAAAAGATGTGGTGGAGGTTGTGACAGGGGCCATCGAAACACTCAAGGAGACCAATAAATCTGATCCATGGTTCATCCCGTTACCCGGAGGTAGGAGAGTATCCTTCGATCATGTCTTGTCGAAGATGGCAGAGAGCGTGAAAGTCATCGCTACTCTAGGAGGTTCGCTTGCACCATTGGATTCAACGCAAAGCGTGGGTATCGCATGCGTATTTCTCAAGGTCTTCGCTCAAGTAAGGGTTACCCTTATGAAACGTACATCATTTCCCAACCTCTAACACGGCTTACGCTGTTGGTAAATAGGCCGTTATTGATGGGAAAGCAACCCGGGAACTTGTAACTGACCAAGAACCTATCGTTCACATAATCAGCTACTGTTCCAGTATCGAGCGATACTACCTATATACTGATAATTCATCAACTATTGATGCCAATCTTTCTAAACGTCTCCGAAAAGGCTTGGTAGACTTGTATGTGAAAGTGTTACATTATCAGCTTCGAGTTTATCAGTACTTCACTGACGGAAAACTAAGTACAGTATCCAGATTCATGATCCGATGAGTTAATACTAACGAGAACTTCTAGAACACGCAATACAAAGTTTCATTCCAAGTGAATTTAAGGATCTCGCAGATCAGATTCAGGAAAATAGGAAAGCTGTCGACGACATGGTTCGAGAGGCAGATATGCGAAGTGAGTGTTTGCTACCACGATAGGCGGTCAGAATGCTAAAATTTAGCACATATTAGGCACCAAAGAGTATCGCGCGAAGTTGGAAAACTTCAATGAGCCCATCATGAAGATAGGATCCCAACTACAAACTATGGCCATGCGGGATAAGCGACGACGCGTTCTCGATTGGATTTCTGGGATCCTCCCAGAGGGGAGCAATGCAAAATTTAGTAGGGCTAAGCCCATCAATGGCACGTGTCGATGGCTTCTTACGGAACCAGAGTACGAGAAATGGCGTGATGGATCAAATCCGGGCTTCTTTTGGCTCAAGGGGAAAAGTGAGTCTCCCTGTGGAGCTAGCAGCCATCGTAGTCACCTATATGCTAACTCTCATAATCAGTGGGTGCCGGCAAGACTCATCTAACAACTGCCGTGATTGCAGATATTCGGGACCGAATTTCGCACGATTATGTAGAGCCAGCTGCATTCTACTACTGCGATAAGGCGAATAGCAATGTAAAGGCAAGATGTGAAGCAGACGCCATTATTAAGTCGATCCTAAGGCAAGTTTTATCGGAAGGGTCCGAATTACCCGAATCTATCCTCGACATATATGATAAGCAAAATGAACGTAGGACGGACCTTGACGCGAAAGACGCCATCAGCATCTTAACCGAGGCAACCAGGACTTATCGGCAGACAAATGTCGTGATTGACGCCTTGGACGAGTTAAGTCCGAATGACTGCGATATATTATTTCAATATTTCAAAGAAATTTTACAGCTACCCGATATTCCAATCAAGTTTTTCGTCTCAAGCCGAGCCAATATGACACATATTGAATATCAAACTACCTGGTTGAAACGCGATTTCAACATGCTAAGTGTTGATATTCACTCCCGAAACCAGGGTGACATCGAACTCTTCGTGGACCAAAGACTAGGAGAAGCGTTAGAACACTTATCTTTCAAGGGAAGATTGAGTAAAGAAGACATCAAGGGGGAGCTGTGTCATAAAGCTGGGGGAATGTGAGTTATCCAAAGTCGTGTGTTCATTGAAACCCACGTTTACTAATTAGCTACAGGTTCCGTTGGGTAGAATTATCCATTGGATATTTGAGACGATCCGTAACTATGAAAGACTTTTATAAGAGACTCAAGGCGATGCCTAAAGAATTGAACGATCTTTACAAGGTCGATTATAGAGAGCTACGAGACACGTTAGACACTGCTGCCGAGCTCCTCGACATATCACTACGCTGGTTGATGTATGCTCAAAGCGATCAAGTTCGAAAGACGGCTACATTCTTAGATATTGTTGGATCTGAATACGAGGACGTGGTCGATAAAGATACTATACTTGGTACGTAAACATTTATGTTTTACTCTGACTTCTAACCCCTAGCTCCTGTCTTGCCAGCTCTTGCGGTATTTGAGCTAACGTTCTTGTAGTAAGGGAATCCCACGACCGCTATAATATATCTAATAATGATTCCGGACTACTAACAGAAGCGATCAATGAAATAGGGAGTATGTCAAAGCCTGATAGACTGGAACGAAAAAATCGACGAATTCAGCTTTGCTCATCTGTCGGTTAGAGAGTTCCTCGAAACGCAACCAGAATTTGAGCCAAAACTCTCTCATGACCATTTGGCAAAGTTTCTTCTCAACCGACTCTTTGAAACCAGCTATAAAAAACAGCGTAAAATATTTAAATACAGACAAGATAACACTGCGTTTATAGACACCGATCCAGACCCGATCCATGGACCGAACCGAAAAACCGTACCAAACACAAGAAAGCTCATTCAGGCGATGACTAACATCCGCGACCTCCCCAGAGGCTTTAAATACACATTCAATGTGTATGCTATATCCCACTGGATGAGTCACTGCATCATTTCCAAGAATATCCCAAAAATAGGGCCAAGCACAATTAGCCCGGGGCTCGTTGAAATCATGTTGCCCCTATGTCAGGTTAGAGAGACACTGTCATCCACCGGCTTTGATAATTGGCTAGAGACCGTTCAGATTTGCGGCCATAGTGTCATTGACTCAAGAGATCGGGATTGGAGCCGCACGAGAGATCCTATATTCGGTGGTTATAGGTACCTCTTATCTAAGGGCTACTTTAAATCTACACCTCGCCCTCCTATTATATTTTGCCTTGCCTGCGAACATGGCATCGAAAATCTGGTAGCCAGTTGCGTGGATGAAGGCCCTGGCACAGTTCCTTACGAATGGTATGAATGGGGGATCACATTCGCATGTCTTGGCAATCAATTGAGCATAGCCCAGAAACTCCTCAGAAAGGAAAAGGAATTAGGAACCGTCGTCGAACATCGCTCTGTCCTTCTATCCAATCTATCGGCCTTCTATTGCAGTGAGGCGGAGCTTTTTAAGATGATGATGGAACCGGAAAGACAAGTTCGAACCATCACCACTGAGGCTTCAAATGATGAGATATCCCTTGACATACAACTCTTATTAGAGGTGTTCACATCTTATTGGGAGAGCTGGCCGAGTCCTGTGGAGCGCGCCATTGTTAACGAAAGGCTAAGATGTCTTGTTGCCCAGATGAGCCGGCCTAGTGACGAACAGGTGGTAGGGCGGCTTATCAATGGAGCGCTCGGCACCGATCGAGAGGATTTAGTTACAAGCCTCTCTCGTAAACTATCTGGCTACGGTTGGCACATTTCGCCTAATATTGCCTCTAACATACTACAACTCGCCGAGGGAAACGATACACTTCGCAATATCGTTATGGAACAGCTCGTCCGGGATTGCGATATCGATGAGCAAATGATGACCCAAGTACTCCAAAAAGCGAACATTATACAGACTTCAGAGACGATTATCAATCTCTTCAACCGCAACAAGGATATATGCGTCTCGAAGGACATGATCAACTTGGCTATCAAGAATCGTTGGGCATCTCGGCCTATGATTCAATTCTTATTGGGGAAGGTATCGAAACTCGCCGTCTCGAGTGTTATGATTATGAATGCTTTGAGAAGATCGGTGGGAATTGTTATAGAGCTATTAAAGCATGATGAGGAGTTTCAGCTTTCCGAAGACGAGTTTAAATTGGCTATCCGAATGCTCCCATCGTCTATACCATGGAATATGCAGGAAAATGCGTTTCTTTACAGTCGCAGACAAAACCCCGAGCTAGAATTAGATGAGGATATTGTTGTGTTGATCGTCAACGGAAGAGCCGACGATGCACAGAAGATTGAACTGCTTGATTTATTATTCAGCCATCAGACCGGGTTAATTGTCAGCGAGAAAGCTCTGCTACATGCCCTGCAAAGGCTCCCAAGCCCGGAACTCATACGGAAATTATTGGAATGCCAGCGTCCTCGTACTACTCCTACTGAAGCCGTTATGCGAGAGGCGTGCCGCTTTGGGTCTGATATTTGGAAAGTTATCCTAGAACTCCGGCCGGAATCAGTCTTCACGGAGGATGTCATTCGATTATCAGGTAACCGTCCCGACATCATGGAAGCGATGTGTAAAAAGGATTTATCTGATAAAGTAGTTGAGGAGCGCTGAGAGGAAACAGCTCGATGATAGGGGGTGTATGTTTAATCATTGCGCTCTTAGCCTTACATACGCACCTATATAGTACCGAGGTAACAATGTGTCTGAAACTTAGGAGATCACGATGGACTTCGAGGCTATGATTAAATTAAACTTTGAAACCACCTAGGTGTGTTAGAGCATATCGAGGCCGGCGTGTTTTATAAGTAATGGATTCGAAATATTGAATATCTAATCTAGAGTTGTGCTTTCCATGCGATGAATAGTAGATCTTACACATCGCATTGTCAACCACTTCTTCTATACTCCTATTTATTTTCTTCATTTTATTATAACATCAACCTCCCTAGAAAATAGCCTAAAACAGTTCCGCAATATAATTTTATTTCAGTTGTAGCTTTTAAGATCTACCTAATCATATCATTATATCGTAATATGCTTTAAAGTCGCCTCCTCAAACTCGCTTCAATATGTTAGACGAAACTGAGCCAACACCGCCGTAATAATCATGAGAAGTTAGCCCTATGGTGGCACACCATGTGCTAACAAGCTTCATACAGACGAAAGTCCTCGGTGTACCGTTACGATTGTTCTACGGAAAAAGGCCGTCGTAATACAAAGACACGAGTCAATCTCAACAACAACCCAAGTGCCAAGTTTGTATTTCGTACTGCCAATAGAGAATACTATAAGCTAATTGGTCTGGCGACAACAGGATCACGAACCCTCTGGCCGGTATCTCTCGCGAATGTCTCTTAGATCAAGTGACTAAGTTTTCCGAGAGTCACGGTCTAAAAAAATACGTCTCGCTCATGCGTAAGGGTGCACTTGTTGCCCAGAATCCTACCGCTTTTGAAGACATTCAGGGGTCAGAAGCACTCGACGAAGATGAAACAAGCGCGCTGAGGAACGAAGCAGAATTCAAGTGGAAAGTTCCTTGGCTTCTTTACCTAACTATCATCACTTGCTCCATTGGAGCTGCTGTTCAAGGATGGGATCAAGAAGGCAGCAATGGGGCTAATCTAACCTTCCCCGCGCAATTCGGTATCGGGGGAGACACGGATCACGATGTGCTCTTGGTTGGCCTCATCAACTCAGCCCCCTACATCGGATCTGCTCTCATCGGTTGCTGGCTTTCGGATCCATTGAATTGTCATTTTGGCCGACGAGGTATGCGAAATATCCTCTCTATCCTCTCTTATCCTTTCTACTATTATCCTACTTCGTTGAAAAAAGTGAATGACTCAAGCCGTAATAGGAACTATCTTCATTTCCGCGATATTCTGCTTACTTACCCCTATTGGCGGAGCGTTGACCCAGAACTGGCAACAGCTCTTAATCACTAGAGTACTTCTCGGTGTTGGTATGGGTATCAAGGCCTCAACTGTACCCATATTCGCCGCCGAGAATAGCCCAGCAGCAATTCGCGGCGCTTTGGTCATGTCATGGCAGTTGTGGACAGCTTTTGGCATCTTTCTCGGGTGTTCTGCCAACTTAGCAGTTGGTCGAGTTGGCAAGATTGCCTGGAGACGTATGGTACCTACTATCTCGTAACGACTCATTACATGGCTAATGGGCTCTATTTGTAGTCCAGATTGGTTCGGCCTTTATCCCAGCGATTCCTCTAACGCTTCTCATCATGTTTTGTCCCGAGTCTCCGAGGTAGTATGTCAAGAAGGGACGATACCAAGATGCGATGGAATCACTCCTGAGATTACGCAACCACCCTATACAAGCCGCCCGTGATCTTTACGCCATTCATGCCCAGGTCGAAATTGAAGACGAGGCTATCGGCGACTCAACCTACGTCAAGCGGCTCGTCCAACTCTTTACGATCCCTCGTGTCAGGAGAGCGACGCTAGCATCCTTCGTGGTCATGATAGGCCAACAGATGTGTGGTGAGTTGGCTTAGGGTGACAAGAAATTGACCAGAGCCTGAAAATTAACTGCCTGCATAACAGGCATCAATCTCATAGCGTTTTACTCTTCTACTATCTTCAAAGAAGCAGGGACATCCGACTTCAATGCGCTCCTCGCATCGTGGGGATTTGGCCTGGTCAACTTCATCTTCGCGTGGCCAGCTATCTGGACTATCGACACTTTTGGGCGTCGTTCGTTGCTCTTGTTCACCTTCCCCAACATGGCCTGGTCCTTACTAGCTGCCGGTCTTTGCACGCTGATCCCCAAGAGCGCTGGGGCTCACGTGGGTCTGGTAGCGTTGTTCGTCTACATCTTTGCTGTCTTTTATTCGCCCGGGGAGGGTCCCGTGCCCTATACGTATAGTGCGGAAGTCTTTCCATTATCACACCGGGAGGTTGGGATGTCGTGGGCTGTAGCGACTTGCCTCTTCTGGGCTGCTGTGCTATCAATCACTTTTCCCAAAATCCTTGCAGCAACTGGGGTTTTAGTAAGTTCATTGCGAAATCTTCTCCTAAAGCTGCAAAGCCACTGCATGCACGCATACGAATGGGGACGGCGCTCTAACGCTTGACCAGGGCGCGTTCTGCCTATACGCAGGATTCAACGTCACAGCGTTCGTCATGATCTTCCTGTGGATGCCCGAGACAAAGCAGCGCACTCTTGAAGAGCTCGACTACGTCTTCGCCGTCCCTACCAGCGTGTTCATCAAGTACAACTTCACGCAGGTAATTCCGTGGTGGTTTAGGCGCTATATCCTATGGCGGGGTGACGCTGTCCTTAAACCTCTGTACCACTTTGACGACGATGCTACTTCTGGCCCACCAAGTATTGTAATGGAGGATTACCCAACGGAAGTGAGCGATACAGGGGCCACAGTCGATTCCAAGGAGTACGTCACAACGCCGGAAGCGCAAGCTAGTGCTGTAGCCACCGGCGCCGACGCTATCACAGTATTTTCTCAGGCCGAAAGAGAGGCAGCCGCTGTCCGTCGGTATTCTTGGCATGGTAATGGCGCTCATAAACACCCTGCCTCTGAAGAGAAAGACCTCACCTAAAGTTTTGATGGTATTCCGGCCGCGCCGATTTTAAGTTGTTCTAGACCTAGGGTTTCTATGTCATGCTCTCTTAGAATGTTCTCGTGGAGCTATCCTTAATACCTGTACCTACCTACCTAGTACTTAAATAGGCAAAATAAGTTATCGCTGGTGTTGAAAACCGAATAGAAAAATTTCCAAGTGTTTTAATAGAATGATCTTGGCACGGAGTCTAAAGTAGAAGCCATCGCGATGTGAAAAAAGGTAGGCAGATATGCTCGTGTGATGCGCGATAGCTGGGAATGCGAGAAATTCTTGAGCCGGCGCTATCGTTATAGTTGACCGAGCTGGTAGAACCGGTCGAGCATTAGCTCTGTCGCTAAAAAGACTCGTGCGAGACGATATGATGACGATCAGCAAATGTGGCTTGCCCCGGTCCGTTTTGGAATTCGGGCTGACGGCAATTGTCAGCCTCTGAATTGCACAAGTGGATTCTCCTTTATAGTGATTTTCATAAGTAACTGCCCTTTTTTCATATTCTCCGCGCACAAGAACCACGCATTCTGCGAGTAAAGCTTGATTCTGTTATGCATTATACCGATAGTGGTTCATAGTGGTTCATGGCGACATTGATCGACCAGCCCAATCCAATCCATTCCTGCCATTCGACTGGACGATAGAGACTATACTGGAGCTGAGATCTGCGTCATCACCGCTTGTCTAAGTCGATAATTTTGAGATCTCAAACTCCGTACTCCATTTGCTCATGATCGTCAACGCAATTATGAACCAATCTCACTCGCTTCCGAGATAGAGGGAGATGACGTTTTCATTATGAAATTAATTGTGGTGTATGTATTCTTTATATACATACCTAGGTGCCTAGGTAAGTGAGTAAGATGATTTCCCAATCACATGTGTGCAGGTAGTGTTGTCCTGTGAATTGATCTAACCAAGGAAATCTCAATAACGGGACGGAATGGTAACCAAGATCTCGAATGTTCGGTCGTGGAGAAAAAAAAGGCCCTAGGGCAATATCTTGTCCGATATTTTCGTAATTCTTGTCGATATGTGAGCTGAACCTGAGCCAAGCTGGACTTGCCGATGTTAGTATGTTAGTATTAACAAACCAACAAAAAGAAAGCGGGATCAAATCTATTTTCTGAAACAATGACAATGACGCGGTTGGTTAAAGCTGGCAGGGCGAACCGTCCTATTATTAGCCGATTTAACAAACAAGCCCCGGAGACTTCGACGTTAGCTCTTGCTTAGCTCCTATATCCCCTCTACCCCTTTGATAATACGAAAAGAATGTTACTTGATAGAGACTAGCTTAAAAACTTAATTGACTTAACTAGAATAGCGGCCAGCTCAAACAGATTTTTTTCTCCCTCCAACCCTCTCAATCCCCTGACTCAGGCAAACCTATACTAGGGGTAATAATTCATAGCGATTGACCAACCACAAAGAGTTCTCTCGTACTTTGCAGTAAGGTGGCATTCAATTCTGCTGAAACGTCTAGATCGTCACCCCTGAACAACGTCAACGGCGCATCTCATTGTAGGAATCTATTTGAAGGTCAAAGCCTGCAATCAGAGTTCCCAGTGTGGAAGGTAGGTCTTTCATCAGGTTTGGGTAGATTGGAATAGACGAGATGATTGCATAGGATTAATAGAACAGACTGAAACATTGTGAGTGTATTGTTAATATTCATGTGATGAATGTGATGAGTATGATGATATAAGGGGGTTAGAAGGGGAATAGAGTCTGGGGAGGTATCTTGGAATTTACCCAGCAGGAAGGTATACCCCTCGAGGTTGACGGTTCAGCAGCCACCTAATTGCCAACTTGGCTCTTTCCACACTGGCATGATACATGGATCCTATCCCCAATTTCTCTCCAGTTCTTCTTAGATCGATTTTCATGTGGACCCTTGAAAAAAAAACTACGGCGGACCTTCCAACGCCGCAACGCGTCAATCCTCCACATCTTGGAGTCTGCTTGTAACTAAATCTTGTACTACCAGCTTAGAACCCTGCATGTCGTACCTAGTAGGTATGTACTAGGTATCATCCTTCCTCGACTCGACTCGCGATCATTTTTCTCTTTTTTTTTCTTCTCCCCTCTTCACCTCCCTCTTTTTTTCGGGTCATCGTCTTTGAAGATTTCCTTGGTCCCTACAAGCATAGTCTATGCTTTGGATCTATTTCCTTTATTAGTCACTCGACCACCAGTCTTTCGTTTTTGTCTATCCTCTACTTCTCTTCAAGAGTTTCATAACCCGTATCCTAAACGCCTACGGTTAACTCCCCTCGTTTTTCCTTGTCGGATCATTTTTAGAACGGCACCGCTTTCATCACCCTTCCGATCGATCGCCTGGTGCCATCCCTAGGGAAGAAATTTTGTGGTATATAATTCATTCACTTGTATATCCAAGATTCCCCATTTTAAGAAAACAGTACCATAAAAAAAAGGGAACCATCCAAGCCCCATTGTCGGGTCACATTCTCGACGGCTGGATTACGTTAGTCACTACTGCACCTACATATCTCCCCCACCGTAATGTCGATCCGTTCTCCTAAAGGGTTTGTGCAGCTGGGTACTTCAAGACCCGATATGGACAACGACATCCCCTTAACTCAAGTCCGGAGCAATGCCAGCTCAACTGGCGCTAGGAAACCCAAACAAGGCACTGCTACTGGCTTCAGCATGGAAGTGAAGAGCACCGAGGAAAGTGAGAAGCATGGCTTCTTCCATCGTGGTCGAAGGCAGGCCAAGAAGGATAACGGTGCTGAAGAAAATGAGAAACTCAGTTCAGACGAGACATCCCTCAATGCCATGGGAAAGCTCTATTACAAGATTATCGGCGCCTCTGTCGTCACCAGATATCTTGTCTACATTGTCCCTGTTGCCATCCTTCTTGCTGTCCCTCTGATTGTTATCCCGGCGACAGGAAATAAGGACAAGATTCTAGTTGGCCATGGCTCGCGAACAAACGCCGACACCGAGGCCGTTGCCACATACGCTCCCGGACCGACTCTCTTCAACCTTTTCCTCTGGATTGAGCTTGCCTGGTTGAGCTTATGGGTCGGCAAAATCGTTGCCCACCTCCTGCCCCCCGTATTCATGTTTTTCACCGGTGTTGTCAGTGCTGGAACTCGCAAATACGCCATTGTCATCCGAGCTCTCGAGATTCCGCTCTCGCTCTTCTTCTGGGCTATGGCTACATTCTTTATATTTACAGGTCTTATCAACGCGAACTTCAATGACGTTAGCTGGGTCATTGCGATCCGAAGAATTCTGGGTGCACTCTTCGTTTCTTCGGCCGTCTTCCTCATCGAAAAGGCCATCATTCAGCTTATCAGCGTAACGTATCATCAGCGATCCTTCGCCAACCGGATCAAGGACTCAAAACGAGAAGTTTTCCTGCTGGGGTTGATGTACGACGCATCTCGACAACTGTTTCCTATGTACTGCCCTGAGTTTATCGAGGAGGATGAGCTTATCAACGATAGTATCGAAATGATGCTCGCCGGTGGCAAGAAGGGCAGAAGAAATAGGAAGAACGGAGCTATACCCATGAAATTGATCGGAGGTGTGGGACGTATCGGCGACAAAGTCACGTCTGTATTTGGAAACTTGGCTTCCGAGATTACCGGAAAGCAGGTGTTCAACCCCAACTCTGCTCACTCAATTGTCGTAGAAGCCCTCGAAAAGGCACGAACCTCGGAAGCTTTGGCGAAACGTATCTGGATGTCCTTCGTCGTGGAGGGCAACGAGAATCTATACGTAGATGACATTATCGAGGTTCTTGGCCCCGGACACCGTGACGAGGCCGAAGAATGTTTTGCTGCCGTCGATGCCGACTCGAACGGCGACATCAGTCTTGATGAGATGATCAGGAAGGTGGTTGAGATTGGAAAAGAAAGGAAGGCTATAGGAAACAGCATGAAGGATATTAGCCAAGCTTTGGCTGTGTTCGACCAGGTCCTTCTCTTCATTGTCCTTCTGATCGTCATTTTCATCTTCCGTAAGTGCTTTGGGGAAAAAAGCTCAACTTATTGATTGTCTACTTACTAACCTATTTTCGCAGTCGCTTTCTTCCAGAGTTCGTTTATTACTACGCTCGCAACTGCCGGTACGGCTTTGCTCTCGCTATCGTTCGTCTTCGCCGTCACGACTCAGGAATTTTTGGGTTCCTGTATCTTTCTCTTCGTCAAGCACCCCTACGATGTGGGAGACAGAGTCGACATTGCAGGCTCGGAGAAAGAGCAGTTGGTTGTTGAGAAGATTTCCTTGCTTTACACTGTCTTCAACCGTATCGACAAGATGCAGGTCGTCCAGGTACCAAATATCGTTCTAAACAATCTCTGGATCGAGAACGTGACTCGAAGTAAAGCTATGAAGGAGGTTGTCGACATCAACGTTTCATACGATACTTCTTTTGAGGATATTGAGCTTCTACGACTTGAAATGGAGAAATTTGTGCGAGCACCAGAGAACGCACGCGATTTCCAGCCAGATCTCGTCATCGGAGTAGCAGGCGTTGGCGACTTGGACAAGCTTCAGCTGAAAATTGCCATCAAGCACAAGTCGAATTGGCATAACGAAGCTATCCGTGCTACACGACGCTCTAAGTTCATGTGCGCGCTTACGCTTGCTTTGAAGCGAGTGCCAATTTACGCACCTGGTGGCGGCGGCGAAGCGCTTGGCGGACCGACGAACCCCACCTACTCTGTTGCTGTGACGGACTCGGACGCTTCTGCTGCTCGTGACAAGGCTAAGCAGGAGAAGGAAGGAAAGCGAATGGTGCCTACATCCTCTGCACCAGCCAGAAACCCATCGACATCCAACAAAACCGGTGTTCCCGAAGAACGTGAGGCAAAGGCAGCTCAGGGCTTCAATTCCCTCAATCCCGCAATAGCGGCGGCTGACGAATGGGGGTACAATCGCGACGAATCCTCAGGAGACTCTCAGGACACCTCGATAGAACGACAACGTTCGAACGATGTAGATTCCGTGCGCCTCGACCTCCATAAGCGGGAGAGCCAGCGAAGCGGCGGTCGTCGTAGGGCAGGTGAAACTTTACCTCCACAGCCCTCGAGCGAGAACACTCCCGGCTTCCAAGTAACTCAGCATATGGCCCCCTTCGATGAAGAGGCGCAAGTGGGCGGGCCAAACCCGTATAGCACTGGAAATACACTACACCCGCAGGCATCCCTCCGAAACGTCCAGTCACACGGTTCCGCGGCTAGTGGCCGATCGACGGGCGCCCACAGGAACCGATCGCCGAGCAACCCGTACCATCAGCGATAAAAAGCACGAATATTTCGTGTCTTAATGACATTCCCTTCCTCACGACAAGCATTTGATTTTTAGATTATGGATCTTCGATTAGAGGTGTTAAGAAAGGAGAAGACCCATCACCGTAAGCTAGATGCTCGGTGTTACTAAGATGGTGTCGGAAGTGCTCTGCACCACCACGAATAGATATGCCGATATGGAATAGAGTGGGGGAGGCCTAATGATGTTCAGTCAAGCTTTGAGTTGTCCTTAGACGATCTCAGTATTCTACATACCTACACTTACCTAAATGAAAAATCGTATATCCTTATGACCAGCTTGTTCTTCATTTTCAATATTTCCGTGATATGCTGTGTTATATGCTGACCTATATCAAAAATCACTTGTTTAATGACGCGGATGGCTATTTCCATATTAATAAAATAGTTTTTTTTTCTTAACCTCTAAGGCCTCGCCTATAAAGCCTCCAGTCAGTCACCTTAAAGAAGGGTACTACCGTGACAATATATTGAACTCTTTTTTCACTTTTACCGTATGGATCCCTCATTTCAAAGCCCAAGTCTGGCCCTTATTTCCGTTCCAAGTCAACTTGATGGACAGCCCGCGCGCGTGGTCTTCGGGGATGGCAAACGAGATGTCGCCCTTTATCTCGGAATCCTTCTTCAGCACCGCGGTGGCTGCACCTTCTTTGGCCTCCGTATCTACCTTTGAGCTTGCGGAGGATTTTGAGGGCTTGCATAGGAGAAGTCCCTGTTTCCAGTGCGTGTCGATGCCGTGAGGGCCGGTTGTGAAGGCGACGCGGTTCTGCGGGTCAAGCGCCGCCCACTCGGCTGCGGAGGCGGAGCGAGGGACGCTGGTTGCGGAGTCTACGCGCGTGGGGGAGAAGAACATGTCGAACCAGAGGAGGAAGCCGTCGAGGACGTCGATGTCGCGCGAGAGGGTTAGCGAAAAGGGGTGCGTGAAGGATAGGTCGGCGGTTTGCGTGGTGTACAGGTCGAGGAGCTTGAAGGGGTAGGGAGCACCGGGGATGGTGGTTTCGTTTGTGGTTGAGGAGAAGAACGAGAGGGGTTTGGTGGGAGAATTGGTGGTGGCGTCGGTGGCGGATGAGGGGACGGATAGCGGCCAGCTGAGAACGCGCGCATCGTCGTAGATGCCGGCTTGCATGGCGTGCATGTCGAAGCCGTATACGTCACGCCAGAAATCGATGTTGTCCGCGATGTACTGCGGGTCGGATACAGGCGCTACCCAAATGTTCGCATGCGAAGGCACGAGTAAACCGTCGGGTTTCAAGTACTTGTCCCGCGCGTACAGGACGGATGGTAGCATGGCTTCAAAGAGCAGGCAGTACCCCATCCACTCGCTGACGATAATGTCCACTTCGTCAACGGGAAGTGAAACTTCCTCGATCTTGCCGTGCACGCATGTAATAACGGATGACAGTCCGTTGTGGAAAATGTTCTCTTGCGCCTTAGTGATGATGGCGCTGGCGTCGACGGCGATTACCTTAGCAGCGCCGGCTTTAGCGCAAAACATACTGAGAATTCCTGTGCCGCATCCTATGTCCAGGACAGTCTTTCCCGCAAAGAGGTGCTTATTGTTATAGATGAAATCTCGGTATGCGTCGGTGCGCACCGTGTCCTTGAGCATTGTCTCGTGGATTTCTTTTACGGTATTAGTCAATCTGTGTGTGGTGAATAGGTGAGAACCTCGATGTATACTCACCAACTCCAGCATAAGAGTCCCAGTAGTACTGGGACTCGTCTACCTTCTTCTCAACGCCCTTGCCCTTACCTGCCTTGGCTGCTGCAGCGGCGGATTCGGCTTCCGCTTGGTCGGCGTCGCCCCAGCGCTCATCGAGAGTCTGCGATACAGCGACGCGGTAGCTGTCGAACTGGGCCTTGACACGCTCTAGCTCTTCTTGCAAATCACTGTTGCGCTTTAGTAGATCGTCGACTAGAACTGCGTTACCGCCGCCCTGCGCCGCTGCCGGGTCGAGTTCCGGCAGGTCGTCTAGAGCGAGGATGACAGCATCGTCATCTAGCACGGGCTTCAGATATTGCTCTTGGTCGATGGCGGGCCATGTGATGTCTTCCGTTACTGGGAGACCCTCATGTACTCGTTGGCGGACTATTTGTGAGTTAGTATGTGAAATACAGATGGCATACATATAATTATTGTTATGATCTCGACATATAAAAGCGAATACGGGAAACGAATGTGAATTAAAACATCTTACTGAAATTGACTAGCTTGATACAGCCGTAGAAATCTAGCTGTAGTCGCTGACGGACACCCAAGAAGTCGAAGCCGTGCTTTTCCTTGCAGTGTGCAAGCATGGACATGACGTCGGGAAATACCCGATCGTCGAGCAGCGAGATGACTTCCTGAGTCTCCTCTTCATCTTCTTCGGCGTCGCTCCAACCCTCCTCGTCCCGGGAGTCCGAATCGTCAGACTCGCTCGGAGGTGGGTGGCGATCCGCTCTGCCTGGCACGGAACTCATTGCGAATGAACTTATATGAACGTGCGGAATATGGTGGTTTGAGTAGTTCAATATGAGAAGTTCGGACTGAGAGGAAACCTAGGAAACCTAGGAAGTGTTTTATATACTTGGCTTGTTTATGCGTTGGATCAGATTTCAACCAATCCTGTGATGGCCTTATATATATGTAAGCAAACTGAGCTATAATTCAAGGTTGTCCGGGTTCTTGTGTATCATCAGTCATTTAACAAACATGAACTATTATATGTTGATATAGTCGACGGCCATTTTAATATCACAACTTTGGAAATTCCCTAAGAAATTCTTACAATTGTGGAAAAATACTAAAGTATAATAGCGGCTCGGATAAATACATATATCAAATATCAAATAATATAGTACGCGCTATTTGCATATAGTCACCCCTTACTGCTTCAATGTTCATATATAGTACTGATACTAAGGGTTAGATTGGATATAGGCACTTTGAGATTTGGAGACTGATATCCTTTCTCGGGCAAGTCAAGATCGGATCGACTATGAACGTCCCGTTGGGGCCTGTGTGGTGATGATTCTTTGAATACTAATTACCTAGGGAGGTAGGCAAATGTATCTAGTCGACTTCGGAGTCGTCGTCGTCATCGTCATCATCTCCAGCTTCTTCATCGTCGTCCTCATTCTCGTCTTCGTCCTCTGACACGGTTTCGCCTAGATCAGCGAGTCGTTTCTAATGACAACTCGTTTAGTATTCTGTAAAACTTCGACTTGTCAAATCAGGAAATGGTGACGTACCTTATATTTCTCGACCTTTTCTTCTATGTCGCCAAAGACCATTAGAAGATCATCGAGCTCAGTTTGAGTAGCTGCCTTTTGCTCCTCCTTTTCGTCCAATTGTGTGCGAGACTGTTGCACTTAGTATACTCCTTTCCATATCTGAAGTAATGTAGAACTTACCTCTTCTAACTCTTCACTCTTCTGCGATAATTGTTTGTCTTTTTGCGCTAATTCCTTCTCAAGCTTCGAACATCTTTCCTCAGCTGCTTTCGTCTTCAACTGTTCAGCCGAAAGCCTGTTAGCATAGTCGTCTTGGGCAGCATGTATTTCCTCGGTTTTTGCCTTGTTCGCCTAGATTGTGTCAGCCCATGTATGGAAATATTGCAGAGTGAAACGTACCTTCATAATATCTACCTCGAGGCGGCTGATCGTAGCACGGAGGTCTGCCATTTCCGCTTCGGATCGTCGCTGAATACGCGCAGCTTCCGCCTCCGCAGTCTTACGAACGTAGTCGAGCTGCCTTTGCAATTCCGCCTGCTTGTCGCGATAGTCTGCATGAATTGCTTCCGCGGCTTTGGCTGCTTCCTTCCGAATAGACTCTATTTGCTTTTTATGAGCCTCGTCCTTGGATCGCTGTTCGGCCTCAAATTTTCTGCGCATATTAGCAAGGACATATTAGTGTAGTATATAATATCCAGCCACTCACTTGACTTCTTCGTTGTGATGCTGTTGTATGGCTTCGTTAACACTCTTGATTCGTGCCAATTCCGCATCAGCAGATTCCCTAGTCCGGCGATGGTCTGCTTGTTCTTGCCCAAGCTTTCCGTTGAGTGAGGCCATATCAACCAGAGTGGCTTGTAATGTTCGCTCCTTTTCGTCGACTTGCGCCCGCAAAGAGTCCACCATTTCGCGAGATATCCCCTTTTGAATACCATTGGCGACCACCGAAATTTCCATGCCAGGATCGCGATCAATGGCTCTTATCATGCGACTATAGTTGTCCTTGAAGAAGTCCACAAAAGTCGCATCGAAGTACACATCGGGTAAATTGCCAGTATTGTCAAGTTTCTGCGGGATAACCTCGAAGTTTCTCATGAATGGATGGCTTCGTAGCTTATTAAGAGCGTCAATGTATTTTTCTCGACCCATTCGAGAAATGAGGACGTCGTGTAACGTGGCCCGAGGAATTGGCGAGTCTTTCGTAGAGAACTCGTAAACAACTCCTAGGATCATTGCGCATAAGCCTTGGGCAATTGGGCTGTTTGAATTGTGGCGTACGGCTTCTTGCGCAAGCGTTTGAATGTTGCTACCTTCTCCCAAAAAATCATTCACCCCATCAAGATCTTCGAAAAGCCACCCTATTAGTAACATTAGATAACCAACGGATATCCGATCATCGTCTCCTCTTGCAAGCCCACTAACAAGATGTGCGGTGATCGTTTGAACACTGGTTACGACCTCTTCGCCGCTATCAGCATCACCTTCTGTTACAGACATAGCAAGAGCTTTCGCTTCAGCATTATCAAAAATGAGATGGAAGGTGATGACTGCCGCAAACCAATGGCGATATGGATCCACTGTGGTCGATTCATTAGATGGTCGAAGCAAGGTAGTCAATACGTTAGCTGTCTCGTCCATGCCAGATGAGTGTCCCTCGATCGCCCGTCGCAGAAAATGGAGGCGGACATCGGGGTGATTGTAGAAATACGCTTTTATACACTGGCAGGCAGCTAGCCGTAAGTCGAATGCTTGAGTTGTAGGCATACTCAGCGCTAGATCTAGGAGACCGTCGATTATATAAACAGCCGGAATGCCATTTGATTTGCCTGCCTGTCCATTTGTTGGCGGAGCCGTCTCTAATACCGAAGGAACTTGTAGCTGTGCGAAGTTCTCTTGTAGTTTGGAATTTCCCTTGATAATATCCGCGCAAGTTGTCAAGGCCTACGTCACATGTAAACAAATATTGCACAATTTTTTAGATGGGGAGGAGTTCGAACCTCTGCCTTGATGGACAACTCTGCATCATGACTAAACGCAAGCTGTAGCGCATGGTAGAGGACCCCATGTTGCCAGAAAGTAGCTTGGTTTTGTAATGTACCGACGGCACCGGAAACAAGAAACAGTCGAATGACCGCAAGTAGAGCGTATATATTTCTGTTACGCTGCTCCTGCGCCCAGTGAGCGACATCTTCCTCCACCCCTTGGCCAGTTTTGTATGTACTTTCTAAAAGCTTTGCTAGCTGAGGAATGTAACCCTCTTCACGGAACAGACTTTGATTTGAAGGGTTTAAGCGTAAAAGGTTAGCGAGAAGAATCAGGCAGTCTTCAACTATTCTATCCCCCTCGGACAGAGATCCTTCGGCTGCTATTATTTCAAATACACGCCCAAACACATTTGAAAAGGCTACAAGCTTCTGAATATCGGGAGAAGAGGGAGTCAAATAGGTTAAAAGTGTCAAAGCTTCGTTACGGACTGCCTCTCTCCGATCGTCGAGTGCAGCCACTAGCCTAGAGATGCCGAGGGGAGCGGTGAAGACACATACTTCGGTTCTTTCGGTGCGGGCGGAGAGGATGGCGAGGAGAAGTTGTAGTGAATACAATCGGGAGTAGAAATCGTTAGTCTCGAGAAAGTCTAAAAGCAACGTTATGTTCTCTTGTCGCTGAGTGAACTCATCAGCTAACCAGAGTGCGATCTCCTCGGAAGCCTCAGGACTGTCCTGGTTGGGACTGAAGAGCATCAACAATGTCTCAAGAACTACCTTGACGGTATCGACATCTTCGCCATCTTTTGACAAACTCCCTATCAAACTCCTTAAAGCTCCTGAGGCGACCGAAGCAGGATATTCTTTGGCGAAGCTTCGCAGGCCTAGTATGGCAGCACGGCGGTCCTCAAGAAGAGTGGCAGAGCTCAGGCGGCCGCTGAGGACGGTTATCGTCTCGCTGACGGACTGCTTAGCCGGAGCCGTAGTGATAGTAGAGAACATGGTTGGTGCTGTGCTGCAGCTGCTTGATCTCGCTGGTCTCGCTGGTCTCGCTGTTGCGCGTGCAGTCCATTGGCGAGTAAGAGGTTACGCTACCGACTTTGGCGCATCGTACCGTCGATTGGTGTAGGAGTCTGGGTCTGTATAGTTGCGATTTTAAAATGTCCGAGTAGTGTTGCCGGTCGAACGAATCTCCTTGAAACCCTTTAGAGTATAGGCAGTGTCGGTGGATATGTATGTGGATAGGTTCAAGTTGTATGCAGACAGATGGAGATGGATATTTTGGCCAGATATCGATAGCCTAACATAAGCTATGGAAATATTCTGATATCCATGGATCTTTTACTTAGCTGTTTAGCGCATATGGAATGCTGATAGTGGTCATTATTATTGTATGGCGGCACTAATGCCAGTCTAAGTGGGTCTTATGTACTGCGTAAACTTAAATCATTGGGCTGCACCGATTGGCCACTGCAAAGTCCACTGTGACCGCTGATGCGAACTCTAAAAATGCGACTGGAAGGTGGATCTCGTCAAGGTTTCCAAGGCTTCGCGACTTGAACTTTTGCCTCGCCAAATCTTTCAAATCTTCTTCTTTTCAAATATCCAAACATCGTTCATTGTGGCCACCACAACTTGCACGGTCATGAACACACCTGTCGATCAGTCGCCTGAAGTCATTTAGTCTGTCAGACTCACAACGAATTAGTTCTGACACATTAATTCCATTGCAGTTTTATTTTACACCCACTATTTAATCATAAACTACGAGTTGGAATTTTACTAGTGGTGAGCAACGACTTGTCTTTCCAACTACATCTCCCATTTAGATCTTGCTCGGTCTGAGCTTACAGACATACCAGATTTGATACATCTGCTATGCCCCATGCGACCATTGCTCGTGCGATTTCCAATTCCTCCATCTCCGTCTCCATCTCCTTCCGTCCTTTCGTTTTCCTCGAAAAGTCGGCATTCGATATTTAGTCCCGGTTAGGCCATCCTCTATCTTTTAATTTCTAAGTACCACCATCTTTAAAGGACTGATAATATCAACACCGCCAACATGGGTATTCCTGCTGCCTTCCGTTGGCTTTCCAACAAGTACCCCAAGATTATATCACCTGTCGCTGAGGATAGGCCGATTGAGATGGATGATGGCTCAGTCATTCCTGTCGACACCACTCAACCCAATCCGAATGGCGAAGAGTTTGATAATCTCTACCTCGACATGAATGGTATCGTACATCCATGTTCGCATCCTGAGGATAAACCCGCTCCGAAAGATGAAGAAGAGATGATGCTGGAAATCTTCAAGTATACCGACCGCGTAGTCAACATGGTTCGCCCGAGGAAGTTGCTCATGATTGCCATTGGTTCGTACTTTTCCCTACTCCCTCCCCAATCAATATTCATGCTAACATTGAACTCGTAGATGGCGTTGCGCCTCGCGCAAAGATGAACCAACAACGATCCCGACGCTTTCGTTCTGCCCAGGAAGCCAAGGAAAAGCAGGCTGGTAAGGAAGAGCTATTGCAGATGATCAAGAAGCAGACTGGTGGTACATTACCACCGGAAACACTCGAGGAAGTAACCAAAAAAGCTTTCGATTCCAACGCCATTACACCTGGCACTCCTTTCATGGATATACTTGCGATGTGCTTAAGATATTGGTGTGCATATAAGCTTAACACTGACCCTGGCTGGGCAAAGATGAAAGTTATCATTTCCGACGCAACGGTGCCTGGTGAGGGTGAGCATAAGATTATGAACTTCATTCGCTCGCAGAGAACATCTCCTGATCACGATCCCAATACGAGGCATGTTATCTATGGATTAGATGCTGATTTGATCATGCTGGGGCTCGCCACCCATGAGCCTCATTTCCGTGTCCTCCGAGAAGATGTTTTCTTCCAGGAGGGTAAGGCAAAAGGCTGCAAACTCTGCGGACAAAAAGGCCACGATGCGCAAAATTGCCGTGGCGCAGCTAAGGAGAAGGATGGCCAGGCCGGTGAAAAGGAGAAGACTTCCCCACTGAAGCCTTTCATCTGGCTTCATGTTTCAGTATTGAGAGAGTATCTAGCCGTTGAGCTTGACGTGCCTGGACTGCCATTTCGTTTTGATTTAGAACGTGCCATAGACGATTGGGTTTTCATGTGCTCCTTTGTTGGCAACGATTTCCTGCCCCATCTTCCTGCCCTGGAAATCCGCGAGAACGGTATTGATACGCTGACAGCTATCTGGAGAGACAATCTACCGCACATGGGTGGTTTCCTTACTAAAGATGGACACGTCGAGCTCGAGAGAGCACAATACATTCTCAGTGGCCTCGCTAAGAAAGAAGATGCTATTTTCAAGAGGCGAAAAGAGACTGAGGACCGCAGAGAAGCTAGCTTCAAAAGGCGTAAGCTACAGGACCAGAGGAATGGGCGTAATGGCCGAGGCAATAATGATGCCTCCAATAATGGCCTTCCTGCCGGTCTCCCCAAAGCTCTCACACACGATATGATTGTTAATCGAGGTGCTGCCCAGGACGCGAATGAAGCTAACAAAAGTGCTGCGGCAGTACTCAAAAGTCGCATCCAGGCACTTCAATCAGGAGCAGAAGGAGCAGCTAATGATAGCGCTGAAAAGAGCAGTGCGGAATCCCAAGAGCAACCTTCTGCTTTAGGTAAACGTAAAGCATCTATGATGGAAGAGGATGCCCCAAGTACGCCCGGAAGTAACTCAGCCGCGGGTGATGAGCCCGAGGATACGGTTCGGCTATGGGAAGAGGGCTATGCTGATAGATACTACGAGCAAAAGTTCCACGTCGACCCAAAGGACATCGAGTTCAGACATAAAGTTGCCCGGGCATACGTGGAGGGGCTCGCCTGGGTCTTGAGATACTATTTCCAAGGATGCCCGTCATGGGAATGGTTTTACCCCTATCATTATGCTCCATTTGCAGCGGATTTTGTGGACATTGGCAAAATAGAAATCAGCTTTGAGAAAGGCAGGGTTGCGAAGCCGTTTGAGCAACTCATGAGTGTCCAGCCTGCTGCGTCCCGTCACGTGCTTCCGGAGATTTTCCACGACCTGATGACAGACGAAGAAAGTCCGATCATCGACTTTTACCCTGAAGATTTCCAGATTGACCTTAACGGAAAGAAGATGGCTTGGCAGGGTGTCGCACTCTTACCGTTCATAGAGATGCCTCGATTGTTGGCTGCCGTTGAGGAGAAATATCCTCTCCTGAGCAGCGAGGATGCGGCCCGCAACACTGCTGGCAAAGACGTGCTCCTTCTCTCCGAAGCTAACCAAGACTTGTACGACGACATAATTGCACACTTCTATTCCAAGAAACAGGACACATCCACACATAAACTCGACCCGCGTCTAAGTCAAGGTTTATCTGGGAAAGTCGAGAAGGTTCCCGAATATCTGCCCCATGGAAGCTTGGAATATCCGCTGGAGAGAAACGCTCTGCCTAATGTGGATGATGATCGATCGTTGACGTAAGTATTTAAAAGTTTTCTATTTGAAAAAGTTTTTTTTTTCTTTTGGATGCTAATTGTCTGCAGGGTTTATTATGATATGTCCGGGGATGCACACAACCACAAATCCATGCTTCTCAGGGGGGCACAAATGCCAACACCGGCCCTTGATCGGAGTGATATAGAAGAGCTTAAAGGAAAGATGCGAAATTCCGGTCGAAGCTACGGAGGTGTGCCTCTTGGTCGCGGGAACTATGGTGGAGGCAGAGGCAGGGGAGACAGGATCAACTACGGACCAGATTCGCGACGAGATAGATCTAACCGACCGCCGTCATACCAGGACGGCTATAACAACAATTCGTATCCCGTTCCCCCTCCCGTTCCACCCCCAGGTTGGGTCCCGCCACCTCCCGGATTTCCTGGCTTCGGAAATGGGTTCCCACCCCCACCTCCCCCGGCATATCTCGGCGGCGGTGGCCGCGACGCCCACGGCAACGGATATGGTGGTCAACAAGGGAATCAACATAGAGGAAATTATGGCGGAAACTATGGAGGGAATCAGGGCCGTGGAGGATATCCTCCGCCACCCCCTCGCAACGGCTACGGCAACCAGTATGACAGGCCGTCTCACGGGCGCGATAATCGCGATCGCCGATCAAATGATGGACGCGGCGGTTATCGAGGAAACGGTGGCTATGGTCGCGGATATAGAGGATAAAGCGGAATTGTACTGTAGCAGTAAATTCGGGCAATGGAACCATCAACTAGAACGATTACATGCCTGCAATTCAGACTGGCTGAACCACAGTTTGCTATGATCATAATTATACTATCTAGTCTTTCTAATTCTGGTGACAGGGAGAGCTGACTGGTTCTATAAAGATGGATATCCTCTTGGAGATATTGAATCTTTAATTTCCCGATTCGTCTTACCTACAGGTAGGGGCGTAAATATACCAGTGCCCGTGTAGGTTTTATACTCGTACTAGGCTCATCTATCCGTTCTTTTGTGCATCTTTCAATGGCAATTCTTGGCAGCTTTCTAGATACTTAATGGGTATACTGCCATCAACTTAATTAACATGAGACATCACATTCCCAGAAAAATCTAGAAATCATCTAAGAGTCCATATATTAACATTATACCGAGTATTATATGTAAGATCTATCGATAGCTACGCTGGCTACTGCGTAGGGAGGTATGTAAACCCTCCAGGGCTGCAAGCAAACAGTTGAAAGAGGGCAAGGAGGGTCGGCCCGTAGTGGATGTTTAGTGTGGGTTGTGTGGGTAATCGTTTACCCATGGATAGCTAGGAGTTAGAATGACTTGAACCATTGAGAGAGGTTAATGGCGTCCTGGCGGCGTCGAAATTAGGAATCTCCCGCGAAGATCGATCATGATTCCCCTAAGCAAGAAGAGTCTCGGCCGTTTTGGATGCTCTAGATGGCCGAGATTCGAACGATGATAAGTGATTTGCGAAATGCTTGCGTGACCTCTGCAGCCCTGGAGGTATAAAGGGCAGGGAACTTGACGAGCTCCAAGGGCTCTTCGAGCTCTTCAAGGGCTCTTGTAAGGATTATTAGTGGTTGGAGAGCCCCCGGGAATAATATTCGACGATTGGCGGTCTACCTGCCCTAGTAGCTACTACACTAACTACAGGTGCGTACTACGCTACCTGGCTACCTAGTAGTACCTAAGGTACAGGGCAGTAGGTACCTGCACATGTGTATCCCCGCCGAATACATCACCAGTGACCGCTTCAAACATTTTTCAAATGCGCTAAACCTCGTGGGCGCTTTAGACTTGCGACTTAGACTTGCACTAAACTAGGCTCGGGTCCACCACGTTTCGGCGTTTTATGTTTTATGACTCGTAACTTCTCACCTATTGAGCTCGGCGGCAACAAACGGTCTCACACAACTCATAACCTTGAACCTTGGAACCCTGAATGAAAGCTCTCCCCGCAGTATACATGATAGGCACGGTTGAACTTGAAGGTTACAGATTGCAGGTGCAGGTGCAAACGCTCTATCCATACATTCTATACATTTCATGGATGTATGGATGTAGTGGATGTAATGTAGGTAGCACCTGGTATGGATGCCAGTTGACCCTTCAGGATACCACCTCCAAAAAGGTAGGCCGACCTTTCCTACATGGGACAGCAGCATTGGCAAGTGGCACCTATGGAACCTTCAATCGCCTCCAATGGGATGTATCACTACTAGTAATCCTACCCTTTGCCCTTACCCTTTTCTACTAGGTGGATTGGATAGGCTAGATAGGCTAGATAGGGCATATTGTACCTATACCCCTCCCCGACAATCACCTACAATTAACTCCCTTTCATCTTGTTTCCCATACCCAAGCATCCTAGGACCTACGCACCCAAGCACAACCAGACCACTAAGACCACCACCTTCAGGGCTCTCTTGCATATGTCTCTAGTAGACCGACAGATGGAGCGACGGCTTTGTCTTTTCGACGCTAGCTTGGACGACTTTACTCACAATCACGTAGTACGAAACACATCCATGGATGTTTGATGAGAGAGACACAGAGAGAGAGAGAGAAAAAAAATAATAATAACGGGCATCTGGTTAATTTTACCCAATTCGTTATCGCAGATCATATCGAACGAGCCTTGTCGCAAACGTGTCCGATATCGATCCTAGCCTTAATATTAGATCTATTAAGTTAAGAAGGGCATTCTTCTATTTCACAATTGTCACTTGTGTAAAACCCGTCGAAGGATCATCGAGAAGGGAAAAAAAAAAGAATACCCATATCCCAATTACCCATTACCCACACAAAAATTCGAGCCGTGATCCCTCTTAGAAAAACACCCCCCCTCTAATCCATACCTACTACTAGCACTTATGCTATTCCTTGACTTACCTAATTCACACCCAACGTGGAGAACGAATCGAATTTAGATTGTTCCAAGGTCATTCTAAGGAGGAGGGTAGGACGATCTCTTGTCAAACAACCGAGATTTTGAGACATTACCTCTACGTTTCGCAAACGAGCTATAGTTTACTCTCAAAACTCTTGGTTGCCGCTGGCTGTGCTCCATGACGACGTCACAATGTTGAGAAGACCCTCAATCGCGATCCGACGGTATACGAGCACAAGATGAATGGTGATGCGGGCCTCGTGGGATGCTTGGTCGAAAGACTTACAACTAGGGTACTGGGAGCTCTTTTCCTGATCTTATTGTCCTGCCGTTCTGTTCTTCTGTTGTTTCGTCATCCTGTGTAGTATTGTAGCTATCAAGTATACCATTTGCTAATCGCCGTGTTTGCGCGCAGCTTCCGCACCGTACCGGCACTCCAGGCCAGGACCTCCAGCGCGACGATGTTGCTGGCATTACACGCGCCACCCTCGTAAAGATTAGCGCTTTTTCTATAGCCGTCGTGTTCGAATCCCTAGTTTCACTCTTAGAAGAGCTCGGTCGCCCATATAAGACCTTCGCGAACCACCCACCCCATATACTCCTCTCCGAAGTCTATGTCCTATCGCTCGCCGCCGATTGCTGCTCTGCCCATTGGGATACCCTCCGAAAGGCCGGTTCCAATGGCACCACTGAGGTGTCCGATTCCGGACCTAAGAGTCCAGAACCGCTAGACGATGGCCTTGTGACAAGAGTTTTTGAGCTTTTTAAACATCTGCTTAATCCGCTACCTGAGAATTACACTTTGCCTGCTAGGACAATATTAGACGAGAAATCTGCACGGGAGATTTTCGATCCTCGCTTCAAAGAACCGGTGTCTAGAGCTGCTTCCTCAAGCGGCTCAGACGACTCTCGGGAAAGTAAGGGAACGAAGACGGACGATGTGGAGGACATTGAACCATATATCAAGACCATCGTTGAATTCGTGACTGCGTCAAGTTGGTCGGCCTCCTTCGAATACGTGAGGACTGTTATTTATGGCATCCGGGCAACAGCTCCGGTACAGCAAGCCCCGACACAAACAATGTCCGAGGAAGAAAAGACTTCACTGGTCATATTACGCTTTATCTCATATATGTGGGTTGATAGCCAAAAGCTTGGGCTGGTTATTCAAGAGCTGTGCTCCAGTTTCCTTCATTTTCGAAGAGCCTACCAAAATACCGTTGCTGTTATCACGCCGCTTCTAATTACTAGGTGGATCGAGCGTTACCCTGAAGAGTTCATCATGTTACATTTACAGCATAAGAAGCTGGATGGTGGTGCTGATACTCTTTTCGATATGACGCATACGATAGCTGACTCTGGCAAAAGACGGTCGACATTATATCCCTTCCAAACTTCCTTGCTTATGCTGATTCCTGACGTATTCGAGGTGGCGAGCAATTTGCGAGAGGCTAAGACCACCGGCATGGCTAAGAAGGTGGCGTTTCTTGAAAGTCTAAGAAAAGCACTCAGAAATAAGAATGACGCGGCTGGGTACTGTCTTGTGAGTCTTCTCCGAGCCGTCCGTCATTTCGACGACGATGGCGATGCTACTATTGTAAGCTATGCTATGGACGTTCAAGACGAAGTCCGAGATGCTGTCTTCCGTCGGTACCACCCTAACGGAGAAGGTGGTCTATTTGACCAAGACTTGACCACCGCCGCTTTCATCAGCCTTATGCATCTAAACTTTGAAGGCTCCGTAGAGTCCCTTACGCAGGCGTGCCTTAACTCTTCCGCCCCCCATAACTTCAAGATAGCTTTGATTCAGTCGTGTTCATATTTTGCGCGACAACCTAATGCCCAAGACTACCGCCGTCTATTTACCGAGGCTGCTAGTTTCATACAGAGCCGACTGAAGGTCAGATCTTCCTGGATACGGCTCGTTTATACATGATCACATACTAATCTCATTAGGCCATGTCTGCAATCTCGGCGGATTTGTACACGGGTGATCGCCATTCTCAACGCAAAGCATCTGAGACAAGTGCGTCAACGGCTACGGTGATATGTAATATATTGAAATTTTTGGACGCATCGCCTATGACCTTATTCGAAGGTCCTCCTTCAGACAGCTCCGAGGCGCAACGATTTTATGAAGAAATATTCGAAGCCTTCGTCTCCTGCCTCGTAACAGCAAACGACTCCGTCAGAGCCCTTGCTAGCAGCGTAGCTAAGAAGCTACTTACCCCAGATGGTATTCTGTCCTCGTTGCGTAAATCCAAACGTGTTGATTCAAGCAGTTTTGGGATCAAATTCTGGAAATTGACGTAGGTATAAATTCGTCTTGGCTGTATGTAGCGCATTTTAAACTGACTTGCCACAGATCACTCGTACTTATGGAAATGTGCGAAAAGCATGAGCAGCAGGAGGATGACGCGCTACTTAGATCCATCCATGGATATCTCGAGTCACGTCTATTACTACTGAGTTCGATACAGGTTAGACTAGAACCAAGAAGGATACTCCCTAGCCAGTACTAATCTATTCGCAGGAGTTATCCGTCGTATCTGAAGATATACCAGAACGAGTAGCGACCTCGAACAAATTAGAGACACTCTTCCTTACCTCGCTCTGTTCTCCAGACATCGAGACATGTCAACTGGTGACGTCTTGCATCGGACTCTTCAATGAAGAATGTCGTATCCTAGATTCAACTGTAGATGCTAGCAAGACGGCAAGTTTAATTCTACGAAACAGCGAGGTCTTCGGCGAGATTGCGTCTCCCGACTTTAGATTTACGGGAATGATGGCCTTCCAAAAAAGAATCCGAGCTCTGCTGCGAGGCATGCAATTTCCAAGCGTAGGCATTCTTGATGCCTGGGAGAGGGCGTTCGAAAAGTGGCATCACCTCTCTAAGGACGTATCTACGACATCTACCGACACTATTGATGAGAGGGGCTTTTCTAAGTGGAGGAATCTATCTGGCTTCCTCGCATCCCTCGGTGGTATTTGTACGGCCGAGCAAGCTTACGTCCTTGAAGAACCTGCTGCGGGTGGGTTGAAATGGATAGACCGGCTTTCGTCCGAAAATCATGAGGAACCTCTTCTCAACAGGTACCTCCGAGTTAGTACACAGCTTCTTGCATGCACAAACGTGCGAGTGAGGGAAACTACACGAGAAGTACTATCCGTCGAAATATCACCCACACTATACCAATCCCTCTTCAAAGCACTGGAATCTGAACTCGAAGTACTCTTCACTGGTGCTCTTGAGCCAACCGGTTTCAAAGGTCAGGACGTCGAGATTATCTTCGCCGAGCAAGCAGCATCGTTGCTGAAGGCGCTTGTAGAACGGCTCCAAACGCCTTCAGAGTTGGGAGCTGCGTCGTCGGTTCATTTCAGCTCTCTCGGGTTGAGTTTTGCGAAATTTCTAGACGGTGTCGCTGATAATATATCCAGCTTGAGAGTTAAGATAAAGATTTGCCAGCTATGCGAATCTGTCAACCGGAAAAAGGAGCACTTGAATCTCCGTGATGACGTCCGGAAACGAAACCAACTCCTTGAGTACATCTTTAGTTGGATTGCTAGACCCAGATCGCCGCCAGCAGAGAGCACTTATTCACAAAGCCGCCCAGATGACACAGCTCGAGTCCAAAGAGATCTTGACAAGGCATGCCTCCGTTGCCTCGCTGAGCTTACTTACAGGTTACCGCTCCAACCAGGGGACGGCCAGAATGATGCCGGCACCAGCGAGCTAAAATCTCAGATGTTCCGTACATATTTCAATCGGTTCCTTTCGTTACTCAATTACGAGCCAACGGAAAGCATCAGGGGTGATATCACGACCACCGGATCTCATCGAGATGAGGCTGGATCGACTTCCGAACTTTCCATTACTATTCTCTCCAACCTCTTGAGCGCTAATATCGACGTGGGCCTCAAGTATTCTCTTAGCATCGGCTATAATGAAAATATAGAAATTCGCACAGCTTTTGTGAAGGTCCTCTATAACATTTTGGTTCAAGGGACCGAATTTAGCAACCTATCAGATAAGGCTGTCAATGAGAAATATGATGAGCTATTAGAGGTCAGTAGCCCAAGAAATTTGAGCTTAGTTACTGTTGGCTAACTTGACATTTCAGCTTTTCACTCATGACATGAACCTTGCTGTTGCTATTAGCTCGGTTTGCCCAAGTAGCGAAGTCGAGGAACTTACCATTTCGATGCTTAACGTCTTCGAATCCCGCGGATTGACTTTCGAGCTCATGGAAGCTTTAATCAAGCAGGAAATCGAAGATACCGGTATGTCATGACATTGCCTATGCGATATTTCATAATAATAATTAATTATCTTTACAGAGAACGAGTCAGAAATATTACGTCGAAACTGCGTCGCAACCAAGATGTTATCCATCTATGCAAAATGGAAAGGAGCGAATTACCTCAAAGCCACACTACAGAAAGTAGTGGAAAGGTTAATGTTGACTTCGAAAGACCTAGATCTTGAACTGGATCCAACCAGGATATCCTCTCAAGAAGAGCTTCAAAAGAATGCACTACAACTACGTATAGTTGCCAAGGTTTTCATCGATGATATATGCGCCTCCTCCGTCAACATTCCTCCATCGTTTCGCAAAATATGCAATATAGTGAGTTGGTTCTAATGATTAACATGGGACGTATTAACCATTGTTAACCACTTGCCAGATATCTTCGGCAGTAATGCCCAGGTTCCAGGAAGCCAAGTATACGGCTGTAGGAGCCTTCATATTTCTGAGATTCTTTTGCCCTGCCATCGTTGCCCCCGAAGTGGAGAATCTTGTAGAGAACCCACCGTCCAAGGAGATGCGCCGTGGTCTGCTCTTAATCGCCAAAGTTATCCAAAATCTGGCAAACAATGTCTTGTTTGGGGCAAAGGAACCATATATGTATCCCCTCAACGATTTCCTGACGCAAAACATCTACCGCGTTACGACCTTTCTCCGTGAGATTTCGGTAAGCCTCATCTGCTGAGTATATTTGAAAACCTGCTAAACCTGTTGATATCTAGGTTCCCCCCACCACGCTCGACACAGCTCCCGCAGATGGTGAAACCTTCGAATTTGGCTCATGTGTCGCTTTACACAGGTTTCTATACGACCACTGGGACCACGTTCGGCAGAGACTCATGTCTCAAGAAAGGCGAGATCATGTTCGCTCTCCTAATGAATTAGCTCGTGGGCGGTCACCCGTTCTTGAGCCGCTACGAGCCCTCATTACCAATCTCGGGCCACCACCTTTGGCGGTCACTTGGAACCGCCCTCAAATATCTGCAAATAGCCCTCTAGCTTATTCCAGATTCCAACATTTCATGCTCCGTAATGCCTTCAGGAGCACGGACTCCTTTTTAACATCTCGCGCTATCTACGATGGTGGTGAGAGCAGGGTAAGCCAACCTTCTAACCAAACTTACACCATCTGTAGCATTTATTAAAGCTAAAACTCACCAGGACGGGCTCTCCGTTATTTGTGTGATTCTCCGACATATGGACCAAGACTCTATAGACTATGATACCCTTTTGTATTGTTTCTTGAAGGTAGGTTATGAAATGGGTTCAACTCATCGCCAATTACTACCGTGGCTTATCTAATTGGACACAGATTGCGAGTCGTCTGTGGCACAAGCCTTTCGGGATACTCATCGATGCGACGTGTTATGATAGTCAAAATGACCCTCCAGACGAGCTATATAAGAAGTTGGAACTTCTCAGTCCAAGCGAATTGAATAAACAGCTGTCTAAGATATATATCTATAATATGAACAGCACGTTTCGGTATATTCAGATCACCCTCAAGAATGCCACAATTTACTAATATTTATGAAAGCAAATGTTTCCGACGTGTGCTTCGCGTGGTTACTAAGAGCGAGACAAACGTACTAAACCCAGCCAATGTAGAGTACCTGCTGCTCGGTAGCCGCCTTGATCTCCAAGCGCATTTCCATCTAAGCCAGGTCCATCTCCCGAAGGAAACCATCAGTATAGCCACCGATTCCCGATACACATTCCAGCCTGTCACCCGCCTTTCGAAGACTAAGGGAAAAATCGAAGTCACCGTTGGAGTTGGAGGTTCATTCGTCCAGGTCACCACGGTAAAGAAGCAAGAGGTTCATCCTAGCTTTCGTCTAAGTGGGATAGTCAACGATATCTTTCATCTAAAAGATTTGGATGAAGCACCAACTTCCATACCAACTGAGGACGACTCCGCATTTGGTCTACGTGCAGACAATGGCAAAATCGTGATGTATTTCCAGAGTACCAGGAAAGCGGATGTTCTCAAGGAAATCCGCAGGGCCAAGGCAATGTTGGGCAAAGATACTAGGACGATGAAGTCATTCGAACGTTTAATCCGACCGCAAGATGTTCCTGGGACGTTATTGAACCTTGCATTAACCAACCTCGCTTCTCCTGACGCGATGCTTCGAATTGCATCATACAATTTACTCGGTGCTCTCTGTCGGGCTTTTAAATTCAAGGCAGCTTCCAAGTTCATGTGTATCAAAGGTCTGGGACCATCTTCATGACTATTTCATTTATGCTTGCTAACTACGTATGCAGATGTCTCAGTTCCGCTAGATCCCACGCAATTTATAATCAACATCAGCAAAGTGCTTGCTCAAGAAGAACCTCAATTAACTCACGACTTCCTCAACGAGTTCTTTGTTGGGTGGGAAAGCTTCTCTGAGGAGCAGAAACCATTGAGCCTCGCCTACATGGCACCGTGGGTACCAAGTCTGCGTACATCACTTTTACCTGACGAAACCGATAGCGAAAAAGCCAAAGAGAAAATTGCTTCAATCTTCCGAAAGTTGATAGACGTGACGGTGATGGAGCCATCCCTAGCTCTTACCTTGGAATACACGGTATGGCCAGCGATCTATAAGGACGAGGTCTTGTTAGACATCTTCCTTGATGAAATAGTCAAAGCAGCATTAGCTGTAGGTTTGTATGACGAACATACGCAGTCATTAACGTCGATAGTGACAGCTATTGGCACAATTACTCTCCGCGGAAAAATAATATCCAGGCTCCGGAAGGCGTTAAACAGATCGTCACTCCGACCAACAAAGTTCCTACAAGAAAATGCCGTTTGGAACGAGATATGCATCCTACTCCAATTTTGCCTCTCGTTGTCGTTTGACTGCGGTGTCCAGTCGCAGCTCTACCTCCCTGAGATATTTCACATAGTCACAATGTTATCAAACACTGGTACTTATGACATACGGGCGCTAGTTCATCGGCTATTGATTAATTCAATTCACGCGGCTTGTACGTCGTTTAAATTAGAGGACACGAGGTTATCGAAACTTCGAAGCACCCTGGACATACTGTCTGAACCAAGAAACGACAGCCTCTCGGTCCCTCTACCCTTAGCACGGGATGGGACGTCTATTTCAACCTCGCATGAAGTAGGACCAGCCCTCTCGGTCATAGAGAATCTGGCTACTCTATTATTCGAGACTTGCTCGGTAGCAGCGCCGTCGGTTGACATGGCCAACGCATGGCGTTCGAGATGGATGAGTTTGGTGGCCAGCACTGCCTTTCAAAATAACCCAGCAATCCAACCCCGAGCCTTCACTGTGATGGGATGTCTGGCTCGTGAAGAGGTCGATGATGATCTACTTTATCAAGTTCTTGTGGCACTCCGAAATAGTGTTGGTCGCTTTGGCGACGACAGCGGTAGCGATATGCTTGTTGCTATAGTCACATCATTATCTAAGATGATTGCTAAGCTCACTTCAGCTTCACGTTACGGCCCGCAGTTATTTTGGCTGGCAATATCACTGGTACGGCTTGTTCCTGCTAGCTTGTTCAACTGCACAGCCTTGTTTCTAGAAGCTGTCCTCACGAATATCGGAACTACTGGGGAATTAAGGAGCAATAAGATGGTTCCTTATCTCCTACAAGGCCGCTCTCAGCTCGAGGAGGCAACGCTACCGTTAGACGATGCGTACGGAATTCATTTCACCGCAGACAGCTTTCATTTCGCGGTATGCGCCTGCCTTGCACGAGGGCTTACGGATCCTATAACCAAGACCCCAGCTCTCCGAGTCCTTTCAACATTCCTCGAAATGACAACTGACAGTAGTTCTGGAGACTCGTCAAAAAGTTTTTCAAATGAATTTTACGCGTCTCCGTACTTAGCCCTCATCCAGGCCCGAGCAATCACGCCTGAAGATCTAAAAGAGTGCCTCTGGTCCGCCGGTATAAATCCGGTCGGCGTTGCGAACCTCGGTCCAACTCGCAGTGTGCGCGATCTAGACGGAGCAAAGGATAAAGATCTTTTGCTCAACACGGCTATCGAGTTGGTAGACTTTCAAATCTTAGATGAAGCGATACAGACGCATACTTTGGTGTGGTTGAACGAGTTGGCAACTGGACGGCCTGCTGTCGTATTGCATTTGTAAGTTGACTGGTCTTACGTTGCAAGTAATTGAATACTAACACATATTTAAGATGCCCTACCATCGCGCAATTCCTAGATGAAGTGCTGCTCCATGGCCAGAGTTCGTCGACACTAGGATCGGCACACGCTTTGCTCCAGACATTATCTTCCAGCTCCAAATTTACGAGTGCGTTAGACAGCAGCGGGATGCTGAATGAAATTCTAGAGGACATGGGATTCGAAGGCCTATGGCGATCAAGCTCTTTCACCCACGCTCAGGAACCTGATAGGCAGTGCTCCGTACTGACCGAGAAGCTGATTGAGGTGAGTATTCTTCCGAATATGATACTGTGAACTGTGAAGTGAGAAATAAGTACTAATAGAATCATAGCTTATTATCATCTAAAGGCGCTGGATAAGGAGATATCTCGAATTTTGAAAGGATAAAAAGAGGGACTATGATGGGTTCAAACGAGAAGTGTAGAGTGGGTCAATCATAGGAGCAGCATACTCCCATTGGGTATGCCAGTATGGATATCACGAGAAAAATATGAGTTACGTAGTGCAAAGTGTAGAGGAATGACTGAATGATCAGAAATATGCTTCAAGTATTGGGTTATGATGCATATTCTGGTTACACACAATGTTGGATGCGGCATATTGACCCCTCAGATCATCACCGTAGCGTCACGTGACTGCGCGACTCATATCAAACGCGTCGACGCCACGCCACCACATTTATCAGATAGCAAATTCTACAACTTTCAAATTTAATAAAATGCCACGACGGTCAACTACCCGAATCACGCGGCAGTCAGCTGCTGCCGTTGACGGAGATTTGAAGGCAATTAAAGTCGAAGACGAAACAGATGATGAAAAAGTCTTACAGCCTTCCAGATCTCGAAGGTCTAGGATGAAGAGGACGGCACAGTCTCAGACCAAGCGAACAGAGCCAGAGCTGGATTCAGATTCAGATTCCAATGAGTATATCGACCCAGATCCAGACCCTATTGAGGATGAAACACGCGTCAAAAGACGCAAAATTACCACGCGCTTAAGTGAAAAGAATGCGATTAGAGATTTATACACGCGCATTCTCGAGAATCCTAATATAGGTCTTAACGGCGATGATATTTCAATTGTTCCGAATATTGACCTCGCAACTCGCGCGCATAACGTGACTTACCATCACCCACTACTTCTGCGTAATCGAGAAGCTCGCGCCTCGCTTCTCAACTGGTTCGATGGCGTAAGTACCACCCGAAATATGCCGTGGCGCAAAGCATGGATCGACCCAAACGAAGACGAAAAAGGCATCCGCAAACGCCTCGAGCGTCGTGCTTACGAGGTCTGGATCAGCGAGGTCATGCTGCAGCAGACCCGTGTCGCCACCGTGATCGACTACTGGAATCGATGGATGGCACAGTGGCCCACTATCCACGATCTTGCTGAGGCCGAACCGGACGAAGTCCTCGCGGCCTGGCGCGGCCTCGGGTATTACAGTCGCGCGACTAGGATACACAAGGCGGCAAAAGCCGTTTGTGAGGACAAGCAGATGGCAGGTCTGCTGCCGAGTGATGTCGACGAGTTGGTGAAGAAAGTGCCCGGCGTCGGTAGGTACACGGCGGGCGCGATCTCGGCGATCGTGTTCGGTAGGCCGGCGCCAATGGTAGACGGAAACGTGTTGAGGGTGCTCAGTAGGGTGATGGGAATCCTAGGGGATGTGAAGGCAGATAAGAGTGTGATCGATCTATTATGGGAAGCGGCGGACCGTCTTGTGAACGCGGTTGCGCGAGATCGGCCGGGAGATGGTGATATTGATATGTTGGATGGGGAAGATGAGAAGGAGAAATCCAGCGACAGGCCAGGTCGATGGGGACAAGCACTTATGGAACTTGGGAGTACGGTGTGTACGCCGAAGCCTAATTGTGCCGAATGCCCTATCACCTCGAGCTGTCGCGCCTATGGTGAAGGTCTCCATTTAGCCGCAAAACGGGGATTGGCACCTAAACCTACGTCGAAGGATACCCCGGCCGATATCGAAGATGCGTGCACCTTCTGCAAGCCATTTAACCAATATGCCAACGATGAGGATAAGCAGGATGTGGAGATGACTATTTCACCTCAACAACAGAAGCCTAAGACGAAGATGCAAGCCACTTTACAATCATTCGCGTTCACACAAAGTACGGCCACATCTTCTACTACCGTCGATAAGCAAAAAGAGATCTCTAAGCAAGAAATTACGACTCTTAGCCCCGCCGCCATAGAAGTGATCGCAAACCACGCGAAGAGATTCCCCATAAAAAAGACCAAGAAAGCAGTAAGGGAAGAAGAAACCCTAGTTTGCGCCATCAGACGCAACGACGGACGGTACTTAGTGCACCGGCGACCCGAAAAGGGGCTTCTGGCTGGCCTCTGGGAGCTGCCGAGTTATGTGCTCGAACCCCGGGTCATGACGGCGAAGAAGAGGAAGGAGGACGCCGAGAATTACGTCAGGGATTTGGTTAGTGGAAACCGATCCAAGAAGGTGAAGGTGAAGCACATCGGCGACTTGGGGTCCGTGCCCTGGCTCTTCTCGCATTTGAAGCTGACGATGCACGTCCACCTGTTCGAACTCGATTCGAACGAAAAGAAGCTTAGCAACGATGGAAGCAAAGGAGTGCAGAACCGGTGGAGCGAGAGTACGGTCATCGATGAGGAGTCTATGGGTACCGGGATGCGGAAGTGTTGGGCTCTAATTAAAGAAGCCAGTGGAGGATGATGGAGAAATTCACTTCAGGAGGTTAATCGAGGTTTTCGGATAGGCTAGATAATCTTGAAGATCCATTGTTCAGACATGCAATACAAGACGAATTCATGTCGATATCCTCACAAGAAATAAGGATCTCAGCAATTTATCGCTTAAGCAAACACAGCGAATAATCTTGCCCCCTTTTCTCCACACCCCCTACTTGATGTGATTTCCTTGAAGTTGGGATAGCTTCATAAAGAGCCCATAGGTAGGGTCATTCTTTAACTATGGCTAATACAGTGTTGTCATTACTAATTGAATGGACAATGCTGACCCGCGAGGCGTCGATTCAATATTGGTGTGTAACATTCACACCTAGCTAAAGACGTTACAGTAATAGAATAAATATTTAGCATTCCACACCTTGATTTTGACCATGAAAATCTACCAGGGGGTAGTATGTAACCACGGGATCTGTTGAGATGTGAGGCTACATCATTATTGAACACACCATGATTGGGCATATCAGAAGACATTTGAGGGACATGCCCACCGGGCTCAACCCTGCCCTATAAATCTGGACGCGTGTACTATGTTATAGACGTACCAATTGGTATATTTCACAGCTTCCAATTATCAGCCACGGTAAGCTCATGGCGTTTCCTTGAAGTATCATTACCGCCTTTGTCACGGCTGAGCACTAGAACGACAATCTATATGAAGCAGGCTACCTAATTAAGGAGATACGACCCCTTTTAGAAGCGAGTCCGAATAATGTTCATCTTCTTATGAGTTTACGGACCGAGATGGCTTCGTCAAATGATTTATGGATTTTTAATACTGACATGATGTGATTTACATGTGAATGGGAAGATCCGGACTGCTTTTACCAGATGGCTAGAAAGGTGGCGCTCCCTCCTCACGATGATATTTGACTTTCAGCCATCCTCTGATGTGGTTTGTATCTTAGCCCGGAGTTCCTTAATCACTTAACTGGGTACCTACCTATATATTATAATAGGATGAGATACCTAATTGCTGCGTGGCTAGCTACCTTAGCTGCCGCCTCTTCACATAATGAGATTGCTCGCAGACAGGCAAGTGACACATGCCCTATCGGCTACTGTACACAAGGTGGCGGAACAACTGGTGGAGTCGCTGGTGAAACAATTACTATCACTGACGTCGATGGCTTGACTAAAGCGGCCAGCCAAGAAGGGCCTCTCACCATCATTGTGTCCGGTCCTATCTCCGGCTCAGCCAAAGTGCACGTATCCGCCAACAAAACTATATACGGAGAGCAAGGCAGCTCTCTGACAGGGATCGGCCTATACATTCGCAAGGCCAGCAACGTAATTGTCCGCAATATGAAAATCGCCAGGGTCGCAGCTGCAAATGGCGATGCAATTGGTATCGACGGGTCTTCGAATGTCTGGATTGATCACTGTGACCTGTCAGGGGACCTCAATAGTAGCAAAGACGACTACGACGGGTTGGTCGATATCTCGCACGGTTCTCAATGGGTCACCGTCTCCAATACGTACTTTCACGACCATTGGAAGGCGTCATTGATCGGTCACTCAGACAGCAACGCCGAGGAGGATCAAGGCGCCCTGCATATCACTTATGCCGGAAACCACTTTTACAAAACCTATAGTCGTTCGCCACTGGTCCGATTCGGGATAGTGCATATAGTCAACACCTTTTGGGACACCCTCATCGCCAGTGGCGTCAACTGCCGCATGGGAGCCCAGGTACTCATCCAGAGCTCGGCTTTCAGAAACAGTTCTGAGAAAGCAGTCTTCTTTGCCGATTCCATGGAGACCGGCTACGCTGTCCTCGACGACGTTGATCTTGGGGGATCCGAGAACTCGGCTCCGGTAGGGACGCTTACAGCTAACTCGTTCCCATACACTCCTATCGAGACGCTTGGTTCCGCCGCGGTTGCTAGCATAATCCCGAACACGGCTGGTCAGAAATTGTGACAACTCATAGGAGGATCGACATGCCCTCGAGCTGCCCATTCAGGTTAAGCTATATGCCTAGTCTCGGTCGCCAAATACAAAATACAAAATTACTATACAATACTAGTTAGCTTCGAGGAATTATTTCAATCTAGTGAAGAAGCTGTAAGGAGGGAGTCTAGATTTGTCCAATAGCCGTAGACTTGTTACAATATCTTACAGAGGTTGTGCGTCCCCACCTATAGTGTGAGTAGGATGTGATTACGGCAGTTGATCATTCTAGCCCTACTGTAGCAAAAATGGAGATAAATGCCGACGAATATTCTGGGTTAAATCTCGCCAGGGTCAAATGGGGGCAGATGTTGGTGTCGGGTAATTGGTGGCATGTTTGTCCCCCGCATGGCAATCCTTCCGATGCAACGGTACGTAAGGCGAGGGAGACAAGAACATCGTCTGTAATATCGATATATCCATTGTCCTTATATTGGCGGTCTCCGTCCGCGACCCGTTGAAATTTGGAAATATTTCGCTCAATAATATTCCAATAGCATTAGACTGCGATGGATAAGCTAAGACCGCTAGGGCGTGGCGTCGAAGATGTCTTGCTGCCCACGTTTGCCGCTTACGCCCAGCTACTGATCGCTAAGGAGAGCGAGATAAGATCGACGCGGCATGAGACGCACAAGTACGGTCCGACTGCACGACATCAGTTAGATATCTACTACCCTGACAAGCCACCGACAGCGCCGTTCCAAGCCAAGCCTGTGCTCGTCTTCCTTTATGGCGGCGGTTTCGTGAGCGGAAATAAAGTGAATGAGGAATTTGCCCACAGTCTGATATTCGGAAATCTTGGACATTTCTTCGCCTCCAAGTACGGGGTTACTGTTATCGTTGCCGATTATCGCCTGATCATCCACGGAGCCAAGTACCCTTCAGGTGGCGAGGACGTGAAGCTTGTCGTCGACTGGATCGTGAACACCCTCTCAAAGAAAGAAGGATACGAATCTATTGACCTATTCCTACTAGGTAACTCGGCAGGTGGTATTCACGTGACAACCTGGCTTCTATCTCCTCTCTTCAAAGAGTCTAGGGGAGCAGTCTTGGCTGAGGAAAGGAAGGGCGCGGGTGTGTTACTCAGGGGTGCAATCTTACTCGGCGTGCCATTCCATTGGGGCAAGGAAGATAACTCTATCCTGAGGGCTTACTTGGGACAGGGCAAGATCCAGGAGAACTCATCTCTAGGTATTCTAGAAAAGGGGAAGGAGAAGGGCGCCGAACCGACTCTACCTGGTGCCAAGATAAATATACTCGTTAGCGAGCTTGATCCCGACTTATTGTTTGCATCGGCACAGGAATTTATAAAAGAATGGACTGCGGTTGATATTTCATATGCCGAGCTGGAGGGACATAATCATATTAGTCCCCAGTTAGGACTCAGTACAGGTATTGAGAAGGAAGAGGCATGGGGTGTTGAGGTCGCCGAGTTCTTAAAATCCTGCGCCACCAAATAGAAAGTAGACTGTGCTCCAAGAATAGAATATTTGACTCAGTTCAGCATGATAGCATTTCCAATGTGACAGCTAGGAGATAGTGAAATTTATCTCGTCCGCTGTCCTCCTATCATACTCGTCTCTCTCCTTCCCCCTTTATTCATTTGAATTCGAGGGATCAAGCACCGCTGGCTTTATTCTCCATGAACCAAATGACAGGGTCCTTGTCGGTGAAGTTCTTGATATCCTCCATAAACTTCTGACTTGTCTCGGCGGGCGTCTCAGCCTGCGCTCTGTCAAAGGCCTCCATATCAGGCCACTCGATTTGTGTTAGCATGGCATATGGGCTCTGAGAGTCTGTCGGCGCCATGGTCCGGAAGGGTCCCATTCCGAATGGCTTCCATATGGGAGTAACCATAGGTAGATGGTGTTTGAGGTAGTACTCGGTATCGAATTTCCCACCTTTCAGGTAGGCTATCATCATAGTTATAGTCATACTGAATGTTGATTGATAGCCGTGCCTCCAATCTGCGTAAAGTTATGAGAGTTGGTATTCCTCAGAGGTTATATGTGCAGATGAAGAAGAGGAGAGGGGGAGAGAAGCAGACAGGAGGGAAAGAAATAAGATTGGTATTCCCGGTTATTAGAGTAGATTACTGATTTCTAAATACCCGTTACTAACCAAGGCACTCTGCGCTTTCCTTCGTCGCGTATATTCCAAGGTAGGTGCACCCATATAGGTATGTGCAATGTTGCGCACGAATCTTTTAAGGTTAATTTGAAACATCTACCACGAATACTTGGTACTTGGAAGTAGGAGTTACTTATCCCCCTTTTTTTCCTTTTTACTTTCTTCTAATTAGATGAAATTCAAGTATGGCACCATGAAGATTACCTAGTACAATTGCTAAGGTGGGACGACTTATGGCGTTCTCTGATAAGCGCTGTCCCCTATCGAAACAAGAATGGGGGAGGGGTTGAGATAATATAAATACTATAATCACCATATCATATAAATGATAAAAATAAAGACTAAAGTCGAAGCTCTACGATAATGGCATCAGGAATCTTCAAGCTACCCGGTGTCGCCTTCGTCACCGGAGCCGGTGGCACAGGTACTTATGCATAGATATCACAATTCCGGAATGGATAATCAATACTCATGCCATCTCCTCGCCAGGAATCGGCGCCGCCATAGCCCGAGCTTTCGTCCGGTCCGGCTGCACCAGACTCGCCATCACCGATCTTAACCCTCATACACTCGCGCAGACTAAATCCGCTATTTTATCTATCAACCCTCGTGCGCAAGTCCTAGCGCGGGAAGGCGACATCACAAGCGAATCGTTTGTGAACTCATTTGCCGCCAACCTCGTCACCCGATTCTCCCGCCTCGACTACTCGGTGCATTGTGCCGGTATTCTAGGCGCTTCATTGCGCACACACGAGACGTCGCTGGATGAGTACGAGCGCGTGGCGGGCGTCAATTGGAAAGGCGTGTGGCTCGCATCGCGAGCGGCGCTGGCGCAAATGCTGGTGCAGGAGCCGTTGGATGCGCATCCAAGGCAGAGGGGTGCCGTAGTGAATATTGCAAGCCAGCTTGGTATCGTTGCGCGTCCGACTGCCTGTAAGAGTCCCCTACTCTCTAACTTATGTAGCCGTGCACTAAGAGAAAACTCGCAAAAAAGCACCTTACTGTGCTTCGAAGGCCGCCGTGATAAATATGACGCGGTCTGATGCGATAGATTACTCGCAAGACGGCATAAGAATCAACTGCGTATGTCCAGGTGTGATCGAGACGCCGATGACGACGGGGTCGGTTGAGGTTGAAGAGAGACTGAGGCCAGCAATCGACATAGCGCCTATGCGAAGAATGGGCACACCGGAAGAGGTAGCCGACGCAGTTCTATTCCTGTGTTCGAGCCAGGCCTCGTTCATACAAGGTCACGCGTTAGTGGTCGACGGTGGTTATACAATTAACTAGATAATTAGCAGCGGATAACTACGCAGGAATCGTAATAGAATTACTTGATGCAATTGTTATTATTCTCAAGTGTACTGTCTACTTCATTTAGTTTTCCGTATCAAGGAGCTAAACGCACACAGCTGGTATACCGTGACAAATGCAACCAAAAACTCCGTAATTGATCGAATTCCCTATTCACCGCCACCATCACCTAACTAACGCCTCTTGTTGAACTTCTGGTTCTGCCGGGGCTGGCTTCCGTAACCCCTCCTGCCCTGCGTCTTCTTGTCTCTGCTCATGCTTGCGCCTAATGTAAGGTCGATTCGGGGAGGGGTAGAAAAGCCAAAGCTTTTAGCTACCTTTGCCAGATCCAGTTTATTGATATCGAATACCGATCGTAAACTGTGGCTTGCATAGGCGTGCAGATATGACCGGTAACCGTCTTTAGCACTCTGGTTGAGATAGTAGTTTTGGGAGACGAGCTTCTCTAGTTGCGAAGTGACATTAAGAATCTTCTTCGCCGGAAACTCGTACTCAAGAACAGGTACTTTGGCCTGCTTTAAATGGGATAGGAAGCTGAGTTCGTGGGGTTGTAGAAACAGGAGACTGCGGCCTTTGGAGTTTGCGCCACGCGCCGTTCGGCCGACCCGATGAATGTAATCGCGGGGGTCATCAGGCGGGTCGAACTGCACTATGTAATCGACTGCTGGAATCTGTGCGATGTTTAGCTATCTGGCGCTGCAAGATCATCACGATTACTTATTACTTACATCTAAACCACGTGCAGCAACGTCTGTACATAGAAGAATACCGATTTTGGCATTGCAGAATTCGAAAAATGTATTTGTCCGTTTCTGCTGTTTTTGTTTTCCGTGAAGAGAAAGACAAGGCCTAAACAATATTAGCAATTTGTAAGCGAATCGAAAAATAATTTAAATGATGGTATTCGATGCCCCTCCCCTCCAAAAAATTGAATAAAAAGGTCGACTTACAGATCGATGTAATTAAGGAGCTCGGCGTAATAGTTAACACTTGCACAGCTCGAAAAGAAAACGATGACTTTCTTCTTAAGATTTCTCTTGAGGAATGAGAAGAGAAGAAGGAATCGCTTGTCGGCATCGCACGTAACGAACCCCTGCTCAAGTCCTGCGACAGTAGAGCTGGTGCTCTCTTCGTCGACGTTTATGTAAAGAGGACCTGGACGGAGGGAAATCCTGGCAAGGTCCTCAACTTTGGTTGTCTGGGTTGCGGAGAAGAGCATGGTCTGTCTGCCCTCGTTAGGGAGGATCTTGATGATCTGGCGCATCTCATCCTCGAAACCTATTTCCAGTATTCGATCGGCTTCGTCGATGATTAGGGACTTTAAGTTCTTGAAGACGAAAGGTGTGTTTTGTAGATGGTCCAAAAGTCTCCCCGGGGTCGCGATAAGAAGGTTCACTCCTTTGGTCAACTTATCAGCCTCCGCTCTGCGATTTGCTCCTCCGATGACTATTCCGTAAGTCTGAGAGTGATGCGCCATCAGTTCGCGCGCGACGCCGAAAATCTGTAAAGCCAACTCCCTGGTGGGGGAGACGACAATGACACCGGTCCCGTTTCGGGGCTTGAATCGAAGTGCGCTTAGCATTTCGACAGCAGGAATCAGGAAAGCCAAAGTCTTTCCACTTCCCGTTTTTGCAGCTCCGAGCACATCGCGACCTGCGAGCAAGGGTGGGATGGCTCTTCGTTGGATGGTAGTCATCTTTTCGAAACCCATATCTTCCTTGATAGCCTTGGTAGTCTTCTCTGACAAATTTAGGTCGGCAAAATTTTCCGCATTAGAACCTATAGCATTCTGCAGCGCGGAGATGGCGCTGTCGGTAGGTAAGTCGGTGCTCTGATTATTTTGACCGGCATCTTCGTCCTCGGCATTCGCTGCCTCTACTCTTTTGTTTAATTCGGATGCTTCTTCGGCATCCTCTTCTGGAATTCCGCCTTCTGCGTCGCTTGATTCTTGTTCTTCGACCTCAACCTCAGCCTCAACTTCATCTTCTGCATCAGACTCGTCGCTCGAGGGTTCGGCAATCTGACGTTCGATTCGCTTCGACTTCTTCGACTTGGACGCCTTGACAGAAGGTGTCTTCAGCTTTTTGGATGCTTCATTGCTACCGACGTCCTTGTGCTTTCTTTTTTTGCTGAGTTTAACGGAATCCATCTTGTATTGGGGGGAGAAGAGGGAGGAATTGGGATGATTGATGGTATCAGGGCTATTGAATGTACACTCTGCGGAAGTGGGTTGGATATTGTTCAATCTTTTGCTCTATCTAAGTGATCCTGGTTTTTTTTTCCTCTCTTACTTATCGATAGTATTAGCCTCTACCTATAGTTGATAAGCGGAAGGAAATCTCCATATTCCTGCTAAATCTTGGCAACCCGTGCGCTATTGTGATACACCAGCCACTATCAACAGCAGTCAAGCCACTATGTCGAGCCACTATGTTCCAAGATTTAGTCATAGTTGCACTCCAGTCTTTTCTCATCCCATAACAACCATCACAACCATCCATGGATACCATACCTATATTTTTTCACTATCTACAATCCATGATAAAATACGCTACTAAGTTAAATTCGACTTCGTTTAAAGATTCCATGTATCTAAGATCACCTTAGGTACGACTTTATTCATCATGATGATTCTGTTGTGAATATCTCGCCCACTCTTATGTGTTGCAACCTCCTCGTCTTGGCTTCGGTTATCCCCTGTTCATATATATGAATGGCAATTCGGAATTTATGAATCTCTGCTCTTGCACTCTTCGTATAGCTCACCTAATTCGTATACTGATATGTATATGTACTAGGTAGTTCATGCTGCTCTTGGCTCTGGACCCTTTCAGCTGCTGATATTGAAAGCGTGCTCTAAACGAAAGCAATACCGATTTCTGCCCTCGATTTTATTACCTATTCAATCCTTCCAGGCTGCCGGGCTCCTGTTCCACGCATTGATAAATTGCCGGAAACTTTCTTGCACCTGAGGTCGTGGTGAGCTGCATTGCAGCTGCATACCGTTGCATTGGATAAATCAGCGGTTAAAACCAACCCTTTGATTCTAAGTTCTAGTTCGCGATGGAACACTTTTACCAGTTGCTCACGCGCCTCTTGTCTTGAAGATTTATATTGCCTCCCCCAGGATCGTACCCGCGGCATCATCGCCTTGTCCAAAAATTGGGACCTCGGTACCAGCTCTTCTTGCAACTCTACCTTATGGCCAACATGAGATAGATTGATCTTTCGTTTGCCTGGTACCGCTGGACCCAATAACCTCTCCCAACTAGATTAAGGGGGCGCGTTGGCGCAGAGAACCACATCCGCCATCCGGGTTGATTTAAACAAGTCAAAATATGATCACTTCATGCTTCGAATGTGCTGGGAAATTTGTGTTTTATAAAGGAATTTCTCTCTTCACTAATAATAGAAATGTCCTTTTGCTAGGTACCCCTATTTCCATCTCCACCAGCCTTACCATCCATCCATACTCTTTCAGTAGCACCAGGTCAAGCTGACAGTTCATCGGCCCAACTACACTCCTTTCCCCTCCCGCATTGCTTCCCGTTCCTTGATCTTATGGTCTTATTGGGCTTGGTTATTAGTACCACGTTACAATGTGATGTGACACTGTTGCAAAGAGGCGTCTCAATACGGTAGCTATGAGGCCTCAGCAAGCTCGAGATATTACCTAGGCATGTCGTACCATGGCCGATACGCGGACCTGTCCGGAAGACTCCAGGGGAGTGTCGTAAGGGCATGGCGTGGGGATGTGATAGCAACGGCTGAAGTGGAGCTTGGGGCCTTACAAGCTGCTGAGCAAGCCCTACCTCATTGGATGATGTTAGAACCCCCCTAGAACCCCCGAGGTTTAAACTAAGGAGGATTCACGAAGCAGGCTCGGCATATACGTCGCTTAGAAAGGACATGTAAATGAGCACCATAACCTGCCTCGAGGTCGACCACGAGCTCAGCTATGATCAGGTCTCGACCGTGAGATATTATCTGCCCACCAGGGCGAGAACGCCCAATACCTGATCTGGCAGGTCCCAAGGCTCAAGATTACCACATCCGTCGGAGTATATTCCCATCTGCTCACTGCTTGTCTGCAAGCCAAGCATGATGTTTCTGTGGAAAACAGTATAAAAGTAGGTATACATCTTGTCTTCCAGCTGGAGCAAATCTCGTACCAACTCCCGGGGAACCGTAATTTGTGTCGATCGCTCTTCATCACGCAATTCACACTTCTGCCGCCATGAAACCAGTCATCTTTCTCGCTCTCCTCCCTAGCCTCGCGGCTTCCGTGGTGGAGGGATTAGGCCGTACCCAAAGACAAGCGCGACGGCCGCAGCCTTCTAGCGGGCTCACGACCATTACCGTTCAGCCATCTCTCAAGATGGACAACGTGAACTTGATGCAGCTTCCCGAAAGCCCTATATCTCCCCGTGCTGCCAACGACTTCTACGAGTGCAGAAACTCGGTTTGTCTCGCCTCTCCTTCACTCGTTCATTCATTCATCCACTAACAACCACTCCTCTCTTCCAGAGTCCCGCACCTGGAGACTCCGACTGCAACACTATCATCAACGAAGTGTTCGCGCTAGACCAAGCCATCACGGTAGCGTCCAACGCTTGCCTTACTTTCCAATATGGGACATGCTGGGGTTTCTTTTGCTCGCTCTGTCAGACCCTGAGTACGGATACCGACTTCATTGGCAACCAGCTCATCTCAGCCGAGGCGCTCTGCGTTGCCAACGGCCAGATCGGCACCATTGTAAGCCAGGACGCGCCTCAGTGGCAAGCCGGCTTCGTCTACCAAGGTGCTGGCTTGCCTGACTACAACGTCTGCTAGGTTAGCTTGATATAAGTGCATACCAGGTACCTAAGTCCTAGGTACACACATACAGCCGGAGTTGCAATGCGTGGGTGGTTTGGCGGGCTGGTTGAGTTTGAATATTATCAAGGAATGTTATATATCTATGTGCGTGTATGTATATAACAAAGGTGTAAAAATTACATACCACATCTTCCTTTTTGAGGTTGAGAGGTCGTGGTATGGTTTATATATTAGCATCTAAGTTGAAAAGAAAGATTCATGGATAGTAGACGTCGTATTAAATATCGCGCGATCAGCCTTTTTAGCCAACCGTCCAATCATGATTTTCAACGCCGTCCGATGTATGTAAAACTCCCCAAAAAATTATTCGTGGTATAACTAGGGGGTATGTATGGTACAATAGGAAGCACTCGATACTTCCCTTTATAGCCCCATCATATGAAATATGCCCTTTTTAAAAAAAAATTCTTTACCTATTCACAAGCGAGAATTTCATTAGACTTAGTATTTTGACCGACATCAATCAATTCGTACCTAGGTAGATAGATATACAATACTCGGGGACAAATCTCATCTCATGCAAGCAAGCCCCTCCACTCTATATTAAAATACCTAGGTAGGTACCTATGCAGGGAGTTTCTTTTTTATCCACAGAAGCCAGCTACCTCGGAAAAACAAGAAAAGCAAAAAAACAAACCGATACATGTATGATTCCTCCCTTAATGCGCCTTTCAGAGAGACAGCCCGGCCTGGTTATTTAGTCTACTAGTTACCTAGGTACTAGGTATTTGAATAATAGCAATTGTTGCCAATTGATGCCCGTCGCCCCCTTAATTTCCACCACCTATGCATATTGTGGCCATATGGCATAGTTATTGTTATACCATTCCATCCTGGTCATGATACTGAATTTTCGACAACCTGAAAGCCAGGGTATCGTATCTAATGAACAGCTGCCGTGGGTGTATATCCCAGGTTCGCCTCGGGGACGGGATCCTCGTGTTTGGCAGTGCTCCCCTTGCCGCGCCACGTGCTCACGGCGGGAATGTCGGCCTGGTACCTTTCTTCGTCCGTTCCGTAGGCACGCGGAGTCAGCTTGATGAGGCAGTGGAGAGGGACATTCATCCAGGGGCTGCGCGATTGATCCTTCTTCATGAAGTAGGCGTATATACAACGAAGGATGGCCTGGTGGGTAACGATCAGAATATCTTCGGACCGCTCAAGTTCCATGATAATGGGCTCAAGGCGAATAACGACATCCCGGTACGACTCGCCGCCCCGGTAACGGTAATTGTACTTGTCCTCGTCGCGTGCCACGAAATCCTCCGGGTACACATCCTTGATCTCTTGGTAGGTCATGCCATCGCAGACGCCTGCGTCGAGCTCGTCCAACGCTTTCCACTGCAGTTGGTTGTAGTTCTCAGGTAAGAAACGAGCGGTCTGTATGGTGCGCTTCAAGGTTGAGGTCCACACAGTAAGGGGTCGGTCATCCTATAGGGAAAATGCTAATGTCAACATCCTAGTTGGACGAAAAACAGACAATAGGAATTCTAGATCACATATAACAACATTCAACTTACACCGACAGATTGACGGACTAGGTCAGGTAATTTCTTGGCATACTGATGTCCTCGTTGAGATAGGTCGGCATCGCCTCCAATTCTTCCATACAGATTGTATAACGACTCGCCGTGTCTCGAAAGCCAGACTGACCTTGGTCGGATATGTAGGTTCATCAGGTAATAGACAACCCGACTCTGCAGGTAATCTTGTATGCGGTTGATAATAACCTGGGCACCGACGTCCATGATCTTCAAGTAAGTATATTGGTTCTCGTCGCCATCTGCGTCGATTGTCTTGTACACCTTCTCGTAGTTCTTTATCCGGTTGCGAAAATCCAGGGCAGCCTTTTCCGGATCTTGACCCTTATAATCGGGACTGGTGGTCTTGACATCTCGAATGTTGGCCATTATGAGGTTCTCGTCGTCGCACTTGGACTCGACGAACAATACTTCGATTCCTTCCTGCATCAATGTGTCGTATACCCATTTTCGTCGCTCCTTTGTCGAATTGGTAGCATCTAATATCCCGATCACACCGCCCTGTCGGAACCAGCCCAACATGTCAGCGATAGCTGCTTCCGCGGCAACTCGACGTTTTTGTTCGCCTTCTGCATTGCTAATGTCGAAGAAGTCGGCTGAGGGCTGGGGGGCATCGTGACGCCGATAGTTGCCGACGTTGAAGGTCTTGGCATCGATCGAGAGCCATTGAAGATAACGCTGAGCTGTAGAGGACAAGTGAAACGGGTCAGCTTAGGGGGTTTTCCAAAAGGGAAATTTATGAAATGTGAAATTAGACATTCCAGGTTCAACATTTAACGTAGTAAATAGAAGGTAATACTGCGTACCTTTTTGTGCTATGTAACTCTTCCCACGCGCAGGCAAGCCAACCATGACCACGCAGATCTTGGTGTCCTCTGCCTGGACGGCACGGCCGTTAGTTCTCGGTGCCATGTTTTCCTGCTACTTTCCAATATGACGAGATCGTAGGTTTGTGCAGGGGAAGCATGCTCCAGAGCGATGCGAAAATGAATGGTCGGGTCAAGAATGGGATAGAGAATTGGTATTGGTATTGGGATTAACAACAATGGTATTCACAACGTCGAAGGGAAAGAGATTCAGTATTGGATGGATACAAGGAGAACTATAGTAGTTGGATCAGGTGCTAGAAAACAACCGACTATTATTTATTTATTTATTTTTCTTTTGTTTTCTTTTCCTTTTCTTCCTTCAGACTCAACGTAGTAACTTGTCAAGTTTGTAGTGTTGCATGCAGAAGGGAAGAAGATCAAAAGGTGAAAGAGAAAAAGTAAAGTTGCGGTGATGATGCAGAAGATTCCGTCACTATTAGGAATGCCATTGGTCCGCTACTAGGTACACTACCGGGTTACACCACCGGGATTCTCAGGAACAAGCAACAGGGCTTTAATCAAGGTAGCCTAGGTAAACTGTAAAACCGGGGTAGCTGGGTAGCTCTAAAAAAATAACCACGAAAATCTTAAACCTGGGAAGCCGGTAACACCCCGCATTGGCAGGGTGAGCCCCTCAAAGGAAGAGCCCTGAGCCCATTCTCATTCGACAATGGCAACCCGCTTTGCGTCGGGACGGCGGGGCAAAGGAAAGCTCCTAACGAAGGCACACTGGTACACAACATGGTAGCATTAATAAATATGGAAGGAAAGAGCTGAGGACTAATAAAAGTAAAGACTAAAGGACTAGTTTAAACAGTTTAAATGATTTAAATTAGTTTAAACTCTTTAGTTGAATCCGTGTTTTTATTCCCATCACTGTTGTTAATTTCAATGTCAACGACAATGTCAATACCAGCGTCGGACGGCTGAAAGTGGCCACTGACCACCTGGGCAGCTAAAGGGGTCTGATGATCAGAAAAACTGCAAATCTTCCATGCACTAGACTCATGGTACAGATTCGCAACCCCCGTCCTCCGTCCTTCGTCACCCATCACCCATCACCCATCATCCCCATCTCTCGGTGTGTATTACTCTGGATCCATGTTGAGAATATAAGGCAACGGATATCCACTTCAAAGGAAGGATAAGGTGAACATGATCATGAATCTGACGGAGCTGGAATTGAAAAGATTCGTTATTCACTTGAAAATCGGAATTGATAGATGAAGAGAGCTTGAGCTGCTCGGCACCATTCCGCGAAAGACGCGAAAGACAATTGCTCATTCGTCAAGTTGATACAAGAACCCGCCTGTCCGTAACCGAGTCCTCCCGACGCCTGTTTTCTTCTTTTCCCGCTTGGGAACACTGCCGGCTTGTCTTAACGGACGCAATTATTGCCGATGGAAATGAACCGCGAGTGGTTGGTGCCACGAAACGCATGGCTCCCAATTCAGCCACCAGGGCCAGCCCCAGTCCTCAAAAGGATTATGAATTCGCTGGCAAGTGGCAAGCCTAGCTCACTTATTCAGCATCTTATTCACCTCTCCAGATCATAATCAAAGGGGCAGATTCATGGATCATTCGAAATAGCCATTTGAACGCGTCAAGATACACAGAAGACAATGGGAAAAAAATCACGACAGACCTTAGAAAAGCTCCACGCATGACCCCGACAGCCCCGATGCGATCGGCCGCCTGCAATCACACCCCTCGTCGTCATGATTTTGGAAGCTCAGATTTTCGCCGTTAGATTTGCTCACGATAAAGAGGGTGTTCCCGTCCTTTCCTAATAATTTCGTGTTTAGATAAATCTTCCGTGGAACCCGAATAGATTGAAAGTACTGGCTTCATCTAGTCGTAACACTATCTATATGCGGCATTTAGGTAAGGATATCTGCTAGAAGGTCAATTCAGTACTTAACGAAGAGGGAGAAACGTCGTGCCTATCATACGCGATGAGCGATTCGACGGAAACAATAGAGCGGCTAGGAGGATTCTTGTAATCACTAGGTACTCAAATTTCATCGGGGAAGGTGATAGATCTTATTCCAACAGAGCGAGGTCGGCAAGCCACTCACGACAGCGTCTCCGTCTCACTTTGAAGATTGATATCAACACGTGCAGAACGGGAGTAGCTAGCCAAAGAGAATCAGCATAATTGACAAGAGTGCTAAGATAGTATCATCTTAATCAATGTGACACACATATCGTCCTATAAAACTACTAGGCTATTAAATATCTTAAGTCAGTCAGAATACCTTCTACCGCAAGAGAATCGTGAAATGACCCTCATCACTTTAATCGGATCGATTTTTATAGAAACGGAAAACTGCTATACAGTTTGTACGGGGTGCTGGGTGCGTCCATTCGTATAACAATGCTTGTTCTCAATTTCATCGCGAGATAGAGGAAGCCTACACCAACTCGTCATCCTCTCTGATTCGGTTGCACACCCAAATTTCGCCGCGCGAGCAACGCCAAAGTTATGCGATATCTTGATCTTGAAGAGGTCCGGGTTCTCATATTCGTTCTTCATTCAGTCCAGCTCATAGAGTATTAGTGCCAGTATTATCGATGAACAGCCGATTCGCCAGGTTATTGAATTGATTCCCATGAATTCTAGGCCATAGATTCGATCAGCGACCTCTCGAACTATTTCCTCCCAACATCGTCTCTGGATATCAAATGCTTTGGCGATGTATGTGTAAAAGTGTGCCGGTATTTGCATTAGTTATGCTAGTGATTTGTTTGTCCCTCTTGCTGAGGCTCCTTAATACCGTCAGAATGTAGCGCTAGTTATGCCGCTTCCCGAACCGGTCGGCCACTAGAACCGCCGTGATAGTCGGTGGGCAGCGCCACGGCGGAGCAAACATTGCGCCGAAACCGCCGATCCTCATCACCGTTGGTCGCAACTACTATTTACATTCATGAATCGAAGTGTGTATATATATAGGTAAGTACTCAGGCTGTTAGGTGCCTGGTAGGTCTGTATTTAGGTATTCATTAGCTTTTGTGTGCCATGACAATCTTGGAAGTAAGTTTACTTTTGCCAGTGGCTTCCATCCCTTGAATATCTTGCCAGGTGCCGGTCTTGCCGTCTCCCAGTCTCTTAGTTTTGTTTCTAATTATATTCTTTTTTTTCCTCGCCTACAATTTATTCACTATATTAGATACTCAACACCCGTCACGCTCGCAGCCAAACTACTGGAGGTACTATCAGCAATGAAAAAGCTATCGCCTTTCATATACTTATACGAGCCGGTAGAGGTTGTTGAAAGCAAACATCCGGACCCGGACCCGGACCCGGGCTTAGCAGCTCCGAAACTCATATTGATTGCGGCGTGGATGGATGCGCGAGACTTGCATATTGCCAAGTACATCACCCAGTACCAATCCATCTATCCCACCTCCAAAATATTGCTAGTTAAATTCGTTCTCAAGGAGTCTATATTCGCGTCATTCACGCGAGAAGTAGTTGGTCCTGCTTTGGTATATCTTCGATCTCAGATTGATTCAGGAATTCTATCACTGTCGCCCACGCAACCCGAAGTCCTCGTGGTGAGTATCTAGGTACCTCGGTCCACACATATTCCGCTGAATGTCTCATGAATGCTAATCTCAACCTAGCATATATTCTCAAACGGCGGTTCAGCCACTACCCGGACGTTATATCAGGAATTTAAAGCCCAGACAAGCCATACCTTTCCTCTCCACGTGGCAGTTTATGATTCATGCCCAGGGGTCTATTCATTTTCCACCATATATAATGTGTTCATGGCGAATTTCTCAGGCTTCTTGGCTCGTCTCATCGCGGCTCCATTAATCGCTACACTTGTTGTTGGGTTCTGGATTTGGTACCGCCCCCTTAAAATACTATCAGGAGAGGATCCTCTTTCTGCCAATTCAAGGGTTCATAACGACATCGACCTAGTCAAGCAGACAAGACGATCTTACATTTACGGCAAAGCCGATATCATGGTTGATTGGAAACATGTAGAGAATCACGCAGACCAGGCCGCCGCGAAGGGATTCGCAGTTCGGAGAGAGATATTCGACTCTAGCCCACATGTGGCACATATGAGGACCTGCGGCGACCGGTACTGGAAGATCATCAAGGAGACCTGGGAGAAAGGGAAAGTAAGATCCATCATATCGGCATCTGAGTAGATTACAGCACACATGGCGCTCATCCTATCTGCGATTTAGGACTGATAGTTCAGAATTACAAATTCGTCAAGGAGCCTGGTTAAATTACGCAAGATTAGAAGCATCCTAGATGGAACAATTTTGGTACTGGATTGATCAATCAAACGAGAATAAAGCGACCCTTACGAAGAAAATCGTGAGTGGTTTTATCATCATTACCATTAATTGTCTACTTGGTGAATTGGGTATATATAGACTCCGGCGTCTTTCCCCACTATATAGTTCACTTGGCCAGACTTATCCCTCGTTATCCTACATAAACATATGAGAAGAACCCATGATGAAGAGAAAATTTGCATCAGAATCCGTCGAATTTTCTCTTCAATTAATCGACACCTTCCAGAGGGTCCATCACAACCATCAACTGTACCCCTTACTTCTGGTTGATGGAATATTCTAACCTGTATACAGGTTGAACTCGAAACAAAAGCAAACGATAATATATGTACAGACTATTTACATTTCCCAATCCCTCTGGTGGTTTCGTGACGATCTCTGCAGGGACGCCGTGTTTGATTTCCGCGCATTCGCGGGAGGGCACTTCACATCGTTTGAGACGGCGTCGAGAAAGCCCGGGTTGGCCCACACTTGAGACATATCCCAGATCATGACCCCGGCGAAGCTCGAGAAATTCTTGCTGTATGAAATAATAGGAGCTAGCTGGTCGGGCTGCTTGTACGACGCTTTTTCAGAGGTTGTTACGGCGGAAGGACCGCCGGGGATGCCGAGGAAGATCTTAGCATCGGGGTTCTTGCTTGAGTGCGCCCACTGGTCCCACTGGTCCATATTGAAGCCTGACTCGGAGGGGTCGTCCGAGTCGAAAGCCCGGACGTCGCACTTGACATTATTGTAAAATTGAACCATGATGAAATCGAAGGCCACAGCATCATCACCCTGCAACATTGCCTTGTTGTTTCGGTCCGGGAATGGGCATTGCGGCGCGGCTGCTAGGAAGAACTTCTGCTTTCCCTCGCTATTAGCATCGTCGATGTGCTCGCGCAGGCGCGCAGCGAAGGGCGCGATGTTCTGCAGCGGCGCCTCGATGTCTAGGTCGAACCCGTCTATGACGGTATTGCCGAATGGACGTGGAGCAGGATCACCGCTAGGAGGACCAAACATAGCCCAGATCTGGTCGGCTAGATATTCGGCTTGCTGCGGGCTAGATGGTGCTGAATAGAACATGGAGCCGCCGATAGACAACAGTATCGTTTTCCCCGCCTCTTGACATGCAGCAATGTCGTCGCCGAGATCCTTGTCGTCATCCATATTCATCAGGCTCAGCTGTATCGGGTTGAGGCTAGACAGGAAAGCGATGGGAATGATGTCCACGGCCGCATTGGTGCAATAGTCAGCTAGGTTCTGCTGAGGTTGTCCGGCGCTGTCTACGCCGACGGAGTTCTGCCCCCAGTAAATCGCAATATTATCGGTGACACCCGCATCATAGCCGGCAAGAGCCCTAGAAGCCCATAAGGAATAGGCCACAAAGATAGAATAAGATAACATGCTGATGTGAGAATATCGTGAGAAAGTAGAGATAATTGGAAAGCAAGGTTTACGGTAACTCCGAGGGAATATCAGACGCTGTGTGACTCCCGAGGAGAGAAAAACAAAAGACAAACTGAGATCAGACCCCTATCGGGTGGCGATGAGGATGAAAATAAGGAGTGTTATTGGCGCTTAAAGGAGTGGTCGGATCCAACCGCCAGAAGAAACTCGAGGACTCAAGAACATACTTCAGGAGATATCAAAGCATTACGGGGATTTGAGGGTCTAAATAGCACAGACGGATGCTTGCGAGCCGTTGACGAAGGGAAGCAGAGTTCTCGCTGGAGGTGCGGGATACATTCCAGACGACGGCTAGCAGGATTCACGTTCTCGCTAAACCAATTCCTGCCCTAGGACCCAGGATGCATTTAGTACCTTCCTCATGATTTTTAATTAATCCTCATATTTTTACGAATAAAATATCATGAGTACCACGTTGAATCAGTTAGAATCAGGCTCGTGAGGCACGGCATTAATCGCACACGGCGTAACCTCCCACACAATGGCGATGACGATGGCGATGGCGCTGTTGAGCTTTGACCCGCAAAAATGTACCTAGTATCTTAGCGCCAACTAAGGTCAGACACAGACATCAGATCCGCACCGGACTACTAGGCAAATATACTGGTATTCTATGTGCCTACGGATACCACTGGCTTCAATGATCTACCGTCGTCAAGGAAGAAGAAAAGGAGTATAAGCAGTCTTGGCGCCTTCTTCTCCCGCCAAGTTCAATCTGGGGCTTCGTCAAGGCTGCTGGCTTGCGTACCTAGGGATACTCATCAAACATTATAGAAAAGCCAAGACATATATGCGTCTTAGTGGATACGTAGGTACGCAGGAACTTGGATCGAACTTGGATCGATTTTGAAGTTTATTCATGGATGATTCAGTTGGCTCTGTGGAAGCATGAGATCAATTGGAGAGCAGGGAGAATATTGCCCTCCACCAGACCTGACTGACTATGTCAATATGTAAATAACTCATCCATGAATCTCCAACTTGAAATAGTATGTACCTGCTAGGCTGGTAGTAGACAAACGGCGGGATCTAGTGACATTGAAATAAGGTACTGGGTACATTAGCAGTTTACTAGTAGGTACGAGAAAACTGTTTAAGGTTAACGGGCCGCTCTGACAGACTCAAACCTTACCTCTCCTTTTACTTGTAATTAATCTTGGAACCATGTCTCTAGGTAATCTCTAATTATAATCTTCGCCGTTGCTTAGAGATAACCTCACACAGTACTACCAAATTTGCAAGACAGAGGAGGAAAAATGACATTACTACTCGGATTGTTGTCATAGTCATACATATGCTGCGATTAATTACTTCGACTTACCTTATTCATTGTATTCGACACCAAACTACGCTAGGATGCTGAGAGCTAACAGACAGGAGAACATGACTCGCTTCATCAAAGGGTCCTGTCAAACAATAGGAACAGGCAACTACTACACAAGGCGATTATGAACGAGTGTCAATATATTTCGGTACTATATCTTATACGTCATGAGTTTGTCTTCAGGTAGACTTGATTCGCGTGCTGTTGCCACGAGGCTGGAACGACTCGGTTTAACAGAAAATGATTTCAATCCTCAGGTCTCAACACCAATGACCTATCGTCGGATGAAATGCTGTAGTAATCGGGGAAATGGAGATGAATGGAAGTGTCTCTTTAATACTGACAGGTGACAGGGCTACTTAATACTACCTCACGCCGCAAAGGAATCGCTGTAAAGTAACCCCCTGAATATTTTAAGGCACATATGGTGATATTTACGGTGATGTCTGCTCAAGCTATAGAATCAGGTAAAGTTTCAAACTTCAATCCTTAGTTGAATTAGTAAATGATATGCTACATGGTCTGTGTCTATGATATATGATATTTGTATACTAGGTACATGTGTGTAAATGCATCGCTGTGCTGCCGCAGCCCCGAACTCGCGAAACCGCCCTTTCTGTACTATGGATCTCCTAATTATATATTTACCTGGGGCCTTATATATATATGTGCGTATCGGCCAACACGAGTGCTTTTCTGTCAAACTCCAATGCTATCACCCAGGATGCCAACCCATGCAAGATCCAAAATATTACCTTGACCCTCCCGGTGAAACGCCGACGCGATGCGTGAGGAATCCGACAAGTCTAATTCCCCTGCTACTCATCCCATCCAATCTTGAGAACTCCGCAGAACATATCACGCGGTATAGGATGGAAAGATTCTCAAGGTAGAACGCTCTGCCTCCATCGTTCTACCCTGTCCATTTGGCCTGGTGCCTGTACTTGGACTCCATAAGGAGTATTTACCTGTGCACCATATACGACTGGAGTTCCCATGGTTCCACTGCTCATTCTTCCACTCATCATGCCGCCACCAGCCCCCATGTCCTGATTGGGATATCCACTCAAGGCTGTGCTCGTTCGGAGGTGGCCAGTCCCCCCGCCGGTACCATCATTAAACCGGCCGGCCATGTAACCTCCCGGTCGATTCAAGTTAGGTGTGCTAAGATTAGAAGGCATCTGACTGCGAAGGGCGGCTAACTTATGGTTCTGATCTTGTCTGTAGCGAAAAGCTTCTTCTTGCTTCGCTCTCTCTGCTTCCGCCCTAGGGTCAGTCAAGACTATCTTTGACCCTTGTGTACCCAGAACGTCGGCAAGAGAGTGTCGCTTCGTAAGTTTCGGTGTATCGTTAAGTCCGCCGGATAGTAAGTTGTCGGCTGCTCCGCGCTCACGCGCTTCTCGTTCTGCCTGTAATCGACGGCGTCGCTGACCTAGTGTCTCTTCCTCCTCTTTTGGTGACGGTTTCCTCTTATCTTGTTCTTTGTTACCCTCATCTTCCTTGAATGCGTCGCCTAGCTGGCTTAGAAGTTCGGCTGAAAAGGCTGAGCTGACAGGTCTGGCCTGCGGAAGGGGATTATCGGCCTGCTCTCGGGCCTTCAGGCGTCGCATACGTTCCCCTAGGGTTTCGCCTTCGATATCTTCTTCCTCTGGAGTATGCACTAGCAGTTGCGGGCTGGGTGCCCTTAGGCTACCATTCATGCTATGGAGACCTTGGCCAAGCGTCATCATGCTCGGCCTCTTCATCGGGCCGACTTCTCTCCCTTGAAGTCGGTCACGTCGTCGACTTAGCGGCTCGTTGTCCTCTAAATCGCGTCGTTCCATCAGGCCAAGCGGCCGGTTAATCTCGGCGATGGCGGCGACCATGTCATTGCCCTGGCCCCTGGCGGCCACAAGTAGTCCTAAAGGCGTGTCTTCATCGTCTGATTCATCGACCGGTCCTGTGTTTGGATCCTCCCAGGCGAGATTCACTTTTTTCCCTTTGCGAGCGTCACGCTCAATCTGGGCGACTGTATCCATTTCGAGCAGCGTGGAATGCATACCATTAGGATAAGCGGTAGCGACCGGTCGAGTGCGAAGTTTCTGTTGCTGCTTTCGAATCTGCAGTTCGGCTAGCAAAGTTGTCGGTGGGCCATTATATAGCGGTTCCTCATCGCTCTCATCGCCTTCCTCCTCTTCGCCTGCTTTAGGTACTGTGTCGTCTTCGATTGAACCTGATAAACGTTGTTTTGCTTCGTCTTCTCCCCCATGTTTCACAGCCCCATCCACCCCCGTACCTCCAGCAATAGTATTACGTCGCTCTTCCTGAGATTCCGAATGTTTACTGAGAGCACTAGATTTTCTAAGGTGCAAGAATGAGCTGCGCTTTTTGGGTTCTAATAAATCGGTAGCGCTAGCACGCTTTAGGTGTGATTTGCGTTTTTTGTCAGTCCCATAAACTTCCGACCCTAGCGACCCTGCAAATGCGTGGTCTGTGAAAGCCGAAACAGGTGCCTTAGCGGATGCGTCGAGAATACTGTCCAGGGTAGCCATTGCGGATCCATCTTTAAGCTGGATCGTGGGTAATTCAGAGGGAAGGTCAAAGAAGGCACTGGCACGAAGTTGCGGAGGCAAGCCGTCTAGATTAGGCACCCTTGACTTCCGCTTCTCAGACTCAAGCATAGATATGCGAGATTTGCGAGCAGCACCGTCTGCCTGCCCCTGGTCGGTTTGAGATTGGCTTTGAAGCTCATGTTGGTCTTCTGCAACCGGCCATATCTGCGACTCGGTACCAGTGCCAGCTAGCGGTGCGGGAACTAGCGATTCGGATTTTGATCCGAGAGGCTCGAACACAGGCTCTGGTAAAAACTCCGGTAACCAAGTAGGACCAGATTTGCGATCACCTTCAGCCAACTTGTCCGGAAGCTGCGACTTACGCGCATCTCGTGACTCGGACTTGGGTTTCTTGGACAGCTTCTGGGGAAGGTTGAGCATTAATGGAACTCGGGCCGGGTAGTAGAGCATGGTATTGCCGGTTTCGGGATCCAAGTATGACTTCGGCCTAACAGTCGGTGGTCCGATCGGTCCGGATATGGTGGGCCTTGAATTACCGATTTCATCGTCGCCCCTAGGTAAATCTGGGTCAAAAGGTCGCAGGAAAGGGGCATCTGCGGACAACCCGTTGAGTGTGGGTAAGAATAAGGACTCCTCTGCATCAACATCAGATGGGCAGTGAGCCCCGTCAAAATCAGCAAAAGCATTTTCCGCCTGCTCATAAGTGCCGATTGACCCAGTGGGAGTCGGCGGTCTATCATTATTGTTATGTAACCCATTGTCATTTTGCGCCTCGGCGACAGCTTGGTCCCAGTAATCGTAAGTTCCATACTGCTTGGCATTAGGTGTAAGATCAATATCTTCCATCGGGGGTATATGTAAAGTCTCATCTGCCTCTGGCTTCTCTGCTAACCTGTCTGCCTCGTCCATAGCTGCTGGAGTAAGGGTGGTAGGTTCCATCTCAGCAATATCTGTTAAGGTTGGCTTAGAGGTTGACTTGGCGCTTCGTACAGAGCTTTTTCCGGGACCATGTCTCGACATGATGTTGCCTGCTTCAGACTCGGGCCTTGATAGCGGACCTGAGCCGGATCTCATCCGCGCCGGGTTAGATAGCATGGAAGGGTTTGGCGACATGACAAAGCCGGCTGGGGAATAGCCGCCGTAGCGTGCAGCGCTGTTGGTTTCGAAAATAGAGCTTGCAGTCGACAAGGGCTTCGTCGCAGGAAAGGAGACGGTCTCGTTATTCTCGGGTATTGAGCCTATGCTTGCAGCTAGGATTGAGGATCTTCGACTATCGTTGCGTTTTTGTTCTTCATGCAGGTCACGAATAGCGTCTTCGATGGACGATGTCATCGAAAGCTTCTCAGCCGTGGCCTCCAACTGGGCGATATTAGTTGCGTAGGAGGAAGACCGCGTATTTAGATCAGGTGTAGGATGACGCAGTGACACGCTTTTCGTAGACGCAGTACGAACGATTGGTTTCGGTTTAATTATGACAGGTTGTTGAGGATCTCGCTGATGTTGATGTTGATGCGACACCTCCTTTATCTGCGACTCCCCTACCGGAATGCTTCCCGTTGCTTTCGAGTCGCGTTGGTTGATCTCAGCATACTTAGAGGAAGTGAGGTCTCTCTTGAAGACGTGGATGGATTCTGGGCTCGGGCTAGCTTTGTCTGGGATTGGGCTAGAAGAAGGGGAAGAGGGTGCAGTATCAGGAGACACGAGACCGTATTCGTTACGATGGTTAGGATGGTTACCGGTGGCTCGTGCTGGGGTTAATGATTGGACCATGCTGCCGATGCTAACATTAACCCTGGTCCTTATCGTGGCCGTGCTGTCGGCCTTTTTGTGGCTCTCTCTCTTTTGAGAATTGCCTCCGAGCAAATCGCGGTCCTCTCCTACCTCAGTTCCAACACCTTCTCCCAAATAAAAATCGCTATCCATTGATAAGGGGGTAAAAGTCGACTCGACAGATGGGAGGAAAGGCATGGGCGACGATGAGAGCGCTGGAGAAAGTGACGTATAAGGTGATCTGCCGTGATTTCGATCGTCGTCATCGTTATCGTGCTGGGAGACTTCGCCATACGTTACAGCCATATTCTAAAGCGCCACCCGATGATTTATTATTTCATTCCAGACTACCCAAACTAAACAGACGAAAAAGAGTCTACTCTCAAGTGCGACTACTATCGACGAGATTCAACCACACAAGGCGAGTTGCGGATGGCGGTAATAGGTTGTGCATATGCGTTGTTGTTCAATGCCGCTGTCAAATATACCTACCTAGGTATGTAGTAGATATGTAGGTAGAAAGGTAGATAGGTAGCCCATATAGAGCTCTCATAAGAACAAGACGCGTAGGACACACAAAGGTCTTGGACTTAATATAAATCCAGATAAGATGGAAGAGGTAGAATAATTATTAGGATGAATGGACAAGGAAGACCATGGGCAGACACAGCCCTGGGTCTGACGAGATATGGTTGCGATAAAGCAGAGATAACAAAATATAACGAATCTGGCTTAGAGAAGGAGAGACCATGCAAAAAGGAGGTAAGCAAGCTCTAGAGGCAAGCAACTAGATCAACGCGGTAAATACCCAAGTATAAAGCTGCTTTTGAAAGCTGCTCCTAGAAAACGAGGGTATCGTAGGTGGAATATTGATGACAACAAAAATAATATGAGCTAAAAAGGTGAAGACAGAAAAAAAAGCTAAAATAACAAAAAATAAAAATAAAATCAAAATCAAAATCAAAACGAAGAAAAAAATATTAATGACAAAATAGAACCCGATCCTGTGGTATTAGCCCACCGCTGTGGCGGTTGATTATCTTTTCGATCAATCAATTAATTTTCCATAATAGCTAGGATTAAGACCGGGTCATGATCCTTGTCTTATTGGTCTTTTTTTGTTCTTTAGATAGTAGTGGTGGTGGATTCTGCGAAGGAGAAGCGAAGCAGAGAGGGAAAAAAACGGTAGATGCAAAGCAAAGATGCGAATGTCTACTAGGTAAGGTACCTAGATTCTAGGGCCTAGGTAATAGTAGACGGGAGGAATGGAGCTGTCATTGATTGTGCCTGAATGAAAAGTTCAAGGTTTAAGATTCTAGTAGGCTCTTCCCTGCTTTCCCTAGCTTCAATATCCCCTGTGCTCCTGCCGCTGCTACGTACACTCACACATTGATATATTAATGTAAGACAATGTTTGTCCTCGTGCTTGCCAAATTCAAGTCCATGTGGCTTATAGGTATCCAGTGGCTTTCTCCTGCAGTTACGCTGCAGTTACGCTGTGTCATCTGTGTCATCTAGGTACCCCCTTGGAACCTTGGAAGCTTATTGTGTCGGATACGGGTTGACGGGTCAGATTTTGCTATGTACATCCCGGTTTTTCGTGGGGAACTTGGTCACAATCCCGGCTTCAATCTTCGTTTTTCTCCTTTCTTCTCGCTATCCAGGTACTTGATCGATTTTCCCATGTCAACAACAATGCAGAATTACCGCAAATATTACGTATACCGTTGGTCACATGGTAAAAGGAGCATTCGCTCTTGATATTTACAGAATTTGAAAAGGGGCAACCCATCATGAGATATCAGTACCACGCCTCACCTCTACTACTTGAGTAGGTACACAAGAGATATTGAAACATCTAACACCTATGGATACTAGCTTTATCTCGTCACTTCAGGCTTCACCGCAACCGCGTTCATTCAACTCCGTTCTACCCCTATGTATGGTTTCAATGTTCAACTTAATAACCCGACAGACTCAAGCTAAACCACAATTCAAAGATCGCGATCTCCCCCAATTCTACTAGGTACTTACATAGTTATCACCAACATCGAGCTTGGAGAGGTTAGAAATTTATGCGCTGCGACGATAGATACGTCATGACTAACCCCATCGATCTCCGTCCGTGTCTGTGCGAAGTGGATATCTAGTCCAAGTCGATATCTTTTTTTTCTTTCTATCGCATTTCGTCCTCCTACCATTGGACAGTTGACGCCCCGCACCAGAATATTGTGTGGTACACGATTCTGAACTAATAAAAGAATGCGAGCTCGAACTCCTTGCGCACCCGCGCGCAGTTAGGTAACGTGGGAACTTGGGAACTTGAGCGCATACCTGTCTACCGAAAACCTACTAAGCACATACCAAGAGTCTAGACATGCAGACATGTAAGTTTGGTAAGTGTGTAAGACATTCACTCCCCCCTCTCAACTCGTAGAACCTGTCACTTACAACCTATAATCTATAATATATTTCATAAGCAAGATAAGCCGTCGCGTCTCTCTCATTAACCTGCTTGCCCCGCTATCAATATTTGCGACACAGCCTCTGATCATCGGCCGCGTCATGAAGATGCAGTACCACTACCTTAGCCGTTGCTCGAGTAGCCTATAAGCGCAGAAATCGCTAAGATTGAGATAGAAGAGAGAGAGAAACTGCTGCCGGTGCTGTAGCATCACAACATCGCATCCTACAAGGATTACCTTTGGTTGAAAATGCAGCCCAACCCAAGACCTGCATGTGACATGTGACGGCGACGGGAGACCCAGGAGAATCATCCAACGTTGGTGGAACCGATGCTATAGTTCGTACTGCGCAAAATTGCGATCGCGCCAATATCCGTCCATGATAAGATGGAGTACTTACTGTAGATAGGTAGTCAAGCAAGTGTGTGAAAGGTGAAAGGCGGCAAAGACTGACTACAGCGCAAGCCACTCCTAAATCCAGGACTCGGCTATAGGACTCAATGTCTCAACATTCCAACATTGTACCTAACCCCAGCTATCCCATCATCTCTAACCCCAAAGGATCTTCCCGTCAACCCCTGTTCGCGATTGTCGGTTCCGCGTTGACTGCTTCACATACACAGGTACCTACTTAACGTGCCGAGAAGAATATATTATGCAGTATCAACATGTACGATATATATAGTATAGATAGGTAGGTAGGTATGTAGTTCTAAGGATGTTGATACGATAAGACTTGACTACATACCTAGATACCTACTAGGTATGTCGATGGCGCTCCGGCACGTTGACACTATCGAAATGATATCTCTTGGCACAACTACCAGGTAGGTACTAGGTAGCCTTACGCACTGATTGCCATTGAATATGTATATTGATATGCCGGTTTATCAGCGGCAACATACCTACATATCTTATAAAGCCAATTACATACCTACACCCAATATTGCCTGCGGTAGAACTTACCACCTCAAGTAATCCGAGTGTATTATGTTGACGGAATTTCCAGGGCTGTCCTACTCCGCGAAATTAAAACGTAGCACCAAAAACTTGATCCGGGTGCCAGCATCTAAAACTGACCGGCGAAACCTTTCCAACTCTCTCTATCTCTCTCTCTACGCCCCTTCCCCCGTCATAATGTGTTACCAGTAAGCATGATCATGCAGTATTCCACCACTCTCATTCCTCCCTTAGACGAGACCGTCATCTCAGGTATCGCGTCTCTCGCGTGCCTGCGTCTGTTGCTAGGGTGTTAGCCGCTTGCTTCCGACCACCGATTTGCTCGCGTGTTACTATCGAATGTATAAGGAGAGACAGGCTTTTACTGGCCAAGCTAGTTAACCTTGGAAGTTAGTTAAGCTGGGAGGAAATACTGGAAGAAAACTTTTGTTTCCCCGTTGAACAATCTAGATTTGTTGTGAGTGCTGTGTACGACGCGATGCCTTTCGCAAGTTATTGCGTAGATTTAAAACGTGAGGCTTCCTTTTTTTCCTTATCACATGTAAATACGTACTACATATGTGGTGGCCAGTACCCTATAGGTACTCTGTAACTCACGTACAGGCAGCATTGGATCCAAGGATGTATACGTAGATTCAATCAGTGTGAGGGGGTAGGTAGAGTAGATTATAAGCAACAGCCCGGTTCTAAAAAGCGACTCGATTTCGCAACGCTGAAAGATCGTGGGCGAAGCTGTGAGGTTGGCACATCCCTCCGCGGATCTCCCTTGCGTAACCATTTCGCGGAGCATGTTGGTTTGCCTAGGTTGTCTGGGATCGGAGCTTACCTAGGTAACTACTTAGCCAATGCGGCGACCGAACTATAATATCCCGGAGCTGCATGAGGACGGTCCGGAACAGTCGGTGAGGGCATCGAGACCCAGCGATGTTGTAATGCTGTCGCTGGAGGGGGCCAATGATAAAAGGCATCTATGGATAGCGCTTGGTCCGCTGCTTACTCTCTAATTCGCAGTGGGAACGATAGATATTATCTGTACCTACCTAGGTAAGTATAGGTAATCAAAGCTCATCAGCAATCATACGAGGCTTCTTACCATGCAAAGTAGGGTGAGTTTTTTTTTTTTTTTTAAAAAAAAAAAAAGTCTTCTCTTCTCTCTTAGACCGGAGTGTGTACCCAGCTACCCACTTAAGGGGAAACGGGACAGATCAACTCCGCATCAGTGTGAGGCTCGCGAAGGATCAGGTATGGCGTGTTCTTAGTAGGATATGTAGTGTATGGTCCAAATAAGCCATTGGATCAGCTCCATATCTTAGTACCTTGCCTTAGGTATGTACTTAGGTGGGTAGTTATGTCTTTGCCGCAAACCTGAAGCGATCTATCTGTATCTGTATACTAGGTAGGTACTATTGTAGGTAAGTAACCTTTCGACGAGAAACTGGGGATACACGTGTGATTTACCCAACACTTCAATAGAACCCATTCCACGATCGTTCGATTCCTTCAAAGCTATACGCTATACTGTTTATCCTAATGAGGTAGGCGTATCCGATCACTAGCTCCTTTGTGACATTTGGTATTCATTAAGAAGAATAAGAGAAGCAAGAGAAGTAAGCATAAGAATAAAGGATTTTGAAATAGGCGGGATCGAGATCGGGCGATGCGGAAGAGTGGAGATTTGATGTGCCAACATATTATAATTGTCTTCTTCTAAATCTTGAGAACTGGTTCATGTCTATAGTATATACCTAAGACTTGAAAAACATCATGCGTATGCAACGAAGCTTGTGAATATTACCTATCAAATAGGTAGGAAATATCGAACAGTGTTTTGTTCAAACCCTGAAATATTCATACGTAGATACCTAGTAGTAAGATCATTGATCTAACTTTAGATAACCTTAGATAAAAATTGGTAGATCCGACGGGCGGGTTGGGGTTGTGTGTTGACTTTGGTTCTCCATCTGACCTTCCCCAGAGTTTTTCCTACCTGACACTTCCAATCGAATGGATACTGTAACCACCTGGCACCTAGTCAGGTCCATGAAAGCTTTGGTATGTAGGACTTAGGACTTAGGCAACTAGCACTATAATACGAGTCAAGATTGTGGCAATTATCTACCTGTCGTTTGTCATTTTCTTCTCTCATCCTATTAAAACCCCCATCAAAATCCATTCGACAGTATCCTCTATCCGGTAACAGAGAAATAGGTAATTGCCTTAAAAAATAAAATTTGAGGAATCTGGTGGATGAAACCCGACATAAGCCCGACCCTGAAGAGCCACGCCGAATGCATCCAAATACCACCTAGTATGTACCCCGACACCGCCTAGACACTGTCTCTCTTTAGTTTGGCGAAATCCGGGGAAGCCAATCAGGGCTATCAAACTACCAAATTCTTGGAACTTTGAAATTGTTAAAGATGCATCAACTTAAGATAGCGAGATAACAGTTGCGTTTTATATAGAAAATAAAACAAAAGTCGCCGGTGCTCACCTACACCGTAGGTGTCCAAAGTATGGGTTCTACGTACAGCTGGAAATAGCTCATCTTACCTCGGCAACTCTTTAGTGGGCAGCACTTCCGAAATATGCATTTTGAAATGTCGGTCAGCAATACACAGGAGGGGCCTAGGAGGGTAGGAGGGGTTACAGGAACATTAAATTCAAAGCCGTGATACCTGCGGTCGTATGGTACCTTGTTCCATCCTACGACTCGTTTCATCTATGCAAGCTTGTTATACAGATATATATTATACATATCTCATACCTAGCTTAAGTAATCATGTGACGCCGAGCATCTAATTATTGAGTCATGAGATGGTCCGGAGATGGTGCAAGTAGGCTTGAAGAAGTCGGGATAGATAATCTTTCTCTACACACATACCTATAATCTTGAATGATAGGAGGTCCAAGGTTGGTTAGGTACTAGATTCTCTGTTAAGTCAACACTGAACGGCTAGTTTAATTTAACTCGGACCATCTGTTCCCTCTATTCTTATGTACCTTCAACGTTGAAGGTTCTATCTACCTATGTATGCATCGTAGCGGAGTTCCTTCCTACAGCTAGACAACCTAAATTACAGCACAAACATCCATGGACCCGTCCGTCAATTGATCACACATGGAAGTGTCGATGGTCGACGTGTACGTACATAGGTACCTAAGCCTATAGGTACCTAGTAATGTTTTAGGTAGGTAGGTACCTAACTCCTCCAGGGCTATCTACGGTCTATGTATAGGTATGCAGGTAGGTAGTAGGCACGTCGTGTGTAGAGAAGTAAAGACCTAAGCCTAGACTAGACGCTGATCGAAACCGGCAACCTCGATGGCATTTTTAAGAACGTTCTGGGTCAATTTCAACATATCCGTCCACTAAGAGACCAGCGTTTATCCTACCATTTTCATCATTTTTCACCATTTTCTGCCGTGTCATGCCAATGCCATGCATGGCCATTTTACTTGGGTCACTTCAAACACGAAGCCCGCCATCTCGTCCAATCCAATCCATTGGTTACTCTAGGCCGCTCTTCGTTTCCCCTTCCCTATTCTATTATCTCTCTTTTTTTCCCGCCCTTATTCAAGTCTGCTTTAGTAACTTAACTCCACCCGAGACCTAAGACCCACGACCCACGACCCACGACCTTCAACGGGCTACGATCCACTTCCCACTTTCCCCACTGCCCGGAGGAGACCGCGGGAGACTTGCAGGCTTGCTTGTATCCATTTTCCCCCATTCCATTCAATGCAAACTAGCGGTGCGTCGCTCGTGGTTCGTGGCTCTTGGTTCTCGGTTCTTAGTTCTTGGTTCTCTCTAGTCCATGGCTCATTTAGTCTATGGCATCTTTCGTCACGGGGCTAACAGGTACCTGGCTGGGGGGGTTAATACTGCTTCTAGATCGGAGCCAACATTGATCCTAGCAACATAATGTTCTCCTGTTCTTATCGTTGCTACCGCTCTTATTGTTCTCATTGCCTCCTTTACCATGTACTGATCCTTTTTTTTTCTTCTTTAATTCATAACATTTAGAACTTACAATTCACCTGTTTTCCTTCTTTTTCTCCCTGCGCATTGCCAACGTATGATCTTGAGATTTTCACGTTGTTCGTTTTTCTAGTTTTCCATTTTGCCTTGTTATATTACCAGTAACTCCAATTACCAAATCGCAAAACCTCCACCCCTCAAAATGGCATCTGGTGATGACGGATCGATGCATGGTGACACTTCAAATCCCACCCCTCAACCAGCCCCAGCGACGAAACCTCGTCGTCGGTTTGCTCCACAGCTTGTTGAAGAATCTGTGAAGTCTTCTAGTAAAAAGCAACCTCTTCAACTTACGACACCTCCGGATTCTACCGTCAACTCTACGAGAAGGCCTACGCGTGATGTCTCTGTTCAGGTGGACGATACCGAAATGCCGGATGCGCCTCAGCCGGCACCGTCGAAACCTATTCGGCGCTTTGCCCCAGTGCCAATTGAAACTACCTTCGACTCTTATCGAGTAAGCGGTAACAGGAAGAATCCCTTGGGTCCTACCGCCGAATTGACCCCAGACCCCTCACCAACAACCCCGCAGCCATCTTTTTCTTTCAGATTGGAGCGACAAGGCGATCACGAACATTCCGAACAATCTCAGAACAAACCGAGACGCAAATTTGCTCCACAATTGATTGAGACAACGCGAAGATCAAAGAAGGCCAACCAACCAGGTCCAGCTACAAAACCAATCGACAAGACTGATATCACTCCGGGTACAAATCACATCTACGCCCCGAAGCCGAAGCGAAAAGCTGCTCCTCGTCCTGCTGTTGCCGGCGTGCCGAATACCGCCGGTGACAGTGAAGGTTTGCTTACACCGCGTCGACAACAATCCATGAAGCCACACCCAAACACTCGGAGAGGTACGCGACAATCTTACACCCCCGACCTCGACACTATTCTATCCTCTGAGTCGGAGAAGTCTTCCGAGGAAAATGACGATAATGAGGAGGCCTCCGCTCTCAGCATCGGAGCACCCGCGCTATCTACCGGAATTCCGGAACAAGAAGAGGAAGAGGATGCCGGGGATTCCTGGAGCAGTAGGCACTACCATCTTCGTGACAGGAGGGAGTCCTGTGATGAGGAATTCTCGGGTTACCTGCTGGCTGTAGCCGCCAGGGAGGCCCAGAGACAGCGTGAGCTAGAAGCGGCTATGGCAGCATTTCCCAACGGTGTGCGGCCTGAAGGCGTGGAACACTTCCTTGTCAGGGATAATTCAGAGGACGACGACCCCCTAGACGAACGGTTGAGGCACGGCACCTCGCAGCTTCTGCGCCGTAAGGAGTCTGACCCAGGCTGGGCAGTCAAGGAAATGCGAGCACATGCAGAAAAGCTAGCTCAGGCCAGACAAGAGAGGATGAGCATCGACGAGAGTCTGGATCATATGGACATAGCACCCCCGCCTGCGGATCCGCTATGGACAACGTCTGCTTTAAGGACGTCTTTCGACGAAGAGATGCGGGATGCTCCAAGCTCGATAGCGAGCGCATCGTCACCGGCCTTGCTAGCCAGAGTGGACTCTCACCCTCGCGCGCCCTCACCGCGCGTCGCAACGGAGACCGGCCTACGCGCCAGCCCCTTCGGTATCCCCTTTGCCTTCCGCAACAACGAACCTGAAGACCCTCAAATGAAAAAGATGCGCATGGCAGCTTCTCCGCCTATGCTTGGAGGCGACCTAACGTTCCGCATCTGTCCCAGCCCAAAGCAGACACGGATGGTGCCAAGTCAGCGGTACTGCGCCGGCGACAAGCCCGTGGAACATCGCCGAGATGTTACGGGAACCACGGGGCTGTGGCGTGGGTACTGCTCCGCCAAAGCTAACATCACCGTAGATACAACGCACTCGGGACTTAATCTTCTTATGACTCCCCAGGAGCCAGCTTCGCCGAGTGATCCGTTCTCGGCCGCCTTCACTGCTTCGATGAGCATAAGTGGTGTCATGACCGGTACACAGTCGCCGGGGGCCGCGTCTCCGACGAATCGACATAGCCAGCAGAGGGGTCTATATATGCTTACGGGACTAGATGAACGGCTGAAGAAGGAGAAGGCTCGCAAGGAGCTCGAGGAACGTATAGCGGCCGAATTCGATGACGCCTTTGTGACACAGGTCTACAACTACATAAGTCTTGGATATCCCGCTACGGCACGTGCCTTCGACTCGGAACTAAGTAAGATTAGTGGGCTTGACATCGAGGAGCTACGCAAAGATGATAATCTCAAGGTCGAGAAAGGCTTTATGTTGCATATGGAAATGAGCATCCGCAAGGGACACGGACATTCGATCAGTGATTCCGACAGCGGCGAGGATGGGCAATTCCGTTCGCCGGAGGAAGATGAGAGGAGGACTCGTAGGAAACCAAAGCCACCGCGTTGGATCGCGCTCAAATTATACATACGGGAGTGGGCACGCCAACACCCAAGCCTTAATGATACCGGTTTCGGTGAGATGGCTTGGGGTGTTAGGGCTAGGAGAGGAAGTTGGGCCATCTAGAGGAAGAAAGCACTGATGCGGCTTAGAGTATTGTTTTGGATTGTTGCATGGCATTTGGAGCGTTTGCTAATTATGTTGTATGGTTTTTTTTATGAGCACGAAAATATGTCTGTCCATAGTAGAGACGACTTTGGGTCTGGAGCATGTAGGGGATAGCACTTGTTGAGAGGGACATCGGGTGGTTGCGCTCATATCACTGGCTGGCGTTGAGACTTCACTTCGGAAAGACGGTCGGGGAGTGGCCAGTAAAAGAGGAATCTGTTAGAGCCGAGCAAGACTACATATTCAGAGCTCTGCTGACCTTTTAGAGGTAACTAAAGAGAAGAAAGATGGAGATTTTAGAAACCTAATATGTATGCTAAATTTTTCGCATTGGATGAAATTTCAGCATACTAGTATATGAATCTACTTGATAACTAACTATAGCATCCTAGACGAACTTGACAGCATAGTGCTATAGGTATCTGGCGATGACCTAACCCCGGAGGTCTATCTGTCTTTAAACACATCTGTAACATAGTGGAGGAATCTATTGGCGGGGTAGCTCCCGACCTCTCTATAGTCCTAGGTCGGACAATATGCCCCTCTAGGGCTGTTGTTACCTTCCTGAATTGTGCCTTAAGCAGGTTGTCTTTCAAAGAAAGTCCGGGGTGGTGGTCCGGTCTCGTTGATCTTCTTATCTCCTCTCAATTCTTCCTATGGTCCTATACATAACCTAGATAACCTACCCAGGTAGTATACATATCCAACTAACACCTCAGCCCGGTTACGAGTGGCGTAACTGTCCACAAATGGCGGAAGTGCGGGGAATGGATCGATGTGCCAAGTTTCTAAGAAAATAGACGGATAGACGGGTTGGTAGATACTATATAACCTGAGCAATTGACGGCTTCGAGGTACGAAGTTGCTGAGAACTCCGTCTCAATTGTGCACGATTCCAGCTTCGTTGAAGATGTTATCGACCGGCTTTCAAGCTATCTCACTTCTCCTTATTTCTTTGTCGATTCCATCCAGTCGAGCTCAGTTCCCCCCTACACCAGAAGGTGTCACCGTTCTGAAATCAAGATTTGGAAATGGTGTCACTATCAGCTACAAAGAAGTAAGAAATAATATAAAACTATAGTGAATTATACAATACCTAATCTTTTCTAAGCCGGGTATCTGTGAGACAACACCGGGTGTTAAATCTTATGCTGGCTACGTCCATCTCCCGCCTAAGTCACTTGAGGACCTAGGGGAAGAGCAGGACTACCCTATCAACACCTTCTTCTGGTTCTTTGAAGCCCGGAATGACCCCGAAAACGCGCCATTGTCTATTTGGCTCAATGGCGGTCCTGGAAGTAGCTCGTTGTACGGGCTATTCACCGAGAATGGCCCCTGCTATGTCAATTCTGACTCCAACTCAACTACGTTAAGTCCATGGGCATGGAACACAGACGGTAAGCCGACCAAAAAAAGCTCTTGTGGTGTATTGGCTATTGTAAATGTGAATACCTTTTACCTTGCTAACCTAAGAGCAAGTCAATATGTTGTTTCTTGACCAGCCGACCCAAGTAGGCTTCTCATATGACACATTACAAAATATTACCATGGATCTTATATCTGGTGAAGTTGTTAAGCTCAACGAGTCTGGTTCTATCCCTGAGCAAAACACAACCCTACTAGTCGGCACATACCCAAGTCAAAATAGGAGCCAAACAGCAAAAGGCACCCGCAATGCTGCCATCGCCTTGTGGCACTTTGCGCAAACTTGGTTTCAGGAGTTTCCCGGATACCATCCTAACGATTCCAGGATCAGTCTAGCTACGGAATCGTACGGCGGTAGGTATGGGCCAGAGTTCACAGCCTTCTTCGAAGAGCAAAACCAGAAGATCAAGAATGGGACTTGGAACGGCACCGCAGACGGAGAGAATTATATCCTCAACCTTGACACTCTTATCCTCATCAACTCCTGCATCGACCGTCAAGTCCAATGGCCCGCTTACCCGCACATTGCCTATAACAACACGTACGGCTTAGAAACCGTCAACGAAACTATCTATCTGCAGATGGTAGATGCCCTCGATAGGCCTGGCGGGTGTCGTGATCAGATTAATGATTGCCGCGCTCTTGCGCTCGTGTACGATCCCGACAATATTGGTATCAACGATACCGTAAACGAAGTATGTTCAGATGCGGAGACATTCTGCTCTAATAACGTGAGAGGTCCATATCTGGAGTATTCGGGTCGCAATTATTACGATTACGCATCCCTCGATCCTAACCCCTTCCCAGCCCCATTCTTTGGACTCTACCTCAATCAACCTCACGTCCAGAAAGCGATCGGCGTGCCCATCAACTACACCCAGTCCTCGAGCGCTGTGGCGTCTGCTTTTAGGGCTATAGGAGACTATCCCCGGCCGGGGTGGATCGAAGACCTCACGTTTCTGCTGGAAAATGGAATCAAGGTCCACCTCATGTACGGCGACCGAGATTACGCGTGCAACTGGATTGGTGGCGAGGCTGTGAGCTTGGCCGTCAACTATACCGGCACCGAAAAATTTCACGCCGCGGGATACACAGATATCGTAGTGAACGATACGTACGTTGGGGGGCAGGTCCGTCAGTACGGCAACTTTTCATTCTCGCGCGTGTACGAGGCCGGGCACGAAGTCCCCGCGTACCAACCAGAGACGGCGTATAAGATGTTCCACCGCGCCCTGTTTAACAAGGACATCGCAACCGGTACCGTCGACCTCGTCGATAATTCCGAATACGTGACGGAGGGGCCGGTCGACACGTGGGCTATCAAGAATGAGGACCCGCCGGACTTGTTGCATTTCTGTTACGTGTACGATACTTCCACTTGTACCGATGAGCAGATTGAGAGCGTGCTCAATGGCACGGCTACTATAATCAGTGGTATTGTTAAGGATAAGAACTCTACTCTTCTGTTTCCAGAGATATTTGGCCACGACGACACGACCAGCGGTTCTCAAAACAATCCTTCGCCCACTACACCCGCGCCCACAACGGCTGATAGCGAGAGCGCCTCGGCCACAGGGGGTGTTGCTGCAACTCGAATAGGCTGGGTTGACATACAGATTCTAGGAACGTGGGTCTTAGTATTGATCATGGTACACCTCTAATTACCTTACAGGTATGACTATGACAGATAGCATATAGCTCATATTTCTATTAAGCTAGGCCTTGTATGTCGGATGTGCCATTCTTTCTTAAGCAAATTAAGAGAAAAAAAAGATGAAGGTTAACTTATCTAGGTGTCTTAGATATTGTATGCCAAGTAGCTTTCTTGATGGTCTGTATCGTATTCCGTTATTTCCCCTGTGATTTTGTTCCTGTGTAATCTTATTTCTTGGTATGCCAATACTAGGTATGGAAGGAAATCAGCCCTTTTTCCTATCAGTAGTGTGCTCAGAAATACATCACGAGCGAGTGATAGATAGCATTTTTATAGGCACGGCCGCTGCATAAAAGAGTGATCTCTGTTGTCGGACCGACTTTGGTTCAAATTCGATGTCTTCGACCGTAAAGTGGCGAGAAGCTAGGAGAGGTTAGAATTTTTAAAGATTCATAGAAATTGAAGTGCATACCGCACTCATTTTTGAACGTTTGAAACGTTTCGGCGTTCCGGACGACACCCGATATGAGAACCCTAAGCTCCTGTCTCATATCGAAGAGCCTATGAAGTGTCGATACAAGAGCCGATATGGCTACCTTATCATACGTCTACAGAATTATATAAATTAGGGGTTATCTTCACTCTTCTGGAGTTATGAAATTGTGTGAGCTTACGATATCAGCGCCAATAACGATATCGTACGGATGAGCAAGACAGTCGTCTTCTATCCAAGTCCTCTTAAGATCAACACCCCAGGCTAAGGTACCCGTCCTAGTATTATGCTGGGTGTGCAGCCCGTTCAGGGAAATGTTCTCGTTCAATGCTTCAATGACTTTCCCATCACCATCGGTGGCGGTAACGTAGTTTGCTTGTAAGTGCTTGGCTAGGAGAATGGTAAGGAAGCCAGTGCCAACGCCTAGCTCTAGCACGTTCTTGTTCCGGACGAGATTTGAGCCGGTAGCAGTCATCAGGTAAGAGCCTAGGTGAAGAGATGCCTCCCAAGTCTTAAATCCCGTAGTCCGGGAACCTGATATCAAGTGCCGCCGTTCGAGGAGAGTCACGGTACGCTCCGGTACATCATCATACCCATGAGCGAGGCTCGGATGCTCTGGCACACAGGCAAACGTTACATACACATTTTCTTGGGTAGTCTGAAAGTCGGTCGGCGCTTCTCTTGCAGTGAGTGATGCAAGATGCGTCTCTAGACCGTACGAGATCTCAAAGGACGGGTTAGGTCAATATTCAACGAAAGGGGAAATTAAGAGAAAAAGGGCGAAGTGGCTCACATCACCCGCAGCTTTCTTGATCTTAGAAAGAAGCAACTTTAGTACAATTATCTGGTAACTCTCAGGGGGTAAGTAGGGGTTTAAGCGAGGGTCAAATAAACGTTTGAACAACCACTTCTGCACGTCTGCGCTTTTGAGAAGATTAGGTGATGGCCAAGCTAGAAAATCTGGTTCGAATAATTGCATGTATTGCCGGCGTAGAATGAATAGTCGAGGGTCTACGTCATGATCCGACATCTCTACTCTTGAGACTCTTCTTTTATTGGTGGCATTTGATCATCACTTGGTCACAGTCACAGTGAGTGTAGGATGTAGGAACGCAGGTTATTTTAATTAAGCAACTCAAGCAATTAAACCGTACCCTTCGCTCTCATTCGCCCTTATAGCTTAACCTTCTTAAGTGCATAAGACTCAATATACTTTCCTTTATAATTACATATAATTGTCTAGATACATACCAGTATCCTGTGTGAGGGATGAACTTCTAATGTTGTTGAGATAATATAAATCTTAGCTTAGGCTCGGTACTTCATTACCTAGGTTTCTAACCAAGTAGGTATATATGGATGTTTCTGGTACCTTACCTATTAGGTATAGGTCTCATGAAATAAATCCTTATGTAAGGAATTAAGAGGGTAAAAATTCTGTCACAGCTTCTCAGCTCCACCGCAAACAGAGGCGTTAGCGCCTAGGATTATGGAGCGACTCGAATTCTCGATTCGTCTAGTGGTTAGGATACCTGCTTGTCAATTCTCTTCAAGACCTATAAATTCTTTGATAGAGTTGAATTCGCAGGTGGCCGGGGTTCAATTCCCCGATCGAGAGAATCATTTCCTTTTTGTTACTGCCTCTTTTTTTATTTCCCCTTGTGCCCCTTTTCTCTAAAAAATAATGTTTTTTTTTAAAAAAAACATTAATAAAAAAATAAAATGAAAAAAAACACAGTCCCCTTCGACATCTACATGTCCAGGTGTAAATAAGGTAGGGTTACGGTAGGGCTTATAATCATTTCTTACTTGTCTACTTAAGTATATAAAAGTAACTCGTTCGAGTCACAATATATTAGCAACCCTTGTTCGTTTTGTAAAATCGGCGACGGAGAGGTTCACGACATTGGAACTGACATTGTTAGTTGGTACAAATGTTATAGGTGTTCCATCCGGACGTGGGTATGAAATATTTGAAGTGACATGTCACATCCAATAGCCAATTCGTACCTAGTAGTTCCCCAATGCGTTGCATTCCACTCCAAAAAGTCCGCTCTTCTTCAGCCTGTATGTAGTGTCACCGCTCATGCCACCGGCAATGACTACCATCGACGGCCATCTACAAAATCTCTTCGGAGCTACCTACTCCGAACGCGCCGAGGGGGTCATATGTTTCTGAACACTGTTTGGGAAGCCACCTCGGGATGTCATTAAGCTCTACAGTTCAAGATCGATTGTATTGCTTCGCTCGTTGCTTCGTGTTGTAACTGCTACACCAATGAAAATCGCATCATAAAAGTGCCGGCTGCTTCGCAAACAGTTCGCGTTTGTCCTTGTAAGTCATGGCTCCGACAATTCGGCCGTCAGGTGTCACGGCTCTCATTATCACCATTTTTGCTGCGTCAGCACCAATTTTTTACCATCTCGTACTTCCATATCTCGCACCCTTATCCCCGCATCTCATATCCTATTCCTCATCGATCTCGGAGGCTTTCGGTCGAGATGTCGAGTACGCGTCGTCGTCGCCGTCCTTTAGCTGTCTTCAACATGCGTACACAACTGAAATTATATCGCTCGACCCGCTTCTCATCTATATCGACTCGTTTCTCGCGCCCGCCGAAGTAGATGCTCTGTTAGAAGCCGGAGAGCTTGAGTTCGCTCCGTCTCAAGTCTACAAGCGAGGTCGCAACCAGGGCACCTCCGATCGCACGTCTTCGTCGGCCGGCCTACCGCGCGACAACCCGGCCGTGCAATGCGTGCTGGAGCGAGCCGAGATCTTCCTCGGCACGATGCTCGATCCCTCCCGGGACGATATCGGCCCGCCGCAGCTTGTGCGTTATACGACCGGCCAGCGCTTCAATAGGCACCGCGACTGGTACGAGCGTCCGCAGCCTACGCGGAAAGGGATGCTGGGGCGCGGAAAGAGCTGGAACCGTGTTGCCAGCTTCTTCGCCATCCTGCAAGACAAATGCACGGGCGGCGAGACGTGGTTCCCACTCGTCAACACTACCGTCCCTCCGAGAGATGACCGGAAGGGGCGTCGGCTCTGGAAAACGCACGAGGACGGTGGTGTGGCGTTTAGGCCCGTAGCCGGTAACGCGCTTTTCGTATGTTATCTCATATTTTCCACTTCCTCTTTCCCCCGAGTTCCCTAAACCAGGATCCAATTGAGATTACTCAGAATATTATACAAAGAAGTGGCTGCTAACCCCTCGGCGTCATAGTGGGTTAATCTTTTCGCGAACGGCACGGGTGATGATCGGACTGTCCACGCTGGATTGCCGGTGGGAGCAGGTTTGAAGACAGCTATGAACATCTGGCCGCGTAAATTCTACGGCTAACGAACATATGGGTTTGTACAAATATGTCAGTTCGGCGTTCCTGATCTTAATCGTTTTGGACTTAAATAAAATGAGTTTGGTGTTGTCATGATACCAGTCAACTCCGAAAAAATCGCCAGGCGCATGATGCCTAAAAGGAAGGTTAAGTTGTGTCTCTTGTCATGGTGTTAAATGTACCTCGTTTCGGCTATGCACAACGGACCGGGTCTACGGACGGAGCATACGCATTTCTGGTTCGGCCGACATCACGCATGAACCTGCATAAACCTCGAGCCGCACTATCTAAGCTTGGACCATAATATGGACATCTGTGACGGTTGCTCGCGCCATCTTTTTGAGAAGCGTCCTTTCATCGGCCTCACGATACCTCTCCCATCCGTCAAGCCCTTCCTTAGCTTGAATACTCAATGTCTCGTAGCCCTGTTTTATCACTTCCGCTACCTCGGTGCTGGTCAGGTTTCGTTTGGAGCCGCCAGACTCCAGCATAGTCTTATAATGCGCGCTCACGCTGACAAGAGTGCCTATCGAGTTTGACGGCCGGCTTGATAGGGAATATGTGTCTCGAAACTTCGTTAAGACCTCGCCGCTTTCCACAACTTTATAAAACAGATCATCGTAGGCGGCCGGAGTGGGAAGAAATGCCTCGCCGGCGGAGAGGGAAAGAGCTAGGAGGTTCACGACAAGATCCAGGAGGGAATCAAAATGTGAGAGGCCCTTTAGATCGGCAGCATAGGTTGTGAGAAAGCGAATAAGGGACAGGAGCGAGCGGAATAGCTCAGACCAATGGTATTGCAACCGGGTCCGGGACCGCGATAGGTATGATATGACACGTAGCATGATACCAACACATAAGGTGTACAAACTGACATCTAACCTACGACGCAGGTTATGGTTGATACCGTCAATCATAGTATCTAACACGCTGGTTGCTAAGATACGTTCTCCTCGAACGGCCGGGAGGAAAGGCTGCCGCTGACGACAGAGTCTGACGGCGACCTTGCTCTCTTCGCTACATAACCGCTTGCATAGAAGCTGGTCTTCGATAAGCAGTCGAAAGACCATCAGGCTGAGGTGGGCATAATTAGTAGCTCGGGTAGAGAGGAAGGAATGTTGGAGGAGGTAAGAGGTCAATGATAAGAAACTGGAGATGGGCTGCTCGTCGCCTTTTTCGGCTGGTAGCGAGACGAGGTTAAAGCAGAAGAGCTTGTTGGCATGGCTAAAATCGTACGTTCCCAACAGTACGGCAGCATGCTCTCCCGGCCTAGCTACTAATTAGCAACATATAACATATTAAACATATTAGTGGATCGGGGGATGCGAGGATAACGTACAGTTTTGCGAACATCTGTTTAGCTTCTTCCGGATCGTACGTTGGCTTCTGATTCGATTTTGGACCGGGAGCGATGGCTCCAAGTCCGATCATGCTTAAAGTATTCGCAATTGTCCACCCTTCAGGTAGGTCCTGTATAATATCGACATACTGGCCTCTCAGACTTTGAGAGGTATGCCCCACACATCTGACAATCTTCTGTATGGTGGCCTCATTAACGAAGTCGTTCAACCGAAGTTGATAGGGATTTTGAAACTCGAATTTATTGTAGTTTGCTAGTAAGCCCAACAATGTGAACGGTTCTAGCGCCCTATGCGGCGAGTCCGATTCTTGGATGAACTAGGTCAGGTCAGTCCCAGATATCAGATATGCTAGTCGGAATATCAAGGAGCAAGGAGGCAGACCTTCATAATAGCGGGGAAGAGATCTCGTTGTATAAAGTATGTCAGGAGGCTTGTCTGGTACGCGCCTGAGGTAATGGATAAGACGACCTCAACGGCTTTCTGTCGAACCTCCACTACATTCCAATTGTCAGCCGCTTTACCAAGCTTACAACCATATGCGAGTCGGTATTTTCATATTCCAACCTACTCGATTTGCCATTGCGGATGATCCCATCCAGAGCGCCTACGAAATCGGTGAAGACGGCATCGACCTGATCCAACCCCGCTAACACAGCTATTATATCCGAGCTTGGATTCGTATATTTCTTGGGAAGGGCAAGGGAGAAGAAAGTTGTTAGGGTCTTTATAAAAAAACAATAAAACAATATAGTTAGAAACAGATTCCTTATATAATACTTTCTAGAGCTAGGCTTCGGTTGTTTACCTCGAGGGCGTGTAAGTCAGTCACACCATTGCTTTTCTTCAAGCATTCTACGGCACGGAAAAAGAGTTGTTGAGTTTGTAACTGTAAACTTATCAAGTCGTCGGGTCCTAGCCGGGCTAGTATTCTCTGTAAGGAGAGTCGATCGGGTTTTAGAAGGAAGAGTTCGGCCCAAAAGCCGTCAGGCTTATCGGCATCCGGATCCACGTCGTCCTACTCGGGCGAGAATTGCCGGTCAGCAACCGCAAGACAGCACGGCACACAATAACCGTTGGTGTAACTCTGAGATGGCTCTGTGATGGCTCTGGGGTGACTCGGGAATCACTTCTACACTAGTAAGGGCCGACGTACCTTAAGATCCCATTTGTCAGCTGTTTGACCAATCCTTAGATGATGGGGGTAACCGATTGCTCCCGAACCTTGAATAGCGCCTCGTATAGTTGAACCACCTTTGGCTGAAAGGATTCAGGTCGAGCCTGTTGGGTCAAGGGGGAGGCAGAGGGATCCATATCGAGGACAAGGAGGACGAAGATGAGGACGGTGAGATAGGAAAAGACGAAGGCCCACAAAGGTAGTCTATATAAGTACGTATTATATTTCTGATATACGTAGTCAAAGAACCATCTTCTTGCCGTCCTCCGTCTTCGTGAAGCGTAGATATGTGTATGCACTAGGTGTACGTGTGAATATGTATAAATGATAAGATAGTGGAATCTGACACGCGAGGCGCATCACGACAAATGCGACCTGTCTGCCTGTGTACATGGGTACATAATCCCGCATTTACTACATACCTAGGTATTAGATAGATATCGTTGTATACCGTGGCTTACATGTCGCCTAGATACATAATAAGCTTACATACTCAGTATTGCATGTGATTACGCGGATTATCTAACATTCTCTCGGAACTGGATATATTCCGTCGAAGCCATTCACCCGACAGCTTGGTTGACCAATGAAAACTCTTTGATTGGTTCGGTCAGAACCGGACCTGCCCCAATCGACCGATGTCATCAGATGACGATTTCAGTTACCGTTAATACCGTTTGTTGCTAGTAATTTCTAATTTTGCCATCAATCGCAACTGCAATTAACAATCAACCTTAGAACACTACAACACCACAACACCACCAAGTCGTCTCAACCTTGGAATCCGCACCTACATACACGCACATACACACGATCAAGTTAATTTGTACAAATATTTCCCTTCGTTACAATTTCTAGGTACCGACAATTGTCCTGCAATTACTTATAATTACTTATATTAACTGCGCAAGCGCAACCTCTCCTACCAAACCGCTTGTCCTCTACCGCGCCGATGAGTTCGCCGCGCATAGCTCTTTCGCGAGCTTCGACGGGCGCATTAGGTCGCCTCATTACCACATCCGCTCCCAGGACAAGACCATGCGAAAGCCTGTTACGACAATTCTCCCATTACCAGCCTTGGTATACCCCTTCAGATAAATTCCAACCAGTGCCCTCCTACCAACCGTATCCCCTTAATCCAAGCCCCCCTTCTCAGCCGCGTAACGACCCTGTACCAGAGACCTCCATTGCCAGTTCTATACCGAAGGTCTACGAGACGCGGCCACCTCCGACCTCAGCTCCAGCGCAAGGAGAACCAGCTACAGCCGTATCTTCGCAACCCTACCCCACCATCGCAGAACGGGAACAAGAGGCACAGACGCCAATGCCGAAGCCTACCCCTCCAAAGCGCAAATTGAGACCGCGCAAAGCTGCCTTGAAGCTTACCCCGTCAGCCGTCGAACGACTGCGCGTCTTGCTAGACAACCCAGAGCCGAAGCTCATCAAAGTCGGCGTACGCAACAGAGGATGTAGCGGCTTATCCTACCACTTCGATTATGTCGACAAACCCGGAGCTTTTGACGAGGAGGTAGAGCAGGATGGTGTAAAGGTCTTGATCGACAGCAAGGCGCTGTTCAGCATCATCGGGAGCGAAATGGATTGGGTCGAGGACAAGCTCAACGAGCGGTTCATATTTCGCAATCCGAACATAAGTAAGTCTTATTCCATTGATATATGTATATGTATATATGTATACATACATATATATATATATATATATATTATAACCACATAGCCGTGGGTTTCATACTGACATGCGCCTGTTTGCAGAGGAGGAATGCGGGTGTGGCGAGTCTTTCATGGTGTAATATGGTGCGAAGCAAGCAATGACGATGAATCGAGACACAAGATACCACTCACATGCATCAGACGGCGTCATTCCGGTTATTTTTAGATCATACACCCATCATAACACTCATACACTTGGTTGTTATATATCCGTGCCGTCTATTCGACTACGAATTCGATGGTTATTTTATACCTCTTTGAAGGTTCCGATACCCTAGATAGAATCCCGGTGCTCATCAAAAATTGTTCAGTACCATAAAACTAAAGTCTCTACAGCCCGAATGAATCTATTCCTAGCCCCATCAAGGTGGTTTATACGTTAGGAGCACCATCCTTTCCCCCCTAGCATTTTAATAGATCTACCTCTTTTCAAGATAGATATACCGTCACACCCACGACGAATATGATCGCGGAATCCTTTCTAACTCGATTTCGATACTGTCGCCAGGTCTCCTATCGACAAATTCGACGTGGACCTCCTCCGTCTTTAATATAGGTCCATTCGTTTTAGCTATATTAAGTCGGGCCTTGTCGTCGTTTATGGCGTCACCGCAATGATCTGCTGTCTCGAGGCGACCAGGGGTTATTGACAACCCATTTAAGCTGCGCACCCTGCTGATTGCTTTCCGGGATTGATCTCTGGCATAGGTGACAGGCCAACCAAGGCGTCTGCTAGTTCCTGCCGCTTCACGCACCAGCGCGCGTAGCACTGGAATCGATGCTGCCATTATCGTCGTAGCGATCTCTGCGATGGACCATATCGAGAGCTCAAAAACGTCGTCTGCATCGTCTTAGTGTCGGTCTTTGTAGTAAAGTAATTTCGCCCATAATAAGTCACAAGCTTGAATGATTTTGCTTACCCGCAAATTCTTCACTTCTGAGTACTTAGAATTTGGTGCATTTGACAATTACAGTTACCCCCGCGCTACAGATGACGAAGTGTAAGATGGCTGTGGAACCGTGCCGCTTGAAGTATCGTCAGGTTGTAGAGCTTACCAAACACCCATGCTCATACCGACGGATATGCCTATTTTTTCACTGGTCTGCATCTGTAGATTTATGATGATGGGCCATGGAAGAGCGGCTAGGACGAAATCCATGAAAGCGGAATATGCTGTAGCATCGATGAGGCGTCCGCTGGTTCAGTTAGGGACTATCATTGGACATACCGGCAGCGAAAATGGTAACCCCAAGGATAAGATCTCTATTCCAACACGTCCCGCTAGCCCCCGAATCCCAGATCATCCTTGTTGGCCGGCATTGCAGCCATCTGAGCACCACACTCACACAAGTAATTCCGTTCATGGAGATAATGATGATACGGAGCACTACTTTCAACCGAGGTCCTGCAATCCTAATGAGGGTTATGGCAAAGGATGTCTTGCTCCATATTGCCGCAACGAAGAAGAGAGTTCCTGTCTATGATGGGGTCAACATCATCTGTTATACTTGCTAGCCTAGCTGTCATGCGAGGAGATAGTTGGAGGTTAGATAAATTTTCGAATTCCTTACAACAGTAGTAAGCAGACCAACGTCGTGAACTCCCATCCGTCCATCTTGATCATGTTGGAAGAACACAGTTGCAACACTAATCGTCGTGAGGATGCCAGATACTACAAGTATAAGCTAAAGTTGCCGTAGCCGCAATGTGAGCTCGATGATCCATTAATGGTATTCTTTTTTGGTTTTAGGGGGGGGCATCAACAGCCATGAACACTAACCCATGAGGCTATCAAGATCCAATCATCCCACCAAAGCCCCTTGCTCCTCTTGAACTTGCAGAACACCCGAAGTCCTAGGAATGTCGTCGCAAAACCGATGAGAACCCACACTACCGTATTGATCCAGTGCCCAGCACCAGGCGTGTGCGTGTTATTCGTTAACCCTGATTCAATGTTAGCCATCTGGACTAGCCGGATGGTGTTGTGTGCATAGTCTCATCACCCAGCAAGGGAAACGTCACGCACGAGGAAGATATTATATGTATCCATTTCTCCTCAGGCATGGCTTGGATATATTGGAACGTTGACAACCATAGCCTTGATCTCCGTCGATAAAAGTTATGTGTTAGAGTGTTTATGGAAAGCACATCACAGAAGACATGGATGGTGATCCCAAAGACCCAAAGTAGCCAGGACGATTCTCCAAATTACACCCTAAAATGTATAGCCCTGGAATTATTTATGCAGCTTCAATCCTTTGATGGCACCTGTGACCGAAAATTGTCTACTCAAGATAGCCCAAGCGACGAACATCAACTATCCAGCTCAGGTAAGCAATGCATCAAATACTCTATACAACACAACCATCCCACCTTGGTGCCCCAGACTCCCAGTCACGGTTCAAATGGATAAGGCCGACCTAGGAGAATACTATCTTGATTAATACTTTGATGTGTCATAAAGCGAGCACGGCGTAACCGTTTGTTACATTAGCAATGCATACCTAGTAGCCATACAGTTGTTGGGGCACACAACGTCATGAAGAAGTTCAAGCAGAAATGTCTGGAACAGGTTACGAAACAGGTTGGTTTTATTCATCAGAGTCTTCATCTGAAATGTGACCTATCCCCCCCTGCCACTACTACTTCAGCTCCTATTCATATTGGCACTAGGGTAGAAGCAAAAGACAGGGGATGAGAGAATAGGAGAGATAGGAGAGGAACGGCAGGATGACGGGAAGGAATAGTGATACCGGCAACTACCGATCAGATCAGCCAATCAAGCGTTCTCGTACCTATAGCATCGACTCCTATAACGTTAGTCATGGTCTTGTTCATGTTCATGACTACATACCATTGGCCTATCAGATCTAGACGTAACCTCATCTTTCATAAAACATGACTGAGTCGCGGATTTGCAACATCCGTGCCTCTGGGTGGCCACATCACTGCATTTATAATTTATTACTCAAACTAACTTGGTACCTACATACCCGCATCTTTATACTTGGATGCTAACCAGGTAATCATGCACCTTAAACATTGGCATCTTTTTGATACGACCTTGAAGTGTGTGTCGCACGCAAATGTCGCATATGTTGCGTATGGGTGAAACCAAACACTTGAGAATACCTACACACCATGTGTCGATGCTTGCCTATGTAAAAAGGGCAAGATCACCCAAGCTGCATTACCATCCCATTTTTTATCGCCTCGATTTCTCGCTTTCCCAATGGATCTCGGCGGGGACGGGCGAAGCTGGCCTGTTTGCGTTGGGAAGAAGACCACTATAGTCGACAAATCTCAGCCATGAACTCGTTGAAGAAACAGGGGAATCTATGGATGACATCCGACGCCAACCCAGGTTAGATGAGATGTGAAGGGGAATGGGTACGTACCGTCGTAATATCCAAAGAATCGCCGCCGATGCCGACAGTACCATTATTCTCCTTCTTATACATAGACTTGTATTTCTTCAGTTTAATGTTCCAGCCCCAAGGATCCTTCTCATCCTTCCCCTTGCCTCTCTTGTCTTTCTGTTCGTCTCTCTTCACCCCTTCCCTAGGTAGATCTACCTCCCCGGAGAGGTTTGCGGTAAGCTCGTCAATGTCTTCAGGGCCCTGCAATGTAACGCCACACTGGTTGGCATAGGAGAGTATAGCGTCATCGAAATGGTCTTCCTCAAACGTCTTCTTGTCACCTCTCTCGCTATCAATCATACCAATTTCACGGACTTCGGGTGCTACTTTCAGAAATACACCCATGAAGGTGCCAAGGCTCTTTACATCGGTAGCGTCGCCTACTAGATCTTGGTCGTCAAGCCGGGCGAGCATATCCAGGAACATGCGGCCGGCAAGGCGAATGACAGCTTCGACGCGGTCACCGTCGTCACACCTAACCAGGCGATTAGCAGGAAAGAGACGCAGACGATAAGGAAATATGGTGAGTAATCAGTAAATAGGTTATAGATGCTCACATCATCATGATATCGCTAGCCGGGCTGAGCAGCCACAGAGCAAGACCCTCACAGGTAGCCCATTGTTCTCTCCAGCCACGCTCTGCCGCTTCTTCATAGTCGAGAAACAGATTTTCCATGATCTCTATGCAGCCGTAGCTAGCATGGTCATTAAACGTATACATCTGGAAGTTATCTGGATCGCGCAGGTCGAGATGCATGAGCTGGGTGCGAAATTTCCTGTACCCAGCCATGCTGACAAGCCAGGGATGGTCCGGATTCTGCAGGGCAGGTTTGAGACATAGGCAGTGCTTCTTCCCACATCCGGGTCCATCCCGAGTCTCGCCCTCAGCTTTGTTGTCTTCATCTTTCTTCTTTCCTTCGTCATCATCCTCGTCGTCGTCGTCATCATTGTCTTGTATAGGTGAATAAATGGTCACGTATGAGTACCACCTATCCGGGTTCTGCCAGGTGGTTTTATAATCAGCATCGACATTGGCTGAAGCAGATATGGCGGACCATCGTGTGCTTCTTGTTGGCCTGTTGGTCGAAGGCTTGGTTCTTTTCCGAGCAACGACAGCTGGACCAGATGCGGCGCGTTTGGGAGGCATTCCGATAATATTAGGTTCACGTATATGTCTATGGATATATGGTAGCCGGTGTGAGAAATATCGAGCCAAGCCTTCGGGGCCAAAGGTAGACTTCAAGCACAATGTAATTAGGTTACCTAGGTATACTATAGTTATACGGGAATTATATACAGAACAATCTTGTCACGGCTGAAATTTAGGGATGGCCCAGGCGCAACACGGGCACTGACATTAACACGCGCTCTAATACAATCCATTATGTTTTCATCGCGTTTAATTGGACCTTGCTTCATCGTCTGTCTTCTCCGCTGACGTCACAGTATAATAGAAAGGTCAGGGAACCCCTATTATCACAATCCCTTTTGATTGGCTATAAAGTATTCAACCTTATTGGTCGAACGTGAATTGAAAACCCCCACAATCAGCCACATCGTGATCAGTTAACACTCGCTAATTTGTAGTGCAAGTTTACAGAGATGACTATGAACCTCTGGTAAGGCTGACGGTATGATAAGTGAAAAACATACTCTTCTTGCATTGTACAGAATACATACCCTCCTGTATAACAAATCATACTTGATCGTGTCTCGATAATGAGCGAGAAAAGGCTGTCAACTTCTTCAAATGACCTCGTCCCCTTACCTCTTTGTCGGCGATGTCAAAAATGGGGTCAAATCAGCATTCACAATATGACTTACGGGAACATGATGAAGCAGAGGAGTGATATGTCTACTACGAGTAGAGAATATGTGAGCATCGAACAGTTGGCTCGGAACCCTCTCTGCCCCATATGTACCTCCCTCCTTAATGTATACTATATGCGTAGCCAGACCATCCCTCATCTACAGTCCTGGCCTGATCGGCGCATAATCGTCGGAATCACCGGTCCTTTTTATCTGGACAGAGGGGTTTCCTCCAGCGGGGAAATCATATATCGCGGACCCGACCTTTCACATCCAGACTGCATCCTTATCAAGATGTTCCTCAAACTTGAGGTAAAAACTCTTCCATGCGAGAATCTGGGAGGTGGCGAGGAGGAGCCATGCTTGACCCGTCGTATCGGCCAGGTTGATGTGCCCAGTGATGAAGTTACCAGTGCGCCAACGCAATTTGTTACCACTCCGCAGTTCATAATGACGTATTCAAAAGAGATGGTTCCTGTACTATGCGGTATTAAGGAATGGGAAGTACCATTTTTTGACGTACAAGTTCTTAAGGGCTGGCTGGATTCCTGCAGCAAGCTTCACGGCAAACACTGTGTCGGTGAAGAGGACGAGAATGGTTTGTTGACACAGATCGCCCTTACTTCACTCAAGGTAGGCCAGTCAACTAATATTAGATTACATATCAGGCAAGCTTCCCACCGGCTTCCGGGTTATCGACACACATGGAATGAGAATCACGCAGCCTAATAGCTTCGTCCGATACGTCGCATTGAGTTATATGTGGTCGGCAGGGTCAGGAAGCAATATTCAACTAGAAAGGTCCAATGTGAACGCTCTCGAGACGGAAGACAGCCTTAGAACACTCCCCATCCCAGACGTCATCGCAGATGCGATTGCCTTGTGTCGAGACTTGGGAGAACGGTTTCTCTGGGTGGACCGTCTCTGCATCGTCCAAGATGATCAATATAACAAACCTAGACAGATCAACGCAATGGACAAGATTTATCACTTGGCGACTTTCGCCATCATCGCTGCTCTCAATACGCGCGACGGTGTAGGTTTGCCGGGATTTGTAAATCGACCTCGACATCCGCGATCCTCGGTCTGGGCCCCGCCTCACGCCGGAGATGTGGAAGCTCAAGGGTTTAATGCCTCGGTGATCATCGGCAATGTTGTTGATATATCACTTTGGAATATGAGAGGGTGGACCTTTCAAGAGAGGTTGTTATCTAAGCGACGCCTTTTCATCACCGAGTACCAAGTTATTTATGAGTGTTGTGAGGGACAAGCTACCGAATTACTCACCTGGGATGGTTCGAGGGCATATGAATATGAATCACCTAAACAGCTTAACAATCCCACACAAAGTAGCGATTCTCCTCTTGATCAAGACCAACAAACATCAGACCTCCGACACATTGACGATGTCTTAGGCTTCTATACAGAGAATGAGTACGTCGGCAACTCATACGTTGTTAAGGAATCGGCTTCGATCCGGGACTATTGCGTATGGGTGAAGGATTACAGCAGCCGCCAGTTGTCATTTGGAACAGACATACTGAACGCGTTTGCCGGAGTCGGTAACGCGCTAGGTACAGCACTCGGCTCCCAAATGCTCTACGGTCTGCCTGAAAAGTATTTAACCCAGTGTCTTCTCTGGTCCACCTCGAGCGTAGCACCCCGAGGCGAGACTCATGACACTCCTAGCTGGAGCTGGGCTTCTTGGCTAAACCCCGTTCGCTACGACTGGCATTGTGGTGATCGTGATAAGTATTTCCTCAAGATTGCAAGTCTAGTCTATTTCTACTATCAAGACCCGGATCTTCAAAGGTTACGGAAACTTGATATTGAGGAAATGTGGATTCAGAATGGGACCTCGATTGAGGAAATCTCAAAGCGAGACGAGTTGCCTGTCCTCACGGGCAAGCATATTCCTGGGGAGTGGAGATCCAATAGAGATTGGAGAGACTGTCCGCAAAACCCATGGCAAGCCTTTGAGCGCCAGTCTCTGAGTCAGGATGCTTACATGGCTGCGGTCATGTTTCCGGGCTCGCTCGTTTTCAATACCACCGTCGCTTCTTTGTCAATAGACCATCTACAATATGTTGACAGTATACCTATAAAGTATGAGGTGTCCAACGCCTCTCTCCGCAACAAGTCGGGTGAAGGTGTAGGGATCTTGAGTGAAGTAGAATACGGCTGGGTTGAGGCACGCCGCGGTAGCGACGGTAATAAGAAGCTCTTCGACTTCATCGTCATATCCGGCGAACTGGAGAAATACTCTGTTAGGAAGAATTACTCTTTCTTTAAAATGTGGGATAAAATGTGGCTCCTCAATGTCATGCTAGTTCACAGGTTGCCTTGCAAGCCGTTTGTCGCTAGGAGGGTCGCCGTAGGAACGGTAAAGCTGTACAACTGGAAGGGCTGCGATCCGAGATGGGAAACCGTTGTCCTGTGTTAGGTAGTAGACAGCAACGGCGATGCCAAAGCACCCGGCGCCTGTCGATGGATACACTCGCGAGTCACTTCGTTACCTTAGTAACAACTTAGATTTTATGCCATAATCTAACGATTAATTAATATATTAATTAGTTGATGGCTAGCAAGATTAGGTATCTTGGCCACTCGCGTGTACTTGTCTAGGTACAGGAAAGCTGGGTAGGGATAGATACGTATGACACGACGAATAGATGCATCCTCTCTCCGTTAACATTGCATACTTTACGAATTCCACGGCAGGTACAGTCATAAATCGTTATTATGAAAGTTGTTGGATGGTCACATCCACGGCCTGGCATGATGGGTTATGCGGCGGCAGGGTGGAAACCCATGCAAGAGATTCATAATAATAACCTCCAGTAAACTGATCACAGACATGGAAGTTGGTCAGATTGCCTAAAGTAGGGACTGGATTTGGGTAGGTAGCGTTGAAATGCGAGTCGTCATAGCCACCGGGGAGGTAGAGGGTGCCGTTTTCAGGGTGGAAATAAACGGGAGTGCCGTCCTCGACACTGGGATAGATGAGAGCGGTGAGGACATTGCTTCCGTAGCTGGGGATAAATCTCATCGAAGAAGGTATCGTAATGGTACCATTGTTGCTACCTGCGCTCAACAGGTAGGTCAACCAGCCGGGCTGGTAAGGTTCACCGGTATCCGAGTTGTAGGCCGTGTAGTTAAAGTAGAATTCGGTGACGGCCCCAGCCGCAGGAGCGGAACCGGCCGAATAACATAAGCCTTCGATGGCAGCCCCTGCGTGACACGCGGCCGCGTAACCTATAGTCCTAATTCAGCAAGATATTACAGAATCATGTCAATGACAAAAAGGGAAAGAGAAACAAAAAGAAAAAGTGGCCTCGGAGTATAGTAATTACCATCAATGGAAGAATTTGCTTTGCCAGTAATATGCAGCGCAAAGGGGCCAGTAGAGTTGGAGGCGGCCGCTGCGGCGACAAAGGCAGCGAGAGTAGCTGATTGAAACAACATATTCGGATATATAGTATATATAGTATATATATATATACTCTGTGTATGTGATGTGGGTAGTCTATCCAAGCTACTTCACTAACGTTGAATAGTGGAATAGGTGATGTATGGCATAGGCACGCACATGAAAAGGCGAGATGAAAGAAAGCTTATAAACATTTAGGCCATTCGCCTCCGACGTGATTACCATAATGATTTTTTTATGATTATCATTACGGCTTTGAGACGACAAGCGAGGGAAATTGCCCGATCAGGTAGCAAAAGCTATTTAAACTATCAGTCTAGTGTGAAGATCTTCGCCTCATCTGCCCATGATAAGGTTACCTACATAGAGACATGGAGTACTAATCGGCATATGCGGGGGAGGATCGGGAAGGAGGAGCTTTGTTTGTTGCAGATCCAAGACATTCTCGACAATTGTAACGATTTTGACAATTGTGATAGGTCCGTGGTTGCCCATTCTTTCGAAAGCTGAAGCGAACAGGCCACTCACGTCATATCTCGTGTATGCAACGGAGATCTATATCTCACGAACCGACGGGCTGACGGGGGATAAATATCGTATTCGCCTCATCAATCCTAAAACAATGACAAATGATAGATAACTGATAAATGAAATAAAATAAAATAAAATAAGAAATGAAGGCTTCTTATTCTTTGTCATCTTGTATCTTGTAGCTTGCTTAGTAATCATGACGACTCTGAGGCATATTCGCATCAGGTAAATCGATGAAATCGATGAGTTGAGTGCTGAGTGTTAAATGTTGAATAATGAATGTTAGTGTTAGTGTTAGTGTTAGTGTTGGTGTTGGTTGTTTTATTCACCTACGGGTGACATGGACATGGGCAGAAAACATTCAACGCTATCTAATTGGAGGATGCGACGACGCTGATGAGTGGTTACACAACGAAGGGACGCCTTCCAACGTAGAAAGTTTTCGTCTTTCATCTTTCATCTCCTGTCTTTCGCGGGCTCTAAAATGGAAGGAACATCCTCGAGCAATACATGCCCCAAGGGCTGTCTCAAGTGCTTTGAGAGACTACGCCCGAGACTACCCCTAATTATCAAAATCCCTAATACGTAAGAAAACACTCCTGTTTTTGAAATAATCACGGCACTACCCCGTCTCAAGCTTCAATAATGTCTCTCGGTGCAATCTGGACGCAATTCTTTCCCCCGCGGAACGGGGCCCCGCTTACTGAAGCCAACCTACCCAGTCAGGCTGGCAAGGTCTTCATCGTCACAGGAGGCTCTTCTGGTCTAGGATATGAGCTCTCTCGCATCTTGTATGGCGCAGGAGGTAAGGTTTACATTTTGACAAGGTCAGAAGAGAACGCCCATAATGCGATTTCTCGCATCAAGGCACATTACTATGACCGCGATACTCCCAGTACAGAGGCAGGAGCAGGAGTAGATTCAGATGCAGAAGCCGAGCGGGTCACGGGTCAACAAAGTGCGACGGCTGCAACGGTTGCAACAGCCGCACCCTCAAAGCGAGGACACTGCGAATTCATCCCAATGGACATCGCCGATTTTACCACCATTGTTTCCGCCGTCCAGGAGTTCCTTCAACGCGAGGGACCTGATGGCCGACTTGATATTTTATTCAACAACGTTGGTACCGGTGCCAGGAAGAACGCACCACAAACCCCTCAAGGTCACGAATATCATTTTGCCACCAATTCTATCGGCCCCTATTTCCTGACACGAGAGCTGATGCCCTTCCTTTCAAGCACAGCAGCAAAGAGCCCCAAGGACAGTGTCCGAGTTGTCTGGCCGGCCTCCGTTCTCGTCGAGATGATGAGCCCTCAGCCCGGAATACGGAAGTTCTTACAGGATACTCGAAATGTCACCGACCGCAATGAACTATACTCCTCATCTAAGGCAGCAAATTGGTTCCTGGCCAGCGAGTTTGCTCGCCGCACTAGTCAAACAGGAGTTGTCCACATCGCCGGCAACCCAGGGAATTATCTCACCAACATCTGGCGCCACACTCCATCTCTGCTTTTCTATGTGCTATGGCCCATCCTGCGCGATCCCGTGCACGGTGCTGAGACATATCTTTGGATGGCATTCTCCGACTCAGTCACAATGGATCAAGCCGTTTCTGGGCGATATGCGATGTGCGATGGAAGATGGCACCCTGGACAAAGGGAAGACATAGTTCTGGCATTAAGGTCACCAGACGAAGGTGGATCAGGTAGAGCTGGAGAGTATTTTGATGGGTGCGAGAAAAAAGTGAGGGAGTTCCAATCTTAGAATCACTTATTAGCCAGTTTGGCACGCAGCTACATCTGCCACTATTCCTGGCTAGGCAACCATCTGGCGGCTCTTTGTGCTATTACTATACTTTACTCTTGGGAAATCCGCCTCTTGGCCTCTTCGAACACTCCTCTTTGGAATTGCTCATGTAGAGCTAGGACTGGTGGGTGCAAAGGAGGTAAGAGCTGACAGAATGCAGTTCCACAGATACCTGCCTCGTGATCAATAAACCACTGTAACAACTGGAGTCAGTAATTGGTTCTTCAGGGAGGAGATTAGCTCGTTTGATGTATGCCCCGGGGGCGATTGCTTCCGGGAGAGCAGAACTTATGTTGGAAGGGGGAAAAAAGAACTCCGGAATTTACATACTATAGTCGATGTGGCACCAGCCCAAAAGGTGGTTCCTCGCTCAAATCTGTTTTCTTGGCGGTCCTTCGCTATCAACCCGGCAAAGCTCCAGGTTTTCCTTACGGATGGTGGGATTCGCAGGCCTAGAAAGTTGGTGTGTGTAGGCGATAAGGCAATAAAGTCATTGAGTTTTTGCTCTAGTTGCTCCGAGAGTTGCGGGCGAAAGAGTTCAACGTAGGACGACGAACTTAGCAATTTGGGGCTGCGGCGCAGTACTGCCGACAAGAAAGTGTAGAATGCCCGGGTAGATGCAAAGATGCCACCACCTCCCATGCAGTCGGTGGCCCCGAACGTGAGGTCAACAGCTGATCCATCAAACAGCTTCCCACCCTCACCTAATATGCTTAGGTCGGCTGTTCTATTCTTTATGTTTTCTTTAGTCCTAGGCCAGAAGGTGGCATCGTCGTCTATGCCCAAGGGAGCCCAGATACGTGCGCGCATGAAGTCTTCTAAGCTTGTTCCGCTTGCCAGTTGGATCAGCTTGCCAGCCCAATCATGGCCCGCGCCGTAGGCAAAGCCTGTTCCCGGCACAAACACAAGAGGTATGGCAAATTTTTCCTCAATCGTCAGACCTGACCACAGCCCCTCATTGCGTGATTCTCGCCATTTTCCAAGGAGAGGATTCAGCCAATCGTACTCATGACCAGATGTATGTAAAAGCAGCACCCTGGGAGTAATTGGTGTTGAGTCGGGGGTGAATGTGAATGTAGTTGCGTTTTCACTTTCACTCTCGTGAAAACCTGTGATGATTCCATACTTGCCCATCTCGGGAAGCAGAGGTCGCACATCCCGATCAAGCTCCAAGATGCCATCCTCGACACACTGTAAGGTAGCTACCGAGGTCATCAATTTGCTCAATGAAGCAACCCCACAAACAGTATCGTCAGCGAAGGGAAGGTCGCGCGGCCTTGTTTTATGGATGCGTTGCCGAGGGACTTAGAGTACAGGATATTTCCTTTAAACCAGTCAACTTGGCAAACCTTTAAGACAATGCAAGACCAAATATCACCGAAAGCTCGTACCAATACAATATACATACCTTCCTTGTCCCCTGTAAGGAGCGAGGTGCCAGGAATTGGCCCTGACGGCATAGCATCTTCATAGGCCTTAGCGACTGACTGGGACATTTTTATACAGTTTTAATGCAGACGATTCTCATGAGATCCAATGATTGAGCTTGAAGCTAAGAAGGAAACGAGTAGAATCAAGGATTGCAACAGGCTTAAGGATTGACGGAGTAGTTCGCGGAAAATACATTGGGTGCGTAGAACAACACAACCATCTTACGACTAGGCTACATTTATGACATAGAAAATGCTGTTAGTTTTTAGGTTTTAATTAAACACAGAAAAAATGAAAACGGTTAATAATTAATGAAAAAAAAAACATGTTATTTTCGTATTAATTTAAATAAATATATAATATTAAATGGATTTTTTTATCGTAAATAATTAATATATTAAAAAAACATTTTTTATTATATATATATTAAAATTTTACGGTATATAAAATAAAAAATAATTAATAAATAATATTTTTATTTTAAAAAATAAAAATATAATTAAAATAAACCGTAGTTTTTTAATTTTTTATGTATTTAATTAATAATTAATTAAAAATTATTATATAATTAATATAAATTTTTAAGTTTTTTATTATTCGATTATTTAATAAAATGAATATTATAATTACGTTATAAATAAAATTAATACGGTTAATTTTAATGGTTAAAAAAATAAAATTACGTGTTAAAAAATAATATCGAATTATTAATAAAAGTTAATTTTAATTAAAATTAATTTAAGTTTTTTATTACGAGGAAAAATAAAATTTTATTTATAATATAATTATAAATTTTCATTTTTTTTATTTTTTAATTTAAATTTTTTTATAATGATTAATTAATAAAATAATAACTTTTATATTATAAATTTAATTTTAATTTAATTTTTAATAATTTTAAACTTATATTATCCCGTTTAAAAAAAATTAAAACATCCGTTAAAATTAAAAATTAAAAATAAACACACATTATAAATAAAGTTAATATATTATAATAACATTAAATTTTAATATAAATTTATTTAATAATTTAATTATAATTTTAAAATATTTTAAATATTTTATCGATAAATTTTTTAAAGTTTATTAATAAAAATATTAAAATTAAATTTTAATGAAAATTAATTAATTTTATTAAATAAATAATTTTAAAATATATTAAATTTATTTAAAAAAAAAACTGGTTTTTTTAAATTAATTTTTTAAATAATTAAATAATTAAATTTATATTAAAATATATTCTCGTAATAAATAATCGGGAAACTTTGATACGATATATATAATTATTTTTTTATTAAAAATCTTATGATAAAATTATTAAAAAGAAATGATTAAACTGGTTATTTTTATAATTAAATAAAAAAAATTATTTATATATATAATTAATTACGTTAAAAATTATAAAAAAAGTTTTCCGTTTTTAACCACTCGTATCGGTTTAAAAGATTTAATTAAATTTAATATTATAAATCCGAAAATATTTTTTTTTAATTTCATTAATATATATTTTATAAATTAATAAATTAATAATAAATAAAAATTTATATTTTTTAATAAAATATTAATCGATAAAATTAATAAAATTATATAATTAAAAAAAAATATTTAAAAATATAATTTTTAAAAAAAAAAACTTATTTATTTTTAAAATTATAAAATAAAGAAAATTTATTAAAAAATAAAAAAAATTATTAAATTAAATGTAAAAATGACGAGATTTAATAAAAAAATTAAACGATAAATAAATTTAATAATTAATTATAAAATATAATTAAAAATTATAATTTTAAATATTATTAATTTATAAAATAAAATATATTAATTTAATAATATTATCGTTATAATAAATTCGATAATAAAAAAAAAGTTTTTAATATAAGAAATTAAATAAAAAAAAAATCGAAATATTTAAATAATAAAACGATTTATTTAATAAATTAAATATAATAAATTAATAAATTTATAACATAAATATATTAATTAATTATTCGACCGCGTGTAACTTTAAAATAATTTTAATTAAAAATATAATTTTAATTAAAATTAAATAATTATATAAAAAATATAAATAATTAAATAAAATAAATAAATTAAAAAATTAAAAAATATTATTATTAAAATAATAATTAATAATTTAAAAATTTTAATAATATTTATATTTATAATAAAATATTATAATATAAAATAATAAAACTTTTTAATATTTATTAATAATAAATTAATTTTAAATAAAAATAAAATATTATTTAAATATTAAATAATATTTTTATAAAATAAATTAAAAATTAATATAAATTATTATTTTTATAAATTAAATAAAATTAATTATATATTAAATTATATAAATAAAATAATAATAATAAAATTATTATTATTTATTTTTAAAAATAATAAAAAATTTATAAAATTTATTACGGGTTAAATTATTTTAAAATATTTATTTAATTAATATAAAAATTTTAAAATTTATAAATAAAATAATCCAATAAATTTATTATTTTTAAAATTAAATTTGAAAAAATATTAACCGCGTAATATGATTTTTAAATTTTAACGCGGGAATAATTTTAATTTATAATATATTTATTATATATTATTAATTTATTATATATATATTTACATATTAATTAATAATTATATATATATATATTAAATTACGATTTAAATGACGATTTAATTATTATAATTATATTTTATAAAATAACGTTATTTTTTTTATATATTTTTATTTATTATCTTTTAATTTAATATGTTTTATTATATTTATTTTAAATTTTTTTAAAAACAAGTTTTAAAATGGTTTATTTCTATAAAAAATAAAACTATTATTCGAATTTTTATAAAAATATATTAAAAATAATAAATATAACATTTACCGTTATAACGTTAATAATTATAAAAATAAAACTTTTGAATATTATATTATTAAATGTACGAGAAATAATGTTAAATTATTTAAATTTAAGTTATTTCGTAAAATTAATTATTATAAAAAAATCGGTTATTTTTTAAAAAAAACCATAATTTATATCAATTAAAATAATAAATATATATTTCGTATATATAAATCCGATAATTAATATATTAACTATTAAATTAATATTATATTTTATAATAATTTTATTTATTATTAATTTATTTTATAATAAAAACATTACATTATAAATTTATATAATATTAAAGTTTCGTTTATATAAATTTTTAAATCATTTAAAAAATCATTTTATAATATAATTATAATATTAAAAAATATTAATAATTATTTAAATAAATTTTATAAAATAACTTTAAATAAATTTATTTCGATTTAAACTTTTTTACAAAATTTAAAAATTTATTATTTAAATTATAAAAATGAATTTATTTATATATTTTATTTAACTTATATAATCGATAAAATATATAATAATAACGATAATTTTAATTATAAATAAGTTAAATATATTTTTTAAATATATCAAAACTTTTAAAATATTATTTGAAAATTTAATTTTATTATATTATTTAATTATATATATAAAACGAATAAATTTTAAATGTTTTTTTTAATATCACCGGTATTATAAATAAAAATATTATATTTAATATTAAGTTTATAATTTTTTTAAACGAGATATTAAAAACTTATAATTAAATATTAAAACATTTTTTAAGTTTTTTTTAAAAAATTTAAGTTTTTAAAATTAACAATTATTATTTTTCATTATTAAAAATAATTTAAACAAATTATTAAATTGATATTATTTGAATTTTAATTAATAATATATATGTTTTATATTAATAAAAATATTTATTTTTAAGTTTTAAAAAAATAATAAACTTTATTTTTAAATTTAAATAAAAATGAAAATGAAAAAAATAATTTATCCGAAGAATTAAATTTAAAAAAAACTTGAAAAAAAAAACTTAAACCAGATTTATTTTATTTAAAATTATATAAATTAAATAATTACGTTTATTAATTTACGATTAAATTATAACTTTTATTAAATAAAATTTTTTACATTTATAATAAAATTTTACTTTTATAAATATATATAATTTATTTTAATATTAAAATATAATTAAATAATATTTAATAATAATTAAATAAGAAATTTAAGATAAATTAATAATTAATAATTAAATATTTTATTATTAAAATTAAATAAATAAATAATTATATATTTTATTATTATAATTATAATTTATAAATAATTTTATTTATTAAATTAAATAATAATGATATTTAAAAAACTATTAATTGTAAATAATAAAACCAATTTTTTTTAAATTAAATAAATCGTTAAAAAAATAATAATAAATGAAATAATAAATTTTATTATAATTTTAAAATGAAAAAAATATTAAAATTTATTAAAATTATATAAAGATTAAATAAATTAAAAACATATTATATATTTATATTTAAAAAAATTTTTAAATTATTATCAATATAATAGTAAATTATAATTAATTATTTATTTTTTAAAATTAATTTAATTTTTTTAAAATTATTAATTTACGATTATATTATTTAAAATTAAGATAATTTATTATATTATTATAAAATTTATAAACAAATTAATATTATAAAAAAAATTTAAAAATTATAAACATTTTTTACAAAAATATTAATAAATAATAATAAATAAAAAACATATTATAAATTAAAAAAATTATATATAAATAATTTTAAAAACATTATTAATATTTTAAATAAACATTTAAAAAACTTTTATTAATAATTAATAACTTAAAAATTACGGTATTTTATAACCGGTTAAATGGTTTTTTTTAAAAATTTAATTAAAGTTTTAAATGTTATAAATTTAAATTAACAATCGAAATAAAACTTTAATTAATTACGAAAAAAAACTTTATTTTAAAAAAAATCGGTCGTTTAATTAAACTAATAATTAAAAGAGAACCATAAAAAAATAACGATTAATATTATTAAAAAACCATTTAAACATTTATAAAAAAAATTTAATAAAAATTTATACCATTAAAAAAGTTAAATAAAAAAATAATTATTAATAATTTAATATTTATAAATAAAATTTTTTTTCTTTTTAAATAAAACCGTGGAAAATTATATAGAAAAACTTTATAATAATATTATTAATTAAATATAATAAATAATAAAAAAAATTTCGTTAATAATAATAATATTATTTTTATTTTAAATAATAACAAATTATTTATTACTTTTAATAATAATTATTATAATAATTTAATATATCATAAAAATATGTTATTATTTAATTTTTTATATAATAATTATTAATAAATTTAAAAATATAATTAATATAAAAATACATTAAATTAAAAAAATTTT